>CM070072.1:17857342-20543592 GCA_036320875.1 Cotoneaster glaucophyllus
TTTCGTTGCCCTTGGTTGAGTGATTCCCAGGTATCTATCCCCCATTATCTTTATTTCCCTCAATCCTTTGGTTCTTTACTACATCAAGTGGCATCAGAGCGGTTTTTTGGATTTTTATCTGAAATCCTGGTGGTAGCACTGTGCACATCATCTGTGTTCGTCCACAAAACCAACTCAGTTCCCATGACTTTTAGCAACAAACGGTGCATCAATCAAAGTTTTCTACAAAAACTTATTAGAAAAATACCGAAGGCTGTGCATGTTGTGCGCGAAAATCTGCAAATTGTCATTTCTTCCAAAGAGATAGGATATACCAGCATCTTGCTCCATGGATGAGGATAAGGTATTTGCAGGCCCAGCCCTAGCCCAGTGCCACCAGGGCCACTGTTCAGGGCCCAAAAATTAAAGGGGCACCAAAATAAAAAAACCCAAATAACTAGGTATAAAAAAAATAAAAAAAAATAAACTAGAGCCCAAATAGGGAACGGCTAAGCCCAAGTTTGACAACATATTTAAAAGGGGCCCAGGTTTTAGGCATTAAAAAATAAATAAAAAATAAAAAATAAAAAAAAATAAAAAAGGTCATAACAACAGGGACCACTCGGTCCCCATAAACCCTAATCTAATCTCCCAACCTTTTCCCAATTCCCCCACTAACTTCCAACCTTTTCCCAATTCCCCATCATCCCCTTTGTAACTTTGTTCCCCAATCCCCAACCCCACCCACTTCCCCTCTCTGCCTTGCTGCTGCCGTGCTGCCCCTAGGCTGGTCCCTGAGTCTGCAACCCTTCTGAGTCTGCCTTGCTGCTGCCGTACAGCACCATTCATTCATTATTGGGTATTGGAATTTGACTACAAGTGCATTCACTCACCACCAACCCTTTTGAGTTTTGAGGAAACTAATTTTTAAAATTTGAATTATCAATTCATAATTTAATATAAAACTTTGCAAGTGACATAGAAATATAATTATATGATAATTGATGTATAGAATTGTTGTTGTGGATGAATTGAATTCTTGATTAATTGAATTATTTCTCTTTAATAACCCTTGGACATCCATGGAAATAGCAAACTTTGTAAAAGAAATTGACATGTGTCCTAATGTCTTGATTGCGTACTGTTGACTGTACCTGTGACCGTGGCATCTGCAGAAAGAAGTTTTTCAAAATTGAAATTATTAAAATCTTACTTGCGGACCACTATGACTCAAGATAGGCTAAATGGATTAGCAATCTTATGCATTGAAAAGGATGAGATTGAAGACTTGGAGTATGATGATATAATTGATGATTTTGCTTCAAAAAATGCCAGAAGACAATTTCTTAAAGGTTGAAATTTCAAGGAGCTTTGCTAGGAGTGGTTGTATATGATTGTATTTTTTATTGTCGGGGTTTAGGTACTATGTCCCCCCCGTTGTATATTTTCTCAAGTAATATAATTTGGGCGTGAGGGCCTAGCCCCCCAGCTTCGACTGGGTTCCAGCCCTCGTTTATATATATACATATTTTTTTTTTTTAACATATGTATCTGTATTAAAAAAGGGCACATTTTGAGTTTTCGCACTGGGCACCCAAAAACTCAGGACCGGCCCTGGGTATTTGTGTCTAATGTGAGTCAAACATTTTTGGAAAATAATTTGTGTTCTTCTCAAAGAATTGATTGGAATTTCCCTCCAATTTATGATGAGTATTCGGAGGATGGTGTTTTGATGATTGCCATCCAGACAGTTGCTAACATTGAGTGAACGTTGAAGAACATGCTTTGGTAGGTGTTTGCAGCTTGGAAAGTTCAGAATATGAAGAATTTGAATTTTTTTCAAGATGGGAAGATTGATAGTCTAATGTTAAGTTCAACAATGAACTATGGACTTGTACAGATGTGGTCACGGCCAAGTGATCAAGAATCTACTCAAATTTGCTTTGAAATTCTCCAGCACATTGTTAAAGATCGAAATTTGGGAAAGCTACAACTGATGGAATATTGTTGGGAAGGTAGAAAACCTAAATTCAAACCAAGGTTTAAAAAAATAAAAATAAAAAACTCGAGGACGAGTTTTTTTTAGAGGGGGAGAATGATGCAGTGCATAACAATTAATATGGTCCCTATATTAAACATGTTGTTGGTGACTTTTCATCTTTCAAAGCCATGTTTTAATTAGATACCTAGTAACTATAATCTTTAGTATTAAGTTATGTATCCTATCAACGTAAGGTAGCCTCCTATTTAAAGGGTTCCATATGTAAGATTAACAAGCCAATTGAGTGAATTATAATCAATCTAAGAAGAGAGTGAGTTTTCTCCTCCTTAAAATCAAGTGTGAGGCTTGGTCGTGTCGAGCGAATCCACGACTAGCAACGTGAGTGATTTCGTTGCCGCTGGTTGAGTGATTCCCAGGTATCTATCATCTGTTCTTTCTATTTTCCATCATAAGGGTTACAAAGTGCCTTTTGGAGCCAAAATGCTTCTGTCATAAAACACTTCCAAGTTGTTTTGAACTTCAACCATGCGTCTAATATAAGTACTTAAGAACAAAAGTGTTTCCGACAGAAGCAATTTAGATTTTAGAACATACAATTTTTTTTTGTTGGGTTTGATAACAAGAAGTGGGCCTGGAGGGCCTTTGCCTGGACCAAGCTCTTCTAGTCCAAAAGAGGCCCATAACCAATACTCAAAGGAGGGATGCTGGGGACTTCGGGAGGAGTATTTATCAAATACAGTCAAAAATTAACTTTTAATTTCAAAAATATCACTTTTTATTAAAACTTTCAAATATATCCAAAATTTTACTTAAATAGACACAAATACCCTCAAATTTAACAATTAAATAAATTAAAGGCTTTTTAACTACTGTCTCCTGAAGCTCTGGTCCAACTTCACCTTTGCTTCTACACTCCACCACCACAACCCTATCCCCTTTGACCCCCTCATCACTGACACCGACATTGAGCGCTGTTGCGGTTACCGCAAGTGGGAGCAGCAGAATTTCAATCATGCCTTCAACGCTTTTTTTTCTTACAAACATTATTTTTAGTTTTAAATATAAGAATAGTTTTTAAAGTTAATCCACATGTCGTTATATGATTGTATTTGTGAGACCCACGTGGCGCCACATCATCACACTAACAGAGCAATTGATAGATTTTTCACAAAAAAAAAACTAAAATGATCACGATGGAAAAATTCAAAGAAAGACAAAATGATTCACGATAGACAAATTCAAGAACACTACTATTGATTATCATTAATTATTAAGGACCACATTAAGAAGTTATGTCAATGTCATGAATCATTTTGGCAAAAAAAGCTTTTAATTTATTTGATTATTAAATTTAAGAGTATTTGTGTCCATTTAGGTGAAATTTTGTATATATTTGAAAGATTTCATAAAAAATAATATTTTTGAAGTAAAGGGCTAATTTTTTGCCATATTTGATAAATACTCCAGAAGTGGTGATTTCGCGCTCGATGCAGATGCAGAAGCTT
This sequence comes from Cotoneaster glaucophyllus, assembly GCA_036320875.1. Classification (NCBI taxonomy): domain Eukaryota; kingdom Viridiplantae; phylum Streptophyta; class Magnoliopsida; order Rosales; family Rosaceae; genus Cotoneaster; species Cotoneaster glaucophyllus. The sequence continues at coordinate 17,860,829 of CM070072.1, forward strand.
TCTGAATTGCGATGGAGCACCGAAAATCTCATAGCTTGAAGCGGAGTCGGATCGAGTGCGAAATCACAGAGATAGATTCAAAGCAATGGAGAAGAAGCAGAGCAAACCAATGGAGCTGTTAAACGCGATGGTATCAGAGCCATACTATCTGCTCCATTTCTTAACTTTCTTCTCCTACCTCGTTCTCCGCACCTCCGGCGCCCATGTCCTCTCCGCCCACATCACCGATCACCTCCTCCACCGAGTAATTTCCCATTCCTCTCTCTCTCTCTCTCTCTCTCTCTCTCTCAAAAATTAGGTACACGATAAACTCTTTTGCTTGCTATATAATGTCTTAAACTAAAAACTTATTCTCTGTTTTCATTTACAAATTCTCTCAGGTACTTGTAGTAAATTGACACCGTTGCAGTTAGAAAGCTTGCTGACTGAAGGGAGCACTTCGAAACATTGGCTGGTTGGTTGTGCCGACTTTTTCTCGGGATTTTTGTTTTCGTAAGATATAGTGCATTGTGCTATTGCTATACGCATTGTTTCTATAAAAGCACTGTGACAGTATACGAAAGAGAGTTGCAATGTTAGCATTCTTTCCTTTGATATATTTAATAGGGAGTTTTAACGAAAAGCCCGCGGTACTGTTCACTTTAATGAAAAACCACATTTTTACACTAAAAAGTCAAACCTGATACTATTCACTTTACCCTTTATTTTTTCCTTATCGTTAAAACTCAAAGTTTTCAGACCATTTTCATTAGTTTTCCTTATTTATAATATGGCATATTTGGCAGATTGTAGTAGAGAAAATTCAAGCAGAGAATTTGGATCGTTCACATAACTCTTGTATTTTTGGTATAAATTTGAGATAAATGGTTGATTTGTGATACACACTTCATAGATATTTAACCTCATAGAGTCATACAAATGCTTGTATCTCAAGTGGTTCAGAGCGTCCGTCCTTACCTACAACTTTTGTGTCCGGTAACCGTCCCCCCAAAAACATTTATGGAGACAAGGCTGGGTTGGGCCTAACGTGTTAGGCTTGTTCCATCTTAATTGGGCCTAATCTATTGTTTCAAGCAGTGTTGGGCTTAATATTTTGGACTTGTTTCATCTTACTTGGGCCCAGTGACCGGCTCCAACTTCAATTCTAGTTACGCGGGTTTGAACTTGGGAAGTGAAGAAAGTAGACCTGGCATTCGTGTCGTGTTTTCTATGTTCGTGTCGTTTTCGTGTTATACCCGATATTTTAACGGGTTGTGTCGTGTAACACCCGTTAAAATAAACGGGTAAAATGACCCGACCCAAAATCGACCAGATAATATTAACGGGTAATATGACCCGACCCGTTACCCGTTAAGGAAAATATATTTTAAACCAATAAATAATTAAATAAATAACATAATACTTTTTTTGAGTGAAAACGCAATTTTCTTTTTAAGTATTGTCACATCCAAAACATAAAAACGGATTTTTCTTTTAAGTGTATATTTACCTATCCAAAATAAGAGCATAATAAAAAAAAACATTAGAACATTACAAAATATCAAATGTTCAAAAGATTTGTAAAATTAAGGACATTGGAACATTTGAACATCTTGCACATTTTCTTCCAATCAAACCCTTCAATGTAGAAGTATAAAAAATATAGAAAAAAATATATAAACGCTCGTAATAACAAGCTTTACAACTTTCGTGAAGAGCTTAACTTCGAAATTCGTCACTATAATCATATAAATCATAGATCAAAATTTAACCGTTGATTATAGTTTACATTTACACTTCATTTTTCTCATCAAATTTTATTTTTTGAAAACATGATCTATTAGAGGATGCAAGTAGATGAACGGTTTGGATCGTTGATATTATGTTCAAAATTTTACGATTAGTGAAAATATTGTTTGATGTTTATAAAGTTTCTACAAACTATATGACATCGACTCATATTTCAGTTAACCGTAAATATCGAAACGTGATATCAAAGATCTGAACCGTTCAGCTTCTTACATCCGCCAGATGATCATGTTTTCAAAAAAGAAAATTTAAAAAATGAAATTCAGTAACAAGAATAAAGCGTAAATGACAATCGACGGTTAAATATAAATTTAAGGTTTATGGATTCTAGTGTTGGATTTTGAAGCTGACCCCTTCATAAAAGTTGTAAAGCTTGTCATTATGAGTGATTGGATATTTTTTTTTTACATTTTTTACACTTCTATAATAATTATTATTAATTTTGCCCTCAAATAAAAAACATTATTTATGAGTGTTTGGAGGATTTTAAAAATCTAAACAATAATGGAAGTGTAACCATTATCTACTCGTAGAGGAATAATGATGAATCACAAGTGTTTATATATCCTTTCACATTTTTCATACTTATATGTATGCCTTCTTAGTTCTTGCCTATACAAATACTATACTAGTTTATTTTAATTTTGGACAAGAACATGTTAAGTAAAATTTATTATCCTAGTAATGATAATAAAGCTCTCACAATAAAAATAAATAAAGACTAAATTTTTTTCTTTTTTAACTTATATAGAATAATAATACAAAACTATATATTTAATATAGAATATATTGTATATATTAATATGGCTATTGTATTTTATAATAATTTTTTTAGTAATTAAATTTTAAAATTATCAAAATAATTTTTTTCTTAACAGGTCGAAACGGGTCACCCACGTGTATACCTGTTTAACGGGTTCTTAACGGATCACCCCGATAATGATCCGATAAGTTATCGTGTTGACCCGAAACCCGTTATTTTAGTGTCGTTTTCGCGTCGTGTCATCGTGTCGAAACTGTCGGGTCTAGAAGAAAGTGTGGAGGGTGGGTAAAGCAATAGCAGAGCCCCAATCCGAAAGCGCCACGTCAGAGTTGCAGTGGGGCCGGCCAGCCGCTTACTAGCTTTAATGTGGTGGGAAAACGGAAAAAACCGAGAACGGGCGTCCCTTCGCGGCCATTTAAAGTGGCGCCGCCGAATATTCTGCCGTTTGAAATTGTTTAATAGAGTATGATTTGATGGTGATATTTGATTGAGATCGCCGATGAGAATATCAAATCGAGATCCAGGTGGGTCCCGATCTATATCTCTATTTGTACGCCGCTTTGTGGATCCCACCATTATGCCTCCTCTCTTCTCCCATTTGGTTGTCGGCTCACGCAGGGCACGCTGGCCGGCACTCTGCTTACTTTACTCACTCCCATTAAATTGTGCTCCGCGATGTACCCTCCAGCATTCCTTCCTTCCTTCTTCCTTCTTCCTTTTAATAATAGGATAAGAGTAATGTTACAAACATCATATTTTTAAATCAAATTATGTAAACTAGATGATTTGGTTGTTGATTATTAAATTATTAAATAATTGTCGATTAATGTGTTTATATTTTACTGATGACGTATTATTTAGTTTGTAAATTTGATATCCCTAACATCATATGAATATTCATCCTTTTACTTCGTGTGCCTTTCTTCAACGGTGGTGTTATCTACTTTCTCGAGTTTCTTTCTTATTATACAATTTCAAAAGATAACTTGAATGTTTATTTTGAGTCATTGATAAATAATTTAAGAGAAATATTAAAGAGACTCTCTCAAAGTGGAGCTCCTTATAAACTCTCTGACTCCTCATGTTTTTGGCATAATGTTTTATATGTTGGCATAGAAATTAAAATTAAATTGTAAGGTGACAGAGAGTTCATGTCCCACTTTGAGAGAGCTTCGTTAACATTTCTCGTAATTTAAAATACAAAAGTTCAACTAAATCAAACAGTTTGTGAAAATTTTCACCCTATTAACAACACTGGAATTATAGAGGCTACAAAGCAAAAGAAATTAGGTCATTGTATCCTAGTCCTTCCTTTTTTGGTAACATAAAGGGGGTAGAACACTCCAAAACGAACTCATGAAGTTATACAAATAGTTCGAATTCTAGAGACTCCATTCATATCATCAAATAAATGATCCACAATCCACTCAGTTCGAGTCCTTTTACATAAGTGTATAACGTATATGGTCTATTAACTTGATCACATCTAAAAGTTCATTTCATAATGAACATCATGCATTGATGTACTCTAAAAGTTTCGATGAATTACATCATGCAAAGAATATGAATGCAAGTTCTATGTGTATGCGCAATGCATGCCCGCATGCATGTACGTTGGAGCTGAAAAATCTAACATCGTTGTCTTGGTGCATGCACACATTCTATACGATCGTCGATCCATCTCCCAGATTGTTCCTCCTAACACGTAAACAAGAGTGAGAGGCACATAAAAATTGATGTTTAAATTTTTTATTTCCGCCACTCGTTCATTTATCTTCAAACATGAACTGGGTAGGTAAACATTTCTTTCTATTCTTTAGAAACAATGAAAAAAAAAAGAAGGCTAGTAAAACATTTAGTTGACAGATTCTGCTGTGAAAGTGGCAGGCACGATGAACAAGGAAGTGAGTAAGTCAAGTGACTGATGACATTTGCGATGTGAATTAATTAGTACCAGAAATGGGCAAGCAAACCAGTAAAGATTTGAGCAAGTAAAAGATGCTTTGCAGTTGCACTACGAGGAAAATGGGAGGTAATAAATTGGGGGCCACCGTACACGGCGGTGACAGGCGCCCCGGCCCACAATTACTCAAACCACAATAAATCGCGCCAACGCAAAACTAATGAGGAGGACAAGGAGACAGGGATCCGTCGTGTCACAGTAAAAGGAGACGATTGATGGAGATAAAAGAGTGAAGTGAGTGAGTGAAAATCAAAGTCCGTTACGTTGACGAAACGAAAGTAAAAGCATAAACCACGCATCCCGAGGAAAATTCAGAGCGGAAGAGAATGTCACTCGGCCTCTGTCTCTCTCTGACAGCATCACCACCGAAAGATGGCGACACGCCTGCTGTTCACGGCGGTCCCGCGCCTCTATATTATATATATCCACTTCCCTATGCCCTCTAAGCAACTCCATCCAAAGTGCATGTGTTAGTTTTGTTTGTGGTCCTAAGCAAATATACCATGAAAACAAAGCGCCCTCGGATCTCATGCATTCATGTTACAAGACAGACTACGTATCTGTTGTTATTTAGTTTTAGATCTCAAAAAGTTGGTAATGTAAAATGGTTAAGATTCAGTTTCAAGACACAAATTAACTTATGCTTGTTTTTTTATTCGATGAGAAGTTCGTCACAATTAACATAAACCGAACCAAACCAAACTATCATAGTTTCTTTAGTAATTTTAGGGTACATGCTTGTTTTTTTCTTCCCTATTTGTCAACTTCATAAGTTACTATATGTGCGTAACAATATATTAAGTCTATGAAATTATTCCAATTTGTAACTTTTTTTGGTGTTTATTGACACACAGAGAATAAAAGTATGCATGAAAATTCGTAATTATGTACCTAAAAATCATGAATCATATCAACCAGGGAACTAATTTATCTCATTCTCATTCTTTATTTCATTTGCCGGTGAGAAATGCTAAGGGGACATTTATAAAAGTAAGACTCTTTATGGACTCTCTACCACCTCATTTTTTATACAATGTTTCGTAATGTTGACATGGAAATTGACGTTAAACTTGTGAGATGGCAGATAATTCATTAAAAGTCCGACTTTAAGAGAGTCATGTGACGACCCGTCCCTATTTTCCATATAATTTTCTCCACGAGTGTGTAAAACGACGATTATACGCTGGTTAACTAAGTGACGTAGATGTACATATGCAGTTTTACATTATTTTTATCACTATCCTTATCCACCAATTATTTTATTTCCTATTTTCTCTAACCCAATCAGATTATATCTCTCTCTCCCTTCTGCCCAATCAGGTACTATTTCTCTCATTCTCGTATCTTATTCTTCCTTCTCGCACTCGAGACACCATCGCCACGCTCACACTTCGAATTTTCACAGATCAAACCTGCAAATACCACCATCGTACTCATCTCGACCTCACGAACCCAGTCGTACCATCTGATCGACGAACGGACGAGTTTTAACTCGTCAACTCGGAAGCTCCGACTCGGTCAAGTTGGTATCATCGTGATCCTGACGAGATTTCAAGGTTTTTGGAACAAGTGAATTCGAGGAGTTTTAGTTTTGGCAGGAACTTTCGAGGGATTTTTAGGCCTTTTTTTGTTTGATTTTGGACTTTTAAGAGGTACGAACTTGTTCTACTCCTCAAGAGCTTTAAATCCATATAAATTTCATGGATTTTGGTTGAGAAATGAGCTAGATTTTAAGGTTTGATATTTTTTCCAGAATTTGGCGATATTTTCCAGAAACCGGCTAACCAGAACGTGGCGGATGGCGAAGCTGACCGGAGCAGACAAGGTATATTCCGTTAAAGTTAACGAAATATTCTAACGACATCTGGTAACGCCGTTACCATTCAACAGAGTATTCCGTCTATTATGACGAAATATTCTTAACGTCCGTTAGGGTTTCCGTTTCGCATGCCGTGCACGTGTTTGCGCGTGGCCGCCTTTATGGTTGTGGGTTGGACGGCGCGTGAGGGCGCGTCCGGCCTCCGGCCGGCTAGTGGTTTTCATGTGTGGGTTCGTGACTTCGAGTAAATCATTTTCGTATATTCAAACTTTCCGTTTGAGCAAACTATGATAAGTTATTCCTAGATTCTTGTGTATGTGCTATTTAATTAACTAAAAATAGTTGTTTCGCATGTAGGGGAGACATACCCCGAGGACGAACGCAGACAAGCAAGGCTAGGGGGCTACGATCTTTCAACATATCAGTGAGTGTGCATTTATTTTCGTATATATATATATATATATATATATATATATATATATATATATATATATATATTACGGTTTCCAGAAATATTTTAAAATTGTTTCATGCATAGCATGCCATCGTATAAATGTGTTATATTTAATTGTTGCATGATTATGAGTTTGTGATTATGCCACATGATCCTACAGGAGGCGCAAGTAAGTTCAGGTAAGTTGTGTGTGATTGATTTGGTTACATCATATTGGTATGCACATATTCATTTAGAGCTCATCATTGTTGCACCCCGGTGTTAGTGCTCCCACCCTGGGCCAGGGCATAGCCTTCATGTGATTGTTCACCTCCTGCACCGCACGCTCGCCTTGGATCCAAGTAGGTGTTAGCCTGTCGTACAGATTGCAATAGGCAATTCCGACTCGTAGGTGACTCGCGATTTATCGCTAGCCATCACGTGATCGTAGCACTAGAGCGTACCTATTTACATCTAGCTTGTCGTACAGATCATATTAGGTGACTCCGACTCGTGTGCTAGCATAGACTGATGAGCAATAGGTCCAGTCGTACAGGTCACATTAGATGACTCCGACTGGCACGCTAGTTGATTATTCACACCTGGCTTATATTTATTATTGCTGAGATATTGTGGCATGGCATGCTTCTATTTTCACTGCACTCATGCATTCAATTTCGTATTTATGTAGTACTATTTTCTGGAAACTATACGAGTTTTACAGTGAGGGGTTATTGCTTTCAGAAAAAGAGAAATATGTTTTCTAAAGCTTTGTTTTTGCCCACTCACCCTTCTGTTTTTCGCTCCTCCAGGTCTTAGATAGTTGTCCTCCTTTGTGGCGCACGAGGATTAATCAACGGTTCTGACACTCCATCAAATAATGTAGGGATATTTTCTTTCTCGTTGTGTATTTAGTATATGTTCAGTTCGTCTGCAGCTTTATTTTACCTATGCTCTAGATGTTTGTAACTTGGGTTTGACCATTTCCGCATGATTACTTATTTTTAGTTTAAATAAGTGTCAGTTTGGCTTTAATTTATTCACATTTTTAATTACTTCTTTTGCACTCTTGGCTACATCACTCACGTGACGGCCAGCACGTCTCGACTCCGGTCGGGGTGTGTCAAGTCTCATTAGCATTTCTCTTTTTCGATTCATGACTTTCCCATTTCAAAATAAGTAAAAATGTCATATAAAGTCCGACCTTAAGAGAGTCCCATTAGCATTTCTCTTTTCCGATTCATGACTTTCCTGTTTCAAAATAAGTAAAATGCCATATATTCATTTTCTTTTTCCGAAACTCTCACTTTAGCTCCCCTGTTTTCCATCTTTTGTCGTCAGCGATAACCCCCTCCTCATCGAAAGATGTCATCTTATTTCCCCCATCTCAACCCTATAGGCCTATCCTCCATTGATTTTGTGGAGTTCCCTTTCTTTCTTAACGGAAAATTAGCCCTAGAAAATCTCTAACCTATTTCTTTTGTAATTCTTCGCTCGTATTATTAGTACCTTACATGCTACAAATGTTTAAGATATGCAATGCAATCGTCAATCGTGTGCGATAATATCATACTAGCATTTATTCATAATTGTAGATTACATGCTAACCAATAACGATAATAGCATCATAAGCGAATGAAGCTATAGCAATAGCGAAGCCAACGAAGGCTTAGGAGGATCACTCGATCCTTCTCACGTCCAAGTTGTTGTTATATGCCTTGTCTGTATCATTCTTTTTATATCAAAATTTTTAAGGTTTTGACCTTGGTGGTCCATTGAAAAGTAAGTGTGATACTTGATTTTTTGATCCGTATTCTCAAAATTATAATTCATGAATGAAATTTAACATTTAACATTTTGTATTTTTTTCTCTTTATTATGTTAATGATCACTGATTAGCTAATCACCTAACCCTAATTATACAATTTCTAATTTCGCCACTCATTTTGTAATGAAAATTTGATGGAAGCACATAAATTTTACAAATCCATACAAACTAAATAAAATGGGAAAAAGGAAAAATTCCAAAGAAAAAAAAAACAAAAGTAAAAAGAAAATGGTGAACATGAGGTGGTTGGCAAGGAGGATCACGTTGTAAGTAAAGCTGAGGGGAGGGCTCTGCACGCGTGCGGGGGCCACATCCTTTTGGGCCCACAAGTGTGGACCACACCCAGAAGTGGTCTGCTGGCTGGCGTCAAACACACTCTACACACCAATCGACACTTGTCGACCTGCTGCAGGCCCAAAGTTTTTACCAACAAAAAAAATTTAAAAAATAGAAATAAAAAATAATTCGCATAACTTTGGTGGCACGCTTTTCTGTCCTACCACCGGGAGTGGCGGGGTATGCTGTCACTTTTACCAGCCCACAGGCTTCTGTCACACCCCGTTGACATATAGTAAATAATAAAATTAGATTTAATTTTCCTTTTGTGTTAGGCCATTGATGTTGCATGCCTCCTTATCGTTTAACAATTAACATAGATTAAGTCTTGGGGTTAAAGCTAAGAGCTTATTAGTTGATTAGTACAGTCTCCTCGACAACTGTTAACGTTAGTTCAATAATTAGTTTGAAAATACGTATATTTATCACTTATTTAAACGGACAAAACAAATATACTTCCCGACACAATTTATACGTGATAGTATAGATGAGTTATACATACTATGGAAGGTCACGCCTATGTTAGAGAGTGTACAAAAATGTATAAATTTTGTGTGTTAAAATAAAATTTGGGTTGTTGTTAGACCAACCTATTGTCTTATTTTCCCGGTCACATTATAATCTCACCCACCATAAAAAGTAAAAAATTAAAATGTTATTTCCTCACTCATTATTATTCTTAGAAGAACCTCTAATATACAAGCCCGACAAAAGGATAAAAATGGGGAACACACACTCAACCGTTGAATTTCTTATATAATGAGATCGTGTGGCTGTCAGTTAACCATGCCTTTTTACATTTTTGTTTCTTTCTTTATTCTTCACATATCTCTTCCTCGCAAAGGCGCCACAAGAGATTCTCCGATTCTTCTTGAGTTCGAGGTTGGAGTCGATTGATTTGCGCCTGCTCATGAGGCAGAGTGATTTCTCCCATTCAAGGGGAAAAAAGGGAAAAATAATAGGGTTTAAAAGTCTTTTTATTTTTAAAAGGATACATATGTCATTAAATAGGACAACGAGGTGAGCCTAATTGTACTCTAAACTTATTTTGACTTATTATAGTCAAAATAGTGTTGTAAGTGCTTATTTTCATCAAATGGAGGACTTATTCGTAAAGACCTTTAAAAGTTTTAGGGTTTCGTAACTTATAAAATGGGGCAAAAAAGTGAATATCATGAAGGGGAAAAGAAATTAGATTATAATTGAATTCTTAAGTCTATCTTAAGATTTGGAGCATTGTATAATCAACACCCACTTAAGTTGGTCTGCCATTAGCTTCTAATTTTGCCAATCAAATTTAATTATTTTTTTCCTTTTTAGTGACGGCCAACTTTGTGGAATGGAGAATGTGGGAAGGTTTGAAAAATGGATGGTGGGAGATGAGAGAAGACCATGCCACATTGACTTGGCAAAATTTGGCAAGTTGTATTGACTTGTACATGTTCGGTAAAGTGAAATTATGGTGGAGAAAAGTACTGTATTATTTTGTGTAACACTATGAGGGGGTTCTAAGAAAGTGGCATGCTTAGTCTTTTTACCTAGGACAATTATGGATCTGAAAAATTCAACCCCATTGTGACTTGTCATAGCATATATAGGACTCATTAAGATATAGATTGTTTAGCTGGATTGGCTAGTGTAGTGTGCCAATCACTTTGCACATTAGTTCGATCTTTTATTCTGCAAATTAGACTGTTGCGTTATAGAAAAACGTAAGTATAAAACGTGTTACGTGAGGTATACTGTACATTTGTTACATGTAAGTTTTTCTTAGCTAAGCGACTTAGTTCGCATCCGCAATTTTTTTATATTGGAAGACAATCTTGTTGACAAGTCGGAAAATTAACAGGCTCAATACCCTTTTCGACAGTTAATTAACTGAATTGGTAGTATCAAAATTTCTTCTGGTTAGTTAAATATGGTGACAAGTGACTAATTGACGGGTACATATGGATAAATTTTTTAGTGCGCCGAGAACACGGCTTGGTACATTAAATGTCATAATACAATTGGTTGAATTTTTTTTTAAAGTTTCTAACCAATTATATTATTATACTGGACCGTATGACTGACATATTGAAAAATCTCTCGTAAGTATGAAAAAATTTATATTATTTTGACCGAAAGTGGAGGGAGTAGCATATATTCAATTAAAGTTGCTATGTTTTGGAAAAAACGATAAGGACTTGGGTTATTGTTTGAATATTAGTGGGTTAGTAAAATATAGTGGGATGAAAACGTGTTTCCTTGCTTATTTAATCAACTAAAGACATATATCTATAAAGAAAGGGTACATGTAATAGGGTTGTGGAACTACATCATCAACACATAAGGATGAATATTCTGTATTCAGTCCAGATTAGTCGATAGAGAAAATTCTTCGAATCAATATTCGAGTACTAGGCGCCACAGTACTGAAATAATCCACTATATAATTTGATGTATAAACATATTTTTCTATATTTTAATCTCATAAGGGAGAGGTTGATTAATCAAACATATATAATTTGTTTTCTAAGTATAAAGCAACCGGTTGGACACTTGTGCATGAGATCAGACAGACCCAAAATAATTAAAACAACCATATGACAACATCCAATATTGCTTGACAGCCAAACTATGCTTATAAAAATTGCATGTATATGTATATATGTGCATATATATATTTGCATGAGGCGTGATGGCATGAGAAAATGAGGTCGCATGCGAAAACCCTCATGATTTTGTCTTTGTTTTCACATGCAAACCATTGTTTTTACCCTATTAACTTTTCACCTCATTTTCACATGAAGATTGGAGGGTAAATTCGAATGGACTGATCATTTGGCATATGGCATGTACATCAAAGTGTGGACTGATGCAGAAAACTCAGAGAGAGAGAGAGAGAGAGAGAGAGAGAGAGAGAGAGAGAGAGAGAGAGAGAGAGAGAGAGAGAGAGAGAGAGAGAGAGAGAGAGAGAGAGAGAGAGAGAGAGAGAGAGAGAGAGAGAGAGAGAGAGAGAGAGAGAGAGAGAGAGAGAGAGAGAGAGAGAGAGAGTTTAAGTGTTGAGTAATGCTATTCATACCATGTTTTTATACTACATTTTCATACCACTTAAGGTGGCATTTGATGTAGACAGTCACATCATTTGAATTAATCAGATTTTTAAATTTAGTTCATTATTTAATAAACTAATAATTAAGAAAAACTAGTTAATTAAATAATGATTGTGGTATACGAAAAGTCTTTCTTCTTGCTTTTCTTTGGTTTTGTAAATTTTTCAAATGATGTGGCTGTCCACATTAGATACCACCTAAAATGGTATAGAAATGTAGTATAAAAAAAAATATGGTATGAATAACATTTACTCTTTGGTGTTGGAAAGCAGCCAAACAAACCAGTACCGCAAGAAAAATCAGCAGCAAACGTGAGAGAGAGAGAGAGAGAGTGAGAGAAATGATGTGAAAACAAGAAATGGTCGCTTTTATTTCTCTTCTGTCTGAAATTATGGGGTTTTTCTCTTCTTAAAAACCTTTTCCTTTATCAGTTTTTTTGCTTCATATATACATACAGAACAGTTTGAGTTTGAAAAAACAAAAGCAAAAGAACACAGCCACCTCTCAACAACTCTGACCATGAATGAAACAACAAAATCACAATAATCGTCTCTCTACCTTCCGAGCATCAACAAAACCTTCCTAGCAAATCCAAAACTGTAAGTTTCTTGTCTAAATTTTTTTCAATATTATCTCTTCTTCCCTTTATGATTCTGCTAGTGATTTTAACACTCATCTTTTAGTCTCATACGCTCCGTGCAGCGTAAAGTATGAGTACCAAAATCGCGATGTATGATTCGTGTGCTTATAGATCCATATAAACATATGTAAATTTTGTGACTTTGGTGTTATATAGTGAGGAGGCCTTGTCATGATGGCGGTGACGTCATCCTGCAAAGATGGTGGGATGAAGATGCAGATGGACAATGGCAAGTACGTAAGGTACACGCCGGAGCAAGTGGAAGCTTTGGAGCGGTTGTACCATGAGTGCCCGAAGCCGAGCTCCATGCGCCGCCAGCAGCTCATCCGTGAGTGCCCTATCCTCTCCAACATCGAGCCTAAGCAGATCAAAGTCTGGTTCCAAAACCGCAGGTGAAAAAAAGTTTAATATCTTTTCTGTTCATCAAGCAGTCAAATTTCTCAATTGGGTTGATTTATTTTTGGTTTTTAAATTTTGGGTTGGATCTATTTATTTATTTATTTTTGGCTTGGGTTCTTGTGTTTGAGCAGATGTAGAGAGAAGCAGCGGAAGGAGGCGTCGAGGTTGCAGACCGTGAACAGAAAGCTGACGGCGATGAATAAGCTTCTGATGGAGGAGAATGATCGGTTGCAGAAGCAGGTGTCTCAGCTGGTCTACGAAAACAGCTACTTCCGCCAACAGACACAAAATGTAAAATCATTCCCCTCCATCCTTTACAACATTCAAGTAAAAAAAAAAATCATCTAGGTCAAATTTCTTACAAAAATGGAGAAGAAAAATGCAAATTCTCACCAATTCACCGTAAATTTTGAAAACAGATTTTGACACTCCTCGTTTAGCCACTGCACTTCAAATATACAATTTTACAGTTTTTCTTAACTAACCGGCAAGACGTTAAAAAATGAGTCTTGAAATCACATGTAGTAATTTTCACTCTTAAGTTCTTCATATATAGTATTTCTTTTATTTTTGTTCCTTATTTCTCGTTTAGTTATTCAATCGTAAAGCTGGAATTAATTGAAATCACAAATTTTTAGTTGTTGTGGGTTGAGAAAGGGGAATTCTCTTATATTGGCTCAATTTGGTGGATCAAAATTGTTCTTCTCATAATTCCAATAAATGGTTAATCAAATCAATCTAGGAAAAATTTGATATTTTATTTCTTGCAGATAATAAACTTATTTTTTTTTTCCCCTTAAGTTTTTTGCATGATGGGGTTTTGAGATTTGTTGTTTCTTTGTTGGATTTGCAGGCGACTTTAGCCACGACAGACACAAGTTGTGATTCGGTGGTGACGAGCGGTCAACACCATTTGACTCCGCAGCAGCATCCACCGCCACCGCCAAGGGATGCGAGCCCTGCAGGGTCAGTGTTCAACACCATTTCATGATTTTATCTTCTTGTATTTGTTATGTCCTTTTCACTTGTTTTTTTTCTTTTCTTTGGACGGCTGAGAGAAGAGAATATATCAGATTTTGATTGTTCTTTCCTTCTTTTCTTTTGTTTGTTTGTTTGTTTGTTTGTTTGTTTTTAGACTTCTGTCCATTGCAGAGGAAACTTTAGCAGAGTTTTTATCAAAGGCCACTGGGACTGCTGTGGAGTGGGTCCAATTGCCTGGGATGAAGGTCTCTCTCTCTAAACATCTTTTTTTTATTCTCAATGCCATTTCATCAAACTTTGCTAAGCTTCCAAGCAACACCCAAAACACATCATTATCTCAATTTTTTTTTGAAACACACTAATCTTTTGCTTTTGCACTTTTGGGTCCCCCATTCTTCTTATCTTTGCTTCACCCAAGGCAATAGAAGTATATTGTTTTGCATTCTTTTATGCCACATAATTGTCTGGTAAAGCTTTTAAAGTTCTCTTTTTTATCAAATTTCAATGTACAACGAAGAGAAGTTATTTTCTCAAAACGTATAAAAAAAACATTTGTGTAAGATACACAAAAGTGCAAAAGCATTCTTTTTATGTACTTGGTTAAATGAAGTAAAGGATGATCAAGATGCATAACAAAACACGGTGTAAGATACAGTGAATGTGTGTAATTTTTTCTTCTTTCAAAACGGATAAAATTTGATAAAGAATTGATAAATATGCACAAATTAAATCTGCTATACAGTTAAACCTTTATTGTCTATCTAGTATTCCTCTAATTTTATTTTGAAAAAGTTTATGGAGGCAGATTCTTTGCCCTCCCACTTCCCATACACTTTCATCTCCTCCTATTTGTGCGGTCACGGTTAAGCCACGTTAATATTTTATATTACTATTACTTTTTGTCTTATTATCTCTATAAAAAAATCAATATAAAATGTTGACGTGACTTAACCGTGATGGCACAAAATAGAAGGGGATGAGAGTGTACGGAAAGTGGGAGGGCAGAGAATCTGCCTCCAAAGTTTATAACCGATTTTAGTCATGAACATTTCCTTAAAAGAATTAAGGAAGTAATTGCAATTATTCTTTTCTATTTTTTGGTCGGGTCCCAACTCTGAACGCCATTGCTGATTATGTACTTTGGACGTGTGTTTTGAACTGCACAGCCTGGTCCGGATTCCATTGGAATCGTTGCAATTTCTCACGGTTGCACTGGTGTGGCAGCACGTGCATGCGGCCTTGTAGGTCTAGACCCTACAAGAGTAAGTTCTTCTTCTCCCCCACTTGCTCTACTAAATTAAAGCACTAATCTTTGTAAAATTTTGGTAATTAAGTGTTAATCAAAAACTCTCTTGCTGTATACAGGTCGCTGAAATCCTCAAAGATCGGCCTTCGTGGTTCCGAAACTGCCGATCTGTGGATGTGCTGAACGTGTTGTCCACTGGCAATGGTGGAACCATTGAACTGCTTTACATGCAGGTAAGCAAGATCCTCTCCAGTCTCTATTTCTGTAGTTCTCGTATCTGTTTTCATCAATATTAATAAACATGCTCAACAAATATCTGATTTTTTTTGCCTCTTTTAGCTCTATGCACCCACAACTTTGGCACCAGCTCGAGATTTCTGGTTGCTTCGCTACACATCGGTACTAGAAGATGGCAGTCTCGTGGTATGTGATGATTTTTTTGTCAAGATGTATGCACAAATGGAACTAAGTTACGAAGTTTTCATATAAAATAGAACTTGGGTGACACTAAACAAACAATAAGCCTTGTACATTAATTAGTGTCCCCCGTTCCATTTTTTATTAAAAGTTTGTAACCGATGTCCTTGTTTCTTTCGTATGAGCACTCAATAATTTGGTGTTACTTGTTTGTAACTTTGCCCACTTCAAGCACCTTTATTTTGGTTTTTATGCTGTAATTGCTGTTGGTAGGTCTGTGAAAGGTCACTTAACAACACACAGAATGGTCCTAGCATGCCACCAGTGCAGAATTTTGTGAGAGCGGAAATGCTGCCGAGCGGGTATCTAATTAGACCTTGTGAAGGTGGTGGCTCGATCCTTCACATTGTTGATCATATGGATTTGGAGGTATGCAGAGCAGTCTGGCTTTCGTACGTTGAAGCAATGTCATTTCCTTGGCTTGATTGATCACAATTTTGACTTGTTAATTTCATTGCTTTAAACCAGCCTTGGAGTGTACCAGAAGTGTTGCGCCCGCTTTATGAGTCATCAACACTTCTTGCTCAGAAGACAACAATGGCGGTAAGATGGTTTTCTCCTGATCGATGTCGTTTTTTCTTGTTTGGATATTAAAATTCGAAGAATGAAGCATCATACATCTTGTGTTCTAATGTGGACGTATTTCTTCTTTCAGGCATTACGCAACCTGAGGCAGATTTCTCAAGAAGTTTCTCAGCCTAATTCCGCTGGTTGGGGAAGAAGGCCTGCAGCTCTCCGTGCTCTTAGTCAGAGATTGAGCAAGTGCGTTATAATTTCACCTACTTATGATTTCTTAGAATGGTTAATCAACTTTCACCTTGTTGGAGTTTTACAAATTTTGTATTGCAGGGGTTTCAATGAAGCAGTTAACGGGTTTACAGATGAGGGATGGTCCGTTCTAGAAAGTGACGGTGTTGATGATGTTACCCTTCTTGTGAACTCGTCTCCGGGCAAGATGATGAGTGCAAATCTTTATACCAATGGAGTTCCATCTATGAGCACTGCAGTCTTATGTGCCAAAGCATCCATGTTACTCCAAGTAAGGATTTAGATGCGTTTTGGCCAATAACTAACAAAATTAAGTTGCAATAATACGTAATAAGAAGCAGCAACTTGGAAAAGTATCCAGGAGGCACATATCAAATGATTTTGGTCTACATTTTGGTTTTTTGCTCTTTTTTTCTCTTTAAACAAACATTTCAGAGTTTCGTTATTGACTTGTGTGTATCGTTTCCATTTCCTACAGAATGTGCCTCCAGCCATACTTCTTAGATTCTTGCGAGAACACCGATCAGAGTGGGCTGATAGAAGCATTGATGCTTATTCAGCTGCTGCTATTAAAGCTGGTCCCTGCAACATGCTAGGGCCTCGAGCTGGAAGTTTCGGGGATCAGGTTATTCTTCCCCTGGCTCACACAATTGAGCATGAAGAGGTAGGCACCTGGTTTTGAATTTTTCAGTTAACCGTAAAAGGCCATTCTTTCATTAATTCAGCTGCTTTTCTTCATCTTAGCATAGCAATATGCTGTCTGAATTCTGATATATTTTGGTTTCCTGTAAACAGTTCATGGAGGTCATTAAGATTGAGAACATGGGCCACTATCGAGAGGATATGATGATGCCTGCAGCTGACATTTTCCTCTTGCAAGTAAGTACATATATTTTCTTTTCGATTTGATCTGTAACATAATGTTCTTGCAGTAATACTCCACAGAAGTATTTGCAGTATATTTTTACTCTTTATATTTGATAGCTCTTAACATCCTTACCGGCTATGGTCACTGATTTTTGCTGTTTCTGTTGCATCAAACCCCAGCTGTGTAGTGGAGTGGATGAGAATGCCGTCGGGACCTGCGCTGAACTAGTATTTGCTCCCATTGATGCATCATTTTCGGATGATGCTCCAATTCTACCTTCTGGTTTTCGCATCATCCCTCTTGATTCTCGGATGGTAACCATTCATCTGATACGATATATCATTAATATTACAGAATTCATTTTCCATCCTTTTTGTTTGATATGTTTTGTGTGATTATATCCTATATGCTTAAATTGTTGTGCAGGATACTCCCAGTCCAAACCGTACGCTTGATCTTGCCTCAGCTCTTGAAGTTGGACCTGCAGGAAGCAGAGCATCCGGTGATAATGCTGGCCACTCTGGCAATACAAAGTCTGTGATGACAATAGCATTCCAGTTTGCATTTGAAATCCACCTCCAAGAAAATGTGGCCGCCATGGCTCGGCAGTATGTGCGCAGTATCATAGCATCAGTGCAGAGGGTGGCACTGGCACTCTCCCCGTCTCATTTTGGTTCGCATGCTGGTTTCCGGCCTCCACCTGGCACCCCTGAAGCACAAACACTTGCTGGTTGGATCTGTCAGAGCTATAGGTGCATATAGTACAAGTTCTTATCTTACAAAGAGATTGGGTATTTGTTTTGAAAATGGCAATGATAGTATGACACTTATTGCCGGATCCTGCCATCAATCGTTCGTCGTAGAATTGGACAAAAGTGACTGCTGTATGCTGATTAATCTTGATCTTTTCAGGTGCTATCTAGGTGGAGAACTACTAAAAACCGAAGGAAGCGAGTCCATTCTCAAATCCCTTTGGCATCACTCGGATGCAATCTTATGCTGCTCTTTGAAGGTAAATTGCTTACCATTCTTCTTTGTTTTTACAATATGAGCATTTAATTTCATGCCTTTCGTAACAATTTGGTTCCTCCTCCCCTTCCATAATCTAACTGCATCATCTATGCAGGCAATGCCAGTTTTTACATTCGCAAACCAGGCAGGCCTTGACATGCTTGAGACGACGTTAGTTGCACTTCAGGACATAACACTGGAAAAGATTTTCGATGACAACGGAAGGAAGACCCTATGCTCCGAGTTCCCGCAGATAATGCAGCAGGTATAGTACTTTGAAGTCCAGCTAGATTTTCGGTACTTTTGAAATAGGCGATTAACAAACCTTTCGTTATTCAAATCTTGGGGGTGCAGGGTTTTATGTGTCTCCAAGGAGGAATATGCATGTCAAGCATGGGAAGGCCGATCTCGTACGAGAGAGCAGTGGCATGGAAGGTGCTGAATGAAGAAGAAACTGCTCACTGCATCTGCTTCATGTTCATCAACTGGTCATTTGTTTAACACTTTGGAGGCCACAAGAACAACATTATAGGATATAGAACTTAGAAATTAAAACCTCTTCTTTGCACCAAAGGCATATTGGGCCCAAAATTTTTTGGTTATCAATATCATCTACTCTTTGCTACTTTTCTTTATGCTTTATTTATGAATCATAATGCTCCTGCCCTTTGTTTTCTTCTCCCCTCTAAAAAAAAGATTACATATCAGCTTTGTAATCTTGGAGTTGAGTTGAGCACTGCATTTGAATGCATTTTAGGATCTCGTTGAAAAGAAAAACTCACTCACAACGGGGTTGTATACCTTCTCTATGTCACTCTCGTCATGTGATAAGTTCTGTTAATTGCGGGTTTCTATGACACTCGTGTTTGAAACTGTGGGTTCGAGATTAAATATGAACTTCAGGTTTATGGGTACCTACATACAAACACACAAATATATATATATATATATATATATATATATATATATATATAGACACAAGAATATATATTTTGAATTGGGAATTACGTCGGAACCATACGTGTAAATGATAGGTCGCGGCCCAAAATTGGGGGGTGACATGGGCTACAGGCCCATCTGGTGATTGCTGGGTTGTGGGCTAGCTGAGAAAAATGGTGGGTCAACAGAAACCAACCTCAATTATTGGGCTAAGAAAGAAAAAGTGAAAAAATATAGCCCAATATGTGGGTGTGTTTATTCATACAGGCCAAATAAAATTAGGCCCAAAAGAAAGAAATGAGAGGCCGGTTTGGGCAAGCCTAATTGGGCTTTGGGTTGGCTGAGATCCAAGACCAGGGTAGCTGGGTTTGAGGGTTTCACCAGAAAACCATGTGGGGCGGCTGTAGGCGGTGCATGGTGGCACATATACCAGAAGGGTGTCGGGAGAGGTAATCTCAGGTGGTGGCGAGTCAGGGTTTGATTGGAACCTCGAAATTCATGACACGGGGGGAGGGGGGGATCTCAAAGTCGAGGCTGTTCGGAAAAGGTCGAAGATGCTATTGTGAATATCGCGTTTAAGAATGGAAAAAATTGAACAAACTTGGAAAATTGAAAATAAAATAATCAATACAAACAACGCCAAAAATTAATGTGGTTTTGCTATATGTGCTTACGTACACGGGATAGCAATAACAATCTTTCACTACATCAATAATGAGTACAATGAATAATTTTGCCAAGCCTCTAGAATAAAGAACTTGACGAAAAACTTGAAAGAACAAGAACAAGAAATACACTCTTTATCTTTTTTCTTTTCTCTCGCATACACTTTGCCTTTTCTCACTCTAACTCATTGAGTGGTGTATAACTTATGGTTTTGCTGCAATTCAAAACTAGTGTAATAGCCCTTTATATACACATAATAAAGGTCTTCTTCAATAAGGATTACTAATCCTAATTGGATTCTAGTTATGCATCTTTCTCCAATTGAGAAACTAACTCCAACTATGAAAACAACATAAATTGGGTAAACAAATTAAATTGCGAAAACAATTGCAAGTAGGTAACAATTTAATCCTCTAAGTCTATAATTCTAATAGACTTAGGACAATTTATCGTGGGCTCGAAAAATCCAACAATCTCCCCCTCCACACCATGAGGATGGTATACCAAAATATGATTGCTCCTTTTAACAAAACTCCCATTAATCAAACTTTTCATAACTAGGCTCCCCCTAATTGTACTACTCATAACCAGACTCCTCATGATCAAACTACTTATAACCAGGCTCCACCTAATTGACTACTCAACTTCATTGGTAAAGGCAATTATAGACTTCTTTGTAAAAAAAAATCGCTCATCTGCACTAAAGAAGCTCTTCAACGTAAGTCACAACACCTATGGTATTGTTCCCATCCTTTTGTTCCTTTTTTCTATTTACCACAATGCTTCTTCATGTGACCCTTTTATTCCACAATAGTGGTAGTTACCACTGAATCTCGTCTCACCAAATGTTTTGCCCTCTTCTCTGTGACTAAGAGTAGTCTAGCATCTACATTTGAAGCTTTTCTCCTTGATTCTTCATTGAAAATACTATCCTTAACATCATCCATAGACAATACATAATTAGAAGCCGAATTGCTTACAGTTACAACGAAGGTTTCCCAACTATCTGGCAAAGATCCTAGCAACAATTCTTCAATATTCAAACCCATAGTAGCCACCTGATTCATCATGTTCTAAAAGTTGTTCAAGTGTTCAGTTACACTAACATCTTCCGCATACTTCATGTTGACAAGCTCCTTGATAAAGAATGCTTTCTTGGCAGCAATCTTCTTCTCAAAGAGGAATTCTAACTCTTCCAAATAGTTTGCGCATCAGTCTCTTTAGACACATGATGATGGATCTCATCCACTCATTGTATAATCGTACCAATAGTTATGATTCACCTTGGTTCACTTGGCATCATACATACTTGTTGGCTTGCTCTTAAGACCTTCAATTAACTCATGGAGATCTTTACAATAAAGCATGTCCTCCATTCTTGATTTCCATATAATCCAGTTGAAGTGGGTGAGTTTCATCATAATGGCACCCTTCATTCTAAACGGCTATCAGCCAAACCAGGCTCTGATACCACTTTTTGTGAAGATCATGTTTAAGAATGGGAAAAACTAAACAAACTTAGGAAATTGAAAACAAATTAACCAAGACAAACAACACCAAGAATTAACGTGGTTGGGATATATGTGCCTACGTCCACGAGGTAACAACAACAATCTTTCACCATATCAATAGTGAGTACAACGATTAATCTTGCCAAACCTCTAGAATAAAGAACTTGACAAAAAATCAGAAAGAACAAGAAATACACTATTTATCTCTTTTCTTTTCTTTTCTCTCGCACACACTTTGCCCTTCTCTCACTTTGACTCCTTGAGTGGTGTACAAACTTATTGTTTTGCTCCAATTCAAAACTATTGCAATAGGTCTTTATATCGACATTATAAAGGTCTTCTTCAATAAGGATTACTGATCATAATTGGAATATAGTTATGAATCCTTCGCCAATTGAGAAACTAACTCCAATTGGAGAAACAACTTAAATTGGGTAAACAATTTAAATTAGGTAAACAACTCCAATTGGGTAATAATCCTCTAAGACTATAATTCTAATAGACTTATGAAAACTCATCGTGGGCTGGAAAAACCCAACAGGTGCTGCTGCAGTTGCGCTATGGCTGTGTTCGAAGATTTTCGATATTTTAAAACTAGGTGAGTAACTATCCTTTCGTTATTCAAATATTGAGGATGCAGTGTTTTATGTGTCTTCAAGGAGGAATATGCATCTCCAGCTGTTTGGGCCTAAATTCACATTTTTGGCCAAATTGAAGTCAGTCCAAAAAAAGGGCTATGAGTTTCGGCTCGATGGTGCAGTACTGATATAGTAGCTAAGTCCCATATAGGTTGAGATTGTTGAGGATTAATTGAGATGTTTTCTGATGAGTATCAGAATATTCCAAGGATTGAAGATTGTGGCTAATGAGATAAGGAATGAATTGAACGCATGAAAGGACTAGGTTCAGAGTTCGAATTTAGGTGGAAGAGGTTGAGAAAGGATGGCGATAGAGTTTCGGCAGAGAATAATTCCGAATACATTCACTGAATATGTCGAGGAATTGCAATATTAGTAGAATTTATCTCTCGGCAGGCTTGGGTACCAAGAAATATATCCCTATAAATATAGAAGGATTTGCAACGTAGAAACCCCTTTCAACTCTGCAAACAACTCAAAATGCTCTACGCAAAATCCTTTTCACACACCTGAGAAAAATACTAGCTATCATAACACTCTTGTCAATACATTTTTAGTTTGGATAAATAAATAACACCATGTTGACAGTCGGTGACACCTTGAGTTTGGATAAGTAAACAGCAATGGAGCCGTAAAACCAGAAGATTTAGGAGCACCTTCAATTTGGCAAGTAAACAACACTGCTTCTGGTTGGTTGGTTATTTATTTAAGTATCCGTCGGCGAAAAGTTCTTAATTCTTTAGCCTAAAGAGTCACTTCATTAGCTTCGACGAAGTGAGGTGTTCTATGATCAGTTATGTGCACTTCATATTTCAACATTCAGACGACTGAACAATGTTCATTATAAAGACACTCATCTCTTTGTAGTACCTTTGCCCCTACAACCTGATACCGATACGGTGTAGTTATATTCTCACGAATATAGTTGAATCGGCCGAACCCGGTGCACAAGATCTTGAACTTTGTAATGAATTAAGCAACCTTGTCTTTAGGTTCTAGAACCCTAGACCGAGAGGTGTTCCTTCCTCGGTTGTAGCCACTAAAGTGCAGAAGTTAATAGCGCATTCAACACCACCACATCTATTCTACTCGCCCGATCGAGCTCAATCACGAGTTGACATGCCCGCATTCACAAGAAGAACATAGTTAGTTCATAATTACTCGGCATGCGCGTCATGTAGTCTTTGTAATTTTTAAAATCAACACATGCATAAAAAGACCGATCTTGTACGAGAGAGTAGTGGGCATGGAAAGCGTTAAATGAAGAAGAAATTGCTCACTGCGTCTGTTTCATGTTCATCAACTGGTCATATGTTAACACTTTGGAGGACACGAAAAATATCATAGATTTAGAATGACAAAAACTACAGTAATAGAAATTAAAACCTCTTCTCTGTTATGAGCATGATCACCCAAACGCATGTTGGACCCCTTTTTAGCTTTTAATCTTTGGTTATTACTCTTTGTACTTTTCTTTATGCTTTATTTATGAATCATAATGCTCCTGCCTTTTCTTTCTTCTCTCTTGAAAGAAACATATTGTATTTTAGCTTTGTAAAGCTTGGAGATGAGCACGGGACTTTGAATGCTTTGTATGATCTCACTGCTGAGAGTGAAACTCACCTTTAACGTGTGTATATCCTCTTCTCTCTATGATTATATTGGAATGGATATTTCTTTAAATCCAAGGTATAATAAAAGTAAAGGATAATAAGTTAGACATGAAGCAATATTTTTCCTTCTAATCATACCAATTTGAGGGGATTGATATTAATGGATCATTTTTCTTCATAACTAATTCATCTTCTACCTCTAAATTGAACACAATTTTTTTTTACTTTTCTTTCATCATACTTTAAAAACAGTAATTTACTGTTTATCCCAATCCAAGTCTATAAACCAAACGAGTTCTGAGGGGCAACGAGCATTTTACTTGTTCAAGGTCTGCTCCAATGTGGTTGTCAATTACTCCCTACACCTTCCTACTTTCTCCCTTTCACTAGTGCACATTTGGGACCATTGTCATTGGCATTGGTGCCAGTAATAGATGGATGACATGAATGCAATTGGGTCAAAACCACAGTATTCCAATTTTTTTTTCTTTTTTTCTTATATGATCTCTTATTCTTCAGTCTCCTCTAAATAGCCTCTACATGCACCTTCACAGTGTTCTTTACCACATTTATTAGGGTTATTATTGACAAGAATTTCATCTTTGAGGAAAAAAGCAAAGCAATGTCATTTTATATAATCCCAAAATGATAAAATCCAAATACTAAACCCCAAAAATTCTAAGATATGCCAAAACCCTACAATGCCAAAACCAAAATGCCAAATTCCAAACCGAAGTTTGCCAAATAGTCCTTAGATATCTGCGCTTCATTTCATCCCAGTTCAAACATAAATTAGTATAATCTATAGGTTATCAAATCAGCCCTCTAGTCTACAAGAAGGGGGATTCAAACCAGCATTGTGAATTGAACAATTGAAAAGAGAGGAGCTAATGAGACAAATATTACACATAATTAATAGTCATATGTGAGTCGAACTTGATACTTTTCACAACTTATAAGTAAAAAAAATACCAATATATAAATGGAGTTTTAACGAAAAGCCCACGGTATTGTTCACTTTAACGAAAAACCACATTTTTACACTAAAATGTCAAATCTGGTACTATTCATTTTACCCTTTATTTTGTCTTTATCGTTAAAACTAAAAGTTTTCAAATCATTTTCATTAGTTTTCCTATATATAAATTGTAATACTAGTTGGTAAGCAATTGGTATTATCAAACTATTTAAGTATCTCATGCTGAAGGCCCATCCTTCTCCGTCAATCAACGCGCTATTGTCACTGTTTAAGAAGTGTACGTAATTGTCATCAACCCCAAATCTGCCTTTGGAGTACATGCTGTCTCTAGCTTTTCTTTACTTAATATCATAATAACGTATATAACCTAATTGGTATCATTTCTGCTAAGTACTCTTTATTGTCGCATTGATTAAACTTGTTACATTAATCAGATAAGCAATCCTACCTGCCATGTTGAAAGTTGTCAAATCCTTGCTGCGCTCAGAAATTATATATGTTTACATCAAACCCCGCCAAAAGCACAAACAAAACAACACACAAAACACAAGATTTAAATGATTGGACTTATAGCCAATCTTTACGTTTGCGGGCAAAGAACAAACACTTTTTTTTTATTTGAATAACTAGTACGTACTAAAGAATCTTTTTGATTAAGGATAATGAGTTTAATAAAATTTTATACTGACAGCAATTAAACCCTGGTTTCTCTGGAGTTAATGACATTGATTGCTATGTTTGGACTGCATTCGATCATTGGTAGTGAAGAAAAAGAAATTGCTGAAGGTACAGATTTTTTATTTTTATTTTTTAATATGCAAAGGGAACAACCGGTGGTAAGTTACGGTTATTCATAATTTTGGGGCCCCGAAAGGCTATGGGTAATTTCATCCTGCCTGTGGCTAGGATTAAGTAGACTCACCAGCTAAGAGCCTCGAACCCGAAACCTCCCACAATTTTTGTTTATTCGGGACTGCAGTCCGTACCCTTATCACTGGACCTTTTTGTGGTTCTGAAAGTATTGATTTCAACTCTCTCAATCCTAATCGCAGTCTACCATGTATAGTACAAGACCTGGTTTCCGTAGAAGTACGTGAATGCATGTCAGCCGACATTCGTTTTGTTAAAGATGTTTGCTTTTTACACTACGACTTAATGTTTCCTTCATTCCTTTTCCAGACGTGCTTATTCATTGTTTGCATCCTCAGAGATATAAATCATAAATAGTTGCACTTTCGACCATGTCGTCAAAAGCACTTCTAAGCATACTATCATCAACGTTGGCGGCAGTAATCCACGATTTTAAATCAAATAACCGAAATTCAATCGCTATGAAACGGTATGCAACTATTTATTAACCAAAACTTACTAACTTTAATTTATGTTTTGGGTTGTGCTTAATGAGTGGGTTCTTGCTGTGATATACCATAATCATGTTTGAGATGGGATGCACGTGTATCCATTTATTATCATTACAATCAAAAAGTCGTAAACAAAACACGCCTATCTTTAGTCAAAGAAACCCACTCCAAAAATGTTTGATTTTTGATCTACAAAGTAAACGTAAAAAAGGAGAAGAAAAATGCTGCATGTAAAGAGATCATCATCTTATATATGCACCCAGCTCCCCCCAAGAAATTGAATAATATATTAAAAGGAGCTTTTTGAATGAGAAAGAAGAAGGCCACATAACCTTTTGCATGGTCTCCAAGAAACCATCATTAAGATTTTGAGGCTTTTAAGATGAAAGCGTTCAAAATATAGATGATCGTATCCGTGCATGCCAGCAAAACTGAGCTGGGTTTTTCTCCTAAAAAATGTCAGCTACTTTAAACTTATGTGTTTAGACATATATCCTTTAATGGAATCTTCTAACTATTTTAACCCTTATGATGATGTGGAGTTTCTGCAGCT
Source organism: Cotoneaster glaucophyllus (assembly GCA_036320875.1). Lineage (NCBI taxonomy): Eukaryota > Viridiplantae > Streptophyta > Magnoliopsida > Rosales > Rosaceae > Cotoneaster > Cotoneaster glaucophyllus. The sequence continues at coordinate 17,887,504 of CM070072.1, forward strand.
GATAGATTATCAGCTGTATAAATCAAAGAAAAGGATTCTTGTATCATGCACTTTCATCATTGCTGTAAGAGCAAATAGAGTGAATAGAAGAATAAGGAATTGATGGAAATCATTAACATTACTCTTTGTTAATTAAGCACCATAATTGCTACGTCGAAGGGAATGTAAGTCAGAAGAAAGATTGATGCATGGTGGCCTGGTCGGAAACAGCCCTATCAATGTTAACACTCTTCGATCTTTTGACCCAACATTTAACAAGATCTTAATTAATGCAGAGCAGGACATAGAGAAGAAATCAAGCGATAGTAAACTGGAATCCACCAGAGACATATGAGAAAATTTCAATGTTTATTAATCGATAATATGAAAGATAACAAGCCACAGCACCCTAAAAGTTGTTTATATATAACGTCTATTAGCCTTGGACTTTCTAGAGTACAAATAGAAACAAAAAGAACATATAGCAAGATACCGAAAAATACTCTAAAATCTTAAAATCTCGTTTTTGAGCTAGTATACGATAGAATTAGACCAAAATGCCTATATGTCAAGGCAAACCTCTAGGTCTTGTTTGCATCATTGTTCTCTTCAAAATAGAGGGTCGCAGGCCCAAATCAGACATTGAAGTCCAAATCTGAAATGCTTAGATCTTATTGTTGGATTTGAGCCCTTCAATTTGATCTTTCGTCAATTCCACCATCTAATCTATATAATTTACATATAAGATTGTAAGTTGAACAAAGCTTCAATTAGGAGCCAATAAACACGTTGAAAAAAAAACAATATCTTTAATGAATTAAGAGCTATTGATCATCATTCCGTTACAATCATGTATTGCAAAAAGTTATTATGTAGTCAAATTTTAAGTTAAAGATGAAGTAGAATATAAGAAAAAGGTTAATGATCAAAGGTTTGCACCTTCTTCTGAGGAAAATTCTCTTGAGATTGTAAAAACCCTAGTGTGGGGATAAAAGCAAAAAGGGTTTTCTTCTTCACTGTCTAGCATGAGCTTTAACATGTTTTTTTTTGTCAACAGCTTTTACTTATCTAGATGCAGCTTTGTGATTGTAGAGTTACTATTCTTTAGCCTGTTTCATTCGTAAAAGAGTCCGACAATGTGACAAAAAATAATCATCGAGGGATCAGATATTAGTACTGTTGTTCCCTGCAAAAGAAGTGCCCATACATGATGTCCGCTAGTTCTTTGACCTAACTTACTGATCATGACCATTCAGTTGCTGCATTTTCTCTCTTCCATGAGTAATAGTAGCCAAACAAATTCAAACATCTGTAGCTGTTTTATGCTTGTCATAGTTACTTTCTTCTTTTTCTTCTATATGACGAGCTATTATTGACACTCTAAACAAATTCATGCTAGTATATATACATATGTCGTCCTAATTCTCAATTAAAAACTTTATAATTTAGTTCAATGTAAACAACGATTGCAAATTCTGCATAGTTAAGATATAATCAGCTTACTTAAGTTGAAATTTTCTGCATTTCTTTGGTGAAAAATTACAAGTATATATAGAAGTCTTTACTATCTCGTTTAATTACTTCCCTTTCTTCCTATATTTTTCCTCTCTTTACCTCCATATGTAAACCCTTCTTTTGCCCTTTGAATAAATTTATGAGAGGAGGAGAGCTCTAGTGTGATACCCACTCACTATAGGAATCAAGAATATAGTAGGAAGAATTCAGACGTTTTTTATTTTATTTTGTTGTACAAGTTAGGTCATAACAATGAAACTGACTTTCACGCATGCGATTAGGAACGGTACATTCATTCATCTTTTTGGTAGTCTTCTTTTCTTCTTTCCTTAAGAAAATAAAAGAAAATAAAGAGAAAAATTACTCCTTTTTTTTTTTAACAAGAGAAAAATGACTCCGAGATTAATAGGATCTGTTTCCTTTCCCTTGCATCTCATAAAGAAAGGGATGAGGCTGATTCCAAAAACCAACTATTTTTACCAAGATCATTCCAAATGATCTGCACATTCATATATACTTATATAGTGAGCATATGTTTGACGAAGTCTGGTAAATCATTCCGTGAAGAAAACTTGGCAAAGAAATTACCAATCGAGTAATATTGATAAACAATTGGATTCTGAAACAGTTGCATAATTATATTAATGTGGTAACATTTACTTTACATATCTACAGTTTTACACTCAGTAGTATGTCAAACATACCATCAAACAAAACATTTGAGCTATAATACTAACAATTAATTAACACCTTATGTTACAAAATACAACAAAGGTGGTAATTAATTCATTAACACGTACATTACGTTAAAAAAACACAAGAAAAAAATTAAGTGAAACTAAAAAAGCTAAAAGGAGCTGAAAACAGGAACAAAAATTCCTTGAGGGAGAAATCAAAAAGGTGAAGTAACTTTTAATCCAGGAACACAAGAACTACTTGTCCTCATTACAGATTCTAGGGTTTTATATATTTCATTCGCGCATGGTCTAGCCATGGGGTCACTAGCAGTGCAGTGAAGGGCTAGGTTCATGGTTTCCACAATCTCGTTCTGATTGCTTGACACGTGTTCTCTGATCATCGAGTCGGTCCAGACATCAAGATGGCAGTCTGAGTAGCAGTACCGAGCCCACTCGACGACGCTCTGGTGCGCGCCAAATTCAGTGTCACTGGGGCCTTTTCCGGTCAGCAATTCGATCAAGACGAGCCCAAACCCATATATGTCAGTCTTCTCTGTAATGCCGGCTTTGCTTTCTTTATCTTCTACAAAATGAAGCTTTAGAATTTAGTATGGAGCATTTCTAGACTTATAGATTGTTTGCCAAAAGAAAATAGATGGGACTGTGTTTTATTTGTTCAAATTTATTTATTCAAACATGTAAGATATGACATGTGTATATATAGTATATAGAGTTTAAACCAATGTATATGCATGCATGAATATATGTTAGTCAAGTACGTACCCGGAGCAATGTATGCTGAGACAACGAATCCCTTGGAGTCCGTCCGAACTTGTTCGGAGAGACTCAATCGAATTCGAGGCTCATCTTTTGCGTCCACAATCACTTTCTCTGCCGACACACAACCAGCTACAACGCTCGGCGAGCAACAACAGTGCAAGAACCGTAGAGCCTTCGCAATTCCAACAGCAATTTTTCGGCGCTGATCCCAACTCAAATCCCTCATAACTTGACCCAACACTTTCCCTTCACAATACTCATAGAGCACATACGCACCGTTTTCGGAATGACATATTCCGATCAGTTTGATCACATTGGGGTGCCTAAGCTTCCCAAGTGCAACAATCTGTGACAATAAACTCGGTGGAATTGCTTTCACAGAATCCTCTTTTACCACGAATTGCATTCCGTTGGAAACTGATTCTCCTTTATATAAAATCCCAGTCTTTTCCATTGCAATGATATTACCTTCTTTGGCTGCCGATAAAATGTCATGAATTGTAACCGATCTAGAAACCCTCGATTCGAAAAACTGCAGCTCCCAAATCCCATCTTTGCTCTCCACCGTTTTAACCTCCAAATCCTTTCTTCTCCTCCTCATTAACACAAATAAATAACCGGCGACTCCAAAAGCCAATAATGCAACAAGAAAACAAGTGACAATAAACCACCAAGTAGGGTTTCTCTTAACGCCCTTGCACGGAGGTAGACCACTAATGGTGTCACTTCCACCACAGAGGTTGTTGCCGTCCACTGCGCTGGCATTTATGGCAAGAAACGCTGCTGTGGGCGGCAACATGCCGTGGAGTTTGTTGTGGGAAACGTTGACTTGAACAAGCGATACTATAGCTCCCAAATTCCATGGAATCTCGCCCGATATTTGGTTTTCGGACAAATCTAGGTCCCCAAGAACGGGCATATCAGAGAGGCTAGTGGGAATCGTGCCGGTGAGGCGGTTGTGGCTGAGGTCGAGGCTCACGAGTTTTTTGCATGAAGACAATTGTTGAGGGATGGGACCAGAGAGTTCATTGCGAGAAAGCTTCAACTGCATTAGTTCCGCCAAGATCCGGAAACTCAGTGAGATAGTTCCCGAAAACCAATTTTCGGACAAGTCCAAGTTCTCGAGCTTTTCGCTTCCGAAATTTTCCGGTAACTTCCCGAAAAATCGATTTCTCGCCATATTCAGCATTTGAAGAGAGGGCATGTCCCACTTTTTGTCATCGATTCTGCCAGAGAGATTGTTGCCCGAGATATCCAGGAAATAGACAAGTGGGAGTTTGGTGAACTGGGCCAATATTTCACCGGAAAGCCGGTTGTTCTGGAGTCTTACTCGGCTCAAGCTCTTGCAAAAAGACAAACTTCGGGGGATTTCGCCTTCGAGTGAATTGGAGAAGAGGATGAGCTTAAAAAGCCGGCCTGAGTCGCATAGCGTATCCGGTATTTTTCCAGAAAGGTTGTTTGAGGAAAGGTCTAAGACAGTGAGGTTGTTTTGGTTTCCGAGACGTTTCGGGATTTGGCCCGAGAATTTGTTTGACCATAACTGAAGGACTTGAAGCTTTGGCAGAGAAGCCAAAGCGTTGGGAATTTTTCCTGTGAAGTTGTTTGAAAAAAGGTGGAGGATTTCCAAGTTTTGGAGTTGGAAAACACTTTCCGGTATCTCTCCCGAAAGAAAATTGTCACTAAGGTCGAGAGAAACGAGTTTCTCGAGACCGAATAAGGATTGTGGAACTGGACCTGTGAGTTTGTTTCCATAGAGGAAAAGGTACCGAAGATTAGAAAGGTTGCTGATTGTGTATGGGATTTCGCCGGTGAGGTTGTTGAAAACAAGATCGAGATGATTCAAGCCGAAAAGGTTACCAATTTGTCCAGGGATTTTGCCGGAGAGATTGTTGTAGCCCAAATAGATCCACTTCAAGTTCTTCATTTGGCCTAATTGTGTAGGAATTCTTCCAACAAGTTGGTTTGAGGCCAAAGTTAAGTACTCCAAGCTAGACAGGTTTGATATGGAACTAGGGATGTTTCCCACCAACACATTTCCTCCAAGATCAAGAAATTTCAAGCTCGAAAACGATCCGATGTCATTTGGGATTGTGCCTGAAAGCATGTTGTTGGACAAGTCTAGTACCTCTAGGGTTGTGAGTGAGCCTTGTGGAACTGTGCCGGTTAAGTTGTTGCTGCTGAAGTTGAGATGGCGAAGCGAATTAGACCCGTTTATAAACACGTCCTTGGGGACTTGGCCGGATAGCTGATTGTTGGAGAGGTCGATGGTTTCGACTTGGGACAAGTGGAAGATGGAGGATGATATCTTGCCAGAGATGTTTCTTCCGGGGAGCTCGATGGCTTTTATGTTATTGTTGTCGTTGCATGTGATGCCATGCCAATTGCATAAAGTGTTGGCTGAAGTGTTCCAGTTTGAGAGGTAGTGTAAAGGGTCGTTGATATAAGCTTTGAAGGATAAGAGAAGCTGAAGCTCATCAATACCATCCAATGCACAAGTATCATTTGAGAAGAAGAATAAGAACACGAGCATGCACCATAAGAGACGTGTTTGATGAGGTTGTCCCTTTTCCATCTTAATCATCAGCTCAAATTAATTAATATCCACGTAAAACAGCACTGAAATTAGAGAGAGTAGTATTATTTAACGTATAATTAATACATAGTTCATATCTTAGCAGCTGATGTAAACGTTTTCATTCAAAATTAAAGAAATTCATTTCAAATCGACAAAACTACACGAAGAATATACTTACCACATTAACTTTCATGAAATTATAATCAAACACGAACCCAGAATAGCTTTATAAGATCCTATACAAAGAAACAACACATAGTTAGATTATAATTATTATATGAGGGAAACAAAATTGAATGAATATAAAAATAAATAAATAAATCTTTGGTAAAATGTCCATGACGTACCTATTATTAATTAGGGTTTCTGTCTGTAGATGATGAAGAATATGTGTTTTGATTGGAAGAGAAAGTAGAAAGGATCGATTGGAGAGGGGTTGGAAATGAAACTATTTGGTGAAGAGGGTTCAGTGAGGGAGAGTGGGAGATTGGAGTGCTTAAATAGATGAGAGGGATTAAAAGATGGGGAAAGTGGGCAAGGAAGTTGGAGATAATTACGAAATGGAACCTTGACTTTCTTTAGAATGATGGTTTGAAGTTTGAACACGAACGGTTGAAAGGGCAACAGGGACAGATGTTGGGAAAAAAGACTGATTTTGTCGGGTTAATTACTAAAATGCTCTTTTGACTGACTGACGGACTGGCATGTATTTGTAACCGTTGAAGACCTTCCAAACTTTTTCTATGTTTTTTCTCAAAAGAAAGAAAAATGAGAACTTTTGAAGAGCTATTACAAATTTATTGTTGCTTACAAATTAAGAAGAGAAATCTGTTAACAAGTTAGCTTCAACAAGAAGATTAATGACGAACGAAAATTAAGCTGGTTGGGATGGAGGAATGTTTTTACTTACAAACTCTGCCTTTAGAGGAGAGATGGGTGTGCAAGTAATAATCGTAATGGCATGTGTAGTAGAATAGCTTTTCATAGTCCAAATCAAAATTCAAGATCATGAAAAACGCAATTAAGAAGATTAAACTTGGAGTATTCTTGTAGGATTTGTTAAGGGGAAATGATTTTTACATACAAATTTTTTATTTAATTGTGCACACTCTCGAATATTTAAGGCTTTCAAATCGAAAGCAAAGAGAATATTATAGGACGAAAAAAAATAAACATGATTGTGCAACAAGAGAAAAATAATGTGCATAAATCATTTTCCTAGGACTTGTATTAAAGTAGATAAATGTTAGGAAGTCCATATATTTATAAAGTGGTTGAGCTAAGATTTTAGTCTTGGAGGGGCCCAAAAGTCTCAATCTAAAACGCTCTCTTGATCTTACGAAATTTACTCTAGTGAGCAACTGACTATCGTCATTTGGGTTTGGTATGATGTCATCCTCAACATCCTCTTCCTTCAGCCTAAACCCCAAGTTTCTTTGACTTTCTTCCTCTCTCCCTCCACTAATCCCTAGACCAGAGTCCACCTCAAAACTCACAAGCAATTGATTGTATGAACTCCGTAGGAGTCGCCGACCTCAAATCAAACTCGAAAAAAAGAAATTAAAGTAAAAGTCAGTTTGGGTCCTAAGCCCATGGAAAAATCTTGAAAATATAAGCATAATACTAAACTTTTATGTGTAAAAAAATTGTCAGATGGGCATGAAACCATCCTGACCTCTTTATGGTTCCGCCTCTATATTTATACCCCGTTGGTATATCATATAATGTGGTAAGCGATATATACCACCAATATCCAATGATATAAATTTATTAATTAACGTAGCATATAAATATCACTTGCCACATCAAATTATGCATAATTATCACCGTTTGTTTTACATATAGGTGAAGTTGTGTGAACCCTAGTTACAGGTTCTATTATTAATGAGCCTGTATAGTAGAATTCTAAACGACAGTGAACCTGTGCGACTCGACCTCAGCATGTATATTTTAATACTTTGAATTTTTAATGATACCATCGTTATTATTGTGGTCTACATCATGACATTTAGGGTGCGTTTGTTGTACCGGACTATTTCGGACTGGACTAACTTCTAGGACTAAGTTAGACTGTCTTGGCTTGGACTAATTAAGCTGGATAAGAGTAGTGCAGTGTTTGGTGTACTACCAGACTAAATCACGGACTAAATATTTTTATAGTTCAAATACTTTTTTGTCATTCTTTAATTCATTTTACTATTATTAATATACCTTTTTTTATCTTTAAAAAAATAAACAAAATATAACTATTTTTATTCGACTCTCTCTCCCTTGTCTCTCTATTTTCTCCGTTCATTTGCTTTGGTTCTTCACGTCCAGATTTGCTCCCACTAAAACTCAAACCAGAAAAAATAAAACTCATATTTTCTCTTCTTTTCATTTGTTTTCTCTTGAATTCAAACCCATATTTATCTTCTTTTAATTTATTTTTCTCTTCAAATCAAACCTAGAAAAATCCCCAAAGAGTAGGATGCGACAGTTGGTGCGGGATTTGGAAGAAGAAGCAAGCTGAGGAAGACAAAGACAAAGTGAGCTAAGGAAGACGAAGACCAAGCAGACAATGCGAAGCGATGATCTTAGTAATCTCATCCTTTTTGGGCGGTCTCGCTAAGGCCAGTTAGTGAAGAGTTTAGACGGCACGAGTTCTACGTAGTCCTATTAGACACAATCCTGGCTCGCACCAAACATATGATTAATATTTTTAGTAAGCCAGTCTAGTCCAGTGAGACTTAGTGAGTGCAAACAAACACGCCCTTACATGTATATTTTGAATTTTTAATCTATCATTTCATACTGAAATTTCACTATAATGAGGATGAGACCCAAATTAGAGATGAACATCTGAAGAAAAAAAAATTGTGCATGACACTGTTTCTTTGGTGGCTATATAAACCATATTACTATGCCGATGCCATTGAAACAATATCAGATATCAAGTTTCATACCACTTTTGCCACTCCGACAATAAGAATACGAAAGAACACAAACATGCTAACCAAAGAAAACCAAAACTTTTCATTATGATTCACATCTAACCCAAGCCTGAAACACAATAACTAGGACAGTCAACAAAATATAGTGTGTGTGTAATCTCAATAGTTTTATTTTTTTTATTTTATACAAACGATAGTATTAGTGAGTTAAACTATTAGTTGTTAAGAGGGAGAGGGATCAATGAAGATTGAATCTGCACTATAGTGCATAAACATGATTGTTTCCGGCTATTGCTGTAAAGTGTCATATGCGTAATTTCAATAGTTTATGAAGAAAAAAAATTGAATTTAGACATCCAAACTTGCTCAATGGTTTAAATGATATTCTGTAAAAGATTACAAAGCACACAATTTAATAGGGGTGACATCATCACAAATTTTGAAAGTTTCTTAGTTAGATCAAAAGTCAATAGACCTATACTTATAAGTAAAATATTAAACCTAATGATTGATGAAAAAATTGTCACTTAGTACTACACTTTAGTAATATTCTTCTTCAACTGTGAGTGAGAGATTCAGTGATATTCCTCTTCAATTGTAATCTGAACCACATTATTGCTAGCTTATTGTAAGGCTTAGCCCACCTCCTCTCTCTTAGAATATATAATATTGTTTGTTAAAAAAAATGACTGAGAAAAGAATTAGTTCTATATCCAATTATCTCCAAAAAAAAATTGACCTTCTCTAACATTTTCCATTCAAGTATCATTTCAAAATGTTAAATTTGACAACGCTACATCCGTTCAGATTTCATCATTAAAGCACGTCTCTTGTTTGCAGCCTAACAACAACAATTGTTCAAACCCATTCAACGGCTTGGTTGGGAGTTTCACACTAATCATTGTTGCAATATCTACACCTACTTGTGTAGTCATTCATTGGTTTGTTTCTAAATGACTACTTAGTCAGACAGAATTATGACAAATTAATAAATCCAAATTATTCTTCAATCCCACTTCAGTGTGTGTATACAATTTATAGAACAAATGAAACTTGGTATTTTTATAGTAATTATAGTGCATAAGCAAGGGCAACTTGGTAGGTATAGCTAGTGAGCTGAAGCTGATCATGATGAAATTCCCCTGCATGTAAAAAGCAATGTTCTTGAACCCTTTTTGCTTGGACTCTAGCTTTTTATTATTATCTAGGATTCTCTCCTAATGATCAGAGAGAGAGAGAGAGAGAGAGAAAAGGAGAGAAAGGAAACTTTCAGAGAGAAATAGCCTCTGAGATGTGAGTATAGTACAAACATATGGAAGGAGTTACAAGTGAAGGCAAAATAATGAACCAGAAGAAAGAACAGTCGCAGTGGGGCTAAACCAAAAGGCAGAGAGAGAGAGAGAGAGAGAGAGAGAGAGAGAGAGAGAGAGAGAAAGAATTATTAGGGCAAAGCAGTCTAAACAGGGGAATGGATGGATTGAAAAGAGAAACTAAAGTAGTAAAGTAGGGGGTCTTTACGTTACATACATACACTTAGTGGCAGTACTCGTGCGCACACTTTCCTCCTCCTCTATTGCCTTTCTCTCTCAACTGAGGGGATAGAGGGACCCAAAGTCTCTTTCTCGAAGGAATATACAGTGTGTGGTCTTTGTCACAACCGGCATGCTTTTCTCATCTCCATTTTCTAGGGCTTTACATTGCCCAGTTTCGGTTCCGTTTCTTTCTCTCCTTCTCTAGTTTTATGCCCACACTCAGCATTTCTGGCCTTTCCCCACTATCAAGTATCAGCTCACCATCCGTAACTTTTTATTCAATGAGTAAAATACTAGCAACCTTTTTATTTTACTTTTTCAGTTCTTATTCTCATCCTACAATATTACATGATAATTTGGCATGTATATTCTTTAAGTTACATGGTAGGATGAAAATAAAAAGGTAAATTAAAAAGGTTTGAGTTAAAAAAAAAAAAGTTGATAGCAACCAAAGTTAAATGGATTAGGTAACATTACGAGTCGACAAATTGTATTCCTCTACATGTCTTATTCCCACTATATTTTTATCATATGTAACCCTAGGTGATCGAGCTTTTCTATTTATATTGGTTGGATCGGATCTTTATAACCTATCAGCCTTCTGAAAACACTATGCAGTCGTTCTCCTTCCACACTGTCTCTCATGTGTGAAAAGGCCATTAGGAATAGAAAATACAAAAGTATACTACTTCTAGTTTGTATCACATTGACACTAAGACCAGCTGGTTAGTGGGCAAAAATGGTAAGTGCGCTCGGCAGCTAGAGAGTGACAAGCAGGGAAAGAATATTTGCTTCTAACACTTCTTTATTTGAACCAAACAAAAGCGGAAATTGAAAAGAAGCTATATAGCAATATGATATATATACCCAATCAAACACAACAGGCTCTAGATTAATTAACTATTTACTTAATTAATTTCCTCTCATATATATCCACTACTTGGAGTTAGATGTGACCATGTGGATACGACATTATAGTCGAATATGTTTATTTTAATTGTGAATTCAGTTCAAAAATCCTCTTTGGAGATATTAATATTGAAAAGTTAACTTGTGCCAATATGCTGTAAAGAGCGCATTAAGTCCAAAACTAGGTTTTAGTGATTAATTTTGTATTTATACTAGTAAATGTGTACCACTTTTCATTACATATACCTTTTTCAATCTCTATATGTATATTTTTTTCAAAGATAATGCTTTCGTCATTTCCACTGCAGAAAGTCCTTATGTCTTCCTAACACTAATACACCATGCATAGAAACATCATAATTAGAATCATTCATTTTTGTCATAATCTAAAGATTATCTATAAAATATTCATGCAATTTGGAGAACTTTCTTCTTTATTAGGAATGGTAGAAGTATTATTCTCTTCAGCCTGCTTGTTTCTTTTTCATTGATTAATTTGATCAGTGAGTTGTATGCATGACGTGGAGCCGACCCATTTCCCTTGAATAAGGGTCTCAATAATCTCTTTTGAAATTTGTAGGGCTTCATGTTCTTAGTTAGTGGCCTAGTTCATTCACTTAGACGAAACTTTAATTATATTTACTTTGCTTTGTTTAATTTAATGACTATTATTAACAACTTTGGCTTGCACTTCGTTGTGTGTTCTTTGTAAAACAATAGCTTTCCAATGTATTATGACTGCAAATGTCGGGCGGAAGGGTCCACTACCATTTTGACTCACGGAAAAAGGATCATAGGGATTCCGTGATTGTGACAGTTCATCGTACATCGTGTGGTCAGAAATCATTTCAAAATTTAAATTTTAAAATTAAATATAAATAGTACCTAACGAAAACTAACTGCACGATGTACGATGAACGGTCACTATCACGGGATCTCTAGAATCCCCATGAAAAGGATTTGACGAGGATCCTTTTCCTTGACTCACATAGCCATTAATTTAGCCAAATTGAGCCACAAGATAAAAAAAATAAAAAATAAACAAACTTGATAATATCAAATAGAAGTGTTACCCTGACAATCTATTTATATCATTATTTGCATCATCTTTTTAATAGAGGTATGGTCTAACAACACACATGGATCTTATCTCTATTAGAGAAATGATACAAATAATAATACAAATAACATTTTTTTGTATCGAATATGCATCAAATAGATTCTTTGACAAGCACGTATTATAATTGTGTTGTGTTTGATACTTAATTATTGATGATAATGTAATTGAATTGTTTGGTTTCTTTAACTAAAAGCTACTTTTGTAAAGTTTTAAAATTTAATTTGATTTCGATTTTTCATTTTGTTTACATACTATTTTGCTCTGCAAAAATTGCGAATGAATTGAACAAAAATATCACAAGTGCTTTAGCATAATGTCGGACTGTCACATTATGGACCCGCCAAGTTTAAATTGGGAGATCGATGAGCCAGGATACAAGACTGAAAAGTATAGAATTCACATGCAACATGCAATTTGGGTTTTAACTTTTTTGTTTAAAATAATAAGTGCTCCATGATATATTCAAGCTTTAAAAACCTAAAGTAGATGGTATACATATTGCACGTGTGAAACTCACGAGCGATATGAGATTTTGCACCAACTATGAACTATGAACTATGAACTATGACTAGCCAGAGATTGTGAATATATTTAAGTTAAAATGTACAAGGATTTTGATATATAGTTTGATTTACAGGGGACCATTTTGCAATTATTGCACTCAATGACGAACATGAACCCCATGTGTTTTAGCCTGATTGATCTTTGTTTTTACTCCTTTCCTTTCACTTTTCTTTTTTGGCAAGGTTCAGACGACGATGATACTTGGAGTTTGCACAGCTCAGGCTTCAGCCCATTGTTACTTTGGGCTAAAGCTTGTTCCTTGGATTAATTGCATTGTGGGGCTTTGGTGGATCGCCTAATAAGAGTTTTTAAAATTTAATTGTAATTTGTGCTTATTACCTTCAGATCAGGAAAGTGGTCGTTGAAGTTCATGTACCCATCTGACATTCTTGTAATTGTTTAGTTATGGTAATGAAATTATATCGTCCCCTTTCAAAAAAAAAATTTGCATTGTGATTCAGGAATCGCCCAATTGGCTAATTGTTTCTAGAGGTGAAATTTTAATGACGAGTCCTGTTATTGCCAGACAATACTTTGTATTCTTATACGCTCCTTTATGTGTCACGGCATTCAACTTAACTATGTGATAAATGTGATGGTTAGGTGTTCACATGTGAACTAACATGCTATGATATCATGGATGAAGTTGAGTTCTATGTAGTCTAAAGTCAATTGGCACTAAAAGGAGAGTCCAACTCCTTATCATAAATGAAAGGTCCCTTACTGATGAGTAGATTTTATATTATATATTTAATCTTATTCATAGTATATTTTGTTTATTATTTTGGAAGAATTTTGATACTTTGAATTGTATTTTCAATATAGAACTTTCGACTTCCTCTGGAGCAAAACATAATCAAATTGATGAATTTTGGAGTCATTCTAATTAGAGGATGTTTGTGAGTCGCTTAGCTTGATCATGTCAAAATATCGAATTTTTCCACCAAATGGTTATTTTCTGGCGATGGAATAAAGGAGCAGTGCGAAATACTGGAAAGTGATGTTTTGGGGCTTGAATTGTGTTTTTGGAGCCCAAGATGACATTTGATGGGTTCGTGGCCTTCTGGAGATGTGTTCAAAACGTTCCGATCTTTAAAACAAGCTATCATGGGCCGGATTTAAAGGATATTTGAGGCTAAAACGTGGCTGGACAGTCCCTTGCAGATTCTCCTAGCCTAATTAGGACTTTATTTTTCAGTATATTTTATTATTATTTGGTTTCCTAGTTGGAACAAAAGACTTTCAATTAGGGTTTATGTGATAGCTGTAGGATATTCAAGGTTTGGCCGGCCTTAGTCTTTTCTACCTCTCTTTTATGCAACTTTGGAGATAGGAAATTGGCTAGGGTTCTTGGAGAATTTCAGAATTTTACTCTAAGTTGTTTTCATTATTTTCTTCATAATAATATTTTTCTATGATTTCAATTATGAATATGCGTAACTAATTCGTTTCACCGTTCTAAACTTTCTAATTATCTTAATTCTTGTTCACCATTAGGATCTTTAGAAAAGTAATTTGATGCAATTTTGGTCGGAAGGTTCCCTGAAATTGACGTTGGCTTCTTGTGGTTAATAATTGTAATTTCACTTAAGATGAATACTACGTCTTAAAGGTTGCATGGTTTTTCAAAGGGTTTTCACAAAGCATAATGAGTCTCTCATGTTCATATTTGATCCGAACGTCCGGATGGATTGCATATTGGATATACGTTCTATGTTGGAGGTTCCAAGTAGAATATATATTAGGAAAAGCTAACCTTCAAAGTGGCATGTGTAGATCATAAGTAATTGGTATAAATACATAGGATTGCTATGTGATGGCGGAACCTTAGTGTTTTTATAAATTGGTATTTAAAACCCTTTTCATTTATAGTATTAATTTTGGACGAGTTTATTGCTTGGTTTTTAATTAAAATTCATTTTTAATATTACCCAAATTCAAAATCTCTTTTCTCAATTTTAAGTTTAAGTAGTTAATTAGGAATTGTGTTTACATAAATTATTTAAATATTCTTGTGGAGAACGATCTTGCATGAACATCTATACTACAACATCCTTGTACTCTTGCACGTATTTTGTGTGATTTTAACCTTCTTTTCGTAGGTGAGAAAAATCCTATCACTTACCTTTCTAACGTGGAACGAAACTCCACATCCTCACATTATATACATAATGGAAAATGTAACACTTGATCATAGCTCAATCAGTTAAGTAGTTGAGTTAGGTTTCATGTCTCGCCTCTTTTCCTTGTATTTTAATTGTTTGTGTTTCTAGAAGGGTAAGGTTTATGTCCCCCATTCTTTTTCATGTATTTTTTTAATCCATTTTTCTTGTATTAAGAGGGGGGGCTAGGTTTATATCTCCTTTGACTAGATGTAACTTCTTTTTCGATGTCAATAAAATTCTCCTCGTATGGTCGATGTTTTATAAATAAATAAATAAATAAATAAAAGAAGTTAAGTAGTGGAGTTAGGTTTAGCTATTAGTTCAGTTTATGTTTTGTTGATTCAGTTAGTAGTTGATGTGGCTTGTTTGTAATAGATAATCCTGTTGTATTAAACAACTCAATTACTCCACAGTCTGCACCCATTGTCGAATGAGTGAAAACTTGAAGCAATCACATTTTACAACTTCTTGGTCGATTTCTCAATCTCTCTGAATTTACTCTTTGTTAGACCAAATAAAATGAAATAGTGATAATACAACAAAAGTACGTATATGTATATTTTGACGTCAAACCAAGTAGTGTACTTCATCGTGTCAATCGTTACATATATTGCTTGAAATCAATTCTTGGACCACAGCTGTTTCTTCGACCAAGCTTCGACATTGGCACGTTGTTGTTTGAGTTGAGCCCAGTTGCCGATCCAGGAAAAATATTTCGGAGGGTCATATATAAAAGTTTACAAACACTTGTTAGACTTATAATAACCTTAAAAATTAAACTATAGTTCCATCATTCATAACTTATAGAACAAATAACAAAAAGTTTACAATAGTCCTCGACGCGTTTTCATATTTTGAAAAAGTTGCATTATAGCTTCATTGTCAATGGAAGAAAAAACATTGCTCTCAATATAAATCATCATGCTATCACTGAACCATTGATCTCCCATTCGGTTACGCAATAGAGTCTTCACAATATTCATAATAGAAAAAGCTCTCTCCCCTGAAGTAGTAGCAACTGGTAGAACCAAAGCCAATGTAATTAGCAAATACACATGATTATATACTTTATTCCTCCCCGTGTCCATCAATTTTTTTTTGCAAGGCTACCAATTCCTTTCAATTGAGAAAGTTCTCTACTCGAATGCATATCAAGAATATAATGCCCAAGTTGATCTTCAAGTGCCAAGAGTTGACAAATAGTAAATTCATTCGGATAAAATTGCGCAAAAAATATTAGCTGTTGTTTATCAAAAGCCGAGAAAGAATCATCCAGGCTCAAACTTGCCAAACAAAGAAACAACTTTGTATTTACCTCATCAAAACGACTATTTAATTCCACAAATTGCTTATCAACGATGCAACAAAGAGCTCCACAGGATAATGATGGAAGTTTGTGATTATTTGAGCTCCACGCCATGAAATCCCTCAAGTAACATATTCATCATCCATGCATTTAATTTTTTGGCTCTTGGTGTTTATTTATTTTTAGGTTAATCTCAATTTACTACCCTAAAGTTTCTTGGTTTTCAACATTTAATACATGAAGTTTTTTTCATCCCAGAGTGATACATAAAATCATAATTTTAGGACATTTTCATACATCTGTTAAGTTGCTGTTAAATCAACCGTTAACTGGTGACGTGGCGCTTACGTGAGCAACGACTAGGCGCCACGTGTCATAGGGGTCCACATAAATATTAAAAAAATAAAAAAATTAAAAATTAAAAAAAAGTTTCTGGGAACCGCACGGCAAAAACCCATCATCCCTTCCCTCTTCTTTCGCTTCGACGCCGTCACCAAGCCCTCCCTCCCTTATCTTTTGCGCCCACCCAACCCTCCCTTCTTTCCTCTACGCCCACCCAACCCTCCCTTCTTTCCTCTATGCCCACCCAACCCTCTTCGATCCCCCGCACATCCAACCTTCCCCATTCCTCTTCGACTCCACTCTTCTCTCCCCTGATCCTTCCATACCTGACCCACCTTTCCCTCACCACCATACCCTAACCCTACCCACTTGACGGCCGGTGGTCAACAAAACCCAAATTTAAGGCCCGAAAGTCACACCTACCAGATTTGACGGTGGTGGAGAACACAACCCAGCAGCCGGAGAAGACGGTGGTGGAGAGCATAAACCCAGCGGCCAAACTGATTTTTTAATCTTTTCAAATTTTCTTTTGATTTTTGCGTTGAAGATGGCCTTTGTTCTGCCATCTGAAGATATAGGAACTAATAAAATCGATCAAACCCCACGAGTTTTCATATTTGAAATTCTTTATGTGCATCTGATTAGAGTTTTACCTCATCGATGCCATTTTTCAAATTTTGAACTTGCATTTGACATTTCAAAGCAAACCTCACGACATTTTGCTTGAACTCCTTCATCTCAAATCCCTTCAACTCATAAAACCTCTTCTTTTTCTTCTCCAAATCCTCAAGCTCCTCCACCTCACTCTTCAAAACCCTAAAATTATCCTCAATTCAATTTCAATGTAAATTCCCAATCTAATTCGCTCCAATTCAACCTAGTTAATGAATCATGAATCAAGAAACCAAAAACTTAATCAATTGGGAAAGTAATACCTCAATTGATGTGAATAGTATTGATATTTCTCATTGAGGCGATCGATCTCGGACCTGAGCGCCCAGATCCTGAAGCTTTGCGATGCCCAGATTATGAGAACAAAAAAAGTGGAAGAGAGATGAGAGGAAGACGGAAGGGATGGGTGGGTTAGCAAAGGTGTAGCGGCAGAGATGGTGGACAGTGGAAAAAATCTCCTCCTGATGGTGGAGATTAAAGGGGGAGATTACATAGAATCTCAATCCACTGTTTGGTTTCCAAGAAAAAAAATTAGAAGAACAGCGAAAACTCTGCAGCATTTCAACCACAAACTGCATTCCCCCATCATAACTTCTAGCATGCATTCAGAAAATAAAGCCAAAAAGAACGAAGAAATTTCGTACGAATCGAAAGAAAACGGAGAGAGGGCAGAGAATCTCAGTTACCCTGATGAGGGCCGTGCGAGCCTGCGCATCCGGGCGTCGGCGACAATGGCGTTGAGAAACACGAACAAGAATGCCAAGTGCAGAAGAAGATAGAATGAAATGGGCCTCCCCATTGTTATGATTTTCCCGGCGTTTCTTGGAGGAAAAAGAATTTTCTCGGTTACTCTAATTTTTGTTTTTTATTTTATTTTAGAATTTTAGAATTTTTTTAATATCCACGTGGTTCCTAGTCATTGTCCACGTGGGCGCCATGTCACTAGTTAACAGCTGACTTAATAGCAACCTTAACGGATGTATGAAACTGTCCCAAAATTTTGACTTCAGGTACCATTCTGGGATGAAAAAAATTTGATGTACTAAATGTTGAAAACCAAGAAACTTGAGGGTAGTAAACTAAGATTAACCCTTTATTTTTTATTAAACTAAGGGTCCAAAACTATTGGAGGGCATGTATGAAGCCAACACTAATCTTCAAAGGAGTATCACCCAAATTATCCATGGACATTCATCGAAGTTCGAATGGTTAGCACTCAAGTTATCCATGGACATCCACTGAAGTTTGGAGGTCAATTAACCCCCTGCCACTTAATGCATCCGCCTCTGGTTGAGCCTAGTGCTCTTGCACTTCTGGCAAAAGTCCCATGTCAGAGCTCACGACTTCTTGCATGGCAGACCGTTTGGAGCCCACGTCATATTATCTTTGATAGCCATGAACAAAGGCCACAAACCATATTTACCTGAAAATGAGTCTTCAACTTTGTTGATATAGCCTGGTGTGCACCCCCTCCTTCAACCCATAACATTCGCACTCTGTTTGCTTCACTTAATCATTAAGCATAAAATCATTGCTACTAAATTCCAATTCCTTCTTTATACTTGTTTGTTTCTACTAAAACATCGGAGAATGCCTTTTGAAGCCTTTGCTCTGTAAACCATTATACTCAGAAGCACATAAAGATACAAAAAAGAATAGAGTCAATCGTAGAGAGAGAGAGAGAAGAGGGAAAAAGAGAACTTAATCTTTGTTTCTTAATGAGGAAGTTACTAATAGTTCCTTTATACCGAGATTACTCACTGTTAACAGATTTCCTAACAAATCACCTAATCTTATTACAAGTGGCAAGATCTCATTTACACAATATTATACTCCTTACATCCCCCTTCAATCTCTTGTTTGGAGAAATCAAGCACGGGATTGGATCATTGAATCTTAAACAAGGGAGCACTTAAACCCTTTGTAAGTATATCAGCAAATTGTTCTCTCAATGAAACAAACTGCACAAATAGCTTCTTTTTGGCAACTCTCTCTCGAAGAAAATCCACATCTATGTTAATGTGTTTTGTACACTGATGTTGTATTGGTGTTGACCCTAAAAACTACTAAGCCTACGTGACGCGCAGGCCGAGTAACTAATGAGCTAACTACGTCATTCGGTTATGTGCGGGGCGTGCCAACTTGTCGGCCGAGCTCAGCCGAGGAGTGAAATGTGATGATGTCGAGTTGGGTGCGCTACTGACTTCTTCGATCTCGCGACTGCGACCGAGGAAGAAACACGTCTCGGCCTTCGGGTTCTAGAGCCTAAAGACAATGCTGCTAGTTCTGCGAAGTTCAATATCAAATTCGGTTGTCAATGTGCCGAATATAGTAACCTGTAACACCTCACTTCGCCGAAAAGGCTAAGGAGATGACCTCTGCCAATAAGGATTCAAAAATCCTTCTCTACCGAGACTTAGATAGATAACCAGTCGGCCTCAACGCAATGCTATTTATCCAAACTGAAGGTGCTCCGCGGTCGGCTGATTCTACGGCAACAGTGCTGTTTATCCAAACTGAAGGTGTCATCGGTTGCCTTCACAGTGCTGTTTATCCAAACTGAAGATGTGTTGGCGAGAAAGGGGAAAATGAGAGATTTCTCAAGGTTGTTGAGAAGTTCGCGTAGAGCGAGTTTGCGCATGGCAGTTTTTGTGTTGAATTGGGGAGGTCCCATTTCCGTTGCCACTGCCTCTGTATTTATAGGGACGAAGTATTTACTAGCCGACCCGTGCAATTCCGGCCTAAAGCAGAACACTCCTTTGAGATAGCTATCACAGAAGCCTTTGTCATCAATAAATACAACCTGCATTCATGTTTTTCGGCTACTAATTTAGTCCTTATCCTCCTAAATCAATTGGATCGACTAATATTAGGTTTAAATAATTTAATATATTACTAAGAGATAATATCACAATATTATTTCTCAATAATAATTGAAAATCATTTCAACCATTTTATCGTTCAATGATCTAGAATTCTGCTTATTCAACGACCTCAATTACTCGGACCGATAGTGTAAAATCGAGTCCAAACAATTGGATTAAATGACAAAACTATTGCTGAGAGAATGTCACAAAATAATATAGTTGGTGAACCAACATCAATCTGCAGAAAGCTCAATAATTGTTGGATGCAGTCCAATTCAGCCTCAGTTTAGGGCCTAAAGACAGTTTGCTTCTTTTTAGAAGACCAAGATATGGAAATTAAACCCAAAAATGCAAACAAACCAATTGTGAATCTTTTGTCACTGGGAGCCCAATCCAATAAGCATCACTTAATGCTTTAAGCCCTAACTGTCCTCTGTAATATGACATACCAAGATGCACAGTGCCTTTCAAATATTTCAAGATCCATTTTACTACAGCAAAATGGAAAACCATTGGTATCTGCATAAATTGACACACCTGATGAACAGAAAAGGCTATACATGACCTAGTGAAGGTGAGATACAACAGAGTTTGTACTAAACTTTTATATAAAACTGGATTGTTGTAAGGTTGTCCATCATCCTTCAAGAGCCTATTGTAAGGCAAACATGGAGTTTAATAGGACTTTGAATCACTCATCTCAGTTTTCCGCAACAAATCCTGGATATACTTAGTTTACAATAAGAAAACCCCATTTGCATTCTTGGTAATTTGAATTCCGAAAAAAAAAATGTAAATGACCTAAATCCTTAATATCAAACTCATTAGTGAGAGCATTTAACCTGTCTAATAACCTCAAAACTACTCATTTTTAATAGTAATATCATCTACATGGAGCAACAAAATCACAACAGATGCACCAACTTTCTTGACAAACGAGGAAGAATTTGAATAAGATTAATGAATGTAGAAAGGCAATGAATCTCTCATTCAAAGCCCTACGGGGCTTGCTTTAACCCATAAAGTGATTTATTTATCTTACACACCAATGTAGGATAACTAGGATCCAGAAACTATGGAGGTTGAGCCATATATACTTCTCCCTGGAGAACATTATGCAAAAAAACATTTTTCACATCAAGTTGCCTCAAGGCCAATCAAATTATGTTGTCAAGCCATAACTAATTTCACTTTGGTTGGCTTCACTACAGGACTAAAAGTTTCCCCATAGTCTAATCCAAGTTCTTGGCTAAACCTCTTTGCAACTAGCCTACCTTTGTGTCTAGTTGCATCCCACTAAATTCTTATTAGATGGTAAAGGCACCAAATTCCATGTACCTTGTTTATCAAGGCATCCAATTCCTCCTTCATTGCATTTAACCAAACTGGATCTTTGATTGTAGATTTATACTTAGCTGGTTCAGTTAAAGAAAGATCAATACTCCCAGATTCTTAGTCAACAATGCCTTTGTACAATTATAGGGCCTACTTCTATGAGATTGTGTCATTAAATGTGTGAATTTTTTTGTGTTCAAATAGTTTTATTGTTAAATCATTGAGCTAATCTCTATATTTCACATACACACAAACAAAACATGCATACATACAGCTGCATTAAATTTACATCTTATGCAAACAAGTAGCACAAGAGGGATTATAAAGGAAAGGCTTTTTAGCCAAAATGGTCACTGAGATTTGCATAACTCCTCATTTTGGTCCCTGAAATTTGAAATCAATACAAGTGGTCCCTGAGATTATCCACCATCAATCATTTTGGTGCTTCTGTGAATAGTTATGTTAAACAAAGATTAAAATGACAAAACCACCCTCAATTTATTAAACAATAGGTCATAATTTGACAAAAATGAGAGTATTTTTGTCATTTTATCCTTATTTAATAGAATTTTTTTTATGGAATGACCAAAATGATTGATGGTGGACAAACTCAGGGACCAAAATGAAGAGTTATGCAAATCTCATGAACTATTTTTGATAAAAAAAACCTTATTGTACATGTATTAAAGAATATGTTAACAAATGTATCAATTTTGGGTGGCTGAATAACGTCACCCATTGTTATCAAAGTATTGATTCATAAGTGCAACATGGATCAATTGTTCATTAGCTAGCTAGGGCTCGTGTTGCACTTTGTTCAGATGGCAGCCGGAGTTCTTGCATGCATGCATGTAAAATACATTCATAAGCTTAGCTGATATTATATTTGTAATTTAATTAATTTCTTGTAGTCAAGTTTCCACCCGTGAGGAATTCAAGACCCATGCACATTATCTTTATAATTTCATAGGTTTGTGGTTTTTATGGAGCTAACTAATTTGAATTTTCAGTGGTGTATTTTCATACTGTGCATCTACCAAAATTTTTATATGAATATTTTTAGTATGATCGTCACACTGATACGTAATATCAACAATTAATTCATATGATAGCTTTTGTATTTATTTTTTAATATATATATATAGACACACACACACACCATATTTAAGATTATAAATACAATGTTATTGTACACTTATATTATAACACTTAAATTGATAACATCGGGAACAGACTCATGCTGAAAATTTATATACGTCTCTTATAAACCCACAAAAGAAGTGATTTGGTCTTTGAAGATGGCCAACCGCACGGATACTGATAAACCAAAAAAGAAGTAAATGCATGCAAAATCCATGGATGATAAAACATAGTATGCTACCCCTCCATCTTACACTGCCAACAAAACTATCTAGCTAACAAAGACGTGGAGAATGACCCATCAATGGAAAAGATTAACGTTTGATAAAATCTTTAATTGTGGGAAGTTATTGGAATGGACAACTAAAACGTAAACAACATGATGAAATATCCTAACTTCACTTCAACTAATACCGAGACTTTTTGTGATAAAATTTCACACCTGACGGATTGTGCATGTGGTAATTACCAAGTTGGGGACAATATCAGTGTTGTTGGAAGTGTGCCTTCGGCCCGCCTCTCTCATAATTTTACATGGTATCAGAGCCAGAGAGCGGGAATGTACTGCCACGTGATGGGTGGGTCCCTTGGCTCCACGTAGTTGTCGATGTGTGGATCTCCCATGTGTGACCCACTAATTAGGTCCCACATGAGGGGGCGTGTTGAAATATCTCACATCGACTGTATCTCTGTGAAAAGAAAGTTTAAATATTCTAACCTCACTCTAACTAATATTGAGGCCTTTTGTGATAAAACCCCACACTTGATGGATTGTGCATGTGATAATTATCAAGTTAGGAACAATATCGGTGTTATTGGAAGTGGGCCTTCGACGTGTCTCTCTGAGAATATTCTACACAACACATTATGCCACCACCTTACTTTCCCACCAACATGTTTGTGATTATGAAGTTTAGTTTGTTAAAGTACACAATACAATTCCTATCGAAATATTGACAAAATAGATTATTTACAATATGTGATGAATAGTTGTACAATAAGGGGAGAAAGCAGTTATGTCAATGCACCATGCATGGTGCGAGTTCGACCCATTCTCCCTAACAATTACAATTTAACCCACTAAAATTATGTTTTGTTAAAAAAAAAAAAAAAACAGTTGCCGGGACTTGATATATGCTCAAATAAACGAGACTGTATAAGCTCAATTTTATACAAGGCGTTTATGTATTCCTTCATAGGCCAATCCTATAAGACCAAGTACATGAATAAAGAAATGAAATAGAAATTTGGCACAAACTTAGTTAAGTGCTAGGGCTAACTAATCAACAACATAGGCAAGTGTAGAATTGTTCTGAAGGATCTTCAACCCAGTATCCCTTGTTTAAATCCTCCTCCTTCCCTTAATGTAGTTTAGAATTGTAGTATTGCTTGTAATAAAAAAAAACTAATCAATCACAGTAAGATTAGCATTAGATTGTTACATTTCTTGTAAATGGAAAGTACCCCTTTTGACGCTAACTATGATGGGATGGTGGTTGTGTTACATAGAGAAAAAACTAATAAAGTCTTTCCAAATTACAAAGGTTGACAATTTAGAGTTTAAAGTTTAAGGTTTAGGGCTGATCAGTTCTTCCCGGTTGATTGCGGAAATACAACTAGAGCTCCTTGCAATACCCCCTTTACTCTTTCGAACACTATCATCTCTAGGACTCATGGATTTTGCCCTAACTCTTTAACTCTTTTGGAAAATCTCTCTGATTGCCTCAGCTTAATTGGTACAAAACGGGGTATGCCCTACCAAGCCTATTGAACTTTTCACAAGAACTCATATGCTCATTCACAGCCGCTTCTCGTTTGCCTCCATTCTTGTCCATCTCTTCCTTCACAGCCTCAGCACACAACCCACAAATTAACTTCCCCGAAAACTGGCTGCGCACACGATCTATTTACTCGTTCGTGCACTCCTCGGACAGGCCACAACACTCACACTTGGCATCCTCAACCTCAGATATAGTTGGAAGATGAATGTCATCGTCAATGGCTTCTTTGCTGCTGATGCTGCTGCTTAGTTCAGCTGAGATGTCAGATATGGTTCTTTGGAGACTTCCCATTGAGAGTCTTGGTGGCTTGTGGACAATGTTGGCCTTAGAGTATGAACCCATCTGGGTTTTCTCTGTTTGGTGGCATGAGGGTGAACTTGTTGAAATTCTAAGTACTTTGAAATTTTGGGTTTGAAGATTTATGGACTTGTAGGTTCTACTTGTAATTTATATTGTTTGGTTTAAATGCAGTATTATGCAGTTCGTTTAGAAACATTTGTGTGGTGGTTTCTTATTGTTAACTACTTTGAAATTATAGTACTGCTGGAAGCCTGGACATCATCAACTCTTTATTTCTTTATTTCCAAAATTAATAAATTGTTCTGCAGGTGAATTGTCAATTTAGTCCTTGAATTATTATATGAGTGAAAATTAGGTCCCTAAATTATTATTTTTTTTAGAAAAATCAGTCATTGAATTATAAAAATCTGTCAAATTACATCCCTAATATTAGATTCGAAACTACTATATTCAGTTTTCCGTCAATTCAAGTCACGTTACTTGCATGTGATACACATTAAAGGGTGGATTGGAAATTTTTCATACAGAAATAGTGTATGTGGTTAATTTTAGATAGTAAATTAGACGTTAGATTCACAACGTATATAAAATGCTAAGGGCTTATAGGCAAGAAAATGACATATTACACTTTAAAATGTCTCAAGAGACTAAAGTTGACGAAAAATTAGATAAAATAGCTTTAGATAAAACAGCTTTGAATATAATAGTAGGGATGAAATTAACAAATTTTAAAGAATTTAGGGACTTATTTTCCCAAAAAAAATAATTCAGGGACCTAATAAAATAATAATTCAATGACCTAATTTTCACTAAGGTGATAGTTCAGGGACTAAATCAGCACTTCACCCTTATTCTGCTGTGGCATTATTAATTTTCTTATTTCAAACTGGAAAAAAAATATAGGAATTCAAAAACTAGGGTTTGATCTAAAGAGCTTTAACTTCACGAGAAAAAAAAAAAAAAAAAAAAAAAAAAAAAACCAACCATGCATGTGAAAAGTAGAGAGATTATAAAAAAATTGTGGTCATATCAGATCCTCACATGTATTCGAAGGTGTGAAGAAGAAAAGCACTTGTCGATCGAGCTGTCAGTATTTCTTTTGTTGGGGAGGCAGAAAACAACGGTAGGAGTTTTACTTGAAAGGAAAAGCAGGAAGGTGGATCACTTTTAATTATTTTGTGAATCGACTTCTTGTTCAAGTTTGTGAAGGCAACACAAGAATTTCATTAATTAATGAAAATTACACCACAAAAGGGGGAGTGAACTCTGTTTGTTTGATGAATGTTGAAAGCGCAAGTTAGCTTATTTCTTATACTGTATAAGAGAAGAAGACTTGGATTGCAAGACAACTCATTGAAGAAGATCAGATCTCGTGGACTTTATATGGTAAGATTCATATGCATTCATTTAGGAGATTACAATTGAGTAATTGAGTTATATTACGACTGTAAAAATCTTTATTCTTCAGTGGATTCTTCAACCGACAATGTGCCAGTGGATTTTTCTCATTTTATGGGGGGTTTTACCACATAAAAAATATTGTTTATCTTTCTCTTTATCTTCATATTTTTTTGTTGTTCTTCACTGTTACATGGTAGGATTGAAACAGATATTCAATCCCATCTTGTGTGGATTTTAATTGGGATTATTTATTTGTTAGGTTTGAGTTCCTCAATCCATCTGCGTTTTCAAATATTAATAATTTGTAATTATAAAGGCAAAGACCTTCTTCTTCTTTTTTTAATTCGCGGGAAGAGAGATTTCTTCCAACATTCGGGAAATTTTGGACCACGGTAAAACACAACGAGACGAGCTTGGGCTTTTTGGGCCAATTACGAAAGATATTCAACAATTGGAAGAACCGAACTTCACTGGGCCAATCGGTATAGGCTAGCTCAACTTTGAGAAGGCCTACATAGCCTGATTGTGACATTCATTTGTGGCTGAGGCCCTTATCACCAAGCCCAGCAATAAAAACAATCATTAGAAATAATAATTATTAATCTCACCGTTATTAAAAGGGTGTTATCTACATATCTATTTTTATTTCTCATACACTTCTCTTAATATTTTATGGATATAATGAGTTGAAGAAGATGGGCAAAGATTAACAAGAGTGTATGAGAGGTAAAAAAAATAGGTGTTTAAATAGCATTTTCCTATACAAAAAAGGAGGACTAGTCACACGATGTGCGATAAACAGACACGATTTGAGAATCCCTATGAACCTCACAAAGAGTATCCTCATTCCAATAAAAATGCATAAATTAATTTGTTATCTTTTAATTAGGGGAACTTGGCAGTGCTTTTTAGTGGTTAAAAGTGTATGTTTTCAGATAATAAAGAGTGCTTTTCCTTGACAGTGCTTTTAGAAATGCGACGAAGGTTTTGTTGGGCTAATTTTCAAGCAATGTTTTTTTACTTTGCGTGACGAAGGTACATACATCGCGCAAACTGTTTTTTTGTACTAGTGGTTTTCAGATAATAAAGAGTGCTTTTCCTTGACAGTGCTTTTAGAAATGCTTGAATTTTTTTAGGTGGAGTGGGTGGGTTTAGCCTCACAATGGATTAGCAATAATGTTATTCAAATTCATTTTTGGTGAGAATTGAACCTAAGACCTCTCACTTATAAGTGAAGAGGAATACTACTAAACGGTAGTACTAAGTGGCAGAAACACTTAAATTTTTAAAATAAAAATTGTAATTTTAATGAAATCTTACTTCTCACACACCTCTTTATAATTTATGTCCTTAATTTGATTTTTTTTAATTCATCCGAGCCGACGACCAAAAATTAGAAAGATGGGTGAGAAGTAAAATGGTGTGTGTGGATATTGCACCCCAATAAAAATTGTAACCTTATGGTTTAGGGCAAATGCTTTAACGTGATCTCATTACGAGGCTTATCATCCATACAACGAATCTCTCACCATGTTTTAATTCACAAGATTTCAATCAATAATAAAAGCAAAATACTTATGCAAGATTATGGGGTTGTCCTATTTGACATGGGTTTCATACCATTTTGAAAAACGAAGGTTTTTTCAAATAATACCATTTATGCAATTTTCTCTATTATACCAAATGAAAAAGACCACATTGTTGTAAACATTCCTAGTTTAAGTGTGATTGTGTAAAACCTAGATTAGATTTTATTCTAGTTATCATTTCCTATTGTATCTTGTATTCCTTGGGGATGAAGGAATATCTTCTCTCTTTTTACTACTATAAATAAAGGCATAATGTAGGAGGGATAACAAAACACACATTCCCCTACAATTCTACAAACATATCTCTCTCAATCTCTCTCCCTCTACTGCCGACCCCCTTTAACCTTGCCAAACATGTTCAATGGGAAAACTTATTACTAAGCCTTCTTATGACAAGATTCGTTCAAATCCTCCCATTTTTCTACAACGGATTCAGGGGGACATTTGTGGATCGATTCACCTTCCCTGCGGACCATTTAAATACTTTATGATTTTGGTTGACGCTTTCACACGTTGGTCACACGTGTGCTTGATGTGCACAAGGAACGCTGCATTCTCTAAATTGTTGACTCAGTTTATCAAGCTCAAGGCTCACCACCCTGACTATACGATCAAATCTATTCGATTCGATAACGTTGGAGAATTCACATCTAAAACTTTTGATGACTATTGCATGTCGGTTAGGGTTGAAGTTGAACGTCATGTACCCCATGTTCACACCCAGAACGACCTGCCAGAGGCTTTCATTAAGCGCTTACAAATGATTGCTCGATCGTTGGTCATACGTACCAAGCTCCCGATCGCTGCTTGGGGCCATGCAATATTGCACACAGCAAAGTTGGTTCGCCTGAGGTCTGTTGCGACAAAACCAATTTAGTGCCTTTTAGTTGGTTACCGAATACGAACCCAACATATCGCATCTGCACGTTTTTTGTTGTGCAATATATGTGCTGATCTCGCCGCCCTTACGTACAAAAATAAAGCCTCAACAAAGGATGGGAATCTATGTCGGATATGATTCTCCTTCGATTATTCGTTATGTAGAACCTTTGACAGGCGATCTGTTTACCGCTCGTTTCGCGAATTGTCACTTCTATGAAACAGTCTACATGTCGTTAGGGGAAGATAAGAACGTTAACGTTCCTGAAGAACGACGCGAATTATCGTGGACGACTCCCACTTTGTCTCATTTAGATCCCCGCACCCCTCAGTCTGAAACTGAAGTGCAAAGTATAGCTCAGAGCATGCCAGATGCTATCACTGATCTAGCGCGCATGACAAGATCACATATTCCAGCTGCGAATACGCCTGCAAAGATGAATGTACCAAATGTACGACAGATTGCCCTCTTGGAAGCCTGAGACGCCAATATTGGTGATCCACGTACATTAACAGCTAGCCAAGCCAATCATCTGCCCTTACACAAAAGCGTGGCAGACCTCTTGGTTCAAAGGATTCAAGCCCCTGGAAGAGGAAACCCACGTCATAAGGTCCTGAAGAGCCTACCGTGAATCCGACTATCACTTACTCATTATATCCAACTCATGAGGAAATTCTAGATTATGGAAGCGTCTTTGAAGAGACGAATCCTCCTCCCGAGAATCGTGAGATTTCGGTCTATTATGGTAGCTTAGATGATGTGTGGCGTAGAAATGAGATGATTGCCGATGATGCATTAACATATGTAGTAGCTACTGAGATCATGTTGAGCGATGACATTGAACCTCGTTCCGTTAATGAATGTCGATGTAGAATTAATTGGTCAAAGTAAAAACAAGCAATCCAAGTCAAACTCGATTCACTTGCGAAACGTAAGGTGTTTGGACCTGTAGCTCCTACTCCTCCACATATGAAGCCCGTTGGCTACAAGTAGGTTTTCGTTCGAAAGCGTAATGAGAAAAACGAAATTGTGCGTTACAAAGCTGGTATTGTTGCACAAGGCTTCTAACAACGCCCCAGGATTGACTATGACGAAACTTATTCACCCGTTATGGATGTGATTACTTTTCGCTACCTTATCAGTTTGGTAGTTTTCGAAACACTAGATATGTAACTGATGGACGTAGTAACCGCGTATCTCTATGGGGATCTTGATACGAAAATTTATATGAAAGTTCCCGAATGACTTACATTGACTGGTTCAAATATTTCCAAACTCCGGAACATGCTCTCAATTCGGCTGAGGCGTTCACTCTACGATTTGAAGCAATCCGGAAGAATGTGGTATAACCGTCTAAGTAAGTATTTGACTAGTCAGAGATATGTGAACAATGAACTATGCCTGTGGATGCAAATTTTCTCCTTTTCGGTCTTGGACGACTTTGCACCTACAAAATAATAAACACTTTAGGTTAAGGCCGAAAGCCTCACGCGCCCACGATGAATGGGGGGGGGGGGGGCTTTGGCCGAAGAACCTCCGATGCCAAAGTTAGAATTAGAGAGAAAAAGTGTTTAGAGTGTTTTTTCCCAAGGATTGGAATTGGGTTTTGTGAGAAATAGGGGTTGTATTTATAGGAGATGGGGTGGCCGGCCTATGTAAGGTTTTTGTGTGAGATCTAGGTTTAATTAGCCTATTTATTGGCTAATTAAACCAAATAGGGAATGGATTTGTATTTATGAAAAAGGGTAATAAGGAGTAATTGAATAATTGGCTTAAAAAGGAGGAAAAAGGGAAGGAAATATGGAAATAAAAGGGGAAGTGGCCGGCCACTCTTTGGAGAGAGAGGGCCGGCCCTTTGTGGTATATTTTGGGTCTTCAAGGCTCATTTAATTGACAAATTAATGGGAAATATCCCCATTAATTTGCCAATTATCTCCATTTATGTGGGATAATGGGTAGATTTATGAGATAATTGCCTTAAATGCGGATGGATGAAATAATTCGGATTTGTTTACCTTTTATGGGCGCTTTTGACTTGACCGACGATAATTGCCGGCTGCTCGCGCGTAGGATTTCTGATACCCCTCAAGGGCATTCTTGTCTTCTTAATCTGAAAGTCCACGTGTCGCCTTGTGATTATTTTTGGCTCCACAAATGCCCCCACACCTGTTGGGCTGCTCGTAGGGAAGGGCAGCAGGTGTAGAGATCTTCTTGCTCTAGGAACTATAGGATTGCTTCCTATCTCGATGTTGATCCTCTCTTTAATTGGAAATTAGGTCCTTTTAGGAAAGGGAAATAAACTTCTCTCAAAGCCTATTTAAGTCCACCTTAAGTGGGTTATTAAATCAACTTTGGAGAGCAATTTACTCTACCCTACAAGAGAGAGAAAACTAGAGGATATTTGTTCCCCCTCCTCTAGCAATCTTCTACATCTTGCCCGTGAAAAGGACCGTCTTTCGTTGATTTCTTCGTCTTCTCCGTGCCGCACTGATGTAAGAAAAAATTTAATTTTTCTTGCCTTCTTCTTGGATAGTGCTATTACGGGGCAGACGTCGGGGTGGTGCGGCATGTCGGCTGGCAGGGGCCAGGAGTTGGCTCGGCAGGGGCCGAGGAGATATCGTGGCAGGGACCACTGCTTGGGCAGCTCGGCTTGCCTAGAGCCAAGGGCAGCTTGAGCGGCTGGGGCCGCGGATTGTGGCGCTGGGGCGCAGTGCTAGGCGAGCTGCATGGCTCATGTCCTTTGGGCTCTTGGACCTGACTTGGGCCAGGCTGGCGATTGAGAGAAATGAGAAGGTTGCGGGCTTCATGGGCGGCTGGAGTGTTGGGCGTGTAGGCCTCATGCCTGCTAGAATGTTGGGTTGAGCTTCTCTGCCGGGTACCATGAATGGTGTTAGCTGCCTAGTCTTCTTTGTCGGGAGAAAGGTAGGCTGCTCAAGAGATGCCGGTTGGGCAAAATTGAAGACTTTATCCACTGCTTGTGAGGGTCCGCCTGCTGCCGAGAGGTTTATGATTGGCACGAATTCTTCCAATGGGAAGAGAAATGAGGCTGCTAGATGTGCCCCCAATGCCGAAATCTGCTGGGATGGAAGAGACTGCTTACGTGGGCAGCTGCGAGAGTTCCACTAAGCCTGCTTCTGGGGAGGCTAATAAGATTTGCGTGCTCTTAAGACCAGACCTTCTTTATTTCTCCAGAAGATTTCCTCGCCTTTACTTTCGAGTCTTCCATCGGTGAAATAGTTGGGGATGGGAGTGCCCACGGCGGGGCAGCCGGGAGTGAAGCGCCGGATGATTCCACTGCTGGAGTTGCCGTGGCTGCCGAAAGTGTGACAATGGAGCAGTCGTCGGATGGCCAAGCTGCCGAAGAGTAGTCTTCTAGGTAGCCTTTAGGATTTGTTTCTCCTTATTGCTTTTGCTTTACTTGAACTCCTCCAGTCTTTGTCAGTTGTTTATCAATTTTGCTAGAAAATATAATAAACTTGCCTCCTTTGCTTTTCTCCGTCTTTGCTCCTTTCGCTCATACCTTAACCTTTAGACTCTATAGGCAAGTAGCAGGCGCGCCACTTTTCATAAGCAGACAGGCCGCGTAGCCTACGTGGTCGTAGGTGTTGGTGTAGAACTTTTCCTTGCAAAGTTGCTAGCCGTAGGTTGGCAGCCGGACGCCTTACTTACAGAAGCAGGCGGATCCGCGTAACCACTAGGCCATTAACCTTGGCTTTCTCCAATTCCGTAGGTTGCGCAGCAATTGTCACAACACTTTAGGACTTGGCGCAAGTTGCCGCAAAGTTGTTAGCTGCGGGATCGACAGCCGGACGCCTTACTTATTTGCAGCAGCCGCATCCGTGCGATCCTTAGGCTGTTGCCTTGCGAAGTTGTCAGCCATAGGGTTGGCAGCCGGACGCCTTACTTACAGAAGCAGGCTAATCCGCGTAACCACTAGGCTTTCAACCTTGGTTCTTCCCAATTCCGTAGGTTGCGCAGCTATTGCTACAACACTTCCGGATTTGGTTCAAGTGAAGCTCATCGACTACGTAGCATGTCGGTAGTGGATAAAACTTCACATATGCCTGCTAGCTTGTTTAACCTTTCACAATAATGTGTGGTTGTATAAGTCTAGCATGACTTTACTGCCAAGGCAAGCCGCAGGCAGTCTGCCGGATCCGTAGGCTACCTTAGCATGTCCGGTAGCAGCTTTAGGGTTTCCCGGGATAGTGTGCCCCCCCCCGTCTCTAGGGCCCGGTTCCCGCGGATTAGGCCAAGAGACCCAAAATCCTTCAGTTAGCTAAGCCGTGAAAAAGACCATCGTGGCTACTTGGGAATTCCGGAGCAAGCCATCGTGCAGCTAGTTACAATGGTTAGTTGCACTAGGGCAGCCAGGCTCATCCACGTCTGGATATTCGGAGTCAAGAGTTTATCCTCCCGCGTTGGATAGTAGATTGGCCCCTCGGGAGCCGTTGTTCCTGCAATGAGTCCCTAAGAAGGGCGCGAGCTTCTTTGAAGCGCAGGAGTTGTCAGTTGCCGCAATGTAATCAAGTTGTAAAAGCGTTCCTTGTTGAAAAACAAGTGAACAAACAACTTAATTGTAAAGATTGCGGAACAACTGGTAGTCCTCGGATTGCGAGGGTTGTGCCTGTCTGAGCTGCTTGAGCCTTCGGGCGTAGTCCTCGGCTTGCGAGGGTTGTGCCCGTCTGAGCTGCTTGAGCCTTTGGGCGTAGTTGGAGATCACGCGTGGTACTTCCTAAATAGGGTCCATCTTCTTCGATCTCTCCCTTTGAGCAGCGATGAAAGCTTTCCTCGGAACTAGATCTCCGGGCTGAAACTGCCGGATTTTGGACCTTTTGTTGTAACTAGAGAGGAGCTGCTGCTGGTTGGATGCGATGCGGGCTATGGTATGCCCGCACCTTTTCTCCGCTAGGTCTAGGTTCGTGGCCATCTCTTCACTGTTCTGCTCGACATCTGGCAGTAGGGTGGTGATGCTTGGCATGATGATGTTGGGAGGAAGGATTGTTTCTGAGCCAAACGCCAAAGAGAGAGGGGTTTCTCCGGTTGCTCGCCTCTTGGTGGTGCGATATGCTTATAGACATCCGGGGAGTTCTTCTGGCCATTTTCCCTTCTTGTTGGCGAGGGATTTCTTGAGGCAGTCGAGGATCGTCTTGTTGGATGCTTCGACCTGCCCGTTGCTTTGAGGATGTCTTGGCATGGACATGTGCTGCTTGATGTTTTACTTTTGGAGGAACTTCGTCAAATCTTCGCCCGCAAATTACGGACCGTCGTTGGTGACGATGAACTGAGGGATGACAATCAGCAAATGATGTTCCTCCATACGAAGCACTCTATGTTCGTCTGAGTCGTGGTTGTCGTGGGCTATGCTTCTACCCATTTGGTGAAGTAGTCGGTTGCCCCGATCATCATGCCTCTGCCCCTAGTAATAGGCGGCATAGGTTCTACTAGGTCGATTGCCCACTGCATGAATCGGCCAGGGACTTGCTCGTGGATGTAGCTCGCTGGCGGGCAGGGCTGGTACATGCTTGTAATGTTGGCAGCGGTCGCACTTTTGCACTAACTCCCGGGCATCTTGATGCGTAGTTGGCCAGTAGCCTGCGTTGAGAGCCTTTTGCGCCAGAGATCGTCTTCTAGAACGGTTCCCACAAACGCCTTCATGGATTGAACTTAGGACCTTCAAATCATCGGGAGGTGCCAAACATCGGAGGTGCATTCCGGCGTAGGGTCTTCGAACTAAAATGTCCTTCCACATGTAGTAGTGCGCTGCTCGAGTTTGAAGTTTCCTTGACTCCAACCCTTCTGTGGGGAGCGTGCCATTGACGAAGTAATCTATGATAGGGTTTTGCCAATTCGGAGTTGCACTAACCTGTGTCACCTCGGCTACTGGCTCGGACTCCATGCTCGGCTTATCTAGGTACTTCATCGGAATTGAACGCTTGAGCTGGTGATCGAGGGCAGAGCCCAGGCCGGCTAGCGCATCTGCATGGGCATTTTCCGTCCGTGGAACTCGAGTGAGCGTGTAAGTCTGAAATGTCTCTAGCTGCTCGTGTACCTTCTTTAGATATTGCGCCATCCTTGGATGCTTCGCCATGTATTCCCTTGCGGTTTTGGCTAGTAATTAGCTGAGAATCAGAATGAATTGCCAGCTTCTTCACCGCTAGGTCTTTCGCCATGCGGAGGCCTGCCAGTAGGGCCTCGTACTCTGCTTCATTGTTAGATGCCTTGAAGCCTAGAGTGATCGTCTGCTCGAGCATTGAACCGTCTGGGGTGGCAAGGACCATGTCCGCTCCCGAACCTTTGTAGTTGGATGTGTCGTCAACATGCAAATGCTGGAAATCTCCATTGAGGGAGCAGGTGCAGCTAAGGTGTCCTCGGCTGCTTCCGGGACGAGCAGGTGCGGCTAAGGTGTGCTCGGCTGCTTCCGGGGCGAGCAGGTGTGGCTAAGGTGTGCTCGGCTGCTTCCGGGGCGTCGTTGGACCGCTCTGTTGCGCTGCCTAGGCTAGGCATGAAGGCGCGGTAGGGAGCTGTAGAGCTGGTGCCATGTTACACGTAGCAGGAAGTGCTCAACTGCCGGTATTGGGCCACTCTAGAGTTGAATTATGGAACAAAGGTCGGCTGGGGCCGTGTGACACATAGCAGGAGGTAGTGCTCAACTGCTGGTACATGATGCTCTTATGTAGAATCTTTTTGGGCGACGAGGACAAAGCTTGATTCCGAGTGCGTTCTTCTAGTGTCCGTCTGCCCTTGGCACACCTTTTAGGCTGAGTTGTTACGTTTGTCAGAAAACTTTGCATCGCCAATGTCTGCGCCTTTATCGTCGTGCGTCTAGATTGGGCGGAATAGCGCGTCATGAAGATGACTGCGTGCGTCTGAAGGTATGATTTGAGCTTCCAGGTTGTAACAACTATCGCCAAAGTTCGTTTTTTGAATTTCTGGTAGCATCGAGGAGAGCTTTTGAACTGTGTAATACAGGT
Organism: Cotoneaster glaucophyllus; assembly: GCA_036320875.1. Lineage (NCBI taxonomy): Eukaryota > Viridiplantae > Streptophyta > Magnoliopsida > Rosales > Rosaceae > Cotoneaster > Cotoneaster glaucophyllus. Next base: position 17,922,840 of record CM070072.1, read on the forward strand.
AGTCGGCCCCCCAGCTCTTCTCGTATGATGGTAGAGCTTATTGCTGCCTCAAATACCGTCAAACATGCGAATATGTCTTCCGTTGCTTCCGGTTTGGATAGTAATGGAGGCGATGTGAGATACTTCTTCAGGTCTTTGGAAGGCTTCTTCGCATTATTCATCCCACTCATCACGTTGCGCCCTCTTGATGGCTATGAAGAAAGGCTTGCATCTATCAGTAGACCGCTGGAGGAAACGGTTGAGGGCGGCTGCTCGTCCAGTCAAGCTTTGGATCTCTTTCAAGGTTGTGGAAGACTTCATTTCCAGAATTTCTCGGATCTGCTTGAGTGCCATCTTCTCGATCATGGTATTAGATCAAAGTTGCCTCTCGTGTGAAGCCGATAATGGGCCCTGGTAGTGCGTCGGCTGCCTGGACTTGAGGGATCAATGGGGCCTGCTGGATCTTCCTTTTCAGCATTCATTCTTGGCTGTGCTGCCGGCTTGTCCGAACACTTGTCGACTTTGCCTTCCCTCACGAGCTTTTCCAGATAATTCCTCCAAGTGCAGCAGCTTTCGGTGGCGTGACTTGGTCCTCGGTGAGATGCGCAATATTTGGTAGCTTGAATCACGGCTCATTCTTCACGTCGCGGAGAATTTAATGGATCGGAATTGGAAACTTCGAGTAATTCCGGGTCGTGGAGCCTTCTTTGGTCATGGGCTTGTCCCTCCGCTTGGCCTCATGTCTGCTTTTGATGGGCCGTTTTCCATCTTCCTTTCTTTGAGCCACCACCGATTCTTTTTTAGGCTGATCGGGAGCCTTTTCTGTTCGTCGGGCTTCGTCCCAAAGTGCATGCTTCTCTGCTAGGGTGAAGGAATCTGCTAGAGTCACGTCTTCTTTCATGATCATCTCTCCAAATAAGGGTGATCTGAGGGGAGGCCCTTTTGAAAGGCTGCACTGGCTATTGAGTCGTCGCATCCAACGATCTTCGCCTTCTCTGCTTTAAACCTCTTCACGTAGTCGCGGAGTGATTCCTTCGGGTTCTTGAACAGGTGATCGGATTTTTTCTTGATCGAGCGGTAAGATGAGTATTCTTTGGTGAAGACCAAGGAAAGATCTTCAAAGTTCCGGATGGATTGTGGCACTTCGGTAATGCTTCAAGTGTCTCTCTGGATCTCCATCTCCTTTTGAATGATGTGAAGTGAGGCATGCTAAACTTACGCGGAGGTTCCGTCTGCTCGATCTCATCTGTGGATGGTGATCGGCCTGTGTTGGTCATCTCCCTCCGTAGTGCCTCGTCGGCGACCTCGTTGCGTTGGAAATCGCTCAATCGCTTGGTCAAGATTCCCTCTACTTCTTCCTGAATTCGCCTTTGTTGGGGTAGCGGAGCTCTCGGCTGCCCCCAGTTTTGACCTGTTGGTCTAGGCTGCTCTTCTATGTGCTCGGCTCGTCTATGCCGTGGTAGCGGTGCATGTGGTGGATTCCTAGCAGGCGAGGGATTTCGTAAGCTGCTGGTTGAACTTGAGCCAGATTGAGTGACTGCTTCTCTCCGTCCGTCATGCTGCCTGATGTGATGTGGAGGATGCTCATTGCCGACTTAGCTGCGAATGAACACTTCGCTTGGAAGACTGCTCATGTTGACTATCGAAGTGTGACCCCAACCGTGAGTGTATGCTCGTCCGTGGGCCTAGTCGAGAGTGCACGCTCCTCCGCGCGCTAAGACGGGAGTATACGCTATCTCGAGGGCCCAATTGGGAGTGTGTTCTGCCCAAACGCTTGGTTAGAGGCTGGTCGGGTGGCTGCTTGTCGGGACGTTGCTGGAGAGGTTATTCGTCTGCCCTTGTCCTTTCTTCGAGACACCTCGTTTGGGGACACGTCGCATCTTGGTGCGCTGTAAGAGCTGGTTCACCAAGGTCGTCCGTTGTGCTAGGGCGCTCGTCAACTCTATGACTTGTCGAGACAAGTGTTATTCACCATTTGGATTGGAAGAGCTTGTAAGGAATGTGCCTCCTTGAGCAATGGAAGAGTGGTAGACTTCGGGCGCGGGATTTGAGTTGGGAAGTGTCAAATGCGCGGATAAATATGGTGAAAATGCCCCCGGCTCGATGGTAGGTCCGGATGGCTGAGATAATCTTGGGCCAACTTGGGCTGCTTGAAAGACCACGGGGGTAGGCTGCTCGGCGGGAGCAGGCTGGGCCACGAGAGTGGGCTGCTTAGTGGGAGCAGGCTGGGCCACGGAAGTAGACTGCTCGGCAGGAGCAGGTTGGGCCACGAGAGTGGGCTGCTTAGCGTGTGGCACACGTGGGTGCGAGGCTTGGGCTCGGCTAGGCAACGTATTGGGCTCGCGTCGGGCTTAGAATAACATGGCTTGGGCCGGGACCTTGGATGGCACGGCTCGGGCCGCGGTGATGGCGCCACGGACCTCGTCGTAGTGGGCTACCGTGGTAGCCACTACGGTGGTTCCCGTGGTGGAAATTTGTGGTGGCGGTGCCGCTCCACTTAGGATTCTCTTTCGGAAAGGCTTGCTACCATGAAGAATGGCAAGACATCCACGTCTGCTAAAGTGGCGCCAAAACTTGTCATTTCCGCTGCTGAGGCCAAGTCGTCTTCTGAGAAGAGAGAGACTGCTTGCGCTAGTGGTCCTGATAAATCTGCCAAGTCTAACTCCAAGTAAGCTGCTGAGATTTGTGCGCTCTTAAGGCCGGACCTTCTTGAGGATATGGACGCCTGCGCTGAGTTTGTTGACGGCGTCAAAGGGATTATTGGTCCAGGCTCCTTCGTGAAGCATACGCCTGAGTACAGGAGGGCTGCTCCGCTGACCATGATGCAAAAACGGCGGTTTTGGCTGCCGGGTCCATGGTCTTTGATCAAGAGGATACCAAGGCTGCCCAGGGGGTGGCGAGGTCTATGGCTGCTGAAGCTTACTCCTTGGTTGAGAAAGTTAAAAGTTTGGAGTCTGAACTTGCTGCTTTGAAGAGGTCTAACGTCTCTGCTCCCACTTCTCTGCAACTTGAGACCACTCGCCAAGAGATCGCGAACTTGAGGACTAGGCTTGACACGAATTTGTCTTCGTTGGGGCGGTGGAGTCCTGGTCTTCTTAGCTGGCGAAGGATCTCTTCGTGGGCTTGCGCTGCATTCTCCGGAGCGACATGGAAAATGCTCATTGAGGGCCTAAGCGCGAATGAATGCTCTGCCTGGAAGGCTGCTCATGTGGTTCTTCAAAAACGTGGCTCCAGCCTTAATTGTATGCTCGCTCGTGGGCCTAACCGAGAATGCGCGCTCCTCCTCGCGCTAAGACTGTCCACGCTATCTCGGGGGTCTAGTCGAGATTGCACATCGTCCGACTGCTCGGCTTGATTGATTGACCGCTTGGGACACCACTGAGGCAGGCCGGGCTGCAGGAGCAGGCTGGGCTGCAGGGGCAGGCTAGGCTGCGTGGGCAGGCATGGCTGCGTGGGCAGGCTGGGCTGCAGGGGCAGGCTAGGCTGCGTGGGCAGGCTGGGCTGTAGGGGCAGGCTGGGCTGCGTAGGCAGGCTGCGCTACAGGAGCAGGCTTGGCTGCAGGAGCAGGCTGGGCTGCGAGGGCAGGAGCAGGCTGCTCAACATGAGGTGCGCGCGAATGCGGGGCTTGGACTGCAACGGTGGTACCATGGACCTCGCCGCGGGTGGTCACCGCGGTGGTTCCCATGGTGGAGCCTCGTGGTAGTGGCGCCATCTCCCCTAAAGCCATATTCAATCTCGTAGATCGCCGCGATCCCACGTCTTGAATGTTTGAATTGTTGCTCATCGAATTTTCTAGGTTTCTAACCATTATGTATTTTTCTTTTTTTTTTTATACGCTTTACCAAAGAACTTTTTACAAGTAAAAAATTCTAATAATAAAAACGTACGAAAGAATACAAACGGACTAGAAATTGAAGAAAAAACCTTTGTGTGCGAGAGTCTTCTTCGAGCGTATATTTCTTCTCTCAATGAAAGCACCAATTTGTGGATGCAAATTTTCTCCTCTTCGGTCTTGGACGACTTTGCACCTACAAAATAATAAACACCTTAGGTTAAGGCCGAAAGCCTCACGCTCCCACGATGAAGGGGGGGGCTTTGGCCGAAGAACCTCCGATGCCAAAGTTAGAATTAGAGAGAAAAAGTGTTTAGAGTGTTTTTTCCCAAGGATTGGAATTGGGTTTTGTGAGAAATAGGGGTTGTATTTATAGGAGATGGGGTGGCCGGCCTATGTAAGGTTTTTGTGTGAGATCTAGGTTTAATTAGCCTATTTATTGGCTAATTAAACCAAATAGGGAATGGATTTGTATTTATGAAAAAGGGTAATAAGGAGTAATTGAATAATTGGCTTAAAAAGGAGGAAAAAGGGAAGGAAATATGGAAATAAAAGGGGAAGTGGCCGGCCACTCTTTGGAGAGAGAGGGCCGGCCCTTTGTGGTATATTTTGGGTCTTCAAGGCTCATTTAATTGACAAATTAATGGGAAATATCCCCATTAATTTGCCAATTATCTCCATTTATGTGGGATAATGGGTAGATTTATGAGATAATTGCCTTAAATGCGGATGGATGAAATAATTCGGATTTGTTTACCTTTTATGGGCGCTTTTGACTTGACCGACGATAATTGCCGGCTGCTCGCGCGTAGGATTTCTGATACCCCTCAAGGGCATTCTTGTCTTCTTAATCTGAAAGTCCACGTGTCGCCTTGTGATTATTTTTGGCTCCACAATGCCCTTGTGTGTTCATTAAGAAGTTACATTTCGGATTTGCGATTGTTGCAGTATATGTCGATGACATGAATCTCATCGGAACTCCTAAAGAGCTCGCGAGAACTGCCGCGCACCTGAAGTCAGAATTTGAGATGAAAGATCTAGGTAAGACTCGATACTGTTTCGGTCTCGAGATAAAGTATTGTTCGGATGAAATCCTAGTACATCAATCGAATTACACCCAAAAGGTGTTGTTCCGCTTTAATGAGGATAAAGCGAAGCCTTTGGGTACTCCTATGGTCGTTCAATCACTAGATGCAAAACGAGATCCCTTCCGTCCGAAGGAAGATGATGAAGATATTTTGGAGCTTGAAGTTCCTTATCTAAATGCGATAGGCGCTTTATTGTACTTAGCTCAATGCACTAGACCCGACATCTCATTCGCTGTTAATATTTTGGTAAGATATAATAATGCACCTACACGTAGACATTGGACTGGCGTGAAAGACATCTTCTGTTACCTTAATGGTACTATAGATTTGGGCTTGTTCTATTCCTATGGATCCTCGAGTTATGCCGCACCCTCTTCTTCTCCAGTTGATTCTCGCCTTATTGGTTATGCCGACGCAATATACTTGTCTAATCCGCACAAGGCGTGTTCTCAAATGGGTTATGTCTTTACCGTTGGAGGCACCACAATCTCTTGGAGGTCAACTAAACAGACCTTAGTTGCCACTTCGTCTAACCATGCTGAAATTCTCGCCTTACATGAAGCAACTCAGGAATGTTTTTGGTTGAGAGCGGTTGTGGGCCATATTCGAAGCTCCTGCAATCTTTATCCCGCCGTTGATGTCCGGACGACGATTTTTGAAGACAACACAACATGCATTGAACAGCTTAAGAAAGGTTATATCAAAGGAGACAACACCAAACACATTGCGCCGAAGTTCTTCTTTTCACATCAACAACAAAAGCATCAGAAGATCGAAGTCACACAAATCCGTTCACAAGATAATCTGGTAGACCTCTTTACCAAATCACTGCCGAAGACGACGTTTCAGAAGCTTGTTCATGGAATTGGTATGCGTAAACTTTTTGAGTTGTAACATTGTTATTCCTCTTTGGAATTGTGTCAAACTTAAGGGGGGTATCTTGAAGATACTTGCTTGATCTTAATGTACTCTTTTTTCCCACTAGGTTTTTGCTACCTAACTAGGTTTTAACGAGGCACCCACCTTGGACTGGTCATATCCCTGATGATATTCTGTAGACTTTGACTTTTGCATTTCTCACACATTTTTCCTTAGACTAAGGATTTTGTCCATACTCAGGTTTTTGCCATAACCTTAGGGTTTTTTTAGTGAGACTTACTACTTATGCTAGTTCCTAACTTATTGAGAATAAGCATTGTTCCTTAGAGACAGTGTCGAAGAGTTGACTTCCTCAACTTCTGCATGATGCTAAATCTACCTAGAGTATTTACACACTCAAGAGGGAGTGTTGTAAACATTCATAGGTTAAGTGTGATTGTGTAAATCCTAGATTAGATTTGATTCTAGTTATCATTTTCTATTGTATCTTGTATTCCTTGGGGATGAAGGAATATCTTCTCTCTTTTTACTACTATAAATAAAGGCACAATGTAGGAGAGATAACAAAACGCACATTCCCCTACAATTCTACAAACACATCTATCTCAATCTCTCTCCCTCTACTGCCGGCCCCTTTTAACCTTGTTAGATAAAATATACCATAACACACATGCCTTATTCACGTAATTTTTTCGTTTAACTGTGGTGTATGAGTTGTTACGCGTCTTTGCTAAGGTGTAATATTTTTGTTTTATCGCCATTCTATACTACGGTCTGGTGATATTTCTGTTCATTGTAAGTTAGAGGTTTTAGGTTCGAATATTATAGATGGCGAATTCGATACCAAATTAGGTTGCCCATTGTGTGGCTTATAGCCACTTAGCCAAACTCACCCTCAACTTAGTGTAAAATATATCGTTGTAGCCACTTAGCCAAACTCACCCTCAACTTAGTGTAAAATATATCGTTGTACAAAAAAAAAAGTTTGTTTTATCAACCCATTTTAGGGTTACCGCCTCTTTCTATATTGTGCATATTTTCTCTGTAATTATGCTAGAAAACTCTATTATCTCAAAATAAATTGGGCACACCAGATTTAATCAAAATCAGGAGTCGTCTAGGTTTTGCAATTTTTCCCGGGTTACATCCATAGCTAATTCCATATGAATAGACAAGAACTGACTTTCAGAGCTTTCGTTCTGAATAATGTTAGGGAAATCAAAATTTTTAACTAAATTTACAAATTAAATTATGTGTCACCAATAGTAAATAAGTACGTTAATCAACACTTGAGTAATAATTCAATAATTTTCAACTACATCATTTAATTTACAAAATTTAATATTCAAAAATTTAATCTCCCTAATATTATCTGTTAGTTTTAAACTTTTATGAACCCCAATAACTGGCAAGCGTTTTTTCCAAAAGGCAGAGCTAATTTCCAACTTCCAAAAGAAAGTAGCGCCTAATCCCGCATTATTACTTCAGACAAAAATGTTATCACGCTTTCTCCAAAAAAAATGTTATCACGCAACCCAAAACCAAGACCAATCAATTAACATGTTATTTTTTTCTTGCACTTTTTTCTTTCCTCTCTATAAAAGTGTCGCTATTGAAAACTACATGCACCAAAAACATCAGCTTCATAGACTTTCGAGGGTAAAGAAGCCAAAAATTCCCGTGTCCTTTTATGGCCTTGAAAACTTGCTTTCATAACGATGCCTAGTTTTAAACGATGCCTAGTTTTAATTTGTTGAGCTAACCCTAATCCGAACTCGATATCCCATCATCATCAGTCACCGGTTGAACTATTCCCAAAGGCTAAACATAATAATTATTATAATGAGTGAGAAACAACCCCTCCCCCCCCCTTGGTAAAAACATAAATTTTGTTAGATTAACCATCGACGGGATTTGAAATCATTCCATCATGCAATGACTCAACACATTTCGACAACTGTGGTAAAAGACCACTTGCATAACCCGTTGATTCAATATAAAAACAACGATATGGTTATACTAGTTATCAATTTAGAAACTTCTTATTTACTTTGAATAATTAAGCTTTATATTTGAAAATGAATTATTCGGCACCAAATAACATAGTGAGCATCACCGCATCATTATATATCAATGTAAAAGGAATTGTTATTAGCATTCTAAAATTTTCAATTTGCACTCCAAACTTTTTGTATTTAGAAAGAATAATACGTGTAAAATGTGATTTTTAGAGTGCTAATAACAATTTCTCATAAAATTATGAAGTGAATCTATTAATCAATTAATCGTCCAAGACAAATAATAACGTGGTGAGCTATCAATATTATCCTTTGAGTTTAGGATTATCTTCTCCCTTAATATTTATGATCATTAGTTTTGACTAGTGAGGTTTTAAAAATATAATTACCTCTTCACTGATAAGACTTCTACAAAAATTATCTCTTCCTCTATTTATCCAACTGCGGACTCGTCTCCTTATTTCTTTACTTTTTCTTTTTGTTATTTCTTCTTCCTCCTGTTCCAGTTCACGTAAAAATCAAAACAAGTTCCATCACGGCAATCTTGGTTTGTGGTGTGGTGATGTCTCCTTATTTCTTTACTTTTTCTTTTTGTTGGTGTTTTGTTGTTTAACGAGAATGGAGCTTGATTTGATTAATTTCTTCAAATTGCATGTTTTATTCTTAACCTATCATATAGGTAGATGATCATTGAAATTATATGCAAGCCACTCCTAAGCAGAGTATTAATTATCTACCTATATCATAGATTTTGTATTTTTTGAAATCTATTTATATAATAGGTTAATTGTGTTATCTACTTATATGACATATTATTTTCGATAATCGACCTGTATCGATAACAACTATATTCTCATATCACAGATTAATGAGTCTTTCTTGCAGGTATATCTTATTTTTGTATCTTTTAGTTTGGTTTGCAAGTGTGGGTATGTAGTTGTTCCTTTAGTAATTAGGTTGTAGTTTATGTTTGTATATTGTTTTTGTTTTCTGTGGGAAGAAATATATATCGAGTAGATTGAAACTAATTCAATTTTAAATATTCAAAATTCAAATACCACCAAACAATAATATAATAGAAGATTTTAATTTATCTCTAACAAAAAGTGTAAAATGAGTATAATAAAAGAATTAGTGGACAAAAAGTAAAACTGGATAGAATCTTATAGCACGTTGAATTTTATAACCCGATTTAAATATTTTTTGTCATAATATTCAAATTACTCATCTTTCACCTTTTTATTTACTTGTGGGATTCAAACGGTCCGGGAGGGATTCTCTTCTCGAGATTCCATACAACCCTTATCAATATATGGATCACTATCTCTTGGGTACTAAGTGAAAAAAAAAAAAGGAATCACAATTAAACCATGTAGGGTGGGTAGTTTGTTCATTATTTTTCAACATATATTTAATTAAACAATAAAAAGAGTTAACTGTCACACGCGTAGACACGTGACAAAAGACTAGTGTTAGGGCTGAAATCTGAACTTGGGAATGAATGCCCAAAAGGGATAGAGAAGGGAAGTTTGCCCGAAGCCTAGTGACAAGCCCAGACCAATTCTCTCAAAGCAAAGTGGCGGCTCCTCATTAATACAAAGGTTACATGCCTATAATCAGATAAGACAAGCGATGGAGATCCGCCAGCTATCAGCCAAAAAGTACTTTACAGTGGCAGTCTCGGTAATTAACCAGCGGTTTACTAACTCCCAGTGGCTTTCGGGCAAGATTCAAACCGCAAGCAGTCAGGCCTATTCGTCTATAAAAAGAGGAAGAGGGCCCAGAGACAAGGACACTCAACCAATCAAACAAACATACAACTTGCCTCTCAATCAAGCCAAATACCCAGAAAGCTGCGCCTTGTCCAGATTCTGCCTCTTTTTATCCTTAGAACTCTTAGAATAGAATACCCTCAGTCTGTGTAAAAGCTCTGCTACATTTCTTCGAATGTTGTAGTATCGATTCCCTTAGGTAAATTAGTTTACTTCCAATCCCCTTAGCTTCCAAAACCTGTGTAATCACAAAGAGAAGAAGCTGCACAAGATTCAACCTTGCCCGACAAGGTTAAATCTTGCCCGACTCTCTTTGTATTGTCTTTTAATTGAGTAGATCTAGCATTTTAATGTATTCCTCAACATATATGCAAATCATTTCCAATCCTTCATGGGTTCAAAGCATCATTAGACCTCAGATCTGGTTCATTTAAAAGTTATCAATTTTATAAGAAGATAAAAGTGGACTATAATTGATGAACTGATCAGATCTGGACCTCCATCCTTTAAGTATACAAGATAAACAAAAGTCCTTGATCTCAAGGCATAGAAAAGAACTTAATGTAGACTTAACCCATCTACGACAATCCTTTAATAAACAAGAAGTCAGAGTAACTTAGGGTGCAAGTAATCTGCTTAAAACAAACTTGTTCTACGTTTGCCATACAGAGATGGCAGTGACACGCCTCCGCACATAGTTGGTTTTGATTGTGAGCCTCAAGGCCTGCACCTAAGGCCCATAAAGGCACCTTTCAGAGCTAACTATAAACTCCTATTGCAGCCTCTTACATGTAGGAGCCCGACAACCAACGAAAGTGCCAATCCCTCGGGAAGCTGTGTGCTCGAGCTAGAAACGTCCATCACACAAGATTTCCTTCCCGAACAACTAGTTTATTTTTAGCACCCGAGGAGATCATTAACCGTTTGAAAATTTTAAGAAGACTATGTTGTCGTTTTTCAAGCTTTTACAAATCGTTCTGAATCTTCCAATGGTGTATGCATTCATGGGAGATGGTGTTGACAAATAATAAACACAGATATCAAGTCAAGGGATTTGATATCAAATAATCAAAATCCCGATTTTATTATTAATTAGCCGTGTATAGAACGAAACAGAGAAGCTTTCTTTTTATTTATTTTTCTTGATAAGAAACAGATAAGCCTCAAGACTCGGTCTCGTTCAGATTTATAAGTAAACCACGCGTCAAGTACTTTTGTAAGAAACACGTGTATGGATCTGAGCGACGAGAATCCAGAGGTTTTCTGACCTGGAAAAATATGTTGGATGCATGCTTACGTGGAACACTTGAGGCTTTGTACACGAATGAGGATTCTCGCCGAATTCTCTTTTTGAGGATCTCAAAAGATTCTCACAAAGAGGATCCGGTGAGGATCCTCCTGATTCGTATACCTCTTGTAAAATGATTCTTCTCTCTTTGGCTGGCAATTTTGCTCAAGGGACTTGGCTGGCTCAATTTAGCAGCTTAATCCTTGACGGCTAAAGATGGAATTAATCTATGTTAATTAACTGTAAATCAGATTTAATTTATCTTATTTAACTGCCGTTGATTTGCTGTAAATTAGATGTGGTTCGTTTGAGTTTAGAGTTAGGAAATTACAGTGAGAATCAAGTATGTATCATAACATAAAATTTCTGTGGTTAAGAGACAATCCTAAATTACTAATTTAAGACACAATCGTAAATTGATACATTTATAAGAGATAAAAATGGTAATGTGATTTGTGCACGTAATTATCAAAATAAACCAAGTCATAATATCCCTAATCCTATTGTTCTTATTATTAGTTGGTTAGGAAAATACCCCATAGTCACTCGATGTGCTACTCTTTTTGGATTGCTTCTAACCGAAAATATTTTTTGACAAACAAAAGTGCTTATTGACTTCATTTAACAAAAAACAAACTTAAAAAAGTATTTTTGAGTTGCAAAAACGTTGTTAGAATTTTAAATAAAAACTTCAACATATTTTCGTTGTTTTTTTTTCTTCTCTAACCCACATGTCATCATACTGTATCTCTAATTTTAAAAAATAAAAATTTAGGCCTCATTTTTAGTCTCCCTCTCTCTTTCACGTCTCTCTAAAGGGTAATAATATTAGAGAGATCAAATTTTTAAACTAAATTTGTAAAACACATGATGTGTCACTAATAGAAAATAAGCACGTTAATCAACACTGAAAGTAATAATTCAATTATTAACGTCCACATCATTTGGTTTAAAAATTTAATCACATAACATTACTCTTCTCGAAAACTTATTTCTCTTTCATATATATATATATATATATATATATATATATATATATATATTGTATTTGTTCACACATAGTTTATGGGCTTCATCGTGTTACGTATTAATAAAAGGAGAATACTTGGGTACTGAATAGTCAGTAACCCAATTTAACTGACCATCTGTGTGGACCAATGATTTTAAGACATCTGTTAATCCCAACACTCTCCTACCTTTGTAACCAAACGCGAACCAACCCTGTAAACCCAATACCAAACAGAACTCTTCCTCTTCGATATCTGCAAATCTTCCAAGCCATGCCTATGGTTTCTTCTGCAGCCCACCTTCTCTCCTCCATCTTCTCTCCTCAATTGATCCCATCGCCGCCCCAGTCCCTCTTCCAACCGTTGATTCAATCGCTGCAGTGCGAATGACGGCTACGAAATCTGCAGTTATGTGGGTTTGTCGGCGGCAAGGCTGGTGAAGGACCCGACGACTTCATCTTGGCGAGTGAGATCGAGCTCGGCGTGGCTGAGGAAAAGATTGTTGAAGTGAAGTCTATTGCTTGTATCTGGATGATGATGGCGGAGCCGACGAGGTCGCCGTGACCGGCTATGAAGATCTACGCAGACTTCTTGGAGAGGAGGAAGAGTATTGTTTGGTCATGGCTTTAAAGAATCGATTTGTGTTTGGTTACAGAGATGGCAAAGTCCTCGGAATGACAGATGTTTTAAAATTATTGGGCCATGTAGATAGTCAGTGAAATAGGGTACTAACCGATCAGTACACAAGTATCGTCCTTAATAAAAACGCTTCTAAACAAATTTTTTTAATACAAAATCAAGCTCAAACAAGCCGTGCATGATTCGAGCCGAGCTGCTCAGCCAAAATCAACGTATATAATTGCGCGCACCTTAATCTCGCCAACCGCCTGTCCACAAATTAAAAACATGACGAAGACCTTTAAAATCCCACCGTCCACAGCAGAAATCACAACTCCATCAGCCAACATGATCCCGCCACGTCACCCGGCCACAAAGCAATTAATCCTCCTTGCTTTTCCCGCTTTCTCCCGGCACCACATAGTTAACAAACCGCAAATCCAAACCGTGAACAACCGGGACCCACTAAAATCAACGCCCAAAATTGACCGCTACGATTCCAATTACGTTATAAAATCCCAATGAAACCGGCAAATTTGTTTCCTTCTCTCTTTTCCATTTCGTTTCCTTTTTTTCCACCCTCTGCATTTCTTCTCCCTTATCGGATTCCCGGATAATCTAATTCCCCTCTCCTCCCTCTCTCGATCTTCACCGTCGATTCCTTGGCCATGTCGACGGCGGAGATGGAGCAGCTGACCTCCGGAGCCAGCAACCGCATAATCCCGATCCTCAAAACCCTGAGAGCCTTCCTCCTCTTCATCCACACTTTCTTCCTCTCCTTCCTCCTACCCCGCCGTCGCCGCAGCGCAATCTCGGAGTCACTGCTCGATGCGCCGTCGTCGAAGAAGCGAAAGTCGGCGTTCAGGAGAGAGGAGGAGGACACCTTCAGGCGCAGAGCATTGGCTGAGGGGTATCACACCGGCGACACCCACTGCTGGTACCGCTCCGCCACGTTCTTGTTCTTCGGTGGTCGCAACAACGCCCTCTTCTGCCGCTCATGGTTCCCGGTCTCTGGTACTCCAAGGTAAATTCTTCATCGTCTGAATTTCTGTGTAATTTCATCGGTTTTTTTTTTTTTTTTTTTTTTTTAAATTTAATTTTATAATTTTCTGTATTTCACGTGTTGTTAAATTTTAATTTTGTTCTGTATTGTACGTAATTTAACTGAAAAATTAGCAAGTAATCTTCTTGCATGTAATTTTACAGTTTTGGGTTTCTTGCTGTGGCTTCTGTTCTGTATAATCTTCGCAAGTTCTGATTGTCATTAGTAATTTATTATTTTTAATTTTCTGAAATTTCAGGGGTATTTTGATCATCATACATGGGCTTAATGAGCACAGGTAAAATTTCAGGAGGGTTTTCTTTTGTAATTTGATGGGGTTTTTCTTGAAGTTAATAGAATTTTGGTGCTTTATATTTGTTTGCAGTGGAAGATATGCTGATTTTGCAAGGCAACTAACCTCATGCAACTTGGGGGTGTATGCAATGGACTGGATAGGTTGCTAAATTCTTAAGATTTGTACTCGTTTTTGCTCTTTCGCTTTTATAGTTCAAACCAAACATCACTACGTTTTAAGGTCCACGCGTCGTTTATGCCTAAGAGAGGAACAGAGAGTTACAGAGAAGAATTTGAGAACTTTGGGAATCTATTTCATATTTCTGTAGAGGCCCTCTGAATTTTTCGCTTTGCAATGGAAGAGAGGATAATGGAATCTTATGATACTGAAATTCGAGCTCTTTTGCATTATTTATGTCTGGACCGTGTGAGGACTTGTGGGAATACCTCATTTGCATTATGCTAGGAGTTTGTTGAATGGAAATGTCGACATTACTACTTAATTAGGATGATTTCTTAAGTTGTTGGATTTGCGTTTATATTAATCTATTGTTCCCTTTGTGGTAGGTCATGGCGGCAGCGATGGATTGCATGGATACGTTCCTTCACTTGACTATGTTGTTGCTGATACTGTAAGTTCAGCAGCATTTTCTCCAATTGATTATAAATCATGAAGTTCCTTTCAACTCAGCATGGATAATTGGATATCCCCTCATCTCAAATATTTAGGATTTTTCTGTATAAACTTAGCATTTTCGACTACATAGATGGGAGCTTAGTTTTTTTTATTCATAATATCATGTACTGTATTTTTGGTTCCAAGTGGCTCTACTTTAAATCCCCCTGAAGTTTGACTGTTTTGATCCTACTCTTTCAATAGGGTGCTTTCTTGGAGAAGATTAGGTTAGAGAACCCTGGAGTACCATGCTTCCTCTTTGGTCACTCAACAGGAGGAGCTGTTGTTTTGAAGGTATGCCGTCCAAAAATCTACTGAGCGTCCAACTCATTGAGTTTTAAGTTTATCATTAATATTGCTTAACGTTTGTGTAGGCGGCCGCCACCCCTCAAATTGAAGGAATGCTAGAGGGTATTGTACTGACATCACCAGCTTTGCGCGTTAAGCCAGCACATCCAATTGTTGGGGTATGTTCTTTACTGCATCCCAAACTATGTTTGTGTGCTTTTAGGCGATTTTTCCTTCCCTAAGCTTGAAGTTGTGTTGAACAAATGATCGTTACATGGTTGCTTACATGTTACAAATCTCTCTCTGATGTCTGAATTTAGGCTGTGGCTCCAATTGTTTCTCTGGTTGCTCCCAAGTTCCAGTTTAAAGGTGCAAACAAGAGGGGAATTCCAGTGTCGCGGGATCCTGCACAATTGTTGGCCAAGTACTCTGATCCCCTGGTCTATACAGGTCCAATCAGGGTCCGAACAGGCTATGAGATATTGCGGATCTCCACTCAATTGACGCGGAACTTTAAGTTTGTGAATGTCCCCTTCTTTGTTCTTCATGGTACTGCTGATAGAGTCACCGATCCACTAGCCTCCCAGGACCTCTACAATGAGGCAGCATCCGAGTTCAAAGATATAAAGCTCTATGACGGTTTCTTGCACGACCTTCTGTTTGAGCCGGAGCGTGTAGAGATTGCACAGGATATAATTGACTGGATGGATAAGAGATTGAGTGCTGGCGTCGAAGATGTTAACGGCCTGTAATTCAATTCGCCTACCCCCATTCCGAAAAAAGAAAAACATCGGAAACTTACATGCGTAGGGAATCATCGTTTTTGAAGCAGTTAGGCCATATATCCTACTATATAATTTTAGCAGTTGAAAGATATTTACATTTAAGCGGGTTTCTTGTGATCATTCTTCAACGCCGGTGTCGTTTTTCGTTTGGTCCTGCCGCAGTTATGAAGTTGGGGATGGAGACCAGAGAGCATCAGAAAAACTCACATTCTGTGGAAAGGTGAGGTGTTTTCGGTGGTCCAATGTAGCCAACTTCCCAACTACATAGCAAGATTGATTTCTAAATGTGTATAAAGAATATGTTCATATCTTATGGATCAATGTTCAACCATATATTGTTTCACTTTTGTCATGTACGTATTTTTGTTTTGAGTGGCAATAGGAATGGTGCTAGTATTAATCGTTCACGCTCACGAGTCACGGTGGGTTGTCGTGTATTTGGTGATTATGATCAAGATATTAAATATCGGTAATATCGGAAATATCGGTAGTCCGAAAATACGGAAATATCGATGGAAATATCGGTAAAATATCGATATCGATAAAATTTCCATGGAAACCACGGAAATTGTAAGAAAAACTTGGAAATTTTTATTGAAACTTTGCAGGATGTTTATTTAGTCAATTATCTATTAGTTTATCAAAAAAAATTGGAAGGAAATGCATTGCATGATGGATTTAACATTATCAAGTTGATTATATAGCGAGCTGGCAAACATTGTGAGTGTAGAAAATATATAGTAATTAATGAAAGAAGTTTAAACACACCAAAATAATTTATATATAATGAATTAGTGCAATATTTTACACTTTATACATTACATGGTAAGATACATGAGTGACTTAGTACCACATAGAGTTCCTATGAGGTTCAAAATTTTCACTATCTTCATCATCTCTACGTGTAGAGTGAGTGTATTGTGAAGAGTAGTTATCAAATGATAAATCCCCAAAATAGTTTTCCATGTAATTGTATAAATTACAATAATATAAATATAAGTTTGTAAACTTACCTTAAATATGGAACCCTTTGTGTTGAAGCTCTGGAATGGATCTGGAATGGCTCTGAAAGGGGTAAGGGAAGAAGAAGAAACGAAAAGGTGTAATAGAGGTTTTAATCTTCGAAGGGTCAAAAAATGTGTGTTGATCTGATACTCCACCTCTGAGAATGTGAAAGAATATCACAGTGGCACACGGTTTTAAATGAAACCACCATCCATGGTCTGAAATTGTACAAGTTATAATTGTAAAAGTTGTCTGCGTTTTGAATTATTTAGATTCGTTTGAATGATTTAGATGCGTTTTGAATTATTTAGATGCGTTGGTCTAAAGTTGGTCTGATTGGTCTGACACACACACACACAAATCTCTCAAACACAGACACGTTAAAGTTGGTCTGTCACCAAAACACACACACACAGACACGTCAAAAGGTACACAGAGTCACAGACAGACTTCACACACGCAGACAGTCTCTCTCGAAGCTTCATTCTCTCTTCTCTCCATTCTTCCACACCCACACACACACACAGAGATCTCTCAATCTCTCTTCTCCCTTGTCCCGCACACACGCACAGAGACCTCAGTCTCTCGATCCTTCTCCCACATGGCCTTCTGCTCCTCCCTCGCCTTCCTCCTCGTCCGCGTCTTCCGCCTCGTCGGCGCCGTCTCTCTCTCGATCGAAACTCTCATCCTCAGTCTCTCGATCCTTCTCCCACATGGCCTTCTGCTCCTCCCTCGCCTTCCTCCTCGTCCGCGTCTTCCGCCTCGTCGGCGCCGTCTCTCTCTCGATCGAAACTCTCATCTCTCTCATTTCTCTCTGCAGTCTGCACCGAGAGTCCGATACCCACAAATACACACGCACACCATCACACCTGCTTCAGGAATACACCCACCTCGTCTTTCTCCCTCTCCTTCTCGTCTCTGCAACTCGGCGAACGCAGGAACCCTCCGGCGAGTTTCTTGAATTTCTCCGGTTAGGTAAGCTTCGGGTTTTTGTGTTGAATCTGTTGAATCTGTTGAATCTGTTCTAGATCGAAGCTTAGATGTGAAATTGAAGTTCTATCTCGTGTTTTTGCAAGGTTTTTGGGATGAAATCGGCTCGGGAATAGGCACATCTCCGGCGAGGCTGTAGAAGCTCCGGCAAATTTTGCACAGATCCAAAAAAATTTCGATAATATCCGAAATATCGCGATATTATCGATATTATCGATAATATCGCGATATTTTGACGAAAACACCTTGGATACCATTTAAAATATCGCTAACCCAAAAAACCGATAATATCGGCGAAATATCGCCGATATTATCGGCATTTCGGACCATGATTATGATAGCATAACTTAAAACGATAATGATTGATGCCACAAGATCG
The DNA here is from genome assembly GCA_036320875.1 of Cotoneaster glaucophyllus. NCBI lineage: Eukaryota > Viridiplantae > Streptophyta > Magnoliopsida > Rosales > Rosaceae > Cotoneaster > Cotoneaster glaucophyllus. The sequence goes on from CM070072.1 coordinate 17,940,780, forward strand.
CGAGATTTTTTTTTAATGTGATCGGAACACGGGTAAACCATGTATTTTTATATAAATGGTTGGAAATTTTATTTTTTAAGTTATTAACTTTTTAGCACATATATTTCACTATTTATATAGTGACACGTGGTTTACCACTCCGTGTTCCGGCCGCACTGAAAAAATCTCTCCAAAACCACAAGGATGTTTAGAGCATTTCCAGTGAGGGGCTCTATATGAGGCTAGAAAAGTGGTGGCTATAGATCATTTTAGAGCTCTGATGAATCTTTGGGGCTTTATAAAAGAATCTTTCCCAATGAGGGGCTATATCTTTCGGGCTCTATATATTTATTTATGTAGTAATTTGATTAAGCGATGATTTTTTATTTTGTGTTAACTTTTCTTAAATTGATTTTTGGACGTGCTATCTAAATTTTTTTTTTTTATGAACCCTTCAACCTAAAAAGTTCAAATTGCGATAAAGTTAGATTTCATCATTTATGAATCGTTCGTTGGATTAGATTCCCTTTTCTCAATCTCATTAGTTGAAAGAAACAAACCCCAACTTCGCCCTCTGAAATAATTTGATTCTCATGTATAACACAACAATTTACCTAGCGCCAATCGGTAAATTAGTATCATACAATTTTGAAAAAAAATTATTTGAAAATTTCACCTATCAATACCCATGAACGTTAAATCAATTTGAAATTTTAGTTCTTATGAAATTTAAAACAATCATTAATTAGCCAAATTGCAAGAAAAATAAGTAAGAAAAAAGAATTAAAAAAATAATATAAGGAGAGTATAAGTGTATTCGCAAGTGGATGGAGAGTGATAGAATTTTGCTCACATGAGTTGCTATTTTTTGTGGGACCCACTGTTTTTTGGGGCTAGATGTAACCCAATTTTATGCTACCCAAGAAATGAAGGTGCTAGCCCCAGTGGTGGATCTAACCCAATTTTTCGGCTCATTGGGGATGAAATTTCTTGCTAAGACTAGAAATGTGATAGCCTCATGGAGGATAAAGCCCCCATTGAGGATGCTCTAATGTGGTTCTTATCGGGTCAATTTATAATGTTGGTGTTGAGCAAAGTTTTCACATCACATCGCATAATGTAAAGGCTTTTTATATTTGCACTCCACAAAATATTGAATGCACCCCACAATAAAATTTAATATTAAATAATTTATTTACCCTACTATGCAATGACAATTTTGACTTTATTAGATTAAAAAAAAAATTCTAAATACACCTCAATCACTTTAAACGTATTATTTATCTTCTTCAATTATCAAAATCCCTCCGACCCTCCATTGTTGAACAAAACCCTAACCAATGAAACTACAAAACATGTTGATTGAGAAAAATTATTTTTGACAAATGAATCACGAAATTGATGTTTCGGAAGCTTCACATGAGGTAAGACTTCATATTCTTTATTGTTTTAGTAATTTTGACGACATTGATAATTATTTAATCTTGATTTTGCTGCGTTATTCAAGCTTCTATGTTCGTATTCATCTTTTAGGGATTACATGAAGAATCAAACACCTAAAATTACCACTAAATATTAAAAACAGACGACATAGGTTTTAATGGTGGAATTGAAAACAACCCACATATGCTTTAAATCACAGGTAGCATCTTTTGTCAAAATTTCAGTCGGCATTTTTTGTCCAAATTAAAAGCTTTATAAGATTTGAGAAATGTGTGGTGTATAGAAAATATGCTGTGCATGTAGAAAATGTAAGGTGTATATTGAGAATGTGAGGTGTGAGGGTATTATGGGGAAGTATGTGGGGTGTATTAAGATAATTTTTCATTGAAAAAGCAAATGTGGGGTGTATTAAGTATGTGAGGTTTATTCAACAATTTGTGGGGTGCTAATATAATAAGCCTAATGGAAACTTATTATTTGTCGGATATTTGGAAATCAGTCCACACAAAATTTCGGGTGAATGCTCCAAACAAATTAGCTAGAAACTCCTTCCTTTGACATAAATCACTGATTTTTCATAGGGCTTTAATCACAAGCCCCAAAAAAGCAAAGATAATTTGTGGGTAATTCTCACACGAAGGTGTTTATTATTGAACAAAGAGAAAGATGGAACTTAAGAACTGGGGTGCACAGCCAAACGCAAAGAGAAATTCATTACAAAATACATAAACATACTAATACTATAAGCACACAAAAATATCAATTAGTAGTAGATGGAGGAGCATGCTCCATGATCGTCTTTCCTATCAGTTGAAGAGAAGAATCAAGATATGAAAGAAAATCATCCAACGCCCACCCTTCGATCGGATCGCAAACAAACGACCAAGTCATCTTGCACCCATCTCCGCCGTCCACCGCAACTACTTGCATTGTTGCAACGTACGACTTGAACCCGAGATTGCTCTCCGTGATCTCGTAGCTCAAGCACCGTTGGATCGGATCAATGGTCAACAACTTCTCTTTACCCCACTTGATGCTCGACTCATCATTATCAACAGGTGCAGTGGCGCAGTACCGGATCACACCCGGCTGCCCAGGGACGCCCTCCACTTGGCGGCACGTGGCAAGCGTTGGGAACCACTTGTGAAAGTTGCAGAAATCGGCCAGGGCCGTCCAGGCTTGCTCCGCTGCCGTGCGTTTCAGCTCGGCGGAGGCGTTGCCTTGCCATTTGGACTGCTTCTGATCTTCTTCTTCCTCCATGAGAAATAGAGAGAGAGAACTGAAAAGGAGAAAGTGAAAAATTGTGCGTTTCATTTAGTCCATATATTTGTGCTCGTTGACTGCTGTTTGAGTGGAGTGGAAAGCTGAGTCATGCGAGATTCTTTGCTTCCTCGTCAATTATTTTACTTGGCGGATGCTTAATTGTCGGCCAACCGGAGGAATTGAGGATCCTCTTCGAATATTCTTTGTGAAGATCTTGGAGATTCTTAAATTATGTCTGTTTATCGTATAATGTGCGATAATAAATCATTTTAAATATTTTTGCTTAAAATTAAAATTAGATATGAATAGTACATGACGAAAACTGGCCGCACGATGTACGATGAACATACATGATTTGAGGATCTCTAGGATTCTCACAAAAAAATCCGGAGAGGATCTTCATGGCAACTGGAAAAACTAATTTTGTCTTACGTGTTAATTTGTTGACTACTTACGAAAGATTCTTCAACTATCGCATATGAAAACACACTCAACTGATTTAAAGAAAAATACTGACATCAAAATAGAGACGTTAAAGTGATGGTGTTCTGAATTAATCATGCAATGTGATGGAAAAAATTAAAACAGATGGAGTTGGGTTAGGAGTTTGGGATGCTACAACGACCTCTGAAGCACAGTAGGTAAGTTTAGGGGTGGAATTATTTGTCATTCTACGATATCATACCATTACTACACTATACCATATCGATTTTGTGCCTTTTTTTTTTTTTTTTGTACCAAGCGATAATGGTACGGTAATTGTATCGAGACGAAGATATTTGTGATGGTATTTGTATCCAAAACCAGACAGTATTACTGTACTGTACTTTCCTCGACTAAATCACTAGAGTTAATATCTCCCATATTCGTGCCAAGCTAATGGTGTTGCTCATCGCCTTGCCCTATACTCAAGTCAATATTGTTCTTGGTTCGAAGATCTTCCCGACGTTTATCTGATTTTCTCTTAGATTATTGCTCCCCTGTAATTTTCTTTGTGTCGCTTCTGTATTGAGGTTCTTCTACAATGTTTCCTCTGTTTTATTAGTGATGTGGTTTTTCAATGAAGTGATGCTCAATGGAGGAATTTTGAGGAGTGCATTCATGGATCTCTACTGGAGTTGGCAGTTGGGAAGGATTCCATGAGGCTCTCCCTTCCCCTTATGATCATTCTTAGTATCCTTGTGAAAGCAGGGAGTTGGAGAACAATTTAGAACCAGACACAAATACTTATAATTTATTACTCAAAAATACTTACTACACAGAAACAGAATGAAACACAACAAATACAGAAATTATAATAACACTAACTTGAATAAAATCGAAGGTAGAGGCTAGCGCGAAAGCTATGCCCTTCAAACAGTATTTCCGTCCCACTCTTGTGCTTGTGGTTCAACAACGTCTGCTCGACCAGGATTCAACTACCTAATTCTACAATCCGCACTAGATTATAGAATTCTAACGAATTGCTTTTTGTGTGTTTACTCTCTCTGAAAAGATTATATGAAGGAAAGGATGGAGAAAAGATTGATTTGTAATTGAACAGAGGACTCCACTTATATAGGCTCTTTCATACCTCTTCAAATACCTTTTGGATGTATCTGAAGCTATACAACTCTTTCCAAAGAGTTGTGTCTATTAATCAAAACGTTTTAATTAATAAATTAATTAAAAACTTAATTCGAAAATTTAAAATTAAAGAATCAGATTAATTTTAAATTCCAAGGCCCTTGTCTTGATTAATTAATATTAATTGTATTTAGGCTATATTATACAAGCCTAATCCACACAACCATAAGGCCCAAGCCTTCAACCCATTTCCAAATGGTCCATGTTCTAATTACTAGAATAAAGCACTAAAGCTATATAAAGGGTATTGGGAATCTTGTTTTCTCCAATGTGGGACAAGAGTCTCAAAACTCCCAACAATACCCCACATTTTGAGACGACTATTTGGTCCTAGAGAATCTAAGATACGAGAGTAAACAATAGATGTGTCATACATCAGGAGAGGTGTCTTTTGGACTTGAACCTACCTTAGTATATACTTATCGGATTTACTAGATGACGCAGTGAATATAAAATCTTGAACTGTTCATCTCCACAGTAAACCAAGACAATAAGCAAAACATATGCCACACCAACACATAGCAAATTCATACGTTTGTGTTCATTTTGGTCCTGAACAAATCCTGGATTCATGAGAGCTTTAGAGAATGTAGCCATATAATTCTCATAAAGGCGACCCCACATTTACTCTCATATAGGTGATATTTGATTAAGAATAGGCTGCTACTATTCCACTTGATTTACAAGTATCAATATCATTAAACTAATGTATCCTACATCCATCAACAGTCAACACACTTCTTCCATCATAGGAATGGGTATGTAAGTGTGTTTCTTCTTTGAAGCTAGCCAAACCAGTTTGCCTATTGAACCTAGACCATGAGATCTCCAATCAACTAGGTTAGGTTTCCGTTTGGCAGTTTCATTTTACTCTATTGGCTTTAAACCTATTCCCCTCGATGTATGCTTAACTTGCTCTCTTGATAAGCCTTTAGTAAGCGGATCCGCAATATTATCCTTTGACTTGACATAGTCAATAGAAATTACACCACAAGAGAGCCATTGCTTTATTGTATTAGGTCTTCGTCTAATTTGTCTAGACTTCCCATTGTATACACTATTTTTGGCTCGATATTGTGCAGCTAAACTATCACAGTGTATACATATTGCCGTTACAGGTTTAGGCCATATGGGAACATCTTCCAAAAAATCTCTTAGCCACTCAGCTTCTTCTCCAGCCTTATCGAGAGCTATAAATTCTGATTCCATCGTTGATCGGGCTATGCACGTTTGTTTGGAAGATTTCCAAGATATTGCTGCTCCTCCCAAAGTAAATACATATCCACTTGTGGATTTCGTATCAGTACTATCGGATATCCAATTCGCATCAGTAAATCTTTCTAGCACATAAGGATACCTCGTATAATGCAATCCATAATTCATTGTATGCTTTAAGTATCTCAATACTCGAACTAAAGCTTCCCAATGATCATGCCCAGGATTGCATGTATATCTACTTAATCTACTCACTGAGTATGCTATATCGGGCCTTGTACAATTCATAATGTACATAAGGCTTCCAATAACTTGTGAATATTCATGTTGAGAAATAGGATCACCACTATTTTTCTTTAGTTTGCTATTGGCATCAAAAGGAGTAATTGCATCTTTACTTTCCAAATGACTATACTTTCTAAGTGTAGCTTCTATATAATGAGATTGTGTAAGAATATAACCTTCTTGGTTTCTTTTAATTTTTATACCAAGAATCACATCAGCTAGACCAAGATCTTTCATATCGAAACTTGATTTCAATATCTTCTTGGTCCAATTTATTATCTCTTTGTTAGTTCCCATTATAAGCATGTCATCTACATATAAACACAACATAACGCAAGCATTATTTTTAGTTTTTGTGTAGACACACTTATCACACTCATTTATCCTAAAACCATGTGTGATCATAATATGGTCAAATTTTTCATGCCATTGCTTTGGTGCTTGTTTAAGCCCATATAGTGATTTCACAAGTTTACACACTTTGTGTTCTTGACCTTTAACCACAAACCCCTCGGGTTGTTCCATATATATTTCCTCATCTAAGTCTCCATTTAAGAACGCAGTTTTTACATCCATTTGATGTATTTCCATGTTATGGAGTGCATCTATAGCAATCAACAGTCTTATTGACGTAATTCTCGTTACAGGCGAGTATGTATCAAAGAAATCCAAACCATGTTTTTGACGGTATCCTTTAGCTACCAAACGAGCCTTATATTTATCAATTGTACCATCAGGTTTTAATTTCTTCTTAAAGATCCATTTGTACCCAATTGGCTTATTGCCAGGGGGCAAATCGACTAATTTCCATGTATGATTTTGCATAATGGAATCTATTTCACTGTAAACTGCATCCTTCCAAAATGGAGCTTCAGGAGTGGACATGGCCTCCTTGAAAGATTGAGGTTCTGTTTCAGTTAATAAGGTCACAAAATCAGGTCCAAAGTCCTTTCGAATTTTTGTCCTTTTACTCCTTCTAGGTTCAAGTTCTTCTTCTTCTTGAACTCTAGATGAGGATGAACCAACATCATATTCTCTAGGTTCACCATGAACCTCAGATACATCATCATGTAATCTCTTTTTCAAGAGGTTAGACTTGCCCATTTTGTATGGAAATATATCTTCAAAAAATATTGCATTTATAGATTCTATAATAGTATTGACATGTATATCACTTACTTCAGAATGAAAAACTAAGAATCTATAAGCTGAACTATTAGATGCAAAACCAATAACAACACAATATATAGTTTTTGGTCCTAATTTTGTTCTTTTTGGCAAAGGGACTTGTACTTTTGCAAGGCAACCCCACACTTTAAGCAATTTAAGTGTCGGGGTTCTTCCTTTCCATAATTCATATGGTGACTCCTTCCTCGTTTTAGGTGGAATTCGATTCAAAATTTTATTTGCAGTAAGTAAAGCTTTGCCCCACATATTGTGCGGAAGCCCAGAGCTATTCAACATGGAATTGATCATGTCTTTAAAAGTCCTATTTTTCCGTTGGGCAACACCATTTTGTTGTGGTGTATAAGGGGCTGTTGTTTGATGAATTATGCCATGTGTGGCACAAAATTCAGCAAATGCATGAGACTCATATTCTTCTCCCCTATCGGACCTTAGGACTTTAATCTTCTTGTTAAGTTGATTTTCAACTTCAGCCTTATATGTCTTAAACATATCCAAAGTCTCATCTTTACTATGAAGTAAATAGACATAACAATACTTACTGAAATCATCTATAAATGTTACATAATAGTTCTTTCCACCACGAGTTGGATATGATCTAAAATCACATAAATCACTATGAATTAAATCTAATAAATCATTTGATTTTTCATGCATTGATTTAAAGCTTTGACTTGCAAATTTAGATTCGGTACAAGTTTCACATTTAACATTATCTAGATAATCAATTTTAGGTAGCAAACCTAAATTATGCATTCTAAAAATAGAATGGAAATTTACATGTCCTAATCTAGAGTGCCATAAATTAGAAGAATCAACAATATAAGCAGAAGCATTATTTATTTCATTCATAGCATTAGCAAGTACATTGAGTTTGAATAAGCCATCAGCAAGGTAACCCTTTCCCACAAACATTCCCCCTTTAGTTAATACAAACTTATTGGACTCAAAAACTAGTTTGAATCCCTTGTTACTAAGGATAGGACCAGAAACAAGATTCTTCTTTATATCGGGGACATGCAGCACGTCAAGGAGGGTTAATTCCTTTCCATAAGTGAATTTCAGAACGCATTTCCCTATTCCAGCCACAACAGATGCTGATGCATTTCCCATAAAAAGTTGCTCGTTCCCCTCGACTTTCTGGTATGAAGAGAACATCTTTCTATCACCACATACGTGGCAAGTTGCACCAGTATCTATCCACCAATCAGCGTGGTCAGATACAAGGTTGATTTCAGAAATCATTACAGCCAATGCATCTACATCATTTTGAATCAGGTTTGCGCGGTTGTTGTTGCCTTGATTTCCAGGACCTTGATCCCTTCGATTGCGACATTCTTGAGCCCTAGGGCCTTGCTTTCCACAAACCCAGCAACTTCCCTTAATTTTCTTGAAGTCCTTGCCTTTCACACCAGGGGCATAGTTCTTTTCCTTCTTCTTAGTTTTCTGGAATTTCGGCCTTTGCTTTGATGAACTTCCTTCAACAACATTCGCCTTGGCTTCCATACTCGAAACCAGGCTCTTCTCATTTTTTCTGTTATCTTCCTCAATTCTCAGCCTTACAATGAGATCCTCAAGGGTCATCTCCTTACGTTTGTGCTTGAGATAATTCTTAAACTCTTTCCAAGAAGGTGGCAGTTTTTCTATAAAGAACGCCACTTGGAAAGATTCATTAATCACCATCCCTTCAACATGAATGTCATGGATGATTTTCTGGAGATCTTCAGTTTGAGAGACAACGGACTTGGAATCCACCATTTTGTAGTCCAAAAATTTGCCCACGACAAACTTCTTTGAACCAGCATCCTCGGTTTTATATTTTTTCTCAAGTGATTCCCAAAGTTCCTTGGCTGTTTTGCATACCACATAGACATCATACAACGAATCATCTAATGCATTGAGAATATAATTTTTGCAGAGGAAATCATTATGATTCCAGGCATCTATAGCCCTCAAAGTTTCTGCAGGAATCTCATCTCCTTCTGCACTAGGCACTGTCTCACGCATAACATTAGCCAGATTCAAGGTTGTCCAATAAAACAGCATTTTTTGCTGCCATCTTTTGAAGTCTCCGCCCTTAAATTTCTCAGGCTTCTCAGAAAAAGGTTTAGTTCCAGATTGGTCCATACTGTTCGAAGATTGTTGGAGAACAATTTAGAACCAGACACAAATACTTATAATTTATTACTCAAAAATACTTACTACACAGAAACAGAATGAAACACAACAAATACAGAAATTATAATAACACTAACTTGAATAAAATCGAAGGTAGAGGCTAGCGCGAAAGCTATGTCCTTCGAACAGTATTTTCGTCCCACTCTTGTGCTTGTGGTTCAACAACGTCTGCTCGACCAGGATTCAACTACCTAATTCTACAATCCGCACTAGATTATAGAATTCTAACGAATTGCTTTTTGTGTGTTTACTCTCTCTGAAAAGATTATATGAAGGAAAGGATGGAGAAAAGATTGATTTGTAATTGAACAGAGGACTCCACTTATATAGGCTCTTTCATACCTCTTCAAATACCTTTTGGATGCATCTGAAGCTATACAACTCTTTCCAAAGAGTTGTGTCTATTAATCAAAACGTTTTAATTAATAAATTAATTAAAAACTTAATTCAAAAATTTAAAATTAAAGAATCAGATTAATTTTAAATTCCAAGGCCTTTGTCTTGATTAATTAATATTAATTGTATTTAGGCTATATTATACAAGCCTAATCCACACAACCATAAGGCCCAAGCCTTCAACCCATTTCCAAATGGTCCATGTTCTAATTACTAGAATAAAGCACTAAAGCTATATAAAGGGTATTGGGAATCTTGTTTTCTCCAATGTGGGACAAGAGTCTCAAAACTCCCAACAGAGAGCTCATCAAATCGTACATCTATGGGTACACTGCCAGTTTCCCAGTGTGTGGGTTGTAACATTTGTACCTTTTTGAGGACTAGAATATCCATATTTGACAGCCTTAGGTTCCAATCTATCACGATGAGCAACTTGAATGTGTGCATAGAAAGTGCATCCAAAGATCTTGAGGTGAGACAAGTCCATGGTTCTCCTTTTCATGACTTCGTAAGGTGATTTGGCATTTAACACACTAGTAGGCAATCTACAGGTTGTAGTGATAAGTGCTTAGGATCATGACCTCTGGGGTACATTCATTTGGAATATTAGGGATCTTGTTTTCTCCAGCAAGTCCTTTTTTTTTTCTCTTGGTTACACCATTTTGTTGTGGGGTACCGACATAACTAGTTTGGTGCAAAATGTCATGTGCTCAAATAGTTAAACATGTTATTGGATGTGTACTCAGTGCTATTGTGTGACCTTAGTGTATAAATTTTAGATGAAAGTTGATTGGTAACAATCCTTCAAAACATCAAACAATTCACTCTGAAATTTCAAGAGATACAACTAAGTGACTCTATAATAGTCATTCACAAATGTGACATAATACTTGTATCCACCAAATGATTATACACGAGAGTGACCTAGATACATGAGTGAACAACCTCAAATGAGTGAACAACCTCAAATAGCTTACTGGTTCTAGACTTAGACGATACAAAAAGAAGTCTGGTGGCTTTTGACAATTGACAAGTCTCACATTCATGTGAGTTTTTCAAAAGTTTGGAAACAAAGTGGACATTGGTTCTGATGGATGGCAAGGCGTTGGTGCCAAAGTTGGTACTCCTGAGCAAGACTTAAGTTGGCAATGGGATCCTTGACAAGGTTGACATTCGTTGAGAGAAATTATAGTTCATTTAAAAAGAACCATTCATCAATCTTATCATTATTCATTCTAATCCTGTGAAATTTCATCAAATTCAGGACTCAACTGAACCCAATCTTGACTAGGAGTTTTTGGAAGACTTGGTGTTTCTTCTTCTCGGTTCAACGAATACCATAGCTGCTGAAGCTTCACCAGGTTAGAGTTTCAATATAGTAATATTTATTATCACATGCATTACTGTGCTAACAATGCAATCTTAAAGGACAACATGTACCAGTTAATATGAGAAACATAGCTTAATGCAACATTTAGTTATAAGGATTTTCTCGCTCTACCATCAAAGATTCTTCATCATGTGTTCGTTAGGGTAAATGAAATTCGGTTGGCTAGAGAACAAATTTGCATTTTGTAATTTCTGTTGGTGGCACGTGAACAAATTGAAATTGATATTGGGTTACCAAAACCACCTCCTATTTTGTATTTCTATCATGTATATATGGTAGTTGATCGGTGGCACGTGGGCAGGTAGTTCACATTTAACAGTAAAGAAATTCTGAATTATTATTCATAACGAAATACTCTTAATTAATCACCTGATAACTAAAGAATATATAATTATTTATTTTTGAAGTTGTATAAGAATGGAAAATAAATAAATGTGTTTTAAATATACCTCATTCTCTGAAAATATCAACCATGTTATCCAAATTTAAAACATATCAAACTGTTTATTTATTTTTCACTGTTAGAGTGGTGCATGTAATTTGAAGAAGTGTAAAGTTTCTTTGTAACTATATTACACCCTATGTGTGTTGTTTGAGTAAATATTTCTAATCAAAAGTGTAAGGAATTAGGGCTTCTTTAAAAAACACTTTTGTTCATAAGTGTTTTCATTAAAAGCACGTCAAAACTTTTAATAAAAATGTAAGTAGCATCATAAGCACTTTTATAATTATTTTAAAAACACTTCCAATTATACAATACATATGGGTGTTTTGATTGACCAGAATATAGAAAAACTGAGTCAACAATAATATTTGATAGGAAAATAATGCAACGATATCAAAGGATATGGTTGTAGAATGGTGAAGTATGTAGAATTATCAGAGAGACAGGCCGAAGTCCCACTTTCATTAGCACCGATACTATCCTCAACTTGATAATTACCACATAGACAATCAATCAGGTGTGGATTTTATCACAAAAAATTTTGATATTAGTTGACATATAGTTAGGATATTTGAGTGATGGCTAGTTTCAGAAACATCATAACTATTTATTCTGTGCGAAGTCATTATTTTGCATATTCCATATTACATAAACATGAAAAGAAAAAAAAAAAAAAAAAAAATATATATATATATATATATATATATATATATTTAAGTAGATAGAAGATCATGCTCCATATTTTTTGCAACCAATTGAAGATTAGACTCAAGAAACTCCTGAAGATTATCAGATCTCCATCCATCGACAGGATCACAAACAACAGACCAATCGATCTTGCACCCGTAAACACCATCCTGATCAATGTCGTTTGTAGGCACTACTTGCATGGTAGCAACGTAAGAGTGAAACCCCATGTTATTCTCAATGATCTCATAGCTTATGCACCGTTTTATTGGATCAATCATCAGTAGCTTCTCCTTGACCCACTTGACGGTCGACTCATCAGCGGGATTGGTAGGAGGAGTTTCACAGTACCGGATCAGACCCGGTTGGCCGGAAACTCCCCCGACTTGGTAACATGTGGCTAGTTTGGGGAAGATTTTGTGTAAGTTGCAGAAATCAGCCAAGAGAGGCCAAACTTTTTCGGCTGCTGAGGCTTTGAGCACAGCGGTTGTTTTGCGCTCCCATTTTCCGGACTATGCGGGTTCTTGCATGATGAGAGATATAGCTAGGAAACAAAGGAAACATGAATGATTGGTTATAAGGGAACATTATTTGTGACACGATGTAATTATAAGGTTAAAAAATATGCTTCACTCATAACTAATACATGTTAGGTGAAATGGAAGTTGACTTACGTGCCCAAAAAGAACAAAAAATCGAAAGTTGACTTGCATTGTACCAAAAAATATTGAAATTGACTTGGTAAAAAAAAAAAAATACAACTATCTGTATACGATTTTCAATATGGTGGGAATAAAATTAGTCACAAACTCATCATTTATAAAATTTGAGTTTACGATTTTTTCACTTACAAATAAAGAAAAATAAGACTAGACCAACTGTAAAAGAAACAAAGCTATATTAGACAAAATTCGACACAAAGCCGATCTTTCATTCTTTAACTTGTTAATCATTGTAATGTTATTTTCTTCTCTTTGTTGGGTACTATTCTTTTGGCTTTTGCTTCAATTTTGTTATTACGAGTGCACATCTAGCAAAGTCCTTTGGTTGTTGAATCTTGGCGGTCGACGCGCAATAGATCTTTTTGCACCGTGGTACTTGGGAGAGAGCGCAACATCGGCTTTAAGGACAGTGATTTTCCACGCCTCAACCAAAGCCATATATCTCTGTCATTTTGGTGACTTCCTTCTTATTTATTGTAATTTATATATTCACAGAGATTATTTATTGTAATTTTCCGACAATGTTATTATACAAAGTTTAATCTAAACAATTTTTCTTCTAATAAATAAGCTCAAAATCTCTTTATCTGGATTCTGACACTATTTAAATTTTGAGCAATTAGTTATAATAAACATATTTGCTGTTTCGTTGCAAAAATGATCAGTTGTTATTATATCATTGTTGTATTGTGATTATATCATTGTTGTGTTGTCGATATATGATCAATATGTCGTTGTTACTGAAAATGATCATTTCTACAAAGGGTAATGCTAGGGAGACTAAATTTGGAGACTAAATTTTAAAAACTAAAGGACATATAAGTTGATGATTGGTCTATTACTTAAGCATATATAAACGTGTTCATTCTTATTAGTGACACATTATTTAGTTTACTAATTGAATCTCTAAATGTAATCTCCCTAACATTACCCTTTCTGCAAATCAAATGTATCTATTTTCCCATAATTTTTTTTTAAAAGGAATTGTTTGAGTCTCTAATACCAGCACTTCCAACCTTGATTTCCTAAAGTGTCACTAAATTTTCCCTCTTCTTTTTCCTATTGTTGGGCAATTGTACTTATCCTATTATACCATGTTGATTAAGTATATAATAGGCTTATGGGGTGGTTTGTGCAACTATAAAAAAATATAAACATATTAAAGTGCATTGACCCAAAAACAAAATTAAAGTATAAGCAGCAAAATATAATTAAGAGTAAATTGTAGCTATGGTCCCTGAACTTTAACTCAATTGGAGCAATGGTCCCTCAACTAAAAATCCATTACCATTGGTCCCTCAACTCATCAAAACGTGCAACTATGGTCCCTCAACTAAAAATCCATTACCATTGGTCCCTCAACTTTAATTCAACTGGAGAAATGGTCCCTTAACTTTAACCCAATTGTAGTAATGGTCCTTCCAACATAACTCATTTTGACAAAAATTTTGACGTAGTTGAAGAAAATGAACATAATTACACACTTTGATGAGTTGAGGGATCCTAATTATATAAATGGTTATTCCCAACATAACTTATTTTGACAAAATTTTGACTAAATTGATGAAAAAGACTATAGCTACGCATTTTGATAAGTTGAGGGACCAATGGTAATGAATTTTTAGTTGAGGGACCATTGCTACAATTTACTCTATAATTAAATATGCTGCAGTCATATTTAGAATATGAATGTGATTGTGTAAATCCTAGAGAATATGGGAAAGTATCTTATATTCCTATTAGGAGTAGATTACCTATTAAATGTTGTAATCCTAAAGGGAAAGGTATTTACCTATCCTTCCACTATAAATAAAGGCACAATGGGGTGAATCAAACACACCTCACAATTAAATTAATCTCTCCTCTCTAATTGTGGCCGGCCCCCTCTCTCTCTCTCTCTAAACCCTAGATCGTTCAATCAAATAGGCCTACAACACATTATCAGCACGCTCTTGCTAGAAGCTGAGGAATTGACACATCGTAGGAGGAGGCTATCATCCACCAAATTCAAAGGCTTATTCGTTTTCTGCTAATCAGGTACGCTTAAAATAAAAGAAGATATTTGAAACGTCCACGAAGCATGAAAACATTCCCCATGATGCATGAACCCCTCTATGTTTATATTTTCCTTTCGATATATATATATATATATATATATATATATATATATTGTATATATATATATATATTGTATATGTTCATATATTTGTCAATATATATATTTGTTTCATGCATCACACAATTAAATTGTTATGTGGAATTTGTGAGTCAATGTATAAAATTAAATTAGAAGCAATTTAGGGTTTCCTAAACCCTAAGGGATTTTGAAAAAAAATAATAATAGAGGAATTGGATATGGTGCGGCAGATCACCGCACCACCACTATGCAAGCAAATACCAGGCCTTAGTCTGGACTTCACCTCTACAAGGCCTGCAGCCCCGAGCCTATATGCTGCTCCATCTCGGAATGCACCAAGCTTTGGCATGGGCTCCACGCAGCCAAGGCTCGCAACCTTCATCCATCAGCCTAGTCAGCTGGGCCCTTCCCCTTAGCAAGCATCAGCCAGCTTTTGCTGGGCTCCCCGCGAAAAACCCACAGCCCATTTGCGGCTGGACCCCCGTGGACCCCTTTCGGCCCAGATTCAAAACCCAGCTGCGGCTGAGGGATTTTTTTTCCACCCCGTGGCTTGCAGCCATCATTCAAGGTCCTTTGGGCCTTGCCTTATACTTAAGGCACCCAAACCGTGCCCCTTAACCCACGGCACCAAGCCTAAATTATTTTGGGGCTATATTTTTGATCCAATAATATTATTTTAATATTATTTAGCTTCTACAATCGACCCCATATGGTGCGATTTATTGAATTAATTAAAAGTGACCTGCAGTCCATTAATCTGATAATGAATCCAAAATTATTGACCTGAAGATCACTTTTGGACATTAACAATTCAATAATTTATTTTTATACTTTGAACTGTCATATACTTTCGTAGTAACGAAGCTCTCACACTTGAGTTCTGGAAGAACCTCAAATCCACTATATTCAAATTAGTATATTGCATTCTGTGTTTCTTACAGGAACCTCTCATTATGAACTAATTGTTCATAAAAACCAAAATTGAACCTGTAGTTTCAAATTTAGTGCCTTTGAAACCTGAAGTTTTCATTCAAAACATACCACATGAAACTTGTAGTTTTAATTCATAAATTAAACCAATACATGTCTATAGAACCTGTATGTTCTACGATATATGTCTATGGCTTGCCATATGACTACTCATGTTTTTCCCTCCGTTTTAGGGATATGTCGAACTTGAACAAACTCGATTTTGCCGCTCTAGAAGTCTCTGGAAGAAACTATCTGAAGTGGGTCAAGACATGAAGCTCCATCTAATTGTAAAGGGTATTAGAGTCACCATCGAAACTCCTATCGTCGACAAACCCGTTGACGAAGCTCAGAAGGTTACTGCAAAGATCTTCACTCGAAGACACATCCATGATGCATTGCAGACTGAGTATCTCGCTGAGGAGGACCCACACACCTTCTGGCTTGCTCTGGCTGACTGTTTCGATCACATATACTTGCCTGAAGCAAGACACGACTGACAGCATCTTCGCTTCCTGAACTTTAAGTCTGTGAATGAATACAACTCTGAAGTTTGAAGAATCCGTTCTTTGTTGAAATTCTACAAAGTGGAACTAACCGAATCTTATCTCCTGGAGAAGACCTATTCAACCTTCCATGCCACCAATATTGTCCTGCAACAACAATATAGGGCACAGAAATTCATCAAGTTTTTGGATTTGATATCTGTTTTACTTCTCGCTGAAAAGTAGAACCAGCTTTTGATGAAGAATCATCAAGCTCGACCCACTGGCTCGAACGCCGCGCCTGAAGCGCATGCAATTAATTCTCGCAGTCATAAATGATGACAGAATCGTCGTGGCCGTGGCAATGGGGGACAAGCCCAACCACGGGCCCAAGGTCAATAGAGTGCCGCACCTAAGGGAATAATTGTGACCCAGCAGCGTCCACCACTCGCCCCTAAGGTCCCAAACTTCAAGAACAAGGGCAAAGCTTCTATTCAGGCTGCTTCTACTGAATTAGACATGTGCTATCGCTGTGGATCAAAGAATCATTGATCACGCGTATGCCGAGCTTCTCCTGAGGCTATTGCCAAGTATCATTCCCGTTGTGAGTCTAAATGTGGATCATCTGGAATATGCAACTACATCAATGGAGATATCACATTTTCAGGAGGCATCAGCGTCTATGGATGAACAAATTAGACATGTTTTTAGGGTGTTTGGCCCTTAGTGGCCGGTCTTACCCCCTATTTTCTAGGTTTATGGTTTAATTTTGAACAATTTTTTAAAGTACACTACTACAATATTAGCTTTAGGTGTCGGATGATCCTGGCGGTTAATAAGTCATTCTGACGGATAAAAGATATCCGACACATAATTTATTTACTGTCGGATTAAAGTTACTTTCTGTCGGATATATCCGACATAAATTACTGGCGGATTTTTCCTGGCGGATTTAACCGCCATAAAATTATTATAACCCTCAGTATTTTTGAATTCTTTTTTTTTAATATTTTTAACATATTCTGGCGGTTTCTAAGTTAATGGTGGTGGTTATAACCGACAGAAATTGACTATTTTATTATTTTAAAATGTTACATTGATTAAAAATAAATAAACAAATGGTTTAAATTTTTTTTTTCACTCACGGTCCCGTTACCTAATCTCTGAATGTTTTTTTTATTTTTTTATTTTTTTTATTTTTTATTTTTTACACATGCTATCTCGGAGTATATACAAACATATTTGACGGTTTGATCGTTGAAACTAGTTTCGTAGAATGCATATCCTATCAAATTGATAGATTTAACAAACACTTAAGAGTTAATGTTATACTTCCATTAAGTATAAAAAATTATCCACTAGTGTAAATATTTTAAATTGAAGATCGAATTCGTTCAATGCATTCTTATAGGGTCGAGGAGTGTAGCTGTAAAAAATCATCAAAATCGGAGCTAAAATAACCGTTAAATTGTGATTTTTTGTTTATAACCATCGAAAAATTTTGTTTCGTTACCTAATCTCTGAATGTTTGTTTTTTACGATTTTTTACATATACAATCTCGGAGTGTGTAAAAATAAGTTTGACGGTTGGATCGTTGAAAAAAGTTTCATAGAATGCATATTGCATAAAAAATGTAGATTAAACAAACACTTGAGTTAATATTATACTTCAATTAAGTATAAAATAAGATTTTGTGGTATCCACTAGTGTAAATATTTTAAATTGAAGATCAAATTTATTCATTACATTCTTATAGGGTCGAGGAGTGTAGCTATAAAAAATCATCAAAATCGGAGCTAAAATAACTGTTAAATTGTGATTTTTTGTTTATAACCATCGAAAATTTTTGTTTCGTTACCTAATCTCTAAATGTTTGTTTTTTACGATTTTTTACGTATGCAATCTCGGAGTGTGTACAAATAAGTTTGACGGTGTAGATCGTTGAAAAAAGTTTTGTAGAATGCATGTTGCGTCAAAACGGTAGATTAAACAAACACTTGAGTTAATATTATACTTCAACTAAGTATAAAATAAGTAGTGTAAATATTTTAAATTGAAGATCAAATTTATTCATTACATTCTTATAGGGTTGAGGAGTGTAGCTGTAAAAAATCATCAAAATCGGAGCTAATATAACCGTTAAATTGTGATTTTTCTTTTATAACCGTCGAAAACTTTTGTTCTGTTACCTAATCTCTGAATGTTTGTTTTTTACGAGTTTTTACGTATGCAATCTCGGAGTGTGTACAAATAAGTTTGACGGTTGGATCGTTGAAAAAAGTTTCGTAGAATGCATATTGCGTCAAAACGGTAGATTAAACAAACACTTAGAGTTAATATTATACTTCTATTAAGTATAAAATAAGATTTGTGGTATCCACTAGTGTAAATATTTTAAATTGAAGATCAAATTTATTCATTACATTCTTATAGGGTTGAGGAGTGTAGCTGTAAAAAAATCATCAAAATCGGAGCTAAACTAACCGTTAAATTGTGATTTTTCGTTTATAACCGTCGAAATTTTTTGTTTCGTTACGTAATCTCTGAATGTTTGTTTTTTACGATTTTTTACGTATGCAATCTCGGAGTGTGTACAAATAAGTTTGACGGTTAGATCGTTGAAAAAAGTTTTGTAGAATGCATGTTGCGTCAAAACGGTAGATTAAACAAACACTTGAGTTAATATTATACTTCAACTAAGTATAAAATAAGATTTTGTGGTATCCACTAGTGTAAATATTTTAAATTGAAGATCAAATTTATTCATTACATTCTTATAGGGTTGAGGAGTGTAGCTGTAAAAAATCATCAAAATCGGAGCTAAAATAACCGTTAAATTGTGATTTTTCTTTTATAACCGTCGAAAACTTTTGTTCCGTTACCTAATCTCTAAATGTTTGTTTTTTACGAATTTTTACGTATGCAATCTCGGAGTGTGTACAAATAAGTTTGACGGTTGGATCGTTGAAAAAAGTTTCGTAGAATGCATATTGCGTCAAAACGGTAGATTAAACAAACACTTAGAGTTAATATTATACTTCTATTAAGTATAAAATAAGATTTTGTGGTATCCACTAGTGTAAATATTTTAAATTAAAGATCAAATTTATTCATTACTTTCTTATAGGGTCGAGGAGTGTAGCTGTAAAAAATCATCAAAATCGGAACTAAAATAACCGTTAAATTGTGATTTTTCGTTTATAACCGTCGAAAACTTTTGTTCAATATCTGAATGTTTGTTTTCTCATCCCCACTCTTTTCCCTTTTAACTACAGTAGAAAGGCTGATTTACCCTTGATGTGCACCCGTTGCCCTGCTGTGGACACGTTCATCCCGTTTCTTCTTCTTTTCGCTTATCTAGCTTTTTTTGCATAGTAAAAGTAGCCTTTCTCTCCACCTGTCGATAATCCCATTTCTCCTTCCTTTCCCCCATGTTGCTTTTTTTTCACACTGTAAAACCACGCCTTCTCTCCACCTGTCAATCATCGATGCATTTTGTTTCCATATTTCCTTTGCTTTTCACTTTACTCTTTCGCATATCTTCTTCTCCCTGTTTTTCTCTGCTTTTTTTTTTTACCTCTGCATTTTTCTCGGTCAGGATTCTCAGCCTCAGTTGTGCTCCCTTCCTTTCTCTTGCAAAAGGTAGCTTCTATCGCTCATCTCCTGACGGTGTGGGTGTTTAAATTTTATTTTATTTTATTTTATTTTTTATTTTTTATTTTTTGATTTTGTATTTGCAGCTGCGTTTTAATTTTGGTTTTCTGGAATCTTGTTAATCCTATTGGACAATCCAAGAGACCATGGATCGCAATCTCAGTAGCTCCACTTAACCAATCCTAGTCGTCCACTAAAACCTTATCAACGCTCCAAAATCTCCCTCCACACCTTTTCAAAACAAACACAAAATTTACATTTCCCTCCACCCACACACCTACTATATATACCCCCAAAATCCAACTTTAAATTCCTACCACTTTCCTATTTCCAATTTCCCCAGTTTTCCCGAGGAACAAGTAGATCCCAGGACACTTAGAACCATCCCTCTCAATTTTCTCGATGGCACGCACCAAGCAAATCGCCCGGAAATCGACGGGAGGCAAGGCCCCAAGGAAGCAGCTGTCCACCAAGGCAGCCTGGAAGTTTGCTCCAGCGACCAGAGGAGTGAAGAAGCCTCACCGCTTCAGGCCGGGAACTGTGGCGCTGATAGAGATCAGGAAGTACCAGAAGAGCACCGAGCTCCTGATCCGCAAGCTGCCATTCCAAAGGCTGGTAAGGGAGATCGCCCTGGACTTCAAGACCTATTTGAGGTTCCAGAGCAGCGCCGTGGCGGCGCTCCAGGAGGCGAGGTTTCAGATGGTGAATGCAGGGGATATGGAAAATGCAGAAATATTTTTTGAGATCGAGCTCCGGCGAGGTTTCAGATGGTGAATGTAGGGATATGGAAAATGCAGAAATATTTTTTTATTATTATTAATATATGTTATGTCGGTTTTATCCGACAATAATGTTTTATTATAATAAATGTTCTGTCGGTTATAACCGACAGAAATCCTGGCGGTTTTTGTATTTTCTGTCGGTTTTATTCGGCAGAAATTCTTTTAGTTATTTATTATAAATATATATCCTGTCGGTTATAACCGACAGTATTTCTGTCGGTTTTTGAATATTTTCTGTCGAAAAATTCATTTCCTGACACTGGCAAATCTGTCGGTTATTATATCCGCCACTGCATCCATTTTCTGTCAGATTTTAAGCAAAATCCGACAGTAATATACGTTTTTTGTCGGTTTTTGGACCGCCAGTTATAGATAATTTTGTAGTAGTGGTATTTGGAATAATTTGTTTGGTTTTGGTTTGTTTTGAATTATGGATTGTTATTTGAATGGATATTATTTTCTCGAATTGCTTAATTGAATGAACGAACTTATGTTTATACATGTGACCAATTCAATCAATTTGTTTCTAGGTATGTCTAGTGGGGAAGTTAGTTGGCTGGCAAATAGTGCAACTACGTACACCATCTTGCGTGAACGACATTATTTTACTAACTTGATACCCAAGAAAGCTCATTTGAAAACTCTTTCAGGCCCATCCAACCTGATTGAAGAATACGGCAATGCACGTATCATGTTGTCTAATGGTACAATCTTGACCATTAAGGAGGCACTCTATTCTCCACGTTCCGGAAGAACGTTGCTGAGTTTTAGAGATATTCGAGATAATAAATATCATCTTGAAACCACTGAAGACCATGGTTCTGAATTTCTTTATATCACTTCGTACGAATATGGCCAGAAGCATATTCATGGGAAGTTGGAACGTCTACCGAGTGGGTTGTACATCACAACCATTCGCGACATAGAAGCCCATAGTGTGACCGGCCCTATGCCTGAGTTCCAGGACACTTTGTTGCTTTGGCATGATCGTTTAGGACATCCTGGACGTGACATGATGCGCCATATCCTCAAATCTTCTCACGGGCACAAGTTACATCCCTATGTTGGACTCCCGCATGCAAAGCGTGTTCTATAGGGAAGTTGAATACTCAACCCTCCCATACAAAGATTATTCACGACCCCCCTAAATTTCGTCAGAGGATTCAATAGGACATTTGTTGGTTGATGCATCGATAAGATTGTCACATGTTTGCTTGTTGTCCACACGCAACGCTGCATTTGCTAAACTCCTAGCTCAAATCATTAAGCTAAGGGCTCACCACCCTGATTATCCGATTAAGTCGATTCGACTGGATAACGCTGGAGAGTTTACGTCACAAACTTTTGACGATTATTGCATGTCAGTAGGGATTGATGTGGAACATCATGTGCCCTATGTTCACACCCAAAACCACTTGGCAGAAGCTTTCATAAAGTGCCTTCAAATGATAGCTCGAACTTTGGTTATGAGAACTAAACTGCCGGTGTCTACCTGTGGCTATGCAATATTGCACGCATCTATGTTGGTCCGCCTGAGGCCCACCGCTACCCAACCACATTCACCGTTACAGCTGGTCACTGGATACGAGCCTGACGTCTCGCATTTACTGGTGTTTGGGTGAGCCATTTATGTGCCAATAATGCTGCCACTACGTACCAAAATGGGTCCTCAGAGAAAAATGGGAATCTATGTTGGTTATGATTCGCCATCAATTGTTCGCTACTTAGAACCCTTGACAGGAGATCTCTTTACCGCACGTTTTGCGGATTGTCATTTTGATAAGACAGTCTTCCCGTCATTAGGGGGAGATAAGCATGCTAACATTCCCGTAGAACTCCGCGAATTGTCGTGGTATGCTCCCATTATGTCTCATTTAGATCCCTGCACTGCCCAGTCTGAAACTGAGGTGCGTCGAATTATAGTTCTTCAGAGCATTACTCAAAGCATGCCGGATGCTTTCAATGATCTAGCAAAAGTGACAATATCACATATACCCGCTGCAAACACACCTGCAAGGATATATGTACCCCACGTACGACAACAACCCGCCTGGGAAGGCCAGACCGTCCCCGAAGGTGGGGAGGCCGCACCCTCCACGCGGCAAGGTACATTGGCAGTTAGCCAATCATCTGCTCCGACCCTGAAGTGTGGCTGACCCCTTAGTTCAAAGGATTCACAACTTAGGAAGAGGAAAATGGCACCAACTAGTGACCCTAGTTTGAATCCGACCATCGCTCACTCATCCATTCCAACCCATGAGGTTATTCTAGATTACGGTGATGCTTCAGACGAAACATGTCGGCCTCCCGAGAATCGCGAGATTTCGATCCACTACATAGTATTGAATGAGGTTTAGAATAGGAATGAGATGATCGTCGACGATGCATTCGCGTACTCAGTAGCTATTGACATCATGCTTAGCGATGATATTGAACCACATTCCGTCGATAAATGCCGACGTAGAACCGATTGGTCAAATTGGAAACAAGCAATCCAGGTGAACTTGATTCGCTCGTGAAACGTAAAGTGTTTAGACCTATCATTCCTACACCACCACGCGTGAAGCCCGTTGGCTACAAGTGGGTTTTCGTGAGGAAGCGTAATGAGAAGAATGAAATAGTGCGATACAAAGCACGCCTAGTAGCGCAAGGCATCTCTCAGCGCCCTGGAATTAATTATGAAGAGACGTATTCCCCCATAATGGACGTTATAAAGTTCCACTACCTAATCAGTTTGGTAGTTTCCGAAAAACTGAATATGCAGCTTATGGACTTGGTAACCGCGTATCTCTATAGGGATCTAAATACGGAAATATACATGAAAGTTCCAGAAGGACTTCCATTGACTGCTTCAAATAGTTTTAGACCATGGAACACTTTCTCAATTAGGTTGAGGAGGTCACTCTACGGATTGAAACAATCCGTGCGAATGTGGTATAACCGTCTGAGTAAATATTTGACAAGTCAGGGTTATATGCCCATGCATGTTCATAAAGAAGTCACATTCCGGATTTGCAATCGTTGCAGTTTATGTTGATGACATGAACCTCATCAGGACTCCCGCAGAGCTTGAGGAAATTGCTGCACACTTGAAATCGAAATTTGAGATGAAGGATCTTGGGAAAACTCGATACTGCCTCGGCCTGGAGATCGACCATTGTTCGGATGGAATCCTAGTACATCAATCGAACTACACCCAAAAGGTGTTGCGTCGTTTTAATGAGGATAAAGTGAAGCCTTTGAGCACACCCATGGTCGTTCGGACTCTAGATGCTAAATGAGATCCCTTCCATCCAAAGGAGGATAAGGAAGAGATTTTGGAACCCGAAGTTCCTTACCTAAGTGCAATTGGGGCTTTATTGTACTTGGCTCAGTGCATTAGACTTGACATCTCTTTTGCTGTGAATATATTGGCTAGATACATAAATACGCCCACACGCATGCACTCGAATGGTGTTAAAGATATTTTCAGCTACCTCAAGGGTACTACAGATTTGGGCTTGTTCTATACCTGCGAATCTCCGAGTGTTGCCACCCCCTATGGTCCTCGGGTTGATTCTCGCCTTGTTGGTTACGCAGATGCTGGATATCTGTCTGACCCACATATAGCACGTTCTTAAATAGGTTATGTCTTTACCATTGGAGACACCGCTATATCTTGGAGGTCTACCAAGCAAACGCTAGTTGCGACTTCATCTAACCATGCTGAGATTCTCGCCCTGCATGAAGCATCGCGTGAGTGCTTTTGGCTGAGAGAAGTTATGGAACATATTTGAAGCACTAGTGGTCTTACATCAGTCTTTGACCTTCCTACGACGATCTTTGAAGACAATGCAGCATGTATCGAGCAGTTGAAGAAAGGATACATCAAAGGAGAGAACACCAAGCACATAATGCCGTAGTTCTTTTACTCACACCAGCAGCATCAACATCAGAACATTGAAGTCAAGCAAATCTGTTCCCAGGACAACCTGGCCGATCTCTTCACCAAGTCGTTGCCCAAGTCTACTTTTCAAAAGCTCGTCCAAGGAATCGGTATGTGTAAATTATCTGAGTTGAATCGCTTGTAGTTCTCTTATTTAGAACTTATGTCTAACTCAGGGGGAGTATCTAGAAGCATACTCACATGATCTTAATGTACTCTTTTTCCTACGATTAGGAGCATTTTTCCCACTGGGTTTTTGCTACCTAACGAGGTTTTAATGAGGCACCCATCCTAGGATGATCATACTCCGTTGAGTTCACTACATTCGTCCAGTTTGACATTTGTTTTAGACATTATGCATATTTTCTTACTTTTCTCCTTAGTCTATGGGTTTTCCCCATGCCTTGGGTTTTACCCATAGCCAGGTTTTTGTGAGTTTTTACAAATGCATACTTTAAATTAAATTTGAGACTCGCGATCACCCGTTGTGCCGATGACTTCATCAACTATTCTACCTTATCTGCTGAAGATCTGATGCGATGGTTTGTTGAGTATTTACACACTCAAGGGGGAGTGTTGCAGTCATATTTAGAATAGGAATGTGATTGTGTAAATCCTAGAGAATATGAGAAAGTATCTTATATTCCTATTAGGAGTAGATTACCTATTAAATGTTGTAATTCTAAAGGGAAAGGTATTTACCTATCCTACCACTATAAATAAAGGCACAATGGAGTGAATCAAACACGCCTCACAATTAAATCAATCTCTCTTCTCTCTAATTGTGGCCGGCCCCCTCTCTCTCTAAACCCTAGATCGTTCAATCAAATAGACCCACAACAAAATATAATATATAAGATATTTTGACTAAAGCTTGAAAGAAGGTTCTCACATAATTAGTTAACTACAAGCAGCAAAATATAATTATAGTCAACAAAATACAATATAGAGTCTTAGGGTACATCTACTTACTGGAGATGGAACAATTATGATTCTTGGATTCACTACGTTTTTAAAATACAGGTAGAGAAATCACTTCCTAACCAGATCATGTGTTTACCAACACATAAAATTAAAAAAATGTAAGTTTTCCCTCTAAATTCGTAGTGAAATACCTGAAAATTCCTTCTCTTACTTTCATTATTTTGCAAGTTTTCCTATTCCTTCCTTTGCAATTAAGTGGAGGGCTCCCCAGCATCAATATCAATTGTAGGTTAGCGGTTTACCTTGTCAATGTTGAATATATATATACACACACACACACTTAAAACTACATGATCAACATGTTTGAGGCTAGAAATGTAAGCATAGCTAGACTGCATTACAATTGCATTGAAACTTTTAAGATTTTCTTGGTAAAACAGACGGAGGTTTCATTTTTTTTTTTTTGGAAGCTGGGAATATCATTACGAGGACAAAGATGCCAAACATTACAAGGAAAGCCTACACCGAGGCAAGCAAATAACTAAGTAGAAATTAAGCCGAGCAGTGAAGGGAGGTACAAGGAGAAAGACACTTCAACCAAGTTGAAGTGTTGCCCCCTCCACACACTCCTTTTTACTTCTCACACACTCCTTGTTTCTTTGATCTCTTCAATTTATCCGATTCGACAGCTGAAAATTAGAAGGATGTGTGAGAAATCCACACCCCTTTAAAAATTAGAACTTCCAAAACCCCTTTTAGGCTATTCCAATCCAAGTCCCCTTTTTAGTCCCTCATCGAAATAGACTCCTAGTTGTTTTTGTAATTTTTCGGCAGGTGAAACTTAAGGCCATCTCCAACCGAAGGAGGGCCCTCTGGCCCTCCAAGAAATTAATATTTTAATGAACAAATGCAATGTCATATTTCTTACCATCTCCAATCGAGGGCCATAGGGCCAAATATAGCCCTGTGACAAAAAATCATATCCAACCGAAGGTAAAAGGGCCATATGGCCAAACATAATTTATTATTTAAATTTAAAAACTACAACAACTTAAATTTAAAAACTACAAATTAAATTTAAAAACTGCATGGAGTAGACGTTTAAGTTTTATGTTGTTAAATATTTTTTAAAATGTTGTTTAAGTTTCATGTTGTTAAAAAAAAATTTATGTTGTATAATTTTTATGTTGTTTAATGTTGTTTCATGTTACTTAATGTTATTTAATGTTGTTTAATTGCTTAGGAAGTTATAGGAAAAAAAATAGAATTTTAATTTTTTTTAAAAAAAAATTGTAAGAAAAAAAAATTCAAATATAACGCCTAACTGATGTTAGCTAGCCGTTGCATTCAAATTTGTGGCCCGGCTCGGGGCTGGTGGGTTGGGCGAGCCGGTTGGCCCTTTGGCCCTTTTTTGTCCCTTGAGGCCCACGAGCCATTTGGCCTAGCCCTCGGTTGCAGACGGTTTTCGGGCTATTTTCAACCCTATGGCTTTCTGGACCATTCGGTTGGAGATGGTCTAAAATGAATTATAAATATGTGTGTATTTATTGGGGCGGATCCATAACACTATTTATGTATAATCACAAATTACATAAACTGTTGATATAAACTGTTGACGCAACTCACATGTGTTGGCTAAGATCTGCTGCCAATCAAACCTCTTTGTGCAGACTTACAGGTTCTCTGCATTAATCAACATTACTTGTATCGGTTTTGACATATTTGGCTCATATGACTCAAATTTTAATCTCGTTCATGTGGTATTAATTGCTCAGTTTGTTAGTCATTTCAGTTACCTCACAACGAATCCGGATCCTCGTCGGATTCTCTTTGTGAGAATCCCAGAAATTCGTGAATCATGTATGTTTATTATACATCGTACAATAATTTTTTTTTACTTTTATTTAAAATTAAACATAGACAAAAACTGACCGTACGATGTATGATGAACGGACACGATTCACGAATTCTTAGAATTCTTTCAAAGAGAATCCTGAGAGGATTCTGTTGGCCTCACAACTTGTCATTTTGTCATTTTTTTAATGAAGGAATCACTAACAACTATGTGATTTTGCCCTTTCATGTTTGCAAGGGTGAAAGACCATATTTTAAATAACTTGTAATCAAACTTGACTGGAGATTTGTCTCAATAACATGTAATTGATTGATGTGGAATACTCTTTTTTTTATTTGACCGGATTGAAATTTTCTGACAAATTTTTTATCAAGGCCAATATAAATGTGTCATATCCTTTGCACTTATCCGTTTCACCTTGAATATTGTATTCGTTTTCAAATTAAGAATTATAATTATTAAGAAACAAAAACGAAAAACAACTGTACCAGTATTATATTACTCGAACTAGATTTCTACAAGCAGTCAAGCACTTGCTATGTTCAAGCAATCAAACAAAAGCAGCACCGTGGTTAGTGATTTAACTTAACTAATTAATTTTTTTTTTCTTCACTTTTTTCCTGGTCGAATGGTGAAGTCACAATGGTAGATGTGTTCAAACATCATCATGTACTTAAGGACGGCGCTAAAATCTTTGTATGGTGGGGACTATCTTAGCCTCAAGACTTGAGAAAAAAAAATTCATGATAGTAGAATTTCTTCTATAATTTTATTGCTTTTCTTTTCTTCTTAAACTTCATTAAGCCAACTTGCAGACATTATTTTCTAATAATAGCTTATTATATATATATATATATATATATATATATATATATTATTTGAATATTTCAACTAATCAGTTCAAGTACTTAAATATGATAAATTCAAGTACATATTTATTTGAATATTTCAATACATCAGTTCAAGTACTTAAATATGATAAAATCAAGTTTTGTTTTTTCCCTCTACATAAAACATCAGTGAGGGTAACTGCCTCCATTGAGCCTTAGCTACCTCCGTCGTTGGATGGACTCCTTTTATTCTTTGCCTACATAAGGGCATGTTTATATGGAGAAATGGATTTGAAAGGAATCACTGTTCTAAAAATCTTTGCCTAGGCGCTAGGCGGTTGACCACCTTCTTGATTAATGTTTAGGCGTTTGAAAATTAAGAAAGGACTCGTAGACCTACTGAGGCACCCTTCTAACCCGCCCAGACCCACCTAGGTTGCGACTCACTTAGACAGAAAATAGATAACTTTCATATTGCATTTTATTTTTTTCAATAAATTGTAAGAGACTTGTTGAATACTTAAAGGAACACACATTATATACTTGTTCCCCATGTTTTCATTATGTTCCAATATCTCATAATATATATGTGTTTGGACCCAAAATTACACAATCGGCCCGAGCGATCGAGACTGTTGAGTGAACGAAGTTCTAAGCTGTTAGGTGACTGAGTCAGGATAATTTTAGTTATTGTTAGGGAATAATATTGTGATTTTTAACATAATAATTATCTCTTAATAATATATTGAATTATCTAGAGCACAGCTGGGTGATAAGGTCGTGGTGATTTGATACGATGCCGTGTGAATTAATACTGCTGCAATCTTGTGGATAGATAGCATGACTATCATGAATGGAGTTAGAGTATGACAGACTATCTTCCAATGGAGATAAATATGGGATCATATTATCATTGGAATTTGATCAAAGTTAGCTGGCTTAGATAAAGATGATCTGATGAACGTCATTGGTTGGTTAACGAGGTGGAGGAGATTGGGTTACTTGTCTAGCACGGGGTAACTTGCTTGGATAATTGGCCAATAAAGGTGCTGTTTATTTTCTTAACCCATGAAAGTGGAAATATGGGATAAAGGATAGTTGTGATTTATCATCAAAGATGGTTGGATGTTCACGGCTTGGATTCTACAAACACGTCTAAGAGTTTTGATTATATAAATACCGAGTGGCAAACGACTAAAAGGGCCCCTCTCTAATTCAACACAAAAACTGCCCTGCGCAAACTCGCTCTACGCGAACTTCTCAACAACCTTGAGAGATCTCTCATTTTCCCTTTCTCGCCAACACATCTTCAGTTTGGATAAACAGCATTGTGAAGGCAACCGGTGACATCTTCAGTTTGGATAAACAACACTGTTGCCGTAGAATCAGCCGACCGCGGAGCACCTTCAGTTTGGATAAACAGCACTGCATCAAGGCCGACTAGTTATCTATCCAAGTCTCGGTCGAGAAGGATTTTCGAATCCTTATTGGCAGAGGTCATCTCATTAGCCCTTTCGGCGAAGTGAGGTGTTACGGGTTACTATATTCAGCACGTTGATAGCCGAATTTGATATTGAACTTCGCAAAGCTAGCAGCCTTGTCTTCAGGCTCTAGAACCCGAAGGCCGAGACGTGTTCCTTCCTCGGCCGCAGTCGCAAGATCAAAGAAGTCAGCAACGTGCCCAACGCGATATCAGCACATTTCATTCCCCGGCCGAGCTCGGCCGACCAGTTGGCATGCCCAGCACATAACTGAAAGACGTAGTTAGCTCATTAGTTACTCGGCCTGCGCGCCACGTAGGCTTAGTAGTTTTTAGGGTCAACAATATGTCATTCCATTTTGTAGTTTATGATGAAATCATATATATTTTAAGTATAAACAGACACTTATTTACACGAAATATAATAGATTTAATTACATCCGCGTAGTCCGCCTAGGCGCTAGGCTCTAGCTCGCCGTCCGACTAGCGCCTAGCGTCTTTTAGAACCTTGAAAGGAATAAGTATCATTTTATTCTTATGTTTATTAAAAATCAAACATTTGAATGGACTTGATTCGGATTCGTTGGTTTTAGGGTTTCTTTTGGGTCAAGGTGGACTGGGGTTTTGAGAACGTCCTATTGTCTCCCTTGGTTCAGTTTTGTACCAAGTTCTGGAATATCTCAAAAGAGTTAGCTTGTCTTAGGAAATATCTCGGTTAGATTAATGACTTGAGCATGATTAAGCAAATAATGGCTTGCTCAAATAAGGTATAGTATGGAAGCTAGAAGTTCATCTGTTTAGCATGAGAGAAAGAGAGAGAGAGAGATATAGAGTTTGCACGGTTGCGTGGAGTTTTTGGTTGGATAATCTGGGCTTCCGGGGTTCTGAAGAGGTTTTCCCTAACTGAAAGGGTTGAAAGAAGTCTGGGGGAGAACTGTAAGGTTGTGGGAAGATGGTTATGTGTTCCTCCCTCTAACGTGGGAACCTCTGTCTTTTTTGGCTGAGTTATTGGGATTCATCTTATTGGCTTCTAATCTCTCTTTTTGTAGGTGAACCATTCCCCTCTAGGTTTCCTAAGGAATATCTAATTGTGGTTTGATCTTCATTCCTCTTTCTCCCTTGTTCTTCTACCATTTCCCTTTTGGTGCAATGCAGCTAGGTGTTGTTGATCTCGTGAAACCTATAGTGGACATTCTTCCCGAGGTTCGGCTTTCCTGGGTCAGTCCTCTATAGGCATTACTTCATGTAACGTGTCTTTTGGCTTTCAGGCGTTGATCTTCAACGTGAGTTAGGAAAGGAAATTCAGCCTATTTTTTCACTAAATGCCTGTTTGCTGGGCTTTCAAGTGGCTTTAAGGGTTAGGTCTTGGTTTATTCCTAACTAAGTTGGGTAGCTTGGTAAGGAAAAAAGGAAATTAACTAGGCTGGTTCTCTCTCAAACTTGCCCATGTGGACAACAAAGGTTATGGGCTTGGATCTTTGGGCTCTCAAGCAACCCAAAGCCTTCCATAATCTTGACTTCTCATACATCCGATAAACTTTCGTAACCATCCACACCACAATTCACTTGACAAGCCCTGGACATGTAACTTAGGCTTACTTTACACCACTACAACATTAGCTTTAGGTGTTGGATAATGGTGGCGGTTTAATAAGCCATTATGTCGGATAAAAGATATCTAACACATCATTTAGTTAGTGTCGAATAACAATGAAATCCTGTCGGTTATATCCAACATAAATTCCTGGGGGATATTTAGTATCGGATGCAACCGCCATAAAATTATTATAACCGCCAGTATTTTTTAATTTTTTTTTTTTTTTATAAATATTTTTAACATATTCCGGCAGTTTTTAAGTTAATGGTGGCGGTTATAACCGTCATAAATTGACTATTTTATTATTTTAGTTTCTGGCGGTAATTATTTTAGTATTCTGGCGGTTATAACCGACATAAATTGACTATTTTATTATTTTAAAATGTTATATTGATTAAAAATAAATAAATAAACACATGGTTTAAATATTTTTTTTTCACTCATGCCTATAGCACAAAAAGTAAAAAGTTAAAAAACAAAATTGTAGCACCAAAGGGCCTTAAGAAGTCACTCATTCTTCATTTAGTCCTATAAAGATGCTATTAACGTATCCAATTCCATGGTTAAGTATGGGAAGTTTTCACGCACACCCAAGTTGTCATTCTGCATGTCATCTTAGAACATTAATTTCTAGTTAAATAGGAGCATTATCTCACCGATCTTGATGAAATATATATATATATATATATATATATAGAGAGAGAGAGAGAGAGAGAGAGAGAGAGAGAGAGAGAGAGATGAGTTATGAGCATAAACAAGAGCTTATTTACACTATTAGACAACTAATTACAAGAGGATTGGTAGTAAATCACTGTTATGTATATTTCGCCTTTTCAAATTAGAATGATTGTTGATGAACAAATTATCTTTGCATTGCAACCGCCAGAATAATCTCTGAATGTTTTTTTCACTCATGAGATTTTTTACACATGCTATCTCGGAGTATATACAAACATATTTGACAGTTGGATCGTTGAAATTAGTTTCGTAGAATGCATATCCTATCAAATTGATAGATTTAACAAACACTTAAGAGTTAATGTTATACTTTCATTAAGTATAAAATAAGATTTATCCACTAATGTAAATATTTTAAATTGAAGATCGAATTCATTCATTGCATTCTTATAGGGTCGAGGAGTGTAGCCGTAAAAAATCATCAAAAGCGGAGCTAAAATAACCATTAAATTGTGATTTTTCATTTATAACCATTGAAAACTTTTGTTCAATTACCTAATCTCTGAATGTTTGTCTATTGCGATTTTTATGTATGCGATCTCGAAGTGTGTACAAACAAGTTTGACGGTTGGATCGTTAAAAAGTGTTTCGTAGAATGCGTATCACATCAAAATGGTAGATTAAACAAACACTTAGAGTTAATGTTATACTTTCCCATCAAGTATTAAATAAGATTTTGTGGTATCCATTAGTGTAAATATTTTAAATTGAAGATCGAATTTATTCAATGCATTCTTATAGGATCGATGAGTGTAGCTGTAAAAAATCATCAAAATCGGAGCTAAAATAACCGTTAAATTATGATTTTTCGTTTATAACCGTTGAAAACTTTTGTTCTGTTACCTAATCTCTGAATGTTTTTTTTTGTGATTTTTTACGTATGTGATCTCAAAGTGTGTACAAACAAGTTTGACGGTTGGATCATTGAAAAAAGTTTCGTAGAATGTGTATGCCGTCAAAACGGTAGATTAAATAAACACTTGTTAATGTTATACTTTCATTAAGTATAAAACAAGATTTTGTGGTATCCACAAGTGTAAATATTTTAAATTGAAGATCAAATATATTCATTACATTCCTATAGGGTCGAGGAGTGTAGCTGTAAAACATCATTAAAATCGGAGCTAAAATAACCGTTAAATTGTCATTTTTCGTTTATAACCGTCGAAAACTTTTGTTCCGTTAGTGTGACAATTTGGTATCAGAGCCAATCCCTAGCCGGAAGTGTGCCGACGAGGACGTCGGGCCCCTAAGGGGGGGTGGATTGTAACATCCATATCGCCTAGGGGAGTGGATCTTGTAAGCCTTATATGTATATTCCCATCTTTACCTAGCACGAGGCCTTTTGGGAGCTCACTAGCTTCGGGTTTTGTAGGAACTCCGAAGTTAAGCGAGTAGCGCGCGAGAGCAATCCCATGATGGGTGACCCATTGGGAAGTTCTCGTGTGAGTTCCCAAAAACAAAACCGTGAGGGCGTGGCCGGGGCCCAAAGCGGACAATATCGTGTTACGGCGGAGTCGAGCCCGGGATGTGGTGGGGGCCCGGGCCGGGACGTGACAGTAAATGTTTCAATTTGAAGATCGAATTCGTTCATTGCATTCTTATAGGGTCGAGGAGTGTAGCTATAAAAAAATCATCAAAACCAGAGCTAAAATATCCGTTAAATTGTGATTTTTCGTTTATAACTGTCGAAAACTTTTGTTCCGTTACCTAATCTTTGAATATATTTTTTTTTTGCTATCTTGTAGTATCTACAAACAAGTTTGACGGTTAGATCATGGAAACTAGTTTCGTAGAATGCATATCTCCGTTAAATTTGCCTAAATTTTGAAGTGGGAAAAGTAATATGTGCTAAATTTTTATTTATGTTTTTCAAGTATTGGTTAGACAATATTTAGTTTGTGTGATGACATTTTCATTGTACAATTATCTTTTTGTTTCTTTATCGCATATTTTACATGGGTTGTTATCTATTAAACCAAACAATTATTTATTTTATTTTTAAAAACGTATTCTATTTAAATACATATTATTTATTTATTAAGCCAAACAATTACTATTTTATTTTTTAAAATCGTAACAAAATTTTGGGGGGGGGGGATTTAAAATTTTGGGAGGGAGTTTAAATTTTGGAAGGGGATTTTGGGGGTATTTTTTAGGCCTTTTTTTTTTCTTTTTTTTTTTTTTTTTTCTATCGGTTATAACTGACAATAATGTCGGTTTTTATTTAAAAAAAAATGTTTCTATCGATTTTAATCGACAATAATGAAAATTTTCCAAAATAAAACCTACGAAGTACCAGAAAAAATAAATGAAAACTGAGCCATCCAGAAGAAGACTAAGAGCCCCAAACCCTCTCTCCGATTACACCAACACCATTTCCTCCACCACCACCCTAGCCACTGCCGCCTCTTCGCAGTCCTCGTCCGCCTCCACCGTCAAGCTCAAACGCAAGAATCCCAAGCTCGCCTCCGTCACCGGGAACCTCCTATTCGCTTTAGACCCTAAGCCCTCGGTGGTTCCACCTCTGATACCCTCCACTCCTCTTCGCCCTCATCCCGTCTCGTCCTTTGGTTCTGGTAATTTTTCTGCTCCGCTTTCGATTTCTGCTTTGTTCTGGTTTTAATTTCAATTTGGGAATCTAGGGTGTCTGGATTTTTATAGAAGAACATGAGGTCGCTTGGAATTTGTCCGTTTTGATCCTTAATCGTACCTTAAATCTATTTATATTAGTTTAAATGTGTTGCTATGTGTTTGCATTTGAGTGCGTATTTTGAATGCTTTGTTTGAATACTTGAATTGAACTTGATGCTATGCTTCAATAGTGGGAACTTTAACGAAGTACTGTTCAATTTCATCAGATAGTCAGTTCATGGTGATCGCGGAACCTGCAGATTTTGTGCATATATATAGCACAAAGGTAGATTACAAAGTACGGCAAGAGATTGATTTCTTTGGGGAGATATCCAGTGTATCAATGAGTCCCGATGACGAGTCTTTGTATATAGGAATCTGGGACCTAACCATCTGGAGAGAAAAACCTGCAAGATGAGGAAGTAATCTTATCTCTTGGTTTCGCCAGTTTTAGGGTTGATTTTTGTTTATGTTTTCCTTTGTTTTTGTTCATTGTATGAGAGGTTTTGTTTCCTAGTGGTTTATATATATATTTTTATTATTAATATATTTTCTGTCGGTTTTATCCGACAGAGAATTCTCTTATTTATTCATTATTAATAAATTCTTTGTCGGTTATATCCGACACAAGTTCTGTCGGTTTTAGAGTATTTGCTGTCGGTTTTATTCGACAGAGAATATTCTTATTTATTCATTACTAATATATTCTCTGTCGGTTATATCTGACACAATTTATGTCGGTTTTAAAGTATTTTCTGTCGATTTCTATCGAAAAATTTGTTTCCTGACGATGGCAATTCTATCGCTTATTATATCCTCCACTGCATCCATTTTCTATCGGATTTTGCTTAATATCCGACAGTAATATACGTTTCTTGTCAGTTATCATAGCGACACTAATAAAGGGTTTCGTAGTTGTGTTAGCGTGGATAGTGATTAGTGTGATAAGGCATGGCATGATAAATATGCATGGATTTGCATGAGTGTGGTGTGATTTACACAAATGCATGGCTTAATTAATGTAGCATGGCATGATTACGGATATAACCCTTCTCGATTCCGCATCTTGGCATGTATTTTGGGCTTGGCTTGAGCCTTATATGACAATTGGGCTTTGAGACTTGATTGGACTTGCATATGATATTTTTGAACCTCAACAGTTGTTTTAGTAACAATTAAGGAATGAAAAAAATAAATGTATTTGGGTATCTCATACCTGAACAATCAAGTTTGAGATTATCATGGAGAGTTGTTTATTTCATCTCATAAACATACCCTAAATAGTAGACATTAATTCAACAAA
The DNA here is from genome assembly GCA_036320875.1 of Cotoneaster glaucophyllus. Lineage (NCBI taxonomy): Eukaryota > Viridiplantae > Streptophyta > Magnoliopsida > Rosales > Rosaceae > Cotoneaster > Cotoneaster glaucophyllus. Next base: position 17,976,908 of record CM070072.1, read on the forward strand.
AAGTAATGGAAACATTACGTAGTACAATAAGATATGTCTAACTTGTATGAAAACCAACTCAAAAGAAGATAGAAGAGCATTCTCCATATTCTTTGTCATCAATCCCATAGAAGTGTCAAAAAATAGCTCGAAGATCATCATATTTCCATCCCTCAACTGGGTCACTAACAAACGACCACTCGATCCTTCACCCCGTGCTACCATCTTCACCGTTGACAGGGACTAATTGCATTACTGCAACGTAAGACTTGAACCCGAGACTGTTCTCAATGATCTCATAGCTCAAACGGTGTTTGATCGGATCAATCTCGAGTAAAACCTCTTTGGTCCACTTGATAGTCGTCTCATCGGCAGGATCAGTCAGAGGAGTGGCGCAATATCGGATCACACCTGGCTGGCCGAGGACTCCGTCAAATAGGGGTATCATGTGCCAAGGATTGACAACCATTTGTGTAAGTTGCAAAAATCAGCCAAGAGAGGCCAAACTTGTTCTGCTGCTTGGCCGTTGAGCTCGCCAGAGGTTTTGCCTTCCCATTTTAATGGTGTTAATTTGGTTTACTCCCATGACAAATAAATTAACAACAAATTATTGTGAGGAACGTGGAATGGTGGTATGCCTTTATAGGGGGTTTCTTCATTGAAAACCTCAAAAAGATTCTTCATCATATGCATGCTAGTCCCGATGAAATTGTTTGGCTAAAGAACAAGATTTTGAGGGATTTACGAAAACCTACCCATTTGGATTCATATACTATGACTGGTCGGTGCTCAAGCTAGAATTCTATAATTGTTTTAAAAGTACTGTTACTGGCACCCTAAACTATCATCTTACACATCTTATAATATAAACTTTTCTTGTATTTTACAATTTTAGAGTGAAATTAAGTATACATTTTTAGAGCGTTAGTAGCAGCTCTTTATGGTTAAACAAATATAGAGTTTTTAATTACAAACAATATCACTACTATAAACTAGACTGGAATTGAAGAAGAAGACCCTATAAAATCAATACAAATTGCATCTTGTATTCTATTTGACATTTTCTGCAGCCCAATCTCATACCTCCTCACCAGATCACCAAAAACCCACCCTTCCACAGGATCAACGGTTATGGACCACTCGATCACGCACCCATCTCGACCATCAATATCCCCACGCGGAACAATCCTGAACGTCGAGACGTACGAATTGAACCCAATGTTGCACTCCACGATCTCGTAGCTCAGACTATGGTTAGCATCATCAACGGCTATTAATCGTTCCTTGGACCAGCTGACGGACTTCTCACCACTCTTGGAGGGGATTGAGAACCCCGAGCAATATCTGATACAGCCGGGTTCACCGTTGGTTCCGTGAATCCCATGGCAAGCGGCTAGGGTTGGAAACCACCTGTGGAAATTAAAGAAGTCTTTGAAGAGAGGCCATATCTGGTCCACTGTGGCATCTTTTAGGGTTGCAGAAACCTTGGCTTCCCACTTTGGATCTGAGTGCTGCTCCATTTGATCTGAGAGAGAGAGAGAGAGGGAGGGGAGGTTTGGTGGAAAAGGGTTGAGGAGACTCTGATGATGGGCTTAAATGGACACATCGCACCGGCTTTGTTTGTTAAAACAAACATAGAGGAGCCAGATGGGCAAATAAAAGGAAGGCAGAAAATCCAAAATGTATTCGGAGAAACCAAAGCAGAAAGACAAAAACAAAACAAGATAACCCTAAATCCTCTCATCCAATCGTGGGGAATAACTGCTGTCGCCATCACAAATGTCTTACCAGCAGCCACCAAGGCAGTCACATTAGAGAAAACGACTGAGATCAATTCGACCAAGACATCGTAGCATAAAAGCTACAAACCCGCAACCAACAAAGCACCGAAACCAGATTTTGTCACCTGGAACCTCCAAACGATAGTCACCCAATCTAAATCACCTTCACCAACCCTACAAGTGTATACAAATATAGTAACAGATGGATGAGTGGCGACGTGGGTATGTAAAATACCCCTACTTTGCGGAGGTAGGTTTGGTCGGGGAATTTTATTTTAGTAAAACCCTGTTTTAATCCCTTAATCTAATCACGTGTCTTCCAGATCCCTCCTTAATTAGACCCTCATCCAAATAGACTCTAGTTGTTTATGTAATTTTTCGGCAATGTGAAACTTAAAATGAACTCACTAGTACAAAAAAAATTTAACAAGACACTTAACAGTCAGACTAAGGAATGTATAAGTATGACTTGGAAGCCTCAGATAATGCACATGGCGTATATAACATTCTGATTTTATAACTTGTTTAATATCCAGTTCTCATAGTGCCTATGAGAGAGATGAATGCATTTTTGCTCACCTCAAAAAATGCTCACCCTCTAATTAATTGATATAAAACACGAATTTTTAAATTAAATAAGCTAACGACAATTGATGGGGGTTCAATATTACTATCCCTTTAGGAGTGACCAAAAGTATTCCCGAGAATGATACACGTGTTGCATTTTTTAGCCACAATAACGAAGGAACTCAGTCACTCAGTACTACAGTTTACAGTTTGGTAGTATTTATCTTCACTTATAAGTGAAAGATCTTATATTCGAATCTCGTAAATGGTGAATTTGATACCAAATTAGGTTGTACATTGTAGTTGAACTCTCCCCTCCCCTTAGTGTAAAATATATCGTTGTACTACAAAAAAATGAGGAAATTCAAATTTGGCATCTTGGCCTAATGCTGTGATGAGAGAATTTAAGTAATGCCATACGAAATTATAGACATCTTCCGATTTGCCCTCACGATTTTAGTACGTGAGAATGATAATTTTTAGGGGTGTTTTAATTCGGGTCCAAAAAATTCAACGGTTTTCAGATTGGCCCTAGTTTCATTTGACTTTTATTATACCTGTTTTGCCCCCTGAAAATATAAATATATTTTAAATTCTTTAAATTTGAATCTTCAAATACTTTTATCTACCCATTTTCTAATTAAAAAAAAATTTAAAAACACATATGCAACCAATTTTATAAGTTTATAAAAAATTGAAAAGTGTTGTAAGCATAATTTACTGAACAATTATAGAGGACATAGAGAGAGGGTGTGGCAACAATAGAAAGAGAAGAGAGATGTTGTGAGACCCTGCATTTTATAAATATATGTTTATTACTTTTATTATTTAAAAAGAGTTTAATTTTACGTATTTGTATGTGTTTTTGAGTTAATAGGATCTTTTTTTTTTAAACAAAAATACGATGTGGTATCGAAACAACCTTATAGTTATTAGTACCTTAGTTTAACTCATCATATCTATCTACTTTAGTTTATATATTAAATCCTTTTAAGAACTTCCTGAAGACTTCTATAATTCAGTTGAGTGTGGCAATATATAGTGACTATAGACTTCCCCCTTAGCATTTTGGTGATGACTATTTATATATAAAGCTTGGAGCTATCAAAGCTATATTGCATGGAGCTGGAAACTTTAGCATGAGGTGGGATGATTGCTGCCATACACGTATTAACTCTCCTTGCAACGCCACCAGTCAAGACATGCATTGTTACTGTATGTTAGTCTTCTTCTGATTGGACCAACCAAATTACTTATTCTCCAAGATAAGTAGCAGCTACATCTCCACCAATTAAAGATTTTCTAGTTAAATCTTACCCACTGAAACTAGCCGACTCATCAAGTTATGCCGCCATTAGGTTCCTATAAATAGGAGCTAAGCTCCATTTGTTTTCCTGCCGAGCTTGCATGCAATGCATGCTCTGGAGCTCACGTAGTGTGTAGATATTATATATGTTTAGAGAGAGATTAGAAAAGAAAATAGAGTGGAAGAAATAAATGATAATTTTGGAGTGATCAAGGAACTTGTTCAAGTACATGGAGCTGAGGTTTTTCGGTAGTGACGTGGATAAGTACGTGGAGCTTAGCCATTGGTGAGGATCTTTGTTTTAGCTTTGGAATCCAGGTAGGGGAAATAAGGCAGACCTTTACGGAAATTGATTTTATTAAATTTCGTGAAGTGCTATAATATTCTTGATCTTTTTGGTTGATTTATATGGTTGGATTTAATTAGTTAATTGTTCCAGTTAAGTGTTTACTTGTTATTGGTTATGGAATTATGGCTGAAATGTTATTCGTTAAGAATATACTGTGATACACGTGAAAGATAAAATGATATTATTTGTGCATCATTCATGTTGATGTGGTGGAATTTCAGTGTTGTGATTGGAATTCAGGAAATGAGGGTAGTTGGAAAGGATCTTTTGTGTAGTTGAATCTATTCATTGTGAAACCAGTTCCAGGCGAGCCCGATGTGCACAGTTGAATAGGATATCAACGGGAATTGTTGATGTGGGTGATTTGGGCTGGAGATCAATGAATTAGATAAGATGACTAGCAAAAGGGGTTTATCTTGGGATATCGTACGAGGGTTAGTTTCTATAATAGAACATTCGAACCACCTCTGCTGGGGTAAAATGCATGGTATGGAACGTGCAGGTCCGCGTGTTTTATTATATAAATTAACGGGGTTAACCGAAGAGGTTGCATTGCACTCATGCATTATTATCAATAATAATGTGATATCTGGATATATTATTTCATAACACTTAATTTAATATCGTCAATTTACTGTGATAAGGTTATGTCCCTACTAAGCTGTGATTTTGCTCACCCTATACATTTTAGACCTTGCAGGTTCAGTACAAGATTAACAAATGTTAGAAGAGTTGAGGTTGTGATTGAGGGGAAGTTTAAGGATTTTAATTTATTACTTTTGTACACCCTGTAAGGATTTTGGAGCTATTTTAATAAGAGAAGTTTCTTTTTCCAACTTGTGTCAATTTCCTTTTATTTATTAAGCTTTTAACTCACGTTTCAGATTCGGGTTCGAGCTTTTAACTCAAGTAAAATGACGCATCAAGTCTTCAGCGATGAAGTAAGTATAATTGATGAAGTTGTCGGCACAATGATCAAATGCGAGTCTCAAATCAATAGAAGAGAATGCATAAAAGGTAAAACTCACAAAACGTCGTTATGGTAAAACCCAAGTTGTGAGAAAAATCCATAGACTAAGGAGAAAAGTGAGAACTTGCATTAAGTCAAAATTATACGTCTTTTGGACGCAAGTAGAAGAGTTCACAAGGGTATGGTCAGCTTAGGATGGGTTCGTTAAAACCTAGTTAGGTAGCAAAAACCAAGTGGGAAAAATGCTCTTAATAGTAAGGAAAAAGAGTACATTAAGAAAGTACGTATACTTCTAAATACTCCCCCTGAGTTTGACAGAACTTCCAAATGAGAGCTACAAGCATTGCATACGAATAGTTAGGCATACCAATTCCTCGGACAAGCTTTTGGAAGGTTGACTTTGGCAGTGATGTCGTGTAGAGATCGACAAGATTGTCTGGGATCGGCTTGCATGACTTCAATCTCTTGATGCTTTGATAATGGAGATGTAGACGCAATATGTCTTGGCGTTGACTTTGTTGATGTATCATGTCTTGGTCGGGTGGATACATACGACATAATCTTCATGGATCGTCATCGGGACTCAATGATGGATGAAAACACTAAGTACTTAGAATATGCTCAACATGAGATCTCAACCATGTCCCACATGTGGTGTAGTGAAGTAAGATGAGTCTTGAAATTGTTCGAAGATTTAGCAACTAAGGTTATATCGTGGACCTCCAAGATATCGCGATATCCCTAATGGTAAAGACATAACCATTTGAGGACGTGCCTTGTGCAAGTTTGATAAGTAACCAGTGTCAGCATAACGAACAAGGCAAACATCATTCAAATGATCAACGGGGTTGAATCCACTTGGGATGCGTTGGGATTAGCCCAAACCCGTAGTACCTTCGGGGTAACAGAAATACATCTTTAATACCAATTCAGTGGCTGCATGTAGGCGTGGTGCTGCATCTTTATTAATAGATCAACAACAAAGGAGATGTCCTATCTAATACAATGAGCTAAGTACAAACAAATCTCAAAGTTGAACTCAGATACAGAATTTCGGATTCCATAACCTTTTCAAGGGTGTTATTTGCAAATAATGTATGGACGATCGTATGTATATCAAAGGTAACACCTTCAGGGTGTGGTTCGACTGGTAGACCAGAGTACCGTCAGAACAACACTTGAACTTCATGTCAAGGTGTAAACGAGTTTTCCTAAGATCCATCATCTCAAATTGTGTATTTTGATGCAAGACAGTTTTCTCAAGCTCTTCTAAAGTCTTAGTGAGATGCATGTCATTGACATAAATTGTAACTCTAGCAATTTGGAATAAGACTTCATAGCTTAACACTTAAGAGCATAATTCATATCCCTGACTAATCAAATAATCAATTATACAGGTATACCACATCCACCGGACTGCTTCAATACGTAAGTGAACGTCTCAAACGAGTTGAGAGGGTGTTCCGTGGTTTGAAACTATTTAAACTAGTCCATGTAATTCTTTGGGAACTTACATGTAAATCTCCGTATATATCCCGATGAAGAAACATTAACCACATTTCATAATGCTACAATTAATCACATGGCACTTAAGAGAAACCTTACATCGTAAAACGTGCATCATATCGCATTATTTCATTCATCTCATTACGCTTCCTATCCCACTAGTAACACAGCAGGGTTACCTTAGGCAGTGTAGGAACTACAAGTTTAAACACACTTTGGTAAAGAATCTAAACCTGATTTGTAATTTGGGCTGTCCAATCAGTTCTACGTTGTCACTAATCAACGGAACCCGGTTCTATATCATCGCTTTTCATTTATGTCGGTAGCTACCATATAAGTGGAAACATCATCGATGATAATCTCATTCCAATTCCATTATCTCATTCTCATCCAAACTAGTATACTACACCAAGAACTTCAAGTCTCGGGAGTAATCCAGATTAATCTTATGAGATGGAAATGATTTGAGGTAGTGATTGTATAGATTCATGTTATGATCTTCCCCTTCTAGGGAAATGAATCCTATGAATCGAAATGAAAAGTGATGGAAACCAGCTAGCTATCAGCCAAAAAGCACTTTACAGTGTCAATTCAAGTAAATAGCCGACGATTTACTACCCTCCAGTGGCTTTCGGGCAGGAACAAACTGCAAACAGTCGGGTCAATTCGTCTATAAAAGGAGGAAGAGGGCCCAGAAATAAAGACACTCAACCAATCAATCAAACAAACATACAACTTGTCTCTTAGTCAAGCCAATACCCAGAAAGTTGCGCTTTGTCTAGATTTTGCCCCTTTGTTTAGCCTTAGATCTATTAGAGTAAAATGTCTTATGTCTGTGTAAAAGCTCTGCTACCTTTCTTTGAATGTTGTAGTATCGATTCTTTCATGCAAACTCGTTTGCCTTCATTCCCTGTTAGCTGCACGAGATTCAACCTTGCCCGACAAGGTTAAATCTTGCCCGACTATCTTTATGTTGTCTTTTAATTAATAGATCTAGCATTTTAATGTATTCCTCAACATATATTCAAGTCATTTATGGCCCCTTAATGATTCTAAGCACCATTGGATCTTAAATCTGGTTTGTTTAGAGGTTTTCATTATCATGAGAAGATAAAAGTGAACTATAACTGATGATCTGATCAGATCTGGACCTCTATCCTTTTAGCATACAAGATAGATAAAAGTCCTTGATCTCAAGGCATAGAAAAGAATTTAATGTAGACTTAACCCATCTACGACAATCCTTTTGATAAACAAGAAGTCAGAGTAACTTGGGGCGCAAGTAATCTGCCTAAACAAACATGTTCTACATCTGCCATACAGAGATGGCAGTGGCACGCCTCTGCACATAGTTGGTTTTGATTGTGAGCCTCAAGACCTATACCTAAGGCCCCACAAAGGCACCTTTCAGGACTAACTATAGACTCCTATTGCAGCCTCTTAACAAGCAAGAGCCCGACAACAAACAAAAGTGCCAACTCCTCAAGGAGCTGTGTGCTCGAGCCAGGAACGCCCACCATCCAAGATTTCCTGCCCGAACACCTATGTTTTATGGATATTTATTAAAGTAGATGCAAATTTCTTACAGATGGATAGAAGGGAGTTCGCACAGTCACACCTGAATGGTCTAGAAAGAAAAAGTTGGGGTTGAAGATGCCAGTGAAGATGATGAGGTACATGGTTTCATTAGGATAGTGCTAATCAAGTTGTTCACTGAACTTGAAATATGTTTACGGACCATGTCTATGGAGCATTTTGCCTTCATTTGTCACGCTGCCTATTATTAATGTTTTTATTTTCTCATTTTGCTCACTTGTTATGAATGCATTCGTAAAATTGTCTTGTACTGGTAGTGTTAGATCTCACACGACCAACGGAGAAGGGGTGAGGTGCCTTATATGTACATGTTCCCCTCCCTATAGAACAAGGCCTTTTGGGAACTCATTGGCTTCAGATTCCATCGGAACTTCGAAGTTAAGCGAGTTTGGGCAAGAGCATTCCTAGGATGGGTGACCTACTGGGAAGTTCTTGTGTGAGTTCCCAGAAACAAAACCATGAGGGAATGGTAAGCCCAAAGCGGGCAATATCATGCTACGGCAGAATCGAGACTAGGGTGTGTCAGTTTGGTATCAGAGCCACTCTGCCGTTCGGGTTGGATGTGCCGACGAGGACGTTGGGCCCTTAAAGGGGTGGATTGTTAGATCCCACATGACCAACGGAGAGGAGGTGATGTGCCTTATATGTACATGCTTCATTCCCTATAGCACGAGGCCTTTTAGGAACTCACTGGGAAATTCTGCTCGTGTGAGTTCCTAGAAACAAAACCGTGAGGGCGTGATCAGGGCCCAAAGCAGACAATATCATGCCATGGCGGAGTCGAGCTCGGGATGCGGTGGAGCCCGGATCGGGATGTGACAGGTAGCCTACTTTGAATGCATTTGGCAGGTTCTTGTATCCAAGAAAAGACCCAATGAGTCGGCTTCAATGACCCATGTCCCTACTAAAAAAGGCAAAGATAGCTATTTCTGGGAAGACTGCTAGTGTGGAGCCAAAAATAATCACAAGGCGACACGTTGACATTTTAGCAGAAAATGACCAAACTACCCCTGAGGTACACCGGGATTTCTACACGCGAGCAGTAGACAATCATCCTTCAACAAAATAAAAATGCTCCAAAAAGAGGTAACCAAATCAAATCCATCTCATCAAATCCTTTTCTTGCAAAGTAACCTCCAAAATAATATTAATAGGTAAATTAATGGATTAATTACCATTTAATCTATTAATTACCTATTAAAATTGTACAATTTAAACCACAAATTGGTTAAAGGGCCGGCCATCCTTTTCCACCATTCCCATCCACACCTTTTCCCATTTCTCCCTAAGTTATTACCCAAATTAAAATAATCATTTATTTTCATAACCACCCATTTATTCTTTTCATATTTAATTAGCCATTGAATTGGCTAATTAAGCCAAAAGTTGAATCCAAAAAACCCTAAAAGTGGCCGGTCACTTTTTTCAAATTTGGACAAAGCCTAACCCTATAAATAGGCACCCATTCTCACCAAAAAAGCCATTCCAATTCTCTTGCAAAAAATCCCAAATTCACAAAACACTTTTCTCTCTAAAATTCTAACTTTGGCATCGGAGGTTCTTCGGCCAAAGCCCCCCCCATTCATCGTGGGCGCGTGAGGCTCTTGGCCTTAACCTAAGGTGCTACTTGTTTTGTAGGTGCAAAATCGTCCAAGATCGAAGAGGAGAAAATTTGCATCCACAAATTGGTGCTTTCATTGAGAGTTGAAGATTTACGCTCAAAAGAGACTCTCGCACAAAAAGACGTTTTTTTCTCTAATTTCTAGTCCATTTGTATTTTTCATACGTTTTTATTATTAGAATTTTTTATTTGTAAAAGTTCTTTGATAAAACGTACAAAAAAAAAGAAAAATATACAATGGCTAGAAATCTAGAAAATTCCACAAGTGACAATTCAAACATTCAAGAAATGGGTCCGAGGGAATCTACAAGATTGAATATGGTTCTAGGAAGGACGACACCACCACCACGAGGCTCCACCATGGCAACCACCGCGGTGACCACCCGCGACGAGGTCCATGGTACCACTACCATGGCCCAAATCATGCCACCAAGGCAAATCCAAGCTGTACCGCACAAGGCCCATGCCGCCGAAGCCACGGCCCAATCCTCACATTCACGTGCGTCACAAATTGAGCAGCCTGTTCCCGTGACCAAGCCTGCCCCTGTAGCCCAGCCTGCTCCCGTCGAGCAGTCCACTCACGTGGCCCAGCTTACTCCCACCGAGCAGCCTACCTTCGTGGCCCAGCCTACTCCCATCGAGCAACCCACTCACGTGGTCCAGACTACTCCTACGGCCCGTCTTGTTCCCGTGGCTTTTCAAGCAGCCCAAGTCGGCCCAAGACTATCTCAACCATCCGGGCCAACCATCGAGCCGGGGGCATTTTTACCACATTTCTTAAGAGATTTGACATTTCCCAACTCAAGTCTCGCGCCCGGAGTCAACCATCTTTCCACTATTTACGGAGGCACATTTCTTCCAAGCTCTTCCAATCCAAATGGCGAACAACACTTGTCTCGACAAGTCATAGAGTTGACGAGCGCCCTTGCACAACAGACAACCTTGGTGAATAAACTCTTGCAGCGCACCGAGATCCAACGTGCCCCGGACGAGGTGTCCCAAAGTAGGACAAGGGCAGACGAACCTTCCCACCAGGGCCCGGCAAGCAGCCCGTCAACCAGCCACGATCCGAGCGTTCAGGCAGTTTACATTACCGCCTGGGTTATTGGGATAGCGTATACTCTCGTCTTAGAGCGCGGAGAAGCGTGCATTCCTGATCAAGCCCACGAACGAGCATACATTCACACTCCGATTATCAACATGGACAACCTTCCAAGCGAAGAGTTCATTCACAACTAGGCTCGCAAAGAGTATTCTCCGCATCATATCGGAGTGGGCAGCATGGCAGAAGGAGAGAAATAGTCACTCAAGTTCGACTGGCAGCCTGCGAGCAACTCGCTCGCCTGCCAGGTACATGCCACATGCACCGCAGCCACGACGTAGACAAGTCGAGCATAGGGAAGAAAGGCCCAGACCCATAAGTCACGACTGGGGGCAGCCGAAAGTTCTACTACCCCAGCAGAGGCAAATTCAAGAAGAAGTTGAGAGGCTCCTGACCGAACGATTGCATAATTTCCAACGGAACGGGGTTACTGACGATGCGCTTCGACAAGACATGATCAATATAAACATGTCGCCATTCACGAATGAGATCGAGCGGACAAATCCACCTCGCGGGTTCACTATGCCTCACTTCACTCCGTACAAAGGAGACGAAGATCCGGATCGACATCTTAAACACTACCACAGTACCATGATCTTCTACAGGAACAACGATGCGCTTATATGCAAAAATTTTGCCACAACTTTGCAAGGAGAGGCGCAAGACTAGTTTCACACTCTACCACCGCAGTCGATCCGAAGTTTCAACGAACTTTCCTTTGTTTTCACTAAGGAGTATTCGTCTAACCGCTCAATCAAAAAGACATCCGACCATCTCTTCAACATCGTAAAAGACCCTTGGGAGACAATTCGCAACTACGTCAAGAGATTCAAAGCAGAGAAGGCCAAGATTGTTGGCTGCAACGAGGATATAGCAATGGCAGCGTTTAGAAATGGGCTTCCCACCGAACACCCTTTATTCAGAAAACTGATCATGGGAGAAGAACTGACCCTAGAAGCTTCGTATGCTTTGGCAGAAAAGCATGCACTATGGGACGAAGCCAAACAATCTAACAAAAACGAGTCGGAGCACATGGAACGTTTCTCGACCAAAGAAAACTCAGAACCTGAAACATTCACCAAGTTCACAGTTCCAATTGGCCAAATTCTCCGCAAGCTCAAGGATGAACCTTGGTTCGAACTACCGCCACCCATGAAAGGCGATCTTACCAGGCTGGATCATACAAAATATTGCGCATTCCATCAAGGACCGGGCTACACTACCAACGGCTGCCTAAAGTGGAAGCAGTACCTTGAGAAGCTGACAAATGAGGGTTGATGCGACGAGTATCTTGACGGATCAACGAAACGACCTACACAAGCAGAAGAAGTCTTTATCACCCTCTGAACCCCGTTTGGGTTTTTTTCCAAATAAGTTCAAAAGTCTTTAGCAGCTTGATGAACAAGGCCTTTCAAGTCGAAAATTATTCAGTTTGCTATGCTGTTTCTACTTTCCAGCACAGTTGATTTATTTCTTTATTCTCAATGAAGATTAAAGAAGTTATTCATAAGCCTAGCTCAACAGCTGTCTACAACAAACTGCTCAAAACCCTATATGGGTCTGCTCTCCAATGCGAGAGGATAAACTAATAGCTCTCCAGCGCGAGAAGGTAAACCAATTCCCCGACAATGCGAGAGGATAAACTAATAGCTCTCCAACGCGAGAGGGTAAACCAATTCCCCGACACCCATATGGGTCTGCTCTCCAATGCGAGAGGATAAACTAATTCCCCGACACCCATATGGGTCTGCTCTCCAATGCGAGAAGATAAACTAATAGCTCTCCAGCGCGAGAGGGTAAACCAATTCCCCGACACCCATATGGGTATGCTCTCCAATGAGAGAGGATAAAATAATTGCTCTCCAGTGCGAGAGGGTAAACCAATTTCCCGACACCCATATGGGTTTGCTCTATAATGCGAGAAGGCCACATAGTTCAAAAGATCGAATGCTTGAAGACCAACCAGGCAGCGAGTGGTCAGGGGGCAGCAGCCACTGTTGCAAAATTTAAACTAACCGAAATTAGTTCAACTTAGTTCCAAATTTTATGCTCGCAAGCGTACGACTCGTTCGATAGTATAGAAAGCAAGCACTTAATTTTGTCCCTTAGAAAATGACTTAATTCATATCAACTAACTTTAATTCAATTGCAACGAAGTAAAATTAGCCAAGACTGATGAAGAATGGATTTGAGAATTGAAACTAAAAATTAAAACAAATGAGATCAAGACAGCTTGATCACAATGCAAAAAGAAAGTGGCAGCCAAGAACACAAATTGTAATTCAGTCAAGTAAAACGCTAGAGCATCCGACTCACCATAACTAATCCAACTTATTTTCTGCAGTGAATTATTAACAGGTATCCAATCTCATTGATAGTCAAATCTCCCTAACACATGTAATATCTATGGCATCTAGACTATTACGTATATCCCAATACGCAACCATCCATGGCATCTGGAGTAGTTTAACATATTGAAACTCATTACGATCAGTGGAAATTTATATAAAGACTACACAAATCCTAGAGTATGGCATCTACTACTAGGTAATTCATGGTATCTATTTGCAAGAAGCTATCATTCAAGTTGAAAACATGGCATCTGCACAACTTGCATCAAATTTACCAAGTAAAAGTCAAGATGGTAGCTAATCACCAAGACTAAAACCAAGCATATAAGCACAGCAAACGATACTCAATAAAAATTGAAAACTTGAAAGTAATTCAATTCAGAATTTAAGCATTCATAGTCATGGCTACATCGTAGCCCTAGCTAAGAAAAATTAGTTCCGAAACATAACTGGAAATATGATTGAATTCATAAGAAAATTAAACGAAAAATAAGTAAGTGCAGATAGATAGCCTGAAATCCCCGTGCTCTGCCGCTGCTTTTCTTCCGTATGTCCCTTTTTCTGCTTTTTTAGTAGAATAATTGACTCCCCCCCTTTCTTTTTTCCTCTTCTGTTTTAATCTTCTTCTCCGTAACCGACAATGAGTTAAAACCCATTTATTGACATCATTAGAAGAAAAGAAAACCGAAGAACTCTTCAATTATCTACTAGCCACTTTGTACAATAAACACACCTTGATTACTTTCTCCATTTGCCAACGTTTTCCCTTGTGCCTTTGGTCTACTTTTTGCTGCAAACCCCCTATATGCCTTCTTTAATTATCCGCTCAATTTCAATCGAAATTTCATCTCCAAATAGATACCCACCACGACTGAAAGTGATCAGACTTCCTCTGCAGTTGAACAGATTGTCCAGCCAAATATCCTGAATTTATGCTTTTGGCAAAGACCCATGAATTTGAAACTGCTTTGTGTAGGTGATTCACCATATTTCTCTCCAATTTAACTTCACTAAGATCTCTCTTTATTCTGGTTTCGTATGGAGGCTAACCCTGGAAAATGAGAGATGAAATATGCAGCTTCCTTTTTTTTTTTTTTTCTTCTTTTCCTTGTCGGTTCAGTTTTTGCATAGACTTGTGATCTATGAAATAAACACGTGCCGAAGGCTTCTGAATTCCAATAAGTGACATGCTCTGCACATAAAACAAAAGAAAATGAATGTAGACCACAAATATATTATAAAGCCAAATAGGTAGACACTTAAATCATAACAAACCACTTGGTCTAAAAAAATAAGGAATTATAACATGATATTTTCTTCCACCTCATTAATATAACTATAAAGCACAACACTATGTAATTCCTTTCATCTAAGTCCAAAATATCACAAGAAAATGTAGCTTTGAGGAGAAAATAAATAGTAAAATATGCGCTCATCAAATACCCCCAAACTTACATTTTGCTAGTCCTCGAGCAAACAAAAGAAATTCATGAAAAAAAAAAGTAATAGCATGGAAAAAGTTAGCCTCCCCCTATGACCCTCAAAGAATCTTTTTGCAAGATGCATCATAATCAAGTCCGTAATAAGCACAAAGCAAGTGAATCAACTACATTCCAATTCTTAGCAAAAACCTTTCAATCATCCTTGAGGTGTAGTGTGTGTAATAGCCATGCCAATGCAATTCCAAGCTTTTTAAAATCATCATATGCAAACTCGTGACCTTCTCACAGGGCATACACTTATTCACACATATTTCTGGGTTATGTATTTCACTCTAATGATCTCATTAAACATGCCGCCATATGCTTGCTTATCAACCTAACTCGGTATCAATTTCAAGTAATTCCTTGGATCAAAAAGGTCTTTTGTCAGGTTGTAATTGGGCTAAGGGTTATTGGCTCTTAGAAGAATGGATATGGAATTCAAAATTTTTGAGAAAGTATACATTAGAGCAAGCCAAAAACTGTAGCACCCCATCTCAATTTCGACTGGAAATATGAACTTTACATCACAAGCTATCCCTCCAACTTATGCAATCGCATACTCAAGCTTTCTACATATGATAACAATGAACATTAAGAATACAAGTATGCTTCTACATAACACATTGCAACACCATAGCACTCCAAATTTTTTTTTCTTTACATGAATGAATGAAACCCATACTACCCACACAAAAATAACGAGCTTCTTGTAGACTTTTAATCTTCTCTCTCATTTCTTTATCATGCTCAAATCTACAAAGCTACAATGCCCCTCATTTTCACATTTCACATTTCAATGTAACACACTCTCCATCCATTTTTCTATACAAACAAACCCCCAATAGCTAGCTCAACCTCGATAATACTTTCTCAAAATTATAAAGGATAGGTATATGCATAAGGGCTCAACTCCAATATCGGAGCATGGTAGGGAGATGTGGCTAACAAAGAAAAGGCTTATTTTAAGGCTCAAAGGGCTACTAGCGATAAAATTAGCATACAAGGTAGGCATGAAAGGCTCAAACGATCCAAAAATGGCCTATATCCTTTCCAAGTTGTTACATGATTTGATGAATAAATCGAGAGGTATAAAGCAAGTTCTAGAGATACATGTAAGAATGAGATCAAACGCACAAGAATAAATGTGATTGATGCATGGTAGTTCAATCATATTAGGCTCAAAAACTCACAAGGTTCACATTAGATCACTAAATTCACATATGAAGCATTAAATCATGCTAGTGTCACATCAACACGGCTATGTGCATTCGTGTTTTAAGGATGATTGGACATGTACAAACTAACAAAAGAATAAGGAAATTCACTTAAGACATGCTTACTACTTTCTTAATCACCATGTTTCGAATTCAACCAATCATATCATTGGGTCGGGAAACTAACAAAAAACTAATTCAAAACAATAAAGAAAATAGGAAAATGTTTTTGAATTTTCAATTTTTTTTTCTGATTTTGTTTTCTTTTTTTTAAAGCACTAAGAACAAAGAAAACTAAAGTGATAAAACAAACTAACTCAAAATTGGCAAAGCAACATAAAGACAACGCAATTCTTGTTGAAAGATTTGAAAATTTGAAATTTTTTAATCCTCACCCCCCAACTTAAACTAGACATTGTCCCTAATGTCGTCTAACACAAGGAAAAGCATTGGAAGTAAGACACTTCCCTGGTTTATGCTTCACATGGCAGCCATGATGTTCAATGCAGTAGCCACCCCCAAACTTAAACTCCATCATTGTTATGTGGCAGCTAGTCGTCCCTACAACAACAGAAATCTGTCAGCAAGTAGCAAAACAAAGAAGGCAGAAAACAAACATCAAAACTGAAATAAATAAAACAAATAAAAAGGATAATAAAAGCATGGGTTGCCTCCCATGGAGCGCTAAATTTATAGTCTTCAGCCGGACTATATGATGTTTATGCTGGATCTCGAAGCGACGCTACCGTCTTCATGGTATCAAAAGTTGTTTCCACATACGGCTTCAATCTTTGACCATTAACCTTGAATATGCTTCCCGACTCCAAATTCTGAATTTCCACCATGCCATATGGATAAACTTGCACTACCAAGAAAGGACCATACCACCGAGACCGAAGCTTTCCAGGAAACAACTTTAATCTGGAATTGTACAGCAACACCTTTTGCCCTACATGAAATTCTTTCCGTAGAATGTTCTGGTCATGCCACTTCTTAGTTCTTTCTTTATAGATCTTGGCATTTTCATATGCATCGTTCCGGAATTCCTCCATCTCATTAAGTTGTAACAATCTTTTCTCTCCAGCCGCTTCCATGTCAAAATTCAATGTCTTGATGGCCCAGAAAGCCTTGTGTTCCAGCTCAACCGGCAAGTGACATGCTTTACCAAAAACAAGCCGATATGGAGACATGCCAATTGGAGTTTTGAAAGCAGTGCAATATGCCCATAAAGCATCATCTAACTTCTTCGACCAATCTTTTCTTGAAGCACTCACAGTCTTTTCCAGAATCTTCTTGATTTCCCGATTTGAAATTTCCACTTGTCCGCTTGTCTGAGGGTGATACGGTGTAGCAACCTTATGTGTGATTCCATACTTTGCCAAGAGAGCTTCAAATTGCTTGTTACAAAAGTGAGTTCCTCCGTCACTAATAATTGCGCGAGGGGTCCCAAATCGTGTGAATATATTAGACTTCAAAAATCGGAGAACAACTCGGGCATCATTAGTAGGAGCAGCTATAGCTTCCACCCATTTTGACACATAATCAACGGCTACCAATATATACTTGTTCAAGAAAGAAGAAGGAAATGGCCCCATAAAATCAATTCCCCAAACATCAAAGAGTTCAACTTCCAAAATATTATTAAGAGGCATCTGATTTCTACGGGAAATATTTCCAGTCCTTTGACAGCGATCACAAGAGGCAACAAAAACATGTGAATCCTTAAATAAAGAAGGCCAAAAGAACCCTGATTGAAGAACCTTTGCTGCTGTCTTCGAGGCACCGAAATGTCCCCCACACGCAAGAGAATGGCAATGATTGAGAATGCTGATTTGTTCATCTTCAGGTACACATCGGCGAATCACTTGATCTGGACAATGTTTATACAAATACGGATCATCCCAGAAATAGTGCTTGACTATGGAGAGAAATTTCTTCTTTTGTTGAAAACTCATATATTTCGGAATCACACCACTAGCCAAGTAATTTACAAAATCAGCAAACCATGGGACTTCTCCATGTTGGGCAGCAAACAAGTGTTCATCTGGAAAAACTTCATTGAGCGGTACAGTTGATTTTGCCTCACCATCTTGAATAAGCCTTGACAAGTGGTCTGCCACCACATTTTCAGACCCTTTTTTGTCTTTAATCTCGAGATCAAACTCTTGAAGAAGAAGAACCCATCTGATCAGCCTCGGTTTTGCATCTTTTTTATACATCAAGTATCTCAAAGCTGCATGATCTGTGTATACAATAACCTTCGAACAAATAAGATAGGATCGGAATTTATCAAGTGCAAATACTACAGCAAGCATCTCCTTCTCTGTGGTGGAATAATTGAGCTGTGCATCGTTTAAGGTGCGGCTTGCATAGTAAATAACATGCGAAAGTTTGTCCTTTCGCTGCCCCAAAACAGCTCCTATGGCATAATCGCTCGCATCACACATTAATTCAAATGGAAGGCTCCAATCGGGTGCTGTCATAATAGGGGCTGAAGTGAGCAAAGTCTTCAAGGTGTTAAAAGCAGACAAACATTCAGAATCGAACTCAAACACAACATCTTTCTGAAGAAGATCACTAAGAGGCTTGGCTATTTTCGAGAAATCCTTGATAAATCTTCGGTAGAACCCCGCATGACCAAGGAAACTTCGAACTCCTTTCACTGAAGTTGGTGGTAGAAGCTTTACAATCAACTCAACCTTCGCTCTATCAACCTCAATACCCTTTGCTGAAATTTTATGCCCCAAGACTATGCCTTCTTGCACCATGAAGTGGCATTTTTCCCAATTCAGCACCAAATTAGTCTCTTGGCATCTTTTCAGTACTAGTGCCAAGTTGTGAAGACAATTATCAAACGAAGACCCAAGAACAGAGAAGTCATCCATGAATACTTCTATAAAACGCTCCACCATATCAGAAAATATACTCATCATACACCTTTGAAAAGTAGCCGGTGCATTACATAATCCGAACGGCATCCTTCTATACGCAAAAGTACCAAATGGGCAGGTAAAAGTGGTCTTTTCTTGGTCTTCGGGAGCAATAGCAATTTGATTATATCCTGAGTATCCATCAAGAAAACAATAATATGCATGGCCAGCAAGTCGTTCCAGCATCTGATCAATGAACGGAAGTGGAAAATGATCTTTCCGTGTGGAATCATTTATCTTCCGGTAATCTGTGCAGACTCTCCACTTTGTTTTCTGCCTTGTGGGCAGCAGCTCGTTAGTATCACTTTTGACCACAGTTGTGCCTTCTTTCTTCGGAACAACATGAAGTGGACTTACCCATCTGCTATCGGATATCGGGTAGATGACCCCAACGTCTAAAAGCTTGAGAACTTCTTCACGAACAACTTCCTTCATAAGCGGGTTAAGTCTCCTTTGAGCCTCAATGGTAGGCTTGCTATTTTCTTCAAGCAAAATTCTATGCATGCATACTGTTGGGCTGATTCCTTTTATATCAGCTATAGTCCATCCCAGCGCCATTTTATACTCTCTCAGTACCCGAAGTAATTTTTCCTCTTCAAGTGGACTTAAACTTGCAGCAATTATGACGGGTAAGGTCTTGGCAACCCCTAAATAAGCATACTTCAGATTTTTCGGCAATTGTTTCAAGTCTAACTTGGGTGCAACTTCAATAGATGGCTGAATTTTTTTCGGAGTTGGTCCAAAAGCCTCAAAATAATGTCTCCAATGCTGATTGTGTACAGGGGCAGAATCTAACATCGCTGAAATAGCAACTATATCTTCATTCGTTCCACCACTCAATTCAGAATGCACCAAACATGCCTCCAAAGGATCATCTGGATGTTGCTCTATATATTTCAGATTCACTAGTTCTTCCAATGCTTCAACTCGAAAGCATCTTTCAGAATCACTTGGATATTTCATAGCCTCAAAGACCTTAAACACCACTTCCTTGCCTTGAACTCTCAAAGTGAGGATACCTTTTTGGACGTCTATAAGAGTTCCAGCAGTAGCCATAAATGGACGGCCCAAAATGATTGGAATTTCTCGATCCTCCTCCATGTCAAGTACCAAGAAATCAGGCGGTAGAATGAATTGATCAACTAGAACATCTTCAATGATTCCTTTTGGATATGTAACCGAACGATCAGCGAGTTGTAAAGATACCGAAGTTGACTTCATTTCTCCAAGACCAAGCTGTTTAAAAATAGAAAATGGCATCAAATTAACACTGGCTCCTAAATCAAACAAAGCTTTTTCAAAGGAAAATTTTCCAATTGTACAAGGAATTGTAAAACTCCCTGGATCTTTTAACTTCGAGGGCAACTTTTGCTGCAAAACAGCACTGCACTCTTCTGATAACATCACTTTTTCGTGTTCCACAAACCTCTTCTTGTTGGTGCATATGTCCTTTAAGAATTTTGCATAACTCGGAATTTGCTTCACTGCATCAAGCAAAGGAATGTTAATATGTACTTTTTTAAATAAATCTAAAATTTCAGAAAAGTTCTTGTCTTTCTTAGCCCTTTGCAAACGTTGAGGAAATGGAACGGGTGGTGAATAAATCTTTTCTTTTGCTAACTCCGCATTTGGCAATGTAAATGAATCATTCTCAGGTTCTTCGGGCTTCTTTTCTTCCTTTGCACCCTCGGTTTCTATGATCTTGCCACTCCTTAATGTGATAGCCTTAATGTGTTCTTGGTTCTTCGGATTCACTTCCGGCTGACTTGGAAATTTCCCGATCTCTCTTTCATTCAAAGCACTAGCAATCTGACCAACTTGAACTTCCAGCTTGCCAATTGAAGCTTGCTGATTTTGGAGTGTTGTCTGAGTTGCTTGAATGAAGTTATTTGTGTTTGTAGCAAGTTGAGCTATCAAGTCTTCCACTGGTGTCTTCTTTTCTTGTGGTTGGAAATTCATAGGAGGCGGCTTAGCTGGAGGATTCATAACATTCGGATTGTTATTCCATTGAAGATTTGGATGAAAACGCCATCCTGGATTATACGTGTTCGAATATGGGTTATTCCGCTGACGAGAAAAATCGTTCACTTGATTTGCTTGCTCTTGCATATATTCCGGAAATGAACCAATGTTCGGGCACTCGGTACTTGCATGTATACCTACACATATTTCACAAACCACATCAAAAGACTTCACAGATTTAACATTCATCAAATTATCAAACTTTTTATTTAAGTTAGAAATCTGTGCAGCCATGGTAGTCATGGCATCAATCTCGTGCACTCCAGCACGTTTGGATGGTCCTCTTTCCACTCCCCATTGTTGAGAATGAGTAGCTAAAGTCTTGAAAAGTGCGGATGCCTCGACAACTGTCTTTGTCATTAAAGCTCATCCACTAGCGGCATCAATCATTCTCTTGTTTTCGGGAGTCAATCCTTGGTAAAATGATTGCAGCTGCAACCATTCCGGTAAGCCATGATGAGGACACTTCATCAATAAGTCTCGGAACCTCTCCCAACTATCATAAAAAGCTTCGGAATCAAATTGGGCAAAAGTCATGATTTCATTCCGCAACTTAAAAGTCTTCGAAGGAGGAAAGAATCTTTGAAGGAATTGATTTGCCAACTCATCCCAAGTAGTTATAGAATTAGCCGGTAGAGAGTTAAACCAAGACTTTCCCTTGTCCTTGAGTGAAAACGGAAACAACCGCAATCTGATAGCATCGTTAGTTGCCCCCTGGATCTTCAAAGTTTCACATATCTCGACAAAGTCGCTGATATGTAAATTGGGATCTTCAGTAGTAAGACCATAAAATGATGGCAACATTTGGATGAAAGACGGCTTCAACTCAAACTGATTAGCCGTAATTTCTGGACGCACAATACAAGACGATGTGGCTCCAACAGTAGGAGCCGAATAATCCATAAGAGCACGATTTTCATTTGGGTCTTGAAGGGCCATCCTTTCAGTTGGTTCTTGCTTATTTTGCTTCCTTAGTAGGTGTCGAAATGTCCTGTCAATTTCGGGATTATATGGCACAGGCTCAAGACTTCGAGAACGACGACCATGCATGAACTTCACAAGAACATCTGAAAAAGAAAGAAAACAAAAATTAAAATAAAACAAAAACACGTAGCAATTGAAATAAGAAAGAGATTAAATTAAATTTCACTCCCGAGCTGCGGCGCCAAAAACTTGTTGCAAAATTTAAACTAACCGAAATTAGTTCAACTTAGTTCCAAATTTTATGCTCGCAAGCGTACGAATCGTTCGATAGTATAGAAAGCAAGCACTTAATTTCGTCCCTTAGAAAATGACTTAATTTATATCAACTAACTTTAATTCAATTGCAACGAAGTAAAATTAGCCAAGACTGATGAAGAATGGACTTGAGAATTGAAACTAAAAATTAAAACAAATGAGATCAAGACAGCTTGATCACAATGCAAAAAGAAAGTGGCAGCCAAGAACACAAATTGTAATTCAGTCAAGTAAAACGCTAGAGCATCCGACTCACCATAACTAATCCAACTTATTTTCTGCAGTGAATTATTAACAGGTATCCAATCTCATTGATAGTCAAATCTCCCTAACACATGTAATATCTATGGCATCTAGACTATTACGTATATCCCAATATGCAACCATCCATGGCATCTGGAGTAGTTTAACATATTGAAACTCATTACGATCAGCGGAAATTTATGTAAAGACTACACAAATCCTAGAGTATGGCATCTACTACTAGGTAATTCATGGTATCTATTTGCAAGAAGCTATCATTCAAGTTGAAAACATGGCATCTGCACAACTTTCATCAAATTTACCAAGTAAAAGTCAAGATGGTAGCTAATCACCAAGACTAAAACCAAGCATATAAGCACAACAAACGATACTCAATAAAAATTGAAAACTTGAAAGTAATTCAATTCAGAATTTAAGCATTCATAGTCATGGCTACATCGTAGCCCTAGCTAAGAAAAATTAGTTCCGAAATATAACTGGAAATATGATTGAATTCATAAGAAAATTAAACGAAAAATAAGTAAGTGCAGATAGATAGCCTGAAATCCCCGTGCTCTGCCGCTGCTTTTCTTCCGTATGTCCCTTTTTCTGCTTTTTTAGTAGAATAATTGACTCCCCCCTTTCTTTTTTCCTCTTCTGTTTTAATCTTCTTCTCCGTAACCGACAATGAGTTAAAACCCATTTATTGACATCATTAGAAGAAAAGAAAACCGAAGAACTCTTCAATTATCTACTAGCCACTTTGTACAATAAACACACCTTGATTACTTTCTCCATTTGCCAACGTTTTCCCTTGTGCCTTTGGTCTACTTTCTGCTGCAAACCCCCTATATGCCTTCTTTAATTATCCGCTCAATTTCAATCGAAATTTCATCTCCAAATAGATACCCACCACGACTGAAAGTGATCAGACTTCCTCTGCAATTGAACAGATTGTCCAGCCAAATATCCTGAATTTATGCTTTTGGCAAAGACCCATGAATTTGAAACTGCTTTGTGTAGGTGATTCACCATATTTCTCTCCAATTTAACTTCACTAAGATCTCTCTTTATTCTGGTTTCGTATGGAGGTTAACCCTAGAAAATGAGAGATGAAATATGCAGCTTCCTTTTTTTTTTTTTTTTTTTCTTCTTTTCCTTGTCGGTTCAGTTTTTGCATAGACTTGTGATCTATGAAATAAACACGTGCCGAAGGCTTCTGAATTCCAATAAGTGACATGCTCTGCACATAAAACAAAAGAAAATGAATGTAGACCACAAATATATTATAAAGCCAAATAGGTAGACACTTAAATCATAACAAACCACTTGGTCTAAAAAAAATAAGGAATTATAACATGATATTTTCTTCCACCTCATTAATATAACTATAAAAGCACAACACTATGTAATTCCTTTCATCTAAGTCCAAAATATCACAAAAAAATATAGCTTTGAGGAGAAAATAAATAGTAAAATATGCGCTCATCAGCCACCGCTCCGATCTCGATAGCTTCATCCTTGACTACTCTATCTATGGCAGCTGAGAAATCAAACTCAAGCAGTTTCTTTATTTTTGGAAAGTAGCGCAAACGAGGCAACCCAAACCATATCCCATGCCACGCCACTTCCTCGGCCCATGTCGAGCCAGTCCTTGGCTTCAGTCAAGCCAAGCAACACAAGCAATGGCCCATGCCAGCCGACGTGCCACACCGCCCCGTCGGCTGCTCTACAACAGTACCTCCTGAGAAGAAGACAAGAAAAATTAAAATGTTCTTACATCAGTGCGGCACAGAGAAGACGAAGAAATCAACGAAAAACGGTCCTTTGCACGGGCAAGGTGTAGGAGATTGCTAGAGGAGGGGGAACAAATATCCTCTAAGCTTTCTCTCTCTTGCAGGGTAGAATAAATCGCTCTCCAAAGTTGATTTAATAACCCACTTAAGGTGGACTTAAATAGGCTTTGAGAGAAATTTATTTCCCTTTCCTAGAAGAATCTAATTTCCTATTGAAGAGGGAATCTACATCAAAATAGGAAGCAGTCCCATGCTTCCCAAAAGCAAGGAAATCTCTACACCTGCTGCCCTTTCCTGCGAGCAGCCCAACAGGTGTGGGGGCATTTGTGGAGCCAAAAATAATCACAAGGCGACACGTGGACATTTTAGCAGAAAAGGACCAAACTACCCCTGAGGTACACCGGGATTTCTACACGCGAGCAGTAGACAATCATCCTTCAACAAAATAAAAATGCTCCAAAAAGAGGTAACCAAATCAAATCCATCTCATCAAATCCTTTTCTTGCAAAGTAACCTCCAAAATAATATTAATAGGTAAATTAATGGATTAATTACCATTTAATCTATTAATTACCTATTAAAATTGTACAATTTAAACCACAAATTGGTTAAAGGGCCGGCCATCCTTTTCCACCATTCCCATCCACACCTTTTCCCATTTCTCCCTAAGTTATTACCCAAATTAAAATAATCATTTATTTTCATAACCACCCATTTATTCTTTTCATATTTAATTAGCCATTGAATTGGCTAATTAAGCCAAAAGTTGAATCCAAAAAACCCTAAAAGTGGCCGGTCACTTTTTTCAAATTTGGGCAAAGCCTAACCCTATAAATAGGCACCCATTCTCACCAAAAAAAGCCATTCCAATTCTCTTGCAAAAAATCCCAAATTCACAAAACACTTTTCTCTCTAAAATTCTAACTTTGGCATCGGAGGTTCTTCGGCCAAAGCCCCCCCCCCCCCCCCCCCCCACATTCATCGTGGGCGCGTGAGGCTCTTGGCCTTAACCTAAGGTGCTACTTGTTTTGTAGGTGCAAAATCGTCCAAGATCGAAGAGGAGAAAATTTGCATCCACAAATTGGTGTTTTCATTGAGAGTTGAAGATTTACGCTCAAAAGAGACTCTCGCACAAAAAGACGTTTTTTTCTCTAATTTCTAGTCCATTTGTATTTTTCATACGTTTTTATTATTAGAATTTTTTATTTGTAAAAGTTCTTTGATAAAACGTACAAAAAAAAAGAAAAATATACAATGGCTAGAAATCTAGAAAATTCCACAAGTGACAATTCAAACATTCAAGAAATGGGTCCGAGGGAATCTACAAGATTGAATATGGTTCTAGGAAGGACGACACCACCACCACGAGGCTCCACCATGGCAACCACCGCGGTGACCACCCATTCTCACCAAAAAAGCCATTCCAATTCTCTTGCAAAAAATCCCAAATTCACAAAACACTTTTCTCTCTAAAATTCTAACTTTGGCATCGGAGGTTCTTCGGCCAAAGCCCCCCCCATTCATCGTGGGCGCGTGAGGCTCTTGGCCTCAACCTAATGTGCTACTTGTTTTGTAGGTGCAAAATCGTCCAAGATCGAAGAGGAGAAAATTTGCATCCACAGCTGGTACTCTCTCTCTCTCTCTCTCTTATTATATAATATATATATATATATATATATATATATAGGAATCCTTTCACAAGAGGGATCCCTATTTTTCTAAAAAAATGGGGACACCCTCTTGACCGTTGGATTTAACTTTAATGAAATTGTGTGGTTGAGATTGTGTGGCCTGTGTTTTAATCTCAACCACACAATTTTATTAAAGCTAATCCAACGGTCAAGAGGATGTCCCCATTTTTTTAGAAAAATGGGGACCCCTCTTCGTAAGGGGTCTGTATATATATATATATACAGATTGCTTAAGGAGAGGGGTGTGGGGCCCACCCCACATCGAATTTCAACGATCCGAACAGTCTATTTTTCAAGTTACATCTCATAGATCATATTTGCAAAAATTCAATTCAATCTGAAACCATTTGCATATTTAATTATCAAGATAAAATTTCATTGTTTCTTATATAACAAAGTATTCGTTAATATTTTTGAACCCAATTAGATGTCTTAAATATTTTAAATTTGGCTAATATTTTGCAAGGATGATCTATGAGGTGTAACTTGAAAAATAGACGGTTCGGATTGTTGAAATTCGATGTGGAGTGGGCCCCACACCTAATCCCCATTTTTTGAAAAAAATGGGAATCCCTCTCCTTAAGCAATCTGTATATATATATATATATGTGTGTGTGTGTGTGTGTGTGTGTGTTACACGCACACGCACACGCACACGCACACCACCCAAGGCTAAGGAAGCATTATTTCGTGAAGTTGCTTTCTTAGGGACTTTTATTACTGAATTTTGTGATGCATATTGGGTTGTATATGAAAGGAGAGTTTCAATTCAGTTCTCTAAAAATGGTAAATTAGGTTCCTACTCTGAAAAGTAGTAGTGAATTTGTTACAGATGGAAAGAAGGGTGTACAGGCTACCATACAGGACGCTGCAAAGCAGGGTGGAAAGACTCCTGCTACGGCTGATAAGCGCAACAAGGCCAGGCACAGCGGCACGTAGAATGAGGGTCATGACATGGTGATGATGGGTATTTTTGGGTACATAAGAAGGGTCGTATGTTAGTGTTATGGAGGCAGCGGACTGGCTTATCCAGCATTACTACATACATGTTGTGAATCTAAAGTAGTATGTTAATATTTTGGAGGTAGAACCAAGAGGGTCACGTTGTTAATATTTTCGAGGTAGTGGATTGACCTCGAGGTTTTGGGGTTGTAGGCTAATCTAATATCTGGAGACGTTATTAAGTTGAAGAGGTCACCTTTCTATTGCATATTGCCTGTGAATCTGAAGTTGGTGTTGTATGCTTGAAATCTCGTAGTCTTTCCTACATCATTTGATTCCTGATTATTTGTTCTAATTTTGGTCAAGGATTTATGATTGTCTGCCCTTTGGGGCCATATATGGTTTGACATATATGCTTGTTTGTTCATATGCTCATTGCATTTCGATTCAAATTTCACTTTCTTCCATGAAGAAATTTGAACTAGAATTTTGAAGGAGAAAATGTAGTCAAAAGTTACATGGGGATGGGGAGAAGCTGGGCTAAGTTGAAGGATATAGGTTCGAATAAGTCTTTGAGTGTCAAATAACCGGGCCGTAGCATAACTTTGAGCAACTCCACCCCGTACGGCGATAATTGCCCAAGCAATTTGGCAATTGTTGCATCAGTGAGTAGTAATTGTCCGATCCCTCCCTATTGGCAAATCCTCCAATCTCTTTTTCCGTCGTCCTTCTTGGAAATTTACACGGTTTGCCCTAAACCCCTTGCAATTGAGAAATAGACGAACCCAATTGGGATTTGGAGGATGTGGAGGCGGGCATCAGCGATGTGGAGGGTGGGTTCACGAAGCTTCAAAACTCACTTGCAATTTTTTTTTTGTCATGCTTATGTCAGCATGGTGTTGGAATCTAAAGGGCTTCGTCTAAGTCGGTCAAAGACAGAGTATATGGAGTGCAAGTTCAGTGCAAACAGATGCTCAAATGAGTTAGGGGTGAGGATTGGAGATCAGAAAGTACCAAAGAGCGACAACTTTCGCTACCTAGGATCTATCTTGCAAAAAAACGAAGAGTTGGATGGAGATCTTAACCATAGAATACAAGTTGGATGGATGAAGTGGAATAGTGCATCCAGCGTGTTATGTGACCGTCGTATGCCACTGAAACTTAAGGGAAAATTTTATAGGACGGCAATAAGGCCATCAATGCTTTATGGCACAGAACGTTGGGCGGTGAAGTATCAACACGTACATAAAATAGGTGTAGCGGAGATGAGAATGTTTCGTTGGATGAGTGGGCCTAAAAGCTTATTGCCAGGTAGGAGGGTTGGACTACTCGGGCCGGCCCAAGTTTACGTGTCAATTCCCAAATATAAAAACCTACCCCTTACCTTGGAGACCTCTGCCGCTTCCCTCGCGCTCTCTCTTCTCATATTTCCACAGTCCGGAGTAGAAACACAACCAACGAAGCGACAATGAGAAAACTCAAATCAACGAAATCTCGCATCCATAGTCAACACTCTGAGCTCCACGAAATCGAGCTTCTGAAATCGTGGATCGAATCCCAGCAACCCGAACGCGGCTCCAACCCCATGTCTCTCCCCGCTTTGCTCTCAGACGCCCGCGCTGGCCGCCTCGACTCCACACGATTTTCGCGCTACGCCGGTGCCACCAGGTTCGACCAGCTGCCCATTTCTAAGAAGACCAAGGACGCCTTGCGCCAATGCAATAAGTACGTCCAAATGAGCGATATTCAGAGGGCGTGTTTGCCCCACGCCTTATGCGGCAGAGATGTTCGCGGTGCTGCCAAGACTGGCTCCGGAAAGACTCTTGCTTTTGTTATTCCGGTAAGTCTGTCGGGAGGCGTCGTCTTTTCGCTCGGCCGGGGGGGGGGGGGGGTTTCTTTTTTTTTTTTTTTAAAAAAACAATGTGAGAACTTAGTTGCCTCTGCCTTTTTTTCAGATTGTGGAAAAATTGTACAGAGAGAGATGGTGTCCTCAGGATGGGGTGGGCAGCATCGTAATCTCTCCGACGAGGGAAATAGCCAGTCAAACATTTGACGTGTTGAGATTGGTGGGGAGGCACCATAGTTTTAGTGCTGCCCTCCTAATTGGTGGTCGCCGTGGAAAAGATGTCCAAGTAGAGAAGGAGCTCGTAAATGCGTGCAACATATTGGTTTGCACGCCCGGCCGGCTTCTTCAGCACATGGATGAAACGCCGCATTTTGACTGTTCACAGCTTCAGGTCGACTTTATCGTCTCTATCAGTACTATTGTATTGAACCTGCAGTTGCTTATTGTTTGTTAATTTCGTTTTTTCTTTAACTCGAACTTGATCTCACTTAACCTCGTGCAAGTCAAACCGTCAAGTTTGTAAACTTGAAACTCAAGGTATGGTGTTTTTACTTTTGGGTATCCATGACACTAGTATTTATCCATTGTGTGTATATACGTGGGACCCCATTCTTAAGAGGGATCCGTTGTACGGGGCATTGCGACATTGAGGTTCAATTATAAAAACCATGTGGTTTTTAGATACCTTTTCGAGAGTCATCCTTACAAAAAACAAACCATCAAAATCCAAGACCGTTTGACCACTTGATGATTCAAAGTTGAACGGTTCAGATTACCAAATAGCATTAGATGTTTGGGATCACATGCAGTCCCCTTCCGTGAATAGTAGAAAGGCATCCCTGATTTGGTTGGACTTTCACGGCTGTGGAACAGGTTTTTGTCCTTGACGAGGTGGATAGTATGCTCAGCGATCCAAGTTTTAAGCAGACAATGAATGCAATCATTTCACAGCTACCGAAGCAAAGGCAAACCTTGCTCTTCTCGGCAACTCACCCAAAGGATGTTAAGGATCTCGTGGCTCTATGTTTGAAGGATCCAGAATTTCTGAGCGTGCATGAGAAGTCTGTGACAGCCACTCCTAATAAATTGCGCCAAACATTTGTCATCGTCCCTCTTCACCAAAAGTTAGACATGTTGTGGAGCTTCATAAAAAGAAATCTAAAATCTAGGATTCTAGTGTTTCTATCGACCAGAAAGCAGGTAAGTCAACCTATGTTGCGTGCTTTATGTTTTTTGAAAAATGTTATCGTCTTATATACATTTCTTAATGATTCATTGAAGTACAGTTTTTTTAAAACCCAAAGCGTATTTGCTGAATAATACCTCATGTCCATTTTTTTACGTGCTACCGATCCATGATTTACTAAGAATGATTGTCGAATTGGTGTTTTAATAGGTACAATTTGTATGTGAAGCATTTAAAATGCTTTCTCCTAGAATAACCTGGATGGCTCTTTATGGTAAGTTGGATCAACATAGAAGAATGGCAACTGTCTCAGAGTTTAGTAACCGACCTTCTGTACTTTTTTCGACTGATGTGGCTTCAAGAGGCCTTGATTTCAACCAGGGAGTTGACTGGGTTGTTCAGGTGAGTTTATGGCTGTTCCAATAGTGCCCCCTGCACATTTTTCTTCTACATAAGCTAGAAAAGGTAAAAGGACGCTCTGATGGATTGGTAATGTTGCATCCTTTTCACATGTATAGGTGGATTGTCCAGGAGATGTTGCATCTTACATACACAGAGTTGGTCGAACTGCTCGCTTTGATTCAGTAGGGAAATCACTTTTATTTCTGATGCCGTCTGAAGAAAAAATGCTTGAGAAATTACAAGCGGCAAACATACCTATACGGGAAATAAAGGTAAAGGGGTTATATGTTTTCTCTATTTTCCACATCTTTCTACTGTTGCTGCCATTGATTTGTGGCCTACGCTAAATTCGCTGTTCCACTGATTTCTCAGCCCAACAAGAACGTAGGGCAATCAGTGTCTGGAAAGTTGGCAAATTTTATAGTCCAGTACCCAGGTCTACTACGTGCTAGGGCTCAAAGTGCCTT
The DNA here is from genome assembly GCA_036320875.1 of Cotoneaster glaucophyllus. NCBI lineage: Eukaryota > Viridiplantae > Streptophyta > Magnoliopsida > Rosales > Rosaceae > Cotoneaster > Cotoneaster glaucophyllus. Next base: position 18,007,498 of record CM070072.1, read on the forward strand.
TAAAACGTATCTGAAGTCTGTTACCAAGAAGGACAAAGAGATTTTCGACGTTACGAAACTACCAATTGATGAGTTTTCTGCATCCATAGGTCTAGGATCGACCCCCAGAATACGTTTTTTAAACAACAAAATCAAGTCCTCATCCAAGAAGGTGTCAGAACTATCTCCCATTGTTGAACCAGAGCTTTTGGACAAGGACCATGAATTGGAGCTGCTTCCTAAAGAGGAGCTTGATCTTGGTGCTTCTAGTGACGAGGAAAGGGATAAAGATCCTCTTCCAACAAATGATACAGCACATATTTCGTAAGTTTCTTGCATATTATGTTCTTATACTTGTTTGAACTGGGATGATTTGATTAGCTTAAGGGCATTATGATAACATTTTTAGTATTTTGTGTTCAGTTTTCAAAGAGTGAACAAAAACTATAAACTAAAACCATAATGGTTATCGAAGAAGATCTCGTCCAACTTTAGTATTTGTGAATGCATTACCATTGTCACACGACAAACTTTGAACTCAATACTTATGTGACTTGCAGACCGCCTTGTACAGCGTCAACTCGGGTTTCGAAGAAGAAGAAGCTAAAGATCAATATCCGTAGACCAGTGGGAACTAGAGTTGTTTTTGATGAGGAAGGCAACACGCTACCACCACTAGCAAGGCTGGCTGATATCAACAATGCCGGTGGTCTGCTCGACCAAATTCAAGGTATGCATTTTCGTGTCGGATCTTGTCTCTTCCAAAGAAAGTGATTGCCCTGAAATTTCTCTCCTTTTTAATGCAGACAAGAAAAACGAATATTATAAGAAGCTTAGGGAAGATTTGAAGAAGGTGGACAAGGATGACAAGGTTCTAGACGGTCATCGCCGCCGTGAGAACCGTTTGAAGGATAAGATTAGGTCGAAGAGAGGGAACACGGAGGAGGAGGCGGAGGAGGAGGAGGATGTTTCAGATTCGGAAGGAGAGCCGTGCGCCGATCGACCCCACAAAAAGCCAAAGATATACTTTGGTAGCGATAGCGACGGGGAGATAAAAGAAAGAAAGTACAAGCCGTGGTTCGTTGCTGACTCAATATCTTTGGAGGAACAAGAGGATATTGCTCTCAAATTGTTAAGTTCCATGCACTCGTAATTATGGGCAGAAAGATTTACATAGAATGAGTTCATTGCCTTATAGTTTCCGATATCTATAATAATACACTGTCAAGTGAACTTGTTAGTGAATTGGGACTTGGGAATGCATTATTAAATAAAGAAAGACACGTAGCGGCGAATCCATTCCATATAAGTTGCTCCTAATCTAGGATATTGTATTTAAATAGCTCTTAGGTTCGGTCCATGAAGTTGATTATGCTATGCTTTTAAATTATATTTTAATTATTTTTGTATGCTATTTTGCCAAAATTATTTTGAATGCTTCAATGAGTTACTTAATATGTAGTTAGATTATCCTCATTGTTATTTTTTTTTCTCTTTTAATTCTTTTAATCGAATAAAATTAGAAATAAAGTGGGGGACGTCATATGTGCGTGAGAGGCTAAAAAGATATGCGAAGATTACGTTTTTATTATTATTACTAGCCTCTTCACATGCGCTAATGCACAGGCGAGAGACATTTTGCTCAGAAGAATTTTTTATGTATGTTGAAACGTCCTCGTGGTAATCTCTCCTTGCTAAGGCTCTTGTTGCTCAGGCTCCCTGATCAACAAACTCTAGGGCTGGATGCATCTCGTCAACAACGTCTTCATGCATGCTTCCATGTTCTTATTCATTTGATGCCAAGGAGTTAACCCTAGTAACTGCACCTTCTAATTGCTCTTGTCGTCGGAATCACCAAGTGTTTGATCTTCGTAAAAGGACATTCTCCGCTCCTTGACGCATTTTGCTTCATTCCAAGACGACCGAAAATTCTTAAGGGTGCGTCTGGTGGCCCCAACAAGATAGAGTTTGATATTTCGGACTGATTAGGCTTATGATTGGATCGGATAAATTGGGCTTTACGCATAAAAAAAAGGAAAATAGAAGAGAAAAGAAAGCCCAATGGCAGCCCAGCCAACCCCATTTGATCTGAAACCCGGAGCCCAAACTAGCAAACAAAACAAGAGGCCCTCTGATCTGAAACCTCATTTGCTCTCTCATTTGGCTCCTGCGATCTCTCGAAACTTTAGCTCCCAGTCTCTCACCGTCGTCACCGACGCTTGCTGAATGCTGATGGACAATGCAAATGGAATGGATTTTTGGGGTAAGCCGTCTCCACCTCCACCTCCACCTCCGTCGATTCAGTCGCCTCCTTCCACTCCCAGCATTGCATTTAGCTTTTCTCGCTGTTATGCGTTCGTTATGTGCTATTAAACATGCAATGCATTTTCCTTTTTGTTTTGTTTATTTTGCATTCCGTCACAGATAGTTTCGGAATTTGTTGGACGCTTTTCGAGCTTTTGACTCTGATGATTTCCATTAGTGGATTGTTTTAGGGTTTTGGGGTTCCTAAACATGCATTTCCGAAGGACGATTTCTGAATGGAATCTTTGACCACTTTTTTTTTCTGATTCTTCGGAAAATTGTTGTTTTGAAAGCAGAAAATTGTTGTTGGCATGCTTGTGCTCTGTGTAACAATTCCGGTTGGGTTGTTGGTTATGATTTATAGGTGAAGCAGTGATCGGCGGAGAGCCTCTTGCAGTAGTGCCTACGGAGGGTTTAGTTATACACTTGTCACAGGTTATTTTTCTTTTCTACTCTTTCAGACACTAATTTTGGTATGTGATCACGTAGATGAGATGCCTTGAAAAGCCTTATAATCGTTCATTGTTCTTCAGGTCTGTCTGGGAAAGGGAAATGGAGGTGACCAGGGTGCTATCTACGTGAAGGTAGGGGAGCACAAAACTGTTTTGGGATATCTTTCATCTGAGAAGATGCTCCAGATGCCCCTTGATTTGGCTTTTGGAAAAGCGTTTGAGCTCTCTCACAACATGAAAAACAGGAGTGTGCACTTCTCTGGTTATCACACTTGCATTGGAGATAAATATCCTTTTTTCCGACGACTATAGTGACAGTTTGGGCTTTCAACTTAGTCTCTGGTTGGGTTTCCAAATTTTAACATTTTATGAGGTTTTTCATTTTGCAAGATTTCAAACGAGGTCCAATCAAAATAAAATCTATGCCTTATATTACTTTCTCGTTTGTATATTTTGCCTACCCCAAACGGTGCATTTTATGAATTTGTTTGTAGTTGACTGCTGTGTGAAAATTGTAGCATCAGCTTTTGTGTACTGATGCTTTGTATTGCATGGAAATTGATATATTTGAATGCTGATTTGATGCTTTAGCATTCAAGAATGTGGAAACATCAATTCTTTATCCTTTGCTACCTTGATTTCTTGCTGTGTTCCTACCTTCGACTATGAGGACCATGATTCTGGTAAGTGTGTGATAATTTTCTATTTCTAATTTTTGCTTTCTATGATTGTATCATTCAACCTGAGATAATTGGCAAGTATGGGATATTTCCTTTTCTGCAGAAATTGAGGATGATGATTCAGCTATTCAGGATCAAGAGGAAATAAGTACTCTTAAGAAGGTAAATCGTTTTATTCATGCGGTTTTTGCAGTTTTACCTGCCTTTTGTGTAGATGTTTTCTGCTTTGTATATTTCTTTAAACTATTGTTCATTGTTTGGTATTTATCTGGAAGGAATTTGAGAGTAGACAAAATGAATCAGCTTCGGATACCCCTGTCTGTGCTAAAAAGGCAAAGCAAGTTGCTTCTGAGAAGACTGGTACTCTCTCTCTCTCTCTCTCTCTCTGACGCGCACATATACGCACACACGGCTAAGCAGGCATTATTTCATTAAGGACTTCTGTTACTGAATTATGTGATGCATATCATCTATTGTGCCTGGTTTGGTATACTAAATAGCAGTTTTTATCGTATTTTCTAATTTTACATTGAAATGTTAAATTATGTTTTAGGTTTTATATGATAAAATATATGCAAATTTGTTACAGATGGAAGGCAAAAGAATAAGATTGAAGATGCAAGTGAAGGTGATGAGGATGGTTCCAGCGATGAATCTGATGAGGTAATGTTACTTGAATGGTTTCATAAGGATAGAGTTATTCAATTCGTTTACAGACCACATCTATGTAGCATTTTGCCTTCATCTTTGGAGCTACCTAATATTGATGTTTCTCATTTAGCTCATTGCTTATGAATGCATGCGTGAAATCATCTGTTACTGATAGCATACTTTGAATGCATTTGCTTTACCATTTGGCGCCGTGCTCTCTCAAAACCTTAGCTCCCACTCTTTCACCGTCGTTTGCTTGTGGATTCAATGGTTTTTTGGGGTAAGCCTCTCTTTTTGGTATTGCCTTTATTTACTCATTCATTTGCCGCCTCCCAGCGTTTAGGTTATCTTGCTGCTATGCTCTCTGTGCTATTAAACATGCATTTTCCTTTTTGTGATGGATGTTATGGCGCTGAGACTTATTTTGATTCAGTATGTTTGCCTCTTTACTTTGCATGCCGTCCCAGATCGTTTATTCATTGTGCTTTCCCACGTTTGAAATTGTGGCTGCAAAATAAGCTCGTATTCCTTTAATGCCTCTATCCAATGCTTTGAAATTTGTTGAACGATTTTTGAACTTCTTGGCTGTGGTGATTTTTCATGACTGGATTTTTTTTAGGGTTGTGGGGTTTGCATGACTTATTATTGGCTTCCTGAACATGTATTTTCAAAGGATGATTTCTGAATTAAATCGTTGACCACCGTTTGTATGAATTTTTAGTTTTAGAAGTGTATTTTTGAAAGCAGAATGTGGATTAATCCTTCCTGTCGTGTTGTTGTTATGGTTGTGCTCTGTGTAACAATTCCGGATTGGTTGTTGATTTTAGCTGCAGAAGTGATGGCCGGAGAGCCTCTATCAGTAGTGCCTAAGGAGGACCATATTATACACTTGTCACAGGTTAGTGCATTGTTTTTCCTTTTCTAGTTTTCCACTTTAATTGTTTCAGATGCTAATTCTGTATGCAATCCCTGTGTACATGAAACACCTTGGAATTTACTTTTATTTTGTTGATTGCTCTAAAGGTTTGTCTGGGTGAGGCAGCGGGAGATGACCAGGGTGCTGTCTGTGTTAAGATTGGGGAGCAGAAGATTGTTTTGGGAAATCTTTCATCTGAGAAGATACCCCAGATGCCGGTTGATTTGGTTTTTAAGAATGAGTTTGTACTCGCTCACAACATGAAAAACAAGAGTGTACATTTCTTCGGCTATCAAATTTACGTGGGAGATGAATATCCTATCAACTTTTATTATTGGTGTTAAAATTCACACTGCTTTGTGGGTATTTTTTTAATATAGAATGTTTATTTGTTCTTTCGAAAAGAAAATAATAGTTAGGGCTGTCAGCTGGTCTCTGGCTATCCTTGAGTGGAGTCTCTAGATTTTATTTTCTTATAACATATTTCAGTTTGCAAGATTTGAAAAGAGGTCCAACTACTATAAAAGATGCGGGAACAGGTTTCTGGTTTTCATTACTTTGTTGTTTACATATTTTGACTTCTTCTCCAAACATTTCTATTTCAATTTTAGTCTTCAGATTTTATGAAGTTTGTGTGTGGTTGACCGTTGTTGCAAATGGTGTTTAAATCTTACCACAGTTCCTTGTTTAAGGTAGTGAAAGGTTTTGTGTTTTGAACTTCTGAAGTCTTGTATTGCCTGGAATCTGACATATATCGTACGATGGTTTGAATATTGAAACATCTGGTTGTTATCCATTGCTTCCCTTGACCTTTTCTTTTGTGTTCCTACTTCTGAATCAGAGAATCCTGGTCAGTACGCTGTATTTTCCTTTTTCTGTTTTTTATTATTATGAAATGTATCATTCAACCTGGGATCATTGATTACTGATTTTCTATTATGCAGAAAGTAATTCTGATGATATGTATGATTCTAGTGAGCGTGAAAATTCTGAATTTGCTGAATACTTTCGTGATTTTCATAATGTAAGATTACTTAAATGGTTTCATAAGAATAGAGTTATTCATTTTGCCTTCATTTGTGGGCCAACCTAACAATGATGCTCTTTGTTTTCCTGTTTGCACTGTTGATGATTGCATTTGTGTATGCTTTTGGTACTGATTGCCAACGTTGAATTCATTTGGCAGCTTCGCGAAATCAGGAAGGAACGCAATATTCCTGGTAAGAAAGATAAACCTTCTGATAATCATTTGAATAGATTTCAGCAATATGGTTTTTTTATGGGTGATCAATCTGCTGGGTCACACGATAGTTTTTTTATGGACGACGGGGATGAGGATGCTAATATGTAAAGACGTTATTTTCTTGAGAGTCTGCTGTGTTGTTTAACTCCTAGCTAGTGTATTTTCTCTAATGAGTGTGTTGTTGAACTCCTAGCTAGTTTGTGTATGGCGAGGATGAGGATGCTAATATGTAGAGATGTTATAAGATGCCGTAAAGTTGCTTTAGTATCTGGTTATGATGTCCTGTAGTGTAAAAGATTTCTTTCCTGTTAATGGAACCATTTGCCAGTTTATAATTTGATGCCCTAAAGAGTGCTTAATTTTTGGTTCGGTTATTGTCTTCTAAGATTTCACTTTTCTATCCTTGAATTTTTGCTTCTGCAAGTTCAAAATTTCATTAGAAAGAATAGAATTGATCAAGAGCAGCAAAACAGGTCTGCATCATATATGGGGATCAAAAATCCATCTGTTGTTTAATGGTACAGCTGCCTTGGATTTTCTTCTTACAGCTTGCTTTTGCTCTTCTTAATTTGTGCTTTACAAATTTCATGCCTTTTTTTGTAAAACATTTGGAATTTCTGCACTTCTTCCATCGACCGATGAGAAACTTAGTGTATGTTTGTGGTAACTCTTAACTACAAAATATTTGGAGGGCTCGTTTGGAAGTGCATTTAAAATGACTGAAAGTACTTTTGGTGAAATATTTTTGGAACCAATCTTAAATAAAAATGCAAGTTAATCTTGCAACTGAAGTGATTAAAAATGTTTCCAATTGCACCTGAATTTGTGTTTGAATACAAGGACAATACCAACAGGGAACCATCTATGTTTTGCACACATACAATCACGATGTTGGCTCGGACAGGAATTAGCAAGTCTCGTCTTTTGTTTGCACCCAAATTCGAATTCATCCTCATGTAAAGATGTATTAGATGAGAATGGACCTTTTTTTTTCTTGGATAATAATTTAGATATGAACTTAGGAAATGAAATGTAAAAGGAAAATCGCATTTTCTAAGGTGTGGACAGTGCGTGTGGACGGAATGTGGATTGTAGGATTAAATTTAAATGGCTGAAAGTGAATCCATCAGAAATGGTTCACCTCATGCTAGTGTTACATCATCAAGTGAACTTTGGACGGTAGGATGCAAAGTGAGACCGATCTTGAGTTGCATGATGTTGTGTAAGGCACATTGAATTTAAGATGTTAAGTAGACCTGAAACTGTGAACAGAAAAAATGTTCAGTTTCATTCATGTGCTGAAGAAGCCAACCAGGAGTGCAAACCAATATGTTGAGCTTATTTGCGCGCACATGCCCTTTTTTGGCACCTTTTGGACCTTCGATTAGAAGACCAGCACTAAAACCATGGTGCCTTCCAACCGAATTCAACACAAGAAAAGCTTGAGCGGCCAATTCCCTTGTTAGAGAAAGTACGATGTCGCCCACACCATCCTCATGACACCATCTCTCTCTGTACAATTTTTCCAAGAGCTGATAAGGAAAAGGTAACTAAACTCACAGCAACCTGAATAGTTTTGTTTTCTTTTTCACAATTTCAAACGTGCTAAATTTTCAATTAGAAGATGTGCTTCCATATGCACTCGAATTCAAATTCCATATTTAGCTAAAGGCATAATATCTCTTGCATAAAAAAATAAAATAAAATAAAACCCTAAAAACATACTGGTATAACGAAAGCTAGAGTTTTCCTGGATCCAGCCTTGAAGCACTGCGAACATCTCTGTCGCATAGGGTGTGGGGCAAAGCGGCCCTCTGAATATAAGTAATTATATCATACTTGGATTGGCGTAAGGTGTCCGTAGTATTATTAGAGATGGGCAACTGCTCGAACCTAGTGGTGTAGGCGTATCGCGAAAAGAGGGTGGTGTTGCTGATGTGACCGACATGTAAGTGTAAGGGGAAATCCGGAAAAGACGTGAGGTTGGAGATGCGTACGGGTTGGTGGGATTCGATCCACGATTTCAAAAGCTCGATTTCTTGGAGTTGATCTGAGAGTTTCTTTTGGATGCGGTATTTCTTTGATTTGGGTTTTCTCATTGTGGCTTGGTTGTGTTTCAACTTTGGATTGTGGATGAAGTAGGGGAAACAGATTCTAGAGAGAGGGGCATGGTCTTAGAAAGAGCAGGTGAAGATACTGTGGAGCCAAAAATAATCACAAGGCGACACGTGGATTCTTGGGTAAAAGAGGACAAAAATACTCTTGAGGCATACTGGGATTCCTACACGCGAGCAGCGGGCAATTATCCCTAATCCAAGTCAAAAGTGCCCAAAAAAAGGTAACAAATTCAAAGTTATCTCATCCATCTTTATCTTAGGTAATTACTTCATAACCTACAAATTATTTCATATAAATAGAGATTAATTGGCTAATTAATCCATTAATCACCAATTTAATCACCCATTATATCAAATAAGTCACCCAAATATATCCCATTCAACCCTAAAAATAGGCAATGGCCGGCCACCTCCCTTTCTTCCTAACCTTTCTCATTTTTCTCCATTTTATTACCCCATTTATGCAAATAATCACTTTTGTAACCATCAATTTATTCTTTAAGGTTTAATTAGCCAATAAATTGGCTAATTAAACCAAAATTTCAACCACAAAACCCCTTCAAGGCCGGCCATTCCTTCACAAAAAAGGGCAAGCCTAACCCTATAAATAGGCTCCTATTTTCACCAAAAACTCATTCCAATTATCTTGCAAAAAATCCCAAATTCTCTAAACACTCTTTCTTTCTAAAATTCTAAGTAATTATATCATACTTGGATTGGCGTAAGGTGTCCGTAGTATTATTAGAGATGGGCAACTGCTCGAACCGGCCATTGCTAGAATTCTCTAGAATTCAAATATCAATTCAGCTGGTGTTGATCTTCAACAGACTATAGTGACAGTTTGGGCTTTCAACTTAGTCTCTGGTTGGGTTTCCAAATTTTAACATTTTATGAGGTTTTTCATTTTGCAAGATTTCAAACGAGGTCCAATCAAAATAAAATCTATGCCTTATATTACTTTCTCGTTTGTATATTTTGCCTACCCCAAACGGTGCATTTTACGAATTTGTTTGTAGTTGACTGCTGTGTAAAAATTGTAGCATCAGCTTTTGTGTACTGATGCTTTGTATTGCATGGAAATTGATATATTGAATGCTGATTTGAAGCTTTAGCATTCAAGAATATGGAAACATCAATTCTTTATCCTTTGCCACCTTGATTACTTGCTGTGTTCCTACCTTCGACTATGAGGACCATGATTCTGGTAAGTATGTGATATTTTCTATTTCTAATTTTTGCTTTCTATGATTGCATCATTCAACCTGAGATAATTGGAAAGTATGGGATATTTCCTTTTCTGCAGAAATTGAGGATGATGATTCAGCTATTCAGGATCAAGAGGAAATAAGTACTCTTAAGAAGGTAAATCGTTTTATTCATGCGGTTTTTGCAGTTTTACCTGCCTTTTGTGTAGATGTTTTCTGCTTTGTATATTTCTTTAAACTATTGTTCATAGTTTGGTATTTATCTGGAAGGAATTTGAGAGTAGACAAAATGAATCAGCTTCGGATACCCCTGTCTGTGCTAAAAAGGCAAAGCAAGTTACTTCTGAGAAGACTGGTACTCTCTCTCTCTCTCTCTCTCTGACGCGCACATATACACACACACGGCTAAGCAGGCATTATTTCATTAAGGACTTCTGTTACTGAATTATGTGATGCATATCATCTACTGTGCCTGGTTTGGTATACGAAATAGCAGTTTTTATCGTATTTTCTAATTTTACATTGAAATTTTAAATTATGTTCTAGGTTTTATATGATAAAATATATGAAAATTTGTTACAGATGGAAGGCAAAAGAATAAGATTGAAGATGCAAGTGAAGGTGATGAGGATGGTTCCAACGATGACTCTGATGAGGTAATGTTACTTGAATGGTTTCATAAGAATAGAGTTATTCAATTCGTTTACAGACCACATCTATGTAGCATTTTGCCTTCATCTTTGGAGCTACCTAATATTGATGTTTCCCATTTAGCTCATTGCTTATGAATGCATGCGTAAAATCATCTGTTACTGATAGCATACTTTGAATGCATTTGCCTTACCATTTGCGCCGTGCTCTCTCAAAACCTTAGCTCCCACTCTCTCACCATCGTTTGCTTGTGGATTCAATGGTTTTTTGGGGTAAGCCTCTCTTTTTGGTATTGCCTTTATTTCCTCATTCATTTGCCTGCTCCCAGCGTTTAGGTTATCTTGCTGCTATGCTCTCTGTGCTATTAAACATGCATTTTCCTTTTTGTGATGGATGTTATGGCGCTGAGACTTATTTTGATTCAGTATGTTTGCCTCTGTACTTTGCATGCCGTCCCAGATAGTTTATTCATTGTGCTTTCCCACGTTTGAAATTGTGGCTGCAAAATAAGCTCATATTCCTTTAATGCCTCTATCCAATGCTTTGAAATTTGTTGAACGATTTTTGAACTTTTTGGCTGTGGTGATTTTTCATGACTGGATTTTTTTTAGGGTTGTGGGGTTTGTATGACTTATTATTGGCTTCCTGAACAGGTATTTTCAAAGGATGATTTCTGAATTAAATCGTTGACCACCACTTGTATGAATTTTTAGTTTTAGAAATGTATTTTTGAAAGCAGAATGTGGATTAATCCTTCCTGTTGCGTTGTTGTTATGGTTGTGCTCTGTGTAACAATTCCGGATTGGTTTTTTATTTTAGCTGCAGAAGTGATGGTCGGAGAGCCTCTATCAGTAGTGCCTAAGGAGGACCATATTATACGCTTTTCACAGGTCAGTGCATTGTTTTTCCTTTTCTAGTTTTCCACTTTAATTGTTTCAGATACTAATTGTGTATGCAATCCCTGTGTACATGAAACCCCTTGGAATTTACTTTTATTTTGTTGATTGCTCTAAAGGTCTGTCTGGGTGAGGCAGCGGGAGATGATCAGGGTGCTGTCTGTGTTAAGGTTGGGGAGCAGAAGATTGTTTTGGGAAATCTTTCATCTGAGAAGATACCCCAGATGCCGGTTGATTTGGTTTTTAAGAATGAGTTTGTACTCGTTCACAACATGAAAAACAAGAGTGTACATTTCGCCGGCTATCAAATTTACGCTGGAGATGAATATCCTATCAATTTTTATTATTGGTGTTAAAATTCACACTGCTTTGTGGGTATTTTTTTTTTATATAGAATGTTTATTTGTTCTTTCGAAAAGAAAATAATAGTTAGGGCTGTCAGCTGGTCTCTGGCTAACCTTGAGCTGCGTCTCTAGATTTTATTATCTTGTAACATATTTCAGTTTGCAAGATTTGAAAAGAGGTCCGACTACTATAAAAGATGCGAGAACAGGTTTCTGGTTTTTTTTACTTTGTTGTTTATATATTTTGACTTCTTCTCCAAACATTTCTCTTGCAATTTTATTCTTGAGATTTGATGAAGTTTGTGTGTGGTTGACCGTTGTTGCAAATGGTATTTAAATCTTACCACAGTTCTTGTTTAAGGTAGTGAAAGGGTTTGTGTTCTGAACTCCTGAAGTCTTGTATTGCCTGGAATCTGATATATATCGTACGATGGTTTGAATATTGAAACATCTGGTCGTTATCCATTGCTTCCTTGACCTTTTCTTTTGTGTTCCTACTTCTGAATCAAAGGAAAGAAGGTTAGTGATGGTGTACCCCTGTGGAATCTAAACACTCAAGCCACGTGAATGCCGCATGGGCGAGTGTTTTAAAAGGACTGTCACAATCAGTCAGTATCATACGAGGAAGAAAGCAACGATGGATGGCCCATCAAACAATTTCAACCCCGTGACATAGATCAACTCTGATGCAAGATCTGCATCGAAGGTGATACATGGAGATGAACGCTACAGGACAAATTGCTAGAAGCAAATGATGTTAGGATAAAATTATGGCTAAATAAGGATGTATTTAGCTTCGTTTGACAAGAATCAACAAACATGAGGAAAGTTTTTGGTTGAAGAATCAGAGAAAAAACTATCCATGAGAAGAAGGCTGCGACTTGAAAATAAGAATATCATAGTGGAGAAAATGAAGAAGGGTTGAAGAAACTTGTGATTTGGGGAGGCTATTTAAAGGCAAATCACCCAAAGATCTCACAGTTGAAAGTGAAAAATCGTGCACCTCATGATCGACACTTAAGAAGATCAAAGTTAATTAATAAAATGTGTGGAAAAAGCAGGCGTGTAAAACGGAGGTATTCATCATCCTGGCAGTTGATCTTTTTCGGTGATTGTAAACTAAACGATACGTGTTCCAACTTACTCTGAAAAGCATGATCTTTGTTAGCAATACATCCTCAATGGGAACAGATCGCCTCTCAAATGGATAGTAAGGCTGATCCGAATACAATTACCTCAAAAATTCAATAATCGACTCACTAGCTCTGGGCGGAGCTGCGTCAGACGAAGTTGGGTGCCACCATCACTCTACTTCGGGGCACTAGGCAGAACCCTAGCAACTCCACAAGATGACCATGCTTATTCTGCAAGACACGTGATCTGATCCAGATATGGACACAATCAGATCCTATAAGTCTTGGAGTCCCTACAACTAGGGATAGGCATGCATCGCAAGTAATCACAACTCCTAAGATGACGTAATAACTAGGATTCGTCTATGGTAACGTAATCTATACAATTGAATTCTCATAGCCACTTCTTGAGTCTAAAATCATTCACTAACTTGACCGCTGGAGAGCCTTTGGCCGGCACACCCCCCCCCCCCCCCCCCCCCCCCCCCCGGGGCCTAAGGCTTGCTTACAGTTGTTTTAATATTTTACAGGTTGCCCAGGTTTACTTGGATCCGCTCACGGAGATGCGCAGATTTGGTCCCAACAATATTTAGACTTTTAGGAAGTTATGGATCATAACTCCGGTCGGTAAACCTTCCGGACCGAGTTGCGTAGGGTTGTCTACCTTACAATTGACCACTTTGACCGAGGATTGACTTTTGGTCAAATGTTCCAAATCATTTTTAAATACTAAATTTAAGCCACGATAGAGTTTAGCAGGCTCATTTGAATCAACAGTCATCCAGGGGATGTGCTCCTTGGGTTACATGTAAGTGGCATCTTACTGTGGTATGTGCGTATTGGACTTCTAGATGATAAATGACAACTAGTATAAAGTGGCAGCAGAGGGTTATGTTAGAATCATTTGGTAAAACTTGTATGTATGTGTGATTATTTCTCGTCTGTCTTGTTAAATTGATAATGTGTACGTTAGTAATTATAATTCATGTCGATTTGATGTATGTTGTGTAATGATGTGACTGCACCATGTAGCAATGGTACATGCATGGTCCCGCCTGGTCAATATGCATAAAAAGACCATACGCTTTTGGGGGTGACTCCACTTAGTTAATCCGCTTAGGATTCACTGCCTACCTAGTTACACTGGCTCCATAGGTGGTTTCACATAGATAATTCGCATTGGGAACCACACTATTAGAGGTAGGAACATGGTCCTGCCTAGTTAGTTCACATTAAAGGACCACATGCACTTTGGAGGTGACTCTGCCTGGTTAATTTGCATTGTTGGTCCTTGCCTACTCCATTTACCTCCATAGATAGTCTCGCCTAGTTAATCTGTATTAGGTACCACATTATTGGATGATTGTCTACAGTCCGTCTAGTTATTCTGCATTGGGGAACCACACTATTGGAGAAAGGTATATAGTCCTACTTGGTTAATCCGCATTGGGGGACCCCGCGGACTTTAGGGGTGACTCTACCTAGTTAATCCGCATTAGGGGTCACTGCCTGTTCTGTTTACTTCCATAGGTGGTCCTGCCTGGTTAATCCGCATTGGGAGACCATATTATTAGATGATTACGTACGATTCCACTTGGAGATGATTACCTACGATCCCACTTGGTTAATTGCAGTGGGGGACTATTTGCATACTAGGGACTCCACCTGGTTAATCCGCATTTGGGGGTCACTGCCTACTTGCTCACATTAGATCTATAAGTGGTTTGGAAATTGTATTCTAATTGGGATTCTGTTAAGTGGTCTGGATACCCCACTTCACCTCAATTTTCGTTAAGTGGTTCTGAAATTTATTCTAATCGGGATTTCGTTAAGTGGTTTGGATACCCGCTTCGATATGATTTCCATTGAGTAGTCCATAAATCGTATAATTGGGATTTCCTTGAATGGTCTGGATACCTGCTTAGCCTCGATTTTCGTTAAGTGGTCTGAAAATCATATTATAATCAGGATTCCGTTGAGTGGTTTGGATTTGATTTCCGTTGAGTGGTGTAGAAATTATATTATAATTGGGACTTCTTGTGAGTTATTATGAATTTATGGAGTATGGATGTGATTGTTGTTATTATGATCATATTAATTGATCAATATGGCTAGAGAATGATATTGTTCTTCAATGGTTCTTTAATATGTTACATGTTATGAATTGCGTATTGTGTTGAAAACATAATGATTTATGTGATTGATGAACTAAATTTTTTTGATGTCATATGGATTCGTTATGTGGCCTTGAATCTAATAAGTCATGCTTGTTGAGTTCCAATAATTGATTGAGGAATGTTATGTTTTTCTACTATAACATATTGTGATAAACGTCGTAGTGTAGTGAATGGTGAACTATGAATAGTTTGATCTCATTTGAGGTACGTAGGTAGTCTAATAGGGAGGTTAGATGCAGCCACAAAGTGAAAAAAAAAAGTTACTCCGCTATTGGATCTTGAATAATGTCTTGTTCATGTCTCAGAGTCGAGGCATGATGGTGTCTTGGTCATGTCTCGGAGGCGAGATATGACAGACGTACAGGTACTTGGTTATGTCACGTATCAATCCCTGTCATATCTTGAGATCGGGGTGTGACAATTTTAGTGGTATCAGAGCTTAGGTATTAGATTTTAGTATCTTTTCTTGAGTGTTTGAAATTGTGCCATGAGATTGGCATGTATCGTATCATGGATATTAATTATGGCCAATTGATTTGTGTTTTTACTGTCAAGTTCTTATTCGATGGGATATTAATAGTGTTGTGAGAATTTTTAATGTTGTGGCCAAAATGATTATGGATGCGTTGTGAACTAAAATTCGGAATAATCGATTTTAATGATAAAAGGTTGTGCGAGTGGTTTCAAAAGAAAGTACTGGAAAATTTTGAAGATGAAATTCATATAAGGGGGAAGGATGTGAAATCTCGTTTCTGGAATTTCATTAATTATTTACGTATCTCATTTTTTTAATTTCATATATCGTATTACATTATTTATAATTTTGTTCTAACTACACTAATTTTAGAATTTGAATCGTATAGTTAAAAGTTTGTATTTTTGTAATTAATCATTTAAAATTCGTAGACCTTTCGGGCCACAGTTAGTGTTTTTGAATAGTGTTCTACTCCATGAATGCGTATGCGAAAACCATTCCCAATTGGAAGCTGCCAAATGGCAGCAAGGGAGAGAAGAACAAGTAGAGGCAATGGAGAGTTTAGAGAAAGGGGGACCAATGAGAGAAGAGGGTGGGAGGAGTGAGCGATCAAGAAGAGGGCACCCAATAGATTATGCCCCCACGACCCGCTCGCGACCTTTTACCCAATTCCCTGCTGCCTCAAGTTTTCGTTAGAGAGTTTGACAACTTGTGGAACCAACAACAAAACCCCAACCTCCCTTTGGACATTGGTGCAGAGGTGAAGACATGGTGGTGCCTTGAAAATTTCGGCACCATGGCCTTCATCGGCCTATTTTGAGGCTTTACATATGTTTTCTGGCTTTAGCATAGGTATGAAAGTTATTCTACTCTGCAAAATCTACATTTTGATATATTTTGAAACATATGGATCCCCAATACAGATTAACCAGGCAAGACCACCTATGGATCTAATGTGATCAAGTAAGCAGTAACCCCTCCCCCAAGTGTAGATTAACCAGGTGGTTCTGCTTGGTTAATCCGCAATGGAGGACCACATCCTGATTGATTACCTATTGTAGGCTTCAGCCAAACTGTGTCTCTCTATAGCCCTATACTAGTACCTATTACATATATGAAATATGAGATTGAAAGTCTATGTGGCTCAATCTAGAAAGTGACGATTGAACCAAGTAGTTTACATGATGGTGTTGCCCAAAAAGAGAATGGTTTCAGATGTGACTCATTCCTACTCGCAACGAAGAGACGTAATGTTGAAAAAGATACCAATCTCATTCCTACACGTGATTGTATTTATGATGGTGTGTCATTCCTACACAACTTCGGGTTGTGTGATAATCGAATGTTATCTCAATAGACGTGTGATGAGATTCAAAATTGAATAACCATTCCTATACGTAATAATGATGCGTATGGTGGTTAAGTTATAGAATATGTAGCAATTGGACCCTTATGATTATTTGAAAAATGATGAAAGGCGAGTGGTGAGGCACAATTTGAAGAGAATGATGGAATAATATTGATGGTGATGATATAGACGGTTGATACGGTATACAGAATAAATGTCATGTGTGGACGTAGCACTACTTTGACATTTAATCATTTTATGCTATTTATTTTCACATATGTTGTATTATTATCACTCACACGAGCTTCGCAGCTTCTCCGGATTTTGTTTTGTCCAGTGCACCATTCCTACAGCGTATGTTTATTTTGCAGAGTAACTGGTAGCGGTTAAAGGAGAAGATTTCAAGTGGTGTAGCTGTGAGGG
The DNA here is from genome assembly GCA_036320875.1 of Cotoneaster glaucophyllus. NCBI lineage: Eukaryota > Viridiplantae > Streptophyta > Magnoliopsida > Rosales > Rosaceae > Cotoneaster > Cotoneaster glaucophyllus. Next base: position 18,024,492 of record CM070072.1, read on the forward strand.
CAGTGCACTTGAGATTAGGTATTGCCACCCTTTGTTGTAAGTTATTCCGCTAAAGCTCTGATGTATATTATATGTATGAGTATCAGTGACTCTATGTATTTTATATTGTACCGTCGATGTCCTTCCGTCACGTGTCGATTTCATGCATATATTGGGATCAGGGCGTGACGAAAAATATATTCGTTCAATTGACGTATAATAATTTAGTAAATATTAATTTCGTCATTAAATATTTGATGAATAAAATGGTTTAATGAATGGATCTTGTGGAGCATAAAAATTAAAGCTAAACATTGATAATGTTGGCTGATATTTGATATCTCACATAAGTACTATTGGTCTGGATTCTCATGAATTTGGATTCATATGAAAAAATTTTAACTTGCCCACAAAATGCAACTCACACAAATTCGGTGAATAATTTGTGTGTGTGTGTGTGTGTGTGTGTGTGTGTGTGTGTGTGTGTGTGTGTGTGTATTGTTTGCCACAAGTGTGTAAAAGTTGGACATATGAGACCTCAACGTCGAATGAAAGAAAAAAATAAATAATCTCAATCTAGATGAGGGCCTGAAAAAGCAAATTATGCCAACTAATGATAAATTCATCTGACTCTGAAGAGCATAAAAATGAAGTAGCAGTTCTTGAAGACAAAGAGCTGGTACATCATCGATGGATGAAAGCAGCATGTAGTCATAAGAAGAAAGTGCTTGCAAATTAAATCTTTGTGTAATCACCAAAGAAGAAAGTCTAATTCTAGACTTGATACATAGGCTAGAAGATCCTTTAGAGAAAAGAGAAGTTTTAGAAAAATATTTAGATATGGCAAAAGAAAAGAAAAGGCTTGAGCCAAGTGGAAGACAGCCAGTCGAAGCTTATAACTTCAAAACAATTGTTGATAGAATAGCTAAAAAAGAACGTACATTAGCTTAAATATAGCATGAAATTAATACTGCAAAAGAAGAAATTAAGGGATTAAAACATAGAGTTCAAGTCCTCAAACTCTATCAGTTCTCGCCTGAAGAAAAGGTTCGAAGTAGAGGCAACAGGACTGAAACTGAACGCGAGTTTCAACATCTGATGGAGGATTTCACAAGAAAGAAGAAAGACAAGTCGTCAGCAGATGAACCAGTATTACAGATTACCGATCTAAATAGCAGTGTCTCAACCTTGAAGTATGTTAGTAGCATCGACAAGGTAATTTCTCAAAAATGGTATTCTATAATTACCTTTGTTATTAATAAAACTTTCAGGTTCTCGATCGAGACTCTCATTGATTCAGGAGCAGACTTGAATTGTATAAATGAAGGAGTTGTACCAACGAAGTACTTCTCAAAAACCTTTCAAGGTCTGCGAAATGCCCACTGATCAACCTATGAAAATTTAGTATAAGGTGTCAGATGCCGCAGTTATTCAAGATGAGGTTTGTTTTGAAACCCTTTTTCCTTATGGTTAAAGGACTAAGCCATGTTGTGATTTTAGGTACTCTTTTCATCAACATGCTCTACCAGTTCAAAGTTTCAGAAGAAGGAATTGAAACCAAAGTTGCAAAGGTAAAATTCACATTTTCTAGGGAACCTCAAATGCAGTACGTAAATGCCATACAAAAGAATATTCAAAACAAAGAAAATTTTCTTTGTTCTCTGAAAGAAGAAATGCATTTTAAGAGAACTGAAGAACAACTCACCATGAAGACGGTGAAAGATAAGATTGAGTCAATACAAAAGGAATTTGAAAAAACAGGTCTGTGCTGAAATTTCAAATGCCTTTTGGTATCGTAAGAGGCATATTGTAGAACTACCCTATGAGCCTGATTTTGATGAAAAGAAAATCCCTACCAACGCTAGACGAATAGCAGACTGGTAGAGATTTGCAAGAAAAAAATTAATGAACTTCTTGAAAAGAAGTTAATCCGAAAAAGCTACTCTCCTTGGAGTTGTTCAGCATTTTATGTTGAAATGCCGTTGAACTTGAGCGAGGAGCACCCATGTTCGTTATCAATTACAAACCTTTGAATAAAGCTCTTAGATGGATTAGATATCCTATTCCAAATAAGAAGTATTTGTTAGAAAGGTTAAATCAAGCGGTAATATTTTCAAAATTCGATATGAAATTTGGATATTGGCAAATTCAAATTGCTGAAAAAGACAGGTATAAAACTGCATTCAATGTCCCATTCAGACATTAGAATGGAACGTAATGCCATTTGGATCCAAGAATGCTCCTTCAGAATTTCAAAACATAATGAATGATATCTTTAATCCTCACTCCACCTTTACTATTGTTTATATTGATGATGTTTTGGTTTATTCTAATTCATTAGAACAACACTTTAAACATCTAAATATCCTTTTGAAAGTGGTGAAGAATGCAGGTTTAGTAGTCTCAGCTCGAAAGATGAAACTCTTTCAAACCAAGGTTCAATTTTTAGGGCATAATATTCATAAAGAAATAATTTTGCCTATTGATCGAGCTATTGATTTCGTTAATAAATTTCCAGATGAAATTCTGGATAAAAAACAATTACAATGTTTTTTGGGCAGTCTAAATTATGTAAGTAATTTTTACAAGGATTTAGCAAAAGATAACAAGCTGCTCTATCAACGGTTGATGAAGAATCATGTTCCTTGGACCGAGGAACAAACTTGAGCGGTACGACTTTTAAAGAAAAAGGTCAAAGAACTCCCTGCTTAGCATTGGCAAATCCAGAAGCATTCAAAATAGTGGAAACCGACGCTTCTGATGAAGGTTGTAAAGGAGTTTTGAAACAAAAAACTGAAGATGGCAAAGAAGCTTTAGTCCGCTTCACTTTTGGTGTTTGACAACCAGCCCAGAAAAACTATTCAACTGTTAAGAATGAACTCTTATCCATAGTCCATGCAGTTACTAAATTCGAAAGTGATCTTCTTAAAAGCGATTCCTGATAAGGGTAGACTGTAAGGCTGCTAAAGATATATTGTTGAAAGATTTAAAAATTTAGCTTCAAAAAAGATATTTTCCAGATGGCAAGGGATAATGTCAGCTTTTGATTTTGATATTGAACATGTTAAGGGTGAATTTAATTCGTTGCCTGATTTCTTAACTCGTGAATTTTTGCAGGGCACCTCAAAGGAAGAAGGAGCAGAATCTTGCCCTCGCTAGAAGAAGCTCTACCTCAATCCAGAGAGGTTCTACTTCATCCTCCCAAAATCCAAACCCAATCTCATCTGTTCTCTCTTATAACAAAGGCAGGGAGAAGGTTGTAGCTGACAATCATTTTAGATGCACCATGGCGATTCCTCTGATGAACATAGAGGATTCCGATCTACTATTATCTCCGCGAAAGGTTGATGAAAATACCACCGAGATCATATCCGTTCATTTCTCAAGCCAAGATATTGGTACGAAAGACTTCTGATAGAGACAGAATCAGTCAATGTTGTTCATAGATACAGTAATGAAACGAACAACATGATTGCATTTTCAAAAATTACGATACTAAAAGTTATCTTTTTAGAAGAATGGGGAAATAGCCTCTATCATCTGCGTCTACACTCCAGCCCTGATATGAGTCCACGAGGGTATATTTTTTGGATTACCAGAAAGCTTGGGATGTAGTGCTATGTTTCCAAAACATTCGCTATTCCCATACATGGTTCATCTAGTTTTGTTTTAGATCTCTGATAGAGGTTCCTAACTGGTTTAGAACTTGGTTTATTGTTTGGGGTCCAAATTTGGATTATTTGCCCCAAGTGATTGTTGATTCTTTTCTAGATAATTTTAATAAAGAAAATGTTGATTATCCTGATAAAAGGAAGCTGTTTCTCTAGTTCATGATGATTTATGAACTCTCTTGGATCCTGAAATGGGACTATGGTTTCGTAGACGACGATGATGGTGCTTGTGATTTTGTTTCCTAGCTTGAAAGACGACTCTTTATCCGATGGTGGGACAAGTTTCACCTGGAGCATCTTAAGCCAGACGTTTTCAAGGCCAGAAGAATCTTGCCTGATAGGCACTGTGCTATTGAATCTTCCCGTTCAACTCCTGAATCATCATCATCCTCAAAAGCTGAAAAACTGAAGTCTTTAATCGAGTCCATCCCATCTTGTTCAAAGAAAGATTTAAAAGAAAAGGTTCTCAAAATCCTTGAGTTGGACAGCCTAGATGACGAAGAGATGAGATATGAAGACACGTCATCGTAGCACAACATGGATGAAGATTATGGAGAAGACAATGAGGACGATTGCTATGGAATATGTCCTCCTATCTGTCCAAAGAAATAAAAGCATGAAATGCTTTTCTCTGAAAAAAGATAAGATAAGATGTTTGCTGTCTGAAATCTAGATGACTGTCTTCATGTTTTTTTGAATAAATGTCCTTTAGTTCATATAGCTTTTGTTGGCAAGTGTTTTTTAAGAAATTTTCTGATGCTCCACGTGAAGCTAAGTCAGTGTCATTGCAAAAAGTGAAGATGCCGCTCATTATTATAGACTGTTTTTTTTATGCTCTGCTGGATATGTTACACCTGGCATTTGAGTCTGCTTTTAATTTTCTATTTAAAGAGCCCCCGAGCTCAGTTGTATGCACATTGAAATGCTTTCAGCTTGCAAAATATAATATTGAGTGTTTGAGTGTCCGAGTGTTTGAAGTTCGGTCTCTCTTTCCAAATGTGGTGTTATCCTGTAACATAAAAGTTTAAGATTAATAAAAAAATGTGAGTTTGCTTCTTTACTTTATGCCTATTTTATCATTTTTTATTACTGTCTTTACCTATCCTTTACTTCATCTTTGTTTATTCCAATTCATAATTGTTGTGTTGTTATCTTTATATATGTATTCTCGACCTATTTATCGATTTAATAATAAATTAAAACAAGATTAAGCATTTTTAATTATTTTAGACGTCTCTGGGCCATTTTGGTATCAGAGCCAAAACTTGCTAGTTATAGGACTCTTATTTAAAGCTTCTAGTTAATCCATACCATTAGATCAAGATACTCTGCACGAACTTCTGACTAAGGTGGGGAGAAGTCGTCAATGGGCCGGATCGCCGTGTGAAGCCCGTAGTGAGGCGTGTAAGGCGTAGGTAGTAAGTCTGTCAACACATCACCTAGGGAACAAAGAAGTAGAGGAACTCTCTTCTAATGGTTGATTTACTTAGATCCTTAAGGAAGAAAACTGTAGGTAGCAGTAGTGGTTCTAATAACAGTAATAGCTTGAGAACAATGAGGATTAAAAATGTTGAAGAAGTAACCATCCTAAATATAGAAAAGAATTTAGAAAACTAGAATATTCCCAATGTCTCAACTTGTGATATTTATTAGAAGGGTGCATTTGAATTTAAGTCCAATTATTCAATAAAAACGGTTGAAAAAAATCATTTCCGTCACTGTGCTAGTGTAGACTTCCAACTACTCTCTTAACACCAAATAGATCAGCATATGCAAAAAGGTCATAACTATTTGCATATAGGATTAATACAGGTTGCGGTGAAACCGTTGACTAGAATAGGGTTATATACCTCAATTCTACTATGTCTAAGAGATAAACATCACAGAAACTTCATTAATTCCATGTTGGGATTAGTATAGTCTTCTTTAAGTGAGGGACCAATTTACTTTAATTGTTACCCGAACTTCTCAGTGTCGTTATCTGACCTTGGAGTCTTAAAGACCCTTACCTTAAGCATGGATACCCAAGGGTATGATATGGACCCTGGATTAGACCTGGCAGTTTCTGACACGACACGAAAATAACGGGTTTCGGGTCAACACAATAACTTATCGGGGCATTATCGGGTGACTCGTTAAGAATCTATTAATAGCAGGTTCTTAACGGGTATACACGCGGGTAACACGTAGGTAACCCGTTTCGACCCGTTAAGAAAAAATTTATTTTGATAATTTTAAAGTTTAATTACTAAAAGATTTATTATAAAATACAATTATCATATTAATATATACAATATATTCTATATTAAATATATAGTTTTGCATTATTATTCTATATAAGTTAAAAAAAAAAAGTTTTAATCATTATTTATTTTTATTATGAGAGTTCCTTATAATCATTACTAGGATAAATTTTACTTAACATGTTGTTGTCCAAAATTAAAATAAACTAGTATAGTATTTGTATAGGCAAGAATTAAGAAGACATACATACAAGTATGAAAAATGTGAAAGAATATATAAACACTCGTGATTCATCATTATTCCTCCACGAGTAGATAATGGTACACTTATTTTATCGTTTAGATTTTTAAAATCCTCCAAACCCTCATGAACAATGTTTTTTATTTGAGGGAAAAATTAATAAAATTAATAATAATTATTGTAGAAGTGTAAACAAATGTAAGAAAAATATACAATCACTCATAGTGACAAGCTTTACAACTTTCATGAATGGGTCAACTTCGAAATCCAACACTATAATCCATAAACCTTACATTTATATTTAACCGTCGATTGTCATTTACGCTTTATTCTTCTTACTGAATTTCATTTTCAAATTTTTTTTTTGGAAAACATGATCATTTGGCGGATGTAAGAAAATGAACGGTTCAGATCTTTGATATCACGTTTCGATATTTACGGTTAACTAAAATATGAGTCGATATCTTATAATTTGTAGAAACTTTATAAACATCAAGCAATATTTTCACTAACCGTAAAACTCTGAATATTCTAAACCGTTCATCTTCTTGCATCCTCTAATAGATCATGTTTTCAAAAAAGAAAATCTGGAAAAAAAAAATATTTGATGAGAATAATGAAGCGTAAATGTAAACAACAATCAGCGGTTAATTTTGATCTATGATTTATATGATTATGGTAGCGAATTTTGAAGTTAGCATGAAAGTTGTAAAGTTTGTCATTACGAGCGTTTATATATTTTTTCTATATTTTTTTTACACTTATTCATTAATTAAAAAACTATTAAAGACTTTAGGTAAGTGAAAATATACTTAAAAGAAAAATGCGTTTTTATGTTTTGGATGTGACAATATAGTATGTATATACTTATTTAGTATTATGTTTTTCATTTGATTATTTATTGGTTTAAAATATATTTTCCTTAACGGGTAACGGGTCGGGTCATATTACCTGTTAATATTATCGGGTCGATTTCAGGTTGGGTCATTTTACCCGTTTATTTTAACGGGTGTCACACGACACGACCCGTTAAGATATCGGGTATGACACGAAAACAACACGAACACGAAAAACACGACACGAATGCCAGGTCTACCCTGGATCATATAATCTTGTTGTGATTTATCGAATTTCATATAAGGTTATGAATACCACTGTACCCCGAGCCCAAGTTATGGATGGTAAGGGACAAACTATTTTGGTCCAAGCTAATTTAGGAAAGGCACATACGATGGTACCAAAAATGATTAGGTGGAATGAAGTTACTCTACCTGAAAGATGGAGATTGCAAGACGCAATTCCTCCTTAGCCTATTCAGAACAGAGAACCTAGTCGAATTAACCAATATGATGATGGAGATGTAGAAATACATTTTAACAATTACCGGTTAACTATGCTAAGCCTAGGTCCTCAACGAAGTGTTGATTCCTTTAGGCAACACCTTTGCAAAACAAATTCTTTTAGGAAGTCAACACCTGTAACAAGCTCATATGATCAAGATCATGAAAGGACTATCCTAGAAGGCCTTAGAAAGACCCAAGAACAAGTGCATTACCCTTTCCATAAGGTCATATATATATATATATATATATATATATATATATATATATATATATATATATATATCGGTTCGGATTTGGGGACGGACATGGATTGGGGACCCCTATAACCATATCCAAAACCATAACCGAATATTATTCACAGTTTTTCCCCATATCCAAAAATATTCCCGATTTTTCATAACCAAATCCAATCCATTCAAACTGTTATCCACGATTATCGGTTTTAACGGTTAAAATTGTCATCCCTAAACCCTTGACAGTGAACAATGGCTATATTGCATGATGGCTATAGATTAATGGACACTTATGAAAACGGCGTGAGTAGGCTGTTTTTATTAATAGACACTTATGAAAACCGTATAGTATCGTGTTGTGTGTAATGAGTACGATACTTTTTTTTTTTGAAAGGAAGCGTTGTATTGAATACTTAGCCCTGCTTTGGCATTTAGGTGCTTAAAAAAAAGGGATGAAAAAAGTTACAGTAAAATTTGTGTTTGGTAAGTATGCTTATTTTCAAAGTCACTGTCATTTTAAGCTGAAAAGTGGCAAAAAGCAAAAGCAGCAAAATACTGCTTCTCAAAACCAGCTTTTTTTTTTTTCAAGAGGCGGGTGAACAGTAGAATTTAATGAAACTTTCACAATCTCAAAAATACCCTCCTCCGTGAGAAAGATCTGGATCAAGACAAAGCGGATCTGGATCAAGACAAGGCAGGTGACCTCGAATGCGACGGCGCCGAGGTGGAAGATGATGCCCCAGGTGTCGAATCAGGCCTCGTCGTAGGCGGCGATGTGGATCTGGATCAAGACAAGGTGGGTGACCTTGAATGCGACGGCGCCGAGCTGGAGGATGACGCTCCAGGTGTCAAATCGGGCCTCGCCGTAGGCGGCGATGGCGACACCGGTGGAGATGGAGATAATGTTGACCATGGTGTCGGTTTTGAATGACTTTTTTTTAAGGAAACGCCAAATGAGAAAAAGATCCAGATTCCTGTAACCTAAACTTGGGCTTAAATTCGTAGGGATGGAGATGATGATAATCTGGTGGTGAGATGGTCTGAGATCGAAGGTTTGTGTGTGGGGTTGTCTTCATGGAGGAGAGAGTGCAGAGAGAGAGAGGGCTGAGAATTTTTCGGGAGTGCAGATGGAAATGAAGGCACAGGGATAAGGGAAATGGGGTGTGGGCCCCACGGCCACATAAAATCCTCACATAAAAATAATAATATTAAATCAAATATCATAATAATAATATAGTATTATACTCTTTTTGGTCATTTCACACAGTCACAGCTGTTTTACATAAATATCTATCAAACACTATAATACTGCTTTTTTTTCAAAGCACAACAATACCAAACCAGCCCTTAAACTCATCCAGAGTTACAAATGTCTTGGAATTGAAGCTCCTGAATAAGAGTAGGAGGCTCCTCAAACCAAACTAGGTTATTGCTACTAACCAAAGCAAACTTAGCAAGACGATGGGCAACCCCATTACAAAAACGAGAAGCATGAATAAATTTCACTATAGAGAAAGTGGAAGCTAGCTGCAATACGTCATCCGCGATCATACCAAAAGCTAATGAGTCTGCCATGGTGCCATTAAGGACTGAAATAACCTTCAAAGAATCAATCTCGATTCTGACCTATTGAGACACTTGTATCTGCACAACCTGCAACCCATACCGTACAGCAAACAACTTCAGGAACGGCACCGAAGTGACCCCTGGGTGTTGCTGCTCCCCAGTTGCCAAAAAACCCCATCTCCAATCCCGCACCACCACTCAAATCCCCCCATATTCGTAGGACCTTTTACCGCACCATCCGTATTCACCTTCACCCACCCTTGGTCAGGAGGAGACCATATCGGGGAGGGTATGATCCCCACCTTAGTAGAAGCACAATTTGCTGCTTGAAACACTGAAAGCCAAGACGAAACCTTCTGCCATACAATCATAGGTAACATTTATGCACCCCTCCACACCCGAGAGTTCTTTTCTTGCCATATACCCCACATGATCACACAAGCCTATTCGAAATCCACCTCCTTAGTTTCCAACACTGCAAGCAGCCAATCCTTCAACCCCAAACTAACACTTCTGGATACCCGTAGACCAAAGGGAGAGCTAAATCACACCGCTTTAGCAAACAGGCATGTGAGTAACACATGAGCCACAGTTTTGTCCTCCCTTTTGCACACCACACACTCCAACTCCACTCTCACTCATTTCATTTGAAGGTTGACCTTGGTTGGAAGAATATCATGACATACCCTCCAAGTTAAGTTCTTAACCTTGGGAGGGATGTTGGCCTTCCATAGATGCTTCCAAAGTCTCGCATATGCACTAACCGAGTTAGAGGAAGATGCACTGCTATCCGAAGATTATAACCATTGGCGAGCCATCCAATACCCACTCTTAACAGAGAAAATACCTCTCTCGTCATAATGCCATATCAACCTATCATCTGGAGCACGAAAGCTAAGAGGAAGAGAAAGAATTAAAGACATTTCCTCCGGGCTAAAAAATTCTGATAGCAAATCGGTACGCCACACCCTTGAAGAAGTATCAATCAACTCCTCAACCATCATTTGGACCCTTCCAGGAGGAGATGCTGAGATAGTCTTGAAGGTACCAGGCCGCGGTAACCACTGATCCAACCAAACCCTTATGGTCCATCCATCTCACACCACCCACCTAGAGCCACAAACCAAGACCTCTCTCGCCTTTACCATACTCTGCCAACAATACAAAGATGATGCAAGTGCTTCAGTTTCCCAGAAAGTGGAATTCAGAAAGCATCTTGCCTTGAAAATTCGCGCTACCAATGACGAGGGATGGTCACCCTTGTTTAGCCAACACTATCATATTAAACACATAAAGATCACGAAACCCTAACCCACCTTCCGTTTTAGGTTTACGCATCTTATCCCCACGACTTCCAATGAATTTTTCGATCCTCTGAACCATTCCCCCACCAAAATCGGGCCATAAGTTGATGTAATTCATCAGAAAAGGTCTTCGGGAGCAAGAAGCAATTCATCGCATAAGTCGGGAGGGTTTGGGCAAACCTTTATAAGAAGTTCCTTCCCTGCATTACTTAACAACTTACTTTTCCACCCATTAAGCCTTTGCGTCACTCTCTCCTTGATAAAAGAGAAGGTTTATTTTTTATTCCTTCCCACACATGTCGGCAATCCCAAGTATCTTTCATGCCATTCCACCAACTAAACACCAAGAAAACCTGCTAACATTTGTTGGTCGTACTGAAGCAGATTTGCACTAAAAGCCACACTACTTTTACCGAAGCTCACGGATTGACCCGAAGCTTGAGAGTAGATGTCCAAAATATGTTGAATCATCTCACATTCATCCACATTCGCTCTACCAAAGAGAAAATTGTCGTCTACAAACAAGAGGTGGTGAATCGTGGGAGCTTCCTCACACAGCCGAATCCCACTCACCTGCCCTAGTTGCTCCCTATGTGAAATGAGTGCCGACAAGCCTTCAACACATAAAAGAAACAAATAGGGTGATAAAGGATCCCCTTGCCGCAGCCCACGTGACGGAATCAAATAACCACTTGGCTGCCCATTGATGAGGAAAGAGTATGACACCGACTTTACACGCACCATCACCATCTTTAACCATTCGGTAGCAAACCCCAACTTGTAATAACATAATTATGACTAACTCTTGTAATAACATAATTGCGCTTCGTTGTAATAATATCATTATGCATGTGGTTCAATATTTTAGTGAATAGAGTGTTAGGTTTTCATTCATACGTCTCAATTCGAAAATCCACCTTCTCTAAATTATAGTAATAATTTCGAATCCTTTCCCTTAATAATAATAAATTAGTATCCTATAATTTATCAGAAGTACATTATGGCCCTATCAAATGGAGAGATTTTTCGGTGTAACCGTAACATGGAGTGGTACATCGCATGTCGCTATATAAATGGTGGGATGTGTGTGTTAAAAAGTTAATAACTTAAAAAATAAAATTTTCCATTACTTACGTAAAAACACGTGATGTACCATCTTTATTCTCGTCACAACTAAAAATATCTCCTGTCAAATGTACCACCACCAAAATCCACAAAATGTGGTTTGCCACTTTGCAGCTCCTTCCTAACCCGCCGCAGATAAATAAAATGCCAACTTGTCCGACTTTAGGTGCGCGGCGGATTAAACAAGTAAAAACATAGGATCCTACATGTTAGCTTTCATCATGATAAAAACCCAATACCTGAATAAACTAATCCAAATAATTTTGATCTGCCTTTAACGTTTTGGTTTATAAATTTGGAAGTGTAGGATAATGTAGGGCTAAAGGGAAGGCTTACACCTAATTAAAGTTCTCCACACAACCGATATCCATTCATTTTTCACTTTCTACTCCTTTATCCCCCATTATAATCAGTCCATTATTAATATGAACTTAGCTTTATTTTTTCGTTTTGACTTACACGTAAGACTAACAGGTTTACTGACACATTTTCTAATACAAATAAGTTATACGCATAATGATAAGACTCGGTTTGGTATTACTGTGATTTGAAAAAAAAAATTGTTTCTGTCGTGCTATGAGAATAAGCTTATTTTTCTTGTTTCATGTTTTCAGCTTTTTTTTCTTCTCAAAATTGTGAAAATAAGTGTTTTTAAGTGTTTACGAAACACCTTTTTAAGCTCAGCTTTTTTTTTATACGCACATTTTATAAAAGCACCTCAGTACCAAACAAGTTCTCTCTTTTTTAGAAGATGTAAATATAGGTGTGTTGGTTTTTTTTTTTAAAAAAAATGATAATATCTACACTAAGAGGAATAATATGTCAGTTTTATATGTCTATAAAAAAAATTAAAAAAAAAATTCTATGTGCCCTTGTATTAAATATGAAACGGTAGCTTAAAGCAAAACCTTCATTTGGACGGTTAAGGTAGAAAGGCACAACTCAAGATTGAAATCAATGGGGGCAATTAGATGGATGGCACTTAGTTGATTTGAGACATTAATATCTTAATTAGAAATTCAAATGCACCAGTTTGTAGGGACAAAGTTTGCAAATTAACAAAGGAAAAACAGTATCCCTAATAGAAAAAGAAAAAGATCAGCACAAAACAAAACAAAAAGCAATGATTACACATGGTATGTTATACTTATCAACATTAATAGAAAATTAGGGAAATACACTCTTTAGACTTTAGTCCCCAAAAATGAGAAAAAGAAGAAAAACCCCAATAAAAATATAGAAAAAACAAATAAAATATCTATGGTCCGGTTCTACTCTGTTTGGCTTTTTAAATATATTCCTATCTTCATTATTCTCTCATTGCACTCATAACCTCTATGATCTCTCTCTGCCTCTAAGTTTTTTAGCCTCTGAAAATTTCCCTATTCCCGAAACCCTAAAATATGGAACCTACAAATACACCGGTGATATCCAAGAAACTAAGAAACATGGTACGTCTAGTTTTGTTCACGTTACAAAAGGGGGTTTCCAAGAAAAAGCTGACGATGATGAAACATGGGAAGATCTTAGGCAAGTCTTTCACTGATTTCATGGTCCGTCATCAGACTGAGCTCAGCTGCAAGTCGGACGACGTACAAGTAACATCGTTCGTGTACCCGTTGGAGTATGAGTTCAGCTGCACCAGCAGCCCGCCGCGCAGGTCATCCTACACTCCTCCATGTCAATCCGGCAAGGTGTACAAGGGGCGGTATGTTAGGCAGCATTCGCGGAGGGGAGTTTATGTGCCAATGATGTGTGAGGATGCATTGGCGACGGTCCATGGGGGGAAGGAAGCGAGTTATCGTGGCAGTGATGTGGTGGAGCCGCTGCCAATGGTGAGGCGGGCGCGGGTGAGGATAACGGAGTGGGAGCCTTTGTTACCGTTGAGTAGTGATGAGGAGGAGGGTTACCATGTCGACAAGGCAGCCCAGGAATTTATTGACAAGTTTTATAGGGAGTTAATGTTGCAAAAGTGGATGGCTGCAGGTCGATACAGCTGAAGTAGGGTCACAAGTTAAAGATATGGAGAAAGACTTAGATGTAACCGGTATACTGATAATCAAAGTCCTCGAAAGGATTTTCAGTATGTCCGACATCGCACGTTAGGTTTAATTGTGTAATTCATCGCGTTGATCTTAACTGTTTTATTAGATTTGACGTATTATGTTAGGCATACTGAAGATCGAATCTCATCTTAAGTAGTTGGAGAGTGATTAATTTAGTGAAGTAATTAGAAGCCATGCTTTCTTTATTGCATGTACAGTTAAGACTTGGAGAACGGTTAGAACCCTTGCATGTATTATGAAATGCAGAAAATCTTTCAGAGTTTAAAGGATGTAATGTGGATGCAAATTTCCGCCTTCTCCTTTTTGGACAAAATTGCACCTACAAAACAATTAACACCTTCGGTCAAGGCCAAGAGCCTCACGCGCCCATGATGAATGGGGGGGGCTTTGGCCGAAGAACTTCCGATGCCAAAGTTAGAATTTTGAGAGAAAAGTGCTTGGAGAATTTAAAGAATTTTGCAAGAGAGTTGGAATCGTATTTTGGAGAAAATGTGTGGCCTTTTATAGGGGAATGGTCGGCCTCTTTGGGTGAGAGAGGACCGGCCCCTAGCTCATTTTGCGGGCTAGGTTCTTGATTTGATGATTTTGGGAAGTTATGGGATTAATTGGCTAGTTAATTGGCAAATTGAATAATTGCCTAATTAACTAGCTAATTAGTGTGATTAAAGGGGAAAATATGATGGAGTTTATATGGTATGGCCGGCCTTGTTGTATTTTTTTGGGTAGGGATTAATTAGGCAATTAATCCATTAATTAGTCAATTATTAATATTTTTAAAAGGGAAGGTTTTGGGATTATGGAATGAATAAATTATTTAGCTAATTGATTAGCTAAATAATAAAGTAGGGAATATATGGAATGAAATAGGTTTTGGGAATTACCTTGTAGGAGGAATTTGATGAAATAGGTTTTAAATTGTTACCTATTTTGGGCACTTTTGACTTGGTTGAGGGATGATTGTCCACTACTCGCGCGTAGGAAATCCGATGTGCCTCGAGTGTAATTTTGTCCTCTTTTGTCAAAAAATCCACGTGTCGCCTTGTGATTATTTTTGGCTCCACAATTGCCCCCACACCTGTTGGGCTGCTCACAAGAAAGGGCAACAGGTGTAGAGATCTTCTTGCTTTAGGAAACATAGGCTTGTTTCCTATTTTGATGTAGATTCCCTCTTTAATTGGAAACTAGGTCCTTCTAGGAAAGGGAAATAAATTTCTCTCAAAGCCTATTTAAGTCCACCTTAAGTGGGTTATTAAATCAACTTTGGAGAGCGATTTATTCTACCCTACAAGAGAGAGAGAGCTCAGAGGATATTTGTTCCCCCTCCTCTAGCAATCTTCTACATCTTGCCCGTGCAAAGGACTGTCTTTCGTTGATTTCTTCGTCTTCTCCGTGCCGCACCGATGTAAGAAAAATTTAATTTTTTCTTGTCTTCTTCTTGGATAGTGCTGTCGCGGGGCAACCGTCGGGGTGGTGCGGCACGTCGGCTGGCAGGGGCCAGGAGTCGGCTCGGCATGGGCCGAGGAGGTGTTGTGGCAAGGGCCATTGCTTGGGTTGCTTGGCTTGGCTAGAGCCAAGGATTAGCTTGGCATGGGCCGAGGAAGTGGCGTAGTTTGGGCTGCCACGTCTGGGCTGCTTGCCAAAAATGAGGAAACTGCTTGAGTTTGATTTCTCAACTGTCGTAGATGGAGCAGTCAAGGATGGAGTTGCCAAGATCGGAACTGCTGAAGATGAAGTGTCGGATGAGCGAACTGTTAAGTGCAAAAGTGGTTGTTGCCCCCTGACCATTTGCTGCCTAGTTTATCTTCTAGCATTCAATCTTTTGACCTATGTGGCCTTTTCGCACTGGAGAGCTTACCCAGATGGGTGTCGGGGAATTAGTTTACCCTCTCGCACTAGAGAGCAATTAGTTTATCCTCTCACATTGGAGAGCAAACCCATATGGGTGTCGGGGAATTGGTTTACCCTCTTGCACTGGAGAGCAATTAGTTTATCCTCTCGCACTGGAGAGCAGACCCATATGTGTGTCGGGGAATTGGTTTACCCTCTCTCATTTTAGAGCAATTAGTTTATCCTCTCGCACTGAAGAGTAGACCCTTTTGGGTGTCGGGGAATTGGTTTACCCTCTCGCACTGGAGAGCAATTAGTTTATCCTCTCGCACTGGAGAGCAAACCCATAAGGGTGTCGGGGAATTGGTTTACCCTCTCGCACTGGAGAACAATTAGTTTATCCTCTCGCACTGGAGATCAGACCCTTTTGGGTGTCGAGGAATTGGTTTACCCTCTCGTACTGGAGAGCAATTAGTTTATCTTCTCGCATTGGAGAGCAGACCCATAAGAGTGTCAGGAAATTGGTTTACCCTCTCGCACTGGAGAGCAATTAGTTTATCATCTCGCACTGGAGAGCAGACCCATATGGGTGTAGAGGGATTGGTTTACCCTCTCGCACTGGAAAGCATGGAAGTTGTTGTCGTGAGTGCAGTTGAGGAAAGCTGGTATGCTGGACAACCGAAATAATTCTTAGTCTGCGAGGTCATGTTTGGTGATCTGCTTGAGACTTCGAACTGCTTGTGGAACCCGCGTAAGGGTGTAAGCACAGTGAGTTGCTCCCAGAATTATTGTGTCATCATTAGGTGTTTCGTTGTGTGCCCTTTTGAGGTTTGGTTGACGTGAGGCACAAGGCAAGATCGGCATGGCTGGGAGCCATGGTGCAAGATTGGCACAGTTATGAGCCATGGTGATAGATCAATGGCTGCCCGGAAGCCGTGGAGCAGGTAGGTACAGCTGTGAAAGCAGAGCTGGGACTGGCTTGGGCCAGGTTATGCGCAGCAAGAGGAATTGTCTGGAGTGTCCGGTTCTTGGTAGTTGGGCTGGTGTGTCATTCTGGTACTCGTTTGCCCCCGGCACGCTATTAGGCTGAGCTGTTGCGTTTGTCGGAACATAAGTAGTCTTTATATCCGGCAATCTATGTGGGGTAATCCCGTCTGCTCGATCTTGTCATTGAAAGATGACTCGCTTATGTTGGTTATGTCTCATCGGCGCGCATTGTCAATAGTTTCATTACGCAGGAAATCGCCCAATCGGTTGATCAAGAGCCTCTCTACTTCTTCCTGAATTTGCCTTTGTTAGGGTGGTAGAGCTCTCGACTGCCCCCGATTGTGACCTGCTGGTCTCAGTTGCTCTTCTATGTGTTCGGTTTGTTTATGCCGCGACTGCGGTGGGTATGGTATGTTCCTAGCATGCGAGCGGGTAACTCGCAGGCTGCTGGTTGAATTTGAGCCGGATTAAGCGTCTACTTCTCTCTGTCTGCTGTGCTGCCTACTCCGACGTGAGGTGAATGATGCTCCTTGCGGGCCTTGCCGCGAATGAACACTTCGCCTGGAAAGTTGCTCATGTTGATTATCGGAGTGTGGCCCCAACCGTGAATGTATATTTGTTCGTGGGCCTAACTGAGAGTGCACGCTCCTCCTCGGGCTAAGACGGGAGTATACGCTATCTCAGGGGCCAAGTCGGGAGTGTACTCCGTTAGAACGCTCGGTTCGTGACTGGTCAAGTGGCTGTTTGCCGGGGCGCTGCTGGAGAGGTTCTTCGTCTGCCCTCGTCCTACTTCGTGACACCTTGTTAGAGGCACGTTGCATCTCAGTGTGTTGCAAGAGCTGATTCATCAATGTCGTCTATTGTGCAAGGGTGCTCGTCAACTCTATGACTTGTCAAGACATGTGTTGTTCGCCATTTGGATTGGAAGAGCTTGGAAGGAATATGCCTCCTTAAGCAGTGGAAGTGTGGTAAGCTCCGAGCGCGAGATTTGAATTGGGAAATGTCAAATCTGCATAGAAGTGTGGTGAAAATGCCCCCAGCTCGATGGTAGGTCCGGATGGTTGAGATAGTCTTGGGACGACTTGGGCTGCTCGAGAAGCTAAAGGAGCAGGATGGGCCACGAGAGCAGGCTGGGCCACGAGAGTGGGCCGCTCGGCAGGGTTAGGCTGGACCACGGGAGTGGGCTGCTTAGCGGGAGCAGGCTGGACCACGAGAACGGCTGCTCGGCGAGAGCATGCTGGGCCACGGGAGTGGGCTGCTTGGCGTGTGGCACACGTGGGTGCGAGGCTTAGGCTCGGCTCGGCAACGCATTAGGCTCGCATTGGGCTTGGAGTAACATGGTTTGGGCCGTGGCCTTGGATGGCAAGGCTCGGGCCGTGGTGATGGCGTCATGGACCTCGCCGTGGGTGGCTACCATAGTAGCCACCGCGGTGGTTCCCGTGGTGGAAACTCGTGGTGGTGGTGCCGCTCCACTTATTATCACATTCAACCTCGTGGATCGCCGCGATCCCATTTCTTGAATATTAGAATTTTCACTCGTGGAGTTTTCTAAATTTCTAGCCATTATATTTCTTTTTTTACGTTTTATCAAAGAATCTTTGCAAAATAAAAAATTCTAATAATAAGAACGTATGAAAAAATACAAGTGGACTAGAAAATAGAGAAAAAACCTTTTTATGCGAGAGTCTTCTACGAGTGTGGGACTCAGCTCTCAATGAAAGCACCAATTTGTGGATGCAAATTTCCGCCTTCTCATTTTTGGACAAAATTGCACCTACAAAACAATTAACACATTAGGTCAAGGCCAAGAGCCTCACGCGCCCATGATGAATGGGGGGCTTTGGCCGAAGAACCTCCGATGCCAAAGTTAGAATTTTGAGAGAAAAGTGTTTGGAGAATTTAAAGAATTTTGCAAGAGAGTTGGAATCGTATTTTGGAGAAAATGTGTGGCCTTTTGTAGGGGAATGGCCGGCCTCTTTGGGTGAGAGAGGACCGGCCCCTAGCTCATTTTGTGGGCTAGGTTCTTGATTTGATGATTTTGGGAAGTTATGGGATTAATTGGCTAGTTAATTGGCAAATTGAATAATTGCCTAATTAACTAGCTAATTAGTGTGATTAAAGGGGAAAATATGATGGAGTTTATATGGTATGGCCGGCCTTGTTGTATTTTTTTGGGTAGGGATTAATTAGGCAATTAATCCATTAATTAGTCAATTATTAATATTTTTAAAAGGGAAGGTTTTGGGATTATGGAATGAATAAATTATTTAGCTAATTGATTAGCTAAATAATAAAGTAGGGAATATATGGAATGAAATAGGTTTTGGGAATTACCTTGTAGGAGGAATCTGATGAAATAGGTTTTAAATTGTTACCTATTTTGGGCACTTTTGACTTGGTTGAGGGATGATTGTCCACTGCTCGCGCGTAGGAAATCCGATGTGCCTCGAAGGTAATTTTGTCCTCTTTTGTCAAAAAATCCACGTGTCGCCTTGTGATTATTTTTAGCTCCACATGTAAGTTTCCAGTTTACCTTTTTGTAAGAATTTTTGCATATAGGAATTGCTTAAGGAGAGGGATCCTCATTTTTTTCAAAAAATGGGGATTAGGAGAAAGCTGCCCCCTTTTTTTTTCTCTCCGTGTGAGAGTTCATTCTCTCTTCTTGAGAGTCTTTTCCACCATCTGTGTGTGAGTGATTCCCTCATCGTTTAAAATCGTTGCCGACGGCCCTCGCTGTGGCGGGGGTCGGAGGAAATGTTTTTGTTTTGCTTTCTGTTTCTCAGTTTTTTGGTTAATTTTCATCCCAGTTCTTCCTGATTTACCCAAAATGTCTCTACCCAACGCCTGTCTTCCCCACATACTTTCAACTCGATCTGCAGTCAGATTTCAAAGCACATGGTTGCGATCTTTTGAGAGGGTGCGTAGAGCTCCGGTGGACTCATCGGCTCGGGTGTTTAACACACCACCTCCTTCTCTCTGTCTGTCTTCGATGGCAGTGTCGTTCGGGGTGTTCCCACGGACTTCTTCCACTTTTTGGCTGAGATTGGGGCGATCGGTACAGCTTCTGTGGCTGGGTTCTGCGAAGCTGCTTGATGGGATTTGGCGTTGGCTGAAGGATTTCTTCTGGGTTAATCTGGAAAACTTTGCAAGCGGTGGATGCTGGGGTCTTGAAGCTTCCTTTGTTTTGTTTGTAGGGCTGGGCTCTTTTTTTAGCTGTGGTGGGCTTGTTGGGAGGCCCATCGGTGTGTATGTTTCTGGTTTGTATATGGGCCTATGTTTGTAATCTAGAGTTTGGAATAAAATTGTCTCCTTTCTTCCAAAAAAAAAAAATGGGGATTAGGTGTGAGGGCCACTCCATATCGAATTTCAACGATCCGAACCGTCTATTTTTCAAGTTACACCTCATAGATCATCTTTGCAAAATATTAGCCAAATCTGAAATATTTAAGATATCTAATTGGGTTCAAAAATATTAACGAATACTTTGTTATATAAGAAACAATGAAATTTTATTTTGATAATTAAATAGGCAAATGGTTTCAGATTGAATTGAAATTTTGCAAGGATGATCTATGAGGTGTAACTTGAAAAATAGATGGTTCAGATCGTTGAAATTCGAGGTGGAGTGGACCCACACCTAATCCCCATTTTTTGAAAAAAAATGGGAATCCCTCTCCTTAAGCAACCTGTTTGCATATATATGTAAAGATGTAAGTTTCTTTTTTCACCGTTTTGTTTATGTGAGTTTCGGGCTTTCAGAAGATGAAGTCTGCAATCTTTATAGAAGAAATGTGGTAAAAAAGCACCCTTCTCATGCAAATTGGAAATTCTGATTGGCATTAAATCATGCAAATTGCATGCATATTAATTAGGGTTCTCTTTGTCGATTGCTCTTTTTGCTTCCTTCTCTGAGATCACGTTTGTCTTTTACAAGGCAGCGATTATACCCTAGGACTAATTGAAAGAGATCTATCTGATCTGTATCGATATGTAGATAAAATTAAGCGTACAATTCAAGAATCTGATAAGCAGTGTAGTTTTGATTTGTTCAAATTTATCTCCCTAATATTATCTTGTAATAGGCTTTACGCCTTTTATGAGAACTTTTTCTTGTGTACTCATAACCCAACGATGTGTGGTGCTACGATATAGGTGGACGACATAATTAATATTCCCAATTTTATTTTATATTAATAAAAAATATATCAAATTATGATTAGAATAAAAATAATAATACTACATGATGGTGTTTTGGATACTCGAAAAATCATATAATTTACGTATAGCATCATGAATAAGAAGAATGAAGAAGACAAAAGGTAAGTTTCAATAATTTGGTGAATCCTGATAATCCTATACAATAAGGTTAAACAGTAAACAAAGCAAATTTAAGCTATGGAGTTCAATTTAGGCAAAGTCTCCCTTTTTTGCGAGGCACAATCATTAAACCATAATCCCACATAAACCTCATAAAACTTAATACAATCGTAAAAGAAAATTCTTTCAGAATTATAACCCAATGATAAACAACTAAACCACAATTAGCAATAAAGAGTTTTGAACAGCTTGGATGTGAAAACTAACTAGAAGCAATTGAAATGCTTGTATTTGAAGCCAATTGACTTGACCAACAAGGTTACTAGTTTTTACCTTTTATCTTCATATAATTCCAAGCAGACATTGAATTACCTGAGTTGCAAACAACTCTGTCGCTGCATTCTTGTCTCACTTTTTAGGAGCAACCGACTACTCCCTCACTAGCTCCAGGTAGAAACTGTCAGATATACGTGCGATTGCACGTCAAGCTGCAGCCTTGCAGAAAGCTAACTTTTTAGTTATGACGGGACACAAGTGGTACACCACGTGTTTTAATAGAAGTAGTGATAAATTTTATTTTTTAAGTTATTAACTTTTTAGCACACATATCTCATTATTTGTATAGTGACACGTGGTGTACCATCCCGTGTACCGGTCACATTGAAAAATCTCTCCCTCATTCGTCTCTTTAGGAATAGTGTAGTGAGTCTACTCAGAAAATCTACTTAAATCTCATCCAAGGTTTCGAACAAAATATATTGCTTAGAGTTAATTTTTGTAAGACATTACCGGCCCTTCAAAGCATAGGAACGAAAGGTATTGGAATCCTGCTGAAGTCGAGCAGTGGACTGATTTCTTTACATATTTGTAGGGGACTACATCATCACCAGCCATACAACATCACCATAGAACCGCTTAAAATGGTTCTGAAAATTATTTCTGGAAGTGTGAGAATTGTAAAACAAAATCGGGTTTTGGACACGATTATTTTTAACATCTTTCGAAACAAGTTCAGATTCCATTTGGATTATAAATGTTGTTGGAATACGTTGAAGCTCGAAATAAATATCAGTCCTCTCTAATATACATATATAAAACAACAGTAGCCCTCAAGCGCTAACTAGTTAGTAAGTTGGGTAGAAATTCAAGCAAAGGCTCAAACTGTTATAGTGATGCTAAAACACCTTCAACTTCCAATAAGAAATTCAAAATTAAAAGTACAGCAGAAAATTACAGAAAAATAACAAAATTGAAATCTTTACCTTGAAATCACACTAAACCAACTTCACGATGCATGGTCAACCAAAGGTCTTCAAAAGAATCAAAGCTACCAGTTCGGATACTCTTACTAAACCAGGCCATGAATTCTGGATGCCAGTCATCGGTTTTCTCCATCCAAACTGCTCTTAACACGGCACGGCTGTCAATCTTGTTTTTGGCCAACTTCTCTACAAGATTCCAAACCCGTCTTCCAGTGGTTCCTCTGGCATTAAAACACTAAGACGAGGTTCGTGCATAGACTCACGAAAGCATTCCCGGCCTCGAAGCAACGCAAAAGGAAAAGCTTTCGCTACATCTCGAAACTGATCAGAGTTATCATTTGGCATTGGGACACCATGTGGTGGAAGCTCCACAAATGAAGACCAAAAGCCGGAATTCATAACAGAATACTTGATCAATCTGAGGGCTCGTACTTATAGCAAGGTTTGGCGTCTTTTGCGGATGCAGGGGAAGTGCATAATGCCCGAGCATACTTAACAAGCCATTCTGATTCAACACGATTGATGCCGTACATGTAAGGTCTTGATCTTGTGTGGATTAACATATTGTACACCAGAAATTCAGGTGCCCCCATCATCAGCATCTTGGCACAATGCATCCCCATCATCGTCTTCGTCACCATAATTTTCTAGCCCACTCATTATCGTCTGTCTCACACTGATCTTCTTCAAATGCTTCACAAATATCTGTTCAATATTTGTTCCCTCAACAGAGTGATCTTTTCATAATCGGTTCCGAAGCTTTACTTAGCTTGCGACACAAGGACTCTACTTCTCTCTGCCCAGTGACAAAAACAAGTATTTCCCCCATGTGGCAGTCTTGTGAATTTTCAAGGCCTTTTGATATGCTTGTTTAACATAAGGGTTTTCTGTTTCAGTTCTCTTTTCGAAGTAACAGTTACCTTAAATTGTCGGGTTTCAACTCCTATGATCAGAGGGTTGCAACACAGCTTTCTGACAAAGTCTTCCACTCGCAACGTAGCACTCATCAGCACAAGCTTTAATGGAAAATCTGATCTCCGGGAGTTACAGTTTTTCCCGAAAGCATCTACTTTTGCTGGTTTTCATATCCTTTCTGTAATCACATGACGTGAGTATGAAAAATGGGTTATAAACCTTGATTCATGTAAACTTATCAATAAGAACCACTCTCGAGGTCACCTGATGCGCTATGCTAACGCGCAAAAGCATTCCCATAAGAACGTCTGTGCTATAGCTCCAAACATGAAACTTCATCGAGAATTATGACAGAGTATTTGCTTCAACAAAAACCCACTCTGCAGAATAAGAAACAACATTACACAAAGAAGAACATAACGATACTTTTTGGTGTAAAATACACATAATCCAGCCTACATATAAACCTGAATAGCGTAAGAAATTGGTTATTTGATGCTAAAATGTACATAACATGACATGGATTAAACCATTCCAGTTGCCTAAAAGTACCTTGAGTTCTCGAAGTTTTGAAGTCCAAAATTTATTTTTCGAAAAATGCATCAACGAATTATGAGATTTCATGTATGTCGCCGTACCAAAACAAATTATACGAAGAAAAAGAAGATAAGATAATTGGTAGAATTCACGATATGATGAATAATATATTAGCTCACAAATCATATTTATTGAACTTCACCTGATCACTCTTGTCAAGATCATCCTGCCTTGATTCATTTTTCTGGGGAGCTAAAACTTTACGTTTTACATTTTCGGATTCAACCTACAAAATAAGAGAAAATGATCAGTCATTACGCAACCAAAATTCATAGATAGAGAAGAACTACACTCAGACACCTCCAACTTCTTGTGCTTCATTTTCTGGGATTTGTTCGTCTTCGGTGGTTTACTGAGTTTTCACAACCCTAGGGTAATCACATTCGAACATTCTTGAATTAATCACACAAAATACTAGACGACGAGTTCTTTGTGCTCCCAATTCAAAGAATATGTGAGAATACTAATATAGCTTATGCAAACAAGGCGTCAAAATCCCAATTATTGAACTAATAACCAAGCCGGATATCTTGTAAATTGGAGTGTTAGCGCTTGAAATTTGAATCCGAGTTTCAATTTGCTCTCGAAATTATGTTTTTGGATTCAAGAGTACGTGAACTTTTCAGAAAGAGCTATAGCACTAACACTAGAGACTGATAGCGCTGGATATTTCCGTTAGTGTGCTCATACCGCGTGCGTATAGAATCCACAATTTCGTTAATGCGTTATGTGCATGCTACTCAAATTTAAAATTATGAAAGAAATAAAAACTGTAATTATTCTATGGAAGGCATATATTACAACAAACGCCAAGTAATCTGAAGACCAAGAAACAAACATGCAGCAATAAAAATTGACAACAAATCTAGAGAGCAAACTTAATTGGCACCAAGTACCAGTATCCAAAATAGTTGCACGTCAGGGTTTTAGGGTTTATGGTTTTACCTTCCATTTAAACTCAACGTTAAAATGCTTGGGAATTTGATTTCACCCTTCAAAAAGGCATGGAGTTTTGCCATTGGATGCCTGGGAGGTTGCCAGGATGAGGAAGGGGAAGGGGGTTGAGCGAGTTCGTGCGGAGAGGGTGGGTTGCGTGCGTAGAGGGCATATTTTTGTTGTTGAGAAGATTAAATCCGATAATAATTTAAAGACGCAGTTTTTTCTAAGATTGACATAACTCTTCAGTTTGGTTCTTTAATAAGAAAAATCGATAAAAGTGGTCACCGAGTTTGTCCATCGTAAATTATTTTGGTTCTTTCTTGAAAAATCTAGGGTGGATAAAACTATTTGTGTCGATTTTTATTGTCAGAGAACCAAAATGAGAAGTTATGTCAATCTCATAAATCATTTTAAGCCCAGTTGTTTTCTTAGGGCTTACTGCATTTTGAGTTGGTTTGGTTTTCAGTTTTAACCGCATATCAAACCACACCATTGAGTTTTCTAAATTCCAAACTACAGTGGCTTAAAACTGATGTAATTGGTTCACTAATATTTTGATTTGGTTTGGTTCAATTTGCTACACCCATTACCAAATTAAAGTTTCAGAGATATAGTATTTGAAGAGATTTATAATTACAATCTCATAACTTTAAATACCTAATCTCATAACTCAATCCAAAGTCTAAAACTCATAATTCAAAGATGTTTAGTAAAATACTAAAATATA
The DNA here is from genome assembly GCA_036320875.1 of Cotoneaster glaucophyllus. NCBI lineage: Eukaryota > Viridiplantae > Streptophyta > Magnoliopsida > Rosales > Rosaceae > Cotoneaster > Cotoneaster glaucophyllus. Next base: position 18,049,834 of record CM070072.1, read on the forward strand.
TAATATTACGTATTTATTTGTTATATAATATTCTAAATATTAGGTGCTATTTTATATATACTACATATTAATGAAATTCTCTTTATCAACCAAAACAAGATGAAAAGACATTTTTATCTTCTATCACAACAAAAAAATTAAGGACAGTAATATAATTTTACAAAACAAAATTTTGGTGTTTTTTGTTTAAGCTTCATCTGTCACATCCCGACCCGGGGTCCACCACATCCCGGGTCCGTTCCACCACCGTAGCACGATATTGTCCGCTTTGGGCCCCGACTACGCCCTCACGGTTTTGTTTCTGGGAATTCACACGAGAACTTTCCTGTGGGTCACCTATCATGGGAGTGCTCTCGCGCGCAACTCGCTTAACTTCGGAGTTCCCATGGAACCCGAAGCCAGTGAGCTCCCAAAATGCCTCGTGCTAGGTAGGGATGGGAATATACATATAAGGATCACTCCCATGGGCGATGTGAGATCTCACATCATCTATAAATGATTTTATCACCTCTAATTATAAAAAATAAAAAATAAAAAAGACAAGTCTTTCTCACTTTCTCCCCATTCCCACGGTATCTCTCACTCTCTTTCTTTCTCATTCAATTTTAAAATTTATAAAAAAAAAATTCACACACACTTTGTGTGTGGGCATATACTAGTATATTTTATCATAAGACAATCTCCAATGGTTGGGCTAAAAGCCAAACATTTTAGCCCGAAAAATTTAGCTTTTAGCCCAGAAATAGTTTTTCTACTTCAACCGTTCTAGCCTAAAATTTTAGCCCTGAATTATTAAAGAATAAACTTAGGCTATTTTTTTTCTTAAATTAAATTTTTTAAAACAAATAAATATGGAGACTATCGTAAATTAATTTTATCAACATTTTAATCTAAAAAAATTTAAATTCCGATAAATATTTTCACTCAGTTTGGTGGAGCCCACACCGATTTCTGGGCTAAATTCTGGGGGGAATCTGGCCTTGGTTTAGCATTTAGCATTTAGCCCAAATTTTCCCCTTGGGTTGGAGTGAGTTTGGGGGGTAATTTGGCTTTTAGTCCACCATTGGAGATGGTCTAAGCGATTTGGTTCTGTAAAAATAAAAAATTGCATCTAATTGATTTTTTTGGTTTGGTTTGTCATATAAACTGAAATGCGAAATAAAAAAAACCAAACCAAACCAAACCAACCCAACCCAAATGATTTTATTTGGTTGATTTTCAAATTTTTGATTTGTTCGTCCAACCTTGACTTTCCAAAGTAATTAACTACATGATCAAAAATTAAATTTTGTTTGCGAAACTGATAAGATCAAATGATTGATATATAAGCCTTATATTATATACCATCATTTCACCCTTATACTATAATCTCAAAAAAAATTTAGAATTGTTATTAGCATTTCAAAAATCTCATTTTACACTCCAAACTTTTTATATTGGGAAAGAAAAATACCATTATAAGAAGTGTAAAATGAGATTTTTGGAATGCCAATAATACTTCTTTTTTTTTTAAAGGGAAAATTTGAAATAGGTCCAATTTTCTAGCTCATCTTTTGAAATAGGTCCAATTTTTAGTTACTTTGAATCCATATCAAAATATCCCATTTTTAAATTGGTCAGATTGGCAAATCATAAGACATTCAATTTTTGTCCGTTACACCTTGAAAGTGGAGCACGTGAGCCCTTTGCAATTCGTTAGAAATTTTTTTTTTAATACATCGATTTTTTTACATCAAGAGTAAGAGGAATTTGACTAGGCCACATAAAAGACAGTCTAATTTGATATCGAATTCGTCATTCACGAAATTAAAACTTAACACCCCTCTCCGTCGAATGAATACCATCAAACCTTAGTAATGGCAATTCCTTAGAAATTTTATATTTGTAAATTCTAATTGTCCCTACATTTGCAGTGAGGAAACACTACATTTACCTTAAAATCCTCAATTAATAACAAAAATATAAAATGAAAATACACTCCAATTTCTTATCAAAAAAAAAAAAAAAAAAAAAGCAGTTAGTTGATCATCATTTTTAATTACAAAATCTCAACTAATTAAATATTTATATGAAAATAAAAATATAGAAACCAAATTTACGAATTTACCTCTCCATCGGTTCATAGCTTCTGTCTCTTTCTCTCCGCTCGGAAAAAATCTAGAATCCCTTCTTCTCCTTCCTCCTCCTTTTCCATTTGATTTCCCTCCACAGATCTCCAAAATTCTCTCCCTCCCAAACCCTAATTTTCTCTCTCTGCACACTCTCTGTTTCCCTCTTTCTCTCTGTCCGTCTAAGCAATCCACACTGATCGATTTCTTCCGCCGATGGTTCTAAAAGCTTCATGAATCTTCCCGATAAGGCGCGCTTCTCGCTCTTCATGGACCACCGCCACCGCCCTTACCATGCCTGAGCTGCGACCACGGAGAAACCGGGCGCCCGATAACCCTGACCCGAACCGAAACCCGCACCCGATCATCAAGACCCCGCCCCGGAAGGCGACTGTACGGACTCGGCAGAACAAGAAGAATAATAATAATCGGAAGAAGAAACAGATTAATAATCAGAAGGAAAAGAAGGTAGCTGGTGCCGGCAAGCGGAGGAGGGCCGAGGGCGGTACGGTGATTGAAAAGAGGTCGTTTAAGGAGGAGGCTGGTGAGAGAGCCATGGACGAGTACAATAGCGGCGGTCGCAGTGGCGATAAGGGTCCCGGAGCTGACGATGAGGGCGCAGCTCCTATTCCCGAGAAGGTCACTCTTTTTTTTCACTGCCTGCATTCCATTTCACTTTATTTTTAAAAATTTTAAATCTAAATATTATTTTTTTATTTTGTTTTTATTTTTTTTTGTTGGGTTTTTGTTTGGATGATGTGTGGGCTGAGGGAAGGAGAAAAAGAGAGAGTTTTTGTGTATTTTGTTTGTCCCATTCAAAGTCTCAGTCTTTGTTTCCATTTTTAAGTCATATAAGCTATTAACTTTGAGGAAGGTCTTGAAAGCCTCGCATTCGCTGTTCTTCCGTGTTCTTATTTCGAGTGGGATGGGGAGAATGTGGTATTTGTATATCTGTTTTTCATTTACTTAAGTGGGCAATGAACTCTTTGTGAGTGGGGAAGTGGCAGCAAAATGCAGTTTGCTTCGTAATAATGTGTGCGTCGGCTGGGAAATATTTGATTAACATTTCATTGTATTCTTTTTGACAATTTTGTTCGTTCTTGGATTTGTTGACAACAGGTCCAGGTTGGTGGTTCCCCGGTATACAAAATAGAGAAGAAATTGGGGAAAGGAGGCTTTGGTCAAGTATATGTTGGTCGACGCATGGGGGCCGGCCCTGGAGCTGTTGAGGTGTGCAGTCATCTTTTTATATACCCTTGTGGCGTAACATCATTGCATAATCTGTTTTCTGGAAAGAAAACTAGTGTTATGTCGGGTTTGTATTAACATATCTGTTTCATCTAGGTTGCTTTGAAATTTGAGCATAGAAGTAGCAAAGGATGTAATTATGGTCCACCTTACGAATGGCAAATTTACAAGTAAGAGGCTCCCTTGATGGATAGATATCACTTTCTCACCCTCACTGTCTTGTATTGTGACCCACTTAATCGTATGTCTATCCAGTGCACTTGGCGGTAGTCATGGGGTGCCAAGAGTTCATTATAAGGGTCGGCAAGCTGACTACTATATAATGGTATGAGTTGTTTGATTAAATTTCATTTTAGGTGTAGTTTCTAATTAGCCTATTTTCAGAATTATAAATCAACCCTACTCGGTATACAGGTGATGGATATGCTTGGGCCTAGTTTGTGGGATGTCTGGAATAGCAGCTCGCACACGTAAGTTCTTCCGGTCTTTATAATGAAAATGTCAACCCTGTTAAAAAGATTTTCATTTTTCACCTTACTGTTTGCTTGCAACACTTAACACTGTCTGCCAATCTGACACTCCTACCTTTTAAATTTCAGGATGTCAATTGAAATGGTTGCATGTATTGCCATTGAGGGAATATCCATATTGGAGAAGATGCACTCTAGAGGGTGATATTTTATTTCAGAATTTCTTTCAATATAGTTATAGATTGCAATGTACCTGGCTTCATAATCTCTGTGATGATGTTGATGGCAGTTATGTACATGGGGATGTAAAACCTGAGAACTTTTTGCTTGGCCCCCCTGGAACTGCCGAGGAGAAGAAGCTGTTTCTTGTTGACCTTGGATTAGGTAAGTCATTGTTATAGAATCTCCTTACAGCTGAAATTACTTCTCAGGTTAATTTACCTAATGCGTTGTCATCTCATTGCCTGTTTTTACGTGACAGCCACCAGGTGGCGAGATTCGACTGGACTGCATGTCGACTATGATCAACGTCCAGATGTTTTCAGGTGAAATAAACATTGATTAATTATTGGACTGTAAATATGACGATCTTTGCAGGTAATCCAAAAACACACAAAGATTTTACTCATTAGTATACTGATCATTAATGTGCTGCAGGGGAACGGTGCGGTATGCAAGTGTGCATGCTCATCTTGGTAGAACTGGTAGCAGGAGAGATGACTTGGAATCTCTAGCTTACACCCTGATCTTTCTTCTTCGTGGTCGATTGCCATGGCAAGGATATCAGGTTGATAATTTCAAAGTTTGTGTACGCTTGTGTATGCCACTCTAACACAAATGCACTATATTTTTTAGGGGGAAAATAAAGGATTTCTTGTCTGCAAGAAAAAGATGGCCACTTCCCCAGAAACTTTGTGTTGCCTCTGCCCTCAGCCATTCCGACAATTTGTTGAGTATGTGGTGAATTTGAAGTTTGAGGAAGAACCAAACTATGCAAAGTATATATCCCTTTTTGATGGAATTGTTGGCCCAAACCCAGATGTCAGGCCAATAAATACTGATGGTGCTCAGAAGGTATTTTGAATGTTCTTGCATCTATGCAGACTATATTTTATGGATATTAGTTATAGATCTTCATTTGGAGTTCAGCTAACTTATACTTCTTGCATTGGAAAGCTTATATGCCAAGTTGGACAAAAGAGAGCAAGATTGACCATGGAGGAAGAGGATGATGAGCAACCAAATAAGAAGATTCGTATGGGGATGCCTGCAACCCAATGGATTAGTGTATACAATGCTCGTAGGCCTATGAAGCAAAGGTATATCCTTAGAATTCTTACACTGGACTTTATAAATTCAAATTTGACCTATAAGTGAACTAAGTTTATGTTTTCATTTGTTGTAGATATCACTATAATGTTGCAGATGTGAGGCTCCCCCAGCACATTGAGAAAGGAAATGAAGATGGGTTATTTATTAGCAGTGTGGCTTCCAGTTCAAATCTTTGGGCTCTTATTATGGATGCTGGCACTGGCTTCAGTGCCCAAGCTTATGAACTCTCTCCATATTTTCTGCATAAGGTTAGTGATCCGTTATATCAAGAATGGTTGTCTGTTGACGTTGAAACTCAGCTTGCAACAAGCATTGTTTATATCAGTGGATTTTTTTCTCTTTTAGATTACGGTACATAGACGATTATGACTATTTCTTGTTTAAATGAACACATCATCATAATATTTCTTTGTTTTAAAGGAATGGATTATGGAGCAGTGGGACAAGAATTACTATATCAGTGCGATAGCAGGAGCAAACAATGGAAGCTCTTTAGTTGTAATGTCTAAAGGTTAGTCTAAGCATCTGTGCTTCTGTAGAGCTACCTTGTCAATCTAATTGTGCATCTGTGGTTCTGTAGAGCTGCATTGCAAATCTAAATGTCTAACTAGTCCTCTATTGCTTTATACAGGGACCCAATACTTACAGCAGTCCTATAAAGTCAGCGAATCATTTCCTTTCAAGTGGATTAATAAGAAATGGAGGGAAGGATTTCATGTTACAGCAATGGCAACTGCTGGGAGTAGATGGGCTATTGTTATGTCCCGCGGTGCCGGATTTTCTGACCAGGTTTTATTTGGATTAACAAATATCCTATCTATTGATATGCATGTTGGTGTGGAGAAAATATATCTGATAATTGTTTTTTGCCTCTCTTGAATTGAGCTATTTTAGGTTGTGGAACTAGATTTTCTCTATCCAAGTGAAGGCATTCATCGAAGGTGGGATAATGGTTACCGCATCACGTCAACTGCAGCAACTTCGGATCAGGCAGCTTTCGTCCTTAGTGTTCCAAGGAGAAAACCGGCAGATGAAACTCAAGAGACGCTTCGGACTTCTGCTTTTCCTAGTACACATGTTAAGGTGGAATATTTGATTACTCATTTTCTTCGTGCTTGCCTTTTCCTTTTTATTCTTCTTTCTGAAAGCTCAAGTTTCTCTATGGCAATTGTGCAGGAGAAATGGGGAAAGAACCTTTATATTGCATCAATTTGCTATGGTAGAACTGTCTCATGAACATGCAAGTAGATGCCGCTGATGGAATTCTGATCATTCACCTTTATAAGCCACAAGCCAGCTTTTACCATGTAGTGCCTGTTCAGAAGCAAAAGATCCTCTCACGGGAAATTGATTGGTCTTGGCATTTTGGGAGTTGATGTACGCTTAACTCTTCTTTATTGCCACCATAACATATCATCTGTTACAAGTACATGTGCACTGTCTTCAATCTTTTGACCTTATTATATATCTCACTGGGAAGTTGTTTATTCGCTCCCATAGTGAAAAAGTTTGTATATTGCCGAGCAATAATTCCTTGGGTTGAAGGAATGTGCACAAGTCATGTTTTGATTATCGATAGAATATGGGAACGTACATCTATGACTAGCTGTGATTTTGGACATTCTTATCCCTTCAGTTTGTGCTTAGTTTTTATTTTATTTTTTATTTTTTATTTTTATTTTGAGGGGATGAGCTTCTTTGTGGACTTTAAGATGAGATGTCCCAATTTGACCATTAAACAGAAAGCAGTTGTATACTTCAAAGTATCAGTGTGTAATGGTTTCGTAGTCATCTTATTTATTTTTTAGTTAATCTCGATCAATTTCCAAATGCTTGTGTCCTTTTATTTATAACTGCTGATTATGTATTCTGACCTTTTCTTAATCTGTACATTACGCATAGGAGTTGCGCTCTATGACCATGCTAGATTTCCGGTGAATAAATGAGTATTACAGGTTAAATAGTTGATAATCTTGGTCAAAGTCTTTGAAGCAGAACTGCTGTAGGGAAGGTTATATTGCACCAGTGTATAAATAAGATCTATGATGCCAAGAAAGATGGACCCTTCTCGCCTATTGGTAAGTTGTATGTCCGAAGGAAATTTTGTGCAGATGTCTCTCTTGCAGTTTATATTGTAATTTTCTGTGTCTGATTTTGTAGCTAAAAGATCTCGTTAACGATTGGCATTCATCATCTGTTACACAGCACTCGTTTTTCTGTGTGTACTCAAGTTAGTAAGGATTCTCTTCCTGTCCCTTTCATTTTACTTCTTTAATTGTTTTATATGATGTGAACTGTTCTTTTCGTGTTTCTAATAGATTTAAGTTGAGCTGCATGCGAGACTTGGTGACTCTTGCATATCCATCCGTGATGCTGCTATTGGTGGTAGTGCGAGTTTTCAAACACAAGGTAAGCCATCTTTCTTTAAATAACTTCCCAACACCCAACCCTCGCACTGCCCACTGCATCATTTTGCTGCAGTTCGGTCTACTTGCATATATGAGCTTGTAAGTCGGTTACTGGTACTGCTTAGGAAACTTAATAATAGTAGGTGCTAGAAGGAAAGTAGTTAAACGTAACAGGCAGATTAAGAGCCAGAAAAATGAGTGTTGCACCATGACTGTGTTTGCTTATGCCAAAAAACATTGGTCCTTTTTTAGGCAAATAAAGAGGTAAAGAATGAAGAGCCTTGGCTTTGTTCGGAAGCTGTAATGGGTAGTTTTAGTCATTGACTTTAGTGGTACGCAAATTCTGAAAACATGCTTTCAACAATGCATCTCGTGTTTAGACGGAAAACTAATGAAAAGTCCAAAAAAACTTACCTTTTAATGAAAAGTCCTTTGTAAAGGTATAGTGAATAGTGTCAGGTAAAGGTAAAAAAGTGGTTTTTCGTTAAAAGTGAACAGTACCGGGACCTTTTCATTAAAGCTCCCTAAAAACAATGCATCTTGTTGATAAATCATATATGTTACTATTTCCAATGTGCATGCGAATCTATAAGAAAAATGTGCTTCACCCATACAGAATACAGATACAGCCTTCCTTTCAACTCCAAGCATTTGGTTTCCTTTTCAGATGCCGATTTAAAGTGATCTTAGCCACGGCATTGCCATGCTGATTTTTCTGGTTTGAACTGATCGATCATACTAATTTCCGCCATGTCATGATTTGGCCTTTTCAGATGATGAATCCATGCTGAACTTGAGGCATCTAGGTTGAGTTTAATCAGAATTTACCACTGTCTAATTGAAGAATTGCAGTAGTTGATGTCATCTTTTTAAATATATGAATTTGCAAAGTTCTAAAAGCCGTCATAAAACCTATTTTTGCAGCATATACGGTCTCATAAGCTTTTTGCATTCCATGCATGACACTCCATTGATGCCTTTATTGCTAGAAATCCATTCTATGTACGCTTATTTTTGCTTTCCCCGAATGAAAATTCAATAATAAATGATAGGGTAAATTGCGGTTTAACCCCCTGAACTATTACCCTAGTTGAAATTGATCCCTGAATTATTTTTTTTAGTAAATTAACTCCTGAACTATTTAAAATCAGCCAATTAACCCTTTACCGTTAAATTTCGTCCACCATTCCGTCAAATGCAAGAGAAAATTAGTCATTTCATTATAAAAAATTAAAAAAAAAAAACAAAACAAAACAAATGTTTACATAATGGATCATATCACATTGTCATTACACATTATTTTGTGTTCATATGTCATAATTTTATTGGTGGTTATAGTTGACTAGCAAAAATTCATGATGGAAAACTAGTTTGCCCTTGAATTTGACGAAAAAGTGGATGAAATTCTATCGACAAAAGGTTAATTGGTTAGTTTCAAATAGTTCAGGGAGTTAATTTACCAAAAAAAAAAAAATTCAGGGGATCAATTTCAACTAGACTAATAATTCAAGAGGTCAAATGACAATTTACCCTAAATGATAAGACCGCTTCCAAACGCATCAGACCAACGTGTCGATGAGCAGTATATTCATGGATAGAGCAATAAGTTATGATTTAAATACTTACAGTTTCGCCCGTACTAAGGAATTTGTGAGCAAGGAACTTTTCAACACCATACCTGCAAAGCGATTAGAGATTCAGAGAGAGAGGAGAAGGGCTGAGAGGGTCTGTCATTCAATATTTTTCTATTTTTGGGTACAATAGTTTACCACGCAATAATCTGATTTAACCAGTGTTTAAAAGCCTTAGAAGCTTGTATGGTAAGTAATATAACCTAGACATAAAGCAACAAGTACTTGTGAGAAGCACCTTTAGATATTTCAGAACCTTTGTGTGCCTTATTCGAAGGGCAATTTCTGGATATGTTTGGTGACTCTTTCACCCTATTCTCGAACCAGCTTTGCAACCAGGACCATTCCAACAGAGAAGCGTTTTAGAAACGATTAATCAATGCCGCCTTATGGTGAAAACAACGGCAACAAGTGCAATCAAATGAAAAGCAGAAAAAGATATTTTGCAGAGCGACTGCACAAGCATAACACACCAAAGCAGGAGTTAGAGTCCGAAAGAAGGATCATTCGGAAAGGGATTCAATCAAAAACGATATGGAAGTCTAAGCATGAAATGAAACTCACTTAAAACTTTTTGCAATTCCCTCATCAATTTATCCATTTTTTTCTGTCTGTTGGCAATTGCGGGAGCGAAAAACCAAAGTAAGTTCTTCAGATATTCCCAAATTGCGAATTCAAATAAACCTAAACGGACGCTAATGCAATGCTAATCACATTAAGCAAGCAGTAATCTCAAAAGAACACCGCAGAAGCTTTGGCTAATATCAAAATCCACACTGATCACCAATATTTTAAATAAAATGACATCAACCAAGCAATACCCAGATTATTGTGAACAAAAATAAATGAAATTTAAGGGAAATTAGAGGAAAAGGAAGAGAATTTGAATTCATTACCTTGGCCATCGTAAAGCCGATGAAAATCTCTCTGTTTCTGGGACGAAGACCGTCCATTTCCTCTCCCTCCCTCCTAAAACCATAACTTTGTGGAATTTGATTGCTTTCCCGCTCTCCCCTTTCTCTGTGTAAAACCCTAGAAATTGGAAAGTGGCTCCTGTCCTGTGATTTGATATTTTATTTTTTATTTTTAATTTAAGTTTTATGTCTTGTCAAAGTCAATTGAAAAACAGAGCTCTCCTCCCCTTTCAAATCTCTCTCTCCCTCCCTCTCTCTGATTTCTCTGTTTCTCACATTGGAAAGTGAAAACGGTCTGAGTAAGGTGTTTGTCAGGATATATGGGCTTCTGACAGGCCCAACTCAATCGCCAGCCCAGAAAGGGGTGTTCTGACCCTTGTCCATTTCATAGGTCTAGTATTTTCGGGCTCCTTTTTGTTTTTTTTAAGAAACTATATTTTCTACACCATGGGGGTGAAGTGTGTTAAACCTCATAATGTACTTCAAATTCATCTTTAGCAAGAATTAAACTTAAGATATTTCACTTACAAGTGAAGAGGAGGAATACTATTATACCATAGTACTAAGTGACAACCTTTTTTTGTTTTTCGTTTTTTATTTTCACTCTGTGCCTTTGAGATAAGAATGGACGAAGAAAGGTGATGGGAGAAAGGGGATATTGTTAGATCCCACACCGACCAACGGAGAAGGGGTGATGTGCCTTATATGTACATGCTTCCCTCCATATAGCACGAGGCATTTTGGGAACTCACCGGCTTCGGATTCCATTGGAACTCCGAAGTTAAGCGAGTTTGAGCGAGAGCATTCCTAGGATGGGTGACCCACTGAGAAGTTCTCGTGTGGGTTCCCAGAAACAAAACCGTGAGGGCGTGGCCCAAAGCGAACAATATCGTGCTACGGCGGAGCCGGACTGGGATGTGACAGATGATCAATGCGTAAAAACAATATTATTTTGAAACTGAAAACAAGATTAGATTAGTTTATATCCAAATGCTTAAAACATTTGACAACTTAATAAGTATAACTAACTTAATATTAATGAACCATTAGAAAACACATTTTCATTATTTTGCTTTATTTAGTTGTCAAATGTTTTAAGCTTTTAGATATAAATTAATATAATCTTGTGACTAATATGCATTTGGTCCTCATAGGTCCTCAAAATGAGGACCTTAGACCAACTCCAACTCTTGGAGTAAGTCCTAAAATTTACCATCTATTCTCCCCCCTCCATTTCCTTCCAACCCTTGGGGCCAATTTGGGATTATGGGTTAGAAGCTAAAATTGGGCCAAATTCCGACCAGAAATGTGGGCTGGGTTAGTGGTGTGTCCCACATGTGAGAGTGGAAAATGGAAGTTGAAGCCTAAATGCCCAGCCATTGCCCGCGCATGCCCTTGCACGGGCCTACTTTACAGCAGCAGGACCCCATCCATGTGGGCTTGTCTCCTGGCTGTCTGAAGATCTTAATAAGCTTGACGACTCTTTTTTCTAATTCACGGCCAATTTAAATAGGCCGTTGGTTGATCCAACGGTCCACGTTCAATTTTTTATTTTTTTTGTTTTATATTTATAAATTTATAGTATCCAACGGTTGAGATTGAATATGATCAAATCTAATAGTAAAAAAAGATCTAACGGCCCAAATTTAAATCCAACAGTTAAAATAATTAAAAAAAATATTTAACTTAAAATTCACCCAAAAAATCTATAAATACCTATGTATGTGTTCAAACATCCACACAAAACTCACTTTTCTCCTACAATTTTTCTAATTTTTCTTTCTACCATCTTCCAAAGACCTCATGTGACAGCCCGTCCTGATTTTAAGAGTTTTTAAATTTGTTATAAAGGATTTTACAAAAATGCCGTTTGAGGCACGCACATTATTCGAGGTTAATCGTTGTGTCGTGCCACGTAAGATTTGTTTTCTTGGAATATCCTCGTGGTACTCATTGCTACGGACGCGTGGGCGCAGACGGTTCGTGATTTGGAGCTATATCGAAGAAGTTATTAAAGTTTGGGCATTTTGGAGTATTTGTTATAAAATCTTGTGTGCCATTTGAATGACCCAGATTAAAGGGAATTTGAAATGGACGGCAAGGATGGAAAGAAAATATTATGTTTGTGAGGTTACATGTGTGTGTGCGTGGCTGGTGGAAAGAAAGAAGAAGAGAAAGGATTGGGCAAAGCTGCCCAACCAGAGAAGAAGGAAGAGCTTCAGGAGAGCTCCGGGAGAGAGAGACGGACGAATGGAGAGAAGAGAGAAGAGTTTCTGGCCAATCAGAGAAGGGGAAAGGAGGAAAAGGAGGGAGGAGAGAAAGGATGGGATCGGCCGGATCCCATCCGTGACCCGCGAGCCCAACCGCGACCCAGAGCCAATTCCGGCCAAATTCCTTCAATTTTCAGGTGAAATTCGTCCAACCATCCCTTGAAATCATTATTACACTTCTTTTCCTTCATTTTTCACCTAAGATTCAAAGGAATCAGGGACATTTTCATGGGGTTTTGGCGACGGGGACCCGAGGGTTTGTGTAGGCGATCCACCATTTTTCCGAAGATTATTCCTTCAATTACCACTACCGAAACACTTCCCTAGAACCCAGCAACAAAGCCCAAGCATTAGTAGGAGCATCGGAGTGGTTTTGGAGGTCGAATTGAAAACACCCATTTTTAGGGTGCCGCACGGTTTTGGTGAAATTGGAGCCCTTCTAGGCCAAATTGGCCTTGGCCAAAGGTATCAAAGTTGTTCCTCTCTTTGAGATCTTCAATTCTGAAATTTTTGAGAATTTTTAAAAATAGTTGAGTTTTCCGGCGAGTCGGGACGGCCGACCGCCACCCGCGGCGGCCCGTGCGGCGGCACGTGGCCAGTGGGCCGCCAATGTCATTCTTAGGCTGTGTTTAACATTCTAGGTTTAGTTTTGATAATTGGTTAGCGTAGATTGGTCGTTTGAACCTAAGTTCATTACGATACGTGAATAGATGGAAGTCTGAATCGATGATCCGACCGTTGGATCGTCACCAAACTTTGGTACGTGGTAGTACGTAATATTTGAAGAAGGTAGGAACTTACGGATCGGGAAGAGAAATCCGACATACGGATCTTCCCGAATTGAGTTTGTAAGTTCATAAAATAAAATGTTAACCGCTACTTGATTTTGGCAATCGGCGGAGATCCGACCGTTGGATCATAACGAAATTTTAGTATGTTGCTCTAGGAGCATAATGTGCATCTTAGGAAGTTACGGATCGGAGATTTGAGTTACGGATCTTACGGATTAAGTATGTGGGGCTGTGGACCCTACCGTCGATCATTGATCGACAGTTGACTTTTGATGAAGGGTCTTAAATGATTCTAGAATATCCTTGAGGATATGTTTTACGTGAATTACGAATTCTATGGTTAAGAGTTCTAAGTTATAGTTTGATAATTGTTTTAGGCGCCAAACGTTTTGGGACGCCTCGATGGTTACGTTAGGGAGCCGTAGCGCGGACTCCAGGTGAGTGGGCTTTTGTTTTCCGTATATACCTATATACTGTGTGTTTTTCCCAGAAAGTGCATTTTTAAATGCTTTTATAAATGAAACGCCATGCCAATACCTATATATATCAGATTATGCATTATGAAATGGTTATGCATCATGAGATGGTTATGCATCATGAAATTGTACGCGCATGATTGTTGGTGCTGTGGACGCTCAAGTAAGATCAAGTAAGATTCTGTGTGTTTAAATAAAAGTTGAGTTATGACGAGATTGTTAAGATGCATCGAAAGCTCATAAACCTGCACCCCGGTGTTAGTGCTCCCGCCTAAAGTTAGGGGCCAGTCTTTCACGTGATGTTCACCTCCCGAACCATACGTTCATCTTGGATCCAAGTTAGGTGCACAGTCCTGTCTTATAGACCACTTTCAGTGAGTTCGACTCGTAGGTGACCCGCTATAATTCGCACAGTCTTCACGTGATTGTAGCACTAGAGCGTACTATATTACACCCAGTCTTGTCGTATAGACCACCTTGAGTGGGTTCGACTCGTGTGCAGGATATTATGATGAGATATGTTGAGATTGATTATGAGCTATAGTTCCAGTTGTGATGATCACACAGTGGACATGTTATTATCTATGATGAGTTTATTTCACCTGATTTACTTACCTGATGAGTTAGTGGCATGGCATGGCATACTCATGATTTATTGGCATATTAGCATGATGATGATTTCAGATGAGTTTGAGTATATGTATATACTATTTCTGGGAAAGTATACAGGTTTTACGGCGAGAGGTTATAAATGTGATTTTTGAAATGATTTTCGAAAAGACTTTGTTTTTGCCTACTCACGCTTTTGTTTTGCGCCCCTCTAGGTTTTAGGCAGCTTTGTTGGTGGCTCACGAGGATACAACGGAGGTTCTGACAGACCATCACAAATGTAGGACCACCTTTGGGTGTTGATTAAATTGCTTGACTGCACTTAGGCTAATTATGCTCTGATCGTGTATTAACACTTCTGGAATTTGGTTTTTAATTATTCGTATTTCCACTTATTTAATTGCTTCCGCACTGTGCACATGGCTACGTCACCCTCATGTCAGTGGCGAAGCCACGTGAAGGCGAGGAGTGGCGGCCGCCACTCCCCTCGCCAGGAAAAACAAGAGAGAAGCGCTCGTTTTGCCCCTCCCCTTGTCGGAAACCCACTGGTTTTGCTGCTATTGCTCTTCGACTCCGGCTGCTGCTGCGTCTGCATTTCAATATTTTTTTTAAAAAAAAAACCAGGCCAAAACGACGTAGTTTTGGACCTGGTAAAAAAAATTTTAAAAAAAAGAATGAAACGGTGCGTTTCGATAAGTTGGAATAAAAAAAAAAGTTATATAGAGGGGACTGTGTGTCCCCCATTCTGCCATTCATTCAGTCTCCCAGATTCCAACCCCAAATTCCAACGGTGCAGCCGCTGCTCCCCCAATTCAAAGCAGAACGGACGAAACCAGTCAGCATCAGCAGCACACCCACCGCACCCACTAGCTTTTCTCTGCATATCCAAGTCTCAGAGGAGAAGAAGCAGACCAGCCTCTGACTTTCATCCTCCTCCAACAATGGTTGGAGACAAAAAGGTTTATACTTTGGCTGAGTTCTCCACTCACAATGATCGCAATGACTGCTGGCTCCCCATCAACGAAAATGTAATGCTCTTGCTTCTTCTGAGCTGCAGTTTTCAGTTAAATTTGGGATTTGTGTGTGTGATTGAATTTGGGTTTTGCTTTGATTGGATCTGGGTGAAGTGTTTGTTGTTGGGTTTTGACTGGTATAGTTGAATATTGGTTCATATTTTGACTGCATGTTGGAATAGTTAGATCAGGATGAAATGTGTTCGAGATTGCTATAAAAACAAGGAAAATTACAAGTTTATAGATTGGTACGAGTCAGATTGATAAACATTGGTTGAGATATAGATTTGAACTTATATGAGCATGATTCAACTGCTGATGGATGTGCATTTCTTTTGTGTTTTTAGTGAATTTATCGTCTCGAAAGGCGATAACTTATGCTTATATTGCGCATTGGTTTCTCTTAATATAGGTGATACTTTGTGGAGAATAGCTAATTATTAAGATTTCAGTTAGGGGTGAAATGATTGATTAAGTTTAATGAAATTAAAGGCACATCAAATAAAAAATGGTGCAAATGTTGCAGTGGACTTTACAAAGCCGATTCCCAGCCGGCTAGCCCTCTTTGATTCCTCGTTTGAAGTAGTATTAGTGTGGCTGATTTAACTTGGCATAGTTCAGGTTCCCTTCTTAGTAAGCGTAGATTATCTGTTCGGTCCACTGTGTTCAAGTTCATTACCAACTAATGTGCCCTCAGTTCTATATTACAAAATTTGACTGTAATAATGCTTTAATTTGTCAATTATTTGTATCTCAAGGAAAAATGTGTTGCTTTTTGTGTGTGTTCACTGCCAAATGCCAATCATTTGGGGAGGGAGTAGCAATATGGAAGAAATTTGCGGTCAAGTGAAGGTAGATTATTTATATTGTGATAAACGTGTTGGAACAGGTATATGATGTAACAAAATTCTTGGAGGACCATCATGGTGGTGATGAGGTCTTATTGGCAGCCATAGGTACAACACAGTGACACTCTCTCAAATATTTCGGGTAGTCCTATTATGCGACGTTTTCATGACATGAAACCTTGCCGGCAACAATTATAATTTGTTTGTATTGATTAATTATGGAAGACATTACTATATAAAAAGATTTAGTTGTTGCCATTTTTCTTTAACCTTGCACTCTTTTAAGTTCGCCCCTCCCCCCGAGAAATCCTGGCTTCGCCACTGCCTCACGTGACGGCCAGCATGCCTCGATCTCGGTCGGGGTGTGTCAGTTTGGTATCAGAGCCTAGGTTTGCAGTCATGCATGTCTTGTGAATTTCCTAGTGTCTTCTGTCAGAATTATGCCGTCTCGTAAAGAGCCACGTCGTTCGGATGAGCCTAGTTTCCCTGATATAGCTCAGTTAGGGGAAGCTATTGCTTTTATGGTTCAGTTTGTTATCTGTTATACCCAAAGGCTCCTCTTGAGACTGTTTATAAGTTGAAGCTGAATCATTTTATGGGAAATGATGGACCTGAGGGAGCAGAGCGATGGCTCAATCATGTTGAAAAGTTTTTATGTGTGATGCGAAGTCAAGGGAATCTTCTTCTCGAAAGGTGGGTTGAGACGACTACCTGGTTTCTAGGACTGAATCTACATCCTGGTAGAGACAGGAGTCTTATACGATGACATCAGAGAAAATAGCTGATTGGGAGTTGTTTAAGAAAAGGTTTATCCCTCCGCCATATATTGATGGTAATAAGCAAGAGTTTACAAATTTGTGACAAGGAAAGATGACGGCGATTGAGTAATACAGAAAGTTTACGGACTTGTCACGTTACCATCCGGATGTTGCTGCTAATCCGGTTGTGATGTTACGTCGTTTTAAGCTGGGTACTAAGAAGAAATGACGTTTTATGGCGACCATTACCCATTGTGCTTCTTACTAGGAGTTTTACGAGATTTTGTTAGGGATTGAGGACCCTAAGAAAATGTCCAGCAATAGTGATGAAGAAGAGGAAAAGAATGTGAATCAGAGGAAAGATGACAAAGGTAAAGGTCAGTCATCTCAAGGATCTCGCAAGACCCAGAGCTTCAAAAGAAGCGAAGCTAGTTCCAGTTCTTCTAGTGGAGGCTTTAGTGCCACTGGCCAGAGGAGAGGTGGTAGATTTACTAGAGGTCGTGGGGAACGACAACAAGCCCAAGGATGTGTTAACAACATCACACGGCAGGATGCTCAGAGCAATCCAGATTTGATCATGGGTACGTTAAACATTCTTGGTCACTTTGCTAGAGTTTTAATTGGTTGTGGTGCTACCCATTTCTGTAAGTTCTTATATATTTGCTCAAGTGACGCAACCTCATCATGCGCCTCTAGGGTTTGAGTTAGAGTTTGCTATGCCTAGAGAAGAGAAGTGTTATGTGGATTATGTTTATCCAGGGTGTCCAGTGATGGTGGGAGATGTAGTTATGCCAGCTAATCTTATCCCGTTAGATATTGTAGATTTTGAGGATTTTGGGCACATATTGGTTGTATTATAATCGTGCCAAGATAGATTGCTACGGGAAATCAGTTACTTTCCATCGTCCTGGATTACCAGAAGTTACTTTTGTGGGTGAGCAAAGTGAAGTGAGGCATGCCGTTATTTCTGCTGTGAGGACAAAGAGGTTGCTATCAAAAGGCTACCAAGAATACTTAGCTCATGTGGTGCTAAATGATATTTCTCCGAGGAGTGTGGAAGATGTAAAGGTGGTTAGACATCTTCCTGACGTTTTCCCTGAGAATTTACCTGGATTGCCGCCAGACAGAAAGGTGGAGTTCACCATTGATTAGCTTCCTGGTACGGATCTTATATCTTTGACTTCTTATAGAATGGCTCTTGCTGAGTTGAGGGAATTGAAAATTCAGTTGCAAGAATTGGTTGATAAGGGTTTCATTCAACCTAGAACGTCGCCTTGGGGAAGCTCCAGTGTTGGTTGTGAGGTAGAAAGACGAGACTTTAAAGTTATGCATTGATTATAGGCAATTGAATCGGGTAACGATTAAAAACCGTTATCCATTGCCGCGTATTGATGATTTGTTTAATCAACTTAGAGGTGCCTGTGTGTTTTCCAAGTTTGACTTGAGGTTGGGTTATTACTAATTGAAGATTTGAAGTGAGGATGTCCCTAAGATTGTTTTTAGGACTTGTTATGGTCATTATGAGTTCTTGGTGATGTCATTCGGGTTAATGAATGCGCCTGCTGCTTTATGGATTTGATGAATCGAGTATTCCAGCAATATCTAGACAGGTTTGTTATTGTTTCATTGATGATATTCTGGTATACCCTAAGACTAGAGCAGAATATGCTAAACATTTTGAATTGGTGTTACGAAGTTAGAGGGAGCATCGGTTGTATGCTAAGTTTAGCAAATGCCAATTTTGGTTGAGTCAAATAACATTTCTAGGACATGTTATATCTGCACAAGGTATTCAAGTAGATCCTCAAAAAGTTGCAGCTGTGGAGAATTGGGAACAACCGCGAACCGTCACTGAGGTACGGAGTTTTCTTGGCTTAGCAGGCTACTATAGACAGTTTGTAAAGGATTTTTCAATCATTGCCTTGCCATTGACGGGATTGACTAGAAAAGAGATTAGGTTTGAGTGGGATGAAATTTGTGAGCAAAGTTTTCAGCAACTGAAGTATTATCTCACTCATACACCTGTTTTAGCACTTCCAGATGATAACGGTAATTATGAGATCTATATGATGCTTCTTTGAATGGTCTTGGATGCGTACTGATGCAACATGGTAGGGTGATTGCTTACGCTTCACGGCAATTGAAACCTTATGAGATGAATTACCCTATTCATGATTTGGAATTAGTGGCTATCATCTTTACTTTGAAGATTTGGAGACATTACCTTTATGGAGAAAAGTGTAAGATTTTTACGGATCATAAGAGTCTCCATTATCTGTTTACTTAGAGGGATCTTAATCTTCGTCAACGATGGTGGATTTAGTTGCTAAGAGATTATGATCGCACAATTGAGTATCATCCTGATCGTGTAAATGTGGTAGTTGATGCACTAAGTAGTAAGACTTCAGCTAGACTTCATGCCAGTTATGATTGTCATGTTCTTCTTCTTAATGATTTACGGTTCACTGGAGTGAAGTTAGGAGTGGAAGATAAAGAAGAAGCCTTACTTGTTAAATTTCAAGGTAGGCCAAATTTTAGTGGATCGTGTGCTTGAAACTCAGATAGATGATGAAGAGACCCAAGAATTAATTGAGGCAAGGAACGACGGGAAAAAGAAAGACCTCAGAGTTAGAGAATCAGATGGCATGCTTATGCAAGAGAACAGGATGTATGTGCTTAATGATATGGAATTAAAGAAAGTAATTTTGGACGAAGCACTCTGTTCAGCTTATGCAATACATCCTGGAGGTACTAAAATGTATCATACCATTCAACCATTTTATTATTGGCCAGGTATGAAAAGGGAAATTGCTGATTATGTGAGTAGGTGTGTCCGTCGTCAGCAAGTCAAAGCAGAAAGAAAGAAGCCTTTTGGATTGATGCAGCCGTTTTCCGTTCCATAGTGGAAATGGGAAAATATCACTATGGATTTTGTGTACAAGCTTCCTTGTACACGAAATGGTTATAATGGCATTTGAGTGATAGTTGATCGGCTTACTAAGTCTGCACATTTTTCCAGTGAGGGAGAAGTAATTTTTTAAGCCGATTAGCTGGATTGTTTATCTCAAAGATTGTGAAGTACCATGGAGTTCTAGTGAGTATTGTTTCGGATCGTGATCCCAGGTTTACTTTTAAATTTTGGGTAGCGTTTTAGGAAGCTTTGGTTACAAAGTTACTTTATAGTACGGCTTATCATCCTCAAAAAGATGGGCAATCTGAGAGGACGATTCAGACGTTGGAGGATATGCTTAGATCATCAGTTTTGCCGTTTGGTGATAATTGGAATACACGTTTGGATTTGATGGAATTTTTCCTACAACAGCAGCTTTCATTCGAGCATCGGTATGGCACCATTTGAGGCACTTTATGGTAGAGTTTGCCGTACACCGTCATGTTGGTATGAAGTTGATGAAAGACCATTAGTGGGCCCTGAGATAGTAGATGAGACTACTCAAAATGTACAGGTAATCAAGGCTAATTTGAAAGCGGTCCAGGATCGACAGAAGAGCCTTGCCGATAGACATGCCACTGATAGAGTGTATAAGTCGGTAATTGGGTATTTTTGAAGTTATCACCTTGGAAAGGAGTAGTAAGGTTCGGAAAGAAGGGTAAGCTAAGCCCTAGGTACATCGGACCTTACCAGGTTATCGAGCGAGTTGGTAAGGTTGCTTATAGGCTTGAGTTGCCTTCAGAGTTGGCTAGAGTGCACAATGTGTTTCATGTTTCTATGCTTCATCATTATGTTTCGGACCCTTCACAGGTGATACTTCCTCGACAGCTTGAGATTAGTCCAGACTTGACTTACAAGGAAGAGTCAGTGACGATTCTAGATTGGAAGGACAAAGAGCTGAGAAACAAGACCATTCGTATGGTAAAGGTTATGTGGAGGAACCATTCAGCAGAAGAGGCTACTTGGGAGACTGAGGATCAGATGAGAGATATGTATCCTCGCTTGTTTTATAAGTATCAGTGATGTATTTTGTTGTTTAAATTTCGGGGACGAAATTTTCTAAGGTGGGGAGATTGTGACAGCCCGTCCCTGATTTTAAGAGTTTTTAAATTTGTTACAAAGGATTTTACAAAAATGCCCTTTGAGACACGCGCATTGTTCGAGGTTAATCGTTGTGTTGTGCCACGTAAGATTTGTTTTCTTGGCATATCCTCGTAGTACTCATTGCTACGGACGCGTGGGCGCAGACGGTTCGAGATTTGGAGCTATATCGAAGAAGTAATTAAAGTTTGAAGTTTGGGCATTTTGGAGTTTTTGTTATAAAATCTGGTGTGCCATTTGGATGGCCCAGATTAAAGGGAATTTGAAATGGATGGCACGGATGGAAAGAAAATATTATGTTTGTGAGGTTACATGTGTGTGTGCGTGGCTGGTGGAAAGAAAAAAGAAGATAAAGGATTGGGCAAAGCTGCCCAACCAGAGAAGAAGGAAGAGCTTCAGGAGAGCTCCGGGAGAGAGAGACGGACGAATAGAGAGAAGAGAGAAGAGTTTCTGGCCAATCAGAGAAGGGGAATGGAGGAAAATGAGGGAGGAGAGAAAGGATGGGATCGGCCGGATCCCATCCATGACCTGCGCGCCCAACTGCGACCCGGAGCCAATTCCGGCCAAATTCCTTCAATTTTCAGGTGAAATTCGTCCAACCATCCCTTGAAATCATTATTACACTTCTTCTCCTTTATTTTTCACCTAAGATTCAAAGGAATCAGGGACATTTTCATGGGGTTTTGGCGACGGGGACCCGACGGTTTGTGGAGGCGATCCACCATTTTTCCGAAGATGATTCCTTCACTTACCACTACCAAAACACTTCCCTAGAACCCAGCAACAAAGCCCAAGCATTAGTCGGAGCATCGGAGTGGTTTTGGAGGTCGAATTGAAAACACCCATTTTTAGGGTGCCGCACGGTTTTGGTGAAATTGGAGCCCTTCTAGGCCAAATTGGCCTTGGCCAAAGGTATCAAAGTTGTTCCTCTCTTTGAGATCTTCAATTCTGCAATTTTTGAGAATTTTTAAAAATAATTGAGTTTTCCGGCAAGTCAAGACGGCCGACAGCCACCCGTGGCGGCCCGTGCGGCGGCACGTGGCCAGTGGGCCGCCAATGTCATTCTTAGGCTGTGTTTAACATCCTAGGTTTAGTTTTGATAATTGGTTAGCGTAGATTGGTCGTTTGAACCTAAGTTCATTACGATACGTGAATAGGTGGAAGTATGAATCGACGATCCGACCGTTGGATCGTCACCAAACTTTGGTACGTGGTAGTACGTAATATTTGAAGAAGGTAGGAACTTACAGATCGGAAATCCGACATACGGATCTTCCCGAATTGAGTTTGTAAGTTCATAAAATAAAATGTTGACCGCTACTTGGTTTTGGCAATCGGCGGAGATCCGACCGTTGGATCATAACGAAATTTTAGTATGTTTCTCTAGGAGCATAATGTGCATCTTGGGAAGTTACGGATCAGAGATTTGAGTTACGGATCTTCCGGATTAAGTATGTGGGGATGTGGACCCTACCGTCGATCATTGATCGACGGTTGAATTTTGATGAAGGGTCTTAAATGATTCTAGAATATCCTTGAGGATATGTTTTACTTGAATTACGAATTCTATGGTTAAGAGTTCTAAGTTGTAGTTTGATAATTGTTTTAGGCGCCAAACGTTTTGGGACGCCTCGATGGTTACGTTAGGGAGCCGTAGCGCGGACTCCAGGTGAGTGGGCTTTTGTTTTCCGTATATACCTATATACTGTGTGTTTTTCCCAGAAAGTGCATTTTTAAATGCTTTTATAAACGAAATGCCATGCCAATACCTATATATATCATATTATGCATCATGAGATGGTTATGCATCATGAAATTGTATGTGCATGATTGTTGGTGCTGTGGACGCTCAGGTAAGATCAAGTAAGATTCTGTGTGTTTAAATAAAAGTTGAGTTATGACGAGATTGTTAAGATGCATCGAAAGCTCATAAACCTGCACCCCGGTGTTAGTGCTCCCGCCCAGAGTTAGGGGCCAGTCTTTCACGTGATGTTCACCTCCCGCACCATACGCTCATCTTGGATCCAAGTTAGGTGCACAGTCCTGTCTTATAGACCACTTTCAGTGGGTTCGACTCGTAGGTGACCCGCGATCATTCGCACAGTCTTCACGTGATTGTAGCACTAGAGCGTACTATATTACACCAGTCTTGTCGTATAGACCACCTTGAGTGGGTTCGACTCGTGTGCAGGATATTATGATGAGATATGTTGAGATTGATTATGAGCTATAGTTCCAGCCGTGATGATCACACGGTGGACATGTTATTATCTATGATGAGTTTATTTCACCTGATTTACTTACCTGATGAGTTAGTGGCATGGCATGGCATACTCATGATTTATTGGCATATTAGCATGATGATGATTTCAGATGAGTTTGAGTATATGTATATACTATTTTCTGGGAAAGTATACAGGTTTTACGGCGAGGGGTTATAAATGTGATTTTTGAAATGATTTTCGAAAAGACTTTGTTTTTGCCCACTCACGCTTTTGTTTTGCGCCCCTCCAGGTTTTAGGCAGCGTTGTTGGTGGCTCACGAGGATACAACGGAGGTTCTGACAGACCATCACAAATGTAGGACCACATTTGGGTGTTGATTAAATTGCTTGACTGCACTTAGGCTAATTATGCTCTGATCGTGTATTAACACTTCTGGAATTTGGTTTTTAATTATTTGTATTTCCGCTTATTTAATTGCTTCAGCACTGTGCACATGGCTACGTCACCCTCACGTGACGGCCAGCATGCCTCGATCTCGGTCGGGGTGTGTCACCTCACCTTTAACCATGGTTTATTAATGATTTGATTTAGTGATTTTTCCATAGCGTTTCATGAGTTTCAAGTGTCCATTTAGTGATTTTTCAATATTTGTCGGAATTTAAATATTTTTAGGTTAAAATGTTCATAAAATTCAGTTAGGTTAATTTTTGTTTTCTAAATTTAATTTTAAAAAAAATTAGCCTAAATTTATTCTTTAATAATCAGGTGCTAAAATTTTAGGCCAGAAGGATTGAAGCAAAAAAGTTGTTTCTGGGTTAAAACCTAAATTTTCTAGACTAAAAATTTTAGGTTTTGCTCGAAGAATTGGAGATGGTCTTAAAAGAGCAGGACTCTTACCATCAATTGTTGTACATATAATAGTGACTAGTGACGCACATGTAACATAAAAATTACATATAATAATTACTTACACTTTTGTCAATAAACGACGGTTTTAGTCTTAAATTATACATGTAGTGATAAGTCGTGAATTGTCTTAATGGATGTGATTTGTGAATATGATTATTTTTTTAATTTACTGTGTTTTGAATTTAGTAAAATAAATAAAAAATTTAACTCTATGTCGTTTGACTTGACCAAGACTTGGGGCTAACAGGAGAGGACGAATTCATAATAATTGAACCTGACAAAGCTTAATTTGTAGGCATTTTCGAATGTTAGGTAGCAACTCTTATAAGGGATCCAACAAATCATCACGCAACCACATGCATCAACCATGATGAATGAAAGGAAGGAAGCAAGTATGAACTAATTTAAGGATGTTGGCTACCATTCATGTTCAGACAGGCATGTGCATATGTTTGGTGTTAGGTGCGTTGCCAAAATTAATTTAAAGTAGTTTCCAAAAAAAAAAATTTAATTTAAAGTTGATTTTGTTGGAGTCTACGAGAAAGATGGAGCACTGGTTTCTAAATTTTCTGGCTTGATTAAATTTTTTAGGGTAAATTACATTTTACCCTTCATGTTTGAGGTCGATTTTAATTCCTTACAACATCCTTAAAACATTTTAATTTCATACCTCAAATATGATTTAGTTGCAATTTCATAAAATTTGTTACATAATCTGTTAGAATGGTTGTTAAGTGATGATGTGGCAGATATGAGACCCAATTTTTAATGAGGTGGATGTCAACTTTGCACCACGTGGATAAAAAAAATTATAAAATATAAATTATTTGAAATATTTAATAAATAATTAAAATGTCAACAAAAAAAAAAAATCAACCCTACCCCACCCCCACACCCGACCCTTCTACTCTCTGATCAACTCCTCATCCGCTCCTCCACCATCCCCACACCTCTTCTCCCTCTGATCAACCCCATCTTCCATAACCACCAAGAACACGTCTTTCCGTCACCATTAACCTTCGACACGAGAAGCCCACCCCCGTTTACCCATTCACAACCCCTCACCGCCACATCCGCCACCATGTCCAACCTTCTCCTCCTCACACTCCTCCTCCACCTACTCGCCGCAACTGGGGCCCACTACGACCACCCTCATTTCTCTCTCCCAAATTGTTAGATCATGGCCCCGACTCCACCACACTCCGTCGTAGCACGATATTGTTCGTTTTGGGTCTCGACCACACCTTCACGGTTTTGTTTCTGGTAACTCACACAAGAACTTCCCAATGGGTCACCCATCATGGGATTGCTCTCGCTCGAACTCACTTAACTTTGGAGTTCCGATGAACTCCGAAGCCAGTGAGCTCCCAAAAGGCCTCGTGCTATAAGGAGGAGAGCATGTACATATAAGGCACATCACCCCCTCTCCGTTAGTCGGTGTGGGATGTTACAATCCACCCCCTTAGGGGCCCGACATCCTCGTCATCACACTTCCGGCCAGGGATTGGCTCTGATACCAAATTGTCACATCCCGGGCTCGACTTTGCCGTAGCACGATATTGTCCGCTTTAGGCCCCCGGCCACGCCCTCACGGTTTTGTTTCTGGGAACTCACACGAGAAGAACTTCCCAGTGGGTCACCCATCATTGGATTGCTCTCGCGCGAACTTGCTTAACTTCGGAGTTCTGATGGAATCTGAAGCCAATGAGCTCCCAAAAGGCCTCGTGCTAGGTAGAGATGAGAATATACATATAAGGCTTACAGGATTCATACCCCTGGACGATGTGGGATCTTACACAAAGACCCACGGGGCCGCACCAGATCCCTTCCCACAACCACAACCGACGAGGTCGCACCATATCCCTTCCCGCCACCCCACCACCCTGTACGTAATCCCGCTCCTACTCTTCCCCTCCACGTACGCCGATGCCCTCAGCAAATCCTCCATTTCCAACTCAAACCCCTTGTCCACCACCATAAATTTACCATTTTGCCCTTCCTCCTCATCCTCCACTAGACAGCCACCTCATTTACCACTTTCTCTTTTCCCGTTTGTCCTCATTCGCCCTGCTTATTATGCAAAATAGCCACATCGAGGCTAGGGTTTTCAAAAAATACGGTGGGGCCCTGGTTAGCCAGCGATCCCACCTGAGGAAAGCTCGGCAAGAAACGCGAAGAATGAGCCGTTGAGCAAATTGGAAGACAGGTCGAGGTGGTTCTAGTCCTTGAGGGATCAGATTTGGTCTGGGATTGGACCCATGAGAGAGTTATTGGAGAGGTCGAGAGAAATGAGGGCGGCGACGTTGAAGAGGTGGGTCAGGATGGGCATGGAGAAGTTGTTGTTTGAAAGATTGAGTGGCTTGAGCGAGTCGAGGTGGTTGAGTTCGGAGGGAATGTAGCTGGTGAGGCGTTTATTGGTAAGGAGGAGGTCGATGACTCGGTTTGCAGGTGGGAGGAGTTGGGGGTAGGAGGGTGGGCATGGGTGGGGATTATAGGGAAGAAGGGGATCTAGGTTTTTTATTTTTTATTTTTTTGTAAATAAGTTTTCTTTAAATAATTATTTTAAATTTTTTATTAAATTTTTAGCCATGTGTCACAAATGTAGCAGTCACGTCAGCACAAATGAGGACCCCATATTTTCCACGTCATCACTTAACGGCCATTCTAACAGATTATGTAACGGATTGTATGAAATTGCAACTAAATCATATTTGAGATATGAAATTGAAATGTTTTAAAGATGTTGTAAGGAATTGAAATCGACCTCAAACCTGAGGGGGTAAAATGTAATTTACCCAATTTTTTTTTATTTATAAACTAAATTTTGATTCTGAACTTGTCACAATGATAAGTAATGATTAATTATGTTGGTAACACCGTTAGAGTTTTCAACTAAAATAAATGGTTTAAAGGGACAAATAAATGATGAAACTTTTGATGGAGTTATCCAAAAGGATTACTACTTCACATTGCGACAAATTATATGACTAATACTCACAGACTTTTAATTTAAAGACTAAACCTTCAATTTGACTACAATTCAAAAACCAATGCTCCAATTTTCTAGAGTCACAAACAGAGATGTGCACATTCCTTCACAAGGTGCCGTCAAAAGATTAATACAAATGTACAAAGGTTTCAGACTGGGTAGTCAGGTAGCGTTTGGTACGCAGACAGGACGGGACGGGACGGAACGGGACTGGACGGGACGGGACGGAACGGGACGGAACAGTGGTTCCATGTTATGTTTGGTACGCGCAAGATGGAACGGGACGAAACCGGATTAAATGACTAACTTACCCTTTTTATTTGACTTTGTCTCTCTACTGTCTCTTCTTCCATATGTTTATTGTTCTTCGCATGCCCAGATTGCTCCCAGTAAACAAAAGGATTGACGTTAACAACATTGCAATAACAAATGCTTAGCTTAACCAAAAATTTGATCAACCACTCCATTAACATAATCCAGAAATTATTCAATTTGATCAGAACTAATTGGCATCCCAGAAAACTCACAAATCCCGCCTCCCTTCACAGAGGGGAAGAACGCAAAACACCCAACCCAGAACCCAGTTAACTTCTGCAAACCCTCCAAAGTTATATACCTTTGTAAGGAAAATCAAATCCCAAAAAAATCAAAAGGGTCCACGAATCCACCAAAATCAAAAGGGTTCAAACAAAATTGATAAGGAGTTTCAAATTCACACACAAAGTTCCATACCTTTAGCAGTAGAATAAAAATCTGCCTTTTCGCCGCAACGGGCGACCCTTTTACTTCAGGGCTCCAATTCAACATCTTCTTACACGAATTTTCGCCGCCATTGTTCGGTTTCAGAACCTGTTTAGGGCTATAACCCAACACATTAACATTCACCACTCTCTCTTTATTATTCTCCTTCCCTCCAAATCGCTTCGATTTCATCGGCGACCCGATCTGATTCAACAACTTGAACGGAGTCCTCGAACCGAAATCTGCAAACCCCCGAAGTAGCGCACGCGATTTCGGGCTCTTCTTCGTCGGATTCAAGATGGGTATTCCTTCTTCGAGCCCCTCCATGAGTTCCCAGGCGTTGATAACCTCCGGATCTTCCCGGGGCAGCGAAGATTTCAACGCGGCCCTCTTGCTCTCTGCAACGCTGTCTTTGATGGGTTGTTGGCCGTTTTCCAGGTTCAGAACGCCGTAAGTGCTGGAAGTGAGAGAGACGACGTGGTTGATGACGTATCTGGGAATCTGCAACCCAGAAGAATAACAATCTGCCTGGGTCGTTCCGGCCAGCAAAATCGAGCTCGAATTCATCTAGGTTGCTGGGTAACGAAGCTACGTTTGGGTAACGAAGCATTTGGGTTGCTGGGTTTGCGGTGGAGGAGGAGGCTACAGGAGAGAGGGAAGCTACGGGAGAGGGAGGCTGCGGGAAAGAGAGGGAGGGTAGACAGTGAAATTTTTGTGTTCCACATACGTGGAACAACCCGTTCCAGGGGGGAGGCGGGACAAAAAAATTGCCAAAATCTGTCCCGTAGAACAACTCGTTCCACCCTTTTTTGGCGTACCAAACGTGGGACGGAACGCCTCGTCCCGTCCCGTCTCACGTACCAAACGCGCCCTCAAGGTTCTTGAAGACTTCTTAACCCAAATGCGATTGTAGCAATGCGCAAATTTAGTTCTAACAGTGGTAGTTTTTCTTTTGGTTGGAATTTACACAACAACTTGGAACAGCTTCAAACCGTCGAGATTGGTAGCATAATTTTATTTTTTTACCATGAAGTCATGAGTGGCCCAAAAATAGTAGGTCGTAGTCTTATCCGTATGTGTTGGGAGTCGGCATATTTGAAAATAAAAGGATTTTCGACATGTTCATACGGATAGAAACATGCATGCATGTATGCATGCTTGCCGTAGATTTTGGACCAGACCGTATCACCATCATTAATCACGCGGTGTATAATAAGCTTACGCATATTTTGATGTCCATGATTAGTTCAACTGAATAAATCACTAGATTCATTAAAAATAAATACTCAATTGTATAATTTGTCCCAATAAAGTAGAAGCTGGATTAGCTATAAAGAAAACTTATTCCCAACAAAATAATAGGACTGGAAGGATAAACTTTGTTTAATTTTGATTAATCTATTGTCTAATTTCAACATTTACAAATATTGCAAATTAGCATATATTTCTTCACTCAACATTTATCGAATCTAATGAGTTAACAATTTTTAGTGAATCATAAACACCAAACAATACCTTATGTTAACATACTTGTTTTCTTACACACCACTAAACAAACACTGCACAATAAGTTGTTAAATGAGATTACTCAAATGTGATTTGCAAGCTAACTCCTATTTAATGATATAACTGATTTGCGAATAATTGCATGAGTATGACATATAATAAAAAAAACTAAACAAATTACTTAAGTAAATAATTAGGATTTTATTCGCTACAAATAAAAATAAAATCTCCAAAAGTAGGAAAATAAAACTTGTTTGACGGGTCTGGGTCAAATTCCCACAAATGAAAGTGCGGATCGTTCACCATTACGAGCTTTAATACAAAAGCACGAGAGAATTTTTAGTATGTTGGGAATACGATCTGGTATATTCAGTATAACAATACAATTGTTTGAAAATTTTTGAAAAAAAAAATTAATTAATTTTATTATAATACTTGGTGTACCAAATCATATTCTCCAGATATACCAGACCGTGTTCCCGTATACTAAAATATTTCTCCAAAGGCACAACAAGTTGAGTGGATTTCAAACAGATAATTGCTTCACCAGTCAACACCTCAGGAAGTCAGAAGCTATTGGCCAATGCTTTTACATGCATAACACATCCACCACTTGCACCAGAGATTTTTAGACGTAATCAGAAGACCGACACCACGACACGTGATGATATTGTTCTTTAACTCGAACTTTATTGTGTACTTATTTTAAAGTAATGGTACAGAGACTAAATTTGTAGACTAAATTTTAAAAATTAAAAGACATGAAAATTGAAGATTGGTTTATTACTTAAACGTTGATAAACGTGTTCATTCATATTGGTGACACATCATTTAGTTTGCAAATTTAGCCTCCTAGCATTGTCCCTTATTTTATGGTAATATTTCATAGGGTATACTAGAGAGACTAAATATATAGCCTAGAAGTTTGATTGAATTATTATTTAAGTGTTAATTAACATGTTTATTTCTTATTAGTGACACATTATTTAATTTGCGTATTTAGTTTATAAATTAGTATTCCTAACATTACTCTACTCCATAATAAGTAGATGTAATACATGATGACGAATGTTCTCAATAAACATAAAAAATTCTTCGTATAAATACGAGAAATTCTTTTCTCATATACCAACAAATAACGACACAAAAGTATTTTTCTCTTTCTTATAGAGAGGAATAAAGTAACAACTACCAAGACTTGGTCAATTTCGATAAGTATTTTTTTTCCTTTTGTTGAATGATTCCAGATCTTGTTTGAAAATGAAAAATTCATGGAATGAAAAAGGTGAAAAAGTAGATATTACGCGGAGAATATAATGGCATATGGTGATCAAATCAAATCATGAAAGATAAAGCGATGAGCATTATGGTAGAGTGGTAGGGCAGGCCGGGGAATGAAGAAAGTGACAACAATAGTCGCACGCATGAGCAGTATTTTTTTTAGCCGTTGATGCATGTGAGTTGCAAATTTTATATGAGAAACATGTGCGTTTGAAGTTAGAAAACGTTCACGCATTCAGACTCAACTGATCATGACAAATATCTTCTACATGTAATATGTGAGTTTTTAAGAAACATCATCTCACATCTAATTAAGTGGTTAGGTCATATTTAAGGCCATGTGACAGCCAAAAGATTAGTGGGATCTCGTTCGGTTCCACCCAACATTGAAGATGCAGAATTGATAGTACGTGAAATGAAATGGAAAATATCAATCAAAATAATGCATTTTTGCTTTTGGAAGCACAATCAAAATGAATGATAATTCTATATTGGGAATTAATAATTGAATAAGTGCTTGTGACAAACAAGTTATGCGTAAAAGTGACTCTTGTTCATTGAGATTGTGGAATTGATGTACACCAACGAGCGCATAAGAAGCTGCCTCAACAAAACCCTTAATTAGTAGTTGATCAATTTACGTATCAAACAAACATGACGTAAAAAATCATTTTGTTGATAGTGATCAGGGCGTTTTTGGTTGATGATTTATTAGGTATTTTGTAAGTGTCGTGTCACTGTGTAGTTTCTACTTGTGTAGTGTTTAATTAAGGTGGATTGTATCATTATATAAGAAAAACATTAGTAGTAAAGAACGTGTTACCAAAATAAATCATTACATCATTGTCTAAAGAGCATTGAGCAATGAATGAATTTTAAGCGTTGTTTCAAATTATACTCTTTGACGTGTTATATATTTTTTATCAGAAAAAGGATTGATTAGGAAGAAAGGAATTCATTTTTCTCTGCCCAACAAGTCTGTGGAGAAGGAGACATAATGTTCTGGTATGCATGCACACCCTTTAAAAAATTATCAAAAATATGTTGTATTTTTTTTTCTCATGTTTTAGTTGAATAATGTAGCACACGTGGGTAGTTCTGTTCTCTTTGACAATGAAACCTACCTTGTTTTCAAAACCCTCTGTGATCCCAAAAAGGAAGGAAAGTAAAACCCAAAAACCACCTTTTATTCCCCTATAAAACGTGGGAGGTTTCTTGTTTTGCAGAACACAAAAAAGTTTGCAGCTTTTGCCTGTTTTCGTTTCTGGGTTGTTTTTGTTTTCCGGGTTTCATTGGAGGACTGCATTGTGATTTGCAGAGGAGAATAGTGGTGGGTTTTGGATTTGGAGATCGAAAAAAGGTCGGAGCTTTGATGGGGAGCGTAGTGGAGGAGATAAGCAACGGTGGTGGCCACTCGGTGCATGTGGAAAGTAAGGCTGGCTTTGGTGGAGGTATTGTGGACGTGTACGGTGAGGATTGTGCCACCGAGGATCAGGTTCTTACACCATGGACTGCCTCTGTTGCAAGGTAACATACACACAGAGTCTTTCCTTGTTATGAATTTTTGTCTGCAACTAAGTTTTTAACTCTTATTGTTGTCCTTTTATGCAAGTTTTAGGGGTGCATTGAATTGAGAATTTGAGAGATTTTAAATGGATTTGTAAATTTATGGATTTTTATAGAGTTTAATTGATTTGTAGAGATTCCATGTAAAATTTTGATTCAATTCTATCGAAATTTCATGGGAAGATGTGAGATTTATAGATGCCTAAAATACACTACGAAATCTCTTTAATTCTCTCTAATTCCTCAATTTTTTCAAATTCTTTAAAATCAAATTCTAATTGAATACACCTGGAATGTTATAAACTTCTTTAAAATCCTGATTGAATACTCATTGAATTTCAAAGAATCACTTAAAATTCTGATTGAATACATCTAGATTCATTAAAAGAATTAAATTCTTTCAAAATTCCAATTGAATACACCTCCTTAAATTTACTGTAGTTTTCTTTAAATTTTCCTATTTTTCCCTTGAAATTTGTGTTTGTCGATGCTCATTTTAGTGAGAAAATGATCCCAATTCTCAATTTTTCATGTTTGGTTATTCGAGATATTTTGATATTACGTTATTCTAGTTTCGTTTGATAACTATTTCATTTTTAGTTTTCAAGTGTATATTTACGGTTTTACTGAGCCTTGGGCTTCTTTTCTCTTTTTATACCACACTTGCTGAAAACCATGTTTCTAGTTAATGAATCATCTCGCAGAAAGTTAAATATGCAGAATTTGGTTTGTTTTTTTAAGCATCTTCTGCAATGTAAATGTGTTGCAGTGGTTACACATTGCTGCGTGATCCACACTACAACAAAGGTCTTGCCTTCACCGAGAAGGAGAGGGATGCACATTACTTGCGCGGCCTGCTGCCTCCAACCGTCCTAACCCAGGAGCTTCAGGTTGCAAAATGACCTTACCTCAAAGTTCATTTTCGTCCTTCCGTTTCATTTTCAGTGATTCATTTTGTTGTTTAAATTTCTGCTAAACTTTGTGCCATAATTTCGGTGACCCAGGAGAAGAAGCTGATGCAGAATCTTCGCCAATATGAAGTTCCGTTGCATAGGTACATTGCCATGATGGATCTTCAGGTAATTGTCTGCTTGAAAAGGCTCTATATCAGTGCTTGGGATCGTTGTCAATCACAATTGTTATCAAACAGGGTCTTCGTCACTAATTTTTGCTTCTTTTCTGGTGGCGTTCTTGTTTTATTGTGCAGGAGAGAAATGAAGGGCTGTTTTATAAGCTTTTGATTGACAATGTTGAGGAACTGCTTCCTGTTGTGTACACGCCAACAGTTGGCGAGGCTTGCCAAAAATATGGGAGCATTTTCAGGCATCCTCAGGGTCTTTACATCAGTTTGAAAGAGAAGTATGGCTATCTGATAACGTTTTTACTAAATCTCACATGTTTAGTTGAATATCTGTCAAACATATATTGATTGGCGAACTTTTCAGGGGAAAGATCCTTGAAGTACTAAAGAACTGGCCGCAGAGGGGTATTCAAGTTATTGTTGTGACTGATGGTGAGCGTATTTTGGGGCTAGGCGATCTTGGCTGCCAGGTATTTGTTGCAGATTCTACTCAGTTTTTATGTACATATACAGTATTGAACAGTTTCGTTTAAATCCAGTACATATTTCATTTGGAATTGTTGCCTTTGTCTTTGGTTGAATCATTGTCACCTTAATTAACTTGAATGTTCCAAAATTTTCAGGGCATGGGGATTCCTGTTGGAAAGCTCTCTTTGTATACTGCACTTGGAGGAGTTCCTCCTTCAGCGGTAAGCATTTCCACAACTGTTGCCCCCTTTCTTTGAGTTCAACAACACGAGCAACAGCAAATTTTGCCCGGACAAAAAATTTTAAAATCTGTGTTTTTGTTTACAGTGCTTGCCTATAACCATCGATGTTGGAACAAACAACGAGAAGTTGCTGAATGATGAGTTTTACATTGGGATTAAGCAAAGGAGAGCAACTGGACAGGTTAAATATTTTTTCACCTTGGTCTTGTGTTTTACTTATCTAACGGAGGACATGACACAGAACCGAGCGCAATGGCGTTCTAGGATTCATATAGCCGACCCCACTTAGTGGGAAAAAGCTTTGTTGTTGTTGTTGGTCTTGTGTTTTACTTCATAAGTCACCATCGTTTTAAGTTTTAACTATGTGAAATATATGGTTTCTGTAAAATTGAGGTGGTCTTTTACCTTTGTGATTTAGGAATATGCGGAGCTTCTCGAAGAATTCATGACTGCAGTTAAGCAGAATTATGGGGAGAAAGTCCTAGTTCAGGTAGAAGTCTTTCCTATCCTCCATGTAATTATGTTTATGAAACTCTTCTGTCCATGTGGTTTCATCGTCCTCTGAATAACCAGATTATTGTTTGCTATTTCTTTCTTGTTCCTTCTTTAGTTCGAAGATTTTGCAAACCACAATGCATTTGAACTGCTGGCTAAATACAGCAAGACTCACCTTGTCTTCAATGATGACATTCAGGTAACATTTAAACTTTCGTTTCACTGTTAGAAATCTTGCTTCCCGGGATGTT
The DNA here is from genome assembly GCA_036320875.1 of Cotoneaster glaucophyllus. Taxonomy (NCBI): domain Eukaryota; kingdom Viridiplantae; phylum Streptophyta; class Magnoliopsida; order Rosales; family Rosaceae; genus Cotoneaster; species Cotoneaster glaucophyllus. Next base: position 18,084,515 of record CM070072.1, read on the forward strand.
TACAACTATTTTCTTTCAATTTGGTTCAGGGAACGGCATCTGTGGTCTTAGCAGGGCTCATCGCTTCCTTGAAATTACTTGGCGGAACATTAGCTGACCATACTTTCTTATTTCTGGGTGCTGGAGAGGTGAGGCTCGAAAACTATCCAGACAGTCTGTATATTCATAAATGCACTGGTTTTTGGATGTTTTTAACATTGCTTCTTGGCTACTGAAGGCTGGAACCGGAATAGCAGAGCTTATAGCTCTTGAGATATCAAAAAAGGTATAAACTTGCTTACCTCAAATCACTTGTTCTCCCCGAAAACGCTTTTTTCAGCTAAGGATTTGTGATTAACGATGTGTTTTCATCTTGGCAGACCGGCACTCCATTGAAAGAAGCTCGCAAGAAGATTTGGCTTGTGGATTCTAAGGTACTTAAAATCTGATCAAATTCTTCCTTTCGAACATATGCATTCGATCAGTTTATCTTCCTCTTTTCCTGTTTCTTTTACTTTGTTTTTCGATATAACTGAGGCATTACATTCTTTGCAGGGACTGATTGTTAAATCTCGCCTAGGATCACTTCAACACTTTAAGCAGCCTTGGGCTCATGATCATGAACCAATAAAGGAACTTGTAGACGCCGTGAAGGTGTGAAATTATACTTGAACATAACAATGTCTTTCAACAATTTCTCCTCATGTTATCTTACACATTCCTAATTCATCAGGCAATCAAGCCAACAGTACTGATAGGAACATCTGGTGTGGGAAAACAATTCACGAAGGAGGTCGTTGAGACCATGGCCTCCTTGAATGAGGTTCGGTCTCTCTCTCTCTCTCTCTCTCTCACACACACACACATATACGATGATCAACGTAAGTGACATTGATCTGGTGATTGACATGCAGAAACCACTTATCCTTGCTCTTTCCAACCCAACATCGCAAGCTGAGTGTACTGCTGAAGAAGCTTACGCGTGGACAAAGGTAATCAATACGCTCTTTCTTTCTCTTCGTCTTTTCTCTAATTTTCGTTGGGGTCATAACGCGGCTAGATAAACTAGCATAACCCTATTTAACAATCACATCGTTTTTCTCATACGAAGGGTCGAGCAATCTTTGGCAGTGGAAGTCCATTTGATCCTGTCGAATACGAGAACAAACTCCTAATGCCTGGCCAGGTTTGTACCTTCCAACTCAAGCAACGCTTCTTGTTATGAATCACTCTCTTCATTTGAAGACACCAGGATCTTACTTTCGCCTAACCACATTATTCAGGCCAACAACGCGTACATATTCCCCGGTTTTGGCTTGGGATTGATCATGGCTGGTGCCATTCGTGTACACGATGACATGCTTTTGGCAGCCTGTAAGTACACGAACGATAAACCTTCATAGAACACCGATACTCTTTGTTATCTGCGAAAATCCTCTAAATCATTTGATTTCGCGACAGCTGAAGCTCTGGCTACGCAAGTTTCCGAGGAACACTACGCCAAAGGAATGATCTACCCACCATTTACCAACATCAGAAAGATATCAGCCAACATCGCTGCTAAAGTGGCTGCTAAGGTCTATGAACTTGGTAAGTTTCTTTCTGCGTTCGTAACAAGTAGTGTACTACTACTTGTAACACATCTTACTGAAGTTCATGTTTTCGATTTGGTTTCAGGTCTGGCTTCTAATCTGCCTCGACCAAAAGATCTCGTGAAGTATGCAGAGAGCTGCATGTACAGCCCGCGCTACAGAAGCTACCGTTGAATTCCGGCTGTTTCGTTGTCTGCAACTTCTACGATCCACCGTTTTTTTTCCACTAATAATTTGAATTCATTTGGTTATTTTGTTGGTAGGAGGGCACTTTTGTTCCTAGCTTTATTTCCACTACAACTTGCCTAGTTTTTGTTATTTTAATCGATTGTAAACGCCTCTTACCATTTGATGACTTGACATAGGACTCGTTCGGAAGTGATTTTGAGATTATCAGAATCACTTGTAAGGAGATGCATCACTGTTGTTTCCAATTCTAGATGCAACATGTTTTCGACAGGGAAACTAATGCAAGACTCAGCTCAGAATGATTAAAATACTAATCCAACATATAATACTTGCAACTTGATGAAGTTTAACAAAAAATCGACAAAGTTTCTTAACCCGGAAAGAATTCTGAAAAATGATAAGAACTACACTTGCGATATATGAATTGTCGAATATTGGCGAGTACAAGGTACATCGTTTATGTAGATTCAGAAGAATGGTATTAATTTGCAGATAGGAACATGTAGCTATACAAATCAAACTCGTTACATGGCAACAGTAAATTCAGGCAAGCAATTACACGTTTGAGATACATTAGACTTATGAGTGCAGGCCATTAGACTTACTTGTGCAGGTCATCAGAAACTTGGGAACTCCGAATTCCCCAAAAAAATTTCGGCTTCAAATTCTTTTTTGCGGCTGTAAAGAGCCAACCCATTTGGGTTTCGCAGCCGGCACAGTTTGTTATTGTCCACGCATACCTGCAAAAAGTGAGCAAACTGGCAACTTAACAACCTCGTAGTACTAAAAGTCTAATCACATTTAAATCACAGAAAATGATCAAGCTTTACGAAACCGACCTTGAAGTAACTTACGGTGGCAAATTTCCAGAGATTCAGAAGGTGTGAATAATATAATCGAACAGTTGCCTTAAATTCACTAACATTGCAGCTAGATAACAATTTTATTCATACCTGATAAGTTCCAGTCATTCCATATAATTTATGATCATGATCTACGTTTGTTTTTATTTGTTTTAAGTATTACAAACTTCCAACAGTTTTGTGAGTTACATAACTTCGAATCCTTATGATTTTCATTTCACATGGACTAAAAAACTATTACTCTATGCTTTGAAAACCCATCAAAAGGGAAAAAGACCAAGTTAAGGACGATCAGTGTGCTACAAGGTTTATGAAAAATTGAAAATGCATAAAAATTAGTCTTCTTTAAGATAGTAAATTGGTCAGAGAATCAAAAGAATATTAAGGTACAGGTCCATACCCAGGAAACCAGCTGTATTCACTCACTGGTGGCCCTATAAGTGCCAAGCCATTTGCTTTGTAGAGAGTCATTATCTCATGAACGGAACCATTTGGGTTCACGTAAGCACCAAGAGGACCTTCACTTGACATCACCAGCATATTACTCCGCCTTGCAATGGTAGTCTGCATTGTGTACCCAAAAACATGAGTGTACACACACACACACAAAAGTCAATAAAACATATAACGGGCAAAGGGTATATACTTTTGAATGCATACACACGGGCACACACGCAGTGTTCTGAAGCAAGTACATTACCTGACATGTTTTACACCGGATAAGATCAAAACTCTGAAGCAACTCAATTTCTCTACGCAGCCTATATGAAATGCCGTCAATCTCCAAAAGCTCCTGCCTAGTAGATTCCGAGACAGGAATTTTACTAGCGATAAAAAATGACAAAAGATCAGGCTTCTTCACAAGACGATCCATGCTTGGTGCCCCAACTATCTGTTTCCACATCTCTGCAATACAAGAAACTCACAAACTCTGTAAAGCTGAATCCTTAAACTCCATTTTTCATTTGATTAAAAGGATGTTGCAAAATGCTAAACATTTTTAGCAGGTGTACCATGATTAAAAATTTGTTGCATATTCTATGAATCAAATAACGTCACAATTAGATCGATTCTAAAAGCTTCCTCAAAAGATCAAAAGCAAGATCATTTCCCCTGCTGCATATTCAGATTATAGTGGACACTAAGCAACAAAAACAATGGCAAGATAATGAACACATAAGTAGTAAGCACCAACAATGCTTTAGCTATAACATTTAAAAAATAGGAAAACTAATGAAAAGGGCTTGAAAACTTTGAGTTTTAACGATAAGGACAAAATAAAGGGTAAAGTGAATAGTACCAAGTTTGACTTTGTACTGTAAAAATGTGGTTTTTCGTTAAAGTGAACAGTACCGCGGGCTTTTCGTTAAAACTCCCAAATATCATTACATAACTGTTTACAGTGCATAACGACTGCCATTATCACCAGACAATTCACTATACATCATTACAAAAAGTAAGACACCCGAAATAAGAAATGCACACACAAACATGACATCACACAGCATATCTACCAATTACCCGATAAAACTAAATATTGAAATGTCAAGCATTAATTATATTCTGCAATTTTCCTTTGTAATTCTTCCAAATTCAGACAATATTCTAAGGTTGCTTCATATCCATTATACAATTAATCTGGAAACTGTAATGAAATGTTTTCAGTTAACATTAACATATAAAACTTAATAAGTAAGTGCCTGACCCTTTTTCATTTTTAGTCCTACGCAGTGGTAATATCTTCTAATACATTAAGGATCACAACTTTTCGAACATCAAGTGTGAACCCAAAGTAAAGTCAAATACCTGCTGCTCTTTGAGCAAGACAATAGGAGTCATACATGCGGTATACCCAATGGGGCCAGAATGCTCTTGGAACTCTACGAAACTGATTTAAGTCCGCATTTCTCCAACATTTATTTGGCTCTTCCTGTTTGCTGGATTGCATGTCAGACATGGAACTGCTTGCCAAATCAACATTACTAATCTCAGGGCACGAATGCAATGAATCTGAAGAATCAGAGTCTTTTGATTGCAATTGTAACTGTGACTTCTCATCATCACTACTTGAAGTTGTTGATTCGTCCATTGTATCAGATCCAGAATAGGAACCAATTGCAGATTGGTGGATTTCTCTCTCAGTCAATGACAGTGCACTCTCAAAGCTTTCATCTGACTTTGCCTCTGAAGCATTGTCCACATCCATAGATCCAATTGACTTTGCACGAGAATCATTTGAAGGCAGTTTAAGTGAGAAATTGTGGCCTCTTAGATTACTAAATGGTGCCAAATCTCCGAATGCATCCCTTGGGACCCTCGATGGTATATCTTCCTGGATGATTTGAACTTCCCCACATGGCTGAAAGATGAAAATTTCACACCAAATAAGACATTACATAAATGAATATGACAAAATAAAAATGAAATGGATAACAAACAATCAATCTCTCTCAAACATAAAATTTTTCTAACCGCTCCTTCCGCATCAATCCAACGGTGTCTTAGACGAAATCTCTGTTGGCCACGAGTTACCACATTCAGTGAGCCATCCTCTAATCGTCTATATTGCCGAATCTATAAAAGGAGAAATATAAAAAGTTGAATAATCCAGCAGTTATAAAAGAAACAACATAGGTTAAATAACAGTTTCTACTTATGAGCAGTAGAATAAACTAAATATACCTCTGCGGTTGTCCCAACATTCGCAAACCTTATTCTTCCATTATCTCTAAATACATGAATCTGAACATAATTTCAGGGTTAAGAACAATGAAACAGTACGTAACAATCCAGGGGAAAAACAAGTCAACAGCTGTCACAAGGAGTTCACCTACCACACCAATGGTATAAGGAGCATCAACTTGGTTTAGTGCTCGGTCAATAGAATGTACAAAATGGGGTTGAATGACTCTTAAGGGGAGGGTTGCTTCTGGGAACAGGACAACTCCTACATATACAATGTAGATCTCTTTAAGTAACAAAAAAAAGTATTTTATACAAACATACAAGAATATGAGTAAAATGATGACAAAAACAAGACCAACAGCAGACTTCACTTTGATTCTCTTCTATTTCTCGTCCATTCAACTTGCTCATTAGGGCAAAAACCTTTAGGGCTAGCAGTTGCTTCTATTGGTTTTTTAAGCTAATTTTATTAAGCAACTAAAAACTTAAGACACAATGATGTTACGAAAGGTGGCTCTTGTAACATCTCTCCCGAAGAACTTTATTGACAGAGAGCATTCAGATGACAGTCTTTCTTTTTTACCATCTAACAATAATCTGATAAAAAGATTGCTCTGTGCTTACAATAAGCTAGTGATCTGACTGTCTCTCAACCTCCAATTTATTCCATGATACATCCAATTATTTTCTTAAACAACTTTTCTTTACTACCAAAATGGCTTTACGACTTTGCACCACATGGCTAATGCAGTTACGCTAAAATGACAAACATAATTCAACAGCTACCAAAATGAGTAACTGAAGTTTGAAATTACTTAACAATCAAATGTAAAATGATAGAACCTTCGAGGTAGAAAATAGGAAGCTTCAAGACGGCGCCCCCATCCAGAAAAGCCACCCTATGATGAGTGTCTTCAACCTCTGTTTCAATCAAAATTAACTAAACATCAACACTTTGAATGGAAAATTGTGGAGAAATCAGTATAAAAACACAGGCAAAAGACCAAATGCCTACCACCGAGATACGTATGCAACGAAGCCAAACAGGTATCGAAAGCATAATCATCAGACGGGCCGCGACCACCACTGTCGAAATTTCCATAACAAATTCAACAAATTAGTGACATAATCAAATAAAAACACAAAATTTAATCTCAATTTTACCGTTATTATATAAAAAAGGAATAACAAATTATATGATCAAATAACAACACTGATAAAACAAAAAAAAATCAAATAAAAACATCAAATATCAAATTTGAGTTAGCTACTCGTCACAGAAGAATTCGAAACCCTAGTTTCCAAATTAATCAAACGAAATGAAATTCTGAAGAGTTAGCAAGGAGGAGAGGGGAAATGATGATTACGTGGCGTCACGGTCGTCGCCGGAGGAGTCGTCGTCGACTTCTTCGACCTGCAGTTCTTCGAGATCGAGTTGTCGGATCTCCTCCATCTGCCGCCTCTCTCGCGCCAGAATTCGATAGTCGTCCATTCCTATCGCACTGTGGGAATCGGATTTGGTACGTTAGGGTTTTTCGTCTGGAAGATTTGAAAAGTTTGGAGTGTTTTCAAGAGGTTACCCGCCACTTCAGGTACGAATTTGTCTTTTTCTCCCGCTCTCTCTTCTGATTCCCCAGTTAAGCCGCTTCACTGATTTTTCACGCCGTCGATGCCGATGTGTCACCCTAATATTTAAGGGCTAAAATCTTTTTGTTATTATTCCTAAGTCTCCATTTTGTTTGTGTAACATTATAATGGTGTGTTTGTTTGCCTTCTTTAGGTCTTATTGGACTAGACTGGACTAGACTAGATTAAGAATTAGTGTAGTCCCATGTTTGTTAAAGGAAGGGACTAGCTTTCTGTCTTTTGTTGAATCTTTTTCATGGCTCGATAGATAATTTGATAAGCAAATGCTTTTTTTTCCGTGTTTCAGAATACGGTTAACCAACATGTTAACTAATCGATTACGATAAATTGGATCGAATTTTGTAGTTTTTTCTTCTGCAGTACCTCGGCGTGAACAGCTAACCATCGCACTGTAAAAATTGGATAGGTTTTATCTATAGTCATTTGGGCATCCTAAAAAGATATAAATTCATCGAGTTGTTCCAAAGGATCAAGGGTTTAGGGTTTAGTGGGATTAAACTTCACTCGCATGTACTAAGGGGCTTACTAGCTGGTCTTAGCGAAGCCCCCAGTGTACCAGCGGACTGCTAAGACTACCTCTCTCTCTCTCTCTTGCGTCGTCCAGCTCGACTCCTCGCCTTGCTCCATCGACGGCAAAGAACAAGCTCTCTCAGTTACCAACAAAAAAAAAAAAGAAAAAAAAAAGAACAAGCTCTCTTTCCCCGCCGGCCCTTAACGAACACCTTGGTCTTCGTCGCTCCTCTGCTTCGTCTCTGTCACAAAAGTGAGGTCTTTGTCACAATTATCTATTTATGTCACTTTTCCCCCCAGCATAGAAGTCATAACAAATCTCCCCACCATGATGCAATTCAATAGAGAACAGTTCTGGATAGATTGAAATTCACAAAAATAATCCCCAATTAAAACCTTACCATAACCAAAGCAAGTGCATTTTAACCTAATCAGTTGCATTTTTACCTAATCAAAAGCATACGAAAAGCAACAAACCAACAAAGCAACAAAGTAACAAAGCAACAAAAGCAACAAAGCAATTGCACAGTAAAAATTTCTAGACAGGAATAAACAAAGCAATAACCACCTTTTCTCGACAAGAATAATCAAATCAAGATAGAGATTTTTCAAATCTGGGTAACCATTTCAATTTAACAAAGCACAAAATCACCATTTCCTAGACAAGAATAAACAAATCAACAAAGCATAAAAAATCAGTAGGCATTTGGAATAAACAAAACCTACAAAAAGAACCATGTCCACCCATGTCGAATCAATAAGCATTTGTACCTACAATAGGTTGGCGTTAGTTTCATCGGGATCCTCACGCACGTTCCATCCCATGTAGAATCCTTCGAATTTAGTTCGAACCTTATGCAACCCAGATGAAATTGCCCCCTTTCAACACCAACGAAGTGAGGGAAGAGAACCGACAAGATGATTTTGGGTTTTCGCTGAGTTCCTAATGTAATTAATTGAGATTATAATTTTTATAATTTTTACATTTTTAATTTGATTATCCACGTGTCATCCACCGATAAGTCCATGTGGCATGGAAATCCTAGTGGGATGCCATTTGGCGGGAGAAATTTTGGGGTGGTGCCACGTGGATGCCATTTGGGTGAGGGGTGGACCCCGCATAAATCCACGCTAGCATTTAACTGAGAAATTCACGGACAAATTGACAGAGGTCTAACATTGCAATCAATGTGAAAATGAGGTTTGTCATTTTTTAAACATGAGGTATGACATTGTGGTTTGACAAAAAATTGAGGTAGTTTTTTGTAATTTACCCTATTTTTCATTAATTATTATTATTCAATGAATTTGGTAGGTTATACCTCTTTAAAATGTAATATAATGTGATTATTTCACACATTATTATTTTCTTCGTTGTTTCCTACCATAGGAGTTTAATCACGGTAGAATCATCAAACCGTTATTTACTAGTTAAGTGATGATCACAATTTCCTCTTGCTTATTGAAATATTTGTGATGATTTGATAATTTTAAGTTTACTTGCTAAGTGATGATCACATTTCTCCAAATGTGTGCTCCTCGTAGACCTGATGAAGTTGGTTCTGGTGCTTTATGTTTCTCTAGTTTTAATGAGTAAATTTGATTTTTGGAAGCTCGTATATTTCTTTAGAAGCTTAGGGTTTGTCATCATTCTTATCAACACACATGAGATAGCGATAGAAAGAGAGTATAAATCCTTCCGATGAATGGAAAAAACATGAATTAATATTCTCATCCCATTTCATCCATCCACCCACCCTTGGCCTTGTTTTCTTTACAAAAGAGGAGGAGCTGTGACCGCACTACCGATAGTAACGACCAACAAAGACAGCGAGTGGTCAATGGCGACGGTACTCGCTCAAAACATCTTTTTCCTCCCACCTTTCTCTGTCTTTCTTACCATGTAGCAAGAGAATAAAGGGTGCGTCTCCTCTTCACAGCTTTCTCCCCTTAAACATTTTCATGAGAATTGCAGGGATGGAGAAAGACGCGACAAGGACCACCGTGACACGCCTGCAAATTCGAAAAGGTTTATTCTCATCTCATTCATCATTACTGTATGCATTCTTGGTTATATTGTACTATGTTCATCTACTTGATCCCTATTTGTATATACCTCTAGAATACTAAATGCCGTGTAAAATAAGCTAGAGTTTCTTCCCTTAGGCTAAGAGAAAGTTGTGACATCCTCTTAGATGATCTGCTACAAATTTGTGTTTTGGCACCCCTTTATGTGATCTTTCTTAGTCCCCAGAAGTTTGTTTCCAGTCACTTCATGCAGACTTTTAACTATGGAATGACGAAAAACTAGCACTCCAATATTAGTGGTATTTCTCCTCACTTGTAAGTGGAAGGTCTCAAGTTTGGCTCAGTTCGATACCTAATTATTATGACCCCACCCCACTGTGTGACTTGAACCCAGATTCTCAACCATCGTTGTATAAAGAAAAACTATGAAGAGCAAATTGATTTGCATTCATTATTGGATGATTAGATAGAGGATATGATTGTGCCCACGATGACACGACCCTCGTGGACATCCATTACAATCGCTCATGTTCCACTGGGTGACTTTGGTCCTTTAACATGTTATATGATTCACTTGCCTTCATAGATGAAAATCGTCTCCTTGCACAACACTCGAAGAGTGGAGAGAGAGAGAGAGAGATGGAATAAGCACTTGTGGAACTTGGTGAGTAAGTATATGTGCCAAACCAACAAGTACCAAGTAAAAAAGAACATCTTAAAATCTTAAATTATCCCACATCTGAAAAAGTGGGGAGGTATTTTTGTGCATTTGTGAGACGTTCATTTCGCTTTGGAATCACAATCTCGTCGTCCTTCAGAGGAAAGAAAGATTCCAGGATTTGTTCCAAAGTTGCATGTAATGTCTAGTGTGGGATTAGACCTGGCATTTTGGACCCGATCCGTTAACCCGACCCGCCCGACTCGTTAATATTAGTATTTGGGTGGGTGCTTAACGGGTCGGGTCGCTAACGGGTGGACCCGTTAACAACCCGTTAAATAACGGGTCACTTTGGGTCAACCCGTTAAACCCGTTAGACCCGTTAGCACCCGTTAGTGGAGGATATTTTAGTAATTTCAATAAAATCTTAACAACAAAAAATAGACTTTATGCAAAAAAAATAATAATAATAATTGTTAACGGGTCTTAACGGGTGAAACGGGTCGGGTTCGGGTGACCCGTTATCTTGACCCGTTAACTTAACGGGTCGAATTAAACCCGACCCAAAACCCAATAAACCCGACCCGTTTACAGGTCTATGTGGGATACAACAAAGCAGATAGCTTATGCGGGTGTGTTCTCACTAATGGGCAATGCCTTTGTGACAAGCTTTCTCAACGGGACCAAAAATGTGTGAATTGTGAACAAGGTTTTATTTCTCATTAATTTTCCAAACACCAAGATAATTTACGCTAATTTTACCGTAAATTACGAAGAGAATGATTCAAATTTAGGTGCAAAGAGAGCATACAACTTTTGCCAATTTGGTTAAATCAATGTTTCCTACATATCTATTAGATACATAACAAATGCTTATACTATGTGTACACTAATTGGATGTGTGAGAGGTGGTTGATCTGTGTACATGTACGGAAATTACGAAGAGAATGATTCAAATTTGGGTGCAAAGAGAGCATACTGCTCTAGCCAAAATTAGATGTAGTATCATGGTATACAAAACCTCAAGTATAGCTACTTTTAAACTTATCTCACATTTCTTTTAACATCAATACTACTTTCTTTTTCATTTCGATCACATATGTGTGACACTTACAATATAACTTGTTAGAAGCAATGCAAATTTTGTTTGACAACGCTTTTAGAAGGTTCAAAACACTTTTAGCTAACAAAAAGTGTATATGGTGTGTTTTGGATTATAAAAACACTTTTAGTTCGTTTAGAGAAATGCTTACACTTGCAACCGTTTTTTAAGAAAGTATTTTCAATAAATAAATTTGTTGTGCTTTTAACAAAAATACTTCTAACAAAAGCGCTTATGATTCTAAGTGCTTCTTACACAAGCATTCCTAAACATACCCTTAATCACATGAGTTAAATATAAATATTTTAGGACTTTAAGACCTTGAATTTAGCTTAAGTGGCGAAGGTGGATAGAAAAATGAGTTAGGATAGGTGAGGCCAGCCAGCTTACATATTTTCAAATACCATTTTCTGCCTCTCTCTCTCTCTCTCTCTCTCTCTCTCTCCACATGAGGAGAAAGTCATGAGAAGAGAGAGAGAGAGGAATAAAGGGGTATTCTTTTTTATTTATTTATTTTGGTTGAAGAAAGTTTAGGGGAGGGGAGGTTACCCATTCCAAGGTTAGGGCATACCACAAGCTTCTTTGGGGACTTACATGAGGGGTCTTACCCTCTTTTTTTTGTCTTTACAAATCTTCCATTAAGAGGGATTGCCGGCAGCAGGACTCGAACCTAAGGTTTGGTCTAGCAAAGATAACGGTCCTTACCAACTCAATCAATCCTTGTTGATGGAATAAAAGGGTATTCACACCAAAGAAAATGGGGTTGTGCGGGAGTGTTTCTGCTCTTTAGCACCAAAACAAATAAAACCTTCCAAGGATATGACTTGTTACGATTTGCCTCTATAAAATCTTAACCATTTCCGTCCGCTTAATTAAAGTTGAAAAGCTACCATATAAGAGGGTGAGTGGAATTATTTACTTAATTTATATGGAAGTGTTTATTTTTAGGATAAATTAGAATTAGATGCCTCATTTTAGATTTTTCTAAATTAAATATATGTTACTTTTCAACTTTTGATTAAAGTGCTTTTACTTTGAATTAAACTTTATATTCTAGGTATATTCTTTGTTTATGTATTTTATAAATTCTTTTAAATCCATTTCTATGTAAAAAAATGCACTCAATAATATTCATTAATTTATTGCTATTTTTATGGAATCTCATACATTCCTCAATTTAAGGATTCAATTATATCTACTGGGGTTCAAGATTAATTGGATGAAATATAGTTTTTCCAATTTCCAACTCAACATTTTATATAGATTATAAAAAAACAAGAGTTCGTTTATAATTAAAATTGAGATGTAGGCTAGACTGCCTAATTTCATGCAACTGAAAATAAATTTGAATTTTTTAACAACTACTTATAGTAGAAACATGAACTAAGAGTTTTCACATTATTATTTTTATTTAAAATGAGTCCTTATTCCAATAATTAATTATTAAGAGTTGACAAAATATTTTTTAGTGCAATGTTTTAATGTGAAAAATTATTTTTTTTGGGTTACACAACTTACACATAACGTACCATAAGTTTTGTACGTACCAAAATAAGGATAATACAACGTACTAATAACTTGATGCTTACTAAATAAAGAATTGCATAACGTACCAAAAGAAATATTTGATAACGTACCAAAATACTAATACGTACCCAGATTAAATTTATATAACGTACCAATAACGTACCAAATGATTGGTACGTTATATTTAATATATGTGCATGTTATATTTCATAATTGTATGTTAATAGGATGTTTATGTGTTTTTAGAATTTAAAACAAAAAATTATTTGAATAAGAAAAATTCATTTTGAACGAATTATGATAAGATAAGATATGATGTTTGTGGTGATTTTAGGATATTTGTGATATTATTTTCTGAACTAGTTGGTTAATTAAATACAATAAAAATCATAATTTTTAATTAAAAATTAGTAGAAAAATGTTTGATCAAAAGTTTAAAAGTTATAGATGTTTGATTACAAAAATTCAAATTTGAGGCATCTAAATCAAAATGCCCCTTATTTTTATATGTAATTTATAAGAAAGTCATTTAAAAGCAATTTAATCTTGGGATCTTTTGATATAGGCGCCTCATTTTTGAATTTTTTAGATTAAACATTCATGCCTTTTAGTGATTTGATTAAACTTTTTTTTGTCATAATTTTGGTGCTATATGCACATTATATTGTAACAAATTTCCTATAATCTAGCCTTTTAATTACATTCTCATCCGTTAGAGATAATTGTAAAAAAAAAGTTGGTTAGATTCAATTTATTTTCATAATAATGCTACAATAAGGAAAAGTGCACCATGCTGATAAAAGGAAAAGTGCATCATGCTGATAAAAGGATAAATTCAAAAATTATTTTAATTTTAAAAGATATAATAATGACATGTAATTTAGTTTGAGGTGATTATTGGTCAAAACACTTTAATCAAATTTTAAAAAGACACAGATGTTTAATCTAAATGATATAGAAAAACGGTAGGGGATTCTAATTTTCCCTTTAATCTTTTGAAGTTTACTCACACATTAAGCGAGTTCTATTTGCTGGAGAGTGGAGGCTTCCCTCCAAAGATACCAAATTGTCGAAGTTGCCAATTTAGTGTTGTAGTTGTAGGGTTTTTCTTTAGTTTTTTCTGATTTTCTTTACAATTTTGAACGATCCTTTCTTGTATAGCAAACAAAGATTAAAATATTAAACACGAGCAAGTTTGAATCCAATGGTTAAAGTTCGTATGTTTTTCATCCACGATTTAATGAATTTGATCTCATCCGGTAAAATGAATAGGCTTCTGCTCAATCCAAGCTATAGAGGTCTTCGATTGTGAAGCTATTACCATACTCATTCAATAGAGGTCAATCGCGGTTCCGAACAGAAAGGCTACAGTCACGCATCTGGCCCTCCAACAATACCAAAAATCCAATTGGAATTATGGGACTAAATGGCCCTCATTCTCCATCTTCATTTCTCGTCGGCTTTGACTCGGAGATATTATATCTGCCATGAGAGAGATAGCCACCAAATTGGATAAAGGAGCCAAGATATTTTCCGGACATGTACCACTCTTAGATTTTTTGTGTGCCTTTATTCACTCTCTACTCGACATGCTATAAAAACGTTGGCTTGCCATGCTGCTATAATAATAATAAGGCATATCATTGAGTTCTGTACTCCTACTCTACTCTACAACGAGAGGTTTCTTTGTGAGGAGTTTTGCTTTGAGTTTTTGCCTCTTTTCTCAAATACGATTTCCCAAATTTTTCGTTTTAAACCAAGAGAATGGACAGAACCCAACTGCAGCGCCAGGTTGCCCTCAAGAGAAGCTCTCTCTTTGAGCAGGTTATTACTTTGCTTCTCTCTCTCTCCTTTTTTTTTTTTTTTTTACCGTTCTTTCTGTTTCAAACCCTATTTTCCGCCATTAAACATCTTGAAAACTGCAAGTCGTCTGCTCTACACCGATAACTTTTCATGTTTTTGCCAAATGTGATTGGTTTTGATCTTTGGTTATTCCACAATAGGGTTTTCCACTTTTTTAAGGGATGGGATTATTGGTCTGGTAACACTTGTTTTTCTTTTAAATCAACAATGCTCTCAAGTTTTGATGAATCAAGCAATCCGTTTTTTTTTCTTCGTATTTTAATCAATTTTCTCAGACTTTTGATAGTTTACAATCTTCTTTTTTTCGTTACATTAGAGGATTTCGAACTTTGAAACTAACCTATCCTATCACCCTCACTACTGGCTAACCCCAGTGGCTTAATTTACAATATTTTTCCTTTTATTGAAGAAATGGAGTTATAAAACGGATCGTCGCTCTCTTCTAGTATGGGTTTGATAGTAGTCTCTAGAAAGCCCCAAATTCTTTTTTTTGGTATAAGGCCCCGAAGCCCAAATTTTGAATGTACAACAAAACCCTAGCTATTTTGATCACATTGATGGCAAAGCTCTTGATTTTTATGAGGATAATGTTTATATATGGCTCTAAAACCATACCAGAAAAAAAATTTGTACGCTAGAACAAATTCTTAAGACTTAACCTTCAAAATTTATTTACTTGAATGTTTGCAGCGTTACCTTGATCAGCAGCAATTCGTTCAGCTAGAGGAATTGCAAGATGATGCAAACCCAAATTTTGTGGAGGAAATTGTGACATTGTTCTACAAAGACTCAGCTAGACTGTTCCAAAAGATTGAGCAAGCACTGTAAGTAAATAACACTCCCAGTTATATATATATACTTAGTTTCGATAATAAGAATGTATATAGTATATAGATAATACGATTGTGTATAGTATATATATATACTATACACAATCGTATTATCTATATACTATATACATTCTTATTATCGAAACTAAGTATACGATGAGTAGTATTAAGATGAATGTATTTATACATTGATTTATGCAGGTACAGTAGGCCTATAGATTTTGCCAAGCTGGATGATTACATGCACCAGTTCAACGGTAGTAGTTCAAGGTACCCTATACTACTTGCTTTGATTGAATTTTATAACTTGAATAAATATATTGTTTCTACAATTAATGTTCTAATTAAGGTAAATGTGTAACAGCATTGGAGCTATAAAGGTGAAGAATGAATGCTCCCAGTTTAAAGAATTTTGTTTGGCTGCAAATGCTGACGGGTAAAAAACATACTTCATTTATTTGTAACCAAATTAATTTTTCACCATTTCTCTCCTTGCTGTGATCTCATTGTGATTGATTACTTGCAGATGCTTCAGGGCTTTGGAGAGAGTGAAACAAGAGCATCAGACCTTGAGGATTCACCTTGAGAATTATTTTCAGGTATCATTACCCTCTCTAGTCTTGTGCCTAGGACGAGGACAAGAACTTTCATGTATAAGGGATATATCGTTTCGATCTTTTTTTTTCTCACTAATCATCTAAAGTGAAAGTGAGAAAGAGAGAGCGGGGATATATATATCCTCGGGATAGAGAAGTTAAGTAACTAGGCAGGCAGTAGTTACATTATTATTATTTTTTAAGAAAACTAATAAAAATGACTTCAAATCTTTGCATTTTAATAAAAAAACCATACACAAACTTTATTTAATGATAAGGACAAAAAGATAAAAAAAACAAAAAAAATAAAATCGCGCTGTGTGCACGTCCCCCACCCATCCACCCCCCAAAAACTCCATCAGACAACTTCGCTTCTAACCAACTACCACCCCCAGCTTAGACAATTCTTTCTTCTACATCATTCTATTCACAAACCGCAACAGCTCTCCCACCTTGCAAGTTTCCTTCATGGCCCGTTCCCTTCACAAACCACGAAATACAAAGCTTGGCGGGAAGATCAAGCACCGCAGCATGAACATCAACCTGGGCACTACCACCAAGCTTCACAAACTCATCCCTTTGTTCTTGCTATACAATGCACTTTCGTTTCGGCTTTACCATTTTTGATAGTATCCTACAAAAATATAACAGCATAAACAAACCCAAATGAACAGAAATGCGGAGTGTCATACTAAGTACTGAGATATACCTACAAACGTGTACCCAAGGGAGAGTGGAGGAGGAGTGCATGACATGTTCGCAGAAGGTGGACTTGCCGGTTCCAGGCGCACCCACCAATATTACTACGACATGATTTCCTTGCCTTCCCCTGTCAAAAGCGCATACCAGTTTTGTAATCATCGAAGGTGAAGATGACCTAGAATGATATCCATGTCCATGTTTTGGAAGACTTTGTGTGGCACATTTGAATTAACAATATAATAAGTTTCACAAACAGTGCCGTAAGTTTCATAAACAGTGTCGTAAGTTTTCATAAATAGTGCAGTAAGTTTCATAAACAGTGTCGTATGTTTCATAAACAGTGTAGAAGTTTCATAAACAGTGTGAGGACGCATGGGTCAGCTCGTCATATTTTTTTTAATTAAAATTTAAAATTTAATTTCTTTTGTCATTTTTATTAAAATTTAAGTCTTTTTCATTAAAATTTAAGTCTTTTTCATTAAATAAAGTTATAACATGATTTTTTATTAAAATAAACTTGATCCAAGCTCTTTTCATGAAAGTTCCTTTTTTTTTTCTTTCTATATTTCTTATATATGTGTCTTGTACGTCTGTAGTTGAGGAGGCAAGCAGGACTGGTGCAACGTGTTTGAGTGCCACATATTTGCCAGAGGTGCCAAGTTGATAATATGGAGAAAAAAAACTATCAGCAGCACCATTTTATCATTTTATGGTCCTAGGGTTTTATAGAGCCCCATTAAAATATCAAGGAGGAGTACCATGCAGTTTTTCAATTTTGGTTGGCCATAGAGGTTAAGTTATATATATTCCAAAAAATATGGATCTTAACTAGAGTACCAATAATGCAGATGTAGATCTTCTATGGTTTGCATGCGATTCTAAATTATGTATTATCTTGGCCCTCTTATGGGATTAATAAATTTGCACTTCTGTTTTATGAATGTATGCAAACACTCATGACTTGATGGGAGGGATGAGTCATTATAAAGAAGCAATATTCCAAGGTCTTCTACTTATCAGAGTCACCATCTTAGCAAATTTGGTGCATATTGTGAATAACAAAGATGCATGAATATATGTATTATACCTCACATGTAGAGTTATTTTCTACACTTTGGTTATTGAGAAAACATCACTTCAATCTTCTTGAACTTTAATCTTATTTACTGACGCGATTTAATATGCATAATCAATATGTAGAACTTAAATTTAATACTTTTTATTTTCAATTTTCAGATTGGTTAATCGCTTATGTTTTATCTTCTTCATCGTAAATATAACACTTAAAATCTAATATCTAAGATTCAAAGAGTCATTATATCCTTTAAATTATCAACCTTATTAACAAATAAGACGAGGGTTAAATGAAACTGAATATAAGAGATTTTGTTGACGCTTTCATTCTTTTAAAGAAAAGGACGGAAGTCTTCTCAAACATATGAGGGCATCATTTACCAAGAGCATTGGCTTGGTATATAATATATTCTATATTGGATAGTTTGTTAGAGCGCAGAAAACTTGCAATGATAACAACAATCAAGAAGGGTGAAGAATATGAAGAGGGTAGAAAGCAAAAAGAGCCTAAACTGAAGTTGGGATTTATCAAAGATTTGATTGACTGATTGAGGGCAGTGATTGATAATCTTTTTTAAGTGGGATGTAGGGCTCTACCACTAGCCACCTCTTGTTATGGCAAATGCAAAAGGGTGGCTTTGCAAATGATGATCATCATGACTTTGCCCTATGTACAATATTCATTGAACATTTGATCATAAGTTGCCTTCTTCCAAGAACAAACAAAATAAAAAATTGGAAAAATTAGGTTCACATCCTTCTTTTTGCTACTCCATTGATTAAAATCCTATTCATTTTCAATTTTTGATCAAGGTCATTGGGTATTAATAACATCATTAATTATTTGAATAATAAAATAGTTTTATTTTTAAATATATTCCTTAAGTTAAAAATGTTACAATTATTATATTTATATTTATGGCTAAATTTTTTATCATATATTTTTATTTTTAGTTTGTACCTATTTTTAATTTGCAAATATTTTTTAATTTGTACCAATTTTCTTTTCATTTTAAATTTGTACCCATATATTAGTTTCTTTTTGTGCTCATATTTTTTAAAGTTTTATTTGTGTTTGTACCCATGTGTATACTGTCACATGACATTGTATATTTAACCAATGATAGAAAAATTACATATGGTATATTTATGTTTTATGCCTAAACTTTGTATCATATATTTATATTTTTAGTTTGTACCCACTTTTAATTCGCAACATTTTTTTTTTAAATTTGTAGTATTTTCTTTGTAGTTTTATTTTGTACCCATGTATTAATTTCTTTTAGTGCCTATATTTTTTTTAAAATTCATTTGTACTCATAATTTTTTAATCTTTTATATGTACCCTGATTTATTTATAATGTACCCATTTTTCTTTATTAATGTACCACTTCGTTATATGTGAAATGCACCAATTTTTTTTAACACTATGGATACATTCTTTTGCCATTTATTATTTCTTATTTTTTCATAGTTTTTATCCATTTATTCAATCAAAATGTTTGAATTTTTTTTATTGTAATCGTTTCTATTAGTATTATAATGAGGGATTTTAAATTTATAGGATTGTAAATCTCATAAAATATCAAACAATTAATGTCAAAACTATAAAAATATAAATATTAATAGTAATATAATGAGGTGTACAAAGTCAAAGGACTTTGATCAAACTTTGAATAGTATTAAGGTTTTAATCAAAGAGTGTTAAGGATTAGAGACCGCATCCAAAGTATCCTTAAAAAATTAATGAAAGGCACACTTCAAAATTGGAGTAATCGAAGCTAGGCTTTCACCAACAACCCAACCCATCAAATGCAAGGGTGTGCTTAAAAGAGAGAACGTGTTATGTAATTAGTTGTATATCTTCTGGTATATATTTCGCTGATCATATAAGAAAAATAAATACAAAAAGATAGCTAAGAATTTCTCGCGTAAAAAGACATAAATCTCCATGATTAAATATGAAAAATGCAATTATGGGAGTCT
Organism: Cotoneaster glaucophyllus; assembly: GCA_036320875.1. Taxonomy (NCBI): domain Eukaryota; kingdom Viridiplantae; phylum Streptophyta; class Magnoliopsida; order Rosales; family Rosaceae; genus Cotoneaster; species Cotoneaster glaucophyllus. The sequence continues at coordinate 18,104,346 of CM070072.1, forward strand.
TAAACCAGCTTAACCAGGTTGTTAAGATTTGGGTGTGACTATAATTAGCATCCAAGGATTTCTACGAGCACTTTTGCGTGGCTTAGCTAGTGGAGTTGAAGGACCACTACTTTTTGGTGACTAAGAAGTCTTCTCCATGAATTTACAATTTAGTGCTGTGGCTACTGCTGCATATATCTGACTGTTCCTTCAAATCTAATCCCAGTCAAAGTCACTTGTGATTCAATATAGTATTGAGCCCCCAGATGTTGAAATCTGATAGGCACAACTCAAACTTAAACAAGAGTTTGAATTTTAATTAATTAAATACTCTACCTAAACCGTCAACCTTATACGACCATATATCTATCTTTTTCTTCTCGTGATTCACTAATCATACACATGATTGTATTTCTCCCAAATGCGAGCTTGATGACAATCTTAAAACCTTCCTCAATGAATATTAACCTAATTGAGTTTTGAAGTTGATCAAAATTAACAAACTGACCGTTGTGCTTCACCTGATTGATGTCATTTCGTCTATTAGCCAGACTTATGGACCCCTTCTGAGCAATAAGCTCACACAACACTGGTTTATGTGGCATGCATTATGAGAAAAAGGGTAATAAAAAGCACAACGCCTTGGCAAGTTGGGTGGCTTCCAGATAATTTAGGCATGTGTTTCTTTTCTTTCCTCTTTTTCATTTTTTAAAGAAGAGAATAATAAGCGAGAGATTTTTCAATGTCTTAAAACACCGTCACGTGGTGTTATTATTCTATTCACATTATAACGCATATGTATTTTTATTTATCAATATAACCTAGAAGTGAAACATATTAACCATATAGCATTTGAAGTAGTACGCTAGTAACACTACGTAACAAGTATTCCCAATACACATAAAAATTTCTCAATAAGCATACTCATCTCTCTCACTATCTTATCTCGCACTCATACACACCACACATATAGGCACATTGAGTATTTTGAGCTGAATGCTGTCTTGGTCATTTGTCACAGTGTCATGTATATGTGACCGGCCACTTGTTCCAGCTACACGGTTGTTACTTGTTTTTGAACACTCTATATTTTCTATTTTTGATTCCAAAATTCCAGACAAGGAATCTTCCGAACCATTTTCCTTTTCTTGCATGTGCTTTATTTATAATTAACTAGTCCAAACCGAGTCTCCAAAAAGCAGGTTATTGGGAGAATTTGCTATATAACTCCTTACAACCACACTGCGTTGTACTACTCATCTCCTCAGGGTTCTCAAGGCTAGCTACTTCACAGTTTTTGGGTTCCCTTAGTATAGAATTTTCCATGTTTCGCGCAAACTCTTGTTTTTAATTTCTTTAGAATTTTGTTCTTAAGTTAATTACTTTGGGATTTGAAAAGTTTAGGGCTCGTTTGATAACCATTTCAGTTTTCAGGTTTTCGGACTTGAAGAGTTTAGCGTGCATCTATATAGAAATGGATAAGTTGTATAGTATGATTTGTGAGAATAATGAAGAAGTGGTTGTAAGAGCAAATAAGAGAGGGTATGTTGCAGCTGAAGACAAAAAGCTGGAGCTGAGGCTGGGTCCTCCTGGAGGAGAAGATCATCAGTCACTTCTTGCCCTTGGTTGCTGCAACAACAAGAACAATATTTCTCATGAAGCCAAAAGAGTCTGTCATGAAGAGAAAAAAGAAGAGAGAAAGTGGCTGGCAAACAGCTCATCAGATCCTCCAACAAGTACTTTTGAACTTACAAATTCAACAGCAGCTCGTGACTCTGATCAGAAAAGGTACAATTCTATAGCTTTTCTTACTTTATTTGCTTCAACTAATGATGGTTAAGATAAAGAAATTAGTTAATCTTCTTCTTTATCAAATAACTGTGTCCATCATATTTGATCATGCTAAGGGAATTAATCTTAGTTAAGCTTATAATAATCATCAGCTAGTTAATGTAAAATTGTTTATGAAGTATACAAAGTACGTAGGTGAATAGTTGCCATGAAATTAGCTCCTGATGTGGAATTGAATGATAAGTAGAAATGCTTCAGTCAAGACCATAATTTTTGAAAACTTTATTATCTTTGCTACCTCAGTAAAAGCAGAATTGCACAGGCTCCAGTTGTCGGATGGCCTCCGATCCGTTCATCCAGGAAAAATCTTGCAATCAGATCATCACCATCAAGCTTCGCAAAGCCGGCAGCTGATTCGGAGTCACCAAATGAAACTTTGAAGGAGGGAAATGGAAAATCTGATAGTACTACTTATTCCAAGGACCACATGTTTGTAAAGATCAACATGGAAGGAGTTCCCATTGGAAGAAAAGTTAACCTCAAAGCCTATGATAGTTATGAGAAACTCTCTTTTGCCATAGATGAACTCTTCCAAGGTCTTCTTGCAGGTTATTTTTTGTGTGCAGAAATTCAGCTTTAGTACTAATTCTTTGATATTACTTACTAGATTTTTTTTTGTTTTTGTTTTACATCAATGATTTATTTATTTTCTACTATTTTTTGTGTGTCCATTTTTAGCTCAAAAAACTTGTTGTGGTGTGGAGAAAGAAGACAAGAAGGGAGAGACCAAATCAATAACTGAATCATTACATGGCAATGGGAAATATACTCTACTTTATGAGGATAATGAAGGAGACAGGATGCTTGTTGGTGATGTCCCATGGAAGTAAGCAGTCCAATACCAACTTTACTAAATAAAATTGGTCCCAACTAGTCACAACTCAAGTATTATTTTGTCTATTAATGGCTAAACTCTCGTATTCGAGATTCACAATTTAAACGAAATATCATTCATTAATTTGTAAAAAATAGAACAACTAATAAGAAACATACATAATAACGTTGTATATCTTGCAATTTTCAAAAATTGTAACGGTAGCTGGAGATTTATTTTTTGACATGGTTCTCATTTCATTTTATTAATAATTGCAGCATGTTTGTATTGACGGCAAAGAGGCTTCGGGTATTGAAGAGCTCACAGCTTTCCACTCTACAACGTACGTGAAGCTTACTTTTGTTCTCATGAATTTTTTTTAAGTGTCAAATTTTCATGGCTAGAGCCTTTTAGCTTGAAGGATTGGATTGCTATTCAGACTCACTTTGAGCAACTCTATGCAAAACATAAGCAAGTTTGAGTATGAGTCGCTCAAAGAGCGAGTCCGAATAGCAATTTGGCTTCAGAAATATTTATAATGGAAGTTTGCCTGTTTTCAGTTAGTAGCAGTCAGCGTGAAAAGACACCACTTGATTCTACAATGGAAGTTGGAATTGGAAGATGAGGCAATAATAAGTGGAGGAATTCCCATACATGCGATGACATGAAGCTCTACATAATTTAGGGGTTTCCATCAAGTTTTCTTTTCTTTTCTTTTTTCCTCTCTTTAATGGCTTAATTAAATCTTGTATATTAAGGGTGTTGAAGATCACTTTCATTTTCTGTTTTTGGTATCTCCTTTTCTTGTTGAAATGTTCAGGTTTACACCCTTTTGGGGCTTTTGTAAAAAGAATTGTTCCTAAGTCATAATACGCTTATCACTTAGTAATACGATATAGTGATATTTCTCTTTATTTGTACGTGAAAAGTCTTAGGTTCCAATATTTGTGAATGTTGAGTTCATAAACAATTTATTCTCCCCATCCCTTCGTGTAAATATCGATGAATAAAAAAAATGTCACAATACACCTATCAAACCCACACAAAGGAAAAGAAAGTAGAGATAAGCTACGCACTTGTTAAGTGCTATTGATATGTCGTCTATTAATATTATAATAATATCTTGTGATGGTACATGATGTTGTTTTGATCACACACACAACAAATTTCCGTCAATGTAGAGCTCTGAACAGATCAGATAGGTCTCACTTTCAAGGTTGAGAATGAGATCAATCGCATTTCTAAGCTGAGCCAAAATCTATACAAGGTTTATTTCTAATTGTGAGTATGGTTTAAAGATCCCGGGCATTCTAGGTTCAGTTTTATTCTTTTCAGTTTTTTTGCAACAGTGAAATTACTATTCAGTTCAATTCGGTTTTTGCAATTAGTAAAGAAGAAACCGAATTATTTTGGTTCAATCAGGTTCGGTTCTTGTTTTTTTTGTTTTTTGTTTTTCGTTTGTTTTGTTAGCCTAGAAAATGGAGAGAAAATGAAGAAATAAATATATTATGAACAAGACTTTCAACATTTTGGGCCTTAAGTTAGGTTTATCTATCATTTGAGAAATTAGGCTAACGGTTGACTTGAAATTGGATACCCAGCATAAATAAATTGGGTTAAAAGTGAATACCAAACTCGGTTTAGTTTTCGAACCACCAAAAACGAAACTGAACTAATAATTTTTTGGGGAGTTTTGATATAGACCTCTCATTGTTTTTTTTTTTTTTGGCAATTGACGGCATTAAATGTAGGGGAGGGGGGAATACAACCATTTCTATGGGGAGATCACTGGGACTCGAACTTGGGTGAGGTAGGAAAACCCTTGCCACTAGTGCCACCGCAACTAGGGCCCTTGCCTCTAGACCTCTCATTGTTAGACTTCTTAGATTAAACATTTGTTCAATTTAACAATTTGATTAAACATTCTCCTACAATTTTGGTACCATGTGTATTTTAATTAACCCATTGTAATGTACTTAAATTACATATTTGGCCATAGCCTTTAACATATCTCTTTGCGTATCCAGTTTCTTCACCCCAAAATGCACGCAAGTTTCCTAGATTCTTGCTAACTATGTCTCAAAGTTTTAATCCGAGTAGAATACTTGTTGAATATCAGAAAGATTTGAATTTAAGGATATTAATAATGTTATTTTTCTAGTGAATTTTATTTTCCAACGGCACTTCCTTCTTATGAACGTACCATAAGTTTCAGAAGCCTTCTTTTCGTACTGAGGTCGACATTGGTATTCAGGTTCCAGTTACTGATTTTTATTCTATTATCAGTTGGGTGCATTGATTTTGATTGTCTTGCGAAGTCGAAGGTTTTGATTAAACGAAAAAAAAATAAAAGATGAAAACTTGATTAATCTAGGTATAGCTGAAGCTGTTATCGAGTTAAAAAACATGATTCGCACGTTAGGATTGAATTAAAAAAACGTGGGAGAACCGGCTTCCTAAAGAATAGGCACGTACAGAAATATATCCACATAAAAGGATATATATGGAATTTAATAATTAATATATTAAATTAAAAAAAAAACATAATAATGACTTGTAATCTAAATAAATATAAAAATGCTGACATGATTATTGTTTAGGCGTCCTAATCAAATTTTGTATTAGAACCAATGTTTAATCTAAAGAGTATTAGAAAAGTGATGGGAATTCTAATTTTCCCTAATTTTTTTGTTCAGTTTTGGTTTTCAATTAGTTCGTTTTCTTTTTCAGTTTTTCGAGTCCATCCCTACCTTAGTATAAAGAATGAGTATAACAAATGAAATAGTTATTGACACTCCAAGAATCTCATTCTACACTCCTCACAAGTGCATTTTTCTTTCCAAATATAAAAAATTTGAAGTGTAGAATGAGATTTTTGAAATGTAAAAAACAATTCTCATTAAAAATCATAATTTCAATTCCGTGTTTACAAAAAGCGGGTGCGTAACCGGTGATACATTAATGAATATTTAAAATCCCCAAAGTACCCTTATTTGTTTTTGCAAATTACGTACCCTTATTGGCGAACCCGCACCAGTGCATAAGCATATTGGCTAATTGCTTTCTGCTACTGCAGTAAAGCCGCCATCTGCATCTTGTTCTCTTCTCTAAATTACCCTTAACTGGGCTAGACTTCTGTTCACTTGGTCTTGTTGTTGGTGCAGCTCTTCCACTCTCAAGGTCTCATGGCACAAGTAATATAATCTAGGGCTCCTGAATGGCAAATTGTAGCTTTGGTCTCTGAATTAAAAATTTATTAAAATTAGTACTATGAATTTTGTTCAAAAACAAAAAAAAAAGTTATGAATTTTGGCAAAATTTGGAGCATTTGTCGTGACACCAACTTCGTGCTCGTGGGTCTCTCCGAATTACTCCTAAAAAGAGGCTCATGTGCATTCATATACTAAATTTAATGGAAATTCTCACCGAGTTGGCTTCAGGATCAATGCTAAAATATTCATACTATTTTTTATGAATTTTCAGTTCACAAACCATGTCTACATTTTGGTCGTAATATCTAGAGAACAAGCTTCAATTTATACATATACTGTATAAACCGTAAAATTTGTGAAGAATTTGCTCCCCAATATCTATTTGGTCTAGTTGCATCTAGTCACTATATATTATTTTGCTTGAGGAGGTATTTTGTTTGAATTTGTTGTGTCAGAAGATGTATTAAAAAAATTCTTCTCGTTGTGCCACTTTGTGAATTGCCTTTAGGTCTTCCTCTTGTAAATGGCCTTTAGAAAATTCTCACCTTGAACAACATGAGCTATAGTACTGCTTACCCCCAACTGATACATAGAAAACAAGGGCCTCGTTTGGTTTCTTGAATTGGAAGCATAACCCACTATAGAGGCGAATGATTTTTTATTTTGAGAAAATTAGAGAAAGATCAAACAAAAAGGAAACTTGTCCTTCTAATCTTCGTAATTTGGAATGGATTGAAATAGATAAGTTTTCTCGAGTATTCCATTTTCTACCTTCAAGTTGAACTCAATTTTATCAATTCTTCCTTCAATACAAGGTTATCCATTTCAATCTAATCCTAGAAACCAAACCCGGCCAAAGTGATTAGATAAGATCAATGAGCTATTGTGCTAATTACCAAACATATTAGGCCATCTCCAACCGAAGGGGCTAGAGGGCCAGAGGGCCGAAAATGGCCCTAAAACCGTCTCCAACCGAGGGCTAGGCCAGAGGGCTCTGGAATCTGGGAGGGCCCCACGGAATCGGAGAGGGCTGGAGGGCTGGAGGGCTGGCTGTGTTCGGCCAGCCAGCCAGCCAGCCCGGGGCTAGCTCTTTTTTTTTTAATGCTTTTCTTTGCTGTCGGTTAAAACCGACAGCAGTAAGACAGTTTGATTTTTTTTTTAATTAATTAGTATTGCTGTCGGTTGTAACCGACAGCAATAGTTTGAATTTTTGAATTCTAACGGCTAGTTGACTCACTAGCCGTTGCTTCAGTTGTTTTTTTTTTTTTTTTTTTTTAAATTTTTTATGAATTTAAACCTTTTTTTTCTTCTATAACTTCAATTTAAACCTTATTTTTTTCTTTTTTTTTCTCTATAACTTCCTATAATTTCTATTTTACAAAATTTGTTTCAATTTTTTTTAATTCAATTTTTTTCCTATAACTTCCTAGGCCATTATACAACATTAAATTAAATTAAGTGAATTATAGCCCAACATTAAACAATATGAAACAACATTAAATAACATTAACCAACATAAAAATTATACAACATAAAACGAGCCCTCTGGCCCTCGGTTGGAGACGGTTTTTTGTGACAGGGCTAAAACGAGCCCTCTGGCCCTCTGGCCCTCGGTTGGAGATGGAGGCAAATATGGCCCTGTACTGTTCATTAAAATATTAATATCTTGGAGAATCTTGGAGGGCCAGAGGGCTCAAACGAGCCTTCTGGCCAGCCCTCGGTTGGAGATGGCCTTATTGCTTACATTTATTTGGACACAGATATTTCTGTGCTAGTTTTGAGATATTTCTATGCTAGTTTTGACTTTTGGGCCTACTTATGAGTAATGATCACTAGACCAACTTTTTAGATCACATTTACAAATCATGTGATGTGTCACTAATATGAAATAAGTACGTTAATCAACACTTAAGTAATAATTTAATCTTCAACAATCACGTCAAAATTTACAAAATATGGTTTAATAGGTGGTCTCCCAAGCATTAGCCGGTACTTATATATGGATATTTTTGCTAAGTAATTTTCACATAGGGGACCATGCCATGCTTAGTTGCTAACATATATTCAATTCCAGTAGGATTATAGACGAAAGATTTTGACATTCAAAGTAAGCCACACATTATGGATCTGAGAATTTCCCTTTAGCTCTTCAGTTTGTGCAGATGCATTCCACTTCCAAATCCTTTTAAGCCATTACCGTTCTCATCTCTCAGCCTTCTTTTTTCTTTAACTGGTTTAGTTACTGTCTGTTGCATGCATGCTAGATATGGATGCAGCTGCAAACATTGTTTTATCCCCGGCTTTGCAAGTGCTCTTCGACAGATTGGCGTCACCGCTCCTACAAAAGGCTTCTGATCTCTTTGGTTACAACGACAACTTCCAGAGCCTGCAGCATGCATTGGTGCGAGCTCAAGCTACTCTTGAAGTTGCAGAAGAACAACAGTTCACAAACAGAGCTGCCAGACTTTGGTTGTTGGACCTCAAGAACGCAGTTTGCCATACTCAGGACATTCTTGACTTCTTTACTGCTCGGGAAAACTTTAATCATATTTTTCGTCTTTCAATATCATATGATGGAATTATAAAACCTGAAAAGCTCAGGATTATGCTCCAGGAGTTGGAAATGACTATAACCGAGGGATTTCGCATGTTCAATATCAGAGAGCCTACCCAGCTGCTGCCTGGTATCGTGGATCAAGGGTCTGCGAAAAGGGAGACCAGCTCTTTTGTTAAGGACACAGAAATACATGGGAGGAAAGAAGAAAAGGAGAAGTTAATCAAGCTGTTAATATCTTCTGATGCTAACCAGGTTGAAGGAGGATATGCAGCTTGCATTCCAATAGTTGGCCATGGAGGAATTGGTAAGACGACTCTTGCTCAATTGGCATATAATGATAATAGGGTAATGCAACACTTTGATGTTAGGATGTGGATTTTTGTTTCTGATGACTTCAATATCACTAAGATCATGAAAGGAATTATTGAGTCGGTAACAAAGAGTAAGTGCGAGATTACCGGGATTGACGAACTCCAGACTCGGGTTTGGCATTTGCTGCACGATAAAAGATTTCTCCTCATGTTAGATGATGTATGGACTGAAGATCTGGATGATTGGGAAAAGCTAACACCTTTGTTTAGAGAAGGAGTTGATGGATGCAAGATTGTTGTTACCACTCGCAGCAGAAAGATCCCGTTGATGATGGACAGCTCAATTCCGTATCAGTTGGATGGTTTAACGTTTGATGATTGCTTGTCTTTGTTTAATCAAAGGGCTTTTGGAAGAGGAGGAGAAGAAAAGTATCCACACCTTGTTCTGATTGGGAAGCAGATTGTCAAAAAATGTGGAGGCTTTCCACTAGCGGTAAAAAGCTTGGGAAGTGTAATGCGCTTTAAAAGAGAGGAAGGACATTGGTTGTTTATGCAGAACAGTGAACTTTGGCAATTAGATGTATGCCAACAAAAAGTTTTACCAACGTTGATGTTGAGTTATCATCGTCTTCCGTCACATCTTCGACAATGCTTTGCCTTCTGCTCATTATTTCCCAAAAACTATGAATTCAAGAAGCAAAAGCTAATTCATCAATGGATGGCTGAAGGCTTCATTCTACGACAAGGGAGCAAGCGACTAGAAGACATTGGTGATGAATACTTTTCCGATTTACTGTGGATGTCTTTCTTTCAAGAAGTAGATGTTTCTGAAAATGATGATGTAGTCGGATATAGAATGAATAATATGATTCATGATCTTGCACGATATGTTGCAGGAGAAGAGTCTGTGATACTCGAAGCAGGTCTTCCACCATATATTAATCCATCACAAATTCGACACTCGTCTATTGTTTATACAAACAGAGATGGAGAAATCACAATCCCATTGGAAGCTCTATATGCAGCGGAATATTTACGAACTCTATTATTCTTAGGAGATTCTGGCTTGTCAAGCAACATGGGGAAGATGTTTTCAAGGTTTGCATATTTGCGTTTGCTAGATCTTAGTGGCTGTGATGTTTCTAGTTTCCCGGATGCATTGGGTGGCTTGATATGTTTGAGGTATCTTGACCTCTCTTACACGCCTATCCAAGACCTTCCTCTTAGGGTATGTGGGCTTGTATCATTGCAGACTTTAAACCTAATTGGTTGCTATAATCTTCTTTTGTTGCCTTCCTTGGAAAGGATGACCTGCCTAAGACATCTCAATCTAACTGGATGTGAACAATTAATTAAAATGCCTGATGGTATTAAAAGTTTACATCAACTTCAGACATTGCCATTATATGTCGCTTGGAGAGATCGTTGCCTTAGTGAGTTGAAACAATTAAATCTTTATGACAAGTTGAATCTAACACACTTAGAGGAAGTACGGCACGCAGCAGAAGCAAAAACAGCTGGGCTGATGACGAAGAAAAATCTCGATTCATTGGGATTATACTGGGGACTATATCAGCCAAGATCGGAAGATGTGGACATATCACAGGGGATAGTACCTAAACGCCGAGAAGATTCAAGAGTGGGATTCAGAACCTCTTGGGCAATTGGCATACGGGAACAAGCTATTCATAAACATGCCGAAGAAATTCTCGACAGTTTACAGCCACCAAAAAAATATGAAAAAGTTATTCATAAATGGCTATCCAGGATTTAGATTTGCTGCTTGGGCTCTCCCGGAATATGTAATTGCAGTTGAAATTGCGAATTGCCAAAATTGTGGACATCTTCCAGCCCTTGGGAATCTTCTGCTGCTTAAGACTCTTTCTCTGCATGGGATGCATGGCGTAAGGCGCATTGGTACGGAGTTCTACGGTGACGGTGCAGACATAAGATTTCCATCACTTGAAAAACTATCACTCAGTGATTTTCCCAACTTGGAAGAGTGGACAAGTGCAAATAGCGAAAATTCGTTCCCAAGCCTGAAGAAATTAACCGTCAAAAGATGTCCCAATCTAGCACATATCCCATCTCCTCAATCCCTTCAACATCTAGAGCTGCAAGACTGTAATCCAATGCTGACGTCTGTAGCAAATTTAGGTCTGCTTTCTGTGCTTGTTCTAGAGAACATTCCAGGCCTACTTACTCTCCCAGAAGGGCTCACTGCATCAGAATGTCTGTCTTCTTTGAAGATCTTATCGTGCCCCAAACTTCGTTCACTTCCTTTGCAGATCCGAAAACTTACTGCTCTGAAATCATTGACCATTCGATGTTGCGAAGAGCTCTCCTCTCTGCCTCAGACTTTACAAAACCTCAAAGCGCTGGAGTCACTAGAGATTAGTAACTGTCACAGTATAATATCCATGCCGGATGCTTGGATTGGAGGTTTGAGTTCCCTTCGAACTTTGTCCATTGAAAACTGCAGTAATCTGATTTCTCTGTCGTCGAGTTTGGAACGGCTCACGTTGCTTGAGCACTTGACGATTATGTTCTGTCCAAATCTTGGGTCTTTTCCAGAAGGTGTTCAACACCTCTCATCCCTTCGAAGTTTGATCCTATTGAGCTGTCCTTGGTTTGATTCTCTGCCAGAAGGGTTAAAAAATGTGAGAACACTGCACTGTCTCAAAATTGGTAGCTGCCCCAATCTAACAGCTTTGCCAGAATGGTTTGAGAGTCTTGATTCTCTTAGGTCCTTGACGATATTTGATTGCCCCGGTTTACAGCTATTGCCACCAGGTTTCAAGATTCTCACTAAACTCCAACACCTCTCTATTCAAGAATGCCCGGATCTTGAGGAAAGATGTAGACAAGGTAGTGGTGAGGATTGGTTGAAGATAGCCCACGTCCCGCATAAGTACATCGGACCACCCCAGGCCAGGCAGTCCGGTGAAGCGAGCACGTCTGGCAGCTGATCTCTTCTTTCAAACATCTTCTCAGTGAGCAACTTTAATTTCATTGTCGTCCACAAGCTTTCATCATTATGCTAAGCCATGTTGGAAATCAAACAGTCTCCAGCAAGACCAACAAGAAACCAATGGCTGGTTTTGTTTAAACTAGGCTAATGTTTAGTTATCTCAAGCTAAAGTCCAAGAGACAAAATGAAGGGCTGAGATTAAAGCTGAAAATGTAAGGCTTACATTAGAGTAGTGTTAAGTTGGGTTATGTCCTTTGTCTTATTCCTAGATTAAGATATTTAGGATGTTGGATGTAAACCTATTGCTCTAATGATATATATATATAAATGAAAATGGTTGCTGCTGCAAGTTAGACAGCAGACCCTCTTATTCTCATTCTCTCTGTTTTTGTTCTAAAACTTCATACAAAAACACAAAAAGATACAAAACATTAACATGGCCTCAGAGCTTAGGTTGGATTAAACAACTAGCTGGGCGTTGTGAAGCTGCTATTCAGGGGAGATTTCGAGTACTTGAAACCCCAGAAAGTGATTCAAGAACCACCACGAAATGTCTGGAGCAAGCAGCAGCAGTAGTGAACTTAGAACTCCCATTTTTAATGGAGAGAACTATGACTTCTGGAGGATACGGATGACCACTATTTTCAAGTCTCAAGACCTGTGGAAAATAGTTCAAGAAGGATATGAAGTTCCAACTTCAGATGATGAGACAGAGGACGATGAAGAACTCATTGCAACTCGAAGAGCATCTCTGAGGGAAAATGGAATGAAAGATGCTAAGGCACTGGGGACAATACAAGGAGCACTCTCAGATGCTATTTTTCCCAGGATATCAAATGAAGAGACCTCCAAAGCTGCTTGGGAAGTTCTTCAAAGAGAGTACAGAGGTGATAAGAAGGTAACCAAAGTAAAGCTTCAATCTTTAAGACGCGATTTTGAATATACTCGCATGAAAGAAGATGAACCCCTTAATGATTACTTTACTAGGTTATTTGATGTTGTGAATAAAATGAAAACTCTTGGTGAAGAACTGCCTAGGGAAAGACTAGTACAGAAATTGTTAATCAGTTTGACAAAACCTTATGACTCTATAGTAAATGTTATAGAGGAAACTAAGGATACTGATACACTTGATGCACAAGAGGTTACAACCTCATTAAGAGCTTTTGAGCAAAGGCTGGGGAGACATGCTGATACAGCTACAGAGAGGGCTTTTCAGTCACTTAGTATTAATCCTAAGGAGGGAAGTTCAACTGGGCAATACACCAGTTTCAAGCAACAGAAGAAACCATGGAAAGGGAAGCCTAAGAAATGGGAAGGAAGGCCAAGTGAGTCTACCAAGAACAATAGTGCTGGTGGGACAAAACCACAGTGTACAATCTGTGATAAATCTCATTTTGGCGTCTGTTGGTTCAAAGGGAAGCCTAAATGCAGTAAATGTAACAAGTTTGGTCATTTGTCCAAAGATTGTGATTCTAAAAGAAGCCAACTAGTGAACTATGCACAAAAGACTGAAGAGGAGATGAATATGTTCTATGCTTGTAATGTCACAACTGTTGAGAAGAACAAAGATGTATGGTACATTGACAGTGGGTGCAGCAATCATATGACTGCACAGGAGTCTCTACTTATCAATATTGACAGAGAATTCACTGGGAAGGTTAAGATGGGCAATGGTCAACTTGTAAGTGCCACTGGTAAAGGCACCTTGGTGATTGATACAAAGCAAGGAAGAAGATACATCAAAGAGGTTATGCTAGTACCTGGACTTGATGAGAACTTACTAAGTGTGGGCCAAATGATCACACATGGTTATTTCTTACTCTTTGGAGATTCCATGGTTGACATCTTTGATGACAGGAGCTTGCAGAACTTGGTCACAAGAATAGAAATGACAGAAAACAGAAGTTTCCCACTGCTACTCAATTATGATCAAGCTATCTCACTGAGGGCTAGTGTCACTGAAAGCACACGGTTATGGCATAAAAGATATGGTCACTTGAACTTTCAAAGCTTGAGAGATCTGCAGAGAATGAAGATGGTTCAAGGACTACCAAATCTGCATGGAGGAAAAGAAGTCTGTGAAGGGTGTGTTCTAGGCAAGCACCACAGAGAAAGTTTTGAAGTAGGAAAATCTTGGAGAGCTACATAACCATTGGAAATCATTCACACAGATGTATGTGGTCCAATGCAAACTGCAACAGTGAGTGGTAACAAATACTTCCTAACCTTCATAGATGATTATTCTAGAATGTGTTGGGTGTACTTCATGAGACAAAAATCTGAGGTATTTAGTATATTTAAGAAGTTCAAAATGATGGTTGAGTTACAATGTGGTTACAAGATCAAGAAGATAAGAAGTGACAGGGGAGGTGAGTACACCTTAATTGAATTCAACTCTTTTTTGTGAAAGCATGGGAGTAGAAAGACAGTTAACAGTAGCTTATACCCCTCAACAGAATGGGGTTGCTGAGAGGAAAAATAGAACCATAATTGAAATGGCGAAGTCCATGCTTCATGAGAAAGGGATTCCCTATCAATTTTGGGGAGAAGCTGTGAACACAGCTGTTTACTTGCTGAACAGATGCCCAACAAGTTCTTTGGAGAAGAAGACTCCATTTGAAGCCTTTAGTGGAAGAAAACCAGGTGTGAAACACCTAAAGGTGTTTGGCTCAGTATGCTATGCACTAATACCTTCACAGTTAAGACACAAACTGCAGGAAACTAGCAACAAGTGCATTTTTGTAGGGTATGGTAACTGTGAAAAGGGATATAGATTGTTCAATTTGAAAACACAAAAGATCAACATCTCAAGGGATGTGGTCTTCAATGAAGACACAAAGTGGAATTGGGAAGATGGGGTAGAAGATGAGATAACTGTACCAATTACAATTGGTGAAACAGGAAATGAAGTGGAATCACCGACACAAATCTCTGCTCACTCACCAAATCAATCTCAGCTGCAGCAATCACCTCAGCATACTTCACCTCAATCTCAGAGTGAAGACTATCAAGGTACACAAAGTTCTGTCTCTCAAAACTCCACTCCTAGCTCTACTCCTGTGAAACTGAAGAGCTTGAGTGAGATATATGCAACCTGCAATTTCTGCATAGTGGAGCTCGAGAACTTTGAAGAAGCTGAGAGTGATATAGCCTGGAAGAAAGCTATGGAAGAAGAAATGGCAATGATTGAGAAGAATTCCACTTGGGAATTAGTTAGTAGGCCCAGTGACAAGCCTGTGATAGGTGTCAAATGGGTGTACAAAACAAAACTCAACCTGGATGGCACAGTGCAGAAGAACAAAGCAAGACTGGTAGCAAAAGGTTACTCTCAACAACCAGGAGTTGATTTCAACGAGACCTTTGCCCCAGTAGCTAGATTGGATACCATTAGAACTCTGATCTCTCTTGCTGCACAAAAGGGTTGGAATTTATTCCAACTTGATGTCAAATCTGCATTTTTGAATGGTGTACTTGAGGAGGAAGTTTATGTTGATCAACCTCAAGGTTTTGAAGTCAAAAATGAGGAAGATAAAGTTTACAGGTTAAAGAAAGCTTTATATGGGCTCAAGCAAGCTCCAAGAGCTTGGTACAGTGAGATAGACACTTACTTCTCACAGAGAGGATTCAAGAAAAGTCTTAGTGAAGCTACTGTATATGTGAAAGGAGAAAATGGAACTGATATCCTCATAGTTGCAATCTATGTTGATGATGTGGTATTCACTGGCAACAATGAGAATATGATGAAAGACTTCAAGGAAGACATGATGCAGAAGTATGATATGTCAGACTTGGGTTTATTACACCACTTTCTCGGAATTGGAATTGTGCAAGGAGCTGAAGGGATATTTATCCACCAAAAGAAATATGCTCAGACCTTATTAGACAAGTTTGGTCTTAAAGGTTGTAAATCAGTAGCTACACCACTGATCTCGAATGAGAAACTCATCAAAGATGATGGAGCAGAACCTGCAGATTCCAATCTTTACAGGAGAATAGTTGGAAGTCTTCTCTACCTTACTGCCACTAGACCTGATGTGATGTTTGCAGCAAGCCTGCTTTCCAGGTTCATGCATAATCCAACAAAAATTCACATGGGAACAGCCAAGAGGGTACTCAGATACATTGCAGGGACTGTTGATTATGGTATCAAGTATGACAAAGGTGAGGCTGCCATTTTGGTTGGATTCTGTGATAGTGATTGGGGTGGCAGTGAAGATGATATGAGGAGCACCTCAGGGTATGCATTCATTCTTGGTTCAGGGATTTTCTCTTGGGCTTCAGTGAAGCAACAAAGTGTAGTTTTGTCCACTGCAGAATCTGAATATGTATCAGCTGCAGAAGCCACTTCACAAGCTATTTGGCTTAGGTTTGTCTTAAAAGACTTTGGAGAGATGCAAGTAGATGCCACACCTCTAATGTGTGACAATACATCTGCCATAGCCATGACAAAGAATCCTGTTTTTCATCAGAGGACAAAGCACATCAAAAGGAAATATCACTTCATACGGGAAGCTTTGCAAGAGAATGTGATTGAATTGTTTTACTACAAATCAGAGGAGCAAATAGCAGATATCTTTACCAAGGCATTGCCTAAGGAAAGATTTGTATATCTCAGGGAGTTACTGGGAGTGCAAGCAGGAAACAGTTTGAAGGGGAGTGTTGGAAATCAAACAGTCTCCAGCAAGACCAACAAGAAACCAATGGCTGGTTTTGTTTAAACTAGGCTAATGTTTAGTTATCTCAAGCTAAAGTCCAAGAGACAAAATGAAGGGCTGAGATTAAAGCTGAAAATGTAAGGCTTACATTAGAGTAGTGTTAAGTTGGGTTATGTCCTTTGTCTTATTCCTAGATTAAGATATTTAGGATGTTGGATGTAAACCTATTGCCCTAATGATATATATATATAAATGAAAATGGTTGCTGCTGCAAGTTAGACAGCAGACCCTCTTATTCTCATTCTCTCTGTTTTTGTTCTAAAACTTCATACAAAAACACAAAAAGATACAAAACATTAACAAGCCATGCCTAGCCTCCTTGTGTACTTGTTTTCGATGGGATGATAGGTAAACGCCGCTTATTTTCTTAAAAACACAAAATCATTCACTAATGAACAAAAACAAGAGTAATTAATTAGAATCTTTCCTTTGTGTGTGTAAACTGAATTAATTGGTCACTTGCTCGTGATTAATCGTGGTTCTAATTTCATTGTATTGATAAATGCAGCATATTTGTATACACGACGAAGAGGCCGCGCGTATTGAAGAGCTCACATCTATCCACTGTACAACGTATGTTAAGCGTACTGTTGATCTCATAAACTTTTAGTTTGAAGATTGCTATCCAGACTCGATTTGAGCAACTCTATGCAACATGTAAGCGAGTTTTGAGTATGAGCCGCTCCAGAGTGCTTTTTACGCTAAGAAAAAAAACCCTGTAGTTTGCTTGTTGTTGAAGAACTAGTTGCTATAACTAACAAGTTTTTATTCCATATTAGGTTTGCTTCCTGTTCTTTAGTTTGAGGTATGAAGCTTGCAAAAATACGGATGATTCCCTAGTTGAAAGGTTTAGGAGGACGTATGTCATTTTACTGTGGTCAGGGGTGTGCTGAAATGCCTTTAGTCTTCCGGGCCCATTGGAGATTAGTCCTACCTTTCAGAGTGTGGGATACCTCAAGCTTCGAAAGAAAAAGAAAAAAGAAGAAGAAAATATTCGTTCAAGAGTTTTGAAGTTATAATCTACTCTAACAAAATGGAAATTATCAATAAATCAAATGATCATAGGCTTTGCTTGTCGCACTTGTTGATTATGATTTATTAGGTAATTGGTTATTAATATTTATCTTCAATGGCTAAATAAAACAAATCGAATGCTTACTTTATTATTTTTTTCAGATGACTCACAAAGTCACAATGATTTGGCGAAATGACAAATGATATTAAGCCGGGGATAAAACAATGCCTGCAGCTGCTTCCATATCTAGCAGCAGACGTTAAATTAAAACCAGTTAAAGAAAAACAAGGCTGAGAGATATGCGGATTGTAATGGCCTAACCCTAATGAGATTTGGAAATGGAATCGATCTACACAAGTTCAATTTAGTTACAGGGTAGCTAGAGGGAAATTCTCAGATCAATTTACACAAAATCTTCCATCTTCCTCAGCCAGAATTGCCCTTCCGAAGTTACCTCATTGGTCTGCTCTTTGTTCAAAATTTCTCATTCCGAGGACCCTAGGTGTTACCTTGGCATCCCATCAGTATGAGGGAGGTCTAAATGCGATGCACTAATCTATGTCTAGGATAGAGTCCTTAGCAAAATATAAGGGTGGAAAGCTAAGACTCTAACAATGGCAGGAAGAGAAGTCCTACTAAAATCTATAGCACTGTCATGTTTCAAGTTCCCTGTGGCCACTTGCAACTTTTTGAATGGAGCTTTGAGCAACTTTTGGTGGGGTGAATCCGAAACAGGGAATAAAATGCATTGGAAAGCTTGGAAGGATCTTTGTGTGGCAAAGGATAAAGGGGGCATGGGCTTTAGAGACTTGGAACACTTCAACAATGCTCTTCTTGCCAAGCAATGCTGGAGGTTGTGGGAAAATCCTAATGCTTTATGGGTTCGGGTTTTGAAAGCCCGTTATTTTTCTAATGGGGATTTTCTCTCGGCTACTAGAGGAGCACAACCCTCATGGGCATGGAGCAGCTTGTTACCTGGTCGGGAGATATGGCACAGTGGCTCCAAATGGTAGGTGGGTAATGGCACTAAGATAAGAATATGGCGAGACAACTGGCTACCTCGTTTGGAGCAATC
Source organism: Cotoneaster glaucophyllus (assembly GCA_036320875.1). NCBI lineage: Eukaryota > Viridiplantae > Streptophyta > Magnoliopsida > Rosales > Rosaceae > Cotoneaster > Cotoneaster glaucophyllus. Next base: position 18,122,849 of record CM070072.1, read on the forward strand.
ATGCCCTACTCCCTCCATGATTGTCCTGGACCTATTCCAACCATGGTGGAGTGGTTGATTAACAAAGAGAGGAGAATGTGGAGCTTGGAGGAGATTGTTCATATTCTATCCGCTCGTGATATTGAGCTTATTTTAACCATACCCTTGCACAATATTAGTGAATCTGACAAGTTGGTATGGCCTTGGAATCGAAATGGGCAATATTCGGTTCGAAGTGGTTATCATTGGGCAATGTCGAAGCATGCTAACGACCCTCCTTGTATTAACCCTTGCCAATCCCACCACGTGGATCCGAAACTATGGAAGTTAATATGGAGTATGAAGGCAGTATCGAAAATCAACAACTTTCTATGGAGAGCTATTTCAAATGTCATTCCTAAAAAACACAACCTCTCTCGACACATTGGCATGGATCCTAGATGCTCATTTTGTGGTACGGATGATGAAACCTTAGAACATATTGTTCTCAAGTGCCCATGGGTGCACTATGTGTGGTACGGCTCTCTCTTATGCTATCGCCCCAATAATCAAGCAATTACCTCTCTTGATTGCTGGCTTCTAAGCATGGCTACGATGGGATCTGCATCTTTAAGGGATACTATCTGGTTATATATTGGGGTGATATGCTGGAAGATTTGGAAAGAACGATGTCGTGCAGTTTTCAAGAAGGTGGCTCCCAACCCCATCTCCGTCTTAGCAAGATGTAACAATATGTACAATGACATAACAAATATACACACCAAGCTCCCATCAATTGTTAGTCAAGAGGAACATTCTATTGATAGGTGGATCCCTCCAGTGGACCCGAACGTAAAGGTTAACGTTGATGGAGCTTGGAACTCTTCCACGATGGAAGCTGGAGTGGGAGTTGTTATTCGAAATTCTAGTGGTGAACTCATTTGCTGTGAGTCCAGTTTCTTAAAGAGAGCTTCAGTTGAAGCAGTTGAAGCTGAAGCAGTATTAACAGGGATGAAACTTGCTTCAACAAAAAACTTCCAGCATGTTATGATTGAGAGTGATTCTATGGTGGTCATTGAGGCCATCAATTGTCCTTCTCACAGCAAAATATGGAGAATTTACCCCATTATAGATGAGATTCGACGATTGGCATCTCACTTTTCATCGGTAACTTGGACTTGGACTGCAAGGTCCTCCAATCGAGCAACTCATTTGGCAGCTGCACTTGCTAACTCGAGTGTGAGACACTTCCAATGGGCTTCAACGCCCCCTCCCTCCTTGGTTCTGGTACTTTCATGTGATGGACTCCCTTGTCCTCCGTCATTGGTAGTTTGAAGATGGCTACTCCATTGCCATCCTCTATTTTTTGTATGCCTTAATGGCTTTTTGTAGCTAGTGTTATCTCTCTTCCTAAGATTTACTTTCTCTGTATGGTTGGTATCACTATGTATCCCCGGCTGGGATCAGAGTCTTCTTTGACTCCACTTGTACTTGTTCTCTCTTTCAATATATTTCCTCAATTTTTCAAAAAAAAAAAAAAAAAAGAAATCTCAGATCAATTGAAGAAAAATGAGATTCCACCATAAAATCAATTAGCAATACGAGAAGTAGCCCAATTTACTTATAAACTCATGTATGGTTCCTCCTTTCATCAATGTAGGATCAATTCTCAACATCCAACAACCACAATGTGGGTTTGAATCAATGTCAAGGTCTTTCATCTTAAGTATTGGAATCAAATCATTGTTAGAAACTTAGCACAAAGATTCAAATAAAAGTAGCCCCAAGAGTCAAAAGTTGTAAAAAAAATATCGGTGTCCAAACAAAAGTAATTAAGCACTAATATGTTTGCTAATTGGCACCATGGAAGTAAGCATTCCAAGATACCAACTTTACTAAAATTACTAGTTGAAGCCGTCAATGGAAAATTAGAAGATGATGGCGAAGAAAGTTTGTTTCTTAGTATTTATCTTGTATGTATTCTAGGTTACTGCGTTTTGATTTGTTTCCTAGTCTTTTTTTTTTTTCTTTTTTTTTTTTTTGTCTTACAAATTCCTTCAAGTTGGAGAAGAGTATAATGAATTATGTGAGATTTTAACTTAGGGAGAACTCTGGAATTTAACCCCAAAACTTTATTTTAAAAAATTCAATATTTACGGTGTTTTCGGTTAGAATATTATTATAGTTTTATAAAAAAATAAAAAATAAAAAAATAAAAAGGAGGGAGTCACATTATGGTAGAATTAGAGTATCCAACTTAAAACGTCGGTGATGAATGGAGAGGCTCAAATTTTTCTCGTTTTAGATAGGTTTCTTGGTGCTTTGAGGTTTCGATCCCATTGTTTAAGGCATTTCGTGGCTGCTGTCAAAATTTCATGCAACATGAAAGCAACCATTGGATTTGTAAAGTCAAGCCAGAAGTTCAGCTAAAACATTCAGGGGGCGTTTGTTTGCCCTCACTAAGTATCACTGGACTAGACTGGACTAACTATTAGTCTAATCCCGTGTTTGTTCCGCAATGGGATTATGATTAATGAGACTAAAGGGGACTCGCACGGACAAACTCCTTCGCTAGGAGTTCTCAGCGAGACCCCCCAATACCCATGGGATTGCTAAGACCTCGCCTGCTCTGTCTTTCTGTGCTACGTCTCATCCTCTCTCTGCTCTCTGTTATCTTGATCACCGACAACCACCATCACACCACAACTCGCCAACTCCAGTGAGATCACACCACCAGCCCACCACCACTCTCTCCCTCTCTCCTCACCCCGAACCCAAAATTTCGAACTGAGGAAGATCCTGCTCTTACCGTCGTTCGTCCAGCTCTAGTCGTCTGCTTCGCTTTGCTGCACTTCGAACTCGACCTTGGACTCGTTTGATTCGCTTCGAACTCGACCTCGGACTTGTCGACTTCATGCGATTGACGAGATCTTGTGAACCCAATGGTGGGTGAGCCACCCAATGCTCTTGAAGGAATATGGGAGGCCAAGAACGCCGGAGCCTACGACGGCGATGAAGACGTTGGCTGGATTGGGACGACAGCGGCGTCTTCTGCGTCAAGGGCAGTGGCTTGAGATTCTTGTTTTCATTTGGCTTGGATTTAAATTGGGTTTTGATTTCGAACTGGGTTTGATGTGATCTAGAATTGGCATTTGATTTGCTCTGTAATTGTTTGAATGATCTGCAGGTGTGGAATGAATTTTGGGGAGAGAGGAAGAGAATTTAGAAAAAGAAAAAGAGACTAAATAATAAAATATTAATATATATTAGATTAAATAATATAATATTATAATTTATTATTATTCTGCTTCTTAATCCGACACTGCACTAAACGTTTCACTAAATTAGTCTAGCTTAGTCTAGTCTAAGCCAGTCCAGCTTAGTCCCTGAAGCTAGTCCAGTCCGAGACAGTCCGGTGCAACAAACGCACCCTCAAAGAATAGTAAAAAATTACAAAACATTATGTACAAAAGAACAACATGAAAAAGTTTAGATTTCTTGCAAATCAAGATTGGATTTTATTTTGACCTAAAACTAATAAAACATAAAACACTATTATTGCCTTAATTAAGAAACTTTATTGGAATCTCTCAAAATAAATTTAAGTGAGACTTTCCGACATCGTAATATAGAATATGTACAGCAAGAAACCTTATTTCCCTACAGGGAAGATTATTACAGTACGTATCACCGTATTTGTATAATATCATTGCCGTCCCCGACTCTCCGATGCCAATATATCACATTCTGTTAGAAATTTCATATATATTGAGGAGGGTGGATTAATCTGGCCCCTTTTTCTTCTTTTGGGTCTTGCATGCATTACCAAACGCCTGCCACTGAGGTGGACTATTTGCTATAAAGTATGAATGCAGTACACAGACCATTAAGGCAAAGTTAATTGTCAGTTAAGGTTGGATGTAGATATTACTTGTTCAAACAAAATTGTGGTCCTAGAAAAATGCAGATCCGAAAGTTAAATATCGCAACTAAGTAATGCGTAATTTCGTTCGATTTCTTATAACCATGCATATATTTAATAGCGGATTCAGAATCTTATGACAATGAGGGTGTGACAAAGAAGATTTTCCCAGCCCTTCTCCCACGTTTTAATGCCTCTTTCTGTAAAAAATAATAATAATTAATTAAATTAATTTAAACTCCTACATTGTTAATGACCCTTTCTATACAAAAAAAAAAAAAAAAAATTAATTAAGGTAATTCCTGATTATTAGTAAAAAAAAAAAAGCAATAAAACTTATAGTTTGAAAACAAATGTACCAAAAATTCAAATGTGCCAAAAATTAAATGTACCAAAAATTTAAATGTACCAAGAAACCAAATGTATCAAAAATTCAAATGTACCAAGAAGCCAAATGTATCAAAAATTCAAATGTACCAAGTAACCAAACGTACCGATATAATCAAACGTACCAACCAAATGTACCGATATAATCAAACGTACCGATCTAATCAAACGTACCTAACAACGAGTTTTTTTACATTCTATTTAATTTACTAAAATAAATATTTTAATAAAATAAAAAAATCTTAAATCATCATAATAATAGATGCATAAAAATAGGAGGAAAATAAGGAATGCTAACATGAATAGACTTCTAATAAAATAAATAAAATTAAACACCAAATTGTAGGAAAATGTTTAATCAAAATTTTCAAAGGAATAGATGTTTAGTCTATGATATTTAAAAACGAGGCGTCTATATTAAAACGCCCCAAAATTAAACTCCCTAAATTGTAGGTAATTAGTTACAAGGTGAAGTGAAGATGCTTTTAAACAAATTATATGTAATTTAAAAAAGAGAAAAATGTTGATGTGGTAATTGTTCAAAGCCTCTTAATCAAATTTTAGAAAGGAACAAATGTTTCATCTAAAAAGTATAAAAAAAATGTAGGGGATTCTAATTTTCCCCCTCAAATATTGATTGTTCACGTATATATACTTTAGGTTATACGCATGTTTGACAAAGATATAATTTTTTTATTAGTCAAAATGAAATCTGAGATTGGTATAACTCATCAGTTTGATTCCTGACAATAAAAATCGATAGAAGTACTTCCTGAGTTTATCCATCGTAAATCATTTTGGTCATTTCGTGAAAAATCTATCAATATTCTCGTTAAATTGTCACGTGCGAATACATGACCACCTTTTAAGGGTATTTTTGTCAAACCAACCCCCCCACTTAATGAGAATATTGACAGATTTTTCATAGAATGATCAAAATAATTTACGGTGGACAAATTCAGGAACCACTTCCATCGATTTTCATTGTCAGAGACCAAAGTGAGGAGTTATGCTAATATTAGGAATCACTTTGACTAAAAAGCCTGATTTTTATCGCAAATTTAATTTTTAATATATCTTAGATCTTCCGATATTTTTCTTTCTAATATTTAATGTTAAAAGAAGTCTTAGATTCAAATTCCGACCTTATTGATCGAAGACGAAGTTCTTGGTGCTCTAATTAATACACATTCATAATGGTCTTTGTGTATATGATGTGCAAAAATAGTATCAAATGCACATGACTTTTTGTTTCTAGAAAAGTAAGGTTTATGTCCTCCTTTTTTTTTGTGTATTCCTTTTTGTTGTCTCTGTTTTTTTTAGGGATAAGGTTTATGTCCCCTGACTAGGTGTAACTCATTTTTTCGTTATCAATAAAATTTCCCACGTACTGTCGAGGTTTCCCAACAAAAAAAAATGCACATGACTTGTATTATCTGTGTATTAATATATTTCTTGGAATCAGATGCTAAATTTTAATGGTAACAAAGGCATCTTGTGAGGGTCAGAGACACCCATTGCCCCCTACCTCCTCAAAGGCACCCATTGCCCCCTACCTCCTTAGTATCATTTATAGATAAAATTTTCAATCTACCTAGAACACGACGTGTTATAGTAAGTGTCACAATACAATTGGGTAAAATATTTTTTTCTAAATTTTCAACTAATTGCATTATAACACTTGATATACCAAACCGTGTTCGCGACACTTTGAAAAATATCTCATCATATAGGTATGTGTATCTCCGTAAAGCACAACAAAGTGAAAAAGGAGGTGCACTCAAGATTGCACATACATATTGGTCTTTCCAACTTACCTTACACGTGTATATGATAAGGCTCAGCGTTAATATAACGCCTCCCTCCATCTGGCCTTCAATAAGGATATGAATTTATAATCCACACCATGCAAAATTCGGTAGTCAATTAATACTTTAGTCAAATTCAAAACATGAAAAATTGATGTCACCTCAGCTTTAAAAGATAAAAGGACTTTGCAAATCGCCACAAAAGAAGGTACCTAGTGTGTTGCCCCTGGAGAATTTTTTTTAATGTGTGAAAAACACGATCTAATACATTAAGTGTTATAATAAAATTGGTTAGAATTTTTTTTCAAATTTTCAATCTAATACACTAAAAAATGTTTCATTCATTTGAGTTTATATTCCTTTTTGCATCCATTAAAGTAATTTGAAATATTGTATAAAATAAGACATGCACAAGCCTTCAAAAAAAAAAAAAAGACATGCACAATAAGAAGGTATCAATGCATCCACCATTTTTGAGAGTGGGAGGTTGTAGTCTTGTAGATATCTATATATCCAGAGCCTTTAAGGAAAGAGATTTTATTTTATTTTGGGTTCAAACAACATTGAACTTTAACAATCCAAACTGTGTATTTTCAAATTACACTTCATAAATCATTCTAGCAAAACATTAGCCAAATTGGAAATATTTGAGGCATCTAAGTGAGTTCAAAGAAATTGACAAACACTATGGTCTAAGAAACATTAAAATTTTATCATGACAATTGAATGAGCAAATGGTTTTTGATTGAACTGAATTTTTGTAAGGATGATATATGAATCGAGATTTACAACATAGACAGTTTGATTTGTTAAAGTTCGATATGAAGTGAGTCTAATTCTTTTTTTATTCTTTCAAAAATGAGAGTCCCTCCCCATAAAGGGCCTATCTATATATCTATATACATATCTGTGTATCTATATACATAAATACATATGTATCTATACTCATTTCCCAAAGACTCTAGAGAATTTTATCTGAAAGGAAGAGCTTCCTTAGGCAGACATGGCGAGTACTACTAGTGTGATTGATCATGAATTTCAGAATGAATTATGTGAAACTGGTTTCAATCCTCTCCAAAATGTGGAAGAAGGAGATGTAGACGATGACGGAAAATCGAAAAGAACTGGTATGTTTTTTTTAGTTTCTCTCTGCCAAGTTTTTAACCTCTTTTTCTCTATATACAGGCTTACGCATTCATCTTGTTTTTCAATATATCTCCTGTAATAAAATTGATCTCTTTTCTCCTTTAATAAATTTCTCTACCTTCTTTTTCTTTTCCTACCAATATTTGGGCTGAGGAAGACTGGGTGGAAACTGGCAATTACATAAGAACCACCTAGAAGCAACAGTTCAGAAAGGAAAAAAAAAAAGTTTTGATGTCTAGATTATTGCATCGTTTTGCTGATAAAAAAATAGCATATTTCCCTGTTTCTTTAGGAGAAAATTGCATTTATTTTAAATATTACACGAAGTATTAATTTAGAGTGGTGCTATTCACACACATTTTTTTACCTTCTATACATTCCTCTTAATTTGTGACCGTCGAATGGAATGAATTGAAGAAGATGAAAAGACAAAAATTAACACAGTGTGTGAAAGGTAAAATTGAGTGTCAGATATACGTAATTGTGTATGCAAAAAAAATATTTCAAGTATGTCTTGAATAATTTTCTTAGAAAAAGGTGGTAAAAAAACCTTCAATAGAGTCTTTTTATTTGGGATTGAAATACAGCCATTTATGCATGTAACAAACTTTCTTTGGAAACTACTATTAATAATTTGGAAATTAATGTAGTCAGATTCTGGTTTTGTTTGGGCTTTTGGTTTGAATTTAACAATTTGAAAATATATCCGCATATATATGCCTAAACAAACAATTTGAAAATCAAAATTAGATGACTCATTTTTAGAATAGGATTGAAATCTTCTCTGAATCTTCTTTGTGCAGACACTTGAATAAACTAATACTGGCTGTTCATCAACTAATACTGGCTATTTATACAAGATCGTGCGACCTAAATTAGATTTTAATTTTTTTTAACATTTATTTCACATGCAACGAGGCACTCGACCTCTTTCTTCGTCAAAAGATATTAATCTTCTTTTTATGTGACATATATGCAGGGACAGTGTGGAGCGCGTGTGCACACATAATCACAACATCAATAGGTGCTGGAGTGCTCTCTTTGGCATGGGCAATGGCTCAACTTGGCTGGCTTGGTGGCATTTCCATTCTCTTGTTCTGCACATTTGGTGCACTTTATGCTGCTACTCTCTTAGCAGATTGCTACAGATTCCCAGACCCAGTCACTGGCAAGAGAAATTACTCTTACATGGAGGCTGTCAAAGCCTATTTGGGTAAAATACTTATACGATTTGGAAACTCTCATGCAAATTTATGTTTGGAAAATGCTCTAGTCCACCTTCACTACTATTCAAAGTGAATGAAATATTATTATTGCATCAGACAGAAATGGATACGTGGGTTGCTTACGTGGTATTACATTCACTTTGAATAGTACGTATAGTAGTAAATTAGAGTATTTTCCGTTATTTTCCATGGTCAAATTTTTGTTACTACTATATTTGTCTTTAATTTCTTCAACCTATTAGGCGGAACAATTTACAAGTTCTGTGGATGGATGATATATTTAAATCTTGCTACCATTGGAGTCGGCTTTACGATAACTACGGCAAAGAGCATGATGTAAGTTTTTTTCTTATTTGTTCTTTATTTGCAGACGAAAAATTGAGAAATTAATATCACTAGACTAATAACTAATTCGAATTTTTATGTGAATTTGAGTAATCAGAGCCATACAGAAATCAAATTGCCATCGCAAACATGGTAGTGATGACCCATGCAAGTTCTCCAACATTCCACATGTGATTGCATTTGGAATTGTAGAAATTCTCTTATCACAACTCCCAAATTTTCACAAGCTCTCTTGGCTCTCAAAGCTTGCAGCAATTATGTCTTTTGGGTATGCCTTTATCGGAATTGGACTTTCCATGTCAAAAATCATAGCAGGTAAGTTCTCTCCGTCCAAAAAACTATTGACAAAGTTTTACGTATGTGGCCCTACGTACTCACACAAAAAGTGGGCTCCATTGCATGCATGTTGGTTTCGCCTAAGCCTATCATTTGTGTCGGTAGTGCCACATATTGACATGACATCCGAATATAAGAACTTCTTCAAACTAGGATAATAGTACGATCTAGAAATAATTTAAAATTTTGATTGGGCAGGGCATGGAGGAAAAACTTCTCTTGCAGGAGTGGACCTGCCTTTATCTGAAAAAATTTGGAGGATGTTTGCAGCTGCCGGAGATATTGCCTTTGCTTGCTCATATGCTCTAGTGCTTTTGGATGTCCAAGTGAGACATCCCAATTGCCAAGTCAATTAGTTCTTTCTTTTCTCACTTATAAAAAATATACCGAGGCTTTTTCTATTTAGTTTTAGTTTTATACATTATATTGCATTTTATTAATTTTCAGGACACTCTAAAGTCATCACCACCAGAAAACAAAGTGATGAAGAAGGCTGTGTCAGTAGGGGGTTTGGTTATGTTAATATTATTCATGATGTGTGGTACGTTGGGATATGCTGCATTTGGAGATCAAACCCCAGAAAACCTACTGGCTGGTTTTGGAGATGATGAAGCCTTCTGGCTCGTTGATATGGCTAATGTTTTCATTGTGGTGCACATAGTTGGTGCATATCAGGTACATATATATGCCTTTTCCCTAAATTTATGCTTCTCAAGTGTGCTCAAACACGAAGACAACAATATCACGTCAGAAGATTTTGTTTTGCTAGATAGTCTGACACGTTACGTTCTCGATAACTGACAATCTAACTCACTACAAGAATACATTCCAATAGTTTAGTAGCATAAAATGAGGTGAGTAAAAGCGCTATGAATGCCTAATAATAACATGCATGACTATCAGTGAGTAAAAGCTTTAGCCACCCTATCATCTTGTGCCACTTATGTTAGTGACTGTTGATGATGTTTTCTTAGCGATTATTGATTTAAATCTTGTTTAAATATGTCAATTAACAATATAATAACATAATATGTCATATTATAAATATTATAAATATAACATGTTATTCCTATGAGCTAAGTGAAATATTATATATCTAAATATGTTGTTCGAATTGACATTTTTAATAATATAACAAGTTAGATTGTCAACGTATAAACTTAAGGTCGGTGTTATTCTATTTGAGCAGGTACTCTGCCAACCGGTGTTTCGTATTATTGAACTATTGGCTAGAAGGAGGTGGCCGAAGTCCAAGTTCATAAACAGGGAGATCCCAATCAGACTAGGGAAGGTAAAGTTCAACATCAACATGTTTAGGCTGTCATGGAGGACAGCCTATGGGGTGTTGGTCTCGTTTCTTGCCATAGCTCTGCCATTCTTCTCCGACATGCTTGGCCTTCTTGGAGCCCTGGGCTACTGGCCACTCATAGTGTACATTCCGTTGGAGATGCACATTGTGCAGAACAAGATTGGGAAATGTACAATTAGATGGTTTGGGCTCCAATTGTTTAGCTTTTTGTGCTTGCTTCTTTCTTTGGCTGCAGCATCTGGTGCCATTCATGGTCTGTATAAGGGTCTCAAAGCCTACAAGGTCTTCCAATTTAAAGAGTGAAGTGAACCAAAAATTAGTATATGCTTCGATATCGGCATATAGCTATGTCTATTAGATAAAAGGATTTTGCTAAGAACATACGCCTTGGGTGAGTTGCAACTGACTTAAGTGTTGTTATTAGATATAATTTGAGAAGTTTGCGTAAGAACAATCTCATTAGGCTCTTATAGTATCCTATTAATTACTCCATTAACATGTTTAGTGTTCAAAAAGAACAATTATTTTCTTAATTTTTACATGATGAAGTAGTCTAGTTACTAGATGGGAGACTTAATTATGCAGCCTTCATTTTCTACATTCACATATGCTTTTTTTTTTTTCCAAAGGTATCTGTTTTTTCTTCTCTCTTTATAAGCATTTCAAACTTCTAAAGTGGTATGTGGAAGCCCACTTAGGCACTTTAGACTAATCTAAATCTTTTTCGGAGCACAAAATTGGATGCATGTACATGCCTATTATCAATGTTATCAAAAGCACCAAATATCAAAATGCTCTAATAATCTAAAATCACAAAACGTGTGTGATAATAGATTCTAAATTATGTACTGAGTAGTTCTGTTTTGTTAGAGGGGGTGCTGAATTCAAATCTTACAAATGATAATTGTTGATAAAAGAAAGTAGGAGCAAACACGATAATTAGGATGACATTCTTCTGACGTGCCATCTCAACTTTCAACTTAGTTATGAGCTCTCCTAATCTCTTAAAACGTGTTAGTTTACCTTTGGGTACATTCGTGTTGGTTATTCTAATATTTTCAATTCTCCCCCAAAAAACATCAGCCTATGACAAAACAGTGTTAGCAAGAAATTCAATAGGATGTTGTATACTGCAACCAAATATATGTAATGTTAATATAGAAAGGAAACTTGTATATGATGCAGACGATTTTTTTTTTTTTTTTTTTTTTTTTTGTCAATGGTAGAGAACATCCATTATGCGAAATCAAAATGAACAGATTACAAATTTCAAAGTCCTAAGAATTGGCATATAGAAAGAAGACGTTACTTATGCAAACAAAGCATGAGTAATAGTTATTCACTGCAACAATTACAAAATAGACATAAAACAAAAAAACATAAAAGGGTTTCAACTCATAAAAAAAAAAAACTTAAGTGAGAGATAACCCGCCACAGCTGCCCAAAAACCAAAAGCAGCCGACAACCCACATCGCCAATTCTCCACCACAAAATTGTTCACCCTCTACATTGTACCATATACAGACATTCAGAAGCTCCAAATAATAAACAAAACTAAACTACAAACAAAATATGTGCATCATTATTCATTCCCTCTAGATGCATGGCCCATCAGTTTGTTCTTTACTCCACCAACTATATAAGTTTGTCATCCCTTCTAGATGCATGGCCCATCATGTTTCTCTAAAGCATATGCTAAAAATTCGACCGTTTTGCTCAAGTGATGCTCTATGGGTAGGGGACTTAGTTTTCTAAACCAACCGAAAATTACATATTGAGCCACCAGAAGTGCATATGTACATGCTCTATTTTCAAATCGTTTTCTATCTTTCTCAGACTTACCAAACCTATTCACCGTTTATTATGCTATACATAATTTACTTGGCTTATCTAGTATAAAAAGTCGGACTTCGGTTACTGTATCTCTCGAATGCTAAAGCTTTTAGGTTTTTTTTGTTGTGTAACATTTACTAGATCTATATAGTTTCATTTTCTTTCTTTTTAATCTATCTTCTTGTTTTGGTTCAAACTTTTAGTCTTGTTAAGTGATTGGTTCTTTGATTTTCCACTCAATTGACTGCTTGTTGAATAGCAACAGTCGTACAGGCGGCCGTGGCAATGAGCGCGGCCAAAAGTTGAGAGGTCTTTAATTATTATGAAGTTCTTCTGAAAAAGGAGAGATTTTTTTAGTGTGATCGGTACACAGGATGCTACATCACGTGTCATTAAATAAATTGTGGGATATGTGTGCTAAAAAGTTAATAACTTAAAAAATAAAATTTTCTATCATTTCTATTAAAATACATGGTGTACCACTTGTATTTCAGTCACAACTAAAAATTTCTTTTGAAAAAGGACATATTTTGACTATCATGCATGTTAGTCAATGGCCAGACCATGATTATAAAAGTTCAATGAGAAAATTAGCAAATTAAAAAAGTTCAAGGAGGTAATCAGCTAAAATTATAGATTCGGGGAAAGGGAATTGACAAATGTTCAAGGTACCAATCAACAAATACCTCTATTAATTTTTATACACAAATTAATATTACAGACAAATTATCTGAAAAAAAAAAATTAAGGTTTCACCGTAAAAGCAATTGCAATATGAGAAGTTTTTATAAGGCCTTACGAGGAGCCGACCCTCATCAATGTGACTCCTTTATTTTCATATCCTCACACGTATTTTCATGTTTGGAGAATTTTGAAGGCACACATATCGTCAATATAAATTGGATGACGTGAAACACGTATAACCGTTAAGCTTCAAATGTAGGTCACATGTTCTAATACCATAAAATAATTAAAATTTCATCGCAAAACTAATCGTAAATATAAAGAGTAACCCTATGAAAAAAATATAGAGTAACCCAAGTATGCAATTTCCGGTCACCTGCCGTTGCCCTTCTAGTTCGTGGAATTTGTACTCTTTTTGACTTTTGAAATAAACTGAAAACTGAACGTAGACATTGAAGATCATTAATTTAAAAAAAATATAAGATATAGGCTTAATGGATATTGGAGAAATGGGTATTCACACGTTATTTTTTATCTTCTATATATTTTCGATCGTTAAATTAAATGAATTAAAAAAATATAGACAAAAATTAATAAGGTATGTGCGAACAACACTACTCTTGAAGAAATGCTTTATAACAAAATAAAATTAAAGCAAAGGCCCATGTTCCTTTTCATATTCACGCATATGCCCCTCAGTTACTTTTCGTAAGCTCGGGGATTATGGACGAAATATGCCACTCAGCTAATCTATCTTCTCACGCCATATCAAGAGATTAGTAAAACTCACATACGCAGCTTAGCATAATCATTAGTATATAAGCTTTGTTATCGATATTTCACAATCTACTAGTACCTGCATTACATCACCAAATTAATCAAACAATGAATTTTAATTGAAATATTCTTCAAGAATATTATATTATAATTAAATCTAACTAGATAGAGATTAGCAGCCCCTAGATTCTGCTTTTTTACTTAATATTGTTAAACGATCCATATTTTCCTTAGACAAGAGACAAGAAAATTAAAACAAGACCATACCAAATAATTATTTTTCCTCAATTTCTCCCTAAACATATGATTATAAGTAGGCTTGGAAATTTTTAACACAATCTGTTAATTTGACACGAAACGATACAAAAATAACAGGTTTCGAGTCAACCTGTTAACGATTCGGGTCGTTATCGGGTTGCCCATTAAGAACTCATTCAAAAATCGGGTCATTATTGGGTCAACCGTTAAGAACATGATGAGATATTGTTTGTCAGATCTAGACATTAAACATGACAATTTATTGTGCAATCCGTTCACCCGACACAAAACAACATGATGCGTTAACAAATCGGGTCGTTATCTGATCACCTGTTAATAACCAGTTAAAATAATAAATTTGACACGATACGACACGTTAAGATAACGGATATGATACAAGAACGAGACGAATATGACTCGTTTGCCAGGTTTACTTATTAGCTCCACTTTGATGCGTGTCAAAATAAACCTCTAAGTTGACTAAAACGACACCATTATTATCATTGAATAAATTTCAGTGGCATAATGTAATTTTGGCCATTATGGGTGGCATTTCTACACGCAGAAACGCATATAATCCCGCGGTTCAAGCCAACCAAGTTTGAATAGCAGCCGTTGCCTCTCCCACATTTTCCCGGTAAAACACCCAACCGGAGCGAACGAACTAAGCCACATGAAATGTCGAAAACACCCCTGCCACTCCCATCCTCCCTTCTCCTCTTCCTCCTCATCTCCCTACCCTTGATCGTAATTTCACAATCCACAGAGCAGTCAATCCTCCTCAAGATCAAAGTACAATGGGGAAATCCACCGTCCATCCAATCGTGGAACTCCTCCTCCTCACCGTGCGATTGGCCGGGGATCAACTGCACAAACGGCATGGTCACTGGGCTCTCCCTCCGCGATGTAAACATCACGGAGAGAATCCCGGAGGCCGTCTGCGAGCTCCCAAGCCTCGCAGAGCTCGACCTCGCCTGGAATTACATTCCGGGCGAGTTCCCGAAATTTCTCTACAACTGCTCTAATCTCGAAGTCCTTGACCTCTCGCAGAACTACTTTGTCGGCCCAATTCCCCCCGATATCTACCGGATGTCGCCGTCTCTTAAGTACTTGGACCTCGGAGGAAACAATTTTTCCGGCGACATTCCTGCAGCGATCGGCCGGCTGACGGAGCTGAGGACACTCAAGCTTTATTCGAATCTGTTCAACGGGAGTGTTCCGCGGGAGATCGGGAACTTGTCAAATCTCGAAATATTCGAGATGCCTTATAACGGAATATTGGCGGCGGCCAGCATCCCAACGGAGTTCGGGAATTTGAAGAAGCTGAGAAGCTTGTGGATGACGGATACGAACTTGATCGGAGAGATTCCGGAGAGTTTTTCAGGTCTCTCGAACCTTGAGAACTTGAATCTTGCGAGGAACAATCTGGAAGGGAAGATTCCAGGTGGGTTGCTTATGTTGAAGAATTTGAGCGAGTTGATTCTCTTTAACAACAAATTTTCTGGGGAGATTCCGCCCGCTGTCGAGGCTTTGAATTTATCTCAGATTGATCTGTCTATGAACAATTTGAGCGGCTCGATCCCACAAGATTTTGGGAAGATAAAGAATCTGACTGTTTTGAATCTTTTTTCGAATCAATTAACGGGTGGGATTCCGGAGAGTTTAGGCCTAATTCCGGCGATGAGGGTATTTCAGGTCTTTAAGAACATGTTGAACGGGACCTTGCCGCCGGAATTAGGCCTTCACTCGAAGCTCGAAGCTTTTGATGTCTCCGGGAATCAGCTGAGCGGCTCTCTGCCGGAACAATTATGCAGCGGAGGAGTTTTGCAAAGAGCTGTTGCGTTCTCTAATAATCTTACCGGAGAGTTGCCGAAAGGGCTTGGAAATTGTGATTCTTTGCGGACGCTGAAGGTCTACCACAACCGTTTTTCGGGTGAGATTCCTTTCGGAGTTTGGACCGGACTAACTCTGTCGAGTTTGATGCTGAGTGACAATTTGTTTTCGGGTCAGCTTCCCGCCAGCAAGCTGGCTTGGAATCTGTCCAGGCTGGAAATCAGCAACAACAGATTTTCCGGTGATATTCCGGTTCAAGTTTCGTCCTGGGAACGTTTGGTTGTTTTTAAGGCGAGCGGAAATCTGTTTTCGGGGAAAATCCCAGTTGAACTGACTAGTCTTTCTCAGCTGAACACTCTGCTGCTTGACGGGAATCAATTTTCTGGCGAATTACCATCTCAGATCATCTCATGGGAATCCTTGAATACTTTGAACCTCTCGAGAAATGCGCTCTCGGGCCACATTCCAGCAGCCATCGGTTCTTTGCCTAACCTGCTATACTTGGACTTGTCCGGGAACCAATTCACAGGCGAAATCCCAGCTGAGATTGGCAGCTTGAGGCTCAGTTCTCTTAACTTGTCTTCCAACAAGCTTTCCGGCAAAATCCCAGATGTGTTTGATAATCTCGCGTATGAAAACAGTTTCTTGAACAATTCGAATCTTTGTGCCAGTAGTCCAGTTCTTAACCTTCCCGGTTGTTACACCAAAGTCCGTGTCTCCCACAAGCTGTCCTCGAAAGTCCTTGCCATGATTCTAGTCCTTTCCGTCGCGGTGTTCCTTGTTACTGTTTTATTGACCTTTTTCGTGGTCAGAGATTGCCGGAGGAGAAAGCGCGGTCAGGACTTGGCAACATGGAAGCTCACCTCATTCCACAGATCGAATCTCACAGAGTTTAACGTGTTGGCGAGTTTGACGGATACCAATCTCATTGGAAGTGGGGGTTCAGGGAATGTTTATCAGGTTAGCACCAACTGCCCGGGTGAATATGTCGCGGTGAAAAGGATTTGTAACACCAACAGATTGGATGAGAGGCTTGAGAAAGAATTCAATGCTGAGGTTGAGATACTGGGGACAATTCGCCATTCGAACATTGTTAAGTTGTGGTGCTGCATTTCAAGTGACCATTCGAAGCTTCTTGTGTACGAGTACATGGCAAATCAGAGCCTCGATAAGTGGCTACATGAGAAGAGGAGAAGGCCAGCATCAGGCCTGGGTGTGGCTAATCACATCGTTTTGGACTGGCCGACAAGGTTGCAGATTGCGATAGGGGCTGCACAAGGCTTGTGTTACATGCACCATGACTGCTCTCCGCCTATAATTCATCGTGACGTGAAGTCCAGCAATATCTTGTTGGATTCTGAATTCAAGGCTCGAATAGCAGATTTTGGACTGGCAAAGATTTTTTCCAAGGACGGAGATCATCACACAATGTCCGCTATCGCAGGCTCCTTCGGCTACATGGCACCAGGTAAGAGCTTAAATTGGTCTGTTTTGCATTCATATTTTTGGAACATTACTTACATTGTATGACACATTTTGCTTTTCAGAGTATTCTTATACAACGAAAATCAATGAAAAGATCGATGTCTACAGCTTCGGGGTTGTACTCCTGGAACTAACAACCGGCAGAGAACCCAACTGCGGAGATGAGCATACAGGCCTAGCAGAATGGGCATGGCGGGAATACAGCGAGGGAAAGATCATAACTGATGCCCTCGATGGGGAGATCACAAAACCGTGTTACTTGGAAGAGATGGCCACGGTGCTAAAACTGGGACTCATCTGCACTAGCAGATTACCTTCAACCCGTCCTTCAATGAAGGAAGTTCTGCACATTCTTCGCGGCCATGGTCCGTCCGAAGGTTTTGAAGTGAGAAAGGTGGGAAGTGACTTTGATGTTTCTCCCCTCCTCAGCACTGCCACCTACCTTTCCAGTTACAAACGCAGTAAAGAGGTGGACGATAGCTTAGTTTACACGGTGTAATGTACATAATAATAGAGAAGAAATCTCGCCGCGAATATATGCCGGCGGGAAAGCATCGGTAGGGGTTCCACATATCGAATTTCCAACTAGTTTCAACTTTCAAGATCAGTTTAGTTTTATGCACAAGAGACAGGAAGCATTGTATACACTTTTGGAGTCATAAGCTTCTTAGTCTGAGTTTTGCAGTAAATGTTCACTTGGTACTACTGTTTCGATATCGTGACAAAATCGAGCTTTTATTTCCACAGAGAGAGAGAGAGAGAGAGAGAGAGAGAGAGAGAGAGGGAGAGGGAGAATTGCTAAAAATCTGTATTACAATGGCGGGTTGTACAAACTCCAGAAGTTTGATGAGTGTTTATATATAGACAATAAGAAAGCAAAACCCCTCACAGCTGCTCAGTTCAGTTCTTGATGAACTCTTGCCCTGATAAAAGTGACTTCCATACAAATCTATACAGCTCAAATAACAGGGTTCTCGGCGACTGCAACGACACTTTGTCATGAACTCATGGTGCTTAAACTTTAGCAGGCCACATTGAAGCTGAAGATCATACGCAGACGGTCCAAGCCATGCGGCATTTTCTTTTGCACGGATGAAACTTCCCCACTACTTTGGAAAGGCATCACACACTTTGAAACCGTAATGAAATCCACCAGTTAAAATGGCACTTACCCTCGTGCTTGCTTTTTTTCCTTGGAAAAGTGAGATTCCACCTTCAATGATTTATTGCCGAAAGCTGAAAGGTCATTCCAATGACCAGACTTCACCAGTTGCAAAAGAGCCACCAAACAGGCCAGTATAAAGATATAATGGTTTGTTTAAAAAATATTATGAGTTTCAAATGCAAGCCTTACTGTTGGCCTCTGCATAGATCCTGACCTAGCTCCATCTTCAAAATTGACGGTACTCACGATTGCTACAGTTGGCTCTACAATACAAGATCGAGAATAAAAAGACTTTTCAGGTTCCTAAAAATGTATTGGAGAAAAGAGATGAGATAAACACGAAGGGTACACAAAACTTGTGTAAGGTATTAAGCACAGTTACTGGGAACAAATCACGTATAGTGGTGCACAACCTGCCACCACAATATGCACCAGTTAAAGACATTGTCTGTGCTAAAAAAAGTAAAATAGAGAAAACATGTATAAGAGAGTCTATGTTAAAATCTTAACCTCTTCTGACAAGGCGTTTTGAATTACCCTATTCGCATTTATAAAGCGCCATTTCCCAAGCAACTCTGGCAATACCAAAAGTGAATCATCCTGCACCATCTTCTCCAGAACTTTCAGTTTTCTCACTTCCATCTGGTACAATTCCTAATCCAGAGTTCACAAATCGAGTAACTCGCTTCAAAATTGAGTTTATGAGTGATAGAAGTGACCCCAATGCACATTCACCATTCTCCACCCCCGTCTTCCGACTACATGGTTTGACTAGTTCTTGGTCAACATCAATAGCATCTGCTTTCCAATTCAGTTGTCTTCCAGCAGAGTCAGCCTCCATATTCTGCATGTCAGCCAATGTCACATTTCTAATTCTGTACTTATTTAGGCCATCTCACATGTTTCCTTGGGCTCTGAGATAGACGCTGCACAAGGAATTACCAGCTCCTTCCAGGAAAGAGGTTTCTCCAACTGTTCAGATGGTTTTACCTCATAATCCTCTTGTGAAGGCTTGACCTCATTTCTGACTTTGGGTAATTCAGGAACATGCACAGATGTGCACTCATTCGTAGTATTGGATTCGTGCACAACATTATCAACCGTTCTTACGTCTCCTACACTTCCCCCTTCACTCTCTAACTGTCCAACAGGCAATCTACTATCAGATTTCTTTTCTGCATCTCCAGTTGCCAGACACTCTAATCTAATGCTGTTACTGAAGCTGGTATCAGGTGCTCCACCTGTACTACTTTCTGGGGCCACAGACTCCATCAATTGTGAACTAACAGACGTCTGCTTCTCTAGTTTGATTGCCCTCACATCCACTGTTTTATGATCAATTTTCCTCCTGGTATGTCTTTCCGCAGACCCAGAACTACAACCTGCAGAATCTTCATAAGTTCTTTCGTCCTGCTGACTTACATGCCTTGATAATCGAGGCCGCTTACACCCATCAGGGAAAACAAAGGGAGGAAGCTGCTTCCGGCGAACATGAGAAACATATATATCCATCCCGGGTTTCCAGAACATGTACATGTTTATTCCTTCCCTGAACTCATCGACTGTTCCACGTATATCAAATTGCTGACCTTCTTTACCTCTCACTCCCTCTTTCCTCTGCAAACCCATAAAGAAAGCACAGTGCGGGCATGGCTTGGATACGTCGACATATTCCTTAGGATATGGATGGCACTGCAGCATCCCTTTCGTGTCTCGCTCTATCTGCACGGAGATAAAATTCAAAACATTAAGAGGAAAACCACTATAAAAGCTTTCAAAACAACTCCAGAAGAAACCGTTTACCTTCAGGGTAAGCTGTCTAAACCGGGATTCCACCCATCCCTTCCACGTCAGTAAGTCATCAACATCAGCTGCAACTATGTCCACTTGTAGATAATTTTTGTATGCCTCAAAGAAGAGATAAGGTTCAAAGAGAGCACTCCACTGGGCCTTACTCAGCTCAATCTCCTGCAATAAAACCAAAGGGCAAAGGCAATCAATAATGAAATAAAACCAGCCAATGCAAAAAATATTCAATTTATGCTCTCACCTCACATATCCTATTACCATGGTCGAACTGCTCCGCCATAACACGTAAAGTACTTACTGAGACATTGTAACTAGAGTTCATGCAAGGGTATGCAGGAGTTATTATTGGCATATGATGAAGGCGGTCCCGAGGGTTTCTACGAGGGTCCCATGTAGGGAACCCAAGTTCATTCTCTTCAATTGAACATAAAATTACAGGATTTGGCCAACGCCACTGAGTATACACTCTGAAAAATTTGGAAACCAACATGCTAGGAATTGCATTGGGATAAAGCTGGCATATCCGAGCAACTAAGATAGCCCAATTTACACCACCAAGGAATCCAGTAACCTACACACAATAGAAAAAAAAATTATGACATTTCATAAGTGTACAACTAATGAGTTATTAATAATGAAGATTCTGAACAGCTCTGAACACAGCAAAACTTACATTTGAATAAACACCACGTCTTTTAGCCCAAAACTTCAAACATCTGAGTGTCGTCCGGAAGTGCTACAGTAAAATAGAGTGTCACACCTTGAGTCAATTAAACCACAAAATAAACCAGGGCAAGAGATACGATGCGATCAACCTCAACATTGGGGACAAGTTTAAGAATTTGATCTGCAACCCTGCAGCCGTTCAGACTTCGAACAGTTTGCTCATCAACATCATATAGCACAGATCCATGTGAGATGTCTAGATCCTGTTGACAAGCATGTTCCAACACCACATCAATATCATAAAGAACACCAGGATCACTCTTTTTTATCTCTATCATGGTAGCAGCGTATGCATCTTCAAATGTTAGTAATAAACCTATTTTCCACACGAGTACCAGAACCTTAGATGGCCCAGCTGACAAAACAAGTGAGGAAGGATGCAAGAGAAAAATTACATTGGCTCGGAAATAGTTTTTCATATTTTAAGAATATGTGTTCTGTACTCACTTCTGGAACAACCAAAAGAGAGATGCTTGCATACAAAAGATCTATTGATATTCCCTGGAACTTGAATTTCATGACGGGGACATGAGCATCAGGAACTGGTTGAAGTTCAGTAACCTCTTCCAATTCAGCAAGGATATCATGCAATACAATAAAGAAATCTTCCTGCAGAAATAGTCAAGTGTGAGGTAGAGCTGCAGGTAACAATTCTGGTTGAACAAATTAAGAAAGAATCGGTCACAATTCTGGTCAAACAAATTAAGAAAGAATCGGGACTATACATATGAATGTGTATGCATAAATCACCTCTCGATTCACATACGATGGCCCAACACACAAAGTGTCTATGTCAGCTCCAGGCCCATGAACCTGTCACAGAAATAAAATACATCAATAATAATACAGGTACCATGGCCATAATGCTACGGGGCACAAGTAGCGTAAAAAGTTCCGCACTCAGTAGTTGGACCACACAATCAGAGCAAGAACAAAGCTAGGCATGTACTATAACATCTAATAAAGTAAAGTTGAGTAAATGATCACAACAGCAGCAAATTCTAAAATAAGACTGATCGCATAGGAGTTGTTCACTGTTGTGGAACTAACTGTTCTCATAGGTGCTTCTGATGATCCTCAGGTGTTTTATATGTTCACATGATCACATCCACTGGCAATGGCATCAATTTCAATGAACAAATAAGACTGATCACATAGGAGTTGTTCACCTTTGTGGAACAAACTGTTCTCATAGACTGAAGCATTTATGATCCTCGGATGTTTTATATGTTTGCATGATCACATCCACTGGCAATGGCATCATTTTCAATGAACAAAGTCCTAATAAGAACTTTTTATTCTTATAAGGTCATCATAAATGTGAACCATCCAGTAGATTTTAATATCAGTATTATCCTTGGCTAGTTGATATGTACCAGTTTTTTCATTACAAAGCATGGATCCTTGCTTGCCACATCCAAGCATATGAGTGGCAAATCAAATCACCAAAAAACGGATAGCATACCATTCTGGATCATAACCCAAATCTGTTCGTGAAACTTCAGAGATGAAATTGTATCCCCCACCATATAAGAATAACATGAGTTACAAGGTATACTTGTAAACAGAGTTAAATAGAGGGAAAAATAATCAACTGTGGATCCACTACGAATTCAAACATAACATACCTATAAAAATGATTATACAAAGAAAAAGAAATTGATGGTGCACTACTACTAGAAGTAATCGTTGGAACTGATATTTACCCCAAGACGATAAGACCCAAAAGTAAAAATGACAGCATTCACGTCCTCCACCATCTGATCCGTGTAGCCTCTTTGACTTGTCAACTGCTTCACCCAGCCTTTCACAATCTACAGTAAAAATAAACTCAGTATAACCATTGGTAACCTCATTGAACATCCAACGGAAGCAAAATGCAAGCCTTCAAATCTATAGAAGTTTGATATACCACATGGCTTATCAATGACGACAATAATGGTAAACATAAGCTAATCCAAAGGGAACCAAATAAAAAAAAAATTGGGCTCATTTGATGTCTAGGATTGGCTTGGACAATCAACTAGATTCAAAGAATGTTGAATAGAAATATAGATGTCAATTTGCATATTTTTGTCCAAGTGGATATGATCGAGAAGTCATGAAGAGAACTTGTCCCTTTCAGTCCTACCATTTTTGTGGGGATTAGGAGAGAGAAGTTTTCTTCATGATTTCTTCATCGTATACCATCACTTGGACAAAATATGCAAGTTGGCATCCAAATTCTCATTCAACATTAATTGAATTTAGTCAGTTGTCCAAGCCAAGCCAAGGCAATCCTAAGCATCAAATGAGGGCTTTAGGTCACACACAACAGACAGTATGCACAGAACAACCCTACACTGGTAATGCCTTAAATCAACACGCCAATTGCGATAAAATTCTTGGTCATTCCCAATATCATCAGAAAAAAAGACATCCATTGTAACTATAAGGGTCGCATTACTGATATTAGCCAACAATAGAACAGTGAACTATATACCTGATCAATGCGGCCAAGAACCTTTTCTCTCTTCGCAGCCTCGTCCTTGCTCTCGTAAAGTCCCGAATCAATCAAGTACTACCAAAATCAATATAAAACAGATAAAATCAGCAACTTGCAAATCAAGCCAACTAAAAATAACCAATCCTTAGCATCATAAAACAGATTTATGTACGCACCCATGTACCTTTTCGAGTTCGACATTTCGTTGAAGATCATACTCGGTAGGACCGGAAAGGAAGATTGGCTTGGTGGTGCCGTAGTGCTTTGGCGGCTGTTCAGCCGGGGAAGAGGCCACTGGATCCTCCGAACCCGCCATTTCAGCACTCGAGCTATGGAAATTGAGTATTTATCGAACCTGATTGAAGAAATTGTTTAGGAAACTGGGGTTTAGAAGGCAATTCGAGTAGAGAGTGTAAGTTGCTGAACCAATCGGAACCCTAATTCGTCGGCGGAGGAGAATCGAAAATCTAATTAGTTGGCGGATGAGACGGGAGAGAACGAGAGCGATCTGAATTGGGCAATGAGAGAGAGAGAGGATTCAGAAGTGGCGGTAGAGACGGTTAGGGTCCAGGTCCTTGTTGTCGGCGGAATCGCTTTCGATCGGATGCGGACTTGATTAAATTAAAGACCCTGCGCACGTTACGTCCAGCTAATCTGTTCCGTTTGCTAAAATTACATTAAGCTCCCAAAAAATTGATTTATTTCACTTCATAGATATTTTATTATTTTATCACAAATAATTTCTGACCAATAAAAATATTTTATCAAAAGTAGTCCCTAAAGTCAAAATCCATCAATTTAATCTGCAAAGTTTGCAACACATCAATTTACTCATTCCCTTAAATTCTCTAATCTTCCTCCACCCTCGCTCCCTCCAATCTCTCCGCCTTCAACGGTCTTCATCTTCTAATTTCCCACGCTGCAAACTTGGGAAATAATGCAGTGAATTGCCATCAACCCACCTTGTAGCCCTAGCTTCTAACGTTCCCATTCAACATGCCACATTTGCTACTCTTACAAAACTTTGGTGAATGGGGTTGGGTTAATACCATGAGTTACGCGTTTGAAGATACCTTTTTTTTTAATTATTGTAATAATTTTGGATCTCTCTGCTTAATAATAATAAATTTTAAAATATATGTATTTAGTTAGCCAAAAAAAAAATTATAGTTATTCTAGTCACAAAAAATAACGAGAATTGACTTTGCAACCAGACTATCGTAAAGTTTGGGGGCTCGACGAAAAAAAAAAGTTTCAGGGGTTAATTGTGGAAAATGATCTTTTAGTTGCTAATTTCATAAAAATGATAAGATTTGGGTGACATTTGTATTTAAAAAAAAAAAAAACAATTCTGTTGTGGCCTATATTCCTATGAGGGGTGAGGTAAAGGAAGAGAAAGAGAATGGAGAATAGACTTGAGGAATTGTGTGTGTTAATTCCCCAGTCCTTGTGTCTTTATTTATAGTAATAAGGAGGAGAGAAATTTGCTCTCCAAGTTATACAAAGTATATTAGGAAAGATCTTCTAGATCCCAAAGGATTCCTATTTTATCTCTACTTAGGATTTACACGATCACATATTGATAAGAACATATTTCACAACACTCTCCCTTGAGTGCGCAAATACTCAAGTAGATGGCGCATCAGATCTTCAGGAAAATTTAGAAGCAATTGATGAAGTTGTCTCGTCTAGTCGGCACAAGTAGCGAATGCGAGTCTCAAAACGAACGAAAGAATGCATGGGTGGTACAACTCACAAAACCTCGCTATGGCAAAACCCAAGGTGGGAGAAAAACCCATATGCTAAGGAGAAAAGTGAGAAGTTGCATTAAGTCAAAACTATATGTCTTCTGGACGCAAGTAGAAGAGCTCACAAGGGTATGATTAACCCAGGATGGGTGTCTCGTTAAAACCTAGTTAGGTAGCAAAAACCCAGTGGGAAAAATGCTCCTAATCGTAGGGAAAAAGAGTACATTAAGATCAAGTGAGTATACTTATGGATACTCCCCCTGAGTTTGACAAAACTTCCAAATGAAACTACAAGCATCGCAAATGAGAAAGTTACGCATACCAATTCCTCGGACAAGCTTCTGGAAGGTAGATTCGGCAGTGACTCCGTGTATGTCGGCAAGGTTGTCTGGGATTGAACTGCTTGACTTCAATCTTCTGATGCTCATGTTGATATAGACACAATATGCTTGGTGTTGACTTGTTGGATGTATCATAATCTGGTCAATACATACGATATTGTCTTCATGGATCGTTGTTGGGACTCAACGATGGATGAAAATCGCAAGGATTTTGAATATGCTCAACAAGAGTTCTCAACCATATCTCTCACATGAAGAAATATAGTGAGTCTTGGAACAGTTCAAAAGGTTTCGCAACAAAGGTCTATCTAGTTGACCTCCAAGATATTGTGGTGTTCCTTAAAGGTAAAGACACAACCATGCGGGAACGTACCTTTTGCGGTCAGACGGATAGTCTGATTCAGCGAATCCCACAAGGTAAGCATCGTTCCGAAGATCAAAGGGGTGTGATCTATTTTGAGATGCATAGGGATAGATAAGCCAAAATCCGTAGTAACGGAAAAACATCTTTAACACCAAATTGGGTGGTAGCATGTTAGGCGCAGTGCTGCTTTATGCCAAAAGACTATCAGCACATAAGATGTCTGATCTAGTGCATTTGAGCTAGGTACACAAACGTCCATGGTACTTAGATATGGCTACCTCACGTTCCAATATGGAACCTTATGCTCCATACCCTTCGTAAAGGTCTCATTTGCATCTAGCATACAGACGATCAGGGTATACTCAGACGTAACACCTTCTGGGTTTAGTTCGAGTGGTGGACCAGAATTGTCACATCCCGGCCCGGGCCCCCACCACATCTCGGGCTCGAGTCCACCGTAGCACGATATTGTCTGCTTTGGACCCCGACCACGCCCTCGCGATTTTGTTTGTGGGAACTCACGCGAGCAGAACTTCCCAGTGGGTCACTCATCCTGGGAATGCTCTAGCCCCGTACTCGCTTAACTTCGGAGTTCCTATGGAACCCGAAGCCAGTGAGCTCCCAAAATGCCTCGTGCTAGGTAGAGATGGGAATATACATATAAGGCTTACAGGATCCACACCCCTGGGCGACGTAGGATCTTACAATCCACCCCCCTTAGGGGCCCGACGTCCTTGTCGGCACACTTCTGGGTCGGGATATGACAATTTGGTATCAGAGCCAATCCCTGGCCAGAAGTGTGCTGACGAGGATGTCGGGCCCCTAAGAGGGGTGGATTGTAAGATCCCACGTCGCCCAAGGGTGTGGATCCTGTAAGCCTTATATGTATATTCCCATCTCTACCTAGCACGAGGCATTTTGGGAGCTCACTGGCTTCGGGTTCCATAGGAACTCCGAAGTTAAGCGAGTACGGGGCTAGAGCATTCCCAGGATGAGTGACCCACTGGGAAGTTCTGCTCGCGTGAGTTCCCACAAACAAAATCGCGAAGGTGTGGTCGGGGTCCAAAGTAGACAATATCGTGCTACGGCGGACTCGAGCCCGAGATGTGGTGGGGGCCGGGGCCGAGATGTGACAAGAATACCATTCGAACTAGCTCAAAACTTCAGGTCGAGGTAATGTCGAGTTTTCCCAAGATCATTCATCTTATAGTCCGACATGCGAGTTAATTTGCTCAACTCTAGCAATTTTGGATTTTGTACACGCAGGGGCATATATCCCTAACTGATCAAATATTCACTTAGACGGGTATACCACATCCACCCAGATAGTTATGCATCCATAAAGTGAAAGCCTCTTGAGAACCAAGAGGATGTTCTTATGGTCTAGAACTATTTGAATCAGTACATGAAGTCCTTTGGAAACTCCACGTAGGTTCGTATCACGATCCTAGAGATACTACAACCACGTTTGTAATGCTGCAATCAATCACATGGCGTATGAGAGAAACCTTGCTCCACAAGGAGTCATTCACACTATTTCATTCTTCTCATTTGTCATAGATTGATTCTTCTAGTTGACCAATCAGTTCTACGTCGATATTAATCAACAGAATGTGGTTCGTTATCGTCGCTTTTCATTTATGTCGGTAGACACCATATAAATGAAACATCATATATGATAATCTCATTCCAATTCCATATCTCATCCAAACTAGTATACATGACCAAGAACTTCAGGTCTCGGGATTATTCCAGATTTAATCTCATGAGATGAAAAGGATTGAGACAGCGATTGAGGGGCAGATTCGTTCATGCCATGCTCTTCCATTTTTGGGGAACTGATAGATTGATTGGCTAGCCGCCAATGTAGTGGGTCAGCCACAGAAGTGGCGTTCCTGCTTTCGGGACGAAGGTCCGTCATACATTTAGTACATTCTTCTTTGCAGGCACATTTGCAGCTGGTATATGTGATCTCATCACTTTTGCCAGATTAGAGGAAGTGTCTGGTTATACTCTGACGATCTAGATTTGGGATCGAGATGAGACATAATGGTGACTTCCATGATAATTCGCGTCGTTCTTTTGGGAACGTTGACGTTCTTATTTCCCCCTAACGGCAGGAAGACTGGCTCATAAATGTGACAATCCGCAAAACGAGGGGTAAAGAGATCGCATGTCAAAGGTTTTTAGTAGCGAATATTAGAAGGAGAATCTTAACCGACATAGATTTTCATCCTTCCCTGAGAACCCTTTTTTATTTTGTACATAAGGGTGGCACAAATGGCATATAGACCGCATAACCAAAGACGCGCAGATTCGATATGTCGGGTTCGTATCTGGTAACTAACAACACGCACTTTATAAGGTTGGGTCATGACGAGCTTCAGGCGGACCAACATGGTTGGTTGCAATATTGCATGGCCCCAAGCAGAGATCGGGAACTTTGGTACTTATGACCAATCGATCGCGCAATCATTTGAAGACATTTAATGAATGATTCTACTGGGTCGTTCTGGGTATGAACGTGGGGTACTAGATGTTCAACTTCAAAACACAACCGACATGCAATATCCATCGAAAGTTAAAGTTTTCGATGTAAATTCTCCAACTTATCCACAACAACAACAACAACAACAACAACAAAGCTTTTTCCCACTAAGTGGGGTTGGCTATATGAATCCTAGAACGTCATTGCGCTCGATTGTGT
This sequence comes from Cotoneaster glaucophyllus, assembly GCA_036320875.1. Lineage (NCBI taxonomy): Eukaryota > Viridiplantae > Streptophyta > Magnoliopsida > Rosales > Rosaceae > Cotoneaster > Cotoneaster glaucophyllus. Next base: position 18,151,501 of record CM070072.1, read on the forward strand.
GTCATGTCTTTCGTTAGATCCAAGTACTCTAAGTCTTTTCTTAGAGTCTCTTCCAACGTTTTCCTAGGTCTTCCTCTACCCCTTCGGCCCTGGACCTCTGTCCCATGGTCGCATCTTAAATTCTCCAACTTATCCAATCAAATAAATTTGATTAGATAATCAGGGTGGTGAGCCCTGAGCTTGTTAATTTGAGCTACCAATGTGGAGAATGCAGCTTGTGAGCAATAGCCACACGTGTGATAAACGTGTAGAAACATCAACCAATACCATAAAGTATCTAAATAATCCGCAGGGTGGTTGAATTAGTCCACAATTGTCCCCTTTGAATCCTTTGTAGAAAATATGGAGGGTGCTAAGGTATGATACACGTCCAAGTATGATGTCATTACTTAAGGTAAAAGGATGCCCAAAACGGCGCATCACAGATCATCCTAGATATCCCAAACGTACATCTATAGCGAAAATTCCTTTGGAATCTCGAGGTTCTGGCCGACACATAGTGGCTTGAATGGGTGTAATCCACTCATTAAGCGTTCCATCTTCTCTAGAATAGGCTTCTAGCTATATTCGTAGGAAGTGCAATATGGTAATATGCTAAGGAATTTTACTCCATTTTTCTACATTGGTTTCAATATGGTAAATTGTAACTGAGAGGTATGGACGACAAAGCTGTTCTCCTATCACGTTTTTTTAGCGTTTTTCTTGTTTTAATGGGAGTTGTTCATGTTCTTCAACTTGACCGGCACAAGGATTATCACCACAGATTGAAAAGGGGTATTTGATATTTCCCTGCATCATTCTTACTATGATAAGCAGTATGCGTTGTTCCAAGAATAGTTCAAACAGTATGTTTAACCAACCGACACAAGTTGGCGATGTTGGTGGATGATAAGGCCACTGTCATTGACTTTATATACTTCTTGTTTGCATACAAATATCGTTGTCATTCCTGATTTTTAATTTGTTTTTCAGATCATGGCTATTGGCGATGGGGAAAATGATATCGAGATGCTTGAGCTGGCTTGTTTAGGCATTGCTCTTAGTAACGGAGCGGAGAAGACAAAAGCTGTGGCTAACGTAATTGGTCTCAGCAACGACGAAAACGGCATAGCTGATGCAATATACCGGTATGCATTGTGAGCTTCTCTTCAAGACAAAGAAGAACCGGAATACAGACATAGCTTAATAATTGTGAGCTTCTCTACCGATATCCAACCTACGAAATTTGTATATGGAGTCATTCCTCCACCCACAACACTTGTCAATAATTTTTGCCAAAGATGGAGAAGAAAAGCTTGCCATTCATGGACGGTCAATTAGATAAGAGTGTGAAGTTTGTCTTCACTGAGTTTCGCTAGGCTGAACTAATATTGTAGTCTCGTGTTTGTGACCCACAAAGACTAGCTTTAATGAGATTAGGAGGCACTCGTCTCAACTAAGACCTCGTTTGACGGTCTTAGCGAGACCCCTCAAAAACCAGAGAGACCGTCATCTCTTGAGACCTCGTCATGCTTGAGTGTGTCATCTCTGACAATGACTCCTCGTCTTTTTAAGTCCCATACCCCCTTCTCTGCCCTCTTCCACATCGTCTTTTCCTCCAAGAAGTCTTGTCCGAAATAGTCTGATGAAACAAACGTACTTAGCATAATTATGTTACGTTAATCCCTTGTGTAAATTCAAAAATATAACAAAAGAGGCATTTAAGTTCGTGGCGTCTCCGTCAGATTGTCGCTCACTTACAACACAAGGCGCGATCGAAGCAGCCACTCACACACACTCCCTCGCGAGCTCCAAAAGCCTTGGCCCCATAATGCTCCTCCGCCTCCCTACTCTCCTCCGCACCCTCCACCCTCCCTCCCCGTCCTCCGCCACTCAAATGGCGCGTTACATTCCGCGCGCCACCCTAATATCCATCACCCCTCTCCCCATCCGACAAACCACCGCCTCATTTCCCGCGCTCATCCATTCAATCTCCCCTCCTGAAACGCACCGTTTCAACACCTCAAAAACCTCTCTATTCGGCCGGAGATTTCACTCTCTGTGCGGAGACGAACGGATACGAGCAGCCAGACCGCCATTGCAACGTGGACCAATCTTCTTCTCACAGAGAGAGTACCGAAAGGTGAGACGGCGAGCCGCAAAAAGCAAGGAGAAGGAGATCGAGCTTGACGTCAGCATTTGCATCGAAGAAGAATTGCCTGACGATCCTGAAGTGCTGGTGATCTCGGGACCGCCCACCAACTGTTTGTGTAAATGCCTCTTTATATAAGCTTGGCCTGATTACCTGAAGTTTGAACTTGCAGAGTATTGCGGAATTGCTTCGTCTGAATGTTCCAATGGCGATGAAGCTGGCGTTTGATGGGTTGAAAGGTTCAGTGTATAAAACAAGGGACAATTCCATAAACGACGTTGGTGGATTCGAAAGCATAGAGCTTTCGGTGCTTCTCTGCAACGATGAGTTCATCCGAAAACTTAACAAGGAATGGAGAAATGAAGACCATGCCACCGACGTTCTCTCGCTGTCGCAGCATGTCCCAAATCTTAAGCTTCCCATTGTACTAGCTCATCACTTTTTCTGTTTTTTGGTTCCATTTCTTTTTGCATAAAAACTAATGAAAAGTCCAAAAAAACTTCTCTTTTAACGAAAAACCATTTTTAAAGGTATAGTGAATAGTGTCAGGTAAAGCTAAAAATATGGTTTTTCGTTAAAAGTGAATAGTACCGGGAGTGTTTCGTTAAAACTGCCTATATCTTTAATCACTGAAGCTTTGTATTGTATGCAGCTTATGTTGGGTGACATTGTGATTTCTGTTGAGACAGCGGCAAGGCAAGCGGAGGAAAGAGGCCACACGCTTATTGATGAGATACGTGTTCTCATGGTTAGTTGGTTTAAGGATTTTTTTCGTAGGAGAACCAATTAATTCAGAGCGATGATTTTTAGTGTAGTTTGATGACTTTAATCATTGAATCCTCCTGCAGATACATGGGTTGTTACATTTACTAGGATTTGATCATGAGATTAGTGAAGAGGCTGAAGTGGAAATGGAGAAGGAGGAGGAGCTTCTTTTAAAGAGTCTTGGGTGGAAGGGGAAAGGATTAATTCAAAGTGCACATGATGCCGAAACCCAAACAAATTCCCATGAGGAAAAACCAGATGGTAATCTTTTACGGTTTCATTTTCACATCTTTCGTCATTGGATTTGCTAATATAAATTTTTAGTGGAGTAATCTTACTGGTGAATTGTTAAAAGACAGGAAGAGAGAAGGCAGCCTGCGATTTTATAAACCAAAGTTCAAATGCATTTTCTGTGATATGGATGGTAAGTTGGCGGTTACTGTAATCTTGCGCCTTCATTGTGCTATGTTAAGCTTGAAATGAACTTTATATATTATTCTCTTGATATTCAAGGCACCCTTCTCAACAGCAAAAGTCAAATTAGTTTAACAACTGCGAAAGCTCTCAAGGAGGTCTCATCAAGGGGTGTGAGAGTAGTGATAGCCACTGGAAAAGTAAGAACAACATTTTTTTTCTTCATAATGATTATCAGCATATTATGCTCTAAAATGTGTTTTCATTATGTTTGCCAATATGACTTTTTGCTTATGATTGATTTGCTCAAAAACTTTTGGAATCTAATGTTTTACTGTTGCTCTAGCCTGCAGTGTTACTTTTTATGTCAGTTTATATATTGATGTATTTGTTGGCTTCTAAATATCATAATTCACATTGAAACAGTCTCGTTCAGCCGTGATGAAAATTTTTAAGGAGGTAGAATTAACTGGAGAAGATGGCATTGTTTCGGAATTTTCTCCTGGGGTTTTTTTGCAGGTTTATCTTTTCTTCCTTGCAAATTTCATTCTCACCATGTTGCAAGTTCATCTGATGACCGAACTATTCACTTGCTACATGTGTAGTCTTCTGTTGAATGTGTTTCCATAATTTTCTCTCTTGTATTTACCCAATAATCTTCTTAGACCTAGATGTTTTTTTCTTCCTTTTGTAAGCTTGATGAGGACACTACACTGAACTGTGCTAACCATCCCTGCTCATCTTAAATGTTTTCATGTTCTTTGTCTGTCGCCATAGGTAACTCCCGATGAGTTTTACTTACTGAATCTTGGCAATTGCCGGTCATACTTTTAGGAACAGAATGCTGTACTGACTATTGCTTATGCTAGTCTTTCTCAGAACTGTACTTGCTTCTGTCTTGGGTTGATATTCATACATGTTGTTCTTATTGTCTGCCTCTACTTGATTACAGGGATTGCTTGTTTATGGTAGGCAAGGTCGGGAAATTTTTAGAAAAAATTTAGATACAAGTGTCTGCAGAGAGGTAATACCTTGGTGGGGATTTCTAGAACTTTGGGGTTTCACTGGAAATCTTTCTAAACAAAAGACTGTATGCTCTTTATTTGCAGGCGTGTCTCTACTCATGGGAGAATAAGGTTCCTCTTATTGCGTTCAGCAAGGACCGTTGCTTTTCTCTGTTTGAGCATCCATTACTTGACTCAGTGCATACATTGTATAATGAGCCAAAGGTGCTATAAAAAATCAGTGTTTCATCATGATGATAAATATTCTTTATTGCCTGAGCTCCCCCCTCACCATCCCCTTTTTCGTATATGGAACGATATTTACAGGTGGAAATCATGCCTTCAGTTGAGCACCTCTTGGCTGAAGCTGACATACAGGTGTGGATTTGACTGTATTACGAAAATATGCAAGCTACTAGCGCTCAGCTCTGATCTTAATTTTCCTTGAATCAACTCTTCTTGTGGATAACTAGAAGTTTCTTCGGTCTCAAACCAACTGCGACCCTAACATGAAACTAATTTATTGTTGGTCTTTTGCATATTCAGAAAGTGCTCTTCATGGAGACCCCTGAGGTAGTGGCTACTACTTTGAGGCCATACTGGTCACAAGCAACTGGAGATCGTGCAACAGTTGTTCAAGCTGTGGAAGGGCACCTTGAAATTGTTCCCGCAGGAACCTCAAAAGGAAGTGGAGTAAACGTGCTTCTTGATCATTTAGGAATCACTCCAAATCAGGTACAGAGTTATCTTCTTGTTTTAGCGTTTATTGTTTTAATTGGAGTTAGTCGTATACCTATACTTGTTCCTCTTGTTCACATCACTGGATCATGCGAGTCATTGGAACATTCCCAACGCACGGTATTCAGTGTTCCAACTTATATGGACAATTTAAATTTTTTGTTAGCCATCCAAAATCTTACGAACTGTGTTGGTGCTGATATCGTGTTTTACATGTTTCCTTCTTTTAGTTATGTACCAATTATGATTTCATTCCTGATTAGTTCTAATAATATATTGTTTAGATCATGGCTATTGGCGATGGAGAAAATGATGTCGAGATGCTTGAGCTGGCTTCTTTGGGCGTTGCTCTTAGTAACGGATCAGAGAAGACAAAAGCTGTGGCTAATGCAATTGGTGCAAGCAATGATGAAGATGGTGCGGCTGATGCCATTTACCGGTACGCATTTTGAGGTTCAGTTTTGAAAAAGAAGAGTTAGCATAGACAATTCATAGCATATTGAACGGATGACGCATGCAACCTGCCGGATTCTTCAGGACAAGTCTTCCCGGTTAAAGTGATGGAAATCGTCATTTTTTACGTTTTGGAGGAATTTTTTGATATTTGCATACTGAATCGCCCTCGGTCCAAAAGAAAAATACTTTGGTTAGTGTGATCCCCGATGAGTATTTCATCTATCAATTGTTAATTTCGGGCGCAATAGTAGTCGGGTGAATTAGGTCGAAATACTATTTCTTTCTCTTCTCCAAAACGGTGTTTTAAGCATTGGATTGATCAAGGCTCTCAACAAAAGAATTCATGTGTATTGAAAGAAGAACGCTCCCATATAAGAAAAGGCTGTGTATTTCTCAAAGGTTCTGGTATCTCAATCTCATCAAACGATTCAGTGGCCATATCAAATGGCACAATGGCATCTTCGCAGAGCTTTGTTATCGGAACCATTGACGAAAATGTTCCTAGGACATGGGCTGCTCTTACCGAGAATAGGGTAACCAGGAATAGAAACAGAGAAGCTGGAAGAGGACTAAGAATCCTCCAGGATCCCCTGGCTAAGGAGTAAACTTCAACGCCATACGGGGTGTTACCGGCATGACCACAAGAAAACCTGTCCCGGAAAATTCTCAGCACCTTGCACTTACAGGCATTGGTGCGCGAATCATAGCCGAACGCAGACGCGGTTACAATACAAAATATCGGCAATGTATTTTTGTCTAGTTTTGGTCCAAGGGAAGGTACAAATGGTAGGAGGGAGGGGGGGGGGGGGGGGGGGGGGGGGGGGGGGGCAAAGTCACAAACATTTTAACTGCAGGGTTGCCAAAATATTATGGGGCATGCGGGGGAGCAGTGAGGTCATTAGCAAGGCAAAGTCACAAACATTAGGCTTCATTTGACACGTCGTATATGACCACTATAGAGTACTAATAAAACGGAACAGGTTTTTGGTAAGTTTTGTGTTACATAAGCACCAGATTATTTAATTGGTCCCCACCTATTTTTTAGTGTTTGTATATTGAGTCACCGTCTGTCCAAAAGAAAAAGTACTTCAATTAGGGAACTTAATTTGCAACTAATTATATTTGTGAAAGATAATTAAAACAAAAAACAAGAAATATATATTTAGGGATCTTTTGATATAGGCGCCTCAGTTTTGAATTTTGTAGATCAAACATTCATGCCTTTTAGTGATTTGGTTAAACTTTTTTTTGTCATAATTTTGTTAATGCACATTATATTGTAACAAATTTCTTATAATCTAGCATTTTGATTACATTCTCCTCCGTTAGAGATAATTGTAAAAAAAGAAAGTTTGTTGGATTCAATTTATTTTCACAATAATGCTACAATTTAGTAATAATTATCTACGATTTAAGATATTTTCTTTCCAAAATAGTTTAAAATATTTTTAAATCCCCCAAAATCAAACGTACCAAAATAAGTTTTTCTTTTAGTACGTTAAGAGAAAATAGGATTGAGAATAATATAAACGTACCAATACACAATGTGTACAAAATAAAACGTACCAAAATAAAAATAATGTACCAATATTAACAATAAGTATCAAATCAAACGTACCAAAATTGCAAATAAACGTACCAATTAATGATTTTTGTAAATTCAAACATACCCACAGATAATATATACGTAATATATTGTACCTAATAATAATTCATCAACAACTATACTTAAAAAAAAACATCAAAAAAATATAATTTCACAAAAAAATTGAAAGAAATTAGACGGAGCTTTTATGTTGATCACCAACTATATGAAAAAGAAAAAACCATTTGGAAAAAGAAATAATATTAAATGCTTGCATAACCAAAAAAATACTGTGATGGAAAAAACATATTTGGAAGAAGATATAGTTTAATTACTAATAGTTCCACTAAATAAGAAAAAGTACATCATGCAGATAAAATGATAAATTTAAGAAGTATTTTAATTTTAAAAAATAGAGCTGATTATTGGTCAAAGCACTTTAATCAAATTTAAAAAAAAAACAATGTGTTAATCTAAATGATATAGAAAAACGGTAGGCATTCTAATTTTCCCAATTATCATCAATACTTTTATAATTCCAAATCCATACATTTGAAGGAATGTAACACAATAAATTGAAGAAGGAATGTTAATTTACAAGTGAAAAGAAAGTGCTAACTAATTAAATCCATAAGACTACTTGTTGATCGCTGCCGCTGCTTAGTAAGAATAAGCATCAGATTGGTCAAGTAAAACAAGGCTCTCTACAAAAGAATTCATGGACTCGTATTGGTACGATCGATCAGCCCTAGAACATTTTACTTGTTTGCTCCTAAAATCCAGAGTCTGCAGCTGCGCAGATCGACCATCCTGAGCATGCATTTTAAACACTTGTTCGCCATTGCTTTTAAAAGCAAAGTGTTCCGGAGGAGAGTACACCAACTTGTTCAAGGTTACGTTGTATAAATTAGTCCACGATTTCACAACACCGTACTGCTGCATGACCCATAACTTGACATCACAAACATTAGCTCTTTCGCAATGCATCTTAACTAAAGCAAGGGAATCCTCGTATACTGAAACAACAAGGTCGTTATAAGGTAAACCGGCACCTGGTGTTTTTCTCAAACGTTTCGGTATTTTAATCTCACCAAATGATTCAGTTGCCATATCAAACGACACTACAACATCTTCGCCAGAGTTTTGATCTCGGGGCAGAAGCCAGTGCACGGCACCATTGACGAAAACATTCCTAGGACATGGGTGGTTGTTATTACAGAAAGCATGGCAACCAGGAATAGAAACAGAAGGTGGAGCTGGAGGAGGAGGACTAAGAATCTTCCAGGAGCCTCTGGCTAAGGAGTAAACCTCAACCCCATAAGGGGTGTTCCCGGCAGGATCAAAAGAATGTTCATTACTGAAAATGATTCTCAAAACCTTGCAGTCATTGGTGCGCGAATCGTAGCCGAACGAAGTAGAAATATAATGTGGCAAGTTAACGTTTTCTTCTTCGTTGGTCCAAGGGATGGTAATGGTAAAAGGGGGCAAGGTCACGAATTTCCTAACCGAAGGGTTCCAAATTATTGCGGGGACTTCAGGGGCGAAGTCCTCATCATTAGCAAGACATATGAGGCCGTTGCAAGTCCCGGCCAGATCGTAACCAGAAGAAGTAATTTCGCCGTGAGTCGAACGGTAAGTGAAATTAGTTATAGCCTTGCTGTTGGTACTATCAAATCTAAGGAAAGATGCAGAAACAGAAGCAGGCTTATCCCAGTACAGCAAGTATCCCTTAAAATGGAAGGGTCCTTTTAGTAGATGGAGACTACCGACATCATCATCAGCAGCAAGTTGGTTATCATCATTATCAGCAACTTGGTTTTGGTTGAGAAGGAGGCGGCGGCGGAGATGGGCGTCAATGAAGGACGGGCTTTCTATCAGATATTTCCAAGACTTACACACGACGGTGCACTTGATTACAGATTTTACAGAGGGCAACCTCACCAGGATTTCGCCTATGATTTCTTCGCGGAGTAATTTCCCATCAAATTTCGAGCAGTCGGTGGTTTTTACGTCGGGTAGATACTGAAAGGCGGCGTCGGTGGTGGCGGTCCGGTGGTTCTCCTCTACCGACGAAGACGACAACTTCCTCTTCTTCAAGGGAGGTGTTGGTGGTGAGCTGCTGGAGGCCATGTTTGTTTGGTGGTTTTGATTAAATTGAAAGTTGTGGAATGGGATCCCTATTTATAGTGCCAATAATCTGGAGTGGATTTTTTTACCGTAAGGTTAAAGGAAACATGTAGTCCTGGAGTTGCCTGGAGTTTATTCCTATGTTGACCGGGAAGCAAAATCTACTTAGAAAACCAAATCCATATTAAAAAACCAATCCGAATTAGAAAACCAAATCTACGTTCACAAATTCAAGCTTTGAATGTAACAAGCAAAAAAGCCCCGCGCGATACCGCGAGTTTATAACTCTAGTTACACACAATTACAACGATATTCACAATTCCATTACTACATATGTACAACCATATTTACAATCTCAATTATACATGTATACTAAGAGAGATTTTTTAGTGTGACCGTCACACGAGATGGTACACCACGTGTCCTTATTAAATGGTAGGTTATGTGTGTTAAAAGGTTAATAATTTAAAAATTAAAAAATTTCACCACTTACATAAAAACACATGGTGTACCATCCGTATTCCCGTCACAACTAAAAATTTTCCTTATACTAATCAGCATTTCTGAACTTCCTTGATCAACACGTCAGAATTGTTGTCTCATATGCATGCTTAAATGAAATTTTAATTTTTCAATCACACATAAATTGTAAATAAATAAAGAAAATGAATACTAATCATACCACTGAAGTGCAAGTTTTCAAAACCTACAATTTATAACTAATGTGCAATATTTTTTTAAAGAAATGAGTGTCAAACTAATCTATAATCACAGCAGTTTTGAATTGCTTCAAAAATAGATACACAAAAGCTGTATAAGATCACCTATCTAAGGTAGGAAAACAGGAAAAAAATGATGAAATAACAATTAGGCAATGAGTTCCCTTTTTTAAAAAAGAAGTGTGATAAGGAAAAATAATAATAGGCCCTAATATTGCTGCACCAATTCAATTGTACAAACGAACATCTGTTTGTGATCAAGAGAGAACCAAAAAAATCTACTGAGTTCTATAATGATGAAAAATGAAAGAAATTTAAGAAAGTTTGTACTGTTGTAATGACCAAGAATCTGAATCATAGTAGTAAGGACTTTAAAATGCCACAATATTTAACAACTACTATACATAGTTCTTAAACAATTGAGTATAAGGCTAACTTATACAATGCAAGTTGATTCTAAAAAGTGATGCACAAAATTTGACAACAGCACCTATCCAAAGTATTAAAAAAAAAAAAAACAAAAAAAAAACCTAATTATATAACAATTAGGCAAGAACAACAAAGTGCAACCCAATAAAATTGAACCAAATCCACAATCAAAAAGCAAATAAATCACAAAAACAGAGACTAATTGGTGCTAGTTATTGATTGGACATACTAATTTGTGATCATAATTCAATCACTAGGAATTGTGAAGTCAGTGACCTATCATAAGGGTTTGGAAAATATAAAGATTTTTGCTCCCATTTTTTATGTGTTTTACCTTCTCTCCATGTAAAAGTTGGTTCTGATATAGTTGTTATCATCTCTTCTGTTTCTTTAGAATAAAAAAGTTATTTCATTCTAAAATCTTGAAAACCAACCTAAAAGCATCGGTATGACCTCCAGTGGAACTGGCGTCCTTTGTAATTATATAGCTGGTATATAATTTCTCACCTCAGATCTTTAATATTTAGGCGCTTAAAGCTAAAAAGCATAAATAAAAGATGATCCAATTCAAATCATCCAAGGGACGAACATGTTTTCAGCAATAAACGGCAGAAGTTTGTTTTCAATAAAATGAAGAAATTACAGATCAGAGTAGCAAACTGAGAGCCTTATCATACTTCGTCGTACAAATACGGCCACAAAACGAATACACGGTACTTACACAGTCATGTGCCGTAACAAAAACAAATACACAGTCATGTGCCGTAACAAAAACAAATTATTGCGAATTGACGAGATTCATAGCAGCTCACGACAACGAATGAAATGATCAGCCCATGAGGGGTTTATTGCGGGAGGGTTCACTATCCCCAACAAGTATTCACCAATCAAATGTTAATTTCGGGCGCAGTAGTAGTCAGGTGAATTAGGTTGAAATACTATTTCTTTCTTTTCTCCAAAACGGTGTTTTAAGCATTGGATTGATCAAGTAACACAAGGCTCTCTACAAAAGAATTCATGTGTACTGAAAGAACAACACTCTCATGTAAGAAAACGCTACGTGTGTTTCTCAAAGGTTCGGTAACTCAACCTCACCAAACGATTTGGTGGCCATATCAAACGGCACTATGGCCTCTTCGCCAGAGCTTTTATCGCGGGGAAGAAGCCAGTGCACGGAACCATTGACAAAAACATTCCTAGAACGTGGGTTGCTCTTACCGAGAACCCGGCAACCAGGAATAGAAACAGTAGGAGGAGGTGGAGGAGGAGGACTAAGCATCCTCCAGAGCCCCTGGCTAAGGAGTAAACCTCAATGCCATACGAGGTGTTTCCCGGCAGTACCACAAGAAAACCTGTCACTGAAAATCCTCAAAACTTTAGTTATTGAACCACCGTCTGTCCAGAAGAAAAAGTACATTAATTAGTGCACTTCATTTGCAACTATTTATCATACTGAAAAGCCCTTCAAACATCAATGTATAGAAAAATCCATCACCTATCAACTGATCGCATGGCTACGATGGCGTGACCGTTGGCTAACAGTCACATTTCAAATTCTTTTAAAAAAAAAAAAATTACACTTAATATGATTGGGATCAAATAAGACCAGATTACTCATAAGGAAGGATTTGGAAAATATTTAGGTATCCAATCAGATTTTAGGGTGTCGAAGAAAAAGGTGTTTGAAGAAGTACGGAATAAATTGGATGAAAGAATCAATGGTTGGGCGGAACAGTTTTTGTCATTAGCTGGTAAGGAGGTGCTAATTAAGAGTGTTGCGGCTACCTTGCCTATTTATACTATGTCATGTTTCCAATTGCCTATCCAATTGGCTAGGGAAATTGAACAAATTATAGCACGATTTTGGTGGCAGGATCAGAAGACAAAAAAGGGTGTCCATTGGCTTGCTTGGAATAAAGTTGCAAAAAGGAAGGCTTATGGGGGTCTCGGTTTTAAGGAGATTATTGAATTTAATTTAGCAATGTTGGCCAAGGTAGGGTGGCGCCTTATATGCAATCCGGAGTCGCTTTTGGCTAAAGTACTTCAGGCCAAATATTACCCTAATGTATCATTCCTTGAAGCATCGGTGGGACGGGGAACTTCATGGGGATGAAAGGGGATTTTACAGGGAAGGAAAATATTGAAGGCAGGTATACGATGGAGGGTTAGTGATGGGAGAAGTATTCAGGTGGTGAAGGATCCTTGGTTGCCCATTCCAAGGACGTTTCGGCCTATTTCACGACATACGGAGATGCCTACGATGGTTGCTGATATGTTGTCCATTGGAGGTACATGGAAATGGGAGGTAATTGAGAGGAGCTTTAATGTACATGAAGCAAATATTATTTTGAGTCTGCCGTTGAGCCAGTTTGGATGTTCTGATCGTAACATTTGGCACTAAACTCGAAATGGGGTATACTCGGTGAAATCAGGGTATTTGGTAGCTTAGGAGATGAATCGTAATGGCGAACTTGGACGGAAAAGGGTGGGGCAATCTAGTAGGGATGATCATAAGGAGTCCGTATGGAGGGATATATGGAGATTAATGGTCCCCCCTAAGCTGCGACATTTTGTTTGGAAAGGATGTAGGAATATTCTCACAGTCCGTACTAACTTGCAACGAAGGGGAGTTCGGTTGGATACTAGGTGTCCTTTCTGTGAATGTGAGGAGGAAACGCAGGTACATCTCTTTTTTAGATGCTCATTTGCTCGTGTTTTATGGTTTGGCTCTCCGCTTCAATTAGATGTGACTACGGTGGTGGGAGATGATTTTCTACAATGTTGGAATTGGGTATGTGCGAAGTATGGTGAGGAGGAGGAGGTTTGTGCGCTTATGAGATGTGTGGTGTGTGTGGTTTATGGAGAATATGGAAGTGTCGTAATAGTGTGGTGTTTGAGAAGACTGAGCTTGAACCCAGTGTTGCTATGCATTTACTGCGGCAGCAATGGGAGGAGATAGTTGGAAGTGATGGGGATCTAAGGCTGCATCCATTGAGTTTGAATGGGTGGGTAAAGCCCCCTTTGAAATAATTAAAATTAATTGTGATGGAGCTTGATGTAGTAGTACTGGTATGGGAGGATATGGGTGGGTTGCGAGGCATTTTGTGGGCATTTTTAAAGGTGCAGGCGGTGTGGGGAAGGTACTATGTAGTTCAAGCATCATGGCGGAGGCTGAAGCATTTAGGCTTGCTGTATTGGCTTGTGTGGAAAGGGGCTTTCGATCAGTTCATTTGGAAACAGATTCAAAGGTTCTTGTTGACATGCTTCTTGGAAAATTGCAACCTGAGGCCACCATGGAAGGTTTCTTGTGGGACATTACTGAGATTAAGCAACAATTATGTTTTGTTGAATTTAGTTATACTCCTCGTGCCTGTAATAAGGTTGTTCATCTTGTAGCATTTTATGTCACGCGAGTGGGGGTGTTCATTCTTGGGATGATTTTGAACCAGAGTGGCTGTTTAATACTCTGTCGTCTGATGTAAACATTTTGATTTGTCTTTAATACATTATTCACTCTTTAAAAAGAAAAAAAACTATAAAAATTAAAATCATTCAACAGCTCAAATTTAATGGTTACAATTTTTTAAGAAATAATTAGGTCTACATCCTAATATTCTAAGCCCCATGCATTTGGAGATGGTCTCATTTTCAAGTGCATTGACAATTGGGCTAAAAGACCTTTTTTTCCTTCTTCTTCTTCTTTTTTTTCTTTTTCATTTTTTTTTTTTTGAAAGTTACATATGTACATATATTCGTAAAGGGTAATGCTAGGGAGACTAAATTTATAGATAAAATTTTGAAAACTAAAGGACATGGAAGTTGATGATTGGTTTATTACTTAAGCGTTGATAAAAATGTTCATTCCTATTGGTGACACATCACTTAGTTTGCAAATTCTGTCTACAAATTTAGTCTCTCTAACATTACCCATTTGTAAAAGATAATTAAAACAAAAAAAAAAAATTTATCATCAATACTTTTATAATTCCAAATCCATACATTTGAAGGAATGTAACACAATAATTTGAAGAAGGAATGTTAATTTACAAGTGAAAAGAAAGTGCTAACTAATTAAATCCAGAAAATTACTTGTTGCTTGCTCGCTGCTGCTTCTGCTTAGTAAGAATAAGCATCAGATTGGTCAAGTAAAATAAGGCTCTCTACAAAAGAATGGAGTATGATTCTCTACACTCCTATTATCATCTTCTTCCATCCTCTCCTTTCACATTATTCTTTTTGTCTTATTCTCTATATAAAAAATTCAACACAACATGTAGACGTGGGGTAATCGCAACCGTATAAATAGGAGGGGATGGAAGGGAAGAGAGATTAGGAGGGGAGAGAATCATACTCCCAAAAGAATTCATGGACTCGTATTGGTACGATCGATCAACCCTAGAACATTTTACTTGTTTAGTCTTAAAATCCACTGTCTGCATCCATTCAGATCGACCATCCTCAGCAGGCATTTTAAACACTTGTTCGCCATTGCTTTTAAAAGCAAAGTGTTGGGGAGGAGAGTACACCAACTTGTTCAAGGTTACGTTGTATAAATTAGTCCACGATTCCACCGTACCATACTGTTGCATGACCCCAACGCATCTTAACTAAGGCAAGGGAATCCTCGTATACTGAAACAACAAGGTCGACATAAGGTAAACCGGCATCTGGTGTTTTTATCAAACGTTTCGGTATCTTAATTAATCTCGCCAAATGAATCAGTTGCCATATCAAACGACACTACAACATCTTCACCAGAGCTTTGATCACGGGTGCACGGCCCCATTGACGAAAACATTCCTAGGACATGGGTGGTTGTTATAACAGAAAGCATGGCAACCAGGAAAGGAAACAGCAGGTGGAGCTGGAGACTACCGACATCACCATCATCATCATCATTCTCGAATTTTGTCTTAAAACGAAGGTCGATATTGAGACCTGGATCAATATTGATACTGACACTAACAGTAATAAATATACTAAGAGTAGGGATGAAATCAATAATAAAGGTCTTTTCTATCTCACACTTAGCAAGATCAAAAAATCTGCTGCGCTTTTTTCACTACATATTTAGGCGCTTATTTAAGCTAAAACATAAATAAAAGATAACCCAATTCAAGTCAACCAAGAGATGAACATGTTTTCAGCAATAAATGGCAGAAGTTTGTTTTCAATAAAATGAACAAAACACAGATCAGATTGCCAAACTGAGAGCCTTGTCATACATCGTCATACAAATATGGCCACAATACAAATCCACGGTACTTATTTTGAAGATATTCTTCCATGGCCAGAGAAAAGAAACGGGGGAGGCGGAAAACAGTACATACTAACGAAAACAAAAACTCATCTACTAAGCAGCCAAGCTACACAGTCATGTGCTGTAACAAAAACAAATTATTGCGAATTGACGAGATTCATTGTAGCTCACCATAACGAATGATATGATAACCCATGAGGGGTTTATTGCGGTAGTGTTCACTATAACTTCATATCGTTTTGAGCTACAATTGCATTATATTACTGCTCGCGCTGGCGTCTCAAGCTGTCTTGCAACCGGGCATTTTTTCTCGCACACGCCAAGATGGTTTTATCAACGGTGATGAAGTATGTAGAAATTGTTGCTGTTCATCAAATAAATTAGAAATGTCAAATTTTTCATGGCCCGGACAATTAAAGCTCTATGAGGAAGAATTAATACTCAAAAGCTCTATCTGGTAAGTAAATTGCGACAAAGCTAGAATCTCTGTAAGCCATGCAAAAAAAATTAAATAAATGAGTCATACCAGCACTTATGATGAGTGCTTGAGCGGTGTAGTTGAGGTTATACTTTGCCCAAGGTACCGTACGAACAGCCCCCATCTGGGAATATGAAGAACAAGTAAATAGTAGTCATTAAAAAATATACCAAGATAGCAAGATCTTCCTCGAACTCAGGGTAAAAAACAGACTAGTAAAAGATATCCTATACTCCTAGTGTAAGAGGCTCTCAATGCAAAATGGGCCAATCTGGAAAGGACACAACATACACAGCCATACCCATTATTCTCAGAGAGGGCTATTTCTATGACTCGAGACGACGACCACCCAAGTTTGGAGCAAGTCCACCAAGAAACAGCCTCCAAACATATACAATCTGTGTGAACTATACTACAGAGTTACTACTGACCTAAATTTTTTTAAAGAAAAGTTGCAAGAACATTTCCTTTTTCTCACAGACAACCATACAATTTTTTTAGCACTCCATTTTCACGTTCACATGGAAACCCACGGAATGAATTTTACACTCAACTATGAAGGCAATACCAACAAGTTTAAGAGCATAACCCAAGAGGACATGAATAAAAACAAGCAGTAGCAGAGAGTAAGAAACGAAGAATAGGATTCAGTTTTGTTGTTCAAAGCAGTGGTTATACAGCCTACCAATTTCTAACAAACAAATAAAATTATGGAAAGTTGGGGAACGCTGCACATACCGTAGCCACACTTGAGATAACAGCCGCACCCGCAGCGTACTTGAATCCCTCCTGAGTACCCTCTGCAGATAATGAAAATGTTAAGTGATATCGGATATTGTCCAAATGTCACATGCATTACCTATTATCACGTCGTAATCAATTAGCCATAAGTCTCTCTCTACAAATACGTTGCTAATGAATCGATCTACCGCACATATACTCTACTCAACTAGAGATGAACCTAAAACCAACTGGCAATGGATAGCGATGCCCAAGATCAGTTAAAATATGAAGCAAGGCTTTAGCTATCCCATGTGGGATTCCCACTCTCAACAAGCCCTCTCACACGCGGGGTCACTCAAACCAAACATGTGGGCAACCCATGTTGGGTGATTGAACATGCATTCTACTCAATAGACATGAACCTAAAGGCTATAACCAATTGGCAATGGTGGGGATGCCCAAGATTAGTTAAACTATTAAGCACGGACTTAATAAACCGCTGTGGAATCTCACTCTCAACACACTCCCTTAAATGCTATCGCGTATGGCGGTTGGGCCTTACACGCAAATACACTACATCATATAGTACAGATAATGTAAGCATCCAACCTAACATCAGCGAGCAATGGACCGAAAGGTTTCCAACTAATTAGCAATAATTTACTTCCCCAATGTAAAATTCACAATCCCAATTCCCCAAACACAACATAGCTAGATTAAATTCACCTCAACTTAAACAAAAAGTTCCCATCTTTTACAAAAAGTTCCCAACTTTTACAAAACAACAGATCAAATTCTTGATTAACTTCAAATAATCAAAAAATTACAGATTAAAAAACCAATCAATAAGCAACCTAGAACAATTTAAACAACCAGATGCTGCTGCTAACTGTAATTAATGGAAAGGATTAAGTAGGAAACGCAAACCGTCGATGCACTTCTTGGATCTCTGCAGCTTCGCCTGTTCAGCTGGCGAAGGAATCACCAGAGCATCCTTGCGGTTCACCCACATGTCCCTCAGTTCCGATGGAAGCCCCATTTCTTCTCTGCTTCTGCAACTTCAATTATTTCAGATTTAGAGAGAGAGAGAGAGAGAGGATGTAGCGGCGTGAGTAGAGTGAGGATCATCAAATGACGAGGCGAGAGCGCCTGCGATTCTGCCACGTTTTTTTCGTTTAATCTTTGGGCTGCTTTTCTTTCTCGTCTCTGTCTCCCTCCCCACACATGTGATTGTTGCTTTTACCAAATAAATATAAATATATAAATTATAGATTTGGATATATATCTTGGATTGGATCCTATGTTTTTTTTTGGATAATGCCTTATCGCACTACACATTGTATTTCATGTTAGTCTTTAAATTTAGCAATGTATTTTAAAAAGCTATTAGGACAAACGTATACCCTACGACTCTTTATTGGAGGATTACTATATTAAATATAAAAGAATCATTTCACAAGACGGATCCTCATTTTTTTTTTTTTAAATAGGGACACTCTCGACCGTTGGATTTGACTTTAATGAAATTGTGTGATTCAGATTGTGTGGCTTGTGTTTTAATCTCAACCACACAATTTCATTAAAGTCAATCCAACGGTCAAGAGGGTGTCCCCATTTTTTTAGAAAAATGGGGATCCCTCTTGGTAAGAGCCTGTAAATATAAATATATATGCTCAGACTCTTTATCGGAGTCCTTGCAAACTTGATTTATAGCGAGTTTGCTTAGCCTTTCTCTAAATATATATGTTTTGATTATTAATTTGATCCAAAGTTGAGAGCATTTTTAAAGGAGTTAAAAAGTTCAAATTAGTAATAATAGTAAAAAAGAGACAAGATTATTATTTTTCAACCAAAATACTAATTCTTATGCGTCATAACATGGAATGACGGTTACTATCAAATTTGACAAAGCTTCAAATTTATTTTTAGTGATTAATAAATGATTTTCATCATTTTTATTATTATTTTGTTTAAAATACTTATTAAAATTATAAAAAGTAAATAATATAATGTATAATAGTTTGAACTTTACATATCAAATGGAGAACAAAATTTGATAAAAGTTTAAAGTGCCACATGGAAAGCACCGTAGTTATTTGAAGTTTTTTTTTCTAATAAATCTGGACACATCACCATATTCGGTATCTCATGGATTAGCTTGATCATAATCTATGAGATACCAAACAGGACATGAAACAGAACTATCAGTTGCTTCCTGATCTACCACCAACAAAAGGTTCTAGATATTGAACTACAACCTTGGCCTGATCCTTACCATTAGCAAATTCAATATCTTCTTTCCCGGGTTTACAACTTCTCAGCCTTTCAAGAAGAGTGCTCCGCCTTTCCTGTGGTTGGAAGTCTATAGAATTTGTTGCTTTTTCTATAACACCACATGTTCTTTCATGGCGTGTTTACCAAGCGCGGGAGGAGTAGGGGGAAAAGGAATTGCACTCATTTGAAGGATTCCGACGTTTACTAACACATAGGGAATAAAAAAAAGCATGGGGTCCACCTAAAATCCGAAATCGAATTCCGGAATTACCCGGAATTGAATTATCGAGATGGAGCTAGTATTTAGATTCCGGGGTGAAGCCTCCATCCGAAATCAAATGTTTCTTTCCAAAATACCCTTCCATCTTGTGGTTGTCCTCCGCCATCCTCTCCAACAACCCTATCAGCAGCTCTCTGTTGGCTTTCACAATCTTTTCACTGAATCCAACCTCAACAAGAAGTTATAAGGCCTCAATTCGTCCATTTTGCCTAACCTAATCTCCAATCGTTTCGAACTAGCTTTGTAATCGATCCGCGCTAGACCATGATTTGCCAACGAGACCGCTCCACGCTGGACCATGACTTGCTGATCTATGGGCGGTGGCTATGGGGGTAAGTAGGGTGGAGGGCAAGGAAAGGCGGGGATGGGGGAGGGCTGTTGCGGCTGGGAAAATGATGAGAGGGGTGGTGTGGGAAGACAAACAATGGGTTTTTTGTGGTGGGGAAGACAGCAAATGGAAATAATAAGTTAAATAATCATCTTTCTAACAAAAAGGATTGAGTAAAGTTAATTATTTTTATATAGATAAATTTTGGTATATAAAATTAGTTTGATTAATTAGTATAAAAATAATTTATTTATATAAGGAAAATTTAGTAATCAAACTAGTTTTGATTTCGATTCTAGTGAATTAGTAAGCAACTTATATGGAACTAACAACATTCCTCTCCGATTCCAGACAGTTTTAGTAAACAACTTCAACAGGAATCTGATTCTGCTTCCACCTTATTCCAATTCCTCTTCAATCCAATTCATCCTCAATTCAATTCCTCTCAATCTGATAACGGATTAGTAAACGCGCTATCAGTGTTACAATCACCAAATACAGCATTTCCATTGATTGGGGATAAGTTAAACCCTTTCCTTTCCTCAAATCCTATGGTACTCTTTGAGCTAGGAGGTAAATGCAAAATTCATCTGACATCTCCATATCGGTGTGATTTTGCATCCCCCATCTCAGACTGACACCCATTCAACGGGAGTAAGATATCCGAGAGTGCATCAACAAGAGCAGCCCAAGAAGCTTCCGCAAGGTAGGAGACCTATGATCTACTTCCACTTCTTGGATGCAACGGCCCTCGTCTAGATTTTCATCAGTAGCTTTTCTCTTGTCAACAAATTTTAGATGAACATGTTTAGGTTGTAGCTTTTTTTTTTGGGAAACCTCGATGGTACGAGGAAAATTTTATTAATAACAAAAAAAAGAAATTACACCTAGTCAGAGGGGACATAAACATTACCCCTAATAAAACAGAGATAACAAAAACAATACATGAAAAAGAAAGGGGGACATAAATCATACCCTTCTAGAAACGAAAACAAGAGAGATACAAAAAAAAAAGGGGGGGGGGGGGGGACATGAAACCTAACCCCTCTAAAACCAAACCTAAAGGTCTAAACCTGCAAAACAAGTTGAGCAACACCACAAAGTTAGGAGAAAAAAAAAAGAAAAAAAGAAAGACAAATCAGGATGTCAAGATGCATATTAATTTGAGAAGCTATAACCAGGCAAGCCAACATAATCTGAAAACAATGCAGCACAAGCCGCTGGCGGAGGAGAATCATGCCAAGTTAAAGTTGGAGAAGACAAGCCCATGTTAGCAAAATTGTCCGCAACAAAATTTCCCTCCCGTTATATGTGAGATAAGTAGAAAGTCATTTTCTGAATGTGGTCCAAACAAATAGACCATTGCGTACGAAGAGGCCATGGAGTTTCAAAATCAGACGATTGAAGAGTAGAAATAACACTAGAGTTGTCGCTTTCCAACCAAAAACAATGTCAACCCAATTGATATGCAAACTCTACACCAATAATAATTACAGATAATTATGCAAAAAAAGAAGTTACGATAACCAATCCATTGGCAGAAACCATCAAGAAAATGATCATGACAATTCCTGAAAACTCATCCACAAGCAGCAAGACCGGGATTTCCTTTAGATAAACCATATGTATTAAATTTAATCCAAGGAAATCAAGGAGGAGACCAAAGGACAAGAAGAATAGTAGGCGCCTTACAAGAGATAGGTCGGATCCCCATTGAAGAGATGATTCGAGTGTCAAAATCCTGAGAGTAACCAGGAATAAACTTTCCATCATGAACAATCGCAGAATTGATAGACATGCAGAGACGATGAAAACTGAGTGGTTGGCCATAAAAAATAAACTTATTTCGAGCCTTCCAAACAGCCGTAATAGTAGAAGACCCGCAAAAATCTAGAGATTGTGCAACTGTTGGGAAAAGGGCTTACGCACGTAGATATCCCAAAAAACATCCAAAGAATCTGGAAGAGGCAAAGAGGTACCAAAATGGCATGCTAACCACCTCCAAAGCTACCTAGATATCTGACAACCGAAGAAAAGATGAGCAGTAGATTCTTCAGAATTACGACATAAACAACAAATGGATGCTAAAGAAATCCACGTCGTTGAAGCACACCCTCTGTAGGAAGTTTATCATGAAAAAGCCGCCAACGCCAAATAGATAGTTGTGGCGGAATAAAATGTCACCAAATAACCTTAGCCTAAGCACAGTCACTACATTTCCTTCAAATAAGTTGATAACCATAAGAAAAGGAAAACTTCCCGGTAGGTGAGGGCTCCCAAATCAATTTATCATCTTCAACATTTAAGGGCAAAGATAGACGTAAAATTTGTTGCACCACAAAAGAGAATAAATTTATAAAATAATATGGGAAAGACCAACTTTGTGCTTCAATAACCTCTAAAACTTGAGGAAGAACCTTAGGTGAAATAACCGAAGATAAACAAGGGCTAATAATAGATTTATCCAACCATTTGTCAAACCAAAAGGAAACGGACCTCCCATCACCAATAATCCAACAACTACTATTATTCAGAATAGGCAAAGCAAGCTTCAGACCATGCCACACAGAAGACCGTAAATAGATATTTTATTTTTTGACAGGCGAAATGGGAAAACGCTGACGAGCAAAAGAACCCCATAGAGAAGAGGATTATAAAACATCCCATCCAAAACTAAGCAAAGCCGTCAAGTTCAAGGAAGCTAAATCATGAAGACCAAGCCCACCTTCATTTTTAGGTCCACACACCATGCTCCAATCAACAATTAACAACTTCCGAGAAGCTAAATTCCCTGACCAAATAAAATTTCTTGCACAAGTAGAAAGATGTTTTAAAAGGCAAGTTGGCAATTGATAAACTGAGAAACTATGGAGGAACAAGCTTTGATAAACAGACTGCACTAATTGAAGTCATCCAGCTATTGAGAGAAGTTTTCATTTCCAACCTAAGAGGCGGGCTTTAGCCTTGTCAACCAAAGCTTGAAAGTGAATTCTCCTTGGCTTACCACAAAAAATGGGTACCCCAAGATAAGTGAAAGGAACAACACCCAAACGAAAGCCAAGGTGTCTTGGTACATGCACTCTATGATAAACAAAGGAGGGGCCGAGATAAAAAGTACTCTTAGTTGCATTAACAAGTTGCCTTGATGCACAACCATACTTATCCAAGAAATTTCAAAGAGAACAAAGTGATCGAACATTCCCACGACAAAAAAAATGAAAAGATCATCAACATATAACACATGAGTAGGAGGGCAACAACCTCGTGGGGTTGAAATAGTAGTAATTTGTCCAGTAGAGAAAAGCGAAGATAAACCTCTGCTTAGAGCTTCCTCCGCTAGACAGAAAAGAAGTGGAGAAAGAGGATCACCCTGACGTACCCCTTGGGAGCAAGAGAAAAACTCATGCGGTGTTCCATTTACCAAAATTGAAAGGCAAGCTGATTGTAATAAAACATGTACCCAGTCCACAAAGATGTGTGAAAAAATCAGAGCTAGAAAGCACATGGAGAAGAAACTTCTAGCTCATCTATAGCTCTAGGAGCAAAAATGGAACTGACTCGGACTCCTCAATGGTTATCTTGACATGCAAAACACGAGAATGTGATGGCCAATGCCTCAAAGTTAACCACAGAAAGGCATTGAACCTCATCACCAATAACAATAAGAACTGCTAATAATTTCTCCATGTAGTTCCCTGCATAAAAATTTCAGAGGACGAACACATAATATGTATATGGTGTTGAACCCATCATCATGAATCTAAAAGATGTAGAGAAAAAAAATTCTAACATCATAAAATTGCTCACAATTATTAGGGCTACATATAAGCCCTTGCTCAAATGCCCAGCGGGATATATACTGATTACTGAGGGAACCCATTGAGCATGACAATGTTCCCAGCTGGTTCCAGACAATAGAATCTTTGGTATCAGTCTCTACAGCTTGAAGATAACATCGAAAAGCACTTTATATGCTGAACCTTGTTGAAGGCTCTTCAGAGCCAAAATCCTGCAGTAAGCATAAAAAATATAATTGGAGAAAGATGTTTACGGACATATTGTTATTTTTTTTTTCTTTTTCTCCTTTTTATCTCACAAAAATATTAGTGAGAGAAAAGTTATAAAACTAAAATTCTACTAGAGACTGATTCCTCCTATGTGGATTAGAAAATTGTACACCGAGTCCGAGAATTGCACAAATTATGGGGTGGTGCCAAAATCCAAACCTGAGTTGCAATAGATGACAATCGCTGACACTGCCGTCCACCTGCATGGCAATAGAAACAAGAATAACTACCTATTCAGAGACAAAAAGAAAGATTGCCATCGAAAAATGTTCGTTGAAGATCTTACGCTCACCTGCGCGTTTTCTATAAGAGGATCTTTTAGGACGGATTCTAACAGCTCGGCGACCTTTTTGTATTCTTTGACTTGCAACTTGTGAAGTCCTTCATGATAAGTTTGTTAAAGACGGAATTCCTGCCATGACTGTTTGGGCTGAAATCTGAACTTGGGAAGAAAGGCCCAAAAGGGAGATAAAAGGGAAGTTTGCCCGAAGCCCAGTGACAAGCCCAGACCAATTCTCTCAAGACAAAGTGGCGGCTCCCCATATACATAGGCTACATGCCTATAATCAGATAGGACAAGTGATGGAGACTCGCCAGCTATCAGCCAAAAAGTACTTTACAGTGGCAGTTCCAGTAAATAATCAAGCGGTTTGCTACCCTCCAGTGGCTTTCGGGCAAGATTCAAACCGCAAGCAGTCGGGCCTATTCGTCTATAAAAGGAGGAAGAAGGCCCAAAGACAAAGACACTCAACCAATCAAACAAACATACAACTTGCCTCTCAGTCAAGCCAAATACCCAGAAAGCTGCGCCTTGCCCAGATTCTGCCCCCTTTTAGCCTTAGAACTCTTAGAATAGAATACCCTCAGTCTGTGTAAAAGATCTGCTACCTTTCTCCGAATGTTGTAGTATCGATTCCCTTATGTAAATTAGTTTACCTTCAATCCCCTTAGCTCCCAAAACCTTTGTAATCGTAAAGAGAAGAAGCTACAAGATTCAACCTTGAACAAGGTTAAATCTTGCCCGACTCTCTTTGTGTTGTCTTTTAATTAAGTAGATCTAGCATTTTAATGTATTCCTCAGCATATATGCAAGTCATTTTCGATCCCTTATGGATTCAAAGCATCATTAGATCTCAGATCTGGTTCGTTTAAAGGTTTTCATTGTTATAAGAAGATAAAAGTGGATCATAACTGATGAACTGATCAGATCTAGACCTCCATCCTTTAAGTATACAAGATAGATAAAAGTCCTTGATCTCAAGGCATAGAAAATAACTTAATGTAGACTTAACCCATCTATGACAATCCTTGGATAAACAAGAAGTCAGAGTAACTTAGGGCGTAAGTAATCTGCTTAAAACAAACTTGTTCTACATCTGCCATACAGAGATGGAAGTGGCACGCCTCCGTACATAGTTGGTTTTGATTGTGAGCCTTAAGGCCTATACCTAAGGCCCCATAACGGCACATTTCAGGACTAACTATAAACTCTTATTGCAGCCTCTTACAAGCAAGAGCCCGGCAACCAACCAAAGTGCCAATACCTCGGGGAGCTGTGTGCCCAAGCCAGGAACGTCCACCATCCAGGATTTCCTACCCGAACAATAACCAAACTAAACACTATGAACTCTATCTAATCACTAATCATAAAAGAAAACATCTTCAGCTGAGAAAATCTAAACGCTTCTGAATCAGGCTACCATACAGAAAACTCGCAAACAATTCACATTTTCCGGCTCACTCATTTATTCACACAATGATAAGAAGTACAATAAACTTCCCAAATATTAATGCTACACAGAAGTCAAATTTCTCTCCTCTGTTCTCATCAAGTTGACTTCTGCTAACAATGCTCGAAATTTACCCACAATAATAGAATCCCATAAAATTCCAACTCATTGAGCTAATCCAACAAAAAAATAGCTGAACTGTGAAAGAAAAGTAGAGAGGGGGGGCATGCCTGAGCTTCTTTTGTGGGAGGCTCCCATTTGCCTTTGGTAGCTGCAATCGAGAACTGAAAAAAGCATAGAAATTCAGAACACGAACATCAAAACAAAATCGAAAAAAAAAACTAAATTAAATTAAATAAACTCGATCGAACGAAAGAAGCGTTCGAATTACTCACCAATTCGAATGCAGTTATACTAATTATATTTACTGAAAAGGGATTAGGGTTTTTTTCTCTGCGAAATTAACCAAAAAAAAACAATTTGATTAGAGCTGGCTGAGCAGCTCTCATCTAAACTAATAGAAGGCTTTTTATATTAGCATTTCAAGATGTAAACAGTGTGGGGTGCGGTGGTAGCATGGGAAAATATGTTTGGGGGAGGGGGAGGGGGAAGGGGGTGGTATTAGGGTTTAGGGTTTAGTGCTATTTCTCTTGACTTGTAAATGAGAGGTTTTAGGTTCGATTCTAGTCAGAAGGGAATTTGAACTATATTATTAATAGCTCATTTTGAGGCTTAACCTAGTCTCCCACTTTTCCACCAGTTTAGTATAGACAATATCGTTTGTTCTAAGTATGTGAGGAGTATTAACGTAAACTTTGATTGAAAAAATAAATGTGGGGTGCATTAAGATAAACTTTGCTTGAAAAGCCAAATGTGGGTTGTATTCAACAATACGTGGGCCGTTAACAAGCCTTATTTAATAATCACAATTAGTCTTAAATGTTAAAATGGTCCATGTGTCATTGAGTCAATTTAGTCCCTATGTTTTCAATTTGACCAATTGATCATTGTGTTTATCCCTGTTAGCCAATTAAGAATATTTCCATCTAATTTCTGTAATTTTTTTTTTATAAATTATTATAAACCTATTTATTAAATTATTTATTCGATTTAAAATATTTAAAAATTAAATTAAATTAAAATTAAAAGAAAATTTATTCTCCTTCCAACTCCTCAACCTCTTCCCTAACACTACCTCCTCTTTTTTCTATGTCACAACCTTAATCATTTTTCAGCTTGGAAGTTTTACCTCTTATATGTGTTATTTCTTATTGATTTTACTTTTTTGTAAAGAGAAAGGGCAATTATATTTAGTATAATTTTTCTTATAAATTTTTTAAAAGAGATTGAATGAAATGTTCTTAATTAGCTAATATAGACAAACGCAACAATTAAATTAGCCAATTCAAAAATATGGGAACTAAGTTGACCATATGATATGACTATAACACAAAGATCATTTTAATATTTAAGCCTCACAATTCAGAATCACAGGTTAGAAAAAAAATTGAGAATCACATGTCATAACAATTTCTCCACCCTGAGGAGACTAAAAAGTGAAATAAGATACGAAAAGCTAAAACCCTAGAGCCGGCAAAGGCCCTCCGACGGTTGGGTTTTTTGGGTTGTGTCCTCGTCAGTGAGCAAAATGGCTCGTGGCGGCGGCGGCCGTTCTGGTTCCCGCTCCGGAGGTGAGAAAACACAGAATTCGATGTGTTTATGTTTATGTTGTTGATCCCAGCTGATTTCTCCATCTTATCTGTGGCTCGCAAGGTTTTGGTCGATCTTCCTTTAATAGCCGCCTTGGTTATCCCTTCTTTTTAGGGATCCGTATATAAAACTATGGTTCGGTTTGGCTTGGTAGTTAATTATTCATTTGCATAATTTTGGGGGTTTTCCCAAAACCCTAACCTAACCTGATAAAATAATTTCATGTTTAATCTGCAGGATTCAGATCCTCCCGCTTCCGTTCCCGTTCCTCTGGCACGAGTTTAAGGAGTACGTACGAATTTAGTTGTTTTCAATTCATCCATTGCAATTTGCATTGCGTTGCATGCTGCTGGGTGGGTGGGGCTTCAACACTTTGATAGTATTAATCTTCATGATCCGCACTTCCCCGTCACGTTAATTAGGTTTTATCTCGTAATTAATTGCCGGTATCATTTCATTTCGTGGTCTATCATCAGTTCTCTCTGTGTAATTACAAAACTATTATGTAATGATAATATCTAAATTAATTGGGAGTTTTAACAAAAAGCCCGCGGTACTGTTCACTTTAACGAAAAACCACATTTTTACACTAAAAAGTCAAACCTGATACTATTTACTTTACTCTTTATTTTGTACTTATCGTTAATACTCAAAGTTTTCAAGCCCTTTTCATTAGTTTTCCTAAATTAATTCTGTTAGGTCCTAGTGCCCCTGATGAGGTGGTGGTGAGATATTCGAACGGCGGCCCTGTTAGGGTTGTTCGTCCTTCAGAAGTTGAAGGAGCTGCGTTTCAGAGTAATTTATATTCTGAGTATGATAAATATGGGACTCCTTCCAGATCCTTGCCTTGTGAGGGATTTGAGATTTGTAGCTGCAAAAAATTGCTTATGTCTGCGATTGAGGTATTTATACTTCTCTCAGTCTTCTTCTTCTTCTTCTTCTTCTTCTTCTTCTAGTACCATATACATGTTTCGTCTTGCACGTAGCTTATAGCTTTTACATGATCTCCATCAGTTTTCTGGAATTGGAAACCGAATGATATAACTAGAGCACTTGTTACGTCAGTTCCTATGAATAAAATCAACTTCTGCTTGATTGGCTAGCGCTGTATTGCGATTAAATAGAGAAATCAAGCCAATATTTTGAATGAAAACCTCTTCATGTTTATTTATTTTTATTGTTTTTATGCTAGACAACCCTATTTGATGGGTGTGAAAGTCCCGTCAGTTTGTCTTGCCGCCATTTCTTGGAACTTTATTGTGGTGTTGAGGTGGACATTGGTGCGTTAAAGAAAGGCTCGACTTGCAGTGGTTCGGTTCAAAAATGAACATCCTCAACAATGGCTTGCTCAAAGCTCTGGATATTGTGAAACCCTTTCTTATGTCTTATTTGTTGTTTTCATTGCTTTTGCATGCATGGTTTGTAATCTCTTCGTAATTCCAAAGTGACATGCAATGCACTCCTAATTCCATATGCTTTTGTCGATGCAACGGAGCGGCTTAATTACTTTGTGGTATCGAATTGGAGGTAGTCATAGATGTGGTATGCTTTTCCACGAGCTCTTATTCAATTGGGACCCAACGTTCTTGTATGGGACCTACGAATCGTAGAACCCCTGATTTAAAGAAACACATGCAGCCAGTGGTGGATGTATATGGGATCAAGGTGGTTCCGAGGATTCTTCAAATGTATGTTACAAGTCCTTTTTGTGTTTACTAAGTGTTTGATGTAACGTTTGCTAGATATACCTCGATAAATTGCATCGATAACACTCGAAAAATTATCTCGATACCAAACGACGTAGTACTAGACTGCCTACGTATCCTTGATGAAATCAAAAGACGCAGTTCGTTAATGGTTTGAATTTTTGGGGCTTTAGCAAGTGAATGACCTCACTAAAATTTGGTACTTTTGGATTTGTGCGGTTGCATCTAGATTGAATTTCTAGATTACTTATGTATCATTGACGGAATCAAATTTGATTTTGATGGGTTTTGTTTGGATTTTGGATTGGCTTTTTGCCATTTTAGAATGATTTTGTGTTACTTGAGAAATTTGGGACAACTCTATGCCGTTTGAGACTTAACACGGTTTCGTGCCGTTTGCGATTTGACGCGGTTTCGTGCCATTTGAGACTTGACGCGGCTTGTGTCATTTTTGGTTTAATATGTGAATGACGGATTAATTTGAAAGGATTTAGGCCCTTTGTACGATTTCGAATTCTAGAACTTGATCGAATGGGTGTTTGACGCATTGAAGAACCTTCATGGTATTCGTACCATTAGAAAATTTGGAATTTGGAGTTGGAGTTGTAGGCTTGATACCATTTGGGTTTGGATAATTAAGAGGTCAAAAGACCCATTAACATGGAATTTGTGTGTGATGATTTGAAAGGAAAAGTTCGGCTAAACCACACAAAATGGGTAACTTAATTTGGTACCGAATTCGCCATCCACGAGATTTGAACCCAATACCTCTCATTCCCAAACGAAAAGGAATACCACCATACAGTTTCAAGCACTCGGCTTATTCAATTTCAGATAGAAGTGCTCACCAAGTCTTTTAATAAGAGTACTCAATCACAAACCATTCATATCTACGTTTCAAAATATAGAACTCTGTAGCTTATATTGCAACCATAATGCAAAAACAGTTCTCCATAAAGAAAGGCTCGACTTGCAGTGGTTCGGTTCGGTTCAGAAAAGAAGATCCGCAACAATGGCTTGCTCAAAGCTCTGGATATTGTGAAACCCTTTCTTACGTCTTATTTGTTGTTTTCATTGCTTTTTCATACATGGTTTGTAATCTCTTCATAATTCCAACATGACATGCAATGCACTCCTAATTCCATATGCTTTTGTCGATGCAACGGAGCGGCTTAATTACTTTGTGGCATCGAATTGGAGGTAGCCATAGATGTGGTATGCTTTTCCACGAGTTTTTATTCAAACTTCTTGCAGAAGATTGATGTAAACATGTACTTGTCGTTAAATTTAGTTTGCAAATTTAGTCTACCTAGCATTACTCGTGATAAAATTCACCACTCAAAACTCGAAAGTGGTGAATATCATTAGACAAGCTCACCCAACTCATGGTCTGGTACACCAAACTACATAGTACAAACACCAGTTTCACGCAGGCATTCCGAAGATAACGACACCAATTACATATGTTTTCAAGTATAAAAAGGAAGAAAATTAAAAGACTATCATTCACAACGACAATCCATATCCAGAGCATGAGTCGAAATCAAATAGTAACTGTCAAACAAACGAAGGAATTCAACGTGAATTCCAGTTGATGCAAGCTAAGTCTCCAAAAACAGCAAATCACAGGAGGCAAATGGGGAGATAATCAACTCTCACCGAAGCAATTAGAGACCCTGCTCGACACAGTAATCGCCCAGCCTCTCAACGACTATGTTGCACCGCCCAGGAGTCACAGGTTCATCATATATACCGATTAACAGGGCCTGGCTGGTCTTCTTGATAGTAATTCCACCCGAACCCTGACACAGTAGACCCATCACGTCAATAGAAATATCACAGAGTTAAACAAAATCAAACATCTGCACCTATAAAGTAGTACTATGTGGTTTCAAAATCTCCCCATCTTCGACGCAAAATTCTATGCTATTACCAACACTTAACCGCAATCAATCAAAACGACATTCATGTCACCAAGGAGTTCTGTATTCCACCATCTCTGAATTTAAGCTAATAGCATTGGCATCTGGTAAGAGCAGGCTTCCAAAACCTCACCTTCTTTCCTCGAATGACAGCGCAGGGTTCACCCTGGATCACCATATACTTCGTCCCACCAAGGAATAATCCAGTTGGGGCAAGCGTTCTGGGTTGATCGAAATCTTTCAGAATTGCAGCAATCTCCTCAGGCTTAATCTATCACAACAATCAAACAACAAAATCACCCCGTCGAACAAGATACTCAGCAACATACCAAAAAAATAAACCAATGTGTTCTGAGCGTTTCGATTTACACTCTAATCTAAACAGTAATACAGTCAAAGTAAATCAAGCATCTGATTCAAATCAAGAACAATTACTCCGAGTTAATCAGATGAAAAACCACATAAACACTTTAATTAAGTTCATCATTTCTCTATCAAGTTCAAATCCTATGCATGTCATCGATCGGATTAGAAAAAGTTAAAGAGAACATAACAAAAAAATATTCGTGAGAGAGTTCCTTGTATGACCAACTTGAGTTGACAAGACTCACTTGAGTATTAACATTTATCATGGCGTTGAGGTGCTGAATCTTGCAGAATGCGATGGAAGCTTCAATGAACCAACTTCTTTCAATTTGATCAGTGTTTACCGGACCAGAGGACTTCTTAGAGAGGAATATGCTTGCAATGTTGTACACTACTGACAGGAGCAAGCATTGCATATCACCTGTGCTGCTCATCGGAATAGTGTCCTGCAAGCATATGATATAATTACGTACTGCACAAAACATGAAATTACAAAATCTGTAGACTGATCCATTAAGTTATTGACTTGTGAATTGTGAACACCTAATTCTTTGTTTGATTGGAAAAAATGTACTGATTTTTGGTAATCATGATCGAGCATCAAAGCTATTTATACATGAATATCGATTGACTTACAAAATCCCCAGATTGATCTATCCAGTTCTTCACTTGGGAAACACATTGAGAAATAGACTTCACTTCCTCGGCAACCAATAAATTCCAGCACTGCTTGCTTGAACTTTCTTGTGTGTCTATGTCAGAAGCATAGCGAGTGTTTGATCCTGATTTCAGTAGTAAGGATTTACAGGATTCAAGGCATTCACCAATCCCTGCAGCTGCCATAAGGATTTGCAATTTCCGCTGATGGCAATTCAAATAAACATCAACATCCATAGGTCTCTGATACAAGAGACCTCTACTAGCAGCCTCCTCTAAAAGCAAATGAGCCACAGGGAAAGCACCATAGTTATGTGTTGTTTTTTTCAATAAATCTGGACATATCAGCCTATTCGGTATCGCATGGATTGGCTTGATCCGGACATGAAACAGAAGTATCAGTAGAATCTTTGCTTCCCGATCTACCAGCAACAATAGCTTTATAATAATATGACCGATGTCTCATAAAAAAAAGAACTTGAGCTTTTCACAGAGCTTTCCGATATAGTAAGCATGTGACCAATCTTGCCTGATACAGAAGAGAGCAGAGGCAGATTACCATTTGATTATGGCACATGAGGTGGTTGGTTTTTGTCTGGAAAAATGAAACTAGGTAGAAAAGAGGGCATACTTGTGAGCAAAAGCTCTTTTTAAAGTGTCTCGTTGTTTTCCCACAAAACATCGTCCATGCTGCATCCTTCACAGATACAACAGTTCACGATACACTTCCTTCCTCCCATGTTCATAGGGATTGATCACTTCTATCCTTTAACTGCACAAAATTTCAAATTGTGGGTATATAACTATGTATGAATAGGCAAAGCTCCATAGCAAATATAGGAGGCTTATAATTGGTCCAATGGCATAAAGGAAAACAAAAGATGAAGAGCATAGGCAGATGCAAAAGATGATGAGCATAGGCTGATACATTTTTACTACACGAATCATACACATAGTCTAAGCATTCGAGAATACTAGCAATAAAGTCTTATCATTCATTAGTCAATCAATCAAGTAAAGAAAGAATGCTACAACGCCTTGTCATTAGAACCCGTATGTGGAAAGAAGGCTACAACGCCTTGTCATTTGAACCCTTGTGATAAATTGTAATGATGAGCATAAGCAAGGATGAAGCCAGAGATTTGTAATGAGCGGGGTGTTGGAACTTTACAATTAGCAAGAACCCTAAATTACAATATACATACATGTATCTGAACAAGAACTTGGCTATGAAATGAATTCAACCGAAATGCATTTGTTAGAAAGAAATAACTCTCACCTTTGGGTATGGACATTGACGCAATGATCAAGCACCATCACATTGAGGGACAAGTTCAGAACTCAAGAAACAACGCTGGGCATCTTCATTGGGTAGACTTGGATGGGCATGCCTGATAAAGCCTCAATGGGGACCTTATGTTCTCACTAGAACAGGGCTAGTTTTCAGATAATAGAACGTATTCCTCTTGAGTAGGGACAAATCCTCTTATAGATGTAAACCCTCCTATCACGAAAGCAGTTTGGCAACCAGCACATCCAAAAAAAAAAATCCAACGTGAGGGCTATCCACTTACTCGCATGTCATCCTTATTGTCCTACTTTCAAGGGATATAGTTTAATCAATTATTGACTCTAACTGATTTCAAGTTTAACGTCACTTGACCTTAAGATGATAAGTTAAAGTCCAATTAGGTTCCAACGGGGGCATCATCAAACAACAAAGTTACAATTAAAAATCTCAAGAATTTATTGAACAAAACACTAATATATTAATCCATAAAAAATTTCATACAACATATTACAATATTTCTCAAATCGTTTTCATGTTTTGAAAGCGTTGCATAATAATATCATTATCAATACCATTAAATGTCTTTTTATATAAAAATAATCATTTTATCATTCATCCATTGATCTCTAAATTAGAAAGATAAATTCTAAATTGAAATGCCAAAAACAAATTAATGAAGTCGTATAAAATACCTTGTGGAGTAAAATTCTTGTGTTGAATTTTGATAATTGATTACTTGAACTCCAATTGTTTATAACACTCCAAATTCAATTGAGTTTTGGTTGAATGAAAGGGGAGGAAAAATCTGGAGAAGTTGAGGGTTGGAATTGCTTTGCCATACGTGGTGGGATGAGTTTTGTGTGGATTAACGGCCTAGGGTTAGAAAAACAAGGAGGCACAATTCAATTAATTGTTAATTAAATTGTCATCATATAGGGCATTTGGGATCCAAAACGGTAAACTAGTTTAGGGCTGGTTATTGAGAATTGGAACGCAACCATACACTTTTTTTTATTCTTTAAATGAGTAGGGGCATCCACCCCACTAAGCCTACACTAGCTCCGTCCTTGAGCATAGGCACATGCAATGTATGCAAACACATGGAATTTTTTTAAAAAAAAAAAAGGAGAGAGAGGGGAGGAGCTCACAGAAGAAGCCCTTGCATAATGGAGTATGTACAAAATCATCAGCACACTGTTCCTTTGTCTGGTAATCACCGGGGCTATATTTTTGTGCCTACAGTACTCATCTTCAGAGGATGAATCACATCTATTTTTTGGACCATATTTAACCCAATCATCGTGCAAAATTTGGACAATTAATTAAATACCAAGGCAACAACATATAATAAAAATTTATATGAAAAATGTAACTTTAATGAAAAGCTCTCGGTACTGTTCATTTTAATGAAAAACCATATTTTTACACTGAAAAAATCAATTATGGTACTATTTATTTTACCCTTTATTTTATCCTTATCGTTAAAACTCAAAGTTATTAAACATTTTTATTAGTTTTATTTATGAAAAATTCAACATCAGAGGCAAAGCCAGCACTCCCATAATTAATAAAAATATTCAACTGTCCCATCAAGTCTCAAATAAACAAACTTCAAATAGGAAAAGTCCAAAAAGTCAGAACAAAATTTTAAACAAAGTCCTTCTGAAAATAGTATTTTTCCAGGGCTCACCTTGATCATCCGTATTCCTGCAAATTTCAAAAATAAAAAAAATAAAAAAAAATTCTCAAAGATAGATCCTTTGGAGAAACCCAAGATGCGCATTTTCGACGTCGTGTGTAAACTCACCATGTTTGCTGAGCTCTCCCACATCCTTATGGCTCTTCCTGCTTTAAGAGAGGTGCTCAAGACGTTGACTCCGTATGAGGCCCTGGATTGCATGTTGAAGAAAAAGGGAGAGAAGTGGGACCCGAGCAGGGGCTACAAACAACAGGACCGCTCAAGGGATGAGATGACAAATGGCTGGTGCAGGGAGATAAGGACCATAGTGTGTGCAGATGCAAAGGGACAGAAACCAGAGTAATCGGTCGGAGAGAGCAAATCCAAGAAGGAAAAGAAATCGGCGGGGGAAAGCAAATCTAACAAGGAAAAGGAATCGGCGGGAGAGAGCTAGGTATCTTCGGGCGGAGACGACTGAGCGGGTAATACTAATTTAACTAACAAAAAAATTAGTATTACCCGCTCAGTCGCCTTCGCCCGAAGATACCTCGCTCTCTCCCGCCGATTCCTCTTCCTTGTTGGATTCACTCTCTCCCTCCAATTCCTTTTCATTCTTGGATTTGCTATCTCCTACCGATTCATCTGGTTTCTGCCCCTTTGCCTCTCCAACTACTATGGTCCTTATCTCCATGCACCAACCATTTGTCATCTCATCCCTGGAGCAGTCCTCCTGTGTGTAGCCCCTGCTCTAGTCTCACTTCTCTCCCTCTTTCTTCAACATGTAATCCAGGGCCTCATACGGAGTCAACGTCTTGAGTGCCTCCCTCAGAGCAGGTAGAGCCAGAAGAATGTGAGAAAGCTTCACAAACAAGGTGAGCTTGCACACGGCGTCAAAAATGCGCATCTTGGGTTTCTCC
Source organism: Cotoneaster glaucophyllus (assembly GCA_036320875.1). NCBI lineage: Eukaryota > Viridiplantae > Streptophyta > Magnoliopsida > Rosales > Rosaceae > Cotoneaster > Cotoneaster glaucophyllus. The sequence continues at coordinate 18,187,256 of CM070072.1, forward strand.
AAAGGATCTATCTTGGAGAATTCAGAGGCATTATCCGGATGCATGCGGAGTTCGACAACCCCCTTAGCCATCTTGACATCCTCCTTCATAATCACTTGAAAAACCTTGGCATTGTGTTTCTTATGTCTGAAGCACATCTTGGACAACCTCCACGCGGCCACCGTGCCATTCAGATGAACTATGTTGATTTTGTTTGGATTTTTTCTTTCAGGAGCAAAAACGGGCAGTGAGCAAAAACGGATATCACATCTTTTATAGTGTACACCTAGGGTTATGAGGATGGGTTCATGCCCCCAGCCAGAATATGCTCACAGCTACCAACCAGATGGTACGGTAAATAATATTAAACAACATTAAATAATATTAAATTTATAGAACATTAAAGAACACAATCTCCACCATAGTACTACTTGAAAATATTGAATTGAAAGAGATATTGGAAAGGACAAAGCTGAAGGTGTGTGAATTATAGCCCAATATCCACCCTATTTATGGGCATTGAAAGCTGAAGATAAGAAGTGCCACGCAGATAAAAATCCTATCTAAAATTCCCACAACCAATTACATTTCGACACGTGGCACTCAAAATCCTATCTGAAAAATTATTAAGATTACATATCAAAAAAATATCTGAAGAGTTACTCACATATCGACACGTGGCACTCGAAATCGGAGAAGTAAAATTATTGAGATTCCATATTGTGGAGCCAAAAATAATCAAGAGGCGACATGTGGATTTTTCGGTTAAAAGGACAAAATTACCCTCGAGACACACCGAAATTCCTAAGCCTGAGCAGTGGACAATCATCTCTCAATCAAGTCAAAAGTGCCCAAATATGTATTTATTTATAACCTATTTCACCCATCCCTCATCATATCTTCTCCACAAGGTAACCTCTAAATCATTCATTTTTTATTATATTAATTAGCTAATTAATTGATTAATTATTCAATTAATTTGCAAATTAAACACAAATCATGAACTTCACCCACAAATCCATCCAAGTGGCTGGTCTATCTCCTCCCAAGGTGGCCGGCCACACCCTTATATAAACACATTCATTCTCTCCAAAACTCAATTACAACTCATTGAATTTAATGACTAAGATCTAATATGATCAAATTCAACGATAAATAAGAAATTTAAAGGTTCAAATTCAAATCCAATGGCCAAAGTAATTAAAAAAAAAGTTATTTTATGTATTTCATATTCTTTCATAGTGTTCCACAAATTTCATGATATCAATTTAAAAAAAATTCAATATTTATCGGAATTTAAATATTTTTCGGTTAAATTAGGATACTATGCATAATTTTTCTTTTAAGAAAAGTTACTTTAAGAAAACAAATTATCCTAAATTCATTCTTTAATATTTTCGGGCTAAAAATTTAGGCTTCATTGGATTAGCCTTTCTCTAAATATATATGTTTTGACTATTAATTTGCACCAAAGTAGAGAGCATCTCTAAGGAAGGAGTTAAAAAAGTTCAAATTAGTAATAGTAGTAAAAAAAGTTAAGATTATTATTTTTCAACCGAAATGTCAGTCGTGTTCGTGTCGTTTTCGTGTAACACCTGTTATCTTAACGGGTCGTGTCGTGTCGCACCTGTTATCTTAACGGGTCCTTAACAGGTCGGGTCACTTTACCCAACGGGTAAAGTGACCCGACCCGTTATGACCTGTTAAGAAAAATATATATTTTTTTTTAAATTTGCGCATACCACACATTGTCACATAAATATAACTTCAAAACATTAAAACACATTTATCGTTTAAGTACTACATCTACACTCGAAAATAAGAGTTTAATAAAATTGTTAAATTAATATATATATATATATATATATATATATATATAATTATTATAGTTTATTTATACTTTTATTAAGTATAACATAAGATTTTGTGGTATCCATCCACTATGTGCAAATATATTAAATTGAAGATCGAATTCATTCATTGTATTCATATAGGGTCAAGGAGTGTAGCTGTAAAAAATCATCAAAATCGGAGTTAAAATAACCGTTAAATCGTGATTTTTCGTTTATAACCGTCAAAAAGTTTTGTCCCGTTACTTGATCTCTGAATGTTTGTTTTTTTCAATTTTTGGCGTATGCGATCTCGAAGCATATACAAACAAGTTTGACGGTTGGATCGTTGAAAAAAATTTATATAGAATGCGTATCTCATCAAAACAATAGATTCACTAACACTTAAGAGTTTATTCATACTTTCATTAAGTATAACATAAGATTTTGTGGTATCCACTAATGTAAATATTTTAAATTGAAGATCGAATTCATTCATTGTATTCATATAGGGTCAAGGAGTGTAGCTGTAAAAAATAATCAAAATCGGAGTTAAAATAACCGTTAAATCGTGATTTTTCGTTTATAACCGTCGAAAAGTTTTGTCCCGTTACTTAATCTCTGAATGTTTGTTTTTTGCAATTTTTGGTGTATGCGATCTCGAAGCATATACAAACAAGTTTGACGGTTGGATCGTTGAAACTAGTTTTGTAGAATGCGTATCTCATCAAAACAATAGATTCACTAACACTTAAGAGTTTATTCATACTTTCATTAAGTATAACATAAGATTTTGTGGCATCCACTAGTGTAAATATTTTAAATTGAAGATCGAAATTATTCATTGTATTCATATGGGGTCAAGGAGTGTAGCTGTAAAAAAATCATCAAAATCGGAGTTAAAATAACCGTTAAATCGTGATTTTTCGTTTATAACCGTCAAAAAGTTTTGTCCCGTTACTTGATCTCTGAATGTTTGTTTTTTTCAATTTTTGGCGTATGCGATCTCGAAGCATATACAAACAAGTTTGACGGTTGGATCGTTGAAAAAAATTTACATAGAATGCGTATCTCATCAAAACAATAGATTCACTAACACTTAAGAGTTTATTCATACTTTCATTAAGTATAACATAAGATTTTGTGGTATACACTAGTGTACATATTTTAAATTGAAGATCGAATTCATTCATTGTATTCATATAGGGTCAAGGAGTGTACCTATAAAAAATCATCAAAATCGGAGTTAAAATAACCGTTAGATCGTGATTTTTCATTTATAACCGTCGAAAAGTTTTGTCCTGTTACTTGATCTCTGAATGTTTGTTTTTTGCAATTTTTGGTGTATACGATCTCGAAGCATATACAAACAAGTTTGACGGTTGGATCGTTGAAACTAGTTTCGTAGAATGCGTATCTCATTAAAACAATAGATTCACTAACACTAGAGAGTGTATTCATACTTTCATTAAGTATAACATAAGATTTTGTGGTATCCACTAGTGTAAATATTTTAAATTGAAGATCGAATTCATTCATTGTATTCATATAGGGTCAAGGAGTTTACCTGTAAAATATCATCAAAATCGGAGTTAAAATAACCGTTAAATCGTGATTTTTTGTTTATAACCGTCGAAAAGTTTTGTCCCGTTACTTGATCTCTGAATGTTTGTTTTTTGCAATTTTTTGCTGATGCGATCTCGAAGCATATACAAACAAGTTTGATGGTTGGATCATTGAAATTAGTTTCGTATAATTTGTATCCCATAAAGTTGAATGGTATGTGTGTGTGTGTATATATATATTTAGTATACTTACGGGCCTTCTTTCTTCCTAACCCAGTGGATATGTGTGCAAACATGGTTCCTCTGGGATCTGGGTTCGAAGGTTGGTGTCCATTAAGATGGTGAATGCGACGATGATGATGATCCACCAAGGAAAAATCTATTTATTTTGTACATACTTATTATATTTTTTAGGAGTATAAAATTTAATTTAAAATCTAATACATACATATATATATATATATAATTATTATAGTTAATATTTTGGGAGTATAATTATTCAAGTACATATAATTATTATAATTATTATAGTTAATTTAATATATATATATATATATATATATATTATAGTTTTTAGGGGTATAAAATTGTTAAACTAATATATATAATTTTTATAGTATTTTTTTAGGGTTATAAAATTATAAAATTAATAATCTGATTATCGTGTTTCGTGTTACCCACGTGTATACCCGAACCAACCCGTTATCTTAACAGGTGCTTATCGGGTTACCCGATAACGACCCGATTCGTTATCGTGTCGACCCGAACACCTGTTAATTTCGTGTCGTGTCGTGTCGGGTTATCGGATCGTGTCAGGAATTGCTAGGCCTAATTATGACATAGAATGGCAGTAGGGTTACTATCAAATTTGACAAAGCTTCAAATTTATTTTTAGTGATTAATAAATGATTTTGATCATTTTAATTATATTTTCTGTTTAAAAAACTTATTAAAATTATGAAAAGCAAATAATATAATGTATAATAGTTTGAATTTTACATATCAAATGGAGAACAAAATTTGATAAAAGTTTAAGAGTTCATTTGTATGTTCTTTTAAAATAATTGAAAGCGTTTTCAGAAAAAATCTTTTTGGGTTCCAAAAGCCCTTGAAATACTTTATGTAAAGCGAATTCTAAAGTGCATCCCATGGGATACCGTACAGGACATGAAACAGATGTATTAGTCGCTTCCTGATCTACCAGCAACAAAAGGTTCTAGATATTGAACTACAACCTTGGCCTGATCCTTACCATTAGCAAATTCATTATCTTCTTTCCGCGGTTTACAGCTTCTAAGCCTTTCAAGAGGAGTGCTCCGCCTTTCCTGTGGTTGGAAGTCTACAAAATTTGTTGCTTTTTCTATAACAACACCTTCTTTCAGTGTTACAATCACCAAATACAGCATTTCCACTGATTGGGGATTGTATTTGGTGATTGTAACACCAAATTTCCTTTCCTCAAATCCTATGGTACTCTCTGAGGTAGGAGATAAATGCAAAATTAATCTGACATCTCCAGATCGGTGTGATTTTGCGTCCCCCATCTCAGACTGACACCCATTCAACGGGAGTAAGATATCCAAGAGTGCATCAACAAGAGCAGCCCATGAAGCTTCTGCAAGGTTCAGATCTATGATCTGCTTCCACTTCTTGGATGCAACGGCCCTCCTCTAGATTTTCATCAGTAGCTTTTCTCTTGTCAACAAAATTTTGACGGGAGAGAGAGAGAGAGAGAGGAGCATGCCTGAGCTTCTTTGGTGGGAGGCTCCCATTTGCCTTTGGACTCCTTATGATTGATAGCTGCAATCGAGAACTGAAAAAGCATAGAAATTCAGAACCCGAACACCGAAACAAAATTGGGAAAAACTAAATTAAATTAAATAAACTTGAAAGTGGTGAATATCTTTAGACAAGCTCGCCCAACTCATGGTCTGGTAAACCAAACTACATAGTGCAAACACCCGTTTCACGTAGGCATTCTGGAGATAATGACACCAATTACATACGTTTTCAAGTGAAATGATGAAAATAAACTTTGGGGATAATAATTGTAAAATTAAAAGACTATCATTCACAACGACAATCCATATCCAGAGCATGAGTTGAAATTAAATAGTAACTGTCAAACAAAAGAAGGAATTCAACGTGAATTCCAGTTAATGCAAGCTAAGTCTCCAAAAACAGCAAATCACAGGAGGCAATTGGGGAGATAATCAACTCACGGTGGCCGCGTGGAGGTTGTCCAAGATGTGCTCCGGACATAAGAAACACAATGCCAAGGTTTTTCGAGTGATTATGAAGGAGGATGTCAAGATGGCTAAGGGGGTTGTCGAACTCCGTATGCATCCGGATAATGCCTCTGAATTCTCCAAGATAGATCCTTTGGAGAAACCCAAGATGCGCATTTTTGACGCCGTGTGCAAGCTCACCTTGTTTGTGAAGCTTTCACACGGCGTCAAAAATGCGCATTTTGGGTTTCTCCAAAGGATCTATCTTGGAGAATTCAGAGGCATTATCCAGATGCATGCGGAGTTCGACAACCCCCTTAGCCATCTTGACATCCTCCTTCATAATCACTCGAAAAACCTTGTCATTGTGTTTCTTATGTCCGGAGCACATCTTGGACAACCTCCACGCGGCCATCGTGCCATTTAGATGAACTAGGTTGATTTTGTTTGGATTTTTTCTTTCGGGAGCAAAAACGGGCAGGGAGCAAAAACAGATATCACATCTTTTATAGTGTACACCTAGGGTTGTGGGGAGGGGTTCATGCCCCCAGCTAGAATATGCTCACAGCTACTAGCCAGATGGTACGATAAATAATATTAAACAACATTAAATAATATTAAATTTAAAGAACACAATCTCCACCATAGTACTACTTGAAAAGATTGAATTGAAAGAGATATTGAAGAGGACAAAGCTGAAGGTGTGTGAATTATAGCCCAATATCCACCCTATTTATGGGCATTGAAAGCTGAAGATAAGAAGTGTCACGCAGATAAAAATCCTATCTAAAATTCCCACAACCAATTACATCTCGACACGTGGCACTCAAAATCATATCTGAAAAATTATTAAGATTACATATCAAAAAGAAATCTGAAGAGTTACTCACATATCGACACGTGGCACTCGAAATCAAAGAAGTAAAATTATTGAGATTTCATATTGTGGAGCCAAAAATAATCAAGAGGCGACACGTGGATTTTTGGGTTAAAAGGACAAAATTACCCTCGAGACACATCAGAATTCCTAAGCCTGAGCAGTGGACAATCATCTCTCAATCAAGTCAAAAGTGCCAAAATATGTATTTATTTATAACTTATTTCATCCATCCCTCATCATATCTTCTCCACAAGGTAACCTCTATATCATTTCTTTTTTATTATATTAATTAGCTAATTAATTGATTAATTATTCAATTAATTTGCTAATTAAACACAAATCATGAACTTCACCCACAAATCCATCCAAGTGGCTGGTCTATCTCCTCCCAAGGTGGCCGGCCACACCCTTATATAAACACCTTCATTCTCTCCAAAACTCAATTACAACTCTCTTGCAAAATTCTCTAAATTCTCCAAACACTTTTCTCTCAAATTTCTAATTTTGGCAGCAGAGGTTCTTTGGCAAAAGCCCCTCCCATTCATCATGGGCGTGTGAGGTATTTGGCCTCGACCTAAGGTGTTAATTGTTTTGTAGGTGCAATTTTGTCCAAGAAGGAGAATGCGGAAATTTGCATCCACACATATCGATAATAAATTTGCAAAGTTACTCACATATCGACACGTGGCACTTGAAATCCGAGACGTAAAATTATTGAGATTTCATATCGACAACAAATATGAAGAATTACTCACTTTAACTACACATGTCACTCTATCCGAAAAATTATTGAGGTATCTCATTGTCCGTACGGTCGTTGAGGAGCCTGCCGATGGTGGCCCACTTATTTCCATACTTGGCATGCGCCTCGTCGGTGATCTCATCCTCCTCATGAGTGAAGGCCTGTAGCTTCACCTCCGGCGAGAGCTGGTTATACCACTGTTGCCGGCAGGACTTGCCTGATCATCTTGGCATCGACTTGCTTGTCACTGACCAGTTGCGAGCACCGTGGCGGGGAACGAGATGTCGTAGCTTCTCGTCGTCGTCGGGGCTCCACAGACCTTTTACCCTATCCAATTCTCCTTGCGCCATCACAAAACACTCCATTGTTACCTATTCAACTCGTTGATCCATGTAGATATCCATAATCCTAGCTAACTCTAGATAAAAACTAAGTCAAAATTCAAAAGGGATAAATAATCTACGAAATTGGAGGAGAGAGATTAGGAGAGGCGGTGTGGGACAGGAGAAAGAGTCTCCGCCCTGAGAGGCTTAACAATAAAAATAAAATTTTATTTGATATGATTTTCAACTTGTAATAATAAACGGGCAAACGAGTATAGTTAAATGGGTAAGCAGTTATGGTTATGAGTAAACAATTATACGGGTATTAATCTAAACAGTTATGTGCAAATAACTGCGGTTACCCGACGATTACGATTTACATAAGTCTCTTACAGAACTGATGTCTTTGCCAGAGCCAAACTCATTAATAGACATTGTCTACTCCTCCTTCGACTTGTCTCAACTCTTTGAGGTAAAGTAGCATTCGTCCTCCATCCTGCCATCATTTAGCAACAAGTCTACTTCCTGTAAACAGGATCATTATAAAATGAGACATTTCGACACAAAAATCTTTTGGTTTCGGCAGAATTCACAAATCAGAATGATAAACAACAAACATGCATTTGAGGCATATGCATCAATATAATGTTCAGTTTCTTTTGGCAATTCAATACGCTTCCTTCCTCCCATGTTCAATGGGATTGATCACTTCTATCCTTTAACTGCACAAAATTTCAAATTGTGGGTATATAACTATGTATGAATAGGCAAAGCTCCATAGCAAATATAGGAGGCTTATGAATTGGTCCAATGGCATAAAGGAAAACAAAAGATGAAGAGCATAGGCAGATGCAAAAGATGATGAGCATAGGCTGATACATTTTTACTACACGAATCATACACATAGTCTAAGCATTCGAGAATACTAGCAATAAAGTCTTTATCATTCATTAGTCAATCAATCAAGTAAAGAAAGAATGCTACAACGCCTTGTCATTAGAACTCGTATGTGGAAAGATGGCTACAAGGCCTTGTCATTTGAACCCTTGTGATAAATTGTAATGGTGAGCATAGGCACATGCAATGTATGCAAACACATGGAATTTTAATAAAAAAAAAAAGGGAGAGAGAGAGAGGGAGCTCACAGAAGAAGCCTTTGCATAAGGGAGTATGTACTGCAAAACATCAGCACACTGTTCCTTTGTCTGGTAATCGCCGGGGCTAGTATTTTTGTGCCTACAGTACTCATCTTCATAGGATGAATCACATCTAATATTTGGACCATATTTAACCCAATCATTGTGCAAAATTTGGACAATTAATTAAACAGCAAGGCAACAAAATATATATGAAAAATTCAACATCAAAGGCAAGCATTCCCATAATTAATAAAAATATTCAACTGTCCCATCAAGTCTCAAATAAACAAACTTCAAATAGGAAAAGTCCAAAAAGTCCGAACAAATAAACAAAGTCCTTCTGAAAATAGCATTTTTCCGCGACTCACCTTGATCATCCGTATTCCTGCAAATTCAACAACAAAAAAAATTCTCTAAGATAGATCCTTTGGAGAAACCCAAGATGCGCATTTTCGACGCCGTGTGCAAGCTCACCGTGTTTACAAAGCACTCCCACATTCTTCTGGCTCTTCCTACTCTGAGGGAGGCGCTCAAGACTTTGATTTTGTATGAGGCACTGGATTACATGTTGAAGAAAGAGGGAGAGAAGTAGGACTCGAGCAGGGGTTACACACAGCAAGACTGCTCCAGGGATGAGATGACAAATGGTTGGTGCAGGGAGATAAGACATAGTGCGTGGAGAGGCAAAGGGTCAAAACCAGAGGAATCGGCCGAAGAGAGCAAATCCAAGAAGGAAAATGAATCAGCGAAAGAATGAATCCAATAAGGAAGAGGAATCGACAAGAGAAAGCAAGTTCCCATCAATTCCTCTTCCTTGTTGGATTCGCTCTCTCGCCGATTCCTTTTCGTACTTGGATTTTCTATCTCTGGCTGATTCCTCTAGTTTTGTCACTTTGCCTCTTCATGCACTATGGTCCTTATCTCCCTGCACCAGCCATTTGTCATCTCATCCCTGGAGCGGTCATGCTGTGCGTAGCCCTGCTCGGATCCCACTTCTCTCCATTTTTCTTCAACATGTAATCCAGTGCCTCATACGGAGTCAACGTCTTGAGCGCCTACCTCAGAGCATGAAGAGCCATAAGGATGTGGGAGAGCTCCGCAAACACGGTGAGCTTGCACGGTGTCGAAAATGCACATCTTGGGTTTCTCCAAAGGATATATCTTGGAGAATTCAGAGGCATTATCTGGATGCATGCAGACAACCCCCTTGGCCAGCTTGACATCCTCCTTCAGAATCACTCGAAAAACCTTGGCATTATGTTTCCCATGTCCGGAGCATATCTTGGACAACCTCCATGCGGCCATCGCACCGCTCAGACGAACCATGATGATTTTGTTTGGATTTGTTCATTCGGAAGCAAAAACAGAAATCACATCTTTTATAGTGTACACCTAGGGTTGTAGGGAGGGGTTCATGCCCCTAGGGTTGAAAAAAGTGGATGTGCACATATTCCAATTCAATAAGCAATTAATTCTTGGATTGAAAAGGATTGGATGAAATTGGGTCGAAATTTGAAGAGAAAGCCAAATAAAAATGGAGTTTTTAGTAGAACTGCCACATGAAGTAGTGGAGCTAAGTATGCACCCCGAAAGTGTCCACTTTCGGGAAGTTGGACCCGCTCGAGAAACCAAGGCTCTGACTTTTTCATGCTATATGCAAATTCACTGTCTTTGCTGAGCTCTCGAATTTGCTATTAGCTCTTCTGACTTTTCCAGAGGCCTTGAAGACGCTAAAGTCATAGGAAACTCTGGAGCATGTCATCTAGAGGGTGGGAAAGCTCTGGGCTCCGGAAAGCTCTGAAGATACTAATGTCATACGAAGCTCTCTCTCTTTTAGGGATGACATAAACTAGAGCTTCGTATGGCATTAGCATCTTCAGGTCTCCCGAAGCATCTAAAGAGCTAACATCAAATGGCAAAGTTCAGTAAAAACAATGGATTTACCCACAGTGGTAGAAACTCGGAGCTTTAACTTCTCTAACAGGTCCAACTTGACGAAAGTGGATGCATTCTCGGGGTGCATAATGAGCTCCATTACCCTTTTGGCAAGGAGGAGAAGGAGAAAAAAAAAATTAACTTTAAAATTCAGTGATCGGTTCCAATAGAGTCCACACTTATTTTTATTTATTTCATTATTTGGTATTTCTTAAAACTCAAAAGTCGACTCTATGTTTGGAGTTCAGGCACGTCACACACTTTTACATTTCTACGCTCTCGCATATAAAGAAAGCACATGATTCAAGATATTTTCAACAACTCCTTTGAGAATAACTCTCTCTCTTCCCAACTAAAGGTAGTAGATGTGGCCTCTTCTACACCAAGCATTTGTCTTGGTAATTTATATTTATATTAAGGGTAATTCATTTCACACTTCAATACTCTGAAGTAAATTTTTAAATTCTCATATATCAAATTTTTGTATCCCAACGTTATACTAAAGTTTGAGATTTTTGTGACACTTTTAAACTTCTACTATCACTGGACTAATAATAATAATAATAATAATAATAAACAATGGAATTTGATAGTTCATCATTAACAGTGAATGAAAGTTGCGAAGAAACTTGAGAGGTTTTATGCTCTGGCCATTGAAAAGATTATTTGCATTTTTGAAATAGCGTTTTTGTGAGATCCCACATCGCCCAGGGGAGTGATCCTCATATGTATATTCTCATCCCTACTTAGCGCGAGGCCTTTTGGGAGCTCACTGGCTTCGGGTTCCATCGGAACTCCGAAGTTAAGCGAGTAGCGCGCGAGAGCACTCCCATGATGGGTGACCCACTGGGAAGTTCTCGTGTGAGTTCCTAGAAACAAAACCGTGAGGGCGTAGTCGGGGCCCAAAACGGACAATATCGTACTACGGTGGTGGAGCGGGCCCGGGAAGTGATGGACCCCGGGCCGGGATGTGACAGTTTTAATATCTTTATTTTATTGGTCCTCTCGTGCCAATTTCGAAATGAATAAAAGAATTGATTCTTCACGCTTAGTTCTAATTTTACAATAGTGATAATTTGATTCTTGGTAGTAAATAAGTGAGAAAATAGAATTTGTTTCTTCGTCTTTACAAAAAAATAAAAAAATAAAAAATAAATAAATAAGTAGGAGTAATTATTTGTGACACATTCACTAACAAAAATCCTTTTGTACCAAATCATTTATTAAGAAAAATAAATATACTTAACTCAAAAGTAGAAAAAGAAATAATAGTAATCTAGTCCCGAACGTCCACCATTTATATTTAATATTAAATTAATTAAAATTATTAATATTAATTAATATTATGAGCGAACGACGGGAATTGACTTTTGCTCCATGACTTCGTACATGTTTAGTGCACATTTCATTCTATCGATGTAATGATTCACAAGAATGACGTTCAATAAACTTGATAGCATAACATAATTATGTTTATATACTCTAGTAAAGGTTTTGCTCTTAATCAAGAAAATACCATTACAAAATTCTTTCTTTAGAATATTGAATCTTGGAAAATTAATGGTCTTAACTTCACCTAAAGCCAAAGTCCTGGCCTCCATATAAACACCTCTTAAGGCTTCCCATTCTCATAATTAAGTATTATCATTACTTCCTATACGTGTTTCCTAAGACCATCTCCAATCGTTGAGCTAAAAGCCAAATTTTTTAACCTGAAAAATTTAGCTTTTAATCCAGAAACAGTTTTTCTGCTCCAACCCTTCTGGCCTAAAATGTTAGTCTGGGATTATTAAAAAATGAACTTAGGCTATTTTTTTTCTTAAATTAATTTTTTTAAAATAAATATGTAGACTATCGTAAATTAATTTTATGAACATTTTAATCTAAAAATATTTAAATTCCGATAAATATTGAAAAATCACTAAATTTTCTACAAAGCAAGCTTCAACTTTCACCAAACTCTTCTCGGGGGCCTTGCAAAAGAAGGAGATGGGGTCATTTCATTGACACCTTCATCTCCAGCATTTGCCTGTGCGGCTTCACGTTGAAATAATCTTTCCCATTGTTGGTCCGCATCGGTTCTCCACCTCAGACAATCCTTGAGGACATCCCAAGCACGTTGCAACTTAAAAACTTGATTTTTTGGTGTTACTCTTGTCTCGTAAATTTCCATTGCTTTGTCACCCTATGCAAAAAATACATAAAAATAATTAGTTGCAAAATAATAGTATGTACATGACAGATAAAATATCAAGAACAAAACTCACAATTTCTGTGGCGCTCCTCCCACTAGCCATGTCAACCACGGCTCTCTCCAAGCTTCCCTTTCATAGTCTTCCACCGTTCATAAACACCACCACCGTCCCGCCCACCGCCATTGCAGTTTTCTTGAAACTTTGCAATGATTTTACCCCACAAAACCTTCTTATTTTGATTTGTGCCAACTGCACCATCTTCGCTAATAGAAACCCATGCCAAGCATAAAGCAACATCTTCCTCACATGTCCAATTACGACCTCTAATATGCTCTCTCGTCATGTTGAACAATTTGGAAATGGAAAGAAATGGTAGAAAGATAAATTGGAAGAATTGTAGGAGAAAATTGAGTTTTGTGTGGATGTTTGAACAAATACATAGGTATTTATAGAGTTTTTGGGTGAATTTTGAGTTAAATAAAAAAAAATTAATTATTTTAGCTGTTAGATTTAAATTTGGGACGTTAGATCTTTTTTTTTACCGTTAGATTTGATTATATTCGATCTCAGCCGTTGGATTCAATGTATTTTAAAATAACATATTCTAAAAAAAAATTAAATTTGAATCTGGACCATTGGATCAACCAACGGTTCTTTAAGCCCAGCCCTTGGATGTGAATTATAGCCGTTGGGAATAATTGGGTGGCCGACACACTGCCTGACATCGGGGCCCAACCTATCGGGAAACCCTTGCAAGCCCACCGCGTGGGGCGCGTTGGTGTGTAGGCGGCCGAGACTGGCCCAAGTGCCAACGAGTCCACTCGCATGAGGGGGGAATTTAGGGGGGGGGGGGTATTTGGCCCAACTTTAGCATTTGGCTTTTAGCCCAATGTTTTAGCTTGGGTTGGGTGGTGTTTGGGGAGGGGGAATAAATGGAGAAATTTGGCTTTTAGCCCATTGTTGGAGATGGTTTAAGGCCAACTCCAATAATTGGAGTAAAACTCAAATTTGATTCTAAACTTACCCAAACTTGCTCCAACCCTAGAACAAATATTAGTTTTTAACCCAAAACTCATTTATGTGGCAAATTTAGCCCAGGATTCCCCCTGGGTTAGTGGAGCTGATCCACCATATATGTGTACTTTTTATAGTTTTATAAATTCATTGAATTTAACGACTAAGATATAATATGATCAAATTCAACGATAAATAAAAAATTTAACTATTCAAATTCAAATCCAATGGCTAAAGTAATTAAAAAAATGTTATTTTACGTATTTCATATTCTTTCATAGTGTTCCACAAATTTCATGATATCGATTTAGAAAATTTTCAATATTTATCGGAATCTAAATATTTTTTGGTTAAATTAGGATAATCTACATAATTTTTCTTTTAAGAAAAGTTACTTTAAAAAAACAAATTATTCTAAATTCATTCTTTAATATTTTCGGGCTAAAAATTTAGCCTTCATTGGATTAATAGTCCCTGAGATGATGGGGCAGTTGGAAGGTACCCTTGTGGTCAAAAAATTAAGATTTAAGCCATGTGATGAAGTCTATTAGGATTTTAAGTCTAAAATTGAAAATTTCGTCAAACTCTTCGTTAATTAAGGCTCACAAGTGAGGCTAAAAAGATAAAAATAACCTCACATGTAAGCCTAACATACTAACAATTAACCTAGAGTTTCCTTTTAGCCTCATATTTATGGCTCATGTGCTAATAATTAATAAAGAGTTGACGAAAATTTTAATTTTGGGCATAAATCCTGACAGACTTCACCACAGAGGCTTAAACCCTAACATTTTTACCACAAAGGCTATCCTCCTATTACCATATTACCACATGAACTAATAATCCAATTAGGCCAAAAATTTAACCTAGAAAGGTTGGAAAAGAAAAATTGTTTCTCTGTTAAAAAATTTAGGTTTTAATTTAACCCAAGAGTTGAAAATGGAATAAGAGTGCTATAATATGTACCTAGCTAGGGCATTAGGGTTATGGGTGGGGCCCAAGTATAGCTCTCTCCACTTCAACTATGAAAGGAGGTGATGGTTAAACCTCAGTCAAGAGTGCTGATGAGAAGCAGAGAACGGCTTCCATAGCCGGATGTATGGGGGAACAGAATTAGTAGCCGCCTTCTTAAACATCAGGGAATTTTCGACTTCAAAGTTTTTCCTTTGTAAAATGATAAATTTCACAATAAATACATATGTGAAACACGTCGTTAGACGCATAACAATACTGAAGATTGCTCAAATACCCTCACATCAACAAACTCAGCAAATGGCTCGGTGATTCGACCCCATTGGAAATTCACAAATTCCACTTGTTAATTGCATTGTGGAAATCCACAAACGTAATCAAAACCCAAAACTGAACATCTTTGGACAAGCAATGAAAAGGCAAAGAAAATAATGTTCCCCGTCTTTCGCCCAACTCACGTTCTGATAAACCAAACTACTTAGTACAAATACGCAAGGCATTCCGGAGATAACAACAGCAATTACATGCGTTTTCCAGTGAAAGGAACAAAATAAATTTTAGGGATAATAATTGTAAAATCAAAACACTATCATTCACAACGACAATCCATATCCAGAGATCCCGGAATGCAAAGACAAATGGCTTTCACACATAATATCCATCACATCCCATGCAGCAACAACTTTGTTTTCAAACCAAATTCACCATGACTTCAAATTAAATAGTAACTGTCAAACAAAAGAACGAAATCAACGCGAATTCCAGTTGATGCAATCTAAGTCTCCAAAAACCCAGAAATGAAAACAGCTAATCACAGGAGGCAATTGGGGAGATAATCAACTCACCGAAGCAATTAGAGACCCTGCTCGATAAGGTAATCACCCAGCCTCTCAACAACTATGTTGCACTGCCCAGGAGTCACAGGCTCATCATATATACCGATTAACAGGGCCTGGCTGGTCTTCTTGATAGTAATTCCACCCGAACCCTGATTTAGTAGACGCATCACGTCAATAGAAATATCAAAGAGAAAAACAAAATCAAACATCTGCACCTATAAAGTAGCATTATGTGGTTTCCAAATCTCCCCATCTTCGACGCGATCAATCAATTAAGTAGCAAGACTGAACCGCAATCAATCAAAACGACATTCATATGACAAAGGAGTTCTGTATTCCACAATCTCTGAAATTAAGCTAAAAGCAATGGCATCTGGTAAGAGCAGGATTCCAAAACCTCACCTTCTTTCCTCGAATGACAGCGCCGGGTTCACCCTGGATCACCATATACTTCGTCCCACCAAGGAATAATCCAGTTGGGGCAAGCGTTCCGGGTTGATCGAAATCTTTCAGAATTGCAGCAATCTCCTCAGGCTTAAACTATAACAACAATCAAACAACAAAATCACGCCGGCGAACAATATACTCGGCAACATATCAAAAAAATAAACCAATTTGTTCTGAGCGTTTAGATTTACACTCTAATCCAAACAGTAATACAGTAAAAGTAAATCAAGCATCTGATTCAAATCAAGAACGATTACTCCGAATGAATCAGATCAAAAACCACATAAACACTTCAACTAAGTTCATCAATTTTCTATCAAGTTCAAATCGTATGCATGTTATCAATCGGATCAGAAACCGATCGACCGAACCAGTCAGTGCTAAAGCTACTTTTCGAAATCGATCAGATCCAGTGAACGAAGTAAATCTAAACAATTAAACAGCGAAATAAACACGAAGAAAAAAGAGAGAGAGTCGAACCGCAGGGAAAGTGGCGCTCTGAGCCCAAACGCTGCCGTCTTGGCCAAGGATAGCGGCGGCGGTGAGGCGGTTACCGTCGATATCGCACATCAGGTGGTCGTCGACGTACTGCTGCCACGACATCGTTTCGGAATCCCGATTGATCTTCTTCTCTCTTCTGGCGTTGAATGCTTTTGCGGTGGAAAGGGGGGAAGCTTCTGGAGCTCAACGGAAATGGGAGATAAACACCTCGGGTGCCCTCTTACTTTCTGAAGCGGGTTTGTCACAGAAGGTTACACGTGGCGCGACGTGAGTTGTCTATTACACGTGGCGCGACGTGAGTTGTCTATTACCGAATCCAGTGTGAATCGGGTCCATGCCTTTTCTCTTGGGTTTACGACTCTATAATCTAAAGATTTGTCGGCATAATTATGTTCATGTGCCAAAATAATTAAATTTGGAGTTTAATGTTTGGAGTTCATAAAGTTTGACATCCATTGCCGTCACCCACTCTTACCACGCCACCTCGAACTCCAGTATTTGTTGAAAAAATGATAATTTCAAAGCTTTTTGACCACCGAATATTTACCTGTTTTCGAGAAATGATCCTTGTTGAATTCTTTTTGTGAGAAGTTAATTTTTATTGGGTATTGTTTATATTCAATTTTAAATAAAAAAATTACAATGATTTCTGACAAAACGATATACGATGAACGAATGTGATTGAAAAATCTCCAAGATCCTCATAAAGAAGATCCGATGATGATCATTCTGATCCTTTTTCAACCCTTTATTGATAAAGAGAAAATTTTTAGTATACCGAGAAAATAGTTTGGTATATTAAATCTCATAATATAAGCGGTTAAAAAAATTCAAATATCTAATCACTTATATTATTATAACACTTGAATATTGTACCGTTTTTACTAGCATATTGAAAATCTCTTATTGTTCAAGTGCATGCTATACACCGACTGCAACTTAATATGTTGGAAACAAAATTTCATCTGTAACTATTTAAAACCATCTAGCAACTTAGTACTACAGTCTAGTGACATTTTTATTCACTTGTAAGTGAGAGATCTTAGATCCAATTTTTATCAAAGATAAATTTGAATTACGTTATTATTAAACTATTATGAAACTTAACTCGTTATTTGATTTCAAATAATATTGTTTGTTAAAAAAAAAAACCCACCAAGTTCAAAAAACAGACGCGAAGCCCATTAATTTTCACACTATTTAAAAACCAGGTGCCCAAAGCGCGGACAATTGCCACTAACTAAACCGGCCCCCTGATTTCCCTGCAAAACCAAAAGCCCCTCTCCTTTTACCGCCTCCGAAATCCCGCCACCTGTTTCCGCTTACCAGGAACTCCCACCGCTCGAATTGACCATCCCCGATACGGCGTCGCTAACACATTTCCGATATTTGACCACGCGCTCCGTCCCTTGCGGGCCCAATGATTGCGGAATATAAATACCATCCACATCATCCAATTTACCGTATCAACTTCCCTCCTTCCTATATCCGTACACTCCGATATTTTTTCTGCTTCCTTCGAATTACATACACTTTCCGTCAGAGAATAAAATTCAATAGATAATTACAGAGTGGCGATTTGAAACCCGCCGCGAAGGCAATGTGTCCCGCCGGAAACGTGCAGATGAAGGTGGTCAAGGGCGACTTCGGCTACGTGCTCGAAGACGTCCCCCATCTCTCCGATTACTTGTCCGATCTTCCTGTAAACTTCCTCGCTTCCCTTTTTTTTTCGATTTTTAAATCTGCATTTGCGTTTATTTTCTGAATTTAATCGATTTGTTTTGGGGGGTGTTTGGTTGCGGGTGCAGACTTATCCCAATCCGTTGAGATCCAATCCTGCTTATTCAGTTGTAAAGTACGTAAAATTAATCCATACCCATGATTTCTGCTTTTGTTTGGTGTTTGATTCAATGCAAAAGACTGACTCTTTCTTTTGTGATCTTACTTTTTTTAGGCAGTATTTTGTTCACGTCGATGACACCGTTGCTCAAAAGGTAATTACCCTTTTCTTAATTTTATAAATTATTCAAAAATAATAATAATTAATGTATTAATGTAATTTCATATAGAGGGTAGATCACATTCTGTATTATTTTTGTATAATGTCAATTAAATTCTGTTTATTTAAATATATATTTTTTTAATTTAACAGTTTTTGGGATTGGTTGTTATTTGTAAATGCGAGCTTGAAATGCTATGGTTTTCCTCTGGCTTACAGATTGTTGTTCACACGGATAGTCCCAGGGGGACTCACTTCCGGCGAGCAGGACCACGCCAGAAGGTATCACATTCTTGCTGTCTAAATTGCTACCAAAATAGCAATACTATGAAATATGTTTGTATTCGAGTGACATGCGTTCATGTGTTTTGGTTTGGTTCAGGTTTATTTCGACCCGGCTGAAGTTCACGCTTGTATTGTAACATGTGGTGGTTTGTGCCCGGGACTCAACACCGTGATCAGGGAAATTGTGTGTGGACTTTATCACATGTATGGTGTCTCGAAAGTCCTTGGGATAGACGTGAGTGTTTACATTAACATAATCTCGAGGTTCAATTTGTTTTTTGACATCGAAAAAGAAAATAGTCTGTTATTACTTTTGTAAAATAGACATGAATGTATGTTGACATTTCTTGAGGTTCAGTTTGTCATACTAACAAATTAAACAATTACATGTTTTAGGGAGGATACAAGGGTTTCTATGCCCGAAACACCATTACCTTGACACCCAAGGTTGTCAATGACATCCACAAACGTGGTGGTACTATCATTGGTACATCGCGAGGAGGACATGATACTGGAAAGATAGTTGACAGCATTCAGGATCGTGGAATTAATCAAGTAAGGATTTGTTCTTCTCAACTATTGTTCTGTGTCATATTAGCTATATATATCGTAAATTCAAACATAATATCTCACAGACAAGGCATGGAGACGAATTCTTATGGCATGCGTTTTGTGATACAGGTTTTCATAATCGGAGGTGATGGAACTCAAAAAGGAGCAGCTGTCATATATGAGGTAAAACTACTCTCCATGAAAATATGAAAGTTTGATACATTGGCATAAAGGTGCCACTCGTGGCTACTCTTACTAAAGAATAACTCCATGCGTGACTGTTTCTGACTTGTTTGATGATCTGTATGTTACAATCTCATTTGTTTATTTGCTATTGAAATCTAAGTAATATAGAATTTACTCGTCATTGTTCTAATGTCAGAACTATTTCTTTAGCAGTTTAGTTTTCATTGTGCAGGAAATTAGGCGGCGTGGCCTCAAAGTTTCTGTTGCAGGAATTCCGAAAACCATAGACAATGACATTCCGGTACTTCTTATACAGAACATATGATTTAATTTTGGTTTCTACTTTCGTTGTTTCAGGCAGTAATTTTATTTTCTTCATTCAGGTCATAGACAGATCTTTTGGCTTTGATACTGCGGTTGAGGAGGCTCAACGTGCCATCAATGCAGCTCATGTTGAAGCTGAAAGTATTGAGAACGGTATTGGTGTTGTGAAGCTAATGGGACGCTATAGTGGTAAGTATTCTCACAATGTGCCTAACGATGTTTAATGTCATAGACTCATGGAAATAAGTATCCTAATTGATGATATTTAATAGGGAAGAAATTGCAGAATTTTATTCGCACTAGTTATGTTTTGCTACTAGCCTTATACAGCTTTCCGTTTAAACTGGAATTCCTGATGCAGGTTTCATAGCTATGTATGCTACACTTGCCAGCCGAGATGTGGACTGTTGTTTGATTCCAGAGTCTCCCTTCTATCTTGAAGGGAAAGGTGGACTTTTTGAGTACATTGAAAAACGACTAAAAGAAAATGGGCATATGGTTATTGTGATAGCTGAGGGTGCAGGACAAGATCTTCTGTCAGAGAGCTTGCAATCCATGAACCAGCAGGATGCTTCAGGAAACAAGCTACTTAAAGATGTTGGGCTATGGATTTCTCAGAGGATAAAGGTATCCCGTGCAATCTTTTCTCCCCGCTTTATTTTCTGCATATCATATCAATTTTCTCTTTATCTAAGAATCTACTGTCATAAAAGTCACAAGTCGTTCTTCTCCATTTGCAAGTAAAACTCTCATCTGCGACTGGCAACTGAGGAGTTGATAGCTGATGCAGATATATTACTAAAGAATCTGTTTAAATTTCCTTTGTTTGATTAACGGTTGTTGGCTTATGTTTCAGAGTCACTTCGGAAGACAACAGAAGCTTGCCATTAATCTTAAGCATATAGGTCAGCAGCCGTAGATTTCCCTCCTTTAATTGTTTCTGTTTCCCCATTCAAAAATTCACCAAAACTATGTATGGAATAGCATCTAACCAGTCAATTTGTTTTTCCAGATCCAACGTACATGATCAGGGCTATTCCAAGCAATGCAGCCGACAATGTCTACTGCACACTCCTTGCTCAAAGTGCTGTTCATGGAGCAATGGCAGGGTACACAGGCTTCACATGTGGGCCTGTCAATGGAAGGCATTCTTATATTCCTTTCAATGTAGGTTCTTATTTTCGCCTTCAACTGCATCTTCTTCAATTTCATGCGATGTATCCCAATAGAAATGTTGATCCGAACAGTTTAAAATGAAGACCGATCAGTGATTGATCTCTTTGATTTTCGATATGCAGCATATTACAGAGAAGCAGAACAAGGTTGTGATTACTGACAGGATGTGGGCGCGACTCCTTTCTTCAACCAACCAACCGAGCTTCTTGAACCCCAAAGACGTCAAGGAAGTCCTAGAAGAGGAAGAGCCTCCAACTCAAATGTTGGAAGGGGCAAACTGTAAAGACAGCAAGTTCGCAACAAAAGACATCCCAACCATGTCATGAAAACACGCATGCTCCTCTTTAGCACGACTAAGTTATAATCCGTAGTCAGATGATGATTGATGTACCATCCCCAGATTGCGGATGATGGAAATTCAAATTTTGGCTTCTTGTATTTTTGGACCATTGATTGTTTGCTTGTATCAAAAGTTTTTCAATTAAGCAAGTTGTACGAAAAAAGATGTATCGGTTGGTTTCTGCTTCCACTTGTGTGCCGATGTCGGCACTGTTGTCTGTGGGATGTCTTTCCAACCGGCTTCCTTTCTCTGATGGCTGTGGACTTAAATTTTGCGGTTTGGTGGAGGATGGAACCTTCTTCTTTTCCGTTTCGGAGGCTCTGTTTGGTTGATGTTTTGGTGGCTGCAAGAGGTGATCGTTCAAGGCCGGCGGTTCTGACGGCTACAAAGTTGCTAGGGTTTTTATGTTTTCTGTGTTTTTGTCCTTTGGGTTGGTTTTTGTTTTGAGGTCCATATTTTAGTTGTGCGCTTTATTTGTATTGGGCCTCTGTTTTCTGTTGTATATTTTGTGCTTTGTTGGCAATACCTTTGTCCAAAAAAAAAAAAAAAATGATCTCACAAGGAACTCATGTTGTGCAAAACAAAGAATTTTTATTAACAAACAAATTTATGTCAATAGATTCATACAAGGAAGTATTGCATCACAAAGTTGTCCGACTAGAAAAACAATGTTGAGATGCTCATAGAACATAAAAATCTACTGCCATTATCTCCTCCATTAGGAATTCGACAGCAAGCCAGATTATATCCTATATACGCCAGAGGGCTCAGCGTTCTGAACAATCCATGGATGTTCAAGAAGCTTGTGTAACGGCAGGCGTTGAGCAGAATCCTTGACAAGCATCTGCATTTAGAAGCGAAAAATGCAGGCATTACTAATAACCCCTTTATTTTGAAGCGACAAAAATTACCGAATACTCGAATTTAAGTGCACAAAATGAGGGCAAAAACCTGACTAATGAGGTCCTTTGCATGAGCAGAGACAATTGGTTTCGGAGGAAACTTCAGATCCACTTGCACAATCCTGGGAAGACAAATAGAAGAGCTGTATTAGCCATGTACCACACATATCCTATTGGGAAAATTTGCATCTTAAGATTGGTGTTAGCGTAAAATGGATGTCACTCTATGCAGAATTCCTCACCACTCATACAAGTTACATGGGGAATAGGACATTAGGTGAAAACAAAAGCTATTTTGTGAACTTTAATCATTTTGCAGTCTACACTTTACCTTCTATATGTGTCTGAATGCTCCTTGGCCTCGAAAGGTGGGACTCCGTATAGGAACTCATAGCACAGGATGCCAAGGCTCCAGATATCCACACTAGCATCGTGCTCTACACTCTCCACTGTTTGATGACAAGTTTCATAAGCCCAGAAGTGTTAGTAAGGTAGTAGATATAGTAGGGGTGTTTTTCACAGAATAATGCTATAAATGGTTTTCTATAAAAGTTGCACAACGATAAGAAATGGATGCGAAAGATGATCAGTTTGGACAGACACTGTACCAAAAGCATGATACAGTTTATATGGTAACACAGCAAGTGAGTTTAAATAAAGACAAGTCCTTCTAGCATTTGCATAAGAACAGTGCCTTCTATTAACATACCCATCTCAGGAGGGAGGTAATCAAGAGTGCCGCACATGGTCCGCCTGCGGTTGAATGTATGCACCGACCACCCAAAATCTGCTATCTTGAGTTCACCCTATCAAAGGAGATCCACATTGATTCGATGAACATCATATACGTAATGGAAAATGTAGGGAAACATATAATAGCATGGATGGCAGTCAGTACCTGTGCACCAATGAGGAGGTTTTCTGGTTTGATATCTCTATGAATTACGTGCTTTCCATGGCAGTATATAAGGGCGCGGGCTAATGATGCAACATACTGCCAATACAACATACATACACACATCAGAATTCTAGCCCAATTTTAAAAAATAAATGACCTAACATGGTAAAGTATTTATGTCAAAACACAAATGTAAATGAATTACAAAACACTACATGAAAACAACTTACAGTGGCAGCACGTCTTTCACTGAAGTATTTACACTTCTGTAGTTCCTTGTACAGTTCACCTTTAGCAGCGTATTCTAATATCAAATAAACTCGTTTCTGCAATAAATACATTATGAAAGGGTAAAAACCTTTCTTCCACTGAGTAATACAGGTTTAAGATGTTGAAAATAAGTAGCTTAGGAGTAATATACCTGATCGTAAAAGTAGCCGTAGAGGCGTAGGATATTGGGATGTCGAAGATGACTTTGTATCTCAACCTCACGACGAAGCTGATGTTCAACCTGAGACTGCTGCAGCTGGCTCTTAAAGAGGACTTTGAGTGCGACGATGTGATTGCTCTGTTCAAAGGATACGTACAGATCAAATTGGGTACACAATTGAATCTAGGCAAACTTATAAGAAAGCATATTATAAACCACAATCTTCATTAGATTTCCCTATTCATGCCAATCTTCACAACAACCAAAGAAATGACAGATCAAGAACGAAATGCAAGTCGGAACCTATAAAAGATTAATTCCTTCACCAAAACAAACCAACCAAGATCGAAACACCTAATTTCTTATCCCATTCGGAAAGATATCATCTCATAGTTATCTATGGCTGTTCATGTCTCTAGCATGACCACTTGATAAAATGTGGAGGAAAGTAGGACAAATGGCCGATACTACTGGAAGGATTCCTCTTTGGATAATCAAAATTTGCAAAATGCATGTCCATAAAAAAGAAGAAAAGGAACATACCCTCTTCTCTCTTGCCAAATAGACGTGACCAAACTTTCCTCGTCCGAGAGGCTTTCCGATATCGAAGTCGTTGAGCGTCCATCTTCTTGTCTCCGTCGCCGAAACCTCCGAAGATGCGTGTTTGTTAAAACCGAACCCATTTTTCAAAAATCCACATAAAATACAAAAATCAAGAAATAAATAAATAAAATTTTCACCAATGAGCGTTTTAAATTCTCGAAAATTGAAGCTAATTGACCAACCCCAGATTCCTAAATCTTCGAATCAGAAAACCCTAGAGTTAAAATTCGAATTTTAAAAATGCAATCTCAAAATTCACATAAACGAAAAGAAACCATTATCCTCATAGGATCCAAAAGAAATGAAAACCCTAGAATTCGAATTGGGGGATTCAAAAACCCCTAAAGGCTGAAAAAAAATAAAAAAAATAAAAATTGAAACTTGAAAGGGTTTTCTTTAATTCTCACCTTCTCTTGGGGGGCCTGGTTCTCCGCAGCAATTGCCATGAGAGAGAAGAGAGAGGGGGAGACAGATAGAGAAAGAATGACAGAGGGAGAAAGATTGAAGGAAAGGGGAATGCTAATGAAGGGATTGAATAAGCACTTCGCAACGGTCGAATTCCTAGTTGTCGCCACGTGGTCCTCCCGCTCTGGCTTTTGTCTAGGATTTTTCAAAATTTAGGAAGTAATTACCTGTTGCCATGTAGATTATAGTCCTGTGAATCTTGCGGGACTTACTAAAATCGACGGTGCAGATAGTCTTTGCCTGTTTCTTTATTCAGATGAGGAGCGTATTAGTATCGAGTCTTGCTAGTGTCACTGACTGTGAAAGTTAGAAGGTGACAATCACTCCAAGTAGGCTTCTTTTGGACAGATCGGAACGCTCGAGATTTTTGAAAGGTCGGAACTTGCATGTGTCGAAAATGGCACCTAATTTGAATACGTAATTAGAAAGGGCAATGACTCAAAATTGAGGACTTAGTTGATGATGTTCTTCATCATTGAACACCTTGATATCTTTCATGTTATTAAAAGTAATTTTTCTCAATTGAAATGGTTCATTTAGCATTTTGAAAATTGAACAGTCAAAACTTAAACATTAAGATCTAATTATTATAAAAAGATAGATAACATGTAGAGGTATTCAATATCACGAAATAATTGTTTTTAAATTAATAAAAAATTATTAATTGGTGATTTTGTCATGACAGTCAATTTTTTTTTAGTCAAAAAGACTCATAAAGGCATTTCAACTTCCCCTCACCAACATCGTGTGATTCACTAGCACCAAAAATCGAACCAGAACGTGACCTATGGAATATGGATATGGAATTTGTTTTCAACCATTGAGCAATATAATGGAATATTGTTGAAGTTAGTCATTATGGGTAATCCAAGTTAACATTATAGCTAGCCACACAAGAGAGAGCAAGGATGCCAGATGGTTTTGCTTCGAATGGAACTCTATTTCGGCCATGAGGAATCGTTACTATAAATAGATAGGGGAGTTTATCATTCAAGGCCCCTTCAAATCACTACACAAAACTGTCATGCGCAAACTCTCGTTCTACGCAAAACTTCTCAAACACTTAAGATTTTTATTTTCCTTTTTTCTCGCCAACACATCTTCAGTTTGGATTCTACGAAACACTTGAGTCGTAGAATCAGCCAACCGAAGAGCACCTTCAGTTTGGATAAACAACACTGCTTCGAGACCGACTGGTTATCTATCCAAGTTTCGGCCAACAAGGTATCTCTGAATCCTTGTTGGAAAAGGTTATCTCATTAGCCTTCTCAACAAAGTGAGGTGTTACCAGGTTATGAGATTCGGCACACTTAAAGCCAAATTTGATATTGAACTTTGCAGAACTGGCGGCCTTGTTTTCAGGCTCTAAAATCTGAAGGCCGAGACGTGTTCCTTCCTCAGTCGCAATAGCAAGATTTAGAAGTCATCAGTGCACCCAACGCCACATCAATATTCATTCACTCCCCGGCCGAGCTTGGCCGACAAGTTGGCACACCTCGCATTCAACCGAATGACGTAGTTAGCTTATTAGCTATTTGGCCTATGCGCCATGTAGGCTAGGTAGTTTTTACTTTTTAGTATCAACATTTTGGCACGTCCGGTGGGACCCAGTGCTAAAGCTACGAAGTTCATGACCATTGAAACATGGTCAACCAAAAAGAAAACAACTATGGATAAATCAACTACCAGTTTGGCACCTATAGTCCAGAGTCTAGTCCAAAGTAATATATTACCACAGGCACATGATCTTCGTTTTGCTGTGACACCAGAATCTACAGGCACGGCTCACCGAGAGATGAAAATCGATCTCGATGGCCAGAACATGATGTTGTAGTATTTACTCAAACTACTAGGGTCGCCAATGATAGACCTATTGAGGGTTTAGTAGAGGATTGTGACAATGAAGATGATGAGACTTCTGGCGTACTGTCTAAGTCCTTTTTTCGGAAGAACTATCTTGACAACTCGAGCACATCACTAGTCGAGAGGTAGGTAGCTTAAGCACTAAGCAAGACATAGCAAATGTGAGCCACACAATGACCAACAAGTTGCTCGAGAATCTAATTTACGAGTTTCGAGAGAGTAGGCTTACCAACAAACAGAACAGACCACATCTCTTAAGAAAAATGCTCCCTTAGGAGGAGAAATGCCGCTACTAGTGCAAGCAGACGTAGTGACACACCGACCCGGAATGTCTACTTAGACTCTCAATCGAGTTGTTCTGGCCTACACTTGGAAGGTGACGAAGCCATAAAGTGCAGTGATGTGGAAAATGTGAAAAATTTAAACCTAAAAGTGCATAAACATAAGAGTGCACTAGTGAGCATGAATGAACCCATTTCACACGTGGTGACAGAGCATAAGTACAATATAGTAAGATATGGTGAGAATTATACCATTAAAGGTAATCTCCAATACTAAGATTTGCCAAGAGTCATCGTCGATACGTAAGCTCAACTACTGAAACCTGGAGGGGCGAAAAACAAGGGTGAGTGGGCCTGAAAATAAAGTTTTAATAAAAACCTTTGAAAATATTATAACCCATTGCCGTAAAACATATATAGTTTCCAAAATATACATACTACGTATAGAATGAAAATACTTACCGTAGCCTGCAAAACATAAATAAGGCATGACATCCCAAAATCACAAAATCTCAACAGTAATATAAGTAAAATCAGGTGCTCAACAACCTATGCTAGTACACCAGTCGGAGTCGCCTAATGCAACCTGTACGACTGAACCTATTGCTCATAATTCTATGCTAGCACACGAGTCAAAGTCGCCTAATACGACCTGTACGACAAGACTGGGTGTATAATATACGTTATAGTGCTACGATCACGTGAAGACTGGCGTTATGCGTGGTCACCTACGAGTCGGAGTCGCCTAATACGACCTGTACGACATAACTGGCACCTACTTGGATCTAAAAGGAGCGTGCGGTTCGGGAGGTGAACATACACGTGAATGACTGGCCATGGCCCGATACGAGCACTAACACCGGGGTGCAACAATGATGAGCAGGCTACATGAATATAAGCATGCCGTAACAATTCAATGATTCTAATTAACATCATAAACTTACCTGAACTTACCTGCGCATCTTGTATGATTATTTTGGCATTTCCCAATAGTGCAACATTTCTTATAACATTATTTAATCATGGCATGATATGCATAAATCAATTTAAAAATATTTTTGGAAACTACAAAATATATATATATATATATATATATATACATACATACATACATACATACATACTATAAAAAGAAAAAGACCCACTCACCTGAAGTTCGCGTTACAACTCCCTAGCACGAATATTGAGGAGTCACAAACGATCGTCTTCTAGAATAAATATCAAATCACGTCTCAGAATTCTTATCGATAGAATACATAACTTACATAAAACACATCTCCAAAGGCATTCTAGAATGATTTGAAACACATTGACCAAAAGTTAACCATCGGTCGAAGGTCGACGGTAGGGTCCATAACCCTACGTAACTCGATCCAGAAGATCCGTACCTCAGATTTTAGATCCGTAACTTCCAAAGATACACATTATGCTTCTAGAACATCATACTAAAGTTTCATTATGATCGAACAGTTGGATCTCCGCCAATTGCAAATTCAAGTGACGGTCAACGTTTTATTTTACGAGCTTACAAGTCCAATTTAGGAAGATCCGTACGGCAGATTTCTGATCCAAAAGTTTTTAATATCCTCAAATATTGCGTACTATAACATATTAAAGTTTAGTGATGATCCAACGGTCGGATCGTCGATTGCTATAATATTCAAGTAGATGACCTTAATGAAATTATACTCAAACATTGGAATTCCATCAATCAGATGTCAAATATGGAATCAGGGCATCCAAATTAGCCTAGGATGGGCAGGTGGGGTATCGGCCCATGCACCGCTGCCACGTGGTGGCCAGCCGCCCTAACTCGCTGAAAAATTCAACTATTCTAAAAATTCCCAAATTTTACCAGAAGAAAGATCTCAATAAGTAGAGCAAGATTTATACATGTGGCCAAGTTCAATTTGGTCGGGAAAAGCTTCAAATCGCCACAAACCCCCCGGAACCCTAGAATTGGGTGTGTTTTGATTCGTCGAATCCGAAGTTCCATCGCCTCATCCAATGCTTGAGCCTTGTTCTTGGGGTTGTGGGAAGTCTAATAAGGGTGGTGATTGACAAAGTTTGCTTTAGAAATGGCAGATTCCACCGTGGCACCGTTCGGAACCCCCACGGGTTTGATGGCTCCGTTCTCCTTAAACCGGGGGTTAAAGGAACTAGGTTTTGCGTGGAAATGGAAGAAGGAAGGATGATGATTCATTTTCAGGTGGTGGTGAGGTTCGAGTCACCGGAAAATCGACAGAAAATGGTTGGAAAAAACCCGTCGGGTCGCCCGGTCCGGTGGAAGAAAAACGGGTCAAGAGGATATGGCGCATCTCATCTCCCTTCTTTCCCCTCCTTGTTGTCTTCTCCCATTGGTCAGACTTTCCTCCCTCTTTTCCTGATTCGTTCCTCATCTCTATCTCTCCTCCTCCAATAAGGTAGCTCTGCCCAATCTCTTCTCATCTGTTTCTCCTCATCCCCGATTCTTTTCTTTACCCATCTCAGCCACACACATGTGGCATAACAATTTAGTAGTATAAAATAGTATAATATAATTAAAATAGTGATTTCTTCAAAAATACTTTCGGATTCGTAACTCCGTAAAACTTTAACCGTAGCTCTGATTTCGATTCCGCTTGCGCCTACGCGTTCGTATCGTTAAGTATTTCAAGAATACGCTAAAAGAATATTTCGTACGTCTCACTGTATGTTGGTCAACGAAAGTCAATACCTTGGCCTTTAGGGCATTTTCGTAAATTCACATTTTAAAAACTTATAAAATCGTAGAATTAGGGACGGGTTGTTACACGTAGGGTTTAACCAAATCAAAATAATTGGTTTGGAAAACCATATGGAGAAACTTGTACTAGTTGAGCCAAGAACTGGAGTAACATTTATCGACATGGATGAAGTTCAGAAGATGATTGATTCAGCCTTAAAGAAGGGCCCAAAGTTCCAAAATTTATCCATCCCTACCCGGCTTTCGTCGAAAGATTTGAGTATCCTAAGGATTCAAAATCCCAGATTTCGGTATTTTCGCTGGGGAATCATCAACATGTGGCCAGATTCAATGCCCAATGCAGAGATGTTAATAACGATTACCACAAAATGTGGTTGTTTAACTTCTCATTGACAGCCACAACATTTGCATGGTATATCAACCTTTCATCAAATTCAATGCAAAACTAGGAGGAATTGGGCGAGAAATTTCACGAGTAATTCTATCGGTTAGGGATGGAAGTGTCAGTATCATCCTTGGCCAGAATGGCTCAGGCATTTGATGAATCACCAATGGAATACCTTACCAGATTTAAATCGGCCAAGAATTCGTGTCGAGTACCCCTTCCTGAGGCTGAATACATTCGGATTGTCCAAAACGGTCTATACATGGAATATAAGAAGAAATTCCTAGGAACAAACTTCCAAGATATGTATGAGCTGGCCCAGCATGTTAAGCAATATGATTATTTGCTCAAAGAAGAAAAAAAATCTCGAAGACACTAACTCGAGGGACAATGTACAAGAACTCGTCAATGAGCTATTCATCGGTTGGGGGCGATGAGTCCCAATATATTAGTGTGGATGCAGTCGAGATCGTGATTGACAAGCCTTATATGACTACACGTGGCTTACATCAGAAGTGCCAGTATACACTGATTGAATGAGCATTTGAGAGATTTTATTTTGGTGAGCGGTGACAATTTGTACGGAAAAAATTGTTTTAGAAAACTTTGCACTTTTATCAAACTCTTCAAATCTAATTATTTTATATTTTATATTTTATATTAATTATTTATTTTTACAATTATTTTTTGTCTTTCAACTTACGTAGCCTACTATTTGATTTTATTCAAAAAAATAATTAATGTGAATAGTGTGAGAGAGGTTTCTAAATTTGTGGAGAGAGAATGATGTCTCAAATTTGAAAAAACGATTTATCACACATTTTTTTCAGCCTTCACACACATCTTTATTTATGGCCATCAAATTGAATAAATTAAACGAAATGAACGTTAAATTAGACAAGGTGTGTGAGAAGTTAAAAAATAGAATAATACTTTGCCATTCAAATGATGAGTAGGAGTTCCTACTTTTGTTTATGATTAAAACTGTTTACATTACAAATTACTTTATCCAGACCGCCTCTACAAAAATTTAATAAAAACTAAAGTCGTTTAGTCATCGATTTGCAATGAGATTGGTAAAAGCATTACGAACCTATATATTTTCTACAATAGATTAACTAAACGACCTTAGTTTTTATTCCTTTTTTTGCAAAGATGATCTTTACAATGTAATTCATAATATGAATGGTTCTGGTTATAAGTACAAAACTCTGTAATTCGAACACGAAATTTTTTGTGTATGATAGTTCCTACTTATCCGTGAGTAACACTACCGTAGCGGAATCCAAATTCAACTTGCAGTTTTGAACCAAAGGACAATGACTATCTAGTGTAAATAAGTTTTTTTTTCTAATCTGACTAGATGCCAAATGGCACTCAACTCAAAATCAGAGAGATGCTCTCTTGTCATTAATTTAATAAGGTTGACTTTGGATGCGGTCCCTATTTATCAACGTTCTTTGATTGAAACCTTGTTAATTTTCAGTTTTTGATTGGGGTCCCTGAAATTAATACAATAATGCATTTCTATGTAGGTTATTATAATTTTAAATTAAATTTGATATTTGTAGTTACTTATATTAATGAGATTTTAAATAAAATCCATGATTTGTTGGGTTAAAAATATTAAAAAATAAATTATATTTATATAAAACCCATTATTTGTCATTACTTATATTAATGACATTTTATATACAAAAAATTGGTAATTTTTATACGATACAATTTATATACAAAAGGTTGGTACATTTTATACAAAAAATGTGGTACATTTTAGATGAAAAAATTGGTACGTATTACATACAAAACAATGGGTGCATTTTATATAATAAAACAATGGGCACATTTTAGAGTAAAAAAAATAAATACATCTTACATTAAAAAATGGGTACATTTTAGATAAAGAATGGTACTTACAAACACAAAATTGGTATATTTTACATATAACAAAGTGGAATATTTTTAAAGACAAATGGGTACATTATCAATAAATTATTTGTGACAACCCCTCCCTAATTTTACGTTTTTATTAATTTTAAAAGCGTGAATTTACGAAAATGCCCTAGAGGCAAGAACTTTGACTTCCGTTGAGCATCGGTTAGAAAGACGTAGGACTCATTCTTTAGCGTATCCTCGTAGTACTCGTCACTACGAACGCATTTGCGAGTCCGGATTATAACGGTATAGTTACGGATGCTTGAAATTGGTTAGTTAAAGTTTAGTTTTAAATTAAATTAAACTCCCACCTTGTGGGAAGACTGACCAATTAGACAAGGGAGAGGTGGATTAAAGGGACCAATCAGCCACAAGGTCAAGTGACCAAGCAGCCAATCAGAAATCAGGAAATAAGAAAAAAAAAAGAAAAAAAAAAGAGCTCCCAGCTTTCCCGTGGGTTTTTCCACCCGCGACCAGCCGTTGTCCAAGGCCGATTCCGACCAACTCCAGTGGAGTTTTTCAACGCCACCACCACCATCCTGAAGATCTCATTCCCCTCTACAAAACCAAACCAAGAACCACCTTGATTAACCATGGTATGTGGCGGTTTGAGGCCACGAAAGTCGACAAAAATCAACGGTGCTCCGACCACCCTTTTCAATTTTTCGGCCAATCGGCAAAGCGATGGCCGATGCCACCACTTGGGCTTCGTGAAAAATTGACCATCTTCCATCCACTTTTGGACTTCGTGGCAGGTATGAAAGTTGTTCCTCTCATTGAGATCTTCATTTATGTGAAATTTGAGAATTTTTAGAAATAGTGAAATTTTCAGACGAACCGTGGCGATCGGCCACCACGCGCGGTGGCTCGTGTGGCGGCGTGTAGGCTGAGACCCCATCTGACCATCTTAGGCTAATTTTGAAGCCCCAATTCCATATTAGACAGGCACTAACCTCACGAAAAGCAGAAATGGGTATGGGAAACGGAACAAAAAGCAGGGTAGGTATAGAGTGAAAAGCAAACCTCAGGATGACCAACACGTGGTAAGAGAAGCCCCGGTTCCCCCAACTTTTCCAGCCTCCTTCCATTAAATTCATTGTGTATCACATTTTAAAATATTTTTTTGGTCTTCCCACCAGCTATACATGAGTTTAAAAAATTAAAAAGGTATAAATTTTTATTGTTTGTTGTGCCACAAACCATGTGGCCCGGTTTTAATCACATTTTTTGAATATTTTTTTTGTCTTCCCACCAGCTATACATGGGTTTAAAAAAATTAAGAAGGTATAAATTTTTATTATTTGTTGTGCCACAACACCACGTGGCCCGGTTTTAATCACATTTTTTTTTAATATTTTTTTGTCTGCCCACCAACTATGACACACCCCAACTTGGAATGTCCATTAGGACTCCGAATCGAGTTGTGGTAGCCGACACCTGGAAGGTGACGAAGGCATAAAGTATGACGATGTGGAAAATGTGAATAAATTTAAACCTAATAATATCTAAAGACAATAGTGCGCTGTGAGCGGGAATGAACCAATTTCACACGCGACATCAGAGCATAAGTAAAGTACAGTAGTGTGGGTAAGGATCATACCCTCAGAGGTAGCCACCTATACTGAGATTAGCTAAGAATCATCGTCGATACAAACTTTCAACAGTTAAAACCTAGATGGGCGAAAAACAAAAAATGTGAGTGGGCAAAAACAAAGCTTTTGAAAACACAGTTGTCTTTTTGAACATACCAACCCCTCACTATAAAATCCGTATAATTTTCCAGAAAATAATAATACACACGTATATAGAAATCAGGCTTGAGAGCAATGAAAACCAAAGTATGTGCCATGTCAAGTATCTCAGTAATAAATATGTAAGCCAAGTGATGTGAATCAATATAATATGATATGTCAGCCAGAGTCACCTAACGTGACCTGTACGGTTGAACCTATAGCTCATAAACCAATTCCTGCACACGAGTCGGAACCACCTATTGTGGTTTGTACGACAGGCTAGGTGTAAATAAGTACGCTCAAGTTCTACGATCACGTGAAGGCTGTGCGAAGTATCGCAAGTCACCTACGAGTCGAAACCACCTAATGTGGTATGTACGATAGGCTGGCACCTGCCTTGGATCCAAGATGAGCATGTGGTGCGAGAGGTGAACGATCACGTGAAGGCTAGGCCCTGGCCTCGGGCGGAGCACTAACATCGGGGTGAAGGATAATGAGCACTAAATGCATCTAAACATACCCATACCCATAGCAATCACTATCATCAATATATACTCACCTGAAGCTTACCTGGGCGTCCGTAGCGTCATGCAATAATATGCATATCTATACTAATGCATATACTAAAATGTAATGCAATTGACATGACATTTAAAAACGTAAATCCATTTTAAAAAAATTCTGGAAAATGTAAAGCATATATACGTATATAAATAGAAAATCAAAAGCTCACTCACCTGGAGTCCGCGCTACAACTCCCTAGCACGAATATCGAAGCGTCACGAACGATCGACGCCTAGAACAATTATCAAATCACATCTCAGAATTCTTATTGATAGAACATGTAACTTACGTAAAACAACGTTCTAGAATGATTTGAGACCCATTGACCAAAAGTCAACCGTCGATCAAAGGTCGACGGTAGGGTCCACAACCCTACGTAACTCGATCCGGAAGATCCGTATCTCAGATTTCTAATCCGTAAAATTTCAAAGATACACATTATGCTTCTAGACTAATATACGTAACTCGATCCGGAAGATCCGGATCTCCGCCAATTGCCAAAACCAAGTGGCGGTTAACGTTTTATTTTATGAACTTACAAATCCAATTTGGGAAGATCCGTAAGTTGGATTCCCTATCCATAAGTTCCTAAGATCTTTAAATATTATGTATTATAATGTATCAAAGTTTAGTGACGATCCAACGGTCGGATCATCGATTCATATATTGACCAAGCCACGTATCGTAGTGAAATTAGGTTCAAACGATCAACCTCCGTCATTCGAATATCAAAACTGAATTCAGGAAATTTAATTTAGCCTAAAAATATCATTGAAGACCCCTTGGCCACGCGCCGCTGCACGCGCCGTTGTGGGTGGCGGCCGGTCGCCCGTATTAGCCAGAAAATTCAACTATTTCTAAAAATTACCAAAATTTATAGGATTATAGATCTCAATGAGTGGAGCAACTTTCATACCTGTGACTAAGGCCAATTTGTCCAGAAAAAGCTTCAATTCCACTCAGACTTGTCGGAAACCCTGGGAAGGGTGTCTTCAATTCAACCTCCAAACTTGCTCCGACGCCTCCTCCACTGCTTGGGCTTTGTTCCAAGCCTCAAGGGGAGTTAAGCCATGGTGAAAATCCATGGTGTTGCCTTAAAAAATGGCGGAATTGCTGTTGTCCACTCCGTACACCCACCTTGAGTTTCTTGGTAAAACGGGGACAAAATTGAATCAATTCTTGAATGTAAACTGAAGAGGGGATGATGGTGATTAGTTTCCAGGTGGTGGTGAGCCTTAGATCGCCGGAAAACACCAGAATTTGCGTCGGGAATGCGGCAATACTGGTCGGGTCTGATGGGTTTCGCGGGTCCGCCCATTTCTCCCTCATTCCTCTATCTTTTCCCCTATCATTTCCCCTTCTTTCTTTTCTTTCTGATTGGTCCATTCTCTTCGTCTCTCCTTTCCTGATTCCTCCACTTCTCTCCCCTGTTCCTCATTTTCTCATTCTCCTAGCCGTCCCTTTCTTCTTTCTTTAAATCTGGGCCACACACGTGGCTTCCAAATTTTGCTCCAAAAATCTGGAGCTTTCTTGAAATTAGTTAATTTACTAAAATGTCCCCAACTTTAAACGTTAATATCTCCTTTGTTATAACTCCAAATTGTGTTCCGTTTGCGCCCACGCATTTGTAGTGACGAGTTTTTTATGACACGACACGTCAATCAACAAAAGTCAATGCATTTGCCTCAAAGGGCATTTTTGTACATTCACTTATTAAAATTATATAAACCGTAAAATTGGGAACGGGTCGTTACAAGCTATATATGGGTTTAAAGAATTAAGAAAAGACTAAAAGAAAGACTTTATAGATGGAGGAACGGGTGAATAGAAAGGGCAAATTCGAGATTTTACTGTACAAAAAAGATAAAAAGTAATGGCTGAAGACTAACTTGAGGGGCATTTTGGTCCGCACACTGCCCTAGAACAGCAACCAGAAGTTTGGTGTGTGTATATATATATATATATATATATATATATATATATATATATATATATATATATATATCTATATTTTGTGTGTGTGTGTAGTTAGGGGTAATAATATGTGCAATAATTATTTGTTTATTGTAGTTAAGGAGAGTAATAACATTTATTGATTTATTTTGAATACTGTGATACAAGTTGTAAATATTTTGTAATAATAGGTCAATTACATTTTTACTTGGCAGTCATTTTCAAATTTAAGTTTTATTTGAATGTTTATAATCAGGTGAATTTTTGTATAGAGAATAAAAGGTGTAAAGGTCTATATCTATAGAACCCTAAAGATTAAACTTCTAATCTGAAACAGAGTTTGATATTCGTGAAACTCGTATTTGAAAATGATAACTGCCAAGGGAAAGCCTTAACTAATTTGGTATATAATTTTTGTGGGTGTTGTATTTTGATTTATTAAGGGAAGTTAAGATTCGAGCTCTTAATTTGTGTGAGATTGATCAACAAAATAGAATAGTAAGAATCGCAGAATATGAATTGTGAGGTTTAGATTCGTGGCTCTAACCATAGATAGTCGGTCTCGGTTCCTTTTTCGTCTCGAACTCACTAGTTGCCAGCTGGCCCTCGCTGCACAAGACGCATCATCTTCTTCAACCAACGTGTTTCACTCGTACGAATTCAAACTCAGGCAACAGACCACGTGGCATACAACATCAACCTCTTGTACTGCCGCGTGTCCACCCATGATGCATCCACCTCCCTCTCTCCTCGTATTTATTCGTCTCTCAGTCGATCAGAACACTTAACATTCAGAAAAATCACAACTGTGTTCACCATGGCCGATCAATCACGACAGCAACAACGAAAGCTCCACGACCAAGACCAGCACCAGTGGCAGCTGTTGGCCCCTTCCTCCTCCGCAGCCGGCCAGACTGGCAAGTTCCTGACCGCGGGCGCAGCTGGTATCACGCTCTTGATGTTATCCGGGTTAACTTTAACCGGGACAGTGATGGCCCTCATCATGGCAACCCCGGTTTTGGTCCTGTTTAGTCCGGTTCTAGTACCGGCTGCGATTGTCCTGTTCCTGACGGCAGCTGGTCTTGTTTTCTCCGGCGGGTGCGGCATGGCAGCAATACCGGCGTTTTCATGGATGTATAAGAATGTGTCGAGTTACGTGGCTGCTAAGAAAAGGGGTAACCCGTATGGACAGTTCGTACAAATTGGTTTGTAGATCTGATTGTGATGTTAGAGAGTTTCTTTTTAAATTTTACTGTGTAGAGCACATGATCTAACAGTTGATGTTAGATAAATAATGTTTGATGCCATTCCAGCCTTTGAACCCTAAGTCTACTATAGTTTGCGGCAATGTCCTGGCCTTCTAAACTTGGATTAAAATGATAATTTAACCTCATGATGCGATAGTCACGTCTGTTTATTTAACAGAAAAATTGATGGAAGTTCAGGGTTTGTACCCCCTAAATTGCTAACGATGTTCACCGCAATCCCTTAATTATTAGGTTTTTCACACGTGGATCACATTGAAAATACCTTCCCACTTTGATCGCAAATCGTAACTTCTCACTTTGATCGAACCCATTTGCGAAAGGGAAAATGCAAGCCCCTGATGGTACTCCTAATCCAAATTCAACTACTTCCCCAGCTTATAAAAAGAGAGTTGGGGTTGATAAAATGATACAGGTTCTACCGTTTTAGTAGCCTGAGCTTAAATTTAGTGTACACGCGTTAACAATTTTTTTCCACCATTTATATAAATAAAAACATGTACCACCTATGTTTTCGTTACAATAAAAAATTTCTCCTTGATGAATAAAATCACTCGAAAGAAAGTGTTTTCGTTACAATGAAAATTTTCATTTTCTCCTTGATGAATAAAATCACTTTCATTTTCTCCTTGATGAATAAAATCATTCTAAATAAAGTGTTTTCGTTACAATGAAAATTTTCTATGAATAAAATCACTCGAAAGAAAGTAATTTCACCGCTCCTTGGGCAAATCCATCTTTTTTTCAAAAGGGAATGGTTTAGCTCAGTTAACAACTGAGCATCTCTTTGTATTATTGTCCCGACACGTGCTGAGAGAGAATGGCGGAGGATATTGTCCCTATTTCCCCGTGTTTCTTATCTATAAACTCCAAACGCATGCAACTCACTACGTGTCACCAAAAAGCAATTTTATAAACCCTTTCACATATTTACTTTTTCTCTTAGAGAGTCCGTGAGCAAAACATGGCCGATCAATCAAGACAAACGAGCCAGAAGCTCTACGAGACGGCCCCGGTCTCATACCGGGCCACCAAGTTTTTGACCGCGGCCACAATCGGTGCCTCGCTCTTAGTCTTGTCCGGCTTAACGTTGACCGCGACAGTGATGCCCCTGATCATGGCCACACCAGTTCTGGTGCTGTTTAGTCCGGTACTAGTCCCGGCTGGGATAGTCCTTTTCCTCACAGCCTCCGGTTTTGTTTTGTCCGGCGTATGCGGCATGGTGGCCGTGGCGGCATTTTTGTGGTTGTATCAATACACGTCTAACTATGCGGCGGCGAAGAAAAGGGCTCACGGGTATGACCGATTCACGATGCTTGGTGTATAGTAATGGTGGCTGTGGTGTTTTAGTTTTGTATGAATGGATTATGTAGGTTTATTTGTTTTGTTAATGAAGAGACTCCTCTTTTTCTTCTGGTTTTTCCTGTTTTCATGTCCTGTGCTTGTGGAGTTAACTGTAGTTGCATTTGATACTTTACTTTACTTCATACTTTATACTTCATATAATGTTAATCGGCACTTCCTTAAGTTTGGCAAGTTTTCACAAGTTCTCTTGAGACATTGCACTAAAATTGCATTCGGTGTTTACTTTTTTTAAAAACCTCGAGTAAAATTCTTGTGGTTCCTAAGGAACTAGCTACAGAAGAACTAGGAACAGAGAGCTTTCCTCTTTTTTTCATCCGACTCTTTGGTCTTAAAAATGTTGGTTTTAACCTCTGGTTTAAGTATAGATGGCCTAGCTGTGCCAAGGAAAAGAATAGAAGAAGCATTTGACTCCTCCATGCATCCTCCAAATTGGCTCGGAGGATATAGCTCAATTGGTATAGAGCTCCGCTCTTGCAATTGGGTCCTTCCGATTACGGATTGGATGTCTAATTGTCCAGACGGTAATGATAGTATATCATCCTCTCTTTCTATAGAGGAGAGATAAAGAAAAAAAAAAAAAAGATAGTATTTTGTACTTGAATTGGTGGCTCACATTTTCTAAGTAATGGGGAAGATGATCAAAACATGTCACTGAAAGACTATACTGAGACAAAGATGGGTTGAAAAAAGCGTAGAGGAGGTAGGATGGAGTTGATAGTATCATTTTTTACGTCCCAATGTCTCTCTCGTGTGACGACGTGTGAGCGTAAGAAAGGAAAGAGAGAAGGAATTTCTCTCTTTTGGCATTTTAGTGTTTCGAGGGCGGAACGAAAAACTTTCCATGAATTAGAATCTCATGGATCTTCCTACGTTACGTAATTGACCATTGTGGTCACAAACGAACGCGAGCCCTTCAGGAGAAGGCCTACTTATTTTGTTAACCAAGAGTTTAGATAGGAATAGCGGAATATGAATAAATAAGTAATTGGGTAGTTATTTTGGTCTCACTCTTTAAACTGTATCCTTGAATTTCCTAATTATTCTTATTAATTACTTGAAATTAATTAACAAAAGCTTCATACTTATATATATAGGGTGGTCTCATTTCATGTTCGGGAGCCTGTTGGCTATCCCACGTCGGTGAGGGAAGGAAGAAAGAAAGAGCTTAAATATGATTATTCCACTCATAGTATTTTGTGATAGAATTCCACACTTAACAGATTGCAGGTGGTAGTAAATTTATAAATTTGGTCTTCTTAGTATTATTCTTAAAAATATTTAGCTATCATATCAATAAGCTTTTCTTTTAATTTTATTTTCTGTATATTTATAAAGATTTTCTTGTTAAACCAAAAGTAAAGTTTTTTTTAATTATCAGGTACATTAGTAAATTTATAAGAAGATTTGACTCAAGGGGTAATATGAAAGGGAAATAAAACTTTAAAGGTGTTAGTGTAATGTCTCAAATATGAGGAGTTTTGTAAAAACTCGCTAAACTTCAGCAGTGTTAATGTAATCAACCCAATGTGGATGTCGATTACGCTCTCTACAAAATCATCTCGTGGTCCAAAAGGTCTTAATTGACATATCATTGTAGCAAAAATTGACTTAAAACGGAAATCTGTTAGTCATTTAATTATTAATTTATTATTGTAAATATTCCGTTTGTTGCAACTTGTACTTGTTCGATCTAGAGTGAGTTTTTGCAAAAATAATATTTCAATGACTTTAAAAATAATCCATCCAAATTATACCACATTAGCGTATTCATTTGATCCGAGAAGAATGAGATGACTATTTTGAAGTGTTACTAACAATTTTTTACTTTTGAAAAAAATAGAGAAAAATAAGAATGTAAATTAAAGGAATGAATGTGCTATAAGTAGCTTCAGGTGATTTCATTGTCCGATTGCATGCCAAATTTGAGATAATGTGCTAAATCTTCCCAACAAGTAACAGAAAATTAAGAAGCACCACCATTCGAATTGTAAGCCAAACAAGAAGTGCTTCCTCCAAAAGTTGCTTCTGAATTCGAATCTCTATACTTCAATCGCTGTAAAATGGAACTGCAGGTTGATACCGAAATACCAAAATTTGACGAAGCCAGCTGCTTTTGTGAGTCCGATGTTCAAGAATCTTTAGAAGCATTCTCATCCACCCGCGGCAGCAAAAACGGTGGAAGAAATGACGGTACGGTGAACGCCAAGGCCAAACACACCACTGCAAAGCCTACAACCCACCAAGCTTTGTACGGAATCCCCAATAATAGTTCATCACAAACTGCCACCAACATCAAAGAGATGTACTTTGTTACAAAAGCAAATTTTAACACAAAAATCTACAGTAAACAAGAGGGAGATTGACAAAGAAAAACATTCATATACGGGAGTTGTTATTAGCGAGCAGTGCTACTCAAAGTGCGGTTTGCAGAATGGTTTTTCGAGGGCCAATAACAGCTCCCTTTTCGTACGAATTTCTCGCACAAAGCTTACTGTAATCAGTGGCATAAAGACAACAACTGATGATATCTACATTACCTATGTTGAATATGATGTGTTCCCTCTCTTGCACATTTGGTATTGCAACAACCCCCTCAGGCTCCACACTGACCAACACATACATGCCACCCTGAGCAGTAATCAGAGTCCAAAAACTTACAGGGCATCTCGGAAAATGCAAGTTATGGTGCAACAAAGCATCCAATTCAAAGGGTCAGTGGAAAAAATCGAACCTGATCATTGGAGCCAAGACTCTCAGTCTTGAAAATAAGCTTTTCCGTATTTAGTAATCTTCGGTTCCCAGTCAGTGCCGACTCCAAGTCCCCTTTCTTGAGTTGCAAGGAAAAGCTAGCTGGTATCTATTAACACACATCAATAGAAGTTATTGAACCCATACGAGGATTGGTGAACAGCACAAAGCAAATTACAAGTTTAGAAATACATACAGAAGCAGGATATGATATCTTCACTTCATACCAAGTATAAGGCTTGAGTCCATGAAGCCGATAAAGGCATGAACCCGAATGTAGCGGTAGAGTCTCCCTCCACAGCTCTTCACCAACCTTCAAAACTTTGATGTCTGTCCTGTAAAAGGTGTAGAGCAGTGAATTGGGTTTAAGCCAATGCACCTAGAGAACGAAATCAACGCAGAAAAATTTGCAAATTGGGTTTCATTCGGGTAATACTAACGCGCTCGCCTCGCTTGAATTTGAGCAGTTGATGATGATGCAGAGGCTGATCAGAAGTTTATGAATATCTATTCGACGCATAGCTTCCGAACCTGACCAACCAGAATAATACATTTCAGTGGTTTTCTTTCTTCATTGGCGCATTTCATCAAACATTTGGTGGGTAACAAAAACCGCAGAGTAATCATGTTAACAACTTTATATAAAGCAAGAAATAAACAACCCCATGGGAGCTCCATAATCTACGAAACAAAGATGATGTCGTTTTGGTTGAAGAAAGAACACAATTCCTTCAGCATTTTGATCATTCCAAATCAAAGAACGACAGTCGTTTTTGCATGCAAGCTAGTTTTCCTTACCTTTCTGGGAAACCAAACAGAAGAATGATCGATCGGCGGCTGAAATTAGGGCTTACAGAATCCCGCAGTGCTAGATTGCATATTAATTTTCTCGGGAATCGATCAGTGAATATTTTCTCAGGAACCAATCAGTCAGCAACCAGCTCTAAACGAAGCGTTTAGAAAGCAGCGCTATAGAAGAAGAAGAAAGCACTAAACGCAGCGTTTCGGTCTTTCTAAGTTTCTTATTACGAGTTAACAAAAGAAATAAAAAAAATTCTTGTTACTTCATAAAACCGCTAAAACGACGCACTCCGGTTGCCGTTAATCGTCTTCCAACCGAAATCTCCCTCGCTCAATAATAATAACAGCTACTCAGCCAGCTCTGATCGAATTATATTTTTGGGGTTAATTTTGCAGAGCAAAAACCCTAATCCTCTTTTCAGTAAATAGAATTAGTATTAGCTGAACAGAGTCCCTCTCTGCAACTACTCCATTGCTGCATTCGAATTTTCGACAATGGTGAGTAATTCGAACGCTTCTTTCATTCGATCGAGTTTATTTAATTTAATTTGGTTTTGTTTTTTTCGATTTTGTTTTCGGTGTTCGGGTTCTGAATTTCTATGCTTTTTCAGTTCTCGATTGCAGCTATCAATGATACGGAGTCCAAAGGCAAATGGGAACCTTTAGCTCCCACCAAAGAAGCTCAGGCATGCCTCTCTCTCTCTCTCTCTCTCTCTAGTTTTTCTGTTACAGTTCAGCTATTTTTGGGTTGAGTTAGGATTTTCCGGGATTGTATATTAATTTCGAGCACTTTTAGCAGAAGTCAATTTATTGAGGACAAAGGAGAGAAATTTGAATTCTGTGTAGCATTAATATTTGGGAAGTTTATTGTACTTCTTATCATTGTTTCAATAAACTGAGTGAGCCGGAAAATGTGAATTGGACGCGGGTTTTCTGTATGCTAGCCCGATTCAGAAGCGTTTAGATTTTCTCAAATGAAGATGTTTTCTTTTTCTGATCAGTGATTAGATAGAGTTCATACTGTTTAGTTTGGTCATGGCAGGAATTCCATCTTTCCCAAACATATCATGAAGGACTTCACAAATTGCAAGTCAAGGAATACAAAAAGGCTGCCGAGCTGTTAGAATCCGTCCTAAAAGATCCTCTTATAGAAAATGCGCAGGTGAGTGTAGGACCTTCAGCGGACATTCTTTAGATGGCAGTCTTGTTTGTCTATGAACAGGTAGTTATTCTTGTTTCTATTTCCATGCAGGTGGATGGTAGTGTTAGTGATTGCCATCTATTGCAACTCAGGTTTGGATTTCTGCACTACTCCATAATATACTTTGTGCAATTCTCAGAGTCGGTGTACAATTTTCTAATTCACATACGAGGAATCAGTCTCTTGTAGAATTTTAGTTTTGTAACTTTTCTCTCATTAATATTTTTGTGAGAATAAAAAGGATGAAAAGAAAAAAAATGAACAAGATGTCCGTAAAGATCTTTCTCCAATTATATTTTTCATGCCGACTGCAGATTTTTGGCTCTGAAGAACCTTGCCAATGTTTACCTTCAACAAGGTTCAGCATATTATGAGAATGCTTTACGATGTTATCTTCAAGCTGTAGAGATTGATACCAAAGATTCTGTTGTCTGGAACCAGCTGGGAACATTGTCATGCTCAATGGGTTCTCTCAGTATATCCCGTTGGGCATTTGAGCAAGGGCTTATATGTAGCCCTAATAATTGTGAGCAATTTATGATGTTTGAATTATTTTTCTCTACATCCATACTAAAATACATGTCCTATATTCATAATGATGGTCTCAGCACCATATTTGACAGAGTCATATTATGTCTTCTCTGAAATTTTTCTGCAGGGAACTGCATGGAGAAATTATTGGAAGTTCTTATTGCTATTGGTGATGAGGTTGCATGCCTTTCTGTGGCTGAGTTAATTTTGAGGCATTGGCCATCACATTCTCGTGCTTTGCATGTCAAGAGAACCATTGAAGAGTCCGAGCCAGTTCCATTTGCTCCTAGAGGTATAGATAAGCTAGAACCTAAACATGTCCGTCTAAAATTCGTTGACAAGAGAAAAGCTACTGATGAAAATCTAGAGGAGGGCGCTGCATCCAAGAAGCTGAAGCAGATCATAGATCTGAACCTTGCAGAAGCTTCTTGGGCTGCTCTTGTTGATGCACTCTTGGATATCTTACTCCCGTTGAATGGGTGTCAGTCTGAGATGGGGGATGCAAAATCATACCG
Organism: Cotoneaster glaucophyllus; assembly: GCA_036320875.1. Taxonomy (NCBI): domain Eukaryota; kingdom Viridiplantae; phylum Streptophyta; class Magnoliopsida; order Rosales; family Rosaceae; genus Cotoneaster; species Cotoneaster glaucophyllus. The sequence goes on from CM070072.1 coordinate 18,231,869, forward strand.
ATCTGGAGATGTCAGATTAATTTTGCATTTACCTCCTAGTTCAGAGAGTACCATAGGATTTGAGGAAAGGAAAGGGTTTAACTTATCCCCAATCAGTGGAAATGCTGTATTTGGTGATTGTAACACTGAACGAACAGGTGTTGTTACAGAAAAAGCAACAAATTTTCTAGACTTCCAACCACAGGAAAGGCGGAGTACTCGTCTTGAAAGGCTTAGAAGCCGTAAACCGGGGAAAGAAGATATTGAATTTGCTAATGGTAAGGATCAGGCCAAGGCTGTACTTCAATATCTAGAACCTTTTGTTGCTGGTAGATCAGGAAGCAAAGATTCTGGTCATAGTTCTGTTTCATGTCCTGATCAAGCTAATCCATGGGATACCGAATATGGTGACGTGTCCAGATTTATTAAAAAAACATCAAATAATTATGGTGCTTTCCATGTGGCTCATTTGCTTTTAGAGGAAGCTGCGAGTAGAGGTCTTTTGTATCAGGATGCATTTGTTAAGTTCTTGGAGTTGGAAAGAATTACAAGGAATTGGGGGAAGGATAGGAGCCCTGAATGTTGTCTTTTTCTTGCTGAACTTTATTATGACCTTGGGTCGTTGTCTTCCGATGTTTCCAGGCTATCTGAATTCATGTCTGAGGCATCTTATCATCTTTGTAAAATTATCGAATCAGTAGCCGTGGAAGATGAATGTATTTTTGGGCTTAAGAGATTCTTTGGTACTGGTAGATTATCCATGAACACCTCTGTTTGCCAGGATGTATCATTAGGTGGTTCTTTAACAAGTAACAGTTCCTTCTGGGTTCGTTTTTTCTGGTTAAGTGGACGGTTGTCTGTTTTGGATGGCAACAAGGAAAAAGCCCACCAAGAATTCTGTATTTCATTGTCTCTTTTGGAAAAGAAGGAAAATACGAATGATTCCCAATGTGTGATCCGCCTTCCATATTGCAAGGTTGTTAAAGAGTTAACCATTTATAGAATTCTCCATGAAATTAACATTTTAAAGGTTGATTTCTTGATGGAGAAGACTTTGGGTGAGATGATTGAGAAAGAAATGTACATGGAGTGCATGTCCTTGCTTGTTCCACTTCTATTTGCAACAAAAAATGCTCCCCCTGATGCATTACCCTTGCGCTTAGCTGATAAAGGCGGAGAGGAAATTACTTCTGTTGAACTATCTGCACTAGACATTTTAATCAAAGCATGCGAGAAGACAAAGCCTATGGATGTTGATGTTTACTTGAATTGCCATCAGCGGAAATTGCAAATCCTTATGGCAGCAGCAGGAATTGATGAATGCCTTGATTCCTGTAAATCCTTACTATTGAAATCAGGATCAAACACTCGCTATGCTTCTGACATAGACACCAAAGAAGGTGCAAGCAAGCAGTGCTGGAATTTATTGGTTGCAGAGGAAGTGAAGGCTATTTCTCAATGTGTGTCACAAGTGAAGAACTTGATTGATCAATTTGGGGATTCTGTATGTCAATCGATATTCATGTATAAATAGCTTTGATACTCGATCATGCTTACCTCAAACTGTAAAATTCAGTACATTTTTTCCAATTAAACAAAGAATTAGGTTTTCAAAAGTAGTCTAGAGATTTTGTAATTTCATGTTTTGTGCAGTATGTGATTATATCTTATGCTTGCAGGACACTATTCCGATGAGCAGCATAGGTGATATGCAATGCTTGCTCTTGTCAGTAATGTACAACATTGCAAGCATATTCCTCTCTAAGAAGTCCTCTGATCTAGCAAATACTGATCAAATTGAAAGAAGTTGCTTCATTGAAGCTTCCATCGCATTCTGCAAGATTCAGCACCTGAACGCCATGATAAATGTTAAAACTCAAGTGAGTCTTGTGAACTCAAGTTGCTCATACAATAAACTCTTTCAGGAATATTTTTTGTTTCATTCTCTTTACCTTTTTTAATTTTTCGGATTTTGCGTCGTAGGTGGACTTAATTGTGACAATGCATGATTTACTCGCTGAGTATGGGCTTTGCTGTGCCGGGAAGGGTGGTGAAGTGGAGGAAGGAACTTTTCTTAAGTTCGCAATTAAGCATCTGTTGGCCTTGGATATGAAGTTTAAATCTAACGTTAACTCATCAAACCAGGAAACTACTCAATCTAGTGAGCAGCTTTGCCTAAATTGTCCTGCCAAAATGTCTCTCAAGGAATCAAAATCAGATACTGATTTGGAAATGGTGCACACTGGAATAGATGATACAAGTGCTGTAGGAAAGGATGCTTCTGAAGGGATACCTTCCAAAAGCACTTCACTTGAGAATGCCGTAGATAAAGAAAGCATGGAATTGGAAGGTGGAAAGCAACATGTAGATGGGTCAGGTGGCAAGTTCAACAGATCCGAAGAAAGTGATCAATTAAACGAAGCTGGAGATGAGCTCATTGAAGATGAAAGGGAGGAACTTGAGTTAAAAATTGATTATGCATTGGATCAGTGTTTCTTCTGCTTATATGGTCTAAATATTAGATCTGATTCATCCTATGAAGATGAGTTAGTTGTGCACAAAAATACTAGCCCCGGTGATTACCAGACAAAGGAACAGTGTGCTGATGTTTTTCAGTACATACTCCCTTATGCAAAGGCTTCTTCTGTGAGCTCCTCCCTTCTCTCTCCTTTTTTTTTATTCCATGTGTATCCGTACATTGCATGTGCCTATCCTCATCATTACAATTTATCACAAGGGTCCTAATGACAAGGCCTTTTAGCACCCACAGCTATTTAGTTTCCCCAACCTTTATTTGGCTACTTGTATACATGTATGTTGCAGAGGACAGGATTAGTTAAAGTTCGACGAGTACTCAGAGCCATACGCAAACATTTTCCACAACCACCAGAAGATGTTTTAGCTGGAAATGCAATAGATAAGTTCTTAGATGATCCTCATTTGTGTGAAGATAAGCTCTCAGAAGAGGCTGGGTCTGATGGTTTTCTTGAAACCGTAACAAAGATTATACTCCCTGATGCGAGAAACCTTAAACAACAGAAGACATCACCAGTTGGGAGGTATACATAAATAGATTTCGTAATTTGTATTTGAAAATAATTGTTCTCTCAGTTGAGGGTTAATTCATAAATTTCATAATTCTTAGAAGTGATCTTTCTAGTTGTATTATTGAATAATTGCAGCTCGGAGCCGTATCTGGATGTCTATTGCAACTTGTATTATTTCCTTGCCCTGTCTGAGGAAATGAATGCTACTGATAAATGGCCTGGCTTTGTGCTTACCAAGGAAGGGGAAGAATTTGTACAACATAATGCAAAGCTCTTCAAATATGATTTACTTTACAATCCTCTACGTTTTGAAAGTTGGCAGAGACTCGGAAATATTTATGATGAGGTAGTGTTTGTTGTTTATCATTCTGATTTGTGAATTCTGTAGAAACCAAAAGATTTTGGTGTGGAAAAGTTTCATTTTATAATGATCATTTTTACAGGAAGTAGACTTGTTGCTAAATGATGGCAGTAAGCACATCAATGTGGCAGGATGGAGGAAGAATGCTACTTTACCGCAAAGAGTTGAGACAAGTCGAAGAAGGAGCAGACGGTGTCTATTAATGAGTTTGGCTTTGGCAAAGACACCAGTTCAGCAGGTAAGACCCCTTTCTTTCCTATATATTATTGTACTGGTGGGGAGTGGGGTCTTGTCTTTTCTCTTTCTTGGTCATTTTGGCCATACAGGTCCTTTGGGATTTTCCTTTTTCTTTTTTTTTTTTTCAATTTGCAGAATAAAAGACCAAATAAAAAGTCTAAAATTGTTTAGATGGTGGCCATCTTGTGCTGGATCATGAATAGATTTTTTATTTCTTAGCATGCCATTAAGGCAAACAAGAAAAAAAAGCTAGTCCTTTTTGCTTGATTTTGGTTATTAGAACACCCTTGGGATGTGTTCGATAAGTGTGATGATTTTTTTCTCATTTTGTGGCTCAGTCTGAGATACACGAGTTATTGGCATTGGTGTACTATGATAGCCTTCAAAGTGTGGTGCCATTTTATGATCAGCGAACTGTTCTACCTGTGAAGGATGCAGCATGGACGATGTTTTGTGAGAACTCAATGAGACATTTTAAAAAAGCTTTTGCTCATAAGTATGCCCTCTTTACTACATTGGTTTCATTTTTCCAGACAAAAACTAACCATCTCATGTGCCATAATCAAATGGTAATCTGTCTCTGCTTTCTTCTGTATCAGGCAAGATTGGTCACATGCTTACTATATCGGAAAGCTCTGTGAAAAGCTCAAATTTTCTTATGAGACATCGTTGTCATATTATGACAGAGCTATTGCTCTAAATCCATCAGCTGTAGATCCAGTCTACAGGATGCATGCTTCGCGCTTGAAGATACTTTGTGCATGTGGAAAACAAAACCTAGACGCTTTAAAGGTTTTTCTTCTTAGAGATGTCTGCTCGACTGATTTCATTGAAATAATTTGTGGACTTGGAGACTTTTTATATCCTACTATTGTACATGTTTTGAAATTAATCTTTGGCCCTTTCAGGTTCTTTCAACATATGCCTTTAGTCAATCAAGAAAGGATTCTATCATGACGATTTTAGGTAACATGGACTCTGAAAATTCATATTCGCCTAAGGATAAAAGCACACAAGAAAACACTGGGGAGAAGAATGAAGATTTACTCAAATTAGAGGTGTGGAACATGCTTTACAGCGACTGTCTTTCTGCCCTTGAAACTTGTGTTGAAGGGGAGCTTAAACATTTTCATAAAGCCAGATATATGCTTGCTCAAGGTCTGTTTAGAAAGGGGGAAAGCGGTGCATTGGAGAGGGCAAAGGACGATCTCTCCTTTTGCTTTAAATCATCTCGCTCATCATTTACAATAAATATGTGGGAGATTGATAGCACGGCCAAAAAAGGAAGGTACAACTTTAATTCTTTGCAACAGTTATGTTTTTCGAATGTTATAGGAAAAACCCCATTTCAATAGTTTAAAACAAAACCATCTAAGGGAAAATCCTTCCAGTTCAGTTCAGTTTGTTTGTTGTCCATGTTGTTAGGTAGCTTGAAATTATAATTCATATGAAACTAATGGGATATTCTTCTCTGTTTATCAGGCGGAAAACTCCTGGTGTTTCTGGGAGTAAAAAGTCCCTTGAAGTTAACTTACCTGAAAGTTCTCGAAAATTTATTACTTGCATTCGGAAATATCTGTTGTTCTATTTGGAACTGTTGGAGAAGACTGGAGACATCTGTACCCTTGAACGTGCTTATATATCTCTTCGAGCTGATAAGAGGGTAATAATTTAACCTCTAGTACATTAGTAGTTCAAATATATGTGTCTTAATTACTGCTAAAACGACATTGCCTCATCAAGCTGTTCTTATTCTGTTTCTGATGTATTTTTTTACTCTATTAATTTAAATGGGATCTGACTTGATTCGAAAATTCAGTTTTCACTATGCATTGAAGATCTTGTTCCAGTTGCACTAGGGAGGTACGTTAAGGCCCTGATTTCATCCATACGTCAAGCTAAGACTGTTGGCTCTGGTGCTACAAGTAATTCCGAGCACATATTGGAGAAAGTGTTTTGTTTGTTCATGGAGCAGGGGAACTTATGGCCAGAAATATGTGCGTTGCCTGAGATTAAAGTCACAGAGACGTCGGAAAGTAGTTTATATGGGTAAGTTGAATCAACTGCTTTCTAAGCCTCGATCCTCAAATTCTAATTAAACTTGAGTGATTAACTTCAGAGTCCTGATCTATTTATGTTATTATTTTAAACAAGATGGTTCTCCTTCCAGTTTCTAATGATCTCCTCATACTTCTGCAGATTTCTTCATGAACATATAACAACATTGGAGAAAAATGGCAAGCTGGACACTCTTGAAGCCATAAATGAGAAGATACGGAAGAGGTTTAAGAATCCAAAATTGTCAAACAGTAACTGTGCAAAAGTTTGTAGACATGCTTCCATTGCTTGGTGTCGATCTCTTATACTGAGCTTGGCACAGATCACTCCCGCACAGTCTGAAATCACCAGTGAGATTCAGGTCCTTAAGCCATCAGATATGCTGGAAAATAGCCAGCTGCTTTGTGTTGATCTGCAAACAGATGAATTATGGAGTTCAGCATTCGAGGACCCAGCCCATTTCAAAAGTCTCGAAGAAAAACGGAATCCTATTTTCTCTAAAATAAAGAATTTGATAGTTAAGAAAGCTTCGGATGAGAATTTGGAGGTCGCCAGCTCTCTGCTTCGATCTTCCTATAATTTTTATCGTGAGAGCTCCTGTGTGATGCCCTCATCTGGTGTCAATTTGTATTTGGTTCCGTCTTGGTTAGCAAAGGATACACAATTGAGGCCGACCATGGATGGCGCTGAAATCCTTGACCTTAGCATTCCAAGAAAGCTTCTCTTGTGGGCTTACACATTACTGCATGGCCGTTACACAAACATCTCTTTTGTTGTAAAGCATTGTGAAGAAAATGCAAAGGTATGGAAACTCAAACGCCAAAAATCTAATTTCTCTGGTAGCCAGATCTTTCTCTTTTTGGGTTTAAACTTGACTGCAGCAGTCTGAAAACATTCAGAAGGGCCCGATGACACCATAAAATGTGTTTCTCTTAGTTCTTTTATTTTAAGAAGCCCGAACATAATGTCATTTAGAATATGTCCGCATAAAAGCAGAACAACTTCTATACAAGTTTGAGGTAATTAAGGAAATAAATTTGAGTAACCCGTGACAAGTTTATTGTGCTTGTGTTTTGCAGTCTAAATTGAAAAAAGGAGCTGGAACCTCATCAGTGTCCCCGAACACAAGCATACCCAACACCGGCATTGTGCATACAGGTGATTCAACTTCTTTCTTCCATATATCTTGTCGAATACAAAGTACTCGCATTAAAAGTGTGCTTCTCAGCTTTCGGGGGTGAAAAAAACACTGTTATCTTCAGATTGTTGGAGTTTCGTGGATGTAATATTTTCACTCACGCAACCACTGAACATTACTGGTTGCAGGTTATGCGAGAGATGGAGCCGACCATACTGGAACCAGTGACGCAGAGGCCACTCCAGTGAAAACCATAGCACCCACCTCATTTCCCGAGGACTCCGTTCAATCTGCCAATCCACCACCTTCCAGCGTACATCAAGCGGGTTTATTTGCTTCTCCCTTACTGCAGCATTGCAACAACAGCGTTACAGGGAGGAGCAATACAACAGCGGATGGAGGAGGTTCAGACCTAAGTTGAATTACAATCGGCGGATTACATGTAACTAACTGTATCAATGTTGTAGATATGTTCTCCTTGTTAATCTCACTAGGCTAATGTGATACCCAACTGAAAGCAACGTACTAAATGGTTGATAGCAATGATATACAACAAGGCTTTTGGAGAATTAGCAATGTACTTGTATTTTCAAAACCCCAAAAGGCCAAAACCTACAAATTCAAACCCCAAAACTCATGCCTAAATGGTAAATTGTCAAATTTTACGCCCAAAAGGTCAAAAATGCAAAATCTTACTCCTAAGGAGGAAAATTCCAAATTTAGCACCGTATTTTTCACTATTCATCTATATGTATGAGGTAGGCAGTTGTTTCCTCTAACGGTAAGGGATTTAAAATTTCTACCCCCAACTTTATAACTCGTTGAACTTTTGTATTTCGTTGATTTTTTTTTTTTACTAATAATTTTGGAATTAGTTTTCGTATAATCTATCTTATTTTATTTTTACGAACATTTTGATGTAAAAAAATTCACATTCCGAACAAAAAAAAATTGTTGATAAAATTGAAGTCTTTTATGGATTAATGGACAAAGGACGTGTATTTATAGAGTTTTGGAGGAATTTTGGTGTCGGATCTGATTTAGATTAATTAATAATAATATTTTAATCGGTAAATTTAAATTTGAGTCGTTGGATATAAAAATAATGTAACTGGGCGCGCCACGCTAGATCAAAACCCGGAAGTCGCGATAGCCATTAGATGTAGAAAGCGTGTTGTTGGTCCCCCACCCCTCTCCAGAGAGTCAGGTGACTCGCGCAAGCCTAAATGGGGTTGTCTTCACGTGGGCTGACGGTTGATCTCACGCGGGTCCCTCAACCCACTTGCAACCTTATCCATCTGGGGTGGAAAGCAAGGAAAGGGATCATCTCCGAATCCCTTTCCACCTAATCCATTTAGTCTGGGATCCGAGCCGTTGAAATTTGATTCAACGGCTACAAGCAGGGAGCCCCTTTAAAAATGATAATAACTGTAGCCGTTGGATCAAATTTCAACCGTTCGGATCCCGGATTAGGTGAATTAGGTTGGATCCCTTTCCGGGAAGCAACCCCAAATTCTCACCCCTAGATCCAAAGTCTCTAAATTCTCACCCCCAAAATACAACCCTCGGAGAAGTTATGGACTCAAATTTAGGATTTTTTTATTTTTGTTTCCCACCCCAGCACCACCCCCAATTGGGGAAGGCCTAATGGCCTAAATCCACACGTCAAATCCAAAAGTGCTAACTCTAAACTCCAAATTATTAAGATGCATTGCTTCCATTCGAATGCACTAAAGATGCATTGCTTCCATTATAAGGAAAATGATAGTCATTCATTCCTCATAAACCCAGTGTTTACCTATTCAATGGGAATAAAAAGTGTTGTGGGTTCAATCTGAAATCAGGAATCACATTCATGATATTCAAGAAATTGAATTCCAAAGACAGGAGGTCCGATTGGTAAAAGGTGGAATGAGAATAGAAAATTTTATACCCAAACTACATTCACATTTTTTTTTCTTTTCCTTTCATTTTTTTGTCTCTTTTCTTCATCTTCTTTTTCACTTCCTTTTTCAACTACCTTTATTTCATCCTATCTTGTCAACTCTATCTTTATAGAGTAATGTTATATTTATTATCTATTTGTATCAGCATTTATACTATTGATATGATTTTTAGTACCTGCGCAAATAGAGTTAAAATCATTAAAAATACTTGCAAGAATACAAGGTAATTGTAGTATAATTGCTCATGCAAGGTCGTTGTCCCCAAAGATTGTTTGACTAATTTGTAATTAAACTAACTCTTAATTAATTATTAAGAGGGTTGGGGAAATTTGGCAAATAGCCCAGGGTTGGAGGAAGCCTAAGCGGGTTGGGGACTGGACTAAATCTTACAATACGCTTGTCATAATAACATGGTTCAATTTTGATTATGACGAGAATCGAACCATTATCACTACGTGACATTTTGCAAATGTTTTGAACAAGGTTCTAAAAGACGCTAGGCGCTAGTCGGGCGGCGAGCTGGGGCCTAGCGTCTAGGCGGCTAGGCGGGGACTAGGCGGGCGCCTAGGCGGACTAGGCGGATTTAAGTAAATCTATTATATTTAAGTATTCATATAGAATGACATATATATTAGGCGGTATTGAAACATAATAACAACATGGAGAACATGCATATAATGTGTATTCATTTAAGTATTCAACAAATCTTTTACAATTTCTTGGAAAAAATAAATTGCAAAATGAAAGTTGTCTATGTTCTGTTTAAGTGAGTCGCAACCTAGGCGGGTTTGGGCGGTCTAGGCGGGCGCCTCAGCAGGTCTAGGCGCTATTTCTTAATTTTCAAACGCCTAGGCATTAATCGGGGCGGTGGTCAACCGCCTAGCGCCTAGGCGCGGATTTTTAGAACCGTGGTTTTGAACGGCGGTGGATGAAAGGATGAGGGCGCGCAGGAGGGGGGAAGAGAGAAAGTATGCGCACCTAAGCACTATTTTGTCAGTTCGTCAAACAGTAAGAGGATGAGCCAAGCTTGCCAGTCGAGAGAGAGACCAGCGACTTTGAGGATACTACTTCGAAGGAAAATGGGAAGCAGAGCTTTGCTTCTACTGAAGGGATTATCTTGTTCCTCGCTACCCAAGAAGCTGCTTTTCCCAAAAGTCCTTCCTCCTCGTAACATCAGGTGGGTTCGAACAAATTGCTCGACACCCAAAAGCAGCGGCCTTCCTTTGGAGCCTCCGGACTTGCCACGCTTGGCCGAGACTGCTCGAATTACTCTGACCCCTCATGAGGTAAGGTATCAAACCCTTAATACTTTGCTTTGATTATTTCCATTCTTTTTGTTCAAATTTTAAATTTTAATTTAATTTTACTCTTATCAGGTAGAAGAATTTGCTCCCAAAATTGGGCAAGTCATAGATTGGTAAAAAGCTTCGTCTTTTTCTCTTTTAATCGACCGAAAAATGTTGAAATTTTGGAAGTATTTTTATGATTTTTTGTAATTGGCATAATTTTTGCAGGTTTGGACAGCTTCAAGCTGTTGATCTTGAAACTGTGGAGCCCTCAATCAGAGCAGGTAATTGCTTCATAATTCACATTGTTGTTTTCAATTTGTGTTTTTTTTCGTAAAATAAATTAATGAGACTAATCAAACCGCATTGCTTCAGCTGCAACGCTGTGTTCATAGTTTATTAATCTAAGGCAGGCGGTTGATTTTTCGATACTTTCTTTGTTTTGATTAGTTGGATAACCAGAGGATGTATGGATAAAAGTCTTGCTGTATTTTCGCCTTGCGTTTGATTCTGTTTGTGGCAATTGCAGATACTGAAGGTGATAGTTTCCGTGAAGATATTCCTGAAACGTTTGAGAACAGGTGCGATGGTTGTTTCAGTATATTCATGCATTCGAATTTGGGGTTCACATTTGTTATCTTTGACAAAGCTATTGAAACTTGGTTTTGTGGGGTTCAACAGGGAAGCCATGATTGCTGCCGTTCCAAACTATGAAGAGCCTTATATTAAAGTTCCCAAAGTCTTGAACAAGGAGTAGCACTTTTGCTTTTAGGTAGTTTTTGCATTCTCTCTTAGAATCTCAAGGGAATTAGATGAAACCTATCGATTCAAACGTTTTGTTTATGTTTTCTGATTTTAGAAGTGTCCTCGTTCAGTCTTTTGTTTCAATAGCTGTTTTTTTTTTACATCAAAGATATGAACTTGTGCTTTCCAACATTTCTCAAAAAGTGATCACCTTCTTCTGTGGTGTAAAAAGGACCTGATTTTATCTTGTGTTGATTTAGGAAAGAGTTCGCTTCGCTTTGATCAGTCTCAGATCTTGTTTTTGGGTGATGGTTGGTTATTAGGAATTTGAAGGTAGTTTTAGCTTGAGGACATATCAGGGAAGAAGCCTTTCACCTTGAACTTTTCGTAATTTCAAGGAGTATGTGGTCAAGCATCGTTTGTTGCTTACTAAGCGTTAGAGGATGCATTTTTAGACTTGAAAGATGAGATACCATCCAAGCATTTGCTTGTGGACACCGAGACAAGCAAGGAATTGAATTTCAAAGTAATGTTCAAAAGCATCCTCAACCAGGACTGGTGCAGAACACCTCAGTAGGTCGAAGGTGGAAGACTGGTTGGGTTTACATGTTATGTGAAGCAGGAAGAGTCATTGATCGGTTTTCAAGCTGACACATTGTTTCTTGAGTCTCGTTTGTGGGTGTGGAGTGCGGAAAGGCAACTGAACTTGGGAAGAGATTCAAGAACAGTATGCACCCGGTGATGGTTCCCGTGTACAGGACCTAGTCTAAGCCATTACTTTTGAGTTTTATTAAGTGATGAATTTTGATGCTATCTTCATTGCTTTGTTCATCACCGCACCTCAGAAACCATATGGTGTCTATAAGGTTAGGTAACAAAGACGAATGTTAGGGTGTTCATGTCAAGGCAAAACTGCGTGAGCCGTATTATTATCTTGTTTTTTCTATTGTTAGAGGAACTCAACTGAAATACAGGATCCACAACTTTTAATGTCCTTCAAATTATACGTGTTAGATGAGCCCCGCCGGAGCAAGATGGGTTTAAAAGTCCGGTAACCCATCCGGTCCGGCGGCTTGGCGTGGCCCGGAGGCTTTTAGTTGCAGCGCGTGCTGGGGTTTGAAAATCTATATTTTTCTTCTCTTATTCACCCATTCAATTCAACACAAACATGATGTAACGATAAGAATTGCAAACGAAAATTCAAGCCAAATTTAAAATTTGAAAGCCGTGAAATTAGGGTTCACACCTCATGGTGAATGTTTCATGCAATCAAGGTCTAGAAAGTATCAAAACTTGAATCCATGTTTTGAATTGGGTGATGAATACTGTGAACGAATTTGTAGAAGTTGATCCTCCAATGCCAGATTTTCATCTTAAAGTTGTTGCATCTCGTCCAACATAAAGATTGAAATGAGCAAATTGAATTAATAGCAGGTAGATCAATTCAATAAAAGATTCAAGACTCCTCGTGCCTAAATTATTGTAATAGTTTCAAACTCCTCCATCTCCAAATAATAGTAAAAAAAATTAAAAAAAGATAAAAAAGAGAGATGGTAAAACTCTAGAATAATTCTTCTTTAACTTAGCATTAAGAGCGTGCTAATAACGTGTTATACCATAAATTTGGAGAGGGAGAGAAGTAGATCGATAGAGAGGAGAGGAGCGGAGCTTGAAGAATTTGGTGATTGATATTCCTCATGCTTCGTGCCTTTATTTATATTAATAATGAAAAAAATCATTCTCCAAATAATACAAACTAACGGGAAAGACGTTCTAGACCTCGTGTAACAAATCTAACTTCAACAACAATAGTAATAACTATTAGGGTTAATTTCAATTTACTACCCTGAAGTTTATGGGTTTTCAACATTTGATGCATGAAGTTTTTTTCATCCCAGAGTGGTACCTGAAGCCGTAATTTTGGGACACTTTCATACATCCGTTAAAATTGCTATTAAAACAGTCGTTAATTGGTGACGTATACGTGGACAATAACTGGGCGCCACGTGTCAATATGGGCCCACATGAATATTAAAAAAATATATAAAATAATAAAAATTATTTTTTTAAAAAAACTTGGGTTATCTCCTACCTCGCTCAACCCTCCCTCCCTTCTTTCCTCTGCACCCTCACTCCCTCACTCCTCTGATCCCTCCCTCCACCTCCCAGTCGGAATTTCAAGGTCGTCCAGGAGAAAGGTCGTCAAAACCTGCGGAATGACACTAATGTCGAAGGTTTAAAGCAGCAGGAACTGGAAGAGCAGCCATGGCTGCAGATATGCGTTTCTGGCGGTGCACGACATCCTCATGGTTGCCCAGCAACTCATCAATTTATCTGGCGGTCGAGCCTAGCAACCCTTCCGCCTTCCAAGCCTTCAAAGTGATAATTTAGGCGGTCGAGTTAGGGTTTTTTCTTTTAGGTTTTTAAATTTTTAAATTTTAAATTGGCTTGATTTGAGGAGAGAGAAGGGAGGGGAGGTGAAGATGGTGGAGGATAGGGAGGAGGTGAGTCAGGGAGGTGGAGGGAGGGATCAGGGGAGTGAGGGAGTGACGCTGCAAAGGAGAGAAGGGAGGGAGGGTCGAGGGAGGTAGGAGATAACCCAAGGGCTTTTTTATTTTTAAATAAATTTTATTATTTTATAATTTTTTTTATATTCACATGGGCCCATATTGACACGTGACGCCCAATCATACGTCATCAGTTAACAGCTGATTTGACAGCAACCTTAACAAATGTATGAAAGTGTTCCAAATTTATAACTTCAGGTACCACTCTGGAATGAAAAAAACTTCATGTATCAAATGTCGAAAACTAAAAAGCTTCAAAATAATAAACTGAAATTAACCCTAACTATTATTATTAAAATGGACCAAGTCAGTCCTGATTACACTTGCAAAGTTAGGGCTGAGGACCAAGTAGCCTAGAAAGAGTGACCAATTACTATATACAAATAAACTTGCTTCCCATTGTTCATAACTCAAAAGTGGTTACATAAATCAATCCCTCTCTCTCTTGTATTTCTTTCCTTTTACTTTCACGAGTGTTGTTACATATTTCAGCACTCTCTTTCTTTTCATTTTGTTCTAACCTATGTCCTGTCAAATTGTCAATCACTCACCTACTGGCTACTGCCGAAATATAAGGCACAACAGAAACGTATCACGATAAGAGAACCGAAACAACTTGTTAATATCTTCTTGTTAAATACGATCATCACATCACGAATGCCAGAAGAGCTCAAAATCATTGCTGTACAACGAACGGTCTTGAATCTCCAGATTCGCAATGTGCCAATTGATTAGCTGGGATTGAAAAACTTTACAGAGCAGCAGACCGGCGGGAAAAATCCACCATTCACTTTCGTCCCTGCACCCACCAGCCAGACAAACGAACACAACCTGTTAGTTGAGTATTGCGTCGAATATAACTTACCATCTCAACTAATTAAGTTTTCGGCAGAGAGATCCCCTCACATGTTACTCCACGGTTGAAACGGATGTTTTTTATTTGATGATTGAGTCAAATAATGAACGTAACCGCAACCAAAAGCAACCGCCTGGCAAAAGAACACATGACCAACATATGATACAAATTAGTGAACCCATATATGAGTAACCAGTCAAGAAGCTTTACAGAGCCAAAGATGTTACTGGGAGAAGGAAGACCTGAAGCGGAGCGCCAAAAATAGAAACTTACAACATTAAACAAGGATGTAAGGTTCCACAAAGCATATAGACGTGCAAGCCCAGCAGAACGTCTAGGTCCATGACTGAATAGAGCATTGATACCAGCAGGAAACGGGAGAAGTATGCCAAGGGGTAAAATAAATAGAACCAGAAAGACGTCCACCAATGAAATCGAATACAGCTGGAGTAATGTAAGCAAAACTAAGCTCAAATCTCCTAAAAGAAGCATTGAGATGACTAAACCAACGAGATCCTGCAGTTCATAGAAATATATGTTTAGAAATCAGAGATCCCAAGTCCCCAACTGTGACAAATTAATATAAGCACAAGAGATACCTGGTGTCCAACAGGTTTAGTATTATGAAGTATAAAAGAGAGAAGATAAAACATGTCTCTCTTTTCTTCAAGCGTTTGTAAGTTGTTAGCATCTATAATCCCTCCATATTCTCTTTTTGGCCTCATAAAATTTTCACTTCTGCTAGACTGGTTTAGGAGCGATTCTCTCAAATGACCAGATGAATCTTCTTTGTAGTTTGCACTGAAAGTCAAAGGAAAGACAAAGTCAGACTCAAGGAAGGGGTCTAAATGAAAAGGACTAAATAGGTGTACTATTTCTAAACACAAACGTTAGAAGCCAGTACCGTGATTCTTCAGTTCGTATTGCTCCATCAATGCTCCTAACAGAGGCAGGTTCACTGTCTTCTTCAAGAACATCCACCACGAGCCCATAATGACAATAACCACAAGATGTAGCCTGAAACCAGGCAAGATCAACACGTACACCATAAATCTTCAAAGCAGGATTGGCATAATGTTCTAGCCACCGAAGGACAGGCTGAAGTGTAACTCTTAGCCGCCCACGGCAAACTAAGCGTAATTGTGCATTCAAACCAGCAACCATACGGTACCATGCGGTAGGCGGGACTGACTGCACAGTAAAAAGCATTAAGATTAATATTCTTTAGAAGCTAGAGCATAAAAATATCAGAGCTGGGTTTGGATTCGTCAGCATCAATCAACAAACCTGACTCATGAGGCTTGTAAGAATGTTATCACTGTGAAGTGAGAAAGGGGCCATGTAACTTCCATCACCTCCAAAAGGTAATGAAATAGGAAATCTTTGATGTAAACGAGGGGGAAGATCAGTTCTCTTTTCATCACCACCAAGAAAGAAGTCCATATATGCTAGCATTAAATCAGAAGTTGCAGCTACCTGACGGTATTACAGAAAAAGGTTACAGGATGGAAAACCACGTCCACATAGTGCACGTAAATAAGTTTGAAGCACCCTACTATCATATGAATTGAATTAATCACAGGCAATGTATACATTTAATTCATGACCCTCAGTGCTGAACTTAGAATGAATTTCAAACCTTAATCCCTTCATATAAAGCACGTGAACGGCAAGACCGTAAGCAGGCATGATCATACTCCGATCGAACAAATTCACGCAGATGTTGCAATTTCAATCTTCGGCGCCACTGCTGCCATGACCATGCAAGGGGGTATGCAAGAACAGAAAGAATGATGTACATTGCTCCCTCCCACCATTGATAAGTGGCTATGGAATTAATCTCATCAACAAATGTATTGAATGGCCCTTCATATCTGCCAGAAGGAATGCTATATTTCAAACTATGATCTTTTAGATTTGTTGTAAGTTATAAGTTATAACGCAGACTAAGATCGATAATTACTATGAAGAAAGTCGCCATAACTTTTAAGTCCTTCAATTTCCAAGTGGGATATTGAAATGAAAATATAAATGATATATAAAAGTTAACTCACACAATCTCTTTTATTTGTTCTGGAGGTGTGTGGGGTAAATGCCAAGGATCACCAAAAGTATTAGGACCCATAAAATACATCCGGTGCACATGGCTCTGTGACTCCTCAGCCCTGTTTGTTTCTAAAACCTACAATATGAATACCACCTATTAATCTCAAAAGTGGGGGAAGAGAGAGAGAGATATATATATATATATATTACATACATATATATATATATAGGGAGATAGAGAGGTTCTATTATACAAGAACAAACCTCATTCAATGACTCTAGGAAAGGGAAAGAGTGGTCTATTTGTGAGCCATGTTGAGTGGGAGCAGGGCCTGGTAATTCATCAACCCCAACCAATTTCATACGCGCAACACTGAGTACCAAAGCCAACAGGATGAGGAGCCCAATCAGAAGAAGACCGAATAGCCAAGGCCCACCAAATGTGTAAATCAATTCTTCAAGAGCTGTATAACAGTTTGGCATGTGATATCTGTCTGAAATGCATTTGTAAGGACAAGGAATCTCAGCAACACCACCTGATAAGAGACCAAGAAATGGTTTCATGTTTAGATACCAGAAGTGACTAATATGGTACAGGAGACTAAATACAACAAACTACAAATCAAAGGATGCAATACCACTAAAAACTCAAAGATCCGAATAAAGCAATAAATTACTAATGTTAGAGAAGTACCTCGGACAGAAATATAAATCGCACGAGGGGGAAGCTGAGTAGCAGGACAATGAAGACAAAGCTCCCTATCAGACCCAATAGCATTCTTATAAGTACCAACTGGACATGCCTGGAAAAAAAGAAAGAAAAAAAGAAGAAGTTCAAGTAGCAATTATTAGCATTCAAAGTGCAACAATATTACTGCCTACAGAATCACTTTTTCTTATAGACTTATAATGAGTGCACGTTCATGTGAGAGAGAGAGAGAGGGAGAGAGAGAGAGAGATCTTAGAAGTTAGAAAATAACTAGATGATTGTACATAGGAATACAAAGTATGTCCAAATAATGAATATGTACCTCACAAAAGGTCCCATAGAGACCTTTTGGGCAATCTGTACCCGTCACTGTTCCACTTTCTCCAGCACCACCCTGGTCTCCACCCACCCCTCCCCTGCAAAATAGTTATAAACCAATAAATTATTTGTTCCTTTCCCTTTTTTTTCCTTGGAGAATTAAATAATCCTCCAGTACATATGAGCAAATTAGACTACACAAACCCCGCAAGGATGCTTCCGTCCACACTTGCAATGGGCTGATACACATCTCCAGTAGGAATATCTGACCAATGAAAATGAATCCTTCCACCACCACCTCCACCACCACCAATGGAACTACCATATCCCCCAACACTTGAAAGAATAGCAGTCCCACCAACAGCTAGTGTTCGCAAGAACAGAAGTATAGTTCCACCAGACCCACCCCCAGGCCCTCCAGTTGTGTTATCAACAAGGGTAAACTTTTCCTCCACAACTGTCCCTTCAAAACTTTCACCATCAGCTGCCATCGCGCCTTCAACAGACAAACTTGACAAGGGATGTTCTGAAGAACCCATTACTGTTTGGAAAATACAATGTATTAGAATGGGAAAAAGAATTGGAAATGGTAACTGTTAACTCAATTAAAGTGTAAAATATACAAGTCAAACATAAGCTTACTGATAATACCACCGCCAGCAGTTACGCCAGCTGAAAGGTCATTTCCACTTCCACTACCAAGTTCGCAAGGCAACTTTGCACTCCCATATGAGATTCCACCCTCAACATAGTTGCCATTATAACATGCCGCCCCGCCATTACCTCCATGCCCGCCACCACTGCCAATTCCATTGCTTAAAATGTTGCCACTGCCAATACCACCAGTACAACCTGCATGCATATGTAATCCAACCAAGAAAGATTATCATTACCCAGCAGTAAAGCTTTGCTTAATGTATTCTGGGGTTGGAATTTGGATAGGAAGGTGGGATCCCAAAAATCTTACCCATTCCTGATGCACTTATTTCTCCAGAAGAATGGATAGCAATGGTCCTTGCCCGGTGAAAATTAACAACAGATCCTTTTATGAGGCCTTCAATAATGATATCCTCAACTCGGCATACCTGACAAAGAAAAGTAACAGAACTGAAAAACTTGAATACAAAAATTAACTTTTTTGAGCCCCATTACTGCATCACTCAAATGATACGCCACCTGAAGAGTAAAGGACAGGGATGAGTTCACATTGCAATCTTCAGGTGGATGAAGTAGCTCATAGGGGCAATGTTTGTTTTCACAATAAAGCTTTGGTGTTCTGTGGAAAATGAAAATCGAAAAGTTTAGTAACTAAAGGACCATACAAATTTTCCCTTTTTTTTTTTTTTTTTTTTTTTTTGGGTTTGGTTTTGGGGTGTGGAGATTCAACAACAATAACCCATGTCAAACTTACACAGAATCAGATGTGGCATTCTCTAAAGGACCACGCAAAACAGATCCCGGTCCAACCTTGATAAAGAAAAAAGAAGTCATAAATAGTGACGAATTAGAGGAAAATGGGATTTGTTAGCATGATACAGCACATAAATTATCCAAGAAGATAGCTTATCAAATCCCTGGATATATTTCAATTCAAAATGTCATGGTTAGAAACTTTAAACAACCAATTGATCAAAAACGAACGCAGTCCATTTACACAGAAACAGTACGAGAAGAACAAGCACAATCCATAGGCCCTCGCGTGCATGACCAAAATTGCTAATAAATCTTCAGAATGAAAGAATAAACAGTTAATGACATACGTGTAAACAGAAGATTAGACAGTGAGGCTAAGACATCAAAGAAAACCACTCACATGAATACTGTAGAATAGTGATAGAACCAGACGTTGTGCTTGAATCCAATCTCCAGGTCCTGATAAGTTCAATAAACCTTGTCCATGAACTCCCAGATTTGCATTAGAGTGTATCACAGATGATCCCTAATATAAACAAAGATTACTTGTCATAAATGAAGACAAACTCCACATAATGCAAAGAGATAGTAAGCAACTTACCCTAAGAACCACCAAGTTGCTAGACTCGAGTACGGATGTCTCAACAGCTTCTTCCCCTCCACCATCAATGAGCATCTTGGAATTCCACATCAAGAACATTTTTACAGTCATGCGTAAGGCCCCATACACCTGAAATTAGAAAAGGAGGGGAGGAAAGGCGACAAGTTCAAAATTTACAATACCATAACATCATATCAAGTTCAAAATCAAAAGAAAAAATAAATAATTGGCTTCGTAAAATGTGAAATTTAATTATCTGAAGGAATTGAAACAAAAAATTGTCAACAAGATTGCATCTTAATATAATAAGGAACTGCAAACAATGAAATCCAAAATTTGCTACTTACTTTGATTACAGAGTCGCTCATCAACAATTCTTCAGCCAATAACTCAAACTCTGATGAAGCATAATGTTGAAGTCCAAAGCTTAACACACCATCACTCAAAAGGCTTATCTGTCCTTGCACCTATACAGTGCATAAACAATGGATGACTGAATCTTTTCCTCAAGTTTTAAATTCTTTATGGTATTGATACCTGTATTCTCTTTTCAAACTAGACCAAAATCTATATGAAACTAAGACAAGGGATATAAACAGAAAACACCTTTTATCCAACAAGAAAGTGTTTTTATATAAACCATACAAAAAGCTGAAAATTTATAGAGAAGGAAGAAACACTATAGGTTACACATTTTGAGTTCCACAAACCTGGACACGACTCCAAAGCAATGGGACAGTCGCCCTCGCCTTATTTTGAATATAAACATTTGTCCAAAGAGGCTGATAAGGAAACTCCATAAGAAGTGATTCTGTATCTGTTGACTTGTTATGATTGCTAACAATAAGGCTTCGAGGAACTGCATCATATAAAGTCCCAGCCCCACCAGCATTTTCTGGACAAGAATAGCTATTTCCTCCTGATAATGAGATAATTAATGTCACATCCCCTCATTCCACATCAAGAAGTAATTACCACTGAAACAATTTTTTGAACTCCTCCAAGAGGGCTTTCATAAAAGCTGACACATTTCAATTTTCAGAATTGCATAACTTAAATATATAAAAATAAATAATAATTTATCTTCTGATAGATGACATTTTAAGAATAAAAGCTAAACTGAATTGAGTTACTTGAAGAGAATCAGTCTTTAACAAGTAAAGTAAACAACGAGATCAGTGGAACAATTGTGAACACTAAAATTACTTTTCGAAGAAATTTAATATTGAAATCAGAACAGCAGATCACAAAACAAGAGAAACTACTGAGAGAATATTATAAAAAGCTAAAAAACAGGTCAAGAAAATCTCAAACATTGAATTGAACATAAGATTTGTCCAAATTTTTTTATAAGAAATGACAATACAAATTAGCCATGTCAGGCAAACACATGGTGTCTCACCATGCACAAAAATTTTGGGGTCATCATGCCTGCTATAGACATCAACTGACACTCTTCCACCACCACCACCAGCGTAACCATCACCACCACAAGCACTTATCCTGCCACTACCAGTCCTGCACTTCATAACAACAAAATTCTTTAGAAGGCATAAAGGTCACCCTGCATAAGATTTACATCCGTGTTGATACAACTTGATGCAGATGTAAAGCACAATTGTACCAACAGTCACATGGTCTTGGGAAATGAGAACAATGAGATGAAGCACGGTGGCACGTTCACAAACAACTATGCACACATAAGAATCACATTTGAATAATAAGTAAAATGATCATGTTTTGATGCACAACTACAGAGTTACCACAGATCCCAGTTGTTACCTTTCTATCATTTTTGTCACCGGCTTAGAAACAACAATGAAGACACAAATTCAAACATAAAATCAAAATTTAAGATCAAACATCAATCATTCACTTTATTTAGCCACAAAAACTCCATTCCAAAAGACAAGTGGATGTAAACTAAACAAGAGTTTTTAGAACACATCTCAAGACTCAAAGTACAACCAATTGTGACTGAAACAGCGTAGCACTGTAGAATTGTAGAATTTATTCCAACCAATCAAAATTTATGTCATGTCAGTTCTTTCAGTGTTCCATTCTATTTGACTTGCCTCAACAAACTAAAAACTCAACCAAACGAAGGGTTATAATCCAGGGACATCTCTGAGAATTTGAGGTCATGTGCGAAAATTTTAATGGGCCTCCTTAATATAATCTTTTATGAAAACACTAATATTTTTTCAACATACTAATTTTTGTCTTTAGACATTGTACAAGGAAAATGATAATAAAATAAATACACACCCTTTTTAACCTCTGAGACACCTATTTTTAATCTTGTCTGTTGTTTTTGTGTGATTTATTCAATTCGATGGCCAAAAATAAAAGTATCTGAGAAGCTAAAAATGGTGTGTGAAAATCACTTGCTAATAAACAAATGTATTATCAAAACTAACACAAACTATAAAACTAAAACTCATAATCAATTAAGAAACACTCAAGTCAAATCCATAACAGTAGTAAAAACATAAAACACCTAAATTTACTATGTCCATTCAATTAACAATCTTATTATAATATACGTTAAATGCCTTACATGAATCAAATTGTTAGCACTTCACTCCAAGTAATTGAACGATCTCATGTATTTGGGGATTTACTTAAGAGCAGTATTATGAGTAATGGACTCATGAGAGAGAAATAATCCAATATTATTTTCCCTGTTAGGCTATTATATATTTATATACTATTGAAGAAAACATATATTATATAATATATCTATGGGGTGCAGAAACATCTGGGGTGCCTGTTCAATTGGGGGGCTGTGATGGAAACATTTCTGTTCCCTAGCATTTCTGTAAAATTCTTACTGAACAAATAAACTCAAACTCGCCATCTTACCGACAGTAAATTTATATCTACTTTCTCCTACATATCATCAACATATGCATCAAAAACACAAAGAAGATCATTTAACAGAAAAAACCACTACAGAATATCTAATTATTAATTAAATTAAGAAAAAAAATAGGAGAATTGGTGATGAACATTACATTCTATGAGCCTTAATGTAGATACTGCCACCAGAACCACCGCCACCTCTATTCCCTCCGCCACCGCCTTCAGCCAAAACACTTCCCTCCACCACCAGCAATTCCTTCACTTGGAGCCTCACCCTCCCTCCCCCTAAACCTCCATAATCCACCTCCTTACTCGTCGACCCGCCTCGGCTCCCAAAACTAGACGGCCTCTGCAGCGTCGACCACGAGTATGCATCCCCTCCCCACACGTCCTCCGGAAGCTTAGTCTGGTCCACCAAACAACACGCCCCCCGTCCTCCGTGTCCTCCACCCGCCCCATCTATCCCCTGCGGAGTTCCACTCGTCTGCGGCGGCGGCTTCCCAGCCAAAGCCGTCGTGTTCAGCGCCGAGCCGTTGAGGAAGCTGGCATTGCACGCCGTGAGCTCGAAAGCCCCGGCCAAAAGCGACGCGTTGCTGCCTAAGCTAAAGTTACCAGTAATGTTAATAATTATCGCGCAGCCAGGAATCGGGCAGCCGAATCTCACCCCGGGCAGGATATAAAAGTTGCCCTTCCCTGTTATGTACACGTCGCTGGTGAGGTTCGAATCGGAGACTATCTGACACGTGGCGTCCAGAGAGCCGACGCCACCGAGGTCATCGGTGCAAGAGACCGACGGCGGGAGCGGCGGAGGAGGTGGCGGAGCCGGCGGCGAGTAGTCTTGGTGGAAGAGATAGGAATCGGAATCGGTAATCGAAAAGTCATCATCTTCGGACGCGAGGAGGAGGTGGCTAGGGTTTGCGGTTAGGGCAACAAGGGCGGAGAGGAATGCGAGGAGGAGAGTGGGAGTGCGGAAGCGAGCCATTCACTGGTGGCGAGAGTCATTACTCATCAGATTGAATTGGGAATTTTTTGAGGCGAATTGGAATTAGGGATTTTCGAATACAATCAAAACGCAGAATTCAGCGTGCGAAGTTTTGCGTTTTGGTGTGTGAATTGGCCTGAAGAAATCCGACTGGCAACCCTAGAAATCGCGTCTGCAACAATGACGGAGAGAGAGGGGACACAGAAACTTCATCCGAGTTTTGGGAAGGTTGAGGAGGTTAAAGGAAATGATCGCCTGCATCAGGTTCCACATAAACCTTACTCGTGCAACGCAACTATTGGCTATTGTGTACTGGTCTTGTGGGACCGACCTACCAGGATTGGCGATCCGGTTTAGTGTTTCGTAGGGCTGAGCGTAGGTGATCGCACAGAGAGATGGATCTCACGCTTCTATAGAGAAAGTTTAAGACACTCTCCGAGATAACGGAGACAGATAATGAAGAAGTGGGAAAACGACGACGTTTACTGTTTGTTGGCGCGTGGGTGAGGCAAGAAATTTGGTAGTAAAAAAGTAACGGCTACTTCCCCGCGGGGGAGCGAGTTACGTGACCGATGGGTGGAGTTCTGCCAGCGAGGCAGCTCCCATGAAGTTTGACTCAATTCATCAACGGGAATCGGGGAATGGATTGGTCTGTGACGTCGGTGACGTGAGAGGAGAGTGACGAAGTCGTTTTCTTAACAGAATGGGTTAGGTTGCTTCCGGAGGATTAAAAGTAGGACACGTGTCCAAATTGGGGTGAAAGCGATTAATGAAGCTTACTCACTCGCACAAACTTAAGGGCGTGGTTTTTCTTTTTTTTTTCATTTTTTGGAAACTGTTAAGGGCGTGTTTGGTTGCGGGGTTTTGCGTGGTTGGTTGGGAGGTTTGGGATATTTTTAAACTAATTTATTTCCTTTTTTAATTACTTGTTTTTTGGATTACTGGGTTCTGAAAGTGTGAGAAGAAAGTTTGGAAAACCTCTTTGGATTAATCAATAAAGTAGTGTGTTTGGTAGTTTGTCGTTGCTTTTTTTGGGGTAACGTCTCCTCACCGCCATAAATAGTCAGGGACAAGGCTTCTCTCCGGATCCTCTTTGTAGGGATCTGGAGATCAATCAATAGTATCCGTTCATCTTGCATCGTACGATTATAAATTATTTTAAATTTCAAATTAAATATAAATAATACCTAATCAAAACTCGTCGTACAATGTACGATGAACGGACACAATTAATTGATCATCTAAATACTCATAAAAATGAGAGGATCCTATTCCAATAGTTGAAGTTTGAAGTTCATAAAGATTGTCGATTTCGTACACTCATTTTTATTTTTTACACATTTTTTGTTATTTTATGTTCTTTGATCTTCTTCAATTTCTTTTATTCGACATCAGAAATTGAGAGAGATGTGTGGAAAGTAAACAAGAGTATGTGAATAGCACACCTCTTGTCGCAAACATGGATTAAGACAATATTTTCGTATAATTATCTTTGAATTTTCTTCTTTTTAAATTATAATAGTTTATTATTTAGTATTCAGATCTGGTATTTTTCTTTAGGAGAAATTAGGTTCACATTCTTCCTTTTGCTACTCCATTGATTAAAATCCTATTACTTTTCAATTTTTTATCAAGGTCCTTGGGTATTAATAACATCTTTAATTATTTCAATAATAATTTTTTTTTCTAAATATATTCATTTAATATTAAAAATGTTACAATTAGTATATTTATATTTATGAATAAATTTTTTATCATATTTAATTTGTAATTCTTTTTAAATTTGTACCAATTTTCTTTTCAATTTTATTTTGTACCCACATATTAATTTCTTTTTATGCCCATATTTTTTTAAAGTTTATTTGTATTTGTACCCTTTTTTTTTGTACTTTTTATTTTGCTAAATGTACCCATGCTAATTATATGTACCCATTCATGTAAAACTTTTTAATCTTAAAATGTACTCATTCTTAAATATACCAATTTGTTATATGTAAAATGTACCCTTTTTTATATAAAATCTATTCAATTTTTTTAATCCATTTTTAAACTTATATGGGTACATTCTTTTTTCTTTGATTTTAAAATGTATCCATGTCAAATTTAATCGAAGAAATTTACTAATGTTATTAAACCTAATATCTTTTTTTTTTTTTGTGATTTTGAAGAATGTACTCATGTTTTGATACAATTTTTTTTTTTTGGTTAATTTTGATGAATGTACCCATGTTTATATACACACACACACAATAGTATATTTATATTTTAATATTTTTAATCCCACAAATTATGGGTTTTTTTATTTAAAATCTCATTTATATAAACAATTAAAAATTTTAATTTTTAATTAAAAAAATATAGTAACGTACATAGAAATCAATTATCACATTAATTTTAGGGACCTCGATCAAAAATTAAAAACCAACAAGGTTTCAATCAAAAAATATTCATGGCCAAGGACCGCATCCAAAGTCTCATTTTTCTTTATTTATAAGTCAGTAATCTTAAGTTTAGATCTTAAAAATAACGAGTTTGCAATTAATTTATTGCTTCACGTTTTTATGATTAATATAATCATTATATAAAAAACTATACTATTTGGGATGTTGACTTGTAAAAATTGTATGCAGTTAGATGTGTTATTTTACATGAGATACAAAAGCATTAGTTTGTTATGTGATTGAGCAAGATTCATACATACTTTTTAAATGCATTATATTTAACCCAAAACTGCAAAAACTTAAGGAATGATATTAATCTTTCCATAAAATAGGTGCTCGTGGGAGGAACGAGAAACAATGAAGTTTATAATAAACAAGGAGCTGAGCTTCCGGTCAAACCTCCTTGTGCGTGGTATTGCATGAGTCAACCCTACTGAATAATATCTTCTACCCTGCGAGGTGTGAAGGATATACCAAAAGGATAGAAGGGCGGCATCTCTATTAAAGCAAGAGGTGTAAATGCAATATCACAAGGAAAAGTGACATCTCTTAGTACGGATGGATTTTGTAAGAAAAAATATCTTAAAGAGTCATCAATGTACACCAGACTGTATAGAATTGTGTCATACATTGACGTATTCTACAATTTTCAAGGTCGACCGCGCGTTTTATGCCTTGTTTTCATGTTTTAGAGACAAAAAAAATTGGTATCGGAAGTAGAACCAGTGAGGCAGATAAGTCCACGCTTTCTATGGTACACGATACATCCTTAGCCAAAAGATCAACCTACTTTGTCCGCAGGGCCTTCAAATGGCTATTGATAGGATCAGACATGAATAAAGGGGAAAATGCAAGAAAGTAAATGCAGAGAAATGTAAAGGAAATCAAAGGAAATTCATATCTTCATTCCTAGTCTCCCCACATCATAAAAGGGGTTTAAATATATCCAAGGATAGCTAGGGTTTAAAATGTAAATGGGCCTTATGATATTACAGATGTAATGGGCCTAATGGATAGCAATAACAATAGGTGGTCGGTCCTAATAGAAGCCCAAACGCTTAGAGTCGCAACAATCCTACCCCCCTTAAAATGAGGCTTGTCCTCAAGCCTATTCACAATATCCACTGACCATGAACTGCAAGGAATTGATTCACACCCATACAAGGAACCCTTGTTGTATTGTACTTTCCAAACGGTCCATTTGATGCAGTACTGTATAAGTGGAAGTCCTGTTTATACTGACCCAACAACCAGACGAGCCACCAAAGCAAGGAATGGTGAAGTAAACCAGGAGCTTCTACACGACAACCATTGCTTTTTTATAATGCATTAAGTTTTGTGGGAAACATTAGATTGGATCCATATTGCTCTGCTGAGGGAAGGCCCAATTTGTTTGTTGTTATCCAACATTTTTCAACAACAAGGGCACTTAGCAGTGCATCTGGTGTCCACGTCTCGCCAATTGTAAGTAAGAGTAGGCAGCTTCCAATGCTGGCATTCAGATATTAAGGATTAGTAAATCCTAGGGGGTGGTCAATTCAACTTGTAGCGCTGAAGACAGTGAGGTCACTGTTGGTGCTCGTAAACAATTGCTCCAATAAAATGCAGACCCAATTACGGAAAATATGGAGAGATAAAGATACCATTGCGATTAAAAGTACCCCAAGACTAGTGAGTGCAGACAGCCATACACCAATACAATCAGAAGAGATCTTCCACCCGTGGAGGAATTCCATGGTTATGTTATGGGGACCAATGGTGTTTGAGTCTGAACCAAGTTTAGAACTTACATTTGGCATTGTCAATTGAACAACTTGATAGTCCCTCAAGTAAAGCAGCAAATATGCACAGGACATCCCATACTTTTTCTTCTTATAATGCAAAAAGAGTGCAAAATTACCTAGACCCTTCCAATAATCTAAGCATTTTGGCACACCACCAAATGGGTTTGTCATCTGGTACATTACAGAGCAAATAGGCCTGATCCAAACTGTAAATGAGATAGAGCTCGTGAAGAACCATATTATAGACTCGTTACTCTGGACTGCGTAGGTGAAGAAGTGAATCAGATACTAGTTGCTCATCCACTCTCTCGTGTTTGACCCATGTCCACCTCGTGAAAGTAATAGTTGTACTCCTTCACCATAACGAATATGAATCATGTTCACCAGAGCTAAAGCAATTAAAGGAGTGTTATGGTCCCATTCATATCGAACAGAATAGAACTTCCAGCCATCAGTAATGAATTCCATGTACACCAGAGAGAACCATCTTCCAAAATCTAGTACGACTCTCATATTTCCCGAGGTAACTCTCGCTTTGTCATGATGATGAAAAAGATCTACTAGAACAAAATTTCTGCTCAAAACTTCACTCCATGTGAACAGTGGTATGAAAACTTTCTGTTTTTCAACCCATTTGGCAACAAACACAACATCCACATTCAACCAATAATGAAGGGTGGCAGCAACCTGAGTTATCATCCCCACTGAGATATTATCTAATTCATGCTTATGAAAGTGAAAAAGCAAACCATGAACAAAAGAAGTCACTGGTGGCAGAACATGAGTAGGAGACATTGAAGTAGTAGGACCAGAAAAATACATCTTCATTAAATGAATATGAGTCGTATGATTCACAAACAGGGCTGCCATAAGATCGACATTACATGTAACATTGAAGTGGCACCATGTTACACATTCCTCACTATCCCAATGCTTGTCAAAAGCGGATCTCAAAACAATGGAATTAATACGAAAGATACAACAAACATGTCTTTGATTTTCAGAAATAATATAGGTAGTTGCAATTGCACGAATTTCCACAATAGAAATAAGATATGGTTCATGTTCATATATATGCAACCTCAAAGCACGAAAGAAACTTTGCATTTCAGTCAGGCTATAATCGGTTGACAGATTTGGAAAAAAACAATACCTCATGTACTAAGATTGGACTGCTGTAAAGTGCAAAAGCATCTGAAAATTAAAGAGAGATTCCATGTTCAACGCTTCTTTGTGATGCATACCAATAACCAACTTATCCACATGTTCTCAAATATTTCCATGAATTTCTCAATCGGCTTAAGGTGCAGGTACAAGGCAATTAATGCAGAATCGCTATCTATTAACCCACTCTTTTGAAAAAAAAGTAGCAATGACCCTATATAAGTGCATAGCTTATGAGCTCCAGTATGCAGATGTCAATGCAAGAATAATATCCTCATATGAAAAGATATGAGTGTGAGTCATAAGAGGCATCAACACGAAGTGGACAGTACAACTAGCCTTAAAGTGATACTGCATATTTTCCTTGCTGGAGACTGTTTGGAAATGTCCAGAAATAATATAAAAATCTTCAAAGGGCAGAAACACTGCTGTAAGAATTTGTAAACCATAGCCTAACAGACAGCAGCAAGGGGCAACCCGCCCATATAGCCAGCGGGGAGGATGGCACATTGGTGGTCTTGTACCATGTAAATTGCTTAATTCCAAAGTCAAGAGAGTGAGCACTAGACTTACAGGAGACAAAACTGTAATGTCCACAATGCTCAATCGATCCGAAACAATTTCAATACTTCTTTCTGTCAACTGACACACTTTCTTAAACATAGCATCTACAATCTTTAGGTCTCGTAGAAGTAGGACCCCTCCCTCATCAAATGGAAAGCTTAGCATTCGTATTGCCCTTAAAGCTCTCAAAACACAGCTTATATACTCATTAATACCCAAACCAGACTTAAATTGTTCCATAAGGGACGAAATGAGAAAATTAGGCATACTTACTTTAATTCTTCTTTTTGGCATTCCATCAAACACCTGGACTGCATTACTTTGTAAATTGCAAAGAGGAACCCAAGGTTGATCTCCAACAAGAGTGAGAACATCAGAATTGCTAATATCTTTATTGCTCTGTTGGAATGAGCGACCCTTGTCGAAGTGTTTCCACTTCTCATGCCGTTGTCGAACTTGGAAGAATGGCTTAAGACCTTGAACTCGTCGGCCCCGATTGTGACCTGACACCGTCATCGTCTGCTTTTTGCACAATAAGACATGGCATGATGGTGCAGGATCTCCCATGGCCACTGTTTTGGCATTCAATGGTTGTGGAAGTGCAATTGGCATGTGTTTGTCTGGTCCCATTCGGATTGTGATGGGTGTGCGTGTGTCTATATTCGTTGGAGAAGTTCGTTGTTGTGGTTGTGATGTAGGTACCGACGGCAATGATGGAGGAGCAGAAAACGACTGATTCAGGGAATTCCGGTATCGTCGTTGGCAAAAGCTCACAGACGGAGCCTTCCTCTTCATCCTCACGTGGAAAACCACTGCAAGGTTTTTCATTGCTCGAACTGAATTAAGAGACATTTCCAGGGATGCGAGACGAACACTGTTAACCGTAACGCCCTTCTCGGCAGCGGGAGGTGTAGCATACGGAATGGTAATCTCTCATTCGCCATTAATGTCTAGAGGAATTGGTTGGACCGCCGAATCGTGAACCAGGTCAAGTTCGTGAGGAGAAAGCTGAGGTGGGTCGGGAAATTGTAAATGTTGCTCCGAATTGGAAAACCACGGACTTCGGTCATATGGCAGCGATGGGTTGTAAATTTGGGGATCTTGAAAATATGGGTTTGCAGCGTAGGAATTAGGGATTTGAGGGACGTCGATGGAGTCAGAATACGTAACGAAAGGTGGTGTGGGGTGCGGGAGGAAAATGAGACTGGTATATGAAGAAGCTACGGGAAGCTCAGGCATATACGAGGCTAGGTAATCTGGCGGTCAGTAGGTACAATCGGAGGATGGAAAAGTGGGCGTATACCCGTATGGAATCTGGTAGTGATCGGGAGGATGAGGTGGTGGAGGCGGAGTCGGATTTGGATGTTCATACTGAGAAACATTGGTTTCTGGATTCCAATAGAACACCAGACCACTAGACTCATCCATCACATTTCTCCACGGTGCTGGAAGTGTGGGATCGACGGAGGCAAACCACAGATCCACGGTGGATCTCTGGCTCTGGTACCAATTGATAGGATCAGACATGAATAAAGGGGAAAATGCAAGAAAGTAATTGCAAGAAAGTAAATGCAGAGAAATGTAAAGGAAATCAAAAGAAATTCATATCTTCATTCATAGTCTCCCCACATCATAAAAGGGGTTTAAATATATCCAAGGATAGCTAGGGTTTAAAATGTAAATGGGCCTTATGATATTAAAGATGTAATGGGCCTAATGGATAGCAATAACAATAGGTGGTCGGTCATAGAAGCCCAAACGCTTAGAGTCGCAACAGCTACATAAGCATCATTGCGTGGAGGGTGAGCTGACAGGAGTTCGAGAGAGAAAACACAGAAGATCTGGAGGGAATCAATTAGCATTCATCAAATAAGCTAGATTAACGGAGTTTAACCGCGTCATTAGAGCAATCACTCGTGTATAAACACCACCATTAGATCAAATATACAATACGCACGCCATACGACCGCCTCTATACTATACAATCCCACCAAGGGAAATGAAAGAATGCTAAGGATACAATACAACAGTACATGATCTTCACATGAGAGAACGGAAAAATTCCCATGGTAGTGTTGCGCTTTTTCCTATTTCTCTGAATCTACTAGTTATTCAAGTAATGGCTTAAACTTGTGTGTGTTTCATCGTCCCTTAGCTTCGTGAGAGCTTTCTTTTCTATCTTCCGTATCCACTCCTTGCTCACATCGAAAAGCTTTCCAATCTCCTCGAGTGACTTGGGGTCGTAGTTGTTTAGTCCATATCGCAGCACCAACACTTGCCTCTCTTTCGAGTTCAAGCACTGCAGCAGATCATGAATGTCTTTTTTCATGTGTTGCCTCATTACAGTTTCTTCAGGGCTCTTTATTGACTTGTCCGCTGTAAATTCCTAGATCATTAACACAAAACAGGTTTTCTAATTAACAAGCTAATTACACTACAACTTTTCGACGAGATTTTCCAGTTTATTGCACGTTTGCAGGATTTTACATGTTTTACAAGTTTAGCATCCCAAACTAAGCATCCCAAACTATAAAAGCTTCGAAGTTGACATGTAAAGAATTGTTGAGAGTTGTCCCACATTGGGGAGTAGCCCAAGATCATATAAGCACGTAGCAAACCTTGTCCCTCACCAATGTGGGACAACTCTCAACACGCCCCCGCACGTGTGGCGGATTTTCAAGCCAACACGTGGACAACAACTGGGTGACGTGGAGCGCGTGTGGCCGTTGGGCTTCACACGTGGACAACCTTGCTCTGATACCATGATGAAATTGAGGTTCCACCATAAAACCAATTGGCAATATGGGGAGTAGCCCAAGATCATTTAAGCACGTAGCAAACCTTGTCCATCACCAAAATGTGGGACAACTCTCAACAAGAATAAGATAATTTAAGTGTACAAACTACTGAGACTAA
The DNA here is from genome assembly GCA_036320875.1 of Cotoneaster glaucophyllus. Lineage (NCBI taxonomy): Eukaryota > Viridiplantae > Streptophyta > Magnoliopsida > Rosales > Rosaceae > Cotoneaster > Cotoneaster glaucophyllus. Next base: position 18,263,891 of record CM070072.1, read on the forward strand.
CGACATTGATCTTCATTTAGCACTTCCTAGAAACAAAAAAATATGTATTTAACGCGAATGCACGAGAGATGGAGAGGATTAGTTAGATCATTACCATAAATGTCCCAGCATAGCTATCCCACATCTTGTCATCTATCGAACCCACAACTCTCAAGCATGTGCTAGCTGATCTGATTCTCACCAAAGAAAGACCTGTAATCTTTGCAATTTCATCATCGTCGGGGTATTTCATTTGGCTGTTGTAAGTGGCTTTGCGAGCTTTCTGTATCTGATTTATTGCCTTGCTTAGCGTGAACTAAAATAAAAACAACTCAAGGATCAAATGCCATCGCTCACCGAGATGATAATGTATGAAGAGTAATTAAAATAAGGGAGGCACGTACAGGAATTTGGATCCCCCTAGCATGCCGTGCCACCAATCTTGACATTGATTTCTTTATCCAATACCGGACGTAGGTTGAGAATCTGTAACCCCTCGAGTGATCATACCTTTCTGCACCTTGCAGGAGACCCAAGTTTCCAGCCTGTGAAATACGGGGAACTCAAGAGAGGGACTAATAAATTGAGAGTAAATATCATGGGAATACAAGAAGTAGCAAGTTTCGAGAAAAAAAATAAGAACTTATGCATTGAGTTTTGACGTCTGAGTCTACCAAAGCTGTTTTTTTCAGTGATCAATAACGAACTCTCTCGAACTTAATCATATGTAAATTATTTCACGAAATAGTTTACTGAGAAGTATCTTTTATAAACCAGACAAAAAAGTTAAATGTTATATTTCAACACGTACATAAAATGGGTGTAGCGGAGATGAGGATGCTTCGTTGGATGTGTGGGCACACGAGAAAGGATAAGATTAAGAATGAGGATATCCGAGGTAAAGTAGGTGTAGCCGAAATTGAAGGAAAGATGAGAGAAAATCGGTTACGGTGGTTTGGACATGTGCAAAGAAGGCCTACTGACGCTCTGTTAGAAGATGCGATCACGGGACAGAGGTCCAGGGCCGAAGGGGTAGAGGAAGACCTAGGAAAATGTTGGAAGAGACTCTAAGAAAAGACTTAGAGTACTTGGATCTAAGGGAAGACATGACACAGGATCGAGCGCAATGGCGTTCTAGGATTCATATAGCCGACCCCACTTAGTGGGAAAAGGCTTTGTTGTTGTTGTTATATTGCAACAAGGGGAACAACCACAAAATAGTTATAGGTTTCACAAACCTGCAGTAAATCATCCATGGCTACTCCTAGCCCTCTATAGCTTCTAGCTAGGTATAGGACCAAGGAGCGAGTGCTCCTTATAAGCTCATCCTGGCAATACCAACCAAAATGCAATTTCTGCAACAGCACCTTCTTGTGAACTCCAGCTGCTTCCGCCCAGCAACTTAAGGTAGCTACGGTACCAGTTTCCTTTTCCAAAGTTGCCTTAACTCTCTCCAAGTTGGCGATCACCTGTTACGATACAAAAGTAAAGCTGCTAAAGACATCCTTCAAGTAAGGAAGGAAAGCTTCATTTTAATCTGTATGTTGAAAGATAAGTACAACCTTAACCCCGGTTGACAGTTCTGCCTCGTTTAGAACAATTGTAAGTCTTCTCCTTCGAGAATTTGATGCTCTTTTTGCTGATGAAACAGTAGGCGGCGTAAAACCTTCCCAAGTTGTTTTAGGAGGCAATAATTCAGAAGAAACTCTGGCATTATCTGATGCTCTTTTCCTTGATCTTCCTTCTTCCTTCTTCCCAGACCGAACAATAGTCTTGCCTCTGTCATTATCTACTTTCTTATCCATCTTATACTCTTCAATGGGTGCTGTAGGTATGACAGACAAATCGAAAAAACTTGATGATGTAAGAGCTCTTGACAGATAGGCATCGAATAACTGTAGAGCTCCAAGCCTTCCTAACTGCAAAAGTATCTCATTTTCCAACTTTAACACATCCGAATTAGCAAAAGTCTCCTCCAGAGCATCAAGATTTTTCAGTAACAAACTAAAATGAGCTGCACTGCAAGCTTCTAAGCCTTTACTGGATATAAAGTCACCGTCAGGCATCTGGTTATTCCCAATCGTATTTGATGAACTACTCTTTGGCACCCTCCTAAATCTTATCTGAGAGGCAAAAGTCCTGGGTAAGATTTTCATCTACTAAAAACAAGGAAAACATAGTGCCCTTCACACTCAGCAAATTTTATGCAACAATTCAATAAAACGCAAACTATCACCTCTTCCAAATCTGAGAAGCCATCCTCTAAGATCTGTGGGGAAGCAGATGAGCAAGAGTAGATTTTCAGAGTATCTTTACCAGAAGTCTCGCCTTCCTCGGAAATAATTGACAGAAATGACAGCCTGGCTGAGTTGAAAGAGCCCTCCCTGCCTCTAACTGAATCATTTTAATATTGAACATCATAAATACAAAATATTTGACAAAAAAAATCAAGCAAATACCAATGTCACTTCTGTTAACAGATAAACAGGAAATTATAGTTGTACCTCGTAAAAAAATACTTCTTTTGTGGAATTAAACGTTCTCTTTCATTTAGGTTTAGAAAGAAATTTAATTATGGTTATGTCCAAATATGTCATGGTTACAGGAGTCTATCCATCGCATATAGGCTTTAAGGATATCGTGACATAACCGTCGAGGCGAAGTAGAGACCTAAAAGATCGAATGGAACGATACATTGACAAGTAAATCCCTTATGAATTTTAAAGGACTCATTTACTTTAATGTAAGGTGATTCATCATTCGAAGGGAAGTAGACTGCTCAAGAATTTCACATTTCATTTATTTTCTGTCAAAATTGAATAAAGAATTCAGAAAATCTAATAAAACGAAGAATGAATCAATGAAATGTTGCTTGATCTTCTTTGGGAACTTGAGTAAGGAGTAGTCGTGGTTTTATAGAATTTTAAAGCGGGAAGCCCTCTCTTTATCTTTATTTGGCGTAACCACTTCAGCCAGATGAGATTGCAGATGGGAACTTATTAAACTCCAAATTGCCCAATGTCTGCCATCATAGCACATTGATTGAAAACCTTAAGACCCAATTCTTAAACATCCCTTGTGATCATCTTGCAAATTCACTTTACTACTATTTTGTTTCTCTTTGTAGGTTAAGATTGCAAAAAGCAGAAAGCAAATCCAATGCTGCATAATTCAAGAAAATCTCAAAACTTTCAAGACCCAATTGTCAAACATGCATTTTGATCATCTTTCCAATTCACTTTAGCATGATCCTTTGTGGGTTTTACAGAATATACTACAAAGTTTTCAAATTGCAAAAAACAGATGCAATGACAAACCAAAAGATCAAAATTTGAAAGCAAAAGAAACAGACTTTTTTCTGAAGCAGAAGCAGGAAATCAGCTTGGGAAAAAAGCCAATCAAAATTAAACTCACCAGAAGCAGAAGAGAGCTTGGAAGGAGAAGAAGCAGTTTGCCAGTGAGAACGCTGAAGTGGGAAGCCAGACTTGAGGAGGTTCAGCCTGAAACCAAACCCCATTGCCTCCTTTGGGTGTCTTTCTTCTTGGCAGCTAAAAGTGGTAGAGAAATAGGGTCCATTAAATCCTCATTCCTCATCAGCCAGCAAAAAATCTTCATGGGGTTTTGTTTCCTCGACAAGTAATTTTTTTTTTTTTTTTTTTTGATTTGCTCTCCACCACCGATTCTTCATCTGTTTAAACGTTTGGGTGAACTCTGTTTCTCCACCTGTTTGTTTTTTGGGCTTTCTCGATTGTTTGGCTTTTTTCTCACTCACTCTGTGATAATGGACTGCAAGAAACAATAAGCCCAGGAACTTGTGAATAAGAAAGAAAAAAGCCCGGGAAGTTGTGGGACGGTGGCCGTCTAATTAAGGAAAATTGTTGGTAATCCTTTGAGCAATTAATTATTCAACTAATAGTCACTTAGTACTACGGTTTAATGGTATTCCTCTTCATATGTGAGTGAGAGGTCTTAGGTTCGATTCTTGTTAAAGGTGGATTTGTACCACATTATTTGCTCGCTCATTGTGAGGTCAAGTCAACCCCTTTTCCTCCCTTTTGTTCAACAACAACAACAACAAAGCCTAAGTGGGGTCGGCTATATGAATCCTAGAACGTCATTGCGCTTGGTCCTATGTCATATCCTCCGTTAGATCCAAGTACTCTAAGTCTTTTCTTAGAGTCTCTTCCAAAGTCTTCATAGGTCTTTCTCTACCCTCTTCAGCCCTGGACCTCTGTCCCGTGGTCGCATCTTCTAACCGGAGCGTCAGTAGGCCTTCGTTGCACATGTCCAAACCACCGTAACCGATTTTCTCTCATTCCTAATCTTATTCTTTCTAGTGTGCTCACACATCCAACGAAGCATCCTCATCTCCGCCACACCCATTTTATGTACGTGTTGATGCTTCACTGCCCAACATTTTGTGCCATACAGCATCGCCGGCCTTATTGCCGTCCTACAAAATTTTCCCTTGAGCTTTAGTGGTATACGACGGTCACACAGCAAGCCAGATGGACTCTTCCACTTCATCCATCCAGCTTGTATTCTATGGTTGAGGTCTCCATCTAATCCTCCCTTTTGTTAAAAAAAAAAAATTCAACTAGTAATCCAAAAAAAATCCTATATATAAAGGGTAATGTTATTTGCACACTCATTTTTACTATTCACACATCCTTATCAATTTCAGACCATTGGATTGAATAAATTAAAGAAAATCAATGACAAAAAATCAACAAGGTTGTGTGGGAGATCAAAATAAGTGTATTGGAAGTAAAAATGAGAGTGTAAATAACATTATCTTATATAAAATCTGTTATACAACCAATGAACTGCGTATTTGTACAATCACAACTAAAATTGACATCACCCAACCTCATTATTGATCTCGCTTGTGGAAAGAATCTCACATCACAGTCGAACGTACATAAAAATTACTCTTAGAGGAGAAATACTTCATTGATATCACATGATAAATATCTATTGAAAACTAAGAGTAATTTTTAAATACGTGATAAATATTCAAAAAAACCAGAACATCACTAAGGCCATGCATTTGTTTCAAGACAAAATATTATCCTGGGTACAAACCAAAGCATCGTGATCCATGTCCAAGGGTTATGCAAGAGTGCAAAAAATAAAAAATAAAAAAAGGAATTCGGATTCTCTTCGGATTCTCTTTATGAGAATTTCGAAGATCTTTTAATCGTGTCCATTCATCATTACGATTAACTTTCATCAGGTACTGTTTGTGTTCATTTGAATAAAAGAATATGAAGTTCTTATTATTTTATTTATGTTATGTGTTACATAATTAACCTAAAAGCTTTCTAATACAATATGGCAATTGGTCAACATGCAACAAAGCGAAAAAAAAAAGATTAAATAATACAAAAAGGGTAATCTTTTAGCGAATCACGTAACACATGCAGGAGAATTACGTGTCAACCCGTCAAAGTCGCTTGCTTCCCAGTAGAATCGTAGATGCAAATTTCAAAGCCTCTGGATACAAAAACCACAGCGCAACATATGACATTTCCGTAATTAACTTCAAGACCAAGGGCCATTAACCACCAACCCCGTCAGCAATGGCACGGTCCAGTTCGCGGGACGGACCCATCTGCCCGACGTCAAAGTCCCGAATCGAAGGCGAAAGATCACAAAAACCCACATTTCATACTGCGATTCGCGAGCTCGTGCGACTTCTAAAAGTCCACAACCTCTCCCATTGACGGAAGATTCCGCGGATTTGCAGAGCGTGGCGACGATGGATGTGGAGATCGGCGGCGATGGAGTCGTGCGGACGGAGGAGCCGCCTCCGAACGAGATGAAGCACAGAGGGAGCAAGAAAAACGCGGGGAAAAAGAAAAGGAGCAAAAGCAAGGGGACGATGACGACGAGCGGAAAAAAAGAAACGTTTTCTTACATGCCCAAATTTCGGTGTTTCAGATCGAAACCCGAAACGGATAAGGAGGGGGGTTTCGATATGGAGGTGGAGGATCAAACGGGTGAAAAAATGAGTCCGACCCATTTAATTATTTTGGTGAATGGTCTCATCGGCAGGTAAGTGAAAAATTCACTCTGTTTTCTGAGTCTCAGTTTTGTTAATTTGAATGTGGGTTAGGCCAATTGGCGAGGGTGGTGGGCCCTCGGCGTTGCACCCAAGTTCAAATCCCACTCTCCGTAGATTAGAGTAGTTTAGAATATTGCTTGCATCGAAAGAAAGAAAAAAAAAAGAATGTGAGTTAATTGAGGGTTGAGTTGATTTTGTGCATTTTTATGGTGTAGTGCTGAGAATTGGAAATACGGAGCAAAGGAGTTTCTGAAGAGATACCCAGAAGATGTTGTTGCTCACTGTGAGTCCTTTTCTTATCAAAGTTGCTTGCTTTGCCAATTTTTTTTATTTTTTTTTAGTTTTTAATTAATTACTATACTTGATAAACCCATGAAATTAGACTCTACGAAATACTAATGGCATTTCCAAACAATGAAGTGAGTTTGCTAATTAATTTGCAATTTTGCATTGCAGGCAGTGAATGCAATTCTTCAATGTTAACATTTGATGGTGTTGATGTGATGGGAGAGAGATTAGCAGAAGAGGTGGGTTTTTTCTCTTTTATGGATTTGTTCAGTTTGAACCTACTTGTTTATCATTTGAATTTGAATTTGAATGATGGGTTTTTTTTTTATCTTGTATTCGCTCGCTTGTCATTGAATTTGAATTTGAATTTGTTCGTATATGAAAGCATTATGGAGTTAATGGCTATTGTCATTGTTTGTTTTCTCAGGTTACTTCTGTGATAAAACGTCACCCGAGTGTACAGAAGATCTCGTTTGTTGGTCATTCGTTAGGTGGGCTTATAGCAAGATATGCCATTGGAAGGCTTTATGAACGAGACGTCACCGGAGAACTATCTCAAGAAAATAGAGAACATAGGAGAGTTGGAGTTGAGGATCCGTTCCTGAAACAAAAGGTCAAGGGCAAAATTGCTGGACTGGAGCCCATGAATTTTATAACTTCCGCAACTCCGCACCTCGGTTCCTGGGGGCATAATCAGGTGAACCAATTTGGTTATGAACTTATGATATTATGCTTATTCTATGTTATATCATCAGTATTTTTGTTTAGAAATTAAAGTTTACTTTTTTGGTGCCATTTTATGGTAGAACTATGAGATTTTGTTTTAGTTGAACAAAGAATTAGGTATTTATTCACATATCTACCAACATCTTGAAAGATGATGAATAGTAATTGGGTTCTCTCCCTCAATTCGTGACATTTTTGTGGACTTCCAAGACTTTCACGAGGGCAGAATTTTATGAATTGCCCTAATCTAAACAATACATGTAAACTTAAAGCTTCAGAATCTCTTTAATGAGGAGATAATTGGTTCAAGTGAATTGGTACAGAATTTCTATAGTTCTTGATTATGTGTTGGTTTAATATTTCAGGTTCCAGTGTTTTGTGGCGTAAAACCCTTTGAAAAAGTAGCAGCTCGTACTTCATGGTGTCTAGGTAGAAGTGGAAGACATCAGTTTTTAACTGATAGGAATGATGGAAAACCTCCCCTTCTTCTTCAAATGGTCCATGACACTGAAGATCTCAAATTCATGTGAGTCCTCATCGATAATTACAGCTTCTTCTTTTTCGTAATATAAGATCGGCTATTGTCGTTGATAATTCTAGAACTTGCCATCATATCTTCTTGTCTCTACAGATCTGCACTGCAGTCCTTCAAGCGCCGTGTTGCCTATGCAAATGTTCGATTTGATCGTATCCCTTTCATTTGTTCGTGTTTTGTGTTTCTTTTTATTTTCTATTATTTGGCATTGTTGAAGGTTACATGTTGGGAGATAATTTGGCGTCTTTAAATGTAGGTAAAAGTTTGAGTTGAACTTTCAATTTGAACTGACGAGTCTGTTTATTACTATGTCCATCATTTGTTTGAAGTACTAAAAAACTCTTATAGACCTTGTGGGATGGAGTACATCATCTCTAAGGCGTAAGAAGGAGCTGCCAAAGGTACTTCTGAAGCTACTCATGGGTGCTTTATTAGTGACTGGAGTTAATCTAACATGAACTTTTCTATCAGCTTAAAAATTTATCCAGAGATGACAAATATCGACATATTGTAAATGTGGAGACAATTCAAAGTCCAAGTTCTCAAGAAGAATTACCGTTGGAAGCCATAGCCAGTGGGCGCAAGAAAATTGACTTCGAAGGTATTCTATTTGTGTATCTTGTTTGACTAAAAACTTATTCCCAGTGGTTCATTGTTCTCTGAAGCTTATTCCAGCTTTAGCATGAAGGAATTTTTACTCATAGGGTTCTATGTTCCCACTGGATTATACAGGTTTAGGACATGCACTAGTTGTAGACAAATTGAAAGAAAAGCGTTGGAAATTCTGAGTTCCTTAGCAGATTATTTTTAAATATGTGTGGGCCGATTAATAGTTCTATGGGACTAAATTGATGATAATTGTATTAATCATAAATTTGGAGGGAGAATATGTTGCGAGAGGCATCCAATGTAGATGGTTTTGTTTTTGAATAAAACTAGTTGGTATTTCTATCTCTAGTTGTCGCATTCATCCGATAACTCAATTTTATGATGTCAACCCCATGATTGCCTTATTACGAGGTTGTACTTCTTAGTTCATTGACATTTTATTCACTAATTTCGCAACACGATTGCAGAAGAAATGATCAGAAACTTGACCAAAATGAGCTGGGAACGGGTGGATGTGAACTTCAGCGGAAGTAAACAAAGATACCTTGCACACAGTACCATTCAGGCAAGTCGATGCTTTCTTTTCCTTGAAATTCATTGTGTTTAACAAAAAAATCTTGTAATGTATTTGGAAAGATTAGTCAAAGGGCTTCAGAAATTCACCATTGCCGTTATTTTTCTTCTTCGTTTCACAATGCAAGATCCTGAAAGCTACATAATTAGAGAAGCAGGCCGAGTTTGACATGCTTTACGGTTTTTATTGTGTTGCAGGTGAAAAACACTTGTCTACACTCTGATGGGGCTGATGTGATCCAACACATGGTTGACAATTTTCTTGTGTGAAATGTGCCAATTTGTTATCAACCCAAACTCAAAGCCAGCGGAATTGCTTGCCCTACAACAACATTGGCTTCGGAAAGAGAAGCGAAGGGTTGAGGTTCTGGGTCTTGCTTGGAGGGTGTGTTTGGAAGATTCCAAGCCCCAGGTGAGCTTAAGCGTCGGGATCCCAAATGGACATTGAGAGAGCATGCATAAAGCCGGTCGGTTCGACAACCAGGTACCGTACGTAGCTGGAAGAGAGGCAATGTGAACTTCTTGAGGCAGGTAGTAAGATGTGGATGTGACATTACAAGTTTATGATTATCAGATCGAATGAATTGAAGAAAATCAATGACAAAAAATTAACTAGGGTGTGTTGGAGATAAAAATTAGTGTGTTGAAAGTAAAAATGAGCGTGTAAATAACAGTATCTTATTAAAATCTGATGTAGACCAATGAACCGCGGATTTGCAGTCACACAAATAAAATTAACATCGCCCAACCTCATTGATCTCACTTTGGAAAGAATCTCACATTACAGTCGAGTATCATAAGAATTATCTTAAAAGAAAGATACTTCATTGATATCACATGATAAATATCTAGTGAATACTAAGTGTAATTTTTTAAATACGTGATAAATATCCAATAGACCAGAACGTCACTAAGGTCATGCATTTGTGTCTTGTCATTAAAGCCATGCGTTTGTTTCAAGACAGAATATTATCCTGGGTACAAACCAAAGCATCGTGATCCATGTACAAAGTTATACAAGAGTGCAAAAAATAAAAACGAATAAAAGGAATGGGGATTCTCTTTGTGATGATCTCGAAGATCCTTTAATAATGTTCGTTTATCGTTGCAATTAATTTTTATCATGTGCTGTTTGTGTTCATTCAAATAAAAGAATATGACGTTCTTATTATGTTATTTATGGTATGTGTTGCATAATTAACCTAAAAGCTTTCTAAAGAATAATATAACATGGCAATTGGCCAATCTTTATACATAAAGCCAAGGTCCAGTTAGCGGGACGGACCCATCTGCCGGACGTCAAAGTCCCGAATCGAAGACGAAATACTATAAAAAATAATAAATAACGAAAAAGTTTGACATCTTTTAGGGCTTGTTTGGTATCCTATTTGAATTTTTTTATAATTTCTCAAAACATTTCTTAAGAATTTTTCTTGAAAACAATTTTCTTTGAGACTCAAAAACTTGTTTGGTATGTGATTTAAAAATTTTAAATCTTACAACTTAAACTGGACAAATAAATAAAAAAAAGAGGGGGTCGAGAGAGAAAGAGGAGAGAGGAGGAAAGAAAGTAAGAGATGATTGGAGGAGATAGAGAGGAAGATGAGTGAGAAAAAGAACTTAGAGAATGAAGAGCGGATTGGAGGAAAGACGAAAAAGGTAAAAAAAAAAAAAAAAAAGAGAGGAGAGGAGGGAACAGGAAGAAAAGAGAGAGATTTGGAGTGAGAAGGGAGCAGAGAGAAAAAAGAAATGAGTAAGTTTAAGTAAAAATTCTAAAAACTTATTTTTTGTGTTTTTAGAGAATAGATTATATTTTTGAGCTAGTCTTGAATTCAGTTTTTGAAAATAGTCCTACCAAACAAATTTTTAAGGCCAAAAACTTGAAAATTGTTTTTGAGTTTAAAAAGTTGATTCAAATAGAGTATCAAACATGAGTTTTCACGATAAGATAAAGGCAGAATAAAAAGTTTTGACAATAAAATAAAGGGAGTTTTAACGAAAAGCCCGTGGTACTGTTCATTTTAACGAAAAACCACATTTTTACACTAAAAAGTCAAACTTGATACTATTCACTTTATCCTTTATTTTGTCCTTATCGTTAAAACTCAAAGTTTTCAAGCCCTTTCCATTAGTTTTCCTTAAAATAAAAGCAGATTAAAAATGTGAAAATATGATTTTTTTTAATTAACGGTACAAACTTTTCGTTAAAAATCCTGAAAAAACCACATTTCAAATTGCGATTCGCGGCGACTTCTAAAAGTAGACAACCTCTCGCATTGACGGAAGATTCCGCGGATTTGCGGAGCGTGGCGACGATGGATGTGGAGATCGGCGGCGATGGAGTCGTGCGGACGGAGGAGCCGCCTCCGAACGAGATGAAGCACAGAGGGAGCAAGAAAAACGCGGGGAAAAAGAAAAGGAGCAAAAGCAAGGGGACAATGACGACAAGCGGAAAAAAAGAAACGTTTTCTTACATGCCCAAATTTCGGTGTTTCAGATCGAAACCCGAAACGGATAAGGAGGGGGGTTTCGATATGGAGGTGGAGGATCAAACGGGTGAAAAAATGAGTCCGACCCATTTGATTATGTTGGTGAATGGTCTCATCGGCAGGTAAGTGAAAAATTCACTCTGTTTTCTGAGTCTCAGTTTTTGTTTATTTGAATGTGGGTTAGGCCAATTGGCGAGGGTGGTGGGCCCTCGGCGTTGCACCCAAGTTTAAATCCCGCTATCTGTAGATTAGAGTAGTTTAGAATATTGCTTGCATCGAAAGAAAGAAAAAAAAAAAAGAACGTGAGTTAATTGAGGGTTGAGTTGATTTTGTGCATTTTTATGGTGTAGTGCTGAGAATTGGAAATACGGAGCAAAGGAGTTTCTGAAGAGATACCCAGAAGATGTTGTTGCTCACTGTGAGTCCTTTTCTTATCAAAGTTGCTTGCTTTGCCAATTTATTTATTTATTTTAGTTTTTAATGAATTTCTATACTTAATAAACCCATGAAATCAGACTGTACGAAATAAGAATGGCATTTCCAAGCAATGAAGTGAGTTTGCTAATTAAGTTGCAATTTTGCGTTGCAGGCAGTGAATGCAATTCTTCAATGTTAACATTTGATGGTGTTGATGTGATGGGAGAGCGATTAGCAGAAGAGGTTTTTTTTTTTATCTCATATTCGTTGGCTTGGTTCGTATATGAAAGCATTATGGAGTTAATGGCTATTGTCATTGTTTGTTTTCTCAGGTTATTTCTGTGATAAAACGTAAACCATGTGTACAGAAGATCTCGTTTGTTGGTCATTCGTTAGGTGGGCTTATAGCAAGATATGCCATTGGAAGGCTTTATGAACGAGACATCACCGGGGAACTATCTCAAGAAAATGGAGAATATAGGAGAGATGGAGTTGAGGATCCGTTGCTGAAACAAAATGTCAAAGGCAAAATTGCTGGACTGGAGCCCATGAATTTTATAACGTCCGCAACTCCGCACCTCGGTTCCTGGGGGCATAATCAGGTGAACCAATTTGGTTATGAACTTATGATATTATGCTTATTCTGTGTTATATCATCAGTATTTTTGTTTAGAAATTAAAGTCTACTTTTTTGGTCCCATTTTATGGTAGAACTATGTGTTTTAGTTGAAGAGTAAATTGTAGCTATAGTCTCTGAACTTTAGCTTAATTGGAGCAATGGTCCCTCAACTAAAAATCCATTTCCATTGGTCCTTCAACTCATCAAAACGTGCAGCTATGGTCTCTCAACTAAAAATTCATTACCATTGGTCCCTCAACTTTAATTCAACTAGAGAAATAGTCCCTTAACTTTAACCCAATTGTAGCAATGGTCCTTCCAACATAACTCGTTTTGACAAAAATTTTGACGTAATTGACGAAAAGGATCATAATTACACACTTTGATGAGTTGAGGGACCCTAATTATATAAATGGTTATTCCAACATAACTTATTTTGACAAAATTTTGACTAAATTGTTGAAAATGACTATAGCTACACATTTTGATAAGTTGAGGGACCAATGGTAATGGATTTTTAGGTGAGGGACCATTGCTCCAATTTGATTAAAGTTGAGGGACCATTGCTACAATTTACTCTTAGTTGAATGAAGAATTAGGTATTTATTCACATATCTACCAACATCTTGAAAGATGATGAATAGTAATTGGGTTTTCTCCCCCAATTATATGAATTGCAAGACTTTCGCGAGGGCAGAATTATATGAATTGCCCTAATCTAAACAATACAAGTAAACTTTTCAGAATTTGTTTAATGAGGAGAGAATTGGTTCAAGTGAATTGGTAGAGAATTTCTATAGTTCTTGATTATGTGTTGGTTTAATATTTCAGGTTCCAGTGTTTTGTGGCGTAAAACCCCTTGAAAAAATAGCGGCTCGTACTTCATGGTGTCTAGGTAGAAGTGGAAGACATCTGTTTTTAACCGATAGGAAAGATGGAAAACCTCCCCTTCTTCTTCAGATGGTCCATGACACTGAAGATCTCAAATTCATGTGAGTCCTCATCGATAATTACAGCTTCTTCTTTTTTGTAATATATGATCGGCTATTGTCGTTTATAATTCTAGAACTTGCCATCATATCTTCTTGTCTCTACAGATCTGCACTGCAGTCCTTCAAACGCCGTGTTGCCTATGCAAATGTTCGATTTGATCGTATCCCTTTCATTTGTTTGTGTTTTGTGTTTCTTTTTATTTTCTATTATTTGGCGTTGTTGAAGGTTACATGTTGGGAGATAATTTGGCTTCTTTAAATGTAGGTAAAAGTTTGAGTTGAACTTTCAATTTGAACTGACGAGTCTGTTTATTACTATGTCCATCATTTGTTTGAAGTACTTAACAACTCTTATAGACCTTGTGGGATGGAGTACATCATCTCTAAGGCGTAAGAAGGAGCTGCCAAAGGTACTTCTGAAGCTACTCATGGGTGCTTTATTAGTGTCTGGAGTTAATCTAACATGAACTTTTCTATCAGCTTAAAAATTTATCCAGAGATGACAAATATCGACATATTGTAAATGTGGAGACAATTAAAAGTCCAAGTCCTCAAGAAGAATTACCGTTGGAAGCCATAGCCAGTGGGCGCAAGAAAATTGACTTCGAAGGTATTCTATTTGTGTATCGTGTTTGACTAAAAACTTATTCCCAGTGGTTCATTGCTCTCTGAAGCTTATTCCAGCTTTTGCATGAAGGAATTTTTACTCATAGGGTTCCATGTTCCCACGGGATTATACAGGTATAGGACATGCACTAGTTGTAGACAAATTGAAAGAAAAGCGTTGGAAATTCTGAGTTCCTTAGCAGATTATTTCTAAATATGTGTGGGCCGATTAATAGTTCTATGGGACTAAATTGATGATAATTGTATTAATCATAAATTTGGAGGGAGAATATGTTGCGAGAGGCATCCAATGTAGATGGTTTTGTTTTTGAATAAAACTAGTTGGTATTTCTATCTCTAGTTGTCGCATTCATCCGATAACTCAATTTTATGATGTCAACCCCATGATTGCCTTATTACGAGGTTGTACTTCTTAGTTCATTGACATTTTATTCACTAATTTCGCAACACGATTGCAGAAGAAATGATCAGAAACTTGACCAAAATGAGCTGGGAACGGGTGGATGTGAACTTCAGCGGAAGTAAACAAAGATACCTTGCACACAGTACCATTCAGGCAAGTCGATGCTTTCTTTTCCATGAAATTCATTGTGTTTAACAAAAAAAATCTTGTAATGTAGTTGGAAAGATTAGTCAAAGGGCTTCAGAAATTCACCATTGCCGTTATTTTTCTTATTCGTTTCACAATGCAAGCTGTTCCATCCTGAAAGCTACATAATTAGAGAAGCAGGCCGAGTTTGACATGCGTTACGGTTTTTATTGTGTTGCAGGTGAAAAACACTTGTCTACACTCTGATGGGGCTGATGTGATCCAACACATGGTTGACAATTTTCTTGTGTGAAATGTGCCAATTTGTTATCAACCCAAACTCAAAGCCAGCGGAATTGCATGCCCTACAACAAACATTGGCTTCGGAAAGACAAGCGAAGGATTGAGGTTCTGGGTCGTGCTTGGAGGGTGTGTTTGGAAGATTCCAAGCCTCAGGTGAGATTAGGCGTCGGGATCTGAAATGGACATTGAGAGAGCAAGCATACAGCCGGTCAGTTCGACAACCAGGTACCGTACGTACCTGGAAGAGAGAGGCAATGTGAACTTCCTGAGGCAGGTAGTAAGATGTGGATGTGACATTACCGAGTTTATGAATATCAGATCGAATGAGTTGAAAAAAAATTAATGACAAAAAATTAACAAGGGTGTGTGGGAGATAAAAATTAGTGTGTTGAAAGTAAAAATGAGCGTGTAAATAGTACTATCTTATTCAAATCCGATGTAGACCAATGAACCACGGATTTGCGCAGTCACACAAATAAAATTAACATAACCCAACTTCATTATTGATCTCACTTTGGATAGAATCTCACATTACAGTCGAATATACATAAGAATTATCTTAAAAGAAAGATACTTCATTGATATCACATGATAATATCTATTGAATAATAAGTGTAACTTTTAAATACGTGATAAATATCCAATAGACCAGAACGTCACTAAGGTCATGCATTTGTGTCTTTTCACTAAGAGCAATTCCACCCCCAAGACTGGATGTCAGCACCCAGCGCATTTATCCACTCAAATGAACAGTAATATACCCCAATGAACAGTAATAGGCCAAAGCATCTCCACCCTTAAAAAAAATGTGCTGGCACCCAGTCTAAAAATGCGCTGCCCAAACGATCTCCACCCCTACAAAATGCGCTGGCACGCAGCCCATTTCAAATATTATTAATTTTTTTTTTTATAAAATAAAAAAAAATTGTTTTAATTTTGGATAGGATTTTTAACCAATCTCGTCACGGCACGTGTCATTATCCGAATCAGGTCATGAGTAGCGTGATACCAACTTTCACACAACGTAATATCTTCAATGTTCTTCCACGAACTCATTTTTTTCTCTCAAAGTGTACAAAATATTGAAATGTAGAAAGTGTAGAAAATAATGAAATGTGGTGTAAGGTGGAAGATGAGGGTTAGGTAATTATAAAAAAAAAATTCTGTATATAATTTTTTTTGTATTTTTAATTATTTTTTAATTAATTTTAATGTTATTAATTAATCTGGACCGTTGGATTTGAAAAATATTCAAATCTAACAACCCAAGCGCTGCAACGTGGCCAACGGTCATAATTCTGACCGTTGGGCCTTTTTTTTTGGGTGAAAAACGTGGACCGTTGATCTGTGATCCAACGGCCAAGTTAAAAGAAAATTTCAAATTTTTTTTACCGTTGGAAATCTAACGGTCTAGAAAAACTAGCCGTTGGGTTTAGTGTAAAAATATAATTTGTTTTTTTAGTGTAAAAATACAACAAAAAGTTAATTTTTTAGTGTAAAAATATAATTTGTTTTTTTAAATTAGCGGTACAAACTTTTCGTTAAAATTCCTGAAAAAAACCACATTTCAAATTGCGATTCGCGAGCTCGTGCGACTTCTAAAAGTCCACAACGTCTCGCATTGACGGAAGACTCCGCGGATTTGCAGAGCATGGCGACGATGGATGTGGAGATCGGCGGCGATGGAGTCGTGCGGACGGAGGAGCCGCCCCCGAACGAGATGAAGCACAGAGGGAGCAAGAAAAACGCGGGGAAAAAGAAAAGGAGCAAAAGCAAGGGGACGATGACGACGAGCGGAAAAAAAGAAACGTTGTCTTACATGCCCAAGTTTCGGTGTTTCAGATCGAAACCCGAAACGGATAAGGAGGGGGGTTTCGATATAGAGGGGGAGGATCAAACGGGTGAAAAAATGAGTCCGACCCATTTGATTATTTTGGTGAATGGACTCGTCGGCAGGTAAGTGAAAAATTTACTCTGTTTTCTGAGTCTCAGTTTTGTTTATTTGAATGTATGTTAGGCCAGTTGGCGAGGGTGGTGGGCCCTCGGCCTTGCACCCGAGTTCAAATCCCGCTCTCTGTAGATTAGAGTAGTTTAGAATATTGCCATCAAAAGACAGAAAAAAAAAAATGAAAGTGGGTTACTTGAGAGTTGAGTTGATTTTGTACATTTTTATGGTGTAGTGCTGAGAATTGGAAATATGCGGCAAAGGAGTTTCTGAAGAGATACCCAGAAGATGTTGTTGCTCACCGTGAGTCCTTTTCTTATCAAAGTTGCTTGCTTTGGCAATATTTTTTATTGTTTTTAATAAATTACTATACTTGATAAACCCATGAAATTAGACTGTACGAAATACGAATGGCATTTCCAAGCAATGAAGTGAGTTTGCTAATTAATTTGCAATTTTGCATTGCAGGCAGTGAATGCAATTCTTCAATGTTAACATTTGATGGTGTTGATGTGATGGGGGAGAGATTAGCAGAAGAGGTGGGTTTTTCCTTTTTTTGGATTTTTTCAGTTTGAACCTACCTGTTTATCATTTGAATTTGAATTTGAATGATGGGTTTTTTTTTTTTTTTAATCTCGTATTCGTTGGCTTGATTCGTATATGAAAGCATTATGGAGTTAATGGCTACTGTCATTGTTTGTTTTCTCAGGTTATTTCTGTGATAAAACGTCACCCGAGTGTACAGAAGATCTCGTTTATTGGTCATTCAATCGGTGGGCTTATAGCAAGATATGCCATTGGAAGGCTTTATGAACAAGACGTCACCGGAGAACTATCTAAAGAAAATGGAGAATATAGGAGAGATGGAGTTGAGGATTCGTTGCTGAAACAAAATGTCAAAGGCAAAATTGCTGGACTGGAGCCCATGAATTTTATAACGACCGCAACTCCGCACCTCGGTTCCTGGGGGCATAATCAGGTGAACCAATTTGGTTATGAACTTATGATATTATGCTTATTCTATGTTAATATCATCAGTATTTTTGTTTAGAAATTAAAGTTTACTTTTTTGCCATTTTATGGTAGAACTATGAGATATTGTTTTAGTTGAATGAAGAATTAGGTATTTATTCACATATATACCAACATCTTGAAAGATGATGAATAGTAATTGGGTTTTCTCCCCCCAATTCTTGACATTTTTCTGGACTTCCAAGACTTTCGCGAGGGCAGAATTATATGAATTGCCTTAATCTAAACATTACATGTAAACTTGAAGCTTCAGAATTTCTTTAATGAGGAGAGAATTGGTTCAAGTGAATTGGTAGAGAATTTCTATGGTTCTTGATTATGTGTTGGTTTAATATTTCAGGTTCCAGTGTTTTGTGGCGTAAAACCCCTTGAAAAAGTAGCGGCTCGTACTTCATGGTGTCTAGGTAGAAGTGGAAGACATCTGTTTTTAACTGATAGGAATGATGGAAAACCTCCCCTTCTTCTTCAGATGGTCCATGACACTGAAGATCTCAAATTCATGTGAGTCCGCATCGATAATTACAGCGTCTTCTTTTTCGTGATGCATGATCGGCTATTGTCGTTGATAATTCTAGAACTTACCATCATATCTTCTTGTCTCTACAGGTCTGCACTGCAGTCCTTCAAGCGCCGTGTTGCCTATGCAAATGTTCGATTTGATCGTATCCCTTTCATTTATTTGTGTTTTGTGTTTCTTTTTATTTTCTATTATTTGGTGTTGTTGAAGGTTACATGTTGGGAGATAATTTGGCGTCTTTAAATGTAGGTAAAAGTTTGAGTGAGTTGAACTTTCAATTTGAACTGACAAGTCTGTTTATTACTATGTTCGTCATTTATTTGAAGCACTTAACAACTCTTATGGACCTTGTGGGATGGAGTACATCATCTCTAAGGCGTAAGAAGGAGCTGCCAAAGGTACTTCTGAAGCTACTCATGGGTGCTTTATTAGTGTCTGGAGTTAATCTAACATGAACTTTTCTATCAGCTTAAAAATTTATCCAGAGATGACAAATATCGACATATTGTAAATGTGGAGACAATTCAAAGTCCAAGTTCTCAAGAAGAATTACCGTTGGAAGCCATAGCCAGTGGGCGCAAGAAAATTGACTTCGAAGGTATTCTATTTGTGTATCTTGTTTGACTAAAAACTTATTCCCAGTGGTTCATTGCTCTCTGAAGCTTATTCCAGCTTTAGCATGAAGGTATTTTTACTCATAGGGTTCAATTTTATGATGTCAACCCCATGATTGCCTTATTACGAGGTCATACTTAGTTCCATGACATTTTATTCACTAATTTTGCAACACGGTTGCAGAGGAAATGATCAGAAACTTGACCAAAATGAGCTGGGAACGGGTGGATGTGAACTTCAGCAGAAGTAAACAAAGATACCTTGCACACGGTACCATTCAGGCTAGTCGATGCATTTTTTTCCTTGAAATTCATTGCGTTTAACAAAAAAATCTTGTAATGTAGTTGGAATGATTAGTCAAAAGGCTTCAGAAATTCACCATTGCCGTTATTTTTCTTATTCGTTTCACAATGAAAGGCGAAAGCTACATAATTAGAGAAGCAGGCCGAGTTTGACATGCGTTATGGTTTTTATTGTGTTGCAGGTGAAAAAAGGCACTTGTCTACGCTCTGATGGGGCTGATGTGATCCAACACATGGTTGACCATTTTCTTGTGTGAAACGTGCCAATTCATTATCAACTCAAAGTCTTGGCCAGCGGAATGGCATGCCCTACAACAACATTGGCTTCGGAAAGAGAAGCGAAGGATTGAGGTTCTGGGGTCGTGCTTGGAATGTGTGTTTGGAAGATTCCATGCCTCAGGTGAGCTTAAGCGTCAGGATCTGAAATGGACATTAAGAGAGAGGCAATGTGAACTTCCTGAGGCAGGTAGTATCGACATCAGTCATAAAACGCATGTTTAACTGCTTCTAATTAATTTCTCAGAAATGAGTACGAAACTACAAATTATGCGATATTGATGTCATCGGTTACAGATGTAATTGAGAGAGATGAGAATTGTTTGAAGTCATTTTAACATCAGTAAAAGTAAACAAATTCATTATAGTAAATCTTCCTAGCAAGCAGATGCGGCCCGAGTACTAACGAATCTCTTAGTGCACTTGCCCACGCATCAGGGGCAAGTGGATTGTGGGATTCACTTGTACTGGGCTCACAGCAAGCCCATTTCTAAAACTCAATGCGCTAGCCATTGTCATTTATTGATTGTAGCCTCTTGGTTATGGTTTAGTGAGGAGGCCCAACTACGGCCTTTCGAACAGTAACCATGTTGTGTGGCTCAGATTTCTTGACCGTTGCAGTCCAACATTATGTTTTGAATTTTTTTCGACGGCACCTTTTTAAATCCAAAAACTCAAATCCAATTTAATCAATTTTAACGGTAATAAAAAAGATCCAATAGTTCAAATATGAATTCAACAATCAAAATAATATTATTAAGTAATCCAAATCAGATCCAACAATAAAACTCCTCCAAAATCCTATAAATACCCATTAATTTGTTCACTAATCAAAAAAAAAAAAAAACAATTTTCTCATATTTCGGTTCGGTCCCGAACCGAAAGTGTTCAAGAAAGAATGGTAAATACTGAATCCGAACCGAACTTTCGGTTTTCTCAAAATTTGGTAATACCGAAATTATTTTTATTTTTTAGTTCGGAATTGGGGTCGGGATCGGTAATGACAAACAAAATTCAATAAAAGATACAGATAAACAATTGAATTTCAATTTCAAATGCACCGATTCAATTTCAAAAACCCCAATTTGTTATGACCCAAATTATTACTGAGGTTTTATGCTTTATTACTGTGAGGAATTGTTAATGTGCCAGCTGGCATTTGAAAGTGTAGAGGCTGTATAAAAGGAGCCCAGCTCCCTCAAATGTATCAGATCAGAATTTACAAACAAAAATACAAAACCAAAAAAATATTGGAGCTCTGCTCCCTTCTACTTCGTCTTATCCATTTGCCATTTCTATTGCTGCTTGTAGGTTGAGATAGGTCTTGAGATTCTTGATCCTATCACAATTTCAGAAAACCTAATTTGAAACCCAAAACCCTAATTTCAAAAACTTCAATTTTAGAAACCCTAATTTGGAACGCGAATCACCATTTAAGAATCCCAATTTCAGAAACCCTAATTCAATTTCAGAAATCCTAATTCGAAACCCTATTCCCTATTTAAGAACCCCAATTTCAGACACACTAATCCAAAAAACCCTATTTTTAGAAACCCTAATCCCCATTTTAGAATCCCAAATCGAAACCCTAATTAAACTTGAAGAACCGAAGTACTGAAGTGAGGGCTGAGGAGACTCAGGAGAGTCGAGTCGAGATTGAATGAGGTGAGGTTGATCGAGAGAGTGAATTGATTTTAATTCGGTGGTTGAGATTAAATCTCAACCAATCCGACATGATTAATAATTTAGAATCTTATATATTATACATTTTAAATTAAAATTTTATTTATATTTAATTTGGTTCAAGTCAATCTTACCGAATGAACCCACATTTCGTACCGATTCTCGTACTGAATAATTCAGTATTTTCGATTGGGTATTCCTTCAGTTTGATTTTGGTCAGTTTCAATTTTTTTGGTAATTTTCTCCACCATTATATTTCACTATTAATTTCTTCGATCATTCCATTCTCCTTTCAAATTTAGCTCATTTGGTAGACAAAGAGAGCGTTAGAAATTCCGATTGACTTCCTTCATGTTTTTAGTGTTTTTATTGGAACAACATGCTTGATGTATTCTTGTGTAATCTCTTTGTTATTCATGTAATGTCAGGAATTTTATGTAATGTCAATTTTATTTGTGTCCACATCATAGATATTGTGATATGCAATCCAGTGATCCAACTCTAATTTTTTTTTTTTTTATATTTGATTTTTTACATCACAATGTTCATAAGAAATAAAACAAGATTATACAAACATTAATTCTAAAATTGTTAGAATAAAAATTCAAAGACATACAAAAATTCAACAAACTATAAAGTAGGGGGTGTGAATTATAGGTCTCGTCATTGGAGGAAAAAACTGAAAACCTCATATGTGTAAATGAACGGAAACTAAATTTTAGGATTTCCTCTTAGATAAGTCTTAGAAATCCGATATATCCTACAGTTTGGATTAGAAATATATCGTTGTGGTTTTGGATTCCTAGTCGAATACTCCTTGTCGACGTATACACACACACATATATAAAAACCAAGGGGAAGGAACTTTTGCTGGTATACAATTCAATCGACAACTCTCAGTTCCAGCAAACCAAACATGTCCACCTCTTCTCTTGGAAGCGCCACCAACATCAATTCACCACCACGTCCTCCCTTGAAGGAGAGGAAGTTGTCGTCATCTTCTTCGGTCGAGGAGGCTCCAAGTGATCCTCGTCGCTGGTTCTCTGTCCTAGAGGATAACCCTAATAAGACCACCACCACCTATGCCGCCTTTCAATATCCACCTGATGTAAAAACCACCCGCATCAAACTCCAAGGGGAATTTCAGTACTGCTGCGACTTACCCGAAGAAATCGTGCGTGAAATCCTGTTGAGGTCGTCCGTCAAATCTTTAGTTAAATGCTGTGCCGTAAGCAAGTCATGGAGATATATGATCCAAAGCCCATCCTTCGTTGCCGCCCATCTCCGCAGCAGCCAAAATCAAAATGCCGACGATAATGATGTTGGTCGTCTCCATCTGGTATGGTCCTTTAATGATTATTTGTTGTATTGGGATAATCCTGCTTCTGCTTCTGCTTCTTCCTTCAGCATTAATGCTACCAATACCAAGAAAATAACTCCCTTGACTTACCAACCGGCTTACAAAGGAGGAAGAAGCAAAGTGACTCCTTCAAGTTACGGTCTGGTTGGGACTTCCAACGGCCTCATATGCTTTGCTAATGACATCCCCAAATTCCCCATAATAATTTGGAACCCTTCTGTTAGAAAGTTTGTGACTTTGCCCCCTCCTTACACGTATAAACGGGTTAAACCTACTTATGCGTTTGGCTACGATTCGAGCACCAATGACTATAAGGTTCTAACATTTTTTAGGAATGATCGTGATCGTTCTAGTGGTCCTGCCGTGGACACCCCAATCGAAGTCAAGGTTTACTCCTTAGCCAGGGGCTCCTGGAAGACTCTCAGTCCTCCTCCACCAGCTTCTCCTGCTGTTTCTATTCAACGTTTGCATCATAGGGCCGTTTTCGTCCATGGTGCCGTGCATTGGATTGTACGCCGCGACCTAGGCCGCAACAATGATGTCATTGCGTCGTTTGATATGGCCACTGAATCGTTCAGCGAGATTGAGTTGCCGAAATCATTGACGGGAAAAAGGTTGGTCCGTGGCGCCTATCCTTTTGTTCTTTTGGCACACGAGAATTCCCTCGCCTTGGTTCAGATTCATTGTCATTACTCGGGATCAGGAGTAAATACTTACAACCTCAGTTTATGGGTGATGCAACAATATGGTGCGGTGGAATCGTGGACTAAATCATCCGGCGTGGTGCTGTCCGAGCGCCCTGAATCGGTCTCTTTAATCTTCCATGTTGGTTATGTTGGTTCTAAAGGCAATGGAGAAAAAGTCTTCCGTGTGAGTAGTAAGAATAGTATAAGACTGTTAACGGTGGATTTTAAGACCAAACGGGTTAAATATTCTGGAGAAGAAGAGGGAAAATACGAATCCATGCATGCTTTTGTAGAAAGCCTTGCCTTACTGGACCAATTTAATGCTTACTCTTACTAAATGATAGATGATGGATTTTTTTTTTTTGAAGTGTTTTTTCCTAAAAATTCCGAGTCTCTACATTTAACATCGATGTATTTATTCGCATTCAGCATGATCTCAACCATTAGATTAATTTGCAAAATTTCAATCCGTCCACGTCAACGTAATTGTATTAAGGGGCATTTTGATTTAGATGTCTCAAATTTGAATTTTTTTAATTAAACATCTATAACTTTTAAACTTTTGATCAAACATTCTTCTACTAATTTTTAATTAAAAATTATGATTTTTATTGTATTTAATTAACCAACTAGTTCAAAAAATAATATCACAAATATCCTAAAATCACCACAAACATCCTATCTTATCTTATCATAATTCGTTCAAAATGATTTTTTCTTATTCAAATAATTTTTTGTTTTAAATTCTAAAAACACATAAACATCCTATTAACATACAATTATGAAATATAACATGCACATATATTAAATATAACATACCAAATAGATATATTAAATATAACGTACCAATCATTTGGTACGTTATTGGTATGTTATATAAATTTAATCTGGGTACGTATTAGTATTTTGGTACGTTATAAAATATTATTTTTGGTACGTTATACCATTCTTTATTTAGTATAAGTACCAAGTTATTAGTACGTTGTATTATCCTTATTTTGGTACGTACAAAACTTATGGTACGTTATGTGTAAGTTGTGTAACCCAAAAAAAGATAACTTTTCATATTAAAACATTGCACTAAAAAAATATTTTGTCAACTCTTAATAATTAATTATTGGAATAAGGACTCATTTTAAATAAAAATAAAAATACGAAAACTCTTAGTTCATGTTTCTACTATAAGTAGTTGTTAAAAAATTCAAATTTATTTTCAGTTGCATGAATTAGACAGTCTAGTCAACATCTCAATTTTAATTATTAACGAACTCTTGTTTTTTTTTATAATCCATATAAAATGTTGAGTTGGAGATTGGAAAAACTATATTTCATCCAATTAATCTTGTAGCCCAGTAGATATAATTGAATCCTTAAATTGAGGAAGGGATGAGATTCCATAAAAATAGGAATAAATTAATGAATATTATTGAGTGCATTTTTTTTTGCATAGAAATGGATTTAAAATAATTTATAAAATACTTAAACTAAGAATATACCTGGAATATAAAGTTTAATTAAAAGTAAAAGCACTTTAATCAAAAGTTGAAAAGTAACGGATGTTTAATTTAGAAAAATCTAAAATGAGGCATCTAATTCTAATTTAACCTTGTATTAAACCATTTACACAGTATCACTCACCCATCTCTCCCTCCCTCCGTTTGCTAATCCTTCTCAATCTCGTACGATTTTTCCCTTGTGTTCTATGATTATACCATAGGTTTTTTTTTTTTTTTTTGCAAAAATAGTCTTGGCATAGCTCCAGCAAAAATAGTCTTGGCATAACTCCTCACTTCGTTTATTGAGATATAAAATCAATATAAGTCATCTCTGAGTTTGTCCACCGTCAATGATTTTGGTCATTCCGTGAAAATTTTCTATTAAATTGAGAGTATTTTTGTCCAATTAGTGGACAAATTTAGAGACCACTCTTGTTGATTTTCAATATCAAAGACCAAAATAATGAGTTATGTCAATCTAAAAATACCATTTTAACTAAAAAGTCTAATATCATATTCATAACAATCAAACCTGAAATCCCATAAACCTATGAATAAATTATTGCCTCCATTAGATTATAGTCCAATGTTAACCATTGAATAGTCATGGATAATCCCATAAATCATGGCATCAGATCGTCTTCCTCTTATTTTCTCAGTTCATCTAGATTCTCACCCTTCTTTTTTTTTATCTTCTCTCTCTTTGCAACAATAATTATATATGGAGATAAAACTTAATTCGGTATTTCCAGTTGTTTCGTTTGGTTCGTTCTCTTGATGGTGGTAGCCTTGCTGCTAACTTGGTGGTGGCTGCTGGTTTCCTCTCCATTTTTAGGATTTTTTGTTGTTTCTCAGTTGGGTTCTTTTGGGCTTTCTATTGTATTTTCTTTTTCATGTTGAGCTTGTATTTAGGTTGTGGACTGCTTTTTGGGCTTTCTTCTCCTTATATTAGTCTTTTTATTTAAATAATGTAACTTAGTTTGACAAAAAAAATGGAGTTTTAACGAAACACTCACGGTACTATTCACTTTAACGAAAAATCACATTTTTGCCTTTACCTGACACTATTCACTGTACCTTCAAAAATGGCTTTTCGTTAAAAGGGAAGTTTTTTTGGACTTTTCATTAGTTTGGTTGTTAGGGAAATACACTAGTTAAAAAAAATTTCTTTTGAATCAAAAAGCGATTCAATATGCAATTAATGCTTGTGTTCCTCCCATTGGGGAACCTACTTGCCTTATCACTTACGATTAACGTATCTTAACCAAGCAGATATCATAATCAGAAGCGTTCATTCTCTTTGTAATCATCTAAAGATCATATATGCAAAAATCATTCAATTTGAAGATCTTTTAGTCATCCATTCGTCTCAAACCAATCAATGATTTAGTGACTAAGTAACAAGTAATACTCCAGTATTTACCTGTTATCTATCACAAGTTATGGTTGATACAATAGCATGGTGCGGTGGAATCGTGTACGTGACGCTCCCCAAGCAAGTCTATCTTCCATGTTCGTTCCAAAAGCAACGGTGAACAAGTGTTCATAAGTGTTGATGGTGAACACACACACACACACACAGACATATATATATATATATATATATATATATATATATATATATATATATATATTATCATATCATTTTTTTTTAATCATATAGTAAGTTCTCAAAACTATTGTAACCGAAAATAAATTTTTTTCACACACACACACACACACAGATAGATATATATATTATCATATCATTTTTTTAATCATATAGTAAGTTCTCAAAACTATTGTAACCCAAAACTCCTTTTTCATAGTCAATACTTAAAAACACCGTTTTGGAGAGCATATAATTTTTTTCGAACTCAAATGTTAATGTACTTGACTATCATTACATCCAAATTAACAGTTGACAAATAATATAATTTTTTATAGTTTGATCTTTGAAGTGTTTTTCACTGAAATAAATCGTTGTAAGAGAATTAAGCACAATAGTTTAAAAGTTTTTTTCTTTTTTCTTTTGGCAATAGATTAAACACCCTCCCAACTGGCTGTGATTTATAATCCTACTGTGATCAACGGAAGGTATAAGATTAAATTTCTTGTAATGTCATTTGACAAATTAATGGTATCCATGCGATCAACGTGATGCAATTCAGAGATATGAGATTTGTTTGAAGTTTGGAACTAGAACTAGCTAGGCTGCCATCATATATATATATATATATATATATATATATATATATATATATATATATATATATTTTAGGAAAGAAAATGTATTAAAGAGGGAAACCCCTCACACAGCCGGAGCCGATACAATAAAAAAGGATATATATATATATATATATATATATATATATATTTTAGGAAAGAAAATGTATTAAAGAGGGAAACCCCTCACACAGCCGGAGCCGATACAATAAAAAAGGAAGGCCAAGTTTGCTTCCACTGGAAGACAAGCATCCTAATACAAAGGTTATCTATCTTAAGCCCAACAGACGCCACATCATCTGTAACAAAATTTGCTTCCCTGAACACATGACCCCACTTGATATTTTGGAAGGACGAGGCACACCACCTGATGTCTTCGATAATAGATCTCAAATTCCACGACACTTCATAGGCAGACAACATCAACGATAAGCTTAGAATCACCCTCCACTAGCACGTGCGTCAGCCTCCTCCTCCTAGCCAAGATCAGAGCCTCACGTAACGCTAGAGCCTTAGCAACGTTAATGGTGGTTGACCCCAAGTTTATAGCACCGGCGAGGATAGGTTTGTTGTTCCAGTTCCTAATATGACGAAGCCTCCGGCAGCCAATGAGTTTGACACCAACCCATCGAAATTTATTTTAATGTAAGGAGACATTGAACATTTCCACTTGATCAAGTGATTTTCAACTGGCACTTTTACACTCTCTAGAATAGCAAAATTATCCTTGAAGTAATCATTAACCGTAGCCATAGCTCGAAGAAAAGATCTACTATGCAAAGGCTTTTCATTCCTGAAAATGCTGCCATTTTTATCATTCCATATCTGCCAGCATACATGTAATACCCCAACCTATTGTATAATTTCGTTTTTCCCCAAAATGTATTTGAAACTTTCAATTTAATCCCTTTTTCTAATTAAATCAGGACCCTTCATCTAGTTTCTCTTTGAGTCCCAAGCTACCACGTGGCAGCACCCCAAGTCTTTTTTCTCTCTCTCTCTCTGACCCCTACCCCCGAAACCCTTTTTCTCTTTCTCTTTCTTTCTCTTATTCTCTCCTTCTCTACAACTCTCTACTCTCTCACTCCCTCTTGCCATGACCATCTACACTGTTATGATCCCACATCGACTACACTTATGGGGGTGTAGGGGTTCTTAAGTCTTGGGGGTCCTCCCACCTATTGGACTAGTCTTTTGGGTTGGGCTCTTCCCTTGGGCTTGAGTACCTAACATTGGTATCAGAGCCTAGGTTCCCGACGCTGCGGAGGGGGCGACCTGGAAAGGGCTACCTTAACGGGACGACCAAAGGGTGCGTCGCCGTTAAGAGTGAAAGCCACCAGAATAAGGGCCGCCGTGGGCGTCGGCTTCCGAAGGGTGGTGTAATGTTATGATCCCACATCGACTACACTTATGGGGGTGTAGGGGTTCTTAAGTCTTGGGGGTCCTCCCACCTATTGGACTAGTCTTTTGGGTTGGGCTCTTCCCTTGGGCTTGAGTACCTAACATACACACACACACAACCACACCATCTGCTGAGGATATCACCACCATCAGCAACCTTCTCTCCCTCTCGTCTGCGAGGCCGACGAACCCAAGAACTCTCCGACGAGTTCTTTTCCTTTCTCGGTTAGGTAAGCCTCGAATCCCTCTCTCTCTGGTTAGTGAGATGATTGGATATGGATGTGGAGATCTATTTCGTTCTTTTTATTAAGGTTTTAGCACGGATTCGACTCGGGGGAATGCACACAGGTCTACGGCGCACCCATGGGTATTGAGGGTGTTTCCGGTCACTTCCGACCGTTTTACGATGAACCAAAGGTATCATTATCCTCTCTTCTTCCTCGTCAATTTGGTACCTAGATCGGGGTCTAACACCCCCGTTATCAGTAGGCCGGAGCTGCTATTCTTCTCCGGTTCGCACCAGGCCTTTCAGGCCATTCCCAAATGACTCGGGCCTTAAGCCCGTGGAAGATCAGCCCAAAACCGTGGCCCGTTCCCTTTTTAATTTTATTTTGTTTTCTTAAAGACCCAAAGCCTTTGGGCCTTTCCTGCCGAGCCCAACCCAAAACTAATTTCTTTTATTTATTTTCTTTTTATTTGTTTTAGCATAAAAGGCCATTGGGCCGTTCTAAGACAGAGCCTTCGACCCGTTATTTTTGAAACCCAAAACCCTTAGGCTTAAAGCCTTCGGGCCTCTCAAACCAGGGCCTTCGGCTCGTGTACTTAAACCCAAAACCCTTAAGGACCCAAAACCCAAACCTAGGTCTGGTCCAACCCAAACCCAAACCCTAATCGGGTTAACCCGGTTTGACCAACATGTGACCCGTTTGATCGGTCCGACCTAGTCTCGTTTGACCGTTGACCCGTTGACTGGTCTGACCGTTGACCGTTGACTTTGACTTTCGAGTTGACTTTTCAGATTTCGTTCAGGACCCCTCCTAGGTTAATTTCGACGTCCTGGACCCGTTTCTGATGTCCGTTTTCCCAAATTAAATCGTTTGAGCGGAGTTTGACCAAGTGTACCATTTATGTGCTTAGGGGCAATTATTGTAGCGTTCTATCTTCGCTAGTCTGCGCAGCTTTCGACGGCGAAGTACTGTGAGTGGATCCCTTCTAAAAATGCATGTTTTAATATTAGAAATGCATACATGAAAGCATGTTTTGACTATTATGTTCTATGAAATGCTTTGAGTAAACATGCTTACTGAGGCTAGTTTGAATTACTACTATTTTTCCTATAACCCATGTTCTTTATAGGATATCTGATCGATGACGATATAATATTTACAACATGTTTCGAACACCTCTTTATAGTATAGACGATCGAGACTTTATACTATGAAGTTGTTTTTCAATATATATGTTCAATGGTTTTGTATTTACCTAATGGTCCTTATTCCGCTACGGGACGTAGGGATAGTGTCCGGTCCATCCCAGGCGACGGTTTGGAGTTGGCATAGGGCCTGGAGGGTGTTTCCTCTGGCTATTTAGCACAGGGACGGGGAGCCGGCAAGGGGCCTGGAGTGTTATTTCCTCTGACTGTCTGCTCAGAGACGGGAAGTCGGCATGGGGCCTGAAGTGTTATATTGGACATTCACTAGCGGCTAGTATATATAAAAGTTATGATTTGAGACATTGTACAGCATGCTAGGTTTCGGAAAACCTATTTTATCATGATATATATGTGTTTTCATAAAACCTGGGGGTTAGTACGTTGATAACTGTTTTACTTATATGTATATCAACTTGGTCCACTCATGTTTGTTTTGCGCCCCCTTCAGGGCATAGAATCAAGGCATACAATCCCGGCGTCAAGGCACTTCCGCATCGGCATCTTCGAGTCCTCTCGGTGTAGGACCCATCCTTTGTTTCATTCAATTTTATATTAATTCTTTTAGTGTTCTAGTTAGATGTATGCTCTGAACACGTTTCTTAAATACATATTAATTATTCTTTTATATTTATAAGACTTATATATCCCTTGTTTTCAGCATTTGCACTCAATAAATGGCTTTCGTCACCCTAGGGTGTCGGCCAGCACGTGCCTATCCTGGTATTAGGGGAATATCGGGATCAGGGCGTGTCAATACAGCCAAAGCTTTACTTAAGTTACAACATTCTTATTCCGATAAGAGAGGTCTCCAATATATATATATATATATATATATATGTGTGTGTGTGTGTGTGTATTCATAATTCGAAGTATCCATGAGATGAGAGAAGGTGAGTAATAGTTCTTGTGCAGACAAAGAACAGAGAATGACTTATATAAAATGGGTTCATCGTCATCACCATCAGTGTGCGTCGTACTTATGATATACAAATTATGTGAGAAGTGAATGAATGTGGTCACCACTCAACACGCAGAAACTCCTCTCGATTCTCAGATGCTTTTGGATTTTGGAAGCTGCCAGTTTTCACGGGGTTACAGTTTGTTTAGCACTTTTGCCACAATTTCCTTCAGACTTCTTCACCTGTGACTAAAAGTTTGTTACTATTCAGTGTATTCTTTCATGTATTATTGCATGTTTGAAAAGGAAACCAGCTAGGGACCAACACAAACCGTAGATGAGGCATTGTTTCAGGTATACATTATAACAGTCCTTTTTATTTGTACACATTCTGTGTTTACTGTGTCGAGTTAGTAAGATTCTCGATTACGTTAAAAAATTTAATCATGAATTAATGAACTGATCGAGAATCTTATTAAGTTGACACAGATATGAAGGGGTTGTGGAACCAAGCGAACATGAAGTACGTGCATGCAAGTTATGCTTTGAAAAACAATACCATGCACGGTTAAATTGATGAGTTGTAAGGGAAGAAATTTGTGCAATTACTTTTTCATTTTCTACCCACTCCTTTTAGTTTTAACCGTTGATTCTCCTTTCATTTCAATAGTTATAAAAAGAACCAAGCGAGAAATGTGTTTGAGGTGAAAAAATTAGTGTGCAAAAAGTATTTCCCAAGTCTTGTATTGTATTTACACTACTAGAATTATGCACAATAGCTACTATTTTTTATACACCCTTGGCAATTGGTGGCCATAGATATAAAGATGCTACTCTTACTATTGTTTGGTGGCTTTACAGTGGGATGCCGCTGATATCGATGGCTTTGTAAATTAAACTGTCACCATTGTCAAAATTTGGTGGCTTTAACCTTTCTAACACCATTCATTGGTGGCTTTAACCTTTATGACACCATTCATTGGTGTCAAACTATAAAAATTTTGACACCAAGTATTTGATAAATGTTTTTTTCAACTTTGGGACCTGTTAATTTTATTTCTTTTTCAGTCTTCTTCTCCTTTTTGTCTGTCAAAAATATTTTTTTTTCATTTAATAATCCTATTCTACAATACTTTCACCCCCAAATAAATACAAAGTTAGACAACCCTAATTCTCAACCAGCCGTTCTCTTTCTCTCTCTCTCTCTCTCTCTCTCGGTGAAGGGACACTATACTAGTAGGAAAAACACTTGCGCGACGTAGGTACCTTCGTCGCGCAAAGTCAAAAAAGGTCGCGCAAAAGATAGCGCAATGAACCTTCGTCGCGCAAAGGCCGTGACGCCAGGATTTGCGCGACGATAAAGGCACCTACGTCGCGCAAAGTTGGTTTGCGCGACGTAGCCTGCGTCGCTCAAACCTTTTTTTTTTTTTTTTTTTTTTTTTTTTTGCCAAATTTTTTTTTATTTAATTTTTAATAAATATTGTAATTAAATTCTAAACAATAATTAATAAACCAATGGAAATTGATGCAAGAAATATATGTTTTTTGGTAAAATTTCCACTAAGCATTGTTTAAAGAATATTTTGTATTATCATTAATAAAAACAAACGCATATAACATTCA
This sequence comes from Cotoneaster glaucophyllus, assembly GCA_036320875.1. NCBI lineage: Eukaryota > Viridiplantae > Streptophyta > Magnoliopsida > Rosales > Rosaceae > Cotoneaster > Cotoneaster glaucophyllus. Next base: position 18,296,115 of record CM070072.1, read on the forward strand.
TGTGGTAAAGTCAATACATTCGTTACAAACCTATACGTGTTCGAATATATTAACACACGTCCTCAAATTCCGAAAATACAAACTTGAATTCTTTCGAAGACCTGCAGATAAAAGCATCTTCCCTTGTACATACAGTGTATGAAGCTCCTTCATCACTCCTTCATATAGCTTTTTCATCATTCCTTCATGTAGCTCGCTACAGTTTATGTAGCTCCTTCATCACTCATCATATCTCACTACACCAAAACCACACAACCACAAGTTTAATTATGATACAAATATCACTGCACCAAAACCACACACCCTCTTTGTTCTAAATATGAGCTGCCATGTGATAAAACGTAATAATTGAGCCATTTCTCACTTAGACTCCAATAGGTTGCAGATAAGATAGGAAACAAAGGCAGTATAAAGATTAAGGGAACAAAGGCAATACCAAAGTTCATTACATTTAATAGTTCTCAAAGCAAATTGAAAGCTTAAGTACATGGAAGATAAGGTTGGCTTGTAGCTACCATTTGAAATAAAAGCAGTAATTCAATGATTAAATTGATTGACATCATGACAATATCATCAAGTTCATAGCTAGCCAGCTAAGGTAGAGAGAAAGTTTGAAAGGATAAGAGGTCGTCATAGTTGGCAATTTGTACATGATTTATATATTGGAAATCTGCCTTAATCCAATTATTAATCCTAAAGCTCATCCTCTAATAACTCTCAAGCAAGCATGTAGCTAAAGAAAGATAAACAGATAATGCATGCATCATGCAAACCCATAAACACATTTAAAACTTGAAACAAAATCAGATGATATGAAATATATCTAAAACAGAAATTAGAACAGCTTGCACAACCATTCAACTTCTACAAAGCCTTAACTGGTTTATTCGAGCCCTACTTTGTATCTGAATCCCACAAAGCAAAACAGATACATGGTCAATACTTTGTTAAAGATATGCAAGCAGGCAAATGAAAAAGCTGCAATTTTTAATCAATATGAAATGCACTATACACCCCACTTTGATTCCATGACTTATTTACTTGGTACAATACATTGTCCTTATGAGTTCAAGCTATGCCTATGTCTACCAATTTTCTTGCAAATACAACAAATGATAAAGGGATGCCAAAAGAAACTTCTAATAACCCAATATACTCAAATTAAGAGGTCAACCAAATCTGTCCTCAATTATAAACTAGATACAAACAAGTGCTTTAACTTCAAATTTTCAATATTTAACAAACAAACAAAAAAATCCACAACGCCAACATCAAAAGCAACCAAAATTCTCCAGAACCCACCAAATAAATTGAACATCCAATTCCCAAAAATCCATGTCAAACCCATCATTACAATCAGAAACCCTCAATATACATCGTCTACTTATCGTAGAAAACATAGATGATGACTACACGAAACCCTCAATATGGGTGGTAATTTGTAATGTATAATGTCATGTGAATTATACAAGACTACTTACTCCGTGTTTTGGATGAGGGACTTTCAAAGTTGTAGGGACTTTAGACTCAATGGTTAAAAATGAGGAAAACGAGCGCTAACAATGAACTACTCAAAGCACTACAAATGAAGCTATAACAAATTTTCTACTTTCGCATGACTCTCGGATGTATTGGTCTAGTCATTTTCAAGTCCTCTATCTAAATTTTAAAGCATGTTCCTAAGAAATTGAAACCTAAGTTTTATGAACGTCCAATCAAGTGAATTTGGTTTATTCTTTACAAGGGTGATGATTGAATAGAAACCTGTACACATGAGTGAGATTTTGGCCAACTCATAGTCAAGTCACTCCAACTCTCTAAAGCATAAGTTAGATTTTGGCCAACTCAAATTCAAAACAGTTTGGCGTGGAGAAAAAAAAAAATCTCAGCAACAATCAATGTATGCTTTCTAATGAAACTAATTATGCAAACAAACAAGTTATCCTTGCTAAGGGAATCAATCATAGCTATCAAGCATATCGCTAGCAAATAATTGGTCAAAATAAATACCCAATTTGGATTTTGATTATAAGTACCTTTGCTCTAAAGAGAAAATTATAAGTCCCAATTTGGATTTAGTATATATTATTTAACAATATGCTACATGTTAATACCATTTAGGGAAGGATGAATAATAAAATACCTGATAAGGGAGAGACGACCAGGTTCTAAGAACAAAATAGCAGCAACTTTATATACTTCTTTCCTCTTAGTTATATCAATAATCGGCACAACTTCTTCTGCCTCTCATCCTGAAAATTATCAAGTACAAATTATGAAGGAGAACTGTAAGCTATAGTAAACAAGAACTTTATTCTAGTGCGGCAAATTCAAATTGACAAATCCAACCAATTTCTAATTAAAATATAAGCAGGATTAGATAACTGGAAAAGTAAAGCAGCCTTAATCTAGCATCAACATGGTACGCATCCAATAATTTTGGGCTTAAGAACGAGCTTTAAATTGCTAATGTTTTCGATAAACATGTTAGGAAGAAAACTCCTGAAGTTATCTAAATCATGCTTCACAAAAAATAATTAAGTTATAGAACCATTGAATTTTGGCAATTAAAAGCTCCAATCATGATCTCTTCAAGCTGAGAGATGAATATTGAACACCATCTCTTTAAAACTAAGTCTTAAGATTGATTAATTACACTATTTTCTTCTTCTTCCTCCTTGAAATTTAACTCACACAGAACAAGCATGCATGTCTCTCCAGTTCTGCTTTCTTAAGCCAGAAATAATAACTTTTTCAACAAAACCGATCCAATAACAACAACTGATTCAAATAAAAACCCTGATTCAAACGCCATTTCAAAATTAAAACCCTAATTCCCATTCACAATTTTTTAAACCCTGAAATCCATCCCATGCCCTAGTAATTTATCCCAAATTAAAACCCTAAATTCTAAAATTCATCTCAATTCACAATTAAAATCCTTAATTTCACAATTCCATAATTTGTAATAAGACTTACTTTCAAGGAGAGAGACGAGCACGACGAAGGGGGTGGTGGCTGCCCGTCGTTTAGAACGAGAGGGAGAGAGACAACCGACAATGGGGTTCGAGATTGGGGCGATTTGGGGTTCAATATTTGGGGTTCGAGCGTGATGAGCGAAGAGGAGGAAGAGGGCGTGATGAGTGAAGAGGAGGAAGGCTACGGAAGAGAGAGAGAGAGAGAGAGAGAGAGAGAGAGAGAGAGAGAGAGAGAAGGGGTCTGGGAAGAGGAGGAGGGTGTGATGAGCGAAGGGGTCTGGGAAGATTTTGTCCAAAATTATCAAAACTGGCGCTTAGTTCTTACATTTGCGCCAAAATTATCAAAACTAGCGCGACGTAGGCATACAGACGTCGCGCAAAGTGCTTTTGCGAGACGACCACATAAAGGCGTCGCGCAAGGTATTTTTTATTTAAAAAAATTATTATAAAAATTACTGAAAATGTGACTTTACTCATTTTAAATTCAATTTTTTTTACGTAAAACCCTCAATAATATATTTTTTTAACAAAAACCTGACTAATAAATTTGTACCTACTTAGTAAATATACATATCATTCAATTTCTTAAGTATTATACGTAAAAAATAAATAAATTTAAATCTACTTAATATATATATATACCATTGAACTTGATGCGATACGCATTGTATGAAACTAATTTCAACGATCCAACCAGCAAACTTGTTTGTATATGCTTCGAGATCGTATACGCCAAAAATGGCAAAAAACAAACCTTCAGAGATAGAGTAACGGGACAAAACTTTTCGACGGTTATAAACCAAAAAATCACGATTTAATGGTTATTTTAACTTCGATTTTGATGATTTTTTACAACTACACTCCTGGATCCTATATGAATACGAGGAACTAATTCGATCGTCAATTTAAAATATTTACACAAGTGAATACCACAAAATCTTATGTTATGCTTGATAAAAGTATAAATAAAATCCAAGTGTTAGGGAATCTATCGTTTTAATGGGATACGCATTCAACGAAACTTGTTTCAACGATCCAATCGTCAAACTTGTTTGTATATGCTTCTTGATCGCATACGCCAAAAATGGCAAAAAACAAACCTTCAGAAATCAAGTAACAGGACAAAACTTTTCGACGGTTAAAAACCAAAAAATCACGATTTAACGGTTATTTTAACTTCGATTTTGATGATTTTTTACAACTACACTCCTGGATCCTATATGAATAGGAGGAACTAATTCGATCGTCAATTTAAAATATTTACACAAGTGAATACCACAAAATCTTATGTTATGCTTGATAAAAGTATAAATAAAATCCAACTGTTAGGGAATCTATCGTTTTAATGGGATACGCATTCTACGAAACTTGTTTCAACGATCCAACCGTCAAACTTGTTTGTATATGCTTCTTGATCGCATACGCAAAAAATGGCAAAAAAAAAACCTTCAGAAATCAAGTAACGGGACAAAACTTTTCGACGGTTATAAACCAAAAAATCACGATTTAACGGTTATTTTAACTTCGATTTTGATGATTTTTTACAGCTACACTCTTGGATCCTATATGAATACAAGGAACTGATTCGATCATCAATTTAAAATATTTACACAAGTGGATACCACAAAAGAAAAAGGCAATGCTAAATTTTAAAAAATAAAAAAAATAAAAAATAAAAAAAAACTTTGCGCGACGTAGGTACACATGCGTCGCGCAAAATAGCTTTGCGCGACGCATGTGTACCCACGTCGCGCAAAGTTTTTTTTTTTTTTTTTTGCTCTCCCTATCCCTCTCCCTCTCCCCTGTGTTGTTGTTGGTTTTGCCGTACGACGTCGTCTCCTCCCATTAAAGTTAAATTGTCTCCCTCGTCTCAATTCTCGTCACTATCTTGATACCTCGTTCCAATCTCCCCATTCTCCACGGCCCACAATCGCAATCCCTAAATAGATATGTCTCATTGGCCATGTCTCTCATGCTCTTCTTTGAGAGGGTTTATATGGGAGTGGTCATCGTTCTCGTCAAGCTCTTTTGGAAGAACCCAGAAGAACGCTACAAATACGAGCCCATTTAAGATGACCTTGAAGTGGGAAGCTCCGATTTCCATGTTGTTCTCATCCAAATCCCCATGTTCAATGAAAGAGAGGTACACACTTACATATATATATATATATATATATATATAATTGTTTTTACCATTTTTATTTTCTGGGTTGTGAGAAAATCAAACAAAAAGCCTTAAAAGTATGGTGCTTTTTGTGTATGGGGTCAGGTCTACAAGGTCTCCATCGGAGTTGCATGTGGACTCATTCAATTGTTCAAAACCAAAATCAACTTGTTAAAAATAAGCATTGACAAAGATAATTAAAGAAAAACATAAATACACAAAAATAAAAAAATCCAAACTTAAATGTAATCTGTAGATAGTTAATTAATTAATCAAGTAAATACAATACCTGAAAGTGAAGATGGTGAGGGTTGAGAGAGATGGAGAGTTTGAAAGAGAGAGGTTGAGTGTGAAGAAAAAGGCCCTTGTGTGTGGTTATTTTAGGAAAAAAAGTCGTCGACTTTGCGCGACGCCACATACGTCGCGCAAAACAGCTTTGCGCGACGAAACTTTGCGCGACGAAATTTGCTGCGTCGCGCAAGTTTCCGTCGCGCAAAGCTGTTTTTGTACTAGTGCTACAACAAAAATGGCCTATGGATACAAAATTGAGGACACAATTCATTATTTTGTGGGTAACTAACCAATTTTACACCAAAAAAAATTGTATTTGTTTCCTTTGTATAAAGGCACTAATTAATGTGCCCATTCTTCTACAAATTTGGCACAAATATTTTTTCAAGACATCATTATAAAAATAATGGACTCAAATTATCATTTGTGCCAACTTTTTACTTCTAAAGACACAATTATTTATTATTTTTATTATTTTTCAAATACTTATGGCCTACACATGCCTCTCTCTCTCACAGATAACCCACCCACACCCCACTTTCCTCCTTACCCAGACGCCACACCCCACTCCCCTCTCTCTCCCTTTAACCCCTCCCCCTGTCTCTCTTTACCCAAATTCTCTCTTTCTCAACCAAACAAAATCTATGCATCTCTCTCTACCCCTCTCACTTCTCTCAGATCTAAGATTTTCTTTTGTTTTTTTCTTGGAAAAACACTCGTGCATTAGATTTGAGAAACACCAACGCCTCTGCATCTCTCTCTATCTTAATCGATCCGTCTCTCCCTCTCGTTGCATCTCACGCTCAGATCCCAACTGTATGTCGTTTGAGAAAGAACTTGAAGAAATGCAAAAGAAGCTTCAGGCAACGAGGCTGTAGAAGGAGAAACCGAGAAGCTCCTTAAGAAGAAGGAGATCTTGAAGATCAAGAAGGAAGAGCTCCAAACAAAGGGTCAAGAGCAAGACAAGCTTCAGATGGAGTTGAAGAAGCTGCAGGAGCTTAAACTCATCGAGTCGTTGAAGTCTGAGATAGGATCTAAGATTGTAAGGAAGCACCATCGTCTTCATTGTTCCTCAGATCAATGCCATAAGGAGGTAGTTGTTTTATATTTTTCCTAATTCGCAATCAAGTTTCCTTTTCTTTTTTTTGTTTAATTTCTCAAATTTATCGTAATTTTTTGGGATTCCACAGTATTTGGAGGCAAAGGGGTTTAGATGGTTAAGGGGTTTTTTTTTTACCTTTGATGCCTTGTGATCGATCAAATGGAATTTCAAAATTGGATAATCTGTATTTTTGTTAGCTAGTTGTAGAGTTGTATGATAAGCTTGGAGGTATTTGAGCTGATCTCAGTTAAATTTATACTTAATTATGTCCTCTAATTTTTTGAGTGTTGAAAATCTGAGAGAAACAGAGTTCATACCCCTATGGTTTTTCACGTGGGATGTAACCCTACCTCTATACGTCAGCAATTTTAAAATATTATCTATTATATGACTTTAAAGTTTTTGTTAATTAATTCTTTTTAATCAAATAGTATCTGCATTAGTTTCCTTTCCATATTTCTAGTGTTCTAGAATTTTTAGTTTGTGTGTAATGTTTGAATTGATTGTATTAAAATTGGTTGTGATTCTTTCTTTCTTTTGTAGTACAACGCAACAAAGACATAATCTAATCTATAAAGTTGTTTGTTTACATTCTTTGATCAAGAGCTGCTAATCAGTTATTAACACAACTTTACATATTGTTGGGTATTTACGGACTTATCATTGTCGTGATCATCAGTACCTGTATGGCTATCTAGCTTGTGGCCTTGTTGGTCTCTCTACCGGTATGGCTATCGGCAGTGTCGATGATGTCGGTGTTAGGTAATATCTCTCTTTCTCTTGGAAAGGATTGGCCTTACTCTTGCTAAGAGTGTAAATATCATATCTCTTCAATGTTTCTTAATTTATTTTTTGCACTTACTCCTGTGACCAATTATTTAGCTACATATATCAGAGTCATGATATGATGGTCATTTTCAGGTGAACATATAATGTATTGAAATTTGATATTTTGAATTGTATTCGTCAGATTGTAAATAAGTATGAAGCTACAAGTAGCAACATTGTCAGGCACAAGGAGTTTAATCTTCAAACACTTGGAATTAGTGGCTTAGGTGCTGAGTTTGCATATATATTTCGAAGAGCTTTTGCATCCCATGTTTTCCCTCCTCACGTGCATATATATCATGAATAACTTGATTTCGTGTTACTATGTGATGTGTTGGTGAGAGGACTTTGGGATGGGAGGGAGGACTAGAGAGGGAGATTTAGATTTGAGAAAGACATTTGGTGTTGAAAATTAAGATGCCTATAGTGAAGTTCACATGTAAGATTGGCATGACATGGTTAAGCTCTTGGAAACAAAGGGTTCGAGGACTTTTTAAAGTTTGGTTCCAACATTTGTACAAAATTGTATAAAATTTCAGTTATGCAAATTTATAGTTGTATTCTTATATTTTAATGATATTACAATTTGTTTTTTCACCAAAAATAGAAAAAGAAATATGATACTCCAATTTGGGTGCCCACAAAGGGCATCCTTTTTTTTTTAATATTATTTTGCAACTTTGCCACCAATGTGAATTAGGGTGGCATTGTTTTTAGATGCCACCAATGTATTAAGAGTAGCCATTGTTATAATAGAGTCTTCTACATAGGCCACACTCTCTAATTTGGTGGCTGCTTGGTGGCTATTGTGGTTTGCCACCAATGTGAGTGGCAACTCTTGACAATAGCCACCAATGGAAAAGGGTAGCTATTGGCCAAAATTCTAGTAGTGTTAGGCTAAATCACTTAAAAACAATAGAGGATTATTGAGCTCAACCCTCTAAACCACTCGAATCAAACTTAGCTTGAATTTTTCTAAACGAACCAAAACATATCACTTAACGGTTATTTGATTTGTTTATTAACTTTAAGTAAAATAAATTAAATCAAACCAGACCGCGTACAAACTCTAGTGTAAACTCCTTTTTTACTCATATTTTTAAAAGGGTTTGTTTTCTGTAATTCCACCTATCAAATAGTCGACTTTTAAACAATTATAACCGTTGAATTTCTTAAATCTTCACCTTTTAATTTTTAGCCTACTTTGTAATCCTGAACGGTTGACGAAAATTGGATTTGGGATGGAGCTTTGTATGAGTTGATTCCATGCGATGCATGATGTGAACTTAAATAATATCGTAGCAAAAATGTGGTGAAAACTTGGAAATGCATTGATTGATAGTCTTGAAAGATGACAGCTTTTTAATGGTCCGATCCGGACCAGAGTTTTGCAATTCCAACTCTATACCTTTGATGTTTGGCACTAATAGAATTTTGGCCTATAGCTACCATTTTTTACACATCCTTGGCAATTGGTGGCCATAGATATAAAGTTGCTACTCTTACGTTTTTTTGGTGGCTTTACAGTGGGGTGCTGCTGATATCGGTGGCCTTCAACATTGAGCCACCAATGATTGATGTCTATTAATTATTATTTTTAAAATTTACTTTTCTTCTACTTTTTTATTTCATTATTTATTTTGTTGGCGCCTAAGTGGTGCTGGTTAATTTTTTTTCTTATAGGCAACAGACCATCAAATTATACCTCCATAATCCTCTTCCCATCCTCTTTCCGATCCTCAAGTTAATTTCTACAAATTCGTAGCCAAATTTCTTCAATTTCAGATCTAAGAAACCACTAGAACAAAACAGTTCATCTACCACGTCAATTCTATCACGGGCATATATAGCTCGTGGTAAAAATTATTCAATTACCACGGCCAAGTTTAACTCGTGGTGGATAACATTAATCCACCACGGTCAGATTTTGACCCGTTGTTAAAGTGAATAATCTACAACGGACATTTAAATCCGTGATGGAATATCATAATTACCACAAGATATGCGTGTAATGGTTACTTCAAACTACTACATCGTCTTTTGTGAATTCATCACGTCTTTGGTCCGTGATGGATGTTTTTATCCTACATAATTCAAACATTTGAAAAAGGCGGGATGTTAAAAATTTGGAGGGCTGCCAAAATATTGGCATGGCTTTCAAAAACATATCATATGTGAGTTCACTTTTCTTTCTCACGAACCTCTGCTTCCGTCGCCTCTTTCTCTCTCAAATGTCGACTTCTCTCTGCAAATCTACTGCTCTCTCCTCCACAAAGCCGACAAGAAATTCTTTAAAATCGGAGAGCTCCCTCTTTACCACCGGAACAGGTCCTTCAAATCTCTCTCATTTCTTCATCCTAAACCCTAATTTCGAATCGGTAAGTTCTATAGCTCCATCCGACTTCGTATGAAGATTGTTTATTTAGGTTTTTTTAATTGGATTTTTGTGTGGGATTTGTTAGATTTTTTTTATTGTTTTTTTTATGTGGAATTTTTCCTTTTTTTTTCTTCGATTATTATTTTGATTTTATGGGTTTTTAGGTGAATTTGTTTTTAATTATGATAGTCTGAAAGCAGCATAGAGAGAGGTACTGATGTTTGTTTATAAATTTTTGGATAATTTTGATTTATGCTTTCCAATGTTTCCCTATAATTTTTTGGGTAATTATTTATTTCTTGGTTATGTTTATATGCTGAGGGATGGAAGCACGATTCAGGAGGACTTGGCTGTTGTTGTACTGGTGCTCGACTCCTTTTCTGACTTAATTTGGATCCAGTGTCGCAAGAACAGGTTTCACATTATCCTTTATTATTTGTTTGATTGGTCAGAAAATTTGGAATATCAAAGTTCGCTTATTTTCTAGGAACATGAGAGAACTAGAAACTTCACTTGACTAAGAAAATGCAGGATTGTGTGTTACTAATTTCAGTTTGATATTATATGAACATTGGATTGAAGTTTTCTCTTTTGAATATTCTAGCTGCACCTGACATTAAATTTGCTTCAATTTGAAGGTAACCACTATAGCATTGTCATGCATCAGAACAATCGAGGCAGAGCACATGCATCATCTGCTCAGGTTTCTACTACTTTCAGCAACACTGTCAAATGTTGGGAGAATAGTTGCTACTAGAAAGGTATAGAAGCTTAGCTAGACCTTATTTATCATGTAAGGAAGTAAATAACTATAAAAGTAGCTTCATTATGGTCTGTAGTTATATGCTACACCTTTGCATGACTCTTATCTACCTTTGAAATTGAATTGGGGATTTGATTATTTCAATTAGCTACTCTGGTTTATATTTCAAGGTCAGCCGGATTTGTCTTTGAGTTTTACTCTAATTAAAAGTCGGAACAATGTCAAGACAAGCAGAAAATCCGTTTCTCTACAAAAGAGGTAGTTGTCATGCTTGCTTCAGATGTTCCACAGAGATGTAAGCTCTTGGTCTGTTTTCAATATATTGTTCTTAGTTCATTGTGTTTTATTTTCACCATGTTTTGTAAAAGATTTATTTTTCAATTCAGAAAAAATTGTGGGACTCTCAAGAAGGGAATGTGGTTAAGTGAGAACTTAGGTCCGACGCCTGCAGCCTGCAGTGGGAGGATGGAATTCTGAAGAAGGCTTAGTTGTAACTTGTGAGTTATGTAGGATTGTTGTGAATAGCTGAAATTCAGTAAGTGAAAAGTTAACTATGATCCTTTTTGTGAATTTTACTTGATGTATATACTAGAAATGCCATAGGGAAGGCATAGAACCAATTGGGTGGATTTTGTTAGTTATCAGTTTGCTGTTGGTGGATGTGCATAGTACATAGGTGTTAAAAAATGTAAGGTCATCACCCTTGCGTACTTAGTTGTGTTGGACAACATCGTTGAATGTAATAGGCTTTCTTATGTAGCACAAACCTTGTTATTGATAAATGTATGGGATATAAAGTTTGGTTGGTTGTCAATGTGAATCCTTTTGCAAATTTAAATTTCATGTGAAGTTTATATTAAGAAGATGAGTTTTAATATAGTACAGAGCTATTACGGAATTGTATGTAAAAGAATCGAATGTAATGGCCATTTGGAATGCTTTAGATTCACACTAACTTTGGTGCCTATATCTTAAAAGCCACTGATCCTAATACAAACACATAGGATTGGTGTGTGTATGGGTATGAAAGGCACCAATGTTAGTCCCAAATCTAGCCACTAATAAGAGGGGCAATGACATATTTTGAAATTTATAAATAATTATAAAACATAAAAATGTTGTACTATTCACATACCCACCAATGCAATATTGGTAGCCATTGTTACAATAGAGTCCTCTACATAGGCCACACTCTCTAGTTTAGTGGGTGCTTGGTGGCTATAGAGGTTTGCCACCAATATGAGTGGCAACTGTTGACAATAGCCACAAATGAAAAATGGTAGCTATTGTCCAAATTTCTAGTAGTGTGGCTACAAACAAGCAACCGTCTGATTTGATGAGGCAGGGCTTCTTTTCCATACACGGTTGCTTGGGAACTTGATGAATAACTGATCTCGTTATTATTGAGCACGAGGTACAAATCCAATTCCAATCCGACGGTTCAGATTCGATTAAGGACAAGTGTTGTCAGAATCTGATGGAAGAAAGAAACTTGTCTAGGCAATTTTTGGGTGTCCCCAAAATCCAGTTTCCTCTATGTACGCCCAGAAATGTATCTTTCTGGGGAAATCTATGGAATCCAACGTCCATGGTACTCTTTTCGAGAAATAAAGAAACAAACTGAGCACTCCAGATTCTCACAATCCATAAAAAAATAAAATAATAAACAACTAAATAAAGTTATAGTCCTCATAGGTTACTTGGATTTCGATTTCGTGTTTCTTAGTTTCTTTTCTTGCATTTTCATCCTTGTAATTTCATTTTGTTTTCACTCTTAGTCAAATTCGACAAATGAGGCAAGTTCATTCCAAGTTGAGTTTTCCAAAAGGGTGGAGGGGCAGGCCTAAGATTGTTGAATCGATAGACCAGACTAAAAAACTGTCTTGAACAAAAGTTATATTTGGTCCAAAAGTTAAATTGAAACGGTCTAGACCAATATGATTCTTAATTTTTGCCTTAAAATGGTTAAGGTCCAAAACTGAATAGGACTAGCCTAACCAAATTTGATTGGTTTGGTTTCCTGGATTAGTTTTGCTTTGAACGAAACCTGACCAAGCTAATGAGGAGCTTAGATTTAGTTTACATTTTTTCATGATCAAATGAGATCATGAGAAGATGTGCACTAAAATGGATTAAAAGATTACATTAGTTCAAGCGAAAACAAAATGAGACAATAAGGACGAAAATGCAAAAAATAAAAATAAAATAAAAATAAAAATAAAAAACTTACAGATTGAAAAATGAAAACTCGAATAACTACATGGATTATTAGTGCAATTTGGAAAGGACACATAACACCAAAACTGAATGGAATAGAGACAAGCCAAACTTGGCTATTTTAGGTCCGAATTGGTTTCAATTCCTTCACCATTTTGTCTTTGAGCTGGACTGATGAGGAAACTCAATACACTATTTACAATAGGAGAGAATTTCAAACTCAAAACGCATGAGTAAAACTTAACACTTTATTTACTAAAATATTGGACCACGTACGAAACTTTAAGAATGAAAATGAAAGGTAATCCTTACAGAAACGAAAATGAAAACTCGAATAAACTAGAGGAACCATTATATAGAGATAGGTGGGCTGCCTAGTCCCTGTCCAAGCCGTCCATCTTATCTGCATGCAAAACTCATAAATGTTTCTGTTTTGCTTTAGAATCATAATTCATAAATTGTACTAATTAGTAATTACCTGGTTTTCCGGAGGCCCATCAAACGAGGCTGAGGTCCTTCCCTTCTCGCTTTGATCTCACCATTTTCCTCTGCCTCCTCTGTCCTCCACGTCCACCACACACACACACACACACACACACACACACACACATGTCTATTCTGAAGCACCCCTCTCTCTCTCTCTCTCTCTCTCTCTCTGAACTTTCAATTTTTAATTGCATCCCACTTGTCTCCTCCCAGCAAGGTTTTTACTATTCACATTCTGAAACTTCCACTCTCTGCAAAAATCTGATCTTGTTTTGTTAAAAGCTTGTTCATACAAGCACTTTCCAATCCTCTTCTGAGAAATGGGCAGCTCTCAAAATTTCATCTTTTGCCACAGAAATAGAATTCTCTGCGTTTCCATCCTCCTGTTCTTGGTTTCGAGCTCGACCCATCTGATATTCATGGCTGAAGGTCAGTAAATTCTACTCCTTTTTTAAATTTATTGAAAAAAATAAAGAAAAAACACTTCTTAATTTCTTCCAAAGAAAAAGAATAGCTCACATGGGTTCTGTTTGTTTTTTTAATTAATTTATGGGTTTTGAATTTTCAGGTGGTAGAACAATTTCAGGCAAGCAAACTGAGGCAGCTCCGGCGAGAGTTATAGAGGAAAATAGAGCAGGAGTGGCGGTCAACGCACGTCAAATAGGATCAGCGCCGCCGAGGTGCGAGCGGATTTGCAGCGCTTGCGGGCGTTGCGTGGCGGTTCAGGTTCCAGTTGCTCCTCAAGGCAGTAAAATGAGAAGCCATGGCGGCAGCTCCTCTACTTCTCCCAAGAATGTAGCTTACTCCAGAGGAGATGACATTACGAATTATAAGCCAATGAGCTGGAAATGCAAGTGTGGGAATTTGCTCTTCAATCCTTGAATATTTTGATCAATTTTCCCATTATTTTGTAATTATTAATTAAAAAAAAAGAAATGAAAAGAAAACTCTTATTTGTACACACTATCGTTCTCAATGTTTTGTTTTTGTTTTTATTTATTTTGTTTTTAAGTTTATTGCATTTTAGTAGTTTTGGTATGAATGTGGTCTGTGCAGAAGTAAGAGCATATCCCCAGGGGCTTTATCCTCTGTGATACTATTATATTTCAAACCTTAGCGGTAAATTTCATTCTTAATAAGCCAAAAAATGGGGCTAAATTCATCGTTGGGGCTATTAACTTCTTTTCTTGGTTAGCATAAAATTGGGTTACATCTAGTCCTAAAAAACAGTGGGTTCCACAAAAAATGTAGCAACTCATTGAGCAAAATTCTATCACTCTCTTTCCACTTGTGAATACACTTATACTCTTATTTTATTCTTTTTTTTAATTCTTTTTTCTTACTTATTTATCTTGCAATTTGGCTAACTAATGATTGTTTTAAATTCCATAAGAATTAAAATTTCAAGTTGATTTAACGTTCATGGGCATTGGTGGATGAAATTTTTAAATAATTTTTTTACAAAATTGTATGATACTAATTAACCAATTGGTATTAGGTAAATTGTTGTGTTGGACGTGAAAATCAATTATTTCAAAGGGGCGAAGTGGATGTTTGTTTCTTTTAACAGATGAGATTGAGATAAGAGAATTTAATTCAACGAACTATTCATACAATTTGAACTTTTAAGGTTGAAAGGTTCATAAAAAAAATTTAAGATAGCATGTCCAAAAATCAACTTAAGAAAAGTCAACACACAAAAAATATCACATAATCAAATTACTACATAAATAATATATATTACCCCATATAGAGCCCCAAAAAAATAGCCCCTCATTGGGAAAAATTATTTTATAAAACCCTAAAGATTCCTCAGAGTTCTAAAATAGGCAATATCCACAACTTTTCCAGCTCTATATATAGCCCCTCATTGGGGATGCTCTAGTAATTGTTTATTTTTGCCCTTTCTGTAGAGTAATTTTTAGTGTGATGTGAATACACCTGATATATCAAGTATCATAATATAGATGGTCGAATTTTTTTTAAAAATATTCAAGTATCTGTATTATGACATTTGATATACAAACAATGTTTTTGACAACTAAAAAATCTCTTCTTTTTGCATGGTTGACAATTTTTAGTAATGAATCTAAAGAACGAAAAATATTTTAAAAGGGAATGATGTAATAACTAAATACCCACTGACATTATGGAATGATGTAGTGATTAAATACCCACCGACTTCATCATTGTCATTAGTATTATCTAATGAATACAATTAGGATATTATTTTCTTAGTGCCCTAGAGTATCGAATATTTTGAAAATTTTACCTGTTATATTCTTAATTGAAGTTATAATAAGCAAAATTTAACGAATATAAACCTCGAAACGTAAGATACTAACAAGTTTGGGCACATGTAAGGTGTACCAAGACGATAGGAAGAAAAATGATAGAAAGAGTACTACGAGGATAAACACGTTTGGGCACATGTAAGGTGTTTTTAATTTACTCTAACATTTAAATGTGTGATTCACGTAATTTTATCTTAAAATAGTTCACCAAATTAAGATGTTGTCATTGAACTGCAACAATTAATAAACTACACGACTAAAATATTAAAACAAAATAAACTAGAGAATTCCAATTCCCTTAAACTACATGAACGCAAATCATAATTAGCTTAAAACTTGCGAATGGAGAGATTATAAATAACAAACTAAATTTGAAAGAAAAAAGACTGAAATAACAATTATATAAAACCACTGGTAAGGAAGAATATCTTCTTTTTTTTCTTAGTAGGTGATATATAAAATAAATAAAAATAATGAATTTACATATACGCTTTTATTTAATTTTTTTGGTTTATGGTAGTATTGCATTGGTGGGAACTGGGTAGGGAGGGAAGGGAGGAAGGAAGGAATGTGAAATTGGAAATGGAAATGGAGGGTGTCAACGTCAAGTGACGATATGGAGTAAGATAATAAAAGAGTTAGAAGAAGATGGCGGGGTGTCAGTCTGCTCTCAGGATTCAGGCCACTTCTGCAACTTCTGTTGCGTATCCTACAAGATACTCTCTCTCTCTCTCTTTCTCTTTCTCTTTTTATTTGCCCCATTTCCTAATTGCAGACTCTCTTGCTTGCATTACATGCAGATTACAGTTGAGAGAGAGAGAGAGAGAGAGAGAGTGAGAGAGAATAATACGTTTGGAGAGAGAGAGCTGAAAGCTAAAGGCCTCTGCCATTTGTTAGACAACAGAATGAGTCACACAGCCCACCCACCACCCCCACCTCGAATCGATAAACATTTAAACCCTACCTACGCCATTTTTACAATATTCTTTTTCTTTTCTACCCACCACCGCCACCACATGATCTCATATTTACTTATGAGAAATGTTAAAAAAACCCTCTTAAGTTGAATTCTCTATAAATTTTCTATCACTTTAGATTTGTGGCAAAATTTTTGTATTAATATTTTCGTTACACGTGAGTCATCTTAGTATTTCTCTTACTATATTATTATATATATTTTTCTAAAATTAATTAAGTACATTGCTACCGTAATATCTCGTACTAATAAAATGTCTATACACATGACGTCACACCATTGAGAAAGAAAAGCTACGGTGATGAGGCCATCACCTCTGTTGGAGAAATCATAGGACTGAAAATATAATGACAAAAGAAATTCACATGTATCAGAAATTTTATATCATTCCTTGTTAAGGTTCACAATTTAATACAGCAGTAGGGCTTGCATTACATGGATACGAAAACACAGTAAGTGCAAATGTTCCGCGAACCAGTCAGATTGGGCCTAACAACAACTAGTAGCAGAATGAATCTGGCATCAAACAACAACAACAAACTCTGAAAAACGAAACTAGATTAGTCTAATATTCAGCGAGGTGCAGCAGCATACATTTGGCTCGAGTCATACTGGGGATAACCCGGCTGGGGGGACACCGTCTTTCCATAACCAGCTGATGCAGCTGGTGGTGCAGCTCCATAACTGGCAGACTGGGGGATCGACTGATCATAAGTTTGTTGAGCTGCTGGTTGTGCATAACCTGGCTGCGCAGCTGCTGGTGCACCATATGCTGCTGCAGAGGCTCCTCCATACCCAGGGTCTTGAGACCCCTGGTACCCATAACCTGCTGCGTTTGGAGCAGCCTGCTCAGCATAACCTTGCTGAGAAGATGGGTATTGTGCGTACCCTGCAGTAGGAGCTGCCTGTCCATAGCCAGGTGCCTGCTGTGCACCAGGCTGGCCATAACTAACAGGTTGTCCTCCTTGTTGTGGATAACCCGAGCCAGAAGCGGGTGGTGGCTGACTGTACCCATCAGCAGCTGGTGCAGAACCATACGCAGGATAGGTCTGCTGAGCAGGTCCACTGGATGCATATGGATATGGCTGTTGAGCCGGGACATTTGGACCGTATGAATGAGGTGGTGCAGAACCCTGATAAACCGCGTCTCCAGGTTGACTAGCCCTAGGAGGGCCATAAGACTGAGGATTTGGAGCTTGCGATGGCATGCCATATGGTGGTGGCTTGCTGTAAGTCTGCTGTGGACCATAACCTGGATGAGCTCCAGTTTGTGGATATTGCTGAGAAGGTGCTTGTCCTCCATAAGGATACTGCATTGGAGCATGATTATCATATTTTGGTTCTTCGTATCCATGCCCATAGTTATGCTGAGGAGGTGCAGCCTGGGAATAAGTAGCCGGATGACCATAATTGTAATTTGCTTGGGAGGGTGCACCCATTGCAGGGTTAGGAGATGGGCCAGGAGCATGAGAAGGAACGGGAGCAGAATGTTGGGCAGATACCGGGGCATCTGCTCCTTGTCCACCATAGTGATCATAACCACCACCATGTGGCATGCTGGAAGGTGGCCTTTGCCCCCAACCAGAACCATAGCCACTTCTTGGACCCATATGTTGAGGATAACCCCCATACGCAGGAGGGTACTGAGGATTATGGGATGGATAAGGTCCTCGTTGTGGATAATCATACGAATATGGCTGAGGTAGATGAGTTCCTCGCGGACCCCATTGAGGACCACCTGGTCCATGGGGACGATAACCCTGATGATTAAAACCACTGGAGAGAGGTGATGGCCTCACAGTCTATTCAAAGAACATCACAAAATGAAATAATTAGTACATATAAACAACAAATACATAAATGAATGAGAAACTAAATACAGAAATTGCTGCTCTAGCCACATCTTCCATTCTTAAAACTTGAGGGCTCCTGTGCATTATCTTGACTGAATGTGATGAATGGATACAAGGAACAAGAGTTACTATAGCAAAAGATACAATGTGAAATTGCATTCAACCAACCATACAAGAAAATAATGTCTGAGACAACTGTTCACTAAATAGAAACATAGTAGTTTAAAGGGTTGCTAAAACAAATAGTAAGCCATCAAACAATTCATTGTAGAAGTATGTTCAACAAAACGTATACTCAGGGTAGTTCTATATTGTCTGGCTATCACAGTCCCCGTCTTATCAAACAAACAAAAAAATGAATATGTTGACAGATGCCTCTGTAAATGTCTAATAAGTTCAAACCCACTATAACCCCTTCAGCAAAGTCATCCATGTATCATTTCACAGTCAAAAAGTAAACTACTAATATACAATGCAAAGTTGATTTCTAATGCAATAGTCACAGATCTGGTTTTACATGCTTGAGTTTACCCTATAAAGATCCTTCCAAACTCAAATAGCAGAGATAGCCAGGTGCTGCTAAAATTCTATCACTACTACACTAGAGTAATACTTGCCCTTTCTTTTTTTCATTCTCTCAAGTCAACATGCAGTAAAGAAACTTAGTCGATGTTAATGACTCCAACTTTGACAGGCATCATCTCAAATGTTAGGAAGAATTTCTAGCAAAGCCACAACATTGAATTACAGGCACATCAGGATTTCAAAGTATCAAGCAAGAAACATCACATGTTGATTTCAACTCTTTTGAGACTATGATAATTCTGCTTGACGTATGTGTGGGGCATGCTTCAGCATTAGTTCAAGTCGATTCAAATGGGTAACAAGCAATAGACGTAAGATACTGTTATATTCTAAAATTGACCCTAGCCAAAGAAATGCCGGTACCTTCATTGATACATATCAGAAGACATGTACACATAGTTTGAGAACATCAGCATATCATCCTACATAAACACTTAGACTAATGGTTTCATACAAATTCTTTTGAATCATCAAGTCACCAGGAATATCAATTTTTTCCAAGGACGTGTCATGCATAGAATACTGGAAGTGCTTATGAGCACTAAGGCTAATGAAATATAGTCTTACTATATTAGGATTTTCAACTTCAGGTCTCAAAGCAATCTTACCAACTATTAACATCCTGCAATCGCGAGATTAAATGCCTGATACCTTTCTTCGGTGGATGAGAGTGAATAGTGGTTGTCTAGGCAATGCTGACCCCATGAAAAAGGAATAGCCAAATCTGCATTTTTAAAGCCAACCAATTCGAAATTGGCATCTTCAACACAAATAAATCATGGCAACCGGCATCTTTGATTGAATACATGATCTTCCTAACAGCAATTAAGCGACGTTGGCATGGTTCATTCATCAATATTGCAAACTCTTAGGGGTAAAAGGTCATGCTCTCATTCCCATGGCAAAATATGGTAACAATTCTTTCCTCAAATGGACCAAAAGTTGTCACAGGCATGCAAATACAGTTCTTGGACATCCAATCATACCATACTATGTAAGTGTACTTGTTTATCGGTGTCTCCAAAAACAATTGACAAGAATCAAAACATCCAAATACCTCAGTTCATTTTTCTCAATATCTAAATAACAACACTTGACTATCTCTATCTTAAATCCTGATGAGCATAGGATATGGTTGACTGCATTTCAACTAAGCAGGAAAGTCGTTATGCAGGCACACGTCAAATAGAATTAAAATAGAAAAGCACAAAACTACACATAAAGCTCATGCTTTTACACAGTATCCAACCATTTGTAGCGTAGAACATGCCTAGCAGGTGTATGAGATCAGAAATAGGTACAAGAAACAAAAGAAATCAACCACCATACAGTGACAATGGTTCAATGAAGAAGAAACCACAGTAGCAACCACAATACCGCTCACATAAAATAAAACACCACAAACGTAACAACCGCTGTATAGGCAGTCACAAATTAAAAATCCAAAAAAAAAATATATACATATATTTCAAGGAGTAGGTCAAATAGTAACCTGATTCATAACCTCCTTTATCAATTCTTTAGCAACTTCAATTTGCTTCTTATCACCAGTAACTCGGACAGTCCTTTCTTTAGATTCATCCCCCTCCGGAAGATGTTGGGGTATCAACTAAATGACAGGAAAAAGGTTAGGGCAGTAAGGACACGTTGCAGTAAGAAAAAAGAGCAACATTCTATTCCCATGCATAAAGGCAAGGCATACAATATCAACTACCTGGATGCGTGCCCCTGATGTGGTCTGCAGACCTTTAATGGTCTCCCCACCTCTGCCAATTATCAAACCGACCTAGCAGAAGAAAATTTTAGACTTTTATAAAGTATTATGGAATCTAAAGGCACAGATCATGTACACATGGAAGATAATCAATCACCTTCTCATTCGGAACTTGAATCTGAATTTGTTCTGCAGCTGCAACAGCCTGTGCAGTAGCAACACCTCTAGCAACCAAAGAAGGAGAACCCCCTGCATCAGCCTGAAAAAAAGTGTACACCATATTCAGCATGAAAAAACTACAGATCTCCAATTGTGAAAACATATAAGAGGAACAAGATTCTTGGAAAGCAGAACAAGACAGAGTCAGAGAGCATAACCTCTGCAATAACGGCATTAATCAGTTTCTCTGCCTTGCTTATACTATCCAAATTTCCTATTATCTCCACAGGCCTGGTTGCAGAATATGGGTCTGCATCGGAATCCCTTGTGATTTGAATCTTTGCTCCAGAATTGTATTGCAAGTACCGTATAGTATCCCCCGACTTGCCAATCAAAACCCCAACCTGCACATATATTTATACTTAAGGCCACTTTTTTTTTTCTTTCCAGCTAATATTTACAAATGAATTCCAAACAAGTTATAGGTGAAATTTGAACCAATTGGAGCTAAGAGCTCCCAGTTACATAATATGAATGTAAGCAGCAGACCTTATTATTAGGAACCTCCATTTTGTGTGTCAAAAACTCATTTGCGGAAGGCTGCTCTTGTTGCACAAAGTAAGCTCCACCTTGCTGAGGTTCCTCCGCGTAGTGTGGTTGAGACTCCCCTTGAGGGGGTTCCTCAGCTTTTTCCACCACAGAATTCTCAGCAGGCTTTTGGGTGTCACTCGGCTCACCATTCATGTCATTATGTAGTTCGTTAACTTCAGACTTTTGCTCGTCGGTCACTGCTTCAGTAACTTCCACAGATGTAGGCTGGGGGACCTCTGGGTCACCGCTATCAACATTTGGTTGATCCTCATTCTCTTTTTCGGGCTCATCTACCTCCTCCTCTTGGTGGCCATTCTCACTAGCTGTTACCATCAAAGAAGATGCCACATTAAGATTTAAATAAAAAAAAAATACAAAAATCCCTTTTTTTTTTTTTTCATGCAAACCAATTCCTAAGAACTAGTAAATTACCTAATCCTTTACAAAAAGGGCACAAAAAATATTTCTTTTATAACAAATTTAAGTACTTCTAATCAAGAATTACTTCATAATGCTAATAATTCAAACAATTACACGAAATCACTTAAAAAATATTTACAAGATTTTAGCGAATAAAACCTAGTTATTAAATAAAACAAAAAAAAACTACTCATGGCAGCTAAAAACAAGAGAACCTGCAACTAGTTCACATCCAAAAGGATGAGAAAAACCCTAGAATTCAAGCAAAATTACCTATTCCGTGGGGCTTGTCATCAAGGCGAGGCCTCTTCGCCTCCGATTCATCCGAAGGCGGCACATCAACTTCGTCAGCGCAACCAGGCTCCACATTCGCATCATCCGGCCCGTCGCAGTCGAGCTCAACCATTTCCGGTGCTGCTTTAGGCTCCAAATCCTCGAGCTTCCGCTTGTGATCCGACGGCCTAGGGCTTTCCGCGGCCACCACAACCTCCTCCTCCGCCATATAGCACTTATTTAGGCAGGTGGGCCTTGGCGAATCTAGGGTTTGGATGAATGTAAGGGTTGGAGTTTTGAGTGGGTGGTAGCTATGGAGGGAGTTGATCAGAAGGGATACGACTCTGCGTGTGTGATATGTGAGGGTTTAAGGCTTTATATAGAGTCGGGCCCTTAGTTAATTTAATGTGACCCACCCAAATTACTTTCTAGGGTTAGCCTGTATTGGGCCAACGGGCCATTTTGAATTTTTTGCAATGGGCCGGTGGGCTGCATTGCTTAGGATGAGTACGGTCCAGTTCGGCCCGCTTCCCTCAAACTAAAATCGGCACCGGATGATAGGATAATGCTATGGACACTACTTGGGTACTGAGTCAGTATCCAATTTTCAATGACCATTTATACGGTCCAATAGAAATGTTACACCTGTTCATTTAATTCCTCCAAACTCTTGCAATTTTGATAACCAAGCGTCTTTCTTGCTCCGATAACTTGATAACCAAACAACACTCTTCTTCCTCCCGTAAACCCACCAGCCATGGCTGACCAACCCTCACATCCTGCAACCCCACCCTCGTCTTCTCTCCTAACCTCTTCCCGCCGAACCCATCTCGTCTCCTCCTCCAAGCTTTCCCTCCGGCGACCCACCCCATTTTCTCCCTCAATCTATCTCCGAAGACGACCTCACCCTCAGTCCACCCTCTTCTACCCCTAGGCAGCCATGGTAGCAGGGTTTAGAGGAGAAAGTTGGCGGCGATACTCCAAGTATTTTGTTGGTGCTTCCATGAATTCTTCGAAAAAGAAGATGCTAATTGGGTGCGGGATCGACGACGAAAGGTTAGAGGAAGTGATGGGATGGGAGACCCAAAAGTTCTTGCTGGTTCGGGGTGATGGAAGGTTGGGAAAGTAATGCAGCGAGGGAGAAGGAGGACGTTTGGACAATAGAATAGTGAATGTTTGGTTATCAATTTTAGTTAAGTGATACTGAGTTCAGGAAATACACGTGTTGAATTTCTATTGTGCCACATAGATTGGGCAGTATAAAGGGTCCTCACTGATGAGAACTCAAGTATTTTCCTAATGCTATCTACGCATTTATTCTCAATTCTCAATATTTTTTTTTTATTTTCGACCATCAAATTAAATAATTTGAAGAAGATTAATAGAGAAAAATTAACAACAGTATAAAAGAGGTAAAAATTGGGGTGAATAACGCATTCCTTATCTTTTTGTTGATGGAAAATTTGAGAGAAATAGAGAAGGCTTGCAACTGTAACTGGACCAAGGTCTAAAATATCCATAATATCCCAATATTTCCATTGAAATTTCCGTGTTTTTGGACTACCGATATTTCCGATATCATCGATATTTTAGACCTTGCTAAGTCACTCATGTATCTTACCATGCAATGTATAAAGTGTAAAATATTGTACTAATTCATTATATATAAATGATTATGGTGTGTTTAAACTTCTTTCATTAATTACTACATATTTTCTACACTCACAATGTTTGCCAGCTCGCTATATAATCAACTTAAATCAGTTAAATCCATCATGCAATGCATTTCCTTCCAATTTTTTGTGATAAACTAATAGATAATTGACTAAATAAACATCCTGCAAAGTTTCAATAAAAATTTCCAAGTTTTTCTTACAATTTCCGTGGTTTTTATTCAATTTTTATCGATATCGATAATATCCCGATATTTCCGTGTTTTTGAACTACTGATATTTTCGATATCATCGATATTTTAGACCTTGAACTGAACTAAAATCAAACTAAAATTTATCACTTGGTACTACAGTTTTAGTGTGATTCTATTTTGGCTTCTATTGGGTCTAGTTCAATACTTATCCACGGGCCGTTTGTTCTGTTTTACTTGGGCTTTGTCGTCGTAAAAGAAAATAATCTATTTTTGTCGAACGATAAATTTTGTTCATTATCTTTGTTGCCACCATCGTGCAAGCGCCAAGAGGAAACTATTTAAAAAATGAAAAAAAGTACCAAGAAAGAAAAAGAAAGGGCACGCAACGGCCAATTGCAACGGAAAGTGCGATGCCGACGTTGCAATCCACCTGCCATTCAACACCGACCGAGCTGTCATTCTTCTTCCGAACAACAAGTCCCTCGCCTTTCCTCCGCATCTCTTCCTTCTCGGTCATGATTTTTCCAGATTCCCTCTCCGCAATTCCCGCAACCATTTGGGTTTTGCATTCCACTTCCTCGCGCTCCTCTCCCAAATTCTCAAATTCCCAGTTCCACTATAAAATCCTGGCCCAATTCCATTGTTTCTGATAGTGTTTCCGGCGCCGGCGATTAGTGTTTTGGGATGAATTGAAAAGGAGGAGCTTTTGAGTTGGGGATTTGAAAAGGGGGGCAAGGAACTGGAGTATGGGCATGGCGGATTCGGAGGCGAAGCGTGTGGCGGAAGCGGAAGAAATGTTTCCGGATTTGCTGAAGAACTCGCCGAGTAATATCGCGAGATTGGAAGATGAGATTGGGAAGTGTAAGGGCCACCAGAAGTACTTAGCTCAGACTAGAAGCCCGTCCGACGGCAGCGATGTCCGGTGGTACTTTTGCAAAGTTCCGTTGGCGGAGAATGGTAGTTCGAATCTCACTAAATTCAAATTCCAAGTTCTAGTGTGTGTTTCTACTTCTCAATTCACATTTGACTCACAAATGGTAATATTCGGCTTCTGGGATTGTGCAGATATGGCTGCTTCAGTCCCAAAGAGTGAGATGGTGGGGAAAGGCGAATATTTTCGGTTCGGTATGAGGGACTCTCTGGCAATCGAGGCATCGTTTTTGCAGGTGCGTTTGGTTTGTTATGTATAAATTCGCGTTTTTGTGATGTTTTTGTGTTTGAATTAGTCTAATTACTTGAGGGTTGGATTTGCATGTTTGTAGAGGGAGGAAGAGTTGCTTTCTTGTTGGTGGAAGGAGTGTGCAGAATGTAGCGAAGGCCCGAAAGAGCGGCCTAGTTCAAGTAAGAAGGTGGCTCAGCGGCAGAGTTCATTTTTTTCAGAAAGAGGCCGGTCAGTTGAGTTAAATCAAGTGGAAGAAGAGAGAGTTGGTGTCCCTGTTAAGGGAGGGCTTTATGAGGTCAGCCTTCTATTTCCAAGGTTTTCTGTGTCAGTGTAAAGAGTAGAGAAATGCCTGTGGACCTGAAAATGTAGCTATCCAGTACCAATCAACTCATTTGCATGCTCTGGCAAGTCTTTCGTGGTGTTCTCTTAAGTAGTAGTTGTTGATGAATCCAGTTAAGTTGATGCGAGGAAAGTTTTGTATGATTTTCAGCAAAACTCTCATGATGTTGTTTGCATGATTATATACGTATTGGTTTCTTAGTCTGAAGTGTATTGAGTGAAATGAACTGACTCCAACTATATTCTGGATGATGGTGTGATTGATTGAGTTGACATAGTCATGTAATTGCTGCAGGTAGATTTAGTGAAGCGACGTTCTTTCCCAGTTTACTGGGATGGAGAAAACCGGCGTGTCTTAAGAGGTCACTGGTTTGCTCGTAAAGGGGCTGATTGGCTCCCATTGCGTGAAGATGTTTCTGAACAATTAGAGGTTGTATATCGTAGTCAGGTTAGCCGCAGTATTAATTTGGGTGAATTTAAACAATGACACGTTCTTCTCATTGTCTATTTGGTAACTTTTATCCAGATTCTATGTGTCAGAAAGTGCGATAGCTCCCTTAATTTAATTTGATTCAGGGTATTATTTTAAGTTCAAAACATACAAAAATTACGGAATGATTTTAAGTCTGTTTCAGTCTGCCCCTTGTACAATGTGCTCTTCCATTTTTAGACTCATGTTCTGAATCTCATTTGGTATACACGGTATAAATTGGAACTTTTCGTCTCCAGGTTTGGCATCGGAGAACGTTTCAGCCCTCTGGACTTTTTGCAGCTCGAGTTGAATTGCAAGGCTCTACACCTGTATGTGTATTGCTATTTGGAAAAGACATTTTATTATTTTATTGTTGTATTCTTAAACACATCCTGGGGATGCACTTTTAGGGACTCCATGCGCTTTTCACAGGAGAAGATAACACTTGGGAGGCTTGGCTATATATAGACGCTTCTGGTTTTTCTAGTGTCATTTCTTTAGGTGGAAATGGAATGAAGTTAAGGCGTGGATATTCAGCATCTCACTCTCCGAAACCCACCCAGGTGTCTATTTTGCCCCTGATAAATTCTTTGATAGGATAAGTTCTGACACTGCCTTCAATATTTTTTTTTCAATGTTTTATCTTTTTGGGATATTTATACGAGTCAAATTCTTGAATTTATTTGAGCAATTTTGTAATTGATGCCATTGTTGTTTCTTTTTGGTACTTGTGTAATTACACTTATTGCTGTGTGAACTTTTTTGTGATATCATCTTAATCTGATGGTGTCTATGCTTTGGATTCTAATGGACGTTTGAAGTTGGAAAAGTATGATCTGAATTTTGTTGGAAGTCTGGCATTCTATTCAGTAGCTGGTGTATTTGTAAAATTTCAGATAATCCTTAAAACTTTTAAACTGAAAATGAAAATTGCTTCTCAGATTTTATCATAGTATTTTTGCTCCAAGAATGAAGCAGTCATCTTCAGCTTTTATAAAAAACAGCCAGTGTTCCAAAGCCTTTCTATATATTTTAGGTGTAAATTGTAACAATGGTAACAAGAGGAAAAGGAAAAGACAACAAAACAACAGGAAAAATTAGTTGCTACCATGATAATAGGTTTTATGTGTCATTGCATGTCCTGATGGAAAGGGTTTGGTCGGGCAGTTACATTCAAATCTCTAGTGGTAGCACATGAACAATTGCCATTGTTTCTTAACTGTATGTTTGCTTCACCCCAGCATTGTCTTATTTATCTTGTTCAGTTCTGATTTTTGACATGAGAATTTCAACCATTTCCAGCATAAGAAAATCTTCTTTGTGTTAAAAAAAAAACCATTTCCAGCATAAGAAAATCTTATCATTTTTCTTACAAATACTTTCCTTTATAGGATGAATTGCGCCAGCAGAAGGAGGAGGAAAGGGATGATTATTGCTCACAGGTATGCATTTTCACATATCAAATAATAATGTTGTTGTTAGGTTTGTTCTTATTCTTTTCATATATTCTTACCTTCATACAACTTGTGCCAATAATATATATGTGTTCTTCCCTGACCAATGTCTTCATACAGTTCTTAGTGATCTATAGTTACAAACACAGCTGGGAGTGGATTCTTGCTATGGATTCGAGGGTTTTTTGTTGTTGTGTTTACTGTGAAATCCTGGGTAGGTTGTGGTATTGAAGCTATCTACCAAAATTGTCAGGCCGGGAAATAGTTTAGTTGACTAGTTGGTAACAAGTTCTTTATAGTGTCCCTGAACAATTTGAGCCATTCACGAACTAGAAGATCATGTGGCCCATGCTTTTAGGATAAATCCTGCCTTTTGCCTATTATATTTTTTTTAAGGTTAAACCATACCCTCTTTGGGTGATACTTGGTTTCAAGGTGACAAGTGTGTGATAATAATTTTGCTAGGAAAGTGAAGGTTGGTTGCTCTGATATATAACTTGCATAACTGGAACTTTAAATTTAATTCTCCTAAAAAGAAAGGTGCTCCTTCATTGAGTCTGTTGCGGTCTTCGTTTCTTATTCAATAACCAGCTGTTTGCAGCAGTAAGCTTTCATTTCATTTAAGTTTTCTTGTTTTTTTTGAAAGTAATAAGGTTGATGTTGCATATTTTATTAGGTTCCTGTTCGACACCTTGTTTTCATGGTTCATGGAATTGGTCAAAGATTGGAGAACTCCAATTTAGTTGATGATGTAGCTAGTTTTCACCGTATAACAGCAAGTCTCGCTGAAACACACCTTACTTCACACCAACGTGACTCCCAAAGGGTTCTTTTCATCCCATGCCAGGTAAGCAATCTATTTTGTATGCTTTTCAGCCCATTTTCTTTCTACTTAATTTCTTTTTAATTATCACAAAACTCCTGTTTCGTACTATATGAAATAAAGTGAATCACCACTTCGGTGATACTTGTGAAACTAGTTGTGTTTTTATAGTATATATAAACAGGGAGGTAAGAGAGCACCCATGGTGTCGTATGTGGTTGTCTATCATAATGTTGATCATCATTCTTCTACTTAAAAATGAGTGAATATTCGTTTCCCAAAGTAAGAACATTTGATGGTCATTATTCTTCTCCATAAATATGACTTATTAATCATCTCCCTGCATAAACGGTCTGGTCTATATAAATGAGTTCTATTTAAGAGGTCTGGTCCAGTACCTTAGGTTTGTTCTTGGTGGATTCCTTATCCACTTCCTGTAAATCCTTCCGTTGTTTATAAAAAATGTTTCGTGAAAAATAAAACTGAAATAAAATAATGTAAAATCTTCTGACATTGAAGTTTGTTAGTCTCCTCATACCCCTGGAAAGTGTATTTTAAAACATCTTGGAGATTTTAGAAGTATGAATTTGAAATTGGCTATCACTCTTTGGTACCATGATATGACAATATTTCTATACTCGAAGATGAAAATTATTTAAGGTGGCTGATTTGTTGTGGTATATGCTGCAACCTGTTCTGATATGTTGCATGCCTCTGTTTAATGTCATTTTGGATTTATAAGGTACCTTTTCAAACTTCTAATCTGGTTTAGTTTCTTCTTTATTTTCTCATTTTTATTCCTTATTTTTCGTTTGTGCCTTTTATATGCAAATTCTATCCTCACTTTAGTTTCCTGTTTTTTTGTTTCATTGTTTTTTCAATACTCTTAACTGATTGGTCTTTTGATTTCAGTGGAGAAAAGGTTTGAAGCTAAGTGGTGAAACTGCAGTCGAAAAATGTACTTTAGATGGTGTTAAGGGTTTGCGTGTCATGCTGAGTGCAACTGTTCATGATGTGTTATACTACATGAGTCCCATCTATTGTCAGGACATCATCGACTCGGTAGTGCATACTTGATCGTTTAATTTCAGTGGTTTGATATTGTTGGGATGATATCATGTTTCACTTTGATGTGAATGGCATCTTAATTGCACACTTTTTTCCCACCAGGTATCCAACCAATTAAATCGGTTATATTTGAAATTTCTTCGGAGAAATCCAGGTTATGATGGAAAGGTATGCGGTTAAAAAACATATCACTATATTCTTTAATCATGATTTGTCTATGGAAGTTTGGATTTAAATTAAGTGCTTTCGTCTCACATCCGTATAGGTTTCCATATTTGGTCATTCTTTGGGAAGTGTCGTCTCCTATGATATCCTTTGTCATCAGGAGAAATTTTCCTCCCTGTTTCCAATGGATTGGATGTTCAAAGAACATGCTAGAGACAGAGAACCTTCTCCTGATATCGACAATCAATCTACGTACAACACTCCGAGTAATTTGGGAGATGCAATCACTTTTGTAAATAATCAAACTGATGACATTATGGGTTCAATTGATGATGGAAGTATGAATGCACAACCACCTCTATTGATATATGAGGATGGAAATGCTGAAGATGCCTCGACTGTTGTTGGTTGCAACACATCAGATTCTAATGAGGTCGTTGCACGGTCTCTGGACTCGAAACAACCACATGGTGATACATTTGTCAATGAATCAGTTTGCCAATCAAGCGACATGCTTAAATGGGATGGGTTGGATGAAACCAAAAGCATAAACTGTGGAGTCCCGGTTGTTGGTCCTGAGGATGTGGTTGAAGAAGTATGCAAAGAAACGAACAACAAAGACATAGTAGTCAAATTGCTGAGGGAAGAGGTGAGATTGTATAATTGGATAGGTTATTCTGCCTAGCCTTTTTTGGGCACCATTTATATACAATGCATATATTCAATGAATTCTCTATTTTCCAGATTGATGCACTCAAATCCAAAATAGCAGAATTGGAAGCCAAATGCGGTGATAGAGGTCATAGTCCAGGGTTGCATCAAGGTGCTCTATGATATTTGGATTACTTATTGTTCATTTTTCATTTAATTTTTGCTTCTAGTGTATGAAAGGAGCTCTTAGCGTTCATATACATAATCTGAACAGAAAATGAAGAGGTTCTTGCAACTGTGTCAAAGCAACCCATTTCTGAGGAATTGCCTGTTGTGCCAGATGGCTCACCCAAGAATCATACCCCTTGCATCACATATACAAAGCTTGA
This sequence comes from Cotoneaster glaucophyllus, assembly GCA_036320875.1. Taxonomy (NCBI): domain Eukaryota; kingdom Viridiplantae; phylum Streptophyta; class Magnoliopsida; order Rosales; family Rosaceae; genus Cotoneaster; species Cotoneaster glaucophyllus. Next base: position 18,326,576 of record CM070072.1, read on the forward strand.
ATTCAAGGTGCAAGAAAATTGTCCATTTATTGTATATCCCTCTTCCATTTTGATAGTAGCATGTGCAAAATTTAAATTTTGAATTTCACCACTCATTAACTGTAACTCTTCACATTTCAGGTTGATACATTCTTTGCAGTTGGATCACCCCTTGGGGTTTTTCTTGCCCTTCGTAATATTCGTATTGGGATTGGTAATGGTCAATGATTACGTCTTAATATGCGTTACATGTTGGTGCTTTGCTTACCCAAATTCTTGATTTCTTTCTGTGAAGGATGTTTTGATGCTCTTGTATGCATTACATGTGTGCTGTGTCTAGTTATATTGGGCTTCTTTCATGAATATTTTATTTTTGTTACCGTGCCTATTGGTGCTTTTGTTCATGCACAAAATTAGTGAAGACTTTGGAACTACATAAAGTGTCAAGTTTATGACCTTCGCTCGGTTGCTCTGGTCACTAGTGAGGATAAATATGTAAAGAGATAAAGATAGGGAAGCAAACACAAGATGTACGTGGTTCACCCTAAGTTTGGCTACGTCCATGGAGTAGAGGAGTTCTCATTAATAGTGAAGGGTTTACACAAATACATGGGTTCAAGCATAATCATCATTAGTGAGTTCTAATGACTAGTTTAAGTACAGTAATGACATTAGGGATTCATTGTAGGAGAATGATCTTCTTTTGTATTTATTGAGAGTCTCCAGCTTTTGTCCGCGGTAGATGTGGGACTCTACGAGCTTTATTCTGACGTTGACATGTATCGTGTTGTGATTGGCCTCCTGGTTGGAGGGAAACTCTTGTGCTTCAGCAGGAGTGCCTCAGCATGAATCCCTTAGTGGATCCTTGAAGGTATGAAGTTGACCGGTGCTTAGTAGTTTCGGGATTGGTCAAGTATGGTACAAACACTTTAACTTCTCAACGGTAGAAATTCAGATATTTGGTGACATCTGTATTGCTTCTACTGAGTGGGTTTTTTTCTGTGATTGAAATGGTGCATGCTATTTTCATGATGTATAATGGTAGGATGGGGGTAACCCGTGTTTAAGGTTGTTTTGTTGCTTTGTGCATTGGCTTATTCCCCTTGTATATCTTTACTTAATAAATTGAAGATCTGCCAGGAGATATAACTTCGGATATGCTTGTCTGCTTTTGATTTGAGACCTGAATCTGAGATTTAATATACTGTATCATTTCACTTCAGGAAAGGGGAAAGAATATTGGGAAGAGGAAAATATAAGTGAGGAGATGCCAGCTTGTCGGCAAATATTCAATATATTTCACCCCTTTGATCCTGTTGCATATAGGTCTGTTACAATCCAACTCTCGTGATGTTTGTATTTATTAATATGAAATCCAATTTAAGTTGAACCAGTACCAGATGTCGTTTCTCTTAGGGATATGGTTTGCAGTGCATGACATGAACCTTTTATTGAATAGATTCCACTTATTTTGTTGACAGTGCAATAAGTCTGATGATATCATCAGGAAGTTCTTGTATACACATAAAACAACTTTGTGTTTATCGCTTATTTATTTTATTATTTTGGGTTCTCTTGTTTAATTGTACATGTTGATCTAGGAGCACATGACAGAACTTTTCTCATATTGAAATGCAGAATAGAACCACTTGTATGTAAAGAATACATCGGCAAGCGACCTGTTATCATACCCTATCACAAAGGTGGAAAGCGGTTGCATATTGGATTTCAGGTAAATAATTTTTAACATATACATGATTGTGGATCGCCCACCTTAACTTCCCCCTTCCTCATGCGTTCTCTCTCTCTCTCTCTCTCGCACACTGCTTTGTGATGTAGGAATTTACTGAAGATTTAGCTGCTCGTTCTCAAGCAATAAGGGATCGTCTAAACTTCGTAAAGGTAGGCGTGGTTAGACTTCTATAAGTTGATATAACTTCTAATCTGTTATGGTCATACATCAGCCGTATGTATCGTAATTGTATATATGTTATGATAGTCTCAGTAAACTAGGGTTTTGGACTTTGAATATGTGAATTCTCTCCCTCTCCCTCTCTCATATATGTTATGATAGTCTCAGTAAACTAGTATTTTGGACTTTGAATATGTGCATCCTCTCTCTCTCTCTCTCTCTCTCTCTCTCTCTCTCTGTACAAATTAGTTTACACAATATAGTACGGCTAACTTATAAGTTTACACAAACTAAGTTTCAAGGTTGCGTGCCAACTGCCAACATATAGGTGCCAGCACCAGTCTAAAACTATTCATCCTTGCATTGGTTCTTAATAGATTAATCATGCGACCAAAATATAAGGATTTCTTTATATGAGATTCTGCAAGTAAAACATATTGGGACTTAGGGTTTAATCAGTCCCTTTTTTTAACAAAATTGTGTTATTCGATTTACATCTATGATTTGGTTCCTGTACTATGTTAGAAGTTGTTATAAAATCAAGGTTCTGTTACGTTTGAACACAGGTTAAAGTGCTGACAGTTTGCCAGTCAAGAAACTCGGACAGCCTAGAAGGTAGCTGATTTATTTAATTTTTATTTGCTTCTTCAATCTGTATCTTCCTTTTTTAATGATATTGACATCAAAGAATAAATTTTTAATAAAAGTGGCCCGCTGTAGTGATCTCGCTTTTTTGTTTTGGTTGCAGAAGAATCAGAAACAACCCAAGAAAAGGAAGAGATATCATACGGTTCTCTTATGATGGAAAGAGTAACAGGAAGTGAAGAAGGCCGGATTGATCATGTGCTTCAAGTGAGTAGATATTCCCACCACCTCATTCAGTCTACAACTCTACATGGACATACAAACAGAGACACACAAGAATTCACACTCGTTCTTGTGCATCCATTGAGTCTCATCGATTTTTCATTTCAGAAATATACCTTCCATTTGATTGCCTTATAGCTTTGTTGCTTTTCTTTATCTCAGTTAGGCATAACAATTACTTCCCTTCTGTCATCAGTACCAGCTCATTTCTTTGATTCCTCAATGAGTTTTTGGTGATCATGCAGAATAAGACATTTCAACATCCGTATCTTGCTGCAATTGGAGCACATACGTACGTATTCACTTCGAATGTTTCCTCGTATTCACTGTATACTGTTGATGCATGCTTTCGTGTATCCCCAAGCCATATTTGTTTATTTCCTTGCTGGGATTTTTAATTTTTTTTTGGCAATTGGTGAACGGCCATATTAATTCAGATCTTGTTGCCTTTATCTGCTACCCGAATGTCCCTCGTATTCATTTAAAAGTAACTGTTCCTCATTTAATGGGCGAGTCTTGGTGTGCAGAAACTATTGGAGGGATTATGATACTGCTCTTTTCATATTGAAACACTTGTACCGAGGAATACACGACAAAAGCTTACGTGAAGAATCGAGTAGGCGAAACTCAAGAACTGAGAGAGGTTTCACAGGTTGGTCTGATCAAAGAGAGACGGCAGAGGAGGAGCGTCCCTTGACATTGTCTGAAAGTACGGTCATAAATTTCTGAACGAAAGCTAACAAGTTTCCGAAGAACTCCAGGGTTATAACACAGCTTTCCCTTCGTCTGTGGTTGCAGGAAGAAGACGCTAGATTGGGTGGTAGCACCAGTGATTAAAACCATTTGGAGTTATGCAACCGTAGCCTTTCTTTCTTCGACCAATTTCTTCACAGCGGGATGTCCAATCTGTTCCAGCTTCCATAAGACCGTGGTAGATTGGAACTACTTCAAAAACCTCAAGTTACGATACGAAGGATACTGTACTGGTAGCCTAGCCAGCTCCCTCCTTCAGTTAGATTGGCGGGCGCCGGAGCGGAAGGTGCGTGAGGGTGTTAACGCGTAGGTGCACAGACGACATCTCTTCTTTTATGTTTATCTGTGTAAATACGTGTGGTCTTACATGCTGAATGAAATTAGTTATAGATTATCGGAGTCGAGAATGTCTGTAGAATATTGAGTCGAGAATTATAAATAGAAAGAATTTAATTCATTGGATAGTTAATTTAATCTTTCTTTATTCTGGCACATAAATGAAGGGGTTGAAGAGATTATGGCAGATCATGTTCACTAAGAAATAGACCCGAAACTTTATCTTGGTCCATTTGAGGTTGTTCCTTTTAATCGTAACGAAACACGTTTTTCTTGCCTCTCGTTTATTTTCTGAACAAATCGAAGAATCTAATGGATCAAACTATTCATTGGCTAACATATGATTTTACTCACTTTTTTCCTTTGTCTATCATTTGATCCACAATAATTATCCTTCTAAAATCTCTCTTCGCACTGAAATGCTGCTGCTTGTCCAATTAGGTTCGACAAATCATCTATATATATATGGTAGGAAGCATAATTAGTAAAATATGGAACGAATATAATGTGTACGTGTATTATTCGATAACTTTGCTAAAAAATAATCTGAAGACTTGAGCATTTTTTATATTTTAATATTTATTTAAATTATTATTTTTGTTTCTTAAAAAATATGTTAAAAAAGTGTTTAGAATACATGAATTTTATGTGTATTATTGACAAATTGTGTTAAAATAATTTTTTTGGTCCAAAAGAAAAACGTTAAAAGTATGCATGTACGTATATTATACCTTGGAGTTTTAAAAATGACACGCCCCAACCTTGATATCCCCAAATATCAGGGTAGGTACGTGCTGGTTGACACCCGAGGGTGACATCCATTTTTAAACATGCCTACGAATAAAATTATGTACTTAAAAAGAAAATACTAGTGCAAGAACTTGTTCAGAGCATATAATTACTAAGAATCATATGGAAGAATTTATAGGAAAGTATACAAAGGAATAATACCTATCCGAAGAAGACTTGAGAACTCCTGACGCCCGCGGAGGGGGGGGGGGTGGTCATGTGCCTTGAATCTAAACCCTGAGAGGGCGCAAAATAGAAAAGGTGAGTGGACCAAAGTTTATAATAATACTAATAATAAGAAAATAATTTCATTTATGAACATAATAATCCCCTGTTTTGAAAACATGTATAATACTACATAATAGGTTTTCTGAAAACTCTAATATGCCATGAAATACGTGCATAAAACATGTACGTAAAAACAGATGTTCAACACCGTTCCGAAGGCAGTACTTGTCCATCACCCGAATGTGAAGCTGTACGACACTGGGTTACGCCAGTGAAGAAACATGGTAGGCCCCATCACCCGAAGGTGAAGCTGTACGACTCCGGGTTACGCTAGAGAAGAATCTATAACATCACACACCAACACTAGCCGTGGCTAGTGAAACTGTCCGACACTGCTTTCGGCAGTGAAGCTGGGGGTATAATATATATATCTCACTCCTCCTCATCATTGTGTCCTATGGCCATAGACATCTAATACCCGTGTTGTGTGGATGTGATGTATGATAACCCGTTAGATATATACCCAAAACATATCTCAAAACTATGTCGAATAAAGCCATAGAATTTCATATACGAGAATCCGATCATTATCCTTTAGTAAACCTGATTTTGATAAATCCTAATATTTCAAAAGCATGGATATAGGATTCATAAAACATAATAGAAAACATGCTCATTTTATGAGAATTATAATGCATGCAAACCTAATATTTTACAAAACCATGCAAGTTATAAAGGGGTCACAAGTCTTTTTTTTGCCTGGGAGCCGCTTAAGTTAACAAGGATGGTGTTACTCCCACTTGATGCACCTAACCACAATTAGAAACCATTTAGTAAAACTCTAGTAACACTCTAGAATTTGGGAAAATGGATAACAGATTCGGATTCGGCACGTCGAATAACCTAAGGAGAGACCTCGGGTTACCCCACGCACCGAGATAGGTCGTCGGAAAGTGTGCCAGAAAGGTCGCCACCATGGACAGTGGCAGAGCATAGTGCCTCCCCTCCTCATGTGCGGCCCACGCGCCAGCAGTGGATCTAGGTGGCAGACCCAGGTCGGGTCGGATCTGGGCTTGGATCTAGGCTCGGGTCTAGGCTCGTTGGGCCTGGGTTTTGGGTTTAGACATATGGGCTTGGGTATTGGGCTTAATCCATTTTAAATCTGAGGCCTAGATTATAACTAAATGGGCTGGGCTTAGCCCGTTGTGGGCTAAACCATTTGGGCTCTGTGTTGGGGGAATCTGGGCTGCGGGTCGGGTTGACCCGAGTTACTCGTGGGTTACCGGACCCCTTGAAGAAGAACACCGGCTTTTTGGCCGGAAATTCCTCCTGATTCCGATTTAGACTTAAAACTCAACCAAATTCATAACAAAATGAAGACCAAAGAGCAATGAACAGAAGTATACCCTTAATAAGCCAAGCCGTGCCCGGAGAATGGCCTAAGAAAGGCCTGAAAATCGAGTTAATCGCCGGAAAAACTGGGAAAATTTCCAGGGGTGTTTTCTGCAATCAAAACATCACCACACGAAATTCTCATCTAAGAATCAGGCTCACACACACGAGCTCGAGATCAATTTCAACACAATCACCATTCCAATAACCATTAGGGGTCTAGAAAGGAAGGGAAGGAGTGAATCTCACCTGATATGGAAAACTAGAGCTCAAAGCTCTCATGTTCCATGGAATATCACTGCCCACCTGCCCCGATGGTGCATGCAAAGGTTAAGGTAAGTTCCTCTCGTCTTAGGGATTAAGGTTTAGGTGCGTATAGTATATTATACCTATGTGCACGAATTTACTAACTATGTTAGGAAGGGCCTCTGCGTCTGATTAGATCGTCTCATGCATACCAAAAAGAAAACCAAAGCAAACCAAAAAGAAAAGAAATAGGGTTCCTCGTAGAAGAGACGCAGTAACCCTAGCTAGGAAAAGCATTGAATCCCTGTATACATAAAATAGAATGCGTTGTTCACCACATGTAGCTGGTCATCTCCCACCACTTCCTAGTGGTAATGGTATATTGTAATTCCTCATGGTTATTCCGTAGCTAACATTTTCCGACGATATTCCACCGAGAAAATACTCGGTCTCTTGTAGATTAGATCCATCATGAACCCACGGTTGCATTACCGGCACTCTTCTCAGTCCCTCTAGCACCAATGTTCCATTGCCACTTTCTTCATGGTCGGCCTCTCTTTTCCTTTTAGTATCAAACACCTCTTTGCAAGCCTAGAACCTTCCTTCACCTGCTTAACATTTGCCTCATTTACAATACAATCATTGAGAAGTTCTGAGCGATCCTGTCTCGATGCAGAAAGAAAATACGCAACCAAATTTCTCTCTTCTTCTGGCCTGTCAAACAAAAGCGCCCCCTTTCCTGTTAGTAGCTCCACGAGTTGATTCACAGGCTGGTTCGATCAGAGAGAGATGGAAGCATTCTCTGAAAGAGTACGGTCTCTCAACGAAAGCTAACAAGTTTCCTAAAAACTCATGAGTTATAACATAGCTTCCACTTCGTTCCTGGTTGCAGGATGAAGCTGCTACTGTAGGTGGTTGCAGCAGGGAGTTAAACCATTTGGAGTTACGTTGGCAATTTTTACTATGACCAATTGCTTCACAGAAAAAGAAGAGCTGATCAGACAAGAGAAACGAAAAGGTGGAAAACTACGTTTGTAAAACAGTCTAAGTTGTATCGTAACGGGATAATACGCCCTCACCAGAGTTATGCCGTCACAATGAGTTAGTCACAAGGCAGCGAACTCATCATCATCTTGATTTCCTCATGGGTCGAAATTTGGAGTGTTAGATCACATACATAGTAAATCCTTAATTTATTAGCAAGTCATTAATCACATATATCATAATTAGAGAAGTAGTTAATCGATAACCATTACTTTTTTGAACTAATAATATTATTTACATTAAGGGGGTGGGGAAGTATCGATAAGCATTACTTGAAGATGAAGCATATAATAGAAGCATATTAAAGGTATAAGGATGAACTGCCTACCTAAGAAGCCATGGATGAAAACCAAAGAAGAGCTTCTACTCACACGAGAACCTTTTACTTTTACTGGTGAGTGGTAATGGGGCTTTCCTGTAAAGAACATATATTTTTCTTGTGAGCAGGGACCTTCTTTGCCTCGATTTACACCATAACTGATTTCCACCTTTTAAGGGAATCAGCTGCTGGTAACCGTAATATCCCAGTTTAGACTCCAAAGTGGGTTATCCACCACGAATTTGGATCCTCTTTGTGGGAATTTCGGAGATCTGTGAATCAATTCCGTTCATTGTACATCGTACGGTCCGTTTTCGTTAGATACTGTTTGTCTTCAATTTTAAATAAAAAAATTTAAAATAATTTATGACCGCACGATGTACTATGAACGGATCCCCGGATCCTCACAAAGAAGATCCGGAGAGGATCCTCATTCATCCCCCATCCTAAGGGCTAGCTTGGAGTAGTTGTGCTGTGAAATAAAACGTTGTTTTCAAAGTAGGGGTAAAGCTGCTTCTTCTTTCTGCAGTTTTGGACCCACGATTTCAACAAAAAACACTTTTTTTTTTTTTTTTTTTTTTCATTTACCAAACACAACTTTAGCCACAACTTTTTAAAAAAACTGCTTTTAAAATAATTTTAACAATGCCAAACCAACCCTTACATATCCTCCTTTTTAAGGGTAGTGTTTGATTCAAATATTATTAATTCTTAATTTAACAATATATTTAAACTTATCATAATTAGTTAAGTCCAATTAGCTAGGTTCAAACACGGAAATCCTTCAATCAAGTGAAAACAACTACTAGACTAAAGAGTAATTAAAAGTGACTTCGTTTGAATTCTTCAAAACGAATGAAACACGATGATAAAACCCATCGCAATTTACATTGGCCCAGCAGAAAAATTAAGTACTTTGGTTGATCAGCTAGTACATCAACTAGCATAATTGATTTCCAATCCCTTATGCGAAGTTTGTGACTAATTCATCTTTTACCTTCAACATTTACAATTTAGAAGTTTACATTCAATTCTTCATTCAACATACTTCCAGTCTAGTGAGTATTCCAATCCGATACACCAAACAAAACCCTAACATTAGTAATGATTGCAACAACTTTGGCAAGTATAGTTGACTAAATAGACTCGACTAGTCGTGTCTTTTTTTGAACAAACGATATATCTACACTAAAGGAGTGAGATAAGCTTTATAATGGGCTTACCATAATAATGTGGTCAAATTCGCCTTTGGCAAGAACGAACCTAAGGTCTCTCACTTACAAGTGAAAATGAATACCACTAGACCATAGTACTAAGTGGCGACTAGTCATGCCTTTAAGCATGGACAGTGATTTTAGTGATTGACCTGGACAAAACAGAAAGAAACTTATATCAGTAGGCCCTCTAAGACTCATACATCGAGTTTTGAATAGTCACTGGTTGTGCTTCTTCACCAAGCCATAAGTCATGGTGGACTCTGACTTGTAGACTACGTTTAAAGTCATGGCACCTTAATTCCCAGTAATGACTTGTAGACTACGTTTGGCACCTTAATTCCCAGTAATGACTTGTAGACTACGTTTAAAGTCATGGTGGACTCGTTCAACCACCTTGATTCCCAGTAATGACTTGTAGAACTACGTTTTGTTTTGCTTCATCAACATGTATAGTTACAGATCCATCTGAAAGATACGTAAGTTCCAAGTTCCATAGAGAGTGAGGACGTAATAATTACAGTCCTGAGTTGTAATGGTTAGCGTATACATAGATATAGTTAGTGTAGCATAGGTACTAGATAATATTTTCTTGTCAGACTTACATTGTTTGATGATATTTATTATATTTTGTTGACTGTAAAAATGACCCACGTCCACAAGAATTAATAACACGTCATATCTAAGTTATGGCTGGTATCCTCTCCAAGGTTTGCTCAATCAATTCACAAGTCTACTCTCCAAGTCTTCCCCTCCAAGTCTTCCTCTCCAAGTCTTCCTCCTCCCTACCAATTAAAGGACCAGAACATCTCATTTTTTTCAACAACAAAAGCTTAGAAGCCATGACCATGAGCAAACAAAAAGTGCTTCTGTAACCTATCATCCTCATAATAGTAGTAGAGGTACTATTAGCAGCAGCCACTTCAGCCCAAACACAATTAACCTCTCCACCTCTTCCTTCTCCTCCTCCCGGTGAAGTAGAAGTCAAGCCGGGTTGTCAAGACAAATGTGGGAATGTTAGCATCCCATATCCATTTGGTACAAAAGAGGGCTGTTACTTTAATGAGGATTTCCTCATTACTTGTAATAGCACACATTATGACCCCCCAAAACCATTTCTTAGAAAGAGTGATATTTAAGTCACAAACATATCCATGGATGGAAAGCTTTACATTACCCTATACCCAGCCGTACAATGTTACGACAAATCAGGCCAGCCGATTGACTTCTACACCGAGGCAGTCTCTCTTTCCAAATTCTTCATATCAAACACCGACAACGTGTTTGTCGCAGTTGGTTGTGACACCTATGGGCAGATTCTGGGATACAAAAATGGAGAGTACATAATCACTGGTGGGTGCAGTACAGTGTGTGGCAGCATTGACTACGTTGCCAATGGTTCCTGCACTGGTATCGGCTGTTGTCAAACACCCATTGCTCCAGGAATGACTTCTGTCGATATAAGTGCAAGGAGTTATTATAATCATACGGATGTGTACGACTTTAATCCTTGCAGCTTTGCCTTCGTTTTCCAAGCGGGCAAGTTCAACTGCTTCTCCAGTATGTTGTCGTCCGATTATTTGAAAAATACACAACTTCCGGTGGTACTTGATTGGTCAGTTGGAAATGAGACATGCTCTAACGTTGTTCAGAGGAAACAAGTGATGAATTACGCATGTCAGGGCAACACCATGTGTTCTTATGTCGAGAACGGATCCGGGTATCGCTGCAAGTGCAAGGACGGTTACCAAGGGAATCCATACCTAAATGACTGCTATGGTAGTTCTATTTCACTTTATTAGTACTACTAATTGAAATAACATGGTTAATTTCTGAGCATGGATTAAATATGTTGTTTTGCAGACATTGATGAATGTGAGGTTCCAGAGCTCAATACATGCAAGCAAAAATGTATAAATACAGAGGGAAGCCATACTTGTTCTTGCCACAAGGGGTACCATGGTGATGGTAGAAAAGACGGAGAAGGTTGCACTCCGACCTTTGTTATCCAAATTGTCGTTGGTAAGCAGTGATTCAATGCTTTTCTACATGTTTTTAAAGAATCCAAACTTCGTTAGGGATGTGATAAAAAAAAGATGGTTATAACTACCAGGGTTTACAATTAATACGTTGGTTGAAATGTGAGTTTGTGAAGGGTTGTTAAGTTTGTAAATTGATAGTTAACACGTAGTAAAGTGTTAAGGTAATTAATATTCAGCTAATTAAATTTATGATTAAGAAGAAATGAATACCGAATACACTATAGAACAATACTGATTTCATTTAGGCATATTTTGTTGAGCCAAAAACTTGAAAAGCACAAGTTTCAAATTGTAAACCAAAGATTAAAATCCTGGATAAACACATGAAATAGTTTCTAGTGTTAACTATAGTTAAAATATTAGTTTGTTTTATTTTAAGTATCACCGACACACCACCAATAAAAAGTGCAAGCTTATATTGTATTTGATTAAACTACTACAACAACATTGGAACAAAATAAACATAGAAATAGATATATTATTTGACAATACCAAACCAAATCGTCTCTATTGCTTTATTCATGTGACTTGGTCTACTTGGTTTACTCCAGTGATAATGGCCAGGTATGGGCATGGTAGAAGTCTACTACTAAAAAACCTTAACCATAAATGTATACCAAATTCGTCCCGCAATTTCTTCCCTCTTCTCTCTCCTTTTTACCCCCTTTTGTCTTTTGACTGCTCCTTTTTCCCCTTATTCTTTTTTTTTTAATTCCTCTTCTTCCATTTGCACTCCCATTTTCCCCAGATTGATCCCTTTTCCCTCCCTTTTTCCACCCACTCATCTTGATGATAATCGTCCACTCTTCTTTTATTTTTTTATTATCTCTTTTATCATTTAGTTACAAGGAATAGATAAGACTTATAAATTTAAAATATAATGAATATGCATTTAAATGTTCAGAGCACACATCTAATCTAGAACACTAAAAGAAATAATATAAAATTGAATGAATAAAAGAATGAGTCCTACACCGAGAGGACTCGAAAGTACTGATGCGGAAGTGAGTTATCGTAGAGTAATCTATGAAACTTCAATTTAACATTACGCAGGTCTTGGTGCGGGCGTGGGACTATTGTTACTGCTTATCAGCGCATGGTGGATACACAAAGTCCTGAAGAAAAGGAAGAACATAAAACGCAAGCAAATTTTCTTCAAACGAAATGGTGGTTTATTATTAGAGCAACAATTATCTTCAGGTGAAGGTAATGTGGAGAAAATCAAGTTCAAGTCGAAGGAGTTGGAGAAGTCTACCGACAATTTCAACGTCGATAGAATTCTTGGGCATGGAGGCCAAGGTACTGTGTACAAGGGCATGTTGGCTGATGGTAAAATTGTTGCCGTAAAAAAGTCCACAATTATTGATGAAAGCCAACTTTCAGATTTCATCAATGAGGTTGTAATTCTTTCACAAATCAACCACAGACATGTTGTTCAACTATTGGGTTGCTGCTTGGAGACTGAAGTTCCGCTTTTGGTTTATGAATTTATTCCGAATGGAACACTTTCCCAGTATATCCATGAGCAGAAAGAGGAGTTTCCACTTACATGGGAAATTCGCTTACGAATTGCCACAGAAATTGCAGGAGCCCTTTTCTATTTACACGCCTCAGCTGCCCTTCCCATTTATCACAGGGACATCAAGTCTACCAACATACTCTTGGATGCAAAATACAGAGCGAAAGTTGCCGATTTTGGAACTTCAAGATTAGTTGCCATTGACCAAACTCACCTTACCACACTTGTACATGGCACATTTGGTTACTTGGACCCGGAATACTTCCAGTCAAGCCAATTTACGGATAAAAGTGATGTGTATAGCTTTGGAGTGGTCCTTGTTGGGCTATTAACGGGACAAAAACCAATTTCTTTCAGCCGGTCACAAGAACAAGGCAGAAGTCTTGCTACATACTTCATTATTTCAATGCAGGAAGATCGTCTGTTTGACATTCTTGATGCTCAAGTTGTGAAGGGAGGGTCCAAAGCAGATATCGCAATAGTTGCTAACCTTGCAAGGAGGTGCTTGAATTTAAGTGGACGAAAACGCCCTACAATGAGAGAGGTCACGGCAGAGCTGGAGGGGGTTCAAATGGCCGGAAAGGCTACTTCTCATGGTGGAAAGAATTACGAAGAGGTTGAATATGTGAGGACTGAATCAGTTGAGTCATGGGATGTTATTTCAAGCTCAACTGATACAGGGCCTGCAGTGGATGGTGGTGCTGCTTCATCACAAAAGCATGAAATCCCACTCTTACCTTTCAAGTCACGGTGAACAATAATCCTATATTTCTAAATTTTAAATATTGTAATGAATGTTCCACTTTCATATATTTAGGTTTTTCATTTTTTCTTAAATTCTTCTGTTAGAGTGAATGAGACTGCAGTTTGAACCTTCGGATCCTTAGGCCACACATCGGTGACGTCTGGCTGATTAACTGGTGATTTTTTTTTTCCCACACATATGAACGGAAACAGAAAACTAATCTTGACAGATCAACAGATCAACAGTCAATTAGCTAATTACTTTACTTTAGTCTAAAGTAGGAGGGGAAATTGGCACTATTCATGTGAACAGTGTGTTGGGCCACGTTTCAGTTTATTTACAAGACTGCCACTCGGATGCTTATAGCCAAATTTCTCTTTATTTACAAAAATGCCACTTAGACTTTAAGGCCTGATTTTCAGCGGCTTCATCTCTGGTTCTTCTCCCTCATCTCCAAAAACCCTAAACCCCAAATCATGGATCTGAAGCTCTTCGCCAGAGCCCTAATCCGAAATGCGATGGCGAACAGGCCCTACTACACGAGCAGGACCAAGTAGCGGACCCGCCTAGTCACAACGAAATCAACACATAACCAACCTCCACCACTACAAAACATCAAAATCTCCTCCGAAGCAGACTCGGTCCCGACCACCGGGTCAACTCGCCCGTTCGACGATGACGGTTACCTGGGCTCCGACCCCCGACTCTCCTCCCAACGATTCGACTCCTTCGTCGACTCCGAGTCGCTCAGGAGGCCTTCATTCATTTAAAACAGGTGATGACTTCTCCACAGGTTCTCGCCTTGCCAGATTTCTCCATTCCCTTTGAAATTGAATGCGATGCTTCGGGGCAGGGAATTGGTGCAGTTTTGCAACAAAAAGGCAGACCAATTGCCTTCTCTAGCCAAGCACTCGGTCCTAGAAATCAATCCTTATCTACGTACGAGCGCGAACTTATTGGCATTGTATATGCAGTCAAGAAGTGGCACAATTATTTACAGGGCAGGCACTTTGTTATTCGTACAGATCACCACAGTCTCAAGTATCTCCTCAGCAATCGAGCGCACACTCCTTTTCAACAGAAATGGGTAACCAAACTGTTGGGTATGATTATGAAATACACTGCAAAAATGGGGTGGCCAATGCAGCTGCTGATGCTCTTTCTAGGCTGCCGGTTCCTAACTCTTGCCCAGAGAATGTTTTGCCGTCTGCTGCCTCTGAAGGACAGTGCAAGGCTATTTCTTATCCTTACGGGGGTTGGCTCGACGAATTACGACGGTTTAATGAGAACGATGAGTGGATTGTGCATAAAATACAACATCTGCTTCAAGCATCGGCTACCATGGCTACTCGGGGTCCGACACTACAATCTAAATATCATATTGATAATGGGTTGTTACAATATAAACATAGAGTGGTCATAAGTCCTACTTCTTCATGGCGTCACAAAGTAATTACTGAGCACCATACAACTCCTACTGCGGGACATGAGGGAGTCCACAAAACTTATCATCGGATCAAGCGGGGATTCTATTGGGTAGGAATGAAATCTGATATTAGAAAGTTTGTCTCTGAGTGCCATATTTGCCAGCAAAACAAATACGAAACAATTTCTTCCCCTGGTCTCTTGCAGCCCTTACCTATTCCCTGAAACATCTGGCAGGACATTAGTATGGATTTTATCAGTGGTCTACCCCATTGCAAAGGCAAAACAGTGGTGATGGTTGTTGTTGACAGGTTATCGAAGTATGCTCATTTTATTGGTGTCACTCACCCTTATACAGCTGCTAGCATCGCCCAACTGTTTGTGGATCATGTATTTAAATTACATGGTATGCCGGCCTCCATAATCAGCGACAGAGACCCAATATTTTTGAGCTCTTTCTGGAAGGAGTTCTTTAAGCTGCACGGATCCAAACTTCACCTCAGCTCGGGCTATCACCCTCAAACCGATGGCCAAACCGAGATTGTCAACAAGTGTTTAGAGACGTGCCTTCGTTGTTTCACCAGTGCACAGCCCAAGAAATGGCTTCAGTGGCTCAGTTGGGCAGAGTGGAGTTACAACACCTCTTACCACACCTCTTCCAAATTTACCCCATTTGAAGCAGTCTATGGTTATCCACCTCTTCACCCTGTTCCCTACGAATATGGCACTGCGAAGGTGGAAATGGTTGAGCAGCAGTTGGTGGCACGAGATAGGCTTCTCGCAATGCTCAAAACCAATCTGGAAAGAGCACAGAATCGGATGAAAGTGCAGGCTGATAAGCACAGGACAGAGAGGGAATTCGCGGTTGGGGATTTAGTTTACCTTAAACTCATTCCGTACCAACTTTAATCCTTAGCTTCTCATTCTTACCACAAGCTACAACCACGATTTTATGGCCCTTATGTTGTGGATGCTCGAGTGGGAAAGGTGGCGTACAAACTTCAATTACCAGCAGGTTGTAAATTGCATCCGGTGTTCCATGTCAGCTGCTTGAAGAAACACCTGGGAGACAATGCGATAACATCCACCACACTGCCTATTGTAACGGACGATGGCCTTTCTCAACCAAGTCCAGTTGCGGTGTTGTAGAGGTGAATGTACAAAAAAGGAGAAAGTGCTGGAGTTCAGTTACTGGTACAATGGGAGGGCCGCAGCAGAGAGGATTCTACTTGGGAGGACTTTGATGATTTCACTGCTCAGTTTCCTACGTTCCAGTTTTGATTTAACCTTGAGGACAAGGTCTTTTACAAGGGGAGGGAAATGTTATGATCTGTAATAGTTTTTACGAATTAGCTATTTTACTGTTATCTGTGGTGAGTCATTATGCCAGCTGGCATTGAAATGTAAGGCTATATAGGCCATCAGTGAACTTGTGGATGGATATGAATCATTTTATAAGAAAATACTATTCCAAAAATATCTCTGGAGCATTGCTCTCTCTCATCTTCCGTGTCATTTCCATAACCTCACATATTTGCAGGTTGAGTAAGGGATCTGAGATCTGGTCTTAACACTGTGAAGAGAGCTTGGCAGGCCGAAAAGAGGAGGATTTACAACAAATCCTGGAAATCCAAAATCAAAACCCGGATGAAGAAGGTACTTCTCTTTTCGGCAAGTTAATTTGATTTTAACTGAGGGTTTTGCTTATTTTGGCTTGCATTGTATGTAAAATAAGTTTATTCTGATTGTTAGTATGAGAGATTTTCTCCTATCTCAAACCTAATTTATCAAGCTTTTTAGTATAACCAGAAATAAAAAATTTGAGCCAAGCTACAGAATAAGCCTACTATATTTATATTTGGAATGAGAATTTATTAAGAAAAAAAGAAATTTGAGTTAAGCTACACGATAAATGAATATAAAAATTTGTTATCAAGCTTATCGTCTAATTTAAAACTTAAGTTTAGAAGAATACCGATGAACTATAGGACTAAGCAGCAAGAATGCCAAGAAAGGTCTAAGCTTTTATTAGTCTATCTTGAAAGCCTTGGAGTGTTCTACATTCGTAAATTGTCTAAATGTAAAATATAATGAGAGGCAGATGACAATTATAAGGACATCTGCTTATTAAGCAACAGCTCTTCTCTCATTTTCTCTGAGACTTGGGCGGCTCTGCCAAATTTCCAATATTTGAGAGAGAGAAAAAGAGGGTTTACCTATAACTCTCTTGGGTTTTTTTTGAAAGGTGATTTGGGTTTGCTTTCTGGTTTTTTAGTGTGGAGTTGGAGTTGGAGTTGAAGGGACTGATGGTTTTTTCATCTTCAAATTCCGTGTTCATAATCTGCAAAGATGCTGCTGGAATTGTAGGTACTATTATTCTTAGCCGAGTTGATATCTTATCTACTACACTGTCCACCTTCTTTTCTTTTAGAGAAGATTTGTTTTCTATTGAATTAAAGCATCGGGTGTAAGGTTTTCCTTTTCTGTTTTCTTTTTCCTGATTTGTTGAATTTGTATTCTATTGTTTGCCTATAACCCTTTGACGACAAGGTAGCAATTGTGACAGCTTCCACTCAAGGCATCGGCTCTTGAAGGCGCCTCCATTGTCATCTCCTCCCTCAAGCAGGTCACTCTCCAACACTCCGGAGGCAGTACAGTAGCGAGGAAGATTTGGATCCGGAGTACAGTGACAGGAGGCGGAAAAGGAGGAGGAGGGAGAAAGATGATGATAGGGAAAATAAGAGGAGGAAGAGAGATAAGGAAAGGAAGAGGAGGAGGAGAGAGAGATGAATAAGAAGGAGAGAGGAAAGGTAGGAGCGGTGATGAATTCATGGGGGAAGTATGGGATCATCAGAGTAACTGATATGTGGTATGTTTGCTGAATTGTCTACTGTTTTACGGTTTTAAAGTTTCTGTTGGCTGATGAGGAAATGTAGGAAAAAGAAATTTACTTCTCCCACTTGAATTTGATTGTTGTGTATAGGAACAAACGACCAGAGTTCACGGCATGGTTACTGGAAGTTAAACAGGTAATTCATTTTCCAACTATTTTACTACCACATGAAACCATTAACTTGCAGAGTGTTTTATCTTATTAATAAAGTTTCTAAGGTTGTAGAGTTTACCTTTTGATTTGTATGTGTTTCAAAGCCTGTGTTGATCCGTTTCGGAATTGCAGTCGTCCATAATATAGTTCTAATGGTAATGGTTTTATCTTTCATTAGGTGAACCTGGAACGTCTGGCAAATTGGGAAGAGAAGCAGATGTTCAAACAGTAAGTGGGTGTGTGTGTTTACGGATGTGTGGATGCATTTAGTTTATCTTCTCCCAAAGCATCTTTATAATGAAGATAATATGAATTTGCTAGGGTTTTTTTTTTTTTTTTTTATTTTTTATTTTTATTTTAAATTTTGTTTCTTACAATTTGATTTGAAATTTGTTTCCATTTTAATAGGTTCATGGAAGATCACGGTACAGCTAGCTTCCCGTTGAAAAGTAAGCTTCTATTCTATTAGCTTGGGGCAGTTTAATTTACTTGCAGGAAAAGAAAAAGTTATAAAGCTTTGTTCCTGCTGTTGTGGTCTCTCCTTTTAGGTAGAAATTATATCTTAATGTGCTTAAGCATAGGCTAGGTCTAATGAATTGATATGCTATATTTTATAGATCAGTCATAATATTTTTGAACCCGAGGTTGTGGTGTTCACACTTTTTCTCTTAGGATTTAGAGGAGGATACAATGTGTGTATGATCTAATTTGAGTGAAATATCCTTCTTGATTTGCCTAATTCTTTCAAATGTTATCATAACTTTGTGTGTGATTGATCATTGTGTATAACCAATATTCCAGACAACCATAACTGAAGTCCATGCCTGCAGAGACTGAACCATAACTGAAGCCCATGCCTGCATCAATTGATTGAAAAGGTAAAAATCATGTCCAATTCTTTTGTGCAATGCCGTTAGGTTTGCAGTCTATTTATTTATTGCATTTTATTTTTGGCCTGAAATTGTGTTGATATTTTCTAGGTTGTGTGAAATTTCACTAAATCAAATATGAAATCGTCTTAATTTTCACGGCATTATCGATATCGGCCCCGATTCTTTGTCTGTGAATGAAGCTTGGAAATTGGAATAGATGGCCCTGGTTGTGTGAAATGTTTGGATGAGATTTTGTATTATTCCATTAAATAAAATTAATTCTCTCTGCAAAGCCAAATATTTGATATTTCACTGTGGTTTGTTACTTTGATGGTTGATCACAAATATAATTTCTTTCTGTTTTTTCTTATGCGTTCTTGGTAGCGCCCTCCCCTCACTTTCTCGATTATTGGTTGGGAATGCAAAAATGGACGAGCTGAGAAAAGGAGAGATGTTAGTTTTCTGCATTTGACTAGAACCATATTTAAAACTTTTTATATCTGAAATATTATTGATCAATTGTAACTTGCCCTGTTGATATTTGCTAATGACAGATGCAAGGCTAGAAATTAAGTGTGTATAGGGTTAAATCAATTGATGTTGTAGTATTTGTTAAAATTGTTAGATTTAGAGGCTTGGTAAATTGATTTTAGAGATGTTATTTTTAAGGTACCTTTGACGCTTAATTGCCATATGGCACTATTGCTTGCTGGGGTTTACCCTTTGGAGCATTTTATTACGTTTCTTCTTGCTCTCTGACCGAAAATTTTAAACGCTATAGGTGAATGCAGACGCTGCAAAACCCCCGAAAAAGGGACGAAAGCCAGCAATTCAACTTGCTACTGCGATACACAGGCTTGTTGAAAACTTTCCCAAATCCTCTGTGGTTACACAATTATACAGGTGTGTATGCACAGCTTTATACATGCATCTATAGAAGTACATACGTTTGAGCCTGGTTTTTGTTTTAGATTTATAGGCTGGTTGTCTGGTTCTACCTGTGTGAAGTTTATGTCTTTAATTTTAATTTTTTTTATGAAAGTAGCTCATGTTTGCTTACCCGGCGGTGGTTGTTCTGATTTAGTGGTTAAAAATGGAAATTTCACTCGCAATACGGGATTAATTGAGGTTCATGCATGCATCATTGGTGTAAATTTGAAGATGGAATAATATATGTGTGTAAATTCCCTCCATTTGGTTTTTTATTGCATTGTTTAGGTGGTGAATTGCGCAGAAAATGGCGAAATAGGGGTACAATTTATTTAAGGCAAAATAGTAACATTTAAGCTTAGTTGGTTAGTGAGGATTAGAGTCAATAAGGCGTCTTCTGTCTTTATCTGAAATCTGCATTCATTGAATGATGAATGACGTTGTAGTGTAAAAGAAATTGAGAAAGTAAAGAAAAGATGGAAGACGAAGCTACAAATATACGATAAACAATAATGATAGATCAATTCATCTATGTTGGTTCATTAAACTTGGTAAGTTCTAAAACCTTTGTAGACCTCATGTTCCTTTCTATATTGTTTTGTTTGGAGCATCTCTGTTTCCCCAATTTTGCTTTGTTTTTCTCTTATGAATATTTTTTATTAGGCATTTTATGTCCTAATTCCTTGGTTGCTTTTTCACTAACTAATTGGTTTTGCTATGATAGTCTTTCGTCTATTTATATATCCTAATCATTTTTCTATTTATCCTCCATTTTTGTGTTCTATCTTTTCTGACTCGGATAATATTTGATCAAATGAATTAGTTAGAAACTGAAAAATACATTAGTTCCATCAATATGTCAATGAATGAGTTAGAAGCTGAAAATTACATTAGTTTCTTACTGCTTTTATTACTGAACAGATTTTGTGTGTGTAGTGCTTTATTTTCAAGGATATTTCTCTCAACACTCCGTGAATGTACAAATGGTCAATTTGGGGGAAAATGCTGGCATGGCTATTCCCATATGTGGATGTTTAATTATGCAGTGGTATTGAAGCTAAGCAGCCTAACTCTGCCATTTTAAATTGTGCTTGAGTTTAGCGTATTAAGAATGGAGGAGTTTAAGGTCGAAGTGGAAGCTATTGGCCATGTTCGCCATAAGCTATATCTTTCATTGCTTTTCGATTAAGCCTACTGATTCACCTGAAATTCCCAAAATCATAGGCAACGCTTCAACTTCCTCAGATTCTCCAAAAAGTTGACTTATTAATTTTGTGTTTGTAGTATTAGTTTACCGGAAGACACGCCAACATGCTTATCGATGACGATTAAGCTAATTTTGATATTGTGAGAATTAGCAGAATTAAGAGGCAAAAATACAATGCGATCACCATTTATAGATAATCTCAGCCTACTTTTTTATTAAAAAAAAAAAAAAAAAAAATTTATGAGTTTAAAATTGCTCATTTTGCACCACACTAGCAGTTTGACTGTTATCAAATTGGATGTGTGTTTTCTCTTGATTTCAATTCTTGGTTCTATCCATTTTGCACCCCTATTAATTCCCAAATCATTTTGCACCACCACACGAAATTCTCATCTAAGAATCAGGCTCACACACACGAGCTCGAGATCAATTTCAACACAATCACCATTCCAATAACCATTAGGGGTCTAGAAAGGAAGGGAAGGAGTGAATCTCACCTGATATGGAAAACTAGAGCTCAAAGCTCTCATGTTCCATGGAATATCACTGCCCACCTGCCCCGATGGTGCATGCAAAGGTTAAGGTAAGTTCCTCTCGTCTCAGGGATTAAGGTTTAGGTGCGTATAGTATATTATACCTATGTGCACGAATTTACTAACTATGTTAGGAAGGGCCTCTGCGTCTGATTAGATCGTCTCATGCATACCAAAAAGAAAACCAAAGCAAACCAAAAAGAAAAGAAATAGGGTTCCTCGTAGAAGAGACGCAGTAACCCTAGCTAGGAAAAGCATTGAATCCCTGTATACATAAAAGAGAATGCGTTGTTCACCACATGTAGCCGGTCATCTCCCACCACTTCCTGGTGGTAATGGTATATTGTTGTAATTCCTCATGGTTATTCCGTAGCTAACATTTTCCGACGATATTCCACCGAGAAAATACTCGGTCTCTTGTAGATTAGATCCATCATGAACCCACGGTTGCATTATCTGCACTCTTCTCAGTCCCTCTAGCACCAATGTTCCATTGCCACTTTCTTCATGGTCGGCCTCTCTTTTCCTTTTACTATCAAACACCTCTTTGCAAGCCTAGAACCTTCCTTCACCTGCTTAACATTTGCCTCATTTACAATACAATCATTGAGAAGTTCTGAGCGATCCTGTCTCGATGCAGAAAGAAAATACGTAGCCAAATTTCTCTCTTCTTCTGGCCTGTCAAACAAAAGCGCCCCCTTTCCTGTTAGTAGCTCCACGAGTTGATTCACAGGCTGGTTCGATCAGAGAGAGATGGAAGCATTCTTTGAAAGAGTACGGTCTCTCAACGAAAGCTAACAAGTTTCCTAAAAACTCATGAGTTATAACATAGCTTCCGCTTTGTTCCTGGTTGCAGGATGAAGCTGCTACTGTAGGTGGTTGCAGCAGGGAGTTAAACCATTTGGAGTTACGTTGGCAATTTTTACTATGACCAATTGCTTCACAGAAAAAGAAGAGCTGATCAGACAAGAGAAACGAAAAGGTGGAAAACTACGTTTGTAAAGCAGTCTAAGCTGTATCGTAACGGGATAATACGCCCTCACCAGAGTTATGCCGTCACAATGAGCTAGTCACAAGGCAGCGAACTCATCATCATCTTGATTTCCTCATGGGTCGAAATTTGGAGTGTTAGATCACATACATAGTAAATCCTTAATTTATTAGCAAGTCATTAGTCACATATATCATAATTAGAGAAGTAGTTAATCGATAACCATTACTTTTTTGAACTAATAATATTATTTACATTAAGGGGGTGGGGAAGTATCGATAAGCATTACTTGAAGATGAAGCATATAATAGAAGCATATTAAAGGTATAAGGATGAAGTGCCTACCTAAGAAGCCATGGACGAAAACCAAAGAAGAGCTTCTACTCACACGAGAACCTTTTACTTTTACTGGTGAGTGGTAATAGGGCTTTCCTGTAAAGAACATATATTTTTCTTGTGAGCAGGGACCTTCTTTACCTCGATTTACACCCTAACTGATTTCCACCTATTAAGGGCATCAGCTGCTGGTAACCGTAATATCCCAGTTTAGACTCCAAAGTGGGTTATCCACCACGAATCTGGATCCTCTTTGTGGGGATTCCAGAGATCTGTGAATAAATTCCGTTCATTGTACATCGTGCGGTCAGTTTTCGTTAGGTACTGTTTGTCTTCAATTTTAGATAAATAAATTTAAAATGATTTATGACCGCACGATGTACGATGAACGGATCCTCGGATCCTCACAAAGAAGATCCGGAGAGGATCCTCATTCATTCCCCCATCCTAAGGGCTAGCTTGGAGTAGTTGTGCTGTGAAATAAAACGTTGTTTTCAAAGTAGGGGTAAAGCTGCTTCTTCTTTCTGCTGTTTTGGACCCACGATTTTAACAAAAAGCACTTTTTTTTTTCATTTACCAAACACAACTTTAGCCACAACTTTTTCAAAAAACTGCTTTTAAAATAACTTTAACAATGCCAAACCAGCCATAACATATCCTCCTTTTTAAGGGTAGTGTTTGATTCAAATATTATTAATTCTTAATTTAACAATATATTTAAACTTATCATAATTAGTTAAGTCCAATTAGCTAGGTTCAAACACGGAAATCCTTCAATCAAGTGAAAACAACTACTAGACTAAAGAGTAATTAAAAGTGACTTCGTTTGAATTCTTCAAAACGAATGAAACACGATGATAAAACCCATCGCAATTTACATTGGCCCAGCAGAAAAATTAAGTACTTTGGTTGATCAGCTAGTACATCAACTAGCATAATTGATTTCCAATCCCTTATTCGAAGTTTGTGACTAAATCATCTTTTACCTTCAACATATACAATTTAGAAGTTTACATTCAGTTCTTCATTCAACATACTTCCAGTCTAGTGAGTATTCCAATTCGATATACCAAACAAAACCCTAACATTAGTAATGATTGCAACAGCTTTGGCAAGTATAGTTGACTAAATAGACTAGACTAGTCGTGTCTTTTTTTTTTTGAACAAACGATATATTTACACTAAAGGAGTGAGATAAGCTTTATAATGGACTTACCATAATAATGTGGTCAAATTCGCCTTCGGCGAGAACGAACCTAAAGTCTCTCACTTACAAGTAAAAAGGAATACCACTAGACCAGAGTACTAAGTGACGACTAGGCATGCCTTTAAGCATGGACAGGGATTTTAGTGATTGACCTGGACAAAACAGAAAGAAACAGATATCAGTAGGCCCTCTAAGACTCATACATCTAGTTTTGAATAGTCACTGGTTGTGCTTCTTCACCAAGCCATAAGTCATGGTGGACTCTGACTTGTAGACTACGTTTAAAGTCATGGCACCTTAATTCCCAGTAATGACTTGTAGACTACGTTTCCCAGTAATGACTTGTAGACTACGTTTAAAGTCATGGTGGACTCGTTCAACCACCTTGATTTCCAGTTAGGGATGGACAAATACCCATTGGTTATGGGTAACTGCGGTTATCCATCCGTTTAAATTAAACGGTTACGGTTATGGGTAACCGTTTAGATAAATAAACGATTATGGGTATAACCGTTTACCCGCGAAATTTAAATGGGCGGTTATGGGTGTTAACCGCGGTTAAAAACGGGTAACCGTTTACCCATTTATTTTATATATGTAAAATTAACACAAACTATATTCCCTATCGGACAAAACTTAGATCAATGTTATTGACTATAGTGCATGATTTCATGGTCCATTATATATATATATATATACATTATGTTAACACTTTACATTCCGAGTTAAATAATAAAAGAATACTGTCTTTTAATAATTTTCATAACCCAAGAATACTTAGCCAATTTTATATTATCTTCTTTGTTAATAGTTAAAAATATCGTCCGTACACTATTATTTCAATTATTTGAATGATATAAAGACTTAAAAAATTAAAATGCGGAATTGTATGATGAATGTACCTATAACGGTGTTTAATTGTTAGAAAAAGAAAATTATGACAAATTTTCTTTTTTAATTTTCAAGTTGTTAAAAAAACACGTAGACGAGTGAAAAATGAGTAAATGGTAAAAAAAGAAAGGATAAACGGGTATTAAACGGCTACGGTTAAATGAGTATGGTTAACCGTTTATAAACGGTTATGGGTATGGGTATAACCGTTTAGGCAATTACCCAACGGGTAAACGGTTATGCGGGTATAAGAATAAACGGTTATGGATAAATAACCGCGGTTACCCGCCCGCCATAACCATTGCCCATCCCTATTCCCAGTAATGACTTGTAGAACTACGTTTTGTTTTGCTTCATCAACATGTATAGTTACAGATCTATCTGAAAGATACGTAAGTCCCAAGTTCCATAGAGAGCGAGGACGTGATAATTACAGTCCCGAGTTGTAATGGTTAGCGTATACATAGATATAGTTAGTGTAGCATATGTACTATGTAATGTTTTCTTGTCAGACTTACATTGTTTGATGATATTTATTATATTTTGTCTGATTGTAAAAATGACCCACGTCCACGAAAGAATTAATAACACGTCATATCTAAGTTATGGCAGGTATCCTCTCCAAGGTTTGCTCAATCAATTCACAAGTCTCCGCTCCGAGTCTCCCCTCCGATTCTTCCTCTCCAAGTCTTTCACAAGTCTCCGCTCCGAGTCTCCGCTCCGAGTCTTCCTCTCCAAGTCTTCCTCCTTCCTAAGTTCCTACCAATAAAAGGACCAAAACATCTCAGTTTTTTCAACAAAAAAAACTTAGAAGCCATGACCATGAGCAAACAAAAAGTGCTTCTTCAACCTATCATCCTCCTAATAGTAATAGAGGTAGTATTAGCAGCAGCCACTTCAGCCCAAACACAATTAACCTCTCCACCTCTTCCTTCTCCTCCTCCTCCCGGTGAAGTAGAAGTCAAGCCGGGTTGTCAAGACAAATGTGGGAATGTTAGCATCCCATATCCATTTGGTACAAAAGAGGGCTGTTACTTTAATGAGGATTTCCTCATTACTTGTAATGGTGACCCCCAAAAACCATTTCTTGGAGAGGGTGATTCGATTGAAGTCACAAACATATCCGTGGATGGGAAGCTTTACATTACCCTATACCCAGCCGTAGCCGTACACTGTTACGACAAATCAGGCCAGCCGATTGACGGCTACTCCATTTCTGTCTCTCTTTCCAAATTCTTCATATCAAACACCGACAACGTGTTTGTCGCAGTTGGTTGTGACACCTATGGGCACATTCTGGGATACAAAAATGTAGAGTACGGAAACACTGGTGGGTGCACTACAGTGTGTGGCAGCATTGACTACGTTGCCAATGGTTCCTGCACTGGTATCGGCTGTTGTCAAATACCCATTGCTCAAGGAATGACTTCTTTCTTGGTAAGTGCAAGGAGTTTTGATAATCATACGTATGTGTACGACTTTAATCCTTGCAGCTTTGCCTTTGTTGTCCAAGAGGGCAAGTTCAACTTCTCCTCTAGTATGTTGTCGTCCGATTATTTGAAAAATACACAACTTCCGGTGGTACTTGATTGGTCAGTTGGAAACGAGACATGCTCTAACGTTGTTGAGAAGAAACAAGTGATGAATTACGCATGTCAGGGCAACACCATGTGTTCTGATGTCGAGAACGGATCCGGGTATCGCTGCAAGTGCAAGGACGGTTACCAAGGGAATCCATACCTAAATGACTGCTATGGTAGTTCTATTTCACTTTATTAGTACTAGTAATTAAAATAACACGCTTAATTTCTGAGCATGGATTAAATATGTTGTTTTGCAGACATTGATGAATGTGAGGTTCCAGAGCTCAATACATGCAAGCAAAAATGTATAAATACAGAGGGAAACTATACTTGTTCTTGCCACATGGGGTACCATGGTGATGGTAGAAAAGACGGAGAAGGTTGCACCCCGACCTTTGTTATCCAAATTGTCGTTGGTAAGCATGTACATATATAGTAACAAGTGATTCGATGCTTTTCTACATGTTTTTAAAGAATCCAAACTTCGTTAGGGATGTGATAAAAAAAAGATGGTTATAACTACCAGGGTTTACAATTAATTTGTTGGATATGTAGGAATCAGCGTAGGCCTCGTATCCCTGTTAACGTGCATCTCTTGGTTGTATGTGCGATACAAAAGATGGAAGCTAACTCAAATAAATTAATATAAATTCTTGATTCTTTCCACATATTCATAATTATGAATATCTTATTCATATATTTAAATTTTCAGGGTATTACAGTTTTCTTAATAAAGAATGGACGCTTTGCACATAGATGTAACTAGTAATTGTGCCTGCGCATTGGTGCGGGTTTTACAGACATGTATGTGTATCCATCATATTTACTGCAAGGTACAAACATATAGGGATAACAGATGATTCATTTTTGACCTGGTAATGTAGTAATTGTAAGAATCAATGTAGTTGTAATTCAAAGGTTAAAGTTGTCCTCTAGGGTGTCAAAAAACGTTGGTTGAAATGTGAGTTTGTGAAGGGTTGTTAAGTTTGTAAATTGATAGTTAACACGTAGGAAAGTGTTAAGGTAATTAATATTCAGCTAATTAAATTTATGATTAAGAAGAAATGAATACCGAATACACTATAGAACAATACTGATTTCATTTAGGCATAATTTTTTGAGCCAAAAACTTGAAAAGCACAAATTTCAAATTGTAAACCAAAGATTAAAATCCTGGATAAACACATGAAATAGTTTCTAGTGTTAACTATAGTTAAAATATTAGTTTGTTTTATTTTAAGTATCACCGACACACCACTGATAAAAAGTGCAAGCTTATATTGTATCTGATTAATCTACTACAACAACATTGTAACAGAATGATGATAATCGTCCACTCTTCTTTTATTTTTTTATTATCTCTTTTATCCTTTAGTTACAAGGAATAAATAAGACTTATAAATTTAAAATTTAATGAATATGCATTTAAGGAACGTGTTCAGAGCACACATCTAATTTAGAACACTAAAAGAAATAATATAAAATTGAATGAATAAAAGAATGAGTCTTACACCGAGAGGACTCGAAAGTACCGATATGGAAGTGGGTTATCGTAGAGTAATCTATAAAACTTCAATTTAACGTTACGCAGGTCTTGGTGCGGGCGTGGGACTATTGTTACTGCTTATCAGCGCATGGTGGATACACAAAGTCCTGAAGAAAAGGAAGAACATAAAACGCAAGCAAATTTCCTTCAAACGAAATGGTGGTTCATTATTAGAGCAACAATTATCTTCAGGTGATGATAATGTGGAGAAAATCAAGTTGTTCAAGTCGGAGGAGTTGGAGAAGTCTACCGACAATTTCAACGTCGATAGAATTCTTGGGCATGGAGGCCAAGGTACTGTGTACAAGGGCATGTTGGCTGATGGTAAAATTGTTGCCGTAAAAAAGTCCACAATTATTGATGAAAGCCAACTTTCAGATTTCATCGATGAGGTTGTAATTCTTTCACAAATCAACCACAGACATGTTGTTCAACTATTGGGTTGCTGCTTGGAGACTGAAGTTCCGCTTTTGGTTTATGAATTTATTCCGAATGGAACACTTTCCCAGTATATCCATGAGAAGAAAGAGGAGTTTCCACTTACATGGGAAATTCGCTTACGAATTGCCACAGAAATTGCAGGAGCCCTTTTCTATTTACACGCCTCAGCTGCCATTCCCATTTATCACAGGAACATCAAGTCTACCAACATACTCTTGGATGCAAAATACAGAGCGAAAGTTGCCGATTTTGGAACTTCAAGATCAGTTACCACACTTGTACATGGCACATTTGGTTACTTGGACCCGGAATACTTCCAGTCAAGCCAATTTACGGATAAAAGTGATGTGTACAGCTTTGGAGTGGTCCTTGTTGAGCTATTAACGGGACAAACACCAATTTCTTTTGGCCGGTCACAAGAACAAGGCAGAAGTCTTGCTACATACTTCATTATTTCAATGCAGGAAGATCGTCTGTTTGACATTCTTGATGCTCAAGTTGTGAAGGGAGGGTCTAAAGCAGATATCGCAATAGTTGCTAACCTTGCAAGGAGGTGCTTGAATTTAAGTGGACGAAAACGCCCTACAATGAGAGAGGTCAGGGCAGAGCTGGAGGGGGTTCAAATGGCCGGAAAGGCTACTTCTCATGGTGGAAAGAATTACGAAGAGGTTGAATATGTGAGGACTGAATCAGTTGAGCCATGGGATGTTATTTCAAGCTCAACTGATACAGGGCCTGCAGTGGATGGTGGTGCTGCTTCATCACAAATGCATGAAATCCCACTCTTACCTCTCAAGTCACGGTGAACAATAATCCTATATTTCTAAATTTTAAATATTGTAATGAATGTTCCACTTTCATATATTTAGGTTTTTCATTTTTTCTTAAACTCCTGTTAGAGTGAATGAGACTGCAGTTTGAACCTTCGGATCCTTAGGCCACATATCGATGATGTCTGGCTGATTAACTGGTGATTTTTTTTTCCCACACATATGAACGGAAACAGAAAACTAATCTTGACAGATCAACAGTCAATTAGCTAATTGATCCTATAAGTCATACTCAACAATTACTTGTCCTTTAACCAATCCTCTACCTGGCCTGCTTTTGTTATATAAGCAAAAAATAAAAATAATAAGCTCAAATTAAACTCTGGTTTTCTTCTTTCTTCATTCAAGCGAATGGGGAGGCGGAATTGAACTTGAGACCTAGTGCAGGAGTTGAATGATCTTAACCAACTGAACTACAAGTCCATTATAGCTAAAGCTAAAACTTTGTTTCTTAATGTGGCTTGATATGGCAATATGTGAAATGAGCTTTGTTGAAAGCTAAACACGTGTTGCACGTTGTTGATCTTGATATTGTTAAAAGGAATAGGGGAAGAGTCTCAACATCTTAGATAGAGTGGTGCAAGGATTTCAATTCCCCAACATGAGATTTATACTCTCAACAAAACTACCCCAGACAAAACTATGTCAAAGTTATAGAATTACCCTGTTCCTAAGCTAGCCTCGGACCGAACTAAATCCCAGATTTTAGCATCAGCTATAAATTAATAAAAAATTACTAATTAGCCATATATTTCTGTTTTGGACTTATTTTTCATTAATTAGTAGATCAATAAGGAATGCTAAAGATCAACTATATTATTCTTCACAAACTTATGCACGGCGTGCCTCTTTCTTGGTATCACATCGATCCGAGTCTTCCCGCCCCACCCTCACGATTCAGTCCTCAGCTCTTGGGTTGCATATTCCCTATTTTGTCTTTCGTCCACGATTCCAAGGTTATACTATTCAATGTTGGCATTATTCCACTGTGTAATTTCCCCCTTTTCTCTTCTGCCTGTCCACTCTTGCAGTTCTTATACTATTCAATGTTGTCATATTCTGTAATTCCTAATTTCTTGTACGAATTTTATTCACCCATATGGGTTCATGGGGTTTTTCTTATTGACTATCTGAACAAATTAGTAAGAGAAGCTTTTATGGGAATAAACACGTTAATTGATACTTAATTAATAATCCAATCATCAACAACCACATCATTTGGTTTATACAATTTGATTTAAAAATTTGATATCTCTAGCATTACCCTTTTTAATTCATTGTGCAAGGGAGATACTTTATATCATGCACATCCTAAAAATTTCTTATGTTTTTTGTTTTTACTTTGCATATTTTACTGTACTGTACTTATGCTCTGTTATCACGTGTGAAATGGGTTCATTCCCGCTCACAACGCACTCTTTAAATTAGGCACTTTTAGGTTTAAATTTATTCACATATTCCACTACACTACACTTTATGGCTTCGTCACATTCCAGGTGTCGACCAACACAGCTCGATTCGAAGTCCAAATGGGCAATCCGGCTTGGGGTGTGTCATCATTCGAAATTCTTTACCCATCCATAATTAAAGAGATGTTTCTTTTTGTGCTATAATCATATTAATAGATAAAAAATTATTTAAAATTCAAATTCTTATTATTAAAAAAATTCAACAACAAAACAAAGAAAATTTATACCCAACTTTTGGTACCTTATTTTGTATTGGTACATAAGTTTCGGTACGAATGTATTGGTACATAACTTTAGGTAGCTTATTTTACTCATAGGTACAAAAATATCGGTTCGTAAGTTTCGGTACGAATATATCGGTATATAACTTTCGGTACGAATGTATCGGTACAAATACGTTGGTACAAATGTATCGGTACGTAACTATAATATCTAAACATACATATCTACGTAATATGCATATACATATATATGGAGAAATTCACGCTCAAAGAAAAATACATGATAATATATGATTTTTCAGCTCACCATTTGTTATACAATGGGTTTGTACCTGCAGACTGCTTGTATCATTGTAAAGGATTTGGATCCGCTTCGGACATTAGTGTCAGGGGCCTCCTCGTCCATTAATATGGGCCGCACAAATTGAATCCAACGGTCTTTTTTAATTCATTTTCATAGCCCACCACACACAATCAACGGCCCTGATTTGACTTGCACACCAATCAACAACCCATATTTGTGGATGAGGAGACTCCGAACACTAAGGTCCGGAGCGGATCCAAATCCCACTGTAAAGATGCCCATGTTTTGACTTGATGCCATAGAGAATAGTTGTTCTCTATGATAATTGATGTATCATGTAGATTATGGGTTTGAAAAAAAAAAAAAAAAAAAAAAAAAAGAAGAAGAAGAAGAAGTTTGGTTGGATGAGATTATCGTCGAGATTACAAAGTTGGACTAGCGGCTCAATACTGTGCTAATTTAATCACTTACATAGTCCGAGAAATGTAGATTTTATCATAAAAGTTTTACTTGCAATTAGCAGTAGAACCAGTCAAATATAAGTAATTTTATTCTATCAAGTTTTTATGTGCGATTGCATGCTTCAACAAACATGAAGACTAACATGCCATTGACAAGCTACATTAAATGGTCGACAAACTTCATCAGGGTATCCTACTAATGTGGCACTTATGTTAAGAATGATCAACGTGAGCTAAGTGAGATTAAAATACAAAAAAATATTATATTTTTGTTAAAAATGCTCTACAAGTGGTGTAGCTGATATTTTCGACATGATAACTCTTCGGATCAGCGTGAAGCTAGTGAGAGCAGGATACATTCAAACTTTAGTCTATGAGGGCCGTGTACGGTGTTCCTACCCCAAGTTTTACTCATACGGTGAGTGGAATATTTAGTCATGAGTTTTATCATTCAAACTTTTGGGTCCTAGTGTACATTCAAACTTTAGTCTATGAGGGCCGTGCACGGTGTTCCTACCCCAAGTTTTACTCATACGGTGAGTGGAATATTTAGTCGTGAGTTTTATCATTCAAACTTTTGGGTCCTAATGAGTAATGAGTAGTGATAAGCCAAGTACACAACAGAACACTGCAAGTCTGAACTCTCCAAATGCACTATTTGCAAATTGCATGGGTTGATACTTTATCATCACTAGCCATTGTATAGGCTTAAGATCAGTGAAGTTGAAATAAAAGATAAAACTGAAATGGGAAAAACGAAAAGTAACTTGCTTATGGTGGTGATCGAGATATGATTATAGCGGAAGTAATTATTATTTTTTTTTTTTTGGAGGTTCAAGATTCAGTCATGATCCCATCTCAGAATAATGGGTTTGTGGGTCAACCTCACCTGACAACATTTACTGTGAGTAGTAAGTAATTGATATTGACAGGTAACAACTCTTGTTGACAATAACAGCTCTTGGCAGCTCTAATAGACAATTTTAATTGGGTATTTTTTTTCCATTTGGCCAGTGTGATGTGATTCGTTCAATCAGAGAGATGGCTGAAAATGGGATTCTGAAAACGGTAGCATGATCCTGCACACACCAACTCAACCTTCAGGCAGTAGTTACGTCAGCACCCAATCGTCAGGCAGTGGCGTCACCCTGCTTACGTAATACGTCAGCACCGTAGAAGAAAATCTGAGTCATGGCACATCTTATCTGCGTACGACTTGCATGCAGCTATGGGATATACGGCGGTTTAATTGACAAACCACATATTAATGATGTCTTATCGTTGGAGTTTAACTTGTATTTATAGATCATTTAGAAGTGATTTTAAAATGATTGAAAGTGTTTTTAGCAAAAATAGTTTTGAATTTTAAAGCACTTAAAGTGTCTCTTGCAAAAAACACATAACTAATACTTCTTACAGAAAACACTTTAAGTGATTTTCTATGATTAACTTGCATTTTTACTCATGATTGGTTCCAAAAACTCAAAACTAGCATCACTATGAGTCCTCATGGACCGTCAAGAATAACGTGATATGGGTTTCCAAATCTGATGAGATTCTTCTGGGATCTCTGAAAATCAGTTGTCAGATACGATAGTTCTTTCATCTCACTTCAGGTCGTTGGAAATCTCAATTCTCACCGAATTCGGAATGGCGCTTTTGGCACAGTGAACGAAAAATAGGTGGAAAAGAGAAATGGACAATACCTGAGAATGATGTTGTTTTGAACCATTGTCTTGGGTTTGGATTCTATATAGCACTTTCATGGCTTAACAGATGATTTGGGTCTAGTTCATGCTAAATTGGGAAGTGTAGTGTTTTCCTCTTAGACTAGAGTTTTTTGTGCTTATAACGTGTTGTGAAATTGATGACATGTGTGCAGTGGAATATAAAATAAATAAGACATGATATTTATGAAGTTTGACATGTGTGCCTATGTCCTTAGGGCAGTAGCAGTAGTTTCTCTCGTTATCATATTGAATTTTACGTAGTAATGAAGACAATACATTGTATCTATGCTTCTCTGTTATATTTTGTGAGTTGATAAGCCTTTATATGGAGAAACTAACTTCATTGGTAAGGCCAAGAAATGTGAAAATAAGGTTCTCCAACAAAAAAAGAAAGTGAAAATAAGCATCACACCTTCAGTATTTGTTGACTGTCAGTGCCTTTTTTCTTCAAATGGGTCATCCAATTTTATAAGAGCAACTCCACCCATGTGGATTGCTCGGGGGACAGGGGAGAGGAAAGGGCCCGAGGCCTGGTGGACTGTGCTCCAGCCTTGGAGAGCTCGAGTGAGGGTGGGAGCCCGAGGGAAGGGGGGTGGGGAATCGATGGGCCTGTGGCCCGAGGGCCAACCAATTTTTTATTTTTTTTGTGTCAGGCGGACCATAAATTTGATAGGCGGATCTCTCGATTTAGATTTCTGGGGTTGTGAACCCTATCCTCGATCTTGATCGACAGTTGACTTTTTAGTCAACTAAACCGAGTTTCTAGCGTGCCTCAAAATTTATGTATTAGTGGCACCGTATTGAGTTATACTTGATTATTAAAAGGTTATTTCTAGTGATTTGTTATTTTTATTCTTTTTTCCCTCGATCTATGTTTTGTGATTGTGATTTGACTGTGGCTTGGGAACGTTTATGAATTGTGGGATGATTTGTATGGTTGATTGAGGTATGTTATGCCTTTCGGATTGAAAAGAATGTGATATAGGTCGCGCTGTTTTGAAAAATGAACTACGAATGGCTTGATCCCTATTGAGGGTACGTAGGTAATCTAATGAGAAGTTAGATGCAGCCCTAAAATAAATGGGATAAAATTTTAGTGGAGAATCGTGAAAGAAAGAAAGGTTAGTATGGTTACTAACATAAAGGGTAACTAAGACATTTTTTGGCCTACCACTAAATGAAATTTCCGAAAATAATTTTTTTGGGTCGGGACGTTACAGCATACGTATGTGGCAATTGGCCTTTTTACATATTTTTATTTAAATAATTAATTTACATATTTTAAAAAAATTATTAAAAAAAGAATAAATGAATTAAAGACGCGAAACCATCCACTAACGTGGGAGTTTTTGTTTTTGTTTTTTTTTCTTCTATAATTTTAAATATTAAATTCATTCAAAATAAAAATATGGTTAAATACTTTATCTTCTTTTGGTTCAATTGTAATTTATGAAATTCTTAAAGGGCAATTTATGGTATATTGAATGTTTCACCATTTTAGGGTGCTCACTTTATATATATATATATATATATAGCCTTGTGTACGAAGTGAGGACAGTTTTGAGATTTTTGAATGTTTCATCGTTTTTGCCTTCTGACTTTATATATATATATAGATATAGATGAAGAAAAATGCAAGGAAAAACTTTAAAACTAATTTTCTAAGTAAAACATAAACTAAATTCCTCATCACTTGTGACGATACAGATTATCACCCTCAAAAACCATTTCTTACACAAACTAATATTAAGGCTACAAACATATCCGTGGATGCGAAGCTGTATATTACCCAATATATTGCTTGTAAGTGCTATAACAAATCGGTTGCGATCATAGATAACATTAAAAAAGAGTCTTCCCTCACTATGCCTAAAATGTTCACCATATCATACATCGACAACAAGTTCGTGAGCATTGGTTGTAACAACAAAGGATTCATAATTAGTAGATTAATCCAAGGGCTCAAATAAAAGAGGTCCTCACTTGTCGCAAAATGAGAACCATAAGAGAGCAGTTCTTGTTAATCTTATCAGTATTTGTTTGATATCTGACGAGCACATTTGGATAAAATGATTTTAAATAAAATGTTTAACCTAATGGTCATATTATAAGTTGGCCTGCAAAAACTAAATTAGCGAGTTTAGCATCTCACGAATTGTAAATATATGCATTTAAAACCGAAACAAGATTCAAACCATCCCTCTTCTGTGTTGTTTATTTCTTTATTCAAAATATAAGATCAAAACAACCCTTAAAGAAATGAAAAAAAAATGGTTGCCATTGCTAAACAGTCCTCTCAAAAGTTGTATGTGCAATACAATATGCTACAATATACTAGCATATGGGCACACACAAAGTGTGTGAGAAAATTTTTTATTTTTGTTTTTGAAATAGAAAGAGAGAGGAAGAGAGTGATAGAGAATGTGGGAGTGGGAAGTGTATTTTTTATTTTTATTTTTAAATTAGAGATATGTTAGGATTACATGTAGTGAGACTTCGAAAGAAAAAAAGCAAAATTTGGTTTGTGAAATTACATTTCTGCCCCATATTTCTTATTCATGTTCTGTTTTAATTATAGGATTAAACTGGTAATTTCATAAAGTTTTGATTGACAATGAATGTTTTATTAATTAGTAGAGATTACGCAATTCGTTTAATTCCCGAACCAAATAAATAAATATAATTCAAACTCGGAGCCGTTGCAAATAAACAATTGGCAAAACTCCGCAAGTTGTTATCAAATTTAGTTGTGTTTTCTATTTCTATGCCCGGGGTCGCTAACCCACTTTGAGCTGGGCCTTTTGCCAAACAAACATGGGATTCAATTCTGTTTTACTATAGGCTGAACCCATAATAATCATACTCGGCCCAACTCCATCATTTTGGGCCCAAACACACTCATAAAGATATATGAGTAAATTGTAGTTACGGTCTCTCAACTTTATCTCAATTGGAGCAATGATCATTCAACTAAAAATCCATTATGAATGGTCATTCAACTCATCAAAACATGCAGCTATGATCCTCACGTGCCATGCAGGTGAGGCTGAATCAAGGGGCAAAATAGAAAATCAAATAAGAAAAATTGTATCGGTGGTCCCTCAATTTTAATCCAACTGGAAAAATGGCCCCACAACTTTAACACAATTGGAGCAATGATCCCTCAACTTTAACCTAATTGTAGCAATGGTCCTTCCAACATAACTTATTTTGACAAAATTCTGATGGATTGACGAAAAGGACCATAGCTACATGTTTTGATGAGTTGAGGGGTAATTGATTTTTAGTTGAGGAACCATTGCTCCAATTTAATTAAAGTTGAGGGACTATTTCTACAATTTAACTCAAGATTTAGCTGCTCGTTCTCAAGCAATAATGGATCGTCTAAACTTCGTAAAGGTAGGCATGGTTAGACTTCTAGAAGTTGATATAACTTCTAATCTGTTATGGTCATACATCAGCCGTATGTATAGTAATTGTATATATGTTATGATAGTCTCAGTAAACTAGGGTTTTGGACTTTGAATATGTGAATCCTCTCTCCCTCTCTCTCTCTCTCTCTCTCTCTCTCTCTCTCTCTCTCTGTACAAATTAGTTTACACAATATAGTACAGCTAACTTATAAGTTTACATAAACTAAGTTTCCAGGTTGCGTGCCAACTGACAACATATAGCTAGGTGCCAGCACCAGTCTAAAACTACTCATCCTTGCATTGGCTCTTAATAGATTAATCATGCGAC
Source organism: Cotoneaster glaucophyllus (assembly GCA_036320875.1). Taxonomy (NCBI): domain Eukaryota; kingdom Viridiplantae; phylum Streptophyta; class Magnoliopsida; order Rosales; family Rosaceae; genus Cotoneaster; species Cotoneaster glaucophyllus. The sequence continues at coordinate 18,363,725 of CM070072.1, forward strand.
CAAATATAATGATTTCTTTATATGAGATTCTGCAAGTAAAACATATTGGGACTTAGGTTTTAATCAGTCCTTTTTTTTCAAACAAAATTGTGTTATTCGATTTACATCTATGATTTGGTTCCTATACTATGTTAGAAGTTGTTATAAAATCAAGGTTCTGTTATGTTTGAACACAGGTTAAAGTGCTGACAATTTGCCAGTTAAAAAACTCGGACAACCTAGAAGGTAGCAGATTTATTTATTTTTTATTTGCTTCTTCAATCTGTATCTTCGTCCTTTTAATGATATTGACATCAAAGAATAATATTTAATAAAAGTGGCCCTCTGTAGTGATCTCGCATTTTTGTTTTGGTTATATAGCAGAACAATCAGAAACAACCCAAGAAAAGGAAGAGAGATCGTACGGTTCTCTTATGATGGAAAGAGTAACAGGAAGTGAAGAAGGCCGGATTGATCATGTGCTTCAAGTGCGCGCGTAGATATTCTCACCACCTCATTCAGTCTACAACTCTACATAGGCATACAAACACAGACACACACAAGAATTCACACTCGTTCTTGTGCATCCATTGATTCTCATTGATTTTTCTTTTCAGAAATATGCCTTCCATTTGATTGCCTTATAGCTTTGTTGCTTTTCTTTATCTCAGTTAGGCATAACAATTACTTCCCTTCTGTCATCAGTACCAGCTCATTTCTTTGATTCCTCAATGAGTTTTTGGTGATCATGCAGAATAAGACATTTCAACATCCGTATCTTGCTGCAATTGGAGCACATACGTACGTGTTCACTTCAAATGTTTCCTCGTATTCACTGTATAATGTTGATGCATGTTTTCGTGTATCCCCAAGCCATATTTGTTTACTTCCTTGCTGGGATTTTTTTTTTGGCAATTGGTGAATGGCCATATTAATTCAGATCTTGTTGCCTTTATCTGCTACCCGAATGTTCCTCGTATTCATTTAAAAGTATCTGTTCCTCATTTAATGGATGAGACTTGGTGTGCAGAAACTATTGGAGGGATTATGATACTGCTCTTTTCATATTGAAACACTTGTACCGAGGAATACACGATGAAAGCTTACGTGAAGAATCGAGTAGGCGAAACTCAAAAACTGAGAGTGGTTTCACAGGTTGGTCTGATCAAAGAGAGAAGGCAGAGGAGGAGCGTCCCTTGACATTGTCTGAAAGTACGGTCATAAATTTCTGAACGAAAGCTAACAAGTTTCCGAAGAACTCCAGGGTTATAACACAGCTTTCCCTTCGTCTGTGGTTGCAGGAAGAAGACGCTAGATTGGGTGGTAGCACCAGTGATTAAAACCATTTGGAGTTATGTAACCGTAGCCTTTCTTTCTTGGACCAATTTCTTCACAGCGGGATGTCCAATCTGTTCCAGCTTCCATAAGACCGTGGTAGATTGGAACTACTTCAAAAACCTCAAGTTACGATACGAAGGATACTGTACCGGTAGCTTAGCTAGCTCCCTCCTTTAGTTACGTTGGCGGGCGCCGGAGCGGAAGGTGCGTGAGGGTGTTAACGCGTAGGTGCACAGACTACATCTCTTCTTTTATGTTATCTGTGTAAAATTAGTTATAGATTATCGGAGTCGAGAATGTCTGTAGAATATTTAGTCGAGAATTATAAATAGAAAGAATTTAATTCATTGGATAGTTAATTTAATCTTTCTTTATTCTGGCACATAAATGAAGGGGTTGAAGAGATTATGGCAGATCATGTTCACCAAGAAATAGACCCGAAATTTCATCTTGGTTCATTTGAGGTTGTTCCTTTTAATCGTAACGAAACACGTTTTTCTTGTCTCTCGTTTATTTTCTGAACAAATTGAAGAATCTAATGGATCGAACTAATCATTGGCTAACATATGATTTTACTCACTTTTTTCCTTTGTCTATCATTTGATCCACAATAATTATCCTTCTAAAATCTCTCTTCGCACTGAAATGCCGCTGCTTGTCCAATTAGGTTCGACAAATCATCTATATATATAGTAGGAAGCAAATTAGTAAAATATGGAACGAATATAATACGTGTACGTGTATTATTTGATAAGTTTGATAAAAAAAAAAATCTGAAGACTCGAGCATTTTTTATATTTTAATATTTATTTAAATTATTATTTTTGTTTCTTAAAAAATATGTTAAAAAAGTGTTTAGAATACACGAATTTTATTGTGTACAATTGACAAATGTGTTAAAATAATTTTTATTTTTTTAGAATACATGAATTTTATGTGTACTATTGACAAATTGTGTTAAAATAAATTTTTTGGTCCGAAAGAAAAACGTTAAAAGTATGCATGTATGTATATTATACGTTGGAGTTTTAAAAATGACACGCCCAACCCTGATCCCAAATATCAAAGTATGCACGTGCTAGCCGACACTCGAGGGTGACGAAGCCATTTTCAAACATGCCTATGAATAAAATTATGTACTTAAAAAGAAAATACTAGTGCAGGAACTTGTTCAGAGTATACAATTACTAAGAATCATATGGAAGAAGTTATAGGAAAATATACAAAGGAATAATACCTATCCGAAGAAGACTTGAGAATAACTACGCAGAAGGGTCTTGACTCCGGGGTCATGTGCCTTGACTCTAAACCCTAAGGGGGCGCAAAATAGAAAAGGTGAGTGGACCAAAGTTTATAATAATACTATTAATAAGAAAATCATTTCCCTTATGAACATAATAACCCCCTGTTTTGAAAACATATATAATACTATATAATAGGTTTTCTGAAAACTCTAATACGCCATGAAATACGTCCATAAAACATGTACGTAAAAACAGATGTTCAACACTGGTACTATCACCGCCCGAAGGCAAATCTATAAATTCAATAATACTATACTCTCTAGGGATACATAGTTGCCCGAAGGCAGTACCTGTCCATCACCCGAAGGTGAAGCTGTACGACACTGGGTAGGCTAGTGAAGAAACATGGTAGGCCCCATCACCCGAAGGTGAATCTGTACGACTCCGGGTCACGCTGGAGAAGAATCTATAACATCACACACCGACACTAGTCGTGGTTAGTGAAGTTGTCCGACGCTACTTTCGGCAGTGAAGCTGGGGGTATAATATATATATCTCACTCCTCCTCATCACTGTGTCTTATGGCCATAGACATCTAATACCCGTGTTGTGTGGATGTGCTGTATGATAACCCGCCAGATATATACCCAAAACATATCTCAAAACTATGTCCAATAAAGCCATAGAATTTCATATACGAGAATCTGATCAGTCATATCCTTTAGTAAACCTGATTTTGATAAATCCTAATATTTCAAAAGCATGGATATAGGATTCATAAAACATAATAGAAAACATGCTCATTTTATGAGAATTATAATGCATGCAAACCTAACATTTTACAAAACCATGCAAGTTATGAAGGGGTCCACTCACAAGTCTTTTTTTGCCTGGGAGCTGCTCGAGTTAACAAGGATGGTGTTACTCCCACTCGATGCACCTAACCACAATTAGAAACCATTTAGTAAAACTCTACTAACACTCTAGAATTTGGGAAAACAGATAGCGGATTCGGCACTTCGAATAACCTAAGGAAGGACCTCGGGTTACCCCACAAGCCGAGATAGGTCACCGGAAAGTGCGTCGGAAAAGTGAGAGATCTGAGGTTCAGTTCTCGCGAAAAACGAATTTGAACAACATTATTGCTAATTTATTTGGAGGCTAAAATATTGCACAGTAATAAACAGCTCCATACCATTATTGACCCCAATTTCATAAATTTTACTTATTGGTGTGGTAGAAGAGGTAAAGACAAACGAGAGAGAACATTGAAAAATAATTTTTATGGACACAAAATGTTTTTTGTGCCCATTTTGAGTACAAAAGTGACCCCACTCGGCACGGTTTTCGTGCCCATTACTGTTTTGTGTCTGTCATTTTTTACATTGGGCACAATAGATGGTGCCCTTTATGGAATGGAAACTGTTTAAGCTTTTTGGTGGTCAAACTGACACAACATTCTCAATTGTGCCCTTTGTTTTGTACCCAAAGCTCATTTTTGTTGTAGTGTGTTGCCCACAAATTCTCTTTAGGCCAAAGAATAAAGTTAGAAGAATTGCGGTTTGCTTTCGTTTAGTTTCCTCTATTGAGTGCAAACGAGTTGCTAATATACTTGAATTGATTCTAAAGATGATATTTTTTCTGGGTTGTTTTACAAAAGAATTTCCCTTCCTTTTGATTCAGATTTTGATGTCCTTTACTTCAAGCAAGTTAATCGAAGGAAATTAACTTTGCAGTACAATCTTTCATACAATTTTTCAATCCCGCAACTTCGTGTGAGTATAAATTTCTAGTATATACTAAAAGAGAAAACGTGGTACTGTTACTTGTACAGTGTTCTTTCACTTTTGCCCTTCAACGGCTCTTCAAGTCTGGCTATTTTTGTGTATTCCACAATAAAATGACGATATTGACCTTGGTGTCCAATAGAAATCTCTCGGTTTATTCCGAAAACATTAAGTGTAGTCAAACTCGGATTTTACAGTATTTTAAAAGACTTTAAAATTCTAGTGTAGTCAATTAAAAGATTTTAAAGGATTTTAGAATCCATTCAAATTTAGGTGTAGTCAATTAAAAGATTTTAAAGGATTTTAAGTGTATTCAAAATATTAAGATTTTGGAGGATTTCAATAAGTTGTGGATTTTGTGGGATTTGAGAGCAAAAAGTATATATAATCAAGACTAAAAAGAATTCAACCTCACCCCCTAGGATTTCAAATCTTTCCATATGGGCAGTCCTCAAATCTCTACCAACCCCAGCCACACACTAGTAACCACCATATACTTTGGTGGAATATGTTATTATGACTCTTAGACCTTAATTAGGCATGTATGATCATCGGAGGACATGATCGATCTAGGATTTTGGTTGATACTACTCTCTTGCTATTATGATTTTTTAATCTCTATGGTACTACAAACACTACTGAAGTACCACAGCGTACGTCTGTGACAAAAGGGCAGTTGGTGGTGATTAGGCATGACAATTTAATCCGTGAAACCCGATATCTGCAGTTAACCGACCCGAACTGTTCGGTTTCGAGTTCGTTTATGGTTATAAGGGTATCCGATTCGAACCCGTACCCGAACCTGCCCCGTTTTTATTCTTTAATAAAAAATATAAATATTTATTATATATATGTTTTTATAAAAGAACAAACCTCACTCTCTCTCCACGTTCCTCCCATTTTTGTGCTATGTGCCTTTCCCTTCCCCGAGCACCATACACACACATGCGTACACACATTTCAGAAAAAAAAAAAAAAAAAAAAAAAAAAACAAGGACCACACCACCATCTTCTCTCCCTCATCCAGTCATCCCCTCACCTTTCTCTTCTTCTAGTGCTCTCTCCCTCACCTCACTTCTCTGCAACTCTCTCTCCCTCTCCTTATTACACTCTCCTCAGTCCTCACCTCTTCCGAGCTACGCATACACGACACCACCCCACCGTCTCTGACGAGCCCTCAAACAATCAAACCACACATTCCAGACCCCACACCATCTCAGCAACCTCTCACTCTCTCTCCTCAACGTCCTTGTCCCTCTCACACCATCACCCCAACTCAAATGATATGGGGTTCTTACCCGTTGCCTCTATTGCTTCACTTTTTTATTTTTGAAAGTTTTTTACTTGGTTTTCAATTTGATTCCTCACATTAAAGTTGAATTGTAGTTGCAAAATTTTCATGGTATTGCATTCCTGTCAGATATTCATAAATAAAAAGCAAGGGAGGAACTGGAACATCATGGGAAAACAAACGGAAAACCGTTATCCGATGGGTAATCCGTTACCCGACGGATTCGATTACGGGGAATACCCGTTCGGGTTTTTTACGGTTTCAGGTATGGGGAAAACAAACTAGTTCGGGGTATGGGAATGGCACATCCGAACCCAATCCGACCCGTTACCATCCCTAGTGGTGATGATTGTCGGTGATGTAGTGCTCAAAAGCTCACCAAAGTTATGTTGATCTATCAATTGAGAAAGAGATGGAGCCATGATTGTGTGAAAGGGAACCGAAAAAGGGAGCTGATAAAGTAGTTATTGAGTACAGTAGAGCAAGGGAAAAGTTATTTTTTTAATTTTTTTTTAATAGAAAAATTATATGAAAATCCATCACAATCTACCAAAATCTACACCGTTCAAATTCTTTAAAATCTATATAAATTTTATAGGAATTCGTCGAGTAACGGATTACCCTTACCAAAATCTACACCATTCAAATCTATATAAATTTTTTTATTCCAGACCCGTCGGGATTAAAAAAGTTATTTTTTTATTCAAATCTATATAAAAAAAATTATTTTCAATATATAAATTTATTTATTTTATAAATTTCCATATTCAATATAAATTTCAATATTCAATAAAAAAGTTGTTTTTGTTGTAGGCCTAATTGAGTGAGCGATCTAGGAAGAGAGTGAGAGGGGTGGTGCGGCAAGCTTAGGAGAGAAGAGAGATTGATTTAATTGTGAGGTGTGTTTGATTCACCCCATTGTGCCTTTATTTATAGTAGTAGAAAGGGTAAATACCTTTCCCTTTATGATTACAACATTTAATAGGTAATCTAGTCCTAATAGGAATATAAGATACTATCCCATATTCTCTAGGATTTACACAATCACATTCCTAATCTAAATATGACTGCAACACTCCCCCTTGAGTGTGTAAATACTCAACAGACCATCGCATCAGTTCTTCAGCAGATAAGGTAGAATAGTTGACGAAGTCATCGGCACAACGGGCAATCGCGAGTCTCAAATTTACGTTGAAGTATGCATGTGTAAAAACTCACAAAAACCTCGCTATGGTAAAACCCAAGATTTGGGGAAAACCCATAGACTAAGGGAAAAGTAAGAAAGTATGCATAATGTCTTTAAACAAACGTCAAACTGGACGAGTGTAGTGAACTCAACGGAGTATGATCATCCCAGGATGGGTGCCTCATCAAAACCTCGTTAGGTAGCAAAAACCCAGTGGGAAAAATGCTCCTAATCGTAGGAAAAAGAGTACATTAAGATCATGTGAGTATGCTTCTGGATACTCCCCCTGAGTTAGACATAACTTCTAAATAAGAGAACTACAAACGATTTAATTCAGACAATTTACGCATACCGATTCCTTGGACGAGCTTCTGAAATGTAGACTTGGGCAACGACTTGGTGAAGAGGTCGGCCAGGTTGTCCTGGGAACGGATTTGCTTGACTTCGATGTTCTGATGCTGCTGCTGCTGGTGTGAGTAGAAGAACTTCGGCGCTATGTGCTTGGTGTTGTCTCCCTTGATGTATCCCTTCTTTAACTGCTCGATACATGCGGCATTGTCTTCAAAGATCGTCGTAGGAAAGTCAACGACTGATGTAAGACCACTAGTGCTTCGAATATGTTCCATCACTTCTCTCAACCAAAAGCACTCACGCGATGCTTCATGCAGGGCGAGAATCTCAGCATGGTTAGACGAAGTCGCGACTAGTGTTTGCTTGGTAGACCTCCAAGATATAGCGGTGTTCCCAATGGTAAAGACATAACCCGTTTGAGAACGTGCCCTATGTGGGTCAGACAGATATCCAGCATCTGCGTAACCAACAAGGCGAGAATCGATCCGGGGCCTATAGGGGGCGGCACCACTTGGAGATTCATGGGTATAGAACAAGCCCAAATCCGTAGTACCCCTGAGGTAGCGGAAAATGTCTTTGACACCATTCCAGTGCCTGCGTGTAGGCGCATTGCTGTATCTAGCCAATAGATTCACAACGAAGGAGATGTCGGGTCTAGTGCACTGAGCCAAGTACAATAAAGCCCCAATTGCACTTAGGTAAGGAACTTCGGGTTCCAAAATCTCTTCCTCATCCTCCTTTGGACGGAAGGGATCTCGTTTAGCATCTAGAGTCCGAACGATCATGGGTGTGCTCGAAGGCTTCGCTTTATCCTCATTAAAGCGTCGCAACACCTTTTGGGTGTAGTTCGATTGATGTACTAGGATTCCATCCGAACAGTGCTCGATCTCCAGGCCGAGACAGTATCGAGTTTTTCCAAGATCCTTCATCTCAAATTCCGATTTCAAGTGTGCAGCAATTTCCTCAAGCTCTGCAGGAGTCCCGATGAGGTTCATGTCATCGACATAAACTGCAACGATTGCAAATCCGGAATGTGACTTCTTTATGAACACGCATGGGCATAGTTCGTTGTTCACATAACCCTGACTTGTCAAATATTCACTCAGACGGTTATACCACATCCGCCCGGATTGTTTCAATCCGTAGAGTGACCTCCTCAACCTAATTGAGAGAGTGTTCCGTGGTCTAGAACTATTTGAACCAGTCAATGGAAGTCCTTCTGGAACTTTCATGTAGATTTCCGTATCTAGATCCCCATAAAGATACGCGGTTACCACGTCCATAAGCTGCATATTCAGTTTTTCGGAAACTACCAAACTGATTAGGTAGCGGAACGTTATGACGTCCATTACGGGAGAATACGTCTCCTCGTAATCAATTCCAGGGCGCTGAGAGAAGCCTTGCGCTACGAGGCGTGCTTTGTATCGCACTATTTCATTCTTCTCATTACGCTTCCTCACGAAAACCCACTTGTAGCCAACAGGCGTCACGCGTGGTGGTGTAGGAACGACAGGTCCAAATACCTTACGTTTCGCGAGCGAATCGAGTTCGACCTGAATTGCTTGTTTCCAGTTTGACCAATCAGTTCTACGTCGGCATTCATCGACGGAACGTGGTTCAATATCATCGCTAAGCATGATGTCAGTAGCTACTGAGTACGCGAATGCATCGTCGACGATCATCTCATTTCTATTCCAAACCTCATCCAATACTGTGTAGTGGACCGAAATCTCGCGATTCTCGGGAGGCCGGCATGTTTCGTCTGAAGCATCACCGTAATCTAGAATAACCTCATGCGTTGGAACGAATGAGTAAGCGATGGTCGGATTCAAACTAGGGTCACTAGTTGGTGCCGTTTTCCTCTTCCGGGGTTGTGAATCCTTTGAACCAGGGGGTCTGCCACGCTTCAGGGTCGGACCAGATGATTGGCTAGCCGCCAATGTACCTTCCTGCGTGGAAGGTGCGGCCTCCCCTCCTTCGGGGACGGCCCGGCCTTCCCAGGCAGGTTGTTGACGTACACGGGGTACATCTATCCTTGCAGGTGTGTTTGCAGCGGGTATATGTGATCTTGTCACCTTTGCTAGATCATTAAAAGCATCCGGCATGCTTTGAGCAATGCTCTGAAGATCTATAATTCGTCGCACCTCAGTTTCAGACTGAGCAGTGCGGGGATCTAAATGAGACATAGTGGGAGCATGCCACGACAATTCGCGGCGTTCTACGGGAACGTTATCATGCTTATCTCCCCCTAACGACGGGAAGACTGTCTCATCAAAGTGACAATCCGCAAAACGTGCGGTAAAGAGATCTCCTGTCAAGGGTTCTATGTATCGAACAATTGATGGCGAATCATAACCGACATAGATTCCCATTTTTCTCTGAGGTCCCATTTTGGTACGTAGTGGCGGCGCTATTGGCACATAAATGGCGCACCCAAACACCCGTAAATGCGAGACGTCAGGCTCGTATCCAGTGACCAACTGTAACGGTGAATGTGGTTGGGTAGCGATGGGCCTCAGGCGGACCAACATAGCTGCGTGCAGTATTGCATAGCCCCAGGCAGATACCGGCAGTTTGGTTCTCATAACCAAAGTCCGAGCTATCATTTGAAGGCGCTTTATGAAAGCTTCTGCCAGGCCGTTTTGGGTGTGAACATGGGGCACAGGATGTTCCACATCAATCCCTACTGACATGCAATACTCGTCATAAGTCTGTGACGTAAACTCTCCAGCGTTATCTAATCGAATCGACTTGATCGGATAATCAGGGTGGTGAGCCCTTAGCTTAATGATTTGAGCTAGGAGTTTAGCAAACGCGGCGTTGCGTGTGGACAACAAGCAAACATGTGACCATCTTGTCGATGCATCAACCAACACCATAAAATATTTAAATGGTCCGCAGGTTGGTTGAATAGGTCCACAAATGTCCCCTTGAATCCTCTGAAGAAATTTAGGGGGGTCGTGAATGATCTTTGTGTGGGAGGGTTGAGTATTCAACTTCCCTATAGAACACGCTTGGCATGTCGGGACCTGAACATAGGGATGTAACTTATGCCCGTGGGAAGATTTGAGGATACGGCGCATCATGTCACGTCCAGGGTGTCCCAAACGATCGTGCCAAAGCAACAAAGTGTCCTGGAACTCAAGCATAGGGCCGGCCACATTGTGGGCTTCTATGCCCCGAATGGTCGTGATGTACAACCCATTCGGCATACGTTCCAATTTCTCGTGAATATGCTTCTGGCCATATTCGTACGAAGTGATACAAAGATATTCAGAACCATTATCTTCAGTGGTTTCAAGATGATATTGATTATCTCGAATATCTCTAAAACTCAGCAACGTTCTTCCGGAACGTGGAGAATAGAGTGCCTCCTTAATGGTCAAGAGTGTACCATTAGACAACATGATACGTGCCTTTCCGTATCCTTCAATCAGGTTGGATGAGCCTGAGAGAGTTGTCAAAGGAGCTTTCTTAGGTACGAAGTTAGTAAAATAGTGTCCTTCACGCAAGATGGTGTGCGTGGTTGCACTATCTGCCAGACAACTAACTTCCCCACTAGGCATACCTAGAAAGAAATTGATTGAATTGGTCACATGTATAAATATAATTCCATTCATTCAATTAAGCAATTCGAGAAAATAATATCCAGTTCAATAACAATCCAGAATTCAAAACAAACCAAAACCAAACAAATTATTCCAAATACTTAGAAAAATTGTTCAAAAAATTTAAACCATAAACCTAACAAAGATAGGGATAGGGGCCGGCCACTCCTAGTGGGTTCGGCCACTAGGGGTACATGCCCTAAAATCATGTCTAAGTTATTCGTCCATAGGTGCAGACGCCTCCTGGAAGTCCGATATCTCCATTGATGTAGTTGCATCTTCCGGATGATCCACATGTGCAAAGTTAGACTCACGACGTGAATGATACATGGCAATAGCCTCAGGGGAAGCTCGGCATATGCGTGACCAATGATCCTTTGATCCACAGCGATAACACATGTCCAATTCAGTAGAAGCAGCCTGAATGGGAGCTTTGCCCTTGTTCTTGAAGTTTGGGACCTTAGGGGCGAGTTGCGGACGCTGCTGGGTCGCAATTTTACCCTTAGGTGCGGCACTCTGTTGACCATGGGCCCGTGGTGGGACTTGTCCCCTATGTCCACGGCCATAACGAGTCTGTCGTCTTTTCTGGCTGCGGTAGTTAGTCGCATGCGCTTCAGGCGCGGCGTGCGAGCCAGTGGGTCGAGCTTGATGGTTTTTCATCAAAAGCTGGTTCTGCTTTTCAGCGATAAGTAAAACAGAGATCAAATCCGAGAACTTGGTGAATTTCTGTGCCCTATATTGTTGCTGCAGGACAATATTGGTGGCATGGAAGGTCGAATAGGTCTTCTCCAGGAGATCTGATTCGGTGAGTTCCACTTTGCAGAATTTCAACAAAGAACGGATTCTACAAACTTCAGAGTTGTATTCATTCACAGATTTAAAGTCTTGGAAGCGAAGATGCTGCCAGTCGTGTCTTGCTTCAGGCAAGTATATGTCTTTCTGGTGATCGAAACGGTCAGCCAGAGCAAGCCAGAGGGTGCGTGGGTCCTCTTCAGCGAGATACTCGGTCTGCAGTGCATCATGGATGTGTCTTCGGATGAAGATCATTGCAGTAGCCTTCTGAGCTTCGTCAACAGGTTTGTCGGCGATGAGAGTCTCAATGGTGGCTCGAATGCCCTTTGCAGTTAAATGGAGCTTCACGTCTTGAACCCACTTCAGATAGTTTCGTCCAGAGACTTCTAGAGCGGTGAAATCGAGCTTGTTCAAGTTCGACATGTCCCTAAAACAGAGGGAAACAAAACGTGATTAGTCATATGGTAAGCCATAGACATATATCGGAGAACATACAGGTTCTTTAGACATGAATTGGTTTAATTTATGCATGAAAGCTACAGGTTTCATGTGGTATGTTTTGAATGAAAACTTCAGGTTTCAAAGGCACTAAATTTGAAACTACAAGTTCAATTTAGTATTTTATGAACGATTAGTTCATAATGAGAGGTTCCTGCAATAAACACAGAATGCAATATACTAACTTAGTGTAGTGGATTTGAGTTTCTTCGGGAACTCAAGTGTGAGAGCTTCGTTACTACGAAAGTATGTTACGGTTCAAAGTATAAAGAGAAATTATTGAATCGTTAATGTCCAAAAGTGATCTTCAGGTCAAGAATTTTGGATTCATTATCAGATTAATGGACTGCGGGTCACTTTTAATTAATTCAATAAATCGGGCCATACAGGGTCGATTGTAGAAGCAAAATAATATTAGTATAATATTATTGGGTCGAAATCAAAGCTCCAAAAATAATTTGGGCTTGTGCCGTAGGGGTGGGGGAAGGCACGGGGTGCCTTAAGAGGTCACGGCAGGGCCTGGGGAAAGGCCTGAAATCATAGCTGCAGGCCACGGGGGAAATTCCAGTCGAAGCTGGGTGGGTCCATATGGACCGAGGGATGTGCACGGGGAAAGCCCAAGACTGTGGGCTGCGTTGTGTGATCTGCGGGCCACGCAAGAAGCCCAGCAAAAGCTGGCTTGTGCGTGCGTGTGTGCATGCTTTTGCCCAGCCGAAGGCTGGCAGCAGTGGCGCGGGCCTCTGAGGGCCGTGGGCTGCAGGCCCAATGACAGGAACACAGCAGGCCGAGGCCTGATGGTGCTGGCGTCGCAAGGAGGGTGCGGTGCACCCAGTCCCGATCCCTATTCCCATATTTTTTTTTTTTTCAATTCCCTTAGGGTTATAGGAAAACCCTAACTTGCTTCTAATTTATTTTTATACTTTGACTCACAAATTCCACATAACAATTTAATTGTGCGATGCATGAAACAAATATATATATGAATTCATGAATATATATATCGGAAGGAAAATATAAACATAGGGGGTTCATGCATCATGGGGAATGTTTTCATGCTTCATGGGTCGTTTCAAATATCTTACTTTATTTTAAGCGTACCTGAGTAGCAGAAAACAAATAAGCCTTTGAATGTAGTGGATGATAGCCTCCTCCTACGATGCGTCAATTCCTTAGCTCCGGGTAAGAGCGTGCTGATAACGTGTTGTAGGCCTAATTGAGTGAGCGATCTAGGAAGAGAGTGATAGGGGTGGTGCGGCAAGCTTAGGAGAGAAGAGAGATTGATTTAATTGTGAGGTGTGTTTGATTCACCCCATTGTGCCTTTATTTATAGTAGTAGAAAGGGTAAATACCTTTCCCTTTATGATTACAACATTTAATAGGTAATCTAGTCCTAATAGGAATATAAGATACTATCCCATATTCTCTAGGATTTACACAATCACATTCCTAATCTAAATATGACTGCAACAGTTTTTTTATTTTCGTAATCCGTTACCCGACGGATTTGAATGGGAAATCTATATAAATTTCAATATTCAATAAAAAAAGTTATTTTTGTTGCAGTCATATTGGAATAGGAATGTGATTGTGTAAATCCTAGTAAATATGGGAATGTATCTTATATTCCTATTAGGAGTAGATTACCTATTAAATGTTGTAATCCTAAAGGGTAAGTAATTAACCTTCCCTACTACTATAAATAAAGGCACAATGGGGTGAGATAACACACACCCACAATTACACATCTCTCTCTTCTCTCTCAATCTTGCCGCACCCTCTCTCTCTATTGGCCTCCATAATTGTTTCAGTAAATTATGCCTACAACACGTTATCAGCACGCTCTTGACGCTGCGCTAAAGAGAGATTGATCTTCAATTAAGGGGAGTATTACGTTTTAATCATTTTTTGTATGATTAATTTATTATTATTTTAAATTGATCTACATCCTATTGATTCAATTTAATTTTTCTATGTTGAACGTGATACAACGCATTGGAGATGCTATTCCGGCTTTCTGCGAAGGAACTTCTACAAATTCAAAGGCTTTTGTTGTTTTCTGCTACTCAGGTACGCTTAAAATAAAGTAAGATATTTGAAACGACCCATGAAGCATGAAAACATTCCCCATGATGCATGAACCCCCTATGTTTATATTTTCCTTCCGATATATATATTTGTTTCATGCATCACACAATTAAATTGTTACGTGGAATTTGTGAGTCAAAGTATAAAAATAAATTAGAAGCAAGTTAGGGTTTTTTTTCCTAAAACCCTAAGGGAATTGAAAAAAAAAAAAGAGGGGGAAATCGGAATGGGTGCACTGCACCCTTCCTGCGCCGCGCAAGCAACAGCAGGCCTCGGCATGCTTTGTTTCTGTCACTGGGCCTGCAGCCCTCGGCCACACTGGCCCGCATCCATCTGCCAGCCTTCGGCTGGGCATTGCTCGCACAAACGCCAACCTTTCTTTGGCTGGGCTCCTTCACGCGAGGCATAAGCATGCACACACGCACGCACGGCCAGCTTCGTTGGGCCTCCCGCGCAACCCGCATCATGCCAGCCCTCGGGCTGGGCCTTTTGCGCCACCAACCCAGCTTCGGCTGGAAGCCCCCCTTCCCCCGTGGCCTGCAGCCATGCTCCTAGGCCTTTCCCCAGGCCCTGCCGTGACCTCTTAAGGCACCCCGTGCCTTCCCACACCCCACGGCACAAGCCCAAATTATTTTTGGAGCTTTGATTTCGATCCAATAATATTATACTAATATTATTTTGCTTCTACAATCGACCCTGTATGGCCCGATTTATTGAATTAATTAAAAGTGACATGCAGTCCATTAATCTGATAATGAATCCAAAATTCTTGACCTGAAGATCACTTTTGGACATTAACGATTCAATAATTTCTCTTTATACTTTGAACCGTCACATACTTTCGTAGTAACGAAGCTCTCACACTTGAGTTCCCGAAGACAACTCAAATCCACTACACTAAGTTAGTATATTGCATTCTGTGTTTCTTGCAGGAACCTCTATTTTATGAACTAAATGTTCATAAACTAAATCGAACCTGTAGTTTCGAATTTAGTGCCTTTGAAACCCGAGGTTTTCATAAAATAATACACCCATGAAAACCCGACGATTTTCATGAAAACCATGTCTTAAGACATCGAATGTTGATGCATATGGATGTTTTCATTCCCATAGCACCAATCACAATCTTGTTCCCTCCAAATCAGTGGATTGTTGAACTGTCACAAGTTCGATTTTCTTGATTTGGATGTTTCCCATAGAAACCACTTAATGTGGGGCACAAGACGTGAATCTCCCATTGACTATTAAGAAGCTGAGAAACCATTGAAGCCACTAATGGCATGGAATAGCTGAATAAGCCTCCGCCATGATCTTCACTCGCAGACTTATGCCCGAAGCATTACAAATGGAAATACCTCCCGAACGAGTATTCCATGGCTCTTTGGCTCGCTTCTACGGACCGTCTAATCATGAATAACATTGCCTGAAGCACACCATGATTATGTCCATGAATGTGTACAATTCTGAAGTTTATATATCTGATCGAATTTTGGCTGGAGAATATTTTTCTCGTCCTTCCATGTTTCTAACTCGCTCTTGAAACAGCAGTTTAGAAAGCGGAAGTTTACCAAATTCTCGGATCTGATTACTACCACAAACGTAAGAGAAAGGTATGGACCCAGTTCGGCTGGAGTCTACCCAATGGCTCAACCCAGTTCGGTCCAAGCCTACTGAACCCAAGCTTGGGTCTGTCTCTCTCATAATCCAATTTCAAGTTTGTTTTTCAACATATGGTAGAATCAGGGCCTGCCAAGGTGTGGCATCATGCTCGAAGCATGATCCTTGGTACTTAAGACCTAAAACTTCAAGAATAAGGGATAGTATTCCCGAACCTTAACACTGCAGAATCTACTTCCGTCTCGATGGAATAGATCATTGGTTATGCACCAGTTCGTGCCTCTACCAATGTTGTTAAGGAGTACCATTCTAGTAGTCAATATGTGAGACTAAGTTTGCTCTACCGAACATCGTTGGAAGAGCAGAATTTTGACATGGATGGCCTTGTTGGCCGAATCCACCTAGTAACTTTGCTTACTTTGAGAACATTTTTCCATGTTCTTGGATTCAAGTTTGGTGTATGTTTTACTTATGGATAATCTTATTGATATTGTCCTCCAATATGAGTTAATTGAATCATGTTTCTTAGTACATGTGATCGATTCAATTAAACACGTGATTATGTTGGAATGTGGGAAAGTTAGTTGTCTGGATGAATGCGTACTACGCACACTAACTTTACACCTAAATCACATCTCTAACAACGACTTCAGGTCTATCCAACCTGATTAAGAGCAATGGCACGCTCCTCGTTGTATGAATGGTACTGAATCACCATTTAAGGGACCTTAAATTCTCCCTGACGTTGAGTTTTTAAGGATATTCGAGTTGACAATGATCATAAATGAAACCACTGAAGAAAATAGAGTGAAATATCTTTGCACCACCACCAAAAATGAGCCTGAAGCTTTGATTTGGGGCCAATAGGTTGTCCCCCAACTGGGGCACATGCCATATGTGGCCGGCCTAGGGCTAGGTGATTGAGCAGTTTACTTGCTTTGGCACGACCTTTTGGGACACTTAGGTCGACCAACGATGCTCTGATGCATCTCCTTACCCGAAGTAAGGATATTGTGCCTACAAGCACACTTTGCCAAGCATGCTCATTAGGGAAATTCGATTTTATAAATCATCCCTTGCAAAGATACGAAACGACTCTCTTTTCACAGTGGATTCAAGGGAATATACGTGGACTAATCCAACCAAAATGTGGACCATATAAAGACTTATGGTTTTGGTTGATGAATCGACAAACTAGGTCACATGTTTGTCCACACACATTACTGCTAAACCCTCTGGCCGATTAAGGGCTCACCACCCTACTTATCCCCTAAGGTCCGGGAGACTGGATAATGTCAGAGAGTTTACATCGACAGTTTTCGATAAAGTATTGCATGTCGTTTTGGGTTTATAATTGAACATTGAATTCCCATGTTCACCCCAAATAGCCTCGCCTAGTGATCATAAAGCGCAATTTAAATGATCGCCCGAATTTTGGTAAACGTACCAAGTTTTTCGGTTTTCTGCCTAGGGCTATGCAATCCTTGTACGCAGTAATGATTGGTCCGCCTTGAGGCCCATTGCCACCCAACCTATATGACGTTACAGTTGGTCACTGGGTACGAACCTGACGATTTTCGTATTTACGCATTTGGGTGTGCATTCCATGTGCCAAGTTGCGCCGCCGCAACGTACCACCATGGGTCCTCAAAGAAGGATGTGTATCTTTTGTCGATCATGATTCTCCTTCACACTAGCTCTCTTCGAGCCCTTGCACGTGATCTTTTTACCGTTCATTTACGGGTTGTCACTTTACTGAGACAGTCTTCCCGCCGTTAGGGGGAGATAAGAACGTCAACGTTCCTGTAGAACGGCGCGAATTTGCGTGGACGTTGCCCACTATGTCTCATCTCGATCCCCATACCGCACAAGTATGATAAGCAAGTGCGATGAATTCTAGATTCTAGAATGTTGCTCCAGACGCATTCCTCTGATCTAGCTAAAGTGACGAGATCATATACCAGCTGCAAACATGCCTGCAAGGATAGACGTACTTAACGGACATCGAGTCAACATCCCTGGAGGGTGTGCCGCCCCTGTTGGACGGTTTGGACGCCCCTGTTGGACGGTCCGGTACACCGGCGGATAGCCAATCAATCTGTCTTGGCCTGGAGCACGATAGATCATTCGGTTCGTAGGATTCACTTCCCTGGAAGAGGAAGACACGGCACAACATTGAATCTGAACTCGATCGCTGTCTTAAATCATTTCCATCTCATGAGATTAATCCGGATTACTCCCAAGACATGAAGTTCTTGGTCCAGTATACTAGTTTGGGTGAGCTAAATGGAATTGAAATGAGATTATCATCGATGATGTTTTCACTTATATGGTAGCTACCGACATAAATGAAAAGCGACGATATCGAACCGTGTTCCGTTGATTAAGTGACAACGTAGAACTGATTGGACAACTGAAACTACAATCTAGGTCAAATTCCTTACCAAAGTGTGTATTGGACCCGTAGTTCCTACACTGCCCAAGGTAACCTTATTGTGTTACGAGTGGGAAAGGAAGCGTTATGAGATGAATGAAATAGTGCGATATGATGCACGCCTTACGGCGCAAGGTTTCTCTCAAACGTCCTGTGATTGATAGCAGCATTATGAAAAGTGGTTAGTATTTCTCCATGGGGATATAAGATACGGAGATTGACATGTAAGTTCCCGAAGAATTACATGGACTGACTCAAATAGTTCCAGAACCACAGAACACCCTCTTAACTCGTTTTGAGGCGTTCACTTATGGATTGAAAAATCCGACGGATGTGGTATACCCGTCTACGTGATAATTTGATCAGTCAGGGATATGAATGAATGCCCTTGCGTGTTAAACTATGAAGTCTTATTCCAAATTGCTAGAGTTACAGTTTATGTCGTTAACACGAATCTCACTAAGACTCTGGAAGAGCAAGAGAAAACTGCCTCGCACCTGAAGATGGAATTTGAGATGAAGGATCTTAGGAAAAATCGTTTATGCCTTGACCTGAAGTTCAAGCATTGGTCTGACGGTATTTTGGTCTACCAGTCGAACTACACCCCGAATGTGTTACCTTTGAGTATACCTTTGATCGTCCATACGTTATATGATGAGACTCTAGAAGAGGCTGTGGAATCCGAAATTCCATATCTAAGTTCAACTTTGCGCTTCGTTGTACTTAGCTCATTGTATTTAGACAGGACATCTCCTTCGCTGTTGATCTTGGTAAAGATGCAGCACCGCGCCTACACGCAACCACTGAATTGGTATTAAAGACGTTCCCTGAAGGTACTACAAATTTGGGCAAATCAAATCCCAACGCATCTTGAGCAGATCCAACCCCCCTGATCCTCGAAATGATGCTTGCCTTGTTGTTATGCTGACGCAGGTTACTTATCAAACCCGCACAAGGCAAAATCCCCGAATGGTTATGTCTTTACCATTAGGGATATCGCAATATCTTGAAGGTCCACGATATGACCTTAGTTGCGAAATCTTTGAATCATTCCAAGACTCACCTCACTTCACTACGCCACACGTGAGACATGGTTATGAGTTCTTGTTGAGCATATTCAAAGTACTTGCTGTGTTTTCATCCATCGTTGAGTCCCAACGACAATCCATGAAGACTATGCCGCATGTATCAACCCGACCAAGCCATGATACATCAACGAAGCCAACGCCAAGACATATTGCGTCTACATCTACATCAGCAAAGCATCAGGAGATTTGAAGTCATGCAAGCCGATCCCAGACAACCTTGCCGACCTCTACACGACGTCACTGCCGAAGTCAACCTTCCAGAAGCTTGTCCAAGGAATCGGTATGCGTAAATTATCTGAATTGAATCGCTTGTAGTCCTCTTATTTAGAAGTTATGTCTAACTCAGGAGGAGTATCCAGAAGCATACTCACATGATCTTAATGTACTCTTTTTCCTACGATTAGGAGCATTTTTCCCACTGGGTTTTTGCTACCTAACGAGGTTTTAATGAGGCACCCATCCTGGGATGATCATACTCCGTTGAGTTCACTACACTCGTCCAGTTTGACGTTTGTTTAAGACATTATGCATATTTTCTTACTTTTCCCTTAGTCTATGGGTTTTCCCCATTCCTTGGGTTTTACCATAGCGAGGTTTTTGTGAGTTTTTACACATGCATACTTCAAAGTAAATTTGAGACTCGCGATCACCCGTTGTGTCGATGACTTCATCAATTGTACCTGCTTCATCACTGAAGACCTGATACGCCATTTACTTGAGTATTTACACACTCAAGGGGGAGTGTTGCAGTCATATTGGAATAGGAATGTGATTGTGTAAATCCTAGTAAATATGGGAATGTATCTTATATTCCTATTAGGAGTAGATTACCTATTAAATGTTGTAATCCTAAAGGGTAAGTAATTAACCTTCCCTACTACTATAAATAAAGGCACAATGGGGTGAGATAACACACGCCCACAATTACACATCTCTCTCTTCTCTCTCAATCTTGCCGCACCCTCTCTCTCTATTGGCCTCCATAATTGTTTCAGTAAATTATGCCTACAACAATTTTTTTTTATTTTGCTAGAATTTCATAGAATTTAATTTGACTGCGTAACTGATTGACTTATAATTGTTGTGAGATTGAATATTTCTTGAATTTGATCATTAAATTTCCCTTCTTTTTTTTTGGGAAATTGACGTGCTTTTCCCATTCACCGCCAAAACAAACTCGTGCTTCCTCCCTCTTCGTCTTCTCCTCTCGCAATTTGCGCCATTAGTTCTCAATTGGATTCACAGTAAACACCCAGAAACTGAGTATGAAAATTTTAAATTTTTTTTTTTTGTGTTTTTTATTTATTTTCAGTGTTAATTTCTGATTAAATTATTATTTTGATAGACCCACTTAGAATCTGATGGGTTTGCTTGGATTCCAGAGTAAAAACCTTGAAACTTAAGGTATGAAAATTTCAATTATTATTATTTTTTTTATTTTTTTATTTTTAGTGTTAATTTCTGATTAATATTATTCTTCATAAACCCACTTAGAATCTTGATCTGAGTTTTGCTTAAACTCATCTTGGGGTTTTATAATTTTCTGGTGCACCTGTGGTTAAATACAACCGAATTTGACTTTATCCACAAGTGCAGATCTTACCCTGCAGTGCTCAATCCAGAGAATTGGTAACCATAATCAAAAGATTCATACGGCTTATTGGTATCAATTTTGGTTGCAGCAATGAAGACCTGCCATGTAAGTGATTTAGTTTTTTCTTTTCGAATTTCTACTTTTCATGCATAATTATGAATATGTAATTTTTTTTACTTAATCTCCAATTCAATGAGAAGGATAATGAATTGTGTTATCATTTTAGTTCAAATGTGTTACCATTTTAGTTAAATTTAATCCCTAATTGATATGACTAACCACTCAAAAACAATCATCATACAAAATGTCTGCAAATAGATGGAATACTGTTAATGAAAATTAATCCTTAATGCTTCCATCTGACTACAGGATAGTATTTTGTGGCTAAACATAGTTTTTACTCGATGAAATATTTAAACTTACATTGACAAATTCATTCTCCTTCATTTGAAGATCAAAAGCCAAATCACACATGGATCCCCAAACTTTACCTTTACCATTACTAATCCTCTTGCTTGAGAATTTTAAAACAAAATCATAAGCAAACATGAATCTTATTATATACCAAACTCAGGATGTTATGATAAAAATCAATTGATACGAAAGAGTAGAGCTATTAAAGACCTTGCAAATTGTATCAAGAGATTGAGCAGATTGAAACGTAGATTTGTCCATGTTTGGTCGAGAGCTATAAATAATATTCTGGTCGTTTATCGGTCTCACAATACTTGCTGGAAAGCATTTACAATTGGACTTTATTTTAGTCTCTGGTAGTGGAATTGATATAGGTCTTCAACAGCTCTGTGTCTTTGCGTTTTTCAAGGTGTGGTTTTCATTGATCTCAACTTTTAATTTGTTTTTCAATTTTTTGTAGTTTTAGATTTGTAAAAACCCTTGATTGCATCGGGTATTGGTATGCTCTCTTATAGCAGAAAGAAGCTTTTTTTTTTGGGTTAAAATTTTAGTTTTAGTTTTAGTTTTAGTTTTTTTTTTTTGCAAAGGAAATCAGCTGATGGCAATATTGCCAATTAGTTACAGAAGTTATATATTTTGTATGCAGAAATTCAAATCACGCAGAGATCTCGAGTCAAAAACAAAGATACCCATCCCTTTTGTTCGATTTTTGCTTTGTTTTATCTCAGTTTTCATTTTTGGGTAGGACTTTGTGCTTTATAATTGGGTTTAATGTGAAATTTTGGAAGCAGCTAAATCTCATTCGGTTCTGTTTAATTGATTGTTTATCTAGGGTTTGTTCTATTTTGCTTGGTAGGTTTAAATTGATTTGGGTTTATTTTTGATTTCGAGTTGATTAATTTTTCATTAGTTGTAAATCATATTGGTTGCAGATCATGAAACAATTTCACGTTTGGTTTAAGAGAATAGGCTTGATTTAATGAGATTTGGATTCATGAGTTACAGCCATCTGAGATAGGCAAGAGTGTTTGCATTCTTTAGAAAAAAATTAGGAGCTACAAAACTATGCTTTAAATTTGAGTTCTGTGTTTACAATTTTTGTTCTTCATCTTACTAGATTTTGGTAAATTTTCAGCAACTCTTGCACAATGAAATGACTCCCACCAGCAACAAACGCAACTGCTGCAATTTCAATTGCAGTTGTTGAAAAAAGGTAAAGCTGCTATGTTTCTGTACAAAGTCTTTGATTTTTTATATGGGGTTTCATTTTTTGTGCCTTTTTTTCTCTCTAAAGAATATTAATATTGTTGTTAATCATTAAATTCGACTATTGCATAGGTTAAATTTTACTTCAAATTGTAGTAGTTGTCATACAAGTTTATATTTTTGTATAGAATTGCAGACAATTTGAATTTTGGATGAGAGTTTAGAATATTTATAAGTCGGTTCTGTTGTGCGATCTCCATATAGCAAATTTATCCTACTCTATATTTCAAAAATCGTAGGTTAGATTGTCTACTCTAGCTATACAATTCGTCCATGTATGCTTTCCCTGGATGATATAAAATCATACATGAATTTTCTCATTCAAATACTGTAGCTAATAAACAAATGATATTAATTTGTAAAATACTAGTGTTAATCAAATTGTTTTAATTAGATTTGGGGTTACTGATGTGTAGAAAGCAAACTGTTTTCTCAGGTTGGTTGAATAAATTGCTCATGGAGTTTATTTTCCAAAAACAGTATTAATTTTGGTTTGACTGCAAATGTAATAGCTTTCTTAACATACGGTTTTATCAAATTCGATTTTTCTCATTTTCATATTTTCTGCAAACCACATTTTTTTCTCTTTGCTGCATTTTTTGTATTTGAAAAAGGTATATCATGTTTTTAACGTTTTGGTTTTTACATGTTACTTCGACTTTTATTGTCTGCCTGCTTCAGCATTACTTATTCTCATTTTCCAATGTTGACTGATAAAAATTTATAAAATAATTAAGACTTTTATCGAAAGTTAAAATTTTTAGTCATGTTTTGTGTCATTCCAATTCAAAGACTGGAAAATGATTGAAATAATATTTTCTTCCTTCTGTATTTTCAAATTTATGTTAATTTTTTCAAACTTTTGGTCCAATTTTATATTTCATTTCTATGTGACTTTCTGCAAAACTTGGAATCAGCTTTTCACATAATATGGATGATGAAAGTAAAGAAACTTATATACACATAATGACTTCACCAAGGTATATGCAAATTAAAATCATAACTTGCGTCAATATAGAAGTATAAATTATTTTTAAGCGCACAACTTTGACATAATAATTTGTCTCATAATTTATAAAATATTTATTATACAGATTTTAGCAATCTAGCAACCAACGACTAATATCACTTCCAAGAAGGCAAGATCAACATATGGCATGTCACAGCAATATATTTTTCATGAACAGATGGTAAAATTGTACACATCACATTAGGCAAGTTTCAATATTTTTTACTTCCATTTTAATACATTTCTAATTAACGTTTTGTTCTAAATTTTGATGAAACATTATTTAAATGTTTGATTTCAAAATTTCACAAGTCGAATTACCACCTCAATATAGGGAAATAAATACATTTGATTCTCGGTTATAAGGTGACTTCACCTCTCTCACAACTGTCCAAGACACTTACCGCAATTTATTACAACAAAAGGTCAATTTTTCCTTCGTTGGAAACATCTCAAGCTAGGAACAAGTCTGGTATCCAAGCTTTACATTAAACATTGTTTAGCTCGTAGCAAGCTTTGTTTGACTAGTATACTCTCAATGCTGCATTTGTAATTTGGCAGGTGCAGCCGACTCCTCGACGAGTAGTGTCTTTAATAAGCATGGACAGTGATTTTAGTGAATTTTTTTTATAGTTTGACCTGGACTAACTGGTTGTACGTCTCACCAACCAATTCCAGAGTCGGCCATTTTAACTCCGAAGACTTAAGACTTTGTGATTGCTCCCCCAAGCCATAAAGTCATCGTCAACTCTTTCAACCACCTTAATTCCTAGTAACGCCTTGAAGAAGTACGGTTTGTTTAGTTTTATTGACATGTATAGTTAGAGATCCATCTAGAAGATGCATACGTTCAGTAATCCCCAAGTTCCATAAAGATTGAGGACGTGATAATTAGAGTCCCAAGTTGTAATTATATAGTTAGTATAGTTTAAATATTAGGTAATGTTTTTTCGCTAGACTTACATTATTTAATGATATTTTTTTATTTTTTTTGAAACTAGTGTCTCGGATCTTTGACCAAGTCCATGCAAAAATTAATAACACATCTTATATAAGTTATGTCAAAATCACAAGTCTCCTCTCCCAGTCTTCCTTTCCAGGTCTTCCTCCTCCCACCTATAAAAGGACAAACATCACTTTTTTCAACAACAAAAACTTAGAAGCCATGACCATGGGCAAACAAAAAGTGCTTCTGCAACCTATCATCCTCATAATAGTAATAGAGGTACTATTAGCAGCAGCCACTTCAGCCCAAACACCACAATCAACCACCCCACCTCTTCCTTCTCCTCCTGCTCCCGGTCAAATAGAAGTCAAGCCGGGTTGTCAAGACAAATGTGGGAATGTTAGCATCCCATATCCATTTGGTACAAAAGAGGGCTGTTACTTTAATGAGGATTTCCTCATTACTTGTGATAGCACTTATGACCCCCCAAAACCATTTCTAAGAAAGGGTAATATTGATGTCACAAACATATCCGTGGATGGGAAGCTTTACATTACCCTATCCCCAGCCGTACAATGTTACAATAAATCAGGCCAGCCGATTGACGACGACTACACCAATTCTGTCTCTCTTTCCAAATTCTTCATATCAAACACCGACAACGTGTTTGTCGCAGTTGGTTGTGACACCTATGGGCACATTCTGGGATACAAAGATGGAAAGTACGGAAACACTGGTGGGTGCACTACAGTGTGTGGCAGCATTGACTACGTTGCCAATGGTTCCTGCACTGGTATCGGCTGTTGTCAAACACCCATTGCTCAAGGAATGACTTCTTTCGTGGTACGTGCAAGGAGTTATGATAATCATACGGATGTGTTCGACTTTAATCCTTGCAGCTTTGCCTTCGTTGTCCAAGAGGGCAAGTTCAACTTCTTCTCCAATATGTTGTGGTCGGATTATTTGAAAAATACACAACTTCCGGTGGTACTCGATTGGTCAGTTGGAAATGAGACATGCTCTAACGTTGTTGAGAAGAAACAAAGGATGAATTACACATGTCAGGGTAACACCATGTGTTATGATGTGGAGAATGGATCCGGGTATCGCTGCAAGTGCAAGGACGGTTACCAAGGGAATCCATACCTAAATGATTGCTATGGTATTTCTATTTCACTTTATTAGCACTACTAATTAAAATAATATGCTTAATTTCTGAGCATGGGTTATGTTGTTTTGCAGACATTGATGAATGTGAGGTTCCAGAGCTCAATACATGCAAGCAAAAATGTATAAATACAGAGGGAAACCATACTTGTTCTTGCCACAAGGGGTACCATGGTGATGGTAGAAAAGACGGAGAAGGTTGCAACCCTGATCGGACCTTTGTTATCCAAATTGTCGTTGGTAAGCAGGCACATATATAATAACAAGTGATTCAATGCTTTTCCACATGTTTTTAAAGAATCCAAACTTCGTTAGAGATGTGATAAAAGAGATGCTCGGTACATAAGGTCTAGATAGCAATACATACTCATTTCATTTGGTTATGACTACCAGGGTTTACAATTAATTTGTTGGATATGTAGGAATCGGCGTAGGCCTCGTATCCCTGTTAACGTGCATCTCTTGGTTGTATTTGGGATACAAAAGATGGAAGCTCATGAAGCTAAAGGAGAAGTTCTTCAGGCAAAATGGAGGGATCTTGCTACAACAGCAACTTTCAGAACGGCAAGGATCCTCTCATGAAACGGCAAAAATTTTTACAACAGGAGAACTTGAGAAGGCCACCAAAAATTATCATGAGACTAGAATCATTGGTAAAGGAGGGTTCGGTACAGTCTACAAAGGAATTTTAGCAGATGGCCGAGTAGTTGCAATCAAGAAGTCCAAAGTGGTAGATCAAGGCCAGATAGAGCAATTCATAAATGAAGTGGTCGTACTGTCCCAAATCAACCACAGGAATGTGGTCAAGCTTTTAGGTTGTTGTTTCGAAACCGAAGTGCCCCTACTAGTTTATGAATTTGTCACCCATGGAACCCTATTTGAATACATCCATAACACAACCAAATCATCCAAATTCAACGCGCCTTGGGAAATTCGTCTACGGATAGCTACAGAAACTGCTGGAGTGCTATCATACTTGCACTCTGCAGCTTCTGTTCCTATCATTCACAGAGATGTCAAGTCTACAAACATACTCTTAGATGAGAATCTCACAGCCAAGGTGTCTGACTTTGGAGCCTCAAGATTGGTTCCATTGGATGAAGCTCAGTTATCTACAATGGTGCAAGGAACTCTCGGGTATTTAGACCCCGAATACTTGCAGACAAGCCAATTGACTGAGAAAAGCGATGTCTATAGTTTCGGAGTTGTCCTCGTAGAGCTACTAACAAGAAAGAAGGCACTTTCCTTTGACAGGCCGGAGGAAGAGAGAAATTTGGCAATGTATTTTCTTTCAGCAGTGAAAGACGACCGCTTGCTGCAAGTTCTTGATGATTGTATTGTGACTGAGGTAAACGTTGAGCAGCTTAAGGAAGTTTCTAACCTTGCAAAGAGGTGCTTGAGAGTAAAAGGTTGAAAGATGGGGATGCAAACACAAGGTTCTTCCATCAGTCCACTTTGCAAAGGAGAAGAAGGAATAAGGTGGTTGCCTTGAAAGATAATGAAGGGAGATGGGTGGAAAATCCGAGGCAGGTGAGAAATGTGATTGATGGTCACTTCAGGAAGCTTTTTACCTCGGAGGGAAGTCGGGATTGGGGGGGACTTTTGGATTGTGTTAATTCAAAGGTCTCAAGGGAAATGAATGAAGCCCTTGCTCTTCAGGTGTCGGAGGATGAAGTAAAGAGTGCTGCAATGCAGATGGGTGGGCTGAAGGCACCGGGTCCGGACGGCTTCTCGGGAATTTTCTACCACTCTAATTGGGAAATCTTGGCGAGGGATGTAAATGCGATGATAAAGGAGTTGATGTCTGGGTGTGTGGATCCTCGAAGCCTAAATGCTACGCACTTGGTCTTAATTCCGAAGGTACCAAACCCAGATTCGGTATCCCAATTTAGACCAATTAGCTTGTGTAACTATTCCTACAAGGTACTCTCAAAGGTTCTGGCTAATAGGCTTAAGCTCCTCATTCCGGATATTATCTCTCCTACACAAAACGCCTTTGTGGAGGGGAGATTAATTCAAGACAACATTGGTATCGCACATGAGCTCTTCCACTTTCTAAAAAGGAGGAAAGCGAAAAATAAGTTTGAGCTGGGGATTAAATTGGATATGCATAAGGCATATGATAGAGTGGAATGGGATTTCCTCATGGCTGTTATGGAAAAGATGGGTTTCGACAACCGGTGGAGATGTCTGATCATGGGCTGTATTTCTTCGGTTAACTTTGCTATTCTACTGAATGGAGAACCAGGGCAGAAATTCGCTCCTTCTCGGGGACTACGGCAAGGTGACCCTTTATCCCCTCATCTTTTCCTTTTGGTTAGTGAGGTTCTCTCCCTCCTAATTCAGAAGGAATGCAAGGAGAACCGGATAGCTGGGGTCCAAATGAATCCTTTGGGGCCGTGCATTTCCCATATTCTTTTTGCAGATGACACTCTGATTTTTCTTAAAGCGGAGGAAGATAATTGCAGGCGCCTCAACAAAGTTATTGATGATTATTGTTTGGCCTCGGGGCAACAAGTTAACAAAGAGAAATCCAACATTTTCTTTGGAGCTAATGTGACGGAGGACTTGGCTCGGGAGTTGTCAACAATTTTATGCATTGAAAGGGTCGGTGACCCGGGGCTCTACCTGGGTGTTCCGGCAATCTGGGGGAGGTCTAAGAGATGTGGTTTGGCCTACGTTAAAGAAAGGATCTTAAAAAAGCTCCAAGGGTGGAAAAAGCCTTTCCTTTCTCAAGCAGGTAGGGAAGTCCTCATCAAGGCGGTGGTACAAGCCATCCCGGCATACCCAATGAATCTGTTTAAGTTCCCTTCTGCTATGTGCAGGGAAATGGACTCTCTGATCTCAAACTTCTGGTGGGGTCAAAAAAATGGGGAGAAAAAAATTCATTGGGTCTCCCGTGAAGTTCTGGGTCGGCCGAAAGAGGAGGGAGGTCTGGGGCTGCGGGACTTTGGGTCCTTTAATGACGCTTTATTAGCCAAGCAATGTTGGAGATTGATAATGGAACCAAATTCGCTATGGGCGACTATGCTAAAAGCAAGGTACTTCCCAAATTGCTCTTTTTTTGATGCGAAGAAGGGTGGTAGAGCTTCTTGGGCGTGGTCTAGTCTTCTTGTTGGAAGAGATCTGTTAAAGAGGGACACTCATTGGCAAATCATGAATGGAAGTGGGGTTCGGGTGTGGATTGATAGATGGCTTCCAACTGTTCCAGGGGGCCGTCCATCTCCATTAGGCTCGGTCCAGGTTTCAAATGGGCTGTTAGTCTCTTCCTTGATTTGTCAAGAGAGTGGTGATTGGAACATTGATTTCCTGGACTCTTTTCTGGTCGAGGAGGAAAAGGAGGCTATTTTGGAAACTAATATTGGAGACTCCTCGCTTAGAGATCGTTTAATCTGGCCTTTTAATAAGCATGGAAGGTTTACGGTGAAGTCTGGGTACCATAGAGCTCACAACCTCTCTTCTTCTCACAGGGTCTTACCGACGGTTGCCTTGTTTCCTGGGGCTTTGTGGAAGTGTGTGTGGAATTTGGATGTCCCTCCTAAGCTTCGTTGCTTCCTCTGGAAATCTATGCATGCGGCCCTGCCCACTATGGCCCGCCTCTTTCAACGATACTCTTCTCCTACGGCTTCTTGTCCTATTTGTCTTGATGGTGTTGAATCCATCGAACACCTGTTCCTCGAATGCCCGTGGGTAAGGGGAGTTTGGTCTTGCGGTTGGTTACATATAAATGTGGTGGGTGCCCCGATCTTGTCATGGGCTACATGGCTTATTTCGATGTTTGAATCCCCCATTGGTTCTAAGGAAGTCAGGAAGAAACGAATGTCTTACATCACTACCACTTGCTGGCATATTTGGTTGGCGAGGTGCAACTTGTTATTCAATCAGCAACCCATCTACCCCTCACAAGTTCTAGCTTCTATTATGAGATCTTCGAAATCCTTTGGAGATGCTCGGATCCGTTCCTCCGTGTTGGTTACTCCAACGGCACGGGGGGATGTTGGTGGTGGGGGATGGGCGGCTCCAGAATCGGGTTTTGTTAAGATTAATGTTGACGCCAGTTGGTGTGCCTCGGACGGGCTGGGTTACGTGGGTGTGGTTGCCAGAGATGAGGAAGGGCGGTTTATGGCGGCGTGCAGGTTCAAAGAAAAAGGCTCCAATGTGGCGGTGATGGAGGCTAAGGCGATTTTGCATGGGTGTAAGCTCGGTTTAACCCATGGTTGCAATCTCATCGTGGTGGAGTCCGACTCGGCGGAGTCCATCTCTTGCCTAAGAGATGGCTCAAAACTTGGCAATTGGGAAGCCTTTCCAATCTTAACTAGTTGTAGTCGGCTGGGAAGTGGTTTCCAAGAGTGCCGCTGGTCTTGGGTTCCAAGATCGGCCAACAAGGTAGCGGACCTTCTGGCCTCGCGTCGGTGTAGGGAGGATTGTGATATTTATTGGGTGGATAGACCCCCATCCTCCCTTGTCAATGTTTTGTGCAATGATGGTCTTCCTTGCCCTCATTAGTTCTTTTGGTTGGTTTTGGAGGGACGCTTTAGCACTAGGTGCGGCGTCGTTATGTCTACCTCCTTATTTGTACCTTTCTTGTTGTATTTGCTAGTCTCCCGGTAGACTTTCGGTTTCCTTTCTGGCATCATTGCCCTTTATCTTTATAAGATACAAGCTTTCCAAAAAAAAAAAAAGTGTGAATTTACCCCTTTTCTCTTCTGCCTGTCCACTCTTGCAGTTCTTGTACTATTCAATGTTGTCATATTCTGTAGTTCCTAATTTCTTGTACGAATTTTATTCACCCATATGACTTTGTGCGGTTTTTCTTATGAATCCGGATTTTTACGTGAGAATCCTAGAAATTCGTGAATTGTGTTCGTTCATCGTAGATCATGCAGTTAAAAATTATTTTATTTAAAATTAAAAACAAATAACACTTGATAAAAACTAATTGTACGATGTATAATGAACAGATACGATTTACGGATTTTCAAGAGAATCCATGAAGGATCCTTTTTTTTTTTTTTTTTTTTTGTTGTGGGGAAAAAAGGATTCTGTTGGTTTTCTTATTGACTTTCCGGACAAATTAGCAAGAGAAGCTTTCATGGGAATAACAGATGGACTGTGATGGGTCTGCAAAGTACTGCTGGAATTAAAGCTTTGATGTGAACAAAAAAATGACTAATTTGATTATAATAAAATAAAAACTGCAATGCTATGTTGATAATTCTTTATCATTAATTTAGTAATAACTAATGACTAACTAATACGATAATCAAGCTGCTCAATCAATTCACAATTATTTCATCCATCAATAAACGGACCAAATATCTCATTTCAAGTTTGAACACTTGGACAACGAACTAAAATTTGAAGAAGCCTCAATTGAACGTGTGATAAGCATACGAAAATTGCTTTAAAGCTGATTAAGAGTCAAGTGTTTATGCATGGGCTGGGATTTAGTTATATTTTTTTTTATCCACAATTATCCAAAAATACATCAACGGTATAAAAGGAACTGTAACTTATGATTTAACAAGTAGATACTTTTAAATTCAACTGGACAAAGAAAAGAAATAAGCAGGCCTATGGATTAGGGGAGTATGAAGAAAAATGCAAAGAAAAACTTTAAACTAATTTTCTAAGTAAAAGATAAACTAAATTCCTCATCACTTGTAACGACTCAGATTATCACCCTCATAACCAGTGGCGGAGCCAGGAATCTTACCACAAGGGGTCATAGTGGCGGAGCGAGGGAGAAGATGGAGTTGGGTTTTTGGGGGGGGGGGGGGGGGGGGGGGTGGGCGGCAACAAGGGAGGAGATGGAGTTGAGGTTTGGGGGGGATTGAGTTTGGAACTTAGTGTTGGAGGAGGAGAAAACAAAAGAAAATTGGGGGTTTTGGAAGGAGGAATCGGGTCTGTGGACAGAAAGGGAAGGAGGGGACACGCTGGGTATAGTGATGCCACAACCAAAATCTAAACCATGAAAAAGTTTGGGATTTTTCCTTCCAACTTCATCATTTCTGTGAACATTTCTTGTGAGACTCTGAGAATTTTTGAGATGTAGGAAGATTGTGATATTGTACATATATATTCTGTGGCTTGTTGATTTGATTCATCAGACAGTCGCCTACCATGACTCTTGCTCCTGGTCAGAAAAAGTTGGAATTCCAAGTCTAAAAAGATGCAGGCATGTGCTATAAAGCCTGTATATATTTTAGTTTCCTATTGAATATAGAATGAGTGTTGTCTGATGATGGGTATTACCTTTAATTTGGGGACACTTGTTTGTTTATTGGCGTTGGAAGGAACCAAGAAAAACAGATAATTTGATTTCGTCTCATTGTTTTTCCGATTTCAATCTTTGGTCTTTGTTTGCCATGCATTTTCGGTTGGGCCTCTCCGTATATATGTGTCAGTAGTTCAAGGATCCAAGGATTCGAGAATTTTTTCCATGTGACTGGAACACACACCTCAGCATGACAGGTGGTGTTCCCCATCAATAACCTATGGACATCTGTATTCTTATAACATAACAATTTAATACATTTAAATTTTATTAAAAAATTAAAATAAATAACACCTGCACCACCTGCACTATTTCCAAAACTTAATTTTAGTCCCGATCTCCCAAGACCTCATCTCCACCTGACTTCCCCCTCCCCCACCCGCCCACCCACCCACCCACCCACCAACCCCCATTGTTTCGACCTTTGAAAAACGCCCAGAGGCTTAGTTTCCTGGAAAATGCATGAACTCTTCAACCTAAATCACTAAAAACAACAAAACCCAGAAGCTTAGTTTCTGCACGCGCTTCTTCTTCTTCCTGCCGAGCTGCCTTGCTTCTTCTTTCACCCATTTTGTCGAACAGCTGGTGTGCACCTCCAAGAGGTCGCACCAGCAGCTCCAAGAGGTCGCAGATGGAGCTCCAAGCTTATTTTCATGGCTTCCAAGGGGTCGTGCGACCCCGACGACCCCACTGTGGCTCCGCCACTGCTCATAACCATTTCTTACACAAACTAAAATTAAGATTACAAACATATCCGTAGATGGGAAGCTGTATATTACCCAATATGTTGCTTGTAAGTGCTATAACAAATCGATTGTCATCATAGATGACATTAAAAAACAGTCTTCCCTCACTATGCCTAAAATGTCACCATATTATACATTGACAACAAGTTCATGAGCGTTGGTTGTGACAACAAAGGATTCATAATCGGTAGATTAATCCAAGGGTTCAAATAAAAGAGGTCGTCACAAGTCTCAAAATGAGGGCTTTAGGAGAGCAACTCTTGTTAATCTTATCAGTATCTGTTTGATATCTAGGGGTGGAAAAAAAATACCAAATATTCCAAATCAAACCGAAAAAATACCAAACCGAAAATCCGAAAAATTTTGGTACCCAATAACGAACCGATCCCGAAATTTCGGTACGAGAATCGGTCTAACAAATTCATTCGTTCGGTAATCCCGAATCGAACCGAAATAAAAAAAAATTATTTAATTTTAAATATATATTTGGAATTGTAACAGCGTCGGATTTGGTTGAGATTTGATCTCAACCGTGGAATACAAATAAAACCCTCACTCAGACTCAGTCACTCTCTCTCCGTCTCTCGACCTCACCTCACCTCACCTCACCCTCCTTGCCGATTTCTCTCTCCATCTTCGAATCCAGCCACACCCACATCACACAGACCTATCACCTCTATGATCTCTCTCTCGCGATTCTCTCTCGACTGAGTCCTGAGCTATCAGCTATCACCTCTCTGATCTCTCTCTTGACTTCTTCATCCAGTGCACTGTGCACCTATTCTCCCCCAAATCAGATAAATTTTGAAATTAATTTTGGGTTTGAAATTTAATTTAGGGTTCGAATTCTAGATTAGGGTTTGTGAAATTTGTTCATGTTTTAGAATGGATGTTCATGATTCCAGCCCTAATTTAATTTCTATATTTATGTTTACCAATAAGTTAGGCGATCTTTTTGGATGATAAGATGCAGTGGGAAACTCTATGCCACTTGAATAACTGGGAGTTTGGCATTGTTTTCACACTATAAAAGGTGCGAAAAATAATAGGGGAAATATCCTTTCTATACTTGGTCTCAAGCATTTTTGCTAGATTTTTTATGTCAAAACAATCTGTTCTTTCGCCACTAGTCTTGAGAGATTGTGTTATATCTTTTGAGGATTAACATTAAATTTTAAGGAAAACTAATGAAAATGGCTTGAAAACTTTGAGTTTTAACGATAAGGACAAAATAAAGGGTGAAGTGAATAGTACTATGATTGACTTTTTAGTATAAAAATGTGGTTTTTCGTTAAAATAAATAGTACCGGGAACTTTTCGTTAAAGTTCCTTAAATTTTTGGATATCTGAAGAGAATTGTATGTGCTGCAGTAAATCTTATTCGGTGTCAATTATGTTGTATCATGTTGGTATGGATTGCCCTCTACATGCATATATAAAGGTCATTTGGTGTCATTTATCTTGTGACATGACCGAATTCTGTTCTTATGGAATTCGGGTTCTCATGGAAATTTGGTTTGATTTTGTCTGCATTCGTTTTTGCTTGGTAGTGGGCTCTATCTAACACCAAAACCCCCAAATGGGAAATGTTTCTCTGCAATTTTTGGCTATGGTCACGCTCTATCTAGGCTCTCTCCCTTCAACTCGTCTCTGTTTTTTTTTTTTGTTTCAGTTTCCTGATGAAGTTTTTATTTTGGTCTTGTACTGCAATTTTTTGGGATTACAGATAGAATTTCAATCTAAAAGGCTAAATTTTAGCCCAAAAATCTAATATGTCAAATTTTAGCCCAATAACCCAAAAGCTCAAAATCAAAATTTAATCCTGATTTGTTCCGAAATCCCAAAAATATTTCGAGATTCCCGAAATTTGATTTGGGATTGGTCTTGAAATTCCAGTCCCAAAAATTTTTGGTTTGGGATTCGGGATAGTAGTTTTGGTTCGGTATCCCATACCGAAGCAACAGTGATATCTAACGAGGACATTTGGATAAATTGATTTTAAATAAAATGTTTAACCGAATGATCATATTATAAGTTGGCCTGCAAAAACTAAATTAGCGAGTTTAGCATCTCATGACTTATAAATATATGCATTTAAAACCGAAACAAGATTCAAACCATCCCTCTTCTGTAATGTTTATTTCTTTATTCAATATCTAAGATCAAAACAACCCTAAAAGAAACGAAAAAATGGTTGCCATTGCTAAACAGTCCTCTCAAAGTTGTACGTGCAATCCATTATATTACGCAATTCGCTCAATTCCCGAACCCAATAAATAAATATAATTCAAACTTGGCTAAACTACTTTGGGCTGGGCCTTTTACCAAACGAAACTGGGATTCAAGTTTGTTTTACTATGGGCCGAACCCATAATCTTACTCAGCCCAACTCCATTATTTTGGGCTCAAACACTCATATAAAGATATATGAGTAAATTGTAGATATGATCTCGACTTTAACTTAATTGGAGTAATGGTTTCTCAACTTATGAAAACGTGCAATTATGGTCATTTTCGTCAACTTCGTTAAAACTTCTGTCAAAATGAGTCACATGTCATGCACGTGAGGCTGAATCAAGAGACAAATATGGAAAATCAAATAAGAAAAATTGTATCAATGGTCCCTCAACTTTAATCCAACTGGAGAAATAGTACCTCAATTTTAACCCAATTGGAGCAATGGTCTCTCAACTTTAACTCAATTGTAGCAATGATCATTCCAACATAACTCATTTTGACAGAATTCTGACGGAGTTGACGAAAATGATCATAGCTACACGTTTTAATGAGTTGGGAGACCAATGACAATGAGTTTTTAGTTGAGGAACCATTGCTCCAATTTGATTAGAGTTGAGATAACATTGCTACAATTTAACTCAAGATATACCTATGGTGATGAAGTAAATGAGGCTGTTGGAGGCACCAAAAACAGAACAAAAATGGTGAAGCTTGAATGCATGGGTGAATAATGGTGATATGTGACAGGAAAACAACTAAACGAAAGCTGAGGAAGACGGCAAATGGGGTGTATCTCATGGCCATGCTCTCTTCATGTCTCTCTGTGTGCTATGCTATCAATTGGATTATCTTCCATCTTTGAATAGTGTATTCAACTAATTTATCTGCAATTTGATTCAGGCTTCTATATAATTAATTAATTAATGAAGTTGGTGAGGCAAACGTATGGGAGCTCGTCATCATTTGTGACTTCTACTTTAAATTTTCTCATTATATATGTGTTTAGGCCCAAAAAATGACATTGGGCCGAGCTCGGATTATTCTCGGCCCAGGAGCCGGGCGAAGGAAGTGGGCCAATACCTATGGACCGCGGATTGAAGGAAGACTTAGCGTGCGAAGGAGACCGAGACCTATTAGGAAACAAAGTCCCTGGGCACAGTGAATCGAGCTCGCGATAAGGGAAGATTCAGAATCCTAGTTTGAGTAGGATTGGCCGAGATAAGGTTAGATTGGTATCGGCTGAAGAAGAGTTGGATTAGAATTAGGATTTCTGTCCAAAGAGGATTCGGAGGCCCTGCGCTACTATAAATAGGGAGAGGGAGCATAACATTAAGCTCTCTCCAATTCAACACACAAATCTGCCCTGCGCAAACCCTCTCAACCTTTTGAGAATTTTACTTTCTTGTCCGCCAACACATCTTCAGTTTGGATAAACAGCACTGTGAAGGCAACCGGTAAACATCTTCAGTTTGGATAAACAGCACTGTTGCCGTAGAATCAGCCGACCGCGGAGCACCTTCAGTTTGGATAAACAGCACTGCGTCGGGGCCGACTGGTTATCTATCCAAGTCTCGGCCGAGAAGGATTTTCGAATTCTTTTCGACAGAGGTCATCTCACCAGCCTTCTCGGCGAAGTGAGGTGTTACAGTTTATTACATTCGGCACATTGAAAGCCGAAATTTGATATTGAACTTCGCAGAACTAGCAGCCTTGTCTTCAGGCTCTAGGACCCAAAGGCCGAGGCGTGTTCCTTACTCGGCCGCAGTCGCAAGATCAAGAAGTCAGCCGCGCAACACAGCACCACATCCATATTTTACTCACCGGCCGAGCTCGGCCGTCGAGTTGGCACGCCCCGCATTCAACCGAAGGACGTAGTTAGCTCATAGATTACTCGGCCTGCGCGCCACGTAGGCTTTGTAGTTTTTTAGGGTCAACATTTTGGCACGCCCAGTGGGACCTAGTGCTAAACCTTCGAAGTTCATGCCCATTGAAACGCGGTCAGTAACAAAGAAAATGGGAAAATCAGTCGCTACCCACTCGAGTCAGAACCCTGGGGCCGAAGGTTCATTACGCGCACAACCTTCTGTTACTGGAACACCTGAAGCATCGAAAGGTGCACAACCAGAGACGAATGTTGGCGAACTACCTCGAGAACCCCTTGCAAATGTGACAAAGGGAGCCGTGATTGAAGGCTTAGCAGAGGATTGTGAAGAAGACGGTGGTGAGGGGTCCGACCCGCCGACTAGATCGTTTTTTCGTCGAAGACTCGAGGAACAGACCCGGCTATTCGAAAGCACGTTCAGGCAAGGACTAAGAGGGATACTCGAGGAGATACACAGTCAAAGCGCCACGCACACAAGATTACTCGAAGCCGTAGTTAACAATACCCAGCATATTGGTTATTCAGATCGTTCTAGACAATCTATTCCCAACAGCAATTTTGTACCGATAATACCGGCCGAGGGAGGACCTGCTCGGCTCAGAATGGCCGAGCTAGACAACAGAGGTGCCTCAACCAGTCAAACGGAGAATTTCGATTCAAAGGTGGAAACATCTGTCGATATGGTCGAGGTTCAGAGAATGATTGATTCGGCTTTGAAGAAAGGGCCGAAGTTTCCTAAATTTATCCATCCATATCCAACCTACGTGGAAAAGTTTGAATATCCCAAAGGTTTTAAAATCCCGGATTTTAGCCTTTTTGCTGGAGAAACATCTTTGTCCTCCTTGGAGCACGTCGCCCGCTTCACCGCACAATGTGGAGATGTTAATAATGACCTTTATAAGTTGCGGCTATTTAACTTCTCACTCACGGGTTCGGCGTTCGCGTGGTACATCAACCTTCCACCCAATTCCATTCAGAGTTGGGAAGATTTGGTCGAGAGGTTTCATGAGCAGTTCTATCGGCCGGGGATGGAAATGTCAGTCTCTTCGTTGGCCAGGATGGCGCAAGACGTCGACGAGTCGCCGATGGATTACCTTACGAGGTTTAAATCGGCCAGAAACTGGTGCCGAGTGCCCTTACCAGAGGTCGAGTTTGTTCGACTTGCGTTGAACGGTCTAAATGTTGAATACAAGAAGAAATTCCTGGGGGCGAATTTTCGCGATATGTACGAGTTAGCTCAGCACGTCGAACAATATGACTATCTGCTCCGCGAAGAGAGAGCCTTGAGAGCCCCATCTCGAGGAACCGTATATAAAAACCCCTCGGTCAGTTATGCATCGGCCGACTCTGAAGAATACGCTAGCATAGATGCGGCCGAGATAGTAATTGACAAACCTTATATTTGCAAAGCATTGACCCATGTCAATCCTAAGGATGTCAAAGTTCGACCGATAGCAGAAGAAGGCGCTGTGAAAACTACAAAGGTATACACATTCGACATTACTAAAGCCGACGCAATTTTCGATCAATTGCTACTCGCAAAAATTATAAAACTTCGGCCGGGACATAACATCCCCAAGGCCGAAGAGCTGAAAGGGCGGATATATTGCAAGTATCATGACTCGAGCAAACACACGACGAACAACTGCGTCGTATTTCGCGATACTATTCAGAAGTGGATCGACGATGGAAAGCTTAAGTTCCCAGAGAAGAAAATGACGGTTGATACCGATCCTTTCCCTACAACAACGGTGGGTATGGTCGATGCTCATTTGCCTCAAGACAAGGGAAAAGGAAAAGCCGAAACCGTCTCGGCAAGATATATTCCCAGAAAAGAGGCCGAGCCACGGTTTCAGGTCAGGTTGCCCTCGAATCTACCACCTGGAGATTCGACCGGGACAGCAATCGTTGAACCTATGTCGAGTTCAAAAGTCGAGATAGTCCCTGCTCAACGCCACTTAACAACCGATGGCCGACCTCGATTTAAAATCGATTTGTTCTCAAATTCCCCACCTCGAGACTCAACTGGGCCAGCCATTGTTGAACCTATGTCAAGTTCAAAGGTCGAGATCATCCCTGCTCGGCGCTACCTAACAAAGGGTGGCCAGCCTCGACTCAAAATCGATTTGTTCTCGAATTCACCCCCTCGAGATTCAGTCAAGCCGGCCATTGCCAAATCAAGGCCAGGCTCTAGTGTTGCCAAGACCGATGAATCGGCGACTCTGCGTACACAGCGCAAAGCCGATGGTCCAGTTAGACCCCAAGCACAGCCACGACAGGGAGAAAGGTCGCGTTTGCGCTCAGAACCAGCAACGCCTCAAAACACGTCGAGTTCGAGTCCGCGCAATACCGTCTTTAATAGGCTAGGCCCACAAGAGGTCAAATCATCCTCGGTCAGGAGACGACTCGATTTTGATACTCCGTTCTACAATGAAGAGTATTACTCCCGCAATTCTGACAACTCGCGCTCCTCTGCAAGCCGAGGAACCTTTAAACCTCCTGAACCTAAGGACCAACGATGGTATACCTATCATTCGTCTAAAGGGGTGTACACCGCGCTGTCCAAGTCACAGAAACGCCGGCGCCAAAGAATCGATTGCATGGCCCGCCGGCAGGCAGCACAAGAAGCTTCGGCTGCATCAAGCCGTAAATGGCAGCCGAAGGAAAAGGATGCTGATGACGATACCCAGCAAACCCCTACCATTATGAGAGAATTAGCACAAGGCAAGCAGCAGGATGACCAGGCCCTGATGACCACATTTGAGGAGGCAGAAAAACGAATCAAACTTCTTATTCGGCCCGGCGAAATGAAAGCTCGACTGGAGCATTTTAAGAAAGAGGCCGAAGATAAACTTCCTACATTGCCTACACAAGAACCATTGATCAAAGTTCGGCGAAATTTGCATCCACCATTCGTCGGCGAAGCCTTGCAGTACATGCGGGAGTTTCACAAAACTCACTCCGCCAATGATTTATATGGTTTGCCGAAGGCGTGTCAGGACACAATCGACCTAGTTCTAACCTGCCCGGATGCCGAGCGAATCATCCAAACAACTTCCGACCCTGGGATGAAAGCGAGGTTCCAACACATACGGGAAGCCCGAGTTCTTGGGTTCAGTGTCGATCCATACACGGATATCAACTCAAGTGACCTTCCCTTTTCCTTAGAAGATTTGCAATACCTACGATACCACTTCGAGGTATTTTCGGCCGTCTCTCTTTTCGGCCTTACGACCGATGAGATGCGTCGCGTCGAACGCTTGGACGCCTACCTGGATATGAGAAATGCCCGGATAGCATACCAAGAGCAAATCCAGGCTACGGCGCGAATCTCGGAACCGGCACCAGGACCAAAGGTTCTCGACGACAAGGAAGTGACCCGGGAAAAAGACCTTGGGAATAACGACGAGACCCTCGGCGACGCGGAGGAAAACCTGGGGAATGAGGACGGGAACCTCGAGGATGTGGTCTTTACGGATGAAGATGCGAACTTTGAGGGCGAAGATGAGACCCTCAACGACGAGGAAGAAATTCCGGAGGACAAAACTCTCGATGAAGAAGAACCGCTGCAAGTGGAAGATCCTAATTCGAAGGGCCCCTCCATCCTCGATAACATGGAAATTAGCATGGTCCATGTATTATCTGCCGATTTTCAGTCAACACCAACTCAACCAAGTTTCTTAGACGGCGATGTCGTGGCCGAAGAAGCCACACAAGTGGATTTTGTTTCCCTCACCAACCCCGAGCCAGCAACGAAGGATGATCATCTCAAGATAGCTTTG
Organism: Cotoneaster glaucophyllus; assembly: GCA_036320875.1. Lineage (NCBI taxonomy): Eukaryota > Viridiplantae > Streptophyta > Magnoliopsida > Rosales > Rosaceae > Cotoneaster > Cotoneaster glaucophyllus. The sequence continues at coordinate 18,404,344 of CM070072.1, forward strand.
GCCGAATTGTTCCCTCGCTCTTCGGCCGCTGACCTTCGTCACCTAAAACCTCTGTATGTGACGGCTCACATCGAAGGATACCCTGTCTCGAAAATCTTCGTCGATTGTGGGGCCACGGTCAATATCATGCCCGTATCTGTCATGCAGGCTTTGCACCGTTCCCACGACGAACTCATACCGTCAGGCATCACCATGAGCAGCTTCGTTGGGGATAAATCTCGGACTAAAGGGGTACTACCATTAGAAGTAAGCATCGCTGGTCGCAACCACATGACCGCCTTCTTCATAGTTGATTCGCAGACCGAGTACAATGCCTTGCTCGGCCGCGACTGGATTCATCAAACCAGTTGTATCCCGTCTTCGTTATACCAAGTCCTTGTCTTTTGGGATGGTAAATCAGTCGTCGTACATTCGGCCGACCATCGGCCCTTCGAGGCCAACATGGTCCAAGCACGATACTATGACGATCATGTTGGCTACATTACGTTACAGGGCCTCAACGAAGAAGGACGACCCACCCGCATTTCTGTTCAGAAAGCCGTCGAAGTTGGCGCCGAAACTGTCTATCAGGATTCGGCGAGACTCGGACTGGCTAACCTTATCATCGATCCTGATGTCTGACACCACTTCGACCCGACGCCGAGCCGCGGTTTCATCAATTATGGAACGACTCTTCGCCCACAAGTCGAGGAGTTGATAGCCCAAAAGGAAAAGCTGGCCGCGGTTTCATCAATTATCAAACAAGCAGTCGTGATTGCCGCAGCTGCGGCCAAGAAGAAGGAAGCGCACTCCAAAAAAACTGATGCCGTCGTGCCTGCTCGGCCGAGCAACGTAATAGGATGGCGAGAATGGCCGGGCTCAACGCCAGGACATGACCACTAGCCAGAGCCTCGGCCACAGGCATATTCTCGACCAAGCACTTGATCGATTTGGTACAACAGATGAACTTGTTGTACCAATAAAATAGAAAGGCCTCATGTTCTCCGCGGCGAGGCCTTTCCTCTCCTCGACCAGCGAAATGGACGATAAGGGTGCTGTAGTTGAAGAAGTTCTTGTGTAATTTTTGAACTTCCTCCTTCGAGGGCTCTTGACCGCTCCGTCTCAGCGTCTCAACAGCCCGAACATCGAATAGGGCTTTGAGGTCCAGATTCGACGAGCATCCAAAAAGGGCAGCATCGACGGGAAGACCGGATGGTGAGGTCCCAAGAATGGCCGAGATGTCGAGGACGGTGGGGCCGATAGGTCCAAGAGGGAGGACCATGGTATTTGTGGCCGAGCACCAGAAGCACAACGCCGCCATCAGAAGATCCTTGTCCATAACAATCTCCACTGTGGAAAGCCGGATAGCGTCATAGATCCCAAGCGCCCTCCATTCTTGGCCGAAGAACTTCTCCATGCGGTCGACCCAGGCAGCCCAGGTCGTAGTAGTCGAAGGCCAAGCGCCTTGAGGTTTCGACGCCTCCCATTTCGACCACTCGAAGCCTCGGCGCAGAGGTGCTAGGCATTGATCCTTCAGAAGATCGATGATTGTAGAAGGCACCGATTTCTTGAACAGGGGTCCAAGAATTTGATGGGACGTGCTGGAATCGTCCTCAAACCGGATGGCTTTGATTGAGCAATGATCGATGACGTCCTTATGAGCAGTGCACTCTCCAGAGAGCTTGGTGATGAAGGAGGCCATGGTTGATGAAGAAAGGTTGGAGATGAGTTTCTGGGAATTCAAGAATGGCGAGTCTTGAGTTTCTGGAAATTCGAGAGCGAAAGAGTGAGAAATCTGGAAAGCGTGAAAATTGAAATAAATAGAAGGGGGTATTTATAGGCGTTTGGTTAGAAGATCAATCGGTCTGACTTTGAAATTTGAAATCACCCAATCAGAAAGACTGTGCACCATGATTTGTTTCAGAAAATCCAGGTGAAAGGACCAAGAATCTCGCAGAACTGACAGCGTATCGCATGGTTTGAGGGCGCACGATTGCGTGCGACGGCGAAAGTTAAGGCAACGAGACGTTTCGGCGACTGCGTGCGCCCAGAGTCATGATCAGACTGTTAGGCTAACTGAGGACTGACGTGTGGCGAGTTAGGGAAGCATTCGAGGGAGTCATTATTGCTCGCAATAAATGGGTATGGCGCAGTGTCTAGGAAGACTCATCGATCATCTCGAAAGGAGTAACGACATGTCGCTTCTTCAAGGCCGAGACTCGACTATAGACTTTAGGTCGACGACCTCAGAAGCGAGGGGGCACTGTTTAGGCCCAAAAAATGACATTGGGCCGAGCTCGGATTATTCTCGGCCCAGGAGCCGGGCGAAGGAAGTGGGCCAATACCTATGGACCGCGGATTGAAGGAAGACTTAGCGTGCGAAGGAGACCGAGACCTATTAGGAAACAAAGTCCCTGGGCACAGTGAATCGAGCTCGCGATAAGGGAAGATTCAGAATCCTAGTTTGAGTAGGATTGGCCGAGATAAGGTTAGATTGGTATCGGCTGAAGAAGAGTTGGATTAGAATTAGGATTTCTGTCCAAAGAGGATTCGGAGGCCCTGCGCTACTATAAATAGGGAGAGGGAGCATAACATTAAGCTCTCTCCAATTCAACACACAAATCTGCCCTGCGCAAACCCTCTCAACCTTTTGAGAATTTTACTTTCTTGTCCGCCAACACATCTTCAGTTTGGATAAACAGCACTGTGAAGGCAACCGGTAAACATCTTCAGTTTGGATAAACAGCACTGTTGCCGTAGAATCAGCCGACCGCGGAGCACCTTCAGTTTGGATAAACAGCACTGCGTCGGGGCCGACTGGTTATCTATCCAAGTCTCGGCCGAGAAGGATTTTCGAATTCTTTTCGACAGAGGTCATCTCACCAGCCTTCTCGGCGAAGTGAGGTGTTACAGTTTATTACATTCGGCACATTGAAAGCCGAAATTTGATATTGAACTTCGCAGAACTAGCAGCCTTGTCTTCAGGCTCTAGGACCCAAAGGCCGAGGCGTGTTCCTTACTCGGCCGCAGTCGCAAGATCAAGAAGTCAGCCGCGCAACACAGCACCACATCCATATTTTACTCACCGGCCGAGCTCGGCCGTCGAGTTGGCACGCCCCGCATTCAACCGAAGGACGTAGTTAGCTCATAGATTACTCGGCCTGCGCGCCACGTAGGCTTTGTAGTTTTTTAGGGTCAACAATATGATTAAATTGCGAAGATTCCCCAGGTCCAAGTTTCAGGTTGCATCCAAGTTTTCACCCGCAAAGCCAATGAACAAGTACACATAGAAAATGTTGAGAGTTCTATTTGTTCCCGTAAAAACTAATATTATAAGATGGAATCCAATCTATTTTATTGATTTAGATAAAAAATTTAGGGTTTTTTTTTTTATCACAAATGGTCTCTGAAATTGATCCACTCCATCAAGATTGTCCATAAAATTGAAAATCAATAATGTAGTCCCTGAAAATAGGTGCCGCAAATCAATGTGATCACTTCGTCACAATTCCGTAAAAAATTCTGTTATGTGATGATGTGGCTCATAACTAGGCCCCACAAATATAATTAAATATTATCATTTGAAATTAAAAATATTTAAATATTTAAAAAAAAACTATTTTTATTTTTGTATAATCGAAAACTTAAAAATAAATAAAAGAAAAGATGAACATACATCTTCTTCCCCTCCCCAATCCAAAACCTTCATTGCCTTTTAAAGCTTTCGGGATTTTAGAAATCCTTCACATTTTGGATTGACTTTCGCTGCTAGTCCACCACAGCACATGATCAACCCCCAATTTGGTTGGTTGGTTAAACAGTTAACATCAACATCGTCTTTTCTTGGGCTTCAGCTCCGGTAGCTTCCATTCTTTCACCACAACCATCACCTTCTCTTCCTCATCCTAACTCGCTGACAACAACTCACCATCCTCAACCAAGTATGTCCCACCCAGACTTAATCCTGACTCGTCGAACTCGATCCGTGGTGGAGTCGAATCCCAGACCCAACGCAACTGAGTTTTTCCATTTTTATTTTTATTTTTTGTTTTTAATTATATAAACATAATTTTTTTAATTATTTACATATTTTTAGTTTCACATGGTAATATTTAATTAGATTTGTGGGACTCACTTATTGGCCACGTCAGTACATAACATAATTTTTAACGGAATTATGACTGAAGGACCATATTGATTTGTGACACCCATTTTTAGGGACTACATTGATTGATTTTCAATTTCAATAACCATTTATGATAAAAACCCAAAAATTTATAGTTCAAACGATTAAAAATATTAATTGTATATGATGCCTAGTGTTTAAGTATCCTTCCGAAATTATATTATACTTACACAAAAGCCCAACACAAAAGTTAGTGTTCATTAACAGTAAAGTGACGAAAACACCATCCATACTATTTTCTCTCAATGCGTTTTGTCTCGGCCTTTCTACAGTCAAAGGACAGTTATGCCCTTCTAATTGCACGTGTCAGTCATCGGTGATGGTTTGGCTTTAGTTCTTCTGGACCTCTTTTTGCTTTCCACTTTCCTCTCTCGTTCGTTTTTCGTAGTCCTTTTCTTATTGACTATCTGGACAAATTAGTAAGAGAAGCTTTCATGGGAATAAGCACGTTAATCGATACTTAATTAATAATTCAATCATCAACAACCACATTATTTGGTTTACACAATTTGACTTAAAAATTTGGTATTTCTAGCATTACTCTTTTTAATGCATTGTGCAAGGGAGATACTTTATATCATGCACATCCTAAAAATTTCTTATGTTTTTTGTTTTTACTTTGCATAAAGTAATGACTTATATGTTATTCATGTTTACTGTGCACGAAGTAATGACTTACATGTTATTCATGTAATCGTCAATCAACATGAGATTTTGGGTGCAAGTTCCTACCTAAAGTCCATGAACCATAGTACGCCATGCTACTCTTTTATTATTTTGGAGCATAAATTTTCACTCAAATCAAAGGGCATGTAGGCATACTCAATTGAAGGTGAGGAAGGTGAGGTTCTGGTCATGACAGATGCAAGAAATCCTGCACCAGGTTCAACCAAAGCACCAATTAAAAGGCAAAAAGCTATATAACAATTTTTCCGCTGGTGTTTGTTCTAAAACTTTAATGCATCAGAACCACAAAGGAACCTAAAAGTAGGAACGACCACATTAGGATTAAGCTATAAAAACGATAATCTCTCTCTTTTAGTTTTTACCTATACATGCATAAAGTGTATGTCTAAATTTCATGTTATATCTACAAAGAGTAAAGCAAGTACAACTCATCTAACCAGAAGAGTTTGAAATGGCAGCCAACCATGCAAAGAAGTTCTCCATAAAAAAGAATGCAAAGAGAAGGATTTCTCAATGACAGACATCTTTTGCTCAGAATTTTTCTTGTCAAACATTTTATTTAGTAGAAAAAGTCTACCAAGCAAGCAACATAATTGTTTTTCGCAGGCATTTCATTAAATTATACACATCAAACAAAAAATAAAATGTCATACAAAGCAAATATAGGACTTACCGCTTCCAGTTGCCATAGAAATCAAGTAGTCACTTCCGTTTTCTATGTTTATCTGGATAACTTTCTTTCCGTATAGAGTACCCATAATTTCTATCTGAAACATAAAAAAGAAAAGAGACAATTAAAACATGAAAATATAGAGCAGGGACGAAGAGAAAAGGTTTTCCCCGAAAAATCTGACCATACCAATTTGATCTCAATTGTAAGTGGGAAGTGTGCAAAGAGAGACGAACAACAATATGAAATACAGAGGAATTAAATTAAATTCCAGTAAACTCCCAAAACAATTATATGGCATAGATGAACTTAAATGAAATCAGTATAAAGTGGAGAAAGGAAACCGACTTCACTCACACAATCACCATAGAGAAATAACCAATCCTTGTTCATAAATCTGCAAGATGAAAAAAAACATAACTACGTACTAATCTTAGAACTAAATTGTCTGATCCATTGAAAAAAGGGAAAGAATGAAAAGAGTGTGGTGATTGAAAGCAGCCATAGTATACTACAATTGCACCCCATTTACAATTCAAAATCAATAACTTTTCACACAATCAAGATAAATATGAAAAAATGCACACGTTTTGGGCATCTACCTACTGTATTCTGAGACATTTATGGTCCGATTGAAAAAGATATGGACACAACGGATTACTTGATTTAGTTATGGTGGACATGCATGAATTTTGGAAAAAGCCACATTTCTTAGCTTTAGAGTCTACAGTTGACAATCCATTTCTTAGACACCCATTCAAGAGCTTGGCACATAATGAAAAGTGGGTTCCTAATGCTGTAAACATCTTTAAAATGAAACGGTGGGAGAATTTGACTCTAATCTTGTTTTTTTGCAGATTTTTTTCCTTGTTCTTCCATATAGATTCCAAATCTTATAAATTCAACAAAGAACACAACAATTGTTTATTGATTTTCCTCATATTTTCTCACCACCCAAAAAAAAAGTACTAATCGTAGTAGTACATTACACAAAATCCCATTTAATTAACCAAATCAAAAAAACAAAATCCAAGATTCTAAGTTCATAACCAACAACCAATCATTAGGAACAAACCCCATCAAGCCCAAGCTCAAATACAAACGCCACTAACATAATCACCCACAATTCATTACAGTAAACACAAAAGCCGCCAAGAAATTACCTTCAGAAAACTTTTAATCCGAAACCAAGAAATTAACCACCAAGGAATCGCTGTAAAACCACTTACAGAAAACTTTAATCCGATAATAATCTGAAACCAGGGCTCGGCTCAAAATATAAAAAACTTCAAAATTAACCACAAATTATTTATTAGACTATCCGAAAACACAAATCAGACCAAATAGGAAAGAAGAAGAAAACAAAACAATCGGAACCAAACGGCGTCAAAGATGGAAACCAGAGTCATTTGACAAAAACTTCAGGTCCGTCAAGAACTTGAACAAACCCCCAAAAACCAAGAAAAACACAGAAAATCTGACAGAGAGAAGCGGGGAAAATGCTTACCAAATGGTTCCTCAAGGTTAGCGATTTCAGGGGTTTTTGTCTTTTCAGATGTAAAAGAGTGAGTGCGTGTTCTTCCTCATTGCAATATCAGAGAGAGAGAGAGTGATGGAAGGTACCTAAGGACAGAGAAGTAAAGATGGAAAAAATAGTGTGCAGAAAATGGAATAAAAAAAAACATAAATTGAATAAAGAATTGGGGAAATACTCAACGATTTGTGTAAATCCTCACGTTTATTTTTTAGATTGCAGGTTTCAGATAAAGAAATCATACGGAAGCACGGAGGAGGGGGTCTCTACGAAACACGAAAGTGATTAAATGTATTAATTTAAACAACAGAATTCAATTCACACATTACCCCAAAACATTAGTAAAACATAAATAACAACTGGTAATTCAGTAACTCCTTAAGGGCGTGTTTGTTTGACCTTCTTAGGGGGACTGGACTGGACTACACTAACTTGAACAAACCCCCAAAAACCAAGAAAAACACAGAAAATCTGACAGAGAGAAGCGGGGAAAATGCTTACCAAATGGTTCCTCAAGGTTAGCGATTTCAGGGGTTTTTGTCTTTTCAGATGTAAAAGAGTGAGTGCGTGTTCTTCCTCATTGCAATATCAGAGAGAGAGAGAGTGATGGAAGGTACCTAAGGACAGAGAAGTAAAGATGGAAAAAATAGTGTGCAGAAAATGGAATAAAAAAAAACATAAATTGAATAAAGAATTGGGGAAATACTCAACGATTTGTGTAAATCCTCACGTTTATTTTTTAGATTGCAGGTTTCAGATAAAGAAATCATACGGAAGCACGGAGGAGGGGGTCTCTACGAAACACGAAAGTGATTAAATGTATTAATTTAAACAACAGAATTCAATTCACACATTACCCCAAAACATTAGTAAAACATAAATAACAACTGGTAATTCAGTAACTCCTTAAGGGCGTGTTTGTTTGACCTTCTTAGGGGGACTGGACTGGACTACACTAAGTGGGATTATAGTTTGATGTTTGGTAGGGGCAAGGATTAGGTTTAATGGGACTAGCCCTCACTCGCACGGATTAAAGGGCTCGCTAGGAGTTCTTAGCGAACCACCCCAAAAACGTCAGGATTCGTAAGACCTCCTCCCTCGCGTCGTCGTCCTCCTCTTGCGAGAAAGAACCTGGGTCATCGTCCTCCTCCCTCACGTCGTCCTCCTCATCCTCATCTCTGCGTCCTGCTCGCAGTCAGCTGCATCCTGGTCGCCCTCATCTGCATCCTGCTTCTCATCTGCTCCTCTCGTCGTCCGCTCCGTCGTCTTCGCGTAAAAGATCTGCTCGCGATTTGGGTGGTAAGCTTCGATTGTCCCATTTTTTTAGTCGATTTGGGTGGATTTTTTTTCGTCGATTTTGGGTTTGATTTTGTTGGTTTGGGTTTGAGCTTTATTTGATTCTGCAGTGTGTGTGTGTGTCTGTTTGTGGATTTTTTTCGTCGATTTTGGGTTTGATTTTGTTGTTTTGGAATTTGGGGTTTTGAAATTTGGAATTTGGGGTTTGGAATTTGGGGTTTGAAATTTGGAATTTGGGGTTTTCATAAAGCAGTGTGTGTGTGTATGTATGTATGTAGTAGAAATTTCGAATCTGGGGTTTGGAATTTGGGGTTTTCATAAAGCTTGGAATTAGGGGTCTGAAATTGATTAGAAATTTGGAATTTGGGGTTTGAAATTTGGAATTTGGGGCTTCAAATTTGGAATTTGGGGTTCGGAATTTGGGGTTTGAAATTTGGAATTTGGGGTTTTCATAAAGCAGTGTGTGTGTGTATGCAGTGTGTGTGTGTGTGTGTATGTATGTATGTATGCAGTGTGTGTGTGTATGCAGGGTGTGTGTGTATGTATGCAGGGTGTGTGTGTGTGTATGCAGGGTTTGTGTGTGTGTGTGTGTGTGTGTGTGTGTGTATGTATGCTGTGTGTGTGTGTGTGTATGCAGGGTGTGTGCGTGTGTGTGTGTGTGTATATATGTATGCAGGGTGTGTGTGTATGTATGCAGTGTGTGTGTGTATGTGTGCATGTATGTATGCAGTGTGTGTGTGTGTATGCATGTATGCAGTGTGTGTGTGTGTGTATGCAGTGTGTGTGTGTGTGTATGCATGCAGTGTGTGAGTGCTCAGTGTGTGTGTGTGTGCTCAGTGTGTATGTGAGACTGTGTGTGAGTGTGTATGTCCGTGTGTGTGAGTGTGTTGCTGTGAGTGATGAGTGTGTGTGTGAATGTATGTGTGTGTGTGTGAGTGTGTATGTCTGTGTGTGTATGTCCGTGTGTGTGTGAGTGTGTTGCTGTGAGTGATGAGTGTGTGTGAGTGTGTATGTGTGTGTGTGTATGTCCGTGTGTGTGTGAGTGTGTTGCTGTGAGTGATGAGTGTGTGTGTGTGTGAATGTATGTGCTCAGTGTGTGTGTGTGTGTGTGTGTGTGTGTGTTAGTGTGCTCAGTTTGTGTGTGTGAGTGTGTGTGTGTGTGAGTGTGTGTGTGTGTGTGTGTGTGTGTGTGTGTGTGTGTGTGTGTGTGTGTGTGTGTGTGTGTGACTGTGTGAGTGTATGTGTGTGTGTGTGACTGTGTGAGTGTATGTGTGTGTGTGTGACTGTGTGAATGTATGTGCTCAGTGTGTGTGCTCAGTGTGTGCTCAGTGTGTGCTCAGTGTGTGTGAATGTATGTTCTCAGTGTGTGTGTGTGTGTTAGTGTGCTGAGTGTGTGTGCTGAGTGTGTGAGTGTGTGTGTGAGTGTGTGTGTTTGTGTGACTGTGTGAGTGTATGTGCTCAGTGTGTGTGTGTGAGTGTGTGTGTGTGTGTGTTAGTGTGTGTGTGACTGTGTGTGCTCAGTGTGTGTGCTCGGTGTGTGCTCAGTGTGTGTGCTCAGTGTGTGTGTGTGTGTGCTCAGTGTGTATGTGAGACTGTGTGTGAGTGTGTATGTCCGTGTGTGTGAGTGTGTTGCTGTGAGTGATGAGTGTGTGTGTGAATGTATGTGTGTGTGTGTGAGTGTGTATGTCTGTGTGTGTATGTCCGTGTGTGTTAGTGTGTGCTCAGTGTGTGTGTGTGTGCTCAGTGTGTGTGTGTGTGTGTGTGTTAGTGTGTGTGTGTGTGTTAGTGTGTGCTCAGTGTGTGTGTGTGCGCTCAGTGTGTGTGTGTGAGTGTGTGTGTTTCTGTGACTGTGTGAGTGTATGTGCTCAGTGTGTGTGTGTGTGTGTGTGTGTGTGTTAGTGTGTGCTCAGTGTGTGTGTGTGTGTGTGTTAGTGTGTGCTCAGTGTGTGTGTGTGAGTGTGTGTGTTTCTGTGACTGTGTGAGTGTATGTGCTCAGTGTGTGTGTGTGTGTGAGTGTGAGTGTGTGTGTGTGTTAGTGTGTGTGTGTGTGTGTGTGTGTTAGTGTGTGCTCAGTGTGTGTGTGTGTGTGTGTTAGTGTGTGCTCAGTGTGTGTGTGTGAGTGTGTGTGTTTCTGTGACTGTGTGAGTGTATGTGCTCAGTGTGTGTGTGTGTGAGTGTGTGTGTGTGTGTGTGTGTGTGTGTGTTAGTGTGTGTGTGTGTGTGTGTGTGTGTTTTAGTGTGTGTGTGTGTGTTAGTGTGTGCTCAGTATGTGCTCAGTGTGTGTGCTGTGTGTGTGCTCAGTGTATGTGCTGAATGTGTGTGTGTGTTAGTGTGCTGAGTGTGTGTTGCTCAGTGTGTGTGCTCAGTATGTGCTCAATGTGTGTGCTCAGTGTGTGCTCAGTGTGTGTGCTCAGTGTGTGTGCTCAGTATGTGCTCAGTGTGTGTGCTGTGTGTGTGCTCAGTGTATGTGCTGAAGGTGTGTGCGTGTTAGTGTGCTGAGTGTGTGTTGCTCAGTGTGTGTGTGAGTGTGTCCGTGTGTTAGTATGTGTGTGTGAGTGTGAATGTGAATGTGAGTGTGAGTTAGTGTGACTGTGAGTATGTGTGAATGTATGTCCGTGTGTTAGTATGTGTGTGTGAGTGTGAATGTGAGTGTGAGTTAGTGTGATAGCAATGCTCATAAACGGAAGGCTAAGGCTAATGTATGTCCGGTTGTTGGTTGCAGAGAAGAGGACCATAAACGGAAGGCTAAGGCTAAGGCTACTGCATTACAGGTGTCCTTTAATTTCCGTCTTCACATGCAATGCCTAGCAATGATAGCAATGCTCATACTAGTGTTCTTAGACACATGTTTATAGATGTATAAGAGTAGAACATTTTGAATATGATGCCTCGGGTTAATGATAACTTTTTTTTTTTTCAACACCACCTGTATATTTGTTGTCTCAGGTTAATGATAACTTTTTTTTTTCAACACCACCTGTATATTTGTTGCCTCGGGTTAATGATAAATTTTTTTTTTTCCAACACCACCCGTATATTTGATGCCTCGGATTGTGACTTCGCTAGTTACTTTGATCTAGTTCATTTCGTATAATGTCCTTAATTTTATTTTCGTTTTTTTTTTTGTTTGGATAGATATGGATCGAAGGAAGCTTTTATTGATCTTATTGTTAGAGATGTCTTATTTAGAGACAATTTGCATTTGCACGATTCTTGTGTTGATGATGCTACGTGGCAAACAGAGACATGTTGAACGACCCACATTGACTAACCGTTCACTTATTAGACGAGAGATTAGTTTGTGTTATCTGAATGGTATAATAGGGAATACTGATACTGAATGTGTCAACGAATTGAGAATGGATAGAAGGACTTTTGGCATATTATGTGACTTACTTCGTCAAGATGGGAGGGTAAAAACGGATGGTTTGGTGTCTGTAGAGGAGCAGGTGTGTATGACTTTACAAATACTAGCACATCATACTAAGAATCGTAGTGTTGGCAGTAGATTTTATAGGTCGGGAGAGACTATAAGTAGGTATTTCAATAGCGTATTGCAAGGAATTTTGCGATTACAAGGTATCCTACTAAAAGTCCCTCAGCCTGTGCCTATTGATTCTACAGATCCTAGGTGGCGATGTTTTAAGGTACGATCAGAATTTTTTTTCATTTTCCCTAAGCTTTAACTCTTCATTCCCTTTGTATAAATTAACAAAAACATTTTTTTTGTTTTTTTTTTTTAAAGAATTGCTTGGGAGCATTAGATGGAACACACATTGATGTGCATGTACCTAAAAGTGACAAACCAAGATACCGAACAAGAAAGGGTCGAGTCGCAACTAATGTGTTAGGTGTGTGTTCAGGAGATATGCAGTTCATATATGTGTTTCCGGGGTGGGAGGGTTCCGCATCAGACTCTAGAGTCCTACATGATGCAATTGCTAGGCCTAATGGTTTTAAGGTACCAGCGGGTAAGACTATTACTTAGTCTCAACTTTGTAAGTTAGTTCTAGTTCTGTTTGTCAACTACAAAACACTAATAAGGTCTGTTTTTTTTTTATTAGGTTATTATTACCTTGTAGATGGTGGTTATACAAATGGTGAAGGATTCCTTGCACCCTATAGAGGAATACCTTATCATTTATCTGAATGGGAGGGACGAACACCTTCTAATAAGGAAGAATATTTTAACATGAAGCATTCTAAGGCAAGGAATGTAATTGAACGCTGTTTTGGCTTGCTAAAAGGAAGATGGTCGATACTAAGGAGTCCATCTTTCTATCCGATAAGGACACAAGGTCGAATAATTACCGCTTGTTGCCTACTACACAATCTTATTAGGCAAGAGATGTCTGTAGATCCAATGGAGAATTTGCCAATAATAGAAGATGAACAAAATACAGAAGAAGGTGAATATGTTGGTAGTGTTCAAACATCTGACCAGTGGACTGCAAAGAGGAATGACATGGCTCAGGAAATGTATAATGAGTGGAGAGCAATTAGGAACCAGCAACCGAACTAGCTATATGTGTTAATGATAACATTTTATTTTAGTATTCCTTTTTATCATGCATTTGTTACATATTTGCACAATGATTGGATGGTATGCAAATTAATTGGATATTATGCAAGTTGATTGGATATTATGCTACTTGATTGGATATTATGCAAGTTGATTGGATATTATGCTACTTGATTGGATATTATGCAAGTTGATTGGATATTATGCAAATTGATTATTTGTATGGTATTTTCCTTCATTAAAATTTTTTTTGTTTAGGTATGGATAACGAAAATATTTTGAATGCTACTCAATAGTCAAAAGGAAGAAGGCGTAAATGGGAAGCATTTGAGGAAGAAGTATTACTAGGAGTTCTTGAGGATTTTGTTGCTCGGAAGCAACGGTGTGACACCGGTGCTTTCAAACAAGGTACTTTGGTTGAAATAGCAAAAGCTGTCAATGTTTTATGTCCTCATTCAAATATAAAGGCAAATCCACATATTGAGTCCAAGTTGAAGAAATGGAAAAAAACATATAGTATGGTCGTTGACATGATAAACACAAGTGGATTTGCATGGAATGATGTCAAAAAGTGCGTTGAAGTTGACAGTGATGACTCATGGCAAAATTATGTGCAGGTTCATATCCTATTTCATTTATACATTAGTTATATTCTTGCTCCTATATTTGTTACGCATGCTAAATTTTAGTTTTGCTATGTTGATATAATCTTAGAGAAATAAAGAAGCCGATGGATGGAGAAGCAAACCTTTCCCACTGTTTGATAGATTTGCATATATATTTGGAAAAGATCGGGCTACGGGTAATGTAGCCGAAACCCCTGCTCAAATGGTGGAGGAACAAAGTCATGATCATGTTGGTGAAAGTGATATTGGAGGTGAAAATTTTGTTTCTTCAATGAACCAACAAAGCCAACAAAGCACCCCATCTGAAAATAGCCAAAGAAAGAGGAAAAGAGCTGTGGGAAGTTCAAGTGATGGAACCGAGGCAATTATCAGTGGACTGAAAGATTTTTATGTTGAAAGTGGGAAGAGGATGCAAATGGTAACTGAAGCTTTAGTTCAAGGTACTGGAGATCATACTGACATAGCTAATGAACTTGAAGCAATGGGTCTCTCTCCTATGGATCAAATTGATGCATTGTCTCTTATTTTGGATAAACCAAAAAATGTGGGAGTGTTTAGGGCAATCAAACCGGAACTCAAGAAAGTGTTCGTCCAAAGGCTTTTAAGAGACAACGCAACCGGATGAGGATTTTGGCTAATGTTAACATGGATGTATTTTATTAATGTTAACATGGCTAATGTTAACATGGATGTATTTTATTAATCATACAATCTTATGCTATGACTTATAACTTAGCTTTGCACTAGTATTTTGGCTTATGTTAACTAGCCATTTTGTAAATTATGGAGATCTATTTTGGCTAATGTTAACTAATGTTAACTATGATTTTCTAAATTATGGAGATCTTCTTATGTACTTGTATTTGTTGAAGTTGCATGTATTGGGCACTATTATTTTTCTTCTGTTGGGTGATAGAGTTTAAACCAAGCTACATTTGCAAATTAAACCCAATTCTATTAGCAGGTAATAGAAACAAAACAATTGTCAATTTTTTTTAAGATTCATAATATACATGGTAAAAATATGCTACAATTAACCCATATCATGAGATTTGTAGCATTACTCTATTACACAATGGCAAAAATTTGTAGTCCTAGTCTAAGCAAACACAAATCTGGTGAACAGTACTGTTTTTCTTATCCTGCTTCTTAGTCCGAGACTGCACCAAACGCTTCACTAAGTTAGTCCAGCTTAGTCCAGTCTAAGCCAGTCCAGCTTAGTCCCGGCAGCTAGTCCAGTCCAAGACAGTCCTGCGCAACAAACGCACCCTAAATGTCTTTGGCATTCCACAAAGGCAAAAATTAAAAGCCAGAAACTGAATAACCAATACACAAAACAGAGAGCTTTCTACAAATTGGTCCAAAACCCATTTAAAATATGGTAAATATAAATAATTTCGAATAGTTCAAAAGACAATCAAGTAAAATACTATGAACAATTCAATTAAGCTATCTGGATTGAAGCAAAAAGTGAAAATTTCTAGCGAAAACCCATTTCAAAAATCTGGCCAAAATAAGGATAATATTGTTCGAGAAAATTATCCAACTTACTCTTTTTTTATGCAGTGCGGGGATCAAGAAGGTGCGATAGATGGCGGTTCCATCTCCGGTTTGTGCAACTGCTAATTTGGAGTGCTTTGATTCTATCTGGAGTAGTTGTGGATCATTTTTTTTTTTTTTTATCTAGAGCAGTAATTGCGGGATGCTTAATCTAAAAGGTGAAAATTAATTTAAAGTGTGGGTGTTTTCATCCAATGGTCAGAATCATTGTTGAGGTGGAATACTACATTATTACATTGGGGTGTGATATCCATACACCCTATTTTACTTTTCACACCCTTCTAATTTTTGGCCGTCGAATCGGATGAATTGAAGAAGATCAATGGACAGAGATTAACAAGGAGTGTGTGAGAAGTAAATTGAGATGTGTGGATAGCACACCCCTATTACATTTTTTACCCTATTTTTATGGGCAGATATCATTTAGCCTTGTGTACGAAGTGAGGACAGTTTTGAAATTTTAAAATTTTTCACCGTTTTTGCATTCTGACTTTATACATACTAGCCTCTCCGCACGCGCTTATGCGCATGCGAGAAACGTTTTTGCATCACGAGCGCTATGCATCCCAAAGATGTATTGCTTTTGATATTCTTATATCCTAATCAGCGTTAAAGAGCATATCTTTCAGCATACAATTACATTGACGGGTGTTACACATTTTTGAAGATCTTTTTATATTATGTGAAGTCCACATCTGTCATTTGGTATATGAAACCATTCAGCATTATACAAAAAGTTCAAAATTCTATCACCCATTTACATGAAAATTAAAACTCTATAAAAGATGCTAATTACACCATCTGGCAACTCTATAGATGCATCTTTTATGTGCATGCCTCTTTTTCTCCAAAGGCAAGTAAAGAAAAGCTTCCATCATCATGTCTGTAATAGAAAAGAAACATGACATTCAAATGGTGTAGTAAAGGAATGCATACAGTTACAAATATAATACAAATTGCAGAAAAAAAATATACCAAAATATAGTTTCATATAACAAATGACGAATGTGGGTTTGATATAATATAAAAAGATCTTTAAGAATGTGTAATACACGTAATAAGAGGCTAAAAATCTACAACATGACGTGTAGTTTTGGCATAACATAAAAGATCGTTTGGGAAAAATACCAATTAACAGAAACGAAGAAAGCTAATTAATGTATTTATCCTTTATTCTTTATTTGTCCCTCCTCTCTCTCTCTCGCCTTTACGTTGGCTTCTTCAACCACGTCATCCAATCTCAGTTCTCTGTTGACAAATTTCACTGGGGCATAATAGTTAGACAAATTAAACAATGACAGCGATTTTATAAAAAAAAAATTCAGAAAACTGGAGGCAAAAGGATGAAACAAACTTACTCAGAAGAAATGAAAACTAATTTTCCTCTTCTTTCTTGTTTTGCGTTCTAATAAGCTATAGATGCAGCAGGGCAAAATTAAACACAATAACGTTCACTGAGGCATAATATATCATTGCTAGAAAAGGAACCATTCGCTTTTAGGTTTATGGTTTTTCCGTTAAGTGTAACAGAAGCACTGTCTTGGGAAGATCTAGAAACAAAAAGCACACCCCAAATGTTAAAATCCGGAAAAAACTTACCTTTACTTCGATAATGATGACCAAACAAAAACCCTAAACTTTGAGTTGCTATAGAACTTAAAATGACTTTGAATTGCAATCGAACTCCATTAAAGATTCAACTAATTTAGCATCTTTAACTTTCCAAGTAATTGACTAAGCTCAAGTTGATGCAAAGATGAAAATATGTTGTAAATACACTCGCCCAAGATAATTAATTGTAAATGACACTATCCTAAGTTCCAAATTATATTCAAAATTTCAGTTGATTTAATGTACTTTGTTTGACATATATGCACTCACACACAAAAGAATTAAGGTATATTGTTTACAATTTAGAAGATTGTTATTAACATATTGTGTGCTCTAACTATTGGTGTTTGTATGTTTCGTGGTGGGAAACATGAATATTTTAGCTTGTGGTAAAATACAACGTTAGAAAAAGGCCAGAGGAGATATTCGAATTAAAAGTTTCTTAAAATCATCAAAGAAGAACAACACAAATGTTAAAATGAAAAATATAACTTTGTACATCGCTCGTAGGGCCCGTGATTACAACAATTTCCCAAAGTAAGAACATTTGATGGTCATTATTCTTCTTCTTAAATATGACTTATTAATCATCTCCCTGCATTAACGGTCTGGTCTATATAAATGAGTTCTATTTAAGAGATCTGGTCTAGTACTTCATGTTTGTTCTTAGTTGGTGGATTCCTTATCCACTTTTTTTAAATCCTTCTGTTGTTTATAAAAATTGTTTCGTACAAAATAAAAATAAAACTGAAACAAAATAATGTAAAATCTTCTGACATTGAAGCTTGTTAGTCTCCTCACACCCCTGGAAAGTATATTTTGAAACATCTTGGAGATTTTAGAATCATGAATTTGAATTTGGCTATCACTCTTGGAACCATGATATGACAATATTTCTATACTCGAAGATGAAAATTATTTAAGGTGGCTGATTTGTTGTGGTATATGCTGCAACCTGTTCTGATATGTTACATGCCTCTGTTTAATGTCATGTTAGATTTATATGGTACCTTTTCAAACTTCTAATCTGGTTTAGTTTCTTCTTCATTTTCTAATTTTTATTCCTTATTTTTCGTTTGTGCCTTTTATATGCAATTCTATCCTCACTTTAGTTTCCTGTTTTTTTGTTTCATTGTTTTTTCAATACTCTAACTGATTGATCTTTTGATTTCAGTGGAGAAAAGGTTTGAAGCTAAGTGGTGAAGCTGCAGTCGAAAAATGTACTTTAGATGGTGTTAAGGGTTTGCGTGTCATGCTGAGTGCAACTGTTCATGATGTGTTATACTACATGAGTCCCATCTATTGTCCGGACATCATCGACGCGGTAGTGCATACTTGATCGTTTAATTTCATGGTTTGATATTGTTGGGATGATATCATGTTTCACTTTTCTATTACTTTTGCCTGAATTTTTGGATGTGAATGGCATCTTAATTGCACACTTTTTTTCCCACCAGGTATCCAACCAATTAAATCGGTTATATTTGAAATTTCTTCGGAGAAATCCAGGTTACGATGGAAAGGTATGCGGTTAAAAAACATATCACTATATTCTTTAATCATGATTTGTCTATATAAGTTTGGATTTAAATTAAGTGCTTTTGTCTCACATCCGTATAGGTTTCCATATTTGGTCATTCTTTGGGAAGTGTCCTCTCCTATGATATCCTTTGTCATCAGGAGAAGTTTTCCTCCCTGTTTCCAATGGATTGGATGTTCAAAGAACATGCTAGAGACAGAGAACCTTCTCCTGATATCGACAATCAATCTACGTACAACACTCCGGGTAATTTCACTTTTGTAAATAATCAAACTGATGACATTATGGGTTCAACTGATGATGGAAGTGTGAATGCACAACCACCTCTATATCTATTGATACATGAGGATGGAAATGCTGAAGATGCCTCGACGGTTGTTGGTTGCAACACATCAGATTCTAATGAGGTTGTTGCATACTCGAAACAACCACATGGTGATACATTTGTCAATGAATCAGTTGCCAATCAAGCGACATGCTTACATGGGATGGGTTGGATGAAACCAAAAGCATAAACTGTGGAGTCCCGGTTGTTGGTCCTGAGGATGTGGTTGAAGAAGTATGCAAAGAAACGAACAATAAAGACAAAGTAGTCAAATTGCTGAGGGAAGAGGTGAGATTATATAGTTGGATAGGTTATTCTGCCTAGCCTTTTGTGGGCACCATTTATATACAATGCATATATTCAATGAATTCTCTATTTGATGCACTCAAATCCAAAATAGCAGAATTGGAAGCCAAATGCGGTGATAGAGGTCACAATCCAGGGTTGCATCAGGGTGCTCTATGATATTTGGATTACTTATTGTTCATTTTCCATTTAATTTTTGCTTCTATTGTATGAAAGGAGCTCTTAGCGTTCATATACATAATCTGAACAGAAAATGAAGAGGTTCTTGCAACTGTGGCAAAGCAACCCATTTCTGAGGAATTGCCTGTTGTGCCAGATGGCTCACCCAAGAATCATACCCCTTATATCACATATACAAAACTTGAATTCAAGGTGCAAGAAAATTGTCCATTTATTGTATATGCCTCTTCCATTTTGATAGTAGCATGTTCAAAATTTATATTTTGAATTTCACCACTCATTAACTGTAACTCTTCACATTTCAGGTTGATACATTCTTTGCAGTTGGATGGGCTTTTCTTGCCCTTCGTAATATTCGTATTGGGATTGGTAATGGTCGATGATTATGTCTTAATATGCTTTACATGTTGGTGCTTTGCTTACCCAAATTCGTGATTTCTTTCTGTGAACACTAGTAAAAAAAAACACTTTACGTGACGAAGGAGTGCGTCACGCAAAGTCAGAAAAACGTCGCGCAAAAAATTGCCCAACGAACCATCGTAGCGCGCCAAGCGTCATGCTAAGCCTGTGAAAGCAAGGTTTGCGCGACGAAGTCATAATCTACGTCACGCAAAGTAGGTTTGCGTGACGCATCCTACATCACGCGAAGTGGGTTTGCGTGACACATCCTACGTCACACGAAGTGGGTTTGCGTGACGCATCCTACGTCGTCCGAAGTTGGTTTGCGTGACGTAGGGATGCGTCACGCAAACCCACTTCGCGTGACGTAGGATGCGTACTTCGCAGTGATTAAAACCATTTGGAGTTATGTAACCGTAGCCTTTCTTTCTTCGACCAATTTCTTCACAGCGGGATGTCCAATCTGTTCCAGCTTCCATAAGACCGTGGTAGATTGGAATTACTTCATAAACCTCAAGTTACGATACGAAGGATACTGTACTGGTTGCCTAGCCAGCTCCCTCCTTCAGTTAGATTGGCGGGCGCCGGAGCGGAAGATGCGTGAGGGTGTTAACGAGTAGGTGCACAGACTACATCTCTTCTTTTATGTTCTGTGTAAATATGTGTGGTCTTACATGCTGAATGAAATTAGTTATAGATTATCGGAGTCGAGAATGTCTGTAGAATATTTAGTCGAGAATTATAAATAGAAAGAATTTAATTCATTGGATAGTTAATTTAATCTTTCTTTATTCTGGCACATAAATGAAGGGGTTGAAGAGATTATGGCAGATCATGTTCACCAAGAAATAGACCCGAAATTTTATCTTGGTCCATTTGAGGTTGTTCCTTTTATTCGTAACGAAACACATTTTTCTTGTCTCTCGTTTATTTTCTGAACAAATCGAAGAATCTAATGGATCAAACTATTCATTGGCTAACATATGATTTTACTCATTTTTTTCCTTTGTCTATCATTTGATCCACAATAATTATCCTTCTAAAATCTCTCCTCGGACTGAAATGCTGCTGCTTGTCCAATTAGGTTCGACAGATCATCTATATATATATGGTAGGAAGCATAATCAGTAAAATATGGAACGAATATAATACGTGTACGTGTATTATTCGATAACTTTGCTAAAAAATAATCTGAAGACTCGAGCATTTTTTGTATTTTAATATTTATTTAAATTATTATTTTTGTTTCTTAAAAAATATGTTAAAAAAGTGTTTAGAATACATGAATTTTTTTTTGTGTATTATTGACAAATGTGTTAAAATAATTTTTATTTTTTTAGAATACATGAATTTTATGTGTACCATTGACAAATTGTGTTAAAATAATTTTTTTGGTCAGAAAGGAAAACGTTAAAGGTATGCATGTACGTATATTATACGTTGGAGTTTTAAAAATGACACGCTTCAATCCCGATATCCTCAAATATTATGGTAGGCACGTGCTAGCCGAGACGAAGCCATTTTCAAACATGCCTATGAATAAAATTATGTACTTAAAAAGCCGATTTAGACTTAAAACTCAACCAAATTCATAACAAAATGAAGACCAAAGAGCAATAAACAGAAGTATACCCTTAATAAGCCAAGCCGTGCCCGGAGAATGGCCTGAAAATCGAGTTAATCGCCGGAAAACTGGGAGATTTTTCAAGGAAAACTAATGAAAAGGGCTTGAAAACTTTAAGTTTTAACGATAAGAACAAAATAAAGGGTAAAGTGAATAGTACCAGGTTTGATTTTTTAGTGTAAAAATGTGGTTTTTCGTTAAAGTGAACAGTACCGTGGGTTTTTCGTTAAAACTCCCAATTTTTCAGGGGTGTTTTCTGCAATCAAAACATCACCACACGAAATTCTCATCTAAGAATCAGGCTTAGACACACGAGCTCGAGATCAATTTCAACACAATCACCATTTCAATAACCGTTAGGAGTCTGGAAAGGAAGGGAATGAGTGAATCTCACCTGATATGGAAAACTAGAGCTCAAAGCTCTCATGTTCCATGGAAGATCACTGCCCACTGCCCCGATGGTGCATGCAAAGGTTTAGGTAAGCTCCTCTCGTCCCAGGGATTAAGGTTTTGGGGTTGAGAGATTTTCGATTAGTTACAGTTTCGATGAGGAAGAAGGATGGGAGCTCCCGGAGCTCTAGAGAGAGAAATTGATTTTCAGAAAAAATAGGGAGAAAAGTTAGGGGTCACGTGTGAGGGGAAAAATGGAAGATGTGTGGGCCGGGCTTTGTGGGTGATGACACGGCCCAAGGATTTGGGCCAGATTGATAGACCCAACACAAGGCAAGATAGTACTTTACTTTATATTTTTCAAACGGGCTATTACAAAAAACGTGTAATTTTATGAATGATTGAAATGTATATGAAAAATTGAAGTGTTCTTTAAAATATGCTAGTACACGAATTTACTAACTATGTTAGGAAGGGCATCATCGTCTGATTAGATCGTCTCATGCATACCAAAACGAAAACCAAAGCAAACCAAAAAGAAAAGAAATAGGGTTCCTCGTAGAAGAGACGCAGTAACCCTAGCTAGGAAAAGCATTGAATCCCTATATACATAAAATAGAATGGGTTGTTCACCACATGTACCGGTCATCACCCACCACTTCCTGGTGGTAATGGTATGTTGTAATTCCTCATGGTATCATACCCGGAACTCGTATGTTCACCTCCTCCATAGCTAACATTTCCGACGATATTCCACCGAGAAAATACTCGGTCTCTTGTAGATTAGATCCATCATTAACCCACGGATGCATTACCTACACTCTTCTCCGTCCCTCTAGCAACAATGTTCCATTGCCACTTCCTCCATGGTTGGCCTCTTTTTTCCTTTTACTATCAAA
The DNA here is from genome assembly GCA_036320875.1 of Cotoneaster glaucophyllus. Lineage (NCBI taxonomy): Eukaryota > Viridiplantae > Streptophyta > Magnoliopsida > Rosales > Rosaceae > Cotoneaster > Cotoneaster glaucophyllus. The sequence continues at coordinate 18,426,678 of CM070072.1, forward strand.
CACCTCTTTGCAAGCCTAGAACCTTCCTTCACCTGCTTAACATTTGCCTCATTTACAATACAATCATTGAGAAGTTCTGAGCGATCCTGTCTCGATGCAGAAAGAAAATACGTAGCCAAATTTCTCTCTTCTTCTGGCCTGTCAAACAAAAGCGTCTCATTTCCTGTTAGTAGCTCCACGAGTTGATTCACAGGCTGGTTCAATCAGTGAGAGATGGAAGCATTCCCTGAAAGAGTACGGTCTCTCAACGAAAGCTAACAAGTTTCCTAAAAACTCATGAGTTATAACATAGCTTCTGCTTCGTTCCTGGTTGCAGGATGAAGCTGCTACTGTAGATGGTTGCAGCAGGGAGTTAAACCATTTGGAGTTACGTTGGCAATTTTTACTATGACTAATTGCTTCACAGAAAAAGAAGAGCTGATCAGACAAGAGAAACGAAAAGGTGGAAAACTACATTTGTAAAGCAGTCTAAGTTGTATCGTAACGGGATAATACGCCCTCACCAGAGTTATGCCGTCATAATGAGTTAGTCACAAGGCAACGAACTCATTGATGAGTCGCTTTTATACTATATATTTTACCATATTCTTAGTTATAATTTATTGGTTATTTTGGTAGAATTTTATACTTTGGTTTATATTTCCAATGTAGGACATTCAACTCGCTTTGGAGCAAAAAGTGATCAAACAGATGAAATTTGGAGTGATTCTAATTGGAGGAGGTTCCTGAGTCTTTCAAGATGATTGTATCAAAATTCCAGATTTTTCTACCAAGCCGTTTGACCGTGGCAATGAAACGAAGGCCCAGCGCGCAGTTTTTCCAGATTGACGTTTTTGGACGTTTTGGCTATTTTGGAGGTCAAATGGCATATTTTGAGGAAGATTTCTTCTGAGGATTTGTAAGGGACGTCTTCAGCTTTCAAAAGAGACCTTTGGGGACCAAATCGGAGTTGATTTGGTCGGTCAAAAGTGTTATTTTCTGAGAACTCCGAATTTTAGTTTAAATAGGAAACCTTTTATTTTCTGTTTTATCATTTAATTATGTTTCCTAGTTTTATTCCAATACCTTTCAGGGTTTTATTTTGAAGTAGTATAAATAAGGCTTGTTAGCCATTAGGGGAGAAAAACGCAACATTGAGGAGGCACTACTTTGGAGAACTTAGCTAGGTTTTGACGATTTGTATTTCAGGTGTTTTCTATCCTTTTTCTATTTCACTAAAATTCCTTTTGTTTTATGGTTATTCGTAGCTAAGTTCCGTTGGCTAGGGCGACGCCTTGAGCCTTAGCATGAATATGTAGTTTTTATATAATTGCTTATGATATTATACATGCATACTTTGAATTATTAATCACTGTGCTTTAAACTATCTCTATATCTTAATGCTTAGCTACCATTAGGATGTTTAGATAAGTAATTTGATGCAATTCGGTCGGAATGCCACCGGGGAATTGAGTATTGCTTCTTGTGATTGATAGTTGTAATTTCACCTAGGGCGAATGTCACATCTTAGGGGTTGCATGGTTTTCAAAGGGTTTTCACTAGGGGTGGGAGCGGTGCGGTTCGGTGCGGTTTCGAGTGAAACCACAACCAAAACCGAAACATTTTGCGGTGCGGTGCGGTTTTGATGCCAAAACCGCAATGAAACCAAACCGTTTGGTTCGGTTTGGTGCGGTTTCAAACGGTTTCAGTGCGGTTCCAAATCATTATAACCTTAATGGAAATTGAAACAGAAACTCGAGGTATCACTGTAAAAGAACGACAAAGAAAAAACAAGCCTAATTTGTAGAGTAGTTAACTAAAACTTTGGGTGTTAGAGCTACCATGCATGTTACGATTGTAGACAGAAAGAAAGGATTCATGCATTTCAAAAGATTCATTGCTGTTAATTATTTAGATAATTCATAATCTTAGACTGTATCTAATGAGACTATGTTGTATGGAATATGTCTTTGGGTTCCCTTTGGACGTCTGTATCTTCAGAATGTATGCATACAATCCAGAGGCTTATGCCAGTCGTCATCCATTGGGTCAAAACAATTTAAGTACTAGACATTATTTTAAAGAATACATACTCAAGTCATCCATAGGTAAAATGGTTTAAAGTAATTTAGCACCCTAATTGAACTAATTAAAGCGGTCAAAACCGCAAAACCAAACTTAACCTAGTTGAACTAATTAAAACTTTAAACTTTAAAATATAACATTTATTTATTATATGGTGCGGTTTCGATTTTGGTTTCGGTGCAGTTTTGAAAACCCAAAACCGAAACCAAACCGTTTTCTTTGCCGCGGTTCGGTTTCGAAACCGAAACCGTTTCAAAATCGCAAAACCAAACCGTTCGGTGCGGTTCGATTCGATTCGTGTTTCGGTTTCGGTTTTCGGTTCCAAGTGCCCACCCCTAGTTTTGACAAAGCATAATGAGTCATGTATGTTTATATTTGATCTGAATGCCACAGACGGATTGCATGTTTGATATACGTTCTAGCTTGAATGCCACAAGTAGAATATGCATTAGGAAAACCTAACCTTCAAAGTTGCATGGGTAATTCATAAGTAATTGGTAAATCTACATAGGATTGTTAAGGGGACGGCGGAACCCTAGGCTTTTACAATTTGGTTTTCAAAACTCTTTTCTTTTGTAATTTGGTTTTCAAAACTCTTTTCTTTTGTTTTCTTTACTTTGTCATTTTATTTCATTATTTTTAATTAAATTTGTTTTTAATATTTTTGGTCATTAAATCAATCTCTTCTAAACTTTGTTTTCAAATAATTAATTAAGATTTGGTATTTATACAAATTATTCATTCAATCCCTGTGGAAACGACCTTGCTTGAGTTGCTATAGACAACCTTGTACACTTGCAAGTATTTTTATGTGTTTTTATCCCTACTTTTGCAGGTGGTAAAAATACCTATCACTCATCATCATCTTGATTTCCTCATGGGTCGAAATTTGGAGTGTTAGATCACATACATAGTAAATCCTTAATTTAATAGCAAGTCATTAATCACATATATCATAATTAGAGAAGTAGTTAATCGATAACCATTACTTTTTTGAACTAATAATATTATTTACCTTAAGGGGGTGGGGAAGTATCGATAAGCATTACTTGAAGATGAAGCATATAATAGAAGCATATTAAAGGTATAAGGATGAACTGCCTACCCAAGAAGCCATGGACGAAAACCAGGTAAGAGCTTCTATTCACACGAGAACCTTTTACTTTTACTGGTGAGTGGTAATAGGGCTTTCCTGTAAAGAACATATATATTTCTTGTGAGCAGGGACCTTCTTTACCTCGATTTACACCCTAACTGATTTCCACCTATTAAGGGCATCAGCTGGTAACCGTAATATCCCAGTTTAGACTCCAAAGTGGGTTATCCACCACGAATCTGGTTCATCTTTGTGAGGATTTCGGAGATCTGTGAATCAAGTCCGTTCATCGTACATCGTGCGGTCATTTTCGTTAGGTACTGTTTGTCTTCAGTTTTAAATAAAAAAAAATTAAAATGATTTATGACCGCACGATATACGATGAACGGACATGATTCACGGATTCTCAAATCCTCACAAAGAAGATGCGAAGAGGATCCTCATTCATCCCCCATCCTAAGGGCTAGCTTGGAGTAGTTGTGATGTGAAATAAAACGTTGTTTTCAAAGCAGGGGTAAAGCTGCTTCTTCTTTCTGCTGTTTTGGACTCACAATTTTAACAAAAAACTTTTTTTTTTCATTTACCAAACACAACTTTAGCCACAGCTTTTTCAAAAAACTGCTTTTAAAATAATTTTAACAATGCCAAACCAGCCCTAACATATCCTCCTTTTTAAGGGTAGTGTTTGATTCAAATATTATTAATTCTTAATATAACAATATATTTAAACTTATCATAATTAGTTAAGTCCAATTAGCTAGGTTCAAACACGGAAATCCTTCAATCAAGTGAAAACAACTATTAGACTATAGAGTAATTAAGTGTGACTTCGTTTGAATTCTTCAAAACGAATGAAACACGATGATAAAACTCATCGCAATTTACATTGGCCCAGCAGAAAATTAAGTACTTTGGTTGATCAGCTAGTACATTAACTAGCATAATTGATTTCCAATCCCTTATTCGAAGTTTGTGACTAATTCATCTTTTACTTTCAACATATACAGTTTAGAAGTTTACATTCAGTTCTTCATTCAACATACTTCCAGTCTAGTGAGTATTCCAATCCGATACACCAAACAAAACCCTAGTAATGATTGCAACAGCTTTGGCAAGTATAACTGACTAAATAGACTCGACTAGTCATGTCATTTTTTTGAAGAAACGATATATCTACACTAAGAGAGTGGGATAAGCTTTATAATAGGCTTGCCATAATAGTGTGGTTCAAATTCGTCTTTGGCGAGAACGAACCTAAGACCTCTCACAATATTGAAAAGGAATACCACTAGACCGTAGGACTAAGTGACGACTAATCATGTCTTTAAGCATGGACAATGATTTTAATGATTGACCTGGACAAAACAGAAAGAAACTTCTATCAGTAGGCCCTCTAAGACTCATACATCTAGTTTTGAATAGTCACTGGCTGTACTTCTTCACCAAGCCATAAGTCATGGTGGACTCTATCAACCACCTTAATTCCCAGTAATGACTTGTAGACTACGTTTAAATAAGTCATGGTGGACTCTTTCAGCAACCTTGATTCCCAGTAATTAATGACTTATAGAACTACGTTTTGCTTTGCTTCATTAACATGTATAGTTACAGATCCATCTGGAAGATACGTACATTGAGTAAGTCCAAAGTTTCGTAGAGATCGAGGACGTGATAATTACAGTCCCGAGTTGTAATGGTTAGCATATACGTAGATATAGTTAGTGTAGTGTAGGCATACGAGGTAATGTTTTCTTCTCAGACTTACATTGTTTGATGATATTTATTTTATTTTGTCTGATTTTGAAAATGAACCATGTCCACGAAAGAATTAGTAACACGTCATAACTAAGTTATGGCAGGTATCCTCTCCAAGGTTTGCTCAATTAAATTCACAAGTCTCCTCTCCAAGTCGTCCTCCTCCCTACCTCTCCAAGGTTTGCTCAATTAATTCACAAGTCTTCCTCTCCAAGTCTTCCTCCTCCCTACCAATAAAAGGACGAAAACATCTCATTTTTTTTCAACAACAAAAACTTAGAAGCCATGGCCATGAGCAAACAAAAAGTGCTTCTGCAACTTACCATCCTCCTAATAGTAACAGAGGTACTATTAGCAGCAGCCACTTCAGCCCAAACGCAATTAACCTCTCCACCTCTTCCTTCTCCTCCTCCTCCCGGTCAAGTAGAAGTCAAGCCGGGTTGTCAATACATGTGTGGGAATGTTAGCATCCCATATCCATTTGGTACGAAAGAGGGCTGTTACTTAAATGAGGATTTCCTCATTACTTGCAATGTCACAGATTATGATTCCCCAAAACCATTTCTTAGAAAGAGTGAATCGATTGAAGTCACAAACATATCCGTGGATGGGAAGCTTTACATTACCCTAGACACAGCCGCACAATGTTACGAATCAGGTCAGCCAATGGCCGGCTTCACCAATTCTCTCAATCTTTCCAAATTCTTCATATCAAACACCGACAACGTGTTTGTCACAGTTGGTTGTGACACCTATTCGTACATTTTCGGCTACAAAAATGGAACATACGGGTACACTGGTGGGTGCACTACAATATGTGACAGCATTGACTACGTTGTCAATGGTTCCTGCACTGGTATCGGCTGTTGTAAGACACCCATTGCTCAAGGAATGACTTCTTTCGATGTAAGTGCAAGGAGTTATTATAATCATATGAATGTGTCCTCCTTTAATCCTTGCAGCTTTGCCTTCGTTGTCCAAGAGGGCGAGTTCAACTTCAACAGCACTATGTTGTCGTCGAGTTATTTGACATATGCAAAACTTCCGGTGGTACTCGATTGGTCAGTTGGAAATGAGACATGCACCAACGTTGTTGGAAATGAGAATTACGCATGCCAGGGCAACACCACGTGTAATGATTTCGAGAAAGGATACGGGTATAGCTGCAAGTGCAAGGACGGTTACCAAGGGAATCCATACCTAAATGACTGCTACGGTATTTCTATTTCACTTTATTAGTACTACTAATTAAAATAATATGCTTAGTTTCTGAGCATGGGTTATGTTGTTTTTGCAGACATTGATGAATGTAAGGTTCCAGAGCTCAATACATGCAAGCAAAAATGTATAAATACAGAGGGAAACCATACTTGTTCTTGCCACAAGGGGTACCATGGTGATGGTAGAATAAAAGGAGAAGGTTGCACCCCTGATCCGACCTTTGTTATCCAAATTGTCATTGGTAAGCATGCATGCACATATGTACTAACAAGTGATTCAATGCTTTTCTACATGTTTTCGAAGAATCCAAACTTCGTTAGAGATGTGATGAAAATGATGGTCGGCACATATGGTCTAGATAGCAATACATACTCATTTCATTTGGTTGGTTATAAATACGTACCAGGGTTTACAATTAATTTGTTGGATATGTAGGAATCGGCGTAGGCCTCGTTTCCCTATTAATGGGCAGCTCTTGGTTGTATTTCCGATACAAAAGATGGAAGCTCGTGAAGCTAAAGGAGAAATTCTTCAAGCGAAATGGAGGGATCATGCTACATCAGCAACTTTCAGAACGGCAAGGATCCTCTCATGAAACGGCAAAAATCTTCACAACAGGAGAACTTGAGAAGGCCACCAAAAATTATCATGAGACTAGAATCATTGGCAAGGGAGGGTTCGGTACAGTCTACAAGGGAATTTTAGCAGACGGCCGAGTAGTTGCAATCAAGAAGTCCAAAATGGTAGATCAAAGCCAGACAGAGCAATTCATAAATGAAGTGGTCGTATTGTCCCAAATCAACCACAGGAATGTGGTCAAGCTTTTAGGTTGTTGTTTGGAAACCGAGGTCCCCCTACTAGTTTACGAATTTGTCGCCCATGGAACCCTGTTTGAATACATCCATAACACAACCAAATCATCCCAATTGAACGCGCCTTGGGAAATTCGTCTACGGATAGCTACAGAAACTGCTGGAGTGCTGTCATACTTGCACTCTGCAGCTTCTGTTCCTATAATTCACAGAGATATCAAGTCTACAAATATACTCTTAGATGAGAATCTCACAGCCAAGGTGTCTGACTTTGGAGCCTCAAGATTGGTTCCATTGGACGAAGCTCAGTTATCTACAATGGTGCAAGGAACTCTCGGGTATTTAGACCCGGAATACTTGCAGACAAGTCAATTGACTGAGAAAAGCGATGTCTATAGTTTCGGAGTTGTCCTCGTAGAGCTACTAACGAGAAAGAAGGCTCTTTCCTTTGACAAGCCGGAGGAGGAGAGAAATTTGGCAATGTACTTTCTTTCAGCACTGAAAGACGACCGCTTGCTGCAAGTTCTTGATGATTGTATTGTGACTGAGGCAAACGTTGAGCAGCTTAAGGAAGTTTCTAACCTTGCAAAGAGGTGCTTGAGAGTAAAAGGTGAAGAAAGACCAACAATGAAGGAAGTTGCAATGGAACTGGAGGGGCTGAGAAGGATGGTCATGCATCCATGGGTTAATTCCAATTTTGAAGAAACTGAATCCTTGCTTGGAGGAATATCAATGGAAACTATTAGTTATGAAGGAGGTGGCGAATCAAGTTCGGGGTTTCATAATATGGGGAACCACGTTGTATTACCAGTTAGTGATGGGAGATGATCGTGCCAGTGAACAAGTCTGTTTTATTGTGCTTTTTTTGGCTAATGTTCCATGGAGTACTTACGTCTATCATTTAATGTCTTTAATTTCCTTGTTTAGTTAATTTGGAGTAAATGTAATTTTGTAGTGAATGGAAAAAAGTTGCTCTTGATGATTGTATCACATGGAGTTCTTTTTTTACCCTTCTCAAATTACATTCATTGTCTCGTGATGCGCCTTTTTTTTTAACGAACGATATTTATATACACTAGGGAGGTGGATTTAGTTTTACAATAAGCTAACAATAATGTTGTTCAAATACGCATTTGGAGATGTAAAAAAAAATATCACTAGACCGTAGTACCAAACGGCAATGCAGACCTAACTTATAAACGAATGATCAAAATCAAAATTTTATGTAACACCAGGATTACTCTTAAACGAGCATAAAAAATTAACTGACTAAAATTTAAGGGTATTTAGCCATAAATTACTTAAAATTACTGATTAGGCATATATTTGTGGTTTGAACTTATTTTTTATTAATTAGACTTTTCTTGGTATCACATCGGTCCGAGTCTTCTCGCTCCACCCTCACGGTTCAGTCCTCATCTCTTGGGCTGCAATTCATTTTTCTTTTAAGAAACCTCGTCAGTACGATAGAATGTTGATACTATTCAATGTTGGCATATTCCCTCTTTTGTCCTTCATCCAGGATTCCAAAGTTATACTATTCAATATTGGCATATATTCCAATGTGTAAATTTCCCCCTTTTCTCTTCTGCTTGTCCACTCTTGCAGTTCTTAGTTATACTATTCAATGTTGTCATATTCTGTAATTCCAATTTCTTGTACGAATTTTATTCACCCATATGATTTTGTGCGGTTTTTCTTATGAATACGGATTTTTTTGTGAGGATCTTAGAAATTTGTGAATTGTGTCCGTTCATCGTACATCGTGCAGTTATAAATTATTTTAATTTTTTTTTATTTAAAAATTACAAATAAACAGCACCTGAAAAAAAAAACTGATTGTAAGATATATAATGAACGGATACGATCTACGGATATCCATGATCCTCATAAAGAGAATCCATAAAGGATCCTGTTGGTTTTTTTTATAAGAAAACTAATGAAAATGGCTTGAAAACTTTGAGTTTTAACGATAATGACAAAATAAAGAGTAAAGTGAATAGTATCAGAATTGATTTTTTAGTGTAAAAATATAGTTTTTCGTTAAAATAAACAGTACTGAGACCTTTCGTTAAAGTTTTTTTTTTTTTTTTTTTTTTTTTTTTTTTTTTTTGAAAAAACGGATCCTGTTGGTTTTCTTATTGACTTTCTGGACAAATTAGTAAGAGAAGCCTTCACGGGAATAACAAATGGACTGTGATGGGTCTGCAAAGTACTGCTGGAATTAAAGCTTTGATGTGAACAAAAACAAGTGACCAATTTGATTATAATAAAATAAAAACTGCAATGCTATGTTGATAATTCTTTATCATTAATTTAGGAATAACTAATGACTAACTAATACGATAATCAAGCTGCTCAATCAATTCACAATTCTTTCATCCGTCAATAAACGGACCAAATATCTCATTTCAAGTTTGAACACTTGGACAACGAACTAAAATTTGAAGAAGCCTCAATTGAGAGTGTGATAAGCATTCAAAAAATGCTTTTAACACTGATTAAGAGTCAAATGTTTATGCATGGGTTGGGATTTAGTGATATTTTTTTTTTATCCACAATTATCCAAAAAAACATCAACGCTATAAAAGGAACTGTAATTTATGATTTAACAAATCGATGCTTTTAAATTTCAACTGGACAAAGAGACGAAATAAGCAGGCCTATGGATTAGGGGAGTATGAAGAAAAATGCAAAGAAAATCTTTAAACTAATTTTCTAAGTAAAACATAAACTAAATTCCTCATCACTTGTAACGACACAGATTATCACCCTCATAACCATTTCTTACACAAACTAAAATTAAGATTACGAACATATCCGTGGATGGGAAGCTGTATATTACCCAATACGTTGCTTGTAAGTGCTATAACAAATCGATTGTCATCATAGATGACATTAAAAAACAGTCTTCCCTCACTATGCCTAAAATGTCCACCATATTATACATTGACAACAAATTCACAAGCGTTGGTTGTGACAACAAAGGATTCATAATCGGTTGATTGATCCAAGGGTTCAAATAAAAAAGGTAGTCACAAGTCTCAAAATGAGGACTTTAGGATAGCAACTCTCGTTAATCTTATCAGTATCTATTTGATATCGAGGGGTGGGAAAAAATACCGAATATTCCAAATCGAACCGATCTCGAAATTTCTGTACCCAATACCAAACCAATCCTGAAATTTCGGTACGAGTATCAGTCTAATAGATTCATTCGTTTGGTAATCCCAAACCGAACCGAAATATAAAAAAATTATTTAATTTTAAATATATATTTGGAATTGTAACAGCCGTCGGATTTGGTTGAGATTTGATCTCAACAGTGAATACAAATAAAACCCTCACTCAGACTCAGTCACTCTCTCTCTGTCTTCGAATCCGACCACACCCACATCACACAGACCTATCACCTATCTGATCTCTCTCGCGATTCTCTCTCGACTGAGTCTTGACCTATCAGCTATCACCTCTCTGATCTCTCTCTCGACTTCTTCATCCAGTCCACTGTGCACTGATTCTCCCCCAAATCAGATAAATTTTAGAATTAATTTTGGGTTTGAAATTTAATTTAGGGTTCAAATTCTAGATTAGGGTTTGTGAAATTTGTTCATGTTTTAGAATGGATGTTCATGATTCTTGCCCTAATTTAATTTCTATATTTATGTTTATCAATAGGTTAGGCGATCTTTTTGGATGATAAGATGCAGTGGGAAACTCTATGCCACTTGAATAACTGGGAGTTTGGCATTGTTTTCACACTATAAAAGGTGCGAAAAATAATAGGGGAAATATCCTTTCTATACTTTGTCTCAAGCATTTTTGCTAGATTTTTTATGTCAAAACAATTTGTTCTTTCGCCACTAGTCTTGAGAGATAGTTATATCTTTTGCGGATTAACATTAATTTAATGGATATCTGAAGAGAACTGTATGTGCTGCAGTAAAGCTTATTCGGTGACAATTATGTTGTATCATGTTGGTATGGATTGCCCTCTACATGCATAAATAAAGCTTATTTGGTGTCATTTATCTTGTGTCATGACCAAATTCTGTTCTTATGGAATTCGGGTTCTCATGGAATTTGGTTTGGTTTTGTCTGCATTCGTTTTTTGCTTGGTAGTGGGCTCTATCTAACACCAAAACCCCCAAATGGGAATTGTTTCTCTGCAATTTTTGGCTATGGTCACTCTCTATCTAGGCTCTCTCCCTTCAACTCGTCTCTGTATTTTTTTTTTGTTTCAGTTTCCTGAAGCAAGTTTTTATTATGGTCTAGTACTGCAATTTTTTGGGATTACAAATGGAATTTCAATCTAAAAGGCTAAATTTTAGCCCAAAAAGTCCAATATGTCAAATTTCAGCCCAATAGCCCAAAAGCTCAAAATCAAAATTTACTCCCGATTTTTCCCGAAATTCCGAAAATATTTCGAGATTCCCGAAATTTGATTTGGAATTGGTCTTGAAATTCCCTTCCCGAAAATTTTTGGTTTAGGATTCGGGATAGTAGTTTTGGTTCGGTATCCCATACCGAAGAAGCAATGATATCTGACAAGCACATTTGGATAAAATGATTTTAAATAAAAAATTTAACCTAATGATCATATTATAAGTTGGCCTGCAATAACTAAATTAGCGAGTTTAGCATCTCATGACCTATAAATATATGCATTTAAAACCGAAACAAGATTCAAACCATCCCTCTTCTGTAATGTTTATTTCTTTATTCAATATATAAGATCAAAACAACCCTAAAAGAAACGAAGAAATGGTTGCCATTGCTAAACAGTCCTCGCAAAGTTGTACGTGCAATCCAATATATTACGCAATTCGTTCAATTCCCGAACCTAATAAATAAATATAGGGCAAAAGACTGTTTACTACCCTCATGTTTCATGGTTTTCAACATTTAGTACATCAATTTTTTTTCATCCCAGAGTCATACCTAAAGTGCAAATTTTGGGACGGTCTCATACATCCGTTAGTCAAACTGTTAAGTTTCCAGTTAAGTGATGACGTGGTGCCCATGTGAACAATGACTGAACGCCACATGTCATCCACGTGGAAATTAAAAATAAATTATTTATAAAATAAAATAAAATAATTAATTAACTAATTAAAATAAAAAAAATTAAATAAATAAATAAATAAATAAATAACCCCTTCTTCCCCAAATCCCACCCATGCCCAACCTCCCACCCTCCCATCACCCACCCCTTCGTCTTCCCCAAATCCCACGCTCCCAGTTCCCCTTCGTCTTCCCCACCCTCCACCCCCTCCATGGCTCCACTCCTCCATCCCCTTCACCCCTACCCACCGACACCCTTCCTTTCCCTGATACCCACACAGCATAACCCATTTCATCCCCAATTTTATCAAGACACCCACCACCCAATTTTATCAAGCTCTGCCATTTCCGACACCAATCTCACCACGCACACATGAACCCTCCGATGTTTGAGTCCGACGGCGCCAACCTCTCCCTCCCTCCTCTTCCCCCGTCGTCCGCTCCCTCGACCTCCCCAGCGCCAACCCAGAAGAAGAACAAAAAGAAAAACCCAAAAGAAGAAGAAGAAAAAGGAGGAGGAAGAAGAAAAGAGAAAAAAAAAAAAAAAAAAAAAAAAAAAAACTGAATCTGCAACCCAGAACAAGGAGGAAGAAGAAGGAGAAGAAAAAAAAAACGAAATCTGCAACCCAGATTCGGAGGAGGAAGAAGAAGAAGAAGAAGAAGAAGGAGAAGGAAGAAGGAGGAAGAAGAAAAAATAAAAAAAATAAAAAAAACCGAATCTGCAACCCAGATTCGGAGGAAGAAGAAGAAAAAAAAAAAAAGATGATTTTTTTTTTCAAAAACTTTTGGCGGGAAAAAATGTAGGTATATGGTTGTGGGAAAAAAAAATTTGGGCGGGAAAATGTTTTTGTGAACCCCTAAAAAAAAAAATCCACGTGGCGCCTAGTCATTGTCCACATAGGCGCCACGTCACAGTTAACGGGAGACTTAACAGTTTGACTAACGGATGTATGAAACTGTCCCAAAATTTACACTTCAGGTATGACTCTAGGACGAAAAAAAATTGATGTACTAAATGTTGAAAACCATGAAACATGAGGGTAGTAAACATTCTTTTGCCCATAAATATAATTCAAACTTGGCTAAACCACTTTGGGCTGGGCCTTTTGCCAAACAAACCTGGGATTTAAGTCTGTTTTACTATGGGCCGAACCCATAATCTTACAGCCCAACTCCATTATTTTGGACTCAAACACACTCATATAAAGATATACGTGTAAATTGTAGATATGGTCTCAACTTTAACTTAATTGGAACAATGGTTCCTTAACTTATGAAAACGTGAATTATGGTCATTTTCGTCAATTTCGTTAAAACTTCCGTCAAAATGAGTCACATGTCATGCACGTGAGGCTGAATCAAGTGGCAAATATGGAAAATCAAACACTACTAGAAATTTGGCTATAAGCCACCTTTTTCATTGGTGGCTATTGTCAAGTGTTGCCACTCACATTGGTGGCAAACCTCTATGGCCACCAAGCACCCACTAAACTAGAGAGTGTGACTTATGTAGAGGATTCTATTGTAACAATGGCTACCAATATTGCATTGGTGCCTTTCCTGCAGTGCCACCCTAATTCACATCGGTGGCAAAGTTGCAAAATAATATTAAAAAAAAGGATGCCCTGTGTGGGCACCCAAATTGGAGTATCATATTTCTTTTTTCTATTTTTGGTGAGAAAACAAATTGTAATATGATTAAAATATAAGAATACATCTATAAATTTGCATAATTGATATTTTATATAATTTTGTACAAATGTTGGAACCAAACTTTAAAAAGTCTTCGAACCCCTTGTTCCCAAGAGCTTAATCATCTCAATAACTTGAATCTGATCATCAGCTGCAGCCTGCACCCAAAATCAAACCCATAAATTTCATAAGAATAACGTTAACTCAAGTCCAACTGAAAGTGATTAGAGTTGAGGACAATACTGAGATATGATCATATAAATACCTGGGAAAAGTAGATTTTCAAGGGGCTTGCAGTCATAATTTACCATACAAAAATCTCCACAAATTCACTGCAACCCTTCTACAAAACGAAGCAAATAGAAGAACAAATTCAAAACAGTAGGATTTAGAGAATTTAATCGAGAATGATTACACCTACAACTCTGATACACAAACAATCTAAGAACTAAGTTAACACCTGCAATCTCAAGAGGTCCTAATTTACTTTTAAATTCTACCTAGCATCCATACCACATTACACTTCATGTGCGGCCTACAATAATAGAAAATATCAAAAATTCTAGAAAACAAACACTAATCTGTTAGAGCTTCAACTAATACAAATTAGAAACACCTAAACTCGCTTGCCTTCATTATTTACTTTGTATCTTAAGAATAATTACTAAATAGTTCAAATATTAAACGTTCGCAATCAAAAAGATTAAACACCTCAATCATTACTAATAGACATTTTCACCAAATTCATGATTGCAAGATCCTTACTATAGTATGTCTTGACAACAAATTCAATGATCATATTATCCTCGACTCGAAATGACACCAATTTCACAAAATCGAACTGCATACTGTTTATAAAATGACATCAACCACATGCATGCCATCTTTTCTCATTGCAATATCTATCATATCATGTATTCCAGAAATCATTTTGGTAAAAAATATAAAGCCAAAAAACAGGTGGAAATTAAGGCTTACATGGTGAAGATTTGTCTTCCTGTGATACCATCTGAGTATATAATCGTGTTCCCACCTTCATCTTTAGTGAAGCCAATTTTCCAAGAAAAATGAAAGGGATATTTCATAAACATGATAAAACGCTTCAAAAGGCAAAGAAATGAAATCAATTTATGGAAAAGAGACCAAGATTTTAACTTGAGGACAATGGCGACATTATCTATATCAATAGGTCTTTCCAGCTTTTGCCCTAGTCATGCATATCAAAGAAAAAAAAGGGAGAAAATCATCCAAATATATAAGACTTTCAATTTACTTGCATCCCAAATTAGGATTCCAACATCACAATAATTCTGAAAATTCTGGTTCCAACATCCCATAAATTAACCGAAAAAAGAATTAAGAGAGAGGGAGGAATAATGCATACCAAGGAAGAGAAAAAGTTGGAACAGATCAAGGTGTTTGGGGATTGAAGTGAATTGGTATCTGGGTCTGTTTTGTTTTTTCTTGAAGTTTTAGTAATTTTTATGCACCATCCATTTGTATTTATAGTAATTACCTGCACAAATCTCAATCATCTAACAATCTATCACTATACACATAAAGTTCATACAAAATGGCACACTGTGGCCTCTCTTTGGTCAGCAACAGTTTTAGGCAAATTCAAGAATTTTCATAGACAAATTGCAGAAATAAATTAAACGAACAAATTAAGAGGGGGGAAATAATGCATACCAAGGAAGAGAAAAAGCTGGAACCGACCTTGCCATGGTATATAGGCATCTCAATTTTCAACACCAAATGCCTTTCTCAAATCTAAACCTCCCTCTCTAGTCCTCCCTCCCATCCCAAAGTCCTCTCACCAACACATCACATAGTAACATGAAATCAAGTTATTCATGATTACTCAAATGGCAAGTTGGGTGAGTGACTATAAATTCTCAAGGCATCTAGTGACCAAGAGAATGCCACTCACTCTTACCTTCAAAAATTACCATGTTAGGTTACTGTAAAAATTATGATCCACTTTTATCATATTTATTAAACTCTAAATAAAAGATTATGAAACATTGTGCTATTTACATGCACCAACATGCAGGAAAAACATATGGTTTCATATTCCAAGAGAAAATAAGTTAAGGAAAAACCTCAACACTTAACCAGAGAACACTATTTGACAACAAAAGAAAATGAAATGCCTTATCTTTGAGAAAAATTGATAGCATGAATGTTCTTGATCCTTAATAAAAAAAAAGGAACTAAAGTTAACTAAATCACATACCTTAATTCAGTAGTTACATGATCGATTAACTTAAATAAATATATGGTTGAATTCATAATTAAGCTTTAATTAGTCACTCAAGCTTTTAAACCTCTGTAAAAGCTTTAAGCAATCTTAAATACTTTCATTTTCAAACCTTTTTCGTCTCTGTACATTGATCTAAACAAAACTTTAATTAAGCATTCAAGCTTTTAAACCTATGCAAAACCCTTAAGTAATGTTAAATACTTTGCTTTTGAAAGCTTTTTGGTTTCTGGACATTGATTTAAACCAATAACGAAAACAACTCTCAAAACTAATTGGAAAACAAATTGAGTCTCTTTTGTTATAGAACGATTAGAATCTGAAACCACAACACATACCAATCAGAAGCATAGCGAAAAACGACATTAACTCAACGCACAACGCATTAAATCAAGACACAACCAAATTATCAAGGTTTCTTTCAAACGAATACAATTTTGCAGCAAAAAATTATGCACACAATAAACCAATTTGTTATAGCCAGCATAAACACAACAGAGAACCAAATTGGCACAGTTTGTTTTCAAACAAATATAATTGGGAAGTAAAAAATTACAGAGAAAGAACTAATTTTCAGGGTTTCTTTCAAACACATACAAACTGAGAATTGAAAATTACAGGTAGCTTTTTTAAAACATACCCAAGTTCAATATAATTTCTTTGTTAATAATCTGAGCAGCATGCGATTAGTCATAAATTTCACAAAAAAGTTGTCCCAACCTGCAGATTCGCAGCAAACCCAAAAACAAAGACCTCAAATTTCTTGGCCTAGAGATAGCAAAATTAGGATAAAACATTGAAACCGAAAACGAAACCGAAGTAAAAACCCATATGTTAATCTAATATCACAAAGATAGAGTTTCCAAGTTTCAGACCCAGTAGAAAATAAAAAATGTCGCCATAAATCAAAATTGAAGAATTCAAACTTGGAATCGAAGAATTTCGCAATCCCAGAAGTTGAATTTAACCACAAAAAATAGAGATAAATTGAATAATATGAATAAGAAATAACATGGAGAAGGGGCTGAAAGGGAAGCTTTGATTAGGGTTGAAGGCCATGACTTTACCCAGATTGACTTGAATCTGCTGCCGAGGGGTCTTCATTGCTGCGACCCTGTCCATGAACTTGCTGCAACTGCTTTTCGTCTTCTCCTCCCTCCCTCCTCTCTGCAAGCCGCATGCCTTCCCTTCACCGAATCTATCTCTCTCTCTCTCTCTCTCTCCCTCGCCCTCTATCTCTCATCCTCTTTATAAACCGCATGCATTCCCCTCACCAAATCCCACACTGAGTCGTCGATCCCATCGAAAGGGTTAGGGAGGAGGTGAGGAGTTGAGCTCAGGGAGGGGATAGAGAGAGAGAGAGAGAGAGAGAGAGAGAGAGAGAGAGAGAGAGAGAGAGAGAGAGAGAGAGAGAGAGAGAGAGAGAGAAAAAAAAAAAAGAACGGCTGGGTTGAAATTTAGGGTTGTCTTAACTTTGTATTTATTTGGGGGTTAAAGTACTATAGAATAGGATTATTAAATGAAAAAAAAAATATTTTTGACAGTAGAAAAGGAGAAGAAGATTGAAAAAGAAATTAAAAAACAGGTTCCAAAGTTGAAAAAACATGTAAAAATCTATGGTGTAATTTTAAGAAATAAAGTTAGTTAATAGACACCAATCATTGGTGGTTGATTTTTGAAAGCCACTGATATTAGTGGCAATCCACTGTAAAGGCACCAAAAAAATAGTAAGAGTGGGTGCTTTATATCTATGGCCACCAATTGCAAAGGGTGTGCAAAAAATGGTGTGCAATGATCATAATTCTAGTAGTGAAATAAGAAAAATTGTATCAATGATCCCTCAACTTTAATCCAACTGGAGAAATGGTACCTCAACTTTAACCCAATTGGAGCAATGGCCTCTCAACTTTAACCCAATTGTAGCTAGGGCTGGTTCGGTATGGGATCCCGAATCCCAAACCGATCATTTTTGGGATGAAAATTTGAATCCCGATCCCAAACCGAAATTTTGGTAATACCGAATTTTGGAATTTTCGAAATAAATTCGGGATTTCGGTATGGTTTCGGGATTTTAGTAGGGCAGAAATTTGGCCTTTTGTTAATGGAAGAAGCTGATAAATTCAATTCAAACCTGTAGATCGAGCATGCAAAGCAGAAAAGAGATCGAGCATGCAAAGCAGAAAAGAAATCGAACATGCAAAAGCAGAAATCAACCATGGAAATCCAGAAATCCAAATCAACCAAATCCACATAAAATTAATCTAGAAATCCCCAGAAAACTAATCAAGAAATCCAAATCCAAATCCAAACAATCAAAAGCTCTAAATTGTAAATCCTTAATTTGTAAATCCTCATTCGAACCCTAATTCAGAGAAAGCTTCAGAAAGGATAGAGAAGGAGATGGATCGATACTAGAGACGAGAGAACTTCAAAGATTCGAGAGAGCTTTCGGCAGTAGTAGCTCCTTCCTCTCTTTGCTTCTCAACACGAAGACGTCGAATAGTGATGCTCCATCCTCTCTCTGCTCCTTCCTCTCTCTGCTCTTTCCTCCTTCTGTTCGTGGGAGCCAAAGGGCTCCTTCTTTTGAGTTTGGAAGTGGGAAATTGGGAACCGAAAAGCAATTGAATTGTGTGCCCTTACTTTTCTTTTTCTTTTTTTAATATTATTTTGTGCCTTCTATTTCTGTTAGTGGGAGCCAAAAGGCTCCTACTTTTGAGTTGGAAAGTGACCGAAACCCAAAAGTCAATAGGATACATAGGTATTTTTCGGGATTTCGGGAATACCAAACAAATGGGATTTGGAAACCAATCCCATACCGAAAATTTCGGTATTTTTCGGGATGGGATTACCGAACATTGGGATGGTTTTGGTTTGGGATTTTTCGGTTTGGGTTTGGGACTTTTTCGGTTTGGTTTGGGATTTTTGGGAATTTTTTCCAGCCCTAATTGTAGCAATGGTCATTCCAACAAAACTCATTTTGATAGAATTTTGACGGAGTTGACAAAAAGGATCATAGATACACGTTTTGATGAGTTGGGAGACCAATGCCAATGAATTTTTAGTTGAGGAACTATTCCTCAAATTTGATTAAAGTTGAAAGAACATTGCTATAATTTAACTCAAGATATACCTATGGTGATGAGGTAAATGAGGCTGTTGGCGGCACCAAAAACAGAACAAAAATGGTGAAGCTTGAATGCATGGGTGAATAATAGGTGATATGTGACAGGAAAACAACTAAACGAAAGCTGAGGAAGACGACAAATGGAGTGTATCTCATGGCCTTGCTCTCTTCATGTCTCTCTGTGTGCTATGCTATCAATTGGATTCATGCTTATCTATATAATTAATTAATTAATGAAGTTGGTGAGGCAAACGTATGGGAGCTCGTCATCATTTGTGACTTCTACTTTAAACTTTCTCATTATATGATTAAATTGCGAAGATTCCACAGGTCCAAGTTTTAGGTTGCATCCAAGTTTTCACCCGCAAAACCAATGAACAAACACATAGAAAATGTTGAGAGTTCTATTTGTTCCCGAAAAAACTAATATTATAAGATGGAATCCAATGTATTTTTATTGATTTAGATAAATTTTTTTTAGGGTTTTTATCACAAATGGTTCCTGAAATTGATCCACTTCATCAAGATGGTCCTTGAGATTGAAAATCAATCAATGAAGTTCTTGAAAGTAGGTGTCGCAAATCAATGTGGTTCTTTCGTCACAATTCCGTAAAAAATTTTGTTATGTGGTGATGTGGCTCACAACTGGGCCCCACAAATATAATTAAATATTATCCCTTGAAATTAAAAATGTTTAAATATTAAAAAAAAAAACTATTTTTATTTTTGTATAATCAAAAACTTAAAAATAAATAAAAGAAAAGATGAACATACATATTCTTCTTCCCCTCCCCAGTCCAAAACCTTCATGGTGCGTTTACTAATCCGTAATTAGATTGAGAGGAATTGAATTGAGGAGGAATTGGAATGAGATGGAATTATAATTAGATTCCTGTTGAAGTTGTTTACCAAAACTGTTTGGAATCAGAGTAGGAATGACATTGATGTATATAACCGTTTACTAATTCACATGAATCGGAATGATAACTAATGTGATTACTAAAGTACCCCTACTTTAACTAATTTATTTTATATGCTAATTATTTTTAATAAAACTTTTATTCTTTTATTTTTTTTTAATTTTTTACTAGAGAAAATAATTTTTTATCTTTTATAAAACTTTTAAATTTTCCTAATCGCATAGATTACTTCAAATTTGATATGAAAGAATCATTTTTTATTTGCTTCTAACTCTTAATCACCCCAAATCCTATTAGAAATACTTACATAAAGTAAACTAAAATAAAATTTTACTTCATTCTCTCTCTTCCCACTTTCTTTCCCCTTTCTGTCTGCAACCCCTTTCTTTCTCCTTTCTTTCCCCCAGTACGTAGTGTCCACACCCCACCATCCAATCTCAGGAGGAACCACGAAGCCACGACCCACCCCATCAACAGAAAAAAAAAAATTCCAATTTTCAGGATGAAAGTGATAAAAGTTCTTTCATTCTCTTTTGTTTGGGTCTGCAAATCGCAATTTCCTTGAGGATTTGGGCGTTTGTTGTTCCAGATCATGTTCGTCGTTGTGCTGTCGTTTCAAACTCCGGTCGATCGTTGTTCAAAATCGCAAGCGTTCGTCATTCAGTGCTACTACATCGTTTCAGATTGCGAAGGTGGGGTGGTATGTGATGTGAGAGAAACAAATACAGAGGGGAGTGATTGATGAAGGTATGAGTTGTTTTAGGAATATACATGGGTATTTTGGGTAGAAAACTTTGATTCGTGATGGAGCTCTCGACCCGGAATTCAATTACCACCTCTACAGAGGGAATCCAAATCCGAGGAAATTCGGAATTGAACTCCTGAAATTGGCTAGACCCCACATAAAATCTGATTCCCCAATTGTTAGTAAACGACAAAATGCTTGGAAAGGAATTCAATTCCGTTTCTCTCCATTCCACTCTCGATTGGTAAACACGCCATCATTGCGTTTTAAAGCTTTCGGGATTTTAGAAATCCTTCACATTTTGGATAGATTTTCGCTGCTAGTCCACCACATGATCAACCCCCAATTTGGTTGGTTAGTTAAACAGTTAACATCAGCGTCGCCTTTTCTTGGTCTTCAGCTCCGGTGGCTTCCATTCCTTCACTACAACCATCGCATTCTCTTCCTCACCGGAACTCGTTGACAACTCACCATCCTTAACCAAGTTTGTCCCACCCAGACTTAATCCTGGCTCGTCGGACTCGATCCGTGGCGGAGTCGAATCCCAAACCCAACGCAATCGAGTTTTTCCATTTTTATTTTGTTTTTAATTATATAAACATAATTTTTTTTAATTATTTACATATTTTTAGTTTCACATGGTAATATTTAATTAGATTTGTGGGACTCACTTATTGGCCACGTCAGTACATAACATAATTTTTAACGGAATTATGACTGAAGGACCATATTGATTTGTGACACTCATTTTTAGGGACTACATTGATTGATTTTCAATTTCAATAACCATTTATGATAAAAACCCAAAAATTTATAGTTCAAACGATTAAAAATATTAATTGTATATGATGCCTAGTGTTTAAGTATCCTTCCGAAATTATATTATACTTACACTAAAGTGACGAAAACACCATCCATACTATTTTCTCTCAATGCGTTTTGTCTCGGCCTTTCTACAGTCAAAGGACAGTTATGCCCTTCTAATTGCACGTGTCAGTCATCGGTGATGGTTTGGCTTTAGTTCTTCTGGACCTCTTTTTGCTTTCCACTTTCCTCTCTCGTTCGTTTTTCGCAGTCCGTTTCTCTTCTCCTGGGATTCTATTTTCTATCGTTGTGCTGCTTTGTTGGTTTTGTTGTTCAAAATATTGAACCTTTTGCTTTGTTGTTCTTCGATTACTTATCAGAATTGTTAATTCATGCCCCTCTTTGGTTCGACTGGAATTATTTTTCGGTTGATTTGATCTACCGTTTGCCAGTAAGTTTTGCATGTTTTCTCCCAACGGGATTTCGATTTTCTATGTTTTCTTGGATGGTTTTTTTGAATGTTTGATGTGGTTTGGTTTTTGGTTTCAGAAATTTGTACCAATTTGGTTTCGACTGGAATTTCTGGGCTCATCTAATCCAACGTTTCCAGGTGAGAAAGTTGCTTAAATTTCGATTTTTATTAAACTCAGGTGAGCTTCTTCGGTTTTTTAGACGAGAGACCAGGTTCTTACTCTTCTGGTTGAACTATAGTTTGACAACGTGGAATTACTTAATATTTAGCCAAGAAACTTTCTATTAACACCAGTGAACCAAAATGTGTTAAGCTTTATTGCCTATACAATGCGCAAAGGAGCTTTCCGTCTTAGCTTAAAATTCATGAGTATATCGCCAGGATGTTAGTTGTGCCCTTTAGTTTAGTAATCAATCATTACTTAGTGAAGTCACTAAGGTGTAAATAAGTCGTGAAATTTGGAATTTAGATGACCGGACTGAAGTTCTAGAGCGATACTGATTAAGAAACGAAAAGACGGATTGAAGTAGCTAGTAGAATAGTTCTTAAAATTCATGTTGTCTAAATTGCAATACTTCAGATCCTAAACTATGACTGTGTTCACTGTTGTTGTTGGTGTGGCCACCATTTACTAAGCTTTTCAGTGAACCATCATGATCCAAACTGATAGTCTAATTAGTCCGATGATGTGATCATGCCTACCCCAGATGTTACTGGACTTTAACGCCATACTGGGATCCATTTAAATATGTATTTATGTTTCTTTTGTTCTGGTGTTTATCAAATATTTGCTCACTGATACGTAGTTTACTCCAACGATAATGGTTAGCTAGGATAGCCTTTCTTTATGTCTTAATTATTGATAGTGCTATCATCATGGCAGGCTATGTTGGAGCAAAAACTATGCAGGCAAAGACATAAGGGTGATGGATTTTGGAATGAAATGCAGAGGATATCCTTTTGTGCTGCTGCTTAAGTAAAAGTTTCTTCTTCTGTTATATTTGTGTGTTGGATATTGTAGAAAATTAATATAAGTTGTATATTCATGATAACTGACTGATTAAGATTACTTACAAGGGGTATATATGCAGAGGAGAGCTCAGCATGAGGGTGCAAGAGAGCTATTGGTACAATAAAGAAAGGAAAAGTTGTACGCCACTACAGCTCTACGCAGGGTGCTAGCCAACATGATAACAGTACTTACAAGATAACAATAACAATATAAAAATGATTAAGGTGGGAAACATAAATTACGTCCAATAGATATCTCTTTCTTGGGACTAATATATGTTTACTGTTCTTATTCATTTATTAATTTTTTCGTGCTGGTAGTTATTATATCCTTTTAGTTGGTTAGGTTTAAGGTGTTCCTCCTTTCTTCAATGGTTGTTATTGTTACCTCAAAACATTTGCATGTATGTGTTTTTTGCAGGAAGCTCAATGGTTGTTATTGTCACCTCAAAACATTTGCATGTATGGTTGCTTTTGTGTCATATTGAATCTGGATTTCGTGATGTACATTTTGTCTGATAGATTATTATTGCCCAATTTGTCTCATGTTTGTCTTCCATAGTACAACTATGAATTTCCACAAAATTTTGTCTGATTCTGCTTCTGTTTATTTCCAAAGAAGGGAAATTATAATAGTATAATAAATAACCACATTAGAGTTTTGGGTTTTCAAGAGATGAATTTCTATGTTAAGAATTTTGTTTGTTTTGGCGCACGAGTGAAAATGGGGAGAGTCGGGAGATGGAAGAGAGAAGAGATGAAGACTCACTTCATGTTAGTGCCTTTTACTATATCCTTATACTTTCGACCAAATGAAATTGTTATTAGATTTTGTAAGGTTACATGTTAATTCTCTATGTAACTTGCAATTTTTTCCAATAGGTTTGTTGCTAATAATATATTGTAACCACTCTTTTTGGCATTGTCCAGCAGGTCATTTTCTCTAATTTCTATATAGTTTTTTCACATGTGCACAAGTCCAGTTGTCTTTCTTATAATACAATGTAGTTCATTAGTTTGTCATTTAATAAGTGCAACCGTACGTGCAGCTCTAAATTTTGACGATATAATTATTCTTATAATTTTAATTTTGACATGTGAGTTTAGCTTACTGATTAACGTTGTTTCAGAATTCATGGTGTTGTTAATTTGATGACGTTGCTTCCTACTGTTTTGGTTATCATATACTGGAATTTGAAATGTCATTTGATTCAAAGTTTGCTCTTTTTTTTTACAAAAAAGAAAAGAAAAGAAAAGAAAGGGTTTTTGTGGGGTTGTTGCCCACAAATTCTCTTTAGGCCAAAGAATAAAGTTAGAAGAATTGCGGTTTGCTTTCATTTAGTTTCCTCTATTAAGTGCAAACTTGTTGCTAATATACTTGAATTGATTCTAAAGATGGTATCTTTTCTGGGTTGTTTTACAAAAGAATTTCCATTCCGTTTGATTCAGATTTTGATGTCCTTTACTTCAAGCAAGTTAACTGAAGGAAATTAACTTTGCAGTACAATCTTTCATACAATTTTTCAATCCCGCAGCTTCGTGCGAGTATAAATTTCTAGTATATACTAAAAGAGAAAACATGGTACTGTTAATTCTACAGTGTTATTCCGCTTTTGCCCTTCAGCTGCTCTTCAAATCTAGCTATTTTTGTGTATTCCACAGTAAAATGACGGTATTGACCCTGGTGTCCAATAGAAATCTCTCGGCTTCTTTCGAAAACACTGAGTGTAACTCAGATTTTAGAGTATTTTAAAAGACTTTAAAATCCTAGTGATGTCAATTAAAAGATTTTAAAGGATTTTAGAATCCATTCAAATCTACGTGTAGTCAATTAAAAGATTTTAAAGGATTTTAAGTGTATTCAAAATATTAAGATTTTGGAGGATTTCAATAAGTTGTGGATTTTGTGGGATTTGAGAGCAAGAAGTATATATAACCAAGACTAAAAATAATCCAACCTCACCCCTTAGGATTTAAAATCCTTTTCCATCTGGGCAGTCCTCAAATCTCTACCAACCCCAACCACACATTGGTAACCACCATATACTTTGGTGGAATATGTTATTATGACCCTTAGACCTTAATTAGGCATGTATGATCATCGAAGGACATGATCGATCTAGGATTTTGGTTAATACTACTCTTTCACTATTATGATTTTTTAATGCTTGTGGTACTACAAGCACTATTGAAGTACAACAGCGTACGTTTGCGGCAAAAGGGCAGTCGGTGGTGATGATTGTTGGTGGTGTAGTGCTCAAAAGCTCACCAAAATTATGTTGATCTATCAATTGAGAAAGAGATGGAGCCGTGATTGTGTGAAAGGGGACCCGAAAAAGGAGAGGATAAAGTGGCTATCGAATACAGTAGGGCAAGGGAAAATATTAATTTTTTTTTTCAATAAAAAAAATTATATGAAAATCCACCACAATCTACCAAAATTTACACCATTCAAATTCTTTAAAATTCATATGGATTTTGTAGGAGTCTTAAATTCTCCTAAATCTTATCAAATCGAAATCTTTTAAAACCTTAGTTTGACTGCGTTCCATAAAAACCTAAAACGACAGAATTCTTAGCTGCTCTGCAACGGGTTGGCGATTTCGATCATGCTTCCTACACTCTGCATCGATCTCTTCCATCTCTGCTTCGTGATCCCTTTGATCTCTGCTTCCTCTTCTTTTCGATCTCTGTTTCACGATCTTCTCGCCCCCTCATCCTGCACCCAATTTCTCTAGCCGTCAAGAGGTAATTAAATCTCACTTCTTCTTAACTACCCAGAAGCCAAATATTTGATTTTTCGCTGTGGTTTGTTACTTTACCGAATTTGGTTGTTGATATTTCGTATTTTGATGGTCCATTTGTGTTTTGTTGGGGTTGTATTTTGCTAGAATTTCATAGAATTTAATTTGGCTGCGTAACTGATTGGCTTAAAATTGTTGTGAGATTGAATATTTCTTGAATTTGATCATTAAATTTCCCTTTCTTTTTTTTTTTTTGGAAATTGACGTGCTTTTCCCATTCACCGCCAAAACAAACCCATGCTCACGCAATTTGCGCCATTAGTTCTCAATTGGATTCACAGTAAACACCCAGAAACTTAGAGTATGAAAATTGTAATTTTTTTTTTTTGTGTTTTTGATTTATTTTCAGTGTTAATTTCTGATTAAATTATTATTTTGATAAACCCACTTAGAATCTGATGGGTTTGCTTGGATTCCAGAGTAAAAATCTTGAAACTTAAAGGTATGAAAATTTCAATTTTTTTTATTTTTATTTATTTTTAGTGTTAATTTCTGATTAATATTATTCTTCATAAACTCACTTAGTATCTTGATCTGAGTTTTGCTTAAACTCATCTTGGAGTTTTATAATTTTCTGGTGCACCTGTGATTAAATACAACCGAATTTGATTTTATCCACAAGTGCATATCTTACCCCGCAGTGCTCAATCCAGAGAATTGGTACCCATAATCAATAAGATTCATACGGCTTATTGGTATCAATTTTGGTTGCAGCAATGAAGACCTGCCATGTAAGTGATTTAGGGCTCGTTTGTATGTGCTTTTAAAACAACTAAAAGCGCTTTTAGAAAGAAAAAATGTTTTTAGATTCCAAAAGCACCTTAAGTGCTTTCCATAAGAAGCACCAGTTATGTGCTTCTTTCAGGAAGCACTTTAAGTGTTTTTCCAAGATTTACTAACATTTTTAGTAAGGATTGTTTCCAAAAATATTTTCACCAGAAGCACTTTAAGTTATTTTAAAAGCACATCCAAACGAGTTCTTAGTTTTTTCTTTTCGAATTTCTACTTTTCATGCATAATTATGAATATGTAGATGATTGGTGGGTAATTTATTTTACTTAATCTCCAATTCAAAGAGAAGGATAATGAATTGTGTTATCATTTTAGTTAAAATGTGTTACCATTTTAGTTAAATTTAATACCTAATTGATCTGACTAACCACTCAAAAACAATCATCATACAAAATGTCTGCAAATAGATGGAATACTATTAATGAAAATTAATCCTTAATGCTTCCATCTGACTACATGATAGTATTTTGTGGCTAAACATAGTTTTTACTCGATGAAATATTTACCAACTTACATTGACATCGTTCTCCTTCATTTGAAGCAGGGCCGGTCCAGAGATTTTTGAGGCCTGGGGCAACGTCAAAAAATGTGCCCTCATTTCATATAAAAAAATATTTGTTTTCACAAGTAAGATATCGATAAAATTATATTTAGAAAAACACTTCAAACTCAATAAGTTAGAAACACGGAATAATTAATTTATTTTGTATTAAGAGAATGAAACTAAAAAAATTCGGGCTTACAAGTAGATAGATTATGAGTTTTGTTTTCCATCTGAACTTTTAAAGTGTTTTTATATAAATCGTGAGTTATTTTTTCTTATTTACTAACCTCGTCAATATAAGACAAAAAATATTAATGTTTTTGAGTCTTTAAGGATATGTATAAGTAATGAATGAACACTAAATTAAACATTTTGATGACATGTAATAGTATTGCAAATTGAGTCTAAAAATTTAGTCTACGCATTACTCTTTGCTGAAGATTAGATTTGAATTGAAACGGATATTTAAAAATAGCAACCCACATAGTTACTAGATAGTAAATAAATTAACAACCAAACAAAAATTTGTAAAAATTGAAAAAAAATAAACATGCACATAACATTTCAAATTTAGGATCTCTCGTTAATTTTAAACAACAAAAACCATTTTTTCTAATTAAACTTCTTGATCATTTAGCCAATTTTATAAATTTATATTGTTATGAAAAGAAATTTGTAAAAATTGGAATGTAAATAAGCACACGTGGTGTTTTGAACCTAAGACCTCCTCATTCATTTTAAACAACAAAATCACCACTTCTAGTTAAATTTCTTTCACTATACCAAATTTTATACATTTATACTCTTATAAAAACATACATAAATATACCACCCTAATAATTTTGGTGCCCCCAATTTTTTGGGGCCCCGGACTGTCCCCCTGCCCGCACTGGGTTCGGGCCGGGCCTGATTTGAAGAATAAAAGCCAAATCACACATAGGGATGAGCAAATACCCATTGGTTATGGGTAACCGCAGTTACCCGCCCATTTAAATTAAACGGTTACGGTTATGTGTAACCGTTTAGATAAATAAACGGTTATGGGTATAACCGTTTACCCGCGAAATTTAAATGGAAGGTTATGGGTATTAACCGCGGTTATAAACGGGTAACCGTTTACCCATTTATTTTAAGGAAAACTAATGAAAAATCCAAAAAAACTTCCCTTTTAACGAAAAGTCCTTTTTAAAGGTATAATGAATAGTGTCAGTTAAAGGTAAAAAAGTGGTTTTTCGTTAAAAGTGAACAGTACCGGGACCTTTTCATTAAACCTCTCTTTATTTTATATATGTAAAATTAACACAAACCATATTCCTTATCGGACAAAACTTAGTTCAATGTTATTGACTATAGTGCATGATTTCATTGTCCATTATATATATATATATATATATATTATGTTAATACTTTACATTCCGAGTTAAATAACTAAAGAATACTGTCTTTTAACAGTTTTCATAACCCAAGAATACCTAGCCAATTTTATATTACCTTCATTGTTAAAAGTTAAAAATATCGTCTATAAACTATTATTTCAATTATTAGAATGGTATAAGGACTTAAAAAATTAAAATGCGGAAATGTATGATGAATGTACCTATAACGGTGTTTAATTGTTAGAAAAAGAAAATTATGACAAATTTTTCTTTTTTAATTTTCAAGTTGTTAAAAAACACGTAGATGGGTGAAAAAGGAGTAAATGGTAAAAAAAGAAAGGATAAACGGGTTAAAAAAAGATAAACGGGTAAACGGGTATTAAACGGTTACGGTTAAATGGGTACGCGGTTATGAGTATGGTTAACCGTTTATAAACGGTTATGAGTATGGGTATAACCGTTTAGGCAATTACCCAACGGGTAAACGGTTATGCGGGTATGAGAATAAACGGTTATGGATAAATAACCGCGGTTACCCGCTCGCCATAACCGTTGCCCATCCCTAATCACACATGGATCCCAAAACTTTACCTTTACCATTACTAATCCTCTTGCTTGTGAATTTTAAAACAAAATCATAAGCAAACATGAATCGTATTATATACCAAACTCAGGATGTTATGATAAAAATCAATTGATACGAAAGAGTAGAGCTATTAAAGACCTTGCAAATTGTATCAAGAGATTGAGCAGATTGAAACGTAGATTTGTCCGTGTTTGGTCGAGAGCTATGAATAATATTCTGGTCGTTTATCGGTCTCACGATACTTGCTGGAAAGCATTTACAATTGGACTTTATTTTAGTCTCTGGTAGCGCAATTGATATAGGTCTTCAACAGCTCTGTGTCTTTGCGTTTTTCAAGGTGTGGTTTTCATTGATCTCAACTTTTAATTTGTTTTTCAATTTTTTGTAGTTTTAGATTTGTAAAAACCCTTGATTGCATCAGGTATTGGTATGCTCTCTTATAGCAGAAAGAAGCTTTTTTTTGGGTTAAAATTTTAGTTTTTGTTAATTTTTTTCGCAAAGGAAATCAGCTGATAGCAATATTGCCAATTAGTTACAGAAGTGATATATTTTGTATGCAGAAATTCAAATCACGCAGAGATCTCGAGTCAAAAACAGAGATACCCATCCCTTTTTGCTCGATTTTTGCTTTGTTTTATCTCTGTTTTCATTTTTGGGTAGGACTTTGTGCTTTATATAATTGGGTTTAATGTGAAATTTTGGAAGCAGCTAAATCTTATTCGGTTATGTTTGATTGATTGTTTATATCTAGGGTTTGTTCTGTTTTGCTTGGCAGGTTTAAATTGATTTGGGTTTATTTTTGATTTCGAGTTGATTAATTATTCATTAGTTGTAAATCATATTGGTTGCAGATCATGAAACAATTTCACGTTTGGTTTAAAAGAATAGGCTTGATTTAATGAGATTCGGATTCATGAGTTACAACCATCTGAGATAGGCAAGAGTGTTTGCATTCTTTAGAAAAAATTTAGGAGCTACAAAACTATGCTTTAAACTTGAGTTCTCTGTTTACTATTTTTGTTCTTCATCTTACTAGATTTTGGTAAATTTTCAGCAACTCTTGCACAATGAAATGACTCCCACCAGCAACAAACGCAACTGCTGCAATTTCAATTGCAGTTGTTGAAAAAAGGTAAAGCTGCTATGTTTCTGTACAAAGTCTTTGATTTTTTATATGGGGTTTCATTTTTTGTGCCTTTTTTTCTCTCTAAAGAATATTAATATTGTTGTTAATCATTAAATTCGACTATTGCATAGGTTAAATTTTACTTCAAATTGTAGTAGTTGTCATACAAGTTTATATTTTTGTATAGAATTGCAGACAATTTGAATTTTGGATGAGAGTTTAGAATATTTATAAGTCGGCTCTGTTGTGCGATCTCCATATGGCAAATTTATCCTACTCTATATTTCAAAAATCGTAGGTTAGATTGTCTACTCTAGCTATACAATTCGTCCATGTATGCTTTCCCCGGATGATATAAAATCATACATGAATTTTCTCATTCAAATACTGTAGCTAATAAACAAATGATATTAATCTGTAAAATACTAGTGTTAATCAAATTGTTTTAATTAGATTTGGGGTTACTGATGTGTAGAAAGCAAACTGTTTTCTCAGGTTGGTTGAATAAATTGCTCATGGAGTTTATTTTCCAAAAACAGTATTAATTTTGGTTTGACTGCAAATGTAATAGCTTTCTTAACATACAGTTTTATCAAATTCGATTTTTCTCATTTTCATATTTTCTGCAAACCACATTTTTTTCTCTTTGCTGCATTTTTTGTATTTGAAAAAGGTATATCATGTTTTTAACGTTTTGGTTTTTACATGTTACTTCGACTTTTATTGTCTGCCTGCTTCAGCATTACTTATTCTCATTTTCCAATGTTGACTGATAAAAATTTATAAAATAATTAAGACTTTTATCGAAAGTTAAAAATTTTAGTCATTTTTTGTGTCATTCCAATTCAAAGACTGGAAAATGATTGAAATAATATTTTCTTCCTTCTGTATTTTCAAATTTATGCTAATTTTTTCAAACTTTTGGTCCAATTTTATATTTCATTTCTATGTGACTTTCTGCAAAACTTGGAATCAGCTTTTCACATAATATGGATGATGAAAGTAAAGAAACTCATATACACATAATGACTCCACCAAGGTATATGCAAATTAAAATCATAACTTGCGTCAATATAGAAGTATAAATTATTTTTAAGCGCACAACTTTGACATAATAATTTGTCTCATAATTTATAAAATATTGTACAGATTTTAGCTACCTAGCAATCAACGACTAATATCACTTCCAAGAAGGCAAGATCAACATATGGCATGTCACAACAATATATTTTTCATGAACAGATGGTAAAATTGTACACATCACATTAGGCAAGTTTCAATCTTTTTTACTTCCATTTTAATACATTTCTAATTAACATTTTGTTCTAAATTTTGATGAAACTTTATTTAAATGTTTGATTTCAGAATTTAACAAGTCGAATTACCACCTCAATAATAAGGAAAAAAATACATTTGATTCTCGGTTATAAGGTGACTTCACTTCTCTCACAACTGTCCAAGACACTTTCCGCAATTTATTACAACAAAAGGTCAATTTTTCCTTCGTTGGAAACATCTCAAGCTAGGAACAAGTCTGGTATCCAAGCTTTGGGAGGTGCAGCCGACTCCTCGACGAGTAGCGTCTTTAATAAGCATGGACAGTGATTTTAGTGAATTTTTTTTATAGTTTGACCTGGACTAACTGGTTGTACGTCTCACCAACCAATTCCAGAGTCGGCCCCATTTTAACTCCGAAGACTTAAGACTTTGTGATTGCTCCCCCAAGCCATAAAGTCATCGTCAACTCTTTCAACCACCTTAATTCCTAGTAATGCCTTGAAGAAGTACGGTTTGTTTAGTTTCATTGACATGTATAGTTAGAGATCCATCTAGAAGATGCGTACGTTCAGTAATCCCCAAGTTCCATAAAGATCGAGGACGTGATAATTAGAGTCCCAAGTTGTAATTATATAGTTAGTGTAGTTTAAATATTAGGTAATGATTTTTCGTTAGACTTACATTATTTAATGATATTTTTTTTATTTTTTTTAGAAACTAGTGTCTCCGGATCTTTGACCAAGTCCATGCAAAAATTAATAACACATCTTATGTAAGTTATGTCAAAATCAAAAGTCTCCTCTCCCAGTCTTCCTTTCCAGGTCTTCCTCCTCCCACCTATAAAAGGACAAACATGACCTTTTTCAAAAACAAAAACTTAGAAGCCATGACCATGGGCAAACAAAAAGCGCTTCTGCAACCTATCATCCTCATATAGTTAGAGATCCATCTAGAAGATGCGTACGTTCAATAATCCCCAAGTTCCATAAAGATCGAGGACGTGATAATTAGAGTCCCAAGTTGTAATTATATAGTTAGTATAGTTTAAATATTAGGTAATGTTTTTTCGTTAGACTTACATTATTTAATGATATTTTTTTTTATTTTTTTAGAAACTAGTGTCTCCGGATCTTTGACCAAGTCCATGCAAAAATTAATAACACATCTTATATAAGTTATGTCAAAATCACAAGTCTCCTCTCCCAGTCTTCCTTTCCGGGTCTTCCACCTCCCACCCATAAAAGGGCTAAAACATCTCTTTTTTCAACAACAAAAACTTAGAAGCCATGGCCATGAGCAAACAAAAAGTGCCTCTGCAACTTATCATCCTCATAATAATAATAATAATAGAGGTACTATTAGCAGCAGCCACTTCAGCCCAAACACCACAATCAACCACTCCACCTCTTCCTTCTCCTCCTCCTCCCGGTCAAATAGAAGTCAAGCCGGGTTGTCAAGACAAATGTGGGAATGTTAGCATCCCATATCCATTTGGTACAAGAGAGGGCTGTTACTTTAATAAGGATTTCCTCATTACTTGTAATGACACACATTATGACCCCCCAAAACCATTTCTTAAAAACAGTCTTTCGATTGAAGTCACAAACATATCCGTAGATGGGAAGGTTTACAGTACCCTGCCCCCAGCCGTACAATGTTACAACAACTCAAGCCAGCTGATTGACGGCATCGACTATTCTGTCACTCTTTCCAATTTCTTCATATCAAACACCGACAACGTGTTTGTCGCAGTTGGTTGTGACACCTATGGGTACATTAAGGGATACAAAGATGGAAACTACGGATACACTGGTGGGTGCAATACAGTGTGTGGCAGCATTGACTACGTTGCCAATGGTTCCTGCACTGGTATCGGCTGTTGTCAAACACCCATTGCTCAAGGAATGACTTCTTTCGATATAAGAGCAAGGAGTTATTATAATCATACGTATGTGTACGACTTTAATCCTTGCAGCTTTGCCTTCGTTGTCCAAGAGGGCAAGTTCAACTTCTTCTCCAATATGTTGTGGTCGGATTATTTGAAAAATACAAAACTTCCGGTGGTACTCGATTGGTCAGTTGGAAATGAGACATGCTCTAACGTTGTTGAGAAGAAACAAAAGATGAATTACACATGTCAGGGAAACACCATGTGTTATGATGTGGAGAATGGATCCGGGTATCGCTGCAAGTGCAAGGACGGTTACCAAGGGAATCCATACCTAAATGATTGCTATGGTATTTCTATTTCACTTTATTAGCACTACTAATTAAGATAATATGCTTGATTTCTGAGCATGGGTTATGTTGTTTTGCAGACATTGATGAATGTGAGGTTCCAGAGCTCAATACATGCAAGCAAATATGTATAAATACTGAGGGAAACCATACTTGTTCTTGCCACAAGGGGTACCATGGTGATGGTAGAAAAGACGGAGAAGGTTGCAACCCGGATCGGACCTTTGTTATCCAAATTGTCGTTGGTAAGCATGCAATATATACTAACAAGTGATTCAATGCTTTTCCACATGTTTTTAAAGAATCCAAACTTCGTTAGAGATGTGATTAAAAAGATTGTCGGTACATATGGTCTAGATAGCAATACATAATCATTTCTTTTGGTTGTAACTAATCTGTTGCATATGTAGGAATCGGCGTAGGCCTCGTATCCCTGTTAACTTGCATCTCTTGGTTGTATTTGGGATACAAAAGATGGAAGCTCATGAAGCTGAAGGAGAAGTTCTTCAGGCAAAATGGAGGGATCTTGCTACAACAGCAACTTTTTGAACGGCAAGGATCCTCTCATGAAACGGCAAAAATTTTTACAACAGGAGAACTTGAGAAGGCCACCAAAAATTATCATGAGACTAGAATCATTGGTAAAGGAGGGTTCGGTACAGTCTACAAAGGAATTTTAGCAGATGGCCGAGTAGTTGCAATCAAGAAGTCCAAAGTGGTAGATCAAGGCCAGATAGAGCAATTCATAAATGAAGTGGTCGTACTGTCCCAAATCAACCACAGGAATGTGGTCAAGCTTTTAGGTTGTTGTTTCGAAACCGAAGTGCCCCTACTAGTTTATGAATTTGTCACCCATGGAACCGTATTTGAATACATCCATAACACAACCAAATCATCCAAATTCAACGCGCCTTGGGAAATTCGTCTACGGATAGCTACAGAAACTGCTGGAGTGCTATCATACTTGCACTCTGCAGCTTCTGTTCCTATCATTCACAGAGATGTCAAGTCTACAAACATACTCTTAGATGAGAATCTCACAGCCAAGGTGTCTGACTTTGGAGCCTCAAGATTGGTTCCATTGGATGAAGCTCAGTTATCTACAATGGTGCAAGGAACTCTCGGGTATTTAGACCCCGAATACTTGCAGACAAGCCAATTGACTGAGAAAAGCGATGTCTATAGTTTCGGAGTTGTCCTTGTAGAGCTACTAACAAGAAAGAAGGCACTTTCCTTTGACAGGCCGGAGGAAGAGAGAAATTTGGCAATGTATTTTCTTTCTGCAGTGAAAGACGACCGCTTGCTGCAAGTTCTTGATGATTGTATTGTGACTGAGGTAAACGTTGAGCAGCTTAAGGAAGTTTCTAACCTTGCAAAGAGGTGCTTGAGAGTAAAAGGTGAAGAAAGACCAACAATGAAGGAAGTTGCAATGGAACTGGAGGGGCTGAGAAGGATGGTCATGCATCCATGGGTTAATTCCAATTTTGAAGAAACTGAATCCTTGCTTGGAGGAATATCAATGGAAACTATTAGTTATGAAGGAGGTGGCGAATCAAGTTCGGGGTTTCATAATATGGGGAACCACGTTGTATTACCAGTTAGTGATGGGAGATGATCGTGCCAGTGAACAAGTCTGTTTTATTGTGCTTTTTTTGCCTAATGTTCCATGGAGTACTTATGTCTATCATTTAATTTCTTTAATTTCCTTGTTTAGTTAATTTGGAGTAAATGTAATTTTGTAGTGAATGGAAAAAAGTTGCTCTTGATGATTGTATCACATGGAGTTCTTTTTTTACCCTTCTCAAATTACATTCATTGTCTCGTGATGTGTATTTTTATGTAACGAACGATATTTATATACATTAGGGAGGTGGATTTAGTTTTACAATAAGCTAACAATAATGTTGTTCAAATACACATTTAGAGATAATCAAACTTAAGACCTCTTACATAAAAGTAAAAAAGAATATCACTAGACCGTAGTACCAAGCGGCAATGCAGACCTAACTTATAAATGAATGATCAAAATAAAAATTTTATGTAACACCAGGATTACTCTTAAACGAGCATCAAAAATTAACTGACTAAAATTCAAGGGTATTTAGCCATAAATTACTTAAAATTACTGATTAGGCATATATTTGTGGTGTGAACTTATTTTTTTATTAATTAGACTTTTCTTGGTATCACATCGATCCGAGTCTTCTCGCTCCACCCTCACGGTTCAGTCCTCATCTCTTGGGCTGCAATTCATTTTTCTTTGAAGAAACCTCGTCAGTACGATAGAATGTTGATACTATTCAATGTTGGCATATTCCCTCTTTTGTCCTTCATCCATGATTCCAAAGCTATACTATTCAATATTGGCATATATTCCAATGTGTAAATTTCCCCCTTTTCTCTTCTGCTTGTCCACTTTTGCAGTTCTTAGTTATACTATTCAATGTTGTCATATTCTGTAATTCCAATTTCTTGTACGAATTTTATTCACCCATATGATTTTGTGCGGTTTTTCTTATGAATCCGGATTTTTTTGTGAGGATCTTAGAAATTCGTGAATTATGTCCGTTCATCGTACATTGTGTAGTTAGAAATTATTTTAAATTTTTTTATTTAAAATTACAAATAAACAGCACCTGAAAAAAAACTGATTGTAAGATGTATAATGAATGAATACGATCTACAGATATCCATGATCCTCATAAAGAGAATCCATAAAGGATCATGTTGGTTTTTTATAAGAAAACTAATGAAAATGGCTTGAAAACTTTAAGTTTTAACGATAAGAACAAAATAAAGAATAAAGTAAATAGTATCAGAATTGATTTTTTAGTGTAAAAATATAATTTTTCGTTAAAATAAATAGTACTGAGACTTTTCGTTAAAGTTTTTTTTTTTTGAAAAAAAGGATCCTGTTGGTTTTCTTATTGACTTTCTGGACAAATTAGTAAGAGAAACCTTCATGGGAATAACAAATGGACTGTGATGGGTCTGCAAAGTACTGCTGGAATTAAAGCTTTGATGTGAACAAAACAAGTGACTAATTTGATTATAATAAAATAAAAACTGCAATGCTATGTTGATAATTCTTTATCATTAATTGAGTAATAACTAATGACTAACTAATACGATAATCAAGCTGCTCAATCAATTCACAATTCTTTCATCCATCAACAAACGGACCAAATATCTCATTTCAAGTTTGAACACTTGGACAACGAACTAAAATTTGAAGAAGCCTCAATTGAGAGTGTGATAAGCATTCAAAAAATGCTTTTAATGCTGATTAAGAGTCAAGTGTTTATGCATGGGCTGGGATTTAGTGATACTTTTTTAATCCACAATTATCCAAAAAAACATCAACGGTATAAAAGGAACTATAATTTATGATTTAACAAATCGATGCTTTTAAATTTCAACTGGACAAAGAGACGAAATAAGCAGGCCTATGGATTAGGGGAGTATGAAGAAAAATGCAAAGAAAAACTTTAAACTAATTTTCTAAATAAAACATAAACTAAATTCCTCATCACTTGTAACGACACAGATTATCACCCTCATAACAATTTCTTACACAAACTAAAATTAAGATTACAAACATATCCGTGGATGGGAAGCTGTATATTACCCAATATGTTGCTTGTAAGTGCTATAACAAATCGATTGTCATCATAGATGACATTAAAAAACAGTCTTCCCTCACTATGCCTAAAATGTCCACCATATTATACATTGACAACAAATTCATAAGCGTTGGTTGTGACAACAAAGGATTCTTAATCGGTAGATTAATCCAAGGGTTCAAATAAAAAAGGTCGTCACAAGTCTCAAAATGAGAACTTTAGGATAGCAACTCTCGTTAATCTTATCAATATCTATTTGATATCTAGGGGTGGAAAAAAATACCGAATATTCCAAATCGAACCGATCTCGAAATTTCGGTACCCAATAACGAACCAATCTTGAAATTTCGATACGAGTATCGGTCTAACAGATTCATTCGTTTGGTAATCCCAAACCGAACTGAAATATAAAAAAAATTATTTAATTTTAAATATATATTTGGAATTGTAACAGCCGTCGGATTTGGTTGAGATTTGATCTCAACTGTTGAATACAAATAAAACTCTCACTCAGACTCAGTCACTCTCTTTCCGTCTTCAAATCCGACCACACCCACATCACACAGACCTATCACCGCTCTGATCTCTCTCTCGACTTCTTCATCCAGTGCACTATGCACCGATTCTCCCCCAAATCAGATAAATTTTGGAATTAATTTTGGGTTTGAAATTTAATTTAGGGTTCAAATTCTAGATTAGGGTTTGTGAAATTTGTTCATGTTTTAGAATGGATGTTCATGATTCCTGCCCTAATTTAATTTCTATATTTATGTTTACCAATAGGTTAGGCTATCTTTTTGGATGATAAGATGCAGTGGGAAACTCTATGCCACTTGAATAACTGGGAGTTTGGCATTGTTTTTACACTATAAAAGGTGCGAAAAATAATAAGGGAAATATCCTTTCTATACTTTGTCTCAAGCATTTTTGCTAGATTTTTTATATCAAAACAATCTGTTCTTTCGCCACTA
This sequence comes from Cotoneaster glaucophyllus, assembly GCA_036320875.1. Classification (NCBI taxonomy): domain Eukaryota; kingdom Viridiplantae; phylum Streptophyta; class Magnoliopsida; order Rosales; family Rosaceae; genus Cotoneaster; species Cotoneaster glaucophyllus. The sequence continues at coordinate 18,465,059 of CM070072.1, forward strand.
GTCTTGAGAGATTGTTATATCTTTTGCAGATTAACATTAATTTTATGGATTTCGGAAGAGAACTGTATGTGCTGCAGTAAAGCTTATTCGGTGACAATTATGTTGTATCATGTTGGTATGGATTGCCCTTTACGTGCATATATAAAGCTTATTTGGTGTCATTTATCTTGTGTCGTGACCAAATTCTGTTCTTATGGAATTCGGGTTCTCTTGGCATTTGGTTTTATTTTGTCTGCATTCGTTTTTGCTTGGTAGTGGGCTCTATCCAACACCAAAACCCCCAAATGGAATGTTTCTCTGCAATTTTTGGCTATTGTCACTCTCTATCTAGGCTCTCTCCCTTCAACTCGTCTCTGTATTTTTTTTGTTTCAGTTTCCTGATGCAAGTTTTTATTTTGGTCTTGTACTGCAATATTTTGGGATTACAGATAGAATTTCAATCTAAAAGGCTAAATTCTAGCCCAAAAGTCTAATATGTCAAATTTCAGCCCAATAGCCCAAAAGCTCAAAATCAAAATTTAATCCCGATTTATCCCGAAATTTGATCTGGGATTGGTCTTAAAATTCCGGTCCCGAAAATTTTTGGTTTGGTATTCGGGATAGTAGTTTGGTTCGGTATCCCATACCGAAGCAGTAATGATATCTGACGAGCACATTTGGACAAAATGATTTTAAATAAAATGTTTAACCGAATGATCATATTATAAGTTGGCCTGCAAAAACTAAATTAGCGAGTTTAGCATCTCATGACTTATAAATACATTCATTTAAAACCGAAACAAGATTCAAACGATCCCTCTTCTGTAATGTTTATTTCTTTATTCAATATATAAGATCAAAACAACCCTAAAAGAAACGAAAGAATGGTTGCCGTTGCTAAACAGTCCTCCTCAAAGTTGTACGTGCAATCCAATATATTACGCAATTCGTTCAATTCCCGAACCCAATAAATAAATATAATTCAAACTTGGCTAAACCACTTTGGGTTGGGCCTGTGGCCAACCAAACCTGGGATTCAAGTCTGTTTTACTATGGGCCGAATCCATAATCTTACTCAGCCCAACTCCATTATTTTGGGCTCAAACACACTCATATAAAGATATACGAGTAAATTGTAGATATGGTCTCAACTTTAACTTAATTGGAGCAATGGTTCCTTAACTTATGAAAACGTGCAATTATGGTCATTTTCGTCAACTTCGTTAAAATTTCTGTCAAAAGGAATCACATGTCATGCACGTGAGGCTGAATCAAGAGGCAAATATGGAAAATCAAATAAGAAAAATTGTATCAATGGTCTCTCAACTTTAATCCAACTGGAGAAATGGTACCTAAACTTTAACCCAATTGGAGCAATGGTCTCTCAACTTTAACCCAATTGTAGTAATGGTCCTTCCAACATAACTCATTTTGACATAATTCTGATGGAGTTGACGAAAATGATCATAGCTACACATTTTGATAAGTTGGGAGACCAATGACAATGAATTTTTAGTTAAGGAACTATTGCTCCAATTTGATTAAAGTTGAGAGAATATTGCTTCAATTTAACTCAAAATATACCTATGGTGATGAAGTAAATGAGGCTGTTGGCGGCACCAAAAACATAACAAAAATGGTGAAGCTTGAATGCATGGGTGAATAATGGTGATATGTGACAGGAAAACAACTAAACGAAAGCTGAGGAAGACGACAAATGGAGTGTATCTAATGGCCTTCTACTTCATTCATGCTTCAACTAATTAGTCTGCAATTTGATTCATGCTTATCTATATAATTAATTAATTAATGAAGTTGGTGAGGCAAATGAATGGGAGCTCGTCATCATTTGTGCCTTCTACTTTAAGCTTTCTCATTTTATATGATTAAATTGCGAAGATTCCTCAGGTCCCAGTTTTAGGCTGCATCCGAGTTTTCACCCGCAAAACCAATAAAAAAGCATAGAAAATGTTGAAAGTGTTGTAGGCATAATTTACTGAAACAATTATAGAGGCCAAAAGAGAAAGAGGGATGCGGCAATTGAGAGAGAAGAGAGAGATGTGTAATTGTGGATGTGTGTTATCTCAGCTCATTGTGCCTTTATTTATAGTAGTAGAAAGGGTAAATACCTTTCCCTTTAGGATTACAAATCTACTCCTAATAGGAATATAAGATACATTCCCATATTTACTAGGATTTACACAACCACATTCCTATTCCAATAGGATAGTTATTCCCTTCTAATTGCATGTGTCAGTCATCGGTGAATGATTTGGCATTAGTTCTTCTGGACCTCTCTTTTGCTTTCCACTTTCCCCTCTCGAATACCTTGAGTTCATTCGTTTTTCGCAACCCGTTTCGTTTGCCAGTAAGTTTTGCATGTTTTCTCCAGAAATTTGTACCAAGTGATGAAATTGAGATTTCATCATAAAACCAATTAACAATATGGGAGTAACCCAAGACCATATAAGCACATAGTAAACCTTGTCCTTCACCGATGTGAGACAATTCTCTATACCAATTTGGTTTCGATTGGAATTTCTGGGCTCATCTACTCCAACCTTTCTAGGTGAGAAAGTTGCTTAAATTTCAATTTTTACTCAGGTGAGCTTCTTCAGTTTTTTAGACGAGAGACCAAGTTCTTACTCTTCTGGTAAAACTATAGTTTGACAACGTGGAATTACTTAATATTTTTTTTTTTTTGAAGCCAAGAAACTTTCTATTAACACCAATGAACCAAAATGTGTTAAGCTTTATTGCCTATACAATGCGCAAAGGAGCTTCCCGTCTTAGCTTAAAATTCAATAGTATATTGCCAGGATGTTAGTCGTGCCCTTTAGTTTAGTAATCAGTCATTACTTGGTGAAGTCACTAAGGTGTAAATAAGTCATGAAATTTGGAATTTAGATGACCGGACTGAAGTTCTAGAGCGATAGTGATTAAGAAACGAAAAGACGGATTGAAGTAGTAGAATAGTTCTTAAAATTCATGTTGTCTAAATTGCAGTACTTCAGATCCTAAACTATGGTTGTGTCCACTATTGTTGTTGGTGTGGCCACCATTTACAAAGCTTTTCAGTGAACCATAGGATGATGTGATCATGATCCAAACTGATGGTCTAATTAGTCCGATGATGTGATCATGCATACCCCAGATGTTACTGGACTTTAACGCCATACTGGGATCCATTTAAATATGTATTTATGTTTCTTTTGTTCTGGTGTTTATCTAATATTTGCTCACTGATACGTAGTTTAGTCCAACGATAATGGTTAGCTAGGATAGCCTTTCTATATGTCTTAATTATTGACATCATGGCAGGCTATATTGGAGACACTGTGCAGGCAAAGACATAAGAGTGATGGATTTTGGAATGAAATGCAAAGGATATCCTTTTGTGCTACTTAAGTAAAAGTTTCTTCTTCTGTTATATTTGTATGTTGAATATTGTAGAAAATTAATATAAGTTGTATATTCATGATAACTGACTGATTAAGATTACTTACAAGGGGTATATTTGCAGAGGAGAACTCAGCATGAGGGTGCAAGAGAGCTATTGGTAGAATAAAGGAAGGAAAAGTTGTACGCCACTACAACACTACGCTGGGTGCTAGCCAACATGATAACAGTACTTACAAGATAACAATAACAATATAAAAATGATTAAGGTGGGAAACATAAATTACGTCCAATAGATATCTCTTTCTTGGGACTAATATATGTTTACTGTTCTTTTAATTCATTTATTAATTTTTTGTGTTGGTAGTTATTATATCCTTTTAGCTGGTTAGGTTTAAGGTGCTCTTACTTTCTTCAATGGTTGTTATTGTTACCTCAAAACATTTGCATGTATGTGTTTTTTGCAGGAAGCTCAATGGTTGTTATTGTTACCTCAAAACATTTGCATGTATGGTTGCTTTTGTGTCATATTGAATCTTGATTTCATGATGTACATTTAGTCTAATAGATTATTATTGCCCAATTTGTCTTCCATAGTACAGCTATGAATTTCCACAAAATTTTGTCCGGTTCTACTTCTGTTTATTTCCAAAGAAGGGAAATTATAATAGTACAATAAATAACCACATTAGAGTTTTGGGTTTTCAAGAGATGAATTTTTATGTTAAGAATTTTGTTTGTTTTGAAGCAGGAGTGAAAATGGGGAGGTAGGGAGACGAAAGAGAGAAGAGATGAAGACTCACTTCATGTTAGTGCCTTTTACTATATCGTTATACTTTCAACCAAATGAAATTGTTATTAGATTTTGTAAGGTTACATGTTAATGTTAATTCTCTATGTAACTTGCAATTTTTTCCAATAGGTTTGTTGCTAATAATATATTGTAACCACTCCTTTTGGGATTTTCCAATAGGTCATTCTCTCTAATTTCTATATAGTTTTTTCACATTTGCACAAGTTCAGTTGTCTTTCTTATAATACAATGTAGTTCATTAGTTTGTCATTTAATAAGTGCAACCATACGTGCAGCTCTGAATTTTGACGATATAATTATTCTTATAATTTAATTTTGACATGTGAGTTTAGTTTACTGATTAACGTTGTTTCAGAATTCATGGTGTTGTTAATTTGATAATGTTGCTTCCTATTGTTTTGGTTATCATATACTGGAATTTGAAATGTCATTTGATTCAAAGTTTACTCTTTTTTTACAAAAAAAAGAAAAAGGAAAAAGAAAAGAAAGGGTTATTGTGGTGTTGTTGCCCACAAATTCTCTTTAGGCCAAAGAATAAAGTTAGAAGAATTGCGGTTTGCTTTCGTTTATTTTCCTCTATTGAGTGCAAACGTGTTGCTAATATACTTGAATTGATTCTAAAGATGATATTTTTTTCTGGGTTGTTTTACAAAAGAATTTCCCTTCCTTTTGATTCAGATTTTGATGTCCTTTACTTCAAACAAGTTAATCGAAGGAAATTAACTTTGCAGTACAATCTTTCATACAATTTTTCAATCCCGCAACTTCGTGTGAGTATAAATTTCTAGTATATACTAAAAGAGAAAACATGGTATTGTTACTTGTACAGTGTTCTTTCACTTTTACCCTTCAACGGCTCTTCAAGTCTGGCTATTTTTGTGTATTCCACAATAAAATGACGGTATTGACCTTGGTGTCCAATAGAAATCTCTCGGCTTATTCCGAAAACATTAAGTGTAGTCAAACTCGGATTTTACAGTATTTTAAAAGACTTTAAAATTCTAGTGTAGTCAATTAAAAGATTTTAAAGGATTTTAGAATCCATTCAAATTTAAGTGTAGTCAATTAAAAGATTTTAAAGGATTTTAAGTGTATTCAAAATATTAAGATTTTGGAGGATTTCAATAAGTTGTGGATTTTGTGGGATTTGAGAGCAAAAAGTATATATAATCAAGACTAAAAAGAATTCAACCTCACGCTCTAGGATTTCAAATCTTTCCATATGGGCAGTCCTCAAATCTCTACCAACCCCAGCCACACACTAGTAACCACCATATACTTTGGTGGAATATGTTATTATGACCCTTAGACCTTAATTAGGCATGTATGATCATCGAAGGACATGATCGATCTAGGATTTTGGTTGATACTACTCTCTTGCTATTATGATTTTTTAATCTCTATGGTACTACAAACACTATTGAAGTACCACAGCGTATGTTTGTGACAAAAGGGCAGTTGGTGGTGGTGATTAGGGATGACAATTTAATCCGTCAAACTCGATATCTGCAGTTAACCGACCCGAACTGTTCGGTTTCGAGTTCGTTTATGGTTATAAGGGTATCCGATCCGAACCCGTACCCGGACCTGCCCCGTTTTTATTCTTTAATAAAAAATATAAATATTTATTATATATATGTTTTTATAAAAGAACAAACCTCACTCTCTCTCCACGTTCCTCCCATTTTTGTGCTCTGTGCCTTTCCCTTCCCCGAGCACCATACACACACATGCGTACACACATTTTAGAAAAAAAAAAAAAAAAAAAAAACAAGGACCACACCACCATCTTCTCTCCCTCATCCAGTCATCCCCTCACCTTTCTCTTCTTCTAGTGCTCTCTCCCTCACCTCACTTCTCTGCAACTCTCTCTCCCTCTCCTTATTACACTCTCCTCAGTCCTCACCTCTCCCGAGCTACGCATACACGACACCAGCCCACCGTCTCTGACGAGCCCTCAAACAGTCAAACCACACATTCCAGACCCCACACCATCTCAGCAACCTCTCACTCTCTCTCCTCAACGTCCTTGTCCCTCTCACACCATCACCCCAACTGAACTGATATGGGGTTCTTACCCGTTGCCTCTATTGCTTCACTTTTTTATTTTTGAAAGTTTTTTACTTGGTTTTCAATTTGATTCCTCACATTAAAGTTGAATTGTAGTTGCAAAATTTTCATGGTATTGCATTGCTGTCAGAGATTCATAAATAAAAAGCAAGGGAGGAACTGGAACATCATGGGAAAACAAACGGAAAACCGTTATCCGATGGGTAATCTGTTACCCGACGGATTTGATTACGGGGAATACCCGTTCGGGTTTTTTACGGTTTCAGGTATGGGGAAAACAAACGAGTTCGGGGTATGGGAATGGCACATCCGAACCCAATCCGACCCGTTACCATCCCTAGTGGTGATGATTGTTGGTGATGTAGTGCTCAAAAGCTCACCAAAGTTATGTTGATCTATCAATTGAGAAAGAGATGGAGCCGTGATTGTGTGAAAGGGAACCAAAAAAGGGAGATGATAAAGTAGTTATTGAGTACAGTAGAGCAAGGGAAAAGTTATTTTTTTAATAGAAAAATTATATGAAAATCCATCACAATCTACCAAAATCTACACCGTTCAAATTCTTTAAAATCTATATAAATTTTATAGGAATTCGTCGAGTAACGGATTACCCTTACCAAAATCTACACCATTCAAATCTATATAAATTTTTTTATTCCAGACCCGTCGGGATTAAAAAAGTTATTTTTTTTATTCAAATCTATATAAAAAAATTATTTTCAATATACAAATTTATTTATTTTATAAATTTCCATATTCAATATAAATTTCAATATTCAATAAAAAAGTTATTTTTTTATTTTCGTGATCCGTTACCCGACGGATTTGAATGGGAAATCTATATAAATTTCAATATTCAATAAAAAACTTTTTTTTAATTTTGCTAGAATTTCATAGAATTTAATTGGCTGCGTAACTGATTGACTTATAATTGTTGTGAGATTGAATATTTCTTGAATTTGATCATTAAATTTCCCTTCTTTTTTTTTTGGGAAATTGACGTGCTTTTCCCATTCACCGCCAAAACAAACCCGTGCTTCCTCCCTCTTCGTCTTCTCCTCTCGCAATTTGCGCCATTAGTTCTCAATTGGATTCACAGTAAACACCCAGAAACTGAGTATGAAAATTTTAAATTTTTTTTTTGTGTTTTTTATTTATTTTCAGTGTTAATTTCTGATTAAATTATTATTTTGATAGACCCACTTAGAATCTGATGGGTTTGCTTGGATTCCAGAGTAAAAACCTTGAAACCTAAGGTATGAAAATTTCAATTATTATTTTTTTTTTAATTTTTTAATTTTTAGTGTTAATTTCTGATTAATATTATTCTTCATAAACCCACTTAGAATCTTGATCTGAGTTTTGCTTAATCTCATCTTGGGGTTTTATAATTTTCTGGTGCACCTGTGGTTAAATACAACCGAATTTGACTTTATCCACAAGTGCAGATCTTAGCCTGCAGTGCTCAATCCAGAGAATTGGTACCCATAATCAAGAAGATTCATACGGCTTATTGGTATCAATTTTGGTTGCAGCAATGATGACCTGCCATGTAAGTGATTTAGTTTTTTCTTTTCGAATTTCTACTTTTCATGCATAATTATGAATATGTAGATGATTTGTGGGTAATTTTTTTTACTTAATCTCCAATTCAAAGAGAAGGATAATGAATTGTGTTATCATTTTAGTTCAAATGTGTTACCATTTTAGTTAAATTTAATCCCTAATTGATCTGACTAACCACTCAAAAACAATCATCATACAAAATGTCTGCAAATAGATGGAATACTGTTAATGAAAATTAATCCTTAATGCTTCCATCTGACTACAGGATAGTATTTTGTGGCTAAACATAGTTTTTACTCGATGAAATATTTAAACTTACATTGACAAATTCATTCTCCTTCATTTGAAGATCAAAAGCCAAATCACACATGGATCCCCAAACTTTACCTTTACCATTACTAATCCTCTTGCTTGAGAATTTTAAAACAAAATCATAAGCAAACATGAATCGTATTATATACCAAACTCAGGATGTTATGATAAAAATCAATTGATACGAAAGAGTAGAGCTATTAAAGACCTTGCAAATTGTATCAAGAGATTGAGCAGATTGAAACGTAGATTTGTCCATGTTTGGTCGAGAGCTATAAATAATATTCTGGTCGTTTATCGGTCTCACAATACTTGCTGGAAAGGAAAGCATTTACAATTGGACTTTATTTTAGTCTCTGGTAGTGCAATTGATATAGGTCTTCAACAGCTCTGTGTCTTTGCGTTTTTCAAGGTGTGGTTTTCATTGATCTCAACTTTTAATTTGTTTTTCAATTTTTTGTAGTTTTAGATTTGTAAAAACCCTTGATTGCATCGGGTATTGGTATGCTCTCTTATAGCAGAAAGAAGCTTTTTTTTTTGGGTTAAAATTTTAGTTTTAGTTTTTGTTTTGTTTTGTTTTTTTTTTTTTGCAAAGGAAATCAGCTGATGGCAATATTGCCAATTAGTTACAGAAGTTATATATTTTGTATGCAGAAATTCAAATCACGCAGAGATCTCGAGTCAAAAACAAAGATACCCATCCCTTTTGTTCGATTTTTGCTTTGTTTTATCTCAGTTTTCATTTTTGGGTAGGACTTTGTGCTTTATAATTGGGTTTAATGTGAAATTTTGGAAGCAGCTAAATCTCATTCGGTTCTGTTTGATTGATTGTTTATCTAGGGTTTGTTCTGTTTTGCTTGGTAGGTTTAAATTGATTTGGGTTTATATTTGGTTTCGAGTTGATTAATTTTCTATTAGTTGTAAGTCATATTGGTTGCAGATCATGAAACAATTTCACGTTTGTTTTAAGAGAATAGGCTTGATTTAATGAGATTCGGATTCATGAGTTACAACCATCTGAGATAGGCAAGAGTGTTTGCATTCTTTAGAAAAAATTTAGGAGCTACAAAACTATGCTTTAAACTTGGGTTCTCTGTTTACTATTTTTGTTCTTCATCTTACTACAGTTTGGTAAATTTTCAGCAACTCTTGCACAATGAAATGACTCCCACCAGCAACAAACGCAACTGCTGCAATTTCAATTGCAGTTGTTGAAAAAAGGTAAAGCTGCTATGTTTCAGTACAAAGTCTTCGATTTTTTATATGGGGTTTCATTTTTTGTGCCTTTTTTTCTCTCTTGAGAATATTAATATTGTTGTTAGTCATTAAATTCGACTATTGCATAGGTTCAATTTTACTTCAAATTGTAGTAGTTGTCATACAAGTTTATATTTTTGTATAGAATTGCATACAATTTGAATTTTGGATGAGAGTTTAGAATATTTATAAGTCGGTTCTGTTGTGCGATCTCCATATGGCAAATTTATCCTACTCTATATTTCAAAAATCGTAGGTTAGATTGTCTACTCTAGCTATACAATTCGTCCATGTATGCTTTCCCTGGATTATATAAAATCATACATGAATTTTCACATTCAAATAATGTAGCTAATAAACTAATGATATTAATTTATAAAATACTAATGTTAATCAAATTGTTTTAATTAGATTTGGGGTTACTGATGTGCAGAAAGCAAACTGTTTTCTCAGAGATGATATTAATCAAAGACGATAATCATAATAGTCAAATAAACTCAGGTTGGTTGAATAAATCGCTCATGGAGTTTATTTTCCAAAAACTGTGTTAATTTTGGTTTGACTGCAAATTTAATAGCTTTCTTAACATACAGTTTTATCAAATTCGATTTTTCTCATTTTCAGATTTTCTGCAAACCAATTTTTTTCTCTTTGCTGCATTTTTTGTCTTTGAAAAAGGTATATCATGTTTTTAACGTTTTGGTTTTTACATGTTACTTCGACTTTTATTGTCTGCCTGCTTCAAGATTACTTATTCTCATTTTCCAGTGTTAGACTGATAAAAATTTATAAAATAATTTAAGACTTTTATCGAAAGTTAAAATTTCTAGTCATGTTCTGTGTCATTCCAATTCAAAGACTGGAAAATGATTGAAATAGTATTTTCTTCCTTCTGTATTTTCAAATTTATGTTAATTTTTTCAAACTTTTGATCCAATTTTATATTTCATTTCTATGTGACTTTCTGCAGAACTTGAAATCAGCTTTTCACATAACATGAATGATGAAAGAAACTCATATACGCATAATGACTCCTCCAAGGTATATGTAAATTAAAATCGTAACTCGCGTCACTATATAAGTATAAATTATTTTTAAGCACACAACTATGACATAATAATTTGTCTCATAATTTATAAAATATTGTATAGATTTTAACTACCTGGCAATCAACTACTAATATCACTTTCAAGAAAGTAGGATCAACATATGGCATGTCACATCAATATATTTTTAATGAACGGATGGTAAAATTGTACACATCACATTAGGCAAGTTTCAATCTTTTTTACTTCTATTTTAATACATTTCTAATTAACATTTCGGTCTAAATTTTGATGAAACTTTATTTAAATGTTTGATTTTAGAATTTCACAAGTCGAATTACCACCTCAATAATTGGAAAAAAAAATACATTTGATCTCCGGTTACAAGGCTACTTCACCTCTCTCACAACTGTCCAAGACACTTTCCACAATTTATTACAACAAAAGGTCTATTTTTCCTTCGTTGGAAACATCTCAAGCTAGGAACAAGTCTGGTATCCAAGCTTTACATTCAACGTTGTTTAGCTTGTTGCAAGCTTTGTTTGACTAGTATACTCTCCATACCGATTTGTAATTTGTGCAGTCATCATTAGTCCAACTTTTTGAATGAACAATTATCTTCTTCTTTGCATTTTAAAAGAGAATAGATTTTTCTCTTGATATCCAAATTTGTTCCGTTCCTGATAAAGTTACATATAAATTGCTTAGCCATTCGTAATTCTCTATTTTTCACTCATTGTTTATGAAAATTGAAGCTATAAAATACTTCGTACAATTTTCAATCCCGCAACAATGCATGGGTACAAATTTCTAGTATCTCCTATATAAAAAAAGTGAGATTTATAAACTTTATCTTTGTCGTATCATAATTAGTTAAGTCCAATTAGATTCAAACATGGTGATCTTCAAACACGGTAATAAAACCCATCACAATTCACATTGGCTTAACAGATAATTACTATGGCTGATCGGGTACTACATGTCAACTAGCATAATTGATTTCCAATCTCTTATTCGAACTTTGTGACTAATTCATCTTTTACCATTAATTTAAACAGGTTTAGAAGTTTGCATTCGTTTCTTCATTCAACATACTTCTAATCTGACGAGTATTCCAAAATCCGATACACCAAACAGAACCCTAAGACTAGTAATCATTGCAATAGCTTTGGCAGGTGTAGCCGACTCCTGGACGAGTAGTGTCTTTAAGGGATTTGGATCCTCTCATGAGCTTGATGAGAGGATTCTCCTGATCAAGACACGTGGATCGTTGGATGAAAATCTAACGGTTATAATTATTATAATTTTGAAGAGGCTCTTCTGTTTGTAGCGTTGGATGTTCATTTAACGGTCCATGTGTCTTGGTTAGGAGGATCCTCTACTTAAGCTCAGGAGAGGATCCAAATCCGTCTTTAAGCATGGACAGTGATTTTAGTATATATATTTTTTTTAATAGTTTGACCTGACAAACTGATCGTACGTCTCACCAACCAATTCCAGAGTCGGCCCTTTTTAACTCCGAAGACTTGAGACTTTGCGATTGCTCCCCCAAGCCATAAAGTCATGGTCGACTCTTTCAACCACCTTAATTCCCATTAATGCCTTGACACGTGATAATTAGAGTCCCAAGTTGTAATGATATAGTTAGTATAGTTTAAGTATTAGGTAATGTTTTCTCGTTAGACTTACATTATTTAGTGATATTTATTTTATTTTGTCTAATTGTGAAAAATGTACCAAGTCCATGCAAAAATTAATAACACATCTATTAGGTAATGTTTTCTCTTCGCCCAGTTTTCCTCTCCAAGTCTTCCTCCCACCTATAAAAGGACTAAAACATCTCTTTTTTCAACAACAAAAACTTAGAAGCCATGGCCAGGAGCAAACAAAAAGTGCTTCTGCAACTTATCATCCTAATAATAATAATAATAGAGGTACTATTAGCAGCAGCCACTTCAGCCCAAACACGACAATCAACCACTCCACCTCTTCCTTCTCCTCCTCCTCCCGGTCAAATAGAAGTCAAGCCTGGTTGTCAAGACAAATGTGGGAATGTTAGCATCCCATATCCATTTGGTACAAAAGAGGGCTGTTACTTAAACGAGGATTTCCTCATTACTTGTAATGGCACACATCATGACCCCCCAAAACCATTTCTTAGAAAGAGTTATTCGATTGAAGTCACAAACATATCCGTAGATGGGAAGCTTTACATTACCCTATACCCAGCCGTACAATGTTACAATAAATCAGGCCAGCCGATTGACGGCTTCACCAATTCTCTCTCTCTTTCCAGTTTCTTCATATCAAACACTGACAACGTGTTTGTCACAGTTGGTTGTGACACCTATGGGTACATTAAGGGATACAAAAATGGAAACTACGGATACACTGGTGGGTGCACTACAGTGTGCGGCAGCATTGACTACGTTGCCAATGGTTCCTGCACTGGTATCGGCTGTTGTCGAACACCCATTGCTCAAGGAATGACTTCTTTCAGGGTAAGTGCAATGAGTTTTAATAATCATACGAATGTAAGCTCCTTTAATCCTTGCGGTTTTTCCTTCGTTGTCCAAGAGGGCAAGTTCAACTTCTTCTCCAATATGTTGTGGTCGGATTATTTGAAAAATACACAACTTCCGGCGGTACTTGATTGGTCAGTTGGAACTGAGACATGCTTTAACGTTGTTGAGAAAATGAAAGGGATGAATTACGCATGTCAGGGCAACACAACATGTCACGATGTCGAGAATGGATCCGGGTATCGCTGCAAGTGCAAGGAAGGTTACCAAGGGAATCCATACCTAAATGGCTGCCATGGTATTTCTATTTCGCTTTATTAGTACTACTAATTAAAATAACATGCCTAATTTCTGAGCATGGGTTTTGTTGTTTTGCAGACATTGACGAATGTGAGGTTCCAGAGCTCAATACATGCAAGCAAAAATGTATAAATACAGAGGGAAACCATACTTGTTCTTGCCACAAGGGGTACCATGGTGATGGTAGAAAAGACGGAGAAGGTTGCACCCCTGATCGGACCTTTGTTATCCAAATTGTGGTTGGTAAGCATGCAATATATACTAACAAGTGATTCAATGCTTTTCCACATGTTTTTAAAGAATCCAAACTTCGTTAGAGATGTGATAAAAAAGATGGTCGGTACATATGGTCTAGATAGCAATACATAATCATTTCTTTTGGTTATAACTACCAGGGTTTACAATTAATTTATTGGATATGTAGGAATCAGCGTAGGCCTCGTATCCCTGTTAACGTGCATCTCTTGGTTGTATTTGGGATACAAAAGATGGAAGTTCATGAAGCTCAAGGAGAAGTTCTTCAGGCAAAATGGAGGGATCTTGCTACAACAGCAACTTTCAGAACGGCGAGGATCCTCTCATGAAACGGCAAAAATCTTCACAACAGGAGAACTTGAGAAGGCCACCAAAAATTATCATGAGACTAGAATCATTGGCAAAGGAGGGTTCGGTACAGTCTACAAAGGAATTTTAGCAGACGGCCGAGTAGTTGCAATCAAGAAGTCCAAAATGGTAGATCAAAGCCAGATAGAGCAATTCATAAATGAAGTGGTCGTACTGTCCCAAATCAACCACAGGAATGTGGTCAAGCTTTTAGGTTGTTGTTTCGAAACCCAAGTCCCCTTACTAGTTTATGAATTTGTCACAAATGGAACTCTCTTTGAATACCTCCATAACACAACCAACTCTTCCAAATTCAACGCGCCTTGGGAAATTCGTCTGCGGATAGCCACAGAAACTGCTGGAGTGCTATCATACTTGCACTCTGCAGCTTCTGTTCCTGTCATTCACCGAGATGTCAAGTCTACAAATATACTCTTAGACGAGAATCTCACAGCCAAAGTGTCTGACTTTGGAGCCTCAAGATTGGTTCCTTTGGATGAAGCTCAGTTATCTACAATGGTGCAAGGAACTCTCGGGTACTTAGACCCTGAATACTTGCAGACAAGCCAATTGACCGAGAAAAGCGATGTCTATAGTTTCGGAGTTGTCCTCGTAGAGCTACTAACAAGAAAGAAGGCACTTTCGTTCGACAAGCCGGAGGAAGAGAGAAATTTGGCAATGTACTTTCTTTCAGCACTGAATGATGACCGCTTGCTGCACGTTCTTGATGATTGTATTGTAACTGAGGCAAACATTGAGCAGCTTAAGGAAGTTTCTAACCTTGCAAAGAGGTGCTTGAGGGTAAAAGGTGAAGAAAGACCAACAATGAAGGAAGTTGCAATGGAACTGGAGGGGCTGAGAAGAATGGTAATGCATCCATGGGTCAATGATGAATCCATTTTAGAAGAGTCTGAGCACTTGCTTGGTGAAATATCAGTGGAAACTATTAGTTACGAAGGAGGTAGCGATTCAAATTCAGGGTTATATACTATGAGGAACCACGTTGTATTACCAGTTAGTGATGGGAGATGACTCAAGTCTCTTTTGTTGTGCTTTTTTTTGCCTAATGTTCCATGGAGTACTTATGTCTATTAGTTAATTTACATTAATTACCTTGTTTGGTTTGGAGTAAATGTAATTTTTTAGTGATGGGAAAAAAGTTGCTCTTAATGATTGTATCCCATGTAGTTCTTTTCCCCTTCTTAATAGCATCTAACAAATCATTTAGGACCATCACAAAAAACAATTTTTGCATAAAAGTAATTTAACAGAATACCATCAGGTCATACATATATACAACATACGCAATTAGATAAGTAGCACATCAACAATTGATGATCAAAACGGTTAGTCAGCCTCAATTGCTTGAATCTAATTAACTCAAAGATAATAAACAGTTGATGATCAAAACGGTTAGTCAGCCTCAATTGCTTGAATCTAATTAACTCAAAGATAATAAACAGTCCATTTAATGCACACGTTGACTGTCAATTTTATAAAAGTATAATTATGTGCAGTTCAAAATCCAAGTGGAAAAATAGGCCAAATGTTGGGTTTTAGGCTCAAAATTAGGATGATGCAAAGAATTAGGTTTGTGTTACCTATTTGGTTTTGGAGTCCTATTTGGGTTTGGATTTTGACTTCTTAGTTGGTTTTCTTGGTGGAGAGGTTTTGTTAATTACCTATTTGATTAGGATTTAGATTTACTTCCTATTAGGATTCTTATTGTAACCTAAGTTCTATGCACTATAAATAGGACCTTAGGGTTAGTGTATTTTGTGTGGCTCTTTTGTGTGGCAATTTGGTGAGAGTCAATTTGTGAGTAAGAGAGCAATTTGGGAGAATCTTCTCCATTAGTTTTGAGTTCTCTGCTCGTTTGGTTTAGGGTTTGTAATTTGTGGATTTTGGCTGTGAGAGTTTTTTTTTTTTTGGAAATCTTTGGCTGTGAGAGTTTAAACACTCTTTTGTAATCTCCGTTTGTGTAGTGAAATTCCTCGCAGTGCTTTGCCTGTGGACATAGGCTTTACGCCGAACCACGTAAATCTCTTGTGTTAGTTTTAGATTGTTTGTTTTAGATTTCGCCTACGACGTTGATATTTGGTACTTTGTTATAATTCGCTTCCGTTTGCGCATAAAAGTACAGCAAGTGGTATCAGAGCCCAGGTTTCGGCTTGGGCTTTGCTTGGTAGTCACTATGAAACCTTATGTGTCATCGGTGAAAGTTGATATTGAAAAGTTCGACGGCAATGACTTTAGTATTTGGCAATTGAAGATGCGTGCTTTGTTAGTTCAACAAGGGCTTTTGAAAACGCTAAAGGGTGTGAAGGCTTTGCCGAATTCGTGGACTGATGAGGAAAAGGAAGACGTTGGGCACTTGGAGCAATCCTACTGACTTTATCGAATGAAGTCTTGCGTGAAGTTGGTAGAATCAAATCTGCACAGGAGTTGTTGCTAAAATTGGAGAGCTTGTATATGACCAAATCCCTTGCTAAACGGTTGTATTTGAAGAAAAGTTTGCATACTCTTCGTATGGATGAAGGTATGTCAATTCATAAGCATGTTGATGTTGATGAATTCAATAAACTTATGATGGATTTGAAAAGTGTGGACGACCAAATTAGTGATGAGGATTATGCGATAACTTTGTTATGTTCTTTATCTCCTTCGTATGAACACTTTGTCGATACCATGCTATTTGGTAGAGAAAGTCTTAGTTTGGAAGATGTTAAAGCCGCTTTGAATTCTAAAGAGCTAAAGAATAAAGTGTCTAACACACAAGATGGAGCTTTGGTAGTTCAAGGAAGGAATAAGAAAAAGGGCAAACTTGGAAAGAACACTTGTAGCTATTGTTATAAGGAATGTCATTGGAAAGTAGAGATTGCCCTAAACTCAAGGGCAAAAAGAAGTCGTTTGATAAGTCTTTTGCTAGTGTTGATGCAAACATTGCAGAAGATCGTTGTTCTGAACTCCTCTAAAGGTTATGTGAGGTGGTGGAGCTTGGTACTCAAGCTCTTTGGGTGGAGTGCATTTTGCACTTTTTGTTCGTATGTTCAAGCTTTTGCTTGGATTTTGTTTCGTATTTGTTACTTTCCGTAATGGAATTTGTTGGAGAAGGCGTTAGAGGAAATTTCAAGTTTGAACACTTTTGGATTTTTTAAGTCTAGGTGGAGATCAGTTTCGAAATAATTTGGTGCGCGTTTGCATTTGTATTTTGGTATCCCAAATTTGAAGTTTGTATTTGATTTGGAAGTTTGCTAATTTCTCGCCGAGGTGGAGATTGTTGGGTTTTAGACTCAAAATTAGGATGATGCAAAGAATTAGGTTTGTGTTACCTATTTGGTTTTGGTGTCCTATTTGGGTTTGGATTTTGACTTCTTAGTTGGTTTCCTTGGTGGAAAGGTTTTGTTAATTACCTATTTGATTAGGATTTAGATTTACTTCCTATTAGGATTCTTATTGTAACCTAAGTTCTATGCATTATAAATAGAACCTTAGGGTTAGTGTATTTTGTGTGGCTCTTTTTGTGTGGCAATTTGGTGAAAGTCAATTTGTGAGTAAGAGAGCAATTTGAGAGAATCTTCTCCATTAGTTTTGGATTCTCTGCTCGTTTGGTTTAGGGTTTGTAATTTGTGGGATTTTGGTTGTGAGAGTTTAAACACTCTTTTTTAATCTCCGTTTGATTAGTGAAATTCCTCGCAGTGCTTTGCCCGTGGACGTAGGCTTTTATGCCGAACCACGTAAATCTCTTGTGTTAGTTTGAGATTGTTTGTTTTAGCTTTCGCCTACGACGTTGATATTTGGTACTTTGTTATAATTCGCTTCCGTTTGCGCATAAAAGTACAACACAAAAACTATCTCATTGCTTGTAAATGTAGTTAACTCAATATTAAACTTCACAGCCACAAATAAACCTAAATTCCTCCTAAAATCGTTAGTCAGCGTTGGAGACTTCTTCCTCTCCATTAACTCGATATTAAAATACACAAATCAGTAAAATCAGTCAAATATGTAAATGAATACACATCTGGGTGATAAATGAAGCTCTGAACCAAAAGTTGAGACAGTGGATTGACAACCTATTAAATCAAACGAAAAATAATAATAATGAAAGAGATGAACTCTAATCGTCTCTCCTTGCACCATTTTTTAGTTGGTCTTATAAGAACTTAAAAGTCACCATTTTTTCAGTTGGTCTATAAGAACTCAAAGTTCAAAGAAATAAGGCATTGACATCAAATTGAAAGCCGAACCGAAAATTAATCAACCAAACTACGCAAACAAAACTTTGTATAAAAGTAAAGGAATACAAAAAGAAAAATATGACACATACCATTTTTTTGGTCTTAACCAATCTCATTCGAGTATCTTCATTAAATCCTAAACATCAATAGAAATGAAGGATCAGAAAGAATTAGACAAAAACCCAATTTCGAATACGAAATTCTAAAATCCGAAACAATCCACACAGAACGGAGTTCAGGGTCAAATGTACCCGAAAATTTAACAAAATCCCAATTTCGAATAAGAAATTCTAAAATTCGAAACAACCCACAAATCTAAAACCCGCAGCAATAATAAGAGCTAAAAAAAGAGAAAAACATGTATGCTGGGAAATCAAAAGAAGGGAAGGGAAAAGGGTTAACCTTTTTGCTTAATTTTTTTCTCATGGCGTCTAATCTTGAGAGAGAACTAAAAAAAATTACAAACTGTTAAGGATTGATTCAGTCAATTTTGAATCAAAACAAATAAGTCTTATTAATACCTTGTGAAACCGCATTGTGATTTTGACACCGTCAAACCCATAAACGTCGAGCAAATGGATGAACGTGCACTTCCGATCAAATATCCAATCTTTTCTGCAAGATAAAAAAGCATAACTACCCACTGTAAGGGCGATTGGGAGAACCAAAACAAAAATCAAAAGGAATTATTAACTTTTGGATCCAGAAGTAAACTTAAATGAATCGATCGAAATTATAACCCAAGAAACTAAAATCAAACAAACACATAAACAAATATGAAAATTTACACGGCAAGAGATTAATACTTACCATCGGAGAAAACCTTCTGCGAGAGAGAGATCGATCGAGAAAATGGACAAAAGGTTGAAACGGTTCTGGACCTTTAGGGAGAGTTTTCTAAAGGAAGCTGAGATGTGTGAGAGACAAGAGTGAACGGAGGGATGCCGGTTTTGAGATCAGCGAATGGAAGCAAATGGGTTTTTCCACTGCTTTCCTCGCCTTTCCACCAGTTTCATTACCACGATGACCAACACGTGTGCAGGCGGGCCAAAAAAAAAAACTAATGAAAAAGGCTTGAAAACTTTGAGTTTTAACGATAAGGACAAAATAAAGGGTAAAGTGAATAGTACCAGGTTTGACTTTTTAGTGTAAAAATATGGTTTTTCGTTAAAGTGAACAGTACCGCGGACTTTTCGTTAAAACTCCCAAAAAAAGGCGCAATTGCAGAAAATGGTGAGAGAGATAGAGAGAAGCAAATGAAAGGCAGAGAATGAAACTCCAGAGAAATCGAACAGGAAACGCCAACGATGAGAAACGCGTGGCCACCGAGGGTAAAATCGCCATTTTCTTGTGCAAAAAGATGAAAACAAACACAGGAAGGAACAATTTGGAGGGCGTTTTCGTCCACTCACTGTCTGTCTGTGAACAGTGAACTCGAGTTTGGGTTTGGGAAATTTTATTTAAACTCATACAACATCTTTCTACACCTAACTTACTCTCTACACCCATATTACTTTTAATTAAACTATCAATATCTCTTTAAATCCAAATTTATTACCTAAACTACCCTCACAAACTAATTTAATATATAAATTTATCTTTACACCTATTTAAAAAATAAAAACTCAAAATTAATTAGTCTCTCTCACATATTTCTCTCGCAAGTCGCACCCAATCCTTTTTTTACTGATTTTGCTTAATCTCATATGTGTTTTTTGGGTGACAACATGGCCAAGAAACGGTGCTCTTCATGGTACCCCAGTTTCATCCTTTCAATATGCAATTATGATTATTATTATTAATCTTAGGAGATGGTCCTTGTGGGCTCATCACTGTTGCTGCAACTGCAATTACATGCACATTGTTGGCGGAGTGCGAGGGGGTTGGTTTTGGTTTGGGGGTGCGGTTGTGTGTTTCGTAAATCATCAGTCGGTTCCTGGCCTTCCACGTCCCTCAGATCAACGATGATCTTAGTCATCCTTCTTGTTCTCTTGATTAGAGGGTGTAGACGCTTCCCTAACAACATTTATTAAATTATGTAATTCTTCCAAATGTCTCTTCAGTATGTGTTTAATTAATCCTTTATTTGCTAATTTTTCTTAATCTCATATAGATAATTAAAAAAAAGTGATTTTTTTAATCTTATATATGTTTTTACTAGTAATAATGCTTTGAAAATGTGCTGATTTTGTTCCTCAATTATCACATCCCGACCCAGGGTTCACCACATCCCGAGCTCACTCCACCACCGTAGCACGATATTGTCCGTTTTGGGCCTCGACTACGCCCTCACGGTTTTATTTTTGGGAACTCACACGAGAACTTCCCAGTGGGTCACGCATCATGGGAATGCTCTCGCGCTAATCGCTTAACTTCGGAGTTCCCATGGAACCCGAAGCCAGTGAGCTCCCAAAAGGCCTCGCGCTAGGTAAGGATGAAAATATACATATACGGATCACTCCCCTGGGCAATGTGGGATCTCACAATCCACCCCCCTTAAGGGCCTGACGTCCTCGTCAGCACACCACGGCCAGGGTTAGGCTCTGATACCAAATTGTCACATCCCGACCCGGGGTCCACCACATCCCGGGCCCGCTCCACCACTGTAGCACGATATTGTCCGCTTTGGGCCCCAACTACACCTTCACGGTTTTGTTTCTGGGAACTCACACGAGAACTTCCCAGTGGGTCGCCCATCATGAGAATGCTCTCGCGCGCTAATCGCTTAACTTCGGAGTTCCCATGGAACCCGAAGTCAGTGAGCTCCCAAAAGGCCTCGCGCTAGGTAGGGATGAAAATATACATATAAGGATCACTCCCCTAGGCGATGTGGGATCTCACATCAATCCTAAAAAAAAATTTGAAATCAAATGAAAACAAACTTGAATAAATCGATCATACTTCAGTTGAATGATTCAAAACTTCAAAATCATCATCCACTGGCAAAATAAGCTTGTTTTCTCTGTAAAAGTGTTTTAGGGTTTTAGCTAGAATAAATGTACGATAAAAATTATGCGATGGTAGGGTTTGATGTCATGTTTGGGTTTGATTATTGGTTGTGGGTTTATTAATAAATTTTAGTTTTATTATTAATTTTATCTTGTACTTGATGGTAATTATATCATAAGATAAAAAAGATAATTCACATTGAAAATTTAAGTTGGGTTTAAAGAGAGATTACATGGGTCTAAATAAAATTTCCCTTTGGGTTTTAGTATAGAAATAATTTCTGGATTGGACTTAATTTTTATTAATTAGACGTGAATCAATAAGGAATGCTAAGATCAACTATATTCCTCATCTATTGGGCTGCAAAACTATTCAATGTTGGCATATTCCCTCTTTTGTTCTTCATCCATGATTCCAAAGTTATACTATTCAATATTGGCGTATATTCCAATGTGTAAATTTCCCCTTTTTCTCTTCTACCTGTCCATTCTTTGTAGTGCTTATTTTAGGTAAATTACATTTTGCCCCTCAGATTTGAGATCGATTGCAACCTCATACAATATCTTTAAAACATTTAAATTTCAATTTCATACATTTACTTATCATTTTATTTCAATTTCATACTTTCGTTAGAAAATCCGTTAAGTGATGACGTGACAAATATAAAATCTACATTTGTGATTGACAAATTTGTGCCACGTGACAAAAAAATAATTTTTGTATGCATTTAAAAAATAATAATTTAATCAAAATATTAAATACTAAACTAATTAATTAAAGAAAAGTTCAAAAAAAAAAAAAAAAAAAAAAAAAAAAAAAAAAACCCCTCTAAAGCCAATGTCTTCCCCATCCCCATTCACCCAAATTCCACTTCGCCACCTTCCCCAATAACCCCATCTCCTCCTATACTCCATCTCAATCTGCTCTGTGCTTGTATGCAACCAGAATCTTCCTTCGCCGCCTCCATCCCCATCTGGTAGTCCGTCTCCAACAAGTCCATCAACGGCAACCTCACCGGCTGCGCCGTCCTCGACGCCGCATCTGTCTCTGCCGACTACGCATCATTTCCCATCTCTTCTCCAGCCTCATCGGCTTCTTCCGTCGCAGACGATGCCGCCGCGGCAGCTTCAGCAGCCTCTTGCGCCGCTACAGTTTTTCGCCATCAATCACCGTCTTTGGCGAGTCTGTCGCTACCGACGAGGTCGCGAACCGCACAGAGCTTGAGCGCGGGAACATCGAGGCACGGGGGTTGTCCACATCCACCTCGTCGGACGAAATCGAGGCGTTGGGACTGAAATGGGCCGTCGCCAAATCAGCCTCTCGTTAGCAGACGTATAGGAGGTTTAGGAGTGTGAACTGAGCGGTACTAGGTTATTGGGGACGAAGAAAGCCATAATCTTTTTCATTTTTAAAGTTTTTAATTATTAAAAAATTTGAGTTTTTTTATTAACTAATCCTTTTTTTATTATTTTTTATTTACTTGGTGCAAAGTTGGCAGCCACATCAGCACAAATGTAAACCACATATTTGTCACGTCATCATTTAATTAAATAGAAGTAAATGTATAAGATTGAAATGTTTTAAAGATATTGTATGAGTCATCATTTAACGGTTAATTTAATATATTTTTTAACGGATGTATTAAATTAAAAAAGAAAATAAAAGTAAATGTATGAGATTGGAATGTTTTAAAGATATTGTATGAGGTTGTAATTGACACCAAACTTGAGGGTGCAAAATGTTAATGTTGTCATATTCAGTTCTTATACTATTCAATGTTGTCATATTCTGTCACCGCCTCCATCTCATTTCAAGTTTGAACACTTGGACAACGAACTAAGGACTTGATAGTATTTTAATAGACTTTAAAATCTGGATGTAGTCAATTAGATTTTAAAAGATTTTGAAATCATGGTGTAGTCAAATTAGGATTTTAAAGGATTTTAAAGAATACATCCAAATTCATAAGTAGTCGATTATGATTTTACAAAGTCCACAAGAATTGCACTGTAGTGAAAATATCAAAGATTTGCTAGGATTTTAATGAACTAGGGATTTTGATGGATTTGAGAGTAGGTGGTATAAATAGCAAACACCTTAAACAATCTAACCTCCACCCCTAGGATTTCTTTTCTTCTCTCTGGAGAGGAAGACGAACCATCTCTCAGAAAAGGAAGAGGACGAACCATCTCTCAACAAAAGAAGACGACATACAAAAGTTCCTTTATTTCTTAAAAATATATCCACCAAATCCAAAATCTCACCACAACTTCAACCCCCGCAAAATCTCCATTCCCTATTCTGCTATGTGTATATTACATCTCTCCCTTTTTTTGTCGCTATTTGTTTAGTTGTGTGTTTTAACTCTGTTTGGTAGCCTAGAAAATGTCGAAAACTGTGGGAAAATGGATGGGTTGGAGGGATTGGAGTTATGGGATGTTGGGGTTTTGAGTGACTTGGGTGCTGAAGTGAAAAATGGTGAATTGGGTTGCGAGTTTTTCGGTTTTGAAAGCTACAACAACAAAAAGATGAGCTTTAGGATTCAATAGTATTTTTATTCAATAGTATTTTTATCTTGTACTTGGAGTTGTTAGCTACTGGAGCAAAGATTTTGTATGCTTGGGTTGGGTTCGATTAGTTGGAATTTAGCTTGATCTAGATGTCATCTGAAACCATCAATGATCTATGTTTTGGTTTGTTAAAAATTTCATAAAAAAATTATAATTCAAATGAGAAAAGTAAAAATATATTGTATTGGTTTGTATTTTGATATCATATATGTTTTTTAGATTGTGTACTGAGAAAGAAATTTATTTTATGTTGTAGAAGTCAAATAAAAATCCTAAGAAATCCATGAAAAAAGTTCATACAAATCCATAGGAATCTACGATATAAATCCATACAAATCTTCAAAAATCCATACAGAATTATAAAGTCCATTAAAATCCTTTGAAATCTGTCAATTAAAACATTCCATTAAAATCCTATGAAATCCAAATTGACTACACCCTCCTAAAATTTGAAGAAGCCTCAATTGAGAGTGTGATAAGCATATGAAAAATGCTTTTAACGCTCATTAAGACTCAAGTGTTTATGCATGGACTGGGATTTAGTGATCTTTTTTTTTTATCCAAAAAATTCTCAATGATACGAAGGGAATTGTAATTTATGATTTAACAAGTTGATACTTTTAAATTTCAACTGGACAAAGAGACGAAATAACCAGGTCTTTGGACTAGGGGAGTATGAAGAAAAATGCAAAGAAAAACTTTAGACTAATTTTCTAAGTAAAACATAAACTAAATTCCTCATCACTTGTAACGACATAGATTATCACCCTCATAACCATTTCTTACACAAACTAATATTAAGATTACAAACATATCCGTGGATTGGAAGCTGTATGTTACCCAATATGTAGCTTGTAAGTGCTATAACAAATCGATTGTCATCATAGATGACATTAAAAACAGTCTTCCCTCACTATGCCTAAAATGTTCACCATATTATACATTGACAAGATGTTCATGAGCGTTGGTTGTGACAACAAAGGATTCATAATCGGTAGATTAATCCAAAGGTTCAAATAAAATAGGTCGTCACAAGTCTCAAAATGAGGATTTTAGGAGAGCAACTCTTGTTAATCTTATCAGTATTTGTTTGATATCTGACGAGCACATTAGGATAAAATGATTTTAAATAAAATGTTTAACCTAATGATCATATTATTATTATAAGTTGGCCTGCAATGACTAAATTAGCGAGTTTAGCATCTCATGACTTGTAAATATATGCATTTAAAACCGAAACAAGATTCAAACCATCCCTCTTCTGTAATGTTTATTTCTTTATTCAAAATATAAGATCAAAACAACCCTAAAAGAAACGAAAAAATGGTTGCCATTGCTAAACAGTCCTCTCAAAGTTGTAGTGCAATCCAAATGTTACGCAATTCGTTCAATTCCCGAACCAAATAAATAAATATAGGGTTAATCTCTGTTTACTACCTCAAAATTTCGTGGTTTTCAATATTTGGTACATTAAGTTTTTTTCATCCCAGAATCATAACTCAAGTCTTAAATTTGGGACAGTTTCATACCTCCGTTAAGTTTTCCGTTAGAACTTCTGTTAACTGATGATGTGGGCACCACGTGGACAATGATTGGGCGCCACATGTCATTAAAAAATTAAAAAAATTAAACTATTAAAATAATTAATTAAATAAAAGTAAAAATAATTCCCCAGATCCTTTTGTCTTCCCCACCCCGATCCCCTTCCCTTCTCCCTCTGCACCTCTGCACATCCGCTCTCACACTCACTCTCCGCTCTCACTCCCCAGATCCTCAGATCCCTCTGCACCTTTGCACATCCATCCTTCTCCAGATCCTCTTTGTCTTGCCCACCCCGATCCCTCACCCGAGCGACTTGCTGTGGCACGTGCGACGATAAAGGCCTTTCTGTGGAAGAGAGGGTCGCCGTGCTTCCATCCGAGGACGAGGGACTTGTTGGGTTCCTGGAGCTCGACAGAGTGGAGCGCGTATGACGAGGTGGAGGTGAAGAGCGTGTAGGAGTTGAGGATAGTGCGGACGACGTTGAGTTCTTGGATGGTGAAGGGGTCGATAGGGTGGTGGGGGGTGTTGGAGCTGTGGTCTTTGAGGCGGGGCGTTAGGATAGGGGGTTTGGATTGGATGCGGTTTTTGGAGGAGCACCAGGCGAAGTTTGTTGTGCAGACGAGGAGGTCGGAGACTTACGGGTTGCGCGTAAGGGAGGTGGGGCCAAGTGAAGAGGAGGACTAGGCCTCTGCAGAGGGAAAGGGAGAAAAAATGCAGGAATCTCCGATCTTCCATGGATTCTGTGTTTCAGAGTTTGAGTTTGAGGGAGAGGGAATGATGGATGTGCAGAGGTGCAGAGGGAGAAGGGAGGGGAGTCTGGGAGGGGAAGACAAAAGGGATCTGGGGAATTTATTTTATTTTATTTTTTTTAAACTTTTATTTAATTAATTATTTTATTATTTTTAATTTTTTTAATGACACGTGGCGCCCAGTCATTATCCACGTTGCCGCCATGTCATCAGCTAACAGAAGTTCTAACGGAAAACTTAACGGAGGTATGAAACTGTCCTAAATTTAAGACTTGAGGTATAACTCTGGGATGAAAAAAACTTCATGTACCAAATGTTGAAAACCACGAAACTTTAGGGTAATAAACAGAGATTAACCATAAATATAATTCAAACTTGGCTAACCCACTTTGGGCTGGGCCTTTTGCCAAACAAACTTGGAATTCAAGTCTGTTTTAATATGGGCCAAACCCATAATCTTACACAACCCAATTCCATTATTTTGGGCTCAAACACTCATATAAAGATATACGAGTAAATTATAGACATGGTCTCTCAACTTTAACTCAATTGGAGCAATGATCCCTCAATTCATGAAAACGTGCAACTATGGTCATTTTCGTCAACTCCGTTAGAACTTCCGAGTCACATGCCATGACACACCCCGAGCTTCGTAAGGACCTCCTTAAGCTCCCTATAAACTTGAAATTCTCTAAAAATCAACATTTTACGATTGCATGAATAGTGACCAAAATCGAAGCTAAGGTATCGACGTGAAATCGAAGATGTTCTTACCTGAAAATGGTATGGATGAGTTCGTATGATCTTCACGAACACAAAGGTGTGCTTTACACCCTTGATCTGTCACGTTTCAATGGGTTTTAGGTTTGGCTCCGTACAGGAGAGAGAAGAGAGAGAGAGTACGAGAGAGTGTGAGAGAGTGTGTAGTCTATGTGTGTGTGGTCCAACCAAACAAAACACATTAAGCCCAAGTATATGGTCCAATATCTCCAAAACTTAGGAAATATGTAAATTAAACTCAAATTAATGAATATGGCACACACACACACACTAACTAATAACCAAGGGCGTTTAAGTCATTTCACACCGTCAGTAAACATTTTTTGGGATGGGTTGTGACAATCTACCCTCCTTAAAGAAATTTCGTCCTCGAAATTCAAATAACAAAATACATCACTGATACACATAAAACAAGCGAGGATACATATCTCTCATCCGATCCTCTGTCTCCTATGTAGCCTCTTCCACTGAATGGTTTCTCCAAATAACCTTCAGCAACCGAACTGTCTTATTTCTCAGAACCTTATCTTTCCAATCGAGTATCGTCACTGGTTCTTCATCATAAGTCAAATCCGTATTAATCTCCAAAGGCTGAACCAGAATCACATGCGACAGATCTACTACATAATGACGAAGCATCGAAATATGGAACACATCATGCACCTTAGACAACTCCGGAGGTAACTCAAGCCTGTAAGCAACCTCACCAACTCGCTCAGTGATTACATAAGGTCCGATGTACCTAGGGCTCAGCTTACCCTTCTTCCCGAATCTTACAACACCTTTCCATGGTGATAGCTTCAGAAATACCCAATCACCAATCTTATATACCCTGTCAGTAGCATATCTATCTGCTAAGCTCTTCTGGCGATCCTGGGCCAATTTCAGGTTAGACTTAATTACCTGAACATTCTGAGTAGTCTCCACTACTATCTCAGGGCTCACCAAAACTCTCTCGACTACCTCTGACCAACACAAACGTGTACGACGAAATCTACCATACAGTGCCTCTAACGGTGCCATCCCGATGCTAGAATGGTAGCTGTTGTTGTAAGCGAATTCCATCAAGTCCAACTTAGTGTGCCAATCATCACCGAACTGCAGTACAGAAGATCTTAGCATATCTTCCAAAGTCTTAATCGTCCTCTCAGATTGACCATCTGTTTGAGGATGATATGCCGTACTATAAAGTAATCTCGTACTAAAAGCCTCTTGAAAAGCTATCCAGAACTTAGAAGTAAATCTAGGGTCTCGATCCGAAATAATACTCACAGGAACTCCGTGATACTTCACAATCTTCGTTATAAACAACTCGGCTAATCGGTTTAAAGAATACTTTTCCCTCACTGGAATAAAATGTGCCGACTTAGTAAGCCGATCAACTATCACCCAAATGGCATCATAGCCATTCCTTGTACGAGGAAGCTTAGAAAACTCAGAAATCCAGAAAACCCAGGAAATCCAAAAAATTTTTTGTAGTTGAATGATCATGGTTGTTTCAATCACACATGCACCCAGAAAACCCAAACCAGATCCAACCCTTATCCTCCACCCTTGAGCCAATCACACATGTAGCTCACCTCCTTCAATCTCTCTTGCTCTATGTTTTGATTTTAAGATTTGCAATTGAATTTGTGAGAGGAAGTGAAGAGGTAGGAGGGAGAGGTGAAGTGCAGAGGCAGAAGGTGAAGAAGATGAAGTGAAGAGGCAGAGGATTTGCAATAAAAAAAAGTTGGTCTATTCTTCTGATTAAATAAAGGCTAAGAGGATTTGCAAACCTGAAACATAATTAGGTTTTTAAAAATTAAATAACTACAATAAAATATTTTATAACATAATATTAGTTGTTTTTTGTTTTTTAAGGTAAAAGTAAATTAAAAATGATAAAAAAAAATAATTCGGGTTCTAAAAATATTTTAGTCCATAGTTTAGTCCCGCATTGCACCAAATAGGGGTGGGCACTTGGAACCGAAAACCGAAACCGAAACACGAATCGAATCGAACCGCACCGAACGGTTTGGTTTTGCGGTTTTGAAACGGTTTCGATTTCGAAACCGCACCGTGGCAAAGAAAACGGTTTGGTTGCGGTTTTGGGTTTTCAAAACCGCACCGAAACCGAAACCGCACCAAATAATAAATAAATGTTATATTTTAAAGTTTAAACTTTTAATTAGTTCAACTAGGTTAAGTTTGGTTTAAACTTTTAATTAGTTCAACTAGTTTAAGTTTGAACTTTAGTTGTATTATGGCAAAGTTAACTTTTCATTTGGGTTGTAGTAAAGTATTGTGATTGGTGATCAAGTTGAATTTTAGTAGATGTAAATTTGTGATGCGTTTTTGTGCAGTTTTGTGCAGTTTTTTGGTGCAATTTTGTGCAGTTTTTTGGTGCAATTTTGTGCAGTTTTTGGTGCAATTTTGTGCAGTTTTTTGTTGCAGTTTCAGTGCAGTTTTTGGTGTTGTTTTACTGCTGTTTTTTTATGCAGTTTGGCTGCATTTTTTTGGCAGTTTTGCCTCTGTTTTTTGGTGCAGTTTTACTGCATTGTTGTTATTGTTTTTGGTGCAATTTTGCTGCATATTCATTCATTAATATGCAAGGAAAATAAGACCGTCTTAAGCATAAATATGTGTATATTTTAAATTGTACATTTTTTTCTCAAAAACCAAACCGAAACCGTTTGAAACCGCACCGCACCGAACCGAACGGTTTGGTTTCATTTCGGTTTTGGCTTCAAAACCGCACCGCACCGCACCGCAAAATGTTTCGGTTTCGATTGTGGTTTCACTCGAAACCGCA
Organism: Cotoneaster glaucophyllus; assembly: GCA_036320875.1. Taxonomy (NCBI): domain Eukaryota; kingdom Viridiplantae; phylum Streptophyta; class Magnoliopsida; order Rosales; family Rosaceae; genus Cotoneaster; species Cotoneaster glaucophyllus. The sequence goes on from CM070072.1 coordinate 18,494,552, forward strand.
CCGAACCGCACCGCGCCCACCCCTAGCACCAAACAATTCACTATTCTTATCCTGCTTAGTCCAAGCCAAGCCAATCCAGCTTAGTCCCTAAAGCTAGTCCAGTCCAAGATAGTATGGTGCAACAAATGTACCCTAAAAGAATTAGGATTACTCAAAGCTGATGAACAAGACTTTTCCATATCTAATTCTCACACTATAACTGGATCCAATGTTATGTTCATACTAATATTCTAACAACACCAGGATTACTCTTAAACGAGCACCAAGAACTAACTGACTAAAATTTAAGGTTATTTAGCTATAAATTAATAAAAAATTACTAATTAGCCATATATTTCTGTTTTGGACTTAATTTTTATGAATTAGACGTAGATCAATAAGAAGTGCTAAGATCAACTATATCCTTATTCACAAACTTATGCATGGCGTACCTCTTTCTTGATATCACATCGATCCGAGTCTTCTCGCCCCACCCTCACGGTTAGGGCTGGAAAAAAATCCCAAAAATCCCAAACCAAACCGAAAAAATCCTGATCCCAAACCAAAATTCCCGAAATTTTCGGTATGGGATTCGGTATTGCTTCTTCAATTTTCGGTATTCCCATGCCGAACCGAAATAAATATTATATATATATATTATTTATTAATTATAAGAGAATTATCTGTACCGTTCATTTGTTTTGGATTGAATCTCTACCGTTCATTTGTTTTTAGGTCGGATCCCCATCGAACTCAGAAAGAATCGAACTTGAAGCGCAGTGCAGCCATCGCCAGAACTCTCCAGCCTTCCGTCACGATTCCTTCACGAATCGTCTCCGACTCTTGCGATCTCTCCAGCGGCCCAACCTTCCTTGAAGTGTAGCCACCGCCAGCCGTCCTTCACCACACAGCCTTCCTTCGAATCGAGTTCGAGTCTCACTCTCACAGACAGTGGTACCCTTCTTAAATTCTTGTTATTTTTCTATAGTTTTATTTGTTATTTTTCCCTTCTTAAATTCTTACAAACTTAAGACATCTTTTTATGCAGGATGATATTATACCTAGGCGTGAAATTCTTCAACATCTCGAACGAGGTTGAGGAGTGAAATTCTTCAAACCGATTGGTAAGTAGATGGATGTGGTTCTTCACAGTTTCCTGTCACTCTTTTTCAAAATAGGTTGAGAAAAAAAAAAGAAAAAAAAAACAAACTAGTCGTTTGAATTGAGACTAAATTGCTTCATATACCAAATGATTAAGAACTCAAAGAAGATGTTGAACTAGTTTTTGTAAATCTGTTGCTTGCAATTGATACTTTCTGCTTTCCTTGTAATTTGCCTGCACTGTCTTTCAAGAATTCGATCTATGGTTTTTTTGGAAATCTATGGTAATTTGGACTAATGCTGCATTTTGGGATAAATGCTGCATGGTAATTTGGAAATCTATGGTTTTTTTGTGATTCTATGGATATAAGCCTTTCAATTCTTTTGCTAGAAAAAACGGTCTGTGCACTTCTTTTGGTAAGGTCTATGTTGCCTGTTCCACTGCTTGGAATTAAAATTAGTTTGCACCTCTTTTAGTTCGTGTCTATTTCTCTTGCTTGGATTATTGTGGAAAAGCAAAAAATTTGGCCAAGAATAATTTTAAAGCACCAAGACGGATGAAAAGTTGACATATTTATATTAACTTGAAAGCATCATTCATCAATTCATGGAAAATGGAAAAATTGCTTTGTTTGTGAGCATACTTTTTTTTTCACCAGTGACAATTTGATGTTAACTGTGAGGCTTTATCAAAATATCATAGTTCATACTTATTTATTTGTTTCTACGTTATGTTTTGCAGGAAGAGTGTGATTGAGAAGGAAGACTGTAGAAGTGTCATAGATTTGGTTACAAATGCAAAGCAGGTTGTGTCTTCGGTGCCTAAAAGTGTCAATTCTTCTGGTAATCCCACCCTGCTCTGTGCCTAAAAGTGTCAATACTTCTGTCTATAAGTTCAGTCAATTGTATCTTTATTCCTTGCTGTGTCGTGACATGTATATTGTAACAAAGGTGCTATATTAATTCCATTAATTCCATAACAAACTCAACCACAAAAGAAAGAGAAAACAGGAAACAAAGAAAAATTAAGATCAGAGAGAGAGAGAGATGCTACAAATATAGCTCTTAATATAGAGTTCAGGCACAGGGATGCACAAAACGCTCGCCATTACACATTTGAAAATGTAACATGTCACAAACTTAGCTACAATAATGTATAGAATTCATATGTGAATGAGCCTCTAAGCATGTACCAAATGACTTCCATATCAAAGTGTGGACTAACTTTGCCTACCCCAGAACAATGTGTTACTTAATTTATTTTTATTGCATGCATGTGTAGTAGAAATTGAATAGGCAAATCTCATATGCTATTCCTATTAGTACAAATTAAATAGGCAGTGCACAGATTGCACAGATTGGGCAGTGCACAGATTGCACAGATTGGGCAGTCCCAAATTTTCAATATAAAAGGTTGAGTTTTAGGCCCAAAAATATAATATGTCAAATTTAGTCCAAAAGCCCAAAAGCCCAATATCATTTTGGGATTCCCGATTTGTCCCGAAATCCCGAAACTATTTTGGGATTCCCGAAAATTTGGTTTGGGATCGGTATTGAATTTGGGATTCCCGAAAATTTCGGTTTGGGAATCGGGACAAGGGTTTCGGTATGGGATCCCATACCGAACCACCCCTACTCACGGTTCAGTCCTCATCTCTTGGGTTGCAGATTTTTTTTTCATTTTAAGAAACTTCGGAGGTACGAGAGAAAGTTTATACTATTCAATGTTGGCATATTCCCTCTTTTGTCTTTCATCCATGATTCCAAAGTTTTACAATTCAATGTTGGCATATATTCCAATGTGTAATTTTCCCTCCATTCTCTTCTGCCTGTCCGCTCTTGCAGTTCTTATGCTATGTTGTCATATTCTGTACTTCTTCTCCGAATTTTATTTTTCTGGATGAATCCAGGGTATCCCCGCACGTAGGTGAGGACTAATCCCTTGATCCAGGTCGGACTCCATTCGGGGGGCAAGCTCTCCCAATGATGGCTGCTCCATTCACAAGGCTCGAACTCGAGACCTTACTTAAGGGGAACAAGCTCTTTACCACTTGAACCACCAAGCATTGGTGAATTTTATTCACCCATATGGGGTTTGTGGGGTTTTTCTTATTGACTATCTGGACAAGTTAGTAAGAGAAGCTTTCATGGAATAACAGATGGACTGAGATGGGTATGCAAAGTACTGTTGGAATTAAAGCCTTGATGTGAACAAAAAAAGTTGACTAATTTGATTATTATAAAATAGAAACTGCAATGCTATGCTGATCATTCTTGATCATTAATTTCGTGATAACTAATGACTGACAAATACGATAATCAAGCTGCTCAATCAATTCACAAGTCTTCTAAACGGACCAAATATCTCGTTTCAAGTTTGAACATTTGGACAACGAATTAAAATTTGAAGAAGAAGCCTCAATTGAGATTGTGATGAGCGTACAAAAAGTGCTTCTGATGTTGATTAAAAGTCAAGTGTTTATACATGGATTGAGATTTAGTGATTGTTTTTTTATTCGAGGAAACCTCGACAGGGAACTGTGATTTATAATTTAACAAATCTATACTTTTAAATTTGATTGGACAAAGGGGCAAAATAAGCAGGCCTTTGGATTAGAGGAGTAGGAAGAAAAATGCAAGGAAAAACTTTAAAACTAATTTCCAAGTAAAACATAAACTAAATCCCTCATCACTTGTAACGACACAGATTATCACCCTCAGAAACCATTTCTTACACAAACTAATATTAAGGTTACAAACATATCCGTGGATGGGAAGCTGTATATTACCCAATATATTGCTTGTAAGTGCTATAACAAATCGGTTGCGATCATAGATAACATTAAAAACAAGTCTTCCCTCGCTATGTCTAAAATGTTCACCATATCATACATTGACAACAAGTTCGTGAGCTTTGGTTGTGACAACAAAGGATTCATCATCGGTAGATTAATCTAAGGGTTCAAATAAAAGGGGTCTTCATAGGTCTCAAAATGAGGATTTTAGAAGAGCAATTCTTGTTAATCTTATCCGTATTTGTTTAGTATGTGACGAACATATTTGGAAAAAAATGATTTTAAAGAAAATGTGGAGGTTGGATATTTTTTCATAAAAGTACAAATATAAAAAATATTTTCTTCCAAGTCAAGTTTCAGGCTACTCCTCCTGGAAAACAAATTTGGGTGTATATTGCGTGTACATTGAACACAATAATGAGTTGAGAAATTATATATATATATATATATATATATAGTAAATTTCTCTTACCATAACACGGGCAATCATTTCTATACTAGTTTTGATTCAGAATACAATGTATCTTTTTCACAGAAAATTATTATTTTTTGAAGAAGAAGTACGATATTCATTAGTAATAAAGGAATACGTACAATGCTAAGACTAGGGTGCATGTTAAGGGCCTCGATAAAAACCTTGTTGGGAATTTAACATGAGCTAAGAAAAAAAGAGTGTCCCGCACCAAATTACAAAATGAAATTACTATCCTCAAATAGAGAATTTAAAATCAAATCTGGTGGTTCTTCAAACCACATCAAACGATTGGTTACAGTCAAGCTATACATTGCCAAGCGATGTGCAACATTATTGGCCTCACGATTGCAAAACGAAACCTTCCCCTGAGGAATATTATTCATCAGCTGACGGGTATCATCAAGGACATGCCCAAACTGATCCATGCTTGCTGGTGAATCCCGTTGAAGCGCTGCAACCATTCCTCCAGCGTGCAGCGCCATTGCAGCCACAAAGGTGCGATTCGCATCTCGGACTACCACTCCAATACCACCCTGATCATGCCTCTCGTCCCATGCCCCACCAAAGTTGACCTTCATCCATCCCGCTGCAGGTTTCCTCCACTTTTGGGGTGTACTGACTTTTTTGCAACTATGTTTCCCATGCCATTTCTTAAACTCATAAAACCATGCTTGGGCTTTGCATTGAATTTCTATTGAACTCATTGCCATACCCCTCCATAAATATGCATTTCTGTCCGTCCATATGCTCCAAAGAAGAACCAACACCAAGTCAAAACTATCTTTTGCTAAAAAAGACGCCAACCTCGATAGCCATTCTCTCAGTCCTCCTTGTTGGTCACGGCCTGTTCTAAGTCCCAGTACACTTTATTGTCCTCGGTTCTCCGCCACAGAACAAACATTTTACCTCCGTTAAGACCCTACCTTGCATCAAATTCACTCGTGTCGGTATGGCATTCCAGCAACCTCCAAACGCCAATCTTAACTTTGCCAGGCACTTTGGCTCTCCGAAGAGTTTTCCATAAAAAAACTTATTATCAGCATTCAAGTGAGAACCACCAGGCACAGCACCACACACTTCGCTATACGATCTCGCCACATGATAGGCACTTTTGATCGTGAACTCTCTATTCTTTTATGCAATCCACATCACCACACACTTTGCTACAGAAAATTATTATTAACATTTCAAAAATTTAATTGTGCACACTAAACTTATATTTTACAATGTCAATAATAATTTTTTCTTTTTTATATACAAATGCACCCTAAATACAGTATAGCGTAGCCATGTTCTGAACAATTAATTTGTTAAGGCCTTCAACAATATGTGGGAAAAAGTAAGTGTAATATCATATATTGAACTCATATACGAATCACTTTTTTTACAGTTGATCCCAAAAATTGAGCGTAATACCAATATATTGAACTCATGAGTTAAATACATTAAACTAATGAATGTGAAATCAATGTATTGAACTCACACTAATGTGATAATAATGTTATAAATATCAAAACCCAAGTTGCCTGTTTTTCTTAAGGACGCAATATCTCTCATTTGCATGGTGCCTGTCCTTCCTTTGTTTAGTTTTTTGGCTGAAATAGTGTCAAAATTTAGGGTTGATGGAATTTTTGAGACAATTATGGAGAAGATTCGGATCAATCCAACGTCAACAGTTGAAGATGAATTTTTGATGTGTTTGGACTTTAGATCGATAGCATAAATTAATAAACTCGTAGTCAACCTCACTTGATCCCAAAGAAATAATACAACATTTAACTTAGTGATCATATTATAAGTTGGCCCTGAAAAACTAAATTAGCACATAAACATTTTTGGACAAACAATATTTACACTAAAGAGGAGAGGGACTTAGCCCACAAAATTAGCACATAAACATTGAGTGTAGCATCTCATGACTTGTAAATATATGCATTTAAAACCAGAAACAAGATTCAAACCATCCCTCTTCTGTGATGTTTATTTTTTTATTCAAAATGTAAGATCAAAACAACCCTAAAAGAAACGAAAAAATGAGGATAAAAGTTTGAAAGCTAAAAGTAAAATATAAAATCCAAAAAACAAACCAAATAAATAAATATACAGCAGAAGAATTAACTAGTTTGATGATCCAGTTGATCATCCCCACATTGCCAAACCATAAAATGAATGAATTCAGAAGACCACACACACACAATTAATGCTAATCTACAGGAAAATAAAACATTCAAGAGATATTGAAGGGTTATCTGTCCTCAGCAGGAAGAGAGTCCATATAGTCAGCTAGTGCTTCTCCAGCTGTCATCAATTTTAGATGTGATCCTGTGAATTCTCATCTCTGTTTCACTGCTCTTTAAACAAGGCCAAAGTAGCCGGCTCGAATTGTTGTAATTTGTATTGGGGTTGTGTGGCTCGATACGAGCTCTGGATGTGGATTTAGTTGCGCAACAATTTGAACCTGCAGGCCTAACATTCAATGCATTACTAGGCCTAAAATGGCTTAAATCTTTGGGTGGGATTGGCATGTTGAACCTTCTACTTGGAGAGGGTGACCTCAAAGTTCTACTTGGATGTGAATCTGCCGCTATGAAGCATGGATACGGATACGGATACGCTGATACGACACGACACGACACGGCGATACGAAAAATCTCTAAAAATTAAGATACGATACGATATGGATACAGCAAATAAAAATGTATATAGCAATAAAACCATACATTTTAAAACATAATTCATCATTCAAATTTAAATTCAAGTACATTTGAGTTGTTAGAGAAGAAAATTTTGAAAAGTGTGAGAGTCGTGTTCATGGTTTTAATCAGAGGGAAGCTCTTTGTATTCATCACATTTCAATTATAGATGTGTCCTATTAATTTTCTCGTCCTCATTACTTTTTTTTGAAAGTGTAAATGTATCCTAAAAGCCGGATACGTGTATCTTAAATGTAGGATACGGGTATCCATCATGCCAAATTCGTGTCCATCAATCAGGATACGTGTCGGACGAGTATCCAAGAGTATCGAGCAAGTATCGTATCCGATCAAGTATCGGATATGAGATACGGGACCAAACAGAAGTATCCTGTGCATCATAGATCTGCAGGGATCAATGGCTTCTCTGTCTCTTTTCGGAAGCTCTTTTGCCTTCCTAGAGAAGTTGGTGAGCTTGATCTCACTCTCTTCTGTGGTGTAATTGACACATTTCCCCTTTTGGGGCTTGGCGGCTGCTTCTTGTTCACACTGTGGCCAAAACTGGCTTTTGCGGCAATGCCGATGAGGAAAACCTCGAAAAGCTTGCATCTTTGATCAAGTTAATCCAAATGACGTGAGGGTTTTCCTTGTAACACGACCACAAGAACTCGTTGGAGAAAGACCGGTCGATTTTTGAGCTGGAGACCTTAGAAGCACTTGACAAGGCTGAGCTCAATGAGGAAGCGCTTGAGTTGGAAGTGCTTGTGGTGCAAGTGAAGGAGGAGGCAGAGGACGTGGAGTTGCTAGGAGATTGAGGACAAGGTGAGATTTTGTTGGAAGCAGAAATTGGAGGCATGGTGATCCTCGGAGGAGGTGGTGAAATTATCAACTTGTATTGGACATTGTTAAATTCTTGTAGGAAGTGCTTTTTGGGCGAGCATTTGCTAATGCAGGAACCCATTTCCTGGATTTTGAATTAATGTAGGAACATAATGGTTACACAATTTATACAGTGGTGGTAGTATTTTTATTTAATTTGTGGGAAGTGTGGAAAAAAAGTGGCTTTTGCTTTTTCTTCTTTTGCTTTTCAGATATTTGAATTTTGTTGCGAGTATGAATTCCGTTGTGCAACGGTTAGGTTGGCAGGGATGTACCAAATGGTGGCTAAATCCAGCTTCTAATATGCACATTGCAGCAAACTTTTTTGTATGATTTTCTTCACATGCAAAGAGGGGGATGTTATCGACCTTTTCTATTGGACTTTCTTGAATTTCCTTCTCATTTTGCAATGTTACAAGATGATCGGAATCATATTACTTTAGTCTAAAGTAAGGTTTGAAATTGGTACTATTCAAATGAACAGGTGTTTTGATCCGAATTTCATGTTAATTACAACCATGCCATTGCTTTAATGAGTGGGCTTTGTGGAAGGTTTGGGTTCGGGCTTGGGCGGATGGGCTTTTGCGGGTTTGGGCTGTGGCTGGGTTTGTTTTGGTTGGTTTCGGAAGGTATGGAGTGAGGTGGATGTGGCGAGTCATCCACAGAGCCTCTGCAGCTGGAAGAATGGCAGAGAGGAGAGGAGAGATGGAAGAGTCGTGGGTGAGAGAAGAGGAGAGAGGGAAGAGTCGTGCGTCGCAAACGGGATGGGAGGCCATGCCGCTCTGGGATCGAGATAGACAGAGGGAGAGGGAGACAGAGCGACAGAGAGAGGGAGAGGGAGGAGTGGGGATCCTCCTTCAAACCACTTTCTCTCTCTAGAACTCCATCGCCACTGCCCTTTCTCTGATGGTTGAATTTGGGTCTGCATAAACCCTTCGATCTGTTATTTGTAGGGTTTTTAAAAGGGTTAGCTGATTTGATTAGAAAAGATTGAGAATTTGAGAAAAAAAAAAATGAATCTTTTAAATTTTTATTCCTATCATTTTGATGGTTTTTTTTTTTGTAGTATGTAGTAAGTGGAGGCTTGAACTTGATGTGATAGATTATTTTTTTTTTTTTTTTTTTTTTTCAGCTCCCTGAGACTTGAAATGGTTCCCAGCAGCTGGTTCAGCGGTTTTGGATTTGGACCAAGAGACACAACCACACATATCGCCCCATTCGACCATTGACACCCGAAGAACAATTAAAATCGGTAATTACTTTACACTTTCTACTTTTTAAATTGCTTTGTTTTGTTTGATCAGGCGGATAATAATGTTTCACATGGGAAACGGTGGGGATTGGTTATCAATGTATTTGGATTCGCAGATTCTGAGACATTGCCATATCCCATATGGGTGGAGTAGCTTTGTGCACTTCAGCTTGGCTGTAGTTAAAACGGATCCATGCCAAGTACTCAGTGAGAAAGGGTATATTCCTTTATTTGTCTTATTTCCTTTTAGCATTTAAGCTTCTGCCTTTGCTTGGTCGTCGTTTTCTGTTTTCTCTTTCGTTCAATAAGAGCTTTGGTTGTCGTTGGGTAGTCATGTACGCCCAAGGGTTTCAGTTAGAACTTGTTATTGTTGGAGTTGATGTACTCTGATTTCAACTTCATAGTCCTTGGGTGATGCCATTTGAACGTAATCATTCTAAGTAATTACCCTAATATTGTTTATTATGAGGATTTTAACTCCGATTTTACTCCTTCAAATATCAAAACTATAAATTGCTCAAAAATTGCTCAACTTTTTTGCACAAATTGCTCAAAAATTCCTGCTCTTAAACATCTTAGATCCCTCACTCACCCTTCTGGCATTGACGCCCCAAAGGTATATTTCTCTCATTGCTTTCAAAATTCAGTGTGTATATATATACATATTCTGACATGTATGAAGACATTCACATATGGTAGAACTAAAAGGACGGTAGAATGCTCGAATAATGGAATAGAGTCGAGATTATGATGAGAAAGGATAGTAGATAGCTATCACTATGTGAATGTGTTATTTTCTTTCACTATGTAATAGCTATCACTAACTTTTGTTTTTATTGTCCTATTGTATTTCCCATGTTGAGAGATAGAACTAATAGGACAGTAAAATGCTCGAATAATGGAACATAGTCAAGATTATGCCTGAGGTATATGGTAGTCTTTCTACTTTACCAAAGTCAAATTGCATTTTGTTTTGGAACAAAGAAAGATGCTCTGTTAATCTACGGATATGACACCCCTTTGGTTTTTGGGTAGGATTTGGTGCATTATCGATTAAGAGCTTTTTTTCTTTAAAATTATCGAATCAGTGCTTATGTATGCTGTCTGCAGATGTTACAGTAACAACTGCAAATACAAGTTGAGAGGAAGATCATATTCCTTTTGTGGTGCAGCTGGGGTTTGTTATCATATGCGGTGTTTTTCGTTGTATGGCCATATGAAGCTGCAGATGCAAATATTTCTTAAGGTAGTCTTCTTCACTATGAATAGATTCATACACGCATACTTATTCATGCTTGCATACAGACTTTGGGGTTGCTAAGATTTTCCTTTGGGTTTCATAGGTACATGATGATTCTTCCAACGCTCCAGTTTGATGGTCCAACTCAATGGGTGAGTAATGCCGTTTATTTTCATGCGCATGTTTTCTGGAAGTTCATTCCTGTTTTGGGATGTTTGAATATATAGGCATTGTTTAAATTACAATATTTTATTAAGTTTGTTTATACCATATTTAGGGCCTCCGTATTTAGACCTCGTATAAATACTCGGGGGACTCAAATGCAAATATGTAATAAGTGAGGAGCCCTTATTCTATAAAAGGGACTCCTCACTCTCTTCATGGGGAGGCCAAGTATTCTCAGGCCTAAGCTCTGATCCTCTCATACAGAGGATTCCCTCTTCCCTCAGAGCTCTCTCTTTCCCAGAGAAGCTCTCCCCTCTCTCCCCCAAACACAACTCTCTTTCTCTGGGGGACTCCCCCTCACACTTGTAATCCATACAGTTACAGAGAAACAACAATATCAACATCAGTGTGGACGTAGCCCAAACATTGGGGTGAACCACGATACATCTTGTGTTCTTTACTTTCTTGCAGATTCACGGTGTCCCAAGACCATCCGGTTTTGTGCATCAACATTTGGCGCCGTCTGTGAGAATCGACACGAGAAGCTATGTCGGTTCTCTCTCAATTTTTCATCTCACCACAGTAGATCTGCACAAAATCAAGAACCCAAAAACTCCCTTTTTGGGCTTTCCAGAAGAAAACCTCCTCTCTGTGACCCAATCCTCCAATCAAACACAAACACTTTCAATCTCACTGTGACCCAAGGTCCAATCAAACACGCCCAGCCCTTTCCCAAAACCCCAATCTTCCTAATTTTTTAAAGTACGGTCTCATTTTTTGATCATCAATCAACCGTGGTCTTCTTCAACATCGCCAGGGCGGTGAAGCTGCGGAGCCACCTCGACAAGTACCTCGTCGCTGACGACAACAAAGAGTCTATCTGCCAGATCCACAACGGCACCTCCCGAAAGGCCCGATGGACGGTCGAGCTCGTCGAGAACAAACCCCACGTCATCCGCCTCAAGAGCTGCCACGGGCTCTACCTCACCGCCACCGACCTCCATTTCCTTCTTGGCATGACAGGCAATAAAGTCATCCAGGCGGAGGTAGACAAGCTCGTCGACTGGAAGTTCGAGTGGGAGCCCATACGCGACGGGTTCCAGGTCAAGCTGTGAACGTGGTGCAGCATGTACTTGCGTGGCGGAACTCGCTCACTCACGACGACCCCACCACGTCATCGACCCATAACTGGATTCTGTGGGACGTTCTGGAGACGGAGGTTCCCGCGTCAGAGTCGTTGCTGTCGCAGCAGTCGAGTTTTTCGTCGTTTTCGGACGAGCTTAACGGGTCGGAATACGGGTCGCCCATTTCGGTATTTTCAACTAAGTCGCCTAATTCCGAGCCGTCGTCGGAAAATCTTGCTAAGCAGGCAGCGAGCAACCAAACTACCCACCAAGTAGATCAATCCCAATTCCAGCCGAACAGCCACAAACGGCAGATCCTGATCCCACCCATTTGCGGAATGCGTATTACCCACATGGGGTTGCGGAAGATCAGAAGCAGCAGGTGGATCCGGGTTCTAGTTCGAGCTATGGTGGGTTGAATCCGACGGCCGTGGCAGCGCTTTCGCAGCTTACTGGGAACATCGAGGCGGCGCAACTGGCTGCACAACCGTCTGGTGCAGTCTTATGGCGTGATGTTCAGTTGACGAAGGATGGAGACACCGCATTCTCCGACGAGGAGATTGTGGATTTCTTGCTGGCTTTGCTCCTTCAACAATCATGACACTTGCTGTCAAGTTCTTAATGGAGACACCTCTGGCCCATGCTCAACTCAAGCACTCGGGTTCCCTTGGTTGCAGGTACTACTACTCAGACCCCAGCTGCTCTTTATCCTGTAAGTTCCAGGTGGCTCGGCTCTTGAAAAAGGAACTTCTCCCACCAATCCACCAATATAGTATTAGCAATCATGGAAAAGCAATCATGGGGAAGCAAAGCTCCACTACCTGCATGGGCCGGACCTCCACTCAGTAAAAAAGAAAAGCAAAGCTGCACAGCAGCATGAGTTTTTATTTATAATGTGTGTGATCATTGCAAGCATAATCTGTCAATTGCACATGCCATGTCTGATAAGTAGACCAGCCTCAAAAATTGACACAATCATGCTGCTGCATGTGCTGGACCTCCACTCATATATATATGTATACTGAGTCAAAAAAATTAAAAAAGCAGAAAAAGGAAATGGTGGAGAGTAGCTGGGTATCTGATATCGAGAAAAAAAAAAAAAAAAAAAAAAAAAAAAAGAGGAGGTAAAGCAATGATGATGTCTGGCAATATATATATATATATAAAGAAAGTGAGTACGTGCCATGTACATCGAAAAAAGAGCTTCAACATGCGTACTTTGACACAAAGTGATGAAGGAACTTGCCTTCGTGCCACCAACAAGGTAATGAGAGGTACAACCCGTACTCTAAATATCAGTAGGCAACTTGCCACTTCATGCATAACAAAACATTCATGAGCATCACTTATGTCAATCAAACATCATACATTTCAACACATTCATACATAAGCCAACTGAGCTTCAAAAGGGTTCAAAGCACCCTAATATTATCAGGCAACTCGCCTTCGTACCACCAACCAGGTGATGAAAGGTACAACCCGTACCCTAATATTATCAGGCAACTCGCCTTTGTGCCACCAACCAGGTGATGAAAGGTACAACCAGCACCCTAATATTATCAGGCAACTCGCCTTCGTACCACCAACCAGGTGATGAAAGGTACAACTCGTACCCTAATATTATCAAGCAACTCGCCTTCATACCACCAACCAGGTGATGAAAGGTACAACCCGTACCCTACTATTATCAGGCAACTCGCCTTTGTGCCACCAACCAGGTGATGAAAGGTACAACCCGTACCCTAATATTATCAGGCAACTCGCCTTCGTACCACCAACCAGGTGATGAAAGGTACAACCCATACCCTAATATTATCAAGCAACTCGCCTTCGTACCACCAACCAGGTGATGAAAGGTACAACCTGTACCCTACTATTATCAGGCAACTCGCCTTTGTGCCACCAACCAGGTGATGAAAGGTACAACCCGTACCCTACTAGTATCAGGCAACTCGCCTTCGTACCACCAACCAGGTGATGAAAACATATCAAAAGCATGGATTCCTTCATGCATAGCAAAACATTCATGAGCATCACTCATGTCAATCAACATTCATGAACATCACTCATGTCAATCAACATAAACATCATACATTTCAAACACATTTATACATAAGCCAACTGAGCTTCAAAGGGGTTCAACACACCTCATATATTTGGCAACTTGCCACTCTTATCACCAACCGGGTGACAATCAAAGCTTCAACCAAAGCTTCACAAACAAAGCTTCATCCAGAGCTTAACAATCAAAGCTTCATCCAGAGCTTCACAATCAAAAGCTTCATCCAGAAAGCTTCGCCCACAGCTTCACCAAGAAAGCTTCGCCCACAGCTTCACCCAGAAATCCACTTCGGCCCACACATGGATTGGATTTGAAGTCCCCAGCCAAAAGACTCTCTTGACTGAAGACTTGGGGGACTACTGTGGGTACCATATATTTAGACCTCAGTATTTGGGCCTTATTACCGAACCTAAACTCACGATTTATGTAAGAGGGGAGAAAACCTTATTTTATAAAAGGCCTCTCCCTCACTCACGACAAACAGGCCTCGAGCCTAAACCCACGATTTATGTGTTGAGGAGCGAACCCTTATTCTATAAAAGGGACTCCCTCACCTTCATTAGAGAGCACCCATCATTTATGTATTGAGGAGCGAGCCCTTATTTTATAAAAGGGACTCCCTCACTATTATTAGGGAGCACCGCCGCCAGCCGAGCAACCGCCTCGCCACGAGCATCACCTTTAACCGAGCAGCCTTACCTCCATCACTTCATGTTGAGCATCGCCGCATGTCAAGTACCAGTTCAAGACAACATCTAGTTACTTCGGCCCACACATGGACTGAGTTTCAAGTCTCCAGCCAAAAGACTCTTGACTGAAGACTTGGGGGACTACTGTTTATACCATATTTAGGGCCTCCGTATTTAGACCTCGTATAAATACTCGGGGGACTCAAATGCAAATATGTAATAAGTGAGGAGCCCTTATTCTATAAAAGGGACTCCTCACTCTCTTCATGGGGAGGCCAAGTATTCTCAGGCCTAAGCTCTGATCCTCTCATACAGAGGATTCCCTCTTCCCTCAGAGCTCTCTCTTTCCCAGAGAAGCTCTCCCCTCTCTTCCCCAAACACAACTCTCTTTCTCTGGGGGACTCCCCCTCACACTTGTAATCCATACAGTTACAGAGAAACAACAATATCAACATCAGTGTGGACGTAGCCCAAACATTGGGGTGAACCACGATACATCTTGTGTTCTCTACTTTCTTGCAGATTCACGGTCGGATTTACGTTGTCCCAAGACCATCCGGTTTTGTGCATCAACAAAGTTAAACTGTTTAAATTACTTCTTATTTATAATTTTAGCCCTTGCCCCACTTTGAGACCATCTCCAACCCTGGGCTAAATGCCAAATTTCCCCCTATCCCCCCCCCCCCCCCCCCAAAAACCCAACCCTGGGCTAAATGCCAGTTTTCTCTAGTTGTTTACATTAATCACACAATTTATGTTGTGATTTTCTTGATGATTATTATCACGGAATTCTTTTATAATTTTCATATTTTCTAATATTGCTCCAACACATACATCTCATACATAACTTCATCGTGGTGAGAACGTATATCAGTTGGTTAAGAGTGTTTAACTAAGTCGGCCACAATCTTCTTCATTACACCTCCTCTAGGCAACACATGTATATATGCGGCTTTTAGATTTCAGGGTTTCAATAAGATTGTTTTTAGATTTTAATCTGAATGGTTTTCAAAATCTAATGTAAGTCCATATTTTTAAAACTTATCATATTTAAGTAATTATAGCACATTTATTATTTATAAACTTATCATTTGAAATTCTTTACCCATCCATAATTAATGTTTCTTTTTGTGCTCTAATCATATTAATAGATAAAAATTTAATCAAAATTCAAATTCTTATTATTAAAAAAATTCAACAACAAAACAAAGACAATTTATACACAACTTTTGGTACCTTATTTTATATCGGTACATAAGTTTCGGTACGAATGTATCGGTACATAATGTGAATCTTGTCTCTGAAATTCAGTATTTAAAATTATGTATCTCGTACTTTATATTCATATCCGTAGTTTCGACACTTTCATATTTACGGCGTATAATTTTTTTCTATAAGTAAAAGGACAAAATTGCCCCTATTTTATTAAACGGGATTCTTCGTGGACGTATTTGATCCTTTCATGATTTTTCATATTTCTTTACATATTTGGATAGTACTCGTCGATATTGACGCGTGAGCACAAACGAAATGTGATTTGGAGTTATAACGAAGAAGTTATAAACGAACAAAGTTGAGGGAAAAATGGTCATTTGACCAATATCTAGAAGGCTCCAGATTTGCTGGAGCAAGGATCTATGAAGCCACGTGTGTCGTTGTGATGGAAAGGAAATGAGATAAAAGGGAGGGACATGGACCAATTAGGAAAGGAAGAAATGTGGGAAAGGAGAGAAAAGAGCGAGGGAACCCGGACCCCTTTTTTGAACCCCGACCCGACCCGACAGTTTCCATTGTTTTTTACTCCTTTCACGGTGGTTTTCTGGCGAGTTGAAGCCACTCATCACCTGGAAAACATTCCCTATCATTCCCTCTTCCTTTCCCCCCTCAAAATGGATGCAATTTGGCTCGATTTCATAAAGAACCGCACCGGTGGGTGTGATGGTTCCACGGCGGCGATCGGCCGATTCCGAAAGCCTCACCATCGACCAGCAACCATTGTCAACTCCTTTTGAGCCCAGGAACAAAGCCCAAATAGGTATGGGGACGGCGGAGCACCGGAGGTGACAGATCAAAGGCCACATTTTTTAGGGTTTTCGGCGGATCGATGGACTTTCAGAGGGTTTCCCGACCGAATTAGACTTCGGCCTAGGTATGAAAGTTGTTCCCCTTAACTTGCTCTACATTTTTGTGAAATATGGAAATTTTTAGAGTTGAGTGAAATTTTCTGGCGAGTCAGGGCGGTCTGCGGCGCGTGGGCTGAGACCCTACCTGCCCTTCCTAGACTAATTTGGGATACCCTGATTCCATATGTGACTTCCGATTGACGAAATCTCGTCGTAAGACTATAGTTTTGATAGAGACCGCTACTTGGTTATTATATGAATCGACGACCCGACCGTTGGATCGTCACCGAACTTTAATACGTAATAGTACGTAATATTTGAGGACAATAGGAACTTACGGATCTTGAATCCAAAAATGGACCTTTTCGAATTGGATTTCTAAGTTTGAAAATCAAACGTTGAGCGCCACTTAATCTTAGCGTTTGGCAGAGATCCAACCGATGGATCGTAAAGAAATTTTAGTATGTTGTTCTAGAAGAGTAATGAGACTCTTGGGAAGTTACGGATCCGAAATATGATAGGCGAATCTTCCGGTTTAGATTTCTAGAGTTGTGGACCCTACTCTCAACTTTGATCGACGGTTGGCTTTTTAGTCAACTAGCCCGAGTCCTTCTAGCGTGTTGATGATCTTAGAGTGTTGTTGAGATTCCATAGAGCTTATTGGGCTCAGCATGATGATGTGTCTTCCTCGATTGATGTGCACCTTGATTTACGTACTGATGGCATCACATTGTGTTATACTCATTTCATTGAGCTGTTATAATTATGTACCTTGTGCTTTGTTCCATTTCTTGTTTCGTTCAGCTTTTGTATTTTGAGTACTTGTTTCGTGTCTTGTTCTTCGAGCGTTGCTATATTCTTTGGACTTCTGCTCAGTTCCGTTGAGTGATCCGAAACTTGGTTTCCGTTGGGCTTCTGTTGAGTGGTCCAGTTCCCTGCTCCGTCTAGATTTCGTTGAGTGGTCTGAAATCCCTCGTGATCCGTGATTCCGTTGAGTGGTATGGAATCGTATCCAGCTTGGATTTCATTAAGTGGTTCGATATGCATTGTACTTCGCGATTTCGTTGAGTGGTTCGGCATCGTATCCACTCAGATTCCGTTGAGAGGTTCAGAATCCCTTCTACTCCGCGATTCTGTTGAGGGGTTCGGAATTGTATCCTGGTTTGGATTCTGTTGAGTGGTCCGGAATCCCCTTTGGTGTCTTGGTTCCGTTGAGTGGTCTGGAACCCGATGTTGATGGATTTCGTTGAGTGGTCCGAAATCGCATCATTTGACTTGTTGGTTCCTTGGATTTGATTTCAGCTTCAGAGATGTAGGCTTCGGCCGAACTGTGTCGCTCTAGACCTACATTTCGGTGTATGGTATGTGTTGTTGATTGATGTGATTGTGGAATGATGTTGGTTGTGATTGTTGTCATTATGATTAGACTCGTTGACCAATATGGCTAGATATTTATGTTGCGCTTCGTCGAATGTTCCTCGTGATGTTGCATGCCTGTTGTGTGGTATTATGTTGAGACATAGTGATTTATGTGATCATTGTTCGAGTGTAGTGAAGGACGAACTACAAATGGCTTGATCCCTGTTTAGGGTATGCAGGCAGTCTAACGAGGAGGTTAGATGCAGCCATGAAGTGTATGGAAATTTCTACGCAATTCGAATCTTGAGCTGTGTTTGTACATATCCTGGAGGCAGGGTATGATAGTTATAAGGGTATTGGTGACGTTACGTGTCGATCATGGACGTATGTTTGGATCGGGGCGTGACACATAACTTTAGGTAGCTTATTTTACTCATGGGTACAGAAGTATCGGTTCGTAAGTTTCGGTACGAATATATTGGTATATAACTTTCGGTACGAATGTATCGGTACAAATATGTTGGTACAAATGTATCGGTACGTAACTATAGTATCTAAATATACATATGTACTTAATATGCATATACGTATATATGGAGAAATTCACGCATAATGAAAAATACATGATAATATATGACTTTTCTTGTTATGGGAACTTAATAATAATTATCAATGATAAATAACATTTTTATTATTTATAGGAATCAATGTATAACCTACAAACAAAATAACGGGGCCAGCTGAACATTATTTATCATTTATTATGTCTTCTTGTAATTATATACATAAATATAAATATTACCAAGTGGGCACTCGCATAATCATACTGTAGAACTATCCATTGATTTATTTTTTGCCCTTGATGAGGATATCATTTGAGTCCTTCATGTTAGTGGGACTAAGTTGATTAAGTTTTTGAAAAATCTCGGTGAGATTGCTGTAATAGTTAGCAATAGGAGATTTATTTTGCTTCATGGTGAATGACCTTTTATGAAGATCACAAATTTTGGCTTCATCAGAGCCATCTGAGTGTCTTTTTTATGGCATCCCATACCTGCATGGGGTGTTCGCTTCATCTAATTGGGCGTCATAGCATCAAATAACCAACTTTTGACTTGGCAATTTTCAGCTCACCACTTGTTATAAAGTGGGTCTGTAACTGCAGACTACTTGTATCATTGTAAAGGATTTGGATCCGCTTCGAACCTTAGTGTTCGGAGTCTTCTCATCCATTAATCTGGGCTGGACAAATTAAATCAAACGGTCTTCTTTAATTCATTTTTCTGACTCATCACACACAACCAACCGTCCTGATTTGACTTGCACACCAATCAGCGGCCCATATTTGTGGATGAGAAGGCTCCAGACATTAAGGTCCGAAGCGGATCCAAATCCCACTGTAAAGATGCCCATGTTTTGACTTGATGCCATAGAGAATAGTTGTTCTCATCAAGTTTAATTCTTGCAATGAAATTGGAATTATCACTTTGAATGGTGACCACTTGTTTGGAGGAGTTTGATTCACCTGGTGTGAAGGACTGATTTGGTGGGTTTGATACTTCATCATCACTAGCCATTGTATAGGCATAAGATCAGTGAAGTTGAAATAGAAGATAAAATTGAAATGGGAAAAACGAAAAATAACTTGCTTAGGGTGGTGATGAGACATGACTACGGCGGAAGTAGGTTTTTTTTTTTTTTTTTTTTTTTTTTTTGAGGTTCAAGATTCAGTCATGATCCCATCCATCTTAGAAATAAGGAGGCAGATTTTCTTCTCTCCTATTTATGCGGTTACGGTTAAGTTACGTCAACATTTTATATTCATATTACTTTTTGTCTTATTATCTTTATAAAAAAAATTAATATAAAATATTAACGTGGCTTAACCGTGACCGCACAAATAAGAAATGATGGGAAGGACATGATAAAAGAAGGGCAGACAATCTGCCTCCCAGAAATAATGGGTTTGTCCGTCAACCCCACTGACAACATTTACTGTGAGTAACAGTTGATATTGATAATGGGTTTGTGGGTCAACCCCACTTGACAACATTTACTGTGAGTAACAGTTGATATTGATCATGGGTTTGTCCTGATCCCATCTCACAAATAATGGGTATGTGGGTCGGAGGCAGATTGTCTGCCCTCTAGTTACTATTTCTTTCTATTTGTTATGTTAACATTTTATATTTTTATTAGTTTTTATCTTATTGTCTTTATTAAAAAATTAATATAAAATATTGATGTGGCTTAAATCGCATAAATAGGAAAGAATGAAAAATGGATGGTAAGAGGAGGGCAGATAATCGGCCTCCATGTGGGTCAACCTCACCTGACAACATGTACTGTAAGTAATAATTGATATTGACATTTGACAATAGCTATGTCCTGATCCATCTCTGAAATAAGGATAATACTTAGGTACTGACTGTTCAGTACCCAACATTTACTGACATCATAATAGACCAATAAAATAAAGACACATGTCCATTTTCAGGATTAGGAGTGTTTGGTTGTGTGATTTGAGACTTAAAATGGACAGGTGTCTTTGTTTTATTGGAGGTTAGTAAAATTTGGATACTGAACAGTCAATACCCAAATATTATCCCAGAAATAATGGGTTTGTGGGGCCTTAATTAACAATATTTACTGTGAGTAATAATTGATATTGACAATAACCATGTACATGTCGAAAGACACCAACTCTTGTCGACAATAACAGCTCTTGGCAGCTAAGAGCATCTCCTAAAATCATTAATGTTTTCATTGGGAAACCAAATCTGGTGAGTAATAATTGCTGGTGGGTAATAATTGATATTGACAATAGCCATGTCCAGATTTGGGTCAACCTCACTTGACAACATTTACTTTAAGTAATAATTGCTATTGACAATAACCATGTCCATGTTGACAGACAACAACTCTTAACAGCTCTTGGCAGCTAGGAGCATAACTTAACAAAAATAATTAATGTTCCAACCGAGGCATGACATGAAATGATATCAGGGCCGGTCCAGATATTTTTGAGGTCAGAGGCGATATCAAAAAATGTGCCCTAACTTTATATAAGAAAATTATTTATTTTCTCACGTAAGATTTCGATAAAATTATACTTAGAAAAACAGTTCAAACTCAATAATTTAGAAACACAGAAAGACTAATTTATTTGCATCCAGAGAAGAAAACCAAAAAACTCCGAGCTTCCATGTAGATAGATGATGAGTTTTGTTTTCCATATGAACATTTAAAGTATTTTTGTATAAATCGTGAGATGTTTTTTCTTATTTACTAACCTTGTTTTGAGTCTTTAATTAATATGTATAAGTAATGAATGGGCACTAAATTAAACATTTTGATGACACGTCATATGATTTGCAAATTTGCTCTAAAAATTTGGTCTACATATTACTCTTTGTAGAAGTTTAGACTTGAATTCAAACGAATATTTAAAAATAGCGACCCATATAATTACTAGCTAGTAACTAAAAATAAATTAACAACCAAACAAATATTCGTAAAAATTGAAAAGAATAAACACGCATATAGCATTTCGAACTTAGGAAATCTTGTTAATTTTAAACAAGAAAAACCATTGCTTCTATTTAAACTTTTTGATCATTTAACCAAATTTTATAAATTTATACTCTTATGAAGAAAAAAAAATGTAAAAATTAATTTATACTCTTATGAAAAAAAATTGTAAAAATTGGAAAGTAAATAAGCACATGTAGTGTTTTGAACCCAAGACCTCTTCATTATTTTCAAATGAAGAAACCACCACTTCTAGCTCAATTTCTTTGTAATCTAACCAAATTTTATAAATTTATACTCTTATGAAAACATATATAAATATACTACCGTAATAATTTTGGTGCCCCAAATTTTTTTGGGCCTTGGACGATCGCCCTGCCAGCACTGGGCTTGGGCCGGGCCAGAATGATATCTCTCGTTCTTGCTGCCAAATTTGACAGCACCTTCAGATTTTTTAATTAATTATTAAATGCTTTTTATTAATTTTTTATTGATTTAAAGCATTATTCTTTTGTTTCTTAATATTCCCAATGCAAAGAAAACACATATGAATTTTTATTTTATGTTTAAAATTTGGCATATCGATTAGAGAACAAAATTTTAAAAGATGTCAAAGTACCATGTAAGCCTTTAAATTTAAATTTTAGATTTAAAATTTGACATCTCCTTTGGAGATGATCTAACAATTTTAATTGAGAAATTTGTAAAATTTAAATATTTTTTTTTCTGTTTATAAAAAAATAATAAATTATAATAATGAATAAGATATTTGGCCAGTGTGATGTGATTCGTTCAATCAGAGAGATGGCTGAAAACATTGAATCCCTGTGTGTACATCGCGGGCCATCCTAATTTCATACAAGAAAATTATTTATTGTTAAGACATTGATAAAAGTATACTTAGAAAAGCAGTTCAAATCAATAATTTAAAAATACAAAAAGATTAATTTATTTTGTATCCAGAGAAGGAAATAAAAAAACTCCGAGCTTACATGTAGGTAGACGATGAGTTTTATTTTTCATCTGAACTTTTAAAGTGTTTTTGTATAAATCGTGAGATATTTTTTTTTATTTACTAACCTTGTCAATATGAGACTAAAAAAATAATGATGTTTTCAAGTCTTTAATTAATATGTATAAGATGGGTACTAAATTAAACATTTTGATGACACGTCATATGATTTGTAAATTTGGCCTACGTATTACTCTTTATAGAATATTAGACTTAAATTCAAACGAATATTTAAAAATAACAATTCACATATCTACTAGTTAGTAACTAAAAATAAATGAACAACCAAACAAATATTCTTAGAAATTGAAAAGAATTAACACGCATATATCATTTCGAACTTAGAAAATCTTGTTAAAAACAAATTATAAAAATTGGAAAGTAAATAAACACATGTAGTGTTTTATACCTAAGACCTCTTCATTATTTTCAAATGACAAAACCATCACTTCTAGTTAAATTTCTTTGTTATCAAACCAAATTTTATAAATTTATACTTTTATGACATATATAAATATACCGCCCTAATAATTTTGGTGTCCCGAATTTCTCTGGACCCCGGACGGCTGCCTGCACTGGGCCTGGGCTGACCCTGATAGAATGGGGTTGTTCACCGCATGTAGCCGGTCATCTCCCACCACTTCCTGGTGGTAATGGTATACTATAATTCCTCATGGCCAAGGTCTAAAATATCGATGATATCGGAAATATCGGTAGTCCAAAAACACGGAAATTTCGATGGAAATATCGGGATATTATCGATATCGATAAAAATTGAATAAAAACCACGGAAATCGTAAGAAAAACTTGGAAATTTTTATTGAAACTTTGCAGGATGTTTATTTAGTCAATTATCTATTAGTTTATCACAAAAAATTGGAAGGAAATGCATTGCATGCTGGATTTAACTGATTTAAGTTCATTATATAGCGAGCTGGCAAACATTGTGAGTGTAGAAAATATGTAGTAATTAATGAAAGAAGTTTAAACACACCATAATCATTTATATATAATGAATTAGTACAATATTTTACACTTTATACATTGCATGGTAAGATACATGAGTGACTTAGCAAGGTCTAAAATATCGATGATATCGGTAGTCCAAAAAAATATCTGTAATCCAAAAACATGGAAATTTCAATGAAAATATCGGGATATTATGGATATTTTAGACCTTGCTCATGGCATCGTACCCGGAACTCGTATGTTCACCTCCACCGTAGCTACCATTTCCCGACAATATTCTACGGAGAAAATACTCGGTCTCTTGTAGATTAGATCCATCGTGAACCCACGGATGCATTACCTGCACTCTTCTCAGTCCCTCTAGTACCAATGTTCCATTGCCACTTCCTTCATGGTTGGCTTCTCTTCTCCTTTTACTATCAAATACACCTTTTTGCAAGCCAAGAAACTTCCTTCACCTGCTCAACATTTGCCTCATTTACCATACAATCATCGAGAAGTTGTACCGAGCAATCCTGTCTCGATGCAGAAAGAAAATACGTAGCCAAATTTCTCTCTTCTTCTGGCCTGTCAAACAAAAGCACCTCCTTTCCTGTTAGTAGCTCCATGAGTTCATTCACAGGCTGGTCCAATTATGAAAGAGTACGGTCTCTCAACGAAAGCTAACAAGTTTCCTGAATACTCATGAGTTATAACATAGCCCTCGCTTCGTTCCTGGTTGCAGGATGAAGATGCTACTGTAGGTGCTGGGAGTTAAACCCTTTGGAGTTATCGTTGGCAATTTTTACTTGACCAATTGCCTCACAAAAAAGAAGAGCTGATCAGACAAGAAAAACGAAAAGTTGGAAGACTACATTTGTAAAGCATTCCAAGCTTTATTGTAATGGGATAATCCGCCCTCACCAGGGTCCAGGGTTATGCCGTTACACTGAGCTAGTCACAACTAAGCAGCGAACTCATCATAATCTTGATTTCCTCGTGGGTCGAATTTTGGAGTGTTAGATCACATATATGTAAAACCCTAATTTATTAGCAAGTCATTAATAATCACATATATCAGAATTAGGGAGAAGTCAATCGATAACCATTACTTCAAGATGAAGCATATTAAAGGTATAAGGATGAACTGCCTAACTAAAGAAGCCATGGACAAAAACCAAAGAAGAGCTTCTACTCACATGAGAACCTTTTACTTTTACTGGTGAGTGGTAATAGGGCTTTTCTGTAAAGAACATATATATTTCTTGTGAGCAGGGACCTTCTTTACATCTATTTAAACCCTAACTGATTTCTACCTACGCTACAAGAAAACAGGGTTTATGTGACGACATATATTCGTCACAAAAAATAAAAATGCATCACATTTGATAATATGTGACGCTTTTACAGCGTCACCTATGATGTGTCACGAAAAGTATATGTGACGAATTTTAAAAATGCCACATATTTTTAGTATATGTGACATTGCCTTTTCACTTAAACTGGTTTAAATTAGCGAAAATAGGAGATTGTGATGGAGAAGGCGTCACAAAAGAATAAATTATGTGACCTATATAATTTGTCACTTATGAAATAGATAAGTGATGCTGAAAGCGTCACATTTTTCTTCCATTTGTGGCGTAGCCTGGGTCACTTATGTCAAAATAAAATACCTATTTTGGAAATATATTTGACAAACCAATAAGTATTCCCTGTTTATAATATGAAATTACAATTCCCTGTTTATAAAATGGAATTACACAATTCATGTCAAATATAAGGTAATGCTTTAGTTAATTGCATTTTCATTAATAAACTACTTGGGCACATACATCAAGTACTTGTACGTTTCATATACTCACATAAAAATCCCAAAAAAATCTAAATCTTGGTGTCCCATCTCAACTCAATGGCAATTCATCATAAAGGGCACCAACTCCTCTATACATGTAGAGATGCGAACAAAAGAGAAATCTAAGACACTAAGGAGCTAACCAAAAAGTTCTACCATGTGCATGACTAAAACTAGATAACAGTAAAAGACTTTGTAATATAAACTAGTCTTCATCCATACTATGCACCCTCGACATCTGAAAGATCACCATCAATACCTATAGAGTTGTTAATGTCTTGCCCATTCTTTGCTGAAAGAGCTTTCACTTGTAATATGAGAATATCATTCTTCTTTTTCAACTATTTATTCTCCTTTTCCACGTTGATGAAACTAGTTGACAGAAGATTTATTTGATCTTTCATCTCTGTTAACTCATAACTTAAAGGCATTGAAGAAACATAACCAGATGTATTCATACGAGGAAAAATACCTACACCATTAACAGATTTTCCCTTCCTCCCAAGGTTCTCAGCCATTATGTCAAACTCATCATCCAATGGAACTTGTAGAGAATCTGGTGGAGTTCCATCTGGTGCTTCTTGAATCAATTTCTCCATAACTTCATCCTTTTTTTTTCTTCATCTTATCCTTACATAACAAATAGCACCAAGAATACTAAAACAATGAATTCAATATTCATCAATTGCTAAATAAGTAATAAATAAACAATAGTAATATGTAAAGAATTGAACTTCTTTTGTTGGTTTTGCTTTCTAGGGGAAAAGATGGAGCGTTAATTCCATTTTGGAGCGTTAATTCCATTTCGGGTTGGGACTGAAATGTTCAACATTAGAGAGGGAAGATTTTCTGGTTCTGGAGCTCATGATTCAAATGTGGAACCGTAGTATGGGCCAGGCTAGGTGGTTCTAATTGCCTGAGTTGAAGAAAGAATGATGAAATTATGATTTTGTAGAGCATCTCATTTCTGTTTCCGGTAATTTGAGTTTTTTTTTTCTTTGGCAGTTTATGGGTTGTTTTATAACCAGTTGGTTTTTTGTTTTCGTTTTTAGTTTTCACATTTTTTTTATTTTTTATTTTTTAAAACACACAGTAAGGATAATGCTTGCGTTCTTATGCAGTTGGTATGAAGTTTGATTTTTGTCTAACCAAAAATATGTTTAATCCTAGCCCTTGGCGATAGGATACGATAACTTCTTCGACACGGTCGTCAAATAAGGTCTGAGGTGACCATGGTGTGCATATTAAGACTCCGAAAAGGCGATAAGTGGGACGAAGATTAGATAGGGTCAAGTATAACAAGAACTTGGACATTGTAAGTCTTTATATATACCAAATGAAATTAGGAATTTAAATAAACTCTCTATGCAATCAGCGATTGCACTAAATGTCATCAGGTATGAAGGGATAAATTTGTGTGTTTGATTCTACTCATCAATATATCAATAAAAGTTTTTTTTTTCATTAAAACTTCAAAGTTGACCTATTGATGACCTGTGTCATATTTTTTCTAACAAGTTTTGGGGAAATGTACTCTTGCAGTAAAAAACATGGATGTGTGGAAAATGCAGGGGAAGTAAATGGCTCGAACATATGGATTAGGGTTGGGCAAACGGGCCCTAGACCCACGGGTCGGGGTGGGTTATAGCAATTCGGGGTAGGTTCGGGGCGGGTCTAAATAATTTATAGAGAAAATGGGGCGGGGTGGGGCGGATCTAAATTTCTGAAAGCACTTGTTGAGAGTTGATGATGGGTGGACAATTTGTCCCACATCGGTGAGGGATTGACTTTGCTATGGGCTTATATGATCTTGGACTACTCCTCATATTGTCAATTGGTTTTTATGGTGAAACCCCAATTTCATCATAGTATCAGAGCGAGTTGTCCCTCATGTAAAAGCCCAAAAGGGCCACACGTGCTCATGCGTCACCTAGTTGTTGTCCACGTGTAGGCTTAAAAATCTGCCACACGTGCGGGTACGTGTTGAGAGTTGATGATGTGTGGAGAATTTGTCCCACATCGGTGAGGGATCGACTTAGCTATGGGCTTATATGGTCTTGGGTTACTCCTCATATTGCCAACTGGTTTTATGGTGGAACCCCAATTTCATCACCACTGTGGTAAAGGGCCACTGCCCCAAGGCATAAGTTAAAGTCATGGTGGACACTTTCAACCACCTTAATTCCCAGTAATGACTTGTAGAACTACGTTTTGTTTTGTTTCATTAACATGTATAGTTACAGATCCATCTGGAAGGTACGTAAGTCTCAAGTTCCATAGAGAGCAAGGACGTGAGTCCTGAGTTGTAATGGTTAGCGTATACATATATATAGTTAGTGTAGCGTAGGTACTAGGTAATGTTTTATCGTCAAACTTACATTGTTTGATGATATTTATTATATTTTTTTCTGATTGTGCAAACGAACCACGTCCACGAAAGAATTAATAACATGTCATATCTAAGTTATGGTAGGTATCCTATCCAAGGTTTGCTCAATCAATTCACAAGTCTCCTCTCCAAGTCTTCCCCTCCAATTCTTCCTCTCCAAGTCTTCCTCCTCCCCACCAATAAAAGGACCAAAACATCTCATTTTTTTCAACTACAAAAACTTAGAAGCCATGTCCATGAGCAAACAAAAAGTGCTTCTGCAACCTATCATCCTCCTAATAGTAATAGAGGTACTATTAGCAGCAGCCACTTCAGCCCAAACACAATTAACCTCTCCACCTCTTCCTTCTCCTCTTCATCCCGGTGAAGTAGAAGTCAAGCCGCGTTGTCAAGACAAATGTGGGAATGTTAGCATCCTGTGGAGCCAAAAATAATCACAAGGCGACACGTGGACTTTCGGATTAAGGAGACAAAAATGCCCTTGAGGGGTATCAGAAATCCTACGCGCGAGCAGCCGGTAATTATCGTTGGTCAAGTCAAAAGCGCCCATAAAAGGTAAACAAATCCGAATTATTTCATCCATCCACATTTAAGGCAATTATCTCATAAATCTACCCATTATCCCACATAAATGGAGATAATTGGCAAATTAATGGGATATTTCCCATTAATTTGTCAATTAAATGAGCCTTGAAGACCAAAAAAAATACCACAAAGGGCCGGCCCTCTCTCTCCAAGGAGTGGCCGGCCACTTCCCCTTTATTTCCCATATTTCCTTCCCTTTTTCCTCCTTTTTAAGCCAATTATTCAATTACTTCTTATTACCCCTTTTTCATAAATACAAATACATTTCCCTTTTGATTAATTAGCCAATAAATGGGCTAATTAAACCTAGATCTCACACCAAAAACCCTAGCTAGGCTGGCCACCCCCATTTCCTATAAATACTACCCCATTTTCTCACAAAACCTAATTCCAATCTTTTGGCAAAAATACTCTAAACACTTTTTCTCTCTAAAATTCTAACTTTGGCATCGGAGGTTCTTCGGCCAAAGCCCCCCCCCCCCCCCATTCATCATGGGCGTGTGAGGCTCTTGGCCTTGACCTAAGGTGTTAATTGTTTTGTAGGTGCAAGATTGTCCAAGACCGAAGAGGAGAAAATTTGCATCCACAAATTGGTGCTTTAATTGAGAGGAGAAGTTTACGCTCGAAAAAGACTCTCGCACACAAAGGTTTTTTTTCTTCAATTTCTAGTCCGTTTGTATTCTTTTGTACGTTTTTATTATTAGAATTTTTTACTTGTAAAAAGTTCTTTGGTTAAGCGTATAAAAAAAAAAGAAAAATACATAATGGTTAGAAATCTAGAAAATTCGATGAACAACAATTCAAACATTCAAGACGTGGGACCGCGGCGATCTACGAGATTGAATATGGCTTTAGGGGAGATGGTGCCACTACCACGAGGCTCCACCATGGGAACCACCGCGGTGACCACCCGCGGCGAGGTCCATGGTACCACCGCTGCAGTCTAAGCCTCGCATTCGCGCGCACCTCATGTTGAGCAGCCTGCTCCTGCCCTCGCAGCCCAGCCTGCCCTTGCAGCCAAGCCTGCTCCTGCAGCGCAGCCTGCCCACGTAGCCAAGCCTGCCCCTGCAGCCCAGCCTGCTCCTGCAGCCCAGCCTGCACCCGCAGCCCAGCCTGCCTCAGTGATGTCCCAAGCAGTCAATCAATCAAGCCGAGCAGTCGGGCGGTGTGCAATCTCGACTGGGCCCTCGAGATAGTGTGGACTCCCGTCTTAGCGCGAGGAGGAGCGTGCATTCTCGGTTAGGCCCACGAGCGAGCATACAATCAAGGCTGGGGCCACGTTTTGAAGAACCACATGAGCAGCCTTCCAAGCAGAGCATTCATTCGCGCTTAGGCCCTCAATGAGCATTTTCCATGTCGCTTCGGAGAATGCAGCGCGAACGCACGAAGGAAAGCAGCCACTCGGTTCGCTTCAAGTTCAACGGGCAGCCCACGAAGAAATCCTTCGCCAGCTAGGAAGACCAGGACTCCACCGCCCCAGCGAAGACAAATCCGCGTCAAGCCTCCTTCAAGTTCGTGATCTCTTGGCGAGCGGTCTCAAGTTGCAGAGAAGTGGGAGCAAAGACGTTAGACCCCTTCAAAGCAGCAAGTTCAGACTCTAAATTTTTTAACTTTCTCGGACAAGGAGTAAGCTTCAGCAGCCATAGACTTCGCCACCCCCTGGGCAGCCTTGGTATCCTCTTGATCAAGGACCATGGACTCGGTGGCCTAAACCGTCGTTTTTGCATCATGGTCAGCAGAGCAGCCCTCATGTACTCAGGCGTATGCTTCACAAAAGAGCCTGAACCAACAAACCCTTTGACACCGTCAACAAACTCAGTGCACGCGTCCATATCCTCAAGAAGGTCCGGCCTCAAAAGCGCACAAGTCTCAGCAACTTCCTTGGAGTTAGACTTGGCGGATTTATTAGGACCACTGGCGCAAGCAGTCTCTCTCTTCTCGGAAGGCAACCTGGCCTCAGCAGCGGAAAGGACAAGTTTTGGCGCCGCTTTAACAGATGAGGATGTCTTGCCATTCTTCATGGTAGCAAGTCTTTCCGAAGGAGAATCCTAAGTGGAGCGGCACCGCCACCACGAGTTTCCACCACGGGAACCACCGCAGGTGGTTACCACGGTAGCCCACCGCGGCGAGGTTCGTGGCGCCATCACCACGGCCCGAGCTGTGCCATCCAAGGTCCCAGCCCAAGCCATGTCATTCCAAGTCCAACGTGAGCCCAATATGTTGCCTAGCCGAGCCCAAGCCTCGCACCCACGTGTGCTACACGTTAAGCAGTCCACTCCCGTGGTCCAGCCTGCTCCCGCCGAGTAGCCCACTCTAGTGGCCCAGCCTGTTCCCGCCGAGCAGCCCACTCCCGTGGTCCAGCCTGTTCCCGCAGAGTAGCCTACTCCCGTGGTCCATCATGTTCCTGCCGTCGAGCAGCCCACTCTCGTGGTCCAGCCTGCTCCCGCTGAGCAGCCCACTCCCGTGATCCATCATGTTCTTGCCGAGCAGCCCACTCCCGAGGCCTAGCCCGCTCTCGTGGCCCGTCATGCCCTCATGATCTTTCAAGCAGCCCAAGCCTGCTACACCATGGGAACCACCGCGGTGACCACCCACGGCGAGGTCTATAACACCGCTACTACGGCCCAAGTCGGCCTAAGACCATCTCAGCCTTCCTAACTCAAATCTCGCGCCCGAAGTCTACCACATTTCCACTACTCAATAAGGCACATTCCTTACAAGCTCTTCCAATCCAAATGGCGAACAACACTTATCTCGACAAGTCATAGAGTTGACAAGCGCCCTAACATAACGGACGACCTTGGTGAACCAGCTCTTGCAGCACACCAAGATGCAACGTGTCCCAAACGACGTGTCTCGAAGAAGGACAAGGGCAGATGAAGAACCTCTCCAGCAGCGTCCCGACAAGCGAAGTGTTCATTCGCGGCTAAGCCTGCAAGGAGCATCCTCCACATCACATCGGAGTAGGCAGCATGACGGACGAAGAGAAGCAGTCACTCAATCCGGCTCAAGTTCAACCAGCGGCTTGCGAAATCCCTCGCCTGCTAGGAATCCACCACATGCACCGCTACCGCGGCATAGACGAGCCGAGCACGTAAAAGAGCAGCCTAGACCAACAGGTCAAAACTGGAGACAGCCGAGAGCTTCACTACCCCAACAAAGGCAAATTCAGGAAGGAGTAGAGAGAATCTTGACCAAGCGATTGAGCGATTTCCAACGCAACGAGGTCGCCAATGAGGCACTACGATGGGAGATGACCATCACAAGCCGATCACCCTTCACGGATGAGATCGAGCAGACGGAGCTTCCACACAAGTTTAGCATGCCACATTTCACATCCTTCAAGGGAGATGGAGACCCGGAGAGAAACTTAAAGCACTACCGAAGCACGATGATCCTCTATCGAAACAATGACGATCTCATGTGCAAGATATTCGCGACTACTCTACAAGGCGAGACGCAAGATTGGTTCTACACCCTGCCGCCACAATCCATCCGGAGCTTTGACGATCTTTCCTTGGTCTTCACCAAAGAATACTCATCTTACCGCTCGATCAAGAAAAAATCGATCACTTGTTCAAAAACCCGAAGGAATCACTCCGCGACTACGAAGATCGTTGGATGCGACGACTAAATAGCCAGTGCAGCCTTTCAAAAGGGCCTCCCCGCAGATCACCTATGTTGGGAGAGATGATCATGAAAGAGGACTTGACTCTAGCAGATTCCTTCACCCTAGCAGAGAAGCATGCACTTTGGGACGAAGCCCGACGAGCAAAAAAGGCGCCCGAGCAGCCTAAAAAGAATCGGTGGTGGCTCAAGAAAGGAAGATGGAAAGCGGCCCAGCAATAGCAGACAGGAGGCCAAGCGGAGGGACAAGCCCATGACCAGGAATTACTCGAAGTTTCCAATTCCGATCCATCAAATTCTCCGCGACGTGAAGAATGAGCCGTGGTTCAAGCTACCAAATATTGCGCATTTCACCGAGGACCAAGTCACGCCACCGAAAGCTGCTGCACTTGGAGGAATTATCTGGAAAAGCTCATGAAGGAAGGCAAAGTCGACAAGTGTTCGGACAAGCCGGCAACGCAGCCAAGAATGAATGCTGAAAAGGAAGATCCAACAGGCCCCATTGATCCCTCAAGTCCAGGCAGCCGACGCACTACCAGGGCCCATCATCGGCTTCACACGAGAGATAACTTTGCTCTGATACCATGATCAAGGAGATGGCGCTCAAGCAGATCCGAGCAATTTTGGAAATGAAGTCTCCCACAACCTTGAAAGAGATCCAAAGCTTGACTGATAGATGCAAGCCTTTCTTCAAAGCCATCAAGAGAGCGCAACGTGATGAGTGGGATGAAGAATGCGAAGAAGCCTTCTAAGACCTGAAAAAGTATCTCACATCGCCTCCATTACTAACCAAACCAGAAGCAACAGAGGACCTATTCGCATGTTTGACGGTATCTGAGGCAGCAATAAGCTCTACCATCATACGAGAAGAGCTGGGGGCCCGACTACCTGTATTCCACAGTTCAAAAGCTCTCCTCGATGCTACCAGAAATTCAAAAAATGAACTTTGGCGATAGTTGTTGCAACCTGGAAGCTCAAATCATACCTTCGGACGCACGCAGTCATCTTCATGACGCGCTATTCCGCCCAATCTAGACGAGCGACGATAAAGGCGCAGACACTGGCGATGCAAAGTTTTCTGACGAACGTAACAACTCAGCCCAAAAGGTGTGCCAAGGGCAGACGAACACTAGAAGGACGCACTCGGAAGCAAGCTTTGTCCTCGTCGCCCCAAAAGATTCTACATAAGAGCACCATGTACTAGCAGTTGAGCACTACCTCCTGCTATGTGTCACACGGCCCCAGCCGACCTTTGTTCCATAATTCAACTCTAGAGTGGCCCAATACCTGCAGTTGAGCACTTCCTGCTACGTGTAGCATGGTGCCGGCTCTACAGCTCCCTACCGCGCCTTCACGCCTAGCCTAGGCAGAGCAACAGAGCTGTCCAGCGACGCCCCGGAAGCAGCCAAGCACACCTTAGCCGCACCTGCTCGCCCCGGAAGCAGCCGAGCACACCTTAGCCGCACCTGCTCGCCCCAGAAGCAGCTGAGCACACCTTAACCGCACCTGCTCCCTCAATGGAGATTTCCAGCATTTGCATGTTGACGACACATCCAACTACAAAGGTTCGGGAGCAGACATGGTCCTTGCCACCCCATACGGTTCAATGCTCGAGCAGACGATCATTCTAGGCCTCAAGGCATCCAACAAAGAAGCAGAGTACGAGGCCCTACTGGAAGGCCTCCGCATGGCGAAAGACTTAGCAGTGAAAAAGCTGGCAATTTATTCTGATTCTCAGCTGATTACTAGCCAAACCGCAGGGGAATACATGGCGAAGCGTCCAAGGATGACGCAATATCTAAAGAAGGTACGCGAGCAACTCGAGGCATTTCAGACTTACACGCTCACTCAAAGTCCACGGACGGAAAATGCCCATGCAGATGTGCTAGCCGGCCCGGGCTCTGCCCTCGATCACCAGCTCAAGCGTTCCATTCCAGTGGAGTACCTAGATAAGCCGAGCATAGAGTCCAAGCCAGTAGCCGAGGTGACGCAAGTTAGTGCAACTCCAAATTGGCAAAGTCCTATTATAGATTACTTGGTTAATGGCACACTCCCTATAGAAAGATTGGAGTCAAGGGAACTTCAAACCCGAGTAGCGCGCTACTCCATGTGAAAGGACATTTTAGTTCGAAGATCTTACACCGGACCGCACCTTCGATGTTTGGCACCTCCCGATGATTCGAAGGTCCTAAGTTCAATCCATGAAGGCGTTTGTGGGAACCATTCTGGAGGACGATCTTTGGCACAAAAAAGCTCTCAACGCAGGCTACTACTGGCCAGCCACGCATCAAGATGCCCGAGAGTTAGTGCAAAGTGCGACCGCTGCCAACGTTACAAGCCTGTACCGGCCCTGCCTGCCATCGAGTTACATCCACAAGCAAGTCCCTGGCCATTCATGCAGTGGGCAATCGACCTAGTAGGACCTATGCCGCCTACTACTGGGGGCAGACGCATGATGATCGTGGCAACCGACTACTTCACCAAATAGGTGGAAGCATAGCCCACGACAACCACGACTCAGACGGACATATAGTGCTTCGTATGGAGGAACATCATTTGTTGATTGTCATCCCTCAGTTCATCGTCACCAACGGCGGCCCGCAGTTCGCGGACGAAGATTTGACGAAGTTCTTCCAAAAGTAAAACATCAAGCAGTACATGTCCATGCCAAGACATCCTCAAAGCAACGGACGGGCAGGTCGAAGCATCCAACAAGACGACCCTTGACTGCCTTAAGAAATCCCTCGCCAACAAGAAGGGAAAACGGCCAGATGAACTCCCCGGATGTCTATGAGCATATCGTACCACCAAGAGGCGAGCAACCAGAGAAACCCCTTTCTCTTTGGCGTTTGGCTCGGAAACAATCATTCCTCCCAACATCATCATGCCAAACATCACCACCCTACTGCCAGATGTCGAGCAGAACAGTGAAGAGACGGCCACGAACCTAGACCTAGCGGAGGAGAGGCGCGAGCAGACCATAGCCCGTATCCCATCCTACTAGCAGCAGCTCTTCTTTAGTTACAACAAAAGGTCCAAAATCCTGCAGTTTCAACCCGGAGATCTAGTTCTGAGGATGGCTTTCACCACTGCTTAAAGGGAAGGATTGAAGAAGATGGACCCTATTTGGGAAGAACCTTACAAGATCAGCAGAGTAGGCGACAAGGAGAGCTACACCCCCGCCACCATGAATGACGAGGAGATCGAAAAGCAGTGGAACGCCTACAACTTGAGGAAGTACCACGTGTGATCTCCACCGACGCCCGAAGGCTCAAGCAGCTCAGACGGGCACAACCCTCGCAAGCCGAGGACTACCAGTTGTTCCGCAATCTTTACAATTAAGTTATTTGTTCACTTGTTTTTCAACAAGGAACGCTTTTACAACTTGATTCCATTGCGGCAACTGACAACTCCTGCACTTCAAAAGATGCTCGCGCCCTTCTTAGGGACTCACTGCAGGAACAACGGCCCCCGAGGGACCAATCTACTCTCCAACGCGGGAGGATAAACTCTTTACTCCAAATATCCAGACGTGGATGAGCCTAGTTGCCCTAGTATAACTAGATGCACGATGGCTTGCGACGGTATTCCTAGAAGTAGCCACA
The DNA here is from genome assembly GCA_036320875.1 of Cotoneaster glaucophyllus. Lineage (NCBI taxonomy): Eukaryota > Viridiplantae > Streptophyta > Magnoliopsida > Rosales > Rosaceae > Cotoneaster > Cotoneaster glaucophyllus. Next base: position 18,530,037 of record CM070072.1, read on the forward strand.
ATGGTCTTTTCAAGGCTTAGCTAACTGAAGGATTTTGGGTCTCTTGGCCTAATCCACGGGAAACCTGGCCCTAGAGACGGGGGGGGCACATTATCCCTGGAACCCTAAAGCTACTACCGAGCATACTAAGGTGGCCTACGGATTCCGGAAGACTGCCTACGGCTTGCCCTTCAAGCAGTGAAGCCACACTAGACTTATACAACTGCACATTCTTGTGAAAGGTTAAACAAGCTAGCAGGCTTATGTGAAGTTTTATCCACTACCAACATGCTACGTAGTCGATAAGCTTCACTTATAACCAAGTCCTAAAGTGTTGTGACACTAGCTGCGCAGCCTACGGAATTGGGGAGAACCAAAGTTAACAGCCTAGTGGTTACGCGGATTAGCCTGCTTCTGTAAGTAAGGCGTCCGGCTGCCAACCCTACGGCTGGCAACTTTGCAAGGTAACAGCCTAGGGATCGCGTGGATGCGGCTGCTACAGTGAGTAAGGCATCCGGCTGTCGATCCTGCGGCTAACAACTTTGCGGCAACTTGCGCCAAGTCCTAAAGTGTTGTGACAATTGCTGCGCAACCTACGGAATTGGAGAAAGCCAAGGTTAATGGCCTAGTGGTTACGCGGATCCGCCTGCTTCTGTAAGTAAGGTGTCCGGCTGCCAACCCTACGGCTAGCAACTTTGCAAGGAAAAATTCTACACCAACACCTACGACCATGTAGGCTACGCGGCCTGTCTGCTTACAAAAAGTGGCGTGCCTGCAATTGGCCTATAAAGTCTAAAGGTTAAGGCATGAACAAAAGAAGCAAAAATGGAGAAAAATGAAGGAGACAAGTTTATTAAATTTTCTAGCAAAATTGATAAACAACTGACAAAGACTGGAGGAGTTCAAGCAAAGCAAAAGCAACAAGGAAAAACAAATCCTAAAGGCTACCTAGGAGACTACTCTTCAGCAGCTTGGCCATCTGACGACTGCTCCATTGTCACACCTTCGGCCGCCACGGCAACCCCAGCAGTGGTACCATCCGGCGCTTCACTCCCAACTGCCCCGTCGTGGACACTCCCATCTCCAACTATTTCACCGATGGAAAACTCGAAAGTAAAGGCGAGCAAATCTTCTGGAGAAATAGAGAAGGTCTGGTCTTAAGAGCACACGGATCTCATCAGCCTCCCTAGAAGCAAGTTTAGCAGAACTCTCGCAGCTGCCCATGCAAGCAGTCTCTTCCATCCCAGCAGACTTGGGCATTGGGGGCACATCTAGCAGCCTCATTTCTCTTCCCGTCAGAGGAAGTCATGTCAATCATAGACCTCCCGATAGCAGGCGGATCCTCACAAGCAGCGGATACTTTTCTCCCGACAATGAGGACTAAGCAGTTAATGTAATTCATGGTACTCGGCAGAGGAGCTCAACCCAACATTCTAGCAGGCAGGAGGTCTGCATGCCCAGCACTCCAGCAGCCCATGAAGCCCGCAACCTTCTCATTTCTCTCGATCGCCAGCTTGGCCCACGTCAGGTCCTAAAGGATGTGAGCCGTGCGACTACCCTAGCACTGCGCCCCAGCGCCTCAGTTCGAGGTCCCAGCCGCACAAGCTGCCCTTGGCTCTAGGCAAGCCAAGCTGCCCAAGCAGTGGTCCCTGCCAAGACATCTCCTCGGCCCCTGCCGAGCCAACTCCTGGCCCCTGCCAGCCGACGTGCCGCACCACCCCGACGGCTGCCCCATAATAGCACTATCCAAGAAGAAGGCAAGAAAAATTAAATTTTTCTTACATCGGTGCGGCACGAAGAAGACGAAGAAATCAACGAAAGACGGTCCTTTGCACAGGCAAGATGTAGAAGATTGCTAGAGGAGGGGGAACAAATATCCTCTAGCTTTCTCTCTCTTGTAGGGTAGAATAAATTGCTCTCCAAAGTTGATTTAATAACCCACTTAAGGTGGACTTAAATAGGCTTTGAGATAAGTTTATTTCCCTTTCCTAGAAGGACTTAATTTCCAATTAAAGAGAGGATCAACATCAAGATAGGAAGCAATCCTATGGTTCCTGAAGCAGGAAGATCTCTACACCTGCTGCCCTTTTCTACGAGCAGCCCAACAGGTGTAGGGGCATTTGTGGAGCCAAAAATAATCACAAGGCGACACGTGGACTTTCGGATTAAGGAGACAAAAATGCCCTTGAGGGGTATCAGAAATCCTACGCGCGAGCAGCCGGTAATTATCGTCGGTCAAGTCAAAAGCGCCCATAAAAGGTAAACAAATCCGAATTATTTCATCCATCCACATTTAAGGCAATTATCTCATAAATCTACCCATTATCCCACATAAATGGAGATAATTGGAAAATTAATGGGATATTTCCCATTAATTTGTCAATTAAATAAGCCTTGAAGACCAAAAAAATACCACAAAGGGCCGGCCCTCTCTCTCCAAGGAGTGGCCGGCCACTTCCCCTTTATTTCCCATATTTCCTTCCCTTTTTCCTCCTTTTTAAGCCAATTATTCAATTACTTCTTATTACCCCTTTTTCATAAATACAAATACATTCCCCTTTTGATTAATTAGCCAATAAATGGGCTAATTAAACCTAGATCTCACACCAAAAACCCTAGCTAGGCTAGCCACCCCCATTTCCTATAAATACTACCCCATTTTCTCACAAAACCTAATTCCAATCTTTTGGCAAAAATACTCTAAACACTTTTTCTCTCTAAAATTCTAACTTTGGCATCGGAGGTTCTTCGGCCAAAGCCCCCCTATTCATCATGGGCGTGTGAGGCTCTTGGCTTTGACCTAAGGTGTTAATTGTTTTGTAGGTGCAAGATTATCCAAGACCGAAGAGGAGAAAATTTGCATCCACACATCCCATATCCATTTGGTACCAAAAAGGGTTGTTACTTAAATAAGTATTTCCTCATTACTTGTAATAGCACATATTATGACCCCCCAAAACCATTTCTTTTAAATAGTGATTCGATTGAAGTCACAAACATATCCGTACATGGGAAGCTTTACATTACCCTATACACAGCCGAACAATGTTACAATAAATCAGGCCAGCCGATTGGCGACTTCAGCAATATTGTCACTCTTTCCAATTTCTTCATATCAAACACCGACAACGTGTTTGTCGCAGTTGGTTGTGACACCTATGGGTACATTAATGGAAACAAAAATGGAAAATACGGATACAGTGGTGGGTGCACTACAGTGTGCGGCAGTATTGACTACGTTGCCAATAATTCCTGACATGACCCTATAACCCGACACGACAAGCAAATATTAATTTTATAATTTTATAACCATAAAAAAATTACTATTATAATTATATATATTAATTTAACAATTTTATACCCCTAAAAACTATAATAAATATATATTAAATTTAAAAAATTGGCTGACCATTCAACGATCCAACCGTCAAACTTGTTTGTATATGGTTTGAGATCGCACAGGCCAAAAATCGAAAAAATAAAAATTCAGAGATCAAGTAACGGTACAAAACTTTTCGACGGTTAGAAACGAAAAATCACGATTTAACTGTTATTTTAACTCCGATTTTGATGAATTTTCGCAGCTACACTCTTTGACCATATATGAATAGAATGAATAAATTCGATCTTCAATTTAAACTATTTACAATACTGGATACCACAAAATCTTATGTTATACTTAATGAAAGTATAAATAAACTCTAAGTGTCAGTGAATCTATCTTTTTTATGGGATACGCATTCTACGTAACTAATTTCAACGATCTAACCTTCAAACTTGTTTGTATATGGTTCAAGATCGCACACTCCAAAAATCGAAAAAACAAACATTTAGAGATCAAGTAACGATACAAAATTTTTCAAAGGTTAGAAACGAAAAATCACGATTTAATTGTTATTTTAACTTCGATTTTAATGATTTTTTTACAGTCATACTCCTTAACCCTATATGAATAGAATGAATGAATTTGATCTTCAATTTAAACTATTTACACTACTGGATACCACAAAATTTTATGTTATACTTAATGAAAGTATACATAAACTCTAAGTGTTAGCGAATCTATCTTTTTGATAGGATACGCATTCTACGAAACTAATTTCAACTATCCAACCGTCAAACTTGTTTGTATATGGTTTGAGATCGCACATGCCAAAAATCGAAAAAAACAAACATTCAGAGATCAAGTAACGGTACAAAACTTTTCGACGGTTAGAAACGAAAAATCACGATTTAACGGTTATTTTAACTCCGATTTTGATGATTTTTTACAGCCACACTCCTTGACCCTATATGAATAGAATGAATGAATTCGATCTTCAATTTAAACTATTTACACTACTGGATACCACAATATCTTATGTTATACTTGATGAAAGTATAAATAAACTCTAAGTGTTAGTGAATCTATCTTTTTGATGGGATACGCATTCTACGAAACTAATTTTAAAGATCCAACCGTCAAATTTGTTTGCATACAGTTCGGGATCATACACGCCAAAAAAAAAAAAAAAACAAACATTCAGAGATCAAGTAACGGTACAAAAATTTTCGACGGTTAGAAACCAAAAATCACGATTTAACGGTTATTTTAACTTCGATTTTGATGATTTTTTACAACCACACTCCTTGACCCTATATGAATAGAATGAATGAATTCGATCTTCAATTTAACCTATTTACACTACTGGATACCACAAAATCTTATGTTATACTTAATGGAAGTATAAATAAACTCTAAGTGTTAGTGAATCTATCTTTTTGATGGGATACGCATTCTATGAAAACTAATTTCAACGATCCAACCGTCAACTTGTTTGTATATGGTTTGAGATCGCACATGCCAAAAATAAAAAAAAACAGACATTCAGAGATCAAGTAGCGGTACAAATCAACGGTTAGAAACGAAAAATCACGATTTAACAGTTATTTTAACTCTGATTTTGATAATTTTTTACAGCCACACGGAATGAATTTGATGTTCAATTTAAACTATTTACACTACTGGATACCACAAAATCTTATGTGATACTTAATGAAAGTATAAATAAACTCTAAGTGTTAGTGAATCTATCTTTTTGATGGGATACGCATTCTACGAAACTAATTTCAACGATCCAACCGTCAAACTTGTTTGTATATGGTTCAAGGTTGTACACGCCAAAAATTGGAAAAAAAAAACATTCAGAGATCAAGTAAATGTACAAAACTTTTCGACGGTTAGAAACGAAAAATCACGATTTAACGGTTATTTTAACTCCGATTTTGATGATTTTTTACAACCACACTCCTTGACCCTATATGAATAGAATAGAATGAATTCGATCTTCAATTTAAACTATTTACACTACTGGATACCACAAAAGCTTATGTTATACTTAATGAAAGTATAAATAAACTCTAAGTGTTAGTGAATGTATCTTTTTGATGAGATACGTATTCTACGACACTAATTTCAACGATCCAACCGTCAAACTTGTTTGTATATGGTTCGAGATCGTACACGCCAAAAATCGAGAAAAAAACAAACATTCAGAGATCAAGTAAAGATACAAAACTTTTCGAAGGTTAAAAACTAAAAATCATGATTTAACTGTTATTTTAAATTTACACGGGAATATTGCCCGACGAATACATATATTTCGTCGCAAAAGTATATTTGAGCGATGAAATATTTTATTCGTCACGCAAGTGTCTGAAATTTCAATTAAGGCGTTTTTTTTTGCGAAAATTTGAAAAATCTTGCGCGACGATTCTATATTTTAATCCCATCTCTCCTTCTTCCCCTCACTTCCCTCTTCTTCCTTTTCCTTGCGCAATACCGTCTTTCTCCTTCCTATGTATCTCCATCAGTCTCTCCAGCCATCGCGACTTCGTCTCCAAGAGGTAATTTCCTCTTCATTTTTTGTTTTTATTTTCAATTTTCTTTATTTACAAATTGGGGATCAGAATTATGGGTTTTTTGGTATATTTTTTTTCAAATTGGGGGTTAGAATTAGGGCAGTCGGGTTAGATTTAGGGTTCGTAAATTGCGGGTTACATTTAGGTTCTTAAATTAGAGTTTTTAGGGTTCTTAATTGGGGTTAGATTTAGGTCTTAAATTAGGGGAACGGTTTTGGGCAGTGAGGTTATATTAGGTTTTCTTAAATTGGGGGTTAGATTTAGGGTGCTTCATTGGGGGTTAGATTAAGGTTCTTAAATTAGGGGTTTTTTAATTTCAAGTACAGGGTTCGAATTAGGGCCTTGTCTCGCTCTTGATTGAATTTTTCTTATTACCGTGCAAAGTGATTCAATGTGTTGAGAAATAATGGAACTAAATCAACTTACTACTATCTTTAGCTTTGTTCCTTGGTTTTCCGAGTGGGGTTTTTGCTACTTTGCTGTTGGATTGTAAACAAGATGAGAAGCCAATGTTCTTTCCTGCACATACGATTAGTTTCAATAAAGTATCTATCTTGCAGTATTGCTAATTTGGGAGTTTTGCATTTTTTTTTTTTTTTTTGGATTTCCTTCATGTTGAAGTTTATTTGGAATTCAAAATTTTATGCGTTTAAAAAATTAAGTGGCACTCCAAACGTTCTGTCTAAGATGGGATCCTTGACATTTGTTGATTTGTGGAATATTTTGAATCATCAAGTTGTTTTTTCGAAGGTGCAACCATCTCCCTTCTTTTTCTCAATGTAATTAAAAGGTTGCCGATTTAGGTTGTGCTTCAATCTCAGTTCCCATGTATGCTTTCTTGGCTGAATTTGGATATATTTGAGAAATAAGGGGAGACAGAGTCGGATGGCATTTCTTGTTTTTCTCTTTTGATGTATGCATTGTACGTGCTCTATAGAAACCTCTGCGTAGGTCTGTATGACTGTAAACTTGAATTTCTGACGTGTAATTTTGTATCCTAAACAATTTTTGTAAGTGTTCACATTGCACTTGGGGCATACTTATAATATAAATACAAGATCACCATCCTTACGTGTTAATTAAGCAAATACTAAGAACTAAATAGATGCCTTAATGACTTCTCCTAAGCTACTCTTCTCCCTTATAGTACTTACTCTTTTGATGTCCATTTCTCCTTCGTCTTGCACTTTTATTGAAGACGATAATGGCATTGATTTGCTGATATTTATATCTAATAGTCATATGATTTCTATATGTCATGTGGATGTTTAAAGAGATTGAGAATCACTTTATACGGTCCCTTTTCTCATTACTACCTGCGAAACTATTAAGTAATTAAGTTGCTTAGTACATACACATAGAGCACACACGCACAACTTGAATACATGAACACACACACACACACACACACACACACAGAGTACATGGAAAATTAGCATACATCAACACACACATCAAAATCAGCACATATACATGGACACACACACATACAATACATACACACAGAGCACACACGCATAACTTGCATACATGAACACACACACACACACACACACACAGAGTACATGGAAAATTAGCATACATCAACACACACACACCCAAAATCAACATATATACATGGACAAACACACAGACATTACATACACACACGCACAACTTGCATACATGAACACACACATAGAGTACATGGAAAATTAGCATACACCAACACACACACACACCCAAAATCAGCATATATACATGGACACACACACACAGTACATACACACACATAGCACGTATATACAGACGGACGCATACACTCATTGGCTATGATTTTGCCTCCAACTACTCCTTTATGCTAGTTTCTTCTTATAAGTTATAATTGCTGGGTCTATATCCTATCTGAATTGATTAGTTTGTGTATAGTATATCAGTTTTGTTTCTGCCAAACTTGAATTGGGTTTAGAATTAGGGTTTTTAAATTTCGTTTTAAATTTAAGTTCAAATTATTAGCATGTGTACGGTAAGTTAATTATTTGTGTACGAAACAAATTGATTTCCAGTTTTGTAGATGTCACACCTCATTAGAATCCGGAGGGCGATGACTTCTACACCTAGTCCGACGGCTACACATAGTCCGACGATTACACCTACTATTGCCGCCACTGCTCCAGCAGAGATGGACCATATGCCGGTCAATCCAGTTGATCCAGTTGGTCCTCCAGTCCCATAGGTGCAGGCATCGTCGACTTCTTCGGTGGCGTTGCCTGTTAGCACCCAATGTACTCAACGGTGCCCCCGCACTACGGACCAAATGTCGCCATTGGGATCCATAACCGATGCCCTGGGTACACGGCCAAGTATACAATCCTAATTCACCCCCTCATTCCTATGTTAACTGAGTTGTTATTTTAGGTTCAATTTGTTATGTCATGTCATGCAAGGATTAAAAAGTTGTCACTGTTCCGAACCTTTTATTAAACTTTTGTGATCATTGTGTTGGACACTACTCTAAAAATCAGCGCTAGGCGGTTGGCCACCGCCCTGATTAATGCCTAGGAGTTTGAAAATTAAGAAATGGCGCCTAGACCTGCTGAGGCGCCTGCCTAGACCGCCTAGGCACCCTTCTAGCCCTCCCAGACCTGCCTAGGTTGCAACTCACATAGGTAAAAAATAGATAACTTTCATTTTGCATTTTATTTTTTCCAATAAATTGTAAGAGACTTGTTGAATACTTAAATGAATACACATTATATGCATGTTCTCCATGTTTTCATTATGTTCCAATACCTCCTAATATATATGTCATTCTATTTTGTAGTTTATAATAAAATTATATATATTTTAAGTATAAATAGATACTTATTTACACAAAATATAATAGATTTACTTAAATCCGCCTAGTCCGCCTAGGCGCTAGGCCCCAGCTCGCCGCCCGAACTAGCGCCTAGCGTCATTTAGAACTTTATTGTTTATGTTATTTTCAGGGTTTTGGGAAATGTTTTAATTATAGGGGAGGTTATGCCGAAATTTTAGTTGAATTTGTTATTAGTTTTGGGTTAATGATTTTTTTTCATCTCTTTGCAGCGAAGAGAAACACCTGGGGACCTTATCAGCAATTGAAGACGGCGAAGGTCACCCGGGTAACCAATGGTCGTATCCCAATCGGATACGATGAGTGACATCGGGCAGCACCAACGGCGGAGCAGCATAGTGCATTCGCCCACGACATTGGGCATGTCGTGCGAACCTTTTGCCCTATGCAGTGGAAGTCTTGGAAGGCAAAACCGGAGGAGACGAAGAACACAGTGCGCAACCACTTGTCCGTAAGTAGCGTCGCCTTTTTAATGCTTTTTCATGTAAAATTTATATATTTATATTTATTACTGTCTTTTATTACTAATACTTTCAAAATATTTGTTACATTGCAGGCAAACTACAATTTGGAGGACATGGACGACGACATGTTCGCGTACTTCAATCGGCTCTTCTCCGAACGCTACAAGCAGTGGAAGAGTGACCTGCACCAATGTTTCCAGCAATTTGATGGTCCACAGGTCTCTCTCGAGGAGGATTGTTCGAAGGAGTTGGTGTACTGACAAGATAGTTGGGTTTGGCTTTGGCTTTGCGGTCATTTTCAGGAGCTGGGCTATGTGGTGCGTATTTAATTACGACTTCTTTCATTTTACTTTTTTTAATTTTTACTAATGTTTATTATTATTTTTTTTAATTTTCTTTAAGTATTACAACTAATACGTTTATTTTTTGTATAACAGAAGAAGGCAAAGGCGAACAAGATCAATCGGGAGAAGAAGACTCTTCTCCACCATTCGGGTTCGAGGCCTTTCTCTTATAGGATGGAGGCGCGACGGTAGGTATATATTACATCATTCATTTCTAATTTTAAAATGTCGCTAATATATTTTTTTTTCTTACTAACATTTTCCTTATGTTTTTCGATTTCAGGAGGGTTCAAAATTTCTAGAGATCGACATCTTTGTTGATGTTTATGTTAGGCATGGGAATGAGTTGACCGAGTCCCTTCATGTAAGTAATTTCTTATGCATTCAACATTTATACTAATTATTTCAAATTGTTTTCTATTAATAATCCATGTTTTTTTTTCACAGGCGACTATGGTGGAGAAGAGTCAGTCGGTGCTTCAAGAGTCCGCCTCCTAGCTTCTTTCGGACACGCCGATTGAGTCTGTGGATCCCCCTGAGGATGCAGGGTTTCACATCGTCACAGAGACGTTGGACCAGACTTTTGGGCGGAGGCTAAAGACTTATTGTCGAGGGATGGGAAATGCCAGGAGGCAGGAGAGTAGAGCCTCGTCATCTTCATAGTCAAAGGGTCAGGTTACGGCTTTGACGCAAGGAGTCGCTGCCCTGAGGAATGAGCTGGCATCGTACAAGTCTCAAATGTCAATGCTTGTACAAGCCCTCAGTTCCTCCGAAATACATCTCCCCGGTTTTTCTGCACCATCGCCTTCCTAGCCCTTCCACACTGAGCAAGCACAGCAATCAGGCCCGTCGACCTCCGACCCAGTCCCCAACCAGCAGCAAGATCCTTTGAACGACATTCCAATAGATTTTTCAGCTTTTTTTTCATAGTTTTGTTCCTGCTTTCTTTTAAAACTTTATATTTGTACGTACATTTTTATTTATATTATAAATAAAAATTATTTTTTATTCATTAATTTGCTTTTTTTTTTTAATTTTCCTTTTATTCTATTAATTTTTTTTTAAATAAAAAACACTTATACGACAGCGAACAGTCGTCGCGCAAAATTAACGGCGTCTTATTGCCTTTTACATTTTTCGTCGCGCAAACTTTTCGAGACGAACTATACTTGTACCATTTTATATCGTATGACGAAAACCTTCGTCCGCATAACTTTAGCGCGACGAGTATTAAAGCGTTGCGCAATCTTGTTTTTTTGCGACGAGTTTGAAACTTTTCATCGTGCAATGTCTTTTTGCACGACCTTTGCGCGACAAAACACGCACGACGATTTTCTGGTCGCCATAGTTTTTGTGCGACCTAATAATGATTTGTGCGGCAAAATCTACCTCGTCGCGCAAACTGTTTAATTTAGTAGTGACGAAAACCAAAGAAGAGCTTCTACTCACACGAGAACCTTTTACTTTTACTGGTGAGTGGTAATAGGGCTTTTATGTACCCTATCTGATTTCCACCTATTAAGGGCATCAACTGGTAACCGTAATATCCCAGTTTAGACTCCAAAGTGGGTTATCCACCACGAATCTGGATCCTCTTTTTGGGGATACCAGAGATCTGTGAATCATGTCCTTTCATCGTACATCGTGCGGTCAATTTTAAATAAAAAAAATTTAAAATGATTTATGACCACACGATGTACGATGAACGGACACGATTCACGGATCCCCGGATCCTCACAAAGAAGAAGATCCTCATTCATCCACCACCCAAAGGGCTAGCTTGAAGTTACTGTGTTGTGAAATAAAACGTTGTTTTCAAAAGCAGGGGTAAAGCTGCTTATGCTTTTTGCTGTTTTGGACCCATGATTTTAACAAAAAACATTTTTTTTTTCATTTACCAAACACAACTTTAGCCCCAGCTTTTTCAAAAAACTACTTTTAAAATAATTTCAACAATGCCAAACCAGTCCTAACATGTCCTCCTTTTTAAGGGTAGTGTTTGATTCAAATATTAACTCTAATTAATTCTTAATCTAACAATATATTTAAACGGATCATAATTAGTTAAGTCGAATTAGCTAGGTTCAAACGCGGAGATCCTTCAATCAAGTGAAAACAACTACTAGACTAAAGACTAATTAAAAGTGACTTCGTTTGAATTCTTCAAAACGAATGAAACACAATGATAAAACTCATCGCAACTTACATTGGCCCAGCAGAAAATTAAATACTTTGGTTGATCAGCTAGTACATATCAACTAGCATAATTGATTTCCAATCCCAATTCGAAGTTTGTGACTAATTCATTTTTTACCCTCAACATATACGGTTTAGAAGTTTACATTAAGTTCTTCATTCAACATACTTCCAGTCTAGTGAGTATTCCAATCCGATACACCAAACAAAACCCTAACATTAGTAATGATTGCAACAGCTTTGGCAGGTACAGCTGACTAAATAGACTCGACCAGTCATGTCTTTTTTTGAACAAACGATTTATCTACACTAAGGGAGTGAGATAAGCTTTATAATGGGCTTACTATAATAATGTGGTTCAAATTCGCCTTTGGCGGGAGTGAACCTAAGACCTCTCACTTACAAATGAAAAAGAATACCACTAAACCGTAGTACTAAGTGACGATTAGTCATGTCTTTAAGCATGGACGGTGATTTTACTAATTGACCTGGACAAAACAGAAAGAAACTTCTATCAGTAGGCCCTCTAAGACTCATACATCTAGTTTTGAATAGTCACTGGTTAGTCATGGTGGACTCTTTCAACCACCTTAATTCCCAGTAATGACTTGTAGACTACGTTTAAAGTCATGGTGGACTCTTTCAACCACCTTGATTCCCAGTAATGACTTGTAGAACTACGTTTTGTTTTGCTTCATTAACATGTATAGTTACAGATCCATCTGGAAGATACGTACATTGAGCAAGTCCCAAGTTGTAATAGTTAGCATAGACGTAGATATAGTTAGTGTAGTGTAGGTATACTAGGTAATGTTTTCTCCTCAGACTTACATTATTTAATGATATTTATTTTATTTTGTCTGATTGTGAAAATGAACCACGTCCGCGAAAGAATTAGTAACACGTCATAACTAAGTTATGGCAGGTATCCTCTCCAAGGTTTATCAATTCACAAGTCTCCTCTCCAAGTCTTCCCCTCCCAGTCTTCCAGTCTTCCTCTCCAAGTCTTCCTCCTACCTACCTATAAAAGGACCAAAACATCTCATTTTTTTCAACAAAAACTTAGAAGCCATGACCATGAGCAAACAAAAAGTGCTTCTGCAACCTATCATCCTCCTAATAGTAATAGAGGTACTATTAGCAGCAGCCACTTCAGCCCAAACACAATTAACCTCTCCACCTCATCCTTCTCCTCCTCCTCCCGGTCAAGTAGAAGTCAAGCCGGGTTGTCAAGACAAATGTGGGAATGTTAGCATCCCATATCCATTTGGTACAAAAGAGGGCTGTTACTTTAATGAAGAATTCCTCATTACTTGTAATGACACACATTACGACCCCCCAAAACCATTTCTAACAAAGAGTAATATTGAGGTCACAAACATATCCGTGGATGGGAAGCTTTACATTACCCTATACCCAGCCGTACAATGTTTCAAAAAATCAGGCCAGCCGGTTGACGACTACACCAATTCTGTCTCTCTTTCCAAATTCTTCATATCAAACACCGACAATGTGTTTGTCTCTGTTGGTTGTGACACCTATGGGCACATTCTGGGATACAAAAATGGAAAGTACGGAAACACTGGTGGGTGCACTACAAGGTGTGGCAGCATTGACTACGTTGCCAATGGTTCCTGCACTGGTATCGGCTGTTGTCAAACACCCATTGCTCAAGGAATGACTTCTTTCGAGGTAAGTGCATGGAGTTATGATAATCATACGGATGTGTACGACTTTAATCCTTGCAGCTTTGCCTTCGTTGTCCAAGAGGGCAAGTTCAACTTCTTCTCCAATATGTTGTGGTCGGATTATTTGAAAAATACACAACTTCCGGTGGTACTCGATTGGTCAGTTGGAAATGAGACCTGCTCTAACGTTGTTGAGAAGAAACAAAGGAGGAATTACACATGTCAGGGCAACACCATGTGTTATGATGTCGAGAATGGATCCGGGTATCGCTGCAAGTGCAAGGACGGTTACCAAGGGAATCCATACCTAAATGATTGCTATGGTATTTCTATTTCACTTTATTAGCACTACTAATTAAAATAATATGCTTAATTTCTGAGCATGGGTTATGTTGTTTTGCAGACATTGATGAATGTGAGGTTCCAGAGCTCAATACATGCAAGCAAATATGTATAAATAAAGAGGGAAGCCATACTTGTTCTTGCCACAGGGGGTACCATGGTGATGGTAGAAAAGACGGAGAAGGTTGCAACCCTGATCGGACCTTTGTTATCCAAATTGTCGTTGGTAAGCAGGCACATATATAATAACAAGTGATTCAATGCTTTTCCACATGTTTTTAAAGAATCCGAACTTCGTTAGAGATGTGATAAAAAAGATGGTCGGTACATATGGTCTAGATAGCAATACATAATCATTTCTTTTGGTTGTAACTACCAGGGTTTACGATTAATTTGTTGGATATGTAGGAATCGGCGTAGGCCTCGTATCCCTGTTTATGTGCATCTCTTGGTTGTATTTGGGATACAAAAGATGGAAGCTCATGAAGCTGAAGGAGAAGTTCTTCAGGCAAAATGGAGGGATCTTGCTACAACAGCAACTTTCAGAACGGCGAGGATCCTTTCAAGAAACGGCAAAAATCTTCACAACAGGAGAACTTGAGAAGGCCACCAAAAATTATCATGAGACTAGAATCATTGGCAAAGGAGGGTTCGGTACGGTCTACAAAGGAATTTTAGCAGACGGCCGAGTAGTTGCAATCAAGAAGTCCAAAATGGTAGATCAAAGCCAGATAGAGCAATTCATAAATGAAGTGGTCGTACTGTCCCAAATCAACCACAGGAATGTGGTCAGGCTTTTAGGTTGTTGTTTCGAAACCGAAGTCCCCTTACTAGTTTATGAATTTGTCACAAATGGAACTCTCTTTGAATACATCCATAACACAACCAACTCTTCCAAATTCCACGCGCCCTGGGAAATTCGTCTGCGTATAGCTACAGAAACAGCTGGAGTGCTATCATACTTGCACTCTGCAGCTTCTGTTCCTGTCATTCACCGAGATGTCAAGTCTACAAATATACTCTTAGATGAGAATCTCACAGCCAAAGTGTCTGACTTTGGAGCCTCAAGATTGGTTCCGTTGGACGAAGATCAGTTATCTACAATGGTGCAAGGAACTCTCGGGTATTTAGACCCTGAATACTTGCAGACAAGCCAATTGACTGAGAAAAGCGATGTCTATAGTTTCGGAGTTGTCCTCGTAGAGCTACTAACAAGAAAGAAGGCACTTTTGTTTGGCAAGCCGGAGGAAGAGAGAAATTTGGCAATGTATTTTCTTTCAGCACTGAAAGATGACCGCTTGCTGCAAGTTCTTGATGAATGTATTGTGACTGAGGCAAACGTTGAGCAGCTTAAGGAAGTTTCTAACCTTGCAAAGAGGTGCTTGAGAGTAAAAGGAGAAGAAAGACCAACAATGAAGGAAGTTGCAATGGAACTGGAGGGGCTGAGAAGGATGGTAATGCATCCATGGGTCAATGATGAATCCATTTCACAGGAGACTGAGCACTTGCTTGGTGGAATGTCAATGGAAATTATTAGTTATGAAGGAGGTGGCGATTCAAGTTCAGGGTTTTATAATACGAGGAACCCCGTTGTATAACCGGTTAGTGATGGCAGGTGATTGTGCCAGTGAACAAGTCTATTTAATTGTGCGTTGCCTAATGTTCCATGGAGTACTTATGTCTATCAGTTAATTTACGTTAATCATCTTGTTTAGTTTGGAGTAAATGTAATTTTTTAATGAATGAATAAAAGTTGCCCTTTACGATTGTATCTCATGGGGTTCTTTTCCCCTTCTTAAACTACATTCATTGTTTCGTAATGCACACTTAACTTATAAACGAATGATCAAAATTAAAACTTTATGTAACACCTGTAAGATGTATATACACATACCATATTATAAATTATAGACATGCCATTAAGCCACAAAATTCAAGAACAACTTTGTAACCACAAAGATCGAATAATGAACATACCTGCAGCACCAGATGAAGAAGATGAAGCCATGAAAGTTCTTTTCAACCGTTAACCTTCTCCTCTTTTGCTATAAACAAGTGCTCTCAAAGAATAGGGCTTTGAATCAATACGAGCAAGGTGGCTTGTGTTTATATACTAAATATTATCCTTACGGTTCTTCTATTAGAATCAACATAGGACTCAACTATCCAATCCATATTAACATGTGAATAAACACAATCCTTGTACACGCTCAAGTCTTCAAAACTCGAACCACTATCAGTACTATCAATCCTAAAAGAATTAGGGTCACTCAAAAGCTGATGAACAAGAGTTTTTCATATCTAATTCTCACACTATAACCGGATCCAATGTTATGTTCATACTCATATTCTAACAACACCATGATTACTCTTAAACGAGCACCAAGAACTAACTGACTAAAATTTAAGGTTATTTAGCTATAAATTAATAAGAAAATTACTAATTAGCCATATACTAGAAACTTGTGCCCGCACGTTGTTGCGGGATTGAAAACTGAATAAAAGATTATGCAACTTCATTATCTTCATGATCTACGCTTGAGTCAAGAATTGAGGATTACAAATGCCAAAGCAAGCACAGTTGAAGCACGTTGTTGACCCTAGTTTTTTTCCGATTGTACATTTACAGTGCCAAACAACAAACTGGTAGCTGGCGGGGAAAAAAATAATAAAAATCAGTATTATTTCAATTCATCCTAAACCCCAACCAAGCAAAACTAAATGCATACTAACAATATCTATAACTATAGAAATAAAGAACCAAACAAATATAACAAACGTAGAGAGACCTCAATGATCTGGCTCAATTCATCGTTGAAGACTTGGTCAAACTGTGATTCGCTCACTCCATACCTAAATTAAAGAAAAGCAAACCAAGTTCAGCAAGAATTATGCACGAACTTTGTGAATTTATATAATGATAGAACATTGTTAAGCAAACATGGACTGGAGCTGATTTTAAAAGTTATTTAAAAGGGAATGGTAAATCTTATGCATGCCAAAGAAGATTGAGAGCAAAATATTACGAAACATTTCCAACTCGTTTACTTTTGGAGTGCGTGTTTGCGTGTGTGTGTGTGTGTGGGTGGGTGTGGGTGTGTATGTTTATTGTTCTTAAACTAATATATTGTACAAAATTGGGTCAATTTTCAGATTTTCACCAACCTAGTAACCTTCAGTTCTTCAAAAATCGACATTCACATATCAAAAGAAGAAAAAAATTAAAAACAGAACCTGATTACTCATGAACGAAATCACCTTAAATTGCATATGAATCACCATAGGTTCAGGTTCTTGCATCAATAGTTTTTGTATGTTAATCAAATGAGATTAAAAACAGAACTTGAAAAAGAAAGCTCCACTATAACAAAAAGTGAAAACATTATCTAATCCTTCTCAACAACACACAACAATTATTATCTTGGACATGGCCAGATGCTTTATGTTCAATATTAAGTTACATAATCATATATCCCTGAATATCATGACATAATGACGTTAACATCCTCTTTGGTTCTCTTAAGACCAATCTTCCCATTTATTGCCATAAAAAAAAACCCTCATTTTACCAGTTATGCCACAACCAATGTTTTGAGCATGCATTACTTTTAACTTGATTATCATATGATGAGAATTGGGATAGTAATAAAGATATTGACAGCGGTATACAATAGTTCAGATTAAAATATTTGTAAGGACACTCCATACCTGCCAACATGTAAGAAATAAGGAAAAATGAATGCATATTCTACTTTACCTTCTGAGTAGCACTTGAAAGATCTTTTTGAACTCTCATGTGCTCATCCGAGTGGGAATGTTGTGATCACCCAAGTGCCTACACAAATAAACATCCCATAAAATCCTACAAAAGAAAAATTAAAAACATAAGCAGTAATAACAAAAATGTTAAAAACTCTTTTAAGTTTCAATTAATAGTTCAAGACTTAATTCACATTAAGCTCTGTGAGTAAATTTGTTGGGCAAAAAATTTCCATCAACGCATTCTCTTACAACAGATTCTTTAAATACTGATTTCAAGCAATCCAGTAGTTAAATATTTAAACCAGAAAAAATTCTTTAACCCAAGTAGGAAAGGAAGAAAAATTCCTTTCCCAGATGAAACTACATCTCTAAAAAATGAAACAGTCCTTATAAAATTCAAGGCTTGAAAATAAAATAAAAAAACAAATTCAAAAGAAATCAAAACAACTAAAAAAATCTAACATTTCTTAACAACCATTCAGTAAAGGATCAAAAAATCATGCCCTCAAAACAAATTTGGGAACCTGTATATTCCAAATTTAATTTCTATACGAAATACAACTCTCCAATGATTTTTCTGACCAAAGGAAAAAAGTCTCCAATGATTAGGTGATGTGACTCAATTGACATTTTTGGGGTATATTTCTTGATTAGTGTGTTTTATTAGCTATTAAGAATTGTAATAGAATCTTACCCTCATTTGTGGTTTAATTTGGTAGATGATTTCCTTGGCACAACCTGCATTGCAGTAACGAACTCCGAAAACCCTAAAAATTCCTGTTGTTTCGTGTCAGCAATAGCCCAAACCTTGAATGATAAATGAGAAAACAAAAGGTGAGTTCCAAACAATCATACCTAAACCCAAACACAAACAAATTAACTTCCAATACATATCGATATAAGGGTAAAACTATACAATCATACTTTCCTAGTCGAACATAATAGTTTTGGTACTACTTACGGAAGAGGCATTTTCATTTCTCACAACCAAAACCACTTTTTGACTGTGATTGACACAATATATAGAAGTGCTTCTGAGCACCTGTAATGTGCTTTCAATTAAGTAAAAGCTCAACTAAAAGCACTTATAAGCAATAGTGACTTCTACATAAGCAATCCCTATAAACAAAGAAAACTATAAGCCTGCTATCGCAAAAGAATGAAAACCTGCTTGATATCAAAACTTTTTCACTTAGGAAGCACATCAACCAAGGTGCCGTTTAATGCATCTTTTTCAGGCATTGAAAGACTCGTCATGCCAGATGCAGACTGCTGCAGCCCAACTTGGACATCAAAATTCATACCCTTTACGTCAGAAATCACTGCTTCACTTCCAGTACTTGTATCAGCATCTGATGGAACACGACCATTCTGCAATGAATCCACTTGCTTCACCAGCGTGGGGTTGTCATGAGAGGCACCACTTGTATGATCATCACCAGCTGCCGGTCCGGGTTCTGGAACATCTGATTCCTTAATTACCTGCTGGTGCATCAATAGTTTACCCTTCTCCTTCTGTTGAGCTGCAAGTTCAGCATGCACCATACAAATAAATACGTTAGATGAAATACCAATTTAAAAGGAAAAATGGAACACTTAAGTGTTGCAAGTAATTATAAATAATTATGGAATGACATGGAAGAGGAAAAAGAATGTGGCATCAATAACAGAACAAATCCAAGAACGAAAGAAGGTTCTCTTGAGAAGCTACAGAATACCTGCTTGTACCGGTGGAGTCCCAGGACCCTGAACCTGCACAGGACTGACAGCCGAAAACGACTGTGTAGCCAAATTAGGGAACTCACTAAGAACATCAAGGGCAGCTGCATCTGCATCGAAGGGATGTTCAATAGCAATAGCCCCCAGAATGCGAAAATCAAACTGAGCCGAATCAGAAGAAATAATATGGATGGTCCGTCAGAGTCAAAAGTAAACATTTTAACCAAATACACAACACAAGAAACATTTTAACCAAATAGACAACACAAGCATCCAAGAACGC
Source organism: Cotoneaster glaucophyllus (assembly GCA_036320875.1). NCBI lineage: Eukaryota > Viridiplantae > Streptophyta > Magnoliopsida > Rosales > Rosaceae > Cotoneaster > Cotoneaster glaucophyllus. Next base: position 18,549,572 of record CM070072.1, read on the forward strand.
ACAGAATCAATTAAGTTACAGCTTTTACCTTAACAATAAATCAAAAAAAGCTATTTTTTCACCTATGATCTTAGGCAACTCAATTTATGTATTTTCCATCAAATCAAACTATTAAGTCATCAAGTTCAAGCCTTCACTTACCATAAAGTATTGTGTGCATACTGGGCCTTCATGTGGCTTCCCTTTCTCCGGCCAAAACCAAACAACAACAGCTTGCTCATCCTCTGCAATTAAAATACAAGCAAAAAAAAAATCAAAATAATAAGTTAAAATTTAAAAAGAATCAATTTTTTAAAATGAATCATTGAGCAAGCATAGATCTGCACATACAAAAAGAAGAGAAACAATGAATATAGAAGCACCCGCCGCCGCGATGAGGAGGTCGAAGGGATTGGTTTTAGCTTTTCCATTGAAAAGCTGGTTTTCTTCTTCTCCTTTTGATTCATATTCTATTATGTATCGGTCTTCTTCTTCCGACATCACTGCAGTAATCCGAAACTCGAATTTCTCAAATTCTCAACATTTTCTAATCAAATGAGCTTAAGCTAACCCTTTTCAAAACACTGAAAATAACAGATCAAAGGTACTTACTCGTCATAGGGTAGATGCAGACCCATATTCAACCATTAGAGAAACGACAGGGGTGAGGGAGTTCTAGAGAGAGAAAGTGGTTTGAAGGAGGAGAGAGATGAAATTTAGAAGAGAACTGGAGAAATCTGCACAGGAAGGAAACGGAACAATTAATTCCTTCAAAAGCAGAATCATAAAACTAAGAGCACAAAATAATCTTACTACAAAAAATTAAAATAAATAACACCCTAGAACAATGAAATGTATCTCTCTCTCTAGAAGCCACGCCGGCAAATGCTAGCCTCTTCCCTTGCAGCACAACAAATGGAAGCTCATTATAAGCAGAGATGGTCACTACATATACAGCCTGATCCAACTACACTATGCAAGAGGAACTAAAGTCTGAAACAATGGTAGGAAAAACGATTATACTTGCATAACACACAGCCCAATGGCATACCTCATACTTCAATTCTGAATCCAATTTCAATAACAGCGGCCTTTGAGATAACAACAAATATTAACTTTCAAATTAAATTGAGCAAAAACTGTGGAATCACAAACAAAGGAACACTTTATTTAAAAACTGGTGGGTTTTATATATATATATATAAATGAGAATTACATTGCTATTACATATTTACACAAAAAATTTATAGAGGCATTCCCAAGGTTTTGTATGGGGTTTATTATTTATCTAACGATCTGGTCTTCTCAATTTCATCCAAGATTCATACAATATCTGTACATGCAATCATTCTTTATTTCACATCACGATCCCCGTCTCCGATTTACCGAACCAAAGCTCTAGATACCATGATAACTAAAGAGAAATCATGATTTCCAAGAAGATTGAGAATTATGAAGCCAAAATCTTATCTTTACAAGTAGTTGACCAACTATATATAGCTATACACCAGCTGTCAAAAAACTTAACGACTAAGCTAATTAACAAAACTAACAGACACTTAACCATTCTGTTAACAAACTAACAGAAATGATTTACACTGTTAATAACCGCATCACCCACTAAGTGAGACAATCAAAACATACAAAATGTACACTAATTCGAGAAGGAATCCATCATGGCTCGTCTCCATAACGAAGGATTGGATTAATCATGAAGTCAAATGAGAGTGTAGAAATCAAATTCCACTCCATAGTAATCCCACTTGTTTTATTGTCAACACTGCACGCATTAGAGGTCTTTGCTATTTACTGATTCAGTATGTGACCTATATGGAATCACACTTTGTTTTGTAAAATTTCTACAACTAATGGTTGATCATCATGTTAGCTATGTATTTGCTTAAAAATTGGTAGCTGAAGTAATCTTCTATTCTTCTTGGACTATTTGAATGGAATGAGGAGCAATTGATCTTCTCCACATTCAAAGATTAACAAACAAATTAAGCAGCAAAGAAAACCCCAAAAAGAAGATAAGCAGCAAGAACAATTTAATCCGAGAAGAATTCAAAGCATAAAGAGGAGAGACAATAGAATCTAATCGATAATTAATTACCAAGAAGGAAATATGAATATCCTTGGGATTAATCTCAGTTTTCTTGGGCATGTTTTCCAGATCCTCAGATTGCAAAAGATGTATTCCCACTAGTAAAAAAAAACACTTTGCGTGACGTAGGGGTGTGTCACGCAAAGTCAGAAAAACGTCGTGCAAAAAATTGCCCGACGAACCATCGTCGCACGCCAAGCGTCACGCTAAGCCTGTGAAAGCAGGGTTTGCGCGACGAAGTCATAATCTACGTCACGCGAAGTGGGTTTGCGTGACGTATGGATCTTCTTCGTCGCGCAAACTCCTCTTTTTTTTTGACAAAAATATTTTTGATTTAATTTTTTAATAAATATTGTAATTCAATTCTAAACAATAAATAATAAACCAAGAAAAAATATTTAATTATAAACTATGTGAAAATGTGCATACAAGACGTCCAAACAAAAAAAGAAAAAAGGGTAAATTACACAAAACTACCTTAACTATTGGTCTCACGACACTTTCATACCTCATCTTTTAAAATTGACAATGTCATACCTCATCTTTAGAATTTGGTCAATTTTATACCTTCCGTTAACCTGACCGTTAATTTGACAGTTAAATGTTGACGTGGCTTAATCCAGACCCCACTTTCTATTAAAAAATTAATAAAATATAATAAAAAAATAAAAAAGATCATTTTATATTTTTTAAATATTAAAATAATAAAAAAAAGTAAATAATAATTTTTTTTTTTTTTTTAAAAAAACCCGAAAGCTCTTCGTTCCCTTCCCCCTTTCCCTCCCCTCCCCGTCTCTCTCTCTCCCCCTCCATCTTCTTCCCTACCTGAACCCAGAAACAGAAAAAAAAAATAATAATAATAATCTCAAAACCTATTCGTCCCTTCCCCTCCCCTGTCTCTCTCTCTCTTCTCCTCCTTCTTCTTCCCCTACTTGCAACCCAGAAATAGAAACAAAAAATAAAATAAAATAAAAATCCCGCACCCGTCTTCGTCCCTTCCCCCTTTTCCTCCCCTCCCTGTCTCTCTCTCTTCTCCTCCATTTTCTTCCCCTACCTGCAACCCAGAAACAGAAACAAAAAAAAAAAAAAAAAAAAAATTCCCGCACCCACCCTCTTCCCGAGATCTGGGTTTTTTTTTTCTTCGGGTTGCAGGTGCCCACAGGTGGGGGAGAAGAGGGGGTGGGGTGGGGGTGGGGGTGGTGGGGTGGTGCGGGTGGGATTGGTTTTTTTTTCATTTTTTTTTCCTTTGTTTTTCTGGGTTGCAAGTCGGAAGAGGGAAGAAGAATAAGATGGGGAGGAGAGAGAGAGAGAGAGAGGAGGGACGAAGGTTTTGGTTTGACTTTTTTTTTTTTTTTTTTAATATATTAAATGATTTTTTTTTTAATATTTTATTAATTTTTTAATAGAAAGTGGGGTCTGAATTAAGCCACGTCAGCATTTAACTGTCAAATTAACGGCCAGGCTAACGGAAGGTATAAAATTGACCAAATTCTAAAGATGAGGTATGACATTGTCAATTTTAAAAGATGAGGTATGAAAGTGTTGTGAGACCAATAGTTGAGGTAGTTTTATGTAATTTACCCAAGAAAAAACTACAATAAGTAGTCTTCTAGGTTTGATACATCAGACTACTGGGTATCGGTTGGGCGAAGTGGTTGGGAGGTCGAAGATGAAGCAAGCTCAGGTGTTGGCAGCTGGATTTGAAGACCGGTCTTCACTAAGGCTTGCACAATCATACTCATCTGGGCCTTCACCTGCTCGTTCTTGACCCTTAACTGCTCGTTCTGGGACTTCATCTGCTCGTTCTAGGCCTTTTTGAACCATAAAAATATAACATTATACACTTTTTGAACCATAAAAATATAACATTAGAAACTAATCCTTTCTTGCATTTGAAAGTAGAAGAAAAAAGCAAAGCAAATTGAACGAATAAACCATGTGTGAAAAGGGTGACATATTAATTCGAGCAATGTCTAAGACTTAGTAATCGGGATATAATAATCAAACATTTTTCCATAAAGGATCTTATGTCAATCCAATGGTGATATAATAATCAAAATGATGTTTTATGAATGTCAAGAAGAATTTCTTTACAGCTCTAAGTCTAGCAGTGATATATGATTATTCATAAATGACTTGATTTGGTTAATCATCCACTTCTCAGAGAAGCTACTCATAAATGCTTTGTGAATAGTGGGCGTACACCACTTTTATCATGAAGGATCATACAAATCAATTGAATTGCCAAAATACACATCCATTTCACATACAAATCAATCATTGTATTACCAAAATACACATCCATTCCAAAACCAATTTGAATTGCCACACAATGAACCATACCTGCATACCTAACATCACCCCCAAGCAACATAACCACCCTGTTTACAATCGGGAAAGTAAAGCAATCATGCGAAACACCCAACTCACGCATCTTCTTGTACAGCAAGAGAAGTCACTATCTGCTGAAATTCATTCTTTATGTAGTTCCTCATAGATTGTTTTAAGGGTTAGTTGGCTAGTGCTAATGAAAGATATTTGGTATGATTGTCTAAGTAGATAAACACTAGCAAGCATGCCCGCGCGGTGCTGCGGGATTTGAAACTGTATAAAACTTGTAGAAAGAGGCAAAGAGGCAAGTGTAATTCATTTGATCTCACAAAGACTGATATTATTGCAACACATTCCAACTGGAATTTGAAAAAAAACATAAACCTTCACTTCCTCTGGACTATCACCGGAATTCTTCTCTGAACAATCATCAAAGGAGCTTAAAACATCCTTTCTACTTTTTTCATAACTTCCTAACCATGCTCAGAAAGATAAGGATTCAAACTAATTACTAAAATCCCATATTAAAATGGTTCATCCTATAGTGCAAGTCCTTCAGATGATACAAATATTTAAGCATGAGCACACACCTCATCTTCAGATCCAGAGCTGCCAGTGTCTGCCTTCTTAACAGCCACTGATGAGATTTTCTTTGCAACTGAGCAGGCTTTTTGGGCAGTAACCTTTGCAGGGGTTTCCTGTGAACACAAAAGTTGAGGATCACTATCGACCAACAGGTATCTTTCCCAATCTAACAAATAATAAATACACAAAATATACAGATATGAGTGACTCAATCTTCAGGTGAATGTCCCATGCAATAACCCCTACGGCAAAAAAAATTATGGCACCAGGTTGGAGAAAGAAAAGGTATTTATAATTGAAATCAATGGCCACGTATATTGAGATGCAAAGAGGGCAAAAGACTGCATAATTGGAAGGAAGAGCTTCAAGATGAGAATTGAATTGATCAGTATACTGAGATGGAAATTGTAAGGAATGTGGATGTACAAATCAGATGAGAATTGACGTACCTGATAAGTACACAGTAAACAAAACCCTAAAAAATTATAATACTCAAATAGAAAGGTACAAAGCCATTAACAATTATGTAACTCAGACTCTTCATACCTGGACTTTGCTCACTACAATCTCTTTTTTAATCTTAGCGACAAAGTTCTCTTCATATCTCATTACTTCACTCTTCTTTCTTCTTCGTTACCAAAATGATTTTCTTCATGTACTATCTGATCTATTCAGCTATTCTCCTCAGACAACAAATTGATAGCTGGGAAGAAAGAAGAAAACATGCATCAATAAAATTTCGAATTTTTAACCACCTCTAATTTGTAATTAATCTAAGTAAATGTTGGAACTTGTGTTGGGGACTTAGTCCCACATCGCCCAAACAGAAAATAAAAGCACTCTTTATAAGTGAGTTCACTCACTTATAGTTTGAAAAGAATTGGGCTAAGGCTAAGGACCTTGGGCCTTAGAGTTGGAGGGTTTGGGTGTATATATTAAATGTCAAAGATGGCCTTGGGGCTCGGACCCCAAGTATTAGTTTTACGTTTTTGATTTTTGCATTCAGTTTTTCCGAAAGGATAAAACTGATCAGTTGAACGGATGCAACCGTTCTTAGATCAGAACGGATTTTAACTGCATCTTATTTTCGCCATTATAAATATGGTATTTGGATCAGAAACAAGAGAACAATTATTCAAAAGTTTCCACAGAGAAAACACAAATCAGTTCGCCAAGAATCCGAGTTCGAGTGCAAGAACTTGGATTAGATAGTTGTATCCTGCAAGATAGACGTCCGTTGATCTGCTGCACAAGTGTAGGGACGTATTTCTGTCTTAGGAGATTGCATCCGCAAGCCTCTATCATCGTTCTTCAAGTCAGTGTTCTATATACAATTTCATTAATTGCTTGTGTTTGATATTTTGTATCTGTGAAAAAGTTATCTCGAATTACATTATATAAGTTATTTTGTATATCGTATTTTAAACATTTGATTGGTTTCTAACAGTAAATACATAGCAACCACAACAATAAGAACTTTCAAATAGAAAAGTATCTATTAACTACCATGCATAGGATCTCCCTAGATCCAACTTCCCACAGCCCTATGTCCCCCATATTGGTACCAACTGAAGCATATATAGAGAACAATCAACAGTCAATTATGAGTAGCAAGCATCTAGGGAAAAAACCCAATTAGCAAACACAGCTGTAGAGCCGAAGGTATACAAATAAATATAAGGATACAAATAAATATAAGGAGCTACTTAAAAAAGTACAAACCAAGAAGCAGAGTCTGCTGTGAAGGATGAAATTCCATGCTCATGGGAATTGAGCCCTGATTTAAAGTCTCTGTGACATTCTTAGGCAAGTCATCAGGTGCATTCAAAGCTTGCCCTGGACATGTTACTGGCAACATGTTAACAGGGAGATTAATCCTAATCCCTGATTTCCCTGATTTCATGGTATTCCTGTACAAATTGATTATGGCCTGATTTTTTAAAAATCATTCCATAAGCTGCAACCACAACACAACCACAGCAATAAGAACTTTCATGGGCTGAATCTAAGCTTGCAAAAAGCATTCCATGAGCTTCAAAACACAAATGCAACTGACTACTATGCATCGTTGAATTTTTCAGATGTTTCTTCAGATACAGTTCATTGGAATCCAGTGTAGGTGGTGGTGCTAAAAGCATACATGTTCTTTGCTTCTTCCAATTTCTACATAAACACAAATTAACAGATTAATCTCCCAATTACAATAAGTAGCAATGAAATAACAAAAACAGCCAATATAATCTGGTGCGTTAAATGTTTTGCCCTCCCTTATTTTATACATCGTGGGAAAATATCAAACCCAAACAGTACTTTGAAACTTCGATTTCAATATAATCAAACACAAACAAAATACCAACTCAACTCTGATTATAAAAATAAATAAATAAATAAACTAAACTATAAATTGAAACTTCCAATAGAAACATCCAAAAAAAACGTACGAACCCAAAATCACAAAAACACCAAAACTAAAACACGGAATCACATTTTCTCAGCTACCGAGCAAAAAATTACGAATCCAAAACTAAAATTAAAAAAAAAAATCCCAAAAACTTAGTGCTGCATGAAGTCCGTACCTTGGATTTTGAGGAAAGGAATATGGGTTTCGACGGATCGGCAACGTTTGAGAGCGAGAGAGACTGAACGCTTGAGAGAGAGAGAGAGAGGCGAGTTTGAGGAGCGAGGCGCAGATGGTGGGAGACGTTGCCGGTGGCAAACCACCAGTTGGCTGGCCGTCGGGATCGGTGGCAAACGAGGTAAGGGTTAGAGAGATGAGCGAGAGATTATCAACTGGCGAGAGATGAGCCTATTTTTGAAGGAATACGAAAGCATGGGAAAGAAAATTAAAAGCGCCTATTTTTGAAGAATTACGGGAAAGTTGAAAAAATGCGCCTATTTTTTATTATTCATTGTCAAAATTATCAACTTTGCGCGACGTAGGTGGCATCGTGCAAAGCAGCTTTGCGTGAGCATGTCCACCAGCGTCACGCAAAACAGCCTTGCATGATGTAGGTGGCGTCGGGTTAAGTATTTTTTTTTAAAAAAAAAATTAGTAAAAAATTTACTAAAAATGTGATTTTACTCCTTTTAAGTTCAAATTTGTTTTTACATAAACCCCACGATAATATATTTTTCTAACAAAAACCCATAATAATATTTTGGGCAAAAGACAGTTTACTACCCTTATGTTTTGTGGTTTTCAACATTTAGTACATCAAGTTTTTTTCATCCCAGAGTCATACGTTAATTTTGGGACAGTCTCATACACCCGTTAGTCAAACCGTTAATCCTCCCGTTAAGTGATGACGTGGCGCCCATGTGGACAATGATTGGACGCCACGTGTCACTAAAAATATTAAAATAATTAATTTAAAAAAAAAAAAAAAAAAAACACATGTCTGCTACCCCGCACCCAGCCAGAAGAAGAGGAAAAAAGAGGAAGAAGAGGAGGAAGGAGGAAGGAGGAAGAAGAGGGAAAAAAAATACCCATTTCTTTCCCCCAACCCAGAAGTAGGAGGAGGAGGAGGGAAGGAGAAAAAGCGAAAATAAAATAAAATGAAAAGAACATATCTGCGAAGGAGAGGGTCGCGCGGGAGGAGGGGGGAGGAGAGGTTGCAGTCGCCCGGAGGGGGAGGGGAATGGCGAAGTGGGTCGTCGGGGGGAACATGGGAAATGAGTCGGGTCCTTTTTTTCTTTCTTCTTCGCGGAATCTGGGTAGAGTTGGGGTGAGTGGGTGATGTGGGTCGCGGGAGGTGTCGGTTCGAGCAAGGACGCAGGTGCAGGAAGCGTCGGGCGGGTTCTGGGTTTAGGAAGGAAGCCGGGGGAATTGGGAAGGGGAAGGAAGCGGCGGGGGGGGCAGGGGATGCGGGATTAGTTCATTTTTTTTTTTTTCGTTCGTTCCTAGGTCGAGGAAGGAAGCAGCGCGGGGGGGGAATTGGGAAGGGGGAATGATTGGTTTTTTTTTTATTAATTATTTTAATTTTTTTAGTGACACGTGGCGTCCAGTCATTGTCCACATGAGCGCCACATCATCACTTAACAGGAGGATTAACGGTTTGACTAACGGATGTATGAGACTGTCCTAAAATTAACACTTTAGGTATGATTCTGGGATGAAAAAAACTTGATGTACTAAATGTTGAAAACCACGAAACATGAGGGTAGTAAACTGTCTTTTTCCCAATCTTTTACATATATATCACTCAATTTCTTAAGTGTTATATGTACAAAATAAATAAATTAAAATCTACTTGGCAAATATATACCATTGAACTTGATGGGAAACGCATTGTATGAAACTAGTTTCAACGATCCAACCGTCAAACTTGTTTTTGTATGCTTCGAGATCGTATACGCCAAAAATCGGAAAAAGCAAACATGCAGAGATCAAGTAACAGGACAAAACTTTTCGACGGTTGTAAACAAAAAAATCACGATTTAACAGTTTTTTTAACTCCAATTTTGATGATTTTTTAAAGATACACTCCTTGACCTTATATGAATACAATGAATGAATTAGATCTTCAATTTAAACAATTTACACAAGTGGATACCACATAATCTTATGTTATACTTAATAAAAGTATAATTAATTACTCCAAGTGTTAGTAAATCTATCATTTTGATGGGAAACGCATTGTAAGAAACTAGTTTCAACAATCCAACCGTCAAACTTGTTTTTGTATGCTTCGAGATCGTATACGCCAAAAATTGAAAAAAAACAAACATGCAGAGATCAAGTAACGGGACAAAACTTTTCGACGGTTGTAAACAAAAAATCGCGATTTAACGGTTATTTTAACTCTGATTTTGATGATTTTTTTACAGATACACTCCTTGCCCTTATATGAATACAATGAACGAATTCGATCTTCAATTTAAATAATTTACACAAGTGGATACCACAAAATCTTATGCTATACTTAATAAAAGTATAATTAATTACTCCAAGTGTTAGTAAATCTATCGTTTTGATGCGAAACGCATTGTATGAAACTAGTTTCAACGATCCAATCGTAAAACTTGTTTTTGTATGCTTCGAGATCGTATACGCCAAAAATCGGAAAAAACAAATATGCAGAGATCAAGTAAAGGGACAAAACTTTTCGACAGGTTGTAAACAAAAAAATCACGATTTAACGGTTATTTTAACTCCGATTTTGATGATTTTTTAAAGATACACTCCTTGACCTTATATGAATACAATGAATAAATTCGATCTTCAATTTAAACAATTCACACAAGTGGATACCACAAAATCTTATGTTATACTTAATAAAAGTATAATTCATTACTCCAAGTGTTAGTAAATCTATCGTTTTGATGGGAAACGCATTGTACGAAACTAGTTTCAACGATCCAACCGTCAAACTTGTTTTTTTACACTTCGAGATCGTATACGCTAAAAATCGGAAAAAACAAACATGCAGAGATCAAGTAACGGGACAAAACTTTTCGACGGTTGTAAAGAAAAAAATCACGATTTAACGGTTATTTTAACTTCGATTTTGATGATTTTTTATAGATACAGTCCTTGCCCTTATATGAATACAATGAATGAATTCGATCTTCAATTTAAACAATTTACACAAGTGGATACCACAAAATCTTATGTTATACTTAATAAAAGTATAATTAATTACTCCAAGTGTCAGTAAATCTATCGTTTTGATGGGAAATGCATTGTACGAAACTAGTTTCAACGATCCAACTATCAAACTTGTTTTTGTATGCTTCGAGATCGTATACGCCAAAAATCGGAAAAAACAAACATGCAAAGATCAAGTAACGGGACAAAACTTTTCGACGGTTGTAAAGAAAAAAATCAAGATTTAACGGTTATTTTAACTCTGATTTAACGGTTATTTTAACTCTGATTTTGATGATTTTTTACAGATACTCCTTGACTTTATATGAATACAATGAATGAATTCGATCTTCAATTTAAACTATTTACACAAATGGATACCACAAAATCTTGTACAAAAACAAATTTGGTAGTTTTAGTTTGAATTCTCAATTCAAAGTTACATATACAAAATCAAATCGCTTACCTGATAGAAAAAGATTGAGGAAGGGAGATAATTGGAGAAGGTTTTAAAGAGAGATGGGGGAGGGAGGTAGCTGCTGCAACTAGTTTGCAGTTTCTACCTCTCAAAAGTTGTTGACTTTGTGCGACGCCATCTACGTCACGCAAAATAGCTTTGCGTGACGCATGTCCACCAGTGTCACGCAAAACAGCTTTGCGTGTCGTAGGTGGCGTCGTGCAAAGATGTTTTGCGTGACGCTGGTGGACATGCGTCACGCAAAGCTATTTTGCGTTATGTAGGTGGACATGCGTCACGCAAAGTCAACAAAAAAAAGTGGCAAAGCCATTTTGGTTTGGCGCCAAAACTTTGCGCGACGAAGACCAACGTCACGCAAAACAGTTTTCCGTGACACATGTCCACCAGCGTCACGCAAAACATCTTTGCGCGACGCCACCGACGTCACGCAAAGTGCCGTCGCGCAAAGGCCGTTTGCGCGACGTTTTGTGTTTTGGCGTCACATAAACATACTTTGCGTGACGAATTTTGCTGCATCGCGCAAACCTGTTTTTGTACTTGTGTCCAATACCATACCTAAATACCCTACAACACAACATGTAAGGCATATTCATCATAACCTCATACAAATGTTAATTTGTTACCAAAGCATTCTTATACAAAAAATTTATTTAAATACTAACTTCATGCAATCCAGTAGCTAAATGTTAACTCAGATAACCAATATTTGTCTACAAAAGCTCTACGTCAAGCGGGCAAACTGACAAAATAATATGAAAATTACCCAAACCCATACACCCTTCCAAAATCTTAGCAATCGATATACGTAATAAAAGTAGAATTTTTGATAAATATTTACCAAATCAAATGAGCTGTGTGCTCCACTTGAGCAGCTCAAAGCATGCATATTACCTTACACCGCATACAAAACTCTAATATATGAAAATCACCAACACACAAACTAAGTGTTTTTCGTTTAGATGCAAAAAGATTTGGATGTGGCAAACAGCGTATAAATTCATTTGTGTGGTTCACATTCGACGGTCTAGAGATTGAAACGTTGTGAGAAGGAAGAATCCAGAAATGAAATAAAAGACCAAAGACTAAAGCAGGGCTAAAGACGGAATCACACTGTAGAATGAATAGTGACAACAGAAACAAAGGGGGTAAAAACTGGAAAAAAACACTGTAGAATAAACAGTGTTCTAGGCAATCTAAACCCAAGCTCTGATTTGAATATAATCAGACAAAAAAAAAAAGGAAAACTAATGAAAAATCCAAAAAAACTTCCATTTTAACGAAAAGTCATTTTTAAAGGTATAGTGAATAGTGTCAGCTAAAGGTAAAAATGTGGTTTTTTCGTTAAAAGTGAACAGTACCAAGAGTGTTTCGTTAAACCTCCCATAAAAAAAGCAAATTCAAGTTTAATATAACCAAAAATCAAACAAAACTCTAAAATCTTGAAATCACTCACCTTCTACCTCTGGTACCTAGGATCAAAGTTGCTGGCTTTACTCGTTGTACTTTGCTGCAATTACATACATAGAAATTAAAGCTGAAATATATAAACACACTAAAAACTGAAAAAGATTTAAATTCCTATATCAACATATATCTAATTCCACATAGTTTCAGATTGTTACAATGGAAGCAACGCGAACTACTTTGAGAAAAGTGAGTCATTGCATTTCTCTTTTGTTCCATTTTTAATACCTATACATATATGTAGAAAATGCAGCACATTGTTACAGACCAGAAGTTAAATCCAATAGATACATATATACATATGAAATTATTGTAATGTTGTAATTATGTAAACACCAATTAACTAAGTAGATACCTTTTGCAATTTGAGAAGCGAAGAGTTGGCACATAGACTCCAGTATAAGACTCTCCTGAAATATACAACGGGTTTTGTTGAAACTCTGGGAATTACTGTAACCACTGTGGTTAGATAAACAACACAGATTTCTTAGCAACAAAATAGAAGAAGAAAACGAAACAAAAAAGAAAACATGTAGCAGCAAAAATCAGGGCTGGCCCAGGCCCAGTGCAGGTAGGGCGACCGTCCAGGGCCCAAAATAATTGGGGGCACCAAAATTATTAGGGTGGTATATTTATATATGTTTTCATAAGAGTATAAATTTATAAAATTTGGTTTAATGACAAAGAAATTAAACTAGAACTGATGGTTTTGTTGTTTAAAATTAATGAAGAGGTCTTGGGTTCAAAACACCATGTGTGCTTATTTACTTTTCAATTTTTACAAATTTCTTTTCAATTTTTAATGATCAAAAATAACCTTGTTACTTATAATTTTACTTACTACCTCTCTTTTCCTTTTTCCATCTTCACTTTTCTCTCCATTTTTTCATGGATTTGGTGCTAAAACTAAAATAAAAACAAAAAAAGTGGGAAATTTCAATTTTTTTTAATATCAAGTAAAAAATAATTCTAACTGAGTTAGCTTCATTCCTTTTTTTTAAAAAGAAATTGGGTTAGCTCCAAAAGCTACTACCAAAGTGTACATTTGATCATTTATCTTGTAAAAGAAATAGGGTACCACCTTTTTTTTCAAGTAAAATTTTAAGTAACAGGGTTATTTTTGGTCAATTTACCATGAAAAATTAGTTCTCTAACCTTTTTTTAGTGTTAATTTGGACGGAACACTAACAGAAGGACGACATTGATTCGCGGGTTAAAATTCAGGGACTACATTGATCGATTTTCAATTTCAGGGACCATCATGATTGATGGGGTCAATTTCAAGGATCATTTGTGATATAAACCCTTTATTTTTAATTAGTAGCTAGTAGCTATGTGAGTTGTTATTTTTAAAACATTTGTTTCAATTCAAGTCTAATCTTCAACAAAGAGTAATATGTTGACCAAATTTTTAGACCAAATTTACAAATCATACGATGTCACATCTCGACCCAGGGTCCACCACATCCCGGGCCCTCTCCACCAACCTAGCACGATATTGTCCGCTTTGGGCCCCGACTACGCCCTCACGGTTTTGTTTATGGGAACTCACACGAGAACTTTCCAGTGGGTCACCCATCATGGGAGTGCTCTCACGCGCTACTCGCTTAACTTCGGAGTTCCCATGGAACTCGAAGCCAGTGAGCTCCCAAAAGGCCTCGTGCTAGGTAGAGATAAGAGTATACATATAAGGATCACTCCCCTTGGCGATGTGGGATCTCACAATCCACCCCCCTTAGGGGCCCGACGTCTCGTCGGCACACTTCCGGCCAGGGATTGGCTCTGATACCAAATTGTCACATCCCGACCCGAGGTCCACCACATCTCGCCACTGGGAAGTTCTCGTGTGAGTTCCCAGAAACAGAACCGTGAGGGCGTAGTCGGGGCCCAAAGCGGACAATATCGTGCTACAGTGGTGGAGCGGGCCAGAGATGTGGTGGACCCCAGGCCGGGATGTGCAAACGACGTGTCATAAAAAAGTTTAATTTAGTACCCATTGATTATTTATACATATCAACTAAAGACTCAAAAACTTCATTATTTTTTTAGTCTCATATTGACAAGGTTAGTAAATAAGAAAAAATACCTCACGATTCATACAAAAACACTTTAAAAGTTCAAATGGAAAACAAAACTCATATCTATCTACTTGTAAACCCGGAGTTTTTTTTTCCTCACGATACAAAATAAATTAATTTTTCCGTGTTTCTAAATTATTAAGCTTGAAGTGTTTTTCTAAGTATAATTGTATCTATATCTTATGTGTGAAAACAAATAATTTTCTTATATAAAATGGGGGCATATTTGTGGCATTGTCCCGGACCTCAAAAAACTCTAGACCGGCCCTGACAAAAATACACAACATTGTTTCTTATAACTTAGTTACTTAGGCATTAATCTCCTTTATAATCAATAAGCATATGACCCGTACCATCACAACCTGAACCGTTCGAACCGGAAGGGATGAATCGGCTAAAGAGCTTTCGCTTTCGGAGAGCTCGAGCCAGAGGTTGTGGACGTTCTTGGTCCCATGCTTGACCCCCCCAAGAGGCCAGAGAGTTGGAGAGCAATCAAGGCTTGAACCACTAGGAGAGGGACTGTGGGGTGGGGAATTTCACATAGAGCCTAACTATTCACCCGGAAATAAAGAAGGCATAAAATCCCAGGCCAAGTTAGCCTAAGAAATGCCAAAAGATCCTAAAGCAGAACATACAAAAATAACTTGCTAAAAGGAACACAAATACAGGATCTCTAAAAAAAAGGTGCTGCAGAGACATTTAATGGGATGATATATAATTCCAACAACAGATTTGATTGAAAGCAAAGTTAATCACAAAAAATATATTCAACAAACATTTAGGTTCATGGAAAAGGAAAAAACTGCAAAGCTCAAACCCTTGGTGCTAGTTTAATAACCATTTCGCCCTTCGTTTTCGCTTTTTTGAGCTTAAGATATGGTGGTACGAAATGGTTATCAACTGAGAGCGTGCTTAACTACTTATTCTTAAGCTGCATTCTCCGTAAAACACATCCTAATGGGAAGTGAAGGCTATAGGGATAGGAGTTCCAAGTTCAAAAAGTTTAGGGTGAAGTGTCGATTTAGTCCTTGAACTATTACCTTAGTGAAAATTGGGTCTCTAAATTATTTTTTTGGTAAAATAAGTCCTTAAATTCAGTAAAAATTGCCAATTTCATCCCTACTATTATATTCAAAGCTATTTTATCCAATTTTTCATCAACTTAAGTTACTTGACACACTTTAGAGTGTAATACCGTTATTTTCTTGCCTATAAGCCCTTAAAACTTCATATAAGTTACGAATCTAATGTCTAATTTACCATCTGAAGCTAATTTACACTATTTTTTTTTATGAAAAACTACCAATTTAACTTCCAAAATTAACTCCATACACTATTTCTTTATGAAAAATTATCAATCTACCCTCAAATGTGTATCACATGCAAGTAACATGATTTAAATTGACGGATAATTGAATATAATAGCTTCGAATATAATATTAGGGATGTGATTGGCAGATTTTTATAATTCAAGGACTGATTTTTCTGAAAAAAAAATAGTTTATGAACCTAATTTTCACTGATGTGATAATTCAGGGACTAAATTGGTAATTCACCCAAAAGTTTATATATAACCTTTTAATGCACCTTTTTCTCCAATAAAGCCCGCTGTCTCTTCCCCTTCTTTGTAGAACGTCCTACACTGCAGATGAAGTCCATATTCTTCCTGGAAATCCAACCTCATTATTAAAAACCAGCAGAGTAGCCGGAGCTCCACTCCCAGTTATGTCCTTCTTTGTCATCACAAATTCCAGTGTTGGTTCAACCCCTTCTTCCTATTCATTGTCTTCCGCATTCTGTAAATCAAAAACCCACAATTAAAATCCACCAAAAGAATAAACCCACAATTTGTTTTCAAGTTCCATTGATGCTAGTATCGAAAAATTGAAACGTTTTCACCTTTTTTTAGAGACAGAGCAAAAGACCCAGAAATTGTTTTGATTTTCGAATAAAAATCAACCAAGAAACAAACCCAGCAAATAAAATTACATAAAAATAAAAAATAAAAAAAATAAAAAAATAAAAAACCCACAAATTATTTCGAGTTTCATTGACGTTGGTAAGGAAAAGATTGAAACTTTTTCACTAATTTTTGGAAAAACACAGCAAAAATTTAAATACCTGCCTCTCACCCATTTCATAAGTTGCAGCCTCGGTTTTATGGTCCTTTTGAAGTGTTAGCAAGGGTGGGTACTGTTGCTCATAGGTTGAAACTCCCAGGCAACTCTAAGCTTCATCCAGTGTTCCATGTTTCTTGTCTTAAGAAACATTTAGGGGCTGCTATTCAACGTACGATTCAATTACCTATGCTAACTGATGATGGTATTTTACAAGATGTTCCTGTGGCTATTTTGGACAGACGAATTGTCACACCCCATCCCCTAAATATTTATTTCCGGGAGTTAAGGTTGTGGATAGGCCCAAACTAAAAATTTATTTAAATTTAGATTCTTTATTTACGATCCTTTAAGTCAATACTTCAAACCTTACAAGCTAACCATATTTTCTCAAATGTCAAAAGCATGAATTAACTTAACAATTTAATTTTTGTCACTAATAATCATTTTAAGAATAATTTCATCTATTTCACGTGAAAATCATAACCATTATTCATTTACCAAAACATCCAATTTTACTTCCAACTTAGAACATTTCCTTCTTTTAGGCCAAAAATTCTTTTTAATACTAATTCTCGATTTTCTAATCTCACTTATTTTATAGCTGCATCTAACTTCCCGTTAGACTACCTACGTACCCTAAATAGGGATCAAGCCATTCGTAGTTGCCAATTCAACTTAAATTTGATTTCGACATTTCTATAAACAACTAACAATCAACACCCAATTTCAAATAAGTGTGTCACACCAAGTGCTTATTAAATTTGGGTTCAAAACATCAAAATTAGCTTAAAAATACAGTGTCGGCTCACTGGCCACGCATCGCTGCACACTTCGTCGCGAGTGGCAGTCGGCCACCCCGAATCGTCGGAAAATATCAACTATTTCTAAAAATTCTCAAAAATTACAGAAATGAAGATCTCAAAGAGTAGAGTAAACTTTATACCTGTGGCCAAGTCCAATTTGGCCGGAAAAGGCTCCAAATTTACCGAAACCTGTCGGAAAATCCTTAAATGGGTGTGCCCCGATCCGCCACCTACGGTGTTTTGTCGCCCCAACCAAGGCTTGGGACATGTTCATGGGTCCATGAAGAGTCGATCCATGGTGGTGATCGACGGTGGTAGCTTTAGAAACGGCGGAAAATGCCGTGGGCGCCGTTGGACCTGACGGAGAAAGTGTCGTTGATTCACCGTGAAATGGTGGCCCACCGCCGTCGAGTTTGGGTGGATATGGAAGCTGGGACAACGTGTAGTCGTTTGGGGGTGGTGGCGATGTCTAGTTTGCCGTGAAATGGTCGGAATTTCTCCGTGGGTGGCGCCAGGTCGGGAATCCCGACCACTCATCTCCTTCTCCTCCCCCTCATTTCTCTCTTTTCCTTCTTTTCTGATTGGGCTGAGTTCACTTCCACCAATCCCAACATACCACGTGGCTCCACTACTCCATGCTCCAGAAGGTGTGGAGCTCTCCAGAAAATGGTCAAATGACCATTTCATCCATGACTTTATTCATTTATAACTTTTCTCGTTATAATTTCGTTTCATGAACGGTTTAGGCCCACGAGTTCGTGAGATCAAGCTTTATTCAAAAATATAAATTGTGACCTCGAAAGGTCTACGGATTTTAAATAATTAATTTCCAAACTTCAAACTTCTTAACCAGTTTAATGTAAAACTAAACTCAAGTAAATTAATATAATTTCTTAAAAAATAATATAAAATCTCAATCATATAAATACATAAATTATAATGATTTTCGAAGTTATTGTCGTTTGGTCTTTAGTATGGGTATGAGCGGCTTGTTCAGACCACTTATGCTTACATACCAGTTATTGTTGGATTTGACGTTGAGCGGCTTGTTCAGACCACTTATGCTTACATACCAGTTATTGTTGGATTTGACGTTGAGCGGCTTGTTCAGACCATTTATGCTTACATACCAGCTTCTGGTTGCTGAATTAATGGGGATTTTTATTGGCCCTCTGCTGTCTTGGTGAGAACTCTTGTTGATATTGACAATAGCCATGTTTCATGTTGACAGACATTAACTCTTGTTGACAATGACAGCTCTTAGTGGGTTCTTATTGACAATTTTAATTGGGAAATTTTATATAATTTAAATAATATTTTTTCTAATTATATAAAAAAAAGATAAATTACAAAAAACTACATTAATTATTGAATCATTAATAGTTTCATACATCGTCTTTAAAAAGTTTCAATGTCATACCTTATCTTCGAATTTGTTATAATATCATACCCAAGATTCTGAAAAACGTTAGATGCTTAGTCGGGCGGCGGCTAGCGCCTAGGTGGCTAGGCGGAGTTTAAGCGGATGCCTAGACAGATTTGTAATTTTTATTTATTTAATTAAATTTATTATAACAAAAACTGTCTACTTAATATGATGAAGCATGTTTACCACGCAAACAAAACAAAACAAAAACAAAAAAAAAAAAAAAATGATAAGCTTGTAAAATGGCCCGGCCCAGCCAGCCCACCCTTTCTTTATCACAAGATTAAAGTAAGATCTCCTCTCTGTTTTAGAATCAAGAGGCCTTTTCCATCATCAGACCTCTTCCACGCTAATCCTCAACTTTCATCTCAAAATCCCGAACGATCAAACAACATCAACGTGGCCCGCTGGTCAAGCAGCAGAAGAAATTTGAGATGGATTCTTTGAACGATCAATGGGGTTTGTATGTATCGCCAAAATTTCCAGTGCCATTTCTCTCTTCTTGTCAGATCGCAGTGAGATAGAAAACCACCGAGGTTCTTACCGCCGCCTACCACCGCCTAGATAGCGCCTAGGCGGCCGACTAACTCCCACCAGATTTGACGAACGCTTTGGCATAAATCCCGGCGGCGCTCCACCGCCTAGGCCGATTTTTAGAACACTGGTCATACCTTTCGTCAGTTGACTGTCAGTTCCTCGGTTAAATGCTGACGTGGCATGAGGCGGGGTCCACTTTTTATTAAAAAAAACTTAATAAAATATTATTAAAAACTTAAAAAAATCATTTAATATTTTTTAAATATTAAAATAATAACTAATTTTAAAAAATAAATAAATAAATACATAAACACCATCAGTTTCGTCTTCCCCCCAACACCCCCTCCCTCCTCATCTTCCTCCCCCGAACCCCCCTTCCTGCAACCCAAAAAAAAACCCAGTTCGTCTTCCCCCCGCACCCACCACACCCTCCCTCTTCCCTCCTCTACACACATCACTCCTTAAATCCACAACCATTCCTCCCATTTTCTCCGCGCCCAGGTTCTCCACCCGTGGAATCGGCCTGGCGAAGGGGGTTTCCCTCCACCTCACGAACCCGATGATGGTGGCGTAGACGGGATCTGTGTTTTTTTTTTTCCCTTTCTTTTCTGGGTTGTAGGGGGAAGAAATGAAGATGGGGGAGGAGGAGGAGGAGGCGGGGGGGGGGGGGGGGGGGGGAGGGGGGAAGACAAACTGAAGGGTTTTTTTTTTCTCTTTCTTTTCTGGGTTGCAGGTGTGGGGGGCGGGGAAGAAGATGAAGATGGGGGAGAAGAGAAGAAGCGAGCGTGGGGGGGGGGGGGGGGGGTGGACGAAACTGATGGTTCTTTTTTTTTTCTCCCTTTCTTTTCTAGGTTGTAGGGGAAAGAAAATGAAGATTGGGGAGAAGAGAGGAGGAGGATGAGGGGGGAAGACAAACTGAAGGGTTTTTTTTTTCTTTCTTTCTTTTCTGGGTTGCAGGTGTTGGGGGGGGGGGAAAGAAGATGAAGATGGGGGAGAAGAGAAGAAGCGGGGGTGGGGAGGAGGAGGGGTTGGACGAAACTGATGGTTTTTTTTTTTTTTTTTTTTTTTTATATTTATAATTAATTATTATTTTAATATTTTAAAAATATTAAATTATTTTTTAAGTTTTTAATAATATTTTATTAATTTTTTAATAAAAAATGGACCCGCCTCATGCCACGTCAGCATTTAACTGAGAAACTGACAGTCAACTGACGGAAGGTATGACATTCAACAAATTCGAAGATAAGGTATGACATTGAAACTTTTTAAAGACGAGGTATGAAATTGTTAATAACCCAATAGTTGAGGTAGTTTTTTGTAATTTACCGAAAAAAATTATAATGATGAATAAGATATGTGGCCAGTGTGATGTGATTCGTTCAATCAGAAAGATGGCTGAAAACAGGATTTTGAAAACGGTAGCATGATCCTGCACACACCAACTCAACCTTAAGGCAGTAGCGTCATCCTGCTTACGTCAGCACCCAATCGTCAAGGATCTATGAAAACCAGTTGTCAGATACGATAGTTCTTTCATCTCATGACGACTTCAGGTCATTGGAAATCTCAATTCTCACCAAATTTGAAGGGGCGCTTATGGCGCAGTGAACGAAAAATAGGTGGAAAAGAGAAATGGACAATACTTGAGAATGATATTGTTTTGAACCATTGTCTTGGGTTTGGATTCTATATAGCACTTTCATGGCTTGACAGATGATTTGGGCTAGGTCATGCTAAATTGGGAAGTGTAGTGCTTTCCTCTTAGACTAGAGTTTTTTGTGCAGATAACGTGTTGTGAAATTGATGACATGTGTGCAGCGGAATATAAAATAAATAAGACACGATATTTACGAGATTCGGCAAGTGCCTACGTCCTTAGGGCAGTAGCAGTAGGCTCTCTCATTATCATACTAAATTTTACATAGTAATGAAAACAATACATTGTATCTATACTTCTCTGTTATATTTGTGAGTTGATAGGCCTTTATATGGAGAAACTATCTTCATGGGTAAGGCCAAGAAATGTGAAAATAGGCATCACACTTTCAGTATTTGTTGGCTGTCGGTGCCTCTTTTTCTTCAAGTGGGTCATCCACTTTTATAACAATATCTAAAGTTATGGCGGGTATCCTTAGAGCCGGCCCTGAGGGTAGCCCAAGTAGGCGCCCGCCTAGGACCCCTACTTCGGAGGGGCCTCCAAAAAAAATTTATATCCTGTAATTAACATATAAATACAAAAAAGTAAGAAATATCATGATTCATTTGTTAATGCAGTGGAAATGTTTGGCTTCATTTTTCTTTGGGGTGTTGAGTTCGAAACACGGAGCTGCCTTTCAGTCAGATTCTTCTTGTTTTTCAAATTTACTGCCAATCTATCTGTCCAACTCCTAATTCATCTGTCTAAATGCATATAAAGTTATAAAACTCAAGTCCCTATGTAATCTTTTTTTCTTTCAACTTCCTAGTCTCTCCATTTTTATTGAATGTTTAAACAAACTATCACATGGTCTTAAAGATTGTACTTTAAGATAATCAAAACTTTGAATTTATATTTTTCTTTTCAATAACTTTTTATTCAATGGATTATTTTAATATTCAATTCGTTAGTGTGATGTTGATTTTAAAAATTATAAAAAATAAATAAATAAAATAAAAATAAAAAACACACAAGAGAAACAATTGGCGTTGTTGAATTTATTATACTTGTCAATCAAGTTTTATTGTTCTTTACTCTTTTAATCATCAAGTTTTATTGCTCTTCACTTTCAATCTTATACTCTTGAGTGCAAACATTTAGTATATTTGCGTCTAAAAACGTGAGCCGTGTAATGTTTAAATAATGTTTATATATTTATCTTCTTTTGATATTAATTTTTAATGATATTTGATGTGAAAATATAATTTTTTATGTATTTAGCGAATTCTTTTTTTATACAAATCAATATACAAAGAACATGAGATCAGAGAACTTTAGGGCCTCCACTTCAAAGGCTCGCCTAGAGCCTCTAAATTCTCAAGGCCGACCCTGGGTATCCTCTCCCGTGGTTTGCTCAATCAATTCACAAGTCTCCTGTCCCAGTTTTCCTCTCCAAGTCCTCCTCTCCAAGTCTTCCTCCTACCTACCTATAAAAGGACTAAAACCATCTCATTTTTCAACAACAAAATCTGAGAAGCCATGACCATGAGCAAACAAAAAGTGGTACTGCAACTTATCATCCTCCTAATAGAAATAGAGGTACTATTAGAAGCAGCCACTTCAGCCCAAACCACTCCACCTCTTCCTTCTCCTCCTCCTCCCGGTCAAGTAGGAGTCAAGCCGGGTTGTCAAGACAAATGTGGGAATGTTAGCATCCCATATCCATTTGGTACAAAAGAGGGCTGTTACTTTAATAAGGATTTCCTCATTACTTGTAATGACACACATTATGACCCCCCAAAACCATTTCTAGGAAAGAGTAATATTGATGTCACAAACATATCCGTGGATGGAAAGCTTTACATTACCCTATACCCAGCCGTACAATGTTACGGCAAATCAGGCCAGCCGACGGACAACATCACCAGTTATGTCAGTCTTCCCAAATTCTTCGTATCAAACACCGACAACGTGTTTGTCGCAGTTGGTTGTGACACCTTAGGGTACATTATGGGCTACGAAAATAGAAGCTCCTGGCACATTAATGGTGTGTGCACTACAACATGTGAAAGCCTTGAAGACGTTGCCATTGGTTCCTGCACTGGTCTGGGCTGTTGTCAAACGTCCATTCCTAGTGGAATGACTTATTTAGAGGTAAGTACAATGAGTTTTAGGAATCATACGGATGTGTACTCCTTTAATCCTTGCAGCTTTGCCTTCGTTGTCCAAGAGAGCAAGTTCAACTTCTTGTCCAATATGTTGTCGTCGGATTATTTGAAAACTACAAACCCTCCGGTGGTACTCGATTGGTCAGTTGGAAATGAGACCTGCCCAAACGTTGTTGAGAAGAAACAAGTGATGAATTACGCATGTCAGGGCAACACAACGTGTGATCATGTCGAGAATGGATCCGGGTATCGCTGCAAGTGCAAAGACGGTTACCAAGGGAATCCATACCTAAATGGCTGCCAGGGTATTTCCATTTCACTTTATTACTACTACTAATTAAAATAACATGCCTAATTTCTGAGCATGGATTATGTTGTTTTGCAGACATTGATGAATGTAGGTTTCCAGAGCTCAATAAATGCAAGCAAAAATGTATAAATATAGAGGGAAACTATACTTGTTCTTGCCACAAGGGGTACCATGGTGATGGTAGAAAAGACGGAGAAGGTTGCACCCCTGATCCGACCAATTTTATCCAAATTGTCGTTGGTAAGCATGCACATATATACTAACAAGTGATTCAATGCTTTTCTACATGTTTTTAAAGAATCCATACTTCGTTAGAGATGTGATAAAAAACATGGTGGGTACATATGGTCTAGATAGCAATACATACTCATTTCATTTGGTTATAACTACCAGGGTTTACAATTAATTTGTTGGATATGCAGGAATCGGCGTAGGCCTCGTATCCCTGTTAACGTGCATCTCTTGGTTGTATTTGGGATACAAAAGATGGAAGCTCATGAAGCTAAAGGAAAAATTCTTCAAGCGAAATGGAGGGATCATGCTACAACAGCAACTTTCAGAACGGCAAGGATCCTCTCATGAAACGGTAAAAATCTTCACAACAGGAGAACTTGAGAAGGCCACCAAAAATTATCATGAGACTAGAATCATTGGGAAGGGAGGGTTCGGTACAGTCTACAAAGGAATTTTAGCAGACGGCCGAGTAGTTGCAATCAAGAAGTCCAAAATGGTAGATCAAAGCCAGATAGAGCAATTCATAAATGAAGTGGTCGTAGTGTCCCAAATCAACCACAGGAATGTGGTCAAGCTTTTAGGTTGTTGTTTCGAAACCGAAGTCCCCCTACTAGTTTATGAATTTGTCACCCATGGAACCCTCTTTGAATACATCCATAACACAACCAACTCATTCAATTTCCACGCGCCTTGGGAAATTCGCCTACGGATAGCTACAGAAACAGCTGGAGTGCTATCATACTTGCACTCTGCAGCTTCTGTTCCTATCATTCACAGGGATGTCAAGTCTACAAACATACTCTTAGATGAGAATCTCACAGCCAAGGTGTCTGACTTTGGAGCCTCAAGATTGGTTCCATTGGATGAAGCTCAGTTATCTACAATGGTGCAAGGAACTCTCGGGTATTTAGACCCCGAATACTTACAGACAAGCCAATTGACTGAGAAAAGCGATGTCTATAGTTTCGGAGTTCTCCTTGTAGAGCTACTAACAAGAAAGAAGGCACTTTCCTTTGACAGGCCGGAGGAAGAGAGAAATTTGGCAATGTATTTTCTTTCAGCACTGAAAGACGACCGCTTGCTGCAAGTTCTTGATGAATGTATTGTGACTGAGGCAAACATTGAGCAGCTTAAGGAAGTTTCTAACCTTGCAAAGAGGTGCTTGAGAGTAAAAGGAGAAGAAAGACCAACAATGAAGGAAGTTGCAATGGTACTGGAGGGACTGAGAAGGATGGTAATGCATCCATGGGTCAATGATGAATCCATTTCTGAAGAGACTGAGCACTTGCTTGGTGAAATATCAATGGAAACTATAAGTTATGAAGGAGGTGGCGATTCAAGTTCGGGGTATCATACTATGGGGAAACACGTTGTATTACCAGTTGGTGATGGGAGATAACTGTGCCAGTGAACAAGTCTGTTTTATTGTGATTTTTTTTTTGCCTAATGTTCCGTGGAGTACTTATGTCTAGAGTTAATTAATTTTAATTACCTTGTTTAGTTTGGAGTAAGTAAATGTAATTTTGTGGTGAATGCAATAAAGGTTTTCTTAATGATTGTATCCCATGGAGTACTTTTTTTTTCCCTTTGAATATAGAGCGAGCATTTTCTTCTATTTTATTGTGTCATGGAGAAAATGCTCCTGTTACTTCTATTGGCAATTTATCTTTAAATTCATATCTTCAATTGAAGAATGTTTTGGGTGTGCCCAAATTTAAAGTTGACCTTATGTCGGTTAGCAAGATTACAAGAGGATTGAGTTGCTCAGTAATTTTTTTTTCTTCATATTGGTGTATTTTGCAGGACTTGGTTACAAAGAAGATGATTGGTCTGGGTAAACAACACGGAAGACTTTACTACCTTGTGGCATTGGCCACTCAACAATCTTTCTACAAAAACAAACCCTCATGTAATCTTGTTACCGTTTCTTCCAATTTGTGGCATCAACGGTTAGGTCACATTTCTCCAAGCTGTTTAGAATTTTTATCCAAATCCTCCTTGAAATTTTTGTATTCTCATGATAGCTCGTGATATATGTCCTTTGGCCAAACAAATATGTCTTCCATTTGGGACAAGTTCAATTTCTACTTCTCATCCTTTCTCTCTCATACACTGCGACATTCGGGGTCTCACAAAACCACTTCACTCACCAGTGCACATTGTTTTTTAACCATTGTTGATGACTACTCGAGATATACATGGGTGTACCTCATACGCCATAAATCTAAAACACAAGGAATCCTTAAGTCTTTCTTTGCCTTTGTTCAAACCCAATTTCATTCCAAAATACAACAAATTGAGTAGACAATGGGGGGTGAGTTTTATTTTATGCGCCAATTTATCCAAGATTATAGGGTTATTTATCAACATACATACGTCTACACACCTCAACAAAATGGTGTTGTCGAACATAAACATAGGCATCTCCTTGAGACCGCTAGGGCATTAATCTTCCAAGCCAAACTTCCCCTCCGTTTTTTAGGAGAAAGTGCGCTTACCGCTGGCTATATTATTAATCGCCTACCTACCAAAGTTCTTGTTTTTGGGTGCCTCGCCTATGCCACATCAGCTCATCTACTTCGAAATTCGCCCCTTGTGCCACTCAAAGCATTTTTCTCAGTTATCTCATTAGGCAAAAAGCTTATCGTTTATATGATTTGGACACCCATAAAATTTTCACTAACCGTGATGTTGTTTTTTATGAATAAATTTTTCCTTTTCAATCCAAAGATAATACCCATTTAGCCCAAACAAAAGAGGCAGCATCAGGCCCACTAACTACACTAGTGCTTCCAATATGCCAAATTCCTCTTTTTCTGATGCAATTTGCCTTCTCCTCAGCCAAACCCAGAACCTGACATTGGTCCCCATGTGCCAAATCCATCTTTACCTAATGTAGTTTCTTCTTCTCAGTCAAACCCAAAACCTTCAGCGTCGGTGCCCTCTTCTCCCTATAAAAATGTCGACAATTTCTCTACCCACATCGACTCACCACCAACTACCATCGCACCACCAATCGTGACGCCACCTCCTCATCTTGAATCACCATTTGCCATGCCACCCGCTCCTCTTGAACCACCCATCGCCCTGCCACCTCTTCACTCGAAACTCCACTACCTGCTAATCCCGTCCGTCAATCACAAAGTCCCAAAACGCAGGTGACTCTGCCACCAGACCCTTTGTCTTCGTCGTTGCTCTGTCTTTCACCAGGTACTCGTTACCCTCTTTGTGATTTTGTTTCTTACAATCGTTACTCAATCAAGCATTTATCATTTATTGCTAATATTAGTCGGGATGTCGAGCCCACTTCTTTTTCAGAGGCAAATTCAAATATCCATTGGCAGCAGGCTATGAATACAGAACTTGAGGCCCTTCAATCCAACAACACCTGGACGCTCACTTCCCTTCTTCCAGGCAAACGCCCAATTGATTGCAAATGGGTATATAAACTCAAGCGTCGTTCTGACGGTTCAATTGAGCGGTATAAAGCTCGACTCGTAGCCAAGGCCTTCACCCAAACAGCAGGCATAGACTATCATGACACCTTCTCTCCCACGGCAAAAAATGATTACAGTTCGTTGCCTCCTCGCCATTGCTCCAGCCCGCAATTGGTCTCTCTATCAACTTGATGTCAACAACACATTCCTTTATGACGATCTTCACGAGGAAATCTATATGCATCCTCCTTCTGGTCTCTGACGATAGGGGGAGCACTTGGTATGTCGCCTCGACAAATCATGATATGGCCTTAAGGAAGCTTCGTGCCAATGGTTTGTAAAATTTACTGAACCCGTTAAAGCTGCTGGGTTTATTCAATCAAAGGCCGATTACTCATTATTCACTCGTAGGCAAGGTACATCTTTCACAGCTTTGTTGATCTATGTTGGTGATATATTGATCATCGAAAATGATGAAAAGCTATAAGGTCTCTCAAGCAATTTCTTCATACTCGTTTTCGTATCAAGGATCTTGGGGATTTGAAGTTTTTCATGGGAATTGAGTTTTCCCGTTCAAGGAAGGGTATTTGCATTTCACAGAAGAAGTATACTCTTGACATTCTCAAAGATGGTGGTATATTAGGTGCTCGTCCGGTCTCATTTCCAATGGAGCAAGGAACCGAGCTCACTGACTGTGGAGGAATACTCAAGGATCCATCTCAATGTAGGCTATTGGTTGGTCGTCTAATCTACCTCACTATCACAAGACTTGATATTACATATGTCGTACATGTTCTAAGCAGTTTATATATCCATGAACCTCGTAAACCACTAGGCTGGGTTCGGTTCAAATCGATTCTGTTTTTTGCCAAAACCGAAACCGAACTCTTATAAAAAGCTACCAAATATATCAATATTCATAAATTAAGACTCACAAATATGTTATATACACTATCTAATTTTTCTACAACGTATTACGCAATTCTTTCAATTCCCAAAAAACACTTCAACCATTCCTCATATTACCTTTAAACCAAATAGTTTATTGAGGATACAAAAAAGTTTGAAAGCTATAAGTAAATTGTATAAAAACAAAAAACAAACCAAATAAATAAATATACAGCAGAAGTATCGATTAGTTTGATGATCCAGTTGATCATTTCTACATTGCCACACCATAAAATGAATGAATTCACAGGACCACACACACACAATACTAATCTACACGAAAATAAAACAATCAAGAGATATTAAAGGGTTATCAATGTCCTCAGCAGGAAGTGAGTCCATATAGTCAGCTACTGCTTCTCCAGCTGCAACCTCATCAATTTTAGATGTGATCCTGTGAATTCTCATCCCTGTTTCTCTGTTCTTCAAACACAGCCGAAGAAGCCGGCCCGAATTGTTGTAATTTATGTTGGGGTTGTGTGGCTCGATACGAGCTCTGGATGTGGATTTAGTTGCGCAACAATTTGAACTTGCAGGCCTAACATTCAATGCATTATAAGGCCTCAAATGGCTTTCTTTGGGGGGGGATTGGCATGTTGAACCTTCTACTTGGAGAGGGTGACCTCAAAGTTCTACTTGGATGTGAATATGCAGAGATCGTTGGCCTCTCTGGCTCTTTTCGGAAGCTCTTTTGCCTTCCTAGAGAAGTTGGTGAGCTTGATCTCACTCTCTTCTGCGGCGTAGCCGACACATTTCCCCTTTTCAGGCTCGGCGACTGCTGCTTGTTCAGCTTCTTGTTCAC
Source organism: Cotoneaster glaucophyllus (assembly GCA_036320875.1). Lineage (NCBI taxonomy): Eukaryota > Viridiplantae > Streptophyta > Magnoliopsida > Rosales > Rosaceae > Cotoneaster > Cotoneaster glaucophyllus. The sequence continues at coordinate 18,578,602 of CM070072.1, forward strand.
CCCTGTGGCCATAACAGGCTTTTGTGGCAATGCCGATGAGGAAAACCTCGAAAAGCTTGCGTCTTTGATCGAGTTAATCCGAATGGCATGCGGGTTTTCCTTGTAACACGACCACAAGAACTCGTTGGTGAAAGACCGGTCAATTTTTGAGCTGGAGACCGTAGAAGCACTTGACAAGGCTGAGCTCAATGAGGAAGCGGTTGAGTTGGAAGTGTTTGTGATGCAAGTGAGAGAGGAGGCAGAGGAGCTGGAGTTGCAAGGGGATTGAGGACAAGGTGAGATTTTGCTGGAAGCAAATTGGAGGGATGGTGATCCTAGGAGGAGGTTGTGAAATCACCAACTTGTCTTGGACATTGTTAAATTCTTGTAGATAGTGTTTTTTGGGTGAGCATTTGCTAATGCAGGAAACCATTTCCTGGATTTTGAATTAATGTAGGAACATAATGGTTACACAATCTATATAGTGGTGGTAGTATTTTAATTAATTTGTGGAGAGATTTTTCAATGTAACCAAAACGGGTACATCATGTGTCACTATACAAATGGTAGGATATATGTGTTAAAAAAGTAATAACTTAAAAATAAAATTTCCTATCATTTATATAAAAACACGTACCCGTGTTCTGGTCACAATGAAAAATTTCTCTAATTTGTGGGAAGTGAGGAAAAAAGTGGCTTTTGCATTTTCTTCTTTTGCTTTTCAGATGTTTGAATTTTGTTGCGGGGTATGAATTCCGTTGTGCAACGGTTGGGTTGACCGGGATGATTACAAATGGTGGCTACTTCATCATGCCTCTCCAGCTTCTTGAATGCATGTTGCAGCCAACTTTATTGTATGATTTTAAGGGGATGTTATCCACCTTTTCAGATGGACTTTCTTGGATTTCCTTATCATTTTGCAATGTTAGATTTGAGTCATATATTTTCTATTTTATTCATCAACTTTCATATTATTTAGTTTACAAAATTTAGTCTACATATTTAATATCTTTAACATTACCCTTTTATTGAATAATTGTTTTAATGAATAAAAGGATTCAGATTTAGTTGATTTTTGCATAAGTGGTCTTTAGAAAAAAAAATAAAACGTTTTGAATTATCGTGCAACATATGAGATAAGAAGAAGAACATCTAATTAATTTCTTGTTACACTCACGCCAAATTAGTCCGGGGTCCAATTGGTGGACCCATTTAAACCCAACTTTTTCTTATGTCTTTCATTTTTAAATAAAAGGAACACTTGGCCTGCTACCGACCCTCTCCCCAGCCTGATGGTTGAGTGTGCTTGCATGAAACATCATGGTCTTGGGTTCGACGGTTGGTGCTCTGCTGCTGACCCTAAACAACAACAACCCCAAACAACAAACAAATTATGCTCCAAATGAGGTATTCTTAAATACCTCTGTTTTTATTTTTAGCCACTTAGTACTATGATATAGTATATTATTTTTTATCTGTAAGAGAAGTTTTAAGCTAGATTCTCATCAAATACAAGGTTGAACTACATATGGCAAGCCCACTATGATATAGTATATTATTTTTTATCTGTAAGTGAGAAGTTTTAAGCTCGATTCTCATCAAATACAAGGTTGAACTACATATGGCAAGCCCATTGTAAGACTTAATTCACTCCTCCACTCCCTTTAGTCTAGATATTGTCGTTTGTTTTAGAAGAAAAAAAATTGAACATTGGCCTTGCTAGGTGAATTATCTCAGACACTTAGTACTATGATATAGTATATTATTTTTCATTTGTAAGTGAAAAGTTTTAAGCTTGATTCTCGCCAAATACAAAGTTGAACTACATATGACAAGTTCATTGTAAGGTTTAAATCACACCACCAATACATTTTAATCAACGACTCAACACATTTTAATCAACGACTCAACCATGTCTAACAACGGTGAAGGAAACTTTCTCATCCTAGTTTTAGAACAAATGCGAAAATTGACGCCCTACACTTTGACAAAGAAAAAAGAAAAACAAACTAATCTAAATTCACAAAAATTTGATTACAATCAAGAAAATTGTCAATGCGACTTGAATTACCAAAAACAAAATCCAATTGCAAGAATCCCCATATCAAACAAGTCATGATCATGAACACTACTGACATTAACAAGGATCATCACCAAATATGATTTTGCAAATAGATCCATACAAGTTCCAAGCCTAACTATAATTCCACTACCCAATGAGAGATTTTTTGGGGATATTTCACATAACTAGTTGGGTTCACTCATCTTCACAGCTTGGTTTTGGACGCAATCGGCCAGTCCCAATAGGAGATATGAACCAACACACCCAAGAAAAATAAAATTTAGATGGTGCTATTGTATCCCACTATAAATAATATATATGCCAAAAAACTGACAAAATAACACATGTCCTGGGCCAGCTGAATATTCATCTTGGGTTTTTATCACAAATAGTCCTTGAAATTGACCCCATCAATCATGATGGTCCTTAAAATTGAAAATCGATCAATGTAGTCCATGAATTTTAACCCCGCGAATCAATGTAGTCATTCTGCTAGTGTTCCGTCCAAATTAATTTTAAAAAGGGTTAGACAACCAATTTTTCATTGTAAAATGACCAAAATAACCATGTTACTTATAATTTTACCTACCACCTCTCTTTTTCTTTCTCCATCTTCACTTTTCTCTCCATTTTCATGGATTTGGTGGGGTGAAAGTGCAAACAAACTCAAAAACTAAAGGAGATTCGATTTACTCACCATATTGTGGAGGCTTTCCATTTTTTCGATATATTTCTGGCATCGCAATCAACCTAAATCACCCTCACAAACAACCAAACTCAAATTATTCCTGACAATCCTCTAATTTAATCGATTCTAACAGGTTTCATTGAATTTCATGTAAAAAATCCCCAAAAATTTTTCAAACCCTAAGTCTTACAGTAGGAAAGAATTCCCATAACAGGGAGGACTAAGGAAGAGTGAGGAAAAGTAAGGGATTAGGTGGGACAAGTGAAAAAGTGGGACGGGAGGAATAGGATTAGTAGGGTATTATTGTCATTTATCATGAAACCTTTTTTAAAGTTAATTTGGACGGAACACTAAATTCACGGACTACATTGATCGATTTTCAATTTCAGAGACCATCATGATTGATAGGGTCAATTTCAGGGACAATTTGTGATAAAAAAAATGTTTCATCTTTTATCATGTGTTGTTGTAATCATATACATAGATATTACAAAGTGGGCACTTGCATAATCTTTCTGTGGAACTACCCATCTGCTCGACTCAAAATTTTGCTATACGTCTTAGTGCAAATTTGACAACTATTGATTCTCTTTCTCTTCACAACTAATTATCTAATTCACTACCGATATCGTTCTACTAAAATACAAAAACAAAAACAAAATTCTGCCCACACAAAGCAAGGTTTTGATTGGAATATTTTATATAATTTAATAATATTTTTCTCCACTTATAAATAAAAAAAAAAATTCATTCTATAACGAATCTAGGTCGATTATGTTTGAACTTTACACTAATTGTAAAATTTGATTAAAGGGTATTTTAATCTGGCAACAAAAGCAGTTTCAAATTAATTTATGACGTCGTTGTAAAAAAAAGGGGTTTATCCGGACAAGGTGATGTGATTCGTTAAATCATAGAGATGGCTTAAAACTGTAGCATGATCCTGCACACAGGAACTCAATCTTCAGGCAGTGGCGTTACTCTGCTTACGTCAGCACCGCAGAAGAAAATCTGAGGCCTAGTGCTACTTATCTACATACGACTTGTGCACGAAGCTAAGGGAATCTAAGGCCCAAAGAAACCAAACTCACAACAAATAAGCTTGGGCAAGTAACAAAAACAAAACCGGTTCGGATTGTAGTTTAAGTCCTAAACCGGTTCGATTTGGCGCAATCAACATAACCGATTCGGATTGTAGTTTAAGTCCTAAACCAGTTCGGATTGTACTTTAAAAAGGGTTACGATTTGGCGCAATCAACATAACAGGTTCGGATTGTAGTTTAAGTCCTAAACCATTCCTCACTCACAATTGTCCGGTTTTAGGAAAAGGTGATGCTATCCACACACTTGGAGTTTTGAGACTCCATGTCCCACATCGGGGAACATAGGTTTCCCAAGGGCATTTATATGTGTTTTTTCTTTTATACTGTAGTTAGGATTTAGATCATTTGGTAATGGATTGAAGGCTTGGGTTCTATGGTTGTGTGGATTAGGTTTGTGTAATATAACTTAGTATAATTAATGTTAGTTAATCAAGACAAAGGGCCTTGGGCCTTGGGAATCAGAGTTCATTCATTTTAATTTCGGATTAAGTTTTTAATTAACATATTAATTAAAACTATTTATTAAGGGACATAGCTTTTAGAAGGAGTTGTGCACTTTCAAATACGTTCAACAGGTATTTGAAAAAGGTATGAAACAACCTATATATTTGCAATCTCAATTTCCAATAGAGCGATTCTTTTCCTCTTTCACTTCCGTACAAAAAAATTCCCAGAGAGTAAACACACAAAGCAATTCGCCAGAATTCTATAATCTAGTGCGGGTTGTAGAATTAGATAATTGTATCCTAGTCGAGCAGACGTCGTAAAACCACAAGCACAAGAGTGGGACGGAAATACTGTTCGAAGGACATATCTTTTGCACTAGCCTCTATCTGTGATTCAATCAAGTTAGTATCATTTTAATTCCTGTAATTATGTTTTTTTTTTCATTTTGTATTGCAAGTATTTTTCATTAATAAAAATATTGTTCGAATGACATAGCTTTTGTGCTTGCCTCTATCTGTGATTCAATCAAGTTAGTATCATTTTAATTCTTGTAATTATTTCCTTTATTTCATTCTGTATCTTAAGTATTTTTCATTAATAAAAATCAATATTTCTGTTATTTTTATTTATTTTCTGAATTGTTCTCCAACAATTTTTACTTCTCAAACATTCCTCTTAATTTTCGAATTATTGGATCGAATAAATTGGAAAATATCAAACAACATAAATTAACGAAGAGTAAATTGTAGTAATGGTCCCTCAACTTTAATCAAATTGGAGCAATGGTCTCTCAACTAAAAAATCATTATTATTGGTCCCTCAACTAAAAATTCATTACCATTGGTCCCTCAACTCATCAAAATGTGTAGATATGGTTATTTTCATCTTCGTTAGAATTTTGTCAAAATAAGTTATATTGGAATGATCATTGTTACAATTGGGGTCCCTCAACTCATCAAAACATGTAGCTATGATCATTTTCGTCAATTTCGTCAGAATTTTGTCAAAATGAGTTATGTTGGAATGACCATTACTACAATTGAGTTAAAGTTAAGGGACCATTGATTCAATTAGGTTAAAGTTGAGGGATTATTTCTCCAGTTGGATTAAAGTTAATGGACCGATGGTAATAGATTTTTAGTTAAGGGACCATTACTCCAATTGAGTTAAAGTTAAGGGACCATAGCTACAATTTACTCATTAACAAAAGGTATGTGAAAGGTAAAAATAGTTGTGATGGCGCCACCGATTTGGAAAATATCAAGTATGTGCTGGACCAGATTGTGTCAAGATTAGCAGCCCATGACATCATCTGAGTTATTCTTATTTCATGGGAGTCATGTTGGAATTACATCAAAATGACAGAATTTCATATCGCATGGAGCACCATGGACCGTTGATCTTGTGACTTCAAACGATCAATGGGTATTGAGAATTGGCTCTGGTATTTGTCAGGATAAGTCCCCATCCCATAACATAGATGTTCATGCGTGACTAAGAATTTGAGGCTTTGAGTATATTAATTTGAAAATGCAGGTTGGTCTAGATTTTAGGGTTTCTGACTTAAAATAGGTATCGGAACTCGTTACAAGTAAGTTATTATTTAACATATTATAGAATAATTAGTATTTGTTTGAAAATATTTTTAAAATGACTGAAAGTATTTTTGGTGAAACTATTTTTGGTGAAACTATTTTTTAAACAAATCATTAGTAAAAATTCAAGTGGATCAAGCCATCTCCAATCGAATGCTGGCCATATGACTTTTTTTAGCCCTCTAGCCCTCCAATATATTAATATTTTAATGAACAGTACAGAACCATATTTGTCTCCATCTCAAACCGAGAGCCAAAGGGTCATAGGGCCAAACATAATTTATTATTTAAATTTAAAAACTACAACAATTTAAATTTAAAAACAACAACTTAAATTTAAAAACTACAACTTAAATTTAAAAACTACAAATTCAATTTAAAAACAAAAACTACAACAACTTAAAAAAAATTGGCCCAAAAAAAATAAAAATTGAATCCAACGGTAATTGACGTCTAGCCGTTGTATTTGAAATTTTGGCCTATCATTCATGTCGGATATAACCGACATGAATAAATACAATGCTGTCGGATATAACCGATAAGAATAATAAAAATTCTAGCCCGACCCAGGGTTGGCTGGCTGGCTGAGTTGGGCCAACCAGTTGGCCCTTTGGCCTTTTTTTGTCCAATGGGGCTCACAAGCTCTTTGGCCTAACTCTCGGTTGGAAACGATTTTCAGGCTATTTTCGATCATCTGGACCGTTGGGTTGGAGATAGCCCCATGAAAAAACACTTTAAGTGCTTCTTGTAAGAAGCATTAGATAAGTGTTTCGTCCAAAAGGCACTTAAAGTACTTGTGGAGCCCAAAATCAGTTTAAAAAAAACGATTTCAGTATTTTTAAAAACACTTCTATAAGAGCTCTTATATAATCATGAGTTGGTAAACATCACATTAAAACATTTCTATACATTACAATGTCATGTGAACCCAATATACAAATACATATATATATATATATATATGTTTATAAATGAATAATCTCTATGTTGAGAGGGTTTTCAACTTTGAAATTGTAAGATTGTTAGCATGATTTCTTCATACGGTGACAGAAAAGGAGCTGAAAAAGCACAATGACGTTTTTCCGAAAAGTGCTTCTCTTGGAAAGTGTTTTTACGCTTCCAAGATTCCAACTTTTCCGTTTACTTTTTACTTTGCTTTTGTCCTTTTTCTCCCCTTTCGGTTCCTCTAATTGAAAAATGACTGATTCTTTGTGCCCCCAATTTTTATTTTTCAACACCTTATTTCTTTGGACATTCACGATTATATACAATAGGGTGAATTGTCAATTTAGTTCCTAAATTATCACCTCAGTGAAAATTAGGTCCTTAAACTATTTTTTCAGAAAAATTAGTCATTGAATTATAAAAATCTGCCAATTACATCCCTAATATTATATTCAAAGCTACTATATTCAATTTTCCGTCAATTTAAGTCACGTTACTTGCATGTGATACATATTAGAGGGTAGATTAGTAATTTTCCATAAAGAAATAGTGTATTAAGTTAACTTTGGAAGGTAAATTGGTAGTTTTTCATAAGAAATAGTGTAAGTTAACTTTGGAAAGTAAATTAGATGTTAGATTCGCAACCTATATGAAATGTGAAGTGCTTATAGACGAGAAAATGACGGTATTACACTCTAAAGTGTGTCAGGTGACTTAAGTTGAAGAAAAATTGGACAAAATAGCTTTGAATATAATAATAGGGATGAAATTAGCAATTTTTAATAAATTTAGGGACTTAATTTACCCAAAAAATAATTCAGGAACCTAATTTTCACTGAGGTAATAATTTAGGGACTAAATTGACACTTCACCCTATACAATATATATCAAAAACAGCAGATCTCAGTACTATCAAAATTGATGGGAAAAGGGTTCGAGTTTTCGAGGGATTTGTTGGAATTCTCCTGCTGCCGGCGATAATTCCGCCGCTTAGTTAACACGAGTGTACTACAGTCTAATCGTATTTTTATTCACTTATAAAGTTATCTTCAGCCAAAGACTACAAACCACATTTAGCACTAAATTTAACAAAATTAATCTCCAATCAACGGGCTAAAAGGAATTGGGATAAAAGAAACGACAAGAAGATATTAGAACATTAGTTTAGAAGAGATTATGGAAGCAGGAGTTTAAGAATCAAGCTAAGTTTAGCCTAAACGCATGCAGTAGTCTCAGAGCACACTAAATTTGGCCCAAAAGTAACAAAATGTGAAGGAGAATAAAACATAGCCAAGGGCTAGGTTTAGTCTTTCATGACTGGAGATGACCTAAATGAGAAATTTTAAGTTCAAGTATCGGAAATGACGATTTCACAACTAATATATTCTTTCATCCTCTTAGTGTAATATATTGTTGTATAAAAAAAACACAAATGTGATTCACATCATCTCTCTCTATAAGATAGTTGTTATCGAAGTTTCCCTTATCTCTGCTAGAAAATTTACGTAAAGAATATGGGCCACATCATCCATGAGAACTCTCACAAACATAGAATCATTAGTATTTATTAGGGAACCTGGACCACGTCACTCGTGAGAAACTCTCACAAACACAAGATCCCGATATTTTGGTGCTACTTGACCCTGCGTTGATTTCACTAGATACGAAAACTGTTTTAATTAAACAACCTTACCAAACATTTCTTCTCTCAAAAGGGGTAAAATAAAAAATCAATTGATGAGAATGTTCACGATATCTAAATGCTTCAAAAGAATCTTACAAGTTTACAATCTCTCTCTCTCTTCAGTGAATCCACTCTCTCTCTCTGATAGGAGAATAAACTCTACTTCTGGCCCTTTCCTCCAAACAAGTGAATAAATCCACCCTCTCCCAAGAACCAAATTCCAAAAAGGAAACCATGCATTACCCACCATAGGCCACAAAACCCTAAACCTATTCTGATTTCTTGAGCAACTCACAAAAAAGCTTCAAACTTTTGCAGCATTTGGGGAGCATTTCGAGGCACAAAGGAGAAGAAAACCCAGCATTTCCCTCATCTGGGTCAGCCTGAAAAATGTCAAGGCCATTGGATCAGACCCAGCAATCTCCACCAGACTTTGTGCTGCAGCAAAACACCAACAGTTCCCACACACCTCATGGCTCCATTGGAGCAGTTGTTGCTGTTCTTGTGGTGGTTGCACTTTTGGGTCTGGTTGCTGCTGTGATTGGAAGGCTCTGCTCTGGGATGAGTATTTTGGGGTACGGACATTACGATTTGGAGAGTTGGGCAGAAGCGAAATGTTCATCTTGCATTGATGGAAGAATCAGCACTCAGATTCCAAGGCCTATTGTGTCTGCTACTTCCACTCCAACTGCAAACCCAGCACAAACCCAGCAAGAATCTGAGCTTCAACCCCCACAAACTGCAAATGTTTGATTTCTGGCTATTGGGTTTTGGATTTGGTTTTAGTAACTACTTTCCCATTATTTGTATTTTTTTAATTTTTAATTTTTGATGTTCTTCTGTTCTCTGTTGTTGGGTACATTGTTAGAACGGGGAAGGCATACATTTTGTGATGTTGGTGTCATTGATTCTGGAGGATGGAAATGAATTTGGGAGACTTCTTTTTGAATTTTTGAATTGCCTCTCTAACTTTGTTTAGTTGAAAAGGAAAAGGAGTTAAATTCAGCTGAGCTGCATACATTATCAATCAGGCATTTTTGCGATGATTACTAAAACATGTCAAACTGTGATTTACATTTAAAACAACGATTCAAGTTTTTCCCTTAAGCAATTGCCATTTTTTTCTTTTGATCAAATCAAATCATTTAACAGAAAAAGTAATTGTAGGGCGGATTTGCTCCATCCTACGTGCATTACTTCAATCTCGTTCCTCGCAGTTTAGATTAGTAATTTTATTTTTAAGTGGCAAATCCTGTAGAACTGGTTGTACTTTTGTCTGCAACTAAACTGAAAGCAAAGAAACAAATTTACCACCACTTGAAATTTTGGAGATTTAACATTACTTCTGGAAGTTGTAAACTACCACCAGCTGTGAGAATTAAAGCAAGTGTGGACCCTAAGTATTCATTCCTTTCCTGGGTTGGAAACGATGGGTTCTGGGATTGTTAAGCTTGTTATAGTATGTGGGATTTTTGAATTTCTAGCCATTTCCCACCAATTCAGTCAACGATAGTATCCAGCTGCTCTGCTAGCTGCTGAAGTTATTGTGATCAGTAAGACGCATTGACCACTTTTGAAATGTAGCGTTAGTTTACAAGATATGTCTCCTGTGCAAACCCCAATGGTGCGCATCAAGTGCGTTGGCGTGAGTGGGCGGGTTGACAAGAGCAATACAACCAGTTAACCAGTTACTCACACTTACACTTAATGGTAATCATTAGGGTTTGCAGGAAGAATTTCTGGATAGTTGAGATTTTAAAAATGTGGACAATACTTGTATTCATCACTCGACCCACTCATACTTGCACCTGATGCGTTATGTTAGGGTCCGAGAGGGACAAGTTTCAGTTAGTTTAGATCTTAAGAATATGGAATATGGATGGTACTTCTGTCTACTCATGTTTGTCACGGGTGCACCTATTGTTGACCTAGTTATGATTAAAATATTGTATTCGTACAAAAGTCATATCCAAAACTGTTTAGTTTCTTTTATTATTAATAAGATATCATACATGTACAATTTGAATTAAATTGGAGATTGTTTAGTGACTTTTATATAATACAAATCAATCTTTTGGGAACGAGTAATATCATCAAGATGAACTGTTTCATTTATTTGATGTATATGGATAACTAACAAACAAATTTATAATTTCTATCTAGCTTAGATAATGATTAAAACAATGCACGATTTTGATTCATCATTTGGACGAGAGCTTCTCTCATGTCACCAACTTAACACGTGAAAATTGTCCGTTAGAGATGTAACGGAATTTCTAAATACATGCCAAGCGATTATTTGACAATAAAACCATTGAAATTAAGACCTCGTTGGATAAGAGAATCCGTCTATATTTGCGGTTAACATGTTGACCCTTGAACCCTCGTCTCTAAACCAACCCACGGTCCCACTCCTACTCTCCGTTGCCGTAGCTGACCTCTAAACCGTTAATGCGCCACTAATCATTGCAATTACATGAAATTCTTGCTCTTAATGGATAATTACCAAATTTACGGCGACCAAATCACTTGTCAACGAATCAGTTTTACTCTGTTACCCCTCCAGTTTACTGGTCCTGGTATCACACAATCAACTAATGAGTAAGGTTATGCTGTAATATGAAGGTTGGCAATTCAGTAATTACCGAATGAGAAAAGGGTTTTGAAATTCAGCTTCTGGAAAATCTGAAAAATGTGAAAATGTTGAATTAATTGAATCAAAAGCCTCAAATTTTTACCAACCAAAGAGAAACAGGCAAATCTGATCACCTTTGATTTCCTATATAAACACCATAACCCTCTCATATTTTCTCATCACCTTCTCACACGTTCAAGCGTATAGATTTTATACAAGGACATTACTAGAGGAGCAACAATGGCTTTGAGTTCTAATGCACAAGGGTTCATCCTCCTCCTAGCTGCTGCCTCTCTGTTGGCAGTGACTGAGGCCAGAACCGTCGTCGTTGGAGGGTCTGAAGGCTGGCGTTTCGGCTACAACTACACTGACTGGGCTCTCCAAAACAGCCCCTTTTACATAAATGACCAACTAGGTTAGTATCCTTTAACATCAAAATTCTCTGTGCATGACATCCATTCTTGAATTTAAATAGACATGGTTATATTTATATTGCATGATAACATATTAACATGGCAGTTTGTTTGGTTTGTGACAATGATATCGACACATTATCAATGACAATACCGACAGTTAGTTGGACATCCAGATGTCCATTCCATAGCTCGATATTATTCCATGCATGCATACGTACGTCAATTATTTATGCTTATGTGTATGCTCTTGGTTTAACTATTGCAGTGTTCAAGTACGATCCACCTAGCAATGCGAACTCCGGCTACAGCGTATACCAACTGCCGAACCTGTGGAGCTACATCACTTGCGACTTCAGCAAAGCCAAGCTGCTGGCGAGTCAGATGCAGGGAGGTGGCGACGGCTTCAAGGTGGAGCTGACTCAGTGGAGGCCATATTACTTTGCCAGTGGTGAAAAAGATGGCAAGAACTGCAAGGATGGGCTGATGAAGTTCTTTGCCGTCCCACTACCACGTTGGAATAATTAAACCCAGAGTTTGAAAACACACAAATAAAACGTCCTGGAAGAAGAGACGGCATACCAAATACATTATACACAAACATACACCAGATTGATACTATGTGGTTCAATAATTCTGGAGGGTTTTGAGTATAAATAAATAATTTCCCCAATGATACTTGTAGGTGGAAATTTGTTTGATTAATTTGTCTTTGTTTGTTGATTTTCACGTTTGCAATAAAGATGATTTGGTTTGTTTGAAATTTATCTTACGTTCCAGTAAAACAAAACAGAAAAAGAAAAGTTCAGCTCATGGAAAATGTTCTCTTGCTAGCTAGACTATTTGACTCTTTTAAATGCTTATGTTGTCAGACTGTGAATCTGAATCATTGATCGCATTAACTCTGGTCTAAATGATTAGTTCATATTTAACATATCTGGTCCTCCGAGCATTACTCAATATGAAATTTCTAAGTAGGAGTTGAACTGTCTGTATCCGGCACTCTCTCGTTATGGTTGGGACTCATGCATCCTAGCCTCGTTTACATTGCGAGGCGCCATACTATAATTGTTATAAAATACTAATGTTCAAGTCTGGCTTGCTTCTTAATCCAGTCAAGCCAGACTTGGTTTGTTTCTATGATGAGTTAAGCTTCGACGATTCAAATAGGAACCGAGTCGAATACTAACTCGAATTGTTTGTAATCGATTTACAACCCTAATCGCATTCGACAATCTCTCTCATAATGGGTGGGCCTCCTGCATCGTTGTCTCGTATGCTTTCTGACGGGCTACCTCGTATTGTAGTTAGGCCTATGGCCTTATGGGCCTTTTTAACAGTCCAGAAACTTTTGTAACAGTTTCCCATAAATCACATGACACACATCACATTCAAGAAAGCGTTTTCTACGATGGAGGTTTGGCATACACATTTAAAACATGCAGACCATGCATGCATGAATTGCTTATACAAATCCAAAAGTGCTTCTGTAGAAGCAGAAGTGGGGAACACGACTTTTCAATCCGAGTGACAGTTTGCTTTCCAATCAAACCGCGCCAAAACAAGGTGCCGCTATTCGATCGTACGTATGCTTTGTTAGCTTTTCCTCCGGTGGAAGAAAAGATGGTGAAAAAGTCCTTTCGTACTTAGTTTTCAAATATATTAGAAGTCAATGGTGGTGGGTGTTAAATCGTTTTTCAAAGAGTTTGAATTTGTTTTTATTCGGAAACATACAACATATTGCAGTTTGATTATGAATAGTACAAATCTCAACTCTTGAAGAAAAAATCCTCAGTTCTCAGGTCATTTGTATTGATTTAATGGTTGCACGAGTTGTGGAACTGATCCGGGCAACCAGAATTGCGCGTTTTTAATTCTGGTGCACACCAACTAGAGAGTTCTTCAGGAGTGTATCCGGAGTAGGAGGCGAGACTTTATTCTCATTATCTAGAAAAAAGTCTAGTTTCCATAATATTTTCTTGCTGATTAGAAATGCCAAATTACATAATTTATATTTTCAACCAATTTTCTCCCCTCATGTATGTTTGAAGATAAATAAATGGACACATTTATGTATATAGTCAAATTATTGTAAATCTTTACCCAATTTATTTGTTAGTTAAGATGTAACAAATAATATGCTCATTTTTCCATCAATACTCAGGTACTAAGTTGGTCACACTTAGTACTACGTTCTAATAGTATTCCTTTTCATTAATAAGTGAGATGTCTTAGGTTCAATTCTCGTCAAAAGTGAATTTGAACCACATTATTATAACTCACTATAAGACTTAGCTTTTTAATGTAGATAATATTGTTATGTAAAAAAAAAAAAGTAAGTTGTTAGCGTTTTTTTTTCTTTAAAAAAAAAAGATCAGCTGGTGGCTTTGCCATGACATTCTACCCTTTCGGGGCAATGAAGACTTATAGAGACATTTTAGCCTTTCCTGGCCACCATCGTGTGATTCCCCTAGCAGTAGTGTTTGAACTCAAGACATACGCCTGTCCTGGCCACCATCGTGCGATTCCACAGCGGCAGTAATCGAACCCAAGACATACTGTATAAAATACAGACCTAAAATTCGTTTCCAACCACTGAACCACTCCGTGATGATTAGCCGTAAGCGTTCGTTGGTATTGCATAATAATACATTCTTATCCTAACTTTTCTTCCGTGTGTCAATTCAGTGGATGAACACAACATGCTATAAACTAATTATATTCTCTCAGCAGCTGGAATTTCATTAGCTACCAAAACCGTTAATATATTATGCTAACGTCTATTCCATATTTATACCTAAATTCCCACTCATACCATACGAACTTATATGACATGATTAATTCCCCGCTCACACAATGTTTTTTATGTCAGTAGGTTTTCATGTGACAGACAATCTCAAATTTCCAAAAAATTGTCATACGAACATGTACAACATGCAAAATTGTCTGAACGATTTGATCAACACTTTAATAAAATAATTGAATTTCAACAAAATGTCCATCGGACATCTAAAGCTATGAAAATCTCAAAACCAAGTTGATCTCGCCTCGATAGAAAGGTTCCACCAAACCTTTATAGACAAGAAGAATGATCCACACAAGTAAACACATTCGCCACAAAGTTAATTTACGATAAATGTGACGAAACGAGATATTCCAAAATCTACTTGCCAGTATTTTAAATCATCTCAACAATATCATATGTCAGTGAACAGAATTTTTATATTAACATCCTCCACTTTCTTGTCTTTTCCATTCAGTTTCCACTTGTTCGTTGGTGACAGGCTGGAAACACCACTTTCAACAGAACTACAATTTCATAATTTCAAATATTTTTTAAAAATTATATTCATTCGAAAATCTCACATTTTTTGCTTCTGAGAATTAATCGAAGCCAACATATTAGCAAAAACATAATCAGAAAATTAAAAACATGATTAATTTAATCTGTGAAGCTCCGAAGGCTCTGAAAATGTTGTCGCCACGTAATCTCTAACCTCCCTAGCGATCACATCCCTCATCGCGTCCCAAAACCCCGACGGCACACTCTCATTATTCCTTTGCTGCTCACCCGCCATCGCCCCGCCGCTTCCGCTACCAATCCCCGGCGGTGCCAAAGTCAACTCCGTCAACGGGTCAAACTCCATCGACCCATTGGCCAAAGATCCGGAAACCGAACTCGTGCTCATCCCCTCATTACTACCCACATTGCCGCCGCCGCCGCCCCCAAAACTACCACCCTCCGTTAGTTGATCTCCCCTGACCCTTCGCTTCAACGTCGAGTTCCAGTGATTTTTCACCGCGTTGTCGGTTCGACCCGGAAGCAGGCGAGCAATGGTGGCCCACCTGTTTCCGAACCGGGCGTGCGCGGCCAAGATGGTCTCGTCCTCGGCCTGAGAAAAGGGCCGGTGCTGGACGCTGGGGCTCAGCTGGTTGCACCACCTGAGCCTGCACGACTTCCCAGACCGGCCCTTTATGTACCGGCTTATCAATGACCAGTTTCTAGGCCCGTAGCGGTCGACGAGCTGGGTCAGGACACGGTCCTCCTCAGCGCTCCACGGGCCCTTGATTCGTTCGGGCTTGTTGGGATTTCTCGGGAGGGAAGACTCAGACGAGGAAGTGCCGGAAGACGAAGTAGATGACGAGCACATATTCATCGCTTCCATGGAAATAGTGACGGTGTTTGTTCGAGCTGAGTGAGGAGTGAGTGCACGAGAGAGAGAGAGAGAGAGAGAGAGAGAGAGAGAGGGAGGGAGGGAGGAGGAGGAGGAGGAGGAGTGACTGAGAGAAAGTTTGTGTTTTGGGCGTTATATTTAGGAGGCGAGGTGCATGCACCTGTGAGCACTTTTTTGGGAAGATAGAGAGAGGGAGGAGAAGGGTACTTCCACGAAACTGGCTTTTGTCAAGTGGGGGGGGGGGGGGGGGGGGGGGGGCTAACTTGAACCGAGCGCGTAGATGCGCACCCCTTGTTTTATGTCATCATATATTTACTTTTCCCCTTTTTTTCCCTTCTCTGGAGCCTCTGGTTTTGTTCATTTTACCATTTTGGGCTTCCCCCCGATATATTGAGACAATGTGAGCTATCATGTTTCGGGAAAGGATCATCTTTTCATCAAATCCATAAGGCATATAATCTTGGTTTTTGAAATTTGATCAAATGATTACAAACAGGGATCTATTTTAAAAGTTATAATAATTTTAACCGTTGAATTAAATTTCAAAAGATCAAATTTTGTGTCTTAGTGAACTTGATGAAAAGGATCCTCCTATAACAAAGTCACGCAATATTATCAATCAAGTTTATGCAACACGTGAATTTTGTGTAAATTAGGCAGCGAGGCCAAATCAATCCCTCACAAATTTATCGCATGTGATTTGTCTTGTCATATAATAATGCTGAACGGTTTGAATAATCTAACTAAAATGTGATATGTGTCCAGAATTAACACTAACTTGCGTTTTATGCATGCTATTATCTAGATTTAGAGCCGTTCGTGTTCTAAATTTCTGATATATATATATCCTATATGCATATATTTTAAACTAAAAAAAATTAGAAATGTAACTAAAACTGAATTAATAATTTAATATAAACCACGTTTGATTATTGGGATAGGTGATTGTGAAATGTTTGACTTATTTTTGTGGTATTGTCTTCGTAACGAATCATGAAGGTTACCTCGCACGTACCCTCATTTTATAAGAATATGGATAGATTAATTTAAAAGGAAAACTAATGAAAATGGTTTGAAAACTTTGAGTTTTAACGATAAGGACAAAATAAAGGGTAAAATGAATAGTACCAGGTTTGACTTTTTAGTGTAAAAATATGATTTTTCGTTAAAGTGAACAGTACCGCGGGCTTTTCGTTAAAACTCCCTAATTTAAATAGAGTTTTAACAAAACACTTTCGGTATTGTTCAATTTTAACGAAAAATTATATTTTTACCTTTCTCTGATACTATTTAATACACTTTTATTTGTCATTTTTTTTTATTAAAACTATTTTTTTTTAATTTTTTGTTAGTTTTCCTTAATTTCTAATGGTACGTATCAATATTTTATTACTTTAACTCAAGAGTAGGTATGCAAGTGGTCATTTACCACAGTAGTGGAAATGTGTTATGCCCTTGCATGATGGCGGGTTCGAAACCCGCCAGTGGCTAATCTAACATTTAACTTACTAACGCTATCGTTTCACTCAAAAGAGTAGGTATTAAATTTAATATTTTATAATTTAACAGTTGTCATTTAAGACATGGAATCGTTGGCTTCTTATGTCCCCAACATCTTCATAACCCTAATGTTTATGTATCTTTGTATATGATCCATATACACAATTGCGGTAATTATAAACTACTGCTTCTTTTCTGCAACCCCATGTTTAGTCACTTGTAAATTTTCTCCTTTCTTTCTTTTGTCTTTCTTCTCTTATTTCTTGTGTGCGGCTGTATGTGCAACAAGTGTTCGATAAAAAGGTCACTCGATAGTCCTCGGCAAAAATCGATAGAATGCGACATAATTCAGCATGTATCCATCAGAAACTCGACAAAATGATCCCATGAAGTTTTTTTATGTCAAAATGTGACTCCATTGTTATAAAATTCTTACCAAGCCACTAATTTAAGAGATTTAACTTAAATATCCTTTAATACATAAAAAAGTATTGTTAGGTAAATACTCGTTACCTCATGTGGTTCAAATATGAGATTGTGCAAGTAGAGTTGAAAAAAGTCGTTTATCCTTACATTAGTCGATTATGCCTTATCTGTTACGTGATTGATTGCAACAATTTTTGATATTTTTCAACAACGTTTGAAAAAATTAGTCGTGCATACGCACATAAGCTGAGACTGATATTATAATTATTTATTGTGCGAGGTAATGAGAAATTGAGCCATTGTAATTAGAGAGGGGCAAGAATGAGAAAATAAAAGGAAAATAAAAATAAAAAGTAATAAAATCATTCTCACAAGGGACAAGAAGCATGAGTACTTATTAATTAGGGAGCGTTTAACACATGACAGGAAGCTCAAAGCTGTTAAACACAACACAAACGTTTCAGAACGGCGACTGGGGCCCAAAGAACTTTTTTGACCACTTTTTAGCCACTGATTATTTTTTTTTTTTTTTTTTTTTTAAGCCTACCACCAATTTAACAGCTGTAGATAAAGGTCCACGTCAGTCAACCCCTAGAGCCCATAGAGTCACTGAAATCAACGGCTTCTGATCGAACCAGTCCTAAAAAGCAAACCCCGAAGAAAGGGAAGGGCCTACTTGTAAATGACAAAAATTAAGATTAAGGATGACTTCAACGTCTTCCACGTAGGAAGGCCCCACTCCCAGGCTGTAAGAATCTCACGTGATTCCAGTTGAATCCCGTCTTTGACTTTTGAGGCTCTCGTCTAATAAAGCTCACTTTCCCCTACTCATTTCGTCGAGCGTCACCCTCACTTTACTCTCCCAAACATTTTCGATTGTTTTGTTGTCTAATGCAAAATGTGGAAAGTGATTGTCCATGGATCGATTTATAATCTCACGATACAAATAGGTTCGAATCTTTTTAATGACGAATTCATTGGTGTTTATAATTAGATTTAATAATTCAATTTCTTAATAAAATAGTAGCCCATAAAATCTATAGAGACAAAAGAAAAATTACAAAAATTTAATTTAATTAAATTTCGCTGAATCTGGAGAATCATGACTGACTTCCTCCATTGACTCGGTGGAGAGGAACCACGTCTATAGAGAAGCAAACTTTGATGCTGATTATATTACTTATGTTGGACACAATTGCAATAATTTGTGCATTTGGGATGATTGTATTCCTCAGCAAGCTCGGAACGCTCTTTTGAATCACTTTAGAGGTCTTGAGTGTTACTGAGTTTTCTCTTTAAATTAAATCTTTTTTACCTAAAGGAAAAAGCTAATTGAATGGACGCCTTGCAAGTTGGCACATTAGTGAGAGTTCTAATTTCTATGAGAAGATACATCTCAAACATGATAGAGATGCGAAGTTACAACAATGGAATGATGAAAGGGTAAGCTAAGTGATCATGAGGATAATAATGCCTAACAAGTAGATAATATCTTGTAATTGTTTTCCACGAACGCAATCAACGGAATTGTGCATGCATGCATTTACGTGACAAACAAAATGCTACGTACATACGCCACCCCACCGCCGTACAAGTATCAGTTTTTTTTTAGTAATTTTCGAATTTTGTGGCGAGAGACCTGAGAAGCACGCGCGGACAAGCTCAGTAGGGGAGCTCCCACAATCTGAACACAATCGTTGTGATGATTGCATCCTAGCCGCCCACGTGGCATTATTTTGGAATTTGGCCTTGGGTGAAACTTTTGGCAAGCAGCAGTTGGGAAGTTGATACCACAGCTGGCACCAAATCCCTAGTCACGGTCACCGACTTGTTTCGAATTTTACATACAACAAAACTGTGTACCAATGTCCTTTAGTAGATAAAAAGCCCAAGAGCTGTAGGGCACTAACCTTAATGTGTTCTTTAGTTTCAATTTGGAGGTGTGTTAAAATCAGTCACGTTTGACACAAAAAAATGTATCATAATCAATTATGTGATCGAGCAATGATGAGTGTAGGAACGATCGAGAGACAAGAAAGAGAGATGTATCATAAATAAGTTGAGATTCTATCATAAAATTAATTTACAATTCAGAGAGTAGTCTAATCTTTTATAAGCATTCGCAAGGTTTTTCTTCTAAATAATGTGTGACTCTTTTACCTTTACATCCTCATATGCCCCTCACACATGACGAGACGTGTGACGAATTTTCAAGCTAAACACGTTGACAATATGAATTGGGTGACGAGGAGTACGTCTGGTCATTGGGCTTCTCACGTGAGTCAACCTTGCTCTGATACCATGAAGAAGTTAATGTGCGGAGTAGTCTAACATCTTATAAATTCTTACAAGGTTTTTTCTTTCATTTATGTGAGAATCTTTTACTCTGCATATTCAAACTTTTGTTATTCAAATGATTATAAGACGAGAGAATTAAATTCAGATTTTGAATGCTGGGGTGAATACTATTAATCAATTGAACACAAACGTCTGCCACTTAGTACTACGATATAGTGATATTCATTTTTATTTGTAAGAGAGGTCTTAGGTTTGATTCTCGCCAAAAATGAGTTTGAACTACATTATTGATAGTCAATTGTGAGGCTAAGCCTACCCTCTTTTTTTTTGTGTAGATAATATCATTTGTCTATAAAAAAAAAATTGAAGACAAACCCCTTAAACATCGTAAATGTACGCCCAAACTGAAAAGAAATTAAAATATTCAATCATTTGGTGAATAAAATCCAGTGATAAAGTTAAATAATCCATACTCATTACTCATCCATAAATTCCATAATTAGGGTAAAAAAAATTGAAGAGAATAAAACAGAAAGTGGTGATTGTGTACGGTCGATTGTAGGCTGGAGGTGGGCCTCAAATTTGGACTCGTATTTTCGTTGGCAGATATTTTCACTGATGGGAGGAGATTTGGGACACCTGGTCTGGTTACTATCAGTGGGTCCCGCGATGTCCCCTTCCAACCCAATTGTCGGTTGGGAGAAATTTTTTAATATGATCGGTATACGGAGTGGTACATTACGTGTCATTATACAAATGATAGAATATGTGTGTTAAAATGTTAATAACTTAAAAAAATAAAAAATTTCACCGCTTATATAAAAGCACGTGATGTATCTCTCGTGTTTTGATCACAATGAAAAATTTATCACTTGTTGGATCGGTCCTACAGCTAGGGTGGTAGCCAATACGGCAATACCGCGTGAGAACTGGTGCCTTGTCCTGCTCGTGCCGGTCAACAATTTGGTTAACCACGGTTGTTTGGTATTCTCCTCGTTTTTCTTATTCCCACCGGTTTTTATTCGTTTTTTGTTTTGTTTTTTTTGTAAAATGTTAATCTTATCACATATTTGTAAATTTTCTTAATAAGAATGAGACTCACGTACAATGACGGATTTAAGATTTCAAGATCGGACGGTCCCAACATAAAAGTTCAAAAAAAAAAAGGAAAACTAATGAAAAGGGCTTGAAAACTTTGAGTTTTAACGATAAGGACAAAATAAAGGGTAAAGTGAATAGTACCAGGTTTGACTTTTTAGTATAAAAATGTGGTTTTTCGTTAAAATGAACAGTACCGCGGGCTTTTCGTTAAAACTCCAAAAAAAAAGAACTAATTTGGTTATATATCACTATTTTCTATTGAATTTGGTTAATTGAATAAATCAAGATTAATCTCAAAGGTAATAAAACCAACAAACTATCCTCAGCAACATAACACAATTAGTGACTCTACAAATATAAAATTTGTTAATGTAACATATATATTATTAATTGGTAGTTGGGACTAGAGTCTAGGATTAAAAAAAAAATTCTGTGAATTTGGAAGAAATAAAATTAGACAGCTAAAGGCGGTAGAACGGCAAATGGTGGTGGGGAATATGGTAACTTGGGTTTAAAGTTGGAAGGTTGCGACGATTGGGGCAGAGAGTTCTTACATATAATTTGGGGATATTGGAAAAGACCGGGATTCTCGGGGCCTGTAGAGAAAACAGAGATATTTTAGTTTTTAATTTTTTTATAATGACCTGGCTCAAAAACGCTGTCGTTTTGGCTGGGTCCTTTAAAACACAAATTAAAAACCTCTTCTTCTTCTTTGTTATAAACACTGCTGCCTGCACATCCATGGAGGCAACAAGCCTTTCCACTGCACCTGCCAGTGTTTCTTTGGACTTCCGAGAGGTCCCGGAACCCCATGGGTCCATATATGAATCCGCCAAAGCCCACACGTATCGATGCGCCCTAACTTTATTACTTCTTGTTTGGGCACACATTCGTTTTGTATGATTCGGCACACATTCGTTTTGTATGTATTGATTCTTTTAAAAAACTTGTGAATACTGAAAATTAGTAAATGGCACCTTGATGCTTTACATACGTGTGTATATCTACATAACTCTGGCAGCAAGTACGTATTCGCATTGTCTACGACATTCGATCATTATTCTAGACAAACAAAGATACGCGTAAACACATAAAAATAACTAAAACGGGAGATGACCTACATTGACTCATAAATAGAAAGCTCTGCGTACAAAATCATTGGTAGGCTTCCAAAAGATCAAAATGTGTAAATATGTAGCAATTATCTACAATATTACAGGTAACAAGTCACTTTTACACGCAGAAACTGAAATGGACATTTGTTGAATATGCAAGCTGTTGACAGATGGATTCAATTTTTAAAATACCATCACAAGACTTCTCACTCTAGTCTATGGGGAAGATCTAATTAACTATATTCTTCTTACCAACCTACCCCAATCCCTATCCAATAATGGATGTAGCTTGGAATCTATGTAAATTCATTTGGGTCAGGTTTTTCTGGATAACTATCTTTGACAATCTTTAATTTGATACATTTACGAGAACCTAAATGTAAGCTCTAGATTTATCTCTTTCTATGTATGTCTGGTTGTCTATCACGTTGAAAATTCTTGTGTCTGACAGTTGGGTACTATGTGGATTGTCTGACTTACTCATAAAAAATTAGGGTCCTTTGCATTTAGGTATTACTTAGTCTCGTGCTGCTACAAACCCCAGTGCTAGTGAAGAACTTCCAGATTTAATAGGAAGGAAGCTTAATCGGAAGGAAATGAATTAAAAGTTTTCTTCTATGATCGATTGGTATAAACATCAACAGCTTCGAATTGGATTAGTTTCTCATCGACAAATTAGTGCTTTCTGCTCTTTTATGAATAGGTTGGATAGTCCATTTAATCCGTCTATCGAATACAATAATTGATCCTAAGCTTCGCAAATCCTGCAAAAGCATGAATAACAACTATAGTCAATCCCATGCTCTTTTATGAATAGGTCGGATGGGCCATTTAAACCGTCTGTTAAATACAATAATTGATCCTAAGCGTCACTAATCCTGCAATCCTGCACAAGCATGAATAACCAACTATAGTCAATCCGCGCGCATGCATCCTAGCATTTTTCTTGACAAAATGAAGCCAGGCGGCTGTGTACAATGCCAGAAGCCCATTGTTGTTGTCCATTACTTTTGTTACACTGGAGCACTGATCGAATCGAGTACAGCTCGCTTTTGGGTTTATAGGGCCTCAGGTTATACTGTGGTTTTCTTCCCTGCGCATGTGGATTGTGTACATGGGCTGCGCATGTGGATTGGGTACATGGGCTGCGCATGATCTGGTTGAGAGACATGAACGACCTACACGGCGATAAAGCAATCAAATATCAATGTCATTTTAACAACGTTATATTGACGTATTGATACCAAATATCAATGTTATTTTAATACCGTTATATTTACGTTTGATACCAAATATCAACGTCATATCAACAATATCTATCAGATATTGATGTAACATTTAGATAACAACGTTGTTACATACAGGATTAAAATTTCATTTTCATTTTCTTCTATTTTTTTTTTAAATTTTAGGGTTAACTGCATTTTACACAACAAGGTTTGGGCTTATTTACAAAATGAGTACGAAGTTTCAATTTACGCATACCAATTTAACCATTCCGCCAATTTTACTGTTTAATTAGACGTTAAGTATTGACGTGACATAGACTAATCTCGCATTTGAGGTACACGTTGACTGTTGATTTCATACAAGGACTAAAAGAGTAAAAGTGTAAAGTACTGAACTGTGAAATTGATGGTCAATGTGTGCTTCAAATGCCACCCTAGTCTATGTTACTTCATTACTTAACGCCTAATTGGACAGTGAAATTGACGAAATGGTTAAATTGATGTATTTCAAAAACCACGTGGTGTAATATGTGAAAACCGAAACCTTGTGTCTCAATTGCAAACAAGGTATTAAATATCGGTAATATCGGAAATATCGGTAGTCCGAAAACACGGAAATATCGATGGAAATATCGGGATAATATCGATATCGATAAAAATTATATGGAAACCACGGAAATTGTAAGAAAAACTTGGAAATTTTTATTGAAACTTTGCAGGATGTTTATTTAGTCAATTATCTATTAGTTTATCACAAAACATTGGAAGGAAATGCATTGCATGATGGATTTAACCGATTTAAGTTGATTATATAGCGAGCTGGCAAATATTGTGAATGTAGAAAATATGTAGTAATTAATGAAAAGAATTTAAACACACCAAAATCATTTATATATAATGAAATTAACAGATGTGGAACAACAATTTGAAAAGTAAGAAAACTGACAATAATATATATATATATATATATATATGTGCCATATGGAAACTTTCACACGGCACTTCTAGCCATATGGAAAGTTTCACACGGCATTTCTAGCCACATGTGAAGAATTGATAGTTTTATCATAGTTAGGATTTTAATTATCTTTTAGAAACGTAAAGGGATTCGTGCAGGCTCTCTCGATCCTTCTCCCAGTCTCCTTTCTTCTTCCTTCTGCCCCCATCTTTTCTCTGCAACACGCAGACCACACACGCACACAGGGCTCTCTCAATCCTTCTCCCAGTCTCCTTGTTTCTTCTTCCTTCTCCCCCCCATCTCTTCTCCTCCCCCCATCTCTTCTCCTCCCCCCATCTCTTCTCTGCAACACGCATACCACACACGCACACAGGGCTCTCTCGATCCTTCTCCCAGTCTCCTTGTTTCTTCTTCCTTCTCCCCCCATCTCTTCTCTGCAACACGCACACATGCACACACGCACACATGCACACACGCACACACCACACACGCACACACGCACACATGCACACACGCACACACCTCCAGGCGGTGGCCTACGACGAGGATCTTGGCAGATCTTGGCCTGCGACCATCACCACCGGCGCAGATCTTGGCAGATCTTGGCAGATCTTGGCCTGCGACCATCACCACCGGCGCAGATCTTGGCAGAGAGCGGAGAGAGTCGCGATATTATCGATAATATCGCTAATATCGCGATATTATCGATAATATCGCGATATTATCACGATATCAATTGGAATACTCTGAAAATATCGTTGTTGCCAAAAAACGATAATATCGGCGATATTTCGCCGATATTATCGATATTTAATACCATGATTGCAAATGACCCTCCAATCTTATAGTGTAAAATATCGTTAACCCTTAATTTTACTTCGGAAAGGGGGTTGGGTCTGAAAACATTAATTTCAATGGTACAAGCGCCTACACTGCCTAAAAGTTGAATGTGGTCCAAACAATTTCCAGCCTGTTAATAATTCTTTCCTATGTATCATCATGATCAAGGCAATACCTTGAAGGCAACTAATGATATTTTTTGGAACCACAGATAGTTATGCCAACTGGTCAATGTAGTGTGTCGGTTTTATTGTACTCGAGTTCGAATACCCTTTTCGTCAATCAGAGAGAAGTTTTAGAATATTACGTTGTCAAAAAAGGAAAAAAAAAAACTTTTGAAACTCAACTACTCTACCACTCATGCTCTCCTAAGGTCCTCATCTTGAGGACTTGTGATGACCAAATGAATAACAGTCACAAAATTATATTAGTTTAGATCAAAAAACTTAAAATATTTGATAACTTAATAAAGCAAAACAAGAAAATGAGTTTTCTAATGGTTCTTGGATTTTAAGTTGATTTTGCTTAATTTGTCAAATATTTTAAGCTTTTAGATCTAAGCTAATACATTTTTCCGCTAATATGAATTTGATTCGTACAGGTCCTCAAAATTTGAGTACCTTAGAATAGCAGGACTGACTACAATCATTGAAGTTAAAAACAATCAATTCATGAATTTGAGAACCTTAGTTTACATAGACACAAAGTTACATTAAATAACCTATATTAATTAATGAAAATAGAACATAATTTTTTGCTAAGCTAATGAGCTCTTACAAAGAAAATACTTAATTCTGGCCCTTCAGCACCATCGGGATTAATCATGTACAAAGCTTCAGAGTCCTTTGATCCAACCACCCTCTCAAACCTTGCCCTTATGTAAGTCAATTCCCCATCTCCTGCATACTCCTTCTGATCAGAAGGGCATGGAAGAACCCCTGCCCCCATCGAAACACCCCTCAAAGTTTGCATAACATGAAGCTCGTCCTCCGACATTTGCTTCCTCCTAATAGAATACCCTACCTTTCTTCCATTGCAATACACAGCCCACACAAACTCCTCCGTCAGCTTCTTCTTGTGCGTCTTCGTCTCACTCTCCAGCGCGATTCGGACTATATCCGACGCCATTTCCTTGTGAAACACACTACTGTGCATTGGCAGCTCGAGCACAAAGAGTGGCATGCAATGAGGGTCTTCTTGTATTGCTAGGCTTACCCTCCCTTTTCGATACCCGAAAATTGTACCTGTTGTGGCATGATCCTTTAGTAACGGCTTTCGGGGTCTGCCTAGCAAGGCAACCATTTTGCAGCCTGATGTCAACATGGGGAAGAGCTTGAACATCTTGAGAAGGCCTCCGGATGAAGATTTCGACGAACGTTTTTGGCCCGGTGTATGACCGTGCCGGATTAGGTTAAATATGGCTGAGTTCTCTAAGTGGTAGAAGGGGCTAGAGTGCACAGAAGGCATTGTGGTTCAGAAATCAATTCAACAAATAAAAGAAGGGGTATATTAGATATGAGTGTTTGAAAATGTACGCTAATTGGAAATATATATGGAGGGTGGAAGGTTGGAGAAAATAGGACTCCAAAATTTAGTTTGGTCAGTCAATTGGTTATGTTTGTGTTTGGATACTTTCTGTTGGACGGCGTCGTTTCGGGGTTAGTTTAAGTTTATGTGATTGGAATCTTTGAAGTTTGGAAAGGGAATGGAGGTACCCTTCATTTTTTATTTTTTATTTTTCAAGTTGGTTAAGGGAGGGGGAACTTAATGGGACTAAATAGTAAAGAGTGATATGACAAAGTTTAGTGATGAAAAGGGGAGGGGGTTGAATGTGATAAGATAAGGAGAGGTCGGGCCGGGGCATGGAGAAAAATAAAACGAACATTGTCTGGCTCTTAAGCGTGTAATGAGTCATTTTTCTTCATTTGAAGATCATTCATTGCGTAACGAGTCAAATTTCTTTACGTACAACACTACTTGCTATGTGAAAGGAGTCATTTATTCTTATATATCACCCGTCCCAAGTAATGACTCTTTTTTTTTTTTACAGATCACTCGTTAGATGTGATAAGTTGTTTTCACTTGCAAATCACTTGATTACGAAGAATGATTCCTTACAAGTAACGTAAGTAACAAAGTATTTTGCGGAAAGAAACTCGAAATGAAATGTGGAAATGTCGGTTATGCATGTGGATCTCGAATCATCAAACAAGGCATCAATGTCACTAGCTTTATGCTTTTCCAAACCCCAATCCTAAATGCCTCAATATAATTATTGAGGTGCAGCTCATCTTCCCCCTCAAAATATTTTTCTCCTGTATATCCATATTAATTGGAATTAAACTTTGCTTTCTTTCCATTGTTTAGTCGCCATCTCTTTCCCTGTCCCTTTTTATTTCCTCCCTCTTGTATGTCAGATATGGTCTTATCACAAACGCCATGTTAGGCAGCAAAAGTTAGTGCTGCAAATAATTGGGTTGGGTTCTATAAGCTCTTCTAACTACTAAGTATTTTTCTAGTTTCTGTTTTGTGTTTAACTAGGCATCCGTGGCACATTTAGTAGCAAAACTTTCACACACCCGCAGTGTCTCAATCACAGTATTTGAAACCAATCGTGCAAACTTGTCACATGAATTGTGGCTTAAGATAATGTCATCATGACATTTTCAGGTACAGTGCAAGAACCTTAAATTTTAATAGCAACGAAATCATTAATTTGAACCCTAATTTTAGTAGCAACAAAATCATTAATTTGAAGCTTCACTACATGGTTAACAAGAGGGTCAAAAGTTTTGACTCAAAACATGAGATAACTGCTGTCCATGCTGGGGCTCCATGCTTTACTATATTTAGTCTTTAATCAATGCTTAGCCGTAACTAGTAAAATATACGAGATTTGGTGTTATTGATTGTATACAACTATGTGTCTGTTCGTCTTATCAAACGGCTTACTGTTCATGGAGCATAACTATGGGAGCATCAAATCACCTAACAACACGTATGCCGGATAGTTTGGTTTATTGGGAGCATTACCTAAAGCTGTGAAACCTAGTTAGAAACTTAGGTATTGAGTGCTCATATAACTCATTCAAAAGAATTGGGATTTAACTCCATGACCATGTCCATTTCGCTTTTGGGAAACGACCCCCTAATTGAGCAATCATGTACCACAACAAGCATATGGTTGGATAGAAAAGCTGTGGTCAGTTTAAAGCATATAATTTGGAGTTCGGGTACAATGCAGGACCAAGTTACCTGCAGCAAAGGTGGGTTCCATATGCATATGCATATGAATTTACCAAAAAAGTTTTATTCATTGATGCAACATAAAGTTGCAACTAAACCATGATCTGACCACTTACGATAGTGGAGAAAACCAATAATATAAGATTGAATCGATTCGAGATTGGGACTTTAATAGTGTACTAGTGTTATTTTACACGGTAATAGTGTAATTTTTTTGTCATTCTTGGTGTGTTAGTTTCTTGCTTAGATTTAAGTTAGTTTTTAGTTAGAGTAAATTGTAGTAATGATCTCTCAACTTTAACCAATTGGAGCAATGGTCATTCAGCTGTAGAGAGACTTTTGAATTGCGAGACTCCAATTGCCATTTATCCTCCTATTAATAACGGGGAAAGGTTCTGGCCTGGTCGACCCGATCATGATATTTCACTCATGATCTGGCCCGGTCGACCCAATCATCGAAAAGATGAACCTTGATCGAAGCAGAATTTAAAATCCATTACCATTGATCCCTCAACTCATCAAAACATGCAACTATGGTCATTTTCGTCAACTCCGTTAGAACTTCCATCAAAATTAGTCACGTGCCATGCACTAGAGGCTAAATCAAGAGGCAAACGTGAAAAATTAAGTAAGCAAAATTATATCAATGGTCCCTCAACTTTAATTCAACTATAGAATTGGTCTCTCAACTTTAACTCAATTGGAGCAATGATCCCTCAACTTTAATCTAATTGTAGCAATTGCCTTTCCAACATTACTCATTTTGACAGAATTTTGACGGAGTTGATGAAAAAGGCCATAACTATACGTTTTGATGAGTTGAGGGACCAATGGTGATAAATTTTTAGTTGAGAGACCATAACTCCAATTTGATTAAAGTTGAGAGATCATTTCTACAATTTACTCTTTTAGCTAAGCTCGAGAGTGAAAATTTGAAATCCAAGCTTGTAGGGTTATTAAAGATCTTTAAGTATTGATCAACAACCAACGAGAATGTAAAAAAAAATCCCTTTACTGCAACCTCCTTTCTCTCCCTCTCCAAACAGAAACCCTAGTACTGTAAGTCTTAGCCACCCGTCCTTTGCCTTGGCTTGGGGCCAACGTCAGCCTCTCCCTCCTCCTCCTAGCGCCTCCATCTCCTCCTAACCTCCCCACCTCCCTAGCCTCTCCACTCCCCGCCTCCTTAGACTCTCGACTCCCCGCTTCTCATCCCCTCATTTCCCCCACCATTGCTCCTCAACCCTCCCTTTTTTCCCCTCTCTCTAGTTTTTGGTGCTGCGTAGCACCTCTTCTTCACCATCCTTTTGTGGGAAACCAATTTTCGCGGCTTTGATGCACTCCCCTCTCCCCGCAAAATTCGAGATTTACTGCCTCACAGGGCCTATCCCCTTGATTTAGGCAAGATCTGCGAGTTTGGTTGGTTATTGGTTGTTGGTGAGTCGGATCCTCCTTTTATGACTTTTTTTAGGGTTTTGTGGCTCTCCTTGACTGATCCATGGCGGCATGCCTTCCTTGACAAGATGTATGGAGGCTTTGCCTTGCTTGGCTCACGTTTGTGGCGAATCTCACTAGAAGTGGTAAAGTTGCAGGTTGAGATGAGCCAATCGTTAGAGACGAGCCAAGCGAATGATTTAGTTTCTCAGATTAGTGTAGGTCAACATAGGTTTGTTTGCACCGCATCTAGCGGGCAATGTCTATCCTAGTGACTGATGTGGCTCCATGTGTGAGCGGTGGTTTTGATGTGTGCTCGCTTGTTAGCAATGGTTTGATGTGGTCTCACTTCACTTGTGTGGCGGTGATATACATGTGCTCCTATATAAGTCTGTTGCACCTACCGTCTTTATGGGAGATTTGTACAGGAATTCTTGTACTAGTGTGTTTACGCTTGTGGTAGCCAATTAGGGGTTTATCATCATTGTTTGTTTGTGTGAACTACCTCTAGATCAACTATTTGGTCACTAGAGACAAGTTACAACTTACACTCTAAAAAATAACAGGCTGGTTGAGACCAGACTAACAACGCATCCACACGCAATCCATATAGATAAATGCCTGGATAAAAATATAATTATATATAACACATTTGATTTGATAACTGAACTTTTGGACGATTGATATTTGAATATGATGTTTTTGGCATATAAAGCAAATTTAAAATAGATTAATTAGAACATTGTTTGAAAACTCCTCCACCTATCAATACCATCCGTTAGAATTATTATTGTGCTAATGATGGGATCGTCAGCTCTTTTGGTAATTCAAGTGACACGATGTCAAGAAAAAGCTTTGCTTAATGTGGATGTTAGCTAGAGATTAGACAATGCGGAAGACAATCCATGCCCAAACAAGGAAGTGAAAATCTCTTTCATCACTCAATCATTGATCTACAAGTTGTTAAGTTAGGCCCTTGTTTACTAAAAAGGCTTGGATTTTTGTATAAAAAGAACTTAACCCTTTTCATTTGTTGTTAGTTAGTTTTGAGTTGGATGCTTACTTTCCAACTGTAAATGTGAAATTTTTGTGATAAATCAAATAAGAACACGTGTACAAAATAATATTTGTATTAGTAAGTTTAGAGTTGCAAGCTCTTTACAAGCTTTGATCCTCTGATTCGATTTCTAAAGATGTAAAGTGTGTGTTGTTAATCCAGGAGTCGTGATAACTTGATCTCGGATGAACGAGCGCCTCAAGGTTTTGGCTTGTGGCGATGGAAGAGCTGGCACATGTATTCGTGCTTGATGATTCTTCACCGATTTGATGAAAGACATTACAAAAAATATGGCCAGTGCACACAAAAAGTTATTTGTGCCCTATGAAGTCAAAGGGC
The DNA here is from genome assembly GCA_036320875.1 of Cotoneaster glaucophyllus. Classification (NCBI taxonomy): domain Eukaryota; kingdom Viridiplantae; phylum Streptophyta; class Magnoliopsida; order Rosales; family Rosaceae; genus Cotoneaster; species Cotoneaster glaucophyllus. The sequence goes on from CM070072.1 coordinate 18,609,868, forward strand.
ACCAACATATGTGCCCATAGAGCAATATTAACAATGCAGCAACTAAACTATATATGTGCCCTTTATAGGCGTGCCTTTTGATTAGAGGGCACGATATGGCCATCAGTGCTCAAAGAGTTGAGCACAAAAAAGGGTTTTTTTGTGCCATGTTCTGACAACCGTGTCAGATGATATTTCAAATTCATGTTAGCACAATTTTTGTAATTGTACTCTATTAATTAAATTAAAAAAAAAATAGAAATACCTTACAACCTGAATCAAACAATTGAAAACACCAGATCAGAATAGGAAAATATTGCTCATAGTTTCTCCTCTTGACAGATCAGTCACATGCCGAAACTCAACCAAGAAATCAACATTATAAATTAAAGAAAAAAACAAGGCAATGATTTCAAACGTATATTCATCATTTCAGACAGTCATCCTTCCGGTGGAGGTGCATGTGCTCTATGCGCCATCCACAGTAGTACCACGTGCAGCGAGAGAACGACCTGCAACCACGCCATGGGTTTTATAGTCCGTTTTGGTCCAAAACACAACCATTTTCAACAATTCAAAAGCGAAAACAAAGCTACGAAGGTAAGGATTCGAAATATACCTTCTCAGGGCCATTGGGTGGCTGATGATAGCCTAAACTCAACCTAAAACTTACAGCCCTTGCCGGAAATTTGGGGAATTTGTCCCCTGAGTTGAAACTGCATCTAACCTTAACCAAATCAGGCATGCAGTGCACGAAAACGAATCTAAACAACTTAAAGAACCTAACTAAGACTCACCCATACTGAATTCGACGGAAAAACTCAATGGGAAGTCAAGTCGCGACAGAGCTTGTCAATTCGTCGCGTCATTTTCTGTTTCCAGAAAGGAAAAGATAATAGGGAGTTCACGGTGAGGAGAGGAAGGTGAGGCTGGTGGTTACCTTGCTGGAGATTGGTAGCTCCATCGCAGTCATTGCTTCTGTGCTTCTCTGTGTCAAGGAAGAAGCCGAGAGGAAGAGATAGGGACTGTGAGAGAGCGATGATGGCAGTGTGGTATTTGGGTGGTGTCAAGGTTCGCCGAAGTGGCAAGTGAGGTAAAGATGGAAGCTGTGATTTTCTGTGGAGTAAGCACAGAGATTGGTGAGGGAGATGACAGAGAAAAAAAATGAAGAAGTGGAGAGAGTTAGTGAGAGAGATGGTTGCGTGAAAGCGAGACGGAAGAGTGATGGAGTGAAGAAAGGAGTGAATGCATGGGGAAGGGTGAAGACTCATGTGAATGGGTCCCACGGGACACAAAAACCCATTAGAAAATTAGTAAAATAATAGATTAATTAGATTCCCCCCTAATAATTTAAGTTGACTGCAACTAGATATTTTCACAAATTGTGAATAGGGAAAAAGTAAATGTAAAGGACACAAATACATATTTTTTTTATATATATTTTAATATATTAAATTATAGGGCACAAAACCTTTTATTGTGTGCAAGGACTAAAAAATCGATAATATCGGCGAAATATCGCCGATATTATCGTTTTTTGAGACCGGCGATATTTTCAGGGTATTCCATTAATTATCGTAATAATATCGCGATATTATCGATAATATCGCGATATTAGCGATATTATCGATATTATCGCGAGAGAGAGAGACAGAGTCATCGCCAGAGCCGTCGTCATCGTCGGCAATCCACAGCGTTGGTGGATCTGAATCATCTGAGAGCCTCATGGGGTGTGTGTGTGTCTGTGCATGAGGGAGAAGAAGGATCGAGACTCGAGAGAGAGACTGAGGACTGAGGGATCGAGAGAGAGAGAGAGACTGAGGACTGAGGGATCGAGAGAGAGAGAGACTGAGGACTGAGGGAGAAGAAGGATCGGAGAAGAGATTTCGAAGCTTACCCGTTCGAAAAACGCGAAGAGGTTCGCCGGAGAACCTTCCTGAGTTCGCTCATTTTGCTGCGACGGTGCGACGGGAGAGAGAGATAGAGAAGGAGAGAGACGAAGCGAATGAGATGACCGAGGGAGAGAAGGAGACGGAGAGACCGAGGGAGAGACGGAGACGGAGAGACCGAGGCAGAGAAGGATTGAGAAAGGCTCGGTGTTCTTCTGCTTGTTGCGTGTGCGTGTGAACTGTGAAGGAGACGGAGAGACCGAGGGAAAGAGAGAGAGAAGGATCCAGAAGGTGTGCGTGTGAACTGTGAAGGAGACGGAGAGACCGAGGGAAAGAGAGAGAGAATGATCCAGAAGGCTCTGGGTATGCGTGTGTGCGTGTTGCGTGTGCGTGTGTGAAAGTCCAAAAAAAAACTTCAGGTTTGTGTGAAAGTCCAAGTAGGCATACTGTGCGGAATGTGACTGTGAGATGTATAAAGTGTAAAATATTGCACTAATTCATTATATATAAATGATTTTGGTGTGTTTAAACTTCTTTTATTAATTACTACATATTTTCTACACTCACAATGTTTGCCAGCTCGCTATATAATCAACTTAAATCAGTTAAATCCATCATGCAATGCATTTACTTCCAATTTTTTGTGATAAACTAATAGATAATTGACTAAATAAACATCCTGCAAAGTTTCAATAAAAATTTCCAAGTTTTTCTTACAATTTCTGTGGTTTTTATTCAATTTTTATCGATATCGATAATATCCCGATATTTCCATCGATATTTCCGTGTTTTGGGACTACCGATATTTCTGATATCCTCGATATTTAATACCTTGATTGTGTGTTTGTAAATTAATAAAAAAATTCCATCTCTTACATGCAAGCTGGACACAAAGTTTTGTGTTCAAAATTTAGTAGGCACAAATACCAGACACAAACTAATGTGTTTTTTTTGCTAGAGGGCACATTTGAGAAATTTTGGTGTTCAATGGAATTTAAAACGCACAAATATGTATTTATGCTCAATGAAAATGAGAAGGCCACAAATCAGTTGTGTTCTTAGCCTATTTTTCTTGTAGTGAGGACGTAGAGACATTTTTGAATCTTCTGGAGTGTTTGAGTGGTTGGAAAGTTGGGGGTTTGAGAGCTTTAGTGTCTGGGTGTGAGAATGATTTTCTGGCTCACTTTCTTTGTCTTGGAGCCTTGTATTTATAGACTCTCCAAGTTTTGAGTACGAAAGAACCAAGACTTCATTTGTGTTTTGGTTCATGATTTGTGAGACACATGGTACATGCCACGTAAGCCCTCGTATGTCAAAGTTTAATGCATTGGTGAACATTTATTTTCATCGAAATTTGCATGTCTACACCAACATGATATCAGAGCATGTTATCTATGTGCGCCTAACGACCGAAAACCCTTTGCGTCTCCAATTACGTGTTATTCACTTGAATTAGTTAAAAACACATTAGATCCTTGCACTAGTGTTTAAAAACACACTGGATCCATCCACTTACCAATTAGCTTTCAGCTAGATGCTCACATCCTAATTATTTCTTTTGTTCTGTTTTCACGATTTATACTGCTTCAGTATCTCACCACTTTTAAGTAGCAGTGGCAGAGCCATAAATTCACAATGATGGGGGTCATAAAATAGAAGCTTCGAAAATTTAATCATACTTTTTTTTTCTTGTAATTGCCAATTTATAATATTTTTTCTTTTTCCAAAATATTCATTAAAATCAATCAATCAATACAAAAATTCTAAAAATTTCAATAAGCCCAAGATGAGAAAAATACAGACATGATTGAGATTTCGTGATACAACCAAGTGCGATAAAGGGTGCCTGACCGAACTTGAACAACATATAAGCTTTGAATTAGGAGATATGAAGTCTGGATGGAGAAGGCATTTGCGTGCTTGATAAGTCTTCAGCTTGTTTGAGAATTATCATGCTAAACTTTTTTTTTTTTTTTTCTAAGTGAAACAGAACAAAAATGACGCAATTTTGGTTTGTGTCAATTTAAAAAATATTGAGTAAGGGTCTCCTTATTTCATTTGTCTTAGTTAGTACAGGGTCAAACAAAATTCAAAAGGGGGATTTTATATGTTATTAGGTTCAGCAGCAGCCAATGCCTCCACATTGGCTCTGCCACAATGGTGATGCTCACTATCCTATTTATAACCGTTATATAAGTTTAAATTTTGAGATATGTGTAGTGAATATAAATAAATATTAAAATTTAAAATTATTCAACAGTAATAATATAGTGTTGAATATTGCCACGACTTGAGAGTGATGAAAAAAATGCAAAAAAAAAGGAAAAAAAAAAAAGGGTAATGTGTATAGAAACTTGGAAAGTCTAGATTGGGCTTAGAAAGCTAACAATACATGAGGCCATAAACTTGGACCATCACACACCCCATATAAGGCCTCAGAATCACCCTAACCCACTTGGCCTCCAAAAACCCGCGTTTTCCCGCCCATTCCAAAACTCTCCCAACAGTTTATTATTTTATTATATTTTTTTCTGTAAATGTTTGAAAAAGGTGTTATTTTTAAAATATAAAAACGCGGATTGGGAGATTCAGAAATGGCTACCATCACTCTCGCTCGCTTGTCTTCGTCTTCCTTCAATCGAATCCGTCAACGATTCAGCTCCACAGTCTAGACGAACAGCCACCGCCGCCACCAAATGACTACTTCTTCTTCCTTGGAAGCCAAGCAATTGGAGAAAATCGTTGCTCCGTACGGGTCCTGGAAATCCCCAATCTCCGCTGAAGTCGTCTCCGGCGCCTCCAAGCGACTCGGCGGCACCGCCGTCGATTCCCTCGGCCGACTCATCTGGCTCGAGTCCCGCCCCTCCGAATCAGGGTATCCATCTCTCTCTATCTATCTGTTATTTCCAATTCTTCGTGAATGTGTATATATGATGAGCCGATGAGGAATTATATGGTGTATGTATAGACGGGCCGTTCTGGTGAGAGAACCGGAGAGGCCGGAGGACGAACCGGTTGATATTACACCGAAGGACTATGCGGTTCGGACGGTTGCGCAGGAGTACGGAGGTGGTGCATTCAGCGTTTCAGGAGATACAATCATTTTCTCCAATTACAAGGATCAACGTCTCTACAAGCAATCCTTAAGTTCCAATGGTATGTGAATGTGACGTTATCAATATCATAGCTTTTATATGCTTGTTAGTTGTTACTCGCAAATTCTCGTTAAAAAGTTGGTAATTAACGCTTAATTTGAAAAGATGATAACTTGTATTAATATTGGTGTTGTGGTCTTATGGTCTTATGGGTGTCGATTAGATTCTACTCCTACACCACTCACTCCGGATTATGGCGGGCCGGTTATTAGTTATGCTGACGGGGTGTTTGATGCACGTTTTAACCGTTTTGTCACTGTACAGGAAGGTATGTGGTTGTAGTGCATTCTTGTAAGCATAATCATTTGCTTTTCTGTTTATAAGATATGAGGGATTATGTGTGAAACTAATTTCTCATTTTTTTGTAGATCGTCGTGAAAGCAGCATTAATTCGATAACAACAATTGTTTCAGTTGGGATTGATGGGAAGGACATTCGGGGTAAGGATTTATCAACAAGCCATGTCATGCTTCAGTATACAGTGCCATAGTATTTGTTAACTGTTAAAGATATTGCGGTATCTTTGACATTGTTTAACTAATTTTGACTCCATTTGACGTACAGAACCAGAAGTACTAGTGGGTGGAACGGATTTTTATGCCTTCCCGCGTTTGGATCCCAAAGGTGAACGGCTGGCATGGATTGAATGGTGCCATCCTAACATGCCATGGGATCAGTCTCAACTTTGGGTTGGGTATATCTCTGAAAAGGGGTAAGTGAATCTCCGTTCATGATAACATTGCTGCTCATTATCATCCCCTTCCCAAAAATTATCTTTCCAAGATAAATTAGGTCACGCTGAAGGAACTAATCACCTCTGGAAAGTATGATATATCGGCACACACTTCATGCAGATTGAGTTCAGTTATATTTACATATAATGTAGATATATTTATTGATTGCTATAATTACATATGATCAATATGGAAATATGTTTATTTTTCGCAGAGAAATCTACAAACGAATTTGTGTTGCTGGCTCTGATCCTTCCATGAAGGAGTCCCCAGTTGAACCCAAGTGGTCCTCTAAAGGTACCTTTTTTTACATGGTTGAGGAAAATTTTTAAGTAGCTTTGACAGGGATCAGATTTTTATGATTACTCTGTTAGAATCTATTGATTTCTTTCACTCCTTGAGTTTATTCCGCATAGTGATATTTTTGTATTACACGTTCAAATATTTCTATTAACCTAGGCCAAAAACTGTTGGAACTTTCAGCTGCTTCATGCCCTTGCATGCTTTAATTGGGTATACTTGAATGCAGGGGAACTATTTTTTATTACTGACAGAAAAAATGGGTTCTGGAATCTTTATAAATGGGTAAGTTCCGTACTTTAGCATTTCTGTCTAGCTTATTTATTGCAAATGATAAGAACAGTATACTCCTTCTAATATGGTTAAGTAACATCTAGTTGGAAGATGGATTTTTATTTTTTGCTTAATTGGATAACAGTATTTTGGCGTCAAAGAAGAGTATGCTCAGTTTTATGTTTGCTGGAGTCTGCTGTCTAGTCGGACAACAATTAATTGTTAGTTGGCGTCAATTGGCTTTCATATGATACATATTTTCGTAATTCACCTTTTCTGTATCAACAGGTTGAGTCTAGTAATGAGGTCATATCAATTTATTCCTTGGATGCTGAGTTTTCCAAACCATTATGGGTTTTTGGCATGAATTCTTATGAATTTATTCAGAGCCATGAAAGTAAAAACATAATTGCTTGCAGTTATAGGTAAGAATTATTTTTGGTTGTTTTGAGTTACTTGTTTGGACTTGTAATTTGCAACAATTGCTTAATAATGGATGTTTGCATGCAGGCAGAAGGGGAGGTCATATCTTGGAATCCTGGATGATGCGCAGGAATCACTATCTCTGCTTGATACTCCTTTTACAGATATTGATAATATTGTATGTCTAGAAACCTTGTTTTCACTAAGTTTTCTGTGCTGAAGTTGTTAAGTACCTGACCTGATCATAGTTTTTTCGTTGTAAAATTTTCATATTTGTCTATGCAGACCTTGGGGATCAATTGCCTGTACGTGGAAGGAGCATCAGAAGTTCATCCGGCGGCTGTTGCTAAGGTGTCTGCCATCTCTTATGTCCCGTCATAAAACCTTTTTTTTTTTTTTCTTCCTCTTGCTAGGCAAATGCCATTGTTTTAGAAATTGAACCACTTGGGTTTTGTGTCTTGAAACATTTTTATTCTCTCTCGCAGGTGACTTTAGATGACCATAAAATGAAAGCAGTTGACTTCAGGATTGTTTGGTCTTCTTCACCTGATTGCTTAAAATACCAGTCCTACTTTAGCCTACCTGAATTCATTGAATTCCCAACAGAAGTTCCAGGTCAAACTGCCTTTGCATACTTTTACCCACCATCAAATCCCAATTACCAACCTCCTGAGGGTGAAAAGGCCTCCACTGTTATTAGAAAGCCATGGTATGTGCCTATGTGGTTTAAATTTTTCATAGTTATAATTGCCAAGTGGCCCTTATTTGGGCGTTTCTTTTGCAAATATAGCTCTGCACTTTCGTAAATGATAACAAGGATCACCATATAGGCGTAAATCAAAATTTTGACTAGACCAGGGAATACATGGTATCAGTAATTTACCTGCACTAGTAACATTACAAGTACGCATATGCAACGCCTTTTCGTTAGGTGCCATTTGTTGTCAAATATATTCATTCTTGAATGAATATAGGTTAACTGTTGTAGTAAATAAAGTCTTGTTATTACTTTTTTGACTGGAAAATTTGTTACATTATTGTTTTTCTTTGATTTACTACAGGAGGGCCCACATCTGAATCACATGGAATCTTAAATCTGAGTATTCAGTACTTGACGAGTCGTGGTTGGGCATATGTTGATGTTAACTATGGTGGAAGCACTGGTTTGTTCTTAACCTTCTCTTCTCTTATTTCACTTTAGGGGAATCTTTTCGCCCTTCTTTCCGAGTTTATAATTCTCTGATTACACTCAAAATCTTTCAAACTCTATTACTTTATTTTGTTTTCTTTTTATTTTTCACATGTGTGGCTACCTATGTGTTAGTTTGGCTGTAAAAAGATTCGACCTTCAAATTATATTCTACCATATCTAAGACATTGGGTTTAAAGGATATGGCAGAGAATATCGGGAACGGCTCTTGAACAAATGGGGAATTGTGGATGTGAATGACTGTTGCAGCTGTGCTAGATATCTGGTATCCATCTGATCTCCCCTCTCGTAGTTAGTGATGTTGATTTTGATGGATCACAGTCAAGCCTGGTAGTATAAACTTTGTTATTTAGGTGGATTCCGGAAAGGTAGATGGGGAACGACTTTGTATTACTGGGGCCTCTGCAGGTGGCTACACAACCTTAGCTGCGCTTGCTTTTAGAGACACCTTCAAGGCAGGATCTTCCTTGTCTGGTGTGAGTACCTAACTCTATACTCATTGTTAATTTCTCACCTCTCACCTCTCAACTAATTTCTCATTTTCTCTTAAACTAGAGAACAGGAAGGGGTTATATTATTGCAATATGTAAAACTTCTTGTTTTGGATTATTTCAGATTTGGCTTCTCGTTTTCTTTCTTCTTCCTATTTTTTTCACCCGCTTCTTCGTGTCACTACAAAATATCTTTTTATACTGCACAACATTCTCTAAGAACTAAAAACTGAATATCTTCTTCTTTGTATTGGTCCCCGAACAGGTAGCTGACTTGAACATGTTGAGGGCAGAAACTCATAAATTTGAATCTCATTATCTTGATAATCTCGTTGGTAAGTCAGAAGATGACATTTGGTGCTTTACGTTGCTCTTTTGTTTTTATTGATATTGTCTTGAAACTGAACCAATTTTAACCGGTTGCAGGCAGTGAAAAGGATTACTATGATAGGTCACCCATCAACTTTGTCGATAAGTTTTCTTGCCCGATAATCTTATTCCAAGGGTTGGAAGACAAGGTAAGCAGATGTTGCCTTTTCTTTACCAGTCACCATATAATAAAGCAAGAATACGTTGATGAGAAAGGAACCGATGAATTTATCGATAAATGTGGTACATTTGGGTTTTAGTAATCATCTTCAAGTTTGATTTTATAAACTACGATTTATTTTGTAGGTTGTACCTCCAGATCAAGCCCGTAAAATTTACCACGCTTTGAAGGAAAAGGGTTTGCCTGTTGCTCATGTGGAGTATGAAGGAGAACAGCACGGCTTCCGCAAGGTATTTTCTGTTGTATGCTGCATTAACAAATTCAAATGATCCGAAAGAGTAAGTTGATCTTGTGCTACTTGTATGCAGGCCGAGAACATTAAGTTCACGCTGGAACAGCAAATGGTTTTCTTTGCACGTTTAGTTGGACACTTCAAGGTTGCGGACGAGATTAATCCGATCAAAATTGATAACTTCGACTAAACATTTAACCCGAAAGAGGCGCCTCAAGCTGGAAGCTTTGAGTCTTATGTTTTCACACGAAGAAATAGGTTTATAGGTTTGCTTCTTCTGAGGAGACCTTTTGTGCCATCTGAGTAGAAAACAGTGTGCTAGTTTTAGTAAGGAAAACTGTGGATAAATAACAACTTTGAGATGGAGCTTGAAATATTGGCGCAAATGGGATGGCTACCGGCTACATGCATAATGTGGTATTTTACACCCTATGTGAAGTTTGTGTTGATGCGCTTGTGTATCCTCGATTGTATATCAATGTGTTTATTCTCTCTCAATAAACAAAAGGAGGGATATACAGTCGGTTACAAGACAGACTGTCTCGTATTGAGTGCTATCTCTAATTGACTGATTCTATCTGTTTCGAATTATTAATATTTCGAGAATCATAAGATGTTGTGCAAGAATTGTGAGCATTAACGTAAGCATCGCATATTTTAAGGATGGTGACACTGGAGTTAAGGTTCCCATGCTTCAGCATGTGTCTTGAAAGGACAAATATGGCTATATATGAATTTTTTAGTATATTTCGCAATATTTTATACATCGATATTTTTAGCGGTTGAACTTTTTAGTCCAGATTTCATTGACTAAAGTTGCTATCTTCATATTTCCAAAAAAAAATAAAAAAAATAAAAAGAAAAGTTGCTATCTTCAAAAGACCATAGCAATAAATTTTACGTGTCATGGGACAAAGTCTGTTGATTACACCAGTTTAAATTCTCTTTCATAAGTAAAACTTAATTACATGACACGAGATGTTACTGTGGCAAAGTAAAATATGTATAAATTTTTGTTCACTGATTTTTTGTAACGAGTTTGAATTCTCCCTTAAGTAAAACTTATACAACACGGGATGCCACTGTACAAATGTATGTATGAACTTTTGTTCACATGTCTCTAGTACGAGACGATGTAACAGTACTGTATAAGTGGTAACCCTATTGGCAAAGCAACGAAAGACTGAACAACGTGGCATTGAGAGGAGAGGTGGCGAGTGTCAGAAAGAGGGTGAGGTGGCGGTTCCTCCTTATACGAGTCAAATGGTTTTCTTCCTCAGCCGTCCTCATCCTCTGCTTACGTTCATCTCTGCATGTCGGTTCCTCTACTTTCTTCTCACTTGAATTCTCAACTTCAACGTATCAGCAGTCCCATCTAAAACGTAGAACTTCAACACTATGACCACTTATCCTTTCGAAAATATGAAAGTGGAGAAAATCACAGCTCCCTATGGGTCTTGGAAATCCCCATCACCCTCGCCGTTGTCTCAGGCGCCTCCAAGGTACTCGGTGGAATCGCCGTCGATTCCCTCGGCCGCCTCTTATGGCTCGAGTCACGCCCCGACTACTCAGGGTATCTATATCTAACCATCCATGTATCTATCTGTCTTTCGTTCTATGCACTTAGAAATACTAAATTCATTGGATTGGTTTACTGTATACAAATACTCTGTATATATATATATATAGACGAAAGGTTTTTGTGAGGGAACCGGAGGGGGCGGGGGATGAACCGGTTGACATCATGCCCAAGGAGTATGCCGTGGAGACGATGGCTCAGGGCTCCGAAACTGGCGGTGCCTTCAGCGTTTCACGGGATACAGATACCCTCGTTTTCTCCAATTATAAGGACCAGCGCCTCTACAAGCAGTCCACAACTGGTTAGCTCCTTACACACACACACACACACACACATATATTGATAACTTGTATAATTAATGTTTAATTGAAATTATGGTGCTAGGTTGCTATTTAATAGTATTATTGTTGTTGTTGTTTTTGCTTTAACTAGCAGATTCTTCTCCTGCACCGGTACCATTCACTCCAGATTATGGTGGACCAGTTGTCAGCTATGCCGACGGGATTTTTGATTCCCGATTCAAGCGTTATGTCACTCTATGGGAAGGCATGCCAAGCACATAGCATCTTCTGTTTTATTTTTTCTATTAGTGTTAGGAATGTGCAGTGTCAATCCAATCTCTCCTTTTTTGTAGATGCTCGTCAAAGTGCAAGTGAACCGATCACAACAATTGTAGCAGTAGAGCTACCCGGCAAGGATATTATGGGTAATTATTAATTCAGAGTTTGCCAAGAACTAAACCCAAGTCCTTGCTTCACTTCAATTGCATAGTACATTGCGTAAACACTACAAACGAACTCATAATGTGGGCATCTATGTGACATACAGAACCAAAAGTACTAGTACGTGGAAGTGACTTCTATGCCTTCCCGCGTCTGGACTCCAAAGGCGAACGAATGGCATGGATTGAATGGTCTCATCCTAACATGCCATGGGATAGAGCTCAACTTTGGGTTGGCTATGTTTCTGAGAAAGGGTATGTAGCTAATCTCTCTTCGGGATGCCATTGCTCTTCTAATTTATGCTATGTTCCTTTTGTTAGTCAGGTTAAGATTCTTGGTTTTTTCGTGCAGAGAAGTCTATAAACGTGTCTGTGTTGCTGGCTGTGACCCCAAAATTATCGAGTCTCTCACTGAACCCAAGTGGTCACCTAAAGGTGATTTTTTGATGTACTTGGTGGAGAAACAAATTTAAACTCAAAGTTGTTTGCTAAATTATTTATCGTGCTCAGTAAATATACTAGGCTGAACTTGATCGAGTAGAAATTTCCGTTGCATCTGTTTTATGGTGGGGGGTGTTAAAGGTAATGCATTTTCTCGCTGTAAGTTGTATAAGTTGTTAAGTAGAGTTGTGTCTCTTGAGAAGAGCTATGTTTAGGAGGAGTTGTATCTCATTAGAAGTCTAGGGTTGTGTCTGCAACTCTTGGAACTAATCCAAGAGTTATGTCTGTTATGAAAAGGTCTGAATGTTATTATAAATAGCCAATAAGATGGCCTAGTGTTGTAATCAATTTGAAGAAAATTGTTACACCTATTTTTCCGTTGCATCTGTTTTATGGTGGGGGGTGTTAAAGGTAATGCATTTTCTCGCTGTAAGTTGTATAAGTTGTTAAGTAGAGTTGTGTCTCTTGAGAAGAGCTATGTTTAGGAGGAGTTGTATCTCATTAGAAGTCTAGGGTTGTGTCTGCAACTCTTGGAACTAATCCAAGAGTTATGTCTGTTATGAAAAGGTCTGAATGTTATTATAAATAGCCAATAAGATGGCCTAGTGTTGTAATCAATTTGAAATCAATAAAGCTTCAGTTTTCTGTTTTAAACTCTCTTCCATATTCTCTCATATCCATCTTCCTCCAACAAATTTGGTATATCAGAGCCAATCGATCCCTCCGCTATGTTAATCATGGCATCAAGTTCAAATTCCTCAACCATTGGAAATATTCAAAATTTAATGCCTATTTTCGATGGAGAGAATTATGAATATTGGAGCCTACAAATGAAGACCTTGTTCATCTCTCAAGATCTTTGGGATCTTGTAGAAGATGGTTATGAGGAACCGGAAAAAACATCGATGAGAAAAGCGACACCGGAATCGCAGCAAGCACTTAAAGAAAATTGTTACACCTATTTTTGGTTCTTAAATGGTGAGCCGGGTGGGCCCCATCTTCTTTTTGGTTCCCTGCCTCTTTCCTCTCTGCCCTCCCCCATGTTCTCCCTCTCACAGTACACACTTTCTCTGCACTCCCTCTCCCTTTCTCAAAACCCTCTCTCTCTCTCTCCCCTCGACCCATACCCGAGAGCATCCACACCCTCCCTGACGTCAACAACATCATCATCATCATCATCATCATCATCATCATCGCCATCACGTTAACTCTCTCTCTCTCTCCGCCTCTGTGTAGCACAAAGGAACTCCGGTGAGTTCCTCGCATTTCCGACGACTGGTAAGCCTTGGTTCCCTAGAAATCCTTCATCTTTGTCCTTGTCGTCTAATTCTAACCTGGATTATGTTTTTGGGACGACAAATGGCACGGAGACGCCACGAGTGTGCTAAACCCAGTTCCCGGCGAGCCTTGGGTGTGCGAGCACAAGTTCGGCCACTTCCAGTCCTTTCACGGTGAAACAAAGGTAACAGCCTCTCCCTCTCACCTTTACCTTCATTTTGGTATCTAGATCGGAGCCTAGGACGGCGAAATGGCGTCGACCAGAGCTAGGAGGTCTCTGGCCTATTTCCCTAGCGAGAGCAAGCGAACCCAGGCCCTTTGGGCCGTTTTTGAACTCGAGCTTCAGCCCGTTAGAAACCCAACCCAACCCTTTCATTTTATTTTAATTGTTTAATTCTAAAACCTAAAGGCCATTGGGCCTTTTCCTTTAGGGCATTAGGCTCGTAGACCTTTTTAACCCAAAATCTTGGGCTAGGCTTCCAAGCCCAGGCTCGTATGAGCAACCCAGGGCTTCAAACCTTTTCAGACAGGCTTTCGGGCTATGTGAGAAGCTGGGCCTTCGGCCCATTTATCTAAAACCCTAAACCCTTTGGGCTTAAGAACCCAAGCCCAAGAACTTAGGGCCTCCAGCCCAGATCCACCGGACCCAACCCTCAACCCTTTTGGGCCCAAACCGGTCTGACCCGTTGACCCAAGATCCGGCTTGACCAACCCGTTGATCGATCCGATTGACCGTTGACTTTGACCATTGATCGGTTAACGATCAACGTTGACTTTGACAGTTGACTTTTTTTCGGGTTTTCGTTCAAGACCCCTCCTAGGCTAATTTCGACGTCTGTTTTCCCAAATTAAATCGTTTCAATAGAGCTTTATTAATTGGAGCCTTTATGTGCTTAAGGGCAATTGTTTGTGACGTTCTGTCTTCGCTAGTTTGCGTGGCTTTTCGATCGACGACGATGTATTTGTGAGTGGACCCCTTCTAAAATGCATGTTTTAATAGTAGAAATGCATACAAAAAAAGCATGATTTAATGATTACGTTTTATGAAATGTTTTATGAGATAACATGCTTATTGAGGCTAGTTTGAATTACTACTATTTTTTCTATAACCCGTGTTCTTTATAGAATATCTGATGGATGACGATATAATATTTAGAACATGTTTCGAACACCTCTGTATAGTATAGATGATGGATGACTTTATACTATGAAGATGCTTTTCAAATATATGTGTGTTCAATGGTTTTGTACTTACGTAGTGGTCCTAATTCCGCTACAGGGCGAGGGATAGATTTCGTCCCGAGCAACGGTTATGGAGTTGGCATAGGGCCTGAAGGGTTTTTCCTCTACCAATTAGCATAGGGACGGGAGCTGGCACGGGGCCTAAGGGTGATTTTCCTCTGGCAATTGGCACAGAGATCGGGAGCTGGCACAGGGCCTGGAGGGATATTGGACATTGACTAGTGATTATGATATATATGAGTTATGATTTGAGACATTGCACGACATGCTAGGTTTCAGAAAACCTATTTTTATCATGATACATATGTCTTCATAAAACCTGGGGTTAATATGTTGATAACTTATATATATATACATACCAACTTGGTTCACTCATGTTTGTTTTGCACCCCCTTCAGGACTTAGAATCGAGGTATACAATCCCGACGTCAAGGCACTTCTGCATCAGCATCTTCGAGTCCTCTAGGTGTGGACCCATTCTTTTATTCATTCAATTTTATATTATTTCTTTTAGTGTTCTAGTTAGTTGTATGCTCTGAACACGTTCCTCATTTGTATATTGATTACTTTTGAATGTATAAGTCTTATTTATTCCTTGTTTCCAGCATTTGCATTCAATAAATAGCTTTTGTCACCATCGGGTGTCGGCCAGCACGTGCCTACCTTGGTGTACGGAGAAAATCAGGGTCGAGGCGTGTCAGATTGGTATTAGAGCATGGTTTGTTCAGACCATACTTAGGATTCTCTTCTATTCTCATGGTGTGTCGGTCATGACATCGTTTGGATGTCATGACTTCCGGATTTGCTGTCTTTCGGCACGGTTGTGCAATCTTCATCACGCTATGAATTGTCGCATCCTATTGAAGAAGTGGAAACTCGTGTCGGGATTGTGCCTTATCGGTGACAAAATGGATGGTTGGACGACTTTCAACATCAGACCGATACTCTGCGACATGCATTCCCTGGGAATGGTGGGCAAAGTCGGTGTTACTTGGAAGCGACATGTTTTAGAAATCTCAGTTTGAGGAAGTTTGGTCAAATACCAGTTGTAGATCTGAAATGGCGATGCCACTCTGCAGCATGCGTTCCCTAGGAATTGTACGCGAAGTTGACTATACATCGAAATTTTGGAAAATGGAAAAATCTTGGCGGTACGAATTGGTTATGATCAACTAGAAATCTAAAATGGTGATATCACTCTGCAACATGCATTCCCCAGGAATGGCAGACATAGTCATATCTTAGTGACAACTACTTGAAACATTCGAAATGCGTGTTAGAGAAAACAAGTAAGTGCTAGTTGTGACGATGGTTAGTAAGTGGTAGTTGGTGGGAGCAAATCAATGTTCTAGGACTCATTACCACTGAAGAAATTTGTGTGGATTTTTAGAACAATTCTCAACGATTGTTCTATCGATAACCTACTTGCTTAATTCCAACAACGAAGTCAAGTTCCTTAACTTTTGACCGTCAGCTTCACACCAAATTCTTCAGGCATTGACTTCGTTTAAATTAGATAATTTCTTAGGTGACTCCTTGGTAGCAGACGATATTCTCATCAATTTCCAAACGGAGTTGCGATTCTTGTTGTTGTTGTAGTTGGACTTGGATGATGAAGATCAAGTCTTGTTTGGATAAACAAACTCCTTGAACTTCACTTGGGACTGGAACTTGGCGGTAAACCCTAGCTCCTTGTCCATGTACTTTTTGGTAGATGTGAACTTAGCCTCTTGCTTGTAGCCCAACTGACCAGTGCTTTTGTCCACTAACTGTTCAGCCTTGTAATTTTCAGTGCCATATTCATCATCGTACGAAGATCGAGCTTTGCTCTGAACTTCTCTGGACTCATGGAGTTTTGGTTTGCTCAAAATCATCACTTTAAGGTAGCCAATCGTGTCACTGCATGCATACGCAGGTTCCTTCGTATCGTCCTTCTTCGTCATTCTGTTGATTAAGAGGTTCTATGTTTAATTTTTGAACTTTGAAACAGCTCTCTCAAAGTATTGTGAATTACGAAATGTCTTTGGCCTCGTTAAATCTTATTAACAGTCCTTGACTATTCTTGAGCTTAGACCTAATTCCTTTTTGGCTAAGAAACCAGTTGTACTGATGTTTTCTATTAATGTAAAATTGAATCATACAGTCGTACTGATGTTTTCTATTACCTTTCACCCAAACCTCATCTTGATCATCTAAACCTAATCGGACAATTATCCAATGAGACCGTATTGGATTGGAAAAGCTGAAAAGCTAAATATACTGAAATGATATAAATTGTCAGGAGGTTCAAACGTCAAATTATTCATGAGATGTTAGACGATTTTATGTGACAAGTGATGTTATCAGGTGTATGACATCAGATCTTGAACGATTAATAATCCTTAACGGTTAAGCTAGGTACCTGTATGAACTCAAGCAGTAAAATTGTATATTCAAATCCCGATATCTTGTACTCTAGTTTTGATGGACTTGTTTTGACCCTCAAATTCTTTAGTGTTCTTTTAGCCTCCTCGACATGGTTTCTCGCTCAATTAGTGAGGAATTCACGATCGATCAATTTGGGGGAAATGTGCACCCAATTCTTATTGATTTGGACAGGAAAGTTAGGAGCATAACCTTTTCACAAGCTTACCAGACTTACTAAAAAGAGTTCCACGTGGGAGTGAGGTTTAAGCTGTCTTTTGGTAAGAGACTGGTGAAGATTGTAGTGCAAGGTGATCAGCAGATTGCATCACTATCTTCATGCTGAATTGAATGGTCACCACTCATTCCCCTTCTGCAATTCATCAACATCATATCGTACTCTAGTAGTTCTTTTCCAACGATAGGTAAATACGTTCATTTGCCCAAATATTTTAAGTGTATCTTCCACCCAACTCTCACACACCTTTGATAGGCATCCACTGAAACTAAATTCCATCTTAGGTTCTGAGTATCATATCTAAACAAACTGACTACCTTAGAGGACGCGTTGGGTTCACTCGTATTGTGGTTTTAGCACATTTAGAAGTTGCACTTTTCTTGAAAGGTGTGTACTCTCATGGGGTTTTTAAGTTGATCACTTGCGAGGCCTTGCTTCTTTCCACCAACATTGACCTTGGTTGACTAGAAATTTGCAACTAAGCAGAAATGGAGAGTTTGTTTAAGCACTACAGCAATTCCCAAGAGATACTACTTGTTGGGAAATGTGACCTCTCGTTTTCTGCTTGCTTGACTCGAGCTTTTAGGTCTACTATTAACATGGTAGCCACTTCTCTTGAATCCCAAAGTACAGTTTTCAAGTGGGTTCTTCGTTAGTAAAACATTGGTGTAGTTGGTCACATATGGAAAAATTAAGGAAGATGTTGTGCTTGGTGCTGGATAGAGTTTTTACGACGATGGTTTTTGTTTTGTTTTCCGATTTGGGTATGACACTTTTTGCAACATGGTATGAAAGTTTTCTACAGGCAACACTGGTTGGCCAAGGAATATTGTGAACTGGTATTCGGAGGATCGGATTTACGACATATGAGATTGTGCACCCTCAGGAAATTACTGTTTGCTTATCGAGACAACAAATGGGTGGTCGATAGCGAGGGCGGCTGATTGTGATATATATATATATATATATATATATATATATATCAACTTGGTCCACTCATTTTTGTTTGCGCCCCCTTCAGGACTTAGAATCGAGGCATACAATCCTGACGTCAAGGCACTTCTGAATCGGCATCTTCGAGTCCTCTCGGTGTAGGACCCATTCTTTTATTCATTCAATTTTATATTAATTCTTTTAGTGTTCTAGTTAGTTGTATGCTCTGAACACGTTCCTCATTTGTATATTAATTACTTTTGAATTTATAAGTCTCATTTATTCCTTGTTTCCAGCATTTGCATTCAATAAATGGCTTTCGTCAACCTCGGGTGTCGGCCAGCATGTGTCTACCTTGGTGTACAGAGAAAATCAGGGTCGGGGCGTGTTAAAAATAGGAAAAGAGATGCCAAGGCTTTATTCCTAATTCAACCAGGAGTAAGCAAAAATCTCTTTCCAAGATTACTTTCTACAACTACATCAAAGAATGCTTGGGAAATACTCAAAATTGAGTTCCAAGGTTCACAGAAAGTGATCTTCATCAAAATCCAATCCTTGTGGCTAGAGTTTGATAATTTACTAATGAAGGAGAATGAATCCATTCAGGTTTTCTTCACAAAAGTTTCTGGAATTGTTAACCAAATTAGAAATTATGGGGATGCAATTCCAGACAAGAAAATTGTAGAGATAACTCTACGCAGCCTACCGCCGAAGTTCGATCATGTTGTTGCAACAATAGAAAGTCAAAAGATCTCGCTGCACTTTCGCTCCATGAACTAATTGGTTCTATGGAAGCACATGAAAAAAAGGATTAATAGGTCTACAGACCAATCCTTGGAGCATGCCTTTCAATCCAAATTGGATTTGAAGGAGAAAAAAGACAAACAAAAAGGAGAATATCAAAAGTCTCAAGACAGAAAAAGTAAATTTCATTAGCGGAAGAATTACAACAAAGGCAACTATAACAACAACAATCAGCAATGACGCATCCATCAAAACAAACAAAATGGTAAATTTGTCCCTGAATGTTATGTTTGTAAAAAGATTAGGCACAAAAGTGCAGATTGTCGGTATAAGTGTACTCGAGGCAAAATACCCAACCATTCTCAAAGAGATTGCAGATATCAAAAAAGTAATGAAGCCAATTTCACATAAAATAATGATTTTCCAGAGCAACTATTTTATACTTGTCTCAGCGCTTGTCAAGAACCACAAGATATATGGTACGTGGATAGCGGATGCAGTAACCACATGACGGGAAACAAACAATGTTTTGTCAAATTTGAAGAAAATGTGAATTCACAAGTCAAGCTCAGAGATGGAAAGCTTCACAACGTGAAAGGCAAGGGTATTATCTCTGTTCAAACTTGAGAAGGTACACCAAAACTAATCTATGACGTGCAATATGTTCCTAATTTGGCACAAAATTTATTAAGTGTAGGACAACTATTACAAAAAAGCTTCTCTGTTAAATTTGATGATGACCACTGTGTTATTTCTGATAAAAAGAATAGCACTGTAGTGGCTAAGATAAAAATGACGGCAAACAAAGTCTTTTCGTTGATTATGACATCAAAAAGAAAACTATGTTTTGGAAGCCGAAAATGTAGAAGAATCACTATTGTGGCATATAAGGTACGAACATCTAAGTCAAAGAAGTCTACACCTCTTACACCAGAAAGATATGGTGGTTGGCCTTCCTTTCGTTCAATCTGAGAAAGAAATATGTGAAGGTTGTATTTTTGGAAAATTCCACCGCTTACCATTTTCACAATCAACATGGAAAGCAAGAGCCTCTCTTGAGTTGATACATGCAGATATATGCGGACCGACTCAAACACCATCTTTTAATGGCAAAAAATATTTTCTTCTCTTTGTTGATGACTATAGTAGGATGATGTG
The DNA here is from genome assembly GCA_036320875.1 of Cotoneaster glaucophyllus. NCBI lineage: Eukaryota > Viridiplantae > Streptophyta > Magnoliopsida > Rosales > Rosaceae > Cotoneaster > Cotoneaster glaucophyllus. The sequence continues at coordinate 18,629,841 of CM070072.1, forward strand.
GGTTTATTTTCTAGAACAAAAGTCAAAAGCCTTCTCATTTTTCAAACAATTTAAGGCCTATTAAGAGAAACAAAGTGGATACAATCTGAAGACGTTGAGAACTGATAGTGGTGAAGAGTTCACATCAAATGAATTTTCAGAATTTTGAAAAAGCAATGGAATAAAAAGAGAATTGACGGCAAGCTACACTCCACAGCAAAACGGTGTTACGGAACGAAGAAATCGAACCATTGTGGAAATGGCAAGAAGCATGTTAAAAGCAAAAGGTTTGCCAAATGTGTTTTGGGCTGAAGCAATTCATACCTCAGTGTTTATTCTCAATAGGTCACCTACCAAGTCTGTCAAGGATATGACTTATTTCAAAGCATGGCATGGGTTTAAGCCAAAGGTTGATTTCTTTAAGATCTTTGGTGGCATAGCCTATGCACATGTTCCTTCTCAAAAGAGAGAAAAGTTTGATGAAAAGGGTGAAGAATATATTTTTGTGGGCTATAGTGACAAGTCCAAGGCATATAGATTGATTGATCCAAGAACTAATAAGTTGGTAATTTCTAGAGATGTTATTTTTGATGAATTCAAGGTATGGAGCTGGGAAAACGAACAAGGTGAAATACCGAGATTTTTCAAGGAACCATAAACATCAAATTTAGAAGAAACTCTGCTACCCCAAAGTCCAATTTCAAGGGCAAGAAGTCCATTTCCAAGTGCAAGAACATCTGATCCTAATTCACCAGATTCAACTCCTAGACTAAACACAAGAACACGTTCATTGGCAGACATATATGAGTCGTGTGATCTTGCTTTGAGTGCTTTGGAGCCTCAAAAATTTGAGGAAGTAATGAAAGAAAAAATTTGGTAAGACGCAATAGAAGAAGAAATTAGAGTTATCAAGAAAAATTCTACGTGGGAACTTGTTGATCGGCCTAAATCAAAGGACATCATTGGACTTAAATGGATCGACAAGACAAAATACAATGAAGATGGCTTAGTCCAATAGCATAAGGTTCGGCTGGTTGCCAAAGGTTACTTTCAACAACCTGGAGTAGATTTCAATGAAACGTTTGCTCCAGTTGTACGAATGGAAACTATACGAATTGTGTTGGCTTTGGCATCTGTTGACCCTAAAAACTACCAAGCCTACGTGGCGCGCAGGCCAAGTAATCTATGAGCTAACTACGTTCTTCGGTCGAATATGGGGCGTGCCAACTCGACTGCCGAGCTCGGCCGATGAGTAAAATATGGATGTTGCGTTGTGTTGCGCAGCTGACTTCTCGATCTTGCGACTGCGGCCGAGGAAGGAACACGCCTCGGCCTTTGGGTTCTAGAGCCTGAAGACAAGGCTGCTAGTTCTGCGAAGTTCAATATCAAATTCGGCTTTCAATGTGCCGAATGTAGTAACCTGTAACACCTCACTTCGCCGAGAAGGCTGATGAGATGACCTCTGCCAATAAGGATTCGAAAATCCTTCTCGGCCGAGACTTGGATAGATAACCAGTCGGCCTGACGCAGTGCTGTTTATCCAAACTGAAGGTGCTCCACGGTCGGCTGATTCAACGGCAACAGTGCTGTTTATCCAAACTGAAGATGTTTACCGGTTGCCTCCACAGTACTGTTTATCTAAACTGAAGATGTGTTGGCGAAAAAGAAAATAAAAAAAATCTCAAAAGGTTGAGAGGGTTTGCGCAGGGCAGATTTGTGTGTTGAGTTGGAGGTCCTAATGTTATGCTCCCTCTCCCTATTTATAGTAGTGCAAACCCTCCGAATCCTCCTCGGATAGAACTCCCAGTCCTAGTTCAACTCAACTTCGGCCAATACTGATCCAATCTTATCTCGGCCGATCCTACTCAAACTAAGATTCTGAACCTTCCCCCATTGCAAGCTTGATTCAATTTATCCCGGGAATCCATCTCCTAATGGGTCTCGGCCACTATGACGCGTTAAGCCTATCTATTCCTTCAACCCGCGGCCCATATTGCCGATTCACTCCCTTGCACGAGTCTTGGGCCGAGAATAATCCAAGCTCGGCCCAAATGTCATTTTGGGCCCAAACAGTGCCCCCTCGCCTCTGAGGTCGTCGACCCATAGTCTATGGTCGAGCCTCGGCCTTGAAGAAGCGAAACGACATTATTCCTCTCGCGATGATCAATGAGCTGTCCCAGAAACTAACGCCTATTTATGAGCAATGATGTCTCCCTCGAATGCTTCTCGAACTTGCCACGCGTCAGTCATCCGTCACCCCAACAGTCTGCAATGATGACTCTGGACGCACGCAGTCGTCGAAATGTCTCGTTGCATTAATTTTGTCGTCACACGCAATCGTGCATCCTCAAACCACGCGATACGCCGTCAGTCTGTGAGATTCTCGGTTCTTTCACCTGGATTTTCTGAAACAAATCATGGTGCGCAGTCTTTCTAATTGGGTGATTTCCATTTTCAAAAAGCTAAACGATTGATCTTTTTGCGAAGTATCTATAAATACCACATTTTCTTCCATTTCGATTTTACGCCTCCAGCTCTCTGAAATTGCCTTGCTCATTTCTCTCGAGCCTTCAGAAATCCAGAACTTCTTTCTTAAGCATTCTCAACCCAGAAATTCATCCTCACCCTTTTCTTCCCAGCGATGGCATCCTTTATCTCTCGTATCTCTGAGGAGTGCACCAAAAACAAGGGCATCATAGACTATTGCGCCATCAAGGCTCTACGCTTTGATAGTGATTCAAGTGCTACCCATCAGATTCTGGGTCCTCTATTCAAAAAATCTATTCCCTCCTCCATCACGGACCTGATGAGGGAGAATTGCTTAACCCCCTTGCGACAAGGATTCGAATGGTCGAAGTGGGACGCATCGAAGCCCCAAGGAGCATGGCCCTCGACCACTACTACCTGGGCAGCCTGGGTTGATCGAATGGAGAAGTTCTTCGGACAGGAGTGGAAGGCTTTTGGTATTTATGATGCCATTAGGCTCTCGACCATAGAGATTGCTATGGACAAAGAGCTCCTGATGGCAGCCCTCAGTTTCTGGTGTTCGGCAACTAACACCATGGCTCTGCCTCTTGGTCCTATTGGTTCCACCGTCCTTGATATCTCTGCTATTCTCGGGACGTCCCCTTCTGGTCTTCCCGTCGACGCTGCTCTATTTGGGTGTTCGTCGAACCTCGACCTTAAGGCGCTTTTTGACGCCCGGGCCGTCAAGACCTTGAGTCGAGACAGCCACGAACCCTCTAAGGATGAAGTTCAGAAGTTGCACAAGAACTTCTTCAACTACAACACCCTTATCGTCCACTTTGCTGGTCCAGGGGAGGCAGACCTTCGTAAGGGAGAGCACGAAGCCTTCTTATTCTACTGGTACAACAAATTTATCTGTTGTACCAAGTCGAATAAATGTTTGGTCGAGAACATGCCTGTGGCCGAAGCCTTAGCCAGTGGTCACGTTTTGGCGCTTAGTTCGGCTGTTCTTGCTCACCTGCTGCGCTGTCTCGCCGAGGTCACCACTGAAAAGATTGATCCGCACCAGAGTGGGCCCCTCTGGGTCTTTCAGCTGTGGTTGCAAACGTACTTCGCTACACTCGGCCGGAAATTCTCGACTTCTCACCGACTGAAGTACTCGGTTTTCAGCTGGCTCTTCGACCAGTGCCCCCACACCGAGCTGAAGAAGTGTTTAAATTTTTCTTCGGTCTTGAGGACTTCTCTGACGACGAGTTTCTGGTATGCCGTCGTCGAGAATACCCTGCCTCTATCAAGCTTCCGTCCTCGTCCTGGAGTGAAGACGAGGATGCGACCCTTCGCCAGAACTGGGGGTCATTTGTGTTGACACGTGACCTTCCTCTTGGGTGCGATGCTCGGCAGGCAAGTTGGGAGGTCTACCATCCTCACTTCACAGCCAGGCAATTCGGCTTCCCTCAAGGTTGCCCCGTGCCTTTGATCACCTCCCAATCCCTTCTTGGCGGATGACGACTTTCTGGTTCTTCGGAGAGGGAATGCCGAGATGCCGAGAAAGAATTTCAAGAGCGGTGTTCAAAATTCCGCCTTCGGCCAGCTGTGCCTGAAGCTGTGAGCACTGACACCTTCGGAGATTGGTGGGAGGTGTACACCGAAGAATTCTTTGGGGAATCGATCGAGGACATTATCACCAAGATCTTTGGCGACCGTCCCCTCAAAATTGCCGCTCCCCCTGTTAAGGAGAAGAACCTTGGCGGTTGAGTCTTGAAACAAGCGGTCATGATTGCCGCGGCTGCTGCCAAGAAAAAATCAACCCCCCGACCCCAAAAACGCGTCAAGACTTTGGCAAAGAAGGGGGAACGAGAGATTCATGTGATCTCGAGCCGAACGACTGAGGCGACTGTCTCTGACAACCTCTCACTGTTCCCGTTGTTCAGGAACTACCAGGTGAACGGCCAATCCCCGCCAGCCGATCACCTCGAGCGTCGTCTGCTTTGAAAACGGTCGAACCAACCACTGTCTCGATCTTTCCTGATGCGGTCGAACCATCAGCTGCTGCGCCGGTCGGGGAACCTGCTGTCCCGGTTCAACATGCTGCGACCATTCCGGAGTTGGTGGTCGAGAGACAATCTACGCAACACCTAAAACGGCCAGCGATTGTTTTGGAGGAGGTATGAATATTTTAGAACAAATACAAGTATTTGCTTATTTCAACCCGATGCTGACGCTATCATTTTGCTGTTGCAGGATGATGCTAGTGAGGAGATTCCACTGGCCTATCGCCCTCGTCGCGCTCGGCCATCTAAGCCTGTGGTCGCCTCTCCCCAGCCATCGAGGAAGGTTATTCAAACATAAGGGCCTGCCGTGGTCGAGGCGGTTGTATCCCCTCCGGCTGCAGTCGACGTTCTTCCGGTTGTCGCCTCGGCCAAGGCAAAAACTACTGCCCCAGCTGAGGACGACATCTCTGCTTCGGCTGGAGTGGGGGTCACTACTCCGGAAATTGTTCCTCCTGCCGAGCCAGAGGCGACGGCGGAGACTCCGATACATCCACAAGACGTCGACCTCGGCATTCCACCTCAAGAGGTTTCGTCGGCCTATGTAAGGACTCCTATTTTCCTTAATTCTTAGTTATGTTTTCCTTTTAGAGCTCTAAATCAAGGATGTACCAACTGCTAGGTGCCCCCCAATTCTTTTCACCGAAAGTTTTACGCGCCGAGGGGCGTTGTTTATATTTCTTGGCCGCTCCAGTGGCCATCGAATGTAGATAACCTTCATCGGCCGCGTGAATTGAGAAGCTGTCTCAAACATTGGGCTCGGCCTCTAAGCTCCTTGGGTTCGAGCACCGACCCAGGGGATATAGCCGAGGTCTCGTCGCGTCAGGTCTATCATCTTCTCTTGCCTTTATCTTTTTGGCTTAACTTGTGCTAACACTCGTTCCTTCATGCAGCCTTCCTGGGAGGCCGAGTTCGACGCCCTTGTTGCTGGTACGGCTAAGAGAACGGCCGGGTCTTCGACTACTGCGACTCACGACTCGGTCGATCCAGACGCACTCATCAAGTTGCAAGAACTGCTGCCGCAGTCGGCCTCTCGAATCTTGGAACGTAAAGGCCTTGACTCTGTCGGGGCATGTCTGAATGACCTTGCGGCCGATGGTCGTTTAGACAATGCTACCGTCACTCGAGCTTCTACCCTTCTAGAGCGAGCCCGAGAACACTTCGGAGTTTTCGCAAGAGCTGTCCGAGCCGAGAGTGAATGGACGGCCGTCTCGGCTATAAAAGAAACCCTCCGTCCGAAGGTCGAGGTGCTGGTAGCCAAAAAGGAGGAGCTGGCCGAACTTGATCGCCAAATCGCCGAACTTCAAGATCGGCGGTCGGCATTCGCTTCTAAGCTCGCGAAGGAATTCGAGTCGAACAAATCTTGTTTGATCGAATATACTGCCAATGAGAAACGAGTCGAACATCTGAAGATGGATAAGGGGATTCGACATGCGGAGATCATCATGGGCGAAGTGAGGTGGTTGGAGCTGAAAGCTTTTCTCGAGACTGTCATCCCTCCTTCGCCGTAGGGCTTTAATTGTAATCTTGTGCTCTTTTTTGCAAATATTAATAAAAACTTTATCAAACCTTGCATTTGTTGGATCTTTGGATATTGTTGTTCTTGACAGGACCTGTCCCATTGCCGAGAACTTGTTTATCACTCTTGCATTTCCCAAGTAACCGAGTAATTTTTTTTTTTTTTTTTTTTTGTACGAGGGCTCAATGCTCGTTGCCCCCCTATTTTCTTAAGTATCAGTCAGGAGACCGAATGGTTAAGAAAATAATTTAACAAATGAAAAGAAAGGTGGCCGAACCAAACAGGAGGAGGCCAACGATGCTTTATTCCAAGTCGAGATATTTTAATATTAAAATTCTCAATTTGATTTCGTTCTAGGCCGAATAAAGAATTTTCTCCAAATATTTCTGACTTGGAGAAATATTTTTCATTTTCGACCGCCGAATGTGTTAAACAATTATTATGCCCCCCTGGCATAATAATTTTACCAATTTCGGCTTTTAACTCGAACAACTTAACCTGAATGAGATTTCTCTATATCGGCTTTATCACTAATAATCATATCGATTGGCGTGGTTTCGGCATCTAAAACTGTGAGTTGGTCTTGTTTGTCATTGGAACATTCTCTGACGAACCATTTTCCAAGTCAATTTCTGATTCAGAAATTCGAACTCTTTCTTCCAGGCTTACCACACTTTCAATCTTGACCGAGACAACAGGTGGCCTAGGTATTTCTTCGGCCATCTCGACAATCTTCTTAGGCCGAATGTTGGTTGTGACCGAAGCGAAAAATTGCCCCCCGGCCTCTAGCCTTTTGTCAATAACTCTAATGTGCTCCTCAAGGAATTTGGCATACCTCTCGGAACTTTCTTTGAATAGGCGCCAAATCTCATCCAATAGAACTCGATTGAGATCTTGATCTATCATGTGAACTTCGTAGTTTTAGCACTTGGTCCCACTGGGCGTGCCAAAATGTTGACCCTAAAAACTACCAAGCCTACGTGGCGCGCATGCCGAGTAATCTATGAGCTAACTACGTCATTCGATCGAATGCAGGGCGTGCCAACTCGACGGCCGAGCTTGGCCTATGAGTAAAATATGGATGTTGCGTTGTTTGCGCGGCTGACTTCTCGATCTTGCGACTGCGGTCGAGGAAGGAACACGCCTTGGCCTTTGGGTTCTAGAGCCTGAAGACAAGGCTGCTAGTTTTGCGAAGTTCAATATCAAATTCGGCTTTCAATGTGCCGAATGTAGTAACCTGTAACACCTCACTTCGCCGAGAAGGCTGATGAGATGACCTCTGCCAATAAGGATTCGAAAATCCTTCTCGGCCGAGACTTGGATAGATAACCAGTCGGCCTCGACGCAGTGCTGTTTATCCAAACTGAAGGTGCTCCACGGTCGGCTGATTCAACGGCAACAGTGCTGTTTATCCAAACTGAAGATGTTTACCGGTTGCCTCCACAGTGCTGTTTATCCAAACTGAAGATGTGTTGGCGAAAAAGAAAATAAAAAAAATCTCAAAAGGTTGAGAGGGTTTGCGCAGGGCAGATTTGTGTGTTGAGTTGAAGGTCCTAATGTTATGCTCCCTCTCCCTATTTATAGTAGTGCAAACCCTCCGAATCCTCCTCGGATAGAACTCCCAGTCCTAGTTCAACTCAACTTCGGCCAATACTGATCCAATCTTATCTCGGCCGATCCTACTCAAACTAGGATTCTGAACCTTCCCCCATTGCGAGCTTGATTCAATTTATCCCGGGAATCCATCTCCTAATGGGTCTCGGCTACTATGACGCGTTAAGCCTATCTATTCCTTCAACTCGCGGCCCATATTGCCGATTCACTCCCTTGCACGAGTCTTGGGCCGAGAATAATCCAAGCTCGGCCCAAATGTCATTTTGGGCCCAAACAGCATCACAATTGAAAACTCAAGTTTTTCAATTGGATGTCAAGTTCGCATTTTTGAATGGAGAACTTGAAGAAGAAGTTTACGTGCAGCAGCTGCAAGGATATATTGAAAAGGGAAATGAAGACAAAGTTTGTTGACTTCAGAAAGCACTATACGGCTTAAAGCAAGCGCCAAAAGCCTGAAATAGCAAAATTGATCAATATTTCCGTCAGAGTGGATTTGTAAGAAGTCCAAGTGAGCCATCACTTTATCTCAAGAAAGAAGCTACACATGATTTTCTTATTGTGTGTCTTTATGTTGATGACTTGATTTATACGAGTACCAAACCAAGGATGGTAGAGGCTTTCAAGAAGGACATGATGAAAGAATATGAGATGACTGATTTAGGTTCTATGAAGTATTTTCTAGGAATTCAAGTCCAACAATTGGAAAAAGGGATTTTTATGTATTAAGAAAAGTATGTAGAAAATCTCTTGAAAATGTTCAATATGTTGAATTGCAACCAATGGATACTCTAATGGCAATTAATTTAAAGCTTTCAAGTAATCATGGAGCACCAAGAGTTGATGCTTCTACGTATAAAACTGTTGTTGGCTCACTTATTTATTTATCTAATACAAGGTCAGACATAGGTCACGCAGTTAGTGTTGTATCTTGATTCATGAATGATCAAAGTAATCATCATTTTGCTGATGTTAAAAGAATACTAAGATATGTACAAGGAACCAAAGGATATGGCATCAAATATACACAAGAGAAAGAAATCATTTTAGTTGGGTTCACAGACAGTGATTGGGCTGGTGCAATTGATGATAGAAGAAGCACATCTGGGCATGTGTTTTTCTTGGGAAGTAAAGTTATATCATGGTCGTCGAAGAAGCAAAGTACAGTGGCATTATCAACAACCGAAGCATAATATATTTCAACCACAAGTGCAGCATGTGAAGTAGTTTGGATTAGAAGAATATTAGCAGATCTTCGTCAAGAACAAAACACTCCAACAAATTTGTACTGTGATAACATGTCCACCATTGCCATGACAAAGAATCCAATCTTTCATAGCAGGTCAAAGCACATAGAACTTTGTCATCATTTTATAAGAAAATTGGTTGAAGACGGAGATTGAATTGAAATTCTATGGTACTGATGAACATATTACAAACGTTTTCACAAAAGCACTTCCAAGAGAGAAGTTCTACTATTTCAGAGAAAAGCTAAATGCCATAGGACAAATGCATTAAGAGGGAGTGTTAAACGTAATCCATTTTCTCCATGTAAGTTGTATCAGTTGTTAAGTAGAGTTGTGTCTCTTAAGAAAAGCTATGTTTAGGAAGAGTTGTATCTCATTAGAAGTCTAGGGTTGTGTCCGCAACTCTTGGAACTAATCCAAGAGTTATGTCTGTTATGAAAAGGTCTGAATGTTATTATAAATAGCCAATAAGATGGCCTAGTGTTGTAATTAATTTGAAATCAGTAAACCTTCAGTTTTCTGTTTAAAACTCTCTTCCATATTCTCTCATATCCATCTTCCTCCAACAGGGGGGGAGGTTTTAAATGTGCATCCTTGGGGAACTTCTTTTATAATTGAGAAGTTCTAGTAGCCCGGATCAAGAATCTTGATTGTTATTCTTCACAATGGAATACCTCAATGTTTCTATTTCTGTTGATTCTATATCGTGGGATTCATGTTGTACATGTTCAGTAGTTGATATTAATCTACGGTAGGAAATATATTGAACCGTCAGATGCTTTGTGTTATGCTTTATGTGCAAGGGAACTATTTTTTATATCTGACCGGGAACATGGGTATTTGAATCTGCATAAATGGGTAAATTTCGTACTTTAACATTTTTGTTTGCGGTTGATACATCGCAAATAGTATAAAGACAATATACTCAAATTTGACGATACCTGAACATTTTTTTTTCTAGTTGAACAGCAGTTATTTGGGATTCATCAATGTATGTTTTCCTAATTCAATTTTTATTTCATAACAGGTTGAGTCTAATAATGAGGTGATATGCCTTTATCCTTGGCTTGCTGAGTTCTCCAGACCCTTATGGAATTTTCGAATGAATTCTTATGAATTTATTCAGGGTCATGAGCAAAATATGTTAATTCCTTGCAGCTATAGGTACGAAATTTAGGTGTGGTTGCGGCATGTTTATTTTGTAATGGCTAATGCTAGAGTCTATAAAGAAATTTTGGATGTTTGCATGTAGGCAGAATGGGAGGTCATATCTCGGAATTCTAGATAATGTTGAGAGCTCAATAACAGTGCTTCATATTCCTTTCACGGACATAGATAATATTGTACACTTTAAAAGTCTTATGCTCCTTCAGTTTCTGTGCCAAAGCTGTTGAACATTTGACCGGCTTAGATGTTTTTGAAATTTGCATGTTTGTCTACGCAGACTTTAGGGATCAATTGCCTATTCGTGGAAGGAGCATCAGAAGTTCTTCCATTGTCTGTAGCAAAGGTGTTCTGCAACCTTTGACGTCCAAAAAAAACTTCTTTCTGTTGCACCATATCTGGAAAAGGGCTTTTGGTGACCTTAGACGACCACAAATCAGAAGCAGTTGAATTCGAGATTATTTGGTCGTCGTCACCTGATTGATTAAAATACAATTCTTACTTCAGTTCACCCAAATTCATAGAATTCTCAACAGAAGTTTTTGGCGAATTTTCCTTTGGGTACTTTTTGTTGGGGCTTAAAAAAGACTTCACTACTTTGGAGATGTTTATCTCACAAAAAAGAATGTAATGCAGTGGAATTGATTGGCAAGAGAAAGAAAGAACACTCAAAGTATTACACAAATTTTTTATTCACTCACACAAACTTAGTACAAGAGGAAACACTCAAACACTCTTAGAAGCTTGTTGCTTCTTCTCACTTCTCACTTGGCACTCTCACTTCTCAGTACTTGCTCTCTTGGTTGTTACATCACATAGCTTAGCACCTCACCTATTTATAGGCAAGGTTTGCCAATTTTGGCATTAGTAGAACTTTCTAGCTAATGCTTAACAACCACACAATTTTACAAGATTCTAGATCTTTCTACAAAAAGCCTTAGATATTTATGCATGCATTCTACCAACTTGAACTTTGCTAGAACTCTCTAGCATGTGCAGGCATGTATTTTTTTTTGTGCATGGGCCGGATCAATTGTCTTGGGCCAAGACAATATTACAATTCAACATCCCCCCTTAATCTTGTCTTGTGACGCCGGTTGAGTTCTTCAGTCTGATAAAGTCTTCTTGTTTGAGTGGCTTAGTGAATATGTCCGCAATTTGGTCTTGAGACTTCACGTATTCCATTTGCACATCCTTTCTTGCAATGCACTCTCTTATGTAATGATAGCGGGTATCTATGTGTTTGCTCCTGTCATGGAATACTAGATTCTTTCATTTGAACTTTCACTTGACGATGTTGATGCTGATGAAGTTCCGTGGATGGTTGATGTTGGTGAAGTAGGTGGAGTAGTGGATTCTTGTTGAATCTCTCTTGCTTGCTCCATTATCCCTTGTTCATTCTCTTCTTCAAATTGAGGAAAGAAGCTGAGATCACCTGCATGAGAGCCAAAATTCCATTCTCCTTCTTCATCGAACGTCACGTCTCGACTAATCACCGTCTTCCCTTTGTTCGGATTATACGGCTTATAGCCTTTTGAACTTGAATCATATCTGATGAAGATGAACTTCTCACTTTTGTCGTCGAGTTTGGTTATCCTCTCGTCTGGTACATGTACATGGGCTATGCTTCCAAAAACTCTTAGATGTGAGATACCTGGTTTTCTTCCACTCCATGCTTCTTGCGGAGTCTTTCCCCCACACTTCTTGTTGAGACCGATTGGATATGTAAACAGCACATGTTATAGCTTCTGCCCACAATTCCTTAGGCAATCTCTTGCTTTTGAGCATGCTTCAAGCCATGTCGAGGATAGTTCTATTTTTTCCCCCCACACCATTTTGTTGAGGGAATCTTGGAATTGTCAAAGGTCGACGAATTCCATTAGCTTCACAGAATACTTGAAATTCCTTCGAAGTGAATTCTCCTCCTCGATCAAATCTCATGACTTTGATCTTGCAGCCACTCTCTTTTTCTACAACGCCTTTGAACTTCTTGAATGCTCTAAAGGCCTCTGATTTCTGCTTCAAGAAAAATACCCAGGTTTTCCTTGAAAAATCATCAATGAAGAGAAGGAAATAATTATTTTTACCTTAAGAACTTGGTTTTATTGGACTGCACACATCGGTGTGAATGAGCTCGAGTGGCTTTTGGGCTCTTGTGGTTGACTCCTTTGGAAAGCTTTTCGTGAACTGTTTCCCTAGTGAACATCCTTCGCAAACTTGATCAAGGTGATTGATACACGGTAAGCCTCTCACCATCTTCTTTTTGGATAATAACTCCAATCCCCCAAAGTTAAGATGCCCAAAACGAAGATGCCAAAGCCATGATATGTCTTTGTAACATATCTTGAGACACTTTGCAACATCGTTTTGAATGTTCATGGGAAACATCTTATTCTTTGACATTTTCACATTGGCAATTAATCTTCCTTTGTCATCTCTAAGAAAAAGGCTATAATTTTTCATATGAATATCATAACCTTTTTCTAATAGTTAACCCAAACTCAAAATGTTGCTTTTCATATTGGGCACGTACATTTGAAAGTAATTGGTGATTGCCATTTTTCAGGGGAATAAGGATGTTACCTTTTCCTTTTATGGGTATTTTGGATTCGTCTCCAAAAGAAACGTTGCCACTCACTGACTCATTGAGCTCTACGAACATGCTTCTTCTTCCGCACATGTGGTTGCTGGCGCTGGTGTTAAGGTACCATGTATAGTCTTGGTCTCCATCATTGTTCTTGCATGCTAGTAGCACAATTGCATTCTCTTCTTTCTCTTCTTTCACATAATTGACCTTCTCATCAGGTCTGTTGCTTAGAGCTTTACATTCCCAAAGCATAATGCCCAAACTTTTGGCAATTGTAGCATTGAACTTGAGATTTTTCATACCTCAAGTTTGAGCGTCCTCTTCCATGACCTTTTGTTGAGCTTTCTCCTCTTTCGTAGTTGCTATGGTTGTTGAAGTTCCAACCACGTCCACGTCCATGTCCATGTCCATGTCCAAGCCCACGTCTATGACTTCGGCCACGACTTCACGCCCACGTCTATGACCTCGGCCACGACTTCTTTCGTATTGGCTTTTCTCGTTGTCGAAGCTTTCTTTTTTCTTCTTTGGGCGAACATACGTCTTGAGGAGCTGCTCATCATTCCCTTGCCTCTTCTTATTTTTCTTTTCATATGCTTGTAGCGAACCCATTAATTGCTCTATATTAATTTCTTCCAAGTTTTTAGTTTCTTCAATCGTCACGACAATGTGCTCGAATTTGGGGTCCAACGAGTGTAATATCTTCTCCATAATTCTATCATCTTCCAATTTTTCACCGTTTCTTTTTAATTGATTAGAAATGGTTAAGACTCTTGAGAAATAATCAGAGATTGATTCAGACCTTTTCATTTGTAGAGATTCGAACTCACCTCTTAACACTTGAAGACAAACCTTTTTCACTTGTTCGGCTCCTTTGTAAGAGGTTTGAAGCTTCTCCCATGCTTGCTTGGCAGTGGTTGCATTTGAGACCTTCTCAAAGCCATTGTCATCTAATGCTTGGTAGATGAGGTAGAGAGCCTTCTTGTCTCTCTTTCTTGAATCTTTTAAACTCTCCTTCTGGGGTTGGGACATAGTAGCTTCATCTTCTGGCTCAGTGTAGCCTTTCTCCACAACTTCCCAGACATCATATGCTCCCAAAAGGGCCTTCATTTTGATACTCCAATTATCGAAGTTGTTGTTGTCGAGTACTAGAACTTGGAAGGCTGCCGTACCGTTGCTAGCCATAACTCTGATACCACTTTGTTAGGGCTTAAAAAAGACTTCACTACTTTGGAGATGTTTATCTCACAAAAAAGAATGTAATGCAGCGAAATTGATAGGCAAGAGAAACAAAGAACACTCAAAGTATTACACAAAATTTTTATTCACTCACACAAACTTAGTACAAAAGGAAACACTCAAACACTCTTAGAAGCTTTGTTGCTTCTTCTCACTTCTCACTTGGCACTCTCACTTCTTACTACTTGCTCTCTTGGTTGTTACATCACATAACTTAGCACCTCCACCTATTTATAGGCAAGGTTTGCCAATATTGGCATTGCTAGAACTTTCTATCTAATGCTTAACAACCATACAATTTTACAAGATTCTAGATATTTATACAAAAAGCCTTAGATATTTATGTATGCATTCCACCAACTTGAACTTTGCTAGAACTCTCTAGCATGTGCATGGATCTTTCTTTGTGCATGGACCGGATCAATGATCATGGGCCAAGACAAGATTTTTCAACACTTTTATCCACCATCAAATCCGGAGTACAAAGCTACTTGGGACGAAAAGCCTCCACTTGTATTGCAAGCCCATGAAATGCTGTGGTTTGAAACTTTCCTAGCTATATTTCCTATATTGTGTCATATCTTTTACAAATGTTGGTCTGCAAGTTCCCGAGTGGATGAAGGTGAGCCTCTTTTTCTAAATTAGAGGACAATATTATTTATTTGTTGCAATGAAAAAGAAACTTTGATCCGGGAAAATTGGATAATTGATATCAAATAAGACTTTCTCCTCAGAAATATCTCACCAGCATTGTTTACATAAAGCACGCTCACGCACTGCCTTTTGTATGTAAATATTTTTGTTACAGTATAGTTCCTCTTTCGTTTACTGCAGGAGGTCCTACATTTGAATCACGCAGAATCTTAAATACGAGTATTCAGTACTGGACTAGTCGTGGTTGGGCATTTGTTACTGTCAACTATGGTGGAAGCACTGGTTTGCTCTTAACCGTATATTATACTTTTACATTTTGTACTTGGTTTCTATAGGATCTTTTTGTTGCACATTGATAGTTCTAGAGTTCATTGGTTTTGAGTTTATGAGTCCTCTTGCGACACTAAACATTTCAGTCTTTATTTTCTTATTTTTTTAATCACATGCGTTAGTTTGTCAAGTAAAATAAACTGCATTTCAAAATATATTTCATTATATCTTATACTAAGGGCTTTAAGGTTATGGAAGAAAATATCGCGAAAGGCTGACGGGAAAATGGGGAATTGCGGATGTAAATGATTGGTGCAGCTGTGCTAGATATTTGGTATTAATCCATCCTCCCCTTAGTAACGGTGGTGGTGAATTTGGCAGAACACCCGTCAAGCCATGGTAATTATATATGTTTTGTTATGTAGGTGGACTCGAGGAAGGTAGATGGCGAACAGCTATGTATTACTGGGGACTCTGCTGGTGGTTATACAGCCTTAGCTGCTCTTGCTTTTAGATACTGTTTGAGTTAATATTTAAACTTTGGGCTTAAAGGAAGGAAAGCCCAAAAAAGCTCAAGAAAAGAGATTCTGCCCAAGGCCCAGCACCGAGATCAGATGCCCACTTCGAGACAATATGATGACTCCCCATTAATGCAAAGGTTAGGTGCTTACAAGGGAAGTGACAACCGATGGAAATCAAACAACTCTCGGCCCAAAAGCACTTTCTGAATGGCAGAACATGTAAAATGCTGGTGAGTCACTACCCTCCAGTTGCTTTCGGGCAAGAACAAAGACAACATAGTCGGGTTAATTCGCCTATAAACGGGGGAAGAGGGCCCAGAGATAGGACACTCAACCAATCAAACAAACAAACATACAACTTGCCTCTCAGTCAAGCAAATACCCAAAAAGCTGTGCTTTGTTCAGATTTTGCACCCTTTTAGCCTTAGATTTCCCTTAGAAAGACATCTTTTGTCTATGTAAAAGCCCTGCTACTTTCTCTAAACACTGTAGTATTGATTCTCTCGTATAAACTTGTTTATCATCCATCCCTCTTTAGTTTCCAAACCTTTGTAATTACAAAGAGAAGAAGCTGCAAGAGGTTCAACCTTGCCCGACAAGGTGAAATCTTGCCCGACTCTCTTTGTTTTGTCTTTTAATTCATAGATCTGGTGTTATAATGTATTCCCCAGTATATATTCAAGTCATTTCCAGTCATTTGATGACCCAAAGTTCCATCAGTTCTCAGATCTGGTTCACTTAGTGGTTTTACTGTCATAAAGATGACTAAACCGGAATTAAACTGATGACTTAACTAGATCTGGACCTTCACCCTTTAAGCATACAAGATAAATAAAAGTCTTTGATCTCAAGGCATAGAAAAGAACTTAATGTAGACTTAACCCATCTACGACAATCCTTTGATAACAAGAAGTCAAAATAACTTTGGGCGCAAGTAATCGGCTTAAACACACTTGTTCTATATGGCAGTGGCACGCCTATGCACTTAGTTGGTTTTGAATGTGAGCCTCAAGGCCTACACCTAAGGTCCTATAAAGGCATATTTCAGAACTAAGTTTGTCCTCCTCTTGTAGTATCCTGACAAGCAGGAGCCCGACAAACAACCAAAAGTGCCAACTCCTCGGGGAGTTGTGTGCTCGAGCCAGGTACGCCCGCCATCGAGATTTCCTACCCGAACAGAGACACTTTCCATGCAGGAGCTTCGTTGTATGGCGTGAGTTTTTAACTCTATAGTTTACTTTTCACCTCTTTGTCTCATTAACTATAACACGGTATAGTCGAAAGCTGAGAGTTTCTTTTGTCACATAACAGATAGCTGACTTATAGTTTACTTTTCACCTCTTTTGTCTCATTAACTGTAACACGGTATAGTCTAAGAACTTGAAAGCTGAGAGTTTCTTTTGTCACATCGGGTGATGAACAGATAGCTGACTTAGCAATGTTGATGGCAGAAGCACACAAGTTTGAATCTCACTATATCGATAATCTTGTTGGTATGTCAGAAGATCACATTTGATGCTTTTACGTTACTGATGCCATTTGGCCACTGAAACAAATATAATTGGTTGCAGGTAGTGAAAAAGATTACTTTGATAGGTCGCCAATCAACTTCGTTGATAAGTTCTCTTGCCCCATAATCTTATTTCAAGGATTGGAAGACAAGGTAGGGAGATTGTGCCATTTTATACTCTTCGTCATATGTGTTTTCATCCCCTCTTTCACTGTGTAATAACTACGGATGAAAATTTTGACATAGAGGAGATGAGATAAAATGGTAAAAATTGAGTTTGGAAAATACAATTTTATTTTTGTAGTCTGCACCGCCAGCACAAGCTCGTAAGATTTACCATGCTTTGAAGGAAAAGGGTTTGCCTGTTGCTCTTGTGGAGTATGAAGGAGAACAAGACGGTTTCCGCAAGGTAATTTCTGTGTTATGTACTTGCAAAATTTATATCCCTGTTGATCAGATATTATATGCAGGCTGAGAACATTAAGTTCACGTTGGAACAACAAATGGTCTTCTTTGCACGTTTACTCGGACACTTCAAGGTTGCAGATGAGATTACCCCAATCAGAATTGATAACTACGATTAAGCATTTATCAAAAGAGGTGCCTATGCTCCCTTTATGTATGAGGTATATTACGTCCGCAGATTTTTGTTTCGTTATTTGGTTTCCGTGCAATCTAGCCGATAAAAAGTTGCTAGTTTTTAAAAAACTTGTGGATCCATTACAGATGATTAATTTGGGAGTTTAAACGAAAAGCCCACGGTACTGTTCACTTTAACAAAAAACTATATTTTTACACTAAAAAGTCAAACCTGATACTATTCACTTTACCCTTTATTTTGTCCTTATCGTTAAAACTCAAAGTTTTCAAGCCCTTTTCATTAGTTTTCTTTAATTTTTTAAATGAGCTTTAATCTATTCGGATCACCGATAGAATTGCATTATAGTATTATTTGTTGGATTGAAGTATTTATGTCTGCATTACGTTGTCAAAAACCTTGCTCAGAACCAGGGCCGGTCCATAGATTTTTTAGGCCCGGGACGAAGTCAAAAAATGTGCCCTCATTTCATATAAAAAAAATTATTTATTTTCACACGTAAGATATCGATAAAATTATATTTAGAAAAACACTTCAAACTCAATAATTTAGAAACACGGAATAATTAATTTATTTTGTATTAAGAGAAGGAAACTAAAAAACTTCGGGCTTACAATGAGATAGATTATGAGTTTTGTTTTTTCCATCTGAACTTTTAAAGTGTTTTTGTATAAATCGTAAGTTATTTTTTCTTATTTACTAACCTCGTCAATATAAGACTAAAAAAATATTAATGTTTTTGAGTCTTTAAGGATATGTATAAGTAATGAACGAACACTAAATTAAATCTTTTGATGACATGTAATATTTTGCAAATTTGGTCTAAAAATTTAGTCTACCTATTACTCTTTGCTGAAGATTAGATTTGAATTGGAATGGATATTTAAAAATAGAAACCCATATAGCTACTAGCTAGTAAATAAATTAACAACCAAACAAAAAATTGTAAAAATTGAAAAAAATAAACATGCACATAGTATTTTGAACTTAGGATCTCTCGTTAATTTTAAACAACAAAACCATTCATTCTAATTAAACTTCTTGATCATTTAGCCAAATTTTATAATTTTATATTGTTATCAAAAGAAATTTGTAAAAATTGGAATGTAAATAAGCACACATGGTGTTTTGAACCTAAGACCTCCACAATTATTTTAAACACCAAAACCACCAGTTCTAGTTAAAATTTTATCACTAAACCAAATTTTATACATTTATACTCTTATAAAAATATATATAAATATACCACCCTAGTAATTTTGGTGCCTCCAATTTTTTTGGGCCTCGGACAGTCGCCCTGCCCGCACTTGGCCTGGGCGGGGCCTGCTCAAAACCGATTGGTGGATTTGATCAAGCGGATGCGATCAAGATTTTTGACTTTGGATTAGGGTAAACTGTCATTTGGAGTAATTATACGTATATACGATTCTAAAACCGTAGAACGAAAACCTATACGATTTATTTTAGCTTTGACATCCCATCTCAGTATTGAAATCTCACGTCTAGAAGTTGACAATGTCTTTTGCCTACCGCCTGTTATCGACAATTTTAAAAACAAGTAGGGCAATAGATTAGTCTAGTAGTTCGTTGGTCTCTATCTAGCTGGAATAAAAAAGTCTTTGCTACCAGTTGCGACCATGTTTTCTAAACATCCATTTCAAGCATTTAAAAGATCATAGAACATTATCGTGAAGGCCTTGACAAACCTTTAAATACCCATAGATATTTGTTAACTTTATTTTTTAACAATTAAGGATATTTTGTCATTGGTTATAACTTATAAGGATAAGTTTACTACAAGTTTTTGGGGATTTTAAAGTTTTAAGGGCCTATATATTTTGAACTTGTTAAATCTTAAGTTAAAAATATAAAAATCAAGATTTAACGATTAAAATGCTCTGAGTACAAATATTCCGGAATACTATTAAAATGGCCTCAAAATGGTGATCCATTAAAAAGTACAAGAACATGACCGTTACTAGATTGTTCTAGATTGTTGAATTAGGATAATCAATTATGAAGTCTGTCCAACAAAAACTGGATTTGTATGTCTGATACAATGTTTTTCCATGGCAACACCAAATATTTTTGTGACTATTATTCTGATATATATATATATATATTTTTTTTTGGATGGTTAGGTGTAGGGTCTTGGAATAATGGCATGGAGTTATATATTCAAGTGGGCAAAAGAAAAATGTTTGTTCTTCTGTAAAATGGAATTGTAAATACTCACTCGGGTCAAGTGGGGCCTGCTTGTGAACTCTTAGCTTGTTGCTTCCCTTGGGATTTCTGAAATCATACTTTCTTAAAAGTTAAATGTTCACATTCGATTTCACTAAGCTAGATTTGTAGTTAAAATGGTTAAGAGCAGTTAATCCTACTTCTGTGGTTATATCTGACAATAGATCGGATTTTGATTCAGGTTCGGATTAGATCCGATATAATTAACAAGACTTCTAATCCAATAATCCATGTTCAAATATGGATTAAGGCTGACCTGGGGTCAGAAACATTAGTTATGGTGCAAATTAATAATATACCAGTTTAGAAGACGGCAAAAGGTCTCATGTATGAATTGTTAATCTATGCTTTTTCCAGTATATGTATGTATTTTTCCAATTACAAACTTTGAGATCAAACAAAGAAATTAAGAATTGTGTATATGCGCAGTTTCTATATTTTTGTGATTTTTCACTGCACACCACCATCAACCATTCTCCTCTCATGTATGAATTCGACACTGCTAATTAGCAACAAATAACCAACTTTACAACAAAAACAAATAACCAACTTTACAACAAAAAGGAGAAGAAAAATGTTTCTCAAGAACAAATCAAATCATCAATTGGGGATCGATATTCATTTTCTTGAAAGAGACCCAAAGCCATTGGCAAGGGCACTGACTGCGGGATTGAAGGACAATCTGCCCAAAATGCCCTGCTTGTAAGGCAAGAAGGTCTTCTTCTTCATATCATTAGACACTGCTTTGTTCGCAGTGTAATGCAACTCGTGAGCTGAAACTGGCGGCCCTCTTCTCCTCGAGATCGAAACTGAGGCCGGGCTGTCTATTGACCTGAAGCTGGAGTTCTTCACGTCTTCATTTTTCCTAAACAAAGTTAAGTACTTCGTGAATGGATCTTTATCTGTGGCTCTTCCCTCCGAGGCGCTTCGAAACAACAAAAAATCCTTTAATTTCCATTTTCTTGAAGCCTTAGAATCTGTGCAGGATGTAAACATAGCTTTGGGAGCTAACTGCTTGTTGTTTTGTTGTTGCTTCTGTTGCTGCTGTTGGTTTTGTTTTTCTTCTTCTACCCATTGGTACTCGGAGACCCTCAAAGGTGATACCGATCTTGTCGCTCTTCGGCCTGAAAGGGAGGATGACAAGGCTGCTGGAGTTCTCTCTCTACCTCTTTGTTGTTGTTGTTGTTCGCTTATTCTCTCGCTTCTTCTTGTTGTGTTGTCCATTTGGGTCGTCGGATATTCTTTACCCTTTTTCCGTCTAGGTGACAGAACCTGACGGAAAAATGATGGAGTGGGTGGAGGCTTATTAAAGGGTCTAATGACGCCGCCATCGAAAAGCTCTTCAGCTGAGAGAGAAGTTCTTTGTACCTCTTCACCAACATCAAAAGCAAAGTCATCAAATCCAAAGTCATCCTCACGTTTAGGCGATTTAGGCGATTTTGGTGTGGTTGCTTGAGATGCTGCCTCATCATCTTCCCAGTTACTCATGTTGGAAAACTCCTCAAAATCCCTATAAAACTCGGACATCCGAGTTGGGCTTGTTGGTGCACTCATGTAGAAGTCCCCAAACCGCCTTGGTGTCGAAGGCTCAGTCACAGACTGCGAGGATCGAGCGCTGTTGAAGTCGAAATCCATGGCTGCTCTACTTGGTATTATCACCTCCATGGATAATGATCAATCTATATTTTGCTTTGCTTCTTGTGTTGGGAGAGTTCGGTTTTTGAGAGGAACTGAAAAATGAAAAGACGAAGGTGAATCATATATATGGAGTACAAGTAGGAGGAAGGAACATAGAAATTACAATAGAAGGTAGAGTTTGTTGACCAATGACCATCACACTAAGACAAGGATTAGATTAATGATTTATCTGGAGCCGCCTTTGAATACTTTTTGGCTAATCATGGTTTATTTTCTATTATTACTTGTGCTATAAAACACTAAAACATCACATGCCAAAACTCTCATCATTTCTTTTTGTTTTTTTGTGTTTTCTTATTATAATACGATTTTTTCTTGAAATTAATGGAGGGCATGAACGTAGCAACATCAACATGACAACATGACAACATGTTAATTAAAAGTAAATGTGGATGTTAAACTCTATTGTTCATTTTATTATATATAACACGTAATGCAATACGTCAAACGACTTGCATTTTCGATACTCATAAAATTTTCTTTACATGATGGTGAGGTTTATTTATATTAAAGTAAAACTCATGGCGCAATGAACTGCATCACCCTTTTCACGTTTCACCTGTTTTTCTTTGCCTCCAAGTTTATTTGGTTTGACCACCAATGCATGCAGTCAACGTAGTCGATTGCTTTGCTTTCACCTGAGATGTGGGATTAATTATAGCTATAAGTTTGGCATGTGTTTATAAAGCCCAACCGAATGATATGAACAAAATATGATGCAGGTTAGTATAATATGTCATAATCATGGGGAACATAACTAGGGTTGCTTGAGAAATATGGTAAGGAGAAATGTTTTAAGGGCTCTCTAAAAAATGGGACTCTTTGCATGAACTCTCTATCACTTCACATTTTAACGTTAATTTTCGTACTAACATTATAAAATATTGTACAAAAAACATGAGATGGCAGAGAGTTCATAAAAAGTTTCAATTTTGAGAGAATTCATCTCTATAATAAAACATGTAAAATTGGCTTTATTTTATTTTACTTTATCCTTTTGGGTTTCCCATTCGAGATGATGATGAAGTAAAATTTAAGGGAAAATAAAGCTAACTATGCAGATTAATTGGCATGATATTGTCACCACAACGTAGGGGATGTATTCTAAACTAATTCATGTTTTGTTTGCAAATTCAATTAAGCTGATTAGAGAATGTTACGTATTTTTGTATTTAAGTTCAAATTTTTCTCAATTCATATAGTATCGTACGTCATGTCAAGAAGTATATACTTTTTTTCTCGATTTGACGCCCCACCTACCTGAAAGATTAGCTGAATTGGTTCAAGATATTGTTTGATGGCTTTATAAACGTGCCAAAAGTCGCTCTTAGATTAAATCTCACTTCTAGAAATATTTGAAGCCTCATCAATTTTCTTGAGCCATGTAAGGGTGACATCTAATAAGACTGATGTTGTTGGGTGCAGCTATATATCTTGCTTTTGGGACCCAAATACATCTTATGGTGACAAAATGTTGTACAGCTGACGAATTTAGCCGAATCTCAAGCTGTGACATGACATAGGCACCTTTTGTTGATTTTTTGTGCAGAAAAACAAATTTGGTAGGGAAACCTTATCACCTTTTACACCTACACACCTCCAACAATTTTTGCTCCTCTCCATAATTTTCTTCAGTAACTTTTTTTTTTTTTTCGTAAATTAAGAATTTGTAAATGTTTTTCACATAGTGACGATGTATTGTGCCATATGCATTGCTCTCGAAACAAAGATGTCAATTTCTTTTTGCAATTCATGTGTCACTGGTGGTTGCATGCAACGCTATCCACGGAAAAAGATCTTCGCCAGATCCTTTTTCTAGGGATCCCATGATCTCACCCGTACATCATACATCATGCGGTCAGAAATCATTTCAAAATTTTAAATGTTAAATTAAATATAAATAGTACCTAACGAAAACTGACCGTACTATATACGATGAACGGATGAAATCACGGGATCCTAAAATCTCAAGGAAAGGGATCCGGCGAGGATCCTTTTCCGCTATCCACGTTATTACTTGGTACAACAAATACATGTGGCCTTTGGTGAGGAACAAAAGATGCAAAAGCACATGGCGGGGTTAGGGTCTTAGAAATAGATGCAAAGTAGTGGTTGGGCAATGCAGCCGGCCTAGTTAGCCTCAAGGCTGCATGAATAATGCTTTCAAATTGTGGGTGCACGTTTTGTGCCCATCACATATATTATTTTGGTACATATTGACAAGCCTTTGCCGTCCAATGTTTCCTCATGTATAAACTTTAATGAGTAATGTTAGGTAGACCAATTATTTTAGACTAAATTTATAAATCATGTAATGTGTTATCAACAAAAAACTAAGTACATGAATCAACACTTGATTAATAATTCAATCATCAACAACCACGTCATATAGTTATAAAATATGATTTAAATATATAGTTTTTCTAGCATCACCCAACTTTAATACCTAATTTAGTTGGATTTTTGTGCTTATTTGTGAATGGTATAAACAAATGTTCTGCACTATTTGTTTATTATATGAGCAAGTAGATGTTTGGGGATAAAGAGATATGTAGACTAATTTTCAAAGAGTAGTGTTCTATCGCTACAATTATATTTCAGATGTATATTTTTATGCTATCAATTTGCGAAGCTCAAATTCGCAAGCGGTGCCCTCAATCGAGGAGTTATACTGTGGTACGGTGTTTCTTAAAATACTCGTAAATAAAGTTGTTTGGTACAAGTGACATGAACAACATGATTTATATGACTAATCTCAAATTTGCTGATAATCTCACATTGATTCAACCATTTAAGTATATGAATTTTTTTCGTGGACAGTTACATGCTCATGGAAACATGCGAGTAGCAAAGAAGATTATACAATCTTGAATCTTCTTCACTTCTAAAGGTATCGTATACATTTGAAACATTCCGTCTTAGTTTCATAAGCAAATGTCAAATGGGATTAAGAAGAAAAAGACCATCTAGAAGTGAAGACAGCTCACGGGGTAGAAGTGAAGACAGCTCACGGGGTTGAATCGTTGGCTGATAAGAGTAATGTCAAAATGTGCATGACACGCACGAGTGCACATCTATACCCTAAATATTTAATTCAAAACAAGGCATCGTATTCGTACGTGTATACAAATTAAAACAAAATTCTCGACTTATGACAAGCACAAATTGACACACAACCCATAAATTAAACATGCCCCTGCCTTTCAAGTTTCATATATGTACAAGAAGCTAGCTAACTTCGAACAAAATAGTAAATAAAAAATGTAGCAAGAACTATAACGCCCGTGTTTGTAGCCTACAGGTTGCTCATTAACAACTCATGGCTTTGGTTGTTCTTTTATAATATTATTTTTATACAAACGATATTGAGAAATAAGATATTTTAACGTATGACCTCGAGTACACATATTAACAGTCTTATCTCTTAACCACTTGTTGCAAATAGTGGCTTTGATTTAATCAAGCTAGTTATATACTGAAGAAAGAAAGATGATAATCACACTTTTTCTATCATAATACACTCTTGTCTAATTATGCATGTTGTTTACTTCTGATTTATTCAGTCCGATAACTGTGGATGCAATGACTTTTGGCTTGTTGCGGGGCAAGGCCGGCGCCTCTCTCTTCAATAAGAGAGTATTATCCACAAAATTAGACAAATAAAATAAACTAATAGAGATGATTAGTTGGGTTAATATTAATTGATTAGGTCAAGTTGCCTTTTCAAATGAGAGAAATGCTAGTAATTTTCTCACTAAAAAAAAAAATTTTCAGTGTGCTTAGAACATGACCTGGTATACAAGTGTCATAATATAAATAGTTGGATATTTAAAAAAAAAGTCAACTACTTGTATTATGACACTTCGTGTACGGATCGTGTTCTTAGCACACTGAATTTTTTTTTTCTAACTTACCTTGTCATTTCAACCGTCTTATTTCTCATGTCATGTGTACTCCACTTGCACTTAAAATTAATATTTTAACTCTATTTTTTTCTGCCACTTAAACTACATTCTAGTGGTATTCATCTTTACATGTAAGTGAATTATTATGGCTAGACCATTATGAGACGTAGGCCTTCAACATTAGGCCAGAAAAAGTAAATGTGATACCAATCAAAAAGACCGTTGTCGCTACAAGATGACGAAATGGAGGGAATTTATTAATATTCTCCAAAAAAAGGTATTGTTAATAAGCCCGTAGGTATTGAAACCATTAAAAAACACCTAATAACTTATTTGGCATTGTACGAAGTATTTGAATACTGGAAAGAAATACCATTCAGGCTTATTTCGAAAGGAGTTGCAAATGGATCCGCAGGTTCACCAATCATTGATGATTGTAGAACCACTAAGCTAGCTACGTTACATGCAATAGTACCTAAAATTACTACAGGAAAAATATATAAAAGATCTTTGGGCCAAGCGGGCTCTCCCAGTAGGCCTGAAAATTTTGTGCCATACCAATATGTTGAGGAAGTTGAAATGAGAAGATAAGTGAGAAGGTTGATAGAACTTCTTTAAAATAATATCAAACCATTTGGCAAGCATTTTTAATATTAAACAACAGCCTCTCTCGCAACTCCCATGATTTTTTTCATGGTGATCATTTTGGCGCCTGAAACGTGCTGAATATCATTGGATTCGTCTTCGTTTTCAGGTTCCCTATCATTAATATCTAGCATGAAAATTTCAACCCTAAAAAACTGTGGTTAGGATTTGGGATTAATCTAATCTAGGGTTCAGCCAGCCCATGTTCTAAACTATGTCTTCTCCAAGCCTCTTGAGTTGGTGCTCACCAGTTGGTGGTGTTGTTGTCATCCTATTGCTAGTCCATTATTAGTTTACATGTACGACTTTTAGTATTGTGTGATTTGGCTTTATAAACAAGTTATATGTTCAGTCGAGAAATATTAATTACAATTCAAATATGTATCTTTAATATATTATATATATATATATATATATATATTATATGTAGGTTTATTTTTTCTTTACAAATTATAATTTGAGACATATGCATATATAACTCATTAAAAGTCGCAAAACAAAGTTTAGCGTTGCGTAAGAGTGAGAGAAAAGCTAGAGATAAAAAGAAATCCCTTGCCGCTACCCGTGACTTGGCTTTGAGTCGGGCAGCCCTCTCGCTTTCCACCTCTTTCCCCTTAGAGCAACTCCACCCATGGAGCCCTCCCTCTGGCAATCCACCATATTGAACAGTAACTGCCTTTAATGAATAGTAACTACCATTAATGAACAGTAAATTGCCATTTGCATCTCCACCCTTGGAGCCCTCTCCCTGGCAATAGGCAATAAAATATTAGTTTTTTTTGTTTGTTTAAATAATACAAAATAAAATTATTTGTAATTTCGGATAAGAATTTTTAAATCGTTCTCGTTGCACCACGTGTCATTTTATCCAAAAAAACAATTATTTAGCGATGGATTTCGATAAGATTTTTATCCAATGTCGTCGTGCCACGTGTCGTTATCTTTTCATTTGGTGTGTTTTTTAATTCCATTTGGTGTGTTTTATAATTTCATTATATGTGAACAATTTGATGAATAAAGATTATATTATTAGTATAAATATATTACGAAATTAAATAAATGTACTCTCACTTTAAATAAAGTACTAACTTCAATAAATTGGAAACAACATAAATAATAAATTACAACCCAAAGTGATTGGAAAATTATGGGCTCCGATTACAAAAAGTACCCTATTACAGACAAATAATTATAATCAAATTAGGTAACAAAATAATAATACAAACAAATAATTATAATATATTCTTACCTCTTCCGCATAATTTTCCCCACTTCGAAGATTACTACTAGCTTGTGTCAAGGCGTCTCTCCACGTACTAAAGGAATGGCTAAGTAATTTCCAACGACTGGACACCGATTCTTTGGTTCTTGTCCCACCCATTTGCTCAAGAAATTTGGTATGTATTAAACTCCACATTTCTCGCAACTGCATCTCATTACCCGTAAGGGAATTATGAGTACTTCAACCCAGCTAGTGCACAACGCAACATCTTCAAGAAGCGACCAATTCGTACCTGCATCAGTAGTCATTTTGTGGAAAAAAAATTGGATTGAAACTTTGAGAGAAAGATAGGAATTTGATTGAAAGTAGTTGAGAAAATATGAAATTGTGGTGTAAGGTAGATGGAGAAGAAGTGGTATTTATAGAAAAGTAAAAAGAATTTTTACAAATTATTTCAGAATTTTTTGCAGATTTTTTACAATTTTTTTCGGATTTTTTACATTTTTTTAAAAATTTTTATTCAAATAATTAATCTCTGCCGTTGGATTTAAAAAAATTTGATTCCAACACTCCAGATTGTGCCACGTGTCACAACAGTAACTTTTCTTAATTATTAAACTTTTTTTTTTTTTTTTAAATTTGAAATCAGTTTTTTTTTTTGGGATCGGACGGCTGGTATTTAAACCTTTTTGGATCGAACGGACCGTGGGAAGCCACGTGGCTTCCCAACGGTCACTGACGCAACAGCAGCTTTCCGTCTGAAATCGGTCGGGCGACGCGCCCCCACTCGCGAGTGAGGGGCACGCGCCTGACACAAAAAAAATAAAAAATTGGTTGGCCCTCGGACCACAGGCCCGTCGATTCCCCACCCCCCCGGCCCTCGGGCTCCCACCCTCACTCGGGCTCTCCAAGGCTGGAGCACAGTCCACCGGACCTCGGGCCCTTTCCTCTCCCCTGTCCCCCGAGCAATCCACATGGGTGGAGTTGCTCTTAGTTCTCTTTTCCCTTTCTAGTTGTTTTCTCCTAAGCCTACATTTCAAGTTTCCATTTGATTTGTTTGCGGCATTGTGGTGCGCTAGTTTTGGATGTGGTGGTGATTTTACAATGTAATAACAACGTAGGACTTTTCTTTTGATGGCTTGGGGCTAGGACAGTAGGACTTTTCTTCTTAATAACAATTCATAAGACTCAGTATGATTTTACAATGTTCTGTTGTCTCACTATAGGCTAGTTATTTTAAGTGTCAACAGACATCGCAACCAAGAGAAAATGTTGCTCCAAATTATGAGTTAAAACTTTCAAGATAAATTCCATGAAACGTTGCAATTGACGGAAATGACCCTAATTCTCACCTAGAACCTTGAGATTAGTCGCTGGATACCCATATTTGGCATTGGTAAAAATTGTTTTGCTCTTGGTTGCGATGTCTCTTGCAATTGGGTTGAATAATCATTTTTGCTCCTTCAAATTGTATTGCTTGAGCACTCCAATTTTTTCATTTCAAAATACATTATATCGTTTCTTATAAAAAAAAAAAAGTATCATAAAAACAAAAAAAAATTACACACATCAAACCGTGATTTATGAGTTGTTCATCGGCTAGAAGAATAAATAAGAAATCTAAAACCATTCAGCTCCAAGTTTCTTCCAAGTCACAAGTTCACAACAGCCGTTCCTGATCATGTTCACTCTGTGAATGAAGGACCCATAAATGATAAATATGTACCTCAAAAAAAAAGGACCCTAAACGCAGTTGCCTTGTCTAGCAGTTGGAAGATACAGTCCAAATGTCTTTCAAAAAGATATTGGTGCCTATACTGCAACAATTAAGTTTGGGCCTCAAACCAGCCGTACTATTTGTTTGAGTATAAACCCTAAACGCCAACAAAATGCTGTGGGGCGATCCAGACTTATCACGGGTGTAGAAACTTTTAATCTCACCAGGAAGAAGAAGACAGAATATATCGCAGCCTGAAGTCAACAGGTACAGAAAATCTAACTATTCCGTATGTTCTTTAGTACAGGGTGATAATTGTGGTAATTTATGTTGAAAATTACTCAACGCCCCGCATTGGAAAAATAACATATTTTTCACTGATTTAAGAGCTTTAGAGGAAGGGATTATAAGTCGGTGTTGTAGGGGCACGTTCTACTTATGGGATCTTAGAAATTGATATTAATTAGGGGATTGTGAATCTGTGTTAAAAGAAGGAAATGGTTGCCACTAGGTGGGACGCCGAGGATATAGATACGGAAGAGTGGTGTGATATTTTTAAGTCGGTTTCGTAGGGCACGTTTTACCTATTAACTCTTAACAATTTGTATCAGAGTCTGATTTCCAGTCAATATGAACATTAGTAAATGAGTGACGATCACGTAGGTACAAAAGCGCGGTGGAATGTGTGAAACACCAGATTGTAGGGTTTTCTTTTTCTGATTTTTCCCTTTGGTTAAACGTCCCCCTCAGGTTTAGACTCTAAGTAGTGACCCCTCCACCTTGACAAGCCTGGTCTGTTCGTTGCTTCGATGTGGCTGATGGACGTTTACCCATCAACTCTTAACAATTTGTATCAGAGCCTGATTTCGAGTCAATGGATATTAGTAAATGAGTGATTCACTCATCCTAGGTCTGCCGACGATCATGTAGGTACAAAAGCGTGGTGGAATGTATGAAACACCAGATTGTAGGGTTTTCTTTTTCTGATTTCTCCCTTTGGTTAAACATCCCATTCAGGTTTAGACTACTCAAAGTAGTGACCCCTCCACCTTGAAAAGCGTGGTCTGTTTGTTGCTTCGATGTGGCTGATGGATAGGTCTATGTCGTGAACATGACAAATTTTAGGACCACTCACTCAACTTGTTTCCAATGAAATTTTCTTTAGCATGGACCAATCTTTAGATTCTCCATCTAAGCAGATGATCAAATCATAACTAGTACTTTTTAATATAAGCAATATCGGAGAATGCGAAACTGAATAGAGGATCAGAGTGCAACAGTAAATGGTCTTAACTGCTTAAGATACAAATTCTAATATTAGGGAATGGAGAGCAGAGAACACGACTAGAGTGGATACGTAAATGGGCTAAACTACTTGAGCTACAAACGCTAGTGTCGAGAGATAAGGAGTAGAACACATGACCCGAGTGCAGACATAGATGTTCTAAACCACACTTAAGCTAAAAGCCGCTTCTAATCATAGATAGTGCTTTGAAACTCGACTCATTTATCTCATTATTACTTTACAGTAAAAAGAGAGCAGATATTATACATGTAATTTGCATATATGTCTATAGCTATGTACAAAATCATAAACCCCCACCCCCCGGGGGGATGATGTGAACAATAACTTGCAGAACCAAAAATTGGATCATTTGTATAGAAGATACCTAAAATTAAACTCATAGGGCGTAACTTGGACAAATTGTGAAAGAGGCTCATTTTTCCCTCTTTCAAGAAGCTTGAGTGCTTCTTTTCCCACTTCACTTGGGAGCTGAAGGCAGATCCAATCAAGCAAAGACTCCAAATCCTTAGCAAAATCAGGTAAATACCAATCCAAAATCTTTGGAATTGCAATCTTATTTGATGAAATTCCAACTGCAGCTTGCAAGTACTCTATTTTTGCAACTTCCAGTTCATTCTCAACTTGGGATGCAGTGTACACTTTCACCTGTATTTTGGCAGAGATCATATATTAGTAATGTCATACAGCGTCGATTATTAAATGGTAATTAGACAGATCATTTTATTTCTTCCAAAACTTACCGCAGGGGAAGACCAGCTGCCACATGATAGTGCAAATGTTACCAATGGTTCGGATAATTCCAATCCGAAAGTGCTTCTTGCCATCTTCTCGTCAGTTTTTGTACCCTTGGAGAAGGTCTGCTCAGGAGTTGATAAAATAATTATAAATCTTCTGTGTTCAATCTTCTATGTGCATACAAGTTGAGGCTACTTACATGTTTTGAGTGATACGGCAGTCTCAAGATGAAATGTTCAATAGTTATTGCATTCAGGATGTGTCCTCCAACATTTATTGTTGCCTGAGTCACAAGAAATACAACCATATGGTCCATATATGAATTTTTGACAAGCAGAAGTAATTTAACAATCTGGTTTGCTGTCATAAACAGGACATATTTCGTACCTTCTGCATTAGGGCTACAATTATCTTGGGACTCTCAGGTATGCCGTGCTCGAGGAAAGCCTGCAGTATTGAACAATTGCAGCAGATGAAACAATTTCTTAACATAAACAAGACAGGAAACAAAAAATAATAAGGAAAGGAAGGCTTGATTACGTAGGCGTAACACCACAAGATTGTTCTGAACTGTGTTAAATAAGAATATCTTTTGATGGCTCTTACATACATTCATCATGCAGGAATTGTAGATATTGATCCAGAAGGCAAGCTTCTCCTGATGACTGAGGCTTTGTAAATTTACAGAAGCAAGTTTTCGAAACAGTAGTCTGCGAATTCAGCAAACAAATATGACTATAAGTACTCCTAAAATAATCACCATATCATGCAAGAAGGTTGGAAAACAAATCTACCTAACATTACAAATCAGAGAACTTACTTCAATCTGCGGAGTAGGAACAAAGCATTTGCTGTTCGGTTTGGATTAATATTCCGAACTTCAATTGTGTGTAATTGCTTATATGGACCGATATCTCTTTGTCCAAATTCCAAACAAATACCATAAGGATCCCAATTTTCTGTTCTTTCATTTTCTGCCGGACCCAAATTCTTAACTGAACTAATTCTCGCGAGAATGCTTGATAAGCACTTGACAATACTTTCTGAAATTTTGTTAGGACTGTCATCTCCTGACATCTCCTTGTCTGGGATACTAGGAAGTCTTGCTTGTGCACTTTCTTGGTCCGCGTTTTTAGTTTCTAACTGAACGTATAACACAAGCAAAACAATGTTCATTTTACCGCAAACGAGTGTCAGTAATTTAATGAAATTCGGTAATTTTAGTATGTACCTGAAGTTTCTGAGGCTCTAAACGCTTTTCTGCTGTTCTGTGATCGATTGGAGGTCTCTTCGCTGGAGTCCTAACCTGAGCTTTATGGATCAAGGCTCTGTCGTTGCTCTTCGTAGAATTATTATATGATTGGTTCTCTTTTCCCTGCTTATCATCTGAAACTGCAATTAAGAACATTAAAAATCTCATGGCCTAGAAATTAGCATATGATTTTCAGCAATTAGGATGAACATATGGCTTACCAGAAGGGGATGGACAATACTTTTCAGTGGAATTGGTAGAATTGTTTCCTCTTTGAGATTGAAATTTGGGATTCTTTATCGGGTACAAATCAGATGAATCAGCTGATGATGTTTCCATTTTCCTCTTGGAGGTTGAAATGTATACAGCTTCCTGATACAAGTCCTTCCTAAAATAAACTACCTGTTCCTCGAGCCGAACCACCTCCTCTTCCAAAACAGCCACTTCTGCTAGAAGCTCTAACGTCTATAAAATTAAAAATCACAATTGAAATTACTTTAAAACTCCTTTACGTTCATTAGTCCTAATTACTTTCTTGAACTATGGACAATACATTAGTGCAAGATGTTCCGCTAAGCAACAACATTATCTACAAAAATCAAAAAGCAGACGTAACAACAAACTCTATCCCCCGTAAATTAGATTAGATTGGAATATCGCTTCTACAAAAATAGTGAATACTCACATAAGGAGGCAGATAAGGAGGCAGACGAGGCAGAGCTCCCAAGGGTCGTGTAAATGCCCTCTGCAAAGCTCTGTGTACATTCTCTTCATGTCTAAGCTTCTTCTTCAACTTATCAACCTAAACAAATTACAATGTTCAACTCAATAATCAATAGTAATTAAAGAGAGAGCTTATAACATACAAATTAAAGTACGAAAAATATGAATTTCATACATCTTGTTGCAGAGCCAATTTCCTCTCTCTGCTCGAAGCTCTTCCATTGCTGATTGCTTTTCTGGTTTCCTTAATCTCACTCCCTTGCATTTCTACCTTTTCCTTTAAATATACAGCAATTAGCTTCCAATACAAAAAAATGAAGTGGGTGGAGAAAAAAACTTGTAAAATATAAAACCCATGTTGGAAATGGATCAAAGAAGCTAAATTTATTTTCTTGTGTTGAAAACCAATCTCAGAATCAGAAGGGTCAACGGAGAATTGGAAAGAAGGTGATATAATTTTCCTGAGAAAATTTGTGAGCCAGGGGAGATAAACAACTGCTGAGATTCAGGTGGAAGAACCATCACGGAAATCCATCCAAAGAAGCCAGAATATTAAATAATATTGGGAGGCTCCAAAATTTGAAGCCATAATCTGCGCTCCGTGGCAATGTTTCATAGGCTCCTCCCACAGTGAAAGAAAAGAAAACCTTTTTCGAAAATTATGATTTAAAAAATTTGAAAAAGTGCATAACGTAGCTTAGCTCAGAGTTCAAAGTATATGATTACTTTTTCATTCTTCTCTGGTGGCTTCATAGACTGCAGCCTTGTCCTCACTCTGGTGTTCATCTTCCAGCTTCTTTTAGTATCTGCAGAAATTGTGACCAAACCAATCCAATATCATTAGAGAAACAAACTTTGAAGTTGGCAAAATTCAATTGAGAAAATTGGAATTTTCTAGCATATACTCTGAGGTTTTTAACTGTTAGATTGTTCGTCAATAATAAAATGACCAGTATGTAACTGCTTAAAACTCTTGTCTATAGGCTAGTCTGGAGTATCATAGAATTTTCGAAGAAAATGAGTTGAATTGCGATAAATAGAGACCAGATTCGTACCCTTTTACAGGAAAAAGTTCTTATCTTTAAACAAAAACTTCAATGCCACTGAACGGTAATCGGTCTCCAATCCAATCCTTACTGCCTTCCTCGTTCACTGTGAAGTTAAAAGTGCAAAACTAACCAAACCCATGTCACAAATTCTTGGGTTTTTGAGCGGGGATGTTCTGGATACGCAGAAAGATTAAAGGGAAGAGAGTATCAA
This sequence comes from Cotoneaster glaucophyllus, assembly GCA_036320875.1. Classification (NCBI taxonomy): domain Eukaryota; kingdom Viridiplantae; phylum Streptophyta; class Magnoliopsida; order Rosales; family Rosaceae; genus Cotoneaster; species Cotoneaster glaucophyllus. The sequence goes on from CM070072.1 coordinate 18,663,958, forward strand.
AGAGCAATGTGGAACAGTACCAAAACTAGAAGCAAAGCGCACTAGAACAATGGTGCTCTCGCACTTCTTTGCGTCATCACGAACCAACGTGCACCTCTCTTTTTTAAGCTCCTGCAACGTAGCACCGACTCTTCTGCCTTTTTAATCACATCATCTTCTCTCTTTCCCCTCTATATTTCTCTAGTTCCGAGAATGCCCCTGATTCGTGCCATAAATATCAAAACTTAATGGGAAATACACTAGGAGACATAAATTGTGTTACCAAAATTATAAAAGTTTGTATTTATGTGTTCATAATTTTAACAAGATGATGTGGTTGACTACTGGGGAAGATGGATTGGATTTATCTGTGGAGGTCAAGTGACAAGTATGATGTGTCGATGCATTAAATAAGATTGTGGGGTGTGTTTATTTGAAGGAAAAAGCTGCCCAAAACACATTTTTTGCCAACTAGCTAAATGAGTTTTAATCATGGAAAAAGAATTAATATATGAGCACTCCTGGATTGCTTGACCATTCAAGATTTGATTCAGAGTTCAGACTTCTTCTTGTTAATTACCATATGTCACCTATTCGTTATTCATTTTGGATCCCATCCGGATCCAAATTATGGGGATCCTAGGGATCCTCATATCCTAACCGTTTATCTTACATCGTGCGATTAGAAATCATTTTGAATTTTTTATTTAAGATTAAACACAAATAGTACTTTACGAAAACTGACCGCACGATATATGATGAACAGTCATGATGTGAGGATCTCTAGGATCCCCACAAAGGGGATCCAACCCTCAATGTTGTGTTATTTAATTTCTTAGGTGCAAACCTCCAAAATTTAATAATTGGATCCGATCATTTACTTATGTTCTTTTTATTGGAAACTATATATATGATAACATCGTTACGAGATGACACACTTAGAGGCTCTCAGAGGCAAGGTGAACATGATATGCTTCTTGGCTCTCACTTTAAATTAGGCCTTATACTTTTTTCATACCCTTGTTATATATCTTAAAAGTTTCATCATTCATCTTACTTTTGATTAGAAAGAAGAAGAAACAGGTATTTCTCATTCTCATAAAATCTAATTTGATGTACCGCAAATTTATATTGTTGTGAATAAATCACATTAAGGAACTAAATTAAGAGGCATCGTTTCATTTTCGTCTTAGGCCTCAATTAGTATCGGGACGGCTTTGGACACATCAGAATAGAATTGCACTATAGCGATAGTATCCGTCACAATTAGGTGGAAATTTCTCACAAACAAGTATAGTTTTTGCACTTTAGAATAAACAGATGAGTTATTTAGTTAACACTAACATTTTGACAGCATCAATTGAATGGTTAATGATTCTGATTTAATTGATTTTTTTTTTTTTTTTGCAAAATTAATCTATAAAGTATAAAGGGAATTTTGCACAAATACCACATGAACTTGAAAGCATGTGTGCAAATACCACCTGAACTTTTAATTGTGTATTTTTACCACCTGAACTTTATTAATTGTTGGAATCCATCATCTACCGTTACTTTCCATCCATTTTACAGTTAAAACATTTGACTTGTGAGGGCATTTTCATCAAATAACTTTTTTAATTCCCTGAATTCACATTATACGGCATCCGGAGGGAGGGTTGGTAGGATACGAGGGTTTCATGGAGAGAAAGAAAAACAAGTTTGATTTTGGCAAGAATTGTTGAAGAATTGAAGAAAAAAAATTAATGGTTGGCAAGTATAAATTAACAAATAAACAATTTCTATTATCATTCAACAAACAAAATAAACAAGAGAACCAAAACGATGAAACAAGAAAATCCGACCTAGAAGGCCTTTTACATCCCCTATAAAAAGTTCCAGCAACATATAATAACGCTTAAGAACTTAAGATTGTGATAAGAGATGATCAAGCACACATTGGAATATTGGAATTGGTGCACTGGAAGGAAGCTATCATGATGTTGGTGGCGGTGGAAAATACAAATATGTGAGTGTATCAGTAAAATCATGTATCCTCACTCCAAAAGCAATCCCAACAGATGGCCAATTAGAAAAGGAAAACGAAAATTCCCCGGAAATGGTCCAAAAGTTGAAGAAAACAAACGAAAAAAATAAAAACTATAAGATATGGACACGGCACTACATCCACGTGAGAGCGACTACCAAGTACAATTTGGTATGGCTCTGATTCGTTTAAAAGATTAAAATTGTTTAAAAAAAAAATTTAGAATCAATCATCAGTAAAATATAAGTGAATTTAAAAAAATCACTTGAAATATTTTTTACAAAAAATACATAATTGGTGCATTTTGTAGAAAGTATTTCAAGTATTTTTGAACCTTAAAAATATTTTTTTCTAAAAGCATTTTTAAACGAATAATTTTGTCAAGTAATCAAGTAATTTATCAACTAATAATTTAGTTAAGTAATGCTTTTATAATCAACCCTTAATTATTAATTAGTTTAGTTGTTCATTATCGAGTAATTTATCAACTCATAATTTAGTCGATTATTGTGAAATGACCTTAAGCAAGTAAGCAAGCTGTCCTGGAAGGGTAATTTCATCATTTTACTTGTAGGACCAACGGAAGCGTAACAAAAACAAAACTCATATCAACTATACCTTTCTTGCAAATTATTTTTCCTTTAAAAAAAAAAAAGGAGATTATGTCCATTAGCTTCTTTTATATGATTATTCAAGAAATGTACGTACGTAAGGTGGAAAATATTATGTAAATGTCATTTTCGACTGCCATCAAATTCATTACTATCTAAATAATTGAATCAAGCTGTTCAACGTGATGCCAATGTGAAGTAACCAGTATTAAAGCCGGTTTAGAAATTATAAAAGTCCGGGTACCTTTTATTTTATTAAATTTATATAATAATTGTTAAAGTTTATTGTCAAATGACACATCAGAACGATGACGTTATAAAATGTTTATTACACAATCAACGTTGATTGTTACACAACAAACGTCTTATTGTAGTATAGATGTAAGTTATTATTAGCGGACATCATAAAATCACCTATTATCGTTAATTACTATTGGACTCCCTACCTTCACTAATGGTGTTACAACATCACGTTTGTTGGAGAACAAGATCCCACATAGTCATATGATAAAATAGTATGCAATTAATTATTAAAGCTTTCATTCCTAATATTACTAAGGTCTTTTGCGATAAAATCAAACACTTGATAATAGGTGATTAAGTTGGAACAATATTGATGATGTTGATGGTGGGCCATGATGTGCCTATAAAGTTTATCAACGTTAACATTCAACATCTGTATTATGATAAATGTATAATAGTATAATTTTAAAGTCTAATGCTATAGTTAAGAACATATAATGTCAATTTTATTACTGGAAAATATTGATTCTTATATTATAACGTCATATTAGTATATAACACAATAAACGTAGGACGTGACACGTGAACATAATTACATTACCAAAACATCGTTTGATTAAAAAGCTTGTTTTTAAACGTATCATACTAACCTTATTTTAACAATTATATTTCTCTTGGTTGTCGCTAAGCATCCTGTAATTTATTTTAAATTGTATATATAACAGATTTGCTGCTGTTTTGATCCTCATATTCTAGTTCCATGCACGTTATTCCAATAATCTGTATTGATTTTCTGGTTTGACCAACCATAAACAAAATGAAAAACTACGGAAATTAAATATAACAATTCTTGGGCATTAGATTCTACCTATTTGATAAATCCCCACAATTAAGAATCGTTTGGGAGGCATCAGACACATAGAAACTGTTGCTTAATCATACAACAATTAAGATTGTGTTGTTTCAACAGACCATTCTCTCTGGCAAAATAAAATACAATTTTAAAGAATCCAATTTTAAAAACAGAAAAATTACTACCATTATAAAAACTACACATCAAATTTCTAATCTGCGTGAAAAAGGATTTGCCATAATCGGAGAACATGCTCCAAAATGGTCCATAATCTTTGATTAATTGGAAGTGGTGTCCCTTCTTCAACCGAGAGCCTTTTATATACCCCACTGACTCAGTGGCACGGACCACCCCGCAAGTCATTTCTTGCACAAAGCTATCGACTCAGCCATGTTTTCTATAAGTGCTTATTTTTTGTGGTCTTTTTTAAGCTTTTCACTGTGGGGACTTTGATGAGCACTGAAAGTTGATCGTTAAGGCCTATCCAGATCTCAGAGGTTTTATCTAATTCATTTTGTCCTCTATTATTTGTTTCCGTAATTACCATGTAGCTGCAATAAAACTCACACTTTTTTAATATTTCATTAATTGGAGATTTCGAACTCTCGACCTAGTCTAGTCCTACTCATCACTCTACCCACTTAAACCGTTAGGCTAAACCCAATACCTTAAACTAACACACTTTCATAATGCCAACCAAACAAAATGGGATTTGCAGTTAATCTCCAATTGTAACATGTCATTGCTCGTTCCTCACAAAGATATGTGTTAATTGTATGTTTTTAGTCATATCGACATGGTTTTGTTAGCTTTCAAATTCACAATTAAACCCGTCATACTTACGAATATGTCATCTATAAACATATAAAGCACAACACTAGGGTTACAATCCACCTCCAAGGGGGAGGGCTGATGTCCCCGTTAACACACTTTCGATCAAGTCCAGCTATAACTTCCCTCCTAAACCGACGTATGTATAAATATCTCCAAAATTTATATGATAAAAAATTATGAAACTAATCAATATTTCTTTCTTCTTTTTTTTTCTTTTTTTTCTTTTCTGGAATACTCGGAACAAGAATTTAATTATCAAGAGCAAAGTACAATCATTCTGGAAAATGATGGTTGAGAAATTAGGAAACACATGGCATACAAATTAACATAAAATGTTGGTCCAAAGCTGGCTGAGGGCTTGATGAGCAGCTGGTCCTACCATCCTTGCATGCTTAATTTGTTAGAATCTCATAGACTTTGATCTCAGTTGTAAAGAATGAATCGAAAATGGTGATGTAGGTTTATGGAAAAATCTCAGAGAATTGCAGAGAGAGTATTCACACAGAAGGAGGATTGCATTCATTCACTCCATCTCAGCACACAAGGCATGTGCGAGAATAATACTGTTAGAAGGAGAGAGAGATTCTCTCTTACAAGATTCAATCTCCACCATTCATGTAATCTACCCTATAAGATAGCTACAAGTGTCAACACACATCACTAACTCTAAGATTACATCTCAGCTGTCCAATTGGAATGTAATCCAATGGCTCACATTTAAACCTGTCAACTAAGGCTAAATACAAGGTTATCTCGGCTAAAACACTTATATTTCAATATAATTACTGGGATGAATCTGTTCAAGGGTTTCTGGGGACTTTTTAGGTGCATCTGGCCAAAATAGGAAGTGAGAAACGTATTTTTGCAGTACTAGTAGTTCTGATAAAAGGGAAGAAGAAAAGAAGCTACATGTTTAAAAGTCTATTTTTCCTCTTTTTTCTAGGTCCACCATATAAGAACCAAAGCTAGCATACTTTGGCTTGGGTCTCTGTGTAGTTTGTATTTTAATTAAGGTCAATTGATGTTTGCCACTGTTAGAGCAGCCGGAGTGACACCAATACAAATCCACATCATTGAATTATTGAATAAAAAAGCTAGCTCAAGATCGATATATAATTGTGCTTTTAAGCAGAATAAAGGGAGAGATTTGGTATGCTTTTTACACTAGGGTAAAACAATTCACCAGGATTCGTTCATAGTTCTTACAAGGACAAAAGTTTGCCAGCTAGCCTAGCTGGACCATTTTGCATCCTTTACTCTACACTTTAAATTTGTCTTCTAATAACAAGACAAAGCATTTCTCAATGTGTACTTCATACTAAAAAATGCACACTGCATTTATAAATACGTCGTATTTATTATTTAATTATGATGGAAGGTTGGTGATATCATTTCTTTATTTGTTAATGTATTGTTAATAGTTGAGGAGACATTAGGAAACCCCGTCTCTGTTAAAAAGAGATGTACATTGCATGTTGCATAGATTTATAAATTCCCAAGCTCCTTAGCTTTTCAACGTGGGACATTTTTCATATTTTCGCACCTCTTTTCATGTTACGAAAGAGGATGAGATTTCTCGTAAAACAAATAAAAAATTAGTTGCATGCACGTGAGTGTGTGATGAGAGGCTGATTAATAATGAACGAAAATGAATACTTTTGTGATGAGATAATAAAACTTTAAACCCAAAGCTATAATATAGGATATCTTTTTGGTGCTTTTTTTGCTTTTCAAAGATTAATTAGAAGTGGTTCTAGTAGAAGGGAAGAGTCCAAGATATCTCGGCGATGAAGACGGGAAATGAGACAAAGCTGCAGTAAAACAATGAGATAGCTAGAGAGGCTGTTCGAAGTTTCAACGACACGTCCTTTTCTACTTATATATTTTTAGGGTTTGCCAGCTCGAACCAGGGAGTGCTGGTCCCTGCTCATTTGACTATTTCTCTAATTACATATCTGCTTCTTCCGCAGCAAACAATTTCCATCAACTATTTTGTTCTCCCATCCAAGTTCCAACCCCAAATGCAGTCATTATCCATCAAGTAAATTAAAAACAATTGGTTTCACATTTGAGCAATTAATTCAGATGAATTGTTTATGGCTCTCCACAATGGAGGGTATAGTCAAGCCTCCCAAGTTTTTGTTTGTTTGTTAATATTTCGAAGATCTTTTTGAGTTTTGGGTGTAGTGATGAAATTGTTGGGTGTACATGATGCTCCCAAAAAAAAATACTATTTGAGTCTCATGTGATCCAAATCCTTGGCAGGCTTGTTGATTACGTCTAGGGTAGAATTGGGCCACAAAGTTAGCAAGATTGTGTTGAAGGATTAACGTCGGCTTTGTGCCAGGCACCAAAATCAAATTTGGATGGAACATGTTGATTAGATCCGGTAATTTCTTACATGACTCGTTAATATGACACATAAACGACATGAAGGTAATGGATTTTGGATCAACACGATAACTACTCGGGTCGTTATCGGGTCACATGATAAGAACTCGTTAATAACTGGTCCTTAACAGGTTTACACGAAATTGACACACAAGTAACTTGTTTCAACACGTGAAGAAAAAGTTATTTTGATGATTTTAATTTTTTGAACTAATAAAAAAACTTACTGTAAAATGTGTATGTATATATTGGTTGTTAAATATGTGTTATTGTATTATTATCAATATAAAATTAAAAATTTTAAGTTTTATTTATTTATTTATTTTTATAGCATACAATAGGCAAAGAGTGAGATTAAAAAATTATAAAACACATTAAAAATAAAAGTATGAAGTAATTTAAAAATATCAAACACATTAAAAAAATTATAATAATTAAATTACAAGTGTGAAATATGTGAAAAAATATGCAAAGGCTCGTGATCGCATCCTCTAAGCTATGAGTATGGATATATCGTCGTTTAAAGTTTTAAAACTATACAAACCATCATGAATGGTATTTCTAAGGGAGTTCAAAATAAATAAAATTCATAATCATTAATGTACATGTCAAAAAAATGTGAAAACATATATAAATGTGCAAGGTTCCTCAACCTTGAAACACAACTCCTTTCATTTTGCATATCCTTGAACATTTGGTATTTTACAATAATGTACTAACGTTTTTCATTACACTCTTATTTTGGAGTATGTAATACTTGAAAGACAAATGTTTTTTATTTTTTTATTTTTTATATTTTGAAGTAATGTTTATGTGATAATGTGGTCTGCATATACTAATTTAATATTATTATTTTTTTGGGTCAAATTATGTTTTTCATTTTCATTAAAATATATTTTCTTTAATGGGTAACGGGACGGGTCATATTATCTGATAATATTAACGGGTCGATTTCAAGTCGGGTCATATTACCCGTTTACTTCAACGGGTGTTACACAACACGACTCGTTAAGATACCGGGTAAGAAAATCCACTTTTAAGTGATTTTCATTAAAGGAAGAAGAAGAAGGAAAAAAAAAACAAAAAAACAAAACAAAACAACAACAACAACCTTTTATTTTTACTAAAGAGTAAAAAAGACATTTAAACTCTTTGTGCCAATCTCTACCCCAAAAAAACCCTAAAATCTCTCTCAAACAAGCCTATAGCTAATCAAGTTCTAAACTTTTCAAACACCAACAAAATCACTCTCAAGCATATGTCCTTGACTCCTTAGCAAAGGTTCTTGAGTTCCAAGTTTTATGAGAAAGATGTAGGCTGCCAAACTCATATCAGATAACGAATTGAGATGATTTATGTGTTGGAGAATATTAGGAGATAAAATCTGCACAAGAAGAACATACTTATGAAACTTCTCTCTAGTTGTACACACATTTAGGACAAACATATGAGACTCGAGGATTAGCATTTACAATGTTTCGTCACATATGTGAAGTACATTGGTTGACCAATAATTTTTTCTGTTTCTGAACTTTATCCTATTGTCCTTGTTAACTAATGAAGAATGAAGATCATGATGAACACAGAGAGGGAAAAAGCTTAGACTTTAGAGAGAGAAAGCGAGGGAAAATTGTAAAATGAATATCTTCTTGTTATATTTCTTAACAACCAAGTAATACATGTGATATGGTACTTATACAACTCTCTCAGCAACACTATCTAACTGTCTAACTAACTAAGCTAACAATCTTAGTACAAGTGGCACAATCCTAACCATCATTACTTCTATACTCTATCATCCCCCCTCAAACTCATGCTTTGATAAACCAAGCATGAGATTATTACAATGAGTGTGAAATAAAGGAGCACTTAATCCTTTAGTTAGGATATCTGCAAATTGTTCTTTAGAAGAAACAAATTGTACAAAGAGTTGTTTCTTAGTTACTCTTTCCTTGACAAAATGAACATCTATTTCTATATGCTTAGTCTTCTAGTGTTGAACAAGATTGAATGAAAGAGCAATAGCTGAGAGATTTTCACAAAATAAAACTAGTGTAGCAGGTAATGAAACTTGCAGAAAGCTAAGAAGCTGTTTAATCCAGTCTAATTCAGCAGAGGTTGTGGACAAAGCTCTGTACTCAGCCTCAGTTGAGGATCTAGAGACCTTTAGGTCACATGTCCCAAAACACCACTAAACCGGTGGCAGATCTTCTATCATTTAGGTCACATGTCCAATCAGTATCACTAAAGGCCTTTAACTGCAAATCACATCTAGTATATGCAATGCCATACTTTGAGTACCCTTCAAGTACCTAAGTATCCTTTTCACAGCGGTAAAATGAGCAGTCACGAGATTCTGCATAAACTGGCATACCTAATGCACAGAAAATGCAATGTCAGGTCTTGTGAAGGTTAAGTACTGCAAGGCTCAAACAATACTTCTATAAAGTGCAGGATTCCCATAAGGTTGACCATCATCCTTCACAAGTCTATTGTAAGGTAAACAGGGACTATCACAGGGTTTAGACTCAACCATTTCAGTTTTGTTTAATAAATCCTGCACATATTTGGGTTGTGACAGAAATAAACCAGTTGCAGTCTTTTGAATTTGTATGCCTAGAAAATAATGTAGTGGACCTAAGTCCTTGATGCCAAACTCACCAGGGAGATCATGAATAACCCGTTGAATAGTAGGAGTAGCACTTCCACTGATGATAATATCATCCACATATAATAAAAGCACAACAATCTCAGAACCAACTTGTTTCACAAATAAAGAAGAATCAGAATAAGTATTGTAAAACCCAACTTTGGTAGATAAGTGGTAAAACTTTCATTCCAGGCTCTAGGTGCCTGTTTCAGACCATATAAAGACTTATGTAATTTGCAGACCAAATATGGATGAGTAACATCTTCAAACCCAGATGGCTGAGACATATAAACCTCTTCCTACAAAATGCCATGAAGAAAGGCATTTTTAACATCAAGTTGCCTGAATGACCAATTAAATTGTTCAGCAAGAGCTAAAACAAGTCTCACAGTGGTAGGTTTGACAACAGAGCTGAATGTTTCTCCATAATCAAGGTCTAGTACTTGGCTAAGCCTTTAGCTACAAGCCTAGCCTTATGCCTAGCTATAGTTCCATCAAAATGCTTCTTCATCTTGAAAACCCACTTGCATCCCACCAAGTTCTTATTAGTTGGCAATGGTATTAAACTCCAAATTTCTTGATTATGTAAGACTTCAATTTCTTCTTTCATAGCCTGTAACCAAACTGGAACCTTAATTGCGAACTTATATGTAACAGGCTTTATAAGAGACAAATCAACTAATCTAGAATGTTGTAAAGCTGACAATAGTGCCTTTTTCTGAATTATTCCACTCTTGCTTCTGGTTTGCATTTGATGCAGATTAAGAGGAGGCACATCTAATACAACTTGTAAGGTGTTAAGAGTGAAAACATTCTCTGATGTAGAAGAAACAGAACCATGGGTATGATCAGACCCACTTTCAGAACAAGAACCAATCTCAGGTGCCACAGGGACTATAGAAGATGAAGCTAATATGCTAGTAATGGACTGAGGTGGAGAATGTATTGATATAGGACTTGATGCATGTGATATTGGTGACAATGGTATAGGTAATGTAGGAGTAGTACTAGATGAAGGCATGACAGATGAAACTGGAAAAAACAACATTGTTATTTGAACTGACCACATGTATAGGGCAAGAAGGAAATGACACAATATGTTGTATGTGTTTAGATTTCAAGTGTATCAATAAGTCTGTATATGGGGACTCTTGTTCATCAAATACAACATGTCTCGAAATGTAAATCATTTGTGCAGACACTTCAAAACAGATGTAACCCTTATATTGAGATGCATAGCCCAAAAACGCACATTTGGTAGTCTTAGCTTGTAACTTTGTGCTATTGTATGGCTTGAGTAATGGATAACAGGTATATCCAAATATTCTCATGTGAGACATAACTGGAACAACTTTAAACAAGACTTCAAAAGGTGATTTGTTGTTCAGTATAGTGTTCCTAAAGATAGGTGGCAGTTTGACAAGCATAGGACCAAAATTTGGATGGTAATTTAGCTGTTTGAAGTAAAGTAACTGTGGTTTCTATAATGTGTTTATGCTTTCTCTCAGCTAGACCATTTTGTTCAGGAGTATGTGGACAAGATTTGTGATGTGAAATGCCTTTACCAGCAAGAAAGGATTGAAAGTTCTTACTGATATATTTCCCTCTCCCATCACTCTATAGTATTTTAATCCTTGCAGAGAAGAAGTTAAGAACATAATTGTAGAAGGCAACAAAAGTGGGAAAGACATCATATTTATTAACATATGGAAATATCCAGCAATACCTTGTACAATCATCCGACATAGTACCTATAGCTATCTACTGAAATACATGGAGAAGGACAACAAAGGTCACTATGTAGAATCTCAGAGGGATTTACACACTTATTGACACTATTTGGAAAAGGGTAGTTTACAAAACTTGCCATCCAAGTAACTTGTACACACAATGGGAACATTTGTGGTTTTACATGACAAGTGTGCTTTATTTAACATCTGAGACACAATATTATTGGATGGATGTCCTAATCTATTATGCCAAGAGGAGGAAAGAACAAGCTGACCAAGATAGGTCTGAGCTGGTGATGTAGCCTTGGTTATGACAGAACTGGAAGAAGCAATTGGGATGGGATAAAGTCCATTACTGCACAGCCCTTTGAAGAGAGTCCTCTTTATAGCCTTGTCCTGGATCCAGAAACAAAAAGCATAGAAAATGAGCCAACAATTATTGTCCAAACAAATTCTATACATATAAAGCAAATTCTAAGTTAATTTGGGAACATATAGCACAAAATTTAAGTTGATTGGTTTCACTGTGGTATTAAGAACAGTTTTACCAATATGGGACACTTGCAAACCTTCACCATTTGCAGTTTGAACTTTGAATAGTCTCATTAGATGGGTTAGGTGATGCCAATGACAAATTGGAGAGATTCGCAATCATGTGATTAGTGGCTTCAGAGTTAGTGAACCATACTTGAGGAGATTACTGAGAATTGGATGGTGGAGAGAAACTGGTCATAGCAGTGTGCATAGCATGCATGGATAGATGTTGAGATTGGTACTATGGAGATGTCATAGAACAGCCTGACATTGGATATGACTGTCCATAAGGAGATGACATTTGTCCATGAGTAGACCGAGAGGTAGGACCAAAATAATTGGGACCTTTATCATTGTAGAAACAGTACCATGTAGTGTGGTTATTCATGCCACAGATAAGACATTTTGCATGCTCAGGAGGTTTGGAACCACAGAAAGGTGTTGTGTGTCCTTCAACATTGCATAACTGATAAATTTGAATTGGAGGTGCAAATGGATTAGTATAGTATTGAGCAAGTGATTGTCCAAGTACACCTGGATTAAGGGTAGGAAGAACATGAGTTTGAGTATGAAAATGTGGTCTTGAATTGTAAGACCTGGAACCCTGATTGAACTTTCCTTTCCCTTTGTTTTTATTACCATAAGCAGGTTTATAACCCCCAGAGACAAATGATGACTGACCAGTTGATTGTTGGAAACCAAATCCTTTTGATGCAGAAGGTGCATTACTAGTAACCATAGTAGAAAGAAATGGTACCTTCGAGGAATTATCAACAATTACTTCCTCAGCAAGTAATTGTGATCTAAACTCCTTGATACTAATAACACTTTCACGACCCTCAATGACACACCTAAAAGTATTGTATTCAGGTGACAGACCATTCAAAGCAAGAATGATAATATCTTTATCTGTGTAGTAGACAGCTGCAGCAGACAAAAAATTTCTGGTTTCTTTAATTCGATGTAAGTACTGAGTAACAGTATCTGACCCTGACCCTTTCTTTATAGTTTGTAAATTGGATTTCAACTAGAAAATACTAGTCCTATAGACTGTAGAAAACCGTTCTTTCAACCTAATCGACAAATCATTAGAGCTAGTGCTCCCAATTGCACAAGACATAGCAATAGGAGAGAAAGTAGCAGTAATTAACTGCATAATCGCACGATCATGCATCTTCCAGACAATAAAGGCATCACTTTTAATAGAAGAAGAGTTAGATGAACTTATACCAAATTCACCGGACTATGTAGTATGTTGATCCAGACATGGAGTTGAACCGTTGACAAACCCCATGATACCATTACTTTCCAGTAGCAACTGCAATTGAAAATGCCAATTCAGGTAATTGGAATCATCAAGGTTCACAATAACCGAAGTGGAAACTGAAGAAATCAGGGTCATGATTAGAGATTGAAGAATCTAAAGTTGCGACGCAATCACCATCGCGAAGCAGAATTCGATTCACAAAGCTTGATTCTGAAGTAAAATTTCACTGAGAATTCCGCACAAACACTTGGTGTGTAAGAATTGAGAAGATACAGAAGAAGATTGATCAAGGATCACGATCAATCAAACCCTAAATTCAAGAGGGTTTACAAGAAGACGAGCTGAATTGCAGAGAGAGCGCGATTCAGAGAAGACGAAGACCAAATCTTGACGAGCGGAAGCAGAACAAGGATCGACAGATCACGCGTCAGCAACTATGGCGATTGATACCATGTTAACTAATGAAGAATGAAGATCTTGATGAACATAGAGAGAGAGAGAGAGAGAGAGAGAGAGAGAGAGAGAGAGAGAGAGAAAGATAGGGAAAATTGTAAACTGAATATCTTCTTGTTATATTTCTTAACAACCAAGTAATACATGTGAAATGGTACAAGTGGCACAATCCTAACCATCAATACTTCTATACTCTATACCATATTTTCTGTCTAATTATTCGTGTTCTTTCTGCGGGGAATTGATCAAGAAGTTAACTCTCCCCCGGCCAAAAATAAAGGTTTGTGTTTGACATATTGTTATAAACATTAATTTCTCTATTCTACGCCATGGGGATACTGGTTTCTTCAATCTAAATTTTTTTACAAATCTCAATCTTTTGGGTTGACAAACAATATACCTGCTGTATTGATTAGTACGTAAACAATTAAACACCTAAGTAATCTCGTCCCAAGTGTCAGTACTGCATGGCTTATTAGGTCTATAAATTGAAGTTTTTGGTATGTTGATAAATCAAACCCCTTAAGTCTACTCCTGGCAGCAAATACGTGAAAGTGAAGCTTTCAATGCTTACATGTTTGTTGCTTCTCTCTTGCTACCAATTGGCATTTCTCATAATGTCATGCAATGCCATTGCCACCAATTACCAAATGAAGAACCTCAACAAATTGATCAAGTCTCGCAAATCTTGAAATCCTCTTCATTCTAAATCGTGGGATCACTTGGATGTCGCACCAGACCACTTGTCTCCTGTTATGGCAGATCACAAGAAGGGTTGATGGAAGCTGATAGGATTGATGCCTTGTCACTTGCCAGGACAATAAGGTGTAAATTTTTTTAAATGCAGGCTATGTTGTTGTAGACTGTGTAAACATCGAAATTTCGGTGAGTAAATGTTCACCAACATATTAGAATCTTGACATGCTAGAGGAATTTCGTGTATACAGACTCTATAGCTGGGAGAGAATTGTTCTACTATTTTGTAAAGTCACCACAAAATTCTTCAAACAATCCTCTAGTGGTGTCATTACATGGAGGTAAATATTACTAAACTTATAGCAGTAAAATTATCATTGAATAATGAGTCTCATGTCAGAAACATGACTGAATGACGTATAATTTTATTGAATGGTTCAACTTCTAATTGGAACTGAGATGTTTTTTATACAATCCAAAACTTATACATTGGATTGCACATGTGGTAAAATATCAGACAGTGTCGGTGCGGTTAGTAATCAACTATTGGCCGGTATCCGAAATCTTGACAATTACTCCTCTATCTTCTGCAACAAGTAATTTCAAATGTAAATAGGGTAAAGTAATATCGTTGTCGACGTCACAGGACCAGCAGGATGCTCACTTTTTGGATCAGGAGCCTTGGAAGAACTAGGACTATTCAGAGTTAGCAGTGACAAGAAGACACTAATCTCTAATGACTACGCTTGGAACAACGATATTGACTACATATATGTGGCATTTTAATTAATGAGTTATCTTCTTTCTTAATTAATTAATGTAAAACGTTTTAAGTCGATATTTAGGAGAAAAAAATTTGTGGGGCTTAACGTGTCACTGGACAATGCCTAATGACACTGAAAATATATTATAAAGATTAGTAAAATGGTGTATTCAATCGGGAATTTGAGAGACTTTAGTGGAATTATAAATCCATGGATTTTTATGGAGTTTAATTGATTTAAGGGGGTGTATTCAATCGGGAATTTGAGAGACTTTAGTGGAATTATAAATCCATGGATTTTTATGGAGTTTAATTGATTTATAGAGATTTCATATAAAATTTTGATTCAATTCCCTCGAAATCTCATGGGGAGAGGTGAAATTTGTGGATGCTTAAAATATACTACGAAATCTCTCAAATTCCCTCTAATTCCTCAACTTTTTCAAATTCTTTAAAATCAATTTCTAATTGAATACACCTGGAATGTTATAAACTTCTTTAAAATCATAATTGAATACACCCGGATTTATAAGGATTTTAATAAACTATCTTAAAATCCTGATCGAATACACCTTGAATCTCATATATCACTTAAAATCCTAATTGAATAGCCCTAGATTCCTTAAAAGAATTAAAATCCCTCAAAATCCCAATTGAATACACCCCCCTTATAGAGATTCCATATAAAATTTTGATTCAATTCCCTCGAAATCTCATAGGGAGATGTGAGATTTGTGGATACTTAAAATACATTACGAAATCTCTCAAATTCCCTCTGATTCCTCAACTTTTTCAAATTCTTTAAAATCAATTTCTAATTGAATACACCTAGAATGTTATAAACTTCTTTAAAATCCTAATTGAATACACCCGGATTTATAAGGATTTTAATAAACTATCTTAAAATCCTGATTGAATACACCTTAAATCTCAGAGAATCACTTAAAATCCTGATTGAATACCCCTAGATTCATTAAAAGAATTAAAATCCCTCAAAATCTCAATTGAATACACCCTAAGAATAAACTTCAATTACCCAACCGGAGCACTCCTCTACCTGAGAATTCACCCTTCCCTCGTCGGCGCCGATGTTGGTATCGTTTGACTAAACTTGAGGGAATAAACTTTATATTTTCCATTCTCATAGATTTTCTTATCATGGTTAGCCCAATTTTTTTGAAAGGAAAAATATTTAGTGTTTGCAGAAGATGGTTCATACTGAAAGAAAAAAAAAAAAAAAAAAAAAAAAAAAAAAAAAGAGGAAACAAAAAACAAAAGAAAATGATTCTGGGTTCAATCATATGTAATATTTTGCATGACCAAAGTCTATACAATTCCAATTAATCAATTGAGAGAAAATATGAAGTGACGGGATTTCAGTTCTTTGAAGACAATGGAGATTTACACATAAACTGGAGGAACGTTATGAACTGTAACAAGTATCCCTTGTCAGCATTTTGATTCTTAAAGAACATGATCAACTAAATAATTAGACTAAATTTATAAATTTTATCGTTGTCAACATGTAGTATTTGAAAGATATTAATTGTAAATCTCAACTCTATCTTGAGTGAGGCTCGTGCATTGATATATATAGGAATACAAACTATACAAATAGAACTAGGAGTACGATTACAAGTAGGACAAAAGCTAATCTACATCAAACTGTGCAGCAGGCGGTGAGGAATCTGAAGCCGTGTTGGACTGGGAGTCCTAGGGAGACTGGAATTCTATTAGTGCAACAGTCGTGGACTGAGTCGGTTTATCACTCCCCCGCAAACGGACAGGAAGGGGATGAACTGGAAGTTTGGAAATCAAGAACTCAAAACGAACAGCAGACAGTCCTTTGGTGAGAAGATCAGCAAGCTGATCCGTGGAGGAGACGTAGGCAACGAGGAGCTCCTGACGAGTGACCTTTTCCCGAACATAGTGATAGTCGACTTCGACATGCCGCATGCGCTGTTGGTGAACGGGATTAGAAGCTACGGACAGGGCACTGATGTTGTCGCACCAGATGCGTGGCGGAGCAAGAGGGAGATGAAGCTCCCGAAATAAGGTGCGATACCAAGAGAGGGCAGCGGCTGTGTAGGCAAGCTGACGATATTCAGCCTCTATACTTGAACGGGAAACGCCTCGTTGCTTCTTGGAGCTCCAGGAGATGAGGTTGGCACCAAGAAAAATACAATAACCACCTGTTGAACGACGGTCATCCGGATCACCAGCATAGTCCGCATCAGCATACGCAGTGAGGTGAAGGGAACTCGGCCGATAAACAATCCCATGGGTAGGAGTAGCTTTCAGGTAACGGAGTATGCGTTTGACCGCAAGCCAATGTGTCGTTGTGGGCTTATGCATAAACTGGCAAACCTGGTTAACGGCAAAGGCAATATCAGGACGAGTGAAGAGGAGATATTGCAAAGCACCCACAACGCTACGAAACTCGGTAATATCGGACAATGGCTCGCCATCAGAGAGACTAAGACGGCAGCCACTAAGAGCTGGGGTCGAAATGGGCTTGCATTCCAGCATTTTGGTGCGGGTAAGAAGATCAGTGATATACTTTGTCTGAGTAAGATGAAGACCAGTGGGAGTACGATGAACCTCCATACCTAAGAAATAATGAAGCGGTCCAAGGTCCTTCATAGAAAATAATGTGCCCAACTGACGAATCAAACGAGTGATGTGTTCCATGCTATTGCCAGTAATAAGAATGTTATCCACATAAATTAACAAGTAAATAACCACGGAACCATCAAAGAATGTAAACAACGACGAATCTGCGTGAGAAGAGACAAAACCCAAATTTTCCAAGTGAGTGGAAAAACAGTGAAACCATGCACGAGGAGCTTGTTTAAGACCGTATAAAGAACGCTG
Source organism: Cotoneaster glaucophyllus (assembly GCA_036320875.1). NCBI lineage: Eukaryota > Viridiplantae > Streptophyta > Magnoliopsida > Rosales > Rosaceae > Cotoneaster > Cotoneaster glaucophyllus. Next base: position 18,681,862 of record CM070072.1, read on the forward strand.
CAATTTGCACACATGAGATGGGCGTTGGGGATCAATGAACCCCGATGGTTGCCGCATATAGACCTCTTCACTCAAAGAACCGTGAAGGAACGCGTTTTGGACATCAAGTTGGCTAAGAGGCCAATTGAAATGAATAGCAATGGAAAGAATTAACCGAATAGTTGCATGATTGACAACGGGACTAAAGGTCTCACCGTAGTCCACTCCCTCTTGTTGATGAAACCCGTTTGCCACTAGGCGTGCTTTGTAACGTTCGATGGAGCCATCAGAGCATCGCTTGATTTTGTACACCCACTTATTAGGAAGAACGTTCATAGTGGGTTGAAACGAAACCAAAGTCCAAGTGCCATTATGTTGTAAAGCAGTGAATTCGTCAGCCATCGCCTTGCGCCATTTGGAATCCTTATGAGCCTGACTAAAACATGTAGGCTCAACCAAATCTTTAGTAAGAGCAATATAAGCATATTTAGGATTAGGTTTGGAAATACCACGTTTGCCACGAGTGACCATAGAATGGGACAAGGAACTTACCTCGGGAGTAGATGAAGCCAAAGGGGTTGGTGTGACGGGAGGAAGGGACCGGCTCAGGAGAAGAGCGGGAGGGTACGGTAGGGGGCGAAGGTGGAAGGATAGGAGGCTGGGAAGTTGTGGGACGTTGAGACCTGCGAGTGTAGACTTGAAGTGGGCGTTGGGGAGAAGGCGTAGGTGGGTGCGGGATAGGGAGGGTGGCAGTAGGAGGATGAGTGGATGGGCCAATCTCGAGAATAGGATCCACAGGCGAGGAGAGCGTTGAAGGCGAAGTAACAATGGATTCCTTATATGGAAAACGGTGCTCATCAAACACAACATGGCGAGAAAGAAAGACACGGCTTGTAGGGGGATCCAAACATCGATAACCTTGATGATTTAATGAATATCCTAAGAAAACACACTGTTTTGAACGAAATTGTAATTTGTTATTATTATAAGGACGCAAATAGGGATAACATGCACAACCAAAAACTTTGAAAAATAGATATTGAGGAGTTTTGTGAAACAATTTTTCATAAGGGGACATATGGTGTAAAAGACTAGTGGGCAAACGGTTAATGAGATAATTAGCAGTATGAAAAGCTTCAGCCCAATATGGAGTGGGCAAACCAGATTGGGCTAAAAGAGTAAGCCCAGTCTCTGCTAAATGACGATGTTTACGTTCGGCTAATCCGTTCTGTTCAGGGTGATGAGGACATGTAAGACGATGTAAAATACCATGAGCATTTAAAAACTTACGAAAGGCATGATTCACAAATTCCCCACCACCATCGGTTTGAAAAGCTTTGATAGTAACATTGAACATATTTTCAACCAAAGTTTTAAAAGTAAGAAACGTAGAAAAAACATCAGATTTGAAACGCAAAGGATAAAACCAAGTATAACGAGAAAAATCATCCACAAACACCACATAATATTTAAAACCAGAAACAGAGAAAGATGGTGAAGTCCAAACATCAGAATGAATTAATTCTAAAGGAGAAGAAGACACGGATGCAGACAAAGAAAAAGGTAATTTATGACTTTTTCCGAGGGGACAAAATTGACAAAAATTATTTTGAAACGAGCCTTGATTGGGCAATTTATTTGCAGAAATTAAGCGTTTTAAAATTAAAGAAGAAGGATGACCTAGCCTAGAGTGCCACAGAGTATCAGTGACATGTTCTCCTAATAAAGCAAAAACACCATTGGTTTGATGAGAAGGGCGACTCGAACATGGGTAGAGTCCATTGTTACTCCGGCCTTGTAAAAGGGTCCTCCCCGTCCGTGAATCCTGCACATGATAAAAACGGGGATGTAAAGTAAAGAAGCAGTTATTATCATCCGAAAAACGACTCAAAGAAATCACATTAGTTGAGGCTTGGGGACAGTAAAGGGTGTTAGACAAACGAAAAGAAGCATGTTTAGTTCGAAGGTACGAGTCACCAATTTTTGAGATATTCAAACCTGGACCACCCTGCACACCACGAATTTGATCGGCTCCATGGTACTCACGAGGATTGTGAAGTTGGCTGACATCATTGGTTATGTGGGAGTTTGCACCGGAGTTAAAAAGCCAGGACTGTGGAGCGGCAGAAGCAGGAGCAGAAGGTGCAGCGGCATAGGCTTGAAGACGAGAAGAGGGAACCCGACCTTCGTAGGACATATTGAGACGATTGAAGCAATCAATAGCCGAGTGCCCAAAGCGTTGACAAATTTGACATTGAATGCGCCCAGATGAGGAAAAAACAGGCAAGGAACCATGGGAGGAGCTGGAGCCAGGGGCCGGACCAAGAAGACCATTGTAGGAGGAGGATGACCCTCGGGAAGGAGCTGCAAAGTTGGATGTGGCAGGAGCAGCAGAACCGGAGTCATGAGTAGCCAAAGGAGGGCGGGAAAAGTGACCCCCACCGCTACGAGTGACGCTGCCACCACGCACACCACGAAAAAAGTTACCACGGCCACGGAAACCACCGCGACCGCCACGGACAGCAGCAAACGCAGAGGTGCCGCTATCAGATGGAAGAGAAAAGGCAGTGTAGCGTTGCTCGGCACTCAGTAATAAAGCTTCCAAGGAATTGTATGTGATGCGAGTGTCACGAGCTTGTGCGGAAGAAACAGTGGTCTCATACTGTGGACCTACTTTACTCATAATAATAGCGACTAAGTCAGATTCAGAGACGGGGGCGCCAGAAAGAGCAAGGTTGTCGGCGATGGCGTTGACTTTGTCGAGATAGTCAGCGATAGACATATTACCACGAGAAGTGTTCATCAATTCTGTACGCATTTGAATAAGACGATTTTGAGACGTAGAGGCATACCATTCTTGAAGAGACGACCAGGCAGAAGCCGAATCAGTTTTGTTGACGATCGTAGCAAGAACCTTGGGAGTAAGGGAACTCATAAGCCAAGAGAGGATCATCTGATCAGTCTGCATCCATTCAAGATATAATGGATTGACCTTGTCTGTGAGCTTACCATTGTCATCGAGAAGAAAAGCAGAAGGGCAGGGAGTTTCACCAGTAACATAAGACAGTAAGTTGCGGCTGCGCAGCAAGGGAAGAAACTGAGCACGCCAGAGAGGGTAGTTGTTGCGGTCGAGCTTGATGGTGAGAAAACTCGTGACAGAGGGAGCAGCAGCAGCAGTAGAAGAAGAGGCCATAACTGTAAAAGATTGGAGGGGAAGAAAGAAAAAGAAAAGAAAAAAAAAATTATAATATGAACCTTTGTCGTGAGACTTAGGCTCTTGATACCATGAAAGATATTAATTGTAAATCTCAACTCTATCTTGAGTGAGGCTCGTGCATTGATATATATAGGAATACAAACTATACAAATAGAACTAGGAGTACGATTACAAGTAGGACAAAAGCTAATCTACATCAAACTGTGCAGCAGGCGGTGAGGAATCTGAAGCCGTGTTGGACTGGGAGTCCTAGGGAGACTGGAATTCTATTGGTGCAACAGTCGTGGACTGAGTCGGTTTATCAGTATTAATATACAAATAAAGGATGCAAGAATTACTTGCAGAATTAACCATGAGCTCCAGGCAACAAATGCAAACTCTAATGAACAGATTGTAAGGTTGTTGTGGCCATACCTTTGCAGTGATCTTCTCTTCTCTAGGACTCAGAATGGTTTCACTCTCGATAGGCCTGGTGCATATAAACCTAGTGTCTGAGAAGAGAGACCATACTGCAGTTTTATTTACGTGGGATCACAACTGCTCCACCTATCATGGTAGTAGTTGTGTTTGCAGTTTTAAGAGTTTGTAATCAACTCTTATTCACCAATGAAAGAAAAACCATCTTTAACAAACTAGTTGCAAAAAGTAAATTCCGTCTTATAGAAGGTACATAAAGCACATTGTTCAACACTAAAACAAAACCAGAAGAAAGCTTTAACATGACTTGACCAACGAATTTTACATTAACTTTATTTCCATTTCCAACATAAACATTGTAATGCTCCTTACTTTGGTCCTTCTGGTTTTGAAATCCCCGCAGTGAATTAGTTATATGCACAGAATCGCCAGTGTCAAACCACCATGAATGTTGAGGAATAAAAACCATGTTTGAATCTACTTAACAAAAACATTTATAATATCAATACCTTTCTTAACAAGCCAAGCTTTAAAACCAGCACACTCCTTTCTCAAGTGCTCAGTTGAACCACAGTAATAGCATTTTTTGAAATTGACTTTGTTAAGTCTAAGACCAGTGCTCGAGGAGGCGATCCCTCTTAGGAGGTATCACACAATTAAAGGCATGTTTCATAGTGCCAAAATAGGAAGAACCTGGTTTACTTGCAGTCTTGCCAAACTTATTATTTCCAGGCTTTTTGACACATACATTTTGCCTTTTCCTTTCCCAGCTTGCACCAGATTCACCATCTCATTCTTACTCTTCTTCATTCGTTCTTCCTCTTGACAGCAAATGGAAATCAACTCATTGATATCCCATGTCTCTTTCTGAGTATTGTAGCTCACTTTGATCTGTTCATATGCATTTGGCAGAGAATACAAGGCCAAATGAACAAGGAATTGATCTGCAATAGCTACATCCATTGCATTAAGCTTGTTAGACAAATTGACAAGCTTAAGCAAGTGCTCTCGAACACTCCCAATACCATCAAATTTGGCACTGATTAAATCTGAAAGGTACACTCCAGTCTCAGCCTTATCAGACCTTTTGTATTTTTCTTCAATCTTGGCCATGTACTGCTGTGCAAAGTCACACTTTTGAATGCCACCCCTGATGTGTTCCTCCATCGAATTTTGCATGATCAACAAAGACATCTAATTAGCCCTCTCCCATTTGGCAAATGTTTTTTTCTTTGCAGTTGTGCTTGTCTCAGTTAAAGCAGTTGGTTGAGCCTGAGTGAATGCAATGCTGAATTCCAACATACAGGATGCATTTCAATTTGCTGCTTCCATGTCTTAAAATTATTCCCATTCAACTTCTCAATGTTCATGAGATTGAGCATGTTGAAACCTGCAATCAAAATCTGAAATTGTTCTAGAACTAAAAGATAGCTCAAATTTTTCGACATATAAGAAAACAATGAAAACTCCAGTCTGGACTTTCAACTGAGCACAGGTTACTAATAAAATCATAAATAGAGTACACCACAAATAAGCACGAAATTTTCCATGTATAAGTAGACATTTATATGAACAACATATCCAAATTTCAAGTCATTCTGAGGTCATTTAATCATTCGTTTGTTAAACTTTATTGAAACGATGAAAACTGCCAGACTAGACTTTCAACTGAGCACGGGTTACTAATAAAATCCCTATAAATAAAATACATAACCCAAAACCACGAAATTTTTCAGTCTAAAAATATACATATGTATGAAGGACATATTCAAATTTCAAGTCATTTGGTGGTCAGTAGATCATTCGTTTAGTAAACTCAATTGAAACAATGAAAACTGCCAGACTAGACTTTCAACTGAGCGCGGGTTACTAATAAAACCCTAATAAATAAAATACACAATAAAATAAAACACGAAATTTTGCTGTCTAAAAATAGACCTATATATGAAGAACATATGCAAATTTCAAGTCATTTTGTGGTTAATAGCTCTGTCATTTGTTAATTTCAAAATACGTATTCCAACGGAAAAATTCTGTGCATCTATGTCAACTTGATAAAACCACCAAAAATTCAATTCTTCATGTATTTTCGTAATTTTGGTGTAAGAAGTCTACTTCAACGAGCTTTCTGGTTTCTAAAGGGGCTTTCCCTGATTGAAAGGGTTGAAGGAAGTCTAGGGGAAAACTCTAAGTTGCAGAAAGATGGTTATGTGTTTCTCTCCCTAATGTTTGGATTCTCCTTCCTATGCTATGTTCTCTAATGGCTTATGATACGTGAATGATTCCTTTCTAGGGTTACTACAGAATTTCTAATTGTTGCTTGGCCTTTTCTCCCTTTTCTCCCTAGTTCTTTTACCACTTTTGTTTTGGTGCAAGGTACTACCTCGTGAAACCGGCATCACTCATTCTTCCAAAGGTGCAGCATTCCCGGGTCGGTCTTCGATAGGCGTTACTATAAGTAACGCGTCTTCTGGCTTTCAGGTTTTGATCTTCTACGTGAGCTAGGAAAGGAAAGTCAGCATCTCTCTTCATTAAATACATGTCATCTTGGGCTTTCACGTGACTTTAAGGGTTAGGATTTGGTTCATTCCTAACTAAGTTGGTCAGCTTGCTAGGGAAATGAGGAAACTATGCTGGTTCTCTCAAACTTACCTACGTGGAATAAAAAGGTTATTGGCTTGGATTTTTAGGCTCCCAAACAACCCAAAATCTTCCACAATCTTGACTACCCAATGAACTTCCGTAACCATGCACACCACAATTCACTCGACAAGCCTCGAACATGACTTGGGCCTATCTTAGCATGAATAGTGATTAACATGATAAAGCTTGGTGTGACGAATATACATGAGTTTGCACAAGCGTGGCTTGATTAACGTAGCATGGCATAATTATGAACATAACTCCTCCTCGATTCTGCACTTTTGCATGTATTTGGGCTCGACTTGAGGCTTGTATAACAATTGGACTCTAAGACTTGAATGGGCTTGTATGTGACATTTTTGGGCCTTAACATTAATATTTTAATCTTAGAACGATGACATATAAACCTTTTCGCTCATCTATATTACAACACATAAGATAATAGAACCAATTGACTATGTAACGGCCACACTAAAAATTTATCCTTACATTGCCTGTTTTAATAATAGAAATATCCAAACTTGCTAAACTAATTATCCAATCAAGGGACTGGAATCTGCGGCATTCAAAGCACAAGTACCCTTGTTCTAGGAAATTTTAATAATTGGACACGAAAATCGTAGCTTGGAATTTTTAGATGCGGCATATTAATTAATATGAATTAAAAATGAATGAACAACTGTGTTCTCATTTAGCACAAACAAATAAGAATCTAACTAGCGAGTGAATTTGGAGGTGAGAGGGTGCGTAGTACCGATACATGATATAACAAATTAAATCCATTTATCTTACAACATATAAATTAGTAATACTATCATGCAATGGCGAAATCAGGATTTTATAATAATATGATCATAATAAATAAGCTTTCAATAAGAACAAAAAAAAAAAAAAAAAACTAATTGAATGAATTAACCTTATAAGTATAAATACGTGGTCAGTGACTATAAATCTTAGAAGACGGAGAAGATAGCCTTACTAGAAGCCTAGAAGAATTTCACAAGGCTAACACTATAGAATTTACATTACCTATGTCCAATTACCAGTTCAATTCAATAAATTGAAAAGAACACTAAAACTTCATCGTTAATGGAGAAACAATGTATGGTTTTATAAATTGTCATGAAAGTACCAAGCCACAAACGCATTTTTTATAAGAAGATAGTTGCCTAAAACTATTTATAAGAGACGCAATTAAAATACAAATTCTGAAATATTATATCAATGGGCAAGTGATAGATGAACCATTGTAGTGCACAAAGTGACCAAACAAATACCAAACCCACATGAAACAAATGCCAACCCACATGAATGAGAAAGTAAAATTTGTAAGTCCAGTCCAAATGAAAATTGATAAAGCCGAAAATTTCAATTGGATGATCTCAAATATATGCAAAACTATCTGCCACCGCTCCAACTACACCATCAAATTAGGTACTATTTGCATTGGTTAAGGGGTCAAGAAAAAAAAAATACAAAAGAAAAAACACTAGGTTATTGGGGTCGTGAACACCCATTGCCCCAGTGTAGCCCCGCTACTACCATCACGTGACAACGTTGAGTACTATGCCACACAATGACTCTTAAACTCCCTTTTTTCTCTAATTCTAAGCTAGATGCATATGGTTTCGATCCGCATATATATGCCCGAAGAAAAAGCTTTCTTGAATATTTTGATAATGATAGGATGACCACAGGTCATGGTCTGCTGTATGTAGTCCCAAAGCTAAAGCCTTAGTATTCTCCTCCCAAACTTTCAGTTCTTGACTTCAAGCAACAAAAATACGGGAGATCATGAATCTTTCACTGCTTACATGTTTGCTTCTCCTCTCCAGCTACCAGTTAACCTTTCTCATCATATCATGCAACGCCAACCAAATTGACAACCTCAACAAGTTGATTAAGTCTCGCAAATCTGCGAATCCTCCTCGGGCAGACTTATGGGATGGCTCAAATGTTGGAGATGACCAATTTTCACCAGTTTTTGTTGGACTCCAAGATGGGTTGAAGGAAGCTGATAAGATTGGTTCTTTGCCAGGACAACCTCAAGGCGTAAACTTTGACCAATATGCAGGGTATGTTACTGTGGATCAGAAAGCCGGGAGAGCATTGTTCTACTACTTTGTAGAGTCGCCCCAGGATTCATCAACTAAACCTTTGGTGCTATGGTTAAATGGAGGTAAATATTGCTTAGAAGTTTTACTATACAATTATTCTATTCTTGAAGTGTTAGAGAATAGGATCTCACATCAGTCATAAAACAATTAATATGCAATTAATATGTGAGAGTTTCCACCCTAATATCACTGACACTTTTTGCAATAAAACTCAACACCTTGTAATAGGTGGTTAAGCTAGAATATATATGTGACAGTTGGTGGTGGATTGTGCTTGGGCTTATAAAGGTTATCATTAAGTTTCTTACCTTCTTAATTTAAAGTGACATGAGTCTACAACTTAAACAGATTCAGCTGAAGTCTAATAAAAGATGTATGTATTACCATATTGTATCAGTTTCTATGGCACTTGTAACTTGTAAGACATCATTCCAGTAAAAAAAAACTACGAACGACCATATGTCACATATCTGAAATCACGGCGAAAATCTCCTATAGGTATATATAATGCCAACTTCAGCGAATATATTATTAGGCTATACATGAAATTTTTATTTAAACATTTATTCGTAACAAACTATAGACCCACTCTTTTTGTTTTTTGGTCAAAAATTATATAACCACTCGGAGTAAGTTTTATTTAATTTCAATAAGAAAACAACAAATCCATGGATAACATGATAACATCACCATTTGTGACAGCAGTCTTATTTTAAGGGAAAAGAACATTCGAAAACAGCTAGAACCACTCTAATAATGGACTTAAGACGATATCGATCGGTTTGTTGTTTAGCTCTATATCATCATAAAATTTGATGTAAGCAACCACGATATATACAACTAGTGCTTAAAGTCAAAAAAAATGATATGCATATGTGGGGTTTACATCCCATTCATTTCCTGGCCAACCAAGTAGCTAGCTAGGTGGATAACACTAGCTTGCAAGAATTTCAACTAATCTTGTGCTCTTGAACACCAACTGTCCCTGTATGTAGGTAGTGTGATTTCCAATACACATAAATGTAACACGTATTGAGTGGTATAATTCTTGAGGAAATCATGAGGGTATCATCTTTTCTATGGTACTTCGGAGTACCGGATATTTCTAACTTTTTAATCATTAGATCTTTGATTAAAAGTATAAAACTAAAATCTAACAGTTAAAAATTTCAATGTATTTGATATTCTAGAGCACTATTAAATAGTTTACTCGTGAAAAGAGTTAAGGTCCACCACTAAATGAAGATACTTTATGTCCACTATGCTAGAAGATTCTATAGTTTTGAAAGTAACTGTCACCAGGTTGTTTGAATGGTTTTGAGCCATGTAAAGTGTTGTATATTCTCATTCCCACTTTGTAGTGGGCATACCATTTCCTCTCTTCGTGAGAGGAAAACACATGCAAGACACGCACGAAAGTACTTATGGCAATTCACATTGTTCTTGCCACAACTCCTTGGGACGGGCTAATTTAGTATGAAGTTATGAAGTCTAATTACAGTTTAACCATGAACTTCTTGTTAACTCCCATTACATGGCACAAATCCCAAAATTTGGAAATTGTTTGGATTGTGACGTGAAGTTTACGTTATTCCTTGATTAATTTTATATACGTGGTATGATAACAAGCTAACAGAGCCAAAAGTTGCTCTTAAATACATTATTTGACACTGCGAATTCTACGGGCTGTGAAAACCAAGAAGAAAGCTTGCATGTCATACTAAAACGAATTTCATGCTACAACACTGCCACCTCCAACTGTTCACAGCTCTTAGATAGCTTAAAAATCAGAGCTAATTAACAAACTTGCTTTAGCTCCAAGTAGTCACTATAACCAGCACCCAGCTACACCGTCTTCTAACAACTTTTCTAAGAACTCAATGCTTTTTCTCAACCAATAAAAAAAAAAGAACTCAATGCTGACATGGCAATTTCTCATATGTCACACACACACAATATTTATGTTAATCCACGTAGGATTGACATATCGATTGAAGCCTCTATCTGCCTTCAAATTTTATTACAGGACAATCTACTTGAAATTTAACATTTCCTTTGGTGATGCACGACCTCAATGCTAACTTGTCATTTAATATCAGCCAACAGTTTCATGCTACACCGATGCCATGCACCTCCAATATTCTTTTGCATGATTTCTGTTGTGTACATGCAGGACCAGGATGCTCATCTTTTGGATATGGAGCCATGGAAGAACTTGGACCCTTCAGAGTCAACAATGATAGAAAGACACTATTCAGAAATGACTATGCTTGGAACAACGGTAATTACTAATTAATCAAGTAACTAAATAATGAGCACTACATGTCCATTCTCTCCCCAAATAGTTACAAAAATTCTGTCAACTTTAGCAAATTTTTTTTTTCATAGAACGTAACACTGGTACGGAAAATGAAAAGCTAAGATTGAAAATAGAAAATTTAACAATTGTAGAAATCAAACAATGATTAAAACACCCATAGTATTGAAGCAACACCCCAACTTTAGACTCATTATAATAATAAGCACCAAAAAAATGTGTGGCAGTGGGAAACGTGATCTTCTTGGAGTCACCAGCAGGAGTTGGGTTCTCATATTCAAACACAACATCCGACTATGGAGACGTGGGTGACAAGAGAACAGCAGAGGACTCCTACAAATTTCTTGTAAACTGGCTGGAGAGATTTCCCCAATATAAAACCAGAGACTTCTTCATCACCGGAGAGAGCTACGCCGGTCATTACGTGCCTCAACTTGCCTCCACCATTCTCTTAAACAACAAAGTCACAAATCAAACAAAAATCAATCTCAAAGGAATTGCAGTGAGTAATTATTCATTAATTCTACGTAGAGTTTATATAATAATATCTTGTTCTTTGAGTAATGTTTCGTGTGCCTGCCAAATCACCACATTGTGTTACCAATCCATTCAGTTTATGAAAAGTGTATATGTTTAATATCATATCATAACCTATGAAATATCAATTTCGTTGTTCATCCATGTCATAACACAAATTATTATCAGTATCACATGCTGATGTGATCGTCACACTAAAAATATCACGTATTATTCATACAGATTGGAAATGCTTGGATCGATGATAGTACTGGTGAACTGGGGATTTACGATTATGTGTGGACACATGCTATGAATTCCGACGAGACGAATGCAGGGATACACAAATATTGTGATTTTTCTTCGGGCAAGTCCTCCAGCGCATGTGAAAAATATCGAAGTCAAGTAGGGGAGGAGCTTGGGAATGTTGATATTTACAACATTTATGGTCCTCTTTGCAAAACATCAGAACCCACAAAATCTCTCTCAAAATCTTCTGTAAGTCTATCTGTAGCTAGAGCTTAATATTAAAGGAATGATATGCATTTGACTGAATTAAACCTTCAAATAATGATTAATTGGGATGGTATGTTATATATCCTGATACAGATTGATGATTTTGATCCATGCTCGGACAATTATGTGGAAACCTATCTAAATCTTAAGGAGGTTCAAGCGGCTCTTCACGTAAAACCTACAGAGTGGTCAGCTTGCGGGTATATATATTTTCGGACAAACTTTCTTTATTGCTTAATTGTACATGAATTATGTAGTATAACAAGGAACGTTTTTAGGTGTTATTGACATCCTAAAAATATCATTCTACATATATGTACATAAAAGAGTGCATGATGACTTTAGTGATGATGCTTAATTTGCTAAAATGCTTCATAAATTGGTAATGAAAAAAAAATGAAGGGAGCACGTAGGGGTTGGGGGCTAGGGAATACCTCGGCCCTGAGTTGCTTTGCCACTAATAAATTATGTTATATTGGTTAGACTTTTTTTTTTTTTTTTTTTTGAAGATATTATTAGACGGTTTGACAAGAGAAACGTGTTTTATATAACTAACTCTCATTTTTTATCGTTGCCTCTAGTGGAGTTGGATGGACGGACAGCCCAACCACCATTCTACCCACCATAAAGCAGCTTATAGCAAGCGGGATAAGTTTATGGATATACAGGTGAAACCCTTGAATTGATGTAAGATAGTGTAGTGATCCCAATGTCCCCTTCCTCTTCAGAAGATTAATTTTCATTAAACAATTGATTAAGGATAATTAATTATATCAGCATGTTACATAGATATAAACTTATGCCTACGTACTGCAATTACATTTTTACTAATCTATATATAGCAGCTGAGATTTCATGTTAAATGCAACCTGCAGTGGAGATAGTGATGGGAGAGTACCAGTCACATCTTCTAGATACGCCATAAAGACTTTAAAATTGCCTCTACAAGCTCCATGGCGAGCCTGGTATTCAAATGGACAGGTACTTAACATCCACATCCTTGTGAATACATATTACCACAATCATTCGGAAATAAATAAATAATTGGGAGCTGGATGTTATTAGTGAATAAAGTTGAAGTTTCATCGTAAAACTAAATGATAATGTGGAAAGTAGTTCAACTTACTTTTAAGCTCATGCAAGGTCGCTCTTCCCATTAATGTGAGATTCATTCTCAATACACTCTCCCATGTGTGGGGAATTTTAAAGCCAAACATTTAGACAACACAAACGGGGTGACGTGGAGCACGTGGGCCATTAGGCTTTATACGTAGGACAACCTGCTCTGATACTGTAAAGAAAATTGGGGTATCACCATAAAAACAATTGACAATATAAAAAGGAGCATATTACTTATAAGCTCATGTAAGATCCTCATCTTATCAATGTACAATTCACTGTATTAGTCCACATCTATAATATGGGTAGATGATGAGTTTGTTTATATTTTAGAATATATTTAGTATTAACAGATAAAACATGTGTTGTAACGTGTAGATATGGTACAAAAGCGTAACCCCGTACATTAATTATACATGTTAATGCAAGATGGGAAGACACATTTTCCTTAATTATGGTGTAATTGGCTGGCAGGTTGGAGGATATGTGGCTGGGTACAAAGGGTTGACATTTACCACAATAAGAGGAGCAGGTCATATGGTTCCCAGCTATCAACCGCAGCGATCACTTACCTTCATCTCATCTTTTCTTCAGGGGAAACTTTTACCTTCCTCCTAATTAATCATATCAATTTCCCAACCGCACTACAGCTATTGATTAATCCTACGTTAATTATCTGAATATCCAGATATATACAATCTAAAATTCAAAAAGTATTATGATTTGTAACCATATATATTTTGGTTTAATAATTAAGACAATGACCAAGGTGATCGTGTAATATCATCTATTGGGTTTTTTGTTGTTTGAAATTTTGGTTGGATGAAAATGTTTCGTATATTATCAATTTTTCTGTTACAAGCTTATGAATAAGAGGAGTTTAAAAGTACAAAAAAATTAGAGAAAATACATAAAACTAGCACGCGTGCAAAATTGTTTTCGTCATTTGTTAAATTTCTATTTTACTAGATGGTGCTACATAAGTCAAAGAAAAAAATTAGTATTCGGTCCCTAGTTACTAATGTTCATTAATCGAAACCTTATTAGTTTTCAAATTTTGATCCAAGTCCCTAACATTAATGTAATAATGAATTTATATGTCAGTTACATAATTTTTTAAAATAAAAATTAATAATTGATTTAGGATTTTAATACTCACCTTTATTAAACTCCTAACTAATTTTCAATTCAAAAAATTTCCAAAATAAATAAAAAATTAGAATAAGTTTGTACCCATTAGCTTTTTATAAAATGTTTTCAATTTTTTAATCTTATATGCACCCATTCATGTACTTTTTTTCAAATTTTTAATCTTAAAATGTACCCATTCTTAAATATACCAATTTGTTATATGTCAAATGTACCATTTTTTTTATATATAATCTATTCTATTTTTTTCTAATCCATTTTTAACCTTATATGGGTACATTCTTTTCTTTTGATTTGAGAATGTATCCATATCAAGTTTAATCGATGAAATTTATTAATGTTATTAAGCCCAATATCTATTATTTTTTTGTGTGGTTTTGAAGAATGTACCCATGTTTTGGTACAATAATTTTTTTTTTAAATTTTGCTGAATGTACCCATGTTTACACACACACACACACACACACACACACAGAGTAGTATAATTTATATTTTAATATTGTTAATCCCACAAACTATGCGTTTTTATTTAAAATCTTATTAATATAAACAACTATAAATTTCAACTTTTAATTTAAAAAATATAGTAACATACGTAGAAATAAATTATCACATTAATTTCAAGGACTTCGATCAAAAATTGAAAACCAACAAAGTTTTAGTAAAAAAATATTGATATCTAGGGACCGCGTCCAAAGTCTATCTAAATCAAATTTATGTACTAAATGTGTGCACCAAATGATATGGCACTTCAAATTCATATATAGTGTTTTTTATTATAACTATTAATCAAATTCCAATTTGAATCAATGTACAAATTTGATTGGTAGCACATCATTTGGCGCAAAAAAATTAGTGTGTCTAGCATTATAATTTAGGCTCTTTTTATTCAAGCACTCGAAATGTACGTTCGTTGGATGCATAAATGCACTCGTCAATTATTCACAAATTCTACTGATTTTATACATTAATACTTCATAATAGCTAGCAATAAATCTACTCGTCAAAATTCTCATATTCTTTTCATCAGTAAATGTACTCGTTAAGTTTCAACTCAACCCACAATATAAATATTAAAAATTGTGAATTCCAATTGGTACTTTGGTATCCTTGAACTGATCATTGGTCAAGATGAAGCTTTCACTACTTGCATGTAATTTGCTGCTCCTCTCCAGCTACCAATTCGCCTTTTTGATCATATCATGCAGTGCTAATCACCAAATTAACAACCCCAAAAACTCAATTAATTCTCGAAGATCTGCGAATCCTCCTCGTTCCGAATCGTGGGTTCGATTAGATGAGTCTTCTTGTTCTCCAGTTTAAACCAGACCTCAGCATGGATTGTAGAAAGCTAATAAAATTAGAGCCTTGGCAGGACAACCTCAAGGAGTAAATTTCAGCACAAAAACTTTCTTAGGAGCGACACAAATTTCAGCACTTACAAGTTCATCTACTCAATGTCCATAAAACAGCAGAATTCATTAGTGAAAAACACGAACAATCAAAAGAACTCTCGAAAATGAACTTTGATTATAAGAATAAAATGTACAAAGAATTATAATCGAGTTTACATATGTTGGACTGCAGTCAAAGAAGCGGCAAAACTGATGTTGCATAGCGTAATTGAGTAAACGAAGTTTACACATACAAGAGTAAGTTTTCTTTCCACATATGATCCAATCGCCTATTCACGGGCCAGAAAGAAGCTTTGCCTAATGAATATGATCCCCTCGGGGTGTTGAATATCTTGACATCTTCCATTCCTGCTCTTTGCAAATATTACATCATCGTTTTGCAGCTAGTTTATGCGGAAACTAGGGAATTCAACTTTCCATTGTGAGTTCTTGCTGCCTCAATTTCTGCTCCGGCTATCTCCTGGTCAGCCTGCCTGGGCCTGGGAGAGAATTGAAGACACGAGGCTTATTTAATCTATACAACCACAGGAAAAAAGAGGATGCAAGTTACTAAACCGTAGCGCAGGAGGAAAATTCTACCTTCAAAAACAGACCGCCCACAAATTTACAAACGTACATTTGCTTGCAACGCTTCAAGTATGCTACCCACCCACCTGTTGTCCAAACGAAAAGGTTAAGAAAGAAAAAGGAAAAATAAAGTATATAAGAAGGCATCTCATAGTAGCCTACTACAACAATCATCAGGGGAAAATCCGAACAATGAAAACTATAGAGCATATTTGAATTCACCATCTCGTCATACCAGATGAAAAGGATATAATATACAGTAACGAAAAGTCAATATTACCCTTCAAGACCTGGGTTTGCTGGGTAGTAAACATTTGTGAGGCCTAATTTCTGAGCAGCCTTAGCGGTTGTCTCACCAATACAGGCAACTGAATTGCTCCATTGATCTGACTCTGGAATAAGACCGACCCAGGCACTGTTGGAGAAAACAGATAGTGAAAAACAAAATTAATGATTGGGACTAGAGTCCCTAGTGAAATACCTCTAAGTAGCTTCGGGAAAGAATCTACATGCCTCATAAGGCGAAAAAGCAACTGGTTACTTACCGAATAGCTGATGGAGAAGCAACTGCTATGACAGGGGCGGAGAGTGCCTGCTTTAAAACTGTTTGGTCGACATGATGAACAGGTCCCTAAAAGTAAGTATCCCAAGATCCCAAGAAACATATTAAGTTATGACTGAAATAAGTCATTAGCTATAACCAGTAATCCTATTCAATTAGTGCTAATATCACATTCAACTGTCAACCTGCAACTATAACAAAAAGGTTCAGACAAACATATCAAACTCCAAATGTCCAAATTAGACTAGAGCAAGGCAATGATTGAGAAGAGGAGCAGGGATGCCTATTGATCCTGAATGATGTGGTAAATTTACTAAATTTTATATTGGACAACTATAATTTGCAAAACCAAAGACTTGAAAAGAGAAATTATGTTTTATCGTATCCAACAGAAACACATAGAAAGGATGATCAATTGATGACAATAAGTATAGAAAAGAGAAGTGTAAATATCTTGTCATTAATCTATAAGAAATTTTTCATGGAACCATTAAATAAAAAGTAAAATTATAGATCACTTAAAAAAAAATTCATACAAAATTTCCATGGAACCAATATAAGGAAACCACACTTGCATGCCAAAGTTGAGTAAGCATACCGTTGTGTATGTATTTAGCCTTGTGACCTCAAACCCACGATTGGACAGGCCTTCCTCTGAAACAAATATAACAAGATGAAAAGGGTGAATCAAAGACAAGTGACAGCGCACATAATCTTATAAGCCGCTATCAGCACATACCAATCTCATTGCTGGCCTTTGCAGAAGCAGGATATAAAACGGTGCATTTTTCATCCCCATTCTTAGGAAGCTCCGAAGCCAAGACCTTGCCGGTTGCTGAGCGGCGATTATTAAACAAAAAAGGCCAATAATCAATCAAAATCAATAGTGGCATGGAGAGCATACCCAATATTGAGTCATAAATTAAACAAAAGAAAAGGATAATAAAATCAAGCTCAGGAATCTAGAAAACTTTTGCTTCACATTTAAAAACTTTTGTTCAGACATTCATTATTCAATGCCTCTCATTCTTCAATGCATCTATGTTTGGAGAGTTTTAAATTTAATCAGTATTCTCCAGTGCTTTCATAATGTTTTTAAGATGAAGTTCATCTTTCTGGGACCTTCACATTAATTGTAGGAAGCATAACAGGCAATAATATACTTTGTACGAAACTACATCGTTTCCTACACTAATTCATACGCACCTTTGGATGGCACAAAAGCAATGTTGAGGGATTGCTTCGATGACTGTACTACTTCCTCAAATATGCTTGCTGTACCAGCCCCCACGACCCCTACCGTAACATTTGGAGTTCCAGCAGCCCTAAAGGTCAATAACAAGACAGAGTCTAAAATTTAGACAAAATTAAATTACCAATTTGTATGAACAAGTTTTAAATAATGCAAAATGTGCCAAGGTTTTATTTATTGAGTTTTCTCCCTTACTTCCAGGCCTCTAAGAAGACTGAACCCGCTTCAGGGGACGTTATGACAATCCAATCAAATGTAGTATCTGCACCCAAAAAGGACCATTAAATGAAGAAAGTTGGTTAGAAAATAGTTGTACATTTGTTTAGACTACGCTAGGTGAGCATATAATCAAATTAAGAGAATCCGTCCACAAATTTTTTTCATACACACAGGAAATGACATAAACTTTAGGCTAAATAGCCAAAATGGTCCCTGAGATTGTCCACCATCCATCATTTTGGTCCTTCCGTTAAAAACTCTTTGGGCAATTTTTGTTAGTGTATAAGTGATGTGCTGAAATCACTCCCAAAGCTGTCCTCAGAAGTTCAAATCGATCCCTTGCCAAAGCTTTTGTGAATATATCTGCAAACCAAAGTGTTATAACTGCGATAAGTTTGGTCACATTGCAAGGGACTGCAATAACAAGAAACCAGTGCAACAGCTCAATTATGCAAATCAGGTAGAATCTACACCTACCATGTTTTATGCTAGTAATCATACTACTACTAGTGTAAAAGGCTGTGATTATGTATGGTATGTAGATAGTGGGTGTAGTAACCATATGACTGGAAGGGAGGATTTACTTGTTGATATTGATCCGAATATGACTGCAAAAGTTGAAATGGGTACTGGACAGCTTGTTGAAGTAACTGGTAAAGGAAGTCTTGTGGTTGAGACTAAAGTAGGCAAGAGATATATCAAGAAGGTTATGCTTGTACCTGGATTGCAAGAAAATCTGCTCAGTGTGGGTCAGATGATGGAGCACGGGTATTACTTGGTGTTTGGAGATTATAAAGTGGAGATCTATGATGACAGTTCATATTCCAACATGACTGCTAGAGTACCAATGAAGGGAAATCGAAGCTTTCCAATGAAATTGCAGTCTGGAATACACATTGCTTACAAGGCAGGTGTATGTACTTCTACTCCTATGTGGCACAGAAGATTGGGGCATCTAAACATGAGTAGTTTGAAGTTGATGCAGGAACAAGAAATGGTTGTAGGATTGCCAGAGATTAAAGTAGTTAAAGGAGTGTGTGAAGGCTGTGTGCTTGGTAAACAAGGTAGGGAGGCATTTCCAAGGGAAGCTACTTCTAGAGCATCAATTCCTCTAGAGCTTATACACAGTGACATCTGTGGACCAATGCAGACAACCACAAAAGCTGGAAATAGATACTTTCTCACTTTCATAGATGACTGCACCAGGATGTGTTGGGTGTATTTTCTAAGACATAAATCTGAAGCTCTCAGTGTGTTTAAAAGATTCAAAGCTACTGTAGAGTTACAGAGTGGATATACACTGAAGAAGTTTAGGAGTGATCGAGGAGGTGAATACACTTCAATGGAGTTTAACAAATTTATTGAAGATGTAGGCATGGAAAGACAGCTTACCACTCCATACACACCACAGCAAAATGGTGTGGCAGAGAGAAAGAACAGAACAATTGTTTAAATGGCTAAGTGCCTCATGTTGGAGAAGAAGATTCCCCTTGAGTTTTGGGCTGAGGCAGTCAATACTTCTGTATACATATTGAATCGATGTCCAACCAAAGCTTTAGATAAGAAAACACCTTTTGAAGCTTACAGTGGGAGAAAACCTGGAATTAAGCATCTAAAGGTGTTTGGTTCTCTGTGTTATGCTCATGTGCCAAGTCAACAGAGACAAAAATTTGATTTGGCAAGCAAGAGGTGTATCTTCTTAGGATATGGCAGTTGTGAAAAGGGCTATAGGCTCTATAACATTGAATCTGGGTAGGTGATTGTCTCCAGAGATGTTGTGTTTGATGAAGAGGCATGTTGGGATTGGAATGCACAGAAAGAAAGAAGTGTGAGTATTCAGGTTATTGAAATGTCAGAAGGAGAACAAAGGTGTGAAGGGAGTGTCTGTGATTCTGAAACACAGTGTGAAGCAACTGAAGAGAATGCTGTGCCAAGTTCAGATACTGCAATCTATGATCAAGAAAGAATAACAGGTCCACAGGATTTTGATCACACTCCTCTCAAGTACAAAAGTGTTGCAGAAATATATGAGAAGTGCAATCTGTGCATTATAGAACCAGAGTGTTTTGAAGAAGCTGCCAAGGATGAGTCATGGCAGAAAGCTATGGAAGATGAAGTTTCCATGATTGAGAAGAACAATACTTGGGATCTAGTTGATAGACCTTTTGATAAACCAGTCATTGGAGTCAAATGGGTCTATAAAACAAAGTTGAATCTGGATGGTTCTGTACAGAAAAACAAAGCAAGGTTAGTTGCAAAGGGATATTCCCAGAAGCCTGGAATCGATTTTAATGAAACCTTTGCACCAGTGGCAAGACTTGACACTGAGAACTTTGGTGGCCCTTGCTGCACAGAAAGGCCGGAAATTATTTCAGTTAGATGTAAAGTCTGCATTCCTGAATGGAGTGTTGAATGAAGAGGTGTATGTGGATCAACCATCTGGTTTTGTCATACAAGGTAAGGAAGACAAAGTCTACAGACTTAGGAAAGCCCTATATGGTCTGAAGCAAGCTCCGAGAGCCTGGTATGAAGAAATAAATTCCTATTTTGCAAAGGCTGGATTCCACAGAAGTCCGAGTGAAGCTACACTATACATTAAAACATCTCACAATGGCATTCTCATTGTGTCACTATATGTAGATGATATTATCTACACAGGTAGTTCAAATGAAATGATAGCTGAGTTCAAAAGTGAAATGATGAGACAATATGAGATGACAGATCTTGGATTACTTCATCACTTCCTTGGTCTTGGAGTACTGCAAACAGATAACTACATTTTCTTGCATCAAAAGAAATATGCAAGAACTCTACTTGAGAAGTTTGGACTTAAAGATTGTAAGCCTGTTGCAACACCATTGGCTGTGAATGAAAAGCTTTCAAAAGTAGATGGAAGTGATCTGGCAGATGAGACTTTATATAGACAAATGGTGGGTAGTTTGTTATATCTAACTGCAACAAGGCCAGACATCATGTTTGCAGCAAGCTTATTGGCTAGGTTTATGCACAATCCTACCAAGGAGCATATGGGGACAGCTAAGAGAGTCTTGAGATACATACAAGGCACTGTGAACTATGGGATTGTTTATGAAAAGGGAAAAGGAGCAGTATTGATTGGTTATTGTGATAGTGATTGGAGTGGAAGTGAAGATGATATGAGGAGTACATCTGGTTATGCATTTAATCTTGGTTCGGGTGTGTTTTCTTGGGCCTCAATCAAGCAAAGCAGTGTTGCTCTTTCAACTGCAGAGGCAGAATACATCAGTGCAGCAGAAGCTACTGCACAGGCCATCTGGCTAAGATTTGTACTCTCTGATTTTGGGGAAGAACAAGCAGAACCAACTCAGTTGTTGTGTGATAATACTTCAGCAATTGCCATATCAAAGAATCCAGTTCATCATCACAAAACCAGACATATTACTCGAAAGTTCCATTTTATCCGAGATGCACTTCAAGATGGTGAGATTGATCTGATATATTGCAAGACTGAAGAACAGGTTGCACATATATTCACAAAAGCTTTGGCAAGCGATCGATTTGAACTTCTGAGGACAGCTTTGGGAGTGATTTCAGCACATCACTTAGAAGGGAGTGTTAGTGTATAAGTGTATATGCTGATAATGTAATTAGAGTACAGATTAAATGTCAGCCCTTGGATCACAGTCTAAGTGTGCAGCTAAGATGTAATCTTAGAGTAAGAAATAGATTGAGTCATGTGTCATCACCTCATAGGGTAGATGAATTAAGGGTCAGATCTGAGTGATGTAAAGAAAGGAATATTTCTTTTATTCCTAAGAGATACTAAAGCACTGTGTGTGCGTGTGAATGATATGAGATAGTTCATTTTGCTTCTTTCTTCTTCGAGTTCTTGTTCTCTCTCTAACATACTCTTCTCTCTCAAGCTCCATTGTTCTGTTGATTGAAGTCTGATACCAGATAATAGTCTGTGTGTTAACAATTTTCAAAGCTTCGTAACTCAATCATTTCTTAACCAAATTCGACCCATAATATATCAAAATGAGGATAGGAAAGTGTAGAACAAGATTATGCCTATTTGTTAGCCCAATGGTTGCCAAAGATGACCGGAAAATAGCCTCAAAGGTGATTGGTCCACGGAAAAACTGAAAAACTCGCCGGAAACTGGGTAAACTTTAAACGTTTATAACTTCTTCAATACTCAACGAAATTGAGTGATTCAAAAACGAAAATTATAATTCTTTACGAGACGAAGAGAATGGTACCTTTTTCAACAGCTAACTCGCCGTGGTTTGGCCGGACCACTTTCGAGCCATTTTCCAGCCAAACCACGGTGAGGTAGCCGTCGAGAAAGGTACCATTCTCTTTGTCTCGTCGAGAAGTATGATTTTCGTTTTGAATCACTCGATTTTGTTGAGTATTGAAGAAGTTATGAACGTTTAAAGTTTACCCAGTTTCCGGCGAGTTTTCCAGTTTTCCCATGGACCAGTTACCTTTGAGTCTATTTTCCGGCTATCTCCCCCAACCATTGGGCTTCCAAATAGGCATAATCTTGTTCTACCAAATAGGCATAATCTTGTTCTACACTTTCCTATCTTCATTTTGATATATTATGGGTCGAATTTGGTAAAGAAACGATTGAGTTACGAAGCTTTGAAAATTGCCCAAAGAGTTTTTAACGAAAGGACCAAAATGATGGATGGTGGACAATCTCAAAGACCATTTCTATTGATTGTCATTCTCAGGGACCAAAGTGATGTGTTATGCAAATCTCAGAGACCATTTTGGCTATTTAGCCTAAACTTTATAAAAAGAAATTTGGATACCTGGAGCTGAAGTTTGAGGACCAAAGGACAAAATGGGGCTAACTAGAATGTGAGGCAGTCAACTTAGTTGCATTATCTGTGAAATTACTCAATGACATCAACAAATTGGAGAAGAAAGTTGAAGAATTTACCACTTAATACTGTAGAAAGCCTATCCAGATCTGGCCCCCGTGTATGCTGAATGAGCGGAAGCTCCAAACAGCTGATTCCCTGCTTGGCCTGCACTCAAAATTTTCAAAGATTCTATCACAACGCCACCAGAGC
This sequence comes from Cotoneaster glaucophyllus, assembly GCA_036320875.1. Taxonomy (NCBI): domain Eukaryota; kingdom Viridiplantae; phylum Streptophyta; class Magnoliopsida; order Rosales; family Rosaceae; genus Cotoneaster; species Cotoneaster glaucophyllus. The sequence goes on from CM070072.1 coordinate 18,704,933, forward strand.
GACCTATTCTACAAGTACATATAAATACACACATACAAACATAATCACATATAAACATCAGACATACACATGTATACACACACACACACACACATATACATATTGACTCATAAAGGCAATGATATCAGATTTGGTGTTTAGATGCCGAAAATGACTGATTATGTTATTGTCGAAAGTCAAGCACCGCTACTGACACTAATACTGATTATTATTTTCAAATGTGAACGCGTTGGAGAATATCAAAGAATTAAACTTTCGAAAAACGGTGGAAATGGAAAAAAATAAAAAATTGATGATTTACAAATGCTGAAGAACAAAATGCCGCAAACAGCCAATCACTTTCGCATTTCATCGAACACCTAGCTGGTAATCCAAAGCTAAACTGCAGCCCGAAAACAATTCCAAATTCTTTCACAATTTTGACAACAACCACTGAAACAGTAAATGCAGAGTAATTCACATTTCACGAGATCAAATTCGAAATGCAAGGAAGAGGGCGGCAACAGAGTACATTTACGAAATGCAGAACCCAGAAATCCAACGCAGCACAAACAGCTAAATTTCCAGTCTTTCAGCAAAATCACAGGAAAAAAATGGCAGATACAGAGGTAGAGAGAGAGGAAGAGAGAATTGCGTACCAGGGAGGCGATGAGCTTGCCGTTCTTGCCGCGCTCTCTGGTGACGACGACCTTCGGCTGCGCGTGTGAAATGGAGGTGGAAGTTGCGGAGGCTGCGTGGATCCTGGAAGCAACGACGAAGATTCGCCGGTGAAGTGGCGGACAAGAAGGTGAGTAAGAAACAGGAGGAGAGAGAGAGGAAAGAGAAAGGTGTGCCATTCGCGATATTCCTATCTTGGAGAGAGAAGATTGCACCTCGACAGCCCATTACCATATTAAGTAATAGAAGATCTTACATAATTAATTTTGTTTAATTATTCTTAATCTTCTGATAAGTCTGAGAGATTTTTCAGGTACACAATCCGGTACAACAATTGGAATAACACATTCGATGTGCTAGTCATTATGAGGTTTAGTCTACTTTTACACCTCTTTAGTATAAATAATATTGTCTGATAAAAAATATTAATTTGTTGCAAACTAAAATGAAATTCATTGAATTGTATTATGACATTTTGTGTTCCGTTTGTCGTATTCTCATCACACTTAAAAAATGCCTCTTGCTAACCGAAGGGCTGCCGGGGAGAATTCTCAATGTGTCTGCAACATGGGATAATATACGCATGTCATTATATAAGTGGTAAGATACTTGTGTTAAAAAATTAACAGTTTAAAAAAAAAAAAAAAAAATTCCACTATTTATATAATAACACATGATCAAGGTCTAAAATATCGATGATCTCGGAAATATCGGTAGTCCAAAAACACGGAAATTTCGATGGAAATATCGGGATATTATCGATATCGATAAAAATTGAATAAAAACCACGGAAATTGTAAGAAAAACTTGGAAATTCTTATTGAAACTTTGCAGGATGTTTATTTAGTCAATTATCTATTAGTTTATCACAAAAAATTGGAAGGAAATGCATTGCATGTTAGATTTAACTGATTTAAGTTGATTATATAGCGAGCTGGCAAACATTGTGAGTGTTGAAAATATGTAGTAATTAATGAAAGAAGTTTAAACACACCATAATCATTTATATATAATGAATTAGTACAATATTTTACACATTTACACATTGATATATCCTGTGCATGATATATCCTGTGCACATTTACACATTTACACATTTACACATTGCGAGTCATCCGATCCTCCCTAGCGGCAAGAAAATTTTCTTTGTAGTTAGAACACAAATGAATGATATATCCTGTGCATGGTCTAAAATATCCATAATATCCTGATATTTCCATCAAAATTTCCGTGTTTTTGGACTACCGATATTTCCGATATTATCGATATTTTAGACCTTGCTAAGTCACTCATGTATCTTACCATGCAATGTATAAATGATTATGGTGTGTTTAAACTTCTTTCATTAATTACTACATATTTTCTACACTCACAATGTTTGCCAGCTCGCTATATAATCAACTTAAATCAGTTAAATCTATCATGCAATGCATTTCCTTCCAATTTTTTATGATAAACTAATAGATAATTGACTAAATAAACATCCTGCAAAGTTTCAATAAAAATTTCCAAGTTTTTCTTACAATTTCCGTGGTTTTTATTCAATTTTTATCGATATCGATAATATCCCGATATTCCATCGAAATTTCCGTGTTTTTGAACTACCGATATTTCCGATATCATCGATATTTTAGATCTTGCTTTTAGGGCATACAAACGCAAAGGAAAAGTTGTATGTGGTAAGGTATTTAAACTTGGTGATAGTAGAGAAAATAATTTACATTCACACACATCTTTTGACGTTTAATAGTTAAACTTCACACATGGACGAACATGCTCTGATTCTATAAAAAAATTAAACTTCAAACCCTAAAATTAATTAAGCAAAATTTCCAAATTTTCGATGCGAGATAACACTAGAAATCCTCACGCCAAAAACCATTATGACAAATTGTGAGTATCATCACAATTATATTGACAAACCCAAGTTCAACAGCTCTTTGAGGTGATCAAAACAACATTTAGTCACATTTTACTGCAAGGATTAAGTAGAGATCTGCATAATTCATTTTTCAATTTGTGCTAAATTTTGGTTCCCCATGTGTCCTGAATGCCCAACCCAACTGAAGGGTGTTGTGCGCCCCAAGGTTCCAACACCTGCCACCTCAATTTATTATTGTGTGCTTTTTCACTACGCCTCATGGTACTTAGAATTGAGTCTGTTTATGGCTTGATTGTACGTCTACGTCGATGTGAGCAGTAAAATATAAAACTGGGTCCTGCACAATGATGATGATGATGATGGTTGTTGACAATTATTATTAACAGTAACACATGCTACGCATATATTGATGCAGTGCATGCATTGCATCACATATTATTCTAATTGAAAATGTTTCTCCAGAAAGCACTTCTGTGTCAAAAGTACTTTTATTGGATGCGCTTTACCATAAGCACATTGAAACGTTTAACAAAAACAAAGTGCATTCTAAAAAATTTCTGTTAAACTCTATAGAAACACTTTTGGTTATTTATAAAATATGTATTGGTTTGTCATGTTTGCTGCATGTAGTTCAGTGACAGATAATCCAACTCATAAAACTCATGTTGGAGGGAAAAAAATTGGGTCCTCCTATCTTCGCTTGCCATCAAGGAGAGAACGAGGGGAGTGTTTGTGGAAAAGATAGTGTGAGGCTCAAGTTAGTAAGTGCTTGAGATGATTGCAGTAAAATTTAGAGAGATTGTGTTGTTTTCCTCCCTTTGGAGGTGACTTAATTGAAGTCTTTGGGATCCAAGTTACCATTTCTCAAATTTTCCATAGCCCACAAGCTATTCCCGCTGGAATAAAAAGGATTTTTCTTTTTTTTTGGTTGAAAGAATCGATATTATCTACAATAAGGGGAGGGAATGGACTTAGCCTCATAATAAGCTAGCAATAATGTGGTTCAAATTTGCTTTTAGCGAGAATCGAACCTAAGACCTCTCACTTACCAGTGAAGAGGAATATCACTAGACCGTAGTACTGAGTGGCAAAAGGAAAGTATTTTAGGGATATGATTTAATTAGTGATTTTATATGATTCAATTAGGTTTGATATGATTTGATTTCGTCTAAGTTTCCTTGTCTTGTTGACAAAGAATTGTTTTGATTTATTTCCTAGTATTGCTCCCTTGTAATCTTATAAATACCTCCTTAGAGCAACTCCACCCATGGAGCCTTCCCCCTGGCAATCCACTATGCAATCCACCCTAATGAACAGTAACTGCCTTAAATGAATAGTAACTGCCATTAATGAACAATAATTGCCATTTGCATCTCCACCCATGGAGCCCTTCCCCCTGGCAATAGGCAATTAAAATATTAGTTTTTTTTGTTTGTTTAAATAATACAAAATAAAATTATTTGTAAATTCGGATAAGAATTTTTAAATCGTTCTCGTTGCGCCACATGTCATTTTATAAAAAAAAACAATTATTTAGCGAAGGATTTCGATAAGATTTTTATCCAATACGATCGTGCCACGTGTCGTTATCTTTTCAGAATCTTTGACGATAGATTTCGATCAGATTTTAACTCGTTCGAAATTGCGCCACGTGTCATTTATCCAAAAAGATAATTATTGGAGATCGATTTCGATAAGATTTTTATCCAATACGATCGTGCCACGTGTCGTTATCTTTTCAGAATCTTTGAGGATAGATTTCGATCAGATTTTTAACGAATGACGGCATGCCACGTGGCCCTATCTACAATCCAATCGTTTCTGAATCGTCTATATAATCCACCTTTCATCCTCACAAATCTCACACCAATTTTCTCAACATCTCTATCTCATTATTCATAGTTTCTTCTTCTTCCTCACCATCCATCCTTTTACAATGTCTTCTTCTTCATCAAGGATGATGTGGGAACTCGATCAGCAAGAGGAAGGATTGTTTAACCAATCTGAAGGAATGTTCAACCTTCGGATAGCCCAAAATGAGATGGAAGAGGATGAGGAGCGTACAAGGAGAGATGACGAAGCAAGAATGGCCAGAGCCTCACATTCCCGTTGAGTCAACCAAGCTTTTGCTCAGATATGCAGGCCCAGCCGTTCCGGAAACCTTGATAGAAGCAGGCAACGACGAGGTGAAGAGCTGTTGGACGATTACTTTGTCCATAACAATGCATTTCCTGGTACGTACTTCAGACGTCGTTTTAGAATGGAACGACATTTGTTCAACAGAATCATGACTGATGTTTGCAACCATGATTCTTACTTTGTTCAAAAGAAGGATTGTTGTGGTGCTATGGGTCTCCTGCCTGAGCAAAAAATCACTGCTGCATTGCGGATGCTTGCGTATGGAGCATCTGCAGACCAAGTGGATGAGATAGCGAGGATGGGGAAATCACCCATTCTTGAGGCCCTGATGAGGTTTTGCGGAGCAGTCGAATCTTTGTACACCGCAGAGTACCTCCGAAAACCTACTGACAAGGACTTGCAAAGGCTTCTGAAGAAGGGCGAGATGAGAGGTTTTCCTGGGATGATAGGAAGCATCGATTGTATGCACTGGACGTGGAAAAATTGTCCAAGTGCATGGCAGGGCGCATATGGGGACAGAAAATGAGCAAAATCTATCATTTTGGAGGCAGTGGCATCTTTTGATACATGGATATGGCACGCCTTTTTCGGGGTTCCGGGGGCTCAAAATGATCTAATCGTCCTTGCCCAATCCCCAGTGTTCAATGACGTCCTGCAAGGAAAGGCACCAAAAGTCACGTATGTCGTCAACGGACGTAGGTACGACGGGGCATACTACCTAGCTGATGGCATTTACCCACGGTGGGAAACATTTGTCAAAACAGTGCCACATCCGCGAAGTGCAAAGGAAAAACACTTTGCAAGCTGTCAAGAGGGGTGCAGGAAGGATGTGGAGCGTTGTTTTGGTATCCTCCAAGCTCGTTGGGCGATCGTCAGGGGTGCTGCCAGAATGTTCGATGTAGAGTCACTTCGATCCATCATGATGACGTGCATCATTCTTCACAACATGATTGTGGAAGGTGAGTTCGATTATGATGCGGTTGATGAATATGATCCAGAGCCAGACACGATGAACAATTCAAGAACACGGATATATTGTGCGCATGATGCCACCGAAGAACCTGTGCAACACGAGCCATTAGGGGATGGACGTTACAATGAAAGGGTCATTGCACGATATACTGCACTTCAAAGGACATCTATGCACAATGCTCGGCAAATTGACTTGATAGAGCACCAGTGGGCATTGAAACAAGCTGAAGATGCTTAAGTTTATTTAGTATGTTTGTTTGTATTTGGTGTGTTTATTTAATTTTATTTGGTATGTTTATGTAATTTTATTTGGTGTGTTTATGTAATTTCATTTGGTGTGTTTATGTAATTTCATTTGGTGTGTTTTTTAATTCCATTTGGTGTGTTTTTTAATTCCATTTGGTGTTTTTTTTTAATTCCATTTGGTGTGTTTTTTAATTCTATTATTAGTATAAATATATTACGAAATTAAATAAATGTACTCTCACTTTAAATAAAGTACTAACTTCAATAAATTTGAAACAACATAAATAATAAATTACAACCCAAAGTGATTGGAAAATTATGGGCTCCGATTACAAAAAGTACCCTATTCATCATCACTTAACCAATTTGTGGTGTTAGGATGATCTTGTCTTGTTGTGCTAGGACCATCTCCTCTTGATCTGGCTTCTCTTGCACGCCTCCTTTGCACCACATCCTTCTTCTCCGATCGCCAAAAATATTTAGAATCTGGAGACATCCCTTCTAAAGGCGTGTTCATAATGTCACGATCTCGTTGTGCCATTCTTTCTTCTCTAACCAACTCCCTTTCTTGCCTAAGTAGCTCTCTTTCCCTCTGTTCAGCTTGAAATGCTTGTTGAATAGCTGCAGCTTTTGCAGCATCTCTAGCCTTATCAGCCTCATATTTCGCCATTTCCCGTGCCAACGTCAATTCACCTTGACGAGCAAGTTCTTGCATGTACTTTCCATAATCATTCTTGGAAGCACTCCATTTCCTCTTTGAAGCCTTCTTACCTTGAGGCCTAATTGGATAACGGGTTGACCCCGACGCTTGTTCAGGAATCGGCGTTTCAGGAACTTCTTCTCCATCTTCTTCATCAACATGGGAGCCATGATCGGGTGTAGAGTGTAGAGGGGTGCTGTGTATAGGGGTGCTGTGTAGAGGGGTGCTGTTCATGTATACTTCTGGACCAACAGGCACAACTTTGAATTTAGGACAATCTTTAACAATATTCCAACATTCCCACCGGTTGAATGATTTTTGTTTTGCTTTGATTTTGGAAGCATACCATGCTTGTGCTTGAAGTTGCTACAAACGAATAATAATAATGAAATTATTAGGTAACAAATAAATAATACAAACAAATAATAATAATGAAATTATTAGGTAACAAATAAATAATACAAACAAATAATAATAATGAAATTAGGTCACAAATAATAATACAAACAAATGATTATAATATATTCTTACCTCATCCGCATAATTTTCCCCACTTCGAAGATTACTACTAGCTTGTGCCAAGGCGTCTCTCCACGTACTAAATGAATGGCTAAGTAATTTCCAACGACTGGCCACTGATTCTTTGGTTCTTGTCCCACCCATTTGCTCAAGAAATTTGGTATGTATGAAACTCCACATTTCTCGCAAATGCATCTCATTACCCGTAAGGGAATTATGAGTAACTTCAACCCAGCTAGTGCACAACGCAACATCTTCAAGAAGTGACCAATTCGTACCTGCATCAGTAGTCATTTTGTGGAAAAAAATTGGATTGAAACTTTGAGAGAAAGATATGAATTTGATTGAAAGTAGTTGAGAAAATATGAAATTGTGGTGTAAGGTAGATGGAGAAGAAGTGGTATTTATAGAAAAGTAAAAAGAATTTTTTACAAATTATTTCATAATTTTTACAATTTTTTTCTGATTTTTTGCATTTTTTTTTAAATTTTATTCAAATAATTAATCTCTGCCGTTGGATTTAAAAAAAATTGAATTCCAACACTCCAGATTGTGCCACGTGTCACAACGGTAACTTTTCTTAATTATTAACCTGTTTTTTTTTTTTTTTTAATTTCAAATCAGATTTTTTTTTTTGGGATCGGACGGTTGTTATTTAAAGGGGTTTTGATCGAACGGACCATGGGAAGCCACGTGGCTTCCCAACGGTCACTGACGACATCTGCTGCCGTGCCTGTTTTTTCTGAATTTTGGTCGAGCGACGCGCCCCCACTCGCGAGTGAGGGGCACGAGCCTGACACAAAAAAAATAAAAAAAATTAATGGCCTCGGGCCACAGGCCCGTCAATTCCCCACCCCCTCCCTGCTCGGGCTCCACACGGCTGGACCCTCCTCCACCGGCCCTCAGGCCCTTTGTTCTCCACTCTCCCCCGAGCAACAGCAACAGGTGGAGTTGCTCTTATTGAGAAGAATAAAGAATTGAAGTAGTATATTGAGAATTGTGGAATTGTAGAGAATTCTACATTTACCATAAACCCTTTATTTTCAACTATCCTATCATGGCAGGGTAGTGGAATACCGCAACAAGTTTAATTGAGGAGTAAGTGCTCATTTATAAGTGTGTTTAAAATTACTGAAAGCACTTTTTGGTAAAAAAAAAAAAAACTTTTGGAACGAATTGTTAGACAAAACGCAAGTAAATCCAAGAAAAGAACTTGTAGTATGGCAACAAAACATGCAACCTTAGACAAGCATGCTAAAAAATGCTTTCTCAAATTTGCCTTCCATTTGTGGCAAGGCCTTCTGCAGTACTTGTTCAGGCCTTCACCCTAAAATCGCGACTGCAGCCCGGTGTAGAACATAACACAAGTGCAACTTTGCACTAGCATGCCAAAGATTATCTCGCACATTTTCAATTCACGGAGGCCCTGTACTGATCGAATAATAGTTTCCCTAAAAATTACGTAAATCTAAAGAAATGATCAATGAAATCCTGGCATAACTACCTCAAGTTATCAAAATTCAATTCCACTCCAGAATTAGAGGGATTTATAAGAATTCTAGAGAACCGATCAAATTACAGATCCATTGAGTCTGATTTCTAAACTACTTATGCAGCTTACTCGGTTCCCTCGCTGTTGGTAGGTTGCTACCGTGCACAGGAGCTGCTGTCTCAGCTTACTTGTTGTTGGTGGGTGCCATACACCGGATAAGCTCCATATGCAGCCGAAGCTGCAGCATACATGCTAGGGTCATGATGTGGTGGTAGAGCATAGCCGTAACCTTCATAAACAGGTCCTCCGTAGTAGGCGGCACCTCCCCATTGGTTACCAAAATCCGATCTGAACTGCTGAAAATCAAAACCAAGGAAAACAAAAGATTCGTGATAAAAAAAATTAATGGCATGATAAAGGCATTACAATTGCATTTCGTCACACAATTTTGTTGTGGACTTGGGGAGGGGGTTTCCAAAAGAGAGAAATAATACCTGCTTATTTGCTGGATTGCGTCCCCATGAAAGTCGAACTGTTTGCTTGCCAATTACTGTGCCATTGAGTTTCGGCAATGCCTCTTCAGCATTATTTCTGTCACAAGAGGTCAAAAGGATCACGTCCCAACTTGTTGTCAAGTAAAAACTATACCACCACCAGTGTTGCAGACCAACATCATGACAAACAGTTTACCTGTTAGCAAATTGTACAAATCCACATCCTTTTCCAACTGGTATTTTAACAGAAACTATCTCGCCATACTGAGAGAAGGGCTGCCTGAGATCTTCATCAGTAACATTAGGATCAAGCCCCCCAACAAATATCTACAAATGACACATTCATCAGCGAAGGTTGTAGAGACTAGAGAGAAGCGCAGTCTCGATTGGTTAAAAAACCATGAAAGCTAGAAGACTCACTGTCGTGTTTGTAGAATCTCGATCAGATTGGAATCCCTGGGTTGGTGTACCATTTGAAACATAACCCCCTGCAGAAAGAACAAAATATAAGCATATAAAAGAGAACTAACATTAAAACCATGGTCATGCAGAGATTAGCCTCTTTCATAATCTGAAACCATCGTTCGAAAACGGTATCTAATTTGCTGGAGTATAGATCACAAAGGACAAGAAAATTACAAATAGCTTTTCAAAAGTAGCCAACAAAAGGAAGACGATTGATGATTACAACTATTCCAGAAAGAATTCATCAGTTTAATGTGCAATACGTGGGAAATAGGCTCCTACTTGCCAAAACGAACTTTAAACACCTTAAAGAAGCAGTGAATATTTCTAGCAATAAATTCAAATATGCCATGATGGAGGTAAAACTACAACATGACATCCATATAAATCCTTACTAATGCACGAAAGATTTGGAGGACCAAAACACAACTTCAAAGAGAGAGGCAAGTAGACGCAAATACCTTACTTACCAAAGAGAAGAACTAAACCCCTCCTTATCTAAAAGTAGAACTAAATACCTTGTGAAGAGTATTGTTGTTGATACCCAGATGATTTCCTAGGAGTTGCAGCACCGATGCGCATAGGCCTGCTGGAACAAAAGATACCATTCATTTCAGTCATAGCCTGTGACCTTTCATTCTCGTCCCCAAACCTCACAAAACCGTAGCCCTTTGAACGGCCAGTATTGGCATCAAGGACGACTTTTGCAGCCTTAACAGATGGATATTTACTAGAAAAAGTTTCGTGCAATAAACTATCTGTAACATCTGCAGCTAAATCTCCTACAAAAATGGAAAGATCAGGAGCATTATCTGAACGCTTATCACCCGTGCTAAATGTAGCCCAGTTCAGACGGAAGGGCTGTTCTGTGTTGGGCATTAGAATGCCAGCGTAGTTCTGTAGAACTTTCTCAGCTGTTGAATGTGAAAAGAATTCCACAAAGCCGTAGCCCTCGGATAAAAGAGTCTGCTTATTGCGAATAAGCTTGATGGAGGCAATCTGCAGGACATAAGACATACATGTTATCTAAAAGGGCAGTAATGATCACTGGAAATATAAGACAGTTTGTTCTCTGAAAACTCTACGGCTTCAAGGAAGAAAGAAAGTAAGAAACAAATGTACACAATCTTTCCTACCAGGCCAAAAAAATACCATAATTTTTAAATCTACCGTACGTCTGCCAGAGAATGCCTTATGAAGGCCGTATTCGATTAGAAAACAGAACAACATATATGTATGTACTCAGAATATATTCTTCATTTTTGTACTTTTTGGGTTTCCTTTTTAGTAATTGCCTCAAATATGTACTCAAAAGATGCTCCAATCACCAACAGTTGTACTTTTTATGAACTAGTACAACGACTTCCGGTACAAGTTTAGAATTGCCTCAAAATACCAAATGAGAAAAAAGCCCAGAAAAGTAGTGTTCTTCTTGCACATTCCCAAACAAAATTAGCCACCGAAAGGGAATAATCCCCTCTTTAGTTCATAACTAATTAGATTTAGCTTTTAACACTTTCAGGCCTTGTTTGGTACGCCGAACTACATTGTTTATGTTTGCCCTAATTTGTGCATTGGAGAATACTGGCTATATGAGTCACAAAAGTTACAGCATTTTTATCATGTATACCGAATGAGTTAAGAAAAATATTCTGACCCATAAAACTTAATACAGAATTATACGAAAATTAAATGAACAATTAAACCATGCAAAAAATCAACAAAACGCTTGCAACCCAATTAAGCAGAAACCTCAAAGCATCCAACTTCCAACCCAAATGTCAATTTTTTACAATAAATCAAAATAACATTTTCATCTTTAATATGAATAATCATGCTACCAGTAAAAAGAAAAAATCCATACAAATAGTGTACGTGAATATATACGAGGAGAGAGAAAAAGCAGTGAGAGAAGAGATTAATAGACCTCGCCGGTGGAAGCGAAGCAGGTGTGAAGGTAATTCTCGTCCATCCAATGGTGCAAATCACCGACCCAGATGGTCTTATTCTCGCCGCTGCCAGATCCCAACTGCTGCTGCTGGAGGTGTTGTGCGTGCTGCTGCTGCTGGTACTGGTGGTACGCCATGTAGTGCTGCGGCGGAGGCGGAGGAGTCGCGTAGTGCTGCGGCGGCATCATCTGGTGCTGCATTACCATCGCCGCCGTCGGGTACTGCATCGCCATCCACTGCTGCGGCGGCGGCGTCTGAGCTTGCGCCTGTTGCGGCCGTTGGTTATGGTTATTACTCTGTTGCTGCTGCTCCTGCTGTTGCACCGACGAATCAGAGCCGTTCGATTGCATCCTCACACCACAAAAACACACTCTTTGTTCTCTCTCCCTCCGCTAAAGGACGCAGTTTAATCCCAACTTAAGGAAGTTATGGATTCAACGAATCTGAGAAGTACTTCTGGGACTGGGAGTTCTAGAGAGAGAAAGAGAGAGTCCTTCCGAATCTGGAGGTTTTAGAGATAGAAAGCAAAAGGGAGCGGGGGAGGGGCTTGGGCTGCGGGGGCAAGGGGAGGATATATTTGTGCGGATGACGGGTTCATGGGTTGGCTTCGTAAAACGCGGTTGGTTTCTCCACCGTCGGATCAAACGGTGAGGTCGGTTGCTCACCGTTGGATCTCACACACCCAACTGATAAGCACTAGCACAGACTGTTTTGTTCCGCCGCCAGCTGCCCCTTGCCCTCGTTTTTTTTTTTCTTTTGTTATAATATTTTTTGGGGCATTGGATTTGCTTTTTACTGTTTTTGGATTCTGTTTTCAACGCAACCGTAAACGTCAAAATTTACAGCGTGACGTCACTCTCTGTTCTTGAATTTCAGTGAAGATTTACTGAGGTGAAAGGAAATCCTGTTTTTTTACCGGATATGGTTAAGTACGGAGGTCAGGGGAAAACCCAGAGGAAGATCATTGTTTGCCAAACTGAAGTTAGATTCTTTTTCTGGAAAGGTTAGAGAAATGGAACAGAAGGGTTACCTGGAACAGAAGGAAACAGAAGGGTTACCTGGAACAGAAGGAAACAGAAGGGTTACCTGGAACAGAAGGAAACAAATCAAATCAAATCAAATTGAGAGAGAGAGATAGAGAGAATGGTAACTGCAATCAACAACTGGGAATTAAATGTTAGATTCAATAGTTATTAATCATTCACTATAAATTCATGCACCCTTTTTTATAATTAATTATAATAACTTTTATCAGGGGCCAAGTCAAAATTTAAAAATGAGATAGCTAATTTTTTCTTAATGAAAATTCTAATATTTTAGCAATTGTGGCGTATTAAAAAAAATCTGTAAAAAAAAGTATTTTATATGCAAATAAAAGAAGATTTTATATTTACACGGGGTGCATTTTTGCTTACCCAAACTAACTCTAGGGTATGCTTATCATCCATTCCAATGCTTTCAATACATAATCCACATTAACTCTAGTTAAGCTAATTTTTTTTTTAATTTTTTTTGCTTTAATTAATAGGAGAGAGAATCATATTTTTACTCATTTACTTCTATATCTATCCTTTCTTTTTAAATATTTTATTAAAACTTAAAACTCTCCTTTTTGAATACAAACAAACTCTGCGCCCGCATCTCCTTGCTTTTTCATCTGCTATTTTTCTTTGGGTTTTTCATCTGCTATTTTTCTCCAACTAGAAAAAGGTACACAACTCCCATCTATTTGATTTTTAGGATTATTATAGGGTGTCAATTTAATTCAATATTAAGTAATTTGATGCTTATACAGATGGAACACAAAGATGATGAGTTTCATACTCGTCTTCCAGTGATGCCAAAGAACCAGTTGATTGTATACATTTAGATTCAAATTCTGAAACCTTTGAAGTCTTGGATCAAAATAAAGAAAAAGGAGAATTTACAAGCAAAGTTGGTGATATTTCGTTGGGGATGACTTTTGGTTATGAGGATGATGCATATAATTACTACAATGCATATGGTAGAATTGTTGGATTTAGCTTGAGAAAGAACAGAGAGAATAAAGACAGGTCAGGTGTACTAAAGAAAAAAAAACAATTTTGTTGTTTTTGTGAAGGTTTTTATTAAATAAATTATAACAAAAAAATTATAACAAAAAAAAAAATGAGAACTCTGAAGAAGAAAAGAGAAGAAACAAGATGTGGGCAAGGCAATGCTTGAAATCAAACTTAATTTAGAAAGGAAGTTTGTTATGACAAATTTTGTTGCTGAACATAGTCATATTTTTGTTCCGGCATCAAGTTCTGATTTATTGAGGTCTCATAATTTACCACTAAATTAGGAGCGTCTCAAAAACTAAATTTTGTTTAGTCTAATTGTAACAATTTGACAATGAGAAAGCGCATCGGGGTTCTAAAAAATGGCGACTTAGAATGTTTGCTTGAATATTTTAAGAACAAGCAAACTGAAGACAAGTCATTTTTCTATTCTCTTTGAACAAACGAGGAAATTAAATAAGTGGTTGTTTTTTCTGTGATGGAAATTCGAGGCGTGATTATACTGTATTTGGTGATGTTGTGTGTTTTGAGACGACATTCGAAACGAATAGACATAATATGGTGTGTGCCCCAGTAGTTGGTATCAATAATCATGGTCAAACCATGCTTTTGGGATGTGGTTTGCTAGATGGAGAGACAACATATGCATGTGAGTGGCTGTTCAAGACCCTTTTTGTAAGATCCCACATCGCCCAGGGGTGTGGATCCTGTAAGCCTTATATGTATATTCCCATCTCTACCTAGCACGAGGCCTTTTAGGAGCTCACTGGCTTCGGATTCCATCGGAACTCTGAAGTTAAGCGAGTTCGCGCGAGAGCAATCCCATGACGGGTGACCCACTGGGAAGTTCTCGTGTAAGTTCCCAGAAACAAAACCGTGAGGGCGTGGCCGGGGCCCAAAGCGGACAATATCGTGCTATGGCGGAGTTGAGCCCAGGGGGCCGGGCGGGGATGTGACACTTTTACAAGCCATGGATGGAAAAGCACCAGGAATCATATTTACAGATGAAGCCCAATCAATCGCTGCTGAGATTAGTGAAGTATTTCCTAATTGCCACCATCGTCATGTTTTCGGTGAGTTTAAATTATTTTCACAGGATTTCAAAAGATGCATATATGATTCGGAGACTATTGAAGAATTTGAATCAAGTTGGAATAAGTTACTTGATGATTATGAATTGAGAGGAAATATTATGTGAGAAATGGGCACAAGTTTTTGGTCGAGACCACTTTTGTGAAGGTATTACTCTTGACCAATTCCTATTATATTATTTTTACATATTATTTTGTATATACTTTATATTAGGGGCACAATTTTCTTTTTCTTCTATAATATGATTATTTTCCTTTTTTTTTCTTAGGTATGACAACAACACAAAGAATTGAAAGCATGAACAAGTTTTTGAAAAAGTATTTTGCTCGAAACCTCATTCTGCAATAATTCGTTGTCCAATATGATGAAGCAGTAGTGGATCGAAAAGAAAAGGAAAGGCAAGTAGAAAATTCAACTAAACAGAAATGGCATAGTTTGTATTCTGATTGGACTATGGAGACTGAAGCAACAAAGCAGTATACAAGTAAGATTTTTTATTGTTTCCAAGAGGAGGATAAGAAAGTTTTAAATTTGAGGCCACTGAAATTAGAAAGTGATGATGGGCTAACATGTACATACACAGTAATGAACTTAGGAAAACGAGGAATTAATAGAACACTTAATTATGACCTTGCAAATCAAACAGTATTGTGCAGTTGCAAAAAGTTTGAGTTTGAGGGGATTCTTTGTGCACATGCTCTAAAGTTATACTATGATTTAGACTTGTCAAGTATACTAGCACCGCCTAGCCCGCCTAGGCGCCGCCTAGAGCCAACCCGATTTTTCCAGCCGTTTTGCACGAAATCACCTCAGTTCCAACCCGCCTAGCGCCTAGGCCCTCTTTTAGAACATTGGTGTTGTTACTCAACACATCTTCTCCCCCTTCATTTTGTTGGCAACCAATTTTCATAGCTTCGATGGAGGCCTCTTTTCCAAACTGGGTTTTTCTCTCATACGAAGGTTTTTTTCCTTAATTCAGGGCTAAATTCATGTATTTATGTTGGATATGTGGTTGTTGGTCGGATCACTCGAATCCACCTCCAACTTATTTCCATCGTGGATTTGTAGTAGTTGAGAATCTCACTAGAAGCAATATGGTTGTAGGTGGTCTTGGCTAGATATCCAATCCTTCGTTATGGAGACGAGCCATGATGGATTCCTTCTCGAATTAGTGTACATTTTGTTTGTTTTGTTTGTCTCACTTAGTGACTGATGCAGTTATTAACAGTGTAAATCATTTATGTTAGTTTGTTAACATAATGGTTAAGTGTCTGTTAGTTTTGTTAATTAGCTTAGTCGTTAAGTTTTTTGACAGCTGGTGTATAGCTATATATAGTTGGTCAACTACTTGTAAAGATAAGATTTTGGCTTCATAATTCTCAATCTTCTTGGAAATCATGATTTCTCTTTAGTTATCATGGTATCTAGAGCTTTGGTTCGGTAAATCGGAGACGGGGATCCTGGTTTGCTCATCAAGCGGTGGAAGAATTCATTGCACAGGGTAGTCGATATCTAATTTGGCTCGCTTCGATTTTTTTTCGTCGGAGGATCGAAGTTGTATTGTGCGAATCAGGTTTATGTTTCTCTGCTAATTCTTCGTAATTGTGATTAATCTTGGTGGATTTCTTTCTGGAGTTCTCTATTGTTGAAGTTGAATTGTGGCTTGAAGATTGATCTGGTGAATTTCTAGGGCACTGAGCCTTTAATTGATTGTTGAATTTTTTTGTTGAATCTGAGTATTTTGAGCACGAAGCTATCTGATATGTAAGATTTGTTTGTGCATTCTGTATATGAATTGGAATTTGTTGAAGTATAAGGCGATGATTGATTTGGTGAATTTCTAGGGTACAAAGCCTTCAATTGATTGTTGTGTCTGTGAAGATCTGAGTAATTTGAGCACGAAGCTCTTTGATTTCTATAATTCAGTTGTGATTGTGTCTGTGTGGTGAATTAATTTTCTTGGCACGAAGCATGTTGATTGATAAAAATTAGAGCATGAAGCTCTGCAGAAGGAAGACACTTATGCTTAATACATAGTGGTGTGTTGCTATAATTTCTGTAATGGCTACGAATGCTATCAAGATGGACAGTTTACTGGGCATGCTAACTATGAGACTACAGGATGATAATTTTGTAAAGTGGTGTTTTCAATTTCGATCAGTTCTTGAAGGTTATGATCTATTTGATCATTTTGATGGATCTTCAGTTTGTCCTCCTAAGTTTGTCTGTACTGAAGATAATGGCATTACTATTGAGGTTACACAGGCCTATAAGGAATGGATAAAACAAGATAGAGCTCTTGTTAGTTTGTTGTTGGCCACACTAAAAGATGAAGCTATGGAATACGTAGTAGGCTACAAGACTGCTCATGAGGCCTGGACAAATCTTCAAGATCGGTATGCAACAGTTTCTAGGGCTCGAATCAATCATTTAAAAACAGAATTGCATACTATCAAGAAGGGTGCTGATACTGTGGAAAAGTATATGCTCAGACTTAAAACTCTTAAAGATCAACTCACTGCAGCTGGGGAAGTAGTGTCAGACAATGATATCATTGTAGCTGCTTTAGCTGGTTTGCCTGCAGAATTCAACATGATTCGTACTGTCATTGTTGCTCGAGAGACTTCAATTTCTTTAAAAGAATTTAGAGCAAAGTTATTGTCGGCTGAAAGAACAGCTGAGGAATCACAATCAACATTGACCTTTCCCATATCAGCTATGTATTATCAGGGTGAATCATCTAATGCTGCTTCTAATTCTCATGGATCTTCTCAATATTTCAATGGTGGATATGGCTTTGTCAGTGAAACTAATATTGAGTCTCAGAATCATGTCTCCAGACCAACTGGTGGGAATGTCTCTCAAGCTAACTTGCCTCAATTTCATCAACATGGCAATGGCAATTTTCAGAAACAGAAAAGCTATCAAAATTATGGTGGGAATAATGGAAGGTTTAATAGCAGGCCAAGGTATAATGGTGGCACTTCTAGAAGGTTTGCTGGCTGTTCAAACTTTTCTCTGGAAATTCAAGCAATCATGGAGGTTCTCATTCTGGCTCAAAGGGAAGTTCTACTTGGCAAAACTGGAATGGCAACAATGGTTCCAAACCAACATTAATTCATGAATGTCTGATATGTAATAAGCGTGGTCACACAACACCAAATTGCTACTCTCAATACAATGCTAGTTCTAGCACTGCTCCTCCAATTCCAGAGTGCCAGATTTGTAGGAAGAAAGGGCATACTGCTCTTAATTGTTACCACTGGACAATTATGCTTATCAAGGTGCACAGCTTCCAGCTTCTCTCACTGCTCTTACATCTCAATCTAGCTTTGCTGTTTCTTCTTCTTCGCAACCAAATTGGGTGATGGACACTAGTGCCACACACCATATGACCGCTAATCTGGATAACTTGACTCTGGTTACTCCTTTCGATGTTAATGAAAGAATAACAGTGGGTAATGGTGAAGGGCTTCTGTTGCTAACACTGGTTTGGGCTCAATTTCAACTCTATCTAAACTTTTAACATTGCAAATGGTCTTACATGTTCCTAGTTTAGCTGCTAGTCTATTATATGTGTATAGGCTATGTAAAGATAACAATTGTTATGTTAATCTTGACGAGTTTGGTTTTTGGGTGTATGACAAGGCAACAAAGAAATCTTCCTGAGAGGAAGGAGTAGTAGTAGTGGCTTGTATTACATTCCTCAGCAACAATTCTTCAAGTATTCTCAGCTTTTGGATACTACACCTCAAGCACTTTTGGGGAAACTTATGAAGACTTCTATATGGCATCATAGGCTTGGCCATCCAACAAATGAAGTTCAAAATAAAATGCTTAAGGATTCTGCAATTTTTGTGAGTGTTGATGTTCATCCTCAGATATATTCGGCATGTATAAAGGGAAAAATGTCTAGATTACCATTTTCGTCTAGTAGTAATAAGTCAAGTATTCTATTTGGATTTTCCCTCTTGTGAATAAATCCGATGTGTATCCAGTGTTTCTTAAATTTCATGCTCTTGTTGTGAATCAATTTAAAACCACTATTAAGTTCTTACAATCTGATGGGGGAGGAGAATATATGAGTGGTTTGTTTCAAAAGTTTCTAGAATCACATGGCATTTTACATTTTGTATCATGTCCATATACACCCCAACAAAATGGGTTAGCAGAACGAAAGAATAGGCATGTTATAGAGACTGTTGTAACCTTATTAAGTGCTTCTTCTTTACCTCAGCAATTATGGTTTCATGCTTGTATCATGCTGTGTTTCTTATAAATATAATGCCTTGTCAGAATTTGAAGATGTCTTCTTCTTATGTAAAATTGTTTGGTCAATCTCCATCTTTAGCAAACCTTAAGGTTTTTGGTACAGCTGTTTATCCTTATTTGAGACCTTATAGTGCTAATAAGTTGCAATCAAGGATTGATCAATGTGTTTTCCTGGGATATTCAATTGGTTGCAAAGGAGTTTTGTGCTATAATAGAGTTACATGGAGGTTATTGTTGTCTAGGCATATAATACATGATGAAGGTGTATTTCCTTTCAAAGTATCTTCTTAGAATAGTCTTAGTTCTTCACTGCAAAGTTCCATTTTTCAGAGAAAGTCATCTCCAATAGTGCCTATTATTTTACTTGGAACTGCACATGTGTCTAAAGAACAACTACAAAGTAATAATGTGGATAGTTATAGTATGGCAGTACCATCTTTGTCTTCTCAGAGTTCAAGTGCATCTACTAGTTCAGAAAATGTTCCTTTACAAGCTACTACTCACACTACTACCCCATTATCAAATTCTACATCCTCTCAGATGTTGCATGTCTATGCAAGCCCTCAAACTCAGGTATCTTTTCTTTCTGAAGATCTCTCTTATACTCCTGATATGTCTAGGGATGAATCAGTGCATTTAGAGAATGATTCTATCTTATCTAATTCAGTTATTTCAAGTACTAGACCAATTGTTTCTTCTGGACATAATATGGTTACAAGGTTGAAAAGTGGAGCAATTCAAAGGCAAGATTATGCAGCTTATCATGCTCCTATTTCTGATACTAGGATTTAGTTTCAGTCTCATGTTGATGATGTTGTTTTTAGTGGTTTTACTGTTGTATTTGATATTCATGAACCCTTTGAGCCTTCACACTATAAACAAGTTGTTATGTCTGAAGATTGGAGAAATGCTATGACAGAGAAGTTTATTGCATTACAAAAACAAGATACTTGGGAATTAGTGCATTCTCCAGAAAATAGGAATGTGAGTGGGAGTAAATGGGTCTATAAGATAAAAAGGGATCCAGAAGGAAAAATATCTAGATACAAAGCTAGACTAGTTGCTCAAGGCTACAGTCAAGAACAAGGCTTAGACTATGAAGAAACCTTCAGTCCAGTTGTTAAACATACAACTGTCAGACTTGTTATATCACTTGTTGCAATGTACAAATGGGAATTAAGGCAATTGGATGTAAAAAATGCCTTTTTACATGGCGAATTACAAGAAGAGATCTTTATGAAACAGCCCCAAGGTTTTCAAGATTCTCGGTATCCTCATCATGTATGTAAACTTCTCAAATCTTTGTATGGGTTGAAGCAGGCTCCAAGAGCATAGAATGCTAAGTTTACTAGCTATCTTCCAACTTTGGAATTTCAACCTTCACAGTCAAATCCAAGTTTATTTGTCAAAGTCATTGGCAATGATGTGGTCCTTCTCTTACTTTATGTTGATGATATCATCATAACTGGCTCTTGTTCCAAGTTAGTCCAGAAAGTCATTGATGAATTGGCTAGTGTGTTTGATATGAAAGATATGAGGAAGTTGACTTATTTCCTTGGTCTTCAAGTTACTTACAGAGAGAATGGGGACATCTTTCTCAATCAGTCAAAGTATGTAACTCATCTTCTTAACAAGGCAGGAATGGTGAATTGCAAACCTTGTTCCACTCCCAGTAAACCACATACTCAATTATTGAAAGATTAAGGAGATCCTCTTGCTGATCCAACTATGTATAGGAGTTTGGTATGGGCATTGCAATATTTGACCTTTACTAGGCCAGATATTGCATATGTTGTTAACTATGCATGCCAATTTATGACAACTCCTACTGAAGCTCATTTTTGTTTGGTGAAGAGAATTCTAAGGTACTTAAAAGGTATACTGACTTGTGGAATCACTTATTCTGGTGATGAGAATCTTGAACTATATGCATATAGTGATGCGAATTAGGCGGCTGATATTAATACCAGGAGATCTGCAACTGGATATGTTTTTTGTTTTGGGGTCGAATCCTATCTCATGGCAGTCAAAGAAGCAAGCAAGTGTTTCTCGCAGTTCAACATAGGCTGGATATAAAGCCTTAGCAAATCTTACAACTGATATTACCTGGATACGATTGGTCTTAAGAGATCTTCATGTGTTTCTTCCTTCTGCACCATTGCTGCATTATGATAATCTTTCCACATTGGCTTTGTGTTCTAATCCAGTTTTTCATACTAGGATTAAACACTTAGACACGGATTTTCATTTTCTTAGGGAGAGAATACAAAAAGGAGATTTGAAAGTTCAGTATATTTCCACAGAAGCTCAGGTTGCTGATGTATTGACTAAGGGACTTCACAGTCCTTTATTTGTTTGACATTGTTCCAATCTCAGATTGGGATATCCCAGCTGAGATTGAGGGGGAGTATTAACAGTATAAATCATTTCTGTTAGTTTGTTAATGGAATGGTTAAGTGTCTGATAGTTTTGTTAATTAGCTTAGTCATTAAGTTTTTTGACAGCTGGTGTATAGCTATATATAGTTAGTCAACTACTTGTAAAGATAAGATTTTGGCAGATCAGAAAAATACAAGTGTGCATTGCAAGCTTCTCCCTCTCTTCTCTCTACTTTCCTTTCGTGCCTAGGTACACTTCTCTAGTGACCAGTATATTGATCTGGAGGTAATTTTCACATACAAATAAAATGATCAAACCCTTATACAACTGCCACAAACACAAGATCACCAGTATAAATTTGCTGCAATGGCGATAGACGCAACAAACCTATGCCAGATCTCCTATAAAGTCGTCAGCAAAAAAGGAAACTACATAAGTCATCACTGACAGGCAAGACCGTTGATAACTAAAGAGAGATCATGATTTCCAAGAAGATTGAGAATTATGAAGCTGTTGTAATGATTCTTAGTTCGTAATGAAATCGCAATCGCTTCTTGTAAAAAAAAAATGAATAAGAGGGTTTACATCTGAATTCTCTCCAAATGTGATCTATTCAACTTGTAAAAAAAAACGAATAAGAGGATTTACATCTCAATACCACTTTGTATATAACAAAATAAACATAGAATTGACAAAGTATGATGAGTCTAATTGAAAGATTTCATCCTATTGTTGTTAGGTAACTATAAACTTGTTATGTGGAATGAAAATGTCACATGGAAGAATGGAAAAATGACACCAAAGGCCTCTCCGCCAATTCTAACCTATAACTCCACCAATTCTAACTTAACATATATAGGTAATAAACAATTTCTGATTCGAATGTTTTTCTTCGGGATAATTTTCAAATAAATATTAAGAAATGAAATGATTTCAGTTATGAAATTTAAGGTAAATTATGGTTAAATACCAAGTCGGATAATGGTTTTGAGGAAAAGTACCAAGACATCCCATTTTGGCGAATTCATGACATCATTTTTTTTACAAAACTTATGATACACGTTTTTGTAGGGCCAGCCCACTTTATAATGTATTTTAATTATCTGAACCATCTATCTTTTAAAACATCATTCATAGATCACCCTTACCAAAAAATTAGATAAATTCAATATCATTAAGATATTATTCTATAGTGAAAAAAAATGGACGAATACGGATCTACAAAGAAATATTCAGATTTATATGATTTTGGGTAAATATGATCTTTGAAGGAAGACCTAAAAGATAAATAATTCGAATAATTGAAATACATTATGATTGAGCATCGCAAAAAGGTGTATCAAAAGTTCTATACTAAAAAGTGGTGGTTGGATCCGTCACCCTTGTTAAAGGAACCGGATCCCCTCCTGAGCATAGGGATCGAAGCCTGCTGAGCAGCCCATCTGGGCTCTTGAAATTTGATCCAACGACTGTAATTATTATAAATTTTAGAGGGACTCTCTGTTTGTAACCGTTGGATCAAATTTCAAATACTCAAATGAGCTGCTCAGCTGGCTTCAATCCTCATGCTCACGAGGGATCTGGTTCCTTTGTTAAAAACTATTGATATCTTCAAGTCAATGTTGAGAATGACATCAAAACAATAGCATTAAATGTTTTTTTTTTCATCAATCATATTTTGAATAACTTCAAGTCACTGTCAATCAATTACATCAAAATACTAGTATAAAACGTAAATTTTTCTCCTCAATCATTATTTTTGTTAGAGTATTGACTTTTAGAGATTTTAAAAAATAATTTAATTTACGTTAATTTTCTAAAAGTCACTATCTGGTGCGGTCTCAACAAATTAGGCGGTGCATGTATATTGAAGGCTCTAATACAAAGGTGTTTTCTTGTTCATTGAGTGTTTAAGTTGTCCTTATTAATCATTAACCATTGATTTTTCATGTCCACATGCAATAAAAATAGATAACATATTACATGTGTTTTTAGAAGTTACTCTTGGACAGTAAACAAATAGTAGATAATATTTAACAAATAAAATGCATCGTATGTGTGTGATATATATTAATAGGATAATGCTAGGAGATTAAATTTTTAAAACAAATTTGCAAACTAAATAATATGTCACCAATAGAAAATAGAGAAATTGCAAAAATCAACCTATTTTCTCAATCTTAAGACTAAAATAGAACAAACCAACCATGAACAAGCCATGTACACATCTTGCACAACAATAGGACAGAAATATGATTTTTTTTACGACTTAAAATGACCTAATTACCCTTCATATAAATAAGTTAATTTCTCATTTTCTCTCTCCATGACGTCTACACCCATCACACCTCTCACACTCTCTCTTCTTCCCAAACCTCTTTCTTCTCCCTTCGCATTAATTTCCTTCACCAAACTCTAACCCTAACTTTAACCCTAACCCCCCCCCCCCCCTTTCACTCTACTTCTCTCTCTCTCTCTAATCTTATCAAAACCCTTTACACTCTTCCCAAACGTCTTTCTTCTCCCTTCGCATTAATTTCCTTCACCAAACACTAACCCTAACTTTAACCCTAACCCCCCCCCCCCCTCCTTTCACTCTCCTTGTCTCTCTCTCTCTCTCTCTCTCTCTCTCTCTCTAATCTTTTCAAAACCCTTTACACCCTAAAAAGATTTCAATTCCACACCCTGACCATGGATTCGCAGCCCAACAACCTCTTTGACATGCGTCGCAGCCCGACACTGCCAACGACGCATACACCTTCCTCGAATTCAACACCGAGGGCGAGGACTTTGACTACCCGAAGTTCCGCGACCCAATTCACTCTCATGTTGCCTGGGCCACCCCTTCAGATTCCTTATCGGAACCTGCAAACCGGGACCGTGGCAGTGGAGGGGTCTGGTTGGACCACCAGTCCAGTGCGTCGGCGGTTTCAGCTGCCCCGGGCAGCGCCACAAAGGCTAGGGTAGGTGGGTCGGGCAGTAACTTCGAGAATAATTAGGTTGTGGACGTCCTAACAGTTGGAATGAGTGTGCATAACATTGAGGACACTGGGATGACGAAAACTACGAGTGTGGGAAAGGGGATTTCACGGAACATGCGTGCCAGTACTGCAGCGTGTCGAACCCGGCTTTCAACGCCAAGACTTGTAAAATATTATATTTCTTTGTGTGTTTACTAAAAATTGGCACAAATTAGTGTTTTGTTTGATGAATTTTCAGGATACGCTCATTGTATAGAACATGCACATGATATGCTCACAGATCTGAACTCAACCTAAACACCCTTGAGCTCATAGCTCTCTCTTCTAAATCAGAAAAATGATGTCATTACTTGTAAGTTTGTACAATTTATATGTCGGTATTTTCATCATTTCAGTTTTGTGCATGGCGTGCATGGCTTGTGTATGGTCGATTTGTCCTATTTTAGTCCTAAGATTAAGAAAATTGGTCATTTTTGGCAATTTTTCTAAAAAATAAACACGTTAATCAACACTTAAGTAATAATTCAGTCATCAAGTGGTTATGTGTGCAGTGGTACAAGTTGTTCTCACCATGAGGTTTTGGGGTTCCAACCGGAAAGAAGATATTTCTGAAGGTATTTTTATTTATATGAGGATGAAGTGATTGGTCGCAGAAAAATCTTGTCGGCCGGACCACCTTGGTCGAAAAATCTAGTCAGTCGGTCACCTTCACCGGAAATATCGCCGCAAGGATCAGTTGCGTAAGCATTTAACTCTTTTCCCATTCCAATACGAACGATTCATCAATCAAATAATAGATAGCAAATGGGTCAGTTTGAAAATAAATAAATTGCTAGTTGTAGAATATTATTCTCACCAGACTTAATCCCAACTAAAATAACAAGGGTTCGAATAATTTAGACCCCTTAATTTTGGCTTGAGTAAAGGGACCCTAAAAATCTCGTTGGCAGATCATCGTCGCAGGAAAATCTTGTAGACCGTTCATCGCAAAAGGTAGTAGGATTAAGTGGTAATTATGTAATTATTCTTAATTGTAAATTTTTTTTAAGGAAAACTAATAAAAAAGGGTTTGAAAACTTTGGGTAAAATAAATAGTACCAGGATTGACTTTTTAGTGTAAAAATGTGATTTTTCGTTAAAGTGAACAGTATCAAGAGCGTTTCGTTAAAGTTTTTTTTTTTAATTAAATGATTTGTTACCTAAACTAAAAATCTGTTATTTTTCCTTCACTTTTCTTTAAAAATAGTATTTAAATTACCAAACTGATTCTAAAAAATTTATAGGATAAAGAAACACTATTCGGAAAGGTGATATAAGTGCATACCTCTTTTAATCGGAAGATGCAAAATAAATATATACACACACACACATACATCCTTGGCAAAAACAAAGATAATAATTAAAGAGTGGTGTATCCATCTGTCATATCCCAGTCTCGCTCTGCCGTAGCACGATATTGTCCGCTTTGGGTCCCGGCCACGTCCTCACAGTTTTGTTTCTAGGAACTCACACGAGAACTTCTCAGTGAGTCATCCATCCTAGGAATGCTCTTGCCCGAACTTGCTTAACTTCGGAGTTCCGATGGAACCCGAAGTCAGTGAGTTCCCAAAAGTTATCGTGCTATATGGAGGTGGGTATGTACATATAAGACACATCACCCCCTCTCCGTTGGTCGATGTAGGATCTCACACCATCACTGTTCTAAAAATTTATGCCTAGCCTTGTCTAGGTCCTGTGTAGGCGCTAGGCATCTGGTCACCGCCCCGATTAATTTCTAAGCGTTTAAAATTAAGAAATGGTGGCTAAACCTATATAGGCGCCCCTTAGGTCACGATTCCCACTTAGATAGAAAATAGATAAATTTCATTTGCTTTTTATTTTTTCAATAAATTGTAAGAGACTTGTTAAATACTTGGATAAAAAGTCATTTTTTTATTTGTTTCCCATGATTTCAATATGTTCTAATATTTCATAAACTAGATTATTCTATTTTGCAATTTATGTATTTCAATACAATTATGTATTCTTTTTAGCATAGTAGACATTTGTTTATATGACATATAATAAATTTAATTAAAATTAAAAATACTGTCTAGGCCCAGCCTAAGCGCTAACCTCCTACCCACCGCTCGACTAGTGTCCATCGTCTTTTAGAACCTTATTATCCACACACTCATTTTTAGTTTCTACACATTCCTTGTTAATTTTTGTCCTTTGATCTTGTTCAAATCATATGATTCGATAGCCGAAAATTGAGAGGAGTATGTGGGAGATTATAATAAGTGTGTGGATAGCACTACCTAATTAAATTCAAACTATGCAAAATATAACCATGCAGAAAAATATAATGGGAGAAGGGATTTTTTTTTTTTTAATTATTATTGATACACCATGGGGTATTACATTTAACATGATCCTGGTGTTGTACTGAAGACAGTTACATCCGGCGGAGGTTCCTCATAATTCGCATCGGATAAAGCAGGCGGTATAGGTTCAACTTCGGGTGGCAGCATAGGCTCAACTTCGGGTGGCAGCATAGGCGGCGGCATAGGTTCTTGAACAGTTGAATTTGTTTCTGCTGTGTTCAACAATCTTGCTTCAGATGCAATGATTCCATAAGAGAGAATCAATGCAAGAAGAAACACATTTGCACACAGAAGCTTGGATCTTTTGGATACCAGCGCCATGAGAGAGAGAGAGAGAGAGAGAGAGAGAGAGAGAGAGAGGTGTGCTGTCAACTGAATGTTATGAAGGGTATATATAGGATAGTTAGACGAGCAACATTTACTGCTCTCACACAACGTTATATGCATGGATGGATAAGACTCACGAGGAAGAGCAACTCAGAACTGCCACTGCATGGATGGATAAGGTAAGAATTGCTTGGTTTCGGAAAAAAGGCTGAACACCTGTCAGAATTTCAGGTTTGGCAAAGCAGTTACATGCATCTTTGTTTTGTTTTTGTTTTTATTTTTTTTATAATCGATTAGTAATAATATGGTTCAAATTCGTTTTTTGTGATAATTTAACCTAAAACTTTCACTTACAAATGAAAAGAATTACCACTTAGTTTTAAATGACTTATTTTCCTTTAAATTAAACATTTTTCTTGCCTCGTGCAATTATACGTTATGTTCCGTTCATGACATAAATTTCACTAGTAGTCCGAAGCAAAAGATTCTGTCTGATTGACTAGTAGTCCTAAATTTACATGAATCACATACTGAATCATATATCTAATTAATAAAAGTGAAACTCATGGATATACATAAGTCTGAGTTTAATAATCAAGATGTGGTTTAGAATGTGCATGGTCTCAGAAAATGATTCAAATAGCTTTCTTTTTGTCAAATTGTGCACTGGCCAGAGGCCAAAGGCCTTTTAATTCGAAAACCACGGGGTTGAACCAAATAGGGAATTGAGATAAGTTATATAATGGTACTTTGAAGATTTCATGGTCGATTTAGGGTTGGTTTGAGATTGTGGTGCTTAAAAAAAAAAAAAAAAAAAAAAGCTTATTAAAATATCTGAAACATTAAATGTGTTTGGTAAAACAAAAAAAAATGTTTTTTTTAAAAAAAACTGTTGTCAATAAAAGTAGAAAAGCAAAAGCAAGGGTCAACTATGAGGTTATGTCCGAGAAAGTCGGAGCTCTCTACGTTAGGGTTAGCGACACGGAAAACTAGGGTTGTGAACGACGGCTGGTATGGGAAGCATCTCTGGTGTGATGGAGGAACAGGAATCTGCGAGTCAAAGTAGGGTTACGAAGGAGGGGTCTAGGGCGGACTCGGATACGACTAAAATCATGGAAGAACTAGGGCAGGTTTTGGGAGATAAACTCCATCTTACTGACAGAGAGAATGAGGGAGTGGTAATTGGTAGGAAGGGACGTGGAAGATGCTTTGCTAGGTTTTCAGTTTATTCTGGTGGCAGAGGTGCTTACTGAGAGGGTGGTGAATGCGGAGGGTTTTATTGACTGCTTCACGTCGCTGTGGAGAGGGAAGGATGGGGTTTCTATATGGCATTTAGGGGACAGAAGGTTCCTGGTTAGGTTTGTGGCAAAGAGGGATATGCAGAGGGTTTTGGTTTCGGAATTCCCTTGGACTTTCCACGGAGACTTTGTTATGATGGAAGACTGTACTCACAGGCGGGATAAGCGATGGAGGAAGTTGGCAATGGGAGAGATGTGGGTGCAGTTCCACAAGGTACCACCGTTGAGTATGACGGAGGAGGTGGCTACGACAATAGGGAGGACGATGGGTGACGTTTTATCTGTTGATAGATCCGCTAGTCCGGAATGTATTGGGAGGTTCCTAAGGGCACGTATTCGATTTAATCTACGGGAACCGTTGATGCAAATGATTATGGTGACATTCCCTGATGACGGGCGAGTGTGGGTTCAATTCAAGTATGAAGGATTGCCAACTTACTGTTTTTATTGTGGGAAGCTAGGACATGCGAATAGGGCATGTTTGGAGCATGGAAAATCTGGGGGAGCAATGAACTATGAGGGGTTGGAGTCAAGCACAGATTTGAGGGGACAAGCCTTACGGTCTCCGTCGCGTCGAACACGGCAGACGCATGTGGGGGAAGGGAATAGTAGGATGATAGATACAAAAAGGGAAAAACTTGGAAGGAGGGTTGAGTCGAGTGATAAGGGGGCATGGAGCAAGGTGGGAAAACATGGTGAAGGTGGAGTGAGGGTTAGGGGGACGGGAGTGCAAGGAGGGTGGCTCAAGGTTCGATATTTTCATAGGGTGGGGAAGCGGATGACATGGGTGCAGGTTTGCACGAAAAAGAGCAGGGGCGTGGGGATGGCCTACAAGGGAAACAGTGGATGGAGGAAGAAGATGAGGCTCGCAAGGCACGGGAGAGGGCTTTTGATGCGGGGCTCATTGGCCGGGGATGAGTCGTGGCCCCGGGAGTGGAAGATGTAGTGTTGCTGGAATTAAATGAGCCTGGATGGTGTATGAGTGGAGCTGAGGTGGGGAGACCGAGAGAGATTCAGTTTGACCTGAACATACCATAGGGTGTGGAGGAGAATGGAGGTCTGAATATAGGGCAGCAACTTGGGGGAACACAAAGCCAACAACAAGGGCAAGAGGTTGTGCAGGAGGAAGCGGAGGTTTTGAGACATATTGGGTCGCATGATTCTGACCCCTTCGAGTTGGGACCCATTATTGAAGAATTAAGTAGAAAGAATAGACGTCCAAATAGGAGATTTAAGGAGATGGAGGGGGAGGGTGAAGTCACGGGAAGGAACGGTGATACTGGTAATAAGCAAGTGCTTATATTTTCTGAGTTTGTGGAGACCACCCGAGAGGGGTCTCCACGGTCACCATGAAAACCTTATGTTGGAACTGTCAAGGGATTGGGGGGGTACCTTGACAGTTCATGCGTTGGTGGAGCAGGTGAGGCTTCACAACCCTGATGTGGTGATTTTACTTGAAACAAAAAATAAGAGTGATCGTTACAAGTTTTTGATTAAGTTACTACTGATGGATTTCTGGCAACCAGTAGAACCACAAGGTATAGGTGGAGGGTTATGTGTGTTGTGGAAAGATGAGGCAAACATTTGTAGTCTTGTATGGAGCAATTTTTATATTGAGTTGGGGGTGGGGAGAGATCCACTTCAGGCAGATTGGTCGATGATTGCAGTTTATGCAAGTACGGATGACAAACGCAGGAAGAAGCAATGGGATGTGATTGGGCAACGAATTAGTAGAATGAATGGGAAATGTTTGGTAATCGGGGATTTTAATGATATTGTGGTTGATCAGGAAAAGGATAGAGGCAACTACCGGTCCATGGAGAGTACGAGGGATTTTCGAGGGTTCCTAGCGGAGAATGAGCTGTTGGATTTAGGTTTTGAAGGTGACCCGTTTACGTGGAGAAATAAGAGGGATGAGGGGCTTATTAAACAAAGACTTGACCGAGGGGTGGCAATAGCGGGATGGGTGAACTTATTTCTGAATGCAACTGTTAAACATGTGGTGCTGGAGGGATCAGACCACTCTATGCTCTTTCTGTCTACTGGAGGAAATTCTGCGAAAGTACCGCGGTGATTCATTTATGAATCTCGATGGGGGAAAAAGCCTGCATGCCGAGAGATTATAAAGGATGCTTGGAGAAACTCAGCAGTGGGCTCAATTGCTTTTAAGGTTTGTGAAAAATTAAAGGGGACAAGGCGCCTTTTGGGTAAGTGGAAAATGATTAATAAACCGAACTCTCAACGTCGTATTGGGGGATCTCCATGAGGAGATTCGGAATGGGCTGTTGGAGGGAGGGGTGCAGCAAAGGTTATATAAGGGAGAAAGAAAAGGAATTGACGGTGGCACTTAAGGAGGATGAGGCATATTGGAAAGTAAAATCTCATAATACTTGGCTTCAAGAAGGGGATAAAAATACAAAGTTCTTCCATGCCCAAACGACACAGCGGAGAAGGAATAACCGGATTACAGGGCTAGAAGACAGCAATGGTGTTTGGCAAAAGGAACCCGGTTGTGTTAATCAGATTGCAGTTAGTTATTTTAACACTTTATTTAAGACTGGTTGCGTTCAGTTAGAAGGGGAGGTGGCGGGCTGTGTGGAAAGGAAGGTGGAGGAGAGCCAGAATACAGAACTTATCAAGACTTTCTCTGTGGATGAAATTTGTGAGGCAATCCATCAAATCCCAGCTACTAAATCTCCTGGTCCTGATGGGTTCACAACCGGGTTTTACCAGGACCATTGGGACATGGTGGGAGAAGACATTGTTCGGATGGTGCAGGCCTTCCATCACTCGGGGAAGTTGTTACAGAAGGTAAATCATACGCATATTATTTTAATCCCAAAGGTAAAGGCTCCACGTAGGATGACGGAGTTGAGGCCGATATCCTTATGTAATGTGGTGTATAAGATAATTGATAAAGTCTTGACTAACAGGTTGAAAAAGGTGATGGACGGTGTTATTAGTGGAAATCAATCGGCTTTTGTACCGGGGAGACAGATTCATGATAATATTTTGGTTGGCCATGAAATATTGCACTATTTAAAGCAGGGGGTGAGGGGCGAGGAAGGTCGAATGGCGATCAAATTTGATATGGCAAAAGCGTATGATAGAGTGGAGTGGCCCTTTCTGATTGTTGTTATGCGGAATTTGGGTTTTCACCCAACTTTTTGTTCATGGATTCGTGAATACATCTCAACGATGTCGTACAGTGTGATGGTGAATGGGGCTCCGTTTGGGTACTTTCGTCCGGATAGGGGATTGAGGCAGGGTGATCCGTTATCCCCTTTCTTGTTTCTCATATGTGCATAAGCTTTATCAGCTTTGATTCGGAAGAATGAAATAGAAGGACAGATTAGTGGGGTGCGGGTGGCACCTGGAGCAAATGCCATTTCTCATTTGTTTTTCGCAGATGATTCTGTAATGTTTTGTAAAGCGAACGAAACAAAGGCATGGAATGTTATGAGGGTGTTGGAGAAGTACGGTAAGGAGTCTGGGCAAGCTATAAATTTGGAGAAAAGCTCTATTTTCTTCGGGAACGGATGTTTGAAGAAAGATAAAAAGCGTATTGTCTCGCAAATGAATATTCAAGCAAGAGATGGCTTTGGCAAATACTTGGGGATCCAAGCGAACTTTGGGCATTCAAAAAATGAGGTTTTCGAATCGGTACGACGGGGCATTGAAAGTCGCATTGATGGATAGGGCGGAACTATTCTTGTCGATGGTGGGGAAGGAAACTTTGGTTAAATCGGTGGCGATGGGGATGCCGAATCATGTTATGGCATGCTTTAAATTACCTGTGAATACGTGTAAAGAGATAGAGAGGGTTATTGCCCATTTTTGGTGGCGGAACCACGGAAAAAATAGAGGTTGTCATTGGGTGGCATGGGACAAATTGACTGAGAGTAAAAAGGTTGGTGGTTTGGGCTTCCGTAACCTCACCGGGTTTAATTTGGCAATGCTTGTCAAAATAGGATGGAGGGTTTTGACGCAGCCGAATTCGATGCTTAGTATGGTACTACGGGACACATATTTTCCTAACTCTTCGTTCTGGGAGGCAAGGTAGCAAAATAAATCTTCGTGGGGATGGAAAGGAATTATGTTGGGAAGGCAAATTTTGCACCGTGGGGTTAGATGGAGGGCGGGTACTGGAGAGATGATTGCAGTAGGGGAGCCATGGGTGCCTAAACCCCACTCATTCAAACCGATATTGCGGAATTTGGAACCGCATAGCGGGTGTGTGAGTTGATGACGGAGGACATACAGGGGTGGAACTTGGAGGTATTGGCGACATGTGTGGGACCGAAGGAATTGGATTTGATTCGGTCGATACCGTTTAGTCGACATGGTTGTGAGGATAAAAGAATTTGGCACTATTCGAAGAATGGAGTTTATACGGTACGGTCGGGTTATCATGTGTCCATGGAAATGCTCAAGAGTGGGGAGTTTGGAAGTAAGGGAAGTGGGATGTCGAGTTCTCCGGGATGGTTAGATGGGGTTTGGAAGAAGATATGGTCTATTGTGGTTCCGCCGAAGCTTTGTTTATTTATGTGGAAAGCGGGTAGGAAGGCTTTGGTAGTGCAGCATAATTTGGAACGACGGCGGATCCACATAGAGAATCGGTGTGATTTGTGTGGTGTAGGCGATGAAACTGAGGCTCATTTGTTCTTTGACTGCGAGTTTAGTAGTGCTTTTTGGTTTGGGACGAACTTGCAAGTAAACATGGCAGCTTTGAAGGTGAATGATTTTTTGGATGGATGGCAGGTGATTGTCAAGCGTATGGAAAAGGAAAATGATGCTTCATCGATATTGCAACAGGTGGTGTTTGGCTTCTGGCGGTTATGGAAATGTAAGAATGCCTTGGTATTCAAGGGGGTGGAGACATCTCCTCAGGAGGCGGCGGTACTTTGGAAGCGGCATTTTGATGAGTTTTGTCACGCGGTGGACGCAGTGAAGGTCGGTGGTGTGGTTTCTGGGGGAGGTAGGGGGGACTGGGCAGGGGTGGGTAGGGGGTTAGACTATAGGGAAGGTACGGGGGAACGGGTACTGTCGGGGGAAGGAGAGGAAAGTGTGGTGGGAAGGGGAATGTGGCAGAAGCCGGGTTTTGGGGAGTTAAAATTGAATTGTGATGCAGCATGGAGTAAGAGTACAGGGGAGGGAGGGGTGGGGTGGGTACTTAGGGACTTTGCGGGTATTCCCTTGGGTGTTGGAGGGGTGGGGGGGGGAGGTTTGGGGACGCTACTATGGCGGAGGCCGAGGCGGTTCGTCAGGCCTTAGAGATGGTGGAGGGCAGGGAGGATTGGGTGGGGAGTGGTAAATTGGTGGTGGAATCGGATTCTAAAGCGTTAATCAAGTTGCTAAACAAGGAGACTACGGTTGATGTTAACTTTGAAGTCTATGTCCAAGATATTTGGAGAATGGCCTGTTTCTTTCAGCTGGTAAGGTTTTGCTTTACCCCTCGACATTGCAACGTGCAGCCCATTCGATAGCAGCGTACGTTGTCAAGCATGGCAGGAGATTTGGTTGGGATGAATTAGGTCCTGAGTTTCTTTTCAACATTTTAGCAGAAGATGCAAATGTATCAGTTCGCATTTGAGTTCTAATAAAATTTCTATCTTTCGGAAAAAGAAAAAAAAAGCAGGGTCAACTATGCTTCTAAAAAAAGTGTTTTTTTTTTCTTCAAATCATATTAATTAATGCTCATTTACCCCCACATGTTTCACAAAATTACAATATTTACCCCTACATTTTGTTTTTGACAATTATTAGATCACATTAAATGCCATATCATTTTTAATCGTTTAATATATTCAAAGTAATTTATATAAAAGTTTACCAAACACTCAGACATTTTTTTAGGATAAATTACACAATACCCCCTCATGTTTGAGGTCTATTACAATCGCATACAACATTTTCAAAACATTTCACTTTCATACCTTAACTACTATTTTATTTCAATATAGTACCTCCGTTACATTTTCCATCCATTGATCCGTTAAATGCTGACGTGGCTGCCACATATATGCCATGTGGCTGCCAATTGTTGCCACGTGGCAAGTTTGTCTCCCCCCCCCCCCCCCCCCCGCCAAAACCCAAAAACCTGCAAGAAGAAGAAGAAGAAGAAGGAGAAAAAAAGAAAGAAAGAAGAAGCCCAGTTCGTTCCACCCTCAAAAAACCCAAAAACCTGCAACAACAATAAGAAGGAGAAGAAGAGGGAGATGGAGAAAAGAAAAAAAAAGCCCCAGTTCGTCCCCCCTGGAACCCAAGAAGAAGAAGAAGAAGAAGAAGAAGAAGAAGAAGAAGAAGAAGAAGAGGAGGAGGAGGAGGAGGAGTAAGAGGAGGAAAAAAAAAGCCCCAGTTCGTCCCCCCACCCCCCCTGGGAACCCAAGAAGAAGAAGAAGAAGAAGAGAAGGACGAGGAGGAGTAGGAGGAGGAAAAAAAAAGCCCCAGTTCGTCCCCTCCTCCCCCAAAACCTGCAAGAAGAAGAAGAAGAGGGAGAGAAAAAAAGCCCCAGTTCGTCCATCCCAAGCCACCCCTTTCTCCCACCCCCCATCACCCACCCCAAAAAATTCCACCTGAGATTAGGTGGATCTACCACAAAACCAGTCCAAAAATCATCTCAAACTCAAAGTATTTTCAAAACTCACCCACACTAAAAACAAGGTTCTAAAAGGCGCTAGGCGCTAGTCGGGCGGCGGGATGGGGCCTAGCACCTAGGCGGCTAGGCGGAGCCTAGACGGGCGACTAGGCGAACTAGGCGGATTTAAGTAAATCTATTCTATTTCGTGTAAATATGTGTCTGTTTATACTTAAAATATACATAATTTCGTCATAAACTAGAAAATAGAATGACATCTATATTATGAAGTATTGGAACATAATGAAAACATAGGGAGCAAACATATAATGTGTGTTTATTTAAGTATTCAATAAGTCTCTTACAATTTATTGGAAATAATAAAATGCAAAACGAAAGTTATCTATTTTTTATCTAAGTGAGTTGCAACCTAGGCAGGTGTCTAGGCGTGTCTAGGCGGGCTAGGCGGGTGCCTAGGCGGTCTAGGTGGGCGCCTCAGCAGGTCTGAATGGGCTAGGCGGATGCCTAGGCGGTCTAGGCATTAATCGGGGCGGTGACCAGCCGCCTAGCGCCTAAGCGGGGCCTAGGCGGTGCTAGGCGGGGATTTTTAGAACAGTGACTAAAAATCACGAGATCCTGGCAGCACGGGAGGGGGGTGGGTCACTGGTCACGGCGGGGCGGAGGGAGGGTTGTGGGTGAGGTGGGTCGCCGGTGGGTGGGGGATTTGTTTTAGCTTTTGTTTGTTTGTTTTTTTAATTTAGAAGATTTAGGTTTTTTTTTAAAAAAATAAAAAAATTATTATTTTTGCCACGTGGTACACATTTGGCAGCCATGTCAGCGCTTAACGGATCAATGGATGAAAAATGTAACGGATGTATTATTTTGAAATAAAATAGTACGTGATGTATTAAAGTGAAATGTTTTAAAGATGTTGTATGAGATTGTAATAGACCTTAAACCTGAGGGGCTACTATGTAATTTACCCTTTTTTATATTAAAAACACTTTTACAAAAAAAAAAAAAAAAGTTTGTCAATCATTCAACAACTTTATTTTACCTGTTTATTCTCATAGCACAATAGAAACAGTTTTTTTTTTTTTTTTTTTTTTTTTTTTTTAAATAAAAAAAAAACACAACAATACCAAACTAGCCCTTAGCAGCCCACTATTAATCACATTTATATTGACTATCACGTGCACATATGTATAAGTAGTAATATATTTTGTCAAGTTTCCACATGGGATTGCATTCTTCAATATGTATAAACATAATAATTAGTTATCAAACTTGTTATTTGTGAGAATTGAACACAAGAATTGTTACTTATAAATGATGACAAATACTAAATCTTAGTGATACTGAATCATAGTGATGGCGGCAGATGTCAATTATTATGTTATTTTTTAATATTGGCACAAAAGTTTTTAAAAGATACAGGTTCAAAAGTTCCAATATTAAATCAGACCGTAAGTGGTGGCTCATGCATGTCGTAAGTTATTGTTGCATGATCATATTATCGTTCACACAATCTAAATATTGTTGCAAAGGTATGGTTATGTTTGTGAGCTCGTAAGGAGTACGATGGTGGTCCTGGAAGGCTCGATCTGTGAAGGTTTGAAGGTCAATGGACGTATGTCCGTACGGGTTGCAGAGAGAGAGAGTTCGAGAGTAAGGAGAGAGAAAGAAAGGTTCTGCTTGTGTGTATGTGTGTGGTCCTCACACAGCCAGCCAAAACAACACAAAAACAACCACAAAATCCAAGTCCTAATTGGTTTAAAACTACTAGGACCAAGCTAACTAACTAAACCCTAACAAACCCAGTACTAATCTAATATGTTCCCACTAAATTGGAAACAAGGTGATTGGTCCAAAATCAAGCTTTAGGCCTTTGAACTTAGCCCAAAAATAAATACAACCAACGATCAAGGGTAGTTCCGTTCATTCACATCCTCGAGGAAAAATAAACATACAATCTCCGGGACGGGCTGTCACATTGCATTCTTCAATAGGTATAAACATAATAATTAGTTATCAAACTTGTTATTTGTGAGAATTGAACACAAGAATTATTACTTACAAATGATGACAAATACTAAATCTTAGTGATACTAAATCATAGTGATGGCTGCAGATGTCAATTATTATGTTAATTTTTAATATTGGCACAAAAATTGTTAAAAGACAAGGTTCAAAAGTTCCATTATTAAATCAGACCGTAAGTGGTGGCTTATGCATGTCGTAAGTTATGTTGTTGCGTGATCATATTATCGTTCACACAATCTAAATATTGTTGCAAATATGCAAATGATCAAGCTTTGAAATCAAGTAATACATGACAAATTAATAAAATCCAAATTTATGTATTTTATTCTGGCATAGCTAGGCGTGGGCTAGGGGACGACCATCAAACACCCAAAGCTACCAACATTTATTAGAAAAGTTAAACGTACGAGGAGAAAAAGTAGCCAAAACCTCGAAGAAAAAATACAAACAAGGTTGTAAAAACCTATATGAAACGGTAGTTGGGCATGCGTAACCGGTCTCTATGACAAAAAGAAGAAATAAGAGTCGGATGTAAATCTCACAAAGTAAGAACATAGATAAGAATAATATACTATACAGTCTAACTACAGATGAAAGCCAGAATCATATTTTACAACCAAATTATTCATATGGTACATTCTAATAAACCCTTCATTAACTAATATTCTTAATATAATATGATCATTTGCACTTCATGACAGTCATGAACTTAATTGGACCCATTTACTGGTTTGGCTCTGCTACTTGAGGTCCAGTAGAATGACCAGCACCGGGACTGTACCCTGGCGTCGTGGGCCGGAAATTGTCAGTAGGAGTACTCTCATAGCCAAGAACCGGTGGCACAAAGTCTGATAATTCATTTTCCAACACGTTTCGGCGCGAGTTGAGATAATTGTCGCCGCTGATTGATGTCGATCCCCCTTTAGTATGATTTTCTTTTAGCGACCTTTCTTCAGTTGAAATGATCCCATAAGAGAAAATTAGAACAAGAAGAAGAACGATGAGCTTGCCATTGGCCATGATAATAAGATTAGTATAGAAAACAACTGATGGAAGAGAGAGAGAGAGAGATAGAGGTGTGCTGTGGTTCCGACTGAAAGCAATAGAGGGTATTTATAGAGTTTGAGCTGGGAGTTGGAATAGTGGAGTGAAATACTTGAAAAATGAAATTTGAGCAAATTAAAAGAGGTACTAGTAAATTAATTAAAAATTAAACGGTTAAATGATTACATGTTTCCCTCCTCAAAATTCTCTCAGTTTGCACGTCCCATGCATAACCATGTAGTCTGTTGCCAACTTGCCGCACAGTGCTTTTCAAATGTGTTTTCTAGCCTGGCTAATTAAGGTTAGCTGTAGGGATTAAAATGTGTCTAATGCTTCAACAAATTAAGGAATAATTTAAATGGTGTGATACGTCCAAACCCACAAGCCGGGGCCTGATGAGACGTTTCTGGTATGAATCCAGCATTTGACCTACCAGTAGTGCTTGGGTTGCCTCTTGATTCTAATCTTTCCCTGCTGGAAATTAAAGTTGTGTGCGCAGCTAGGATGTGCTGTAACCATTCATGCATATTCAACTATTTTATGTGGCCAACATAACGAAAACAACATTTCATATCTCATGTTGTCAATGTGATGCAAACATTAAATACGTTTTACCTTTTTTTTTATTCATAAATGTATGTTTTTCGAAATAACATATTCATTAAAGATGGAACGAATACATATATGTATGCCTTATTATCTTTTAATCTAGTTGAAGGAAAAAATAGTATTGCACATGCGCCAAAGAGAAACTAATTTTTGCCATCATCTACGAAAAGGTCTACAATATATGTCTTAATTCCTACAGGTTACTGTCACTCAGTACTACTGTCTGATGGTATTCCTCTTTGCTTAGAAGTGAAAGGTCTTAGATTCGAATCTTATGGATGATGAATTCGATACCATATGGCTTAGCTGAACTCTCCCTCCTCCTAGTGTAAAGATATCGATGTACTAAAAAAAATTCCTACCGGTTACTAATAATACAATTGTTAAGCAGAAAGGATACAAATTAATTAAAATCAAATTCATCAGAAAAATTAAAATCCAACACTAATAAGTATCGCAATTGAATTTTCTATACTATTTGAGTTTGCCAAGTTTCAAAAGTAAGCAGACAAATGGGGTGAAAGTTAAAGGGCCGTTTTGTGCGCTGGTTAATTATCATGAATCATGATAAGTATCAACCTTGGATAGTGTGTGGGGATATAGGCTATAACTAATTATCCCAAACATTTGTCTATCGGCTATAACTAAATCTCCTTTTGAATCTTTAATATTCCACGATCGAGTATATATTTCAAACTGTACGTACGTAGTGCCATTTTTTTCAGTTGAGCACTGAAGCATCTGGCCATGATTCTCTCGCCAACTGCAAGCCCTCCAAGTATCCAATATTATGAGATCAACTTGGTTCAAGTTGATCTAAATAAGTACATTAGATTACGTTTATTATCCAGGATTGACTTAGTTTGAATAACTCATTAGGTTTGATGCAAATGAAAATATCAATGCTAATTTACTTATTTTGTTCAAATGAAGGTAGGAGATGGATAAATTCTAAAAAAAAATTATCTTTTTTTATCCAAGTGAAGGTAGAAGATGTAGCTTTCTATATGATTTTACTCTCCTCAATTCTCTTATCTTTTTCACTAGGAAACAAAGTGTTGTGACTTTGTTACAGCATCAATTGTTATTTTTAAATATTCACAAATTGATACACGTGTTATTTGTAACATGAGAGCATTATTCAATGAGTGAGTGACAAATAAGAACACATAATTAACATTAAAGTCATATGTGCTTAGTGGTCTGGTCGCACCTTTCAATTAAAGGAAAACTAATGAAAATGGCTTGAAAACTTTGAGTTTTAACGATAAAGACAAAATAAAGGGTAAAGTGAATAGTATAATGTTTGACTTTTTAGTGTAAAAATATGGTTTTTCGTTAAAGTGAACAATACCGCGGACTTTTCTTTAAAAGTCCCTTCAATTAATGGACAAGAGATTTTGCACGGGTGTGAAGCAACTTACAAATGATGAACAACATGGGAAGCCACTAGATATAAAATATAGTTAAACAAATACAAATGGAGGTTAAACATCATTCTAATCTTCGTTTTGCTAACAAAAAATTAATGGTGATCAATGATTTAAGTCTAGCAAATACAAAATTAATCGAGATTTGGTCCAAGCATAAGTCAAAACTAAAAGCGTGCACGACTGCAAGTGTTCAATCTTGATGCCATGTGCGCAGTGAGCACCATCATTTTTCAAAAACTAGTCTTGCTACTTGCTTGGAAAAGAAAAGGTCATCAAGGTTTGAAACCCCACAAAGATCCACACCAGCCCCTTATAGTGTATAGGAATAATGTTCTATGACTTTCAACCCCAAGGATCCAAATTGACCTCTATCATGTTCTTAGGTCTTTTATTAGTAATGTCCCTCCTTTCTATCTCTCCCCTTATGGTAAGGTGGAAAGAGAAACAGAAGAAGGTGGCAGTGAAACATATTGGTAGAGAATAGAGTTCCATATTGGGGAAATAATAAAAAATAAAATACACAATTTAATTACATGCGGGATTTCTACATCTAATTTCACCGAGGTCTTTTGTTATAAAATTCAACATCTAGCAACATGTAGTTAAGTTGAGACAATATTGGTACTGTTGGCGGTGGACCACACTGAGCCTAAAAAGTTCATCATAATTGTATCAGAGCATGTTATTCTTCCGACGCTTTCCAATCCTTATTTAATAATGGGATCGAATCCTAAAGTTGGGCTTTCATAATTTTACCTAGCTTCA
The DNA here is from genome assembly GCA_036320875.1 of Cotoneaster glaucophyllus. NCBI lineage: Eukaryota > Viridiplantae > Streptophyta > Magnoliopsida > Rosales > Rosaceae > Cotoneaster > Cotoneaster glaucophyllus. The sequence continues at coordinate 18,745,676 of CM070072.1, forward strand.
ACTTTTGGGTACCATTGAGCCTTTAAAAAGTTGTGTTGGATTTGGTGAATAAATGATATATGACTGGACTCTCGAAAAGTTGCCTAAGATTTGGCACACTGAATTGCCAGTTCCTGATGGAGAAATCTTTCTTGTGTGATCTTATGTGTGGTGACTCGTGAGGGAGTTTGTTAGAGAATAGAGTTCCACATCAGGAAAATAATACACAAAAACAATATCCAACTTAAAAGTTTATTAGATACAACGTTACAAAGTAATAAGTGATTAAATTTAGACAATAACAATGAAGTTGGTGGTGAATCATATTGAGCCTAAAAAGAGAACCGAGAGTTAAATGGGAAAGGAAAAGCTCCTCTCCACCACAGAAGAGATAATTAAAAGGGTTGTCCAAAATTTTTGGGATCATGGTACCCATATTTGGTTGGTTCCTAAAGTCATGGAAGTCCCACCATCCGATATGTTTGGACCCTAGAAAATGGAGTAAGCTTTCAGTCGGAGAGAATTACTGTGAGTGGTGAAATGCCTACTTCTTCAATTAAATGGAGTAAGCTTTCATTCAACAGTATATAATTTTTGTTGAAATACAGAGAACATATAAGAGGGTGTCAAATCCTATGTCCTCAATAAGTCGTTGAAAACAATAGATATGAATCTGCGACTCAATAAGTCGTTGAAAACAATAGATATGAATCTGCGATAAGGAATCTGTCTAAATAAAGGGTAATTGAGCACTATATGGAAGCTTAAGAGATCCGCTTTTACGGCTGAGCCGGATCCGTGTCACTACGTATTTTACACTAATTTTGACACACATTTTTGTAGGAATCACTTCGTAATGTATTCAACGATTCAAATCGTTTATCTTTTAGGCCTTCCCTCAGATCATGTGTACAAAAAATCACCATATCTAAAACCATATGGCATTTGGATTAAAATTAGTGTTTCTTTAAAACCATGTTCATCTATTTTCTTTACTACAAAATGAATGCATTAGAGCATCTCCTGCAGTTTCCATCTGCCCTTGCAATTGGGTGAAAGTGCCTTGTTGTCCACTAAAACGAGAGATTTTTCAGTGTGATCGTCACACGGGGTGATACACCACATGTCGCTATATAAATAGTGAGATATGTGTGTTAAAAAATTAATAACATAAAAAATAAAATTTCTCACCACTTACATAAAAACATGTGGTGTACCATCCGTATTTCTGTTACAACTAAAAATTTCTCCACAAAAACTTGCTCCAGCAGTGAAAAAATGAGAGGGCAATTGGTAGGAGGGCAGGCGCCCCCCAATTGCACCAGCAAACTACCGTGGGTTCCACCCACGTGATGAACATATGAGCCAAATAGCACTTTTTCCTGATAGAATGGAATCGTTGGATTTTCAAACAAGTTTACTCTGCTTGCACTTGAGCTTGAAGCCTTTTTTTAAGGGAGTTTTAACGAAAAGCTCGCGGTACTGTTCACTTTAACGAAAAACCACATTTTTACACTAAAAAGTCAAACCTGGTACTATTCACTTTACCCTTTATTTTGTCCTTATCGTTAAAACTCAAAGTTTTCAAGCCCTTTTCATTAGTTTTCCTTTTTTTTAATCCTAAAGTAGTATAAAAAAATCCCCAAAGCTACAAGAAAGCCGAGACTACAACCGCTACTTGCCCAATAGTACAACCTTTTAATCTGGATTCTGGACCGTTAGTTTTCAACAGAAAAAAAAAAAAAAAAATTGTGCTTTTGGGTCAGCTACCACGTGGCAGAATTCTAACCTTCCAACAATTATAATTTTGAGAATCAACGGCCAAGATTATTTCAACTGTAAAAATTCCTAAAAATTCCTTAAAAAAAAAAGCTCGAATTTATATTCTACAAATATCCATAAACATAAATAAATAAAATATTTGTGAATAGTAATTGTGGATGCAAATTTCTTCCTCCTTGATCTTGGACAAAATTGCACCTACAAAACAATTAACACCTTTGGTCAAGGCCAAGAGCCTCACGCTCCCATGATGAATGGGGGGGGCTTTGGCCGAAGAACCTCTGATGCCAAAGTTAGAATTTAGAGAGAAATAGTGTTTAGAGAATTTTGGGATTTTTGCCAAAGTGTTGGAATGACTTTTTGGTGAGAATAGGTGCCTATTTATAGGATTGAGCTTGCCCATTTTCCTCATGGTGTGGCCGGCCATTAGTGGGTTTTGGTGGTTATGGTTTTGGCTTAATTAGCCAATTTATTGGCTAATTAAGTATGAAAGAAGTAAATAGGAGGTTACAAAATTGAATATTTGTGTAAATAGGGTAATAAAATGGAGAAAAGTGTGAAAAGCTAGGGAGAAAGGTGATGGCCGGCCCTTTAACAATTTTTAGGTTAAATTGTATAATTTTAATAGGTATTTAATGGATTAATTGGGTGATTAATCCATTTAAATAACCAATTAACATTATTTTGTAGGTTACTTTGCAAAAGGGATTTGATGAGATGGACTTGGAATTGGTTACCTCTTTTTGGAGCATTTTTGACTTTGTTGAAGGATGATTGTCTGCTGCTCGCGCGTAGAAATCCTGGTGTACCTCAGGGGTAGTTTGGTCCTTTTTTACCCAAAAATCCACGTGTCGCCTTGTGATTATTTTTGGCTCCACAAATGCCCCCACACCTGTTGGGCTGCTTGCAGGAAAGGGCAGCAGGTGTAGAGATTTCCTTGCTTTTAGGAAACTTAGGACTGCTTCCTATTTTGATGTAGATTCCCTCTTCAATAGGAAATTAGATCCTTCTAGGAAAGGGAAATAAATTTCTCTCAAAGCCTATTTAAGTCCACCTTAAGCGGGTTATTAAATCAACTTTGGAGAGCGATTTATTCTACCCTACAAGAGAGAGAGAGAGCTTATAGGATATTTGTTCCCCCTCCTCTAGCAATCTTCCACATCTTGCCCGTGCAAATGACCGTCTTTCGTTGATTTCTTCGTCTTCTCCGTGCCGCACCGATGTAAGAAAATTTTTCTTGTCTTCTTTTTGGATAGTGCTGTCGCGGGGCAGCCGTCGGGGTGGTGCAGCACGTCGGCTGGCAGGGGCCAGGAGTCGGCTCGGCACAGGCTGATGAGGTGTTGTGGCAGGGACCACTGCTTTAGGCTACTTGGCTTGGCTAGAGCCAAGGGCAGCTTGAGCGGCTGGGGCCGCGAACTGAGGCGCTGAGGCGTATTGCTAGGGTAGTTGCATGGCTCATATCCTTGAGGCCATTGGACCTGACGCGGGCCAAGCTGGCGATTGAGAGAAATGAGAAGGTTGCGGGCTTCATGGGATGCTGGAATGCTGGGCATGCAGACCTTCTGCCTGCTAGAATGCTGGGTTGAGCTCATCTGCTGAGTACCGTGAATGACGTTAGCTGCTTAGTCCTCTCTGTCGGGAGAAAAGTAGGCTGCTCCCGAGTGAGGAAGTAAAAAGTGGTGAAGACTATGGCAGCTAAAGCTTATTCCTCAACTCAAATTCAAGATTTTGAGGGTGCCATTTCTGAGCTTCGTTCCGCTGCTTATGCAAAGGATGAAGGGTTGATTGCTGCTTATAATCAAGTGATCCACTTCAAGATAACTGTCGATAGGCTTAATCCCTAAGTGTTGAAACTTCAAGGTGTACTGAAGATCAACAAAAGTTTGAAGAAGGAAGTGGATGAGCTGCAGCGCGTCCGTGTTGGTCTGCTCGAGGAGAATGAGCAGCTGAAGGGAGATAATGATGGGCTCGAGGTTTCGAGACCTTCTATATTTCTCCAGAATACTTGTTCACCTTTTCTTTTCAGGCCTCTATTGGTAAAGTAGTCGGAGATGTTGGTGCCCAGGCTGGAGAAACCGGGGTGAAGCACCGGATGGTGCTGCTGCTGAAGGTGTGGCGACCAAGTAGTCGTTGAGTGTTCAAGCTGCTGAAGAGTAGTCTTCTAGGTAGTCTTTACGATTTTCTTTGCTTCCCTTGTTGTTTTTTGCTTTGCTTGAACTCATTCAGTCTTTGCTAGTTGTTTATCAATTTTGCTAGAAAATTTAATAAACTTGCTTCCTTCGCTTTTCTCCATCTTCGCTTTTTTTGTTCATGCCCTAACCTTTAGACTTTATAGACCAGTGGCAGGCGTGCTACTTTTTATAAGCAGACAGGCCGCGTAGCCTATGCAGCCATAGGTGTTGGTGTAGAACTTTGCAAAGTTAGCCATAGGGTCGGCAGCCGGACGCCTCACTTACAGAAGCAGACAAGTCCGCGTGACCGCTAGGCTGTTAACCTTGGTTTTCTCCAATTCCGCAGGTTGAGTAGCAAGTATCACAACACTTTAGGACTTGGTGTAAGTTGTTCCGCTCTTGGCAGAGGTGAAGCTTATCGACTACGTAGCATGTCGGCAGTGGATAAAACTTCGTATATGCATGCTAGCTTGTTTAACCTTTCACAAGAATGTGCGGTTGTATAAGTCTAGCGCGATTTTACTGCTCGAAGGGCAAGCCGTAGGCAGTCTTCTGGAAACCGTAGGCTACCTTAGTGCACTCGGTAGCAGCTTTAGGGTTTCAAGGCAGCCGTCCATCGGATGTACTGCGTAATGTGCCCCCTCCGTCTCTAGGGCCCGGTTCCCGCAGATTAGGCCAAGAGACCCAAAATCCTTCAATTAGCTAAGCCTTGAAAAAGACCATTGTGGCTACTTCTAGGAATCCCGGCGCAAGCCATCGTGCATCTAGTTATACTAGGGCAGCCAAGCTCATCCACGTCTGGATATTCGGAGTGTAGAGTTTATCCTCCTGCTTTGGAGAGTAGACCCATGTGGGTGTCGGGGAATTAGTTTATCCTCTCGCACTGGAGAGCATGGTTGGTCCCTCGGGGGGTGCAATTCCTGCGGTGAGTCCCTAAGAAGGGCGCGGTCTTCTTTTGAAGTGCAAAAGTGATCAGTTGTTGTAAACACGCAGCCAAGCCAAATTGTGATTACTTCTGAATTCCTCATTGAAAAACGAGTAAAACGAACGAGAACTTAGCTGTAAGGTAGGAACTGCATAACAACTGGATAGTCCTCAGCTTGTGAGGTAGTGCCCATCGAGCTGCTTGAGTCTTCGGGCTTTGATGTAGCGGGAGGCCACACATGGTACTTCCTCATATTGTAGGCATTCCACTGCTTTTCGATCTTTTTGTCGTTTCATGGTGGCGAGGGTGTATTTACTCTTGCCGTCTTCTTTGCTGATCTTGTACGGACCTTTCTAGATGAGATCCATCTTTTTGGAGCCTTCTCTGCGGGCAGTGATGAAGGCTTTTCTTTGGACTAGATCTTCGGGCTGGAACTGCCGAATCTTGGCCCTTTTGTTGTAGCTGGAGAGGAGCTGCTGCTGGTAGGCTGCGATGCGGGTGATGGTCTGCTCGCGCTTCTCCTCTGCCAGATCTAAGCTTGTGGCCATCCCTTTTATGTTCTACTCAATGCTTGGCAGTAGAGTGCTGATACTTGGCACGATGATATTGGAAGGAATGATTGTTTCTGAACCAAATGCCAAAGAGAAACGAGCTTCACCGGTTGCTCGTCCTTGGGTGGTGCAATGTGCCCATAGACATCCGGAGAATTTGTCTGGCCATTTTCCCTTCTCGTCGGTGAGGGATTTCTTGAGGCAGTCGAGGATCATCTTGTTGGATGCTTCGACCTGCCCATTGCCTTGAGGATACCTCGACGTGGACATGTGCTGCTTGATGCCATATCTTTGAAAGAAGTTCGCCAAATCTCTGCCCATGAATTGCGGGTCGTTGTTTGGTGACGATGAATTGAGGGATGCCATATCAGCAAATGATGCTCCTCCATACGAAGCGCTCTATGTCCGTCTGAGTCGTGGTTGTCATGGGCTCTGCTTCTATCCATTTGGTGAAGTAGTCGGTTTCCATGATCATCATGCATCTGCCCCCAGTAGTAGGTGACATAGGTCTTACCAGGTCGATTGCCCATTGCATGAATGGTCAAGAACTCGTCTATGGGTGTAGTTCGCTGGTAAGTAGTGCTAGCTTGTAGCGTTGGCAGCGGTCGTAGTGGTCGTACTTTTGTACTAACTCCTTAGCATCTTGGTACATGGTAGGCTAGTAGTAGCCTTCAAGTCATCGGGAGGCGTTAGGCAGCAGAGATCTGGTCCGGTGTAAGATCTTCGGATGAGAATGTCATTCCACATGTAGTAGCGTGCTGCCCTTATTTGGAGCTTTCTAGACTCTAATCTGTGACACTTCGACTGCTGGCTAGCGCATTTGCGTGGGCGTTGTCTGCCCGCGAAACTTGAGTGAGAGTGTAAGTCTGAAATGCCTCAAGTTGCTTGCGTACCTTCTCTAGGTATTGTGCTATCCTTGGATGTTTTGTCGCTTATTCCCCAGTAGTTTGGTCGACGATTAGCTGGGAATCGGAATGAATTGCAAGCTTTTTCAGCGCCAAGTCTTTTGTCATTCGGTGGCCTGCTAATAGGGCATTGTACTTTGCTTCGATGTTGGTTACTTTGAAGCCTAAGGTGATCGCCGATTCGAGCAATGAACCGTCTGGGGTGACAAGAACCACCCCTACTCTCGAGCCTTTGTAGTTGGTCCTCGACATGCAAATGCCAGAAATCTCCATTGAGGGAGCAGATGCGATTAAGGTGTGCTCAGCTGCCTCCGGGGCATCGTTGGGCCGCTCTGTTGCGTTGCCTAGGCTAGGCGTGAAGGCGTAATAGGGAGCCGTAGAGCTGGTGCCATGTTACACGTAGCAGAAAATGCTCAAATGCAGGTATCGGGCCACTCTAGAGTTGTATTATGGAGCAAAGGTCGGCTGGGGTCGTGTGACACATAGCAGGAGGTAGTGCTCAACTGCTGGTACATGCTGCTCTTATACAGAACATTTTGGGCCGACGAGGACAAAACTTGATTCCGAGTGCGTCCTTCTAGTGTTCGTTTGCCCTTGGCGTGCCTTTTGAGTTGAGTTGTTGCGTTCGTCAAAAAAATTTGCATCGCCAATGTCTGCGTCTTTACCGTCGCGCGTCTAGATTGGACGGAATAATGCGTCATGATAATGACTGCGTGCGTCTGAAGGTAAAACTTAAGCTTTTCGGGTTGCAACAACTATCACCAAAGTTCGTTTTTTGAATTTATGGTAGCATCGAGGAGAGCTTTTGAACTGTGGAATACAGGTAGTCGGGCCCCCAGCTCTTCTCGTATGATGGTAGAGCTTATTGCTGCTTTAGATACCGTCAAACATGCGAATAGGTCCTCCGTTGCTTCCGGTTTGGATAGTTGGGAGGTTATGTCGGGTACTCCTTCCGGTCCTTGAATCTGGATCAGCGAGCCTCGTCCCAAAGTGCATGTTTTTCTGCTAGAGTGAAAGAATCTGCCAGAGTCAGATCTTCTTTCATGATCAATTTTCCGAACAGCGGGTGGTCTGCTGGAAGTTTTTTTTGGAAGGCTGCTCTAGCTAGCGAGTCGTTGCATCCGACTATCTTTGCCTTCTCTACTTTGAACCTCTTCACATAGTCGCAGAGCGACTCCTTTGGGTTCTTCTTGACGTTGAACAAGTGGTCGGACTTCTTCTTGATCGAGCGATAGGATGAATATTCCATGGTGAAAACCAAAGAAAGTTCGTCAAAACTCCGGATAGATTGTGGCGGCAGGGTGTAGACCAATCTTGTGCCTCGCCTTGTAGAGTGGTGGCAAATATCTTGCACATGAGATCGTCGTTGTTTCGATAGAGGATCATTGCGCTTCGGTAGTGCTTCAAGTGTCTCTCCGGGTCTCCATCTCCTTTGAAGGATGTGAAATGTGGCATGCTAAACTCGTGCAGAGGTTCTACCTGCTCGATCTCGTCTGTGAATGGTGACCTGCTTATGTTGGTCATATCCCGTCGCAGTGCCTTGTCGGTGACCTCGTTGCGTTGGAAATCGTGCAATCGTTTGGTCAAGAAGATTCTCTCTACTTCTTCTTGAATTTGCCTCTGTTGGGGTAGTAGAGCTCTCGGCTGCCCCCAGTTTTGACTTGTTGGTCCAAGCTGCTCTTCTAAGTGCTCGGCTCGTTTATGCCGCGGTAGCGGTGCATGTGGTCCGTTCTTGGCAAGCGAGGGAATTCTTCGCAGGCTGCCGGTTGAACTTGAGCTGGATTGAGTGATTGCTTCTCTCCGTCCGTCGTACTGCCTACTCCGATATGAGGTGGAGGATGCTCCTTGCTGGCTTAACCACGAATGAACACTTCGCCTGGAAGGTTGCTCATGTTGACTATCGGAGTGTGGTCTCAACCGTGAGGGTATGCTTGTCCGTGGGCCTAACTGAGAGTGCACGCTCCTCTGCGCGCTAAGACGGGAGTATACGCTATCTCGGAGGCCTAGTCGGGAGTGTACTCTGTCGAAACGCTTGGTTATTGGCTGGTCGAGTGGCTGCTTATTGGGACGCTGCTGGAGAGGTTCTTCGTTTGCCCTTGTCTTACTTTGGGACACCTTGTTTGGGGCACGTTGCATCTCGGTGCGCTGTAAAAGCAGATTCACCAAGGTTGTTTGTTGTGCAAGGGCGCTTGTCAACTTTATGACTTGTTGGGACAAGTGTTGTTCGCCATTTGGATTGGAAGAGCTTGGAAGGAATGTGCCTCCTTGAGCAGTGGAAGAGTGGTAGACTCCGGGCGCGAGATTTGAGTTGGAAAATGTCAAATCCGCTGAGAAATATGGTGAGAATGCCCCTGGCTCGGTGGTAGGTCCGGATGGTTGAGATAATCTTGAGCCGACTTGGGCTGTATGAAAGGCCACGAGGGTAGGATGGGCCACGATAGTGGGCTGCTCGGCGGGAGCAGGCTGGGCCACAAGAGTGGGCTGCTAGGCGGGAGCAGGCTGGACCACGAGGGTGAGCTGCTCGGCGGGAGCAGGTTGGGCCACGGGAGTGGGCTGCTCGGCGGGAGCAGGCTGGGCCACGAATGTGGGCTGCTCGGTGGGAGCAGGCTGGACCACAAATGTGGGCTGCTCGGCGGGAACAAGCTGGGCCACGAAAGTGGGCTGCTTAGCGTGTGGTACACGTGGATGCGAGGCTTGGGCTTGGCTCTGCAACGCATTGGGCTCGCGTTGGGCTTGGAATAACATGGCTTGGGCCGTGGCCTTGGATGGCATGGTTCGAGCCGTGGTGATGGCGCCATGGACCTCATCGTGGATGGCTACCGTGGTAGCCACAGCAGTGGTTCCCGTGGTGGTAACTCGTGGTGGTGGTGCCGCTCCACTTAGGATCACATTTAATCTTGTGGATCACCGCGGTCCCATTTCTTGAATATTTGAATTTTCACTCGTGGAATTTTCTAAATTTCTAGCCATTGTATTTTTTTTCTTTTTTGTACGTTTTATCAAAGAACCTTTGCAAATAAAAAATTCTAATAATAAGAACGTATGAAAAAATACAAGTGGACTAGAAAATAGAGAAAAAACCTTTTTTATGCGAAAGTCTTCTACGAGTGTGGATTTCTTTCTCTCAATGAAAGCACCAATTTGTGGATGCAAATTTCTTCCTCCTTGATCTTGGACAAAATTGCACCTACAAAACAATTAACACCTTTGGTCAAGGCAAAGAGCCTCACGCGCCCATGATGAATGGGGGGGGGGGGGGGCTTTGGCCGAAGAACCTCCGATGCCAAAGTTAGAATTTAGAGAGAAAGAGTGTTTAGAGAATTTTGGGATTTTTGCCAAAGTGTTGGAATGACTTTTTGGTGAGAATAGGTGCCTATTTATAGGATTGAGCTTGCCCATTTTCCTCACGGTGTAGCCGGCCATTAGTGGGTTTTGGTGGTTATGGTTTTGGCTTAATTAGCCAATTTATTGGCTAATTAAGTATGAAAGAAGTAAATAGGAGGTTACAAAATTGAATATTTGTGTAAATAGGGTAATAAAATGTAGAAAAGTGTGAAAAGCTAGGGAGAACAATTTTTAGGTTAAATTGTATAATTTTAATAGGTATTTAATGGATTAATTGGGTAATTAATCCATTTAAATAACCAATTAACATTATTTTGTAGGTTACTTTGCAAAAGGGGATTTGATGAGATGGACTTTGAATTAGTTACCTCTTTTTGGAGCATTTTTGACTTTGTTGAAGGATGATTGTCTGCTGCTCGCGCGTAGAAATCCCGGTGTACCTCAAGGGTAGTTTGGTTCTTTTTTATCCAAAAATCCACGTGTCGCCTTGTGATTATTTTTGGCTCCACAGTAATCACTTTGCCATTCTTCCTTTCAATTGTCGTTGCCCTCTACCAACTGATGAAAATGCTCTTAGGTCACGCATGCATTAATAAATCTTCCATGGTGAAACCAAAAATCTCATGTACGTGTGGAACAACTGGATGATAGAACAATTCATCAACTTCTTTTCCAAACAAGTTGTTAGAAAAATCTGCCTGCTCCCTTTCTTATTTATGCCGGTTCGGATCTGAAAGGGTGTGTAGTGCCAATTGGGTCAAGACTACAAGAGTTCAAATTGGGCTCAGTCCAAAGTAGGGCCCAACATTCTCAAAGGTCCATAATAAACCAAGCAACAAAAACACAAGCCCAACCCACTATCATAAACTGAGTCCAAAACCCAAAACCCAAAACCACTCTGAAAAAGCAAAGCAAAAGCACGAGGGAAATGTGGAAAGAGAACTGAAAACGCAGGGGGAGAGAGAGAGAGAGAGAGAGAGGAGGAGGAGGAGAGAGAGAGCCCAAATGTTTCAAGTGTTCAAGGATTCAATTCAATGGTCGTTGGCGTAAGAGTGGGCGGTGCTGTTTGGCGCAAAACAAATAAAAGAATATGCCGTTGATGGTAAATATTTAATGCCTTTTTTGGGTTCGGTTTGGTTTCGTTATGTCCTTCTCTCTCCTCGCAGACATTCTTAAATGCCAAAGTCGGTGAGTCTCGCAGAACACAGAGAAAAAAGATACCCGGAATTCCCAACTACTTAGCGTACCCTTTTTCCCTCTCCACCGCCTCTCTCTCTCTCTCTCTCAAAAAATTTCAATCTTGAGAGGTCGCCGAGCGTTATTGGATCAATTTCTGCTCGGTGGTTTCGGCGTCCCACGGTGGTTTCTGGTAAATTTCTGATTAATTTAGTTTGATTGTCGTCTGCTTCTGTGCTTTCTGCTGCGTTTTGAATGGTTTGGTTTTCGTTTTGGGTTTTCTGGAATTTTGGGAATCAAACCCTTGTGCCGAATACTCCGTACAATTTCTGTTTTCTGCTTCAAAATTGGGTTGCTTGCATATTGGTGTCGTTTGAGCTCTTTTGCGTTTTGGGCGGTGTGATTAGCTTTGTAGGGAGGTTTAACGAGTTGGGTTACTTCTCACTTCTCACAAGTTTTGATTTTTAGTTTAAATTTGGTGGTATGGTTGATAGAATTTTGTGACCAAGTATTGGGATAGTATTGTATCGACTTTGACTTGCAATGCTGGCGATATTATTAGCTCGGAACTAGTTCTTTTCGCTCGGTTTCTTATCTGGGTAGAAACGAGGATAAGTTGTTTTGCCCAGATCACTTCACATGTTTCTTATCTGGGTTTCTTTTTGTTCTACTTCAAACAATATGAAACATTAGTAATTTGCTTAGTTTGATCCACTTACTGACTTTTTGTTATAATCTGTATTTGTGCTCAGGATACCGGAGGTGGTCTTTGCGGCGATTCTGGCAACCACGACCGTAGTTTGGTTTATTTGTAGTAACTTGAAGGAGTGCATGTTCATTCGATGGGGTCGGATGTGCAGTCTGTTGGTTTTCTAGATACTTTAAAAATGGAGAGGGTTAGGACAATTTTAACCCATACATATCCTTATCCGCATGAACATTCCCGTCATGCCGTAATTGCTGTTGTTGTGGGTTGCCTCTTTTTTATCTCTTCTGACAACATCAACACCCTTATAGAAAAGTTAGACAACAATATTAAGTGGTGGTCTATGTATGCATGCTTGTTCGGTTTCTTCTATTTCTTTTCGTCCCCATTTATAGGGAAGACTATCAAACCGAGTTATTCAAATTTCAGTCGGTGGTAAGTACATTTCTCTGAATCCTATAAACGTGAGTGCATTTGCACTATCTCACATTCACACACATGTACTCATATGTTGTTCCTAAGTTTGCACAAAAGAGTTCTAAGTTTGGGAATTACTTTGTGTAGGTATATAGTCTGGATTTTAGTGGCGGCTGTCTATCATCTTCCTAGTTTTCAATCAATGGGAGTTGATATGAGGATGAATCTGTCTTTGGGTTTTAATGTATTTGTCACTTCTGTTCTGTTTCTTCTTTTCTTCCACATTATATTCATTGGCCTTTGGTACATTGGTCTCGTGTCACGTGTTGCTGGAAGGAGGCCAGCGATTTTGACCATTCTTCAAAATTGCGCTGTAAGTTATAGTAACACTTTTTCTACCTCATAACGTTTCTAGTTTTTATATTATTATGGGATGTAGTACAGAAGAACCTAAAATTCTTATGCATCAATAATAATCTATTGATTTTTTATTCATGCATTTTTTGTTCATGTAGGTTCTTAGTGTAGCCTGTTGTGTGTTTTATAGTCATTGTGGCAACCGTGCTATTCTGAGAGATAGACAACTGGTACGAAGAAACTCTTGGTTTAATTTCTGGAAGAAAGATGAGAGGAACACATGGCTTTCAAAATTCCTCCGAATGAATGAGTTGAAAGATCAGGTCTGCTCATCTTGGTTTGCTCCAGTTGGGTCTGCAAGTGATTATCCACTTTTGTCCAAATGGGTCATTTATGGTGAGGTACAGGCAGAACTAAAAACGGATCACCTCTCCTTCCCCCTAAACTTTTACTGTTTCCTTCTTATTTTATTTATTTATTTATTATTATGATTATATACTTATTAATGTTTTAATTTCTCAGTTAGCATGCAATGGTGCGTGTGCTGGTCCATCGGATGAAATCTCCCCATTGTATTCATTATGGGCCACATTCATAGGCCTCTACATTGCTAATTATGTGGTGGAGAGATCAACAGGGTAAGTGGTGAATTGGAAAACAGATTTAAACAATGAAACTAATGGAGATTAAGGAAAATATGTAACAAATTTTGTTAGGTGAATGATTTATGGCCTTATGCCTTTTCAATTCTTCTTATAATTGCCTCATGCTCATTTGCTTCTCAAATAAATAGGTGGGCTCTTACTCACCCTCTGTCTGTTGAAGAACATCAGAAGTCGAAGGAGAAGCAAATGAAGCCAGATTTTTTGGATATGGTTCCTTGGTATTCGGGGTATATGCTCTCTCTATGTCTCTCTGTCTCTCTCTGTCTCTCCTCTCTCCTCCTTCCCTTTCTGTTCTTGTGCGCCGGGGAGCTGTACTCACTTTGCTGATGTTTGTGTTGCAGAACATCAGCTGATTTATTCAAGACTGTCTTTGACCTCTTGGTATCAGTAACTGTCTTTGTTGGCCGCTTTGACATGCGTATGATGCAGGTAATCTCATATCTTCATGCTGTGTAAACTGTATTCTCCCTTGGCTTTGAGATTATTCTCTCAAAATTTTCAAAGCCTATCAAATATGCACTTGAATCATTTCGTCTTTTCCAATACACATGGTACCATTCAAGATTTTTTTTTCATTAATTTGTTTTTCCAAAGAAACCACTTTTACCTTTTACTATTTAAATTTTTATGCCATGATATGGTGACATATTTATGTTTCCCTCTCCACTGATCAGGCAGCAATGGACAAGGTCCATGATGGAGCTGAACAAAAGGATTTTTTATATGATAACTTTGCTGACAAGGATGATCTATGGTTTGACTTCATGGCTGATACCGGCGATGGTGGAAACTCCTCTTATTCTGTGGCTCGGCTCCTTGCTCAACCTTCCATTAATATTAACAGAGATGGTTCCATGCTGAAGTTACCACGTGGAGACTTGCTACTTATTGGAGGGGATCTTGCGTAAGTTGACTTTCTTATTTGAGCATATGGCATGGGTGATCAGTGATTAATATTATATAAATTTTTGTTTCATCCTAAATTATAAGTGATGATTTGTATGGTTCCTTCTCTGATTTAAATTATTACTCTAAAGTAGTTCATCAGTTGTGTAGACATGGTATGAAACAAAATAAATGAAACTTTGAGTCGCAAATTTCTGTTTACACTTAAAGGGTAGAAAAATTCCAAATTTTGTTTGACTGGAATTTAGTGATAGTAATAGTTCAGATTTCACATTTGGTGGCTATTTCTTTTTGTTATAGATTTTTGCAGGAAGTAGTTCTCTTCAATGCTAAGCATGACAAGGAATACTTAAATTAGAATAATCGTAATTTGGATTCCATAATGACTACTCCTGGAACCGGATTGATCTGAGATTGAATATTCCTGTGTAAGTAGAGTTTTGTGGACTATGTAATCTGATGTTTGAGGTGGGTAATGTAAATTTCATCAGAAACTTTAATGAATAAGCAGTATGAAGAAACCACAACCACCAACCGTATTGCTCTGTCCTAGTCCAACTCGACTTTTCTTTGCCACCATTTTCTCTGCTTACACCATTTCTCTGACCAGTTGGACATTGGTTAGCTGCTCAGCTGGTGCTGTCTACTTTATTCCCTAGTTGAAAGAAAGACCGTGTTGGAACCTTGGTTAAGATAATGTTAATTAGCTAAATACATGAATATTCCCATGATGTTTGATTTGAAGATTCTTGTAAAGTTTTTGTTGATGTTTTTCATCCTTTCTCACCTTTGTTTGTCATGAGCACTTCAACCTCTAATTCATTTCATTGTTTTGTTTAGGCATGTATATCTGATAATGATAGTTTATCATGTTAAAAATCTATTAATCTGCCAATTTGATATGTTTAGGTATCCTAACCCATCAGCGTTCACCTATGAAAGGCGCCTTTTTTGTCCTTTTGAGTATGCTCTCCAGCCTCCTCCATGGTCTAAACAAGTGCATATAGCTGTGGATAAGCCTGAACTACCTCGTGGTGTGTCTGAGCTGAAGAACTATGATGGACCTCAGTGTTTTGTCATTCCTGGAAACCATGGTTCGCCTTACTCTTAGCCTGAACATCTTTGTAAAAGCTATAATGTTAATATGGTGTAGTAAATATTCATTGTTTCTTTTTGGAATTACAGATTGGTTTGATGGACTTCATACATTCATGAGGTATATATGCCATAAGAGCTGGTTGGGTGGGTGGTTTATGCCTCAAAAGAAGAGTTATTTCGCTCTGCAACTCCCTAAAAGATGGTGGGTATTTGGTTTTGATCTCGCACTCCACGGTGATATTGATGTGTACCAATTCAAATTCTTTACAGAACTTATCAAGAACAAGGTATTTCTTAGTTTTCTTTTTCTTTTTAATTTCAATATGGTTCACTTAAAGTGGTACCCATGGTTTATCAAGTTGTTCTACATTTTGTGAGTTGTTACTTTTGTGCTTCGCTTTTTCTTTTAACTTTTTGGAGATATGCATAACGGCACGGCCCTTTTAATTGTTTCTGTGGTTCGCATTACACAAGCAGGTCAGGGATGAGACAGGTGTTTTTTTTTTCTTTTTTTTTCTTTTTTTCCTAGTACTGAACTGGTGAGGATTGACACTAGACTTGTTATGAATTCATATGTATTTTCCCCCCGTTTATAAATGTAGAAATGTCGTATATTATGTCCCTAGAGTTGAGGGTTTCACCGATGTGATAGCTACCCCTGTTCTTGATGCATGTTAAACCTACATAAACTATGTATATGCTTGCCAGGGACACCGTTGAGCTTTTTACTTTGCTTACTTCTGATTTTCCAAGTTTCGAATTTTGATTTTTACTGTGGTTAACGTTCTCATCTCTTCATGTTTCTTCCAGGTCAGAGATGGTGACTCTGTAATCATTATGACACATGAACCAAATTGGCTTCTTGATTGGTACTGGAGCGATGTTTCTGGAAAGAATGTTGCGCACCTGATATGCGATTATTTAAAAGGGAGATGTAAGCTTCGAGTGGCTGGAGATTTGCATCATTATATGCGTCATTCATTTATTAAAACAGATGGTCCAGTTCCCATCCAACATTTAATTGTAAATGGTTGTGGTGGGGCTTTTCTACATCCCACTCACACCTTTAGTAATTTTAAGAAATTTTGTGGAGTTTCATATGAGACCAAGGCTGCTTATCCTTCATTTGAAGATTCAAGCAGGGTTAGTATCGGTTTTTAACTTTTTATGAGACCAAGGCTGTCAATACTAAATTCACATTTATTTATTTATTTAGTGGTGCTAACTAGTAGTTTTTCTTTTTCCAGATTGCTCTGGGAAATATTCTAAAGTTTCGAAAGAAGAACTGGCAATTTGATTTTATTGGTGGCATTATATACTTCATATTGGTCTTTTCTATGTTCCCACAGGTGAGTCTTTGATTACATCGTCGCTGTGTTTTTGCTTCATTAGAGAACTTGCAAAATTGTTTCATATTTGCTTATTGAGTGATGCGATTATACTCTGTTATTTTGAAAATTCTAATTTTCCTGTTTTTGTTTTGTAGTGTAAGCTTGGTCATATCCTACGAGAAGATTCATTTTCTGGTCACGTGGGGTCTTTCTTTCAAACAGTGTGGAATGCTTTTATGTACATGCTGGGACGCTCTTATGTGTCTTTAGGAGGTGCTGTTCTGCTGTTAATTGTGGCAGTTACATTTGTGCCCTCTAAAGTGTCTCGGAAGAAACGATTGATGATTGGAGTTCTTCATGTGTCTGCGCACCTTGCTGCAGCTCTAATACTTATGCTACTGTTGGAACTGGGTGTTGAGATGTGTATCCAGCATAAACTACTGGGAACTTCAGGGTGAGCTTTTATTATCTGTTATGGGTTTCTGTCATTCTCTGTTGTATTTGTTCGTCTGATCACTATTGATTATCCAATAATTTTTACCATTATGGAAATTATGTTCTTGGATTTTGTGTGTTATATGATGTAATTTTTACCTTTCAGGCTATCATACTTTATATCAGTGGTACCGATCGGTGGAGAGTGAGCACTTTCCAGATCCAACTGGCCTTCGAGCTCGTATAGAACAATGGACTTTTGGCCTTTATCCAGCATGCATCAAGTATTTCATGTCTGCATTTGATGTTCCAGAGGTATGGAAAACTCTTTGCAAACTCATTAGTCCTTTTCTTTGTTATATATTGACAACGGAGTAACATCATCAGGTTATGGCTGTCACCCGAAACAATATATGCAAGAATGGGATGGAATCACTATCTAGAGCTGGTGCTGTTATATATTATGCTTCCGTCTTCCTTTATTTCTGGGTCTTCTCAACTCCAGTGGTTTCTTTGGTGTTCGGAAGTTACTTATACATCTGCATCAATTGGCTTCACATACACTTCGATGAAGCCTTCTCCTCTCTCCGAATTGCTAATTACAAGTCTTTCACCCGATTTCACATCAACAGTGACGGTGATCTTGAAGTTTACACTCTCGCAGTTGATAGGGTAAGAAAGCAATGTTCAATACTGGTTCACTTTCCGATAACATATTCAGGCCTTTCGAAAATTAACATCTAAACTAAAACGTGCAGGTCCCGAAAGCATGGAAGCTAGACCCTGAATGGGATCGGGAGCCAAAACAGCCGGAACAAATGAGCCACCTCAGAAAATTTCCCAGCAAATGGAGTGCAGCAGCCGGTCAACAAGATCCGTTGCATACTGTTAAAATCGTTGATCAGTTTGTTATTCGACAAACAGATAAAACTGATGTTGGAGCAAGTGATGGATCAGTAATTTGCTGATATGCGCTTTGCTCTAGTTGTAGTATTATTGTAGCGCCCTTCGTTTAGATAGCAATGAATGAAAAGCAACAGGAAAAAAAATATTAGCTTGTATTGTAATATTTTGCATCCTGATCTTTTTACCCGCCCGATTTGTACAGAAACTTGGTCGCGCGCATCGGTTCCGGATTGAATCGTGTCGTCTGCACCGTGAACACAGATTCTTAGGTAAAACGAACGGTAATATATCTCTTTATGTACACGAGATAAGAGATACAGATACAAAAAGATATATTGCCGGTTACACAACAAAATATCTCGTCTACAATGGAGAGTTAGGGTTAAAATTCTCCTATTTTGAAGGCCAAGGAGGCAAAGGAAGTGCATTTCCAAGATCCAATAAATTAGATACAATGGAATTTAGTAACAAAAAAATTCAGCTGAAAAATACACAGAAAAAAACTAATAAACTTGCTAAAAAGCTGGAGGATATAAAAAAAATATAATATAAACCTACAAAATTTCAATCGAAAAAATTGATTTTCTGAACTGAAGTGGTTAATTATGTACATTTCAATCTGATGAGAGTCTGATCAACTCAAATTAGTGGGTGAAACTGAAGAATGCAGTTGATAGTCTGCATGCATGAAACTCTCGTACGACGTCCCTCTGAGTGCTTTCTCTACATCTTCCCAGTTCTCGACTTGTTTCGACAATGACGTTGTATGTATCTTAACCTGACGGCTCTTGAGCTCCCTGTGTGGCAACCTTAGGAAATCTTGAACCTCATCAAGTTTCTGCAAAACCAAATTTGTAGTTCATAAGATCTCGAATAATAAAGAATTAGTTAGAACTACTTATAAATCATTATATGATAAACGGAAACTGTTATTTGCTCTCTAAAGATGTCATCTCGCACTTTCTTATGTGCAAATCTCTCGTTTGTTTGATAAAAGACGAGTCCATAATGATTTTTTCGGACTGACTTACAGTACGGTTGTTGATAACCTCCTCGTAGTAAACAACAATATGGCGAGTAGTCTTGAAATATTCTATGGCTTTGGCAGCTTCCTCCTCATCTTGTTTAAGATCGGGAACTAGCAATGTGGCATTAATCTTGGGCTTGTACTTTGCAAGTATTTGAGCCTGCAATTAATTTCATAAACTGTTACAACAATCCCTTTTATACAAGCAATAGCGAGACTGGAAATCGAACACAGAATTTCTGTTTTTTTTTGGGTCAAATGATAGATTCGTTATATTAGATGTTAGATTAGGGAACTGACGAAGTTTGAACCCAGAATTTTAATATAGGGGTCTAATTTAACTGTTACAACTTTCTCTTTTATACTAGCGATGGTGAGAATAATAAGTCGACCATAGAATCTCGATGCAGGGTAATTTTAAACGCTTTTGAGTTATAAGACAAGAGATTTTTATTACCTCTAATGGAGAATGGGTATGTGACTTGTGGGTGCCATTGAGTTGCTTAGCATCTTTATCATATGAATTTGCAAGTACAGAAATCTTTCTGCGGAGCAAGTTTTTTCTGAAGAGGAATATTGCAGACACTCCTTTTTCCTTGAAGTACTTCACTATCTCTTGGTGATTCTCCATCAAACCCTGCACCATTACCATTTACATATTTAATTAATTAACCACATTAATCACCTTGAACTCCTGATTAATCAATTGAACATTTTAACGACTAACCTGGTTAAGCATCCACTTGAATCCAACGGCAGCTGAACACTCATTCTTGGAGGCACTACTAAACCAGTCGAGATTATATACTTTATCCATGTTCTTCAAAATCGAAGAAACATTAACCCTCCGATCTTGAACCGAAAATATCTCCCCATTTGAGCTTACATTAATGTGACTATTCAACAATGTTTCAAACCATCCACTCCCAGATCTTTGCATTGACAGTATGGCAAAGTAGTGGACGGGATTGCAGGCGCATTCCCTCCTGAGAGCGCGAAAATCACTTCCCGTTAATCAAACTAAAACAACATGCATGCATATATAAAATAAATTTGATTAACAAAATGGAATCTTGACTTGGCAGCAGGTACCTTTTGAAGGTTTGAGGTTTAGGGTAATGCAGATAGCTGATTTCCGATTGCCCATGATCATCGGGAACTTGGCACGGTTGATTAATTTGGTCGCGGTGATTAATCGCTACGATGTTCAATAATTTGGTCTTAGTCTGAGTGTTTATTTGCTTCAAACAGACTAAGCAAATAAAAACTCCACAAACCATTGCAAAAAGTAGCACCACCATCCTCAGTATTAATGGAGATTTCTTGGGAGCTTTAGTGACAATTGTATCCTGCAATTAAAAGTAGCCCGAAACGGATGAAACTTAAAAGTTAGTATGTACATTAGTTGAAGAAATTAAGAGTGACAGAAAGAGCTGAGCATACTGTGGCTTCCATCTAAGATCCTCCATTAAAGAAGAAAAATAACAGAAGAACAAAAAGCTGCTTAAATAGGATTTTGCTGTTTTTATTTTTATTTATTATTTTTCTGATTGGAACATATTGAGAAAAAGAAGGCGAATGAAGTGGTCAGAGCTTGAAAGAATCAGATCGAATTATTACTAAAGCATAATCAGGTTATACAGTACTTGCACTAACTAAGGTGATCAAAACAACAAAAATAATAACTAATAAAAACAAAATGGTTACCGAACGAGCGCTAAATTACTGAAAACCAACCTTTTTGAATAAACAGATTTCTTCATCGTCCATTCTGTGAGGAGAAGAAAGATAAATCGGCATTTCTTCGTCTTCGTAGTCGTCTTCTCCCTTCCCTCCTACACTGTGTTTTATTACAACTTTACGAGTGCGTTGGGAGTCGGGATTTACGTGGTGGTAAGAGAAGAACAGAAAAGAGAGCAGTGGCTGTTACGTTATGTCCTGGTTTTAATTAAGCTGCTGCTCCTCGTGAAAAACGATGCCATTTCTTCTCCTTCTTTGGCTTCTAAGCAAGTTTTACTGTTTTAGATTCTGTATGTCCCGTATTTTATTATGTTATATATTGTTAAATGTGAATTTAAGTTAAAGGAGGAATGTCAAAAAATTAGAAAGGAAATACAAAAGAGACATGAAATCAGAGACAGCTGACTCGCGGCCACACTGAATTTATTACTTGGATCTAGACTTTGTAATTAATTTCATTAGATAATTTCTCTGTAATTTCTCTGCCTAGGGTTTTTGGACATGCTGAATTTAGAAATTTATTACTTGGATCTAGACTTTGTAATTAATTTCATTAGATAATTTCTCTGTAATTTCTCTGCCTAGGGTTTTTGGACAGGCTGAATTTAGAAATGTTGCCTAGGGCAATATGGAGAGAATAAATAAAATGATATAAACTATTTTTCTAATCAATTTAATTCTTAATTTGTCATGTATTGAATTACAAATACAAAGTATAACATGAAATTTATGTAACTCGTTAATTTTAATGTGTTTGCAAACGTAAAGAGAAGTCATAAATTAGAAATGCTCATGTTTATGTGTTAGTAAACACATATAAGTCAGGAATTGAAATGATTCTAATACCCAAATGTTTACTGACTTCATGGATCGAAATCAAAATTAGATTCGATTACTATAACAAAATAATTTATAAAAAAGTTTCAACTATTTATGAGTAAAATTTTCAAAAGAAAAATATTACTTTGATAATAATATCATTATAATTTCTTAAAAGTATTGTTTGCTATATATTTGGTTGAGACTTGAAGCCATTGCTGGAAGTTCCAAAAGCACAGAACTCAAGTCTTAGAAGTGAGCTGCCATAACAAACCATAAGCCACGCAAGGACAGGAAGCCCCTAATCGATATGTACAACTCTGCTACCAGAACTTGACCACAAATTATTAATGTTTAGGCCAAAAGTTTACTACTTCTTATGGTCAGCGACACAGTATAAGAAGCATTCATCGATCAATACTTAAATATCGTCTCTAAATTAACAAGAGTTTTTCAATTGTCCGTTCGCGTTTTTTAGGGACGCAAATTTGTCGACCAGTTGCATTGTTTATCGTGGCATGTGTGGCTCATGAATTTTTGAACCCATTTGCTACCTATTTATTACAATTAATGCAAATGTTATACGATAATATTTTTTGTTGAGAGGGGACAGGAGGTCAAAGAAGCGAGTCCAGATCTTCTGCACCCAAAATTCCCTGTGGCCCCTCTGTGCCTTTGCTTTTTGGTTGAGTATTTGGTTTATTTTTTATTATTTTAATTATTATCAAGTTAACATTAATTATGTTTGGTTCAAAAAGTAAAGGCATAGAGGGGCCACAGAGAGTTTTGGGTGCAGAAGATCTGGACTCCAAAGAAGCAGGGGATTCATATTCTTTGATAAGCTGACCTCCCACGTTGCATCGCTTCTTTAACGAAGGCTTTCAATTTCACTGTTACGTATCATATGTCAATAATGTATTATCAATTAAAAAGCTAGATATTGTAAAAGGGTTGTGATATTCATAACCCTTTTTTACTTCTCATATATTCTTTTAACTTTCAATCATCACATCCCATGATTGAAGAAAATTAAAGGATAAAAAATAATAATAAATGTTTAAAAAATTAAAAGAAGTGTGTAAATAGCACACCCGATTATAAAATAAATCTCCCCTTATCTTTTGTTGGATTAACATACTAATTAGGCTTAGTTTGGTATTGCTGTGCTTTAAAAAAATGCTGCTTCTGCTGTGCTGTGAGAATAATCAGCTGTGAAATAAAGCAGCAGAGTGTTTGGTAAACTATTTTGTAAAAGTGCTTTTGGAAAAAAAAGCAGTATGATAGTGTTTGGTAAATTTTTATGTAAAACAGTTGTGACTGTGAAATGACCAAAAAGGATATAATACTATATTATTATTATGATTTTTTATTTAATATTTTTATTTTTATGTGAGGATTTTGTGTGGCCGTGGGGCCCACACCCCCATTTCCCTTATCATGTGTCTTCCCTTTCCCTCTACACTCTTGAACTCTCTCGAAAGCTCTCAGCTTTCTCTCTCTCTCTCTGCACTCTCTCCTCCACCGAGACAACCCCACACACAAACCTTCGATCTCAGACCATCTCTCCTCAGCTCTCTCTCTCTCTGCGATTTCCGTTCAAGACGTTCTCCGCCATCTCACCTCAGCTCTCTCTCTCTCTCTCTCTCTCCGATTTCTGTTCAAGATGTTCTCTGCCAGCTCACACTCGATCCGATCTCGGTAAACGGCGTCGTCAAGGACCTGGTCGGCGAGCTTCACCCAGTCCTCAAAGTCGCGAGCACGGAGATTTTTGGAGACCCACTGCCGATCAATCGAATTTGTACGGGAATCTGACTATAATTTGTGAATGGTTAATAGTTTCTGAAGGTGAAATGTCAGAGGTTAGGGATGACACGGCGGTTCGTGATAGGGACGGAGGCAGGTTTTGCAGTCTCACTCATAAACAAGAAATTGAGTGCGGGGGACCCGCTTGCTCTGCACATTGAAGCCGTCAAAGAAGGTGAGGAGCCCATCAGTTTCGGCCCTAGCTCCGCCCTTGAGGTAGGTTGAAGGGAGGGTGCCCAGCATCTTGCCCTTGTATTTTCCGAAGTCGATGACTCTGTCTCTAGCAGGCGGCGGTGTTGAGGCGGATAGAGAAGGTGGTTTGGGGGGTTTTGTGGTTTTGAAGGAGCAGGAGAGGCGGAGGGGGTGCAGAGAGGTGTGGGAGAGTGGTGGGTTTGACGGAGGAGTGTGGAGGCGGAAGAAAAAGCTCAGGATGCCAGGTCCGACGATGTTGCTCCGGCGAGATCGAAGCTCAGGTCCGACGACGAGGATGGGGATAATAGCGATGATGAAGCTGCGGGAAGAACGTGAAGGCCGAGGAGGAAGAAAGGTAGGATTGCCAGAAACTTTCATTAAAGGGTTACTGTTCACCCTCGTTTTGAGGTTTGCGCAGAAGCTGAAAAGCTGTTTTTCAAAGCTGCAAAATGCTACTTCTGTTTTTTGGCTTTTTTCACCAAAAACTGTGAAAAAAAGCTGAAGTTGGAAGTTTACCAAACACCAAAAACTCTCTCAGCTTTTTTTCATACCAGTTTTTTTTTTAAGCACCTCAATCCCAAACTGCACCTTAGTCTAATTTATATTCTGCATTACCTTGTTTGACTTCCCTACTTGATCCGACTGGGAATCTGAATTGGTCTTATGCAGCACGTGCTCCTAAACTCACTGTCATAGTAGAGCATTTTATATCTTTATTTATTTATTAAAGGAGACAAGTTAGTAGGTTCGCCATAATAGTCCATCTTTTCGGGAGTCGGGAAGACTTGTAGAGACATTTCAGCATCTCCCAAGCCACCAAACAATAGTGTGATCCAGGAGTGCCAGAAAATCAAATCCAGGAAGTGCTGTATGAAATACAAATTTGAAATTCGTCTCCAATCACTGAGCCATCCCATATAAGTTTTATCTTTTTGTTTTTTTTTTAATTTACTATTATTATTATTATTAAGGGGAATGGAGAGAGTTCAAAATAATTTAGGAGAAAGAGAAAATTTCAAACCAGACGCATAGGTAAAAGCCTAACATCATATCTATTGAGATATTGGACCACGTACTAGAGCATTTATCTAAACAATTAAATAAAATGAATAAAATAAAATAAACGATACTACAGATACAGTAATGCAACTAGAATAATCTGGTGGAGTAATTTTTTTCTGGTGTAATCATCAAAGGGACGTGCTATCCACACATCCTTTTTTACTTCTCACACACCCTTTGTTAATTTATGTCTGTTGATCTTCTTCAATTCATCTTATCCGACGGCCGAAAATTGAAAAGGTGTGGAAGAAGTAAAGAATGGTGTGTGGATATCACACCCCATCATCAAATTATTATGTGGCGTTATTATTCCACTCGTAATATAACACATGTATTTATGTAGCGATACTATTTTTAAATCCAGTGTCATCCCAATCATCCACCCATACAAATCAAAAGAAGTTTGAAGTAGACATCTCTGAGTTAACTCAGGAATAATTCAGAATCAATATTCTTACTTTTGTTAACATTTATTTCCTTAAAACTATCTAGTTGCAGTTGGGTGCTTTCTCAATCCCCTTATACATCATCCTAAGGCTACGATACTACTACAAGGGCTTCCAAAATCTGAAAGAGTATGAAAATCCACGATTCTTGCGCCGCAAGGCTCAGCAAAAGAAGCTGCTTCTTGTGCTCAGCGCAGCCTTACGGATACAAGACATCCTCCTCTTCTCTCTAGATTAGTGATGCAATGGTGTTCATCTCCAGCTCGTAGAGTTAAGCCTGTCAAAAAATCACCTTCTACACAAAAATAAGTCCACCCTAGACCAATGCTACCTGATAACAGAACAAAAAACAGTTGTTACCGATCGCTGCTGTGACACAAATGCACCAGAAAATGCAAGGATGAATTTAGCAACCAGTGTTTGAAAACAGAGCTATTAATATCTGAGAAATTCAAAAAACGAAGGGAGAAAATAAATTTAGACAGCCTTACCGATAAGTGATCTCCTGAGCAGTTTGATTCAGATTACTTGGGCTGTAGGATGATCAAATGAACTATCTGCCCCAAATACCGAAATGATTTTGTTGTTTCTTTTAAGCATTTGTTTTTGTCATCTCGAGTCCAATGCTGTAGTCACAAAACAAAAATTTCCAACTTCTAAGTACTAAGAAATAAACACGACTAGAAACTCAACCAAATGAGATCAAATACAAATAGTTTCTCAGGCATTAACCTCTCCGAGCTTGTTGAGCTTCTCACGAACACCTTTCAACAACTCCTGCACGTCCCCTTCCCATGTGTAAAACCCCAACTCCCTTCCTTCCAGCAACTTCTCAGATACCTGAAATTCACCAATCCCAGTTTGCAGAATGCAAGAGTAGTTACTAGTCAGTTGATCCCATCCTGTAAAAAAGCACTCGAAAAAAACCTCATCTTTCCACACAAAGATCAAAACTTTCATGCTTCAACGAAACGGGCTGAAAGCAGTCAATAACTTGGAGACCTTCTACTCTACATCAATGCATTGTATTTTAAGTGGCTTAGAGTCGCACACTAAATTCCGTTACATTTCTCCCCGCAAATTCAGCAATGTATGTCATATGTTGATGTACTCTAGAATTTACGCAACTTCAGCAACACCGCCTCAGAATTCAGAACAATTAACATAAATTTCAAGACTTTGAATCCTTTAGGCAAGATTAAAGAATCCCGAAAACTCGAAAAGTACCTGTCTTGCAATGACCTGCCCACCAGCTATATGCGAAAAGTAGATATTGTAGAAGTGGCAGAGGAACAACGGAGCAGAATGTTCTGCAAACCCCTCCAAATACTTGGCATAAGAAACTCCTGGATTGCTGGGTTCCGGAATCACATTGCCCTGCTGCTTAAACCATTCGAGATCTCCCGAAAGACGCTCCGATCTCTCCAATCCAGTCTTCCTAAAATATGCATCTAAATTGAATAAACAAATGTCCAATTAATTCGTAATTAAAATTCCCAATTGATTTTTTTTTTATTTTTATTTTTAAAGACAGTGAATTGATGAAATGAAATCAGCCACAAACTCACAAGCGACGTCGTTTGGTTCATCGACAATGCGCTCGACGGTGTCGAATACGAGCTTGCTGTCCACCAAGTACTTAATAAACCCTTCCAAGCTCGGCCACCAAGTCTCCGTTTCACCCCCGTCGCCGTCGGCATCCGATTCCGAGCTATTGTCCTCGGCAGGGGCATTATCGTCATTTCCACCATCACCGTCATCGTCATCAGAAGAAGAATTGTTACTGTTGGTGCTCAATTTCTTGCCGTTGATGTTGCGGAGCTTCATGGCGACGAACCTCATCTCCTCGGCGATGCCTTTGCTCTCTCCCGGGTACTGCTTCCGGTACCTCATCCTCCTCCGCACCGTTCCGGTGCTCGCCGTCGAAACAATCGGCGGAGACAGAGACGTGGAAGCGGCGGTGTTCGAGTCGGAGCAACGGAGCGGCAGAGCTCGACGACGGGCCTTTGTCGTTAAAATTGTCGAGGGCTTTTTCGACGAGTGAGGGCGTGGAAAGACGAAATGGGCCATTGATGCCGAGACCGCTTTCTCCATTAACGTCGACGACATCGTTAACGGTGTTAAGTTAACATCACAAATAAATAACATTTATTTTCAAATATTTGCTATTTTTTTTTTTTTTTTTTGTGGAAAAATATTTGCTACTTTTGTAATTTACATCCACAACATTTATTTTTAAATAATTACAGTACGCCTCTACGTCAACAAAGTTTTCTTCTCCTCGTTTTGCGAAGGTCAAGGAGACGTCAATAGTACGCAGCAGAGTGCTACACCCATTATGCATATGATACAATCAAGGTCTAAAATATCCATAATATCCCGATATTTCCATCGAAATTTCCGTGTTTTTGGACTACCGATATTTTTTTGGACTACCGATATTTTCGATATCATCGATATTTTAGACCTTGCTAAGTCACTCATGTATCTTACCATGCAATGTATAAAGTATAAAATATTGTACTAATTCATTATATATAAATGATTATGGTGTGTTTAAACTTCTTTCATTAATTACTACATATTTTCTACACTCACAATGTTTGCCAGCTCGCTATATAATCAACTTAAATCAGTTAAATCCATCATGCAATGCATTTCCTTCCAATTTTTTGTGATAAACTAATAGATAATTGACTAAATAAACATCCTGCAAAGTTTCAATAAAAATTTCCAAGTTTTTCTTACAATTTCCGTGATTTTTATTCAATTTTTATCGATATCGATACTATCCCGATATTTCCATCGAAATTTCCGTGTTTTTAGACTACCAATATTTCCGATATCATCGATATTTTAGACCTTGGATACAATACAACAGATGTTTTTTTTCTACAACATTCAAAAATGTTAATGATACAACAATGCTAACAGAGTACAAAGAATAATGGCTATGCAACTCTGTGGGTGGTGGAGAATGTACAGAAATCTGATGTGTCAAAACTATGGACGAAACTCTGATGTGTCAAAATTATGCTTTTGCTTCCGCTTCCACCTCCGCCTCCGCCAAGGAATGACTCAGGGTTACCTGATCCCCTGGGATGAAAATCCACCGGTGACTCCTCGCGCGCTTGGATTTGGAACATTCGTGAACATAATTCCTGAGGCATGCTCCCTTTACGCAACTGCCTGTTCATTTCTGGCTTGCTTTCAGCTTCCGCAAAAACTGTAATATCTCTGTATACGAGGGATCGCTGCGGCTGAGTGGTTTGCAAGAGTTTATGTGATCTGTTGAGTCTAGTACCTGTTCCAAAGTTACAAAATTAATGCCGAAAATAAAGAGACATGTAGAATATGGAACACTTATTACTGGAAGCATGTTATAGTCTAGGGTTTGTTAGTATCATTTTTTTAGGCAGATGACCTAACCGATTTTTTAGTGATCTACGTTTGTTTGCAATCATACTTACAACGAGATCACCAAATCCAGGATATGCTGATTCAATTGGTACAATTTCCATTCGGAAGGCCCATCCGCCGTAACCTTCAACAATTGGAGTTACCTTGGTCTGCAAAAGGAGTCATTACCTAATTAACAAGTTCACAAAATCGCAAATTGACACAAGCACCACCACAAAACTTTAGAGGTACCTCACAGAAACTGAGGACTTGAAGCATCCCCTTCTTGTGAAGCTGACGGATAAAGTCATTAAGCTCTACTAATCTTGGAGATCCACTTCTTAGCTCCCCTATCTACGAAACATCAAGAAGTAATTCTATCAACATCAATACAGCAGGATTTGCTGGTCCGAACATTCAGAACCAGCGATCTGATACCATAGGGAGGAAAACGTTTAGGTTGTAAACATCATATACTAACTGTCGGTGCTGGGCGAAACACAAATCCCATTCTCCAAGGCATGTCAGCTAGTTTGCTTCCAAAATGCGGGCAGCTATAGAAAACCTGAAGCGAGCATAAAACACCAGAGTTCTCATATAGAAAACGATAATAAACAGGTGAAGAACAGCATTGTAAGTGAATTGTTCAATTATAGAAAGGTGCGTACAACTCCAATGGTGTTTTTCACGAGGTTATCGATATTATCTGCTCTTGCTTTATGCAGTATCTGCTTGACAACCAGACCTCCCATGCTGCAAACACAAGAAAGCTAGTAGATTATTGCATTACTATGAACTGTTTACCAAGAAGATAGAAAATCAATAAAATGCCCCTAGCAAAACCTTTTTTTATTAAAAAAAACTCTGAGACAACTTTCTTTATCATTAAGGACACCTTTTTGTATTATTAAGGACACTTTCTTTATTATTAAGGATCTCATGAAGTGCGACTCAATTTTGTTTTTCATCCTTATAATACAATACATGTTCTTAATAATAAGAAAAGTTGACCAAGTGTTTTTCGATAAAAAGAGTTTTGTGAGGGACTTTTTATTAGTTCACCCAAAAAACAAAGGATGCTGTGAACCAAAATAAAGAGAAAGATTGGTTGCATTATTTAAATTGAAGGTGAGAAAAGGAAGACACATTAAAAGACTATATCCTTTGGTTGTGAGACTGTGTACCACATTTGGTTTTACTAGAAAGTTCATTTAAAAGAAAAACGTCTGCAGCACCTGCTTCTTTTACTTCTGTTTTATTTTTCAGGGATACAAAAAACTCTGACAACACACAAGACCTCAAAGACATCCTTAAATCGGTCAAAGTTAGAACTCGAAATTGAAAAAAATAAGAGAGAGAGTGCATTTATACATGTGTGTGTGTAAGAGATGACAAAAAAAAAATATATGTTACGGCTTCTGTATGATTAAACCGAAAATGGCATACCAGTGGGATAGATTTGAACACACAAGCAACACTGTACAGACCTGTGAGTCACGAAAACAACAGGTCGATTCCCAATACCTGCAGAAACAAGCTTCTCTAACAGCATCAAGCTAACTTCCTGCACAATCCAAAAACAAAGGAAGACAAAAACTGCAAGGAGCTAAAAAATATCTAGATCAGCTACAGGCTCAAACATGAGTTGTTGGCAAAACCAAAGGTCATTGCCTAAATTAACTCATGCACAGATTCATATGTTCTACAAATCAATAAACTCCTGAAGTCATTAGAATCTGAATCACTAGCAATGAAGAGAATGCTCTTAACACCCTATAGAAACCAATTTCTGTCAACCAAAAAAAACACTGACCTGAAGAGGCAGGCTAGCACCGGACCACTGTGTTAGATTTGTCTGCATATAACATTCAGATAAAGAGTTAGATGCCAATGAGGGGACCAGCCTACAAGAAATAATAAGTTTAATACAACAATCACAAGAACAAACCTTGTATTTAAGGGTAAACATACGAGCTTGAGGAAAGTCAGATGAAAGCCATTCACCTGGCCAGAATGTTCCTAGCTTTCCCGCTTCCTGGTCAATCTTCTCTACTAAGCCAGACTTGGTGGATGACTTGTCCTCGGATATGCGCCAAGTCTTATAAGGGCCCCCACGGAGGCCATGGACAAAAACAATATCCAGAAGAGGCTCCCTTGTGGCTGCATTACTATGAGATGCATCCATAGAACTGGATATGTTAACATCATCTGAAATTCTGGTCACAGATTTATCCACACTCTCATCAGAATTTACTTGATCCGAAGAGGATGCATCCCTTGGACTTGTGTCTTGGTCACTTTTTTCAGGGCAATTCCAATGGGGAAGTTCAGGATTGATTAAGAATATCATGTCATCATAACGGGGACAATTTTTGTTTCCATTTGCAATACCAGCATCGGGAACATCACCATTTGCAGAATCTCTTTGGCGTCCACAAAATACATTTATAAGTGTTTTTCTAGCATAACTTTGAATTTTAAGATCACTACAACCTGAGATCTTACCGTTAGCACAATCCTCAAGCCATTTACACCAAGTTTTATCTGCTATTATGACTCTCTGGACTTTTGGATGTATTGAAAGAATAGTCAAGAGCCTCGCTGCATGCCTACGGATGTGAGCTGTGGGTGGAACTTGGACACTAGATTGACCATTACTATCTGGAATAGATGACTCTTTAGAAACATTTGAGGTTCGCTCTTGTGCCTCAAGTGTCTTAGAAGCATCATACGCTTCTATGGCAGAAAGTTTCTCATAATCATCACGTAACAAAAACCGTCTCAGCAAACTTAAGACTCCAAAATCTGTTAGTTTCTCCTGACATAAAGAATCATCAGCACAAACTTCAGTCAGTGCTTTGATTCCCTTCAGAGTTGCCACTGCAGAATCTGCTGCATTAACCTTAGGCAAACTATCTTTCTTTAGGGTTTTAAATGGCCCGGAAAAAGGTTCAGTGGACAGAAGATCTGCCAGTGGAAATGTATCAATAGAATCAGTGGTTGTTCCTAGCTGATTTCCTGCTAGATTAACAACAGCTGCCAATAGCTGATTAGAAGTCTGTGCAGCAAAAAGCATGTTTGACTGATCAATTTGAGTCTGCAAAAGAAAAATTAAGGTCAATATGTACATTCTAAACAAAACTAGATGAGAGAAACGAAATTGAAGTGGTTTCAGCATAAAGAAATATTGGAAGCAACATTCTTAAAGATACAAAAGAATTTCCAAAAATGAAATAAGAATGCTGACCTTCACATTCACAGATCTAGCCTGAGGGGTTCCTTTAACTGATGCCTTTTTCAAAGTGAGAATTTCAGTAAGCAGAATAGCTAACCATCCCTGAGAAATGGGTACAGAGTATGGTCCGTAGTCTTCAAGAATGCGAGAAAGGATTTTTATCGCTGACAAACGTAATGTGTCAGAAGAAGGTTTTCCAAACACCCAACGAAGTAATACAGCAGACCACCTTTGACCTTCTTCAAGAGGTAAATGCAAGTCCCCAGAACAAAGCAATTCCAATGCCTTTGACAATGCTTCTTGCACATCATTATGCTTCATCGTTCGCTTCGCAATGTCTCTAATCAGATGAAGACCCTTCTCCATCACTATCTTCCGTGCTTCAGGGCTCCTCTCAACAGAAATCAAGAATGCTGACAAAGCCACCCGAGCCAAAGGAATGTCTTCGTTTTTAGTTGCCTGAGAAACAGTAGAAAGAAGACTGGAACTCCAATCAGAAACTGAATCGTTCAGGGGTAGATTCTGATCCTCTAATAGCAACCGAGCCACCAAACTTCCATGCCATTTGACTGATCTCTCAGGCGCCATTAAAGCAGTCATAATAGCTTGCCCATCTGCATCCAGTTCCTGTATTCGTGATCTATTCAATTCTGATGCCATCGTCCAGTTTGCCAATGCCCATGTAGCAAAAGGAACAGCAACATGTTGACAATTCAAATCATCCCAGAGGCCAGGAACAACAGCAGAAGACAGATTACTTTGTGCTAGAGAACTGGCATGCATATTTTGCAGGACAAGATTATGAGGATTAACCCTTCCTGATCCCAACTCACTAGTATCAGCACTTCCCAGCTTCACAACTCCATTTTTTCTTGATAGGCCTAAAACTGATGTACCCCCGAGAACTTTAATACCAATCCCCTTGATTCCACTGTCACCATCTTCATCATCTTCATTTTCATGTGACTCGTCCAAACGCATGCCACCTTCTTCAATAACTTGAATGGCCGCTGCTATATCCCGCGTTTCAGCATTCGCCGACAGGCATGGCTTAAAGGACACTTTTTCTAAACTATCACAGTTGGCTGTGACGATATCCATAATGGCAGCTACAAGCATGCTCCTGCCTTTCAAATTTTCAGAAACATCAAGTGAACTACGACTTGCACGCTGCTCCAACAGAAATTCCATTGATTAATACTAAAACAGAACTAAACGCATCAACAAACTCGGTTATGAAGCTCGAGTGATGTTAATTAAAATGGGGCACAAGGGATCCTACCGATGCTCACTGGAAATTGACTCAAAGCATTTCCCTATTGAAAGTTATCGTCTTTATCATGTTGATCTCGATTACTATCCTAGTGCACAGAATTTTCAATAGAAAGACAATGCCAGTGTTCATAACGAAAAACGAACTCAAAGCAACAAACGCTAAAGGTCCAAACTTTTCCTCATTCGAAAAATTCAACGAAATTCAAGAGAAGAATGGAGAAAGCTTACCTTCTTAGACGGATGAGGCTGGCAGGCGAAAATGAACCTAAAGAGATTGGGAACGGCGCCGGGCCTGCCGAGCACGGCGGCGGACACATTAGGATCGGAGATCAAGAAGGCGAGAGCTCTAGCCGACTCGGCCTGGGTCCCACACCCATCCCTAGGGACAGCCACCGACTCGAGCAGCCAATCGACAACGGCGCCACCTCCAGCCCCAACAAGGGCGGCCCTTCGGCTGGCATTGGCGGCGGCAATATCGGCAAGGAACGCAGCGACCCGGAGCTCGAAGCCGGAGCGGACCTCGTGGTTGGCAGAGGACAAGATGGAGCTGAGAGAGTGCCAGAGAACGGAGGCGGCGACGCCGGTCTGTTTAGCGTGGTGGAGAAGCTTCCTGAACGACTCGGTGGATTTGAGGACGGCGTGTCGTACTCCGTCATATACAGGATTCGACGACTTGTCGTCGCAGTCCGTCGAAACGACGACGTACAAGGCGATCAGGGCGGAGGCGAGAGTGCCGGAGAGCGCGATGGCGGCGGTGCGAGGGAGAGAGGAAGCGCCAGGGACAGAATACAGAGGGTTTAAGCGGCGGTGGAGAACAGACGGAGGATGCGGGACTTGGTCGGAATTGTTGAGATTGTTGGGGGCCTCGTTGGGGTTTCTGGAAGCGGAAGAGGAAAATAAGCGGGCGCGATGGTCATGACGGTGGTGGTGGGGGAAGAGGTGGTGGCAGTAGCGGCGGGTTGTGTAACAGAGGCGGAGCAACATTTGGGGAATTGGGGATTGTGGTGGGAAATGATTAGTTTCTGTTTGGGGAAAAAGAGTGAAGGTGTTGGGGATGGAGGCTTTCAATGGCGGGAGGAAATTTGGCGATTTGTACGGAGAAGTGCCAGTATAAAAGAAGGGTCTACAGAAACTAGGAATTTCCCTGGGGGATATGCGAACCTGCCTCAAGTAACGGTGTGGGCTGGGAACTGGGCCTGATGGAACTAGGCCTGAAGGTCGAGATTTGTTTAAATCAACTGATGCGCAAGGAATGCGCATGTGGCTCATGGGTAGGAGGGAACTTCTCTTATTGCATGCTTAATTAGAATAAGAAGAAATTAGAATGAGTAGTCATTGGATTAAGAAAGGAAACATAATGAACACTAGCAACCGGCACACACGCTATACATGTGTAATTCAATTTTCTTTTCATTGTGGTATGAGTTACATGAACTTATGAAAAACAATTACTAACATTAGTGAAATAAGACCAAACTTATGAGTTAGGCAATACTTTCAAATTTTTTTAATAATTTGTAAAGATATGATTACATGCAACACTAAAATCATCATTAATTTCAGTCGGATGAGGATTCTGTTTGTGGGGATCTGTTTGGGCCCAAAATAGTATTTAGTTGAACCAGGGTCACCTTCGGCCCAGTGTCTTCTCAAAAGCACTGTGGGCTGGTATCATGGGCCGAAGGGAGCAGGGGGACCAAATATCAGTTGGAGTAGGAATGATGCGGATAAGTTTGAGGACGAGGTAAAGGCCAAGTCCTATTAGGAAAAGGAGTCTCAGGAAAGCAATGATACATGAGTGAATCGAGCCCACGGTTAGGGGGAAAATCAAAGTCCTAGTTGGATTAGGATCGGCCGAGATAGAGTTGGATTAGCATCGGCCGGAGCATAGTTGGACTAGGATGAGGTTTCCTATCCAAGAACAATTCGGATTCAATCAGGAGTATTTGCGTCACTATAAATAGAGGGAGGAGCATAACATTCAGAACCCCTACTCAACACACAAACTGCTCTGTGAAAACTCTCGCTCTACGTGAAACCTCTCAACAACCTTGAGATTTTTATTTTCCTTTTCGCCGACACATCTTCAGTTTGGATAGACAGCACTGCGTCGAGGCCGACTGGTTAACTATCTAAGTCTCGGTCGAGAAGGGTTTTCGAATCTTTATCGGCAGAGGTCATCTCATCAGCCTTTTCGACGAAGTGAGGTGTTACGAATTACTAGGCTCGGCACATTGAACGCCGAGTTATCTTATGATTGGATATTCGCAAGTTGGTTTCAGAGTTCGGCATTCTGACGGCCGAACCATCTTCACTATCAAGACGTACATTTCTTTTGAGTATCTGTGCCCCTATACTCTGGTGTCGATTCGGCGTGCTTATACCTTTACGAATATAATCACCGTGACCGAATCCGGCACCGACGATTCGTGAACTTCGCAGAGCTAGCAGCCTTGTCTTCAGGCTTTAGAACCCAAAGGTCGAGGCGTGTTCCTTCCTCGACCGCAGTCGCAAGATCGAGAAGTCAGCCGCGCATACAACGCAACATCAACATTTTACTCATTGGTCGAGCTCGGCCGTCGAGTTGGCACGCCCCGCATTCAACCGAAGGACGTAGTTAGCTCCACTAGTTACTCGGCCTGTGTGCCACGTAGGCTTGGTAGTTTTTAGGCTCAACAGGATTCTAGGGATCATCGCATCATAGTCGTTCATCGTATTATTACTTGCAACATTAAAATCATCACTAACTTCAGTACTTCAGATGAGGATCCTCTTCGGATCCTCTTTGTGAGAATCCTAAGGATTCTTACATCATAACCGTTCATAGTACATCGTGCGGCTAGTTTTCGTCAGATATTATTTGTGTTTAATTTTTAAATAAAAAAAGTCAAATAATTTTTTACTACACGATGTATGATGAATGGCTAAGATGTGAGGGTTCCTAGAATCCCCACAATTTGATTCCGGATGGGATCCAAATCCTAGTACATCTCCCAAAAGTTGTATAATTTGGAACTCTACTTGGATGAAACCAAACCCTGCAAAAAAGGGTAAAAACAAAGGAATCTTAATGAAACACTTATGGTACTATTCACTTTTAACGTTAAGAACATTTTTACCTTGAAAAGTCACTTCTAGTACTATTCACTTACACCTTTATTTTTTCCTTTTGATTAAAACTAAATTTTTGATAACTTTTCGTTAGTTTTCCTTAAAAACAATCGAATGCAACAAAATAAGTATTCGAGGAGTGATAAATCATGATTAATATATGTATTTCAATGACACATCTAACAAATTGCAAGAGATTTTTAATGCTTAAAAATTTCTTCCTCCAATCTTGCATAAGATGCAGAGACTAAATAATGAGGCTCATACCTTCAGAACATTGGATGCCCATTCATGGTGGGAGGTGCTCCAGTCTAGGGTTCATGGGTTAAAGAGAGGCAGAGGGCGACGATAGAGGGATCATGGGGGAAAACACAGAGGATGTGGGAGAAGTTGTTGGATGGTGGGTCTGGCGGAGGGCGATTAGGTTTTGGATGAAAGGAAGAGCCTACTTAATTTACAGGTGGGTTAGAGGCAGGTGAGGTGGGCGATTATGTTATTATTACATGGTTATGAGGTTTACATACAAAACAAATTTGTGGTTTGTAATTACTAAATTGCTTATATATATTTCTTTTATTTATGTTCAGTTTTAATTAGAGGGTTAGAATGGTAATTTCTTACAGATTTAGTTAACAACCAGAATTTTATTAATATAGTTTTAGACCATGCAGATTTTACTTACAAAAAATGAATTTGTAAGGAATTGACATCATTCACATTCTTATGTTTGCTAGAACCAAGACGGACCTACAATCTCTCCTTGTTGGTCTCTGCTGGTGGATGGGGCGGTCAAGGTAAATGTGGATGCTAGCTAGAAGGGGGTGAATAGGGGTTGCCATGTCGGTGCAGTGATTCGTGATTCTGCTTCCGCTTGCTTAGTGGTAAGGAGAAGAGAGATCCGGGCACCCTTTGCAATGGTGGCTGAGGCGAAGGGGATTTTGGAGGGATGTATGGTGGCTAGGTTGTGACGACCCGTTCCCAAAAAATTATAATTTTTTAATGTGAATTTACGAAAATGCCCTTCGAGGGAAAGTGTTGACTTTTGTTGACTGTCGTGTCGTGCCATGTAAGACTCATTTTCTTGGTATATCCTTATAGTACTCGTTGCTACGAACGCGTGAGGATAAACGGAACGCAATTTAGAGTTATAACGAAGGAGATATTAACGTTTAAAGTTGGGGGCATTTTAGTAAATTAATTAATTCCAAGAAAACTCCAAATTTTTGGAGTAAAATCTGGAGTGCCATGTGTGTGGGCCAAATTAAAGGTGATGAGAGATGGTCGGTGGAGATGTAAAATAAAAGATAGAAATGAAGGAGAGGGGAAGGCCAATCGGGAAAGAGAGAAGAAAGAGTGACCAATGGGGGAGAGAAGAAAGGAGGGGAAAGGAGAAGGGCGAGGTAACACCCGA
This sequence comes from Cotoneaster glaucophyllus, assembly GCA_036320875.1. Classification (NCBI taxonomy): domain Eukaryota; kingdom Viridiplantae; phylum Streptophyta; class Magnoliopsida; order Rosales; family Rosaceae; genus Cotoneaster; species Cotoneaster glaucophyllus. Next base: position 18,782,851 of record CM070072.1, read on the forward strand.
TCATGACCCTTTCCTCTTAACTCGATTCCAACCCGTGAACCGGTTTAGACCCGTACCCTTGAGAGCTTTTCCGTCGATTCCTCTGGCGATTTTCTAACGAATTTCATCGTGCCACCACTCGGGAACTTCTCACCGGCACTTCTTCTTTTATTTCCCACACAAAATTGACGAGATTTGACCCCATTCCCTAGTATGCAGTGGCGACGATCCGCCATTTCTGAATACAGTCCCATCGATCCTCACATCAAACAATTTCCATTAAGCTCAGAAACAAAGCCCAAACAACCTTGGTGGCGGCGGAGTACCGGAAAAGTCGAATTGAAGCACTTTACGGGGTTTCTGGCAGATAGAAGGGAAATTTGAGGTGTTTTCCGGCCGAATTGGCCTTGGCCATAGGTATAAAAGTTGCTCTACTCACTGAGATCTTCATTTCTGTGAAGTTTGAGAGTTTTTAGAAATAGTTGAATTTTTCGGCGAGTCGGGGTGGCCGACCGCCACCCACAGCGGCGCGTGGCCATGGGGTTATCAATGTTATTTTTAGGCTAAATAAATGTCCTGAATTTAGTTTTGATATTCGAATGACGTAGGTTGGTCGTTTGAACCTAATTTCACTACGATATGTGGCTTAATCAATATATGAATCGACGATCCAACCGTTGGATCGTCACTAAACTTTGGTACATTATAATATGTAATATTTAAGGATCTTAGGAACTTACGGATCGGAAATCCGACATACGGATCTTCTCGAATTGGATTTGTAAGTTCGTAAAATAAAACGTTAACTACCACTTGGTTTTGGCAATTGGCGGAGATCCAACCGTTGGATCGTAATGAAATTTTAGTACATTATTCTAGAAGCATAATGTGTATCTTTAAAAATTACGGATCAAATATCTGAGATGCAGATCTTCCGGATTGAGTTACATAGGGTTGTGGACCCTACCGTCGATCTTTGATCAACGGTTGACTTTTGGTCAATGGGTCTCAAATCATTCTAGAACGCCCCTTAGGGATGTGTTTTACGCCTTTTGGTTTTCTATACATATATATATATATATATGTATATATGCTTTTCATTTTCCCAGAAGTTGTTTTTAAATGGAATTACGTTTTTAAATGCCATGTCAATTGCATTACAATTTAGTATATGCATTAGTATAGATATGCTTATTATTGCATGACGCTGCGGACACCCAGGTAAGCTTCAGGTGAGTACATATTGATGATAGTGATTGCAGTGTGTATGGTTATGTTTAGTTTCATTTAGTGCTCATTATCCTGCATCCCGGTGTTAGTGCTCCGCCCGAGGCTAGGTCCCACACCACACGCTCACCTTGGATCCAAGGCAGGTGCCAGCCTGTCGTACATACCACATTAGGTGGTTCCGACTCGTAGGTGACTTGCGATGTTTCGCACAGCCTTCACGTGATCGTAGCACTTGAGCGTATTTATTTACACCCAGCCTGTCATACAGACCACAATAGGTAGTTCCGACTTGTGTGCAGAAGTTGGTTATGAGCTATAGGTTCAGCCATACAGGTCACATTAGGTGACTCCGGCTAACATATCATTTTACATTGATTTATTTCACCTAGCTTACTTATTTCATTGCTGAGACACTTGACATGGCATATACTTGGTTTTCATTACTCTCGGGTATGATTTCTATATACGTATGTATTATTATTTTCTGGCAAATTATACGGGTTTTACGGTGAGGGGTTATTACATTTTAAAAAGAAAGATGTTTTTCAAAAACTTGGTTTTTGGCCCACTCACATTTTCTGTTTTGCGCCCCTCCAGGATTTTAGCTGCTGAAAATTCGTATCGACGAGGATTCTTGGAAAATCTCAATATGGGTGGCTACCTCTGAGGGTATGATCCTTACCTATACTATTGCATTTTACTTATGCTCTGACGTCGCGTGTGAAATGGGCTCATTCCCGCTCACCGCGCACTTTTGTTTTTAGGCACTTTTAGGTTTAAATTTATTCACATTTTCCACATCATCATACTTTATGGCTTCGTCACCTTCCAGGTGTCGGCTAGCATAGCTCAATTCGGTGTCCTAGTAGACATTCCGAGTCGGGGTGTGTCATGGGTACCGGGGTTTTGAGCGGGTTAGGGTGGAGTCGGATTCGAATGAGATTATCACTTGGCTGATGGGAAATATTGAACTGAGTAACTAGGAGGTGTGCGACTTTGTCTGGGTCCATCGACCCCCATCTTCGTTTGTCCGTGGACTTAACAAGGATGGTCTCCCTTACCCTCCTTCGTAGTTATTTGTATAACGAGCTATAGGTGATAGGAGAATGTCCTCGTGTCGTGGCTTTACCCTGTTTCTCGTTGTTGTTTCTTGTGGCCCAGGGTGGCTTTTTGTACTTCTGTGGCTTCGGCCTTGGTTATGCTATTATCCAGTTTTCCAAAAAAAAAAAGAAAAAAAAGAATGGAAAACACATATGCATATGGGTATTCTCATACCAGAAAAGTGAAAAGATCAATGAGAAATGAGATTAACATGTGATTGTTTATTTCGTACCAAATTCTCCACACCCTTATTTCGATAACTTGGTAAGTAAACATGCCCAAATAAATAGGCTTGTCCCAAGTGTTAAAATATTCGAAATTAAAATTGAGAATTGTTACTGGCACTCCAAAAATCTCATTTGGCACTCTAAACTTTATATAATTAGAATGCAAACTACATTTGTGAGGAGTGTAAATGAGATTTTTGAGTGCTAATAACAGTTCTCTTAAAATAATTAATTATTAAAACACATCAGTAAAATAAATTACCTTTCATCATTCAAAATTGAGAAGGCAATTTTGGTGTAAAAATTTGAAATCTATTTATGCTTTTTTATTTTTGCCTCCCACATTAAAGCTATCCTACCTGTTGAGGAAGGGTAATGGCGATGACAAGCAATCACTTTTACTATTCACTCTAAAAAGGCAATTGCTCTAGCAGCCCAAAAATCAATCTTGTATTATCCTTTCATACTTTACTATTCACTTTCAAAAGGCAAACTTTTGGAGTAAAGTGACAATTTAGAAAAGAATACTTAGTCTATCAATCACGTATCATCCTTATGTAAGTTGAGAATAGTATTAGTGTGTTTAGTAGTATGCATTAGTCTATTCAAAATGTGACAAATACTTAGGTCTACCTCAGGACAGATAATTATCAATTACATAATACGTGGCTAACACTTAGGGCGCGTTTGTTGGCATCCTTAAGTTTCACTAGAGCCGTGTTTGGTGCAAAAGGAAACTAACTTTAATGAGGCTAAGTGCGATTCATGCCAACTAAATCTTTCATTAGATGTTCTTAGCGAGACCCCTCCGAAAGGAGAAGATTGCTAATCCCGTCTCCTAACACCTGTTTTGCTTCCATCGTTTTCGTACCAATTGCTTCGTTTGCTTTGTCTGCTTTGGAAACCTGCGCTGCTTTGCTTCCCCAACCCACCACTGTAACCCAATTCCAGCAACTGGTACAATCGCTAAATTCTCATCTTCCTCGTTTAATTTCTTCTGAAACCTCTTTGGGTCGATTTAATTTCTTCTAAAATCTTTCTGGGTTAGTCTAATTTCTTCTGAAATCTCTTTGGGTCGATCTAATTTCTTCTGAATCTCTTTGGGTCAATCTGGTGAGGCTTTTCATTGAGATGTTGTGTTGACAGTGATGTGCCAAAGGCATAAGGCGACTCACTAAGAAGACTGGGGCCATCAAGAGGTGACTCCCCAAGAAGATCAGGGACATCAGGAGTAGGGATGGGCAAATACCCATCGGTTATGGGTAATCGCAGTTACCCGTCTGAATTTCACAGTTACGGTTATGTGTAACCATTTACCCATGAAATTTATATGGGCGGTTATGGGTATTAACTACAGTTATAAACGGTTACTGTTTATTTTAATATATACATAAAATTAAAAAACAAAAAACCTAAGCTATAAGCTAAATCACAACATTCACTTTCCATAGAAATTGCATGTTGATTATAACATCAATTTCAATTATAACATCTAGTGCTAATGCTTATTGATTCCAGTACTGGTGCTTATAACATCCAGTCCTGGTGCCTATTGATTATAATATCCTCAACCTAAGATAATGATTACCTTGAGTTTTAGAAGCTTTACTTTGTAATCGTATGAATGTTATAATTGAAGACTTGCTTGGGTATAAAAGAAAAATATGTCTGAAATACATGAATTTTCTTTCCAGTATGCTTGCTCCAGTAATGAGAGGTATTTTATTAGTAACAAATCAATTCTTAGCAAATATATCATATTAACTTGATTGATAATAGTTAAAAATATTGTTCGTAAATTATTATTTTAATTATCGGAGTTGTATACGGTTACGGTTCGAAAAAACATGTAAATAGGAGAAAAAGGGGTAAATGGGTTAAAAAATGTGTAAACGGGTATATGGTTAAGGTTAAATAGATACGCGGTTATGGGTATGGTTAACCATTTATAATCGATTATGAGTATAACCGTTTAGGCAATTACCCAACAGGTAAACAGTTATGCGAGTATAAACATAAATAGTTATGGGTAAATAACTACGATTACCTGCGCGTCATTAACCATTGTCCATTCCTAATCAGGAGGCGCCCAACCAAGCACTAGGTACGGCTAATTTTCATCCCAGTAAAACCCGATTTTGATTTTCATTGATATATGATTCGTTTGGATGTGCTTTTAAAATGACTGAAATAGCTTTTAGAGAAAATGTCTTTTGATTCTAAAAGCACTTAAAGTGCTTCCTGCAAGAAGCACCAATTATGTGCTTCTTTCAAGAAGCACTTTAAGTACTTTTCCATAATTTACTTGCATTTTTACTAACGATTGGTTCCAAAAACATTTTCACCAAAAGCGCTTTCAGTCCTTTTAAAGCACATCCAAACGAGCACATATTCCACTTAGTGATTTCCCCTTATGGTATTTTGCAATTTAGGATTTCATTGTGGGTTAGATAATTTATGATGTTGTATGGAATTAATTTGTTGTGCTTGTTCAAATTGGGTCTTTTTTTCATTGATTTTTATTACCCTGCTTTTTAGTTCGATACTATATCTGTTGAATCCCACATCGGCCATACAAAAAGAAAAGTAATAGTTTAAATATCCTAACCCCACTCTAACTAACACCAAGGTCTTTTGTTATAAAACCCCACATCTGACGGATTGTGCAGGTGGTAATTACCAAGTTGGGGACAGTATCGGTGTTGTTGGAAGTGGGCCGTATGACCCGTCTCTCTGATAATTCTACATGGTATCAGAGCCAGGGAGCGGGCCCGTACTGTAATGCCACGTGATGGGTGGGTCTCCTTGGCCCCGCGCAATGATGGTGGGTCCCTTGGCCCCTGCGTGTAGGGTGAGTCCCCTTGGCTCCACGTGGTTGTCGATGTGTGGATCTCCCACGTGTGACCCACTAATTGGGTCCCACGTGAGGGGGCTTGTTGAATCCCACATCGGCCATACAAAAAGAAAAGTAATAGTTTAACTATCCTAACCCCACTCTAACTAACACTGAGGCCTTTTGTTATAAAACCCCACACCTGACAGAATGTGCATGTGGTAATTACCAAGTTGGGGACAGTATCAGTGTTGTTGGAAGTGGGCCGTACGGCCCGTCTCTATGATAATTATACAATATCAAACGCTTTACTATGTTAATCTAATTTAGTCTAGTCTAAATCAGTCTGGCTTAGTTTTTAAAGTTAATCCAGTCTGAAATTTTTCAGTGTAACAAACGCACCTTTATTAGACAGATGACGCAACTCGAAGTTCTTCTTGTGTGGAAGAAAGAATTTGTCCCCAACCTAAGAAGCACCTTCATGTCCACCCTAATTGATTTAGACCAAAACTAAGTTTAGACCTGTCCATTTGAATAATCAAACCCAAACAATTAAATAAGGATGAAAGTATCCTTCAACTGAGACAGATTAATTCGTTTGTTCCTTTTATTCCAAACCCCGAATTGAAAGGTTGATTATTCCTTAGGGTTTGGATTATTTCAACAGTTTGATTTAATCCAACATCTGGCTGTTTTGGTTTGTTTTTTCAAGGCACGTGTTAAGAGTCTAATTATTTGCAAACTAAGAGATGACTATTCATCTCACTTTTTTAAAAGAAGAATTTGAAGTACGATTGGATAAAGTTACATATTATCCTATCTGTCAACCTCATATTGTTGAATTGGCTACTGCCATATATAAGACCAATTGGTTGACATCGAATAAATTCAATCGCTTTTTCTGTTTTTTGAACTGAATTAATAAAATACGGCGGCATGACATTGAATAAATCCAATATATAATTATGAGAAAAGTTCATAAAAATTCTGTTAAAAGTAAAATTTTCTATGAATTTTTTGTGAGGTAGCAAAAAAGTCCACGAAAAGTCAAGAATCTCCTTAACATTTCTCAATAATTGTTACCATTTATACATGAGGCTATATATGCCGGTTTAATTACGTATAAACCCCTTACGGGCTTAAAATAATGTTTGCCTACAAGGTTTGATTAGACGATGCTTATTATATAAAAACACATATAATATTTTTTTTCGTTGAAATCACTGCACATAATCGCCAAAAACTTGAAGAATTCTGCAATGTTATATCACCCAACAGTTAGAGATAAAGATCAAAATATGCACCATAATCCGAAAGGCATGATTAAGCACGCAAATGAAAAGACCTTTGCATCAGTCAAAATAAAACTCAATCAACTGAAAATCTATGATCAGCATAATGAGTTGAAAAACGAACAAGATTGTTTGACGCGCACACCTTAAACCTAATGATAATTAAAAGACCTTGGCAGCGGTCGAGACAAAATCTTGTTGCAGCCACATATACATCCATGATCAGTTAAATATTGGAAAAAATAAGCAAAGTTTCTCAAGGAACTATATTTACACCTCAAAGCAGACGCATCAGGTTATTTATTTATTTTTTAAATTTTCTTATTGATAAAAAGAAAGGGGGAGTTCGAAACTATTACAATAACTTAAGAGATGAGAAGTTTCGAACCGGGAACACATAAGTGAAAACCCAACACCTACTCGCTATTTCACAAAAAAAAAAACATCTACTCACTAGAATATTTGACCACATACAAACACATCAAGATAGTTATGACGAAATACTTGAGAAGGCAACGTTCATTTTTATTTTCTTCCAAAAGTAAACCTAAAAATATAAAAGTCGGTCCGCTTTAAGTCCAGAAATTGAAAACCAACCTATAAACCTGAAAAGTACCAATGTTCTGACTTTTTAACCCTCACGCTTCACTCTTGTTATAAAAAAAAATTTAATCTAAAAAAATAAGTGCACAAGAAACACAAAACTAAGTAAAAATCATAACGCAAAGCAAACAAATATCTTCTAAAAAAAAAAAACATCAATTTCGAACCCAAAACTCCACATATAGAAGCAAAAACTAACAAATTAAGCTTAACCTCATAAAGCAAAGAAAACCTAAATCTCAAAAGTGAAAGCTGAGCTGGGAAACACAAATTCATCACCAAACCATACACTGTATGGATGAACCATTCGAAGAAGTGCCGAGCAGACGAGATGTAGTCTTCAACTTAAGAGATGGGTGAATCGGGGTTTTTTGTTATAGGTGGGATATCTTATTCGTAACTGGAATAGCTATACAAGGTTAATTTTAAAATTATCAGCATAAAACTACGAAACCCTAACGGAAGGGGGTTTGTTAAATGATTTTGAAACATCAAGGGGTATTTCTGTTACTTCCAAAATTTGAGATGGTTTTGTGAAAACTCAAAAAATCTCAAGAGGTGTATGTGTAATTACAAGTCAATATTGCATGCAGGAATATATTACATACGCAAGAGCCTCATCAAGCTGGATATTGGCTGCATAAAATTTTGGAGGAGATTCTAGTCATCCAACTTTACAAAAACAATAAAGTATTACAAACCGTCTATTTATTGCATGCAGAAATATATTAATACAGTAAAAATATTACAAACCATTTATTTATTTGCTACAATTGATTGGCTATCCATTGTAATTTTATTGATTTTCTTATAGAGATTATGTTTATAAAATATTTTGTAATAAGAATAATTTGGATCATAAGCAAAAAGTCTAGTGAATTAGCTACAAGAAGTTTTGTGTGGAAATTCCTCTACAATTCTTGCGGAGTCAGTTATCTCTCTAATCGTATATGGGAGCTTGCCGGATTGTTGTGTTACGTTTGGATACTATTAAGAGTAGAATTAATCATCAGTCCGACTTCTACAGTTACAATAGTCAATTAAATACAGCTATAATTAATTAATTCGCCTAATTTCTGAAGGACCGGCTCAACAATTCAGCATGTTATTATCCACACGTTGGAAATTTATCTAAGGGGAGGTTGCATGCATATTTCCCGGAAGATGGGTTACCATGCAGAAACACGCATGCACGAAACCTGGCGTTATAAATACCAAGACAGTCTCTCAAAGCATAACTCAGAAATCTCTCTCTCTCTCTCTCTCTCTCTCTCTCTCTCTCTCTCTCTCTCTCTCTAACTGATCTGATGGAAATAAGCGGTAGAGTAGAGCCCCCCACAGTCTTTGGAAAGATAGTCACAATTCTCAGTATCGATGGGGGCGGAATAAGAGGCCTCATTCCGGCAACCATTCTTGCTTTCCTCGAATCTGAACTTCAGGTATATAACACTTTCTGTCAATATATATAAGTACTTTACCATCTGTGTTATAATAGTACTTTTAAGTGATTTATTTTCCCAATTAAAGTACTAATAAGATTAATGTCATTGATGTTACTGCAGAAGCTGGATGGTGAAGATGCAAGAATCGCGGACTATTTTGATGTGATTGCAGGAACCAGCACAGGTGGTCTTGTGACTGCTATGCTCGCAGCCCCAAACGAGAACAACCGCCCACTGTTCGCTGCCAAAGATGTTATAGACTTCTACATTAATCAATGCCCTAAAATCTTCCCCCAAAACACGTAATGCGTGCTTAATTAATTACATGTTAATTATGTCCACTTAATTAATTTTTTATATTTTGGATATTCATAATAATCTTTGCTCTAATGGTTTAAACGACAGTTGCCCAATTTTTCCTAATACAACAAAGATTATCAAAGCTCTAGCAGGACCAAAATACAATGGCAAGTATTTGCATCGCTTGATTAGGGAAAGGCTGGGCAACACAAAACTGCACGACACATTGACTAATGTTGTAATTCCCACATTTGACATCAAGAATCTCCAGCCAGCTATCTTCTCCAACTTTAAGGTAATTCACCGTCTTTCTGATATATTAACTAATTTGAAAACTTTTAGTATATTCCAGAATATTCTATACGTCAAAGTATTGTAAAATTTGTTCGCGTCTAAAATTTATTTAAGCAAATTACTCATATATGTTGTAATATAATATGATGTGCTTATTTTTATTGGCAGGTGAAAAAGAAGCCATCATACGATGCCTTACTCTCTGACATATGCATTGGAACCTCAGCCGCACCAACTTATCTTCCAGCTCATTATTTTGAAACCAAGACCGCTGCAGGCAGAACTAGGGAATTCAACCTTATAGATGGCGGCGTGGCTGCAAATAATCCGGTATATGTGATAGAAGGAGTTATATTACCAGATTGTCAATTTAAACCATTGATTTTAAAAGTAAACTTCGGGATTATAAAGAATTAACTTAAACACTTAAAACACTTTTGTCCTTGCAGACTTTACTTGCTGTTTGTGAAGTTACAAACGAAATAAAGAAGGCGAATCCAGACGTCTTTCCTGTGAAACCTATGGACTATGGGAGATTTCTAGTGATATCATTAGGAACTGGTTCATCAAAAGCTGAAATGAAATACCATGCACGCTCTGCAGCGAAATGGGGCCTGTTGAATTGGTTAACCAGCGGTGGCTCCACCCCAATCATTAATGTTTTCAGTCAAGCAAGCAACGATATGGTTGATCTTCACCTTTCTGCAGTTTTCCAAGCCCTTCATTCTGAAGAAAATTATCTTAGAATTCAGGTACTGAACTCGTCATCCGAAATGCATTTTATCCATAGATTCATCAGTATAACTTTTTTAGAATAATGTTGTTTAGACACAAAAACTGACATCGTTTCTGATACCAAACGTAGGATGATACCCTTCGTGGGACAATAACTTCTGTGGATAGAGCCACAAAGAAGAATTTGACCAATCTTGTGAAAGTTGGTGAAGGGCTATTGAATAAACCAGTTTCTCGGGTTAATTTGGACAGTGGCAAGTTTGAGGCTACTAAGCATGAGACAAATGCAGAAGCTCTTATAAGGTAAAATATTTATCATTAAACTAAAAGATTTATGTATGTAATTGGTGATTAGTGAAAAATTGTGACTTAATTACTATAATTTTCAGGTTTGCTAAACTACTGTCGGAAGAGAAGAGGAGGCGCCAAGCAGGGTCAACCAACGGGCATGCTGAAAGTACATACTGATTAATTGTTACCCTAAGACGATGATAAGTCATTATTCTTTAAATTATACCGTTTGGAAATGTAAATTGTAATAAATTGTGGATAGTTCAAGGGTATGGGGGCAAATGGCCACTATATACTCCATCTTTTAATATTTGTTTGTGTTCGAATAAATCCCTGCTGGGATATCACAGATCTCTCTGTAATCGATATATTCATTCTTTTGTTAATTTGTTGGTTGTTGGATCCTCAATAAAATTAATCCTTCATTTTAAAAACACGGACTCCAGTCCTACAGTTCTTCATCATGGTGTACGCAAGAGTATTAAAATATACAATTACAAGAAGCAGCCATCCTATTCAGGCAGCATTATGTATATATTTCGAGGTATTAAACCGAATATGCAGAGTGAAATGATGAGATTTTGGATTGATTTTTCAACTCTCACATACAGCTATTTCTAATATCCTTAATTCGGTGTAAATCTACTCTTATTGTGTGGCAGAACCCGGACCTAAAAGATATGGATTAGCGTGAAGTGGAAAAAAATAGCACGAATACGATGATAATTGTAGTTTATTGACATGAGAAACCAAAGCTACAATTAACTCGAATGATATATGTGTTATATCATCCCAAAACTGACATGAGAAATCAAAGCTACAATAACTCCAACGATATCAAAAATCAAATACCTCAATTTTCGTGATACGCAACAACAAATAACCTTTATCGAACGTCTCTCCATTATTCTATTTTATTGAAATAATCAAACTACTTCTCCATATATGATGACATGTTTCTTATATTATCATACAAACATCATAATCGCATCCATTCTTAATTATCATTATTTAAAGACCATTTTAAGATTTATCCGACACTTATGAATGACTAAACAGTTTTTAAATTGAATAAATTTTTCAGGAGATGATCTTTAAATGACAATAAAATAAAATAAACCAATCCCGTTTTATGAAATTTATACAATAAAATGTTGCCACATTTTCATTCGAGGAAGGATGCATGGCTCCTTACATGTATATATGGAGCCAAAAATTGTCATAATATATATAGTTTGTGTGTATGTTTTTAATAGAAAATACTATTTCCAAAACTATGTAGTGTGCCTACACTTTTAGACTCAAATTCAAATTTCTTTTTTCGTAGGTTAGAGTAGTTTAAAAGTTCTCTCTCCCCTTCACAACGTACTGGCCATTAGGTTGATTTCAATTCAATCGCGAGAGGGTGATTCATTGTTTTCTTTCTTCAACACCGAATTGAATGTTGATTGTGCGATGGGGTTTGGATTTCAATGGTTGCTAATATAAAATATTACATCTGAAGGATTATTTCTTTTAATTAGATTTCAAATTGTTGCAAACTTGCAAACGAAGAGGTTTGAATCATCTCGTTTTAAAAAATAAATATAAAGTCTGTTTGGATAAAACCATCTATTACGTGTCATCCTATCTGTCAAGCTGATTGTTGAATTGGCTTTTGGGGCCATATGTAAGACCAATTGAGGTGCTACTACTTTGACCACCAGTGGTTACTACAGGGACGAAGCTAGAAATTTGTATGAATGGGGGCATCCTCAAACAACAAAGTTACAATTAAAAATCTAAATAATTTACTAAACAAACACTAATATATTAATCTATAAAGTTTTTCATACAAAACACTTAAAATCATTGTTGGCGAAGTCAGTCATATTGATACTAAGAGAAATGCTAAAGAGACTCTCCATGAACTCTCCGCTACCTCATGTTTTTTGCACAATGTTTAATAATGTTGGTACGGGGATTGTGCTAAAAACATGAGGTGACAGAAAGTCCATGGAGATGTCTACTTTTAGAAGAGTCTCCTTAGCATTTCTCTTGATACCAATTAACATATAGGGTTTAATTTTTATTTTAATTAGGGTTGGTCATTGAGATGCAAAATTGTACAATTTTTCTCCATCCAAAAAAAAATTGAGTGGGGTCTACAAGAAACCACGGTTACAACTAAAGATCTCTTGCATATCAGTTTGATCGACTTCGTACGTCCTTGTGTTAATTAATGTGAGTTGCTGTTAAGCAGAACAATGCAGTCTCGCAATTTTGGTCATCTAGCTGTTACGTTTCTTTCATTTTCACAATTTCGACATTTTGGGAGCTTCATAGTTGAATAATGCAATAATGCAAGGCAAAACGATATTTTGATTTTGAAGGTGTAAGAGTGATGAAATCAAAGGCTCAAAAGATGCCACTTGTCATTAGATTAACGAGGTTGTTAGACAAAGTTGGTTGTGAGCTGTTATGAGTTAGTTAAGATTAGAATCTTAAATGATCTTGCAATAAGGATCTTATCTTTTACTGTACCTTAGTGAGCAAGCTTTGTAATAACTCATATAAAACCGATTCTCTCTTGTATTGTAAGTAGCTTGATCAATAAGAAAGGATCTCTTTCTTTCTGCATTTTCTGAGATTCATCCTTCTTTGTTCTTCATTTCTTCAAAGCATTACTCTAAAACCTTTGTGTTCTTCAATCTTTACAGAAGCTACACTCAACCACCTTTTCTGATTTCTTTGATTGCAAAATTATACAAAAGTAGATAGTCTATGAATGCAACCTGTTGACAGTCTGTTTATTGCTCTCATAACCTAGTTTCAGAAAGAAACCCTTGTTAGATTTTCCACAAAGTTTATTACAGATGAGGAGAAACTGAGAAAAGTAATATATATATATATATATATATATATACACCCATATTTTTATTTCTTGTTCTCTGCCAACTACAGTGCTGCTCATCATCTATGGATGAGAAATTATTTAGGAGAAAAGTGATCAGTACCAACTTTGTAAATCTCAGTTTTTGTAAAGCGTATATTTCCTGATTACAGTATACTACAACAAAACATCCTATAGGACACCCGACACCCTTCTAAGCACACTAATGAAATTCGGTGCCTTTTCGAACTTTTCATTCACCAATGTTTGATATTAGTGGCCTTCTAATTTGGGAAACTAACAAATTAACGGCATGGCTTGCAAAAATTTGATTACAAATGGGATTTATGAATTGGATGAGAAGTATGCATAGTGCAAATGAAGCAGAAGCCAAATATAGGGAGTCGGGGCCGCTCGGATGTTTAGGAGGCCCCGTGCAAGATTTCGGGCCTAGTCTAAAATACAACTTTGTATATGAAAATAAAAAAAATGTTATTAGGACAATATGTATGCTTCTTTACAACTTAATCACCGTCCAGTAAATTAGAGTAATTAAGAGTAGAGTAAATTATCATTTTACCTTTGAACTATAACACCTCAGTTCGAATTGATTTTCGAATCAATTTCTAAACTTTTTTCTTAATAAATTAAATGCCTCAATTTTTTTAAAACCAATCAACTGACCCATGCAATTAAATTCCGTCCCATTTACCGTTAACATGTCAGCAACATGCACCAATAAAATATGCCATGTGGAAATTAATGAATGAAATTAAAGTACATATTATTTAAAAAGAAGAACAAAAAAAAATCTACCTCATTATTATCTTCTAAAAGGCCCCAAAATAATTTGACACACATGCCCAATGTGGCAGAAGAGACCCTTATTACCACAATAGGAAAACAAAAACAAAATAAACAAAGATGAAGTGCAGGGTTTCGAACCCATGAGAGATGGGAGTAAAAACAACAATTGGCAACTTTGCCGAGCACAATTTTGTTTGACATTCCCGCGTTTGACGAATATCTAAACCTTCACAAAAGATGATTAAAATTTAGAGGCCCTAAAAAGTCTCCCTGTGCAGTCGCACACCTCACACACCTGAGGGCCGGCCCTATGGGGAGTATTTGGGTAATTACCTTACCGTTCTCTTTCCACCCCATTAGTAGATGTATTAACTCAAGCAAGGGAAGATATCGATCAATCTTCGTACGTGTGCAGTTTTCCAAGCCCTGGCATCTGAATAAAAATTACCTACCATAGAGTTCAGGTATCGATTGCTGAATCAGTCATATGTGTGTGTGTGTGTGTGTGTGTGTGTGTATTCATTGTTGATATGTTATTCAGCCTAGTTATTAAATGGAATGGCTGAAATAAGGATACTAAACATAATCTTGGTAGATACTAGGTGATGTTTCCACCAAGGAAAATTTGGAAAGTCTTGCAAAGATGAGACTGATGAACAGGTTATTATAAGGTGTTAGGTGTGTGAAATTGTTCTATCTTGTTAATTAAATTTCTGCTTATATAATATAGATTCTATTATAAAAAATCTCTTTAAACCATGTGCATGTTAAACATAGCTGATCAATCTGATAGTTCTTGAATATGTACAAAAGAGGAAAATTTGATATCTTTGTATTTATTAATGAAGAAGTTATTACATGACACTTGTATTTATAAGCAATTGAATCTAACAACCTTCACTAACTAACTTTACATATGAATGACAAGTGTTACAATCTCTATCCATTATACTCTAACATCTCCACTCAAGATCATGGTTGGGGAATCCAAGCATGGGATTGTTGCAGTGGGTTCGAAACAAGGGTGCACTGAGACCTTTAGTTAGTATATCTGCAAACTGCTCTCGAGAAGACACAAACTGCACTCCAAGTTGCTTCTTGGAAATTTGTTCTTGAATGAAATGAACATCAACTTCAATATGCTTGGTTTTCTGATGCTGAATGTGATTAAAAGATAGGGCAATCGCATACAAGTTATCAAAAAATAACACAGGAGGAGCAATGACTTGAATCTGAATAAATGAAAGCAACTGTTGAATCCAATCGAATTCAGCTGAAGTAGTGGACATTGCACGATATTCTGCCTCTGTGAAAGATCGTGATACCGTTTATTGCTTCTTTGAAGACCATGAAATAGGATTGGATCCCAAAAACACAACCAAACCTGTTGTTGACCTGCGATCATTTGGATCTCCAGCCCAATCAGCACCACTGAAAACTTTTAATACTAAATCTGTAACGACCCGTCTTAAAAGGCCTCAAAAAATCTACCTCATTATTATCTTCTAAAAGGCCTCAAAATAATTTGAACCCCCACAGATGCCCAATATGGCAGAATAGACCCTTATTACCACAATAGGAAAACAAAAACAAAATAAACAAAGATGAAGGAGTGGAGGGTTTCGAACCCAGAGAGATGGGAGTAAAAAACAACAATTGGCAACTTTGCCGAGCACAATTTTGTTTGACATTCCCGCGTTTGACGCATATCTAAACCTTCACAAAAGATGATTAAAATTTAGAGGCCCTAAAAAGTCTGAAGTCCTGTGCAGTCGCACACCTCACACACTTGAGGGCCGGCCCTATGGGGAGTATTTGGGTAATAAAAAATGAGACTAATGAACAGGTTATTATAAGGTGTTAGGTGTGTGAAATTGTTCTATCTTGTTAATTAAATTTCTGCTTATATAATATAGATTCTATTATAAAAAATCTCTTTAAACCATGTGCATGTTAAACATAGCTGATCAATCTGATAGTTCTTGAATATGTACCATAGAGAGAGAAATCGAGGATTCGAAGAGAGAGAAAGAAGAGGAAAATCTGATATCTTTGTATTGTTGTAAAATTGACAGTGTGTGCAGTGGAATAAATAAAATAAGACACAAAATTTACGAGGTTCCTCTACAGTCAGTGTGATTGGAGTACATCCTCGAAGCAGCAGTAGTATTTTCATTTATAATTTGGAATAATAGGAGTACAAATATAACTCTCTATATTCTCCCCCTCTTATTCCTCTCTCTCTTCTCTCTTCTCTATTTTCTTTCGTGAGCCTTGTGGCTTCTATGTTGGTGTCATTTTGTTCCTTCCCATTTCTCTTCTAGTTATAAGAGAAGCATGATCAAAGCATCTGCATCTTTTTGTAGTGGAACAAAATGGTGGAGGACAACTATTATTCCACTTATAATTGAGTGGACATCCACTTACTTTACAACACTCCCCCTTGGATGGCCATAAGTTGTGACGCCGCTGTTGGCTACCACTCAAATCATTTTCACTTGCCTTATCTGTCCCCTAGGTAGAAGTGGTATGTTCTCTAGTTTTCCCCAGGCAGATATGGCATCTTCTCTGGAAAACCATAAAATCTTAATATGTTTTTGGGTGCTCCCCCTGATGAGTTTCTCCCTCTGATTTCAAATTCTTTAGGCTGATATTTCATCCAAATATGATATAACCTTTTCACTTGATTTACTTGTTGTTGACTTTCCACAACTTGATCTTGAACTGGGCTGGAGGGCCTTCTGCTAGACTTCCTCCAAAGATTTGAATTTACTCCTTTTATTTGGAGCTGAATCTGATTCAATGGTGGTAGACACTTGATCTTGAATCAGACTTATGATTCCTTCAAAGGCCTTGAGACTTGTTCTTGAATGAAATGGAACCACGAGCAGCCTCACGTGATAAGTGATCTTTAGCTCCGTCGGGGATGGATCGGCACGTGTTTTGTTGTGTTGTCTCCACATGATTTAATGTATCACTTTTGTTTGGCTTATTTGTTCCCTCTGCAGAAGTGGTATTTTCCCTGGTTTTCCTCCATGCATGTGTG
The DNA here is from genome assembly GCA_036320875.1 of Cotoneaster glaucophyllus. Lineage (NCBI taxonomy): Eukaryota > Viridiplantae > Streptophyta > Magnoliopsida > Rosales > Rosaceae > Cotoneaster > Cotoneaster glaucophyllus. The sequence continues at coordinate 18,799,903 of CM070072.1, forward strand.
ACATCTTCTCTTGCAGTATTTGTCCCCTGATGCAGGAGTGGAATGCCACCCTTGCATTTGAATGGTCCTTCATCACTTCTCAGCGGTTCATCATGCTTGGCAGCTTCAGTGTAAATAGCCAACATTATATCAACAATTGAAGATGAGTACTTGAAAGCGATACAAGGTAAACAACCAGGCAAAGGTTCCAGGCAATCGGTTCCAGATCGGAAGCTTGATTCCATGTGGCGACTGATTGCTCTCTTTCTCCTTGTCTTGCAGGTAAGAACAAGGACAAAGGAAAGGACATGGAGATTGCATGATATGAGATACTCTTGCTCTCGTCCCTAATGATATGAGATACTTTTGCTCTTGAAGGAAAGAGTATAAGATTTTGATGTTGGTGTAAACCTTTTCGATCGAAAGAGGTTTCTTGCTGAAGAAATGAGTTAGGCATTTTTAGGGACTTGGTTAAAGAGGTATTTTGCGGAGAGGAAGAAAGTTAGGCGTTTTGGATGTGTGCCTTGCCATGGAAGATGGAGGTTAACATATATAGGGATTTCCATAATAACAGGTAGTGGTGCGGATATGGCCTTGTTACCCACACTTGTCGGCAACTTCACGCGTTTTCAACTCTGTCAGATTTATACTTAGATAATTTATGATGCTGTATGAAATTAATTTGTTGTGATTGTTCAAATTGGGTCCTTTTTTTCATTGTTTTTTATTACCCTGCTTTTTAGTTCGATACTATATCAAACGCTTTACTATGTCAATTTAATTTAATCTAATCTAAATTAGTCTAGCTTAGTTTCTGAAATTAGTCCAGTCTGAAATAATTTGATGTAACAAACAAACCCTTATTAGACAGACAACGCAACTCGAAGTTTGTCTTCTGTGAAAGAAAGAATTTGTCCCCACCCTAAGAAGCAACTTCATGTCCACCCTAATTGATTTAGAGCAATACTAAGTTTAGACATGTCTTTTTGAGTAATTAAACAATTAAATAAGGATGAAAGCATCCTTCCACCGCGACAGATTAATTCGTTTGTTCCTATTATTCCAAACCCCGAATTGAATGGTTGATTATTCCTTAGGGTTTGGATTATTTCAACAGTTTGATTTAATCCAACATCTCACTGTTTTGGCTTGTTTTTTCAGGGCACGTGTTAAGAGTCTAATTATTTGCAAACTAAGAGATGACTATTCATCTCACTTTTTAAAAAGAAGAATTTGAAGTACGATTGGACAAGGTTACTTATTATCATATATGTCAACCTCGTATTGTTGAATTGGTTACTGCCATATATAAGACCAATTGGTTGACATCGAATAAATTCAATCGCTTTCTCTGTTTTCTGAGCTGAATTAATAAAATATGGCAGCATGACATTGAATAAATCCAATATATAATTATAAGAAAAGCTGAGAAAATTCTGTTGGGATTATCATAATATTTTAAAATGTTAGCATAATGATTGACTGTGAGTTAGCAAAAAGTCCATGGAAAGTCAAGAGTCTTCTTAGCATTTCTCTGTAATTGTTTCCATTTATGCAGGAGGCTATATATGCCGGTTTAATTACGTATAAAACCCCTTACGGGCTTAAAATAATGTTTGCCTACAAGTTTTGATTAGACGATGCTTATTATATAAAAACACTAATAATATTTTTTTCGTTGAAATCACTGCACATAATCGCCAAAAACTTGAAGAATTCTGCTATGTTATATCACCCAACAGTTGGAGATAAAGATCAAAATATGCACCATAATCCGAAAGGCATGATTAAGCACGCAAATGAAAAGACCTTTGCATCAGTCAAAATAAAACTCAATCAACTAAAAATCTATGATCAGCATAATGAGTTGAAAAACGAACAAGATTGTTTGACGCGAACATCATAAACCTAATGATAATCAAAAGACCTTGGAAGCGGTCGAGACAAAGTCTTGTTGCAGCCACACATATACATCCATGATCAGTTAAATATTGGAAAAAATAAGCAAAGTTTCTCAAGGAACTATATTTACACCTCATATCAGACGCATCAGTTATTTATTTATTTTTTAAAATTTTCTTATTGTTAAACGAAAGTGGAGAGTTTAAAACTATTACAATAACTTAAGAGATGAGAAAGTTTCTAACCGTGAACACATAAGTGAAAATCCAACACCTACTAACTAGAATATTTGACCACATGCAAACACATGAAGATAGTTATGAAGAAATACTTGAAAAGGCAACGTTCATTTTTATTTTCTTCAAAAAGTAAACCTAAAATATAAAAGTCGGTCCGCTTTAAATCCAGAAATTGAAAACCAACCAATAACTAGAATATTTGATCGACTTCGTAGGTCCTTGTGTTAATTAATGTGAGTTGCTGTTAAGCAGAACAATGCAGTCTCGCAATTTTGGCCATCTAGCTGTTACGTTTCTTTCATTTTCACAAATTCGACATTTTGGGAGCTTCATAGTTGAATAATGCAATAATGCAAGGCAAAACGATATTTTGATTTTGAAGGTGTAAGAGTGATGAAATCAAAGGCTCAAAAGATGCCACTTGTCATTAGATTAACGAGGTTGTTGGACAAAGTTGGTTGTGAGCTGTTATGAGTTAGTTAAGATTAGAATCTTAAATGATCTTGCAATAAGGATCTTATCTTTTACTGTACCTTAGTGAGCAAGCTTTGTAATAACTCATATAAAACCGATTCTCTCTTGTATTCTAAGTAGCTTGATCAATAAGAAAGGATCTCTTTCTCTCTGCATTTTCTGAGATTCATCCTTCTTTGTTCTTCATTTCTTCAAAGCTTTACTGTAAAACCTTTGTGTTCTTCAATCTTTACAGAAGCTACACTCAACCACATTTTCTGATTTCTTTGATTGCAAAATTATACAAAAGTGGATAGTCTATGAATGCAACCTGTTGACAGTCTGTTTATTGCTATCACTGATGTTTTTTTTTATAGTAACTTAGTTTAAGAAAGAAACCCTTGTTAGATTTTCCACAAATTTTATTACAGATGAGGAGAAACTGAGAAAAGTAATTGAATTGAGTTGCTAGAGTACCAACATATATATATATATATATACACACACACCCATATTTTTATTTCTTGTTCTCTACCAACTACATTGCTGCCCATCATCTATGGATGAGAAATTATTTAGGAGAAAAGTGATCAGTACCAACTTTGTAAATCTCAGTTTTTGTAAAGCGTATATTTCCTGATTACAGTACTACAACAAAACATCCTATAGGACACCCGACACCCTTCTAAGCACACTAATGAAATTCGGTGCCTTTTCGAACTTTTCATTCACCAATGTTTGATATTAGTGGCCTTCTAATTTGGGAAACTAACAAATTAACGGCATGGCTTGCAAAAATTTGATTACAAATGGGATTTATGAATTGGATGAGAAGTATGCATAGTGCAAATGAAGCAGAAGCCAAATATAGGGAGTCGGGGCCGCTCGGATGTTTAGGAGGCCCCGTGCAAGATTTCGGGCCTAGTCTAAAATACAACTTTGTATATGAAAATAAAAAAATGTTACTAGTTAGGACAATATGTATGCTTCTTTACAACTTAATCACCGTCCAGTAAATTAGAGTAATTAAGAGTACAGTAAATTATCATTTTACCTTTGAACTATAACACCTCAGTTCGAATTGATTTTCGAATCAATTTCTAAACTTTTTTCTTAATAAATTAAATGCCTCAATTTTTTTAAAACCAATCAATTGACCCATGCAATTAAATTCCGTCCCATTTACCGTTAACATGTCAGCAACATGCACCAATAAAATATGCCATGTGGAAATTAATGAATGAAATTAAAGTACATATTATTTAAAAAGAAGAACAAAAAAAAATCTACCTCATTATTATCTTCTAAAAGGCCCCAAAATAATTTGACACACATGCCCAATGTGGCAGAAGAGACCCTTATTACCACAATAGGAAAACAAAAACAAAATAAACAAAGATGAAGTGCAGGGTTTCGAACCCATGAGAGATGGAGTAAAAACAACAATTGGCAACTTTGCCAAGCACAAGTTTGTTTGACATTCCCGCGTTTGACGGATATCTAAACCTTCACAAAAGATGATTAAAATTTAGAGGCCCTAAAAAGTCTCCCTGTGCAGTCGCACACCTCACACACCTGAGGGCCGGCCCTATGGGGAGTATTTGGGTAATTACCTTACCGTTCTCTTTCTACCCCATTAGTAGATGTATTAACTCAAGCAAGGGAAGATATCGATCAATCTTCGTACGTGTGCAGTTTTCCAAGCCCTGGCATCTGAATAAAAATTACCTACCATAGAGTTCAGGTATCGATTGCTGAATCAGTCATATGTGTGTGTATTCATTGTTGATATGTTATTCAGCCTCGTTATTAAATGGAATGGCTGAAATAAGGATACTAAACATAATCTTGGTAGATACTAGGTGATGTTTCCACCAAGGAAAATTTGGAAAGTCTTGCAAAGATGAGACTGATGAACAGGTTATTATAAGGTGTTAGGTGTGTGAAATTGTTCTTTCTTGTTAATTAAATTTCTGCTTATATAATATAGATTCTATTATAAAAAATCTCTTTAAACCATGTGCATGTTAAACATAGCTGATCAATCTGATAGTTCTTGAATATGTACAAAAGAGGAAAATTTGATATCTTTGTATTTATTAATGAAGAAGTTATTACATGACACTTGTATTTATAAGCAATTGAATCTAACAACCTTCACTAACTAACTTTACATATGAATGACAAGTGTTACAATCTCTATCCATTATACTCTAACATCTCCACTCAAGATCATGGTTGGGGAATCCAAGCATGGGATTGTTGCAGTGGGTTCGAAACAAGGGTGCACTGAGACCTTTAGTTAGTATATCTGCAAACTGCTCTCGAGAAGACACAAACTGCACTCCAAGTTGCTTCTTGGAAATTTGTTCTTGAATGAAATGAACATCAACTTCAATATGCTTGGTTTTCTGATGCTGAATGTGATTAAAAGATAGGGCAATCGCATACAAGTTATCAAAAAATAACACAGGAGGAGCAATGACTTGAATCTGAATAAATGAAAGCAACTGTTGAATCCAATCGAATTCAGCTGAAGTAGTGGACATTGCACGATATTCTGCCTCTGTGGAAGATCGTGATACCGTTTATTGCTTCTTTGAAGACCATGAAATAGGATTGGATCCCAAAAACACAACCAAACCTGTTGTTGACCTGCGATCATTTGGATCTCCAACCCAATCAGCACCACTGAAAACTTTTAATACTAAATCTGTAACGACCCGTCTTAAAAGGCCTCAAAAAATCTACCTCATTATTATCTTCTAAAAGGCCTCAAAATAATTTGAACCCCCACAGATGCCCAATATGGCAGAATAGACCCTTATTACCACAATAGGAAAACAAAAACAAAATAAACAAAGATGAAGGAGTGCAGGGTTTCGAACCCAGAGAGATGGGAGTAAAAAACAACAATTGGCAACTTTGCCGAGCACAATTTTGTTTGACATTCCCGCGTTTGACGCATATCTAAACCTTCACAAAAGATGATTAAAATTTAGAGGCCCTAAAAAGTCGAAAGTCCTGTGCAGTCGCACACCTCACACACTTGAGGGCCGGCCCTATGGGGAGTATTTGGGTAATAAAAAATGAGACTAATGAACAGGTTATTATAAGGTGTTAGGTGTGTGAAATTGTTCTATCTTGTTAATTAAATTTCTGCTTATATAATATAGATTCTATTATAAAAAATCTCTTTAAACCATGTGCATGTTAAACATAGCTGATCAATCTGATAGTTCTTGAATATGTACCATAGAGAGAGAAATCGAGGATTCGAAGAGAGAGAAAGAAGAGGAAAATCTGATATCTTTGTATTGTTGTAAAATTGACAGTGTGTGCAGTGGAATAAATAAAATAAGACACAAAATTTACGAGGTTCCTCTACAGTCAGTGTGATTGGAGTACATCCTCGAAGCAGCAGTAGTATTTTCATTTATAATTTGGAATAATAGGAGTACAAATATAACTCTCTATATTCTCCCCCTCTTCTTCCTCTCTCTCTTCTCTCTTCTCTATTTTCTTTCGTGAGCCTTGTGGCTTCTATGTTGGTGTCATTTTGTTCCTTCCCATTTCTCTTCTAGTTATAAGAGAAGCATGATCAAAGCATCTGCATCTTTTTGTAGTGGAACAAAATGGTGGAGGACAACTATTATTCCACTTCTAATTGAGTGGACATCCACTTACTTTACAACACTCCCCCTTGGATGGCCATAAGTTGTGACGCCGCTGTTGGCTACCACTCAAATCATTTTCACTTGCCTTATCTGTCCCCTAGGTAGAAGTGGTATGTTCTCTAGTTTTCCCCAGGCAGATATGGCATCTTCTCTAGAAAACCTTAAAATCTTAATCTGTTTTTGGGTGCTCCCCCTGATGAGTTTCTCCCTCTGATTTCAAATTCTTTAGGCTGATATTTCACCCAAAGATGATATAACCTTTTCACTTGATTTACTTGTTGTTGACTTTCCACAACTTGATCTTGAACTGGGCTGGAGGGCCTTCTGCTAGACTTCCTCCAAAGATTTGAATTTACTCCTTTTATCTGGAGCTGAATCTGATTCAATGGTGGTAGACACTTGATCTTGAATCAGACTTATGATTCCTTCAAAGGCCTTGAGACTTGTTCTTGAATGAAATGGAACCACGAGCAGCCTCACGTGATAAGTGATCTTCAGCTCCGTCGGGGATGGATCGGCACGTGTTTTGTTGTGTTGTCTCCACATGCTTTAATGTATCACTTTCGTTTGGCTTATTTGTTCCCTTTGCATAAGTGGTATTTTCCTCCATGCATGTGTGACATCTTCTCTTGCAGTATTTGTCCCCTGATGTAGGAGTGGAATGCAACCCTTGCATTTGAATGGTCCTTCATCACTTCTCAGCGGTTCATCATGCTTGGCAGCTTCAGTGTAAATAGCCAACATTATATCAACAATTGAAGATGAGTACTTGAAAGCGATACAAGGTAAACAACCAGGCAAAGGTTCCAGGCAATCGGTTCCATATCGGAAGCTTGATTCCATGTGGCGACTGATTGCTCTCTTTCTCCTTGTCTTGCAGGTAAGAACAAGGACAAAGGAAAGGACAGGGAGATTGCATGATATGAGATACTCTTGCTCTCGTCCCTGATGATATGAGATACTTTTGCTCTTGAAGGAAAGAGTATAAGATTTTGATGTTGGTGTAAACCTTTTCGATCGAAAGAGGTTTCTTGCTGAAGAAATGAGTTAGGCATTTTTAGGGACTTGGTTAAAGAGGTATTTTCGGAGAGGAAGAAAGTTAGGCGTTTTGGATGTGTGCCTTGCCATGGAAGATGGAGGTTAACATATATAGGGATTTCCATAATAACAGGTAGTGGTGCGGATATGGCCTTGTTACCCACACTTGTCGGCAACTTCACGCGTTTTCAACTCTGTCAGATTTATACTTAGATAATTTATGATGCTGTATGAAATTAATTTGTTGTGATTGTTCAAATTGGGTCCTTTTTTTCATTGTTTTTTATTACCCTGCTTTTTAGTTCGATACTATATCAAACGCTTTACTATGTCAATTTAATTTAATCTAATCTAAATTAGTCTAGCTTAGTTTCTGAAATTAGTCCAGTCTGAAATAATTTGATGTAACAAACAAACCCTTATTAGACAGACAACGCAACTCGAAGTTTGTCTTCTGTGAAAGAAAGAATTTGTCCCCACCCTAAGAAGCAACTTCATGTCCACCCTAATTGATTTAGAGCAATACTAAGTTTAGACATGTCTTTTTGAGTAATTAAACAATTAAATAAGGATGAAAGCATCCTTCCACCGCGACAGATTAATTCGTTTGTTCCTATTATTCCAAACCCCGAATTGAATGGTTGATTATTCCTTAGGGTTTGGATTATTTCAACAGTTTGATTTAATCCAACATCTCACTGTTTTGGCTTGTTTTTTCAGGGCACGTGTTAAGAGTCTAATTATTTGCAAACTAAGAGATGACTATTCATCTCACTTTTTAAAAAGAAGAATTTGAAGTACGATTGGACAAGGTTACTTATTATCATATATGTCAACCTCGTATTGTTGAATTGGTTACTGCCATATATAAGACCAATTGGTTGACATCGAACAAATTCAATCGCTTTCTCTGTTTTCTGAGCTGAATTAATAAAATATGGCAGCATGACATTGAATAAATCCAATATATAATTATAAGAAAAGCTGAGAAAATTCTGTTGGGATTATCATAATATTTTAAAATGTTAGCATAATGATTGACTGTGAGTTAGCAAAAAGTCCATGGAAAGTCAAGAGTCTTCTTAGCATTTCTCTGTAATTGTTTCCATTTATGCAGGAGGCTATATATGCCGGTTTAATTACGTATAAAACCCCTTACGGGCTTAAAATAATGTTTGCCTACAAGTTTTGATTAGACGATGCTTATTATATAAAAACACTAATAATATTTTTTCGTTGAAATCACTGCATATAATCGCCAAAAACTTGAAGAATTCTGCTATGTTATATCACCCAACAGTTGGAGATAAAGATCAAAATATGCACCATAATCCGAAAGGCATGATTAAGCACGCAAATGAAAAGACCTTTGCATCAGTCAAAATAAAACTCAATCAACTAAAAATCTATGATCAGCATAATGAGTTGAAAAACGAACAAGATTGTTTGACGCGAACATCATAAACCTAATGATAATCAAAAGACCTTGGAAGCGGTCGAGACAAAATCTTGTTGCAGCCACACATATACATCCATGATCAGTTAAATATTGGAAAAAATAAGCAAAGTTTCTCAAGGAACTATATTTACACCTCATATCAGACGCATCAGTTATTTATTTATTTTTTAAATTTTTCTTATTGTTAAACGAAAGTGGAGAGTTCAAAACTATTACAATAACTTAAGAGATGAGAAAGTTTCTAACCGTGAACACATAAGTGAAAATCCAACACCTACTAACTAGAATATTTGACCACATGCAAACACATGAAGATAGTTATGAAGAAATACTTGAAAAGGCAACGTTCATTTTTATTTTCTTCAAAAAGTAAACCTAAAATATAAAAGTCGGTCCGCTTTAAATCCAGAAATTGAAAACCAACAAATAACTAGAATATTTGATCGACTTCGTAGGTCCTTGTGTTAATTAATGTGAGTTGTTATTAAGCAGAACAATGCAGTCTCGCAATTTTGGCCATCTAGCTGTTACGTTTCTTTCATTTTCACAATTTCGACATTTTGGGAGCTTCATAGTTGAATAATGCAATAATGCAAGGCAAAACGATATTTTGATTTTGAAGGTGTAAGAGTGATGAAATCAAAGGCTCAAAAGATGCCACTTGTCATTAGATTAACGAGGTTGTTGGACAAAGTTGGTTGTGAGCTGTTATGAGTTAGTTAAGATTAGAATCTTAAATGATCTTGCAATAAGGATCTTATCTTTTACTGTACCTTAGTGAGCAAGCTTTGTAATAACTCATATAAAACCGATTCTCTCTTGTATTCTAAGTAGCTTGATCAATAAGAAAAGATCTCTTTTTCTCTGCATTTTCTGAGATTCATCCTTCTTTGTTCTTCATTTCTTCAAAGCTTTACTCTAAAACCTTTGTGTTCTTCAATCTTTACAGAAGCTACACTCAACCACCTTTTCTGATTTCTTTGATTGCAAAATTATACAAAAGTAGATAGTCTATGAATGCAACCTGTTGACAGTCTGTTTATTGCTCTCATTGATGTTTTTTTTTTTTTTATAGTAACTTAGTTTAAGAAAGAAACCCTTGTTAGATTTTCCACAAATTTTATTACAGATGAGGAGAAACTGAGAAAAGTAATTGAATTGAGTTGCTAGAGTACCAATATATATATATATATATACCATATTTTTATTTCTTGTTCTCTACCAACTACAGTGCTGCCCATCATCTATGGATGAGAAATTATTTAGGAGAAAAGTGATCAGTACCAACTTTGTAAATCTCAGTTTTTGTAAAGCGTATATTTCCTGATTATAGTACTACAACAAAACATCCTATAGGACACCCGACACCCTTCTAAGCACACTAAAAATTCGGTGCCTTTTCGAACTTTTCATTCACCACTGTTTGATATTAGTGGCCTTCTAATTTGGGAAACTAACAAATTAACGGCATGGCTTGCAAAAATTTGATTACAAATGGGATTTATGAATTGGATGAGAAGTATGCATAGTGCAAATGAAGCAGAAGCCAAATATAGGGAGTCGGGGCCGCTCGGATGTTTAGGAGGCCCCGTGCAAGATTTCGGGCCTAGTCTAAAATACAACTTTGTATATATAAAAAAAAAAGGATCAAACTCTGTTTACAAGTTTAGTGGTTTTCAACATTTAGTACATGAAGTTTTTTTCGTCCCAGATTCATACCTAAAGTGTTAAGTTTGGGACAGTCTTATACATCCGTTAGTCAAACTGTTAAGTCTGCCGTTAAGTGATGACGTGGCGCTCATGTGGACAATGACTAGGTGCTACGTGTCATTAAAAATATTAAAATATTAATTTTTTTTTTCTTCTCCTTACTTGCCGACCCGGCCTTTTTTTTTTTCTTCTTTCTTCTTCTTCCTTCCTCTCCGACCAGTTTTTTTTTTTTTTTCTTCTTCTGGGTTGGGGCCGACCCGTTTTTTTTTTTTTTTTTTTTTTTTTCCTTCTTCATCTTCATCTTCTTCCTTCCTCATCTTCTTTCTTCTTCTTCTAGGGTTGGGGGCGGGGAGGAGAAGGGATGGGTTTTTTTTTTTTTTTTTTTTTTTTCTTCTTCCTCTTCCTCTTCTTCTTCTTCTTCTTCTGGGTTGGGGGCGGGGAGGAGAAGGGAGGGTTTTTTTTTTTTTTTTTTTTAATTTTTTAATTTTTTATTATTTTAATATTTTTCTGACACATGGCGCCCAGTCATTGTCCACATAGACGCCACGTCATCAGACTTGACAGTTTGACTAACAGATGTATGAAATTGTCCCAAAATGAACACTTTAGGTATGACTTTGGGACGACAAAAACTTGATGTACTAAATGTTGAAAACCATGAAACATGTGGGTAGTAAACTGTCTTTTGCCCAAAAAAAAATGTTGCTAGTTAGGACAATATGTATGCTCCTTTACAACTTAATCACCGTCCACTAAATTAGGTAATTAAGAGTAGAGTAAATTATCATTTTACCTTTGAACTATAACAACTCAGTTCGAATCGACTTCCAAACTTTTTTCTTAATAAATTAAATGCCTCAATTTTTTTTTAAAAACCAATCAATTGACCCATGCTATTAAATTCCGTCCCATTTACCATTAACATGTCAGCAACATGCACCAATAAAATACGCCATGTGGAAATTAATGAATGAAATTAAACTACATATTATTTAAAAAGAAGAACAAAAAAAAAATCTACCTCATTATTATCTTCTAAAAGGCCTCAAAATAATTTGACACACATGCCCAATATGGCAGAAGAGACCCTTATTACCACAATAGAAAAACAAAAACAAAATAAACAAAGATGAAGGAGTGCAGGGTTTCGAACTCAGAGAGATGGGAGTAAAAAACAACAATTGGCAACTTTGCCGAGCACAATTTTGTTTGACATTCCCGCGTTTGATGGATATCTAAACCTTCACAAAAGATGATTAAATTTAGAGGCCTTAAAAAGTCTCCCTGTGCAGTCGCACACCTCACACACCTGAGGGCCGGCCCTATGGGGATTATTTGGGTAATTACCTTTGCGTTCTTTCTACCCCATTAGTAGATGTATTAACTCAAGCAAGTGAAGATATCGATCAATCTTCGTACGTGTGCAGTTTTCCAAGCCCTGGCATCTGAATAAAAATTACCTACCATAGAGTTCAGGTATCGATTGCTGAATCAGTCATATGTGTGTGTGTATTCATTGTCGATATGTTATTCAGCCTAGTTATTAAATGGATTGGCTGAAATAAGGATACTAAACATAAATCTTGGTAGATATTAGGTGATGTTTCCACCAAGAAAATTTGGAAAGTCTTGCAAAAATGAGACTAATGAACAGGTTATTATAAGGTGTTAGGTGTGTGAAATTGTTCTATCTTGTTAATTAAATTTCTGCTTATATAATATAGATTCTATTATAAAAAAATCTCTTTAAACCATGTGCATGTTAAACATAGCTGATCAATCTGATAGTTCTTGAATATGTACAGAAGAGGAAAATCTAATATCTTTGTATTTCTTAATGAAGAAGTTATTACATGACACTTGTATTTATAAGCAAAAGAATCTAACAACCTTCACTAACTAACTTTACATATGAATGACAAGAATCACAATCTCTATCCATTATACTCTATCATCTCCCCTCAAGATCATGGTTGGGGAATCCAAGCATGGGATTGTTGCAGTGGGTTCGAAACAAGGGTGCACTGAGACCTTTAGTTAGTATATCTGCAAACTGCTCTCGAGAAGACACAAACTGCACTCCAAGTTGCTTCTTGGAAATTCGTTCTCGAATGAAATGAACATCAACTTCAATATGATTGGTTTTCTGATGCTAAACATGATTAAAAGATAGGGCAATCGCATACAAGTTATCACAAAATAACACAGGAGGAGCAATGACTTGAATCTGCATAAATGAAAGCAACTGTTGAATCCAATCGAATTCAGCTAAAGTAGTGGACATTGCACGATATTCTGCCTATGTGGAAGATCATGATACCGTTTATTGCTTCTTAGAAGACCATGAAATAGGATTGGATCCCAAAAACACAACCAAATCTGTTGTTGACCTGCGATCATTTGGATCTTCAGCCCAATCAGCATCACTGAAAACTTTTAATACTAAATCTATAACGACCCGTCTTAAAATTTACGTTTTAATTAGTTAAAATTACAAATATACCCCTAACGACAAAAATGTTGACTTCCGTTGACATGTAGGAATTTTTTATTTTATTTTATTTCCCTAGTACTTGTCGTTACGAACGCATAGACGTGAACGAAATTAATTTTCGTTGAGCGTCAAGGATATTTAGGTAATTTTACGTCCGTAATTAGTTTTCCTATTTCGTATTCTGTAATTTGTTTTGTGAGCCACTAGGGCCCACATATTTGTCCTGTGTCCCCTAGCCTTCTATCCTTTTTTCTAGATTCATCTCTCCCTCTCTTTTCTTATAATTTAAATTGTACTACTCATCTCCCTCTCTCACCTCTTTTTCTCTAACATTCCCTCACCCCAACTCTCATCTCTTCCTCTTTGTACAGCCAAAACTACCATCACAAACCACCTTATCATTTTGGCAGGCATCATTTTCAAGCAACATTCCTCCCAAATCCTTGACTGAGACACGACCACTCTCTCCCCCTCATTTTCTTGCTTGGCACAATAGTGCCTTTATTGTGCAAATTTTCCCAGCGAGTTATTGCCGTCCTCAGCGAAGTTAAGTCACGATCCACCCTTTGATCTTCTTCCACGTGGTCTAGATTACATAGTTGTTGAATAAAAATGGTTTTGGTGAAGGTTTAAACATGAAAACAACTCGAGGAAGCATTTTCCAGGAATCTGAAGGTGGAGAACTGTGGTCGTTTGGCCATCTTCTAGCCATTTTTTCGGCCAACTCTGATCTCTGTTGGGCCTCCTAAGGGTATGAACCTCTTCTCCACATTCTTAACTAGCTTTTGAATCACTCAATTTAGGCTTGATTGAGCTCATAATAAGCTCTTGAATTTGGAAGAAAAATTTGGAAAAACCTTCAGAAATTCGAAGAAGGCGAGTACGCTTGTACTCTCGGCGCATGGGGTAGCGTGTGACCTCCCGGGCCGCCACCCCATGGCCGTGTACGGCGGCGCGTGGGGGAACCCAAAGTCCCTCCTTAGGTTTTTCGACGTGCCGAATCCGAATCCGAGTCCGATGTCTATTTTTCTAAATTTGATCATTTTAGTAGAGTTTTTTTTAATGGTCTCTATTTGTGTTTAGGTGCGTCGGTTGGAAGTGACCCCGTCCTCCCTAGTTCGAGCAGCTCTCCGGTAGTGAAATATTTGTGAGTTGACCTCTTCTTAAATTGTATGTTTTTACAAAATATTAGGCTTGCATGCATTTCATATTTCATGAATTGATTATGTTTTATAATATGTTTTACGGATTTCTATAATTATGGTTACAGAGAAATTATGATTATTATTATTGTTTTTAGGAAATATTTATGGCTTCCCCTTTTACGGTTTATAAATGGCATATTTAGAGGAATCAGATTTATGGCTTGTTTATGATTTCGGATGACGAGATGTTAAATGGTAAGCTTGGTATGAGTTTTTGAGATACGTTTTATGTGCTTATCTAGTGGGTTATCATACATCACATGCACATAACATGAGTATGTAGACGTCTATGGCCATAGGACACAGTTGATGATATTTATGACATACTCCCAACTTCACTGGCGAAACTAGTGTCGAACAACTTAACTAGCCACGGCTAGTGTCGGTGTGTTTTATGTGTGAGTTTGTGTATTTCTTCTTTGGTGTAACCCAGAGTCGTACAACTTCACTTTCGAGTGATGGGACCTACCCTATTTCTTCACTGGCGTAACCCAGTGTCATACAACTTCACCTTCGGGTGATGGTTATGCTTTCGGGGGACTATGATACCCCTAGTTGAGTTTATCATCATGCTGATTTCCGGGACTCGTTGGTTTTGCCTTCGGACGATTCACTATCACTTTTAAAGATGATTTTACCGTACACACGTTTTTATAGCATGTAGAGTTTTTAGAAAAACCTATTATGTATTATTATATACGTTTTCAAAATAAGGGGTTAGTATGTTCAGAAAGAAATCTGTTTTGTTATTATAAGTATTAATATAAATTATGGTCCACTCACCTTTTTTTTTCTTTTTTTTGCGCCTCCTTCTGGACATAGTGACGAGGAATATGACTGGAGCTTCGAAACATTTCCCCACCAGTGATCTTGCATTCGTCCACTTGCGTATGGCTTCTTTATGAATAATTGTAACTTGATGTCTTACCTTTCACTAGTACTTTCGTTTAGTGGTATACTCTGGACATATTCGTACATTTTTAATTTAGATTTGTGGCCGTTGGACATTCTCTTTAGTTCATGTTTAATTTGGATTATTATTATTGCCTCTTAGGGTTTGCATATTCCCTGTGATTATTGTTTGTTGTATGACTTTTGGATTACATGTCCCCTCATGTCCTTGCAAATTCATATATTCATGGCTTTCGTCACTCTCGAGTGGCGGCCAGCACTTGCCATCTAGGTGTCATTTGAATATCTAGGGGAGGCGTGTCAAAATCCCCTTTTGAATAAATAATACCATGATGCATTGTACCCTTCAAGTACCTAAGTATGCGCTTGACAACAGTATAGTGTGAAACCATTAGAGTTTGCATAAACTGGCTGACTTGGTGCACTGAAAAAGTAATATCGGGCCTTGTAAATGTGAGATATTGTAGGGCACCTACAATGCTTCTATATGCAGTGGGATTGTTGTAGGGAACCCCATCATCCTTGAGAAGCTTGTTGTAAGGTAAACAAGGTGTATCACAACTTTTAAAATCAAACATCTCAGATTTGTGCAGCAAATCCTCCACATACTTGGACTGAGACAAGAACAACCTAGATTTCATTGAGGTGATTTGAATGCCAAGAAAATAGTGCAGGTCACCTAAGTCCTTTATATCAAACTCAGATGTGGGAGAGTGAATAACATGTTGAATGACTAGAGAAGTAAAATCACAATATCACTGCTAATCTTCTTGACAAATAAAGAAGAATCTGAATAAGTGGATTGGAAACCAATGGTAGGTAGAAAAGCAATAAACCTTTCATTCCATGCTCTTGGAGCTTGCTTTAAGCCATATAGAGACTTATGAAGTTTGCAAACTAAATGGGGATTCTGTGCATCTACAAAACTAGGAGGTTGAGACATGTACACTTCCTCTTGCAACAAACCATGCAAGAATGCATTTTTAACATCAATTTGCCTCAATTTCCATCCATGATGTGTAGCTAAAACCAAAACCAACCTAATAATAGTGGGTTTAACCACTGGACTGAATGTCTCTCTATAATCAAGTCCTGGTTCTTGACTGAATCCTTTTGCAACCAACCTAGCTTTATGTCTGGCAATAGTACCATCTAAGTCCTTCTTGATTTTAAAAATCCACTTGCATCTAACTAAGTTCTTCTATGAAGGAAGAGAAACAAGAGACCATGTGCCCTGAGAATGTAGAGTCCCAATTTCCTCCTGCATTGCTTTAAGCCAAAATGGAACCTTAAATGTAGTCTTGTATGTAGTAGGTTCAACAAAAGACAAATCCATAGTTGCAGAATCATCTACAACTGTCAATAAGGCCTTCTTCTGAATTAATCCAGATTTGCTTCTAGTCTGCATTGGATGCATGTTGAAGGGAGCAAGGGGAAGAACACTTTCAGGATCAAATAAAGGATCCACTGGGAGTGAGGAGGATTCACTTGCAGTGCCAGTAATGGACTCATAATCAGCATGGGGTAAATGACTATGGAAGGGTGAAGCAGCATGTACAGATTGTGAAATAGGGATATATGAAGAACTTGATAAAGGTTGTGATAGATGATATGACACAGAGGGTAATAATGGAGACACTAGTACATTGTCAAGAGTTGTGACTAATGCTGGTGGTAAAACAACACTAGGAATAAAGGAAACATAGAGTTGTGTAGACTATTTTATCAAACTAGAATAAAGAAACTCTAGTTCATTGAAAAACACGTCTATAAATATAAACCTTGTGTTTAAAGACATCAAAACATATATACCCTTTGTATTGAGATGCATAGCCAAGAAACACACATCTAGTTGTTTTAGCTTGCAGTTTGGAACTATTGTATGGTCTCAATAATGGAAAACATGAGCATCCAAATACCTTCAAATGAGATATAACAGGTAATTTGCTAAACAAAAGTGGAAATAAGGATTTGTGTTGTAAAAGTGATGATGGCATTCTGTTTATATGATACACGGTAGTTTGACAAGCAAAAGACCAAAATGGGGAAGAAAGTTGAGCATGTTGTAACAAGGTAATGGCAGGCTTAATGAAGTGCCTATGTTTTTCTTAGTTAGGCCATTTTGTTTAGGGGTTAAGGACATGATTTGTCAAGGATAATTCCCTTGTCTTGCAAGAAATTATGTAATTTCTGATTGACATATTCTCCACCTCCATCAGTTTGTAAGGTTTTAAAAAAAGTTGAGAATTGATTTTGCACAAATGCACATAGAATGAAACAAAGGAATCAGAGAAGTCTGATTTATTAACAAGAAGTAATAACCAACAAAATCTATTACACTCATCAATAAGAGTGATATAGTATTTAAACCATCCGTTGAATTACATGGTGCATGACCATATAGGTCACTGTGAACAATCTCAAAAGGAACAATGGATTGATGGGACCTAGATTGAAATGGTAGCTTAGTGAACTTTCTCTCTAAATAACTATTACACAGTGCAGCATTAACATCTTTAGCATAATATATAACAACATTCCTAAGCAACAGTAGGGTTAGATGGATGATCTAAACGACCATGCCAAAGATTGGAGTTGACAAGTCTTCCAAAGCATGCAATAGCTTGTTGAATGTTTATTTGTGGTTGAGCAAGTGAAGGGATAATATATAGACCATTACTGCACAGTCCTTTATACAAGATCATCCTTATGGCTTTATCCTGGATCCAAAAACAATAGGCATAAAAAATAAGCCAGCAGTTATTGTCGAGATAAATCTTGTGAACTGATAGCAAGTTATGAGATAATTATGGAACATATAAAATGGTTTGAGTTTAATTGGATGAACAAGGTTTGATAATGCTGCTACCAATGTGAGACACTTTCAAACCTTCACAATTGGCAGTTTGAACTATTTCATTTACAGGATATGGAGATGCCAATGACAAATTTTGAAGATTAGAAGTCATGTGAATTGTAGATTGAGATGTCCCATGTGGAGTAACAGTTTGAGATGGCTAAGAAATCCTAGTGTTTATGGCATGAATTAGAGGTTGTGAAGTAGATGGTTATGGAGTATAGGAGTAACCAGCCATAGGTGCAAATGGAGTATAAGACATACTAGATTGAGAAAACTGAGGTGCACCAATGTAATTATGACCCTTTTCATTATAGAAACAAAACCGAGTGGAGTGATTATGTTTTCCACAAATATGACAGCCTTGTTTTGGTGGTGGTTTAATGCCACAAAAAAAGCAGCAGAATGACCAAATGTATTACACAGTTGGCAAATGACTGAAGGAGTAGAGGAACCACCACTTAGGGTACTGCTAAGAACACATGATGCAGAAATGGGATACACATTGTAAGACTGTGTAGGAAATCTAGACCCTTGATTGAATTTTCCCCTTCGCTTCTGCTTGTTTTGATTAAATTGTTTAGATCCTCTTGAGAAGTAAGTTGATTGTCCAGAAGAAGGTCCATAGTTATTGTGAAATTGTTGCTGGGATTGCACATT
This sequence comes from Cotoneaster glaucophyllus, assembly GCA_036320875.1. NCBI lineage: Eukaryota > Viridiplantae > Streptophyta > Magnoliopsida > Rosales > Rosaceae > Cotoneaster > Cotoneaster glaucophyllus. Next base: position 18,818,488 of record CM070072.1, read on the forward strand.
TGTGTTTTTAGACTCAAAGGAAACATTGTTAGCTACCATTGCAAAAAGAAACTGTGAATTCACACTGTTTTGCACAACCAATTCCTCAGCAAGTAGTTGAGACTTGAAGTCTTTAAGAGAAACAACACATTCACGCCCCTTTATAACTGTCCTCTAACCTCTTTAATTTTCCGAAGATATTGTGACACATAATTTGACCCTTTTTTGATAGTTTGAAGATTGGATTTCATCTAAAAAAGGCTTGTTTGGAAGACAGTAGAAAACTGTTCTTTGAGCCTTGTCCACAAATCATGAGCACTAGTGCTTCCAATTGCACAAGAAACAGCAATCAGAGATAAAGTAGCAGTGATCAATTGCATCAATTCACGATCATGCATCTTCCAGATAATATATTCATCATTTTCAACTTGTGTGGAAGAATTTGGGGTATTATTTTCAATGAGCAATTAACCAATCTAGCAGGACATGGATGAGTACCATTAATAAATCCAAAGAGTCCATGACCATCAAGTAGTAATTGCATTTGAAATTGTTAGTTCAAGTAATTAGAATCATCAAGTTTAACATTCACATATGTAGAAATAGTAGAAATAAATGAAGTAATCGGCGATTGAACAATCTGTAGTTGTGAAGCAGTCACCATGATTGCAGAAATCAATTGATTCAGAGAAGTAAGAAGAACTATCACACAAATCCTTTCGAACACTGATATTGTGAAGAACAGAGAATCGTAGTAGAAATCCCTAGAAATCGAAGGGTATGAACACTGCAAACCCTAGAAATTGCGACCAAAATCACCAACCTTGAGAAATGAAGAAACTGAGATGAAGAACTTAGCGAAGAGAAACGAAGAGTAGCGGAAGCACGTCAGAGGATCAATGATGCGTTTGCAATTCTTGCGAGTGATACCATGCATGGGCTTATAAGCCTATAGCAAGGCATGTCCATCACTGATGTGGGACAAACTTTTCCTCACATCATCAAATCTCAATATGCCCCCGCATGTGTGGCCGATTTTCAAGCCTATATGTGGACAAACTGGGTGACGTGTGAGCAAGTGTGGCCCTTGGGCTTTCACGCGAAGGACAACATACTTTGATACCATGTTAACCATAGCTGATCAATCTGATAGTTCTTGAATATGTATCTTAGAGAGAGAAATAGAGGACTTCAAGAGAGAGAAAGAAGAGGAAAATTTGATATCTATGTATTTCTTAATGAAGAAGGTATTACATTACACTTGTAATTATAAGCAATAGAATCTAACAACCTTCACTAACTAACTTTACATATGAATGACAAGTGTCACAATCTCTCTCCATTGAATATACTTTAATAGTGCAGGTCGACATTTAATTAAGCCTTCGTGATTAGGCCTCATCATCGACGATTCAAGGGCGGCCGGCAAATTAAGCATGACATAAATTTTTGAGTACTTGTGTTGTATCTTGACCTGAATAAAAGTAGCGCAAGTACGGGATCATTTGTAAGTACTTAAAATGATTGAAAGCGCTTTTAAAGAATGTTTTTGGGTTCTAAATACACTTGAAGTGCTTTTTGCAAGAAGCACCAGTTATGTGCTTCTTCCATGAAGCATTTAAGTATTTTTTCGGAGTGTTTTTCTTTTCAGGATTTACTTGCATTTTTATTAAAGATTGGTTCTAAAAATATTTTCATCAAAAGTGCTTTCAGCCAATTTAAAAGCACTTCCAAACGAGCTCGGCTTGAAAACTAATGCAATAAAATCTGCTTAGAAATTAGAAAACAATCCAAATTTGTAAGTCATCAAAATTGGTTTTTTCTTTTTTGGGAGGGGGGGAAGGGGGGGGGGGGAGTATTTCTGGAGAGGAAAGACCAGGGCAATCCATCACTAAATATAATAATAACCCACTACAAGAAAACAGGGTTTATGTGACGACATATATTCGTCACAGAAAATAAAAATGCGTCACATTTGATAATATGTGACGCTTTTACAGCGTCACTGCGAGCGTCACCTATGACGCGTCATGAAAAGTATAAGTGACGAATTTTAAAAGCGCCACATATTTTAAGTATATGTGACACTGCTTTCGTCACTTAATACTGGTTTAAATTTACAAAAATATGAGATTGTGACGGATAAGGCGTCACAAAAGAATAAATAATGTGACCTATATAATTCGTCACGTATGAAATAGAAAAGTGACGCTGAAATCGTCACATTTTTCTTCCATTTGTGGCATAGCCTGGGTCACTTATGTCAAAATAAAACATCTGTTTTGGAAATATATGTGACAAACCAATACATATTCCCTGTTTATAGTCTGATATTACAATTCCTTGTTTATAAAAAAGAATAAATTATGTGACCTATATAATTCGTCACATATGAAATTGATAAGTGACGCTAAAAACGTCACATTTTTCTTCCATTTGTGGCGTAGCCTGGGTCACTTATGTCAAGATAAAATACCTATTTTGGAAATATATGTGATAGACCAATACATATTCCTTGTTTATAATTTGAAATTACAATTCCATGTTTATAAAATAGAATTACAATTCATGTCAAATATAAGAAATGCTTCGGTTAATTGCATTTTCATTAATAAACTACTTAGACACATACATCAAGTACATTTCATATACTCACTTAAAAATCCCAAAAAAATCTAAATCTTAGTGTCCCATCTCAGCTCAATGGCAGTTCATCAAGAAAGGCCCCAACTCCTCTATACATGTTGGGATGCTAACAAAAGAGAAATCTAAGATACTGAGGAGCTAATCAAAAAGTTCTACCATGTGCATGATTAAAACTAGATAACAGTAAGTTCATCATGAAGGGCACCAACTCCTCTATACATGTTGAGATGCTAACAAAAGAGAAATCTAAGACACCGACGAGCTAACCAAAAAGTTCTACCATGTGCATGACTAAAACTAGATAACAGTAAAAGGCTTTGTAATATAAATCAGTCTTCATCCGTACCAAGGTCTTCCATTTCAGCATATGCACCATCGACATCTGAAAGATCATCATCAGTACCTATAGAGTTGTTGATGCCTTGCCCTTTCTTTGCTAAAAGAGCCTTCACTTGTAATATGAGAATATCATTCTTCTTTTTCAACTCTTTATTCTCTTTTTCCAAGTTGACGAAACTCGTTGACAGAAGCTTTATTTGATCTTTCATCTCTGTTAACTCAGAACTTGAAGGCATTGAAGAAACATAATTAGATGTATCCATACGAAGAAAAATACCTACACCATTAACAGATTTTCCCTTCCTCCCAAGCAAGAATAAGAAGTGCGAAGAGAGAGTAACTAAAAGTTTGTGGCTAGGATGAAGTCCCATGATAACCAACTTGGTAAATCGGCAAATCTCAAACTATAATTATGTACGTATGTGTTTAGTTATGGAACGAAGAGAGAGTAGCAAGTAATCAACCAACCAAGCAAGAATAAGAAATGCGAGTGGTCTTGTAAGTGAGTAGTCTTGTGAGGAGTGTGAGTGTTCTAGGGTGATGTCTCTAGAAAGTGATCAAGTGTCATAGCTTTTAAAGTGTTTGTATGCATTAATAAATAAATAAAAAGTATATAGATTGGTACCTGATCATTCTTTTCTCCAAAGTATTGTAAAATGCATCTTCTCTTCCTAGCCGATTACCTGAAAACACACAGCAAAACACACCACATATAGGTCAAGGGTTTGTTTTGTTGCTAATGAGAGAGTGAGAATTAAAATACTATGATGCTAAAAAACAAATATGCAAAACTACACACTCCTGCACATTGCACATTGGAAACTTTAACAAAACTTAAGAGTATTTCAATTTAAGTGGATCCGCCAACCCTAAATTTAGTAGAGTTCTAAGATTGTATTACAATTCTTCTAAGATTGTATTACAATTCTTTTGAGCTGGATTTTCCTTAGCAGGAAATTTAGTTGGAGGACATTGTTGCAATAAAAACTTTCCTTTCACAGTCATAGGAATGGATGCGTACTTCACCAAAGCCTTCCACAATGGCTGAATGCATACAAGAATTTCACTTCAAATCGTCGATACAATTGAGAATCAAGTTCCTTTGTGACAAAGATGCAAGAAAAATAAATGATTTTTTATGCAAGCATTTGTTAAAAAACACCAGCCCAAAGAACCCAAAGAATAAGGTCCACCTCATTATGGAAGTCTTGGTGTTCTAGGAGAATCATGCATGGGATTTTGCTGGAGAATTCTAGCAAGCAAGGTTGGTGCATCATGCATGCATATTAAGAAAATGCTAGACAATTCTAGCAAAATATCTTCTTAGGTCGGCAAGGTGGCCTAATTGTTTAGGGTGCAGATTTTTGTAGTAAAATCTAGAATAACTAAAAGTTTGTGGCTAGGATGAAGTCCCATGATAACCAACTTGGTAAGTCGGCAAATCTCAAACTATAATTATGTACGTATGTGTTTAGTTGTGGAACTAAGAGAGAGTAGCAAGTAATCAACCAATCAAACAAGAATAAGAAGTGCGAAGCAATGCATAAGATAATTCAAATGCCTAGTCCAAACAAGCCTATCATTCAGATGACGACTAAAATAAGTTGCTAGAAAAGCTGCAAATACAAGTTTGTGATGCTGTAAATGTTAAAGTCATGAGCATGCTTAAATGATTCTAGTGTTTTCTTTTCTTTTTTTTCTTTTTTTTTATTTTAGTTGATTATTCGAGCCATTTTCTTGTCATTATCATAGCTCTAACAATTAAAGCTACAGCAGCTGCAATAGTTATGCAGCCTTCATGAAAACATTCTGAACAAACACCATTAAGAAAACAAAGAAAATCTTCTATAATCATCCACCGAATAGCAATCACGAGCACCACATGGAACCAACACCATCATGAAATTTTAAGGCCTATGACCAGACAAGATAGTGATCAAAACTATAAATACTGAAACTGATAAGGATTCGATCAAATAAGTTGCAACAATTAGCATATATTCTATCTCTTCATTATTATTATTATTAAGGTTGTAGCCACGATTTCCATTTGGTATATTCTGGTCGGCACATAGGATTCTCTCTTAATTTAGTTGGAACAATGCTCAATCATTTATCAACCAATATAATCGCTTAGCTTAGCTGTTGAAAATAAACTGACTTGATTGATTAAAAAAAAAAAAACTTAAGATCCTGGAGCTAGTCCCTTGACAAGTATAAGAACATTTACAGATAGTTGTGCTTGGCCTGCACGGAAGTGAGTGATTCCCGACTGTTGATAAAATGTAGGGTACACTTGTGAACGAAACGACTGCCTTTAGCATATCTCAAATATATAATGTATATGTGTAGATCCTAAAGTATACAATGTGCATGCCTGGTATTTGGCTGTAGAACCAAAAACAACAAAATGAAAGCTTTATCGAAATTAAAAAAATAATTAGAAGACAATGTAATAGTTGATGGAGAAAATTGGAGAAATGGTCCTAAAATTTGGCTCAATTGGAGCTTTGGTCCTTTAACTAAAAATTCGTAAGTATTGGTCCTTTAACTTGTTATAATATGGAGCAAAAGTTATTTTCGCTAATTCCATTAGAACTTCGATCAAAATAAAGGGTTTAAAAAGGCAAAAAATGTAAATCGGAGTTGGCCAAAAAAATCATTGCTCCACATTAATACAAATTTAGAGACTAATACTCACGAATTTTTAATTCAAGGACCAAAACTTCAATTAAGGGACCATTGCTCCAATTATCTCTAATTAATAAGAAAGTCTAGACCGTTATTATAACGGTAATGGTTTTCCCAAGTTAGTATTTTTGTCGTGCTCTATAGAGTGACAGAGATCTTCATGTACAAGGCCATGTGACCATGTGTTTATGTTCTTGTTATTCCATGCTGATTGGCCTACGATCCATAGGGGCCGAAGGTTTCCCTCCATTATCTATATATACCCTTCAATTTTATGACCCACATGTCATATATTTTCCTACCATATATCATGCCCTAAATTTCAATTAATTAACCAGACTTTGATCTCATTAGTTTCATGAATCACAAAATGATTTTCTCTTATCTTGCAATCTAATGTATTGTTCTTAGACTACACGTAAGAATCGTTAGTAAAACAATAAAACTTTAAGACAATAACCAAGGGCTAGCACTATCTTTCAACAAAATCTATACCAATCTCAACTTGACAATGAAAACACTCAACTGGAATATGGGTATCTTGGTATGGAGATAATAACTTCTGAGAAAAATAACATGTACATGTTCTCCCTATGCATAAATACATGTGCATGCAAGTGTGGAAATGTAACCATACTGTTATTTATGTGCTTTAAGCATGAGATCAGCCAGAAAAATCCTTGAAAGACAGCAGGGCAATAAAGAGTTATAGGAGGAAAGCAGTTTTGAAGATTCTATAGTTAAACGCCTTCTCTGCTCCATAGTCCATAATCAAATAGAGAAAACAGCAGAAGGCAACAGGGGAAAAAAGTTTAGGAAGAATCAAAGTGATGAAGATTCCATGATGTAAACATTTGCTCATTTCCATACTCTAAGCATTGATTAATTTACCACTTTAAAATTATTTATTAACCTCTCTAAAAAAGAGGTTATTGATTAATAGAAGAGAAAGAAAGTTATCAGCCATAGCAAGAAATAACATATTAAAAAGAAGGAACGAAGTTCTAAGCATGGTCTCTCACCACATAAGTAGTAGTAGCATTAGAGGGAGGCTTTGAATTCCCAATTTGGAACATAAAAACCATACAGTAACCCAGCATATATTGCTGATAATGAAAAGATGACACACCTAAAAAGTAGAAAACATAAATTGACACTACATTAGATGAGAATAAAGTATACAAATAAAAAGAAATGTATGAGAAGAAGATTACATGATCCGAATATTTCTTGGACATTACTGCAATTGCTTTTCATTTTAGATAAGACAGTAGTGCAAAGCTAAGTTGAACATTTAACTTTTTGAAGTACGTCTTTGGGGAACAGGTATAATATCCCTGACCATCTATGTTACTATAAACCACACCATAAATCACAATGGATGTCCTAGTGTTTTCATGTTGATGATGTCCTTGTGATCATGGTGATGATGCTGATGACTCCAAATAAAGCTCTATGGTAAACCTAAATCATCTACTTGAAGTGTTTACAAGAGAACAACCAAGGAAATCAGATAATGCTCACAGACATATATTCACACAACTATCGACCTTCGTGTTCCCCAAATTTCTTGGAGAAAATACTTGGGGTTTTCTTAGGTAAAAATCTTACAGAAAATACATATTATATGCACAGTTACTCATTACTTTAACATAGTGCTATAAGTTGAAACCTACCAGTGCCAGTAATAAGTCCTGAAAAACTCCACCTCCCCCAATGTCTGGTGTGAAAGCCAGATCTCGCATAAAGCTGCCACAATATATCCAATAGCTATCCTCTGGATAAAAAAGCCAACGATATCTGATTTCTTATTTGGGATTTGGGAGAATAAAATCTTGGATTTTAGGGTTACAAGTTTAGAAATTGCCATAGTTCATTCAAACAAAAGTTTATGTGCATAACCTAAAACAAAATTAAGATGAGATTAGACCTTACCCAACTGCAGCCACCAAGTTAGATGCAAGTATGTGGGTGTTGAGGAGAGTGACTCAGGGCAATGAGGCAAATCGGAGTGCAATGGGGAAAAAAAGGGTGCGATCTGTGGGAGATGAAGGGGAGATGGGTGGTCGCCGATGATGGCAACCACCAGAGCGCAAAAGATCAGAGGAAGATGAAAAGGTGGAGCGAAAAGGGAAGAAGTGATGAGAAGATGAAAGTGACGAAAATATGAAAGGGTACTCTCTCTGTTTAGAAAGCCAATGTCAACTTTGTGGAAGATTAAAAGAGCCTCTATTAATTTATTTTAAGTTTTAGTCTTTGGCTTCTATGAGTAATTTTTTATATATAATCAATGAGGCATCTTTAGCCTCACATTTGAGTATGTCATATTATCTAACATTATGTGACGCATTCTACAATTCGTCACAAATAAACTTTCATTTGGGCGGTAAAATTTCCCGCCCATTTATATGTGGCGAATCTGAAAGTTATATGTGACGCATACAATCTAAAAAATCATCCTGGTCCCTCGAAAGTTTTTATGTGACGCTTTCTAAAATCTCCTCACTTATTCTCGTAATATATGACGAATTTTTGGGCGCCACCATAAATTCCGTCACATATTCCTTGTTTTCTTGTAGTGACCATATATATGCCATAGGCCCCTTTTCTAAAGTAAGGGTTTTGGATTCTATATGTTATCAGTACTTATGTTGGATGGTTAAAAATTTGTTTTCTTATGTTTTGGACACAAGAAAAGTGATCAAATAAATGATGCTGGCGATGGCTTCTTTTTCTGGATGTTTAAAATTTTCCACCTTCGTTACAAAATGTGTTGGTATGCTACCAAGTACCAACGTTTGACGACAATAACTTGCAGTTCAAGAATCAAGACTGTCCTTCATGATTTTCTTGTACGGCTGCTATGTACGTCTGAGAAGAGAGTAACTTCAGTAAAAACTCTCAGAATATTTTATTTCTTTGTCGAACTCTTGTTCGATAAGTTTTAAATATTAGTGTCGTGCACGTACGCAATGACATATGTCACCAATTACTTGCGATTAAGAACCTCAAAACTGCCAGTTCAATTTCTTATCACTTGAAATAAAATAAAAAACAAAGGTTTTTTAATCTCAGAAGAACTAATTGTCAAACATTTTCCATGGACTGTGAATTCGGAGTTTGATCATTTGAGTACGGTGTGATACACATTTTTTCCTCAGCGTGACATCCACCTGGAGGAAAAACATATGTTACTGAGTCAACAGTGAACATTATAGTTTTGCAGACTCAGTTAACCATACTTTCTTACGATATTTTTGCATCTGTGCATCCTTTTCTTTCTCATTCGTTCATCATTTTGTCTGAATCTTAGAAAAAAAATTTGAACACTCGTGTACTACTTTGGACTGCTTATGCATGTACATATCTTGAATTAGCATTTCAGCATATATATCTTCCGGTTACCCTAGGGCACAAATAATTAAGTTGAAGCTGTTTTCATATGGGGAAAAATGATGAAAAGTCCAAAAGCCTGAATGAGACTTAATGAAGAGAAGAAATCTTTGTACGTATGCAAGAGTATCCAATACAACTACAAGAAGCCGCCATCCTATATACGCACCAGAACAAAGATTACAGAACTCTATTGTATCCGGATAAGATTAGAAATGCAGTGAATTCTTAATTGATGAGGAACTAAGCTGGAGGGATTAGCTTCAGCCAGCCTCTGACGGCTAATTACCTCCCTGATTTAGTTTGCTTGCAAACTTTGATCAGTTAAAAACTTCAACTTAGGGAAGATGCCAGGAAATGAATGGCCAGTAAAAAATTCCAAATTTATAGTCTGCGCTAAAACTATATGGTATTCCCTGTATCCAGAATACTGTATAATTGTAGAAGATGATGCAATGATGATCCGGATCCATAATGCTAACAATATAATAGTGCAAGATAGGTTATAGGTCAATCATTTCCGTCCTAATCAAGGTACAGGAGACACATATAACCATAGAATATGATTAAGTTATGGACATTTCCTTGAGATACCATACATCTCTTTATTATCATCATGCATGATTTTGACTACTCTGTTCCAGTGTTGTTCATCCTAATTGACCTTGTAAACCTGATATGCCCCCTGTTAATCATCGCCGCCTTTTGCGAATCAAACTAATTGTAGCGTGTTATATATGATATGATATTCTACTAAACCTTTGAATGCAGCATCAATCTTATCATGATTCCTTCATAGTATGTTGGCCACAAAAGAAACTGATTTAATAATTAAAAATCTAAAGCAGTACTAGTTTGCTTGATGGAGGTTACTTTAGATGTTAGGCAAATTTCATGAGCTGAGGTTTGGGCTAACAAGCTGTTTCCTTTATGTTTTCTAACCTCAGTTGTTTCACCTAATCACTCTTACCTACAATTCTCCTGGAGTCTCACCTACAAGTCTTGAATTCTCAACTATATATGTTTGTCCATGACCTAGCTAGGGGAGCAATGAACATTTTCTCTCTAGCACACAGGGCACAGCTGGACTAGATATGAACAATTAGTTAATTATATATCGTTTTGTTGTTTAGAAATGATGCCGCGTTCAACTCAGACCATATCCAAGAAATATACAAAGCGGGTCAAAATTTTGCATCGCTTACATATTGACATTCTTGCTTAGTTGATCATTTTTTGGGGGGCATGTAATCCATTGACTTGGATATCTCTTGGAAAATGAGTGTAATAGGGAGTCTATAAATACCTATACTTCTCTTAAAGGAAAACTCACCAAAGAACTCTAGCTAGCTATTTTTCTAAAGCATTTTCTAAGTTCAGACTCATTCTCTTCAGCTCCCATTTATATACACAGCAGCATTTCAAAACTCTCAAGTGTCATGGAAAGAACCACTAGCATTCCCCTTCAGCCCCCAACTTATGGAAACCTAATCACTGTTCTAAGCATTGATGGGGGTGGAATAAGAGGACTTATCCCAGGAACCATCCTTGCTTTCCTAGAATCCGAGCTTCAGGTAGAATATGAATATCTTAGGTTAATCTCATGCGGGGAGTATATAGATATAAATGTTTTACGACGTGCATTTCACAAAACACATTCTTGTGCAAATCATGCATCCAGTATGCATTGCTAGTTTTTGAGGATATACACATAACCTCACTGTGTGTTTTTTAAGCCTTGCATCACAAGACATAAAATTCAAGACTTCTCAATCAAACGTTACCATTCAACTTTGAGTCCGATGCTTTAACTTTAACGTGCTAGTATACATATTTAGTCATCTTCACCTTGCATGCATAATATGGTTATCCAGTTCACTTCTTAACCATCTGTCTTATAATGCTAGTACTCTATATTTTACTAACAACTGTTGAAAAAGGAATTAATGTCGTATATCAATTTAATTACTAATCTATATTTATGTTGATCATGTTGCAGAAGCTGGATGGTGAGGATGCAAGACTTGCCGACTATTTTGATGTGATTTCAGGAACAAGTACAGGTGGTCTTGTGACTGCCATGCTAACAACTCCAGATGAGAATAACCGTCCTGTATTTGCTGCCAAAGATATGAAGGACTTTTACCTTACTGAGAGCCCTAAAATCTTCCCCCAGAATACGTAATGTTAATTTGCATAACTTTGATATAACTAATTTGCATATTGCAACGTTTTTGGATATAAATATTTTCTTCCTGGTTTCTAATCTTAGGTTTAATAATTGACAGTTGTTGGTTGTTTCCTTATATTACGAAGATTATCAAAAGTCTAACAGGACCAAAGTACAATGGGAAGTATCTGCACAGCTTGGTTAGGCAAAAGCTTGGTGAAAAAAAGCTCCACCAGACATTGACTAATGTTGTCATTCCTACATTTGACATAAAGAATCTCCAGCCAACAATCTTTTCTAGCTTTGAGGTTCACTTTCTTCTCTTCACCTCTTTGGTTTGTTCTCAAGGTTTAATTTTACCCTTACATGCCTTGCTGGACATATAGCCGTCGCTGATTTATAATATCCACTTTTCTTGGGCGATCGATCAGGTGAAACATAAGCCATCTTTTGATGCCTTAGTCTCAGACATATGCATTGCAACCTCAGCAGCACCAACTTATTTTCCAGCTCATTATTTTGAAACCAAGGACCGCAATGGAAATGTTAGAGAATTCAACCTAATCGATGGTGGAGTGGCTGCAAATAATCCGGTACATATTATAAATGGATCAAAGAACGAATATTAGATTCTTTTAAAATAAATATTGTTCAGGAAAATAACTTGAAGACAATTTTCAGACTTTAGTTGCTATTGGTGAAGTGACAAAGCAAATAATCAGGGGGAGCCCGGACTTCTTTCCTATCAAACCTATGGACTATGGACGATATCTAGTCATATCATTAGGAACTGGCTCACCAAAAGCTGAATTGAAATATGATGCACATGATGCAGCTAAATGGGGCTTATTGAATTGGTTAACCAGTGGAGGCTCGACACCGATCATCAATGTTTTCAGTCACGCAAGTGCTGATATGGTTGATCTTAACCTTTCTGTGGTTTTCCAAGCCCTTCACTCGGAGAAAAATTACCTTCGAATTCAGGTATACTTATCTATTCGACTATATGCATAAAATAATTATTGGAGTCAAGACGAAGATTGAAGGTTCAGATTTACTAACAAATTACATTTGAATGAAAAAATAATAATACGCAGGATGACAAGCTGCATGGGGACGTATCTTCCATGGATATAGCAACAGAGAAGAATTTGGACAATCTTGTGAAAGTTGGTGAAGGCCTATTGAAACAACCTGTTTCTAGGGTTAATTTAGAGACAGGAAAATTCGAAGCTTGTAATCATGAGACTAATGAAGAAGCTCTTATAAGGTATACAGATCATATATCAATTCCCAATATATATTTCCACATTCTATATGGTAATATCTGCTCTGATTTCTAATTCATCCAAAATCTAAATATTGTAACTTATGCTTTGCAGGTTTGCAAAACTACTCTCTGAAGAGAAGTGGCTTCGTCTTGCAAAGTCGCCACAGGGTCAATGTACTGCAAAACCCAACTGATCATCAAATACACATTTTAATCTTTGTGTACACAGCTCATGATTCTTTGATTCAGTATATTGTTCAAGTAGTAAATTCAATGTATGTAAGTTTTTAGGTATGGGAGGAGCCAATAATCCAACATACTAAATTCTTTAATATTCTTTATGTAATCGAATAAATCCCCGGTGGGGTTGCAAATGTATTCCTTAATTCTATTATTTTGTTGTGATTCATTAAAATTAAAATTAGAAGTATATAGCAAGCAAAAATTCCTTTTCGTGTCTACTTGTTTATAAATTATCACCAATATTTCTCTGTCACATACGCACTTGTGGCGAGACCTTTGGGAGCTCTTTCGATAAAACGACCGTAAATTCACCAACTCTTCTTATTATATTCTCTAGAGAGTGATATTACAACATTCAACTTTAAGAAGTTTTCTTGTTTGGCACTTTGTTGCTTGTTGTTTAAACAAAAGGTTTGAGGGTTTTTTTTTTCTCTGTAAAGGTATTAATGTTCCATGCAGAATTGTAGATACATTACTGTTGGAAACGTTGTCACAAATTAACTTGACTATTTAGTCAGTTGGAATGAGACAATATTAATATAATTTTGTATTAGTCAAGTTGGAATGTGACTGTTACCAACAAGTCCACAAGCTTAGTTTAAGTGCGCAGCGACTTTAAAAATTAAAGGGATAAAGTCATATTTGGTAAAAGAAGGCCAATATTAAAGGGATAAAGTCATATTTGGTAAAAGAAGAAGACCGGCCACCATCTAACTTGGCCTCTAGGGTTTGCACTAACTAATTTAGAGCATTTTTTGATAGTAACATGAACAATCACATGCGTGGAAGAACTGGTTTTTATTGGCATCAATATATATGAAGCAGTCAGAAAGTACAAGCTCCCTTTTTTGTTTTTTTTTTTTCAAATGAACACCCCCCCAAAGCACAGCATCAGACATGAACAAAAATTAATTATTTAAACATAATGATCAGCAAAACATTAAGCATGGATCAGGACATGTAATTTAAATATGTATGCACACTACAACTCACTGCGGTGTAGTGTGCTTTAAATATGTATGTACAGTATATGCTATAAAAACAACTGAAGTTTCTACCACTCACGACATGTAATTTTGAATCATCACTTCAGCAAGTTCAGACAAAGTTAACTGATAAGTTAATTTTCACTTTAGTTATATTGGAGCCAAATTTATGTATATCAGTCACGTGTTCTGCTAAAGAGAAGCATATATCTCCAAGTTACTGCAGGACACATTCAATTAAGCTGGATAATTTTGTGGAAAAATATATTTTCTGAACTGCAGTGTGATATATACACAGTATATATAAAAAAAGGACCAAACTATTTTCCTCTTCCTTGTTGACAGGAGCATTAGAATCATTCAATTATTATGGTATTGCTGAAGTATAAGGTTACTGACAGGACAACAAAATGCTACATACGCCCTTAATCAAAGTACACGAAAAAATCATGACAAAGTAGAACTTGATTAAATTATGCAGCATTACTTTACCACCAAGTTGAAGTTATATGCAGACATAATTGAATGGTAGACGCCAATAGATCAATCACAGTAGTAACTTTTGGCCTTCGAATTGACCTTCTTAATTTGCTGCTAATGTACATTGCCGCCTTATACGAATCAAACTATATATAACGCGTACAGTTTTGACAAGGAATCTTATCATCATGTGGCTTCATTGAACGCAGATGCACAGCAGAACTTGATAACCTTAATAATAAGCATAAAATATTAGCTGCATGCTTGATGGAGGTTTGCTTTAAGGGTAGGCAGTTCATGATCATATCACGGGGTTTGAGTTTGGCCAAGCTTAGTGCATTTCTTATTAATCCTCCAATATGGCTTCACATTATATCCAACCAGTCTTATGCTTGGAGTCTCACCTACCAGTCTGCATTATCTCACAGAGAGTAAACAATTTATGATTACATACAAAATGATTTTCATGTTTATAATTAACCTGCCATGCAACTTGATGAGCTCTATCCAAGAAGCTACTCCAGAATATTTGAATCAAATTATAATCCACTGACACCGGACTTGTTTGGGTGCATGCATGCATATGAAACAGTAACTTGGTCTGGTGACTGCTATGCTTGCAACCCCAGATGAGAACAACCGCCCGGTGTTTTCTGCCAAGGATATTAAGGACTTCTACCTCACTCACTGCCCCAAAATCTTCCTCCAGAAACAGTAATGTCTACATGTTCATGTCAATTTTTGTTTTAATATTGATACAGAACATATTGTTCTTAACCAAAAAAAAAAGCCTTCTCTCTGTTGAATTGTAATCTTGTCTTGGCCCAAGATGGATCCAACCCATGGACAAAGAAAGATCTATACACATGCTAGAGAATTCTAGCAAAGTTCAAGTTGGTGGAAGAGTCTAGAAGAATGGTGAGGTTTCCACCAACATACAAGATTAGTGTAGATAATTCTAGCTTAGGAAGGTAGTGGAATTATCTAGATATCTCTAGCATGATGTTTCCATGCTTCTCCAAGGTTCCATCCATGCCTATAAAAGGAGAAGGCATCCACACCATTTGTAACAACCAAGAGAGCAAAGTAGTGAGAAGTGAGAAGAAGCAACAAAGCTTCTAAGAGTGTTTGAGTGTTTCCTCTTGTACTAGTTTGTGAGTGAATAAAAATCTTTTGTAATACTTTGAGTATTCTTTCTTCCTCTTGCCTATCAATTCCGCTGCATTACATTCTTCTTTGTGAGATAAACATCTCCAAAGTAGTGAAGTCGTTTTAAGCTCCAACACTCTCCTGCATATATAGTTTCTAATATGAACATTAACGTTTTAAACAACAGTTGTCCATTGTTTCCGAAAATGACGAAGATTATCAAAGCCATAGCAGGGCCAAAATATGATGGGAAGTATCTACATGACTTGGTCGGGCAGAAACTTGGTTCTAAAAAACTGCACCAGACATAAAAAACTGCACCAGACATTGACTAATGTTGTCATTCCCACATTTGACATAAAACAGCTCCAACCAACGATATTTTCCAGCTATGAGGTAGGTTTGTTATTTTCCCCTTGTTTATAGCAATAAAAAAAGAAGATATATAACTGAATTTAATATCTGCTTTTCTTGGGTGCTCAGGTGAAAAGTCAACCATGCTTTGATGCTTTACCCTCAGACATATGCATTGCAACCTCAGCTGCACCTACTTATCTCCCAGCTCACTATTTTGAAACAATTAACCCAGAAAGGAATGTAAAAGATTTTAACCTTATAGATGGAGGTGTGGCTGCGAATAATCCGGTATATATAAAAATTAATTCGAACTTAAGACCTTTTTTAACAGGTTAAACGTTATTTGGTTAATTAAATGACTTCCCACATTATTTTTGGTCTTATTCCAGACTTTAGTTGCAATTGGTGAAGTGACAAAGACAATAATAAATGGGAGTGAAGATTTCTTCCCTATAAAGCCCATGGACTATGGGCGATTTCTAGTGATATCTCTGGGAACTGGCTCGCCAAAAGCTGAGTTCAAATACCGTGCACATTCTGCAGCAAGTGGGGTTTATTAGATTGGTTAACCAGCGGTGGTGGAACCCCATTAATTGATGTTTTCAGTCAATCAAGTTCTGATATGCTCGATTATCATTTTTCTGTGGTTTTCCAAGCCCTTCACTCGGAGGATAATTACCTTCGAATTCAGGTACTTAAATTAATTTTACCAGTAGTTATTAGTTATTATTTGTTGAGAATAAATTTCATATCGATGGGAGGAGGAATCTTTGCATGTGCTTCTAAGTAATTGGGCTCATCATCCTGTCAATTGGTTTTATGGTAGAACATCAACTTTTTTCATGGTATCATAGCAAGTTGTCTCACATATGAAGCTCAACGGCCACACATGTTCTACGTCACCCAATTTATGTTATCTACGTGCTAGGCTTAAAAATACACCACACGTGAGAAGACGTGTTGAAAATACATTTTACATTGATGAGATAAAGGACCTTGAATTTACAATTCCTTTTGTTGAAAACTTAATTTTAATTAATAGAGAAAAAAAAAAGGAAAACAAAAGTAGAGTATTAAGAGATATTATCTCCTCCCCTAAACCCAAAGGCGAAGGGTCCTACACTTTTTGAGAGCACGCCCCTCCTAGGGATGACAATTCTAACCGTTAAAATCGATAACCGTGGATAACCGTCCGAATTTATTGGATTTGGGTATGAAAATTCGGGTATCATTTGGACATGGGGAAAAACCGTTAATAATATTCTGTTATGGTTTTGGATATGGTTATAGGGGTCTCCAATCCATATCCGTAACCGAATCCGAACCGAATTATATATAATATAATAGTATGTATTTATAATATATATATATATATATATATATATATTATTCATTGAATCCATTATCTTGAGAATACAAAAGTTGTAATGTGTGAGTTACATTTTGTGGGCAAGTTAAAAAGTTTTGATATGAATGAAAATCTATGAGAATCTAGACTAATGTACTTATGAGAGATATTAAAGATCAACCAACATTATCAATATTTAGCTTTAATTTTTATGCTATCCATTCATTAAATCATTTTATACATCAAATATTTAGTGACGAAATTAATATTTACTAAATTATCATGCGTTAATTGAACAAATATATTTTTTGTATTGACGAAGATGGGTATAACCGTTAACTGATGGGGAATCCGTTACCCGGTGGGTATGGTTATGGATAATACCCGATGGTTAATTTGCGGTTATGGATATGGTTAATTTTTGTGGTTATGGGGATGGATATAGTATTTCCGTCCCCAAACCGAACCGTTGGCATCCCTAGCCCCTCCCCATATTCTTATTAAAATAAATAGAGCACGCCCTTCACCAATGATTCAATGAACTCCGGGTGATCAACACCATGCCAAACAGTCAACAACTTCTCATAAAAATATGAGAAATATAATCCTGCACATAGAGATTACATTTACTATTTAACTACCTTGATTATCAATTAAATTGATACAAAAAAATTATGTTAAGGCTCATTTGAAATCTGTTTTGTAAGAATAGTTTTGCTCATAAAGCACTTTTATTAGAAGTGTTTCTGTTACAAATATGTTAAAAATTCTATTAAAAATTCAAGTGTTGCTCCAAAAAACGTTTAATGTATATATGCACGTTTTTTTTCTTCCAAACGTTATCATAAGTGTTTTTAATTGTTAGGAGTCCAAAACAGGTTCTAATCTGAGTTACCGACTTAATACTATGCATGGAATATATATATATATATATATATATAGGAATTGCTTAAGGGGAGGGATCCCCATTTTTTCAAAAAAATGGGGACACGCTCCCCACCGTTGGATTTAACTTTAATGATATTATGTGGTTGAGATTGTGTGGCTTGTGTTTTAATCTTAACCACACAATTTCATTAAAGCCAATCTAACGGTGGGGAGCGTGTCCCCATTTTTTTTAAAAAATGGGGATCCCTCCCCTTAAGCAACCTGTATATATATATATGTATATGTATGTATGTATGTATGTATGTATGTATGTATATTAATTGTAATAAGACAATTGAATGGAATAAATAAAAATGCAGGATGACACATTAACAAGACAAGTATCTTCTGTGGACATAGCCGATAAGAAGAATTTGGATGATCTTCTCAAAGTGGGTGAAGGCCTATTGAAAAAACCAGTTTCTAGGGTTAATTTGGAGACAGGCAGGGTCGAGCCTTGTAAACACGAGTCCAATGAAGAGGCTCTAACTAGGTACACCATATCAACTACCAAAACCAGATATAAATTTCCATAATTTCTGAGGTAGAATTTTAGTAGTAACTTGTGATTCTGCAGGTTTGCAAAACTATTATCTGAAGAGAAGTGGCTTCGCCTTGCAAGGTCACCCGTTGGACATGCTGCAAATCCTAACTGATGATATATGGCCCTAGCTATGAGTCTATGACCAAACTAGCCATGATTCCTTTGTTTTTGTTTTTTGGATAAAATTCATGACTCTTTCGTTTTTGTAATTAATTTGATTGATATTTAAATTGTTGTAATAAAGTCAAGTTGGGGGCAAATGATCCATCTTACTGTTTAGATTATTCTTTTAATATTTTTTTGTGTTGGAATAGTTTTCTTTCAAGTGTGGGAAACGCTAACCTAATGATTGACTCCATTTCGTGATTGAATTTGTTTCTCATAGACCCGTCAAAGAATTGATTTTAAAGATTGATTTTTAGTACCAGCAAGCAACCAAACGAATTAAATAAAAATACAGAAGGCTGAAGCAAAATGGAAAAATTATATATTTTGGTCGGAACTGCTCAAACTTTAGTCAGTTGGCAATATTGGGATAGTTAATTAATCTTTTTTGCATAATTTGGTTATATATGAAAAAATAATCAAATAAAGAATTAAAAGATGAAAAAAATAATCAAATAAAGAATTACAAGATGAAAAATAATCTAAACCAACAAGTTGAGTGGTCTTCATTGGGAGAGAAAATAATGAATTTCAACACTGAATTACAAGAGTAATTTAATTAGCACTAATTTCACCGTATGGTTAATTATTTTTCTATATAGTGTTATTTTTTTTAAACTAAAAATGTATTTATTAACTAATTTTCCAAGAAAATGAATTTTATTGAAGGGAATAACAAGTGTTTGTGAGAGAGAGTAGGCTGAGTTGTGATAATCAGTTGGAGGTGGTTACGGCGCCCTTTCCATGTGGTGATCTCATTTCACGGACCTTCCTCTCCCTAGACAGAATTCCAGCAATCCTGCAGCACATATAGATTAATTAATAATTAAGAAAACAAATAGTAGTCAGCAATGTTTAATCAATATTATGAACATATGATCATGTTAAAATACGTATATAGTTGAGATATTTGGTGAATGATGATTAAATTATATCTACCTTACGAGAGCCTCTTCATTTGTAGATTGATGGGCTGGTTCAAATACACCGGTATCCATATTCACCCTAGAAACAGGCTTTTTCAGCAATTTCTCTCCGACTTCTATAAGATTATTCAAATTTTCCTCCGTAGCAATGTCCACTGAAGACACTGTCTTCTCCAATGTATCGTCCTACAAAATTTTCCTCACATAAATATGTTTCGACATATAATTGATGTTACTTGAATTTATATACCATCTAGGTTTATATAGCAATATATAAGTATGTTATGTTGTCAAAAGTGTAAGGATATCAAACATATATAGAAGGATCGATGTATACATACCTGAATTCGGAGATAACTTTTCTCACAGTTAAGAGCTTGGAAAACAGTGGCAAGGTGAAAATCTACCATGTCACTACTGGCTTGTGTAAATACATCGACCAGTGGACAAGAACCTCCGCTAGTCAACCATGCCACAAGACTGTTAGAATTTGTGATTTGTGTGTGTGTGTTTCAATGGATCTGAGATAAGCTTCTAAGGAAGAAGAAGAAGAAAGATGGCTTTTCATAAAACTTCACACTTCTCATTGGAATATGCTTTTCTCTTTCTTACATAGCAAAAGGAACCTGCTGAGACTATACTAACAAAAACATAGGACAATCTCAGCCATTCATGTTATCTATCCTATGAGATAGTTACAAGTGTCACTCAACACCACTTACTTCTACTTAATCTATACCATCCATTTGGAATGTAATCCAAAGGATTCTGATTATCATTTACATAAACAAAACCATATTTCAGCTAATATCACTTAAACACTAACACTCCCTTCTAAGTGTTTAGCTGAAATTACTCCCAATGCTTTCCTCAAATACTCAAACCGATCTCTTGCCAATGCTTTTGTGAATATATCAGCAAGTTGTTCCTCTGTCTTACAGTAGATCAGATCAACTTCACCATTCTGCAGTGCATCTCTGATGAAATGAAACCTTCTGTTTATGTGCCTTGTCTTGTGATGTGCTACTGGGTTCTTTGAAATTGCAATGGCAGAGGTGTTGTCACATAGAATCTGGGTAGGCTCTACTTGTTCCTCTCCAAAATCTGAAAGAACAAACCGTAACCAGATGGCTTGAGCTGTTGCTTCTGCAGCACTTACATACTCTGCCTCTGCAGTAGACAATGCTACACTGCTTTGTTTAATTGAGGCCCAAGAGAATGCTCCAGATCCAAAACTAAAAGCATATCCGGAGGTGCTTTTCATATCATCCTCACTTCCTGCCCAATCACTGTCACAGTACCCAATAAGCACAGCCTCTTTGCCTTTCTCATATACAATCCCATAGTCTAGTGTGCCTTGGATATACCTCAGCACCCTCTTTGCAGTTCCCATATGTTTCTTGGTTGGATTGTGCATGAACCGAGCTAGTAAGCTAGAGGCAAACATAATATCAGGTCTTGTAGCTGTTAGATATAACAAGCTACCAACTATCTGCCTATAGAGACTTTCATCAGCCATTTCACTTCCATCTTCTTTGCTAAGTTTTTCACTTGCTGCCAATAGAGTTGCAACTGACTTGCACTCTTTCAATCCGAACTTTTCCAATAAAGTACTTGCATATTTCTTTTGATGCAGAAAAATGCAACTGTTAGTTTGAATGACTCCAAGCCCTAAGAAATGGTGCAAAAGCCCCAAGTCTGACATTTCATATTTTCCCATCATTTCTGCCTTAAACTCATCCATTAATACACTTGAGCTCCCTGTGTATATAATGTCATCCACATACAGAGACACAATTAGAATTCCTGCCTCAGTTGTCTTGATGTAGAGGGTTGCTTCACTTGGACTTCTGTGAAAACCAGAGTTGCAGAAATATGAATCAATTTCCTTGTACCAGGCTCTTGGTGCCTGTTTCAAACCATACAAGGCCTTCTTGAGCTTGTAAACTTTGTCTTCCTTGCCTTTAATTACAAAACCAAGTGGTTGGTCTACATATACTTCTTCATTGAGAACCCCATTCAGAAATGCAGATTTCACATCAAGTTGAAATAGCTTCCATCCTTTCTGTGCTGCAAGTCCAATCAGAGTTCTAATAGTGTCAAGCCTTGCCACAGGAGCAAATGTCTCATTAAAATCGACTCCAAGCTTTTGAGAGTAGCCCTTAGCCACCAACCTTGCTTTATTCTTCTGTATAGACCCATCCAAGTTCAATTTTGTTTTGTAGATCCATTTGACACTAACAACTGGTTTATCAAATGGTATGTCCACAAGCTCCCAAGTGCAGTTCTTCTCTATCATTCCAATTTCTGCCTCCATTGCCTTCTGCCATGATACATCTTTGGCTGCTTCCTCAAAGTTTTCAGGTTCAATTATGCACAGATTGCATCTTGCATATACTTCTGTCAGACTTTTGAACTTCAAGGGAGTATGATCATACTCTTGGGGACCTGTGTCATTCTGCATTGGCATCAACCTTGAGCCATTTTCAACTGACTCACAGATTTCAGATTCAACCTCATTACTTGTATTGCATCTGTCACTTGAGCTCCCTTCTTCCCTTTGGTCACACATTCCCACTTCAGACATTGGTACACTTATGGTCTTCTCAGATTGAGTTTTCCAATCCCAACAGGCATTTTCATCAACTATCACATCTCTTGACACAATTATCTTCTTAGAAGTAAGGTCATAGAGTCTATAACTTTTCTCACATGTGCCATATCCCAAGAAGATGCATTTAGTGCTGGTTTCATCTAGCTTATGTCTAAGTTGATGAGGAATGTAAGCATAACATATAGACCCAAAGATCTTTAAATGTTTGATTCCTGGCTTCCTCCCACTATATGCCTCAAAGGGGGTTTTCTTATCCAGAGGCTTAGTAGGACATCTATTCAAGATGTATACTGCAGTATTGACAGCCTCTGCCCAGAAATCAAATGGAATTCCTTTCTCTGTCAGCATGCACCTTGCCATTTCAACTATGGTCCTATTTCTTCTCTCAGCTACACCATTCTGCTGAGGTGTGTATGCCACTGTTAACTGTCTTTCCATACCAATTTCTTCACAGAATTCCCTGAATTCAACAGATGTATATTCTCCTCCCCTGTCACTCCTCAACTTCTTCAATTTATAGCCACTTTGCAATTCAACCGTGGACTTAAACCTCTTAAATATACCAAATACCTCTGATTTGTTTCTTAGGAAATAGACCCAACACATCCTAGTGCAATCATCTATGAAGGTAAGAAAATATCTATTTCCAGCCTTTGTAGAAGTTTGCATAGGTCCACAGATGTCAGAGTGGATGAGTTCCAGAGGTAGAGTAGCTCTCCATGATGCTTCCTTTGGAAATGCATCTCTGCAATGCTTCCCAAGAGCACATCCTTCACATATATCATCTGCCATTTTCAGATCAGGTAGTCCCAACACCATATCATGTTCTTTGAGTTGCTTCAAACTGCCTGAATTTAGATGTCCTAACCTCCTATGCCAGATTATGGAAGATTGACACACAGTGACCTTTAGTGCAATCTGCATATCAGGTCTAAGTTTCAAGGGAAAACTCTTGTTTCCTCTCATTGGTATTCTAGCTACCAAGTTTGACATGGAACAATCATCAAATATTTCTGCAGTTGTACCACCAAACAGAAGGTAGTAACCGTGTTCCATCATTTGCCCTACACTGAGCAAATTTTCTTGTAAACCTGGAACCAACATTACTTCTCTGATGTACCTCCTTCCCTGTTTGGTTTCAACTACCAAACTTCCTTTGCCAGTGACTTCAACAAGCTGACCAGTCCCCATTTCAACCTTAGCTGTTATAGCTCTATCAATGTCAATCAATAACTCTTCCCTTTCAGTCATATGGTTGCTACTCCCACTGTCTACATACCAAATGTCTTCACATTTCTTCACAGAAGCATTATTACATACATAGAACATGGTGGGGGTGTCATTGACTTGATTAACAAAATTCACATGCTGATTAGTTTTCTCCTTCTTGCCACGGCAATCTTTTGCAATATGCCCCAACTTGTGGCAATTATGACATCTAGGCTTATCCTTAAACCAACATTCACCAAAATGCAGTTTGTCACAGTGTACACAAGGATTCTTGGCTCCTTCTGAGGTACTTGCAGTTTTACCAGCTTGATTTACAGATCTATTATCCCCTTTCTTCCACTTTGACTTCCAGTTCTTCTGTGGTTTGAACCCTTGATTCCCATTGTACTTATTTTGTTTTGAGCCAAGAATAAGACTAACAAATGCCTTCTCAGTGTGAGTCTCATCATGTCTATCGATTCTTTGTTCATATCCCTTTAGAATAGCAACAACATCTTGAACATCCACAGTATCTAGATCCTTAGTATTTTCAATCACAGAAGCAATACTATCATAGGACCTAGGTAAACTTATCAGCAATTTTTGAACAATTCTCTGATTACTAATAGTCTCACCATAGCTCCTCATTTGACTAATCAGATCAAATAGTCTAACTAGATATGCAGAGAATGCTTCAGTTTCACCCATTCTAGTATACTCAAAATCACGGCGTAAGCCTTGAAGTTTCACAGCTCTTACCTGCTTATCTCCCACAAACTCTTGTTTCAGGACATTCCAAGCAGCGTGTGCAGTCTCTTGGATGGCGATTCCCGGAAAGATCTGATCAGAGACAGCTCCTTGGATGATTCCAAGTGCCTTTGCATCCTTGATTATGTTTTCCCTCACTCGCTTGCTCTCAGCTTCAGGGAGTTCTTCATCCTCCTTTGCTGAAGTGACGAAACCCTCTTCAACAATTTCCCAGAGTTCATGAGATCTGAATATGGTCTTCATCCGGATCTGCCAGAAATCAAAGTTGTCTCCATTGAATACTGGTACTCGAAGATCAGCACCACTTGACCCAGCCATATGAGACTTGAATCAAAGTCACTGAGATTTCTTTTCTGACTTTTTCAGTAACAGAACTCGACTGTTAGTTCGAGTTCGTCGCCGCACTCTTCACAGATTCACGCCCAGTTGCAGATGATGCTACCTGGCTCTGAGGCCATGTTAGAATTTGTGATTTGTGTGTGTGTGTTTCAATGGATCTGAGATAAGCTTCTAAGGAAGAAGAAGAAGAAAGATGGCTTTTCATAAAACTTCACACTTCTCATTGGAATATGCTTTTCTCTTTCTTACATAGCAAAAAGAACCTGCTGAGACTATACTAACAAAAACATAGGACAATCTCAGCCATTCATGTTATCTATCCTATGAGATAGTTACAAGTGTCACTCAACACCACTTACTTCTACTTAATCTATACCATCCATTTGGAATGTAATCCAAAGGATTCTGATTATCATTTACATAAACAAAACCATATTTCAGCTAATATCACTTAAACACTAAAACAAAGACCCCATTTAGCTACGTCATTGGCATGGTACTTCTCCTCACATTTTGCTGAACCAGTACCCAACGATACAACTAAGAACCGACCATAATCAGTTGGTCTCATGGAATAGCTGAAGTCGGAATTTCCCTGGTGGACTTTCCTCGTCACTTCGCCTATAGCAACCAAAGCCTGATAAATGAACAAATATTATTAGATGAAGCCGTAGTTCTAGTTCGTAGTTATATTGTCAGGAATAGATATTTTTACATTAAATATAGGTGTTTTTTTTCAAAAGGGAGAGAACTGGTGGCAAGCCACGGTCTTTAAATTAAATTTATCCAACTAACTATGGCAACTATGTATTAATGTATACCGGGTTATTAGCAGCCACAGCACCATCAATGAGATCGAATTCTCTTGTTTCACCAGTGGAAGTTTTTGTTTCAAAATGATGTGCTGGAAGATAAGTTGGGGCTGCTGAAGTTGCAATGCATATGTCCGAGAGTAAAGCATCTATGCTACTCTTCTTCTTGGCCTAAAATTACCATGATGAAATTGAGGTTCCACCATAAAACCAATTGGCAATATGGGGAGTAGCCCAAGATCATATAAGCACATAGCAAACCTTGTCCCTCACCAATGTGGGACAACTCTCAACACGCCCCCGCACGTGTGGCGGACTTTCAAGCCTACACGTGGACAACAACTGGGTGACGTGGAGCGCGTGTGGCCGTTGGGCTTCACACGTGGACAACCTTGCTCTGATACCATGATGAAATTGGGGTTCCACCATAAAACCAATTGGCAATATGGGGAGTAGCCCAAGATCATATAAGCACATAGCAAACCTTGTCCCTCACCAATGTGGGACAACTCTCAACAATAACGTTAGTCAATGTGTCGTTCAATCGTTTGTCTCCTAATTTTTCCTTCAGTATCTTTTGTAGATACTTCCCATCATACTTTGGTCCTGTAATAGATTTTACCGTATCCACGGCTTTACCAAATAGTGGAGCGCTGTTGTACAAGAAAAAAAGATATCTGATTGTTAGCCACTATATACATGTGAAATATATATGAAAGAAAAGAAGCAGAAAGAGAAGATTTCAAAACTTGTATGTATGTATTCATGATAAGCTTATAAGAACATGCAATGTCCCTTTCAAACAGATTTCAAGTTAAGTTTGTAATTAAGTAGGTACCTGTCCTGGGGGAAGATTTTTGGGCAGTGTTCGAGATAGAAAGCATTAATATCTTTAGCAGAGAACAAGGGACGATTATGTTCATCTGGAGTGGTGAGCATGGCAGTCACGAGGCCACCTGTGCTAGTCCCTGCAATCACATCAAAGTAATCTGCTAGCCTTGCACCTTCACCATCCAGCTTCTGCATATGACCAACAAAATAAAGTGAAGATTAGTTAGAGTGTGCAAGCATATTATTCTGCATGAGATCAATTAAAGTGACGTTTAAAATTTTTTAATTTGAAGTTAAATTATGGGTTTGAATTGATATTTATACCTGAAGCTCAGACTCCAGGAAGCTGAGTATAGTTCCCGGGATAATCCCTCGGATACCACCTCCGTCAATGCTAAGAACAGTGACGACGTTTCCATAAGTGGGAGACTGAAGAAATGATCTTGCTCTCTCCATTTGAGAAAAAAGAGAAGACATAATATGAATGATACTCGGTACAGGGAAGGGTACGTAGGAAGGAAACGGTAAGTAGGTACTATTTATGAACTGGAAGAAAATTGCAGATAGCAAACAACTTGAACCGTAAAGAATGGGGTGATGACAAGATTAATTGAGTGTAGGAACCTTGAGTACCTATCTACGTCTTATATAGAGATATTTTCCCCTCCAACTTTGACCCAGAACTTGTATGTATATATATCCAAAACAAGTTTTAGTTTGACCTATTCCAGACTTTTCAAATTAATTATTGCATTCTTGTCGACATGGTTAGTTAATCAAGGCATCAATTGAATCTTCTAGGTAATTACACTTTCAAGAATAATAGTCCACTTTAAATCTTATTTAAATTATACAAGTAAGATATTAACAATTAAATGAACAAATCACTATGAACATGTTTTGGTGAATAAAGTTGGTGATTTCATGCACCTTAAGTACATGCTCTGTTCTCGCATGTATGAATGGTAAAGAAAATTCATTCAAACGGGTAATAGTCTTACGAGTGATACTATTTAAGCACACAAAATTGACATTATTGGTGTTTGATTCTTAATCTTCAATATGACAAACTTTCTTGATTTTATTTTCTCCTGATTGTTCTGAATTGTTTTTCTAGCAAACGCATATACATACAATCCTGAGCCGTGTCAATTACGAGAAATGGTCAGACTTTATGTGGCCTCTTAAACGGCAACAAATATTGTGGCAAAAAAGTCATCCCCAGACGTACTATTAACTATAATTTTCAACACACATTACTCGACTTTTATTTCTGAATGATGTCGACATAATTTCAGGGATAATATTAATTAGGGAAACTAAATTGTTAAACCAAATTTGTGTAAGGGAAAATTTAAGAGTACACAACTCTAACACAAGTAAACAAATTACTTGTATTACACACACAAAATATTACAACACTCAAAACTCTCAAAGACACACTTTAGAAGCAATGACACTCACTCACTTTCTAGAGACAAACTCTAGATCACTCACACTCCTCACAAGACTACTCTTACTGCTCACTCTTACTTGGTTGCCTACTTCTTGGTTGGTTGGTTGATAGTTGGTTTATGGTTAGTTGATTGATTGGTTACATAACAACACACATGCATACATATTTATAGGCATGTTTGCCGCGACATATGCCATCACTAGAATTTTCTAGTGCATGATCATGCACACACTACACTGACCTAGGCTTTGCATATTGTCCACACAATATTACAAGCTGCTAGAACTTTCTAGCCTAATCACCTACTTAACATGCATATTTGAAGTTCATTTGCAGCTGCCCATCGACATTAGCTTGCTAGAACATTCTAGCATATTCAAGCATGCACCAGCCATCTTCATTATTATATGCTAGAGTCTTCTAGAACAATTCCATGCACATTTGAACTAGAATAATCTGGTTCCTTTGTACCGACTAATCTTAATGGGCTGGAGTTGATCTTTAATACTCTCCCTCAACATCCATTTGCATGATATGGGTTTCACATTTCTTGGCCTTGTCACTGGATCCCAAGTTTGATATTTCTTTAATGGAAAACATGAGCAACCAAATACCTTCAGATGAGATATAAAAGGTAATTTTCTAAACAAGAGTGGAAATGGGGATTTGTGTTGTAAAAGTGATGATGGCATTCTGTTTATAAGATACACGGTAGTTTGACAAGCAAAAGACCAAAATGGGGAAGAAAGTTAAGCATGTTGTAGCAAGGTAATGGCAGGCTTAATGATGTGCCTATGTTTTCTCTCAGTTAGGCCATTTTGTTCAGGGGTTAAGGACATGATTTGTTATGGATAATTCCCTTGTCTTGCAAGAAAGTATGTAATTTATGATTGACATATTCTCCACCTCCATCAGTTTGTAAGGTTTTAACAGAAGTTGAGAATTGATTTTGCACAAATGCACATAGAATGAAACAAAGGAAGCAGAGAAGTCTGATTTATTAACAAGAGGGAATAACCAACAAAATCTATTACACTCATCAATAAGAGTGACATAGTATTTAAACCATCCGTTGAATTACATGGTGCAGGACCCATAGGTCACTGTGAACAATCTCAAAAAGAAAAATGGATTGATGGGACCTAGATTGAAATGGTAGCTTAGTGCACTTTCTCTCTAAACATCTATTACACAGTGCAGGATTAACATCTTTAGCACAATATATAACAGCATTCCTAAGAAACAGTAGGGTTAGATGGATGATCTAAACGACTATGCCAAATATTGGAGTTGACAAGTCTGCCAAAGCATGCAATAGCTTGTTGAATGTTTATTTGTGGTTGAGCAAGTGAAGGGATATGATATTGACCATTACTACACAGTCCTTTATACAAGATCATCCATACGGCTTTATCCTGGATCCAAAAACAATAGGCATAAAAAATAAGCCAACAGTTATTGTCAAGACAAATCTTGTGAACTGACAGCAAGTTATGAGATAATTATGGAACATATAAAATGGTTAGAGTTTAATTGGATGAACAAGGTTTGATAATGCTGCTACCAATGTGAGACACTTTCAAACCTTCACAATTGGCAGTTTGAACTATTTCATTTGCAGGATACGGAGATGCCAATGACAAATTTTGAAGATTAGAAATCATGTGAATTGTAGATTGAGATGTCCCATGTGGAGTAACAGTCTGAGATGGCTAAAAAATCCTAGTGTTCATGGCATGAATTGGAGGCTGTGAAGTAGATGGTTGTGGAGCATAGGAGTAACCAACCATAGGTGCAAATGGAGTATAAGACATAATAGACTGAGAAAACTGAGGTGCACCAATGTAATTATGACCTTTTCATTATAGAAACAAAACCAAGTGGAGTGATTATGTTTTCCACATATATGACAGCCTTGTTTTGGTGGTGGTTTAATGTCTAAAAAAAACAGCAGAATGACCAAATGTACTACACAGTTGGCAAATGACTAAAGGAGAAGAGGAACCACCACTTAAGGTACTGCCAAGAACACATGATGCAAAAGTGGGATACACATTGTAAGACTGTGTAGGGAATCTAGACCCTTGATTGAATTTGCCCCTTCCCTTCTGCTTGTTTTGATTAAATTGTTTAGATCTTCTTGAGAAGTAAGTTGATTGTCCAGAAGAAGGTCCATAGTTATCGTGAAATTGTTGCTGGGATTGCACATTTGTGTTTTTAGACTCAAAGGAAACATTGTTAGCTACCATTGCAAAAAGAAACTGTGAATTCACATTGTTTTCCACAACCAATTCCTCAGCAAGAAGTTGAGACCTGAAGTCTTTAAGAGAAACAACACATTCATGCCCCCTTATAACTGTCCTCTAACCTCTTTAATTTTCCGAAGATACAGTGACATAGAATCTGACCCCTTTTTGATAGTTTGAAGATTGGATTTCATCTGAAAAATGCTTGTTCGAAAGACAGTGGAAAACTGTTCTTTCAGCCTTGTCCACAAATCCTAAGCACTAGTGCTTCCAATTGCACAAGAAACAGCAATCAGAGACAAAGTAGCAGTGATCAATTGCATCAATTCACGATCATGCATCTTCCAGATAATATATTCATCATTTTCAACTTGTGTGGAAGAATTTGGGGTATTATTTCAATGAGAAATGAACCAATCTAGTAGGACATGGATGAGTACCAATAACAAATCCAGAGAGTCCATGACCATCAAGTAGTAATTGCATTTGAAATTGCCAGTTCAAATAATCAGAATCATCAAGTTTAACATTCACAGATGTAGAAACAGTAGAAATAAATGAAGTAATGGGCGATTGAACAATCTGTAGCTGTGAAGCAGTCACCATGATTGCAGAAATCAATTGATTCAGAGAAGTAAGAAGAACTATCACACAAATCCTTTCGAACACTGATATTGTGAAGAACAGAGAATCGTAGTAGAAATCCCTAGAAATCGAAGGGTATGAACACTGCAAACCCTAGAAATTGTGACCAAAATCACCAACCTTGAGAAATGAAAAAACTGAGATGAAGAACTCAGCGAAGAGAGACAAAGAGTAGCAGAAGCATGTCAGAGGATCAATGATGCGTTTGCAATTCTTGCAAGTGATACCATGCATGGGCTTATAAGCCTATAGCAAGGCATGTCCATCACTGATGTGGGACACAATTTTCCTCACATCATCAAATCTCAATATGCCCTCCACACGTGTGGCCGATTTGCAAGCCTATATGTGGACAAACTGGGTGACGTGTGAGCAAGTGTGACCTTTGGGCTTTCACACGAGGGACAACATACTCTGATACCATGTTAACCATAGCTGATCAATCTGATAGTTCTTGAATATGTATCTTAGAGAGAGAAATAGAGGATTTCAAGAGAGAGAAAGAAGAGGAAAATTTGATATCTTTGTATTTCTTAATGAATAAGTTATTACATTACACTTGTATTTATAAGCAACAGAATCTAACAACCTTCACTAACTAACTTTACATATGAATGACAAGTGTCACAATCTCTCTCCGTTGAATATACTTTAACAGTGCAGGTCGACATTTAATTAAGCCTTCGTGATTAAGCCTCATCATCGACGATTCCAGGGCGGCCGGCAAATTAAGCATGACATAAATTTTTGAGTACTTGTGTTGTATCTTGACCTGAATAAAAGTAGTGCAAGTACGGGATCATTTGTAAGTACTTAAAATGATTGAAAGCGCTTTTTAAAAAAATATTTTTGGGTTCTAAATGCACTTGAAGTGCTTTTTGCAAGAAGCACCAGTTATGTGCTTCTTCCATGAAGCATTTTAAGTATTTTGTCAGGATTTACTTGCATTTTTATTAAAGATTGGTTCCAAAAATATTTTCGCCAAAAATGCTTTCAGCCAATTTAAAAGCACTTCCAAACGAGCTCGGCTTGAAAACTAATGCAATAAAATCTGCGTAGAAATTAGAAAACAGTCCAAATTTGTAAGTCAAAGACCAGGGCAATCCATCACTAAATATAATAATAACCATATATATATGCCATAGGCCCCTTTTCTAAAGTAAGGGTTTTGGATTCTATATGTTATCAGTACTTATGTTGGATGGTTAAAAATTTGTTTTCTTATGTTTTGGACACAAGAAAAGTGATTACATATATGATGCTGGCGATGGCTTCTTTTTCTGCATGTTTAAAATTTTCCACCTTCGTTACAAAATCTGTTGGAATGCTACCAAGTACCAACGTTTGACGACAATAACTTGCAGTTCAAGAATCAAGACTAGTCCTTCATGATTTTCTTCTACGGCTGCTATGTACGTCTGAGAAGAGAGTAACTTCAGTAAAAACTCTCAGAATATTTTATTTCTTTCTCGAACTCTTTTTCGAGAAGTTTTAAATATTAGTGTCGTGCACGTACGCAATGAAATATGTCACCAATTACTTGCGACTAAGAACCTCAAAACTTCCAGTTCAATTTCTTATCACTTGAAATAAAATAAAAAACAAAGGTTTTTTAATCTCAGAAGAACTAATTGTCAAACATTTTCCATGGACTGTGAGTTCGGAGTTTGATCAT
This sequence comes from Cotoneaster glaucophyllus, assembly GCA_036320875.1. NCBI lineage: Eukaryota > Viridiplantae > Streptophyta > Magnoliopsida > Rosales > Rosaceae > Cotoneaster > Cotoneaster glaucophyllus. The sequence continues at coordinate 18,850,696 of CM070072.1, forward strand.
TTGAGTACGGTGTGATACACATTTTTTCCTCAGCGTGACATCCACCTGGAGGAAAAACATATGTTACTGAGTCAACAGGTGAACAGTATAGTTTTGCAGACTCAGTTAACCATACTTTCTTATTATATTTTTGCATCTGTGCATCCTTTTGTTTCTCATTCGTTCATCATGGATTGTCTGAATCTTAGATAAAAAATTTGAACACTCGTGTACTACTTTGGACTGCTTATGCATGTACATATCTTGAATTAGCATTTCAGCATATATATCTTCCGGTTACCCTACGGCACAAATAATTAAGTTGAAGCTGTTTTCATATGGGGAAAAATGATTAAAAGGCCAAAAGCCTGAATGAGACTTAATGAAGAGAAGAAATCTTTGTACGTATGCAAGAATATCCAATACAACTACAAGAAGCCGCCATCCTATATACGCACCAGAACAAAGATTACAGAACTCTATTGTATCCGGATAAGATTAGAAATGCAATGAATTCTTAATTGATGAGGAACTAAGCTGGAGGGATTAGCTTCAGCCAGCCTCTGACGGCTAATTACCTCCCTGATTTAGTTTGCTTGCAAACTTTGATCAGTTAAAAACTTCAACTTAGGGAAGATGCCAGGAAATGAATGGCCAGTAAAAAATTCCAAATTTATAGTCTGCGCTAAAACTATATGGTATTCCCTGTATCCAGAATACTGTATAATTGTAGAAGATGATGCAATGATGATCCGGATCCATAATGCTAACAATATAATAGTGCAAGATAGGTTATAGGTCAATCATTTCCGTCCTAATCAAGGTACAGGAGACACATATAACCATAGAATATGATTAAGTTATGGACATTTCCTTGAGATACCATACATCTCTTTATTATCATCATGCATAATTTTGACTACTCTGTTCCAGTGTTGTTCATCCTAATTGACCTTGTAAACCTGATATGCCCCCTGTTAATCATCGCCGCCTTTTGCGAATCAAACTAATTGTAGCGTGTTATATATGATATGATATTCTACTAAACCTTTGAATGCAGCATCAATCTTATCATGATTCCTTCATAGTATGTTGGCCACAAAAGAAACTGATTTAATAATTAAAAATCTAAAGCAGTACTAGTTTGCTTGATGGAGGTTACTTTAGATGTTAGGCAAATTTCATGAGCTGAGGTTTGGCCTAACAAGCTGTTTCCTTTATGTTTTCTAACCTCAGTTGTTGTTAAAGTCCCACATCGGTGGGTGAAGAAAATATAAAGGGGTTTAAATAGTATTACCCCACTCTAACTAACACTGAGGCCTTTTGTGGTAAAACCCCACACCTGACGGATTGGGCAGGTAGTTAAGTTGGGGACAGTATCGGTGTCGTTAGAGTGGGACGGGCCCGGCGATCCAAAAATTCCAACAGTTGTTTCACCTAATCACTCTTACCTACAATTCTCCTGGAGTCTCACCTACAAGTCTTGAATTCTCAACTATATATGTTTGTCCATGACCTAGCTAGGGGAGCAATGAACATTTTCTCTCTAGCACACAGGGCACAGCTGGACTAGATATGAACAATTAGTTAATTATATATCGTTTTGTTGTTTAGAAATGATGCCGCGTTCAACTCAGACCATATCCAAGAAATATACAAAGCGGGTCAAAATTTTGCATCGCTTACATATTGACATTCTTGCTTAGTTGATCATTTTTTGGGGGGCATGTAATCCATTGACTTGGATATCTCTTGGAAAATGAGTGTAATAGGGAGTCTATAAATACCTATACTTCTCTTAAAGGAAAACTCACCAAAGAACTCTAGCTAGCTATTTTTCTAAAGCATTTTCTAAGTTCAGACTCATTCTCTTCAGCTCCCATTTATATACACAGCAGCATTTCAAAACTCTCAAGTGTCATGGAAAGAACCACTAGCATTCCCCTTCAGCCCCCAACTTATGGAAACCTAATCACTGTTCTAAGCATTGATGGGGGTGGAATAAGAGGACTTATCCCAGGAACCATCCTTGCTTTCCTAGAATCCGAGCTTCAGGTAGAATATGAATATCTTAGGTTAATCTCATGCGGGGAGTATATAGATATAAATGTTTTACGACGTGCATTTCACAAAAAACACTCATGTGCAAATCATGCATCCAGCATGCATTGCTAGTTTTTGAGGATATACACATAACCTCACTGTGTGTTTTTTAAGCCTTGCATCACAAGACATAAAATTCAAGACTTCTCAATCAAACGTTACCATTCAACTTTGAGTCCGATGCTTTAACTTTAACGTGCTAGTATACATATTTGGTCATCTTCACCTTGCATGCATAATATGGTTATCCAGTCACTTCTTAACCATCTGTCTTATAATGCTAGTACTCTATATTTTATTAACCGTTGAAAAAGGAATTAATGTCGTATATCAATTTAATTACTAATCTATATTTATGTTGATCATGTTGCAGAAGCTGGATGGTGAGGATGCAAGACTTGCCGACTATTTTGATGTGATTTCAGGAACAAGTACAGGTGGTCTTGTGACTGCCATGCTAACAACTCCAGATGAGAATAACCGTCCTGTATTTGCTGCCAAAGATATAAAGGACTTTTACCTTACTGAGAGCCCTAAAATCTTCCCCCAGAATACGTAATGTTAATTTGCATATTGCAACGTTTTTGGATATAAATACTTTCTTCCTGGTTTCTAATCTTAGGTTTAATAATTGACAGTTGTTGGTTGTTTCCTTATATTACGAAGATTATCAAAAGTCTAACAGGACCAAAGTACAATGGGAAGTATCTGCACAGCTTGGTTAGGCAAAAGCTTGGTGAAAAAAAGCTCCACCAGACATTGACTAATGTTGTCATTCCTACATTTGACATAAAGAATCTCCAGCCAACAATCTTTTCTAGCTTTGAGGTTCACTTTCTTCTCTTCACCTCTTTGGTTTGTTCTCAAGGTTTAATTTTACCCTTACATGCCTTGCTGGACATATAGCCGTCGCTGATTTATAATATCCACTTTTCTTGGGCGATCGATCAGGTGAAACATAAGCCATCTTTTGATGCCTTAGTCTCAGACATATGCATTGCAACCTCAGCAGCACCAACTTATTTTCCAGCTCATTATTTTGAAACCAAGGACCGCAATGGAAATGTTAGAGAATTCAACCTAATCGATGGTGGAGTGGCTGCAAATAATCCGGTACATATTATAAATGGATCAAAGAACGAATATTAGATTCTTTTAAAATAAATATTGTTCAGGAAAATAACTTGAAGACAATTTTCAGACTTTAGTTGCTATTGGTGAAGTGACAAAGCAAATAATCAGGGGGAGCCCGGACTTCTTTCCTATCAAGCCTATGGACTATGGACGATATCTAGTCATATCATTAGGAACTGGCTCACCAAAAGCTGAATTGAAATATGATGCACATGATGCAGCTAAATGGGGCTTATTGAATTGGTTAACCAGTGGAGGCTCGACACCGATCATCAATGTTTTCAGTCACGCAAGTGCTGATATGGTTGATCTTAACCTTTCTGTGGTTTTCCAAGCCCTTCACTCGGAGAAAAATTACCTTCGAATTCAGGTATACTTATCTATTCGACTATATGCATAAAATAATTATTGGAGTCAAGACCAAGATTGAAGGTTCAGATTTACTAACATATTACATTTGAATGAAAAAATAATAATACGCAGGATGACAAGCTGCATGGGGACGTATCTTCCATGGATATAGCAACAGAGAAGAATTTGGACAATCTTGTGAAAGTTGGTGAAGGCCTATTGAAACAACCTGTTTCTAGGGTTAATTTAGAGACAGGAAAATTCGAAGCTTGTAATCATGAGACTAATGAAGAAGCTCTTATAAGGTATACAGATCATATATCAATTCCCAATATATATTTCCACATTCTATATGGTAATATCTGCTCTGATTTCTAATTCATCCAAAATCTAAATATTGTAACTTATGCTTTGCAGGTTTGCAAAACTACTCTCTGAAGAGAAGTGGCTTCGTCTTGCAAAGTCGCCACAGGGTCAATGTACTGCAAAACCCAACTGATCATCAAATACACATTTTAATCTTTGTGTACACAGCTCATGATTCTTTGATTCAGTATATTGTTCAAGTAGTAAATTCAATGTATGTAAGTTTTTAGGTATGGGAGGAGCCAATAATCCATCATACTAAATTCTTTAATATTCTTTATGTAATCGAATAAATCCCCGGTGGGGTTGCAAATGTATTCCTTAATTCTATTATTTTGTTGTGATTCATTAAAATTAAAATTAAAAGTATATAGCAAGCAAAAATTCCTTTCCGTGTCTACTTGTTTATAAATTATCACCAATATTTCTCTGTCACATACTTGTGGCGAGACCTTTGTGAGCTCTTTCGATAAAACGACCATAAATTCACCAACTCTTCTTATTATTTTCTCTAGAGAGTGATATTACAACATTCAACTTTAAGAAGTTTTCCTGTTTGGCACTTTGTTGCTTGCTGTTTAAACAAAAGGTTTGAGGGTTTTTTTTTTTCTCTGTAAAGGTATTAATGTTCCATGCAGAATTGTAGATACATTACTGTTGGAAACGTTGTCACAAATTAACTTGACCATTTGGTCAGTTGGAATGAGACAATATTAATATAATTTTGTATTAGTCAAGTTGGAATGTGACTGTTACCAACAAGTCCACAAGCTTAGTTTAAGTGCGCAGCGACTTTAAAAATTAAAGGGATAAAGTCATATTTGGTAAAAGAAGAAGGCCAATATTAAAGGGATAAAGTCATATTTGGTAAAAGAAGAAGACCGGCCACCATCTAACTTGGCCTCTAGGGTTTGCACTAACTAATTTAGAGCATTTTTTGATAGTAACATGAACAATCACATGCGTGGAAGAACTGGTTTTTATTGGCATCAATATATATGAAGCAGTCAGAAAGTACAAGCTCCCTTTTTTGTTTTTTGTTTTTCAAATGAACACCCCCCCAAAGCACAGCATCAGACATGAACAAAAATTAATTATTTAAACATAATGATCAGTAAAACATTAAGCATGGATCACTAGCTAGGGATGGCTATCTTTTTGGTTTTTAATAGCATGTTAAGCATTGCAGATGAGTAACTAGGGATGGTTTTCCTCTGGTTCTTAACAAAACCTGCATTTTCAGAGAGGTGGGTCCGTGGCACACTACTAATCAACACTAATATTGTCCCTAACTTAACTACATGGCTTGTACAGTCCGGCAAGTGTGAGTTTTCAGCAATAATGTGAGGCTAGTTGCAGCTTATTCTCAAGCTCAGCTTTCTAACTAATTAACTGTCGTAGATTGTCACTTCAGGAGTATCGATCAGTTTTATTCATTGAATTTGAGTTTTTCACTGATCCGTGCATAGTTGCACTTGTTTTTTATTCAGTAAATGACTGGAGTGAAGAATTAATTCCGACGAATCTGGTCAATCCCAGATTTCCAGCAAAGTGTAATTATGAAATCATATCTTTCTGATTATGTATTCCTTATATGTACTTTCTTGTAGTTTACTGTGCATCGTTGCACTAGTTTTTTCTTCAGTAAATGACTGGGGTATAGCTAACGAAACCTTATGTGTTGGAGATATTGCAGACTCATTAATCTCGTGAATATACTGCAATCTTATGATTTATTTTTGTATCCTTCAAATCTTGTCGAACAAATCCTCTAATAGAGTCGTTGTGTGATTCATTGCTCTTCAGTTTTTTTATATAAAATTCATCCAACTCACTGCGGTGTAGTGTGCTTTAAATATGTATGCACAGTATATGCTGTAAAACAACTGAAGTTTCTACCACTCACGACATGTAATTTTGAATCATCACTTCAGCAAGTTCAGACAAAGTTAACTGATAAGTTAATTTTCACTTTAGTTATATTGGAGCCAAATTTATGTATATCACTCACGTGTTCTGCTAAAGAGAAGCATATATCTCCAAGTTACTGCAGGACACATTCAATTAAGCTGGATAATTTTGTGGAAAAATATATTTTCTGAACTGCAGTGTGATATATACACAGTATATAAAAAAAAAGGACCAAACTATTTTCCTCTTCCTTATTGACAGGAGCATTAGAATCATTCAATTATTATGGTATTGCTGAAGTATAAGGTTACTGACAGGACAACAAAATGCTACATACGCCCTTAATCAAAGTACACGAAAAAATCATGACAAAGTAGAACTTGATTAAATTATGCAGCATTACTTTACCACCAAGTTGAAGTTATATGCAGACATAATTGAATGGTAGACGCCAATAGATCAATCACAGTAGTAACTTTTGGCCTTCGAATTGACCTTCTTAATTTGCTGCTAATGTACATTGCCGCCTTATACGAATCAAACTATATATAACGCGTACAGTTTTGACAAGGAATCTTATCATCATGTGGCTTCATTGAACGCAGATGCACAGCAGAACTTGATAACCTTAATAATAAGCATAAAATATTAGCTGCATGCTTGATGGAGGTTTGCTTTAAGGGTAGGCAGTTCATGATCATATCACGGGGTTTGAGTTTGGCCAAGCTTAGTGCATTTCTTATTAATCCTCCAATATGGCTTCACATTATATCCAACCAGTCTTATGCTTGGAGTCTCACCTACCAGTCTGCATTATCTCACAGAGAGTAAACAATTTATGATTACATACAAAATGATTTTCATGTTTATAATTAACCTGCCATGCAACTTGATGAGCTCTATCCAAGAAGCTACTCCAGAATATTTGAATCAAATTATAATCCACTGACACCGGACTTGTTTGGGTGCATGCATGCATATGAAACAGTAACTTGGTCTGGTGACTGCTATGCTTGCAACCCCAGATGAGAACAACCGCCCGGTGTTTTCTGCCAAGGATATTAAGGACTTCTACCTCACTCACTGCCCCAAAATCTTCCTCCAGAAACAGTAATGTCTACATGTTCATGTCAATTTTTGTTTTAATATTGATACAGAACATATTGTTCTTAACCAAAAAAAAAAGCCTTCTCTCTGTTGAATTGTAATCTTGTCTTGGCCCAAGATGGATCCAACCCATAGACAGAGAAAGTTCTATACACATGCTAGAGAATTCTAGCAAAGTTCAAGTTGGTGGAAGAGTCTAGAAGAATGGTGAGGTTTCCACCAACATACAAGATTAGTGTAGATAATTCTAGCTTAGGAAGGTAGTGGAATTATCTAGATATCTCTAGCATGATGTTTCCATGCTTCTCCAGGTTCCATCCATGCCTATAAAAGGAGAAGGCATCCACACCATTTGTAACAACCAAGAGAGCAAAGTAGTGAGAAGTGAGAAGAAGCAACAAAGCTTCTAAGAGTGTTTGAGTGTTTCCTCTTGTACTAGTTTGTGAGTGAATAAAAATCTTGTGTAATACTTTGAGTATTCTTTCTTCCTCTTGCCTATCAATTCCGCTGCATTACATTCTTCTTTGTGAGATAAACATCTCCAAAGTAGTGAAGTCGTTTTAAGCTCCAACACTCTCCTGCATATATAGTTTCTAATATGAACATTAACGTTTTAAACAACAGTTGTCCATTGTTTCCGAAAATGACGAAGATTATCAAAGCCATAGCAGGGCCAAAATATGATGGGACGTATCTACATGACTTGGTCGGCCAGAAACTTGGTTCTAAAAAACTGCACCAGACATTGACTAATGTTGTCATTCCCACATTTGACATAAAACAGCTCCAACCAACGATATTTTCCAGCTATGAGGTAGGTTTGTTATTTTTCCCCCTGTTTATAGTAATAAAAAAAGAAGATATATAACTGAATTTAATATCTGCTTTTCTTGGGTGCTCAGGTGAAAAGTCAACCATGCTTTGATGCTTTACCCTCAGACATATGCATTGCAACCTCAGCTGCACCTACTTATCTCCCAGCTCACTATTTTGAAACAATTAACCCAGAAAGGAATGTAAAAGATTTTAACCTTATAGATGGAGGTGTGGCTGCGAATAATCCGGTATATATAAAAATTAATTCGAACTTAAGACCTTTTTTAACAGGTTAAACGTTATTTGGTTAATTAAATGACTTCCCACATTATTTTTGGTCTTATTCCAGACTTTAGTTGCAATTGGTGAAGTGGCAAAGACAATAATAAATGGGAGTGAAGATTTCTTCCCTATAAAGCCCATGGACTATGGGCGATTTCTAGTGATATCTCTGGGAACTGGCTCGCCAAAAGCTGAGTTCAAATACCGTGCACATTCTGCAGCAAGTGGGGTTTATTAGATTGGTTAACCAGCGGTGGTGGAACCCCATTAATTGATGTTTTCAGTCAATCAAGTTCTGATATGCTCGATTATCATTTTTCTGTGGTTTTCCAAGCCCTTCACTCGGAGGATAATTACCTTCGAATTCAGGTACTTAAATTAATTTTACCAGTAGTTATTAGTTATTATTTGTTGAGAATAAATTTCATATCGATGGGAGGAGGAATCTTTGCATGTGCTTCTAAGTAATTGGGCTCATCATCCTGTCAATTGGTTTTATGGTAGAACATCAACTTTTTTCATGGTATCATAGCAAGTTGTCTCACATATGAAGCTCAACGGCCACACATGTTCTACGTCACCCAATTTATGTTATCTACGTGCTAGGCTTAAAAATACACCACACGTGAGAAGACGTGTTGAAAATACATTTTACATTGATGAGATAAAGGACCTTGAATTTATAATTCCTTTTGTTGAAAACTTAATTTTAATTAATAGAGAAAAAAAAAGGAAAAAAAAAGTAGAGTATTAAGAGATATTATCTCCTCCCCTAAACCCAAAGGCGAAGGGTCCTACACTTTTTGAGAGCACGCCCCTTCTAGGGATGGCAATTCTAACCGTTAAAACCGATAACCGTCCGAATTTATTGGATTTGGGTATGAAAATTCGGGTATCATTTGGATATGGGGAAAAACCGTTAATAATATTCGGTTATGGTTTTGGATATGGTTATAGGGGTCTCCAATCCATATCCGTAACCGAATCCGAACCGAATTATATATAATATAATAGTATGTATTTATAATATATATATATATATTATTCATTGAATCCATTATCTTGAGAATACAAAAGTTGTAATGTGTGAGTTACATTTTGTGGGCAAGTTAAAAAGTTTTGATATGAATGAAAATCTATGAGAATCTAGACTAATAGTACTTATGAGAGATATTAAAAATCAACCAACATTATCAATAGTTAGCTTTAATTTTTATGCTATCCATTCATTAAATCATTTTATACATCAAATATTTAGTGACGAAATTAATATTTACTAAATTATCATGCGTTAATTGAACAAATATATTTTTTGTATTGACGAAGATGGGTATAACCGTTAACCGATGGGGAATTCGTTACCCGGTGGGTATGGTTATGGATAATACCCGATGGTTAATTTGCGGTTATGGATATGGTTAATTTTTGTGGTTATGGGGATGGATATAGCGTTTCCGTCCCCAAACCGAACCGTTGCCATCCCTAGCCCCTCCCCATATTCTTATTAAAATAAATAGAGCACGCCCCTCACCAATGATTCAATGAACTCCGGGTGATCAACACCATGCCAAACAGTCAACAACTTCTCATAAAAATATGAGAAATATAATCCTGCACATAGAGATTACATTTACTATTTAACTACCTTGATTATCAATTAAATTGATACAAAAAAATTATGTTAAGGCTCATTTGAAATCTCTTTTGTAAGAATAGTTTTGCTCATAAAGCACTTTTATTAGAAGTGTTTCTGTTACAAATATGTTAAAAATTCTATTAAAAGTTCAAGTGTTTCTCTAAAAAACGTTTAATGTATATATGCACGTTTTTTTTCTTCCAAACGTTATCATAAGTGTTTTTAATTGTTAGGAGTCCAAAACAGGTTCTAATCTGAGTTACCGGCTTAATACTATGCATGGAATATATATATATATATATATATGTATGTATATGTATTTATGTATGTATGTATGTATGTATGTATGTATATTAATTGTAATAAGACAATTGAATGGAATAAATAAAAATGCAGGATGACACATTAACAAGACAAGTATCTTCTGTGGACATAGCCGATAAGAAGAATTTGGATGATCTTCTCAAAGTGGGTGAAGGCCTATTGAAAAAACCAGTTTCTAGGGTTAATTTGGAGACAGGCAGGGTCGAGCCTTGTAAACACGAGTCCAATGAAGAGGCTCTAACTAGGTACACCATATCAACTACCAAAACCAGATATAAATTTCCATAATTTCTGAGGTAGAATTTTAGTAGTAACTTGTGATTCTGCAGGTTTGCAAAACTATTATCTGAAGAGAAGTGGCTTCGCCTTGCAAGGTCACCCGTTGGACATGCTGCAAATCCTAACTGATGATATATGGCCCTAGCTATGAGTCTATGACCAAACTAGCCATGATTCCTTTGTTTTTGTTTTTTGGATAAAATTCATGACTCTTTCGTTTTTGTAATTAATTTGATTGATATTTAAATTGTTGTAATAAAGTCAAGTTGGGGGCAAATGATCCATCTTACTGTTATTGATATTTAAATTGTTGTAATAAAGTCAAGTTGGGGGCAAATGATCCATCTTACTGTTTAGATTATTCTTTTAATTTTTTTTTGTGTTGGAATAGTTTTCTTTCAAGTGTGGGAAACGCTAACCTAATGATTGACTCCATTTCGTGATTGAATTTGTTTCTCATAGACCCGTCAAAGAATTGATTTTAAAGATTGATTTTTCGTACCAGCAAGCAACCAAACGAATTAAATAAAAATACAGAAGGCTGAAGCAAAATGGAAAAATTATATATTTTGGTCGGAACTGCTCAAACTTTAGTCAGTTGGCAATATTGGGATAGTTAATTAATCTTTTTTGCATAATTTGAAATATATGAAAAAATAATCAAATAAAGAATTAAAAGATGAAAAAAAATAATCAAATAAAGAATTACAAGATGAAAAATAATCTAAACCAACAAGTTGAGTGGTCTTCATTGGGAGAGAAAATAATGAATTTCAGCACTGAATTACAAGAGTAATTTAATTAGCACTAATTTCACCGTATGGTTAATTATTTTTCTATATAGTGTTATTTTTTTTAAACTAAAAATGTATTTATTAACTAATTTTCCAAGAAAATGAATTTTATTGAAGGGAATAACAAGTGTTTGTGAGAGAGAGTAGGCTGAGTTGTGATAATCAGTTGGAGGTGGTTACGGCGCCCTTTCCATGTGGTGATCTCATTTCACGGACCTTCCTCTCCCTAGACAGAATTCCAGCAATCCTGCAGCACATATAGATTAATTAATAATTAAGAAAACAAATAGTAGTCAGCAATGTTTAATCAATATTATGAACATATGATCATGCTAAAATACGTATATAGTTGAGATATTTGGTGAATGATGATTAAATTATATCTACCTTACGAGAGCCTCTTCATTTGTAGATTGATGGGCTGGTTCAAATACACCGGTATCCAAATTCATCCTAGAAACAGGCTTTTTCAGCAATTTCTCTCCGACTTTTACAAGATTATTCAAGTTTTCCTCCGTAGCAATGTCCACTGAAGACACTGTTTTCTCCAATGTATCATCCTACAAACATAAATTTTCCTCACATAAATATGTTTCGACATATAATTGATGTTGCTTGAATTTATATACCATCTAGATTTATATAGCAATATATAAGTATGTTATGTTGTCAAAAGTGTAAGTATATCAAACATATATAGAAGAATCGATGTATACATACCTGAATTCGGAGATAACTTTTCTCACAGTTAAGAGCTTGGAAAACAGTGGCAAGGTGAAAATCTACCATGTCACTACTGGCTTGGGTAAATACATCGACCAGTGGACAAGAACCTCCGCTGGTCAACCATGCCACAAGACCCCATTTAGCTACGTCATTGGCATGGTACTTCTCCTCACATTTTGCTGAACCAGTACCCAACGATACAACTAAGAACCGACCATAATCAGTTGGTCTCATGGAATAGCTGAAGTCGGAATTTCCCTGGTGGACTTCCCTCGTCACTTCGCCTATAGCAACCAAAGCCTGATAAATGAACAAATATTATTAGATGAAGCCGTAGTTCTAGTTCGTAGTTATATTGTCAGGAATAGATATTTTTACATTAAATATAGGTGTTTTTTTTCAAAAGGGAGAGAACTGGTGGCAAGCCACGGTCTTTAAATTAAATTTATCCAACTAACTATGGCAACTATGTATTAATGTATACCGGGTTATTAGCAGCCACAGCACCATCAATGAGATCGAATTCTCTTGTTTCACCAGTGGAAGTTTTTGTTTCAAAATGATGTGCTGGAAGATAAGTTGGGGCTGCTGAAGTTGCAATGCATATGTCCGAGAGTAAAGCATCTATGCTACTCTTCTTCTTGGCCTAAAATCACCAACATATATACAAAATAAATATACGTAGAGATAGAGCAAACTTTTCAGAGAATTATTCCAAGCTGATAGTATAAGAAAATTAACCAACCTCATAGCTGGAGAAGATGGTTGGTTGGAGCCGCTTTATATCAAAAGTTGGGATTATAACGTTAGTCAATGTGTCGTTCAATCGTTTGTCTCCTAATTTTTCCTTCAGTATCTTTTGTAGATACTTCCCATCATACTTTGGTCCTGTAATAGATTTTACCACATCCACGGCTTTACCAAATAGTGGAGCGCTGTTGTACAAGAAAAAAAGATATCTGATTGTTAGCCACTATATACATGTGAAATATATGAAAGAAAAGAAGCAGAAAGAGAAGATTTCAAAACTTGTATGTATGTATTCATGATAAGCTTATAAGAACATGCAATGTCCCTTTCAAACAGATTTCAAGTTAAGTTTGTAATTAAGTAGGTACCTGTCCTGGGGGAAGATTTTTGGGCAGTGTTCGAGATAGAAAGCATTAATATCTTTAGCAGAGAACAAGGGACGATTATGTTCATCTGGAGTAGTGAGCATGGCAGTCACGAGGCCACCTGTGCTAGTCCCTGCAATCACATCAAAGTAATCTGCTAGCCTTGCACCTTCACCATCCAGCTTCTGCATATGACCAACAAAATAAAGTGAAGATTAGTTAGAGTGTGCAAGCATATTATTCTGCATGAGATCAATTAAAGTGACGTTTAAAATTTTTTAATTTGAAGTTAAATTATGGGTTTGAATTGATATTTATACCTGAAGCTCAGACTCCAGGAAGCTGAGTATAGTTCCGGGGATAATCCCTCGGATACCACCTCCGTCAATGCTAAGAACAGTGACGACGTTTCCATAAGTGGGAGACTGAAGAAATGATCTTGCTCTCTCCATTTGAGAAAAAAGAGAAGACATATTATGAATGATACTCGGTACAGGGAAGGGTACGTAGGAAGGAAACGGTAAGTAGGTACTATTTATGAACTGGAAGAAAATTGCAGATAGCAAACAACTTGAACCGTAAAGAATGGGGTGATGACAAGATTAATTGAGTGTAGGAACCTTGAGTACCTATCTACGTCTTATATAGAGATATTTTCCCCTCCAACTTTGACCCAGAACTTGTATGTATATATATCCAAAACAAGTTTTAGTTTGACCTATTCCAGACTTTTCAAATTAATTATTGCATTCTTGTCGACATGGTTAGTTAATCAAGGCATCAATTGAATCTTCTAGGTAATTACACTTTCAAGAATAATAGTCCACTTTAAATCTTATTTAAATTATACAAGTAAGATATTAACAATTAAATGAACAAATCACTATGAACATGTTTTGGTGAATAAAGTTGGTGATTTCATGCACCTTAAGTACATGCTCTGTTCTCGCATGTATGAATGGTAAAGAAAATTCATTCAAACGGGTAATAGTCTTGCGAGTGATACTATTTAAGCACACAAAATTGACATTATTGGTGTTTGATTCTTAATCTTCAACATGACAAACTTTCTTGATTTTATTTTCTCCTGATTGTTCTGAATTGTTTTTCTAGTAAACGCATATACATACAATCCTGAGCCGAGTCAATTACGAGAAATGGTCAGACTTTATGTGGCCTCTTAAACGGCAACAAATATTGTGGCAAAAAAGTCATCCCCAGACGTACGATTAACTATAATTTTCAACACACATTTACTCGACTTTTATTTCTGAATGATGTCGACATAATTTCAGGGATAATATTAATTAGGGAAACTAAATTGTTAAACCAAATTTGTGTAGGGGAAAATTTAAGAGTACACAACTCTAACACAAGTGTTGGAGAGACAACAAGTAAACAAATTACTTGTATTACACACACAAAATATTACAACACTCAAAACTCTCAAAGACACACTTTAGAAGTAATGACACTCACTCACTTTCTAGAGACAAACTCTAGATCACTCACACTCCTCACAGAGTCCAGATCTTCTGCACCCAAATCCCCATGTGGCCCCTCTGTGTCTTTGTTTTTTGGTTGAGGATTTGGTTTATTTTTTATTATTTTAATTATTATCAAGTTAACATTAATTATGTTTAGTTCAAAAAGCAAAGGCACAGAGGGGCCACAGGGAGATTTGGGTGCAGAAGATTTGGACTCCTCCTCACAAGACAACTCTTACTTCTCACTCTTACTTGGTTGCCTACTTCTTCTTGGTTGGTTGGTTGATAGTTGGTTTATGGTTAGCAGTAGGGGTGGAAAAAATTACCGAATATCCCAAACCAAACCGAAAAATTCCCGAAACCAAACCGAAAAAATACAAACCGAAAATCCCGAAACGTTCGGTACTAAATACCGAACCAAACCGAAATGTACGGGAATCGGTTTCAAGTTTTTGGTTTTTCGGTATTCCCAAACCGAACCGAAATAACAAATATATATATATATTATTTAATTTTAAATATATATTTGGAATTGTAATAGCTGTCCGATTTGGTTGAGATTTAATCTCAACCGTTGAATACAAATCAAAGTTCAAACCTTAACTCAACTCAGTCACTCTCTGTCTCTCTCCATCACTCTCTCTGTTTCTCTTCGTTTCACTATGACGACTCTCGACTATGTCGACTCTCGACCTCACCTCACACTCACAGACACCCTCAGTGTCTCACGGTCCTCACCACCCTCCACGGACCTCACCTCAGACAACCTCTCCGTCTCTGATGTCTCTCTCTCTCTCGACTTCTCATCCCTCATACCCTCACTGTTCCTTCACAGCACAGAGGCAGAGCCACAGCCACCGGCACCGCTCACATCTCTGGTCTCTCTCGACTTCTTCATCCAGATTCCAGTGCACTGTGTACCGATTCTCCCCCAAATTAGGTAAATTTGAGAATTAATTTAGGGTTTGTGAAATTTAGATTAGGGTTTGTGAAATTTAGGAGCAATTGGAATGACATGGAGGTTGTTGAAACATGTCGAAATGTGGGCATAATTTTTGGGGTTAAGTTTATATTGATTTCGGGTTTTGCAAATTGATGATCTCACTGTATTTCTATCATCTATGTGCATGTGCAATAATTCTCTATACATATTGCATTCAAAAGCTTGAAATTTGTGTACATTTAGCATTGGTCCCGATTTGTTGTACAGTTAGTGTGGTGAAAGAAAACATTCCAAAATGAATGGAAACTGTGGCCGTTTTCAGGATACTCAATGAATGGAAACTGTGTCCAAGTGCTGATGTACGAGGTATTAAATTTCCATTCATAGTATTCAAATCTTGTTATAAACTTGGAAGAGTAATGCCAAGACTTGTGATCATGAAAACCATGTTCAGATGATATAAATATAGATTTACTACAATTGCTTTCCGTCTGTTATTCTTCTTACAAAGTTTTTTGGGTGATATTTTTATGGTTACTTGTGATTTCTGAACAGTTTTTTCTAATCGTATGACCAATGGTTTGAATTCAGTTGATTATTTAATTGCTATTTCATATCCCTTGAGTAACTCGATGAACTCTTAAATGCCTGCATTATTGCAGAAATTAGGTGAAGAATCATCAGTTGCAATGCTAAGTTAGGGATTTTATAATTTGGCAAATTTAAGATATCTTTGGAAAGGTCTACAAACCCGAAATTGGTAAAATTCACCATTGGCGGGTTCAGGGAGGAGCTCAATTCCATTCCTGATGTTCAAGGTTGATCATTGCAGCTTGAATTTACATTTTAAAGGGTGGCCAAAGCTCAAGTCTCTGCCTCATCAAATTCAACACTATTCTTTAACTGGTTTATATATCAACTACTTGAGGGACTGGAGACTTTACCAGACTTGTTGGGTAACCTTACGTCCCTTATAGAGCTAGGGATTAGGAATTACTAGAGTTTGATGAATCTACCCTTTGCCAAAGCTATGCAATGCGTCACCACTTTAGTGTGGTGAAAGAAAACATTCCAAAATATTTCGGGAATCCCGATTTGTCCCGAAATCCCGAAACTATTTCGGGATTCCCGAAAATTGGGATTCCCGAAAAATTGGTTTGGGATCGGTATTGAATTTGGGATTCCCGAAAATTTCGGTTTGGGAATCGGGACAAGGGTTTCGGTATGGGATCCCATACCGAACCACCCCTAGTTAGCAGTGCCGGCCCTAAGGGGGTGCAAGTGGTGCCACCGCACAGGGCCCCCAAATCGAAAAGGGCCCCTGATTTTTCAAATTTGCATGCATTTATGTATATATAGTAGCATGTGTAGAATATTATAAACTTGAGGTTTAGCGCAAGTGGTATTATTGCTTCTTTACAGCGGCCTAAGGAATGGGTTCGAAACTTGTCTCCATCATTTTTTCAATTTATTTTTATTAAATGCATAAGCTTCCACAAAATAATATAAAAATTCCACACAGTAACATGAAAATTCGAACCCTAACCCTCTAAATAGTTAAGAAAAAACAATGCACCACCTTTCCACTTGTTGATTTGTTAAATTTGTTTGTGCTACTAGAATTTATAGAAGCTCAATTGAAAACTAAAATTATTTTTTTGAACAAAAAAAAATAAAATTTCTTAGTACTTTTTAAGACCTCCATTTCACTTTTGCATAGGGCCCCTAAAATCTCAAGGCCGGCCCTAATGGTTAGTTGATTGATTGGTTACATAACAACACACATGCATACATATTTATAGGCATGTTTGCCGACATATGCCATCACTAGAATTTTCTAGTGCATGATCATGCACACACTACACTGACCTAGGCTTTGCATATTGTCCACACAATATTACAAGCTGGTAGAACTTTCTAGCCTAATCACCTACTTAACATGCATATTTGAAGTTCATTTGCAGCTGCCCACTGACATTAGCTTGCTAGAACATTCTAGCATATTCAAGCATGCACCAACCATCTTCAATATTATATGCTAGAGTCTTCTAGAACAATTCCATGCACATTTGAACTAGAATAATCTAGTTCCTTTGTACCGACTAATCTTAATGGGCTGGAGTTGATCTTTAACACTCTCCCTCAACATCCATTTGCATGATATAGGTTTCACATTTCTTGGCCTTGTCACTGGATCCCAAGTTTGATATTTCTTTAATGCATCGACCTTTGCTCCTAACTTTACGCCATTCAGAATTCTATGATGCTTCTTTACGCATCTTAGCTTCAACTGCTTCTTCTACTATGGTTGCATTAGCGCATATAGGATTTGGATTTGGCATTCCCGTTGACCTCCTTAGTTGTGATCGTGGAGTTGATACTTCCATGTCACTTGGTCTTTCTTCTTCTGGTTGTTGATACACACCAGTTTTCCAAGGACTTTTAGGTACTTCTTGCTTGACATCGTCACCATCAAGCAATTTCTCGAGCTCATCTAGACTCGATTGGGTTTGGGCAGCTTGGTCTCCCATTTCCTCTTGCAACGTATCTTCAATCTCTCTCGAGTCAGGCAACACCTCATTTTCTGAGCACCACCAAGAAGATGCTTCAGCATCTCACTCTTCCTCTATAGCTAGATATGCTACGGCATCCCAATCATCTTCACTTTTCTTTTCTGAGTTGGCAACATTACTTTCTGCAGGCTTTTTAAACCACAATATTTCGCTATGTGGCCATTCTTTCCACAGTTATAACATTTGCCCTCAAACCTTTTATTATTCTAGGACGACCATGGTTGCCATGATACTTCGGAGCTCCCCCTGGCCAAGAACTCCCTCATTTTTGACGACATTTCGCCTTATCACCATTTCTTTTAGATCCACCACTAGCACTCCGCTTAAAGCTGCCTTTACTTTCGGTGTAGAGTGCTTCCTCCTCACCTCTTGACGAGACCCCTCCCATTTGCTTTGCCAAAGCTTCTTGATCGGCAAGCAAATTCTCAAACTCAACAAGTGATGGTTGGGTCGGCCATCCTTGTACAGCGGCAACGAAACCTCGATATTCAGGTCTCAATCCATGGATAATTATTCTTTTTATTCTGGATTCTACAATGGCAGCACTAGGATCTAACTCGGAAATTTCACGGCAAATAGACTTTACCTTGTGGAAATATTCGGCAATCGTCATGTCTCCTTCGGCTGCCGATAACAACTCATTCTCGAGAAGCTCCAGTCTTGTATCATTCCTCTTTGAAAAGAGTGTGGCGAAGGTGTCCCACGCTTCTTTTGGTGTCTTGGCTTTCCGTTTTTGAGACCATATAGTGACTTTTGCAAATGATAAACATGTGTTGGTTTATCCTAATCAATGACTTCAGAAGGTTGGGTTATGAAAACATTTTGATTCAAAAAACCATGTGGAAAAGCATTGCTTACATCCAATTGATGTAAAAACCAATTGACCTGAACTAACAAAGTGAGCAAAATTCTTATTATAACATGTTTAGCTACAGAGCTGAAGATTTCACTATAATTAATGCCTTCTAATTGATTATAGCCTTTAGCAACCAATCGAATCTTATCTCTATCCACATAACCATCTGATTTCTCTTTAACTCAAAAAACCTACTTGCAACCAATTAGATTTTGAGAAGGATGAACTAGAACCGAAGGTCCAAGTACATTTTTTTTGTAAAGAATTAAATTCATCTTGAATGGCAACCCTCCAATGAGAAAACTTAGAAGCTTGGAGATATGTGAAAGGCAGAAAGTTTGTATCTAGATGAGAAGGCAGGGGGTGTTTGGTTGCAACAAAGGCCTTTGGTCTATAAATTTCCAATTTTGGTCGAGTTTGCATAGGTTGTGGGGGATGAGAAGATGAAGTAGGAGAAATGGATTAGGTGCAGCAAACAGTAAAGATGGTGGAGAAGTAGTTGAATAGGGAGGTGGTGGAAGAGGAGAAATAGAGGAGAGAGATTGAACTAAAGAAGTGGATCGGTTAATTTCGTCTTGCAAATACCACCGTTGATGAAATTCATGGTCTCTTGCTCAACAAAGAGATGGCTTTTGCTCGAAGGAAGTACATTAAGCTCATTCTTCTTCAGATAAGCCTAATCAGGCTTTTCATTATTTTCTGGTGCCCTCACATGCTCATCTGCTGCTTCATACACCTTGAGAGCCTCCACCCCAAGCCTCAAATGCTCAGCAAGTTCCAAATCGAGGTAATTTTCATAGGAACAACAATTTTAGAGGAACAACAATTTTAGAGGAGCAACAATTTTCAGAGGAATCCTAATAATCGTGACAGATTCAATCATAACAATTGTGGCGGAAACCAAATCTGATCCCCTGGTCCAACAGTTCCCTGTCAAATTTGTAAGGATCCTGGACATCTTACAATCAATTGGTACAGTCATAAGAATGCAAACTTTCACGGTTTCATTCCACCAGCCAAACTTGCTTCTATGTGTGCTGGCTTATTGACTCTGGAGCGAGCACTCATATAACAGACAACATCAATAATTTACATAATCATTTTCCTTAATCTAGCCCTGACAAGGTTTACATTAGTGATTTTCAAGGTCTGTCTATTCCCCAGTATGATTCTTCTTTATTTAAAACACCACATTCAACTTTTCATTGAAAGAATGTGATGCATGTTTCTCATTTGAAACATGATCTTTGCTTTGAAAATATGTTTCTACTTAATAATTGGTGTTCATTGACATTAAAGGATTCAATTTTTACTTCTATGTGAAGAATCTCTTTATGGGAATGATGCTTTCTAAAGGTCCTGCTGGCAGAAGTCTTAATCCTTTTCGTGCATTTCCTCTGTCTCCATCAAGGATTTCCACTAATCGTGCAATAAGGGCTTCTTCTTAGATTTGACATCAACGTTCAAAAATTTAAGCTATGTATTTTTTAAGTCTGCTTTACCTATCTTTAATTTGTTGAGAATGAGTCTCACATTGATGAAAATAGGGATCTTGCATGGGCTTCTAATAAGTTGGGCTACTTCTCATATTGCCAATTGGTTTTACGGAGGAATATCAACTTTCTTCAAATTCAATTCAACAATTGTTTTGTTCCAATTGTGTTTTACGCTAGTGTGCTAGATTACCTTTCACTGTTTCTCTATGTATTACTTCTAGGCGTTTAAAATTAGTACATGCTGATGTTTGCGGATTAGCTCCACTATTAACTGTTGGCGGTATTCAATTTTTTGTCATCTTAGTTAATGACTTTACTAAGTACTCTCAGTTGGAGACTCTCAAGCATAAATCATAAATTTCACTATTTTTCTTTAATTTCAAGTTCTGATACCACTAAGGAAACACAAAGAGGAGAGAAAATATGATTTCATTCGCTTCTGAAAAGATAAGTTACATTGGTATTTATAATTACACTGTAGCAAAGCTAACAACTATAAATAAAGGTAAAAGAAAACTGCAGAGGTAAACTTTTCTAAAAAAACTTTTAACCCGTTTCTTTTGACTATCATGAATTATTCCTTCACTTGTCAAATTACTCTCTTCACTATTACATCTGTGCATGTATTACCACTATTAACATCAATAGGGAGTGGATACTTTGTATGTCATGGATAGGGAATGGATACAGAATCCGAATCAAGTGACTAATGAATATTTTAATGGGATTTCAGAATTTGTTTATAAGTGGAAGCAAACATGTCAACGTTGAGGGTTATACTAAGTGCCCATGCCAAACTTGTAATAATTGTAGATTGAAGTCATTGAGAGAAATTCAACAAGATTTGGGTAGATATGGAATGTCATACAATTATACTATCAACAATGATAATGTAGAAGTGGATGAGGATGATAAGAATCTTCATCCACAAGAAATTCAACGATCTTCATCCATTGAGAGATGATTACAACAAGTTCAAGGAGAATTGTACCTTGGGTGCGAATGTCAAACACATGCTATGATTATTTCATGGCACTTTTCAAATAGAATATTGATTTGAAAAGTGCCACGAAATTTTTTGCCGAAAAACGTAATTGAACCGATCATTCAATTATCAAGCTTCTTTCAACAAATATGTGCCAAAATGTTTGCGTGTGGTAGACTTGGAAAGGCAGAAATTAGATATCGTGCCGGCTTGAACAAATATTTCTCCTGCATTCTTTGATGTAATGATTCAAGTCATGATCCACTTAGCGGATAAAGTGATACTTGATGGGCCTGTTAATTTTCGATAGATGTACATGTAGCAATATTATTCTCCCATTCAATCTCATTGTTTCTTATGAATGTAAATTAAAATTGTAACACTTTAATTTCTTTGTAGACTATTGGGAAGGTTTAAATGCTATGTGGGGGACAAATCACGTCCCTGATGGATCTATTATAGTGGGATACCTTTCAAATGAATGCCTCATTTTTTGTGGATTGTATCTCCGTAATGTTGAAAGTTCTTCCAATCGACGTGAATAAAATATTGGCGGTGTCGTGCGACAAGAGAAGCTTTCTGTATTTGTCGAAATTGCAAAACCGTTTATGGGTAGTTCAAGTGTTGAATTCGCTAGCGCTGATGTGATGATAGCTGAATGGTTTATATTCAACAATTGTGACGAGGTGACACCATTCCTTGAGTAGGTGACATGACACACCCCGACCCCGATATTCCTCGAATACCAAGGTAGGCACGTGCTGGCCGACACCCGAGGGTGACGAAAGCCATTATTGAGTGCAAATGCTAAGAATAAGGAATAAATAAGACTTATAAATATAGAAAAATAAAGAATATGCATTTAAGGAACGTATTCAGAGCACACATCTAATTAGAACACTAAAAGAAATAATATAAAAATTGAAGGAATAAAGAATGGGTCCTACACCGAGAGGACTCGAAGATGCCGATGCGGAAGTGCCTTGACGCCGGGATTGTATGCCTCGATTCTAAGTCCTGAAGGGGGCGCAAAACAAGGGTGAGTGGACCAAGTTTATATATATATAATACAAAAACAATTATGAACATACTAACCCCCAAAGTTTAATAATGAAAACTACTAGCATAATAAGTGATAGCTTTTCAGAAAACTCTAGCATGCCATAAAACAATTCGTCAAATCAATTCATATCTCTATTTGTAAATCAATCTCAAAAAATCATCTCAGGAAGCATGTCACAAGTCATCTTATATATATAGTGTGCTGCTAGTGAGATCACCGAATAATAATAACTCCCGGCCCAATGCCTGCTCCTCAGTCTCTGCGCCCGTAGCCAGAGATATCTTCATCCCGGCCTAATGCCTTGCTCCGTGTCCCTCAGCCTATAGCTAGGGATTATTTCTCCCTGCCTCAATGCCAACACCAGATCCTCGCCCCATGAGGCATGGTGTTCACTAGTTACGCACAAAACGTGATACATTTCTAAAATACAACTTCATAGTGTAAAGTCATCCATCATCTACACTATGAAGAGGTGTTCGAAAAAGCGTTTGAAAACACATTCTAATATTCTATCGTCATCCATCGGATAGCCTACCAGAATGTGGTTTTTATAGAAAATACAATGTAATGAAAATAAGTTCAATGTATATATATACAAACTAAATCATATTCAAATAATCATGCTTCCTGTAAAGTATTGTCACGCCCCGATCCCGACATACGTCCAGGATCGACACGTGACGTCAACAAATACCCGTATCTCAACATACCCCGTCTCTGAGATATGGTAATTCACCTCTTAAGAATCAAATCAAATAGAACTTTTCGTATACTTTATGGATGCATCTAACCTCCTCGTTAGACTGCCTATGTACCCTTAAAAGGGATCAAGCCATTCGGTAGTTCAACCAAACATTTTCCTTAACTTTTATCACATTACTTTTAAGTGGAAAGAATCAAAGCACTCATCAGTCAATTAATAGAACTTGACATGCATGACATTACCAATTCCAGGCTACAACATAAACCAACCTGCCGTTCAAGATTCTTATTCCAACCATCATATAATTACCATGTTTTCAGCACGATACTTCCATCCACAACAGGTAACATACCAAATAACCAACGAAGCACATATTATTCTCAAGCCACATTGATCAACTACAATAATCAGAATAATAACAACCATAACTAAGGTCATTCCACAATCCCGTCAATCAATCAATTCATGAATCAAAGATATAAGATCTTAACATTTAAATTATGTTAATCAATGAATGCGGTAACATAACATTTCACGAATTTAATCAAGGAACTCTAACATCTCCGAAGGAGTCACCCAGACAACCAACGGCTTTTCCCGTTCAAACCACCAAGATTCTCAAACACCATCGTTCATATGTACATTAAAAACTAGGGTTAGAGGAACGCAATTCGGCCGAAGCCTACATTTCTGAAGCTGTCTCAAATAAATCAAATGATGCAATTTCGGACCACTCAACGAAATCCATCAATATCGGGTTCCAGACCTCTCAACGGAACCAAGACACCAAACGGGGCTTCCGGATCATCAATCAACGAAATCCAAACTGGGATAAGATTTCGGACCATCACTCAACGGAATCGCGGAGTAGAAGGGATTCCGGACCATCACTTAACGGAATCCAAACCAAGATACGATTCCGGACCATCACTCAATGAAATCTGAGTGGATACAATTTTGGACCATCACTCAACGGAATCGCGGAGTAGAATGCATAACAACCACTAAATGAAACCTAAGTTAGACACAATCCCGGGACATCACTCAACGGGATCACTGAGTAAGGGGGATTCCGGACCATCTCTCAACGGAACCCGAGTGAATACGATTCTGGACCATCACTCAACGGAATCACTGAAGGCCAACAAACATATTGTACAACGGCTAAATTTATATAAATCACATTTCAATAGAAAACTCATTTATAAAACCAATTCATATTCACAAATGATACTAAATTAAGAATCAAGGTAATAGCTATACCACATATAAATACAAGTCATTCTCTAACCAATGTAGACTCACTAGACTTCACTCAATCTTTCGTAGTACTAATTTTAGTAATTAGAACGTTTCGTGACATGTTGACCAAAAGTCAACTCTCGATCAACAGTAAGGTCCACAAACTTACATAATTTGATTCGGAAGATCCGCACCTCGGATTTCCGATCCGTAACTTTTCAAAGTCCACAATATGCTCAAATAACAACATACTAAAATCTCAACACGATCCAACGGTCGGATCATCGATTCATATTTTGACCCAAAAGGTATCGAAACAAACTAAGTCCAAACCATCAAATTACGTCTTATGAATATCAATTATGAAATCACCGCATCTAATTGAACTTAAAAGGACATCGTCGGCCCACTGGCTAGGCCGCCGCCGCATGCACCTCCGCGGGTGGCGGTCGGCCGCCCCAACTTGCCGGAAAATTAAACTATTTTTAAAAATTACCAAAAATTACAGAAATAAAGATCTCAAATAGCAGAGTAAACTTTATACCTGTGGCCAAGTCCAATTTGGCCTAAAAACACTTCAATTTCATCTAAACCGTGTGGAACCCTATATGTGGGTGTTCTCCAATTCGTCCCCAAATCGATGCCGATGCTCCAACACTTGTTTGGGCTTTGTTCTAGACCTCAAGGGGATTCTAATGGCAGTATTAATTTGATGAAATTGTTTCAGAATTGGAGGAATTGAAGACATGAGTGCCCCGCACCCACCGGTGCGTTTTTTTCCCATTTCGAGACCAAATCTTATGATTTTTGGGGTGTAATAAGGAAAGGAATGATCGTGGAGGGTTTTTCAGGTATTAGGTTGGAGAAATATGCCGTAAAAAGGGCCAAAACCCGCCGGAATTTGCAAGAAATCCCCGCCGGGTCGGGTTGTTCTTCACACGGGTCGGGATCCCCCGCCCCCTTTTCTCTCCTTGTCCCTCCTTTCTCCCCTCCCCCATTCGTTCCTTCCTCTCCTCCTTTTCTTCTCTCCCGCAACTTCCTTCTTTTTTTTTTCTCTCTGACAAGCTGCCATCTGGCAGCTTCTAGATATTTTTTTTTTTTTTTTTTTTCTTTTTCTTTCTTTCTTTTCTCTTTTTTTTTTCTTTTTCTTTTAATACAATTATGTAAATGATAACAGTGAAATCCAGGAATGGGATTTCACAAGTATTCACCAAATCACAATTCTATAAGGCATGCTGTTAAATTATGCAATTCTATAAATAAAACATGCAATTTTTGAAGGGGTCTACTCACAGTACTTCGCCGTCGAAAAGCCATGCAACTAGCGAAGATAGAATCGCCACCATAATTGCCCCTAAGCACAATAAATGGTACATTTGGTGAAACTCTACTTAAATGATTTAATTTGGGAAAACGGACATCGGAAACGGATTCAGGACGTTGAATTACCCTAAGAAGGGTCCCGGATAAATTTCGTAAAGTCAATAGAATATTCCTTGAATATTCCATGATGGAATATTCCCTAATGGAATATTCCCCATAAAGGGTTTGGACTGGTTAGTATTTAGGGTTTAGGTCTAGGTGGGTTGGGTTTAGGATAAAGGGTTAATGAATTTAGGTTAATGGGTTGATAAAAGGCCCTAGGGTAAATAATTGGGTTTGGGCTTGGGTTTTAAAAGGAAAATGGATTTGGATTTAGGACCTTTACAGATGAGGCCCAAGGCCTTTAAAACGAAATAAACAAAACAAATAATAAAAGGGGCTTGGGCTTAAAACAACGGGCCTAAAGCCCTGGGTTTGGCACGGCCCAAAGGGCTAGGTTCAAAAGAATTTGGGCTTGAAAGCCCGGCCTGAGTTCATAACATGGGTCGCCGGACCTAGTTGAAAGAGAAGGCCGGAATTTGAGGTTTTTCGTCGGAAAAACTGAGCTAACTTTAAACGTTAATAACGTTGTCAATACTCAACGAAATCAAGTGATTCAAAAACAAAAATCGTAGTCCTCAAAGAGACGAAGAGAATGGTACCTCGTACGATATCTAACTCGTCGTGGTTTGGCCGGAAAACGCCTCGAAAGCTGCGGAGGTTGCTGGAAACTGGGTAAGATTCAAATGCGTATAACTTCTTCAATACTCAACAAAATTGGGTGAAACAAAAAGGAAAGTTATAGTACTCAGGGAGACGAAGAGATTGATACCTCCGAGTTGTTTCTCACTACAAACATTCACCAAAGCACCTAAAATGAGTCCTAACTAAAGTTTGATCGATCAATAGGAAGATTAGAAAGAGTCATGAAGCTTACCAAGGTCCAAAATTCAACGAACTCGCCGGAGTTCGACGAGGGAGGAAGAAAACAATGGTCTCCGCCACTGTGGTGCACCACAAACCTGTCCTGGGTTCGAGTTCTAACTTAGGAGGGTCCTAGGGTGTGCGTGTGTAACTGAGTATGGGTGTGGGGGTGACTGGGTATGTGTGTGTTCTTGTCGGAGAGGAGAGCACCGAAAGGGAGAGTTGCAGAGAGAGCTAAAGGAGAGAATGAGAGTTGTAAAAATCAGAAAAAAGAAAGAAAAATGGGAGATAACCGGGGAACAAATCAGAGGTGGGCCCCTTGGGCACACCATTTAAGACCTAAAAACCATTTTAAAAGGAAAAGTATCCCCAAACTTTGTAAAAATACAAAAATACCCTTTTTGTACAGTAAAACTCGGGACGGGTTGTTACATGACATCCTCTATATTTACGTTAAATAGTTGTTTCCCTTTGACTTGTTATGCAAGGAACATGAGGAAATAATAAAGCATGAAAGTAGTTCAAACATGGAGCAAAGACACAAAGATAAGTATCCTTCTTGGTTTCGTGACCATGTACGTCAAAGTTTGTAGTAATTGTTGTGGATGCAAATTTCTTCCTCCTTGTTCTTGGACAAAATTGCATCTACAAAACAAATAACACCTATAACACCTTAGGTCAAGGCCAAGAGCCTCACGCGCCCATGATGAATGGGCGGTTTTGGCCGAAGAACCTATGATGTCAAAGTTAGAATTTTGGGAGAAAAATGTTTGGAGAATTTAGAGAATTTTTGTAAGAGAATTGGAATTGAGTTTTGGAGAGAATGATGAGATTTTGGTGGTGTGGCTGGCCCTTTTGGGAGAGAAAGGACCGGCCACTTGGTTCATTTGTGCATTACACTATCCATTATATTACTAGATGAGGAGCTTGGGAAAAGAAAAGTTGCCTTTATATAATGATGATCCTCACCCTTTCCCGGATTTCATGATGCAGCATATTAACATGATGAAGGAGCTGCATCAACATGATGAGGGCTAGAGTGAAAATGCTGATACTTAAGGATATTTTTTCTATATTATAGTAATGTTGAAATGAAAACATAAATATTTTCGTATTCAGTAACTTAACCGAATTGTGAACCTTTCATTAGTTTATATCATATGAATTTTTGTGTTGTTCCTCCACTAATTCTTCATTCATGCCCCTTCTCAATCTCTTAAGCTTGCCTGTCAACTTGAAGGTGGTACACAAATGATGATATGCCAGGTACATAATTAACGACATGATCAATTCAATGAAACTAATTCATTATTACCAGCTTAATTTGAACAGTAGGAAATGGCTCTATTTTTTTTTGTTCAACTAAATCTGAATTTTTAAAGTATATTTTCTATCTAATTAAAATTGAATTGCAGGTTGCTATCGGAGTGATGATAGCCATGAAGTTTGGTCTCAGTGGAGAATGATCATTTACAAAACATGAAGCCAATTGGATCTTGTTCTTGATTTGTGCATATGTAGCAGCATTTGCATGGTCTTGGGGTCCATTGGGGGTGGCTGGTGCCGAGTGAGATATGCCCTCTCGAGATCCGATCAACCGGACAAGCCATCAACGTCTCGGTGAACATGTTGTTCACATTCATCATTGGTCAAGTCTTCCTCAGCATGCTTTGCCACTTAAAGTTTGGCCTCTTCTTTTTCTTTGCCGGTTTTGTGTTGATTATGACCATCTTCATCGCCGTCTTCCTCCCCGAGACGAAGAACGTTCTGATTGAAGAGATGAATAGTGTGTGGAAAGCACACTGGTTTTGGGGCAAGTACATCCCTGATGAGGCTGTCATTGGTAGGCAATTTTGATTGCCAAAATTGGAGTTGGATTTGTATATAATCCAAGCACCTGGTTTCGATAGAGAGGCAATTAGGGGATAATTGTTGTCCATCCCTTGTACTCAATTTTTGGGTTTTAAATCAATAAAATCACATTTTATTTTCTTGGTCAACTAAATGGGGTTTGATATTATCTATTCTAAAGCTGAGGAGTGTTTCAAGGTAGCAAATCTGCAGCCAAACCTTTGCCACTCGATTTTGCCTTTTTTACACCATTGCCATCACATTTGTAGATGGTTGGAGGATAATTACTAAAAATTAGGAGGGTAATTTTGTCAGTGAATTGAGATATTTACATTTTTACCACTCTTCACCAATTAGACGTGTCCTCCCCTCTCATCTCTCACTATTAGGGGCGGATTCAAAAAACCGAAAATCGAACCGAACCGAACCGAAATCGAAAAAAACCAAACCAAAAAAGCTGAATCGAAACTGTTAAACCGAACCAAACTGAATTTAATTTGGTTCGATTTGATTTCTGAGGTTCGAAAACAGAACCGAACCGAAGTTTTTATAATTACTTATAAATTAATATTTTTATTACTTAAACGGTGTGTTCTTTCAGCCTGAAGGGTAAACCCAACTCCCTTAGAGCAACTCCACCCATGGAGCCTTCCCCCCAGGCAACTCACTATGCAATCCACCCTAATGAACAGTAACTGACTTAAATGAACAGTAACTGCCTTAAATGAACAGTAATTACCATTTGCATCTCCACCCATGTAACCCTTCCCCCAGGCAATAAGCAATTAAAATATTAGTTTTTTTCTCACCCAATCATAAAATATTATTATTTTTCTTTAATAATTATCTCTCTCTCTCTCTCTCTCTCTCTCGCTCCCGCTCCCTCCCAGATCCATCCTCCCAAAAACCAGAACCCAGCTCCCGGCCGCGACAACCCCTCCCCCGCGACGAGCGACGACACCCAACCCCCCCCCCCCCCCGGCGCGACGACCCATCCTTCCCCCCCCCCCGCGACGACCCCCCCCCACCCAGCTCCAGCCTCGCTCCCGCTCCCTCTCTCCCTCTCTCCCTCGCTCTCGCCCTCTGTCTCTGTCTCTGTCTCTGTCTATCTGACACAAAGAAAAAAAATAAAATATTCAAAGGGCTCGGGCCACAGGCCCGTGAGTTACCCACCGCCCCCGTGCTCGGGCCTCACTGCTGCTCGGGCTCCTACACGGCTGGACTCCTTGTGACTGGCCCTCGGGCTCTTTGAAGGGCCTCTCCCCCGAGCAAGTGCTCCGGGTGGAGTTGCTCTTACCCTTCAGGTCTTCCATCTTTTGTTTTTTTTTTTTTTGTTTTTATGAAACTTCAGGCCTTCCATCTCTGCCTCTGTACTCTGTAGTCTGAAACCCTTCCCTTCCCTTCCCTTATCCTTCCCAAACCCCAAGTTCCCAGTTCCCATTCGCAGCCTCCGCCGCTCCGCGCACCTGCGATCTGTCTTCGTCTTCTTCCTGCCCAGCGACCTGCGACGGTGCGACCTGTCTCACTCTCAGTCAGTGTCGCCGTCTCACTCTCAATCTCTCACCCCCGTGACCCGTGACGGCGGGACCCGCGACCTCCTCTGGCTCTGAGTCCTCTCGCCGTTTCCAGTCTCGAGTCTCTCAACCCACGACTTCCTTTGCAAGGTTAGTCTGTTAGTCTCTCATGTTATACAGATTTTCTTTGATAGTAATGCTTACTGTTGTTGTCAATTAGAATGCTTACTATTGTTGTCAATTAGAAGAATCTGATGGGTGAGGAAGGGGTTGTGAGGAAGGGGTGTCAATTAGAAAAAATGGGAGGTTTTGATTTAAGGGTTTGTAACCATTGGCTGTGCATCTGATGAATCCTAACAAGGAGGTGCTTCTGCATCTGAAAGCGTGTGCGAGGTGATTGGACTTCCAATTGGGTTTGAGCATTCATTCATACCCCTGTGATTCCAATTGGGTTTGAACATTCATTCATACCCCTGTGATGAAAACCGGGTTTGACTTTGATGTTTATTTTAAAACCAGTTTGCTCTGTTTGTATGCGAAATGTGGGTATTTGGAACATGCACATAAGATATTTGATGAAATGCCGGAGAAAAATGTTGTTTCTTGGACTGCCGTGATTTGTGGGTACATTAAAGGTTTTTTTTGTTTGGTTCTTCTCTTTTAAAGATTTAATCTCTTTCACTTATTATGGTAGAAAGGTACCTGCATAATCTAGATATCTCTATTGAGATTTGGTGTAATTGTTAAAGCTCTGTGTCAGCTTATCTGAAAGGTTCTTTTAATGCGAATGTACATCTCCACTGCCTGAAGGGGAATTTGAAACCCAATTGCTATGCCATGGTTGGTGTACTTTATGCTTGTGCAAGATTAGGAGCGCTAGAATTAGGAGTTGTGTATCTTGAATAGGGAACTCGTGCATCTTGATTACTCATACGTACGACCTGTGCAGAATTGGGTTATGGATTTTCTTTTCTTTTTTTTTAAGGTTTGGGTTAATTTTTTGGGAAATTGATGAAGTGATCACTTTACAAATACCAATTGTTGAACTGATCAATATCAAATTGACGACGTTTAGATAAAAAAACAAAGCATAGAGATCATTTACAAAAAAGTGATGGTTTCATGGGTGTTGGTTGAGTGTTGAATCCTTTGTTGTTTTATGTTTGTTAAATGGTGTAGGATTTTGGGATGAGAATCAGTAAAACAGAGGTGAATTTGAAGAGGCTGCTTGCAGCTGCTCCTCAGCAACAGAACCAGGCAAAACTTGTACATGTATGTTGTTATTAGAATTATAGGTTACAAAGTTTTATCGATTTGCAGGTAATTGCTTTGTGCCAACTATTTCCGGTTTCTCGGCGTGATATTTACAGTTCTGGTTTTTTTTGTTTTTGTTTTTTCTTTGGGGATATGTGCCATTTATGGATGACTAAGTACCGCTACTTTGCAGTATGTTGCTACTTTACGAGAACTGGTGGAACAACTAGCTGAAGAGAGAACTCCAGAAGGCTTACCCAGGTCAGTATGTGTTTTATTTTTTTTTTATATTTTTTTTGTCGAAGTATGTGTTTTATTTTCTCCCTTGATTTACTTTTGTTTAACGATTATTTGTCCAATAGTTCGATGCATGTTCCAATACGCTTCCTTTCTTTACCTTACGAACCTTTACAGATTTTGGTAGTTATGATGGAAATATTGATTCACATTCCAAACACTATTTTCTTGATACTGTGCCCTACTTAAGAGTTTGCAACATTCTTAGTTTCCTAATTGATATCATTATCTTCGATTTTATACCCAGAGTTTCAAAGGCTGTTTTGAGTGACTATTCAGAGAAGATTGAAGCCATTGCTTCCAAATTAGCTGCTCCACCGGTGCGTGCATATGATCTAGAAAGCATACACGTTGCCTTTTGTTGAAGTGTTGGTTTTATGTACTTTAATTTACAATGTTCTGTGAATTTCTATGATTCGAATCAATTTCACTAATAGTAGATTTAGTTTGAAAGCCGGGAAATTATAATGATAAGGTATGAGAAACAAAATATTGTTAGGCTGAAACAAATTTCTTGGGAGACTGGTTGACACGACAACTAAAATATTACAGGTTTTTTTTTTTTGAGCTATGATGGATGGTTGGACGGTTTTTAGTTCTTATGCAGGGAACAATTCCTAGAGATGGTTTATAGTTCAAGTGCCCACACCATTTCATGCTACATGTAATTTGTTGTGTCAGTTCATGGCATCTCAAGAGTGAATCTGTAATATATATGGATAATGTTCTATTGCTAGATATCTGACATGGTATATCGAATATTGTGAATCTGGCATCATATATGAAAGCACGAGTTTACCTGATTAACAGTTTGGCAAGCAAATATTTCTTTAGAATGTGTATTGTTTGTTTTTTTCGGTCGAAGAATGTAATGTATATATGTGCAATATATGGAGTTCCTTGCTCCTAACTGTTATTTATTTCGCCAATTCCCAG
Organism: Cotoneaster glaucophyllus; assembly: GCA_036320875.1. Taxonomy (NCBI): domain Eukaryota; kingdom Viridiplantae; phylum Streptophyta; class Magnoliopsida; order Rosales; family Rosaceae; genus Cotoneaster; species Cotoneaster glaucophyllus. The sequence continues at coordinate 18,883,105 of CM070072.1, forward strand.
CCTGATATTCAAACACCCGAAGAACCCCTTGCAAGAATTTCTGTCAAAGCAAACTCTTCTGATACAGGAGACAATCAGATTCCCCCTTCTCCAGGTTTGAGAAGGAGATTTGTGTAAGTGAATGATAGTTGGCATCACTATGGTTTCAGCTCCTTCTTAGTGATATTTTGTCTGCAATGACTTGTTTTATTTTAACTGTGTTTTTGTTAAACAGGCCTATCTCAAATACTGAAGATGGAACTCGCGAGACTGCTGGTGTTGATTCTTCAGGGCCTGTCAAACTGGATGCTGCAGCCCAAGCACACATTGAAAAGCATAGGTATATTCACAGTATCTCAATTTTTTCTGTTAAACTGGAGTCATGAGACTGGATGAAATTGAAAACGGGAGTTCTAGGATGTTAGTCATTAATTTACACGGCGATGCAGTTATATGTGTTTTCAGTATGAATCTTTTGTTTTAGTAAAAATAGAAGTTGATTTTTGCTTTAAAAAATGCTTATGTACAAATAGAAATGACACGGTTGCTCACTTGGGACATCAGATAAATTTAGAACAATAGTCAGGCAACTTTGGGATGTTTTCCTTCTTTCTGTACAATTTCTTGCATTACTTTGATGCTAACAAAGACAAGACGCTAACCAAAGATAAATATTGGCCTACAGACCCCAGCCTCTCTGTTATTCAGAGTGCTTAAAGAACTAGGAGGATCATCCAAATTGTAGCGACCCTAGTCCATGGCCAACCCTTGTCTTTCCTGCCATCTGCTGCAATTCTAAAATCCCTCTGCATGTTTGTACACCATTGCCAACAGATGGTGGCTCGAATAACATGACCTTGAACCAGATAACCCATCAGAGTAGATACAGTTACTGTTGGAGAGGAAATTTCCTCAATCCCAAGTCAATTGATGTCCATAAGGTAGAACACACAATTCAGCCGTTAAGACTTTCAAATGTTAATTACATTTCCTTTCCACATTATGCTTTCGATTCTTATAACCTTTTCTCTCTTGTTTACAGAAAGCTTCAAGAGGATTTGACAGACGAAATGGTTGGATTGGCTAGACAGCTCAAAGAGAGCAGTCTCATGATGAGTCACTCTGTGGAAAACACTGAAAAAGTAAGCACCCTGAGATATCTATTGCAGGATGTTGTAATGTCTATAGAGTCAATACTTTTTGGATTTAGCTGGCTGTGGTTTGATTTGTTTAGGGCGACCCTGAAGGGAAGTTTTGGTGAATATTGCTTTGGATTTAGAGGGTGTGAGATTAGGAGAAATTCTTGAAAAGGAAAATGTTAAACAAAGAAACGAATGTTGGGACTGTAATGAGTTCCTAAGGGACGGGGGTTAAAAATTAATAATTAAAAAAAAAAAAAACCTGCCGAGGAATTTAAGTGGTAAGAGAACTGATTTAATTTTTGTTGAGAAATAGTTTACAGTAAAGGGGTTTGGGGAGGCTTGCAATATGATATCTGGTCCGGTTTTCCATGTTCATAAATTTAAAATAAAGAAGGAAGTTGAACAACAAGCTTGGCAATCAGAGATAGGAAACGAAGGATACGCTGCTGAGTATCTTTTATTGGATCTCTGAAAAATTTGGAACACTATGTATTCTTATATAAGCTGTTGACTGTGCTAGTCATGATTGTAATAGAACGTACATTGTCACAAGCGAAAACCCTTTTATCATCAGATATATGGCGATCATCGGAAAATGTTCCCAGCAATAATGCAACATCGTTTGTTACATAAAAAACTTTTATCTGTTTACTCTTTGGTGTGTCTTAGATGTAAATGGAGTGCTGATGGAATGACATGTATGTTGATCTCATAACTTAGTTATGGCTTGTGTGCAGATACTTGATTCCACAGAGAAGGCTGTTGAAAGTAGCTTGGCAAGCACTGGTCACGCCACTACACGGGCAGCAGGTATATACTCGAAGACGTCCAAGACTACTTGTTTCACATGGCTTCTGATGTTTGCCATGACATGTGTATTTATCATGGTGGTTCTTTTAATTCGCGTAACTTAAGGGTGTGTTGTGTTAGGAAGACTCATCTTTCGTCCCATAATTTCTATGTATATTTTGCAATGTTGAACAGCGAGTCTACAAATTACGATAGATATAATTTCTCAGAGCATAGAAATGTTGTTCGCTCACTAGAAATGGACGGGGAATGGATTCAAATGTTAATGATACTGCGACGCTAGTTACCGAAACATTTCAAGGGACTGCACTGCCACTTTCATTGGTGCAGGTCCTGCTACTTATTGCAATTAGAATTAGCAAATATTGACTTCCTACTGCAACTGTATTTGTCTGGCCTTAATCTTTATTTTGGGGGCTTGGTCTTCTCAAGCCACGTCTCGCACTCTCCAAGATGCATCATGTACGGAAAATATGAGCAATGAATGGCTTGTTATGGACGTGCATATACCGACATTAACGAGGAGGAGAAGCGTTTTAATATAATCAATATATTCAAGGATAACGTGGAGTCTAGAATCTTCCAATAGTGATGCAAACAAACCTTACTAAGTTGAGCGTCAATCAATTTGCATACCTTACAAATGAAGACTTAGGTACCGTTTGGTACGTGGGACGGGACGGAACGCAGTGGGACGAGGCGTTTCGTCCCATGTTTGGTGCGCTTAAAAATAGTGGAACGAGTTGTCCCATGGGATGAAATTTGGCTGATTTTTTGCTCCACCTCTTCCCCCTGAAACGACCCGTTTCACGAATGGAACACAAATTTATAACATTTTAAGATAAATTTCCCCTTATCTTTTTCAATATTTACATCATCCGTTCCGTCCTATCCCGTCTCGTCCCGTCCCGTCCCGTCTGTGTACCAAACGGTACCTCAATGCCTCAAGAAATGGATTCATGGGGCACGAATGTTCCACAAAGACGACTTCTTTCAAATATGAAAAAGAAAGTGTTATCTACACTCTTTTTTTTTACTTCTCAAACATTCCTATTAATTTTTATCCTTTGATATTCTTCAATTCATCCGATCTGACGCCCGAAAATTAGAAGAGTGTGAGAAATAAAAAATGGTGTGGATGGCACACCCCATAGGAAAATGCTACAACACCGCCAACTGTAGATTGGAGAAAGAAAGGAGCCGTGACACCAATCAAGGACCAAGGCCAATGTGGTAATCAATTTTATTTGTAGACAATCTTGGAACTTAACCAAATGGTTTCTTGTACTCTAAATACGAATCTATGTCCATCAAATTAACCACTATTTAATTTATACTACAAAAACAACACGATATTTAATTCTACTAAAATGCTTGCAGGATGTTGTTGGACTTTTTCAGCAGTGGCAGCCATGGAAGGAATTACTAAGCTTACAACTGGTAAATTGATGGCTTTGTCCGAGCAAGAGTTTGTTGATTGTGACACAAGCGGTGTGGGACAAGGCTGTGAGGGTGGTTCTAGCCCTATTATTTTATTATATGTATGAACGAAAAGCCGGTTGAATACTTGTGTGTATCCTATCAAGATTTGTGGAGCGAAGATTACTTTATATATGCAAAATATTTCTGAAATGTTCTATAAATGAGATTGATTGACTTTTTGATCACATACGTTGTATTATTGACACTCACACGAGCTTCATAGCTTATCCGTCCGGGTTTTGTTTTTCCGGTACACCATTTCCATGGTGTAGATGGCGTTTTTGCAGTTTGACATGTTTTGAGATAGGTACGAAGTGTCTTTAGCAATAGTGATGGAGATTGAGCGCTTGGAGTGACAAGGTTCACCTTGTACCTCACAATCACTTTGCAGACTTGTGTTGTGTGTTGTATAAGTGGAAGAGACCCCTCAAGTATGTAAATTATATATTAACTGTCATGTTGTATGTTGGAGTAAATATGTTTCTATTTAAATATTTAATATATTTATGTTTTGCTTTATTACCAATATTATATACATAATAGCAATTGATTTTGGCTTTATCAATTAGATAAGGAGTGTTTTTTTTTTTTTTTTTAGAAACAAAGTATGATATTCATTGAACAACTTAGAATACGCACAAACTGAGGATAGTGTGCATAATGAGTCTCGATAAAAACCTTGTCGAGGATTTCAACCCAGGTCGAAGGAAAAGAGCGTCCCGCAGACATATCTTCAAGTGAACAATAGATAAGAAATTACAATCCCTCCTTAATGAGAATATCTTGAATCAAATTCGGATGCTCCTCAAACCACAATACCTCCTGAATACAATTGATCCCCATCCAAGAAAGTCGATGCGCTGTCGAATTACCTTTCCACTGGACATGACTGTCTCTGAACTCGACCGCCTCGCCAGGAAGAATCTCAAATCATTTATTACGGGACCGAACTCTGAACAATCATCCCCTTGACCCTTCATGGCTGCCAATACCAAACTAGCATCTCCTTCAAAATTAATTTTTACCTCCTCCGTAAATAGGCTTTGAACCAACATAACCGCCCGTCGGGGCTGCAATAAACTCGACGTGCAGAGCAGTTCTTGGTCACTCAATTGGACCTGCTGCAGCGGCAATAAATTCCCCCAAATGGGTACAAACCACCACCCCAAAACTTCCCGGTTCCCTCTTTGACTCCAAGCTCCATCAAAGTTACAATTAACCCAATCCTCCGCCAGTCTCTTCCATTTCTGGACCACTCAAAGAGACTTCTTAGCTGGTGCCTTGTACCATTTTTGAAACTCCTGCATCCAACCTTCAATGCGAAGCACAATCTCATGTGGTGGTAGCGATGTGCCGTTCTATAGTACCTCATTCCTATGCTTCCACAGAGCCCAAATCAACATTAGACTTAGCTCAAACCCCGAAGTAGGAACCTGAATCTGTATATTGGCTAACCACTGCATAAGGGACACCCTTTGACCGATATCCACCCTAGTGCCCAAGCTTTGAAACCACACCGCTCTTGCCACATTACAATCTCTCAAAACATGTTCCGTTGATTCAACTTGACCCCCACAAACCACACAAGCCTCCTCGCTTGTCACTCTCCGTTTGCAAAGATTCAACCGTGTAGGCAAAGAATCCAAATATGCAAGCCAAACACAAATCTTCATTTTCCCAGGAACACAAGCGCTCCACAGTTTCTTCCATAGCTTCTCCCTCATAGAATTAGAAAAAGAGGAAGACCCAGTGGCACCCTCACCATTAATTGCATTTAATCCCTGTGCGACATGGTATGCACTCCAGACGGTGAACTTACCATGTTGATCATAATGCCATATCCTATGATCGGAAGTATTCCGTAAACTGAGTGGAAGCCCTCGAATTAACTCCACTTCTTCCGGGGAGAAAAGTGCAGTCAACAACTGGATGTTCCATTGTTTCGTCTCCGTCCAAAATAGAGCCTCCATTGTGGCTTCAGCATCCTAATGTACCGATGGCGGTAAAATCTTGAAGCAAGACTCCCTCAGCACCCATCTATCTTGCCATATGCGAGCCTTCTTCCCATTACCCAACTGCCATCGGATGCCCTTTTGAAGCACCGGTCTTGAGGCTGCAATACTCAACCAAACATATGAACTATTGGTGGTCACCCGAGTCTCCAGAAACACCGTCGTAGGGAAATAATGGGCTTTGAAAACACGAACTACAATAGACTGGGGATCATGAAGAAATCGCCATGCTTGTTTTGCCAACAATGCAAGATTAAACGCATATAGGTCTCTAAGTCCAAGGCCTCCATCTTGCTTAGACTTGCAAAAATACCTCCAATTGAGCCAATGTATTTTCCTTTTTCCCGGATCTCCACTCCACAAAAACTTAGCTATCATGATGTTCAACTCTTCGCAAAATGATTTATGAAGAAGAAAGCATTGTGTGGAATACATAGGTAAAGCCTGAGCCACCATTTTCACCAATAACTCACGTCTCGCACTACTCAAGAGACCACTTCACCAGCTTTGTAGTTTTTTCCATACCCTATCTTTCACATACTCAAAAGTTTCCTTCTTCAATTTCCGAACTAGCACTGGAAAACCCAAATATTTATCATGAAAATCTACTCTTCGCACACTAAAACAGTCGGCTAATAGCTGCTGATCATAATTAGTAAGATTGGGATTGAATGAAACACAACTCTTCTCAAAGTTTACCACTTATCCCGAAGCAATTTCATATTTTCTCAACACCTGTTTAATGGTCTGACACTCGCAAAGGGTACCTCGAACGAACAGAAAACTATCATCAGCGAAGAACAAGTGATGGATGCTAGGAGCAACATGACAAACTTTAATCCCCTACAACTCTACACCTGATTCTGCCTTTGTTAATAAAGCCGAGAGCCCCTCAGCACACATAACAAACAAATAAGGGGAGAGGGGGTCCCCTTGCCGAATTCCTTTTTCAAGATGCACATAACCCACCAGCTCACCATTCAACTTAAAAGAACAAGAACCGTAGTAATACACAACATAACCATGCATATCCACCTATCAGAAAACCCCAATCGATGCATTATAGCCTCAAGAAACTTCCATTCCACACGATCATACGCCTTACTAATGTCTAACTTCAACGCCATATAACCATTGGCCCTGGAGGACCGTTTATGCATATAAGGAGAAACTTCAGCAGCTACCAACTAATTATCCGAAATTAATCGCCTCGGAATAAAAGCACTTTGTGTAGGAGAGATAACACTTGGAAGAATAACCTTCAACCTGTTCGTAAGCACCTTCGCCACTATTTTGTACAAAACATTACACAAACTAATAGGGTGAGTTGTGTCATCCTCGTAGCATCCTTGACTTTGGGGGATTAACGTGATATGGGTGTAATTAATTTTCCGTAAGATTTGACCAGAGAGAAGCATCGATCGAACCCCATTACAGATATCCATACCTACCACTCCCCAATGCTTTTGGTAGAAGCCAGGAGACATGCCATCAGGGCCCGGCATTTTCGTATGATGCATTTGAAATACTGCACATTTAATTTCTTCATCTGTGAACGGACAATCAAGCTCGGCATTCATCTCTTCCATCACCGAGGGCGTGATGTGACACAATATTTTTCAAAAATTTCCCCACCATTTGAATTAAATAACTTTGAGAAATACGACACCACAACCCCTTCCATCCCATCTCTGTCCTCACGCCAACACCCATCATCATTGATTAACCCATATAGACAATTAGCTTTTGTCTCCTATTAGCTTTCTAGTGAAAATATTTGGTATTGCGATCACCGAGTTTAACCCAATTCTCTTTTGATCTTTGTCTCCGAAATTGCTCCTCTCGTTCAAGTAATCTATTCAACTTACCAATAAGCTCTTTCTTTAGTTCAAGAGATTCCTCTGTGAATGGTTGCCCCAACAAGCTCGTGAGTGTATCTTCCACTTCGCTAATCTCTCTCGGCCACGACCTAGCATTGCTCTGCCCAGTTATTGAGTTTCATCGTTGTCATATTAATCTTCTCTATCACCTAGAACATTGCCGAACCTTTCACAGCGTGGTTCCACCCATCTCGTACCACTTCATTACAACCTTCCTTCATATGCCAACATTCCTCATAACGAATGATTGGACGAAGACTTGTTTAAATGATGCACTTTAAATCGAGGAAACAAATCCATCCATGCTTGATTACCCAATGCTTGATCCAATCTCACCTTGATCCCACCCCCATTTATCGTAAACCATGTAAATTTATTCCCGGAGAAACCAAGATCAAGTAACCCAGCACTGCTCTACCGCAATACGAACCCCCTCCATTTGCCTGTCTTGCCGAATATTACCCCCTTCCTGTTCGTTTGCTTGGAGTATTTCATTAAAATCACCAATACATAACCACGGATTAGACTCATTGCCATAAAGAGACTCAAGCAACCTCCAAGACTTATACCTATCACTTGTGGATGGAAAACCGTAAAAAGCAGCAAAACGCCAATATAGTTCATCCCCCGAAACATCCAAATCAAAATGGGCATGGTTATGAGACAAAGACCTTAAACATAAATTTATTTCCTCCTTCTGTAAAACACACAAACCACCAACCTTTACTGTTAACCGTAAAGCTACGATCAAAATTCAACTTCAAAAGTAAACGGTCCATTTAACGAGCATTAATTTTTGTCTCCCACAAGAACACTACAATGGGATCTTGACTAGAAATTAAATGTTGGAGCGCATGAACTGCATGGAGGCTCCCAAGCCCCCCGCAGTTCCAACTTAAGCAACTCATTGCGGACAACGGGGTTGACCCCTGTCAACCTCCGCCGATGAACTGAAACACACTGAGCTATCCCCCAACTTCCTTCATCCACCCTGCCATGCTTCCACTTCCTCATCTCCATGTTCCACCCTCTTCCCAAGTTCTGGCAACGGAGCATCAACACAACCCCTAACATTGAACTGAATGCTCCAAGAGGAGAGACTCTCAAGCCGTCGCCCTCTTTGATGCTTCCTCTTCCTAGCTCTCTGATGAAACTCAATAATTGGCATTAAATTGAAGGGAGTTTTCACGAAACACTCCCGGTACTGTTCACTTTTAACGAAAAAACCACATTTTTACCTTTACTTGATACTATTCACTATACCTTTAAAAAAGGCTTTTCATTAAAAAGGGAAGTTTTTTTGGACTTTTCATTAGTTTTCCTTAAATTGAATGGGTCAGATCCTAGCCCAGCTCCAGCACCACCTAGAGGGCCAGGACCCACCACTAATTGCTCACCATGCACAGTCTGCTCCACTGTAGCTCCAATCCGGCCCAACACAATCTCGTGACCCCCATTGGGCCTAATGGAATCATGTCTTCCCTACTCATGTGTGAGGCTAGACCGCAGCAGCAGGTTCTCCCCCCGAGTTCCTTGCGGGACCTTTAGATCAACACCAAATAGTGTTAACCCTCCAGATTCCTGGACTGCAGACTCTTGTTGACATGGGATAACTGCTAACGAATCAATTATCATTTGCTCCGAGTCCACATCCTCGTTTAAATCTGGTAGCCCGAGTGTGGCTTGTGTGTTACCAACCTTCCACTCCACTCCCTAATTTTTGCCATATGATTGACCCTCCCAGCCACCGCCAACGCCTCATCCAACCAGGGACGAAGTCAGAATTTTTTTCTAGCGGGGTTAACTGAAAACAACTAAGAAAACCTTATTATAGTATGATTATACGCAATATGATATTAAGGATGGTTTCAAATAATGATGTATCACAATTCCAATGTTACAAAAATTTCAATATAATAGTGGAAAGTGGCAAAGTGATGAGAAAAATATAAGTGCATGACAAGCGGGAAAGGGTATTTTCGGTTTGAATGACTGAACAAGAGCACTATTGCTCATATAATATTTGATATTGAGTATAAGTAGAATGAACGTATGTTGGATATTAGATACATATATTTTCTTCAAAGATAACCCGTGTATATTATATAATTGTAGTCTGCAACTAAACAAACAAATTACTTGAGTGGGGACATCTGCCCCCAGTGAGCCTTCATTGGCTCCGTCCATGCATCCAACAAACCATGACCCTGCAGCTCATCATTGATCGAACTCTCCACCTTCTCCACATGCAATGGAGCTTTTATAGACCATCCCTGCAACCTATCCAGCCCAAGCCCAAGGCCTACTAATATTTAGAGATGAATAACCCCTAAAATTCAAAAAAAAGAAGAAAAAAAGAAGGACAAAGTGGTAAAAAAACAAAAACTGAAACAGAGAGAAAGCATTAAACGGATGAGTATAGTTGGATGAGGAATGATAACCGCGAACGTGGGATTCAAACAAACCCTCCACGTTCTGCGAACCAACAATCAGATCAAAGCAGGTACCTTACTTTCAATTCCTATTCCTTCGCATCCTTCCCCCTTCACTCCCAGCACCATCTGCACTCCCTCTCCCTCTCGCTCTCTCATTCTCTCTCTCTCTCTCTCTCTCTCTCTCTCCAAAATCTAAAATTAACTGACGGTGTGTTTGTGAATGCAGGAAAGAGGAATTCTCGGAATTTAGTTTTGTGCGGGCAAAGTGTGGGCTTTGACAGCAAGCCGAAGCTATCTAGCAATTCAATGGAATCGAAGAAGGAATTTCCAGAGTTGAACCAAAGCCTGTACCCGAATATTGAGCCGTAAGCTGTCTACAACACATTGCTTTTCTCTACCTCTTCTATATAATTAGGTTTACAAGTTGTTTTAGATATTCAGTTAATTTTGAAGCCATTGTCAATCTTTCAGTTGCAGAGTTTGATTTATCAATTATCTGCTCTATGCATAGAATTTCATATTTTTTCCTTTCAATTTTGGGTCAAATGTTGGTAGCATGATTATAATCTTTCAGTTACCAGTGCTTTTTTCCTTTCAGTTGCTATATATCTTTTGGCAGAGTATTTAATAGAAGTTCAATTTCAAGCAGTCATTTTTCTTGGACAGAATGTTGCGGAAATAAATATTTGACAAACGAATTAGTTCCTTACTTAAATACATGAATCGAGACGACGAGGACTCCATCACACAAAAACTGAATCATCTCATTCTTTCAGGTCTAAAGTTTTTTACTTTTTTTCCTTCTCTTTTGTCATCTTTTATCTATATATATATAAACAGAGGTCCAGTTTGGTGAAACATTCTAAAATACCAAGAATGACCCTTTGTTTCCTTCACAATCAAAATCCAAAAAAAATCAAAAAATCTATTTTTGTCTCTTAGTATTTGATTTCTTCCCCCCCCCCCCCCCCCTTCGTCTTGCGTTTTAATTTCAGGTATAGGAAATCTATTGCAGGGAGCAGATGGAAAGAAGCACGACCCATCCTACAAAAACTGGAGGAAGAGATAGGCGGAGCGGCATTTTGTTGCTTAGGATTCAACTACGTATGTTGTTTCTGAGTACTTTTTATATTGGTTTTCTTCTTACTTCTATTATTTTCTTGGTAAATTGTTAACTCGCTTTTGTAAGTAGATAGATATGTCGATATATAATTTATGGAGCTATTACGATTCCCTTAATTGAAGAATAATTTGTACTAGAAATTAGAATTCCAGGGTATAATGAAATGGCCACTGCATGAGAATCTTTTATTTTTCAAAATTAATTTTGTTAATTCAATATTTTCTTCTTAACATTCTATTTGGTTTTGGAGACTGCTTTTACAAAATTATGAGTTTTTTTTTTTTTTTTTTTGGTCTAATAGTAAAAGAAGAGAGCCTTTGGAGAGTGCTCATATATAGGTTGCGATAAGGTAATTGTTTTCAGTTTACTAATAGTTATCATTTGGTTTTTTTTTTTTTTTTTTTGGAAAAAGCCTTTTTCATTGTAGTTTTTTTTGTTTATGTTTTTGCAGATTTATGAATAAGGTTGGGTATTTCTTGCTGGTGATTGTATGATTGAAGTCGGTTTCCTTTCTTCACCTTTATGCTGGGTAGTTGATTTTGGGGTACAAAATATTGTTTTTTAAGTGATCGGATCACATTTAAAGAGTAATATTTTTTTCTCAAAGTAACTATTAATGTGGTAATTACTTCTTTTTTTTTTTTTTTTTTTTTTTTTTTTTACATTCTTATGGAGTTTTGCTTAGATATCTTCATAACACCAGGCCTAGATCCATCATTAATGGGTGAATTTGACATCATGGCACTTATGCTCTAAATAGTTTAATTTTCAATTTTTGTATGTACATTTTAGCTTTAAAGTTTACTTAGTTATTTTTTTTTTGTAGTTTAAGTTTTCGTTTTCATTTTCTTTAACTTTATTAGCTTAATTTCTTTCATTTTAGGTGCTCAAAAAGTGATTGAGAATGACGCAACCAGAGACAATTTGGGTACAAACTCAACTGCAAAAGAAAAAATTGTTCAGGTATATATCTTCCAATTGTGTTTAAGTGATTGCATTTAGAGTTCTAATATTTGTTTATTGCAACTTATTTAAAGTGCTATGTGATTTATCTTCTTCTTCATTTTATAGCTTTATGAGTTCTTTATGCCTTCTTTTTACGTTCTTATTTCAGATTACTTTGTATATTGCAAAGTAACTTCTATCCAACGTTGTTCAACACAATAGTAAAATAAATTGTGTCTTAATATTGTATTTCTAAGTCTAATCCTAAGGTAAACAAAAAAAAATTATTGCAAGAGCGCGTGTAGAAAGACTAAATGATTGGTGTGTATTTGTCACAAAAAAAAAAAAAAAAAAAAAAAAAAAACTATGTGCAATTCTCTCCCCTTTTGGTTCTTTTATATTGAGTCACTGACATATTTCTTGGTTACATGGTTGTGCTTACTACTTCTCAACAGAAGGAAAAAACGCACATTGAAGTTATTTATTAAAAAAATAGGAGGAAAGATGGTCGTTGGCCTCTCACAAATTCAAAATCAAAAACTTCGAAATGGACCTCACATTAAAATATAAATAAGCACTTACGAAAGAAGGAAACAAATTAAGTAACACATTTTCAGGGGCACAAGTAGCGTCCGTGATAAAAAAAATATCTCTCGAATGCGCAATACATTAAACATATATCTTGATAATTACAATGAAAACAACTAACTCGGAGATATCTTTAGCAATGAGATCTTATTTATTTTCAGTAATCACTTAGGATATATAAGAAGTAACACATCTCTGGGGCGCGTAGCGCCCGTGATGTAAAAATGCCTCTTGCATGCGTGTGAGTGTGTGCGGAGAGGCTAGTAATACTAATAGAAACGGTTACAATAAAAAAAAATTCAAGCATTTTGATTGAATAAATGGATAAAAAGTATGTAAAAATAAGAAATAATAAATGGCAAAAGAATGTATCCATAGTGTTAAAAAAATTAGTACATTTTACAAAAAAATTGGTACATTTCACATATAACAAAGTGGTACATTAATGAAGAAGAATGGGTACATTATAAATAAATTAGGGTACAGATAAAAGATTAAAAAATTATGAGTACAAATAAATTAAAAAAAAAAAATATAGGCACTAAAAGAAATTAATACATGGGTACAAAATAAATCTAAAAAGAAAATACTACAAATTTTAAAAACATGTTGCGAATTAAAAGTGGGTACAAACTAAAAATATAAATATATGATACAAAGTTTAGGCATAAAACATAAATATACCATATGTAATTTTTCTATCATTGATTAAATATACAATGTCATGTAACGGGTATACACATGGATACAAACACAAATAAAACTTTAAAAACTATAGGCATAAAAAGAAACTAATATATGGGTACAAATTAAAAATGAAAAGAAAATTGGTACAAATTAAAAATAGGTACAAACTAAAAATAAAAATATATGATAAAAATTTAGCCATAAATATAAATATACTAATTGTAACATTTTTAATACTAAAGGAATATATTTAAAAAAAAATTATTACTCAAATAATTAATGGCGTTATTAATACTCAAGGACCTTGATCAAAAATTGAAAATGAATAGGATTTTAATCAATGGAGTAGCAAAAAGAAGGATGTGAACCTAATTTCTCCTTTTGATTTTGTCCTGCTTTCAAGGCCTTAATCTCTCAAACTCTCAACATCTCTTTCTTCAATAAGTATATATAGCAGTCCCTGGAATCATTGAAATAAAAAGGATAAAAATAAGATAAAAATAATATATAGACTTTCTGATATTGTGTTTTGCTTAGCAACATATTGAAAGGGTGTAAGTTCGAAGGTTCTTCTGTTGTGCAAGAACTTATCAGAAGAAGAAGGTTATGGGCTGTTTTATCCTGAGGATGACGTGGTGTTTGTGAATTGCTTGCACACTTTGGGCAGAGCCGCGAAACGTATTAAAGAGAGCGACTTAGTTCGCGACTCATCCCAAGAATCATTCATCACTCAATGCTTCTACATTTTCAGGTAACTTTGCTCCTTTCTATTTCAGTTTACAACACTGTATAAGTTGTACAATTACATTCTAACATCACATGCCGGTCTTGGATGTAGCTCAGGATCGGGGTGTGACAAGTTGAGTATAGAGAAATGGCTAAAAGACTGTATAAAGTTCTTTGGTTTAGGAGACTGCTTATAGAACTTGGATTGGCATGAAAGTTTGTGATGAATCCAGTTCAACATAATCGTACCAAACATGTTGAGGTCGAAAGATAATTTATTAAGAAGATCAAATGGCAGATATCTTGACAAATGTAGTTCGGCAAATCTCATTTGGTAAGTTGGGTAGTAGCGACATCTATGCACCAACTTGAGGGATGTTGATAATGTCAGCTCACTTGTAGGCTGTTGATTAATTGTTATTATCACTGTTCTAAAAATCCTTTGCCTAGCGCTGTTTAGGTGCTAGGTGGTTGACCGCCACCTCGATTAATTCCTAGACGTTTGAAAATTAAGAAGTGCGCCTAGATCGGCTTAGGCATCTGCCTAGCCCGCCTAAACCCTCCCAGGTCTTGACTTTCACTTAGGCAGAAAATCGGTAACCTTCATTTTGCATTTTAATTTTTCAATAAGATGTAAGAGACTTGTTGAATACTTTGATGAACACTCATTATATGCTTGTTCTCCGTGCTTTTGATATGGTCTAATACTTTATAATATATATCTCATTTTATTTTTGTAATTTATATATACCAACATAATTATGTGTTTTTTAAGCATAAATAGACATTTATTTATAGGCGCTAGGCCCCAGCTCGCCGCCCAACTAGCACCTAGCGTCTTTAGAACATTGGTTATTATTATAATTTGATGATATGTTTCCTATTTAAATTTATTTCATATGGTAATTAAAATTAGAATATGGGACATGTTGGAACCAATGTTCTGCACCACTGTGGGTGGTTGAATTGTGCAAATTCGGCCACCTACAAACAAGAGCAAACAACTGCGAATAACCTTGGGTACCAACTAAAGGCTCTCCGATGGTCAAATTAGTATAAATATGATATAAAACTCAAGCAATGGGCTATTAAGCAAAGTATGCGTACGAAACCACTGCCAGAGATATGCCCTAAATGAGGGTATTTAAACTAGTCAGGAGGTAGTTCTTTTAGTATAATGATATCTGTTTTAAACTGAGAGAATTCTAAAGGACATCTAGCAAAGATATTGTTTCCTTGTAGGATTGTAGGAATCTCCAAGATTATAGGAAACCAATCTAGTCCCCAGTTGGATCAGGTTTCCATACATTGAAGAGCAAGCATGGTCGATCTCAGCGAGGTCCCCTTACCTCGCTTACTATTCTGGAGCTCAACAGAATGTGTGGCATCGTTTGTCCCCATTTAGGTAGCTTAGACCAATCATACTCTTTGAGTTTGTGACTATTCCCCTGGTATTTGTAATCCGATCCACCTTATTCCATCTCAGTAAAATTCATGTCCCACATGACACAAACACATTTCGCTAAGCAAACACTAATCTCTCTTTATACTCATTTGGAATTGCTTATTTAAAAATAACTTTTGCTTTGAAACACGTTCAGTAAAATCTCTACTGTTTTAAGAACATTGAAATTTCTATAAAGAACTTTCTACTTTCTATGCTAAACATAATCAGGATTGTACTCTATATATTTATCTCCTAAAAAAGAAAAGAATTATATCATAAAATTCCACATAAACCTAATTTTAGCATCTCAGGCTTAATCGTACAAGAAAAGTTGCTCAAAATTGCAAAATCGTATGAAAGGAGAGGTAAAAGAACTAAGGAGAATGGTCTTCAATCCAAAAATACACAAAATAAATTTTTTTAGCAAATCGTAATTGAAATACAACATAAACATTTTCCATTTACAGCGATTTATATTGTTGCTAATAACAATTGGGTTGCAAAGAAAAGGACGAAGATAAGAGAAAAGATCATGTGTTGGAGAATTACAATCCGAAAATACAAAAATAATAACTAAAAGAAATATTTTCTCTTCCAAGAAGAACGCACTTCATGTAATGTTAATTTCAAAAACTGCGTACTAATAGAGCATAATTATCACAACCTTAACTGGTTCTGATCTTTTTGGCAGGAGTATTTGTACCAGTGATAACCATAAACAGTGATTCGAGATCGTCTGGAACCTGAAAAAAGCATTGTGATTGTGAAGGCCATAACCTCCTAAAATTTCTTCTGGCAGCTTGGCGAGGTTTCTTGGGTGGTGGTGGACACACTAATGGTGGTTGCTTCGCCATCACGTGAGCAACATGTGACTTGGGTGTGTGGCATTCTTCTTCATGTTCCAAATGCAAAAGCTCCTCCGCTGCCGCTGCCTCCTCCTCCTCCTCCTCCTCCTCCTTTGTGTTGTTTAAAGCTTGTGGAATAGGAATGACAACTCGCACTGGAGTTATTGGCCTGAATTGGTCTTCTGATATTTCAAGACCCATTTTTTCTTGGGACTTGGGAGTCAGAAAAGTTTTCTTGGCTGAAGCAATTAAGCTTGCTAGATCGTGTAAATTAATAAATTGTGGCCAGAAGGGGAAAAAGAAGGCGTGCTGAGGAAATCGAGAGGGTGTTATGATGGAGGGTGCTGAAGGAGAGGCAGATATCAACATGAGAGAGAGAGAGAGAGAGAGAGAGAGAGAGATGCGATGTGATATACACACCACTACACACTAATATGTAAACAAGACTGCAGATGGAAATGATGAAAAAGTAGCAACGGAAAGTGTTGGAAGAGTGCGATGCAAGACAAGGAAATATTAAAGAAATAATAAATATTGGAGTGTTTTTCTTCCTACCCAGCAAATTTTGAACTTCTCATTTCGCCCCTTAGGTTGAAGCCTAAACCTAAACATAAAAACAATATCAGATAAATATGCAGAACTGTCCACTGATACCCCAACTACTTCCTACCTCCGCCTCCTGCAGAACAAACTCTCTCCATAAACGGAATAGGACAATGTTTTAAATCAGTCATGCAAGCGTGGTGCAATTGTTTGGGACACCGTCACATTGCCCTTGATGTTTATCTCTCTCCTCAACAGCTCTCTATGTCAACATCTCGATGAGAGAAAGAAAGAGAAATGGAGAAAGACAGTTACAAGGGACGGGGAGGCGTTGAAAAAAGAGATGGGGGTGTCGGGGTAGCTGCCAACGGAACAGCTCCAACACTTAGCTTTTTCCTCTCTCTCTGGTCTTTGGTTTTTGTTTAAAGGGCAAACTGGGAACACTACAAAATTTGTTGGGTGGAAATGACTTTGCAAGGTTAGAATACAGAAGCATTCGTCAACTAATTGTGATCCAGTGAGTGAGTGACTGACAGGACTTCCACTCATCACTCATGAATATCATGACATTTTAAGTTTTTACCTTTTTTCTGTCTAAACCATGTTGGCCAGCATGTTTAATTTTCACACTACAACTTTACTTTCAAGTTGTTTGTCCCTGTTGCACCTCATAAGTAGTGCTCCTCTTCCCTTAGCATGTAGATTTAATGTTTTGCACCAATTGACCATACTAATTATCTCTAATGTTAATTCTTAGAAAACAAATTAAATTAAGTACACCATTGTTCATGTTTGTATTATGTTGCACGTCAGTGATTTATTTTACAAAGTTTGAGAAGGAGAAGACAAGCAGACCAAACTTCTCATCTCATGTGTGGATAAGTGCTTTACCACTAGAATATACAGACTAACAATTAAGTACAACATATGAATTTGTTCTATGAAAATAAGTCCATGAAAGTGTTTACTGATTTTATACTTATCCTTGATCTCTAATCTCTCTTAAGAATTTGATCTTATGCAATGATGATGAACAGTTTGCTTAAGATCCAAAACTAATAGTAATATTAAGCTGCAGACTGCAGCGACAGGCAAAGTCTGCTGAAGTCACATGACCGCTCTCTTTATTGGATTGCATAATACGGTAAAGGCAAAAATAACACACTGTGCAGCATCACATTCACATGTCCGCGCTGCTTGCTGCAGATCAAGTGCATGCATATTATATATATATATATATTCATATGAAATATCCGAGTATAAGATAGCCTGAGCATTCGACTATTACATCTTGATTTTGGCATCTTTAATTAAAGATATGGTTAAAAAATCTCAAGTATTCGATACTTTGGAGCACCATAAAATCTCATCAAACGTTGCTTAATCAAGAAAAATGAAAATAGAATTTGAAAACTGGCGAAGAAAGATCAAGTACATACTGTATGGTATTAGAAATTCAAGAACAACAATAGTCATCCATATTGATTTATTTTTAATAAAAAGGTTGTTTTCATAGTTCATGTTAGACCAACCTTGGATTCGGCTCATAATAAGCGAGGCTATTATCAATTGGTCCGCAATTTATCGGCTTATTGAGTGCCGGAACTGTGGGAAAAATTAAAACTTTACGGTACAAATACCGTACCATTACCAATGGTTCAAATTTTTTGGCACAATTTTGGTATGGTACGGTTGGTATGATAATTTGGCAAAAAATTTCACCCCTAAGCCTACCCTCTCCCATTTAGTGTAAATAATATCGTTTGTTCAAAAAAAAAATTATGATGTAATACAAGCATTTGGGTAGACTTGATTAATGAAAAAAATAGTTTATTTGCCTTGTGCATTTGAAATGAATGATTTCTCATTCTCCAATCAAGCGTTTAGTTTGGTTGTGTGAGCGAATCCACTATCAACGACGTCAAGCAAGCTTCGTTGCCCTTAATTGAGTGATTCCTAAATTCTATTCCCTATTACTTCGAGACAACAACAACAATCAGTTATTACAGATCTTTACCATCCACTTTCTTATTTTGGACTCACTTTCCAGCTAGAAACTCTGTAAGATGGCCTTCCATGAGTAGTCATATAAGGTGGAGCCAGAAATGACCATTAATGATTTGGTGGAGGTGAAGTAGTATGAACATGAGAGCAACTCCACCGGGAAATTAGACTAATGGACCGGTGATTTTTCCAACCCAATAGCCAGAGCTACAAGCTCCAGCCCTGCGGGCGTGTGGATGAGGGGCCCAAGTGAGAGGCCCGACTCTAATCGATGGCCCGAGAGCCTAAGGGCCAAACCCTGACGTCAACCACAATTTAAAAAAATTTGCATCAGGCGCGTGGCATTCACTTGCACGCGGGGGCGCGCCACCGACAACTTTTTAGTCGGTGGGGCCAGCGGCATCGTCCGTTGGATTTCATGTATCAAATGATGCCACTGCCTCAAAAATGATACTTTTTGCTCTCTTTTTTTTTGTCCCCATAAGCTCCTTGCCATGCACTTGAACAGTTTTTCCAGGTCCAGTGCATACAGTCGATGCTTCCAATCATCCCAGGAAAACCTTACATCTCGCCCTTCTTCATAAGCCTTTGCAGGTCCATCTCAGTAGGTCTTCGGAGGTACTTTGATGTGTAGATAGATTCGATTGCTCCGCAAAACCTCATCAGGGACTCAAGAATGGTTGATTTCCTCATCCTCGCTATCTCATCTACTTAGTCTGCAGATGCTCCATATGCAAGCATCCGCAAGGCTGCAGTAATTTTTTGCTCAGGAAGGAGACCCTTAACACCAAAAACATCATTCTTTTGCACAAAGTAAGAATCATGGTTGCAAACAACAATCATAATTTTGTTGAACAAATGTCATTCCATTATAAAACAACGTCTAAAGTACGTATCAGGGAATGCACTATTACGAACAAAATAATCATCCAAGAGATTCGTACCTCATCGTTGCCTGCTTTTATCAATGTTTGCGGAACGGATGGACCTGCAGATCTGAGCCATAGCTTGGATGACTCGACGGGAATGTGAGGCTCTTTGGTTTCTTGCTTCGTCATCTTTCCTTATAGGTTCCTCATTCTCATCCTTTTCCATCTGATTTTCGCCCACCTGGAGATTGAACATTTATTCCCCTTGCCTGAACAATTCTTTCTCTTGCTCATCGATTTCCCACAACATCCTTGAACTTGAAGAAGACATGGTAAGAAGGAAGCAGAAACTATGAATAATGATAGAGATTTTGATTTTGGTGTGTGATTTCTTAGGATGGATGGTGGGTTATATGGAGGAAAAAGAAAGGATTAGGTTGTAGATAATGCCAGATGGTATGTCGTCATCCGTGAAAAATCTGATTGAAATTTATCGGAAATCTATCCAAAACGATTTTGAAAAGGTAACGACACGTGGCACGACGGTATTGGATAAAAATCTTATCGAAATCTATCACCAAAAATTATCTTTTCAGATAATGACACGTAGCACAATGACAACGATTAAAAATCTTATCCGAAATTACAAATAAAATTATTTTGTATTATTTTATAAAATAAAAAATACTAATATTTTATTACTTATTACCATGGCTATTCAGTGTAGGGGTGGAAATGCAAAAGGCAGTTACTGTTCACTAGAGGATTCAATAGTGAGTTGCTTTAGAAGGCATTTGCAACGCTAGAGTTGCTCTGAGTCTATGGACGATTTCATGATGAGGTTCAAGAAAACCAGGATGAGGTGCCAGTTCCCAATCAACCATGCTCAGCTCATAGCCATTGCCTAGAAGGCTCTAAGGCTACCTTTGAGAAATAAGTTTTATGATGTGCAGTTTAACGAGTTTCAAAAGTTGGTGATTGTAGCCACTAAGTACGAGAAGTTGCTGACAGAGGAACAGCAAGCGAAGCACTCATCTAAAGTGCCTCCTTTTTATAAGAGCAATGCCCCAATACACAAGTTAGAGTTTGAAGGCCTAGACCCAGGAGAAAATGATAGCAGTTTTGGAGAAGGGATTGAGTTATGTGCTGCTGAGATGACCATTCATTCCAACCCTTTAATGGTGAAAAGTTTGGTCCAACCTATCAAAAACTAGAAGATCGTAATGAATAATGGAGGCTTTGTGCCTATGAATCCCCCAAAGTACCAGTCATACTCCTTTGATTTAACCAAAGTTGCAGACATCTATGAGGAGCTAGTAGGAGCTAGGGTAATCTTGCCCGACAGCACAAAAAAGATGCCTAAACCTAAAGAACTTAGAGGGAATAAATATTGTAAGGTTCACTGCACCTTCAATCACTCCATAGCTAATTGTGTGCGGTTCAGAGATTGGATTCAAGACCTTATATTCAAGGAAAAGTAGTTGCTGGAGAAACTCCAGGCAAATATGATGATTGACACATATCCATTCCCAGAAGCCCCGATCAACACGATCAACCTTAATTGGGTTGAGAAAGGGAAAGGAAAGGCTACATGAAATGTGAGGGGAGAAAAAAGGCAAGTTGTTAGGCCAACAAAAAGGTGTTAGAAGGTTGCCCGACACACCCTAAGCATCTGTGGTCAAATGAGTGATTTTATGTAGTAGGTGTCAGTGTGAGTGTGAACTTGAGGTGCCAGCATCATGTGCCATCATAGATAAGAGAATGTACTTTTTCCTTCTCGAAGAAGATGGACAGGTTTAGACCAACCCGATGGTGATGGAGACCATTGAGCCAACAACGCAAGTTAACAATTCCCTCTCCAGATTCGCATCTAGGGCCTGATTTGGGGGCCATGGTTGAAATCGAGGGAGAAAAGTAAAATTGATCGAAGACTAGGGTAAGAAAGGGTTAAGAATGCAAGAGATTCGAGAATTTTGGAAATTCAAATAGTTGAGGTTGCTGAAGGTGATGGCCGAGAAAAGGAAAATGGAAGTTATTTAAATGGGCAGGTAATTAACTTTGAAAGTCATGGGTTATTGCAAAGGTTTGTTTAAAACGGCTAATTAAGAGGTGCTGATACCCAGTTAAGGCGTGCAACATATTGTTAATCATTATTAATGTCTTAATTAGCAGACTTAACAATGATTAAAGGTGGCACTGTTTGGGTGGAAATTTGACACTGAGCTTTGTGAGGAAGGAGGCCCAAGATACATAAGCAAAGAGAAGACTGGGCTTGGACAAATCGATAGGCCCAAGAGGAATTGAAAGCCATTTTAGTAAAGGCATAGGCCATATACTTATGTTTGAAGTGATGGGCGACAAAAGACATCTCACCACTAGCCAAAAAACACTTTTCTAGGGTATTGGATGGTAAATTGTGGGTGACTCACTATCTTCTGAAAGCCACCAGCAAAAGGCAAAGCTTGGACAATTGGGCCAAATTATCTATAAAAGCATAAAGGGACACAGAGACAAGGATACTCAACTAATCAATCAAAAGACATCCCATTTTGCTCTCAAACAAGCAAGAAACCAGAAAATTGCATTTTGTCCAAATTCGGCCCTCTTTTAGTCGTAGTTCCCCTACTGAAAGCCATCTTTTGTCAAGTTTAAAAACTCTGCTACCTTCCCCTAGTGTTGTAGTATCGATTCCCTCTAGTCAAACATGTTTACCTTCCGTTTCCCAGAGTCTACAAACCCTTGTAAACACAAAGAGAAGCGGGTGCAAGAAGTTGAACCTTACCCGACAAGGTTAAATTTTGTCCGAGTCTCTTTTGTTTGTACTTATATAAACTAGATCTATTGTTTTAATGCATATCTCATTATGTTTTAAATCATTTTCAATTGTTTCTCATTCAAAAGTCTCATTTGTAATCAAATCTGGCTAAATTAATTAACCTGCTTTCTTTAAAGCTAACTCTGATAAAAAATTAAAAAAAAATAAAAAATTGGTTGAAAGGGCCCTGAACCCCTTTCGTTTTGAACATACAATATCATGAAGTAAAGTCCTTGTTTACAAGGCAAGAAAAGAACTTTATGCTGACTTAACCCATCTGTGACAATCATTTAAGATTGAGAAGTTTAAAGTAACTTATGGCGCAAGAAATCAATCCAGTAAATAACCAATAAATAAAATTTGTTATACAAAGATAACAGTGGCACGCTCATATCCATGTTAGCTTTGATTGTAAGCCTCAAGGCCTAAACAAAGGCCCGACAAAGGCACCCTTTCAAACTAACAGCAAACTCATATTGCAGCACACCAAGCAACAAATCTTGCCCGATAGGCAAGAGAGAGCCAGAGCAACCGAGGAGCTGTGCGAGAGACCAGGCCCAGAATCCTGCCTTGAATAACCATCACACTCGCACTTTCTACATATACCTTGCACTCTCTACATACAGCCCACATCAAAGATGAAGCAAAGAAAGACACGACCAGGTTTCTGTCGGGAATATCAAACATCAAACATGAGTGATATTTTTTTACCACGAATATTAAATGCAAATAAACATGAATATTCAAGACAAAGGTGATATTTCATTTGATATTCCACAAACGCGAGGAATCTGTCATCAAATACTAATGTATATGGATGAATAATCATAAATTTGTCATTAATAATCACAAACATGTGAAACAGCCCACCACAAGCGAAACGAAAATTTTCGTCGATTGTTTTTACTATCGTATCACTAGCGTAAATAATTCTTTGATTCTTCTATGAATTAGGGGTTTGGAATTGATCCTGAATCAACGATGTCGACGTCACTTAAATGTTGTTTGAAAGAACATGTATTCAATAAAAAGGTAGATAAAATTATATTTAGAAAAGCTCTTCAAAGTCATAGTTTAGAAACACGAAGAAATTAATTTATTTGTACTGAGAGAAGGAACCCAAAAAAACCCCAAGTTTACAAGTAGATAGATTATGAGTTTGGGTTCTATTTTATCTGAACTTTTAAAATGTTTTTATATAAATCGTGATGTGTTTTTTCTTGTTTCCTAGTACTACCTTGTCAATATAAGACTAAAAAAAATCATAATTTCGAGTTATAATTAATTGAAATTTACAAGTAATGAAGGAGCAATAAATTAAATCTATTAGTGACACATCATATAATTTGCAATTTTGGTCTAAAATTTTTGTCTACGCATTACTCTTTGTCGAAGTTTAGACTTAAATTAGAATGAATGTTTGAAAGCTGCAACTCATATACAGCTACTAGCTAGTAAATGAAAAGAAATTAACAACCAAACATAATTTTGTAAACATTAGAAAGAATAAACATGCTCATATTTAGAACACCTCTCGTTAATTTAAACTACAAAAATCATTGCTTCTGATTATTTAATCAAATTTTATAAATTTATATTCTTATGAAAAGAAATTCGTAAAAATTAGAAACTAAATAAACACACATATTGTTTCAAACCCGAGACATCCTCATTAAATTTAAACAACAAAAACCACCAATTCTAGTTAAACATCTACATCATTTAACCAAATTTCATAAATTTATATTCTTATGAAAACATATATAAATATGTCACCCTAATAATTTTGGTGTCCCTAACTTTTTTGGACTGCAGACGGTTGCCCAGCTCGCACTGGGCCGGGGTCGACCCTTTGCCTTAGAAGAAAAAGGAAAACTTATGCGAAAAGAAAAAACTTGGGTAGTATATATCTCTTGAAAATAAAAAAAAAATTAAAAATTAAAAAAAAAACAAAAAAAAAAACAAAACAAAACAAAACTTTGACTTACTAGAAGTGTCTACCTCGATTATCATTGGAATAAAAAAAATGAAGGGAACAAATCTCATATCTGAACCAACATGCTAATTGGTATATATTGAGAGAAAAGAATTTCAGTACTGAATTACAAGACAAATAATTGTTCAGCTACCATTTCATCATGGCTTTATGATACCCAAGGCCGGCGCTGAGGGGGTGCAAGTGGTGCTACCGCACAGGACCCCCAAATCGGAAGGGCCCCCGATTTTTCAATTTTGCATGCATATATGTATATATAATAGTAAGTGTAGAATATTACAAACTTGAGTCTTAGCGCAAGTGGAATTATTGCTTCTTTACATGAGCCTAGGGGATGGGTTCAAATCTCATCTCCATCATTTTTTCAGTTTATATTTTTATTAGATGCATAAGCTTCCACAAAATAATATAAAAATTCCACACAAAATCTCATCTCCATCATTTTTTCAGTTTATATTTTTATTAAATGCATAATGTCACATCCCGGCCCGGGCTCGACTCCATCGTAGCACGATATTGTCCCATTTGGGCCCTGACCACGCCCTCACGGTTTTGTTTCTGTGAACTCACACGAGAACTTCCCAGTGGGTCACCCATCATGGGAGTGCTCTCGCGCGCTACTCGCTTAACTTCGGAGTTCCTACGAAACCCGAAGCCAGTGAGCTCCCAAAAGGCCTCGTGCTAGGTAGAGATGGGAATATACATATAAGGATCACTCCCCTGGGCGATGTGGGATCTCACACATAAGCTTCCACAAAATAATATAAAAATTCCACACAAAATCTCATCTCCATCATTTTTTCAGTTTATATTTTTATTAAATGCATAAGCTTCCACAAAATAATATAAAAATTCCACACAATAACATGAAAATTCGAACCCTGACCCTATAAATAGTTAAGGAAAATCAATACGCCACATTTTCACTTATTGATTTGTTAAATTTGTTTGTGCTATTAGAATTTATAGAAGCTCAATTGAAAACTAAAATTATTATTTTGAACAAAAAAATAAAAAAATAAAATTCTTAGTACTTTTTAGGGCCTCCAATTCACTTTCGCACAGGGCCCCTAAAATATCAGGGCCGGCTCTGATGATACCCTTTTAATTTTACATAAAACAAATAAATAACTCAACGAAATTCAATAGCGTATAGCCGTATACGTACAGAAGTGCATATATGGTCAGTATTGTATTTGTCATGGAGTATATATATAAGATCAGTTGGATGCTGCGTCCTTTCCATTTGGTGATGATGATTTCAGTTCAAGAACTTTGCTCCTTTCACCCCTCTCCCTTGAGAGAACTCCGGCTACCCTGCATATGGAAATCAATTTTTGAAAGAAGAAATACAGTGAAATTTTATACACATAAAAACGCTACAAACTTAAATTAATTATGGATTTGGTGATGTATGTATACAATATTCAGATACCTTATGAGAGCCTCTTGATTTGTAATATAAGGATGAACAGGCTTTCCTTTGCCAGTACCAAAGTCAACTCTTGACACTGGTTTCTTTAATAATTTCTCCCCAACTTTTACGAGATTATTCAAGTTTTCCGAAGTAGCAATATCCACAGAAGCCAGAGTTCCACTCAGTGTGTCATCCTGCATTCATTTTTTACTTTCACGCATTAATATTTCTACATGTCTTATTAGCTAGGTTAATTCTCTACGCGAAAATGATCATTCGATCTAGTAATATTTTTCTTCACTTTATTAAATCAAAAATGTTAATGGTTCATAAAAAGATTGTACTCACGCATACATTATACCTGAATTCGAAGATAATTGTCAGGAGACTCAAGAGCTTGAAAAACGGTAGCAAGGTGGAAATCAACCATGTCACTACTTGCTTGAGTGAATATATCAACTAGAGGAGCTGAAAAATCAGGTCCAATCAGCCATCCGAAAGCACCCCACTCAGATGCTTCTTTGGCATCGTACTTCTCCTCAGATGTTGTACCAGTACCCAGTGATATAACTAGGAACCGCTCATACAACTTGTAATTTGCACCGAAAGGAATGAAGTCAGGGTTGCCCTTGTGGATTTGTTTTGTCACTTCGCTCATAGCAACCAAAGCCTAAAACAACAAAACAAACAAATAATAACGAACATATCTATATATGTATATGTATTCATAGTGAAAATTAAGTTTTCGGATCAATACTGGGTTATTAGCAGCCACGCCACCATCAGTGAGATTGAATTCTCTTGTTTCACCAATTGAATTAGTCGATTTAAATTGATGTGCTGGAAGGTAGTACGGGGCTGCTGAAGTTCCGATACATATATCCGATAGCAAAGCATCTAGGTTATCGTTCCTTTTCAACTAAAATCATGACAAAAATACATATACAAAATCAAGAACCATTGCAAAGAGAAGAATATATAAGAACATAAACACCAAAATTTTGACAGTATCTGAATGCTTATATTGTCAGAATGTGAATCTGATCAGGTTGATTTTTTAGGGTACAAGAGATTCATAGTTTAGCAACACAGTAAGAAAATATTGACCCATATATATATATATATATAATGTTCCAGTTAAGAGATAAACAAACCTGATAGCTGGAGAAGATAACCGGTTGGAGCCGCTTTATATCAAAAGTTGGGATTACAACATTAGTCAAGGTATGGCGCAAGTGCTTGTCTCCTAACTTTTCCTTTAATAGGGAATGTAAATACTCCCCATCATATTTTGGTTTATCCAAAACTTTCAAGTTCATGGCGAGGTTGGCAACAATAGAACTGTTGTTGAAGGGAAATTAAATAGTTAGGTTATTTTTCAGTTAATTGTTACGATATAACATTATTTAACAATTTAATTAAGAGCTAATATATCGGATAATACCTGTGTTGGGGAAATATTTTAGGGCAGTTTTCAAGATAAAAAGCGGTAATATCTTTAGCAGCATACAAGGGACGATTATTTTCATCTGGGGTGGTAAGCATGGCAGTCACAAGGCCACCTGTGCTAGCCCCTGTAATCACATCAAAATAATCTGCGAGCCTTGCATCCTTACCATCCAGTTTCTGCATATAGTCAACATGACTGAGTGTTATTATATAACTCTACCAGAATTAAAAACATGTATATTTCTTGATACTATCCGAAGTTCTAAACTCGCCGCCCATCACGTGTTATGATATAGGGGAATCGTATCAGTAACACAATGTTAGGACCATAAACAAAACTTCTCCTAGTAGTAACACAACGTTTTGTTTTTTTTTTTTGTTTTTTTTTTTATTTTTATTTTTTGCAATTAATACTTGTCCTTTGAGAGTTGCAGCTGGTATATTACACTGGAAGCAGACATGGTAGCTCGATGTGACACTAAATTGTGGGTTTGAATGAAGCTACAAAACCATTATTTTTAACTAGCATCCTTAATTTAGAGTCAAATGAGTTTTGATATCATATCGATGCTTGATCACCAAGTTTGTTAGTTAACTGTATTCACGTAATGATGTAGAATTAGTCTATAATGTTGGTATATTTTCTATCAGAAATTTCTAACATGTACAAACTACATATGATGTATATATAGTAGGCTCGACTATGTCAGGATGAATGCAACATCGTAGTGAAGATGTGAAGAAATGTCTCACATCAGAAGTTTACCGAATCTTACAAAGGCTGATAAGGAGTTAGAGCCACTTCCATATTAGTTACCAAGTCATTTATATTGTGGAACCTCAACTTCGATGTATCAAAATCAGTTTACCGCATATAAATCCCAAGGGCCACATTTGAAATTGTCTACATGTTATGCCAAAAAAATCTCTATACGTGTGAGGAGGCACGTGAGGATGTGAATAAAGGGATTGACGATAATATTTACATGTATTTGATATAATTACCATCTGACAGTCAAATATAATTCATAAGAATATATGTATATAATACAATCATCATCTAACCGTCGAGATGATGATTGTACTAAATACATGTAAGTATTGTAGTCAAATTAGTGAATAAATGTCTCAAATTGGGTGTTTGCCCAACCTTGCAAGAGCTTATAAAGACTTAAGCGACCCCATTATTACCGAATGGTGGAATCTCAATTTTCTTCAGGCACGTCATTTATGAATAAACATTTAGAAATGAAGATAATGATTCAAATAGACATATGAAGTTCTCATGCATTGATCATTTTACCTGAAGCTCAGACTCCAGAAAACTGAGTACAGTTCCAGGTATAATTCCTCTTATTCCACCTCCATCAATGCTAAGAACAGTGATGAGGCTTCCATTAGTGGGAGAGTGAAGGGATGATTTTGCCATGAATGGTATTGAAGGAGATCAAGGTGATGCACAAGACTTAATATTTAGCTAGGAAGTAAAAGAGAATAAGTAGAGGTTTTTAGAATCTAAAAGGAAGGCTGTTGATCAGGAGGAATGGAGGTTTATTATAAACCTGGAGATGTGGGGCTTTATATAGAGAAATTTTCCAGTCCAGTTTTGACGCCAAACTTGTGTATGTACAGCCTATATCTATATTATTTGCTACGTAAGTAGCACTGCACATAGAAAATGTGGTCTCACAAAGCAGCCACAAATAGGGTCTCACGTGCAAATAATTTTCAAAGTAGCACTGCACATTGAAAATATCATATGCGCACGTGGAAAATTCATGAACCATATCCAACTAGGAAATATTTTTGTGCATATCCGAATACATGCGACGTGCTCCACTGCCTCGTTTACTAATGTGTAATTAAATAAGAGAAACTGAGTTGAGGAAGAGTTGGAATGTAATAGAGTCAGAATTAGATTCCTATTAATCTCGTTTACTAAAATTTCTATAATCGAAGTATGAACGATAGTGATCTACGTATGTTATTTACTAATTCACATGAACTGGATTGAAAACTAATGTGATTATTATTAAAAGGGGAAACTATATATAAGTCCAATTTTTTGAGCCAATAGTAGGAATAGTCCAATTTATTAAAATAAGTCCAATTTGTTATATTTAATTATTTAATTATCAATAGTTATCTGTTCAATAATAAGATTTATTAAAAAAAATCAAATTTCTTCCTATTATCTCTTTGCTTATTTCTTTTTATTTATCTTTTTGTTATTTCTCGTTATTCCTTCTACTTTAAACCTATTTATAGATTTTATTTTTAATTTTTTTAATCAACCTATATCACAGGTTAATTATATTTATCTACCTATATGACAGATTTTTTTTTTTTTTATAATCAACCTGTCACAGATTAATGTGTCTTACTTGTAGGTATGTTATGTTTTTTTTTCTACCTTTTAATTAGGTTTCATATCTCACGTATAGGTATAATATACATTAATATATTTGTTACTTGAGTTAGGGTAGAATGTTTTGCAGATAAATTTATGTTAGTATATTAGTTTTTTTGTTATAAAATATTAATTATATTTTTTGGAGTTGGAAAATGCATAATATTAGAAGATTTTAATTGATTTTTAATATTTTTAGAAAATATAAAATGGGTATAAAAGAAATAAAAACATATAATTAGATAACTGGACTCACTCCTAAAAACACTCTACCTTTTTGGACCTGGATCTAAAAGCCCCTTATTAAAATACCCTTGTTCCAAATAATCTATTTTTTTAGTAAAAATTATTTTTTAGAACTTTGTGAGCACAAGACCCACTGTTCATCTTTTTTTTTGGTCCCAAATGGATTAAAAGACCAAAAAAGAAGGCCAGCAAGAACAAAGAGAAGGCAAAGTGATGTCAACACCCATAGCCTCCCCTCCTTCAGGCGCCACCACAACACAGACTCTCCTGTAAATTCCTTCTCTATCTCCACCAGTTCTTGATTTGGTGAGAAAATATGTTTTGATCTCGTTAATTAAGATCCTTGCTAACGAACGAGATTGAGTCGGCGAATCGGTGGATGAGTCGAAGAGATTTTTGTGGTCTTGCTGGTGTTGTCGTGAAGGTGTAAGGGTTGTGTTTTGGTGGTGGTCAAAGTGTAAGGAGTCGGCAGAGATAAATGGAAGGGGAGGGTGTGCTGCTGAAGGTGGAAGATACAGGGGGTATTATAATAATTATAGGAAGCTAGAAAACTTTGATTCCGAATAGGTGTTTTCTCCGGAATCCAAATACTACCTCTATCTCGGTAATCCAATTCCGGGTAATTTCAAAAATCGATTCTGCATATTAGGTGGACCTCATCAAATTTTTTTTTTTTATTCCTCAAATGTTAGTAAATGCGTGCAATTCATTTTTCCCAACTCCTACCCTATTTGGTAAACACATCATTAATATGTTAAAATATGGGTGACCAAACAAGGCTGAATGGTTGAGATGTTCTTAGTGGAATAATAACATTACGTGACTGCATTTTAGATATAATAAAAAAAAATCATAAGTCACAATATTTGTAACATAATGCAAAATAAAAGTGCGGTTGGTTATACCTACAATGGTAGTGCCCACATCTTTACACTGCTTGGTTGAGAAAATTTAAGATTACCAAATAATTCTGAAATGATAAAATTTAAAATAATAAAACAGTGAGTTACATGTATGCTTTCCAAATTTATTTCTCTCATTCAAACGAAGAGTTATATGTCGACCATTATGTTAGTTGGGTATTGAAAGACAATTTTTGAGAGAAAAATATTACTAGTTAGTAACGCTTGATGTATAGCTAGAGACATATAATTCATCAAACCTGAGACTTCTATGCAGTGGCGGAGCTAGGGGTCACTAAATGTTATTGACCCCAACAACTTCAATAACTCCATGTATATTTGTTTGTGTATTATTTTTGGAGTCCAGATCTTCTGCACCCAAAACTCTCTGTGGCCCCTCTATGCCTTTACTTTTTGAACCAAACATAATTAATGTTAACTTGATAATAATTAAAATAATAAAAAATAAACCAAATACTCAACCAAAAAGCAAAGGCACAGAGGGGCCACAGGGAATTTTGGGTGCAGAAGATCTGGACTCAGAAGAGATAGGGATACAAATATGATAGAAGAAAATAAAAGAAGTAGGAGAAAAATGTTATAATTTAGTTTAGCTTAGCTATTTATAGAGGTCAAATATAAGAGTCCAGATCTTCTGCACCCAAAATTCCCTGTGGCCCCTCTGTGCCTTTGCTTTTTGGTTGAGTATTTGGTTTATTTTTTATTATTTTAATTATTATCAAGTTAACATTAATTATGTTTGGTTCAAAAAGTAAAGGCATAGAGGGGCCACAGAGAGTTTTGGGTGCAGAAGATCTGGACTCATCTCTTCTTCAGTGCGACTTGAGCACCATGTGCTCGATGAAATACCTTAATTGACAAGTCTTGACAATTTTCAACATTACCCCATAGTACCATGTATCCACACTAGACAAGTCTCTACAATTAATAGTAATTATCGATATGTTGGTGTAAGTTGTTGACATATTTTGGCAAAAATTGACAGGTGCCTACTAAATGCTCGACGAAATTACCGAATGAAACTTTTTTTTATTGATATGCCCCCATTATTTAAAAATTCTAGCTACACTACTGCTTCTATTGCAAACTGATTCAGAATGTAGAATAATATTCCTACGTATACACGGTATTTCAATATGTATTAATATTCCATCGTAAAATTTCCAGTGTTTATGGTCTCTGGAAATATTCATTTGTAGCTACTACCGTCTTTATCATCACCAACTTACAACTTTGTGCAGTCCTTCGCCTCCATTAGGTACTTTGGTTTTGGTCGTTTCCTTGTATGTTGTACTCATGATAGCTGTAGGCCTGAAAACCACACGCTTTTACATTCTTCTATTACATAGAAATTTCAGATATCCAGAAATTTGAACGTCTTGGTTCATATAAAACATTTAAGGTGCATTTAAATTGTCAGGAAATTTCGTTGGTTCAACCTTACTCTTTTCAAAGTAAAGTCGAGTGAAGTTTTAATACCCATTCTTCAGATAAATTAACTTAATTCCAGTCCGACCCATGAATTAATAATTGCCAAACGAGTGAGAGAAGAATGGTTGTTGATCAAACACTAATCAATCAAGAGAATCTTGTGCACTTTTTATTGATTTTTGTCTTTAAAAAACAATAATAATGTTATTTAAACGTATAGAAATCATTGATAATATATTCTCTAGTATATGTCAGAATGTTTAGTTTGTGGTTAATTTTGTGCACAACCATTGCTAAACAAACAGAACAATACTTTGGTTACTCAGAGGGTGAGTAGGAACTCCTACTTAAAATTGTTCGTGCCAATTTATAGAACTTCATGTTTATAATCAGAACCATTTATATCAAAATCATCTTTGCAAAAAATCAATTAAAAATAAAGTTGTTTAGTCATCGAACTGTATAAAAACAAATGAACGAAATTGGTAAAAGTATTACAAACCGTCTATGTATTTACTAAAATTGATTGACTAAACGACATTTATTTTAATTCAGTTTTTGCAGAGTTGATCTTTACAGTATTGTGATTGATAATATGAAAGGTTTTGATCATAAGCATAAAGCTATGTGATTCAAATACTAAGAGTTTTGAGTAGAAGTTCCTACTCATCTTTGAGTAGCCAAATAATGTTCAAACAATAATTTTAGTTAAAATATATTGTGGGACTCAATTTTCTATTGGAATCTCACATGATATAAGATATGAATGTTGCTACTTTTTCAATTGCTATATGTTTTGCTACTTTATTGGAGTGGATTGTGTCTTCTTTTGATACAATGATATATGGAGAAACTTGATATGAATCCAATTTTGTGAGTCATTTTTGAGATGAGTCCAATTATATTCCATGTCAGTTTCTTTTTTCATTTTCATACCAATTTACCCCTAAAATTACTTATAAGTAATGAATATTATCCCTTGATTTTAGGATTAGTATTTGTGATCAGTTTTACCTATTTGAGGTTTTATCTACCTGTATCACAAGATTTTGTTATATAACCTACCTCTATTATAGGCAGATTATATTTTTCTATTTTTATTATCTATCTTCGTCACAAATTGCTTCTATATGTTTTCCTGTATTACATAGTAATTTATCTTGCTTATAGGTAGGTAAATTGTGTATTTGTACCCTTCAGTTCGTTTATCTACCTATTGATTAGATATATTTTCTTCGTTTGATATCTTACTTATAGGTATATGTACATTTATGTATTAGTACCTTTTAATTAGGTTGTATATTTTTGCAACTTAACTATGATAAAAATATTTTATTTTATTAAAAGGTAAAGAATTGAAACGTTTTTTTTAAATGTTTAGTAGATTGCAAATGTTTAAACATTCAAAATTTGAAAACAAAGGGTAAAATAGGTTTAAAAAATAGTTAAGTGGACCTAAATCAGAAATTTCAAAAAATTGGACTAAAACCAATAGTACGTCAATTTTTTGGACCTATATCTTAATGCCCCATGATATATTTACACTAAGGAAAAGAAAAATAAATTGATATCGAACTCGTCATTCCTGATATTTGAACCTAAAATCATGCTTACAAGTAAGAAGAATACCACTAGATCGTAATACTAAGTGGCTTTGAGTCGTTTTTATCTTAGAAGGCATAGTAAATAAACTTTGCTACTTGCTATATACCTCTAATGGAGATGATAACATACCATTCTTTTTCATTTTTTTCATTCTATTTGTTTCGATCGTTTTGAATGTACAGGTTAATTAACATCGTTTTGAACATCCCAACCACGTGGAGTACTATTCATACTTTATGTTATTCTAAATTCATTTGGAATTTAAAGCTAGCTAAAGACCAATTAATACTAGGTCTAGGTTATTATTTTCCAACCTTTCGTTGGAAATTAACGTTAGTCAAACACGGCATTTGAATGCATTGGATCAATTGGGAAGTTGCATGTTATGCATTTTGTTAATATTAAATTGTAGAAACATGTTATGCATCAGTCACATGTTATGCCTTTTCTTAAGATTAAATTGTAGAAACATGTTACGCGCATAAGTTACATGTTATGCATTTTGTTAAGATTAAATTGTAGGCTCAAAAAGTGGGACAAAAATATTGGTGATGGAGCGAGATATGCAGAACCTTTTCCCGTTATTAATAGGAGGATAAATAGCAATGGAGTCCTTTGATTTGAATCAC
Organism: Cotoneaster glaucophyllus; assembly: GCA_036320875.1. Classification (NCBI taxonomy): domain Eukaryota; kingdom Viridiplantae; phylum Streptophyta; class Magnoliopsida; order Rosales; family Rosaceae; genus Cotoneaster; species Cotoneaster glaucophyllus. The sequence continues at coordinate 18,917,543 of CM070072.1, forward strand.
TCTGGCCTCCTACTGTCCTCGCTAAGAAAGAGTCTCTGCCCGCTTTTGGTTTGAGATACCTCTTTATATAATCCTTATTTATTATTAATATGTGACACTCTTTTTCTTAGATTGAGTTAAAATCCCTGACATGGTTTGAAGCTCATTATTTAGGCTCGATGTCACATCCCGACCCGGGGTCGACCACTTCCCGGGCCCGCTCCACTACCGTAGCACGATATTGTCCGCTTTGGGCCCCGACTACGCCCTCACGGTTTTGTTTCTGGGTGCATCATGAAATTGTATGCGCATGATTGTTGGGTGCGGTGGGTTTGTGTGTTCGATTCTCTTATTTTTGAATCAATTTCTTTCAATTGCTTGACTGCACTTAGACTATACGCTCTGAATGTGTGTTAACACTCTTGAATTCGATTTTTATTTATTCGTATTTCTTACTACTTGAATGCTTCCGCACTGTGCACATGGTTACGTCACCTCACGTGATGGCCAGCATGCCTCGATTTCGGTCGGGGTGTGTCACTAGACCAATGTACAATTAAGCTTGTAAAAGATTTATAGTTCAAGTAGTTAATGTTAACTACATTGAAATATTTAGAATCGAAGAGAAAATGGAGAAGAAAGAGTAACTGAGAAAGATGAACTAGAGAGAATTTAGAGAGAGAAATATGAGACTTGTATTAACTGAAAAAGAAAGATTACACAATTCTGTTTTTAAAAGAGAAAACCTAACTACTCTAACTAAATACTAACAAACTTACTAACTATATTGCTGACTTGTACAATCATTTTAACTAATCATCTAACTAATGGTGTGGAACTCTTAATACTCCCCCTCAATCTCAACTGGGAAAACTTAGTTTGAGATTGGAAGAACATCTGCAATAACTACTATGAAGCTAAACTCTGCAGAAACCCAACCTCTGTCTCTAGTTGATCTTTGAAACACAAAACATTTAAGTCTATAGTCTATGCCAATCCAACCTACTAATCATCACAGTAGCTTTAGTCTTTAGAAATCTAGAAGAAGATGAGGAGATGCTCATAAGCAAGAAACTTGAACAAATTTCTATTATACCACGATGGGTATACGTATGCAACATATGACACATGTTCTCCGGCAGGTTCCCCTCTTCCAACTATGGGAAATAATGGTTAGTTATATGGACTTCAGCAGTACCAATATTCTCTCTATTTCCAGCCTCTGAATCCAATCAAAAGAACTTCAATCTGTTCTCCAAAAAAGAACTTCAATCTTGACCCAAGAACGCTGAGAGAGAAAACCAGGAGTCTCTCATCGATTTGAGAGTCCATGGTGGAGTCAGAACCAACAACCGTGGCGCTGAAGGGCAAGATCCACAGCCACCAGTCCATGTCTTCGTTGTACGCCGACGACGAAAAGAAGTCCAAGCACGCTGCCACTATCAAAACCAAGGTTGAAAACGTCAAGCAGTCGGCTCATGATTCCGGCAAAACATCGATTCCTGAGGACAATTCTGATTCCGATGAAGAATCAATTCCTAAGTAAAATCTGGATTCCGACGAAGCAGCACAAGATTATGTGAGCATTGATTTGGTGGACAACGATGGGGAAAGATTAAACCAATTCGGGTCTTTATTTTGAGGGAAAAAAAAAAAAAAAAAAACTAGAAACTAATGAAAGCACAATGGGAAAGAACCACCACCTGGATCCATGACGTGAGCTTGGCGGCTTTGATACCATATTAACTACATTGCAAGAGACATGAAACTATCCAAATTACAGAGAAGAAGAAGAAGAAGGTTTAGAAGGAAATCGAAGCTTGTATTGATAGTTGAACTGATTGCAGAAAATGAGAGAGAAATTACAATTTTTACTTGCATTCAAAGTAACAAACTCTTCCTACACCAATCTCTACCATTCAATCATAAACCAATCTCCACCATACATATGTTAATAGTTAATAGTATATCCTGTCTCGAGAAGGCGGGGTCCCGGAGCGAACTACTTATTGATGTGTTGCCCTAACCTAAGGAAGGGCACTTGGTGAGGTGCATTGTTTTCGAGGGAAGGGAAAGCGTGGTTGACAAGCCACTTCGAGGAGGCGACTGGAGTGCTTTCATCAAATGATGCATGAGGGATGGGCCATTCCTATCCCAAGGGGTGGCTCGATTCGGCCTAGCCTGATCGGGAAGAGATTCACATAAAGGCTATTGCTATTTGAGAATAGATTTCTTTCTATGTTAGCTAGCGGGGGCAGGCTTTCCTATGGTAGTCACACTGCAGCCTCTAACTGTCCGTCATGTCTCATCTTCATTTGGCTATACTTGTATGTAGCCACCCTCCACAAGATAGCCTTTAGAAAAAAGGCTAAAAAGGCTATCATCAGTCAGCTCGGCCCCTTTCCTATTAAGCTTTGCCGCGTTAAGAGAATAGGTCCCGTTCAAGCGCCCCGCACATTGAATTCCAAGAACGAGGATTAGTTCTCTTAATATATAAAATAAAGGAACGTACAATTAGGTTTTGTCCTTTTTTTGTTCTTTCTAAACGGGCGGCCTACCGTCATCGTTTTGAATATATCCCAGCAAAAGATGGAGTACTATTACTACTTATCTTGCAATTTTTCACAGAAATACCAATACCAAGTCCTCGATCTGGTCCTGCATGCATGTAGTAGTGTACAAAAGTAAATATATGTGCTTTGTCTTGTAGAGGGATACTTGATTAGGATGGTCCTGCATGGCTGCCTCCTCTCATTTCTCGAAATAAAATAAAATAGACGTGATAAGCTATATAGAGTTCTTCATGATGGTGGATGAATATGCATGTCGATATATAGCTACGTATGGATATTATCATTTGAGAAGTGATTTCTAGTTTTTCAATTAAATCAAAGAAAAGCTACGAATAAATGTACAGAATGTGTTGAATAGAAAATGTGTGAAAACCGTTCCATCCAACAACACTTTATAATCTTGAGAATGATAATTAAAATTGATAATCATTCAAAGTTTAAAGGCACGTTTGGAAAGTGTTTTTAAATGACTGAAAACGTTTTTTTGAGAAATTACTTTTGGAACCAATCATTTGTAAACATACAAATTAATTTTGAAAAAAAAAGCACATAACTCATGACGGTACTTCGAGAAAGGTTTTAAGAAGCACTGCAGGTGATGAAGCACTTTCATGTGATTTTTATAAGATTGCAATTTGTTTCCTAACAAAAATGATGCTATACAATGGTAAGCACTAAGCAAAAAAAATTCTTGGAGAAACAACTTACAAAAAAAAAAATCCTTAGAAATTATGCAATAAAAGAAATCATGCACGCCACTCTTATTTATTAAATTTTTATGGGTAAATTAAATTTTACCCTCTTAGGTTTGGGATCAATTTCAATTCCTTACAATATCTTTAAAACATTTCAATTTCATACATTTACTTATCATTTTATTTCAATTTCATACAACCTTAGAAAATCTATTAAGTTAACCGTTAAGTGATGACGTGGCAAATATGAGGTCCTCATTTGTGATGACGTGGCTGCCACATTTGTGCCACGTGGCTAAACACTTAATAAAAATTTTAAAATATTAAAATAATTAACCAAAGAAAAGTTTTAAAAAAAAAAAACCCCAAAAATCGTCTTCCTTGACCCACCCCCTTCTCCCATCCATCATCACCCACCCAAAAAATCCCACCCCATCCCCATCACCTCTCCGCCATGGCAAGCTTGAGAAGATAGGCGTCGTCGGCGAAGACTAGGCTGATCACTCCCTTAGAATTCAAGATCTCGTTTTTGAGCTTCGAGATCTCGAAGTTTGCTTTTGGGTTTTGGCGGCGGTGGCAGATTGGGATTTGGGGACTGATGATTTCTTCGAAGGATGAAGAAGAAGAGTGTGCTTGAGATTGGAGCTTACCTGGTTACCCATCTTCAAAATCCAAGACTTTGCAACCATTACTGCGAAGATCCAGAGCTCAAAGCAACTGGGTCGGGCCAAAACTCCAGAAGAAACCCGCTTTCATGTGTGAAATATGGGTACCCTTTTGAGCTTGCGGGCTATGGCGGTGATTGCAAGGTTAGATTTTGGTGGCGAAAGCTGGAAGAGATGAAGGGGTGATGATGGATGGGAGAAGGGGGTGGGTCGGGGAAGACGATTTCTGGGTTTTTTTTTTTTTTTTTTTTAACTTTTCTTTAGTTAATTATTTTAATTTTTAAAATTTTTTATTAAGTGTTCAGCCACGTGGCACAAATGTGGCATCCATGTCATCACAAATGGGGACCTCATATTTGCCACGTCATCACTTAATGGTTAACTTAACAGATTTTCTAACAGGTTGTATGAAATTGAAATAAAATGATAAGTCAATGTATGAAATTGAAATGTTTTAAAGATGTTGTAATGAATTGAAATTGATCCCAAACCTGAGGGGGTAAAATGTAAAGTTGCGCTATGCACCCTTTTAGCCGTAGTTCCCTCCTAGAAAGACATATTTTGTCCATGTAAAAGCTCTGCTACCTTTCCCTAAATATTGTAGTATCGATTTCTCTTGTATAAACACTTTACCATTTATCTCCTTTAGTATTCAATCCTTTTGTAACTGCAAGAAGAGGAGACCGCAAGACGTTTAACCTTACCCGACAAGGTGAAATCTTGCCTGACTTTTTTTTTTGTCTTTCAATCAATAGATCTGGTGTTATAATGCATTCTCTAGTATATACTCAAGTCATTTCCAGTCTTGTGATGACCCAAAGTTCCATCAATTCTCATATCTAGTTCATTTAGTGGTTTTTCTGTCAAAAAGAGGATCAAACCGGAATTAAACTGATGACTTAACTAGATCTGGACCTCTAACCTTTTAAAGCATACAAGATAAACAAAAGTCCTTGACCTCAAGGCATAGAAAAGAACTAAATGTAAACTTAACCCATCTACGACAATCCTTTGATAACAAGAAGTCAGAATAACTTGAAGCACAATTAATCGGTTTAAATACACTTGTTTTACATCTACCATACAGAGATGGCAGTGGCACGCCTTCGCACTTAGTTAGTTTTGATTAGGAGCCTCAAGGCCTACACCTAAGGCCCCACAAAGGCACTTTTAAGAGCTAACTTTGTCCTCTTCTTGCAGCATCCCGACAAGCAGGAGCCCGACAACGAACCAAAGTGCCAACTCCTCGGGGAGCTGTGTGCTCGAGCCAGGGACCCTTCCCAGCGGAATTCCTGCCCAAACACAAAGGTCAAAGTCCGGACACACCACACACTTTATCCGAATTTTCCTAGAAATATCCTTGTTGCAGTAATTGCAATGGTAGAAAGCCCATTTCGGTGTGTTGATTTCTTGGGCCACAGCTTTCTAGGCTGTGTCGCTGTTCTCCGCCACCTTCACCCCCGAAGCCGTTCTCTTTCTTTTGCCCCTACTGCAGATTATCCAACATATAAACAACTTTCTGTGAGACATAATTGGGAAATTTGGATTGTAATTATCTGATAAAGCTTGAAAATTTGCAACGAATTAGTGAAAATTGCACTGACATCTGATTGTGATTGTCGACGTCGATGTATCATTTTTTTTTGTTGTTAAAGGATTACTCCATAGAAACCAAAAAGGCACAAGGCCAAACAACAAGCAGAGAGCATCCCCGCAAGATCAGATATACATAGACAAGGATAAATAGGACACCAAAGACGCCATCACTCCGAGCACCAGCGTCGTCCTACCCAACTGAGCAAAGAACACCCCACCCTTACAAAGGAGGACATGGAAGACCGTTTTTGTTGAAAATGCACATCTCCGGAGAAATATACCTTGCGACAAAATCTGCCGCCATATTTGCTGATCGTGGATTCCATGACCATAGCATGATTGAAAACTCCTCCCATACGTCGATGAATCTTTGCCGTATGAGAATTAGTTGAGATTGTGGTAGTTCACACTAACGTGAAAAGAACTGGGGTGAAAAAAAATGTTGTGAAAGAAGTGGTGTGGAAGAAGAAAAGGGAGAAGAAGCAGGATTGAACGGGGAAGAAATGAGAAGACTCTTAATATGCCACAATCACCATTTAATTCCAGCATTTTTTCTAATTATTGGTTCATTAAATGGTTTTTAATTTAATTTAAATTCTGATTAATTTAAATGATGTGGCTGTCCATATCAAATGCCACATAAGGTGGTATGTGAATATGGTATAAAAACATGGTAAGAATAACATTATTGGAATGTGGTATAAAAACATGATAAGAATAGTATTATTATTCTTTTAAATGGGGTTCATAGTAAACTAGGAATGCTCTCCTAAATGAGCACAATTTTATTGCATTTGCCTTTCTGGTGGTGGTTCAACCTTAACCCCATTTTTTTTCTTCACTTTTAATTTTAATTGCAGATTGCTTTATGATGGAAGAATAATCTTCCCAGGGATCTCACCTCAAACAAGTCTCATAGTTAGCCAAGAATTTGGATCAATAATAGAAGCATATGATTTTTACAATCAATATGCTCGAGAAGTTGGATTTAGTAAGAAGAAAAAAAGGAACGAATGAAATCACCTGGAAACAATTTGTTAGCTCAAAGGAAGTGAACCGGATGAGACTTATCGGAAAACAAAGAAGAATACATCAACCAAGGAAGAAAGGAATATTGGATCAACACGTGTGGGTTGTAAGGCAAAGTTAAGCATTTCTCATGACAAGTCTGAGAAGAAGTGGTCTATTTGTAACTTTGAAGAGTGCCATAATCATGCACTTTCAACATCTACAAAGGTACATTTACTACCTTCACACCGAAAAGTTTTGAAAGCAAAGAAGCTTTACATGGAAACACTAAGTAGTGTAAATGTATCTACAAGTCAACAATTCAGAATAATGGACAAAGATTTGAGAAACATTGAAAAAGATTTGCAGAAAGAAATCAAGGGAAGCTTTACATGGAAACATCAACATGATTCCTCTTTTTCTCGACAGCAGGGAGGGGAAAATTGTGAGAAACTAAAATAAATACAACCAAAAGAAATACCTTTTTGTAATTTCAAAGAGAATTTGAATTTTTCGAGGACCCTATAAAATAGGAAGTCTGCTCTCCTTCAACCTGCAGCAGTCGTTGGTTCTTGAGCATGAAACCTATTTTTTAATTTGGTGGGTTTTGGTTTTGTTTAGGTGTAAAAGAATTATATAAATTCATTAGTTTTTGTACCGTTAGATCATTCCTGTATGCAGGAGAGGGAGTTCATAACAGTTGGGCTCGGTTGGTTCTGGCTCCATTGTCAGTTGCGATAACTCTCTCTCTCAAGTCCAACAATTTGTGCTTGATATTCAAACACTTGAAAAAATGAATGCAACCGTTGGTCGGCAGCTCTTTTATTGTAAGATATTTGACCCATGTTCTTAAACTAGACTACTAAAATCACAGCATAGTTAGTACTATGATTTAGTGGTATTCCTCTTCACTTGTAAGTGAGAGGTCTTAGTTCGATTCTCTCCAAAAGCGTATTTGAACCACATTATTGCTAGTCGTTGTGAGGTTTAGCCCACTCTCCCATCCTTTTAACGTAGATAATATCGTTTGTTCAAAAAAAAAAATAACATAGTTTAATAGTCACACTGAAAAAAATTCTCATATCGGAGATTAAATAGTAGTGCCCTATATTTGTCTCTCTAGTTTGGGCTTAATTGTGATTTGGCACCCTTTTGTTTAATTTTATCTGATAGGCCGTTATTTTGCTTAATCTACTCTCTCACTCTTTTAATATAGATAATATCGTTTGTTAACAACAACAACCAAAAAAAAAAAAAAAAAAAAAAAACCACAACATAATTTAATAGTGACAATGAAAAACTTCTCATGTCGGAGAAGAAATAGCAGTTCCCTATATATGTCTCTCTAGTATGGGCTTAAATGCGATACGGCACTCCTTGGTTGGGCTGCGTGTCATCATAGGTTCAGCCCACTTTAGTCATAACCAGCCCAAATTATTTAACTGGACCAGTCCAATAACGGCCTATCAGATAAAACTAAACCAATTTTAATATAAAAAAGGATTTTTTTCGAATATTTATCTATAAAAGAGAGCAGAGCTGTCTTGCTGGAAAAGAAAAGCAGAGAGCTCCCCAAACCAAACACGGTGAAAGCTAAAAGCGAATGTCAGGCATGGAGAGGCTTCAGAGGATGTTCGCCGGCGCCGGAGGAGCTTTGGGCCACCCGCCTCCTGATTCCCCCACCTTGGATTCCTCCGAGCAGGTCTACATCTCCTCCCTCGCCCTCCTCAAGATGCTTAAGCACGGTAAAGCTCTTTCCTTCCTCTTTCCATTTTCCAGTACTTTACGTCTTCTCGAATCAGCTTGAATTTCGATCTTCGAAATTGGGGTTTAGGGTTTTGATATTTTCTGAACATTGGATTTGATTTTTGGATTTCGAAACCCCAAATAGGCTATTATGTTAGTAAATCATGTCTAAATTATTCATTCGGGATCGTAATTAGGGTTTCTGGAGTTCTTGTTTGTAGTTAACTTTTTTTCTTACTCATGCTTTGGGATTTGATAATTAATAGGAAGGGCGGGAGTTCCGATGGAAGTGATGGGATTGATGCTCGGTGAGTTTGTGGATGAGTACACTGTTCGAGTTGTCGATGTCTTTGCGATGCCCCAGAGTGGTACCGGTGTTAGTGTCGAAGCTGTTGACCATGTTTTCCAGACTAACATGCTTGATATGCTGAAGCAGACTGGAAGGTATCTACTCTTCCACTTTGATTAATGAAATATAGGGTGTTTGTTGCAAATGATTTCTATGGGTTGTGTTTTCCGAGTTTTGGGTGATAAACATGTCATTGCTTCTTCTGTCTTGTGCCTAGATTACATTCAATTGATTGTTTTCCGAAAATCATTAAATTTATAAGAACGGTATGATTCAGTTGGAGACTTTTATTGTATAAGGAGCTCGTCCATGGATTTCTGATGAGGCTCTAGCTTTTAAATTTTTCGTTTCCCTTTTGTTAGAATCTTGATCAGCGTGGATTTTCGTGAGTATGAGTGGAAAGTGAAGCTTGATGATAAGTTATAATAGCTTATAAACACCTGCATTGTTAAATTGTATAATATTTATACAATTGTGTCATGGTTTACTCTCTGTGTTCTGCACTTTTGTTGTTATGAGCAACTGTTAATTCACGCTGATTCCCTATTGTAATTTGTGTTCTACTGACTGGCAATGCAGACCAGAGATGGTGGTAGGGTGGTATCACTCGCATCCTGGATTTGGCTGTTGGCTATCTGGTGTGGACATTAATACACAGCAGGTTGGTTTTATTCATACTTTATATTTCACTGAGCTCAAGTTCATTTTCTTGTTGATATACCACAACTTCTAACCATGCATAGTACTTATGTCAATTATTAGTTTTGCATAGTGTGAAGTGTCATATTTATTTGTGGACATCAGTGCATGTTGATGTCTTCAGGTCTCTTTTTCCTTGTGGCATCGTTTCTGTAATGTCTGCTTATTTTGTTGTTAGTCTTCCTCTTTGGCCCTCAAATATTAAGATTACTTCTAATCATGCATAGTACTTTTGTCAATTATTAGTTTTGTGTAGTGTAAAATGTCATATTTATTTGTGGACATCAGTGCATGTTGATGTCTTCAGGTCTCTTTTTCCTTGTAGCATAGTTTCTGTAATGTCTGCTTATTTTGTTGTTAGTATTCCTCCTTGGCCCCCAATTCTGAATCTTTATGTTTGAAGGGAGGAGAGTTGCCACTGACTATTCCTAATAGTTGATCAAGATCATGTGTTTGTGTACAACATTCTTTAATCCTTTTTTCATCAACGAGATTGAGTAATGTTATGCCTTTACTGGCAATGCCCTTGATTAGAATTTGATTGTTGGTTGGTGTGGGCGGAAAGAGGGGCCTAGGGTTGTGGCAAGTAATTGTCGTGCTGCTACTTAGCAAAATGCATTGTTTTCTTGTGCTTTTATTCATGCAGAGCTTTGAAGCTTTGAATCAACGTGCTGTGGCTGTGGTGGTTGATCCCATCCAGAGTGTGAAAGGAAAAGTTGTCATCGACGCCTTCCGCCTTATTAACCCACAAACAATGATGCTTGGCCAGGAACCACGGCAGACAACATCTAATCTTGGACATCTTAACAAACCATCCATTCAAGTAAGTCCTGAACAAGTAATTTTAAACTCCATTCATTGTGATCACGACTTTTTGAATTCTGATGCAATTTCCTCTTCAGGCATTGATACACGGGTTGAACCGCCATTATTACTCTATAGCTATTAATTACAGGAAGAATGAGCTTGAGGAGAAAATGCTGCTTAACCTCCACAAGAAGAAATGGACAGATGGGCTAACACTTAGACGCTTTGATAATCATTCGAAGACAAATGAGCAAACTGTTGAGGTAAGAATGGATTTTGTGAACCTTAAATGTGGTGGTTTGAGAACTTGAAATTTTTATGTTGATTTTGGCGTCTATTACTGAAGTTAATGATAGTGATATTTAGTACTTACGCATATGGAACCAAGTTAGTATGTTAGTGCACTTTGCTTTCTTGATCATTATGAGGTCATCCGTTGATAATGGTTTCGTGAGAGTGATATTTAGTACTTACCCATATGGAACCAAGTTAGTATGTTTGTGCACTTTGCTTTCTTGATCATTATGAGGTTATCCGTTGATAATGGTTTCCACTGAAGGTGAGTGGTAGGCAGTGGATGATAAGGAAAGCAATTTAGGGCTGCCATACACCTGATAATCTGTCTTTACAACTTTCATGTGGTAGAAAAGAATGTTCATAGGAATAGTTTATGCAAGTTTTAAACCATGAAAGCTGGTTTTGTCTGCTGGGCAGGCCAAGATTCTTCCTTAACTGTCAAAAAATCTATGATTGTAGTTTAAGAAATAACCAATAAAGGTCGGTCTCAGTGTTGTGCGCCTGGTTAGAGGTCTGTGTCCTAACAAAAAATAAAAAACTGTAAGAATCTGTATTTTCGAACAGGTTCGAGGTTATGCCCCTTTGGATTACATGTTCTATTCTCTCTTGCTAGAGGGACTGTTGGAATGTTTTGTTCAGGAAGTTCAAAGTGTGAGCTGCTTTTGATTGATTAAAGGTTGGCTAAAATTTTATTGCACGAAGTCATGGTTGTCTTTTTTATTTGGCTTTTACAGGAGATGAAGAACTTGGCTGTCAAATACAACAAAGCAGTGCAAGAGGAGGATGAATTACCACCCGAGAAGCTTGCAATCGCCAACGTAGGAAGGCAGGATGCCAAGAAGCACCTCGAAGAACACGTCTCCAACCTTATGTCCTCCAACATCGTTCAGACCCTGGGAACAATGCTCGACACTGTCGTGTTCTAGGGAGTTGCGAGTGCAAAACCTTCGTCACTCTGTCAGAAGAGCATTTAGTAGTTTTCATTGTTTTGAACAATGGGCGTATGTAAGACTAGTTTCATGAAACTTGCTTCATCCAGATGTGGTCTGTTCTACTTGGAGAATTTTATACTTTCAGTTAAAACCGTTTTCCATGTTTGTGAAACACATCACCTCTTACTACATCAAACAGCTTCACTGTCATAATGGCGTCCCGTTTCAATGAAACAATAGCACGGGTCAACTTCAAACTCATGGTATTATGTTATGGATCGGAATATCACGGTGATAGTGAACTTATTTTATATAAGCCGCTCCCCTTGCACACAGCCGTCCCAAATAAACGTATTTTAAACTTTCCGTATTCCACACCACATCATTTTTTACATCGATAAGCCAATTAGGCAAAACTATGCTATGCTCCAATGGTATAGTTAATTGGGTAGGCAAATTGGACTCTATATATATCCTTCTATACTAATCATTTTATGTGGAGGAAGATGACAACAATAAAAGATAAAAGATAAAAGTAAAGGTTAAATGTGAAAGAAAATTGCATCCCCCCATGTGAGGTTGCACGTATCTCTATTTGCGAATAACTTATCTTAATCGAATGAAATCAACGAACGGAATCGTTCAATTTCTTAATCTTCACGTGAGATCATTCCTATAAATAATCATTTCAATCGGATTATCGGAGATCATTTTGTCATTCAAATATATAGCACAAATCGATGGTATAAGTACCAAGTAACATATTCATGGTAAACCGTCCATTTATTTGATACATTTGGATGATAATAATCTTCAATTCAAATGAATTTTTGTAGGAGTAATCTTCATATCAACAAATTGAACAGTTTTGATCATTGATTTATTTAGTCAAGATACGTTATTCACAAATTGGCATTTGTGCATCCACCAAGTATTATCCAAAGAAAATCATAAAGTATCATTTTGCCTACTTGATTTGCCTAGTCTATTGGAGTGACAAACTTGTTCATGTGGCAATTGAGTATGCGACATGCCACAACCTTTACAGTACAGTTTTACCTATTTTGTTTGCCTACACCATTGGCGATGCCTATAGCTTAAGTTTGATTTGCACTTCATTCATGGATTATTCTGTAATGCAGAAAAATTTGTATCTCAACAATATTACGAGCATTCACCTCTGTACTTAAGATTTCTTGTCCAATCTCCCCTTCTGATGAGATCCCGTGTTTATTCTCCCCTCCCAGTTTTTATGTTGCCCCACACCCCATTCATAGATCAAACTAGTATAATCCTATTGAAAATAGCTTGGAGGCATATTGTATGCCCTCCTGTTTGGATGTCCTCCCCATGCTCTCATATTTATGCGGTCACGGTTAAGCCATGCCAACATTTTATATTGATTTTTTTTATAGAGATAATAAGATAAAAAGCAATAGGAATATAAAATGTTGACGTGACTTAATCGTGACCGCACAAAATAGGAGGACATAAGGAGGGCATCCAAACAGGAGGGCAGACAATCTGCCTCCAAATAACTTTTCTTTATTTCACATCATTTATCAACAAGGTCCATCACGTTACAAATAAAATAAAAACAACAACAACATTAAGTTTCAAACATTGACAAAGGAATCCCACCATTGAAAATGGCCCCTCACTTTGTCATTTTCCCACATAACAACATTTTCCACGAACTAAAACAAATGCTTCCAATCCATTCAACCTCGACTAATCTTGATTAATGAACTTACCCAAATTCCTAATCAAGATCTTAGCCTTGTCACAATTGGGATTAAAGATATGAAAAACATGATCCTCCCCTTGTGTTTCAATCAACTCCTTCCTCCCTCCCCATTTGCTCTTCACCAACTCATCATAGTAAAGCATCCCTCTATCCCTCAATATATCTTTTCCTGCCACCAAAACAAGTATTTTGTCACAAGCCAACCCCTCCAACCCCGGCGATCCGCCCACAAACGGGTTGATAAGCGGGTCGTCGCAGCCTTTCTCCGACGGGCAAACGAAATTCCACCACGTGTCCACCATGGACTTCCTCACCAAATCCCCCACCTCCCCACCAATTGGCTCCTTCCCCCAAAAGTATGGATTGATCATACCAATCCCGGCTATCTTCAATTTCGGATCCGGATCGGAGGGCTTGATCCGTAAGGCCAAGTGGTGTGCAATGTTGGCCCCTGCGCTGTCTCCGACCAAAAACACGCGCTCGAAATCGACGTGGTCCTTGACCCATGAATCACGACCTTTGCCGCCGTTGAAAACCCAGTTGAGGGCGGCCCAGCAGTCTTCGTAAGCGGTGGGGAGCGGGTGCTCAGGTGCTAATCTGTAGTTTACTGAAACCCCTATGGCGTTGGCTTCCGCAACAAGGTTGTTGAGGCTGGTGTGGTAAAGCGGCTCGCCAGCGGAAGCTATGCAGAAGGCTCCACCGTGGAAGTATATGATGAGGGGAAGTTTATGGCCGGGTTTGGCGGTGTTGGGTCGGTAAAGTCGGGCAGACACGCCGGTCTTGGGGAAGATGACGATGTCTTTGGATAAAACTCCGGTTTGTGGGTCGAGGCCGGGAGGAGCGACTTGGGTACCCGCGAGTCTGTCGATTGTGCCATCTTTGAGGACTCGGAGGTATGGGAGGACATCAAGTAACACTTCCGGTGAGGTGGTTGCAGCCATTTGTATGGAAGAGAAACAAGGAGGAGAGAGAGAGAGAGAGAGAGAGAGATGGAGGCTTTGGACGTTGGAGAATGACTTGATTTATAGTGACGAGAGTTGACAATGACATGCATTTAGGAGGGAGATGAGAAGAGTGTGAGTGAGGGAATGGAATTGTATATGGTTTGTACCATACACATGCCTACACAACTACAGTATTTTAAAGGTAGAAGATTTTTTGCGCCCAACAGAAAAATAAGGAATAATAATTTGGCTAGTTGATTACGGCAATATCATATTATCGTGTGTATTCTAGTTGGATAGTCTAGTGATTTTGGACAAACAATTCTTCTTGGTCGTATAAACAATTTTGGAGATTATTGTATAAAACACTTGTTATGTGCTAATTCATAAAACACTTCAACGTGTTGTTTAGAAAGCAAGCACTTCAAATTTTAAATAGGAATGTAAGCTTGTTTCAAATTAAAGCATTTCTAGCATAACAACTTGTTTATTAGTGATTTTTAGGGAAACAACTCTTATTATAAAGTATAAATCATTGATGTATAACCAGTTTATTAAACTTCTTTTTATTAAAAAAATTAATTGGGACTTGACACCTTTAAGCCACACGAGGTACTAATTAACTATAATTAAGTCACACGATGTTCTACTCTAATGACTCGTTTACTAATTCATAATCAGAATGAAGACAATTGTATTTATGAGGAGTTGAATTGAAGAATAATTGGACCGAGGAGTAATCAGAATTAGATTTATATTAAAGTTGTTTACTAAATTATCTGAAATAGGAATAGAAATGATGTTAAGGGTAGGAGGATTGAGTTAAGTCATACGATGTGATAAGTATAACTAAGTCACACCTTTAACCCTCATTTAAGGAAAGATTTTATATTAAAAATGTTGTCTCTACTCACTAAACAAACTTCTATAATGTATGTAGACGTTCTTGTGGTTACTAACTTATCAGCAACTTGTAATAACCAGACAAAACACTTCTGTTTGTCGCAAAAGAATTATAACTTAAAAACAACGCATCTTCTTGCTCACCTCCCTCTCCGGTATGATTCTTCGTCTCACGACGCTCAGCCATCGTAACTTGACACTCGCAACCGCTTTTTGGATCCGACCACGATGGCGTGATTTGGTACAAATCTGTAGATGGGAATTGAAGCCCCACCTTAATTGCCTTTAAGTATTCAAATTGATTGGCGAGCAATTCATTGATTCATGAGGAGAAGGTGGAATTAACGAGGAAGAGGAGGGAGAAGAAGTCGTGTTGAAGAAGGATGGTAGTGCAAACAAGGATTGCACTACTACGTAATTACCCATTATTGGCATTCTTAAAAACGACAAGAAAAACAAATTCTTGTCATATGTTAAGTAAAATTCGACAGGAAATGGTAGTAATGTCGGATAAGAGAAGCGACAGGAATGCTAGCGTTATGAAATGACTTTTTCTATCTGATAGCACCTAAGTTAAAAAATTAATCAAATTCCGAATCCACTATTACAGTAATTTTTTTTCTTTATTCATGGGCAATGAGTTTCTAATGCATTGGGCGCCCTAAACAAGTCCCTGAGAGGGCTTAGTTGATCCACGATTTATGTTTCGTTTTTCGTTTCTTTTTCGTTTGTTTCGAGAAATATATAGATCAATTCCGATTTTTTCTCTTCTATTGATTCTTTTCCGATCGGGATGTATGTCTATGTTTCTATATAGATCTTGTGCATGGATTAACGAAAAATCCCAACATTAACAAACCGGGTGACCAACAAACATAATTTTTTTTAAAGGAAAAATCAAATCGAATGAAGAAAAAAAAAGGAGGATACTCTGATGGAGAATAGGAAGAAAAGGAGTCAGAGAAAGAGCAGTTCGTTGGATTAGCAAAACCCAAAGCTTTGCACTTTGGACAACTTCTAGATCCTTAGATCATCTTCAAACGAGATGTTGAATCTTAAGTGGGACGCAATCAAATTTGCAATCAAATTTGAAGATAGAAAGAAAGAGCAAATCATATTGTCACATTAACTGTCAAATTATATTTGACATTTATTTTTTTAACATCTTCATTGGACATCCTTATGTAATTTTATCAAAGGGTTAACTTATGGATAAAACTTTTGATAAGAAGTGGGTGAGCATATCAGTACTTAAAACAAAATATTAATAAATTAGACTTACAAACAAAGTTCCAGCCAATGCCATTAACTACAAAATCACCAAAAAATAATAATAAATAAATAAAATCCCCAAGCACTTGCCAGAAAGAAATAAAAATAAATAAAACCAGTTGGAGTTTTTCTTAGCATCTTATGAACAATTATACTATGAGAAGCGGCCAGGTTAACCAAAAATATAAGAAGCAACCTCCACCACCAAGGCACCTACATTCTTGATTGGGTATCAATTACTTTTCTATAGGTGGTCAAATTTCGAAATAAAAATAAACAAAAGAAAAAAAATAAATAATAAAAAAAGTCATGAAAATGTGACAAAGCAAGGTCCAATAATTTGATTTGAAAGATGAAGAAAAAATATGCTGGATATATAAAAATGTCCAACAATTTTGACTTTTAACACTTTGAAATTTCAAGATAATTCCAACCACATTGCTTTTTTTATTTATTTAACAAGTATATGCCTACAGACGAAGTGCGTGAATTTTTTTTTTTTTGTTTTTAAAATTGAAGGAGAGGAGAAGAGATTGAGAGAGGACGTGAGAGTGAGGAAAGAGGGAGAGAGGTTTGATTTTTTTTTTTTTTTTTTGAATTAGAGATGATAAAATTACATGTATGTGAGGTTTAAACAAAAAATAGCAAAATTTTGGTTTGTGAATTACTTTTGTGGATACAAATTTCTTCCTCCTTGTTCTTGGATAAAATTGCACCTACAAAACAAATAACACCTTAGGTCAAGGTTAAGAGCCTCACGCGCCCACAATGAATGGGGGCTTTGGCCGAAGAACCTCTGATGCCAAAGTTAGAATTTTGAGGAAAAGTGTTTGGATAATTTGGAGAATTTAGCAAGAGTGTAAAACTTAGGTTTTGAAGAGAATGATGGTGTTTATATATGGTGTGGCCGGCCCTTTTGGGAGGAGATGGACCGACCACTTGGATGGGTTTTTGGGTGAGATTCATGATTTGTAACTAATTAGTAAGTTAATTGAATAATAAATCAATTAATTAGTTAATTAATATAATTAAAAATGAATGATTTAGGGGTTACCTTGGAGAAGATCTTATGAGGATAGATGAAATAGGTTATAAATAAATACCTATTTTGGGCATTTTTGACTTGATTGAGGGATGATTGTCCACTGCTTGCACGTAGGAACTCTGGTGTTCCTTGAAGGTAATTTTGTCCTTTTAACCTAAAATTCATGTGTCACCAACATATTCTTCTTGATTATTTTTGGCTCCACAAATGCTCTCACACCTATTGAGCTGCTTGCAGAAAATGACAACAGGTGTAAAGATTTTCTTTCTCTAGGAAACTTAGAATTGTTTCCTATTTTGATGTAGATTCCCTCTTTAATAGGAAATTAGATCCTTCTAGGAAAGGGAAATAAATTTCTCTCAAAGCCTATTTATGTCCACCTTAAGTGGATTATTAAATCAACTTTGAAGAGTGATTTATTCTACCCTACAAGAGAGAGAGCTTAGAGGATATATGCTCCCCCTCCTCTAGCAATCTTCTACATCTTGCCCGTGCAAAAGATCGTTTTTCGTTGCTTGCTCCATCTTCACGCAGCTTCAAGATAAGAAAAAAATTAATTTTCTTGTCTTCTTAATTTTTGGAAGCCTCAGGGCTTGAAATTTGGCTCGACGGGGATCGAGGATGTGCAAAAATAGGTGAAAGGAGACCACGGCACTGTTGCCATGGGTGGTGTGATGTGGCATGGTGGCGGCTCTGCTTGGCTTGGGCCAAGGGTTTGTGCAACTGGCGCGAGGGTGAGAGAGACTGGGCCAGGCCGTAGGGCCTGACATGGCTGCTGAGCTCCTGTGGCTAGGGTTTTTTTTTTTTTTAGGCTGGGTTCATGCTAGGGAGAAGAATGAGATGGGACGAGTGCCTTATTGGGCTGTGGGGCCGAGAGCTGCTTTTTTTTTTTTTGTTTTTTTTTTTGGTGCAACCGTCTAACAAATCTTCCGTGCATCTTTGTAGAATTTCTTCAGGCATGTCTTCTTCGAGCCACAAGAATGATGATGGTGTGCCGCCCTTGTATCGTCAAGGCGAATCTTTGAGCAAGGTTGGTTACTTCAAGGCTGCTCACTTTAAGATTAGCTCAAATGACTTGTTTAGAGACTTCCTCGAGGCATATTGGCAAGCTATTCCGTCGAGATATTGCCTGTCAATACTTGCACAGTGCATCATCAAGATATTGCCTGTCAGACGATCTCTCTGACTCATCCTCACGGGATGCAAAATCATATCTTTTTATACTTGACCGAAGTGATGACATCTAGCTTGATCAACCAAGGTCTCCCAAGAATCCTATTGTAAGGAGATGGGTCGCTTACGATCGTTAACGTCTGCTTTGAGACAACTGGTGGTGTTTTCACGTCAAGTGTAATGTGATCGATGGCAGTCGAGGTTTGCCTCGTTGAATCCAGTGAGTACCTCTGCTCGATATAATTGTACTTTCCAGGCCTATCTTTTGAATAACTAAGAGTTGAAGTAGATTGACTGCACTTCCATTATCGACCATCATTTTGTAGACTATAGCATGGGCTAGTTGGACGGATACTACTAGTGCGTCGTCGTGTGGAAAATCGACGTTTTCTATATCTTACTCGGTGAAGTTAATGATGGGTCCAGGTTAGATGTCGACTGCTTGGACCTATGAGACTAGTAGAGCCTGCTAAATCTTCCTTTTTTGGAGTTATTGGTGGCCCCCAAGTGCTCAGACTCGGCGAAGATGCCATTGATTCAAATCATCTTGGTTAGCGGCTCTTCGTCGTTGTCTGCGTTCTTTCTAGGCTGCGCAACTGGTTTGTCCAAGTGTATGTCGACCTTGCCTTCTTTCACAAGCTTCTAAAGGTAGTTCTTCCAAGTGTAGCAGTCGTCGGTTGTGTAACCAGGACCTTGGTGGAGTGCGCAATATTTGGTGTGATCCAATTTGGAAGTATCTCTCTTTAATTGTTTCAGCAGCTTGAACCATGGCTCGTTCTTGATGTCACGAAGGATTTGATGGATCGGGATTGAGAACATAGAGTAGTTCTTCGTCGTCAGGCCTTTTTTGTCGGTGGGTCGGTCCCTACGCTTAGCCTCATGCCTGCTTTTGTTGGACTATTTCTCATCCTCATTCTTTTGAGCCACTGCCGACTCTTTTCGAGGTTGCTTGGGCACCTTGTCTACTCGTCGAACCTCATCCCAAAGTGAATACTTCTCTGTCAAAGCGAAAGAGTCTGCCAGAGTTAGATCTTCTTTCATGATCAGTTCTCCGAACAGTGAATGGTCTGCTAGGAGTCCTTTTTGGAAGGCTGCACTTGCTATCGAGTCGTCACATTCGACGATCTTCGTCTTCTTTGCTTTGAACCTCTTCACATAGTCACGGAGTGACTTATTTGAGTTCTTTTTCACGTTAAACAAGGGGTCGGACTTTTTCTTGATCAAGCGGTATGATGAATATTCTTTGGTAAAAACCAAGGAAATATCATCAAAACTCCGGATAGATCATGGCGGCAAGGTGTGAAACCAATCTTGCGCATCGCCTTGTAAAGTGGTGGCGAATATTTTGCACATAAGGGCATCATTGTTTCGAAAAATGACCATTATGCTTCGGTAGTGCTTCAAGTGTCTTTCCGGATCTCAATCTTCTTTGAAAGATGTGAAATGTGGCATACTAAACTTACTTGGAGGCTCTGCCTACTCGATCTCGTCCGTGAAGGGTGACCTGCTCATATTGGTCATATCTCGTCGTAATGCTTCATCAGCCACTTTGTTGCGTTGGAAATCATGCAATCGCTCGTTGAGGAGCCTCTCTACCTCTTCCTGAATTTACCTTTGTTGGGGTAGTAGAGCTCTCGGCTGCTCCCGGTCTTGACCGACTGGTTTACGCTGCTCCTCTTCATGCTCAGCTCGTCTATGTCGCGGCTGAGGTGCATAAGGTAAATTTCTAGCAGGCAAGGGATTTCTTCGCAGGTTGCTGGTTGAACTTGAGTCGGATTGAGTGACTGCTTCTTTCCGTCCATCATGCTACCTACTCTGATGAGATGTGGAGGATACTCATTGTGGGCCTAGCCACGAATGAAAGCTTCGCCTAGAAGGCTGCTCATGTTGACCATCAGAGTGTGGTCCTAACCGTGAGTGTATATTCATCTGTAGGCCTAGTCGAGAGTGCACGCTCCTCCGCGCACTAAGACTAGAGTATACGCTATCTCAGGGGCCCAATTGGGAATGTACACTGCCCGAACACTCTGTTCGTGGCTGGTCAATTGGCCGTTTGCCAGGACGTTGTTGGATATCAGTGTGCTGCAAAAGTTGCTTCACCAAGGTCGTCTGTTGTGCAAAGGCGCTCGTTAACTCTATGACTTGTCGAGACAAGTGTTGTTCGCTATTCGGATTGGAAGAGCTTGGAAGGAATGCATCTCCTTGAGCAGTAGAAGGGTGGTAGACTTCGGGTGCGAGATTTGAGTTGGGAAATGTCAAATCCACGAAGAAATGTGGTGAAAATGCCCATGGCTCGATTGTAGGTCCTGAAATTTGAAGCCAGGCTGGTTGGACTAATCTTGGGCCGACTTGGGCTGCTTAGGTAACCACAAAAACAAGCTGGGCGGCGGGAGCAGGCTGGGGCACGGGAGTAGGTTGCTCGGTGTATGGCACACGCAGGTGCGAGGCTTGGGCTTGGCTTGGCAACGCATTGGGCTAGCGTTGGGTTTAGGCGGCACGGGCCGGCTCAACTAGGGCTTGGGCCCTTGAAGGTTGAAATGGCACGGTTTTGGTCGTGGCTTTGGAGCCGTGGGTTTTGCAAAAGGTGGTTGCCGTGGTGCCTCGTGGGGGTGCCGCTCCATTCACCACTATGTTGAGTCTTGTAGATCGCCGTGGTCCTAATCCTTGAACGTTGGATTTTTCATCCGTTGAGGTTTCCAAATCTCTTGCCATTGTACTTTTCTTTTACATTTTATCAAAGAATTTTTAGAAACAAAAATTCCTAGAATAAGAACGTACGAAAAATCTACGAATAAGCAAGGAAACAAAAACCTTAGAAGCGAGAGTCTTCTACGAGTGTGTACTCAACTCTCAATGAAAGCACCAATTTGTGGATGCAAATTTCTTCCTCCTTGTTCTTGGACAAAATTGCACCTACAAAACAAATAACACCTTAGGTCAAGGTCAAGAGCCTCACACGCCCACGATGAATGGAGGGGGCTTTGGTCGAAGAACCTCTGATGCCAAAGTTAGAATTTTGAGGGAAAAGTGTTTGGAGAATTTAGTAAAAGTGTAGAACTTAGGTTTTGGAGAGAATGAGGGTGTTTATATAGGGGTGTGGCCGGCCCCTTTGGGAGGAGATGAACTGGCCACTTGGATGGGTTTTTGGGAGAGATTCATGATTTGTAGCTAATTAGTAAATTGATTGAATAATAAATCAATTAATTAGCTAATTAATATAATTAAATGATTTAGGGGTTACCTTGTGGAGAAGATTTGATGAGGATGGATGAAATAGGTTATAAGTAAATACCTATTTAGGCCACTTTTGACTTGATTGAGGGATGATTGTCCACTGCTCGCCCGTAGGAGTTCCGGTGTTCCTTGAGGGTAATTTTGTCATTTTCACTCTAAAATCCACGTGTCACCTCCATATTCTTCTTGATTATTTTTGGCTCCACAACGTTATTGTCCTTAATTTTTTTTTTATGATAGAAAATAAAAATGTCTTTTCATCCTATTTTAGTTAATAAAAAAGTTTTATTAATATGTAGTTTAGATTATTTTAAAGTACTAATTCAAATAATATGGCGAGAGTGAGAACACCATTTGATTTTATTCTTGTATCGGTATTTTTTTCTAACTTATAGTTTGTTTGGAAGTGATTCTGGAACGAATAAAACATTTTATAACAAATCAATAATGTTAAAAATGTTTATTGGTCATAAAACCAACCTCGACACTATAAATAGTTGACAACACATTATACATTGTATTTTATTTTGTGTTTCTTATGTTGGATTTTTACATGCTTCGACAAACTCAACTCGGGGACGGACCAAAAGAAATTTGCCCGAATGAGCTGAACCAGAAAGGAGCCATCAAGCAAACTAAATATAGATTGGTACTGAGGTGTTTTTATAAAAAATGGGTATAAAAAAAAGTTAAGCTTAAAAATGTGTTTGGTAAATACTTAAAAACAACTTATTTTCACAGTTTAGGTGAAAAAAAAACTGAAAACATGAAGCAGCAAAAATGAACTTATTTTTACTGCACAACAAAAACAGTTTTTTTTCAAAACACAACAATATCAAATCAGCAGTCTTGCTCGACCCACTGCTCACCCAAATTCGTAAATATCCTTTCTCACCATACTTTATTCGCGATGAGCATCATCACAGTGTCAATATCTTTTCTCATGAATTTAAATTTGGAGATATATTTATTGGCAACCAATGCAACCGGAATTTGGGAGTAATTTTGCACTCTTCCAAATTCCGGTATCCAAAGCCCAATAATATAAGGCCCAGCCCAAAACAAAAGCCCAAAGGTGGATTCCACGTGGGACGCATTTCAGTGAATCCACATCCTGTTCTGCGACCCGTCTGTCTCTCTCCTCTTCCAGTCTTCCTTCCCCCATTGATTTTCTGGTAAAGCTCCGTGACAGTGGAGAAGATGATCGCTCTGAGATCGCTCTACCGCTCCCTGTCCTGCAGATCTTATCGACTAGCCGCCGCCAACCAGAAACTCCTACGCAACTCCCAACCCATCCACTCTTCCGCCGCTGCTGCTCGAGCCCTCTTCAATTCCTCATCCCCAATCGCCCAGGACCTCTCTTCCGGTAACTCCTTCCTTCTCCGTTCGACTTCAATCTGGTTTCAATGAAAATTTTGATAGATATGATGCAAATTTGAAATGGGTTATTGTTGCAGTCTGATTTTCTGTATTAAAAACTGCATGTTTGAGCTTCTTGTGATGTAAAAAGATATGGGTTTTGTTTTTCTTTTATTTTCTGCTGAAATTCCATGTGGGTATGTTGCGAATCCGCAGATGATTGCAAGTTCCCGTTTTCGAGGGGGTTGGGAAGTAGGAAATTTTATAGTGATGATGTGAGTCATTTGCCTGCCATTAAAGACCCTGCACTGCTCAATGTTTTCAAGGATTTGCTGGCTGCAAGTTGGGATCACTTGCCCGAGATCGTCATCCATGATGCGAAGGCGGCATTGTCTGAGAATACTGATGACCAGACTGGCAAAGAGGTTGTCACTAATGTTTTCCGGGCAGCGGAGGCTGTTGAGGAGTTCGGCGGGATGATTACTAATTTAAAGATGGAACTTGATGACAGCATTGGTGCCAGCGGAGAGGTACTATAATCATTAGGGACTTAGTGGTTTCACAGTCGCCTGGCTCTGCAGTTCTTTTGATTTTTGTGTTTTCATATTGTCCGTAGAATGTCAAGCCCTTGTCAGATGAGTACGTGAATGCACTGAAGACCATTTACAATCGCTACATAACCTATTTGGATGCATTCGGGCCTGAGGAGACCTATTTGCGGAAGAAGGTTGAGACAGAGTTGGGAACTAAGCTGATATACTTGAAGATGAGATGCAGTGGCATCGGTTCTGAGTGGGGAAAGGTATTAATATAAAGATGATTAAAGTTATAGCTAGATAAGATTTTCGGTTAATAACTTTCATAATTCATGATATTACTTTTTGAGAAAGCCATATCAAATCATAGGTGCAGTTATTTGGTACTTTTCTTATCTGTATGAGCAGCATTGAAGCAAAATTATCGTAGTTATTTAGCTCACTTAGGAGTTAGAGGACTAGGAGATCAAAATTGACTTGTTTGAGGATATATATTTTAAGTCTGGTAAGTGGTAACGATACTCAGTCCCTTATTTTCTATCTCTCTTCCCGTGGGAACTGGAAAGGGGGTCTTTCAATATAAACGATGCTTTGGCATCAAGCTTTTCATTTCGGCATTTGTGGTACATTGTTTGTTATTATCCCGCAGTGTAGGGATTCCTATTTGGCACATTCACATGCAGTGTGAAAATCAATGCGAATCTATTTGTAGACTTGCTCATATGATTTGGTGTTCTGATTGCAGATCTCTGTTCTGGGAACTTCTGGACTTTCCGGGTCATATGTTGAGCAAAGAGCTTAGTCCCAGAACTTCAGAGAATGTTAAATGTAATTAGAAGCTTTCCAGTTTTTAGAATCGTGTCTGTTGGATATTTGGAAATAGGCCAAATGTTCAGATTCTGATGACGGTTAATAAGAGAGTATCTTTCTTGATCTATTAATGGAATAACGTCGCACCTTGTTCTTTCATTTATGATAGCTTATAACATTGTAAGTTTTGTTTCGTCCTGTAATTTCAGTTTGATTTGTTTCATTTGCTTCTATTGAGTTGAAAATACTGATGATGGAACAATTGTCAACAATATGCACATGACAGTAGATACAGAAATGATCTCTACTTCTCTAGTAACAAATTACAGAAATTTTCTGTGTCTGCTGTGTTAAAGAACGGACGTGCACTGATATTGGGTTGATATTATTGAAAATGCATCCATAACATGCCAGTACATTTTGTTGGCATCGACACATTATTAATGACATATTGACAGTTCAATTTTTACTCATCCGTTTCATAGACACGGACTAAACAAAATAACATTCGAACTACATCTCAGATTATAGGTATTGAATTAGGCTTAGTTTGGTATTGCTGTGCTGTGAAAAAAAACTGCTTCTGCTGTGCTGTGAGAATAAGCAGCTGTGAAATAAAGCAGCAGAGTGTTTGGTCAACTTTTTTGTGAAAGTGCTTTTGGAAGAAAAAGCATTATTATAGTGTTTGGTAAACTTTTATGTAAAACAGCTGTGACTGTGTGAAATTACCAAAAAGGGTATAATACTAGATGTGCCATTAATTTAATTTTTTTTAACAAATAAAGGTAAATTACTAAATATTAAAAATATTTATAAACTTTTAAGTTAGTTGAAGAAGCAAAACTACTTCAATTGAAATATTTTATACTTCAATTGAATATTTTAAAAGAAAAGAGTGTTACCAGTATGACAAAATGCTTCAATTGAAATATTTTAAACTGAATAGCTAGGGTTCATTAGTACAATATTGTTAATGTACTTGAAAGTAGTCTAATTAGATACATTCATCAAACTTGCCGCTATTCTATTTCTTAATGCTTCTATCTCATGTGATCCTTCAACTTGATAATTTTGGCATTCTTCATCATCATCATCACTACTATCGCTCTCTTCACAAAAGTCTCTGGGGTCATCAAAATGACGATCACATTCAGAATACCTCCGTATGTAGTTATGAAGAGCCATTGTAGCAATGACAATCTTCACTTGCTTATTGAATGGGTAATTAGGCATATCCCTTAAAATTGCCCATTTTTTCTTCCATACCCCAAAAGTTCGTTCAACATTCCACAAGTCATATTCCAACAATTACTAAGAGATCATAATTCGACATTCAAGAACAAGTCATAATTCAACATTTAACAAGAAATCATAATACAATATTCAACATATAATCCAACATTCAATAAACATGTAGCTACTGTACTGGAGAACATCCTATCTAACTTGTCCTCCATCTCAGGAGTAATGCCTTTTTTTCGCAATTTTCCATATTCTTTGTTTATCTACAAGTAAGAAAGAATATGGTTAATACATATTGCATGATAAAGAACATGGTCAATACATATTGCATGATATCATAATACATATTAAAAGATAAATACAGCAAGATCTAATATTAACATGACTATGAAATGTGAAGTAAAGTGTTGAAGCTGTTAAACTCCTCTCACCAAAGGGCCACATGGTCAATTGCCTTGTTAATATAGGTTGGTTTTATGAGATTACCATTATAACAAAATGGTGAAAATGCAGGATGGTGAAAGAACATGTAGGCTTTGGCTTCCACTCACCAAAGTGTGTTATACTATTTATTATAACCGATGGCTTTGGCGTCTAACCTCGTAGCTCAAGCTTGCATACTAAACGTTAGGCTTGGACTCGAAAGCAGCAAAGTAAAGAATTAAGAAATCGCTCTAAAGCTTGCTTAATTAATTTATCTGAGTGATCAACATTTTACCGTAAGACTGTTCGTATAGTGCAATTTTATCTACTTGATTTGCCTATTCCAATATAGATACTCTAACATAGCCTAAATTGCAAGTTATATAGGAGTGTAACTAGGATATTAATATAATACTTTTTCATTTTTTTTTAATTCTGTCACGGAATCATCCTTCTTGATTTTTTTGGAAAGATACAGAGCAAAGAGAAATGAACCGTGGCTCCAAATATGATCATAGCTTCCTTTCCTTAACTCCCTCCTTTTCACACCCCACCACTTTTATAACCCTGACGGTTTTTTTCAAAAGTTACATAACTTTTTTTTTTCAAACCCCTTTTGTACTCGGTCATGACCAAACAAAAAGCAGTTCTTTCGAAAGTTAAATCACCCTTTCATACCAATCTAATATTCACTTACTAATTGATAGGAGTGATTGGTCGTAATGCTAAATACTAACAGTTCAAGTGATAGCGTGCATGTTAAGAAGTACAGAGCTTGGGAAATCCCAACAAACATCAATGTTCTTCCTATACTAAGCGATTAACCAAGGCAATCAATACTAAAAAAGTCCACACATTGTAATCTTGATCAGCAGTAACAGAAAACCATATAAGAGAAGAAAAGTGCGTGGGGGCAAGGCAGGGGCTGATAAATAAGGTATAAGCTCTCAGTACGAACTAAGTTCCACAGTCATGTTTTAGCAGATGGTACAAGAAAAAAGATGTTTGGCCTATATTCTTACCAATGTAATTCCATTACAAACGGACAAATAATCTTATCTGCTGAATTTGTATTCTGTTGACAGGCTGCAAATTGATCCAAAACTTTGGGGTAACTCCAAGTCAGATGGTTGGCGTTAACCCGAAAATTACGATCATTCACGCTTATAAAAAAAACTCAAGTATCAACTTGTAAAATTTGTGTTCAATCTTTCCATTATTATTTTGCTTTCCCAGAAAGAGTTCAGTCAAAACAAGCAAATGTAAACTTGACAGCCCATGCTCTTTGGAATATATACGGATGAGTTCAATTGGTCGACAACAAAAGCAGTAGACAAAACAATATCCAAGTATAACGGATTAATGTGAAGTAACATACCTGACACTAGGTTAATACAGGCTGCAAGTTGTTCTCTGATAAGCTTTCAGCCAACTTCTTTCCTGCAGAAAGATAGTATGTCATAAAAGATCAAATACATAAAGTAGTTTCAGCTACAGTCTTCCAACCCTTAAACAAAAGCTTGGTATTTATTAAATTTCGAAGCTATGAGAAAAGCGTGCAACACATAAGATTGAGTAAAGGGCTAACAGAACCTACTGTATATCTCAAAGAAAAAATGGGAGGACTTAAATATCGGTCACACTTTTATTTTTTTTTGGGCACTGTTAAGCTTTTTTGGTGCTTGGATCAGTTGGTCTTAAAGCATAAACATTACACCCATATGCTCTACTAATCGAAAGCAAAACAGCCACCACACGGCCATATAATTTATCAAACTCTCAAATATCATAAAATTCAAAATCTCCAAACAAAAACCTTAAAATCTCGTCAAACCTGCCTTTACGCCTTTCAAGAGCAACATCCATATCAATTGCACATCTATACGTAATGTATCAATTATACATTAAAAGAAATAAAGAGTAAACTGTGTATGAAGTTTTGCTATTATTCCTTTCCTACCACTAGAAGCCTGCAAATTTTCAGAATTGGAACACATGAGATGATGAAACATATTTATGGCGAATATAAATAACCTTGCGGAGGGGGTAGTCGTCATGTTTTGACACCGATTATCAACGAAACAAAAGACATTTCTTTCATATCATATGTCATATAATAAGCCTTCCGTCCTCGACAATTTCAAACTTTATAAGCAACTACTGGGTCAAGTAAAAGCACATAACCACGCAACGCATCATCAGGCAAGATTAATTCCATAGCACGAATCCAACGCATCATCGAATCTAAACATTCACAGAGCATACACATTCTCCCCAGCCAAGCACAACAAAAACACAAATAACTCTTTAATCCAAAACAAGATTCAGGGAACAAACATGCATTATCACTTCTCACACTTAACATGCATCAAGATTCAGTCAAATTTTCTTACTTCTCTCTCAAATTTTCTTGTTTCCTCCACAAACCCTAATTTTTTCCCCAATTGTTTCCCCAATTGTTTTCTCCATCCCCAGTTTTTTTTCCCAACACCCATACACTCATCCCTTCGCTCTTCCCACCCCTCTTTCAGTCACTCTTCCCATCCCCAAATTAAAAAAAATCCAAACAGATCAATAACAAAATTTTAGAGTTGAGAAGCTTACCAGAGGAAGGAGGGAAGGCGACGGCGAGAGAAGGAGGGAAGGCGACGACGGTGTCTGTGACCGACGAGAGAGAGAGGAAAAGGAGAAGGAGGAAGAGGTGCAGCTGCAGAGGGAGGCCGAATGTTCTCTGCGATGGGTGTGATGTTTTTGCATTTTCAGGAATGGTTTGTGAGAGAGAAGGCAGAGGGAACGAGGGCAAGGTTGGGATTTTGAAAATTTCATTAAAAGTGGTACTGTAGCTCCGTGTTTTCTTCAGAAGCTGTTTTTCTGAAGCTGCAAAATGCAGCTTCTCATTTTCAGCTTATTTTCGTATGAAACTTTTAAAAAAAGCTGATTTGAGGTGTTTACCAAACACCAAAAACTTTCCCGGCTTTTTTTCATACCAACTTTTTTTTAAATCACCTCAACCCCAAAACCCCCCCTTAGTCGTCTGACATTTTCGTCGACAGCAAGACTATATACACATCTGTATCGGCTACATCCATGGTCTTATATCTATTGCATCCTTTATCTTGTAAACTACAGTATGTTTGTGACTTATTACTGTGATAGTCTCACGCATTAATCTCTGTATGTGATGTTATTAAGGATAACACAAACTGCCTCCAGATTATCGCCTTCTCTGCATAGTTCTGTGGCAAGTTAAGTTCTACTGAAGTTTTTTTCCGGCAATCAGAGCCTCGTGATTGATGTTCCTCAGTCCTTCTTTCTCTTTTCACTGGAAGTATTTCGTTTGTCCGATGGCCAACTCTTCCACCACTGCTTCTGTCGACCCGTCTGTTCTTCCCGTACGTCTCTCACGTTATCACCGTCAAGCTCAATTCCAATAATTACCCTATTTGGTTGTCCCAAACTGTTTCTTTGCTTAAGAGTCAGAACCTCATGTGTTTTGTGGATGGTCCTTCAATTCCAAAATTGCTAAAATATTTGGGAATTTGTGTATTGTATTTTTACGGAAGCTAATATATACATATATATATATATATATATATGTATGTATATATATACAAGAAAAACTTGTGTGGGGTTTGGTTTGCCATTGAACTTTGTTGAGTAGCATTATAATTCACTTACATCTCGTCATGTGGCAAGTCTTAAATATAATTTTTTATCATTATTTTATATTTAACATTTTTATAATTATTTTTTATATTAATTAATATACATCATACACCGCGAGATCAATCTAGTGGTTCATTTTTTCTTCTTTTCCTCTCTCCCATTTTTCTTCCCAAAATTTTCAGATCTCCGTTGTCTCAGCATTCTCCTATCAATTGGAAAAATCAAAATTAGACTAACATATTCTTAAAATACTCATAATAAAGAAAAGTAAATGTTGTGTCAAACAAAGCCAAATAACAGAATTCATATTATAAATATAAAGAACCTCCTCACCCGAACCCAAAAACCCCCGATTATAAGAAAGAAACAAATAACCCTAATACGCGATCAAACAAACTATTGTAGAAAGAAATTTTAAAAAAAAAAAAATATATATATATATTGTTTAAAGAACCAAAAACCCCCAATTACAAAAGAGTATTGTTTAAAGACCGCTGGGTGCCGAATTTTTATTTTTAAGAAAAGCAAGAAACATGGAGAGAATAAAATGAAGAGTCCTACAGAAAAATATAATTTGGAGAGAACATTTGGGACGAAAAAAAGGGGATAAGAAGAAATTAGATTGATTTTATGATGAATATTAATTAGTATAAAATTAATTATGAGAATGTGAAATATAAAAAAAATGATAAAAGACTATATTTAAACTTGTCACATCACGAGTTTTTTAGTGGATTGTAGTATCACTCAGCAAAATCCAATGAAAGCCAAGCTTCATACAAATTTTTCTCTATATATACAAGCTAATTACAAGAGAATAGGAAATTATAAAATTGCAGGAAATCTTAATTACAAAATCAAGCATAGATGTCACCAATGCCTAACTTGTCGAGTGAACTATAATATACTAGCTTCCAATGTATATTTGATGAAATGTCGATCCACTTGGACATGTTTAGTTCGATGATGTTGAACTAGATTGTGAGCAATGTCGATCGCAGCCTTGTTATAACAATGCAACTTCATTGGTTTCAATGGACTAAAGCCTAAGTCTAACAGTAAATTTCAAATCCACAACAACTCACAAATGACATGAGACATACCTCAAAACTCTGCATCAATGCTTGATCTGGCAACAACATTTTGTTTCTTGCTTCGCCCTCCAACATATGTGAAATAACCGGAAGTTGAACGTTTGTCAGTGATAGAACTTGCACAATCTAGTGATAGAACCTACCCAATCTGCATCTGTAGACCCAGAAACATCCAAATGACCTTGTTTTGAAAACATAAGTCATTTCCCCCAATCATCCTTAAGGTATCTCAAAATGCGATCAACTGCACTACGAGGCTCAATACTAGAACATGCATGAATTGACTAACCACACTTACTGCATATGCAATATTTGATCTAGTGTAGGCTAAATATATTAACCTTCCAACAAGGCACTAGTACTGTCCCTTATTGGTTGGTGTTTGATCTTCTTGCTTGCACAACTTGTGATTCATCTTTGTAGATGTATCAACAAGTTTGTAAGCAAGCATTCCAGTCTTTGTTAGCAAAATTCCATCGCGTATTTCCGTTTTAAATAGGAAAATACCTTTTGGCCATCTGGACAATTCAATCCCCAAGAAATACTTAAAAGAACAAGGTCCTTCATCTCAAACTCTTGAAACAAGTATATTTGTAGTGCAGTTCTTTTCCTATCACCACCATGTCATCTACATAAACAACCAATGCCATTTTGTCAAATAAAACTACTACGATAAAGCACTGATGTCCTTGCTGTCTACTGGTGTTGTTACTGGACTTTGCTAAGTGGCACTACAATACACTCAAAACTCGCCACGTGACAAGCCTTAAATATAATATTTTATCATTCTTTTATATTTAAAATTCTCGTAATTATTTTTCCTACTAATTAATATATAATATGGATCAATCTAATGTTTACTTTTTTTTTCTTCTTTCCCCTATTTTTTTTCTTCCCAAATTTCCCTCCACTTTGTTTTGCCGTTGGTGTTCGCTATCTCTCCCACTTCTTTCTCTCTCCCAGTTCTGTTTCTTGCTTTCCTTAAAAAAAATATGCACCCTCTCAAATTTTATCATGCAAAGCAACCAAGAATCTGTAAGTTTTTTTTTTCGTTTTGTATACAATAGTTGATTTGATCATGTGAACTTGACATGAATAACCCACGTATATATAGGCGTATTAGTTTTTTTTTTCTTATTTTAATTGGGGGTTTTGGGGTGAGGGTGAGGGTGTTTGGTTTCTTTATATTTTTTTCTTTTAAAAAAATGCGCAGATGCTGGAAATATAGAGCTCATGGTTTGAAAATAGATAAATTAAAGAACGAAGTGAGATTTTTATTTATATAATTTGGCTAGTTGACAATTAGTCAAAATAACTTTTAGATTCACTTTAGATATCAAGTTTTTTTAACAGCTTATGTTTTGATCAAAGTTTAATTTTCAAACAGTATTATCTATAGTTCTTAATTATATTTGGTAGAGATGTATGTTCTTGAAAATAGAAAGCTACTACAATCAAAATAAAGGGAAAGATAACAAATAGAATGTGAAAAAATCAACTCAATAACCTGGAGTGTGCACTTTTGCATTTAGAGAGAGGAGAAACAGTGGGAGAAAGAAAGCGGAGAAATTTTGGGAAGGAAAAAGGTGCAGAATTTCATAAAAAGCAAGAAACAAAACTGGGAGAGAGAAAGAAGTGGGAGAGACAGTGAAGACCAACGACAAAACAAGGTGGAGGGAAATTTGGGAAGAAAAAAAAAAGGAAACACTAGATTGATCCATGGTATATATTAATTAGTAGGAAAAATAATTATGAGAATTTTAAATATAAAATAATGATAAAAGATTATATTTAAGACTTGCCACGTGGCGAGTTTTGAATGGACTGTAGTGCCACTCAGCGAAGTCTAGTGGCAAGCCAAGCCCTACACAAGTTTTTCTCGTATTGTTGGTCAGTCCAAGTTTCATCAGTGAAGACTTCTAGGCCTGCTGAAAGACCTTATTGAACTCATAGTCCGTTTGCCGAGCCTAGTAGCATGGGCTTGTAACTAAGCAAGGCATTAAAGTGATTAGTTGTCTCGGTGATGCCTAACCAGGTGAGATTATGGTGGTCTTAGTCTGTTCACCTTGGGTGAAAACTCATAGTCCGTTTGCTGTGCTAAAACTTATAGTGTAAAAAAGTCCAATATGCCACTTAGTACTACGGTCTAGTGGTATTCCTCTTCACCTGCAGGTGAGAGGTATTAGGTTCGATTCTCGCCAAAGGCGAATTTAAACTACATGATTGCTAGCCTACTGTGAGGCTAAGCCCACCCCCTCCCCGTTAGTGTAGATAATATTGTTTGTTACAAAAAAAAAAAAGAAAAAAAAAAAAAAGAAAAGGTCCAATATAAATTTGAACTGTAATACTGAAGTTGAAAAGCAGGGTGCACAAATGAACAAACAAAATACTAAACTTATTTTATTGATGGGAAAAAAATAAATTTGCAGTGGCCACTACGTACCAGCGGACCACATTGTTACTAACTTATTATAAAATAATGAATACAAGACTCCTATTTGTAGGAGAAGACCAAAGCAAACCCTAAAACTTAACAAACAAGACAAAGAACTCTAATCCTTGACCCACAGGAAAACTAATAACTCAATAAAAACCCTAAATTCCAACAAATGATCTGTGTAAGAATCAACCTGCAGCCTCATTCTAACCACTGAGTTGAATCTACAATTTAACTTTTTCCGGTAATCAGTTCCCGTGGCCACCCCTTCTATTGACATCTCCGTTTTTCCCAACATCTCTCCTGCTACCACCGTCAAACTCGATCACAAAAATTACCAAATATGGTTGGCCCAAATTGAGATTCTGAAACTCAAGTCTTTTGTGGATGGTTCATCTCCCTGTCCTTCTCAGTTTCTCTCCGACAATGCTGGCAACAAAACCGATACTGTCAACCCGATTTTGAAGATTGAATCCAAAAGGACCACCTTGCTCTATCCTGTATCGATTGCTCCTTAAGCCTTTATGTGCTCGGCACCATCGCTCACCAGTACCGTACTGCTCGTGAAACTTGGCAAGCTTTGGAGAAACTGTTTGCCTCTTCCAGTCTGAAACATATCTCGCAGCTCCGCAGTGATCTTCTTCATACTACTCGTGACGGCAGGAGGATTGCTGAGTTTCTTTCTGTTGTCAATGATTCTGCCCACAAACTAGCGTTAGTTGGTTCTCCTGTTCCTGAGACCGAGATCATTGATGTCATCACGAATAATGTTGGCTCTCCCTATAAGAATGTAGTGATCAGTGCTGCTCAAGTTCGTGACAAGCCCTTTACTTATGATTGTAAGGTATTTCCTGTTGGAACAAAACCATAATATTGTATGTGTTATGAAGACTTAATGGACTTATATTATTCAAGGACTTGTAATATGTGTTTTAATCATGATAAAACACTTAAAAGGGAAGTAATTATCACTTAAACTCAAGAGAATGAGTTGGCTAAAAACGCTGCTGAACGTGGCATAACTGCAACCACGATGGATGGAGCAGTTATGGCTTTATGCGATCAAAACCGCTGCATGGTCTCTCTTCTCGACTACTAGTTCATTTTGATACATTCCCCCATCGTTTGTAGAACATTCCTGAGTCCCAGAGAAGAGAAGAACACAACCTTCATGTGCTATAAATTTTTGCACAAAGTTTGCTACCGCAAACCCTAGTTTTCACGGTGACTGTTATTCCTTGCCTTCAGATCACTATGGCGAACTCAACAAGTAAGTGTTTCATGTCTACGTGAATTCATATTAGTGTAATCACTCCAACATTTCATATCCCCTCGTAGTTCAAATATTAGGTTGATTACATTTAGGTTCCACATATAAAGGCTTACATGTGGTATCAGGGCCACTCAACCTTAATTTTGGACTCGTTTTGTGATTATATGTTTGTCACTGCCATTCTTTTCCGCTGCTTGCTTTGTTGATATCATCTGGTTTAAGTCATGATTGCAATATTAACACATATCCATCATGTTGTGTTCGATACGTTCTTCGTTTCGAAACTTTTCTGACTATCTTTTATATATTCCTACTTGCAATGTATTTCTATGGTAATATGTTGTCATATTATTACGATTTATAAAGATATTGTTCAATGATTACATGGAATATTTGGTAGAAGACCACCAAAGTGGCATGACTATTGTTCTGCTTTCATGAATAATCAGTAAAGATGAACAATAAGCAATTTATAAGCACTAACAAGTAAAGTATTTTCCAAAGAAACTATTTACTGGGATTAGCTATAAGTTGATGTATAGTGAGTTATGACATCAGAGACATATACATGCTCCTTATTGTCCAAAGACATTACTTGATATGTCTTCTGGTGTTTATACTTGGCTATGCAAATGTATAAGACTCATACTTTTGATTATATGGACAATCTCTTGCTCAAAAGTGTGATTGGATCCATAGTTTCTGAGTGACATTGAACTCCAGTTTTCATTCATTCGTCACAACTTAATGAATCTTTACACATTCTCATCACAGGTTTTAACATGCTCAATCTTATGAACATTGAGAAGTTAAATGGAAACAACTTTAAGACCTGGAAGCAACATATTGAAATGCATGTTGGTATGCTGGAATTCAGCATTGCATTCACTCAAACTCAGCCATCAGCATTAACGGCCACCAGTATAATTGCTGAGAAGGAACATTTTTCCAAGTGGGAAAGGGCTAATCAGATGTCTTTGTTGATCATGCAAAATTCCATGGAAGAACATATTAGAGGTGGTATTCAAAGTTGTGATTTGGCGAGACAATATATGGCCAAAATTGAAGAAAAGTACAAAAGATCAGATAAGGCAGAAACTGGAGTCTATCTCTTAGATTTGATCAATGCCAAGTTTGATGGTGTGGGAAGCATTCGAGAGCATCTACTCAAACTTGTGAATTTGTCCAATAAGCTCAATGCAATGGATGTAGCCATTGCAGATCAATTCCTTGTTCACTTGGCCTTGTACTCTCTGCCAAATGAATATGAACAGATCAAGGTGAGTTATAATACCCAGAAGGAAACATGGGACATCAATGATTTGATCTCTATTTGTTGCCAAGAGGAGGAGAGAATGAAGAAAAGTAAGCTTGAGACTGTGAATCTGGTGCAGTATGGGAAAGGAAAGGGGAAAGTCTATGGGACAAAAAAATTTGCAGCACTCAAGCTTGGCAAAGCTACAACTAAATCAGGTTCTCCTTATCTTAGTTCCAAGAAACTGACTTCCACTTCTGGTATACCTGTCAAAACTGATCTTGCCTCCACTAGTACTGGTTTTAGATTTAATAAAACTAATCTTAAAAAGTGTCATTTTTGTGGTTCCACTGAGCATTTGAGAAAGGATTGTGCTGGTTTTAAAGCTTGGCTTATTAAGAAAGGTATTCAAATCATAAATGTCTTTGTTACAGTCGAATCAAACATAGTTTTTATTCCTCAACATTCATGGTGGTTTGACACTGGTTGTTCTGTGCATATCACTAATTCATTGCAGGGATTTCAAAACCTGAAGGACCAAAGTAAGGAGCATTACAATGTCTATGTTGGAAATGGAAACAAAGTCACTGTCGAGTCCATTGGTCAAGTCATGTTAAAACTTTCTTCTTGTTATGTTTTAGTGTTGAATGATGTCCTTTATCTACCTTCCATGCAAATGAACTTATTTTCAGCTTCAAAGTTTGTAAGGGATGGTTTTTCTTTCATTGGTGATGACAATTGTATTCGTTTGTATTTCAAAAATCAGTTTGATAATTTGCTTGGTTATGCATCACTCAATTGAGAGCTTTGGCAGTTACAATGTTCTTATTTTCATGAATGTCTCAATGTGGAATCATTGGCTCCTAAGAGATTAGTGACTAATAATGACTCTTCCATGTTGTGGCATAGAAGATTAGGACATATCTCAAAGGAAAGAATGTTGAGATTAATGAAAATGGGAGTATTGCACAATTTAAACTTTGATGATTTTGAAACTTGTATTGACCGTTTTAAAGGAAAAACCATTGCATCAATCAAGAAAACTAGTTCCACTCGAAGTCAAAATCTGTTAGAAATCATTCACACAGATGTTTGTGGTCCATTTCCAACAAGGACAATCTGTGGCAACTCTTACTTTGTTCTCTTTATAGATGACTACTCTAGGTACGCTTATTTGTATTTAATCTCTGAAAAATCTCAAGTGCTCAATTGTTTTAAGATTTATAAGCTTGAAGTGGAAAAACAACTAGGGAAACAAATTAAAGTGGTGAGATCAAATAGGGGAGGTGAGTATTTTGGAAGGTATACAGAAATGGGACAACACAAGGGACCTTTTGCTTTATTCTTGCAGCAAGAAGGCATTGTAGCACAATATACTACATCAGGAACACCATCTCAAAATGGTGTAGCAGAAAGAAAAAATCGCACTCTTAAAGACATGGTCAGAAGCATCCTTTCACAATCACAACTTCCAAAATTCTTATGGGGAGAAGCCATTAAGACTGCTAATTATCTCATCAATAGAGTGCCAAGTAAAGCAGTGGACTCAACACCTTTTGAATTATGGACAGGTCGAGGACCAAGTATAGCTCATTTACACAGTTGGGGATGTAAGTCTGAATCTCGGTTGTACAATCCAATGGAGAAAAAGTTAGATCTCAGAACTACAAGTTGTTATTTTGTTGGTTATCCTGAGAAATCCAAAGGCTTTAGGTTTTACTGTCCACAGTCTCATACAAGATTGGTAGAAACCAATAATGCCAAGTTCGTGGAAGACCTTGGTTCATACCATTCCCACTCAAGGAATAGCTATACCTTTGAGGAGATGGAAAAGCTGAATGATACTGATGCAACACCTTTGGCTTTACCAATGACCATTCCTTCTAATACTTCATTCTTTCAGCAACCACAAGAACCAAGTCCTCAGCATATAAATCCACCAGTGCCACTCCAGACCACTACATTTGTTCCTATGGTTGACACTTCAACATTTCAACAACCTACTTCCAATCCAAATAGTGAAGGCTCTTCCAATCCTACAGAAATGGTGTCTTCCACCACTGAATTAAGCAAATCACAAAGAGCAAGCAAACATGCCCTCTCCAGTGATTATGTGACCTACCTCAATGAAGTGGAGTATGATATAGGTGATGATGATGACCCTGCGACCTATGATGAGGCTATGCACAGTTCACAAGCTACACTATGGTATGCTGCAATGGAAGAAGAGTTGAACTCCATGGCACATAATGGTGTTTGAATTTTGATTGAGGGAACTAGTGATATGAAACCAATTGGGAATAAGTGGGTATTCAAGACCAAAAGGGATTCCAAGGGCAATATTGAACGGCACAAGGCTCGATTAGTAGCTAAGGGGTTTACACAGAAAGAAGGGTTAGATTACACAGAGACTTTTTCTCCAGTTTCAACTAAAGACTCCTTCATAATTATCATTGCTCTCACAGCCCATTTTAATCTTGAGCTACATCAAATGGATGTGAAGACTGCCTTCTTAAATGGCAGTCTTGATGAAACAATTTATATGAAA
This sequence comes from Cotoneaster glaucophyllus, assembly GCA_036320875.1. Taxonomy (NCBI): domain Eukaryota; kingdom Viridiplantae; phylum Streptophyta; class Magnoliopsida; order Rosales; family Rosaceae; genus Cotoneaster; species Cotoneaster glaucophyllus. Next base: position 18,955,850 of record CM070072.1, read on the forward strand.
CAACCACAGGGATTCGTTGAAAGGGGAAAGGAAAGTTTTGTATGCAAGCTTAACAAGTCCATTTATGGACTCAAACAGGCTTCTAGGCAATGATACAAGAAGTTTGATCAGGTGGTCACCTCATTTGGTTTCAATGAAAATAAAATCGACAACTGCATTTATTTGAAGACAACAAGATCAGGTTTCATTTTCATGGTACTATATGTTGATGATATACTTTTGGCAAGTTCCAGTGCTCAACTTCTCACTGAAACCAAGACAATGCTTTCAGCCAATTTTGACATGAAGGACTTAGGTGAGGCACACTTTGTTTTAGGGATAGAGATTGTGAGAAATCGATCTAAAGGCACCATAGGTCTCTCACAGAAAAACTACATTGACAAAGTACTTAGAGGTTCAACATGTCCAATTGCAGTAATGGAGATGTCCCTATAGCTAAAGGTGACAAACTATCTTTGGCTCAGTGTCCAGTGACAAATTTTGAAATAGAAGACATGAAGAACAAGCCCTATGCCTCACTTGTAGGCAGTGTAATGTATGCACAAGTATGCACTAGGCCAGATTTGGCTTTTGCATTAAGTGTACTTGGAAGGTTTCAATCGAATCCTGGTGTGGTGCATTGGAATGCAGGCAAGAAAGTCTTGAGATATTTGAAGAAAACCCGAGAGTATGTGTTTTAGTAGTATGTTACTCTGATGCTGATTTAGGAGGCTGTGTGGATGACAGAATGTCAACTAGTGGTTATATATTTATCATGTGTAGAGGTGCAATCTCATGGAGAAGCAAGAAGCAAACTACACGAGCTGTTTCAACAATGGAATCAGAATACATTGGTTGTTTTGAAGCAATGAAACAAAGTAACTGGTTGAGAAACTTGATTCATGAAATGCAAGTTGTGAAGAGCATTGAAAAACCTTTGAAGATTTACTGTGACAATGCAGCAGCAGTCTTTTTTGCCAAGAATAATAGGAGGTCAGAGGCTTCAAGGTTAATGGACATTAAGTATTTGAAGGTACAAGATAAAGTTAGGGAGAAAATGATCGAGATAGAGCATCTTGGCACTTACAACATGATTGCAGATCCCTTGACAAAGGCTCTACATGTCACGGCTTTCCAGAGACATGTCACGAGCATGGGTTTGCAAGCATGTCTTGATCATGTTTAAATGTGGGAGTAAGGTATGGTACTTTACTCATAATGATGAATCTATAATTATGAAGTAATTGTGTTTAATATAGCTGCAAACATCTCTTACAATATGCATATTTTGTTATTTCATGAAACTCATGAAGTATTTGGTAATGCAGAACTATTAAAGGATATTAAAGGACACCAATCATATGTGGGAGGATAGCTGGTACCATTGAAGCTTTCTACTAAAGTTCCCTGATTCATTACATCAGTGCTAACTTTGATTAGTTTGTAATTCCAGAATACCTATGCAATAATTGTGTTCTGTTTTCTTAAGTTCAACTGATAAGTTGGTAGTTGGATGTTTAAGTCATTGTCAAATTTGTAAATATAGATCACCATGTTTTCTTAACATGATTTGCGTATGGTTTTGGTTGCACTCATGTGGGAGAATGTAAGGTATTTCCTGATAATGTGAGTTGGAACAAAACCATAATATTGTATGTGTTATGAAGACTTAATGGACTTATATTATTCAAGGACTTGTAATATGTGTTTTAATCATGATAAAACACTTAAAAGGGAAGTAATTATCACTTAAACTCAAGAGAATGAGTTGGCTAAAAACGTTGCTGAACGTGGCATAACTACAACCACGATGGATGGAGCAGTTATGGCTTTATGCGATCAAAACCGCTGCATGGTCTCTCTTCTCGACTACTAGTTCATTTTGATACATTCCCCCATCGTTTGTAGAACATTCATGAGTCCCAGAGAAGAGAAGAACATAGCCTTCATGTGCTATAAAGTTTTGCAGAAAGTCTGCTACTGCAAACCCTAGTTTTTACGGTGACTGTTATTCCTTGCCTTCAAATCACTATGGCAAACTCAGCAAGTGTTGCATGTCTACGTGAATTCATATTAGCATAATCACTCCAACATTTCATATCCCCTCGTAGTTCAAATATTAGGTTGATTACATTTAGGTTCCACATATAAAGGCTTACAATGATGAGGTAGAGGCTCTCCTACTTAGTGCTGAAGTTCAGATTGATCAACGCATTGGTTGCGAGTGCTTCTGCAATTTATTGGTAATTATCATTGTAGTGGTTGTGAGTTTCTATCAAATTCACAAGATAGCCGACGTCTTCACCAAAGGTTTGCTCGTCTCCAAGCTTCCTGCGGATGGACACCAGGTCGAATCTAAAAGACTTGCCGCTTAGCAGTAGTCCTTTTCGTGTGCTGGGGTGTTAGTGTTAGGCTTCACTTTCGGTTTCGGTTTCTATTTCTTCTCGTTTGCTGGATTGTTTTGAATTTTGTATTGCTTGCAGTTTTAGGTTTTTCTTATTTCTTCTGTTTAAGGTTCTTGCTGGTGGACAAGTCCGGTCAAATTTAATATATGATAGTATTACTTATCACAAAGTATAGCATAGCATTACAACTGAAACTTTTATTCTATTTGCATTTTATTCCATCCATTTAATCATCTAAACACGAAATAACATTGAACTTTGAAGGTCGTTTGTTGGTGGTGGTGCGGGCGACCTCCGACTTTAAACCATCTTAACAAACTTAGTGCCTTTTCTCCACTTCCACGACTCAGAGGGCGACTTTGGCAGCGGTGGAAGCAACACAGCCTTCCTGCAAAGCCCAAACGGCCAGCCCTCACAATGACAGAATTGCTGAATTATGGACTGCCTTGGAAAATCTCTAAATTCGATCCCACTAAGGCTCGAACAACGCGACAAACTTGTCTTGACAGAAAGAAACACGTCTCTAGTTGCAGCGGTGCTTGAGCAGCAAGAAAGGCAACTTGCAACCGATAAAAATTCTTCTTTCTCATCGCCTTCGTGTTCTTCATGATCCTCTTGCTTTTCCGCTCCTTTCTGCGTTATGAATAAATCTCCTGATTCCGAAGAGTAAACGAAAGAGAAGCCATCTGTCAAACTGCTCGGCTTGCGCCTCAGTTTTTCCATAGCACGGCTTCGAATGGCAGACACTATAACCTGATAGAGAAAAAACCAAGCAACCAAAAACGATAAAAAAACAACCTGCAAAACACTCATGGGTTAACAGAAAATGAAAACTTTAGTATCGAAAAATATTCATTTCGGTTCACAGTAAGTACTTCTTGTTCCTCATCAAAGTCGCTTGTCAGGAACTCCTCCCCAGCAGGGCTTGAAGTCGAAAGCTTTCTGCTGGTATGGCAATTCGCAAACACATCGGTGAGACAAGCAGCAAGAAACTTGCATCTTTTGGAAGGATTTGGTGGCTGTTCTTCTTCATGATGAAAGATGCTCATGTCGGAGTTGAAAAAAAGTGCTTTTGGTTCGTAAACTGTAAGCCACAGATGCTTTGAGATATCTACAAAAACTAGTGTTTTTGGTGTGAGTTATTCTTACTCGACATGATGTTCGGATTAGACCTTCACCCGCTTTTTTTGACAGTGGCTTCTCAGCTTATTGGGAAAATGGAAAATAGTGGTCTCTATTCTTTGGGGTAAAGACAAAGCTAAAAAAGCATACTAGACGTTTTAACAAAAGCTAAAACTCCTCCCTTTGAGGTTGAAAACGCTTTTGCTTATCTCACAGCCATAATAATTCTCATTGAAGAAGACTCTTGTAACTTCAATCCGTTTCTTTGGTTTTCTTCCCTATATTTATTATTTAGTACTTCTGTAGTCCGTTTCTTAAGTTTTCTTCCCTATATTTATTATTTAGTACTTCCCTATATTTATTATTTAGTACTTCTGTAGTCCGTTTCTTAAGTTTTCTTCCCTATATTTATTATTTAGTACTTCCCTATATTTATTATTTAGTACTTCTGTAGTCCGTTTCTTTGGTTTTTCCCCTATATTTATTATTTAGTACTTCCCTATATTTATTATTTAGTACTTCTTCTGTAGTTTTCAATTTACACTTTAAGTTGAAGTTATGGAGAACTAGGACATGATACCAAACCCAATTTTGATATTTTAGTACTTATTTTCTAACATGACGGTATTGTGAAATGCTTTAAACTATAGGAAGGGAAACTCAAAGTTGAATGCTAAGAGGAGACACACTGTCTTAACCAACTGACCTAACTCACGCTTACGAAGCTATCTATTAAATTTTCCCAAAGTGGGAGTGCTCTTAAAGTCTATATCCCAATGGATGAAAATCATGACACAAGTTAACAAATAAATTTTGCATCTTTCCCCAATTTCATTTTCATTGATGACGATCAAAATTAGTTGAATTCAATGTGATGTCCCAACAGAAAGGGCACTTGGCATGCTTTCTTCAGCAAAAGAATTAGAATTTTCTTGGGCATTAAATTCTAGTAACATCATAACAAAGAAAGATCATGAGTCTGAGATTTCTTGAGCAATATCTTTGATTTTATTTTCTTTAGTCTCCCTCCACATTGAGTTCATTAAAAACCCTAGATGTGAACATGGATTGAGACTTAACCACACCAAGTATGCCAGTGAGACGGTTTTCCAAAGCAATAAAGAGTTGTCAAGTAGAAATTAAAACACATGACAATGTATGTCACTTGCCTTGAATATTGTTAGATTGAAAGTATTAAGCAAGTCATTTCCGACAACTAAACACATAATTGCATACAATCGGTAACACTGATAGGTCAAATTTGCTACAAAATGGCACCAATCATATCTAAATTAATCAATGAACCAAACCAAAATTTAGACAAGAACATAGGTAATCCTCTACTAGTGATTAACCATGGTTAAATCCATCATTCATATCTCAACTTGATCAAACAATCAACCAAGTTTAGAACTTTAGACAATAACAAAAGAAAATTCTCCACCTTTACAAGTGCTCTGTAAAGTTTAAAAGCATCATCTCCCCCACCAACACCAACCACCCTCGTGAAATCTGCTCCCAACATTAATGTCAACATGTCATGTTCCCCAATTGATTGATCATTCAATAGCTCCAAATTATTGTTGCCGACCTCCAAATCCGCATGACCAAAACATGGAAAGTTGGAATCAAATACCCTAAACTTTTCGTCCCACCAAAATTCATGTTGTCACAATAAGTTGGATCCAAGTGCCGGAATAGTATAATACACAAATAACCAAATTTTTTAATGTCATAATAAACCCCACTGCACTCGAAATCCTAAGTTCCATTTCTCCTTCCGTTATTGTTTGCATTAATTAAAAAGGACAATATATACTCAGCTGGTGGACTTTGCACTGCGTTCGATTCCTTCTTCCCCCACCATCCTTGCATTAGTTAAAAATGAAAAGATAAATATAAACTCCGAGATATTGTGTTCGATTCTTCCTTTCCAGCCATCGCTTGCATTAATTAGAAAGGACAGGATAAACTCAGCTGGTGGACTTGTGGAGCTGCTGAGATGTGAGAGAGATCAAAGAGTGGAGCTTGGCCACGGCAGAGGTCTGGCCAGGTGGGCACTTAGAGAGAGAAGTGTTTAGAGAGAGAAGGGCCTCGTCGAGCTTCCCTGCTGCCAATGCTGCGCAGCCTGCCTTGTATGCTTGGTCCGCCATTCTTGCATTGAACACGGGTTGATCAAAGCTATCGGTTTTCGCCATCGAAGACGAAGAAGATGGAGAGCCGAGAAGATCGGTGGCGCGTGCATATTCGAGATTGCAAATTGCTGTGTTGATCTCCGCCATTAGAGCTTCCGGCATTGCTTTGATGGTCTTCAGCTTCACGCCATCGAACACGCTCCGCCATTGGGAGCTTTTTTCTGCAGAACCCATCTCCTGTTTCCGATTTACAGAGAAACCCAGTTGTGGATTTTAGTTTAAAATCCCCCAAAACGCAGAATCTTTGATGAAAATTAAATTTCTTTATTTCACAGGAAGAACAAAGCCCTAAATTTTTGTGAAATTAACAAGAAGGAGAAGAAATCGTACCTGGGAAATAGAGATTTTCAACTTTCTTGGATTGATTGGAGAACCAGAAACCTGATCGGATCGCTGAGAATCGTAGAAGTCAATTTTGATTATGTTTCTTCAAATTTTTATTTTATTGTAATTTAGAATAAAACAAAATAATAAGGGCCTGATCCGTCCAAACTCATACAAGGGCCCGTACGATATGTTGGGCTGTATAAGGGAATAACCGAATTGTTTTCTCTTTGATCTTTGAATAGTAAAGAGGTAAACAAAATAAAAAAAAAGTTGGGACCCTGTGGATCCACGCTTTTTCCTATTCAAATATCAGCTTGTGTTTTCACATCGAGAATTCTTTGCAGCTTGTGTTTTCACATCGAGAATTCTTTGCAGATGAAGAGATGTCAAAGGGGCTTCTTACTTCCCAAACAGATCTTCCTACATCTATATATAAACGCTGCTATGTTGTTCCAAAAGTTTCGCTTTGATTCTCGAGTTTCAACTGTCGTGATTGAAGTCATATATTTTGCTAATCGTAGCAATTGAAGAATAAGATACTCAATTCCGTCAATTTTTCGATTAAAAAGGTAAAAATAGCGCAATTGCTTATCCAGTGTGAATTCTGTGAATCAAAAAACAAAAATTGCAAATTCTATGAGAAAGTCTCGAAATTAGGACGTCCTTATATTGATCAGTCAGTAAACTACAAAACTAAAATTGCCTCAAGTGAAACTATAAAGACCGAAGTACAGATTCGCCGAAACTACAGAGAACATGATCATATTTGGCCTTTCTTTAATCTCTATTTCAATCATCCAACTCATCCCATTTTCCATGAAATTTCAACTTGAAACAAACAAGGCTCTCGTCATTTTAAGCTGTTGTAACTAAAATCTGAAGACGAAAACTTCGTCCCCCATTCAATGGTTATCAATGATCGTAATATAATCATCTGAATTGATCAATATCCGAACTTTCAAAGAACAAGACCCTCAAAGGAGGACAAGCGATGCTGGCAATGCATTCTGTGCTTCGAAAGATATCTTGTTTCCATCTTTTAACAAAGCATACCCCATCTTCTCCAACTCCAAAGAATCAACGAAGAAATAGTCCCACACCGGCACTGTTAAAAGGCTTGAATGACCTCTCCTGCATCTTCAACCATCACATCTTCTAAGCTGATATCTTCTGCAACCATAGTATCATGACTAGAAGCTCGAAGGGCACTATCATAATGTGCGCGAGACCTTGAATCGCCAAGGATTTCCCAAGCCTTTTGCACCTTCAGGAATCTATCTCCTGACCCAGATGTACTTTGCAATTTATCAGGATGACTATCAAGGATGGCAGATCGGTAGCTTGCTCGAATAAATTCATAGCTTGCATCTTGTTTCACCGATAGTATGTCATGGTGAGTTTCCTGAATGGGGTGGCTGTCAAGAACCATGGTTGTAGCTACTTGCTCCCGCATTAGCTTCACTGCATATGAAATGAAAAAATGTCTGTAATTTCTTTATACGCGAATCTAAAGAACCATCAAACGTAACTGAATGCTTGATTTCAAATTGCCAATACCGCAACAACACGCAACTTTTAGGTTTCGAAATTGAGAGTTTTAACGAAAAGCCCGCGGTACTGTTCACTTTAACAAAAAACCACATTTTACACTAAAAAGTCAAACATGACACTATTCACTTTACCCTTTATTTTGTCCTTATCGTTAAAACTAAAAGTTTTCAAGCCCTTTTCATTAGTTTTCCTTTCGAAATTTGACTATCAAACAATTTGAACAAACACATAAGAGGACATCTAGATCAAGCATTCGGGTTGTTGGAGCAATATTAGAAAGTATGAAAAATATAAAAAATTCCAATGATAATAATCATAAAAAAATTCACAACATCAATTATATATATGAGATTAATATAAACAATTAGAGATAAAGTTAGAAAAACTGACAAACTTGGAGGTTGAGGCTTGCATAAATGCAATGTTTTAAAGATAGAATTTCGCCCCTGCTCTTGTGCTTGTAGTTCGATAGGCATCCATCTCCCAGGATTCAACAATCTATAATCCGAAGTCAAAGCACTTCAATCTTCGGACTTTGGCGAACTTTATATATTCTGTACTCTCAAGACACAACTCGGATTTTGACACACGAAGCATGAGAGAAACAAAGTGGGGAAACCCTATTTCTCAAGAGTAAAATTAATTCTAATTTTTCTATCCCTAACGATAATGGTTTCATGGGTTTATATAGAACCCAAGTACTACTTGTTGAAGAGATGTATTTTTTCATCTATAAGTATACATTACTTATCAAGAGAATACACCTAAACAACATAACATTTCTAAGAAATTGGTTAACACTATTTTTCATTCAATTATTAAAATTATATATTACAATATTTAATATATTATAATATATAATTTCCAACACGGGTTTCTATTGCTCATATAACATCAAGCATGAAAATACAACGGCATTCAAGTATTGTACTAATATCTCTGCAGCTCAATAAACCCTAACCCTTCTCCATCGTTCTACATGTCCACCCGAATGCAGTCCCTCTTTTGGGTTCCTCTGGTCATGCAGACAAACAAAAACATATAAAAAAGCTTTAAGCTTGATTTATTAATTTTCTAATAAAATCTTTGACGGATGACAACAAGAGCTTGAACCCACTTGGGAATTGAAAACCCGAATCGAAATTCAACTAAACCAGACAGGAATATAATCTGCAGACTTTCAATGTCAATGAACCATAGCTTGAAATCAGAGGTAAAATCAGAGCTACAGAACGCCGAAATGCGAGTTAAACCAATTAAGCAACAACCCACTGACAGAAATTTCAGAATTCTTAACAAGAATAATGATTTCAAAGTGCAAAGAAAAAACTTGAGAATTATATCCAATTGGATTGTTGGTTTTTCTGAACCAAGTAACGATCGGATTATGCACAAATTCAACCAAAATACCAAGACCAAAGGGAAACGTAGAAATTGAAAAAATTTAGCTCACTTTTAAAAGGGGCTTTTAGATCCAGGTCCAAAAAAGTAGAGTGTTTTTAGGATTGAGTCCAGTTATTTAATTATATGTTTTTATTTTTTTCATACTCATTTTATATTTTCTAAAAATATTAAAAATCAATTAAAATCTTCTAATATTATGCATTTTCCAACTCCAAAAAATATAATTAATATCTTACAACAAAAAAACTAATATACTAACATAAATTTATCTGTAAAACATTCTACCCTAACTCAAGTAACAAATATATGAATGTATATTATACCTATACGTGATATATGAAACCTAATTAAAAGGTAGAAAAAACATAACATACCTACAAGTAAGACACATATATCTGTGACAAGTTGATTATAAAAAAAATAGAATCTGTCATATAGGTAGATAAATATAATTAACCTATGATATAGGTTGATTAAAAAAATTAAAAATAAAATCAATAAATAGGTTTAAAGCAGAAGGAATAACAAAAAATTGAACAGATAACTATTGATAATTAAATAATTAAATATAACAAATTGGACTTATTTTAATAAATTGGACTATTCCTACTATTAGCTCAAAAAATTGGACTTATATCAAATTTCCCTCTTTTAAAATAACTAAACCCTTTTTATGGTAACAGTATTTTGAATTTTAAAAGGACTTAAAGTCCTTTGAAGGGGGCATCAGTTATGTATGCTGCTTGTAGGAAACGAGAGATTTTTCAATATGACCGTTACACGAGATGATCACCATGTATCTTTATATAAATTGTAGGTTATATGTGTTAAAAGGTTAATAACTTAAAAATTTAAATTTTTCACCACTTGCATAAAAACACGTGGTGTACCATTCGTGTTCCCGTCACAACTAAAAATTTCTCGTAGGAAGCTATTTAATTGCCTTGTCAAAATTCACTTGTATTGTTAGCAAGGTCTAAAATATCGACGATATCGGAAATATCGGTAGTCCAAAAACACGGAAATTTGGATGGAAATATCGGGATATTATCGATATCGATAAAAATTGAATAAAAACCACGGAAATTGTAAGAAAAACTTGGAAATTTTTATTGAAACTTTGCAGGATGTTTATTTAGTCAATTATCTATTAGTTTATCACAAAAAAATTGGAAGGAAATGCATTGCATGATGGATTTAATTGATTTAAGTTGATTATATAGCGAGCTGGCAAACATTGTGAGTGTAGAAAATATGTAGTAATTAATGAAAGAAGTTTAAACACACCATAATCATTTATATATAATGAATTAGTACAATAGTTTACACTTTATACATTGCATGGTAAGATACATGAGTGACTTAGCAAGGTCTGAAATATCGATGATATCGGAAATATCGGTAGTCCAAAAACACGGAAATTTCGATGAAAATATCGGGATATTATGGATATTTTAGACCTTGATTGTTAGAAATGATTAGTTCCAAAAGTATTTTTATGAAAAATATTTTCAATCATTTTAAAAACAATTCCAAAAAGTAGCTGTGGTTCATAAAACCGCTTTATGAAGAGGTACATGTCAGATGATTCATTCACGAAGCACTGTCAAATACTTTTCAACCATTTAGGTAAAATCATTGCTAGCATAAGCACTTATTAGCAAAAGTATTTGTTTAGTAGGGTGGTTTTATTGTCCAACGAACTCAAACGATCCTCACTAATCATTCGCCCACCTTCACTACAAAAACACCCAATTCTCCGGAAGAGGATTCTCTTCGGATCCAATTTGTAAGAATGCTAGGATCCTCACATTCTAGTTATTTATCGTATATCGTACGGTCAGTTTTCATCAGGTACTATTTGTGTTTAATTTTGAATAAAAAAAGTCAAATGATTTTTGACCGTGCAATACACAATAAATGGCCAAGATGTAAAAATCTCTAAGATCCCCACAATTTAGATCCGGATGGGATCCAATTCCCATTTCTCCACCCTAGAACAACCGCGCCAACTCTTCTAGGTTATCTTAGCAAACACTTTGTTAGCGTAAAGAACTTTTGTTCTCGAGTTAATAAATTTGTTCAGCCTTCCTTGTAACGTCGAGGTTCTCTCAAAAACTAGTTTGTTCAGGTTTTTGTTATTTGGAACTGTCCTTTACACAATTGATGGAGCATTACAAGCTAAACGATACTTGAGCAACTAGAAACTGAAAACTTTGACTCCTACTTTTAAAGATAGAGAGCATTATGTATTTATCCAAAGAATTAGAGAGTATTACACAACGTTCAGAGGACAGAAATTCATATCCCTCGTTCATTCGCGGGGAGAGTTTCAACGTCTAACGACAAACCTCACTATGCCTCCGACCAGGACTTCTTTATCTTGAATCATCGGCGCCAGACACCATGACAATCCGTATTACAAAAAAATGATTGTGAACAAACAAGCAGCATGGAGCGTACCCTGAACCTTCAGTCGCTCCATTTCCCTCTCTTCAAAAATTCTCCCTATTTTCTTCTATTTTCCAATAAACAATTTAAACGGAACTAAAGTATATAAACCCAGGGAGACCATGATTACATATTCCAGTGAAGTTACCTTCCGTTCGTGTGCTTTGTGATGTTTCCAGAACATGGTAAGCCTTTGCAGGTCAAGTTACAACGACAAGGGTTTGTCCTTTTCTGCTGGGAGTGGCGAAATCCTATCGTGCACCAACAATGCCAGAGGCCCACGGAACAACAAGCGGTGCAGATGGATGGCGGTCTCTATATGATTCGGAATACTTGTCCTTAAAATTAAGTCTAGGTGTTTCTGCCTGCATTTTGATGATTGAAAACAAGAAACATTAGACTCAACTGGATCAACATAATCATGAACAAAATGCAATAAAATCAAATTATATATAAATTGTAACGAAGGGGTTGTTTGGTTCTTACGTATTTAAGCCAGCACTCTCCAAGTTTATGCTCGTAGATATCTGGAGAATAGCAACCAGTTTCTGACGGGCAGTAAACCCATACATTACATCTCTTTTGATTAGGCTTAGCGCGTTTAGCTTGATCCAAGCAAGCCTGACAACAGTCAGCTGCACTATCTTTGTGGTGGCTAAGTCCCCATCTTACAGCAGCACCATCATAATCTGTATGAACTTCTGCATGGCATTCAGGAGGGAGTGGCCTGCCAGGCAAAATTTCGTCTACAGAAAAACAAAGGAATCCGTACATTCAACACATGGAATAAGTTTCCACTATCCGAATGAGTAAACTTCTCAAAACTACCAGACAAGGATCATGACTTTTTCTTTTTATTTCGTAAAGGAAAATAAAAGATTACTTTTGTCTAATGATAGAGAGAAGGGCATGGAGCAGAAATTGATGAATTACCTAAATCGTCTTCTTCACCCTCAGGTTTATCATGATGTTCCATGTTACGAATTTCAGCAGGAATCCAAAGGCCCATGTCTTCCAAAAGCCAAGTCCAATCCAATTCCAAAGCTTTTACTAGCATTTCTATAGAAAACAAAATCAGAACAGGAAACACCAGAGTCTGTCAAAACTATCATACTACCGTTCATAGACTGCTACATCATATAAGTTACTGAATCCTAAAAGGAAACCACATGTAGCTCACAAATAATGACCATACCTGCTTCCTCATGAAGAATTGTTGAATTTGAAGCCTCGGTCTCAATTGCCAACTGCTTAGCTTCTTTTAGTTTTTCCTTGCACCAACTTTCAACTACTTCTGTTTATTTAAGCACCCAGCATCAAATGACAAGTTAATTATTACAAGTAATGAGAGAATATGTTGTCAACTTGTAATATACGAGTGAAAAAGCACTTGATACTTAAACAAGGTGAAAGCACTTTACACTTAACTGGAACATATCTAGGGTCTAAAAAAATGCAAGATACACACATATCTAAACTATAGCCAGTCTTACTAAAAAGACAATCAGTATTGGCCCCACTTAATCACAGGATAAATTGAGTAATTCCAAAGTAAACTGAAACAACAGTTATCCAGGTCATCATGCACCACCTACCCAAAGAAAGAAACACGGCACCAGAAAACTAAAAAAGCCACATTAAACTATAAGTGTTTGCTCTATTACGTCACAATTTTTTAGTGTTTACACAAATACAGAGTATGCCTAAAGCAATCCCTTCCTTGCAAAATCTAGAGAAAATTTATATGCTACCAGAATACCAGGAAGCAATTTGTTCCTCAAGACAAAACAGACAACCTTCTACATCCTTTCACATGCAATTTACTTAAACTTCACTTTAACCCGTGTAACCTTCAGTCCTAAAAATATTTTATTTCTGGATATGTAACATATAATTTCCCTCTGAAAGCTGAAACAAGTAGTTGAAATATTGGAAGCAGGAAATCTACCATACGATGATGCAACATCATAAAGAAATAGATAACGGGAAAGCATGCACAAACAGGTAATAAACTTATAGTAAAACATAAGAAGCTTAATGATTAAGGATTTAAACTAAGGCTATGAAATCTTTGGATTCCTCCTTTACTGAAACTTGTACAGTAGCTCAAGAGAATGGTACACTTCATTCAACCTTAGTATGACAGTATTAAAGAACCACTCGATAGCTGTTTGAGTTTGTTATCAATGTCGATAATCGTAGTTTCAGATACAAAAACAAGAATCAACACAGTTCAAAAATAAATTCACCATATCTATTTCAAGACAAAGTTGAATGTCACGGTAAGATAATTATGTTTAAACCATTTATACAAGATTTCAGATTTGATATTGCATGGCTATTAACTATTCTAGTCCAACATAACGATTTGCTTGAAATGCATAAAACAATAAGAGATAAGCTAAAGAAAATAAAATTGAGCTGCACTGACCTCTCTGCTCAGTAATATTTGCGTTGGGCCTCAAGGTTTTTAACCTATCAATTATCTCATTAGTCATCTTCAGTTTCAAAGGCTGTGGCAATTCGACCGCTGCCTCTCTGTAAAGCTCCTTCTTAAGTGCCTTCACCTTTTGAGCACAACAGAATAGTCCTCCATTAAATTAAAAAGACTCACAGCTATCACTCTACTGATTCAATCAAACAGATCTACCCACCACCAGAGAGCTCAAAATGCATATCTTACCAATCTAATTAGCTCAACCGGTTCAGCGGCTTTTCGAATCCGAACTGATTCCTCCATCTTCCTAATCTGATCCGGAGTGTACTCAAAAGCTGAACCAATTCACAAACAAAACATTCCTTCAATTAAACCAGCATTCAACGTCGAAAAATTCAAAAATTCCCAACTGGGTTCTCTCAAAAACACCTCAAACAGTTACTGGATAATCCAAAGCAAGAAATTTAAACAAAACTCATCAAACAACAAGCTAAATTCCCAACTGGGTTCTCTCCAAAATACCTCAAATAGCTAGTGGATCATTCAAAGAACCAAGATTTACAGAAGCTAGTGACAGAAAATTAGACAGAGAGAGAGAGACGTACTGGGGCGTGTATCTTTATCGGAGTAGATGTAGAGAGAAGCGTAGAGAGAGCGAAGAACATAGAGAGCAACAGCAATGTTAATGGAGCAAACGATGAGAGTGGTCTTCTTGTACGAAAAAGCCCATTTCCCTCTACCTTTAAATCCCCATTCTCCTCCTACCCGAGCCATGCCTTCGTCCCTTCTCCTTCATCCCACCATATCCGCCGACCTCACAGATCGATCGGAGCCAGACCCTGATCAAAAACCCAAAAGCCCAAAAGCCCAAAAGCCCAAAACTTTCAAAGCCTCGCCTCTGCCGACGACATACCCAGGTCGTCTTTTGCTCCAACGCAGCAGTGGAATGAGTGCTTTTGGCTTCTGGGTTTTTCTTGTCTTTGCCTTATTTGCTGCGATTTCGTGAGATTAACGCAAAGCCATCGTCGTAATTAGGATTAAGATAATGATTAAGGTTAATGAAGAATGAGTGGCCTGGTCTGCCCAGGGGGGATTAAGGTTAGGCCGATTGTGATGATTATGGTGTTTTTCTAAGATGATTCCGTGATTGTTGGTGTTTGCTCGGTAGTGGTGGGATAGCTTAATCAACCTCTTTGCCTTGTCACCTGTGCCTTGCGCTAACGTGCGCCGTGGGGTATCAGCTCCTATGTTTTCTTTTAGGAGAATTAATAGATTTGTGAGGAATGGTATGGAACTATCACAAATGTGACACTCTCTATCATCTCATAGACGTTAATTTTGGACTAATAATATAAAATATTATATTAAAAACATGAAGTGTTAGAAGAATCTCACTTTATAAAAATTAGTTTGAAAACATTTTAAAATAAAATTATACCATCACTGAACACTTTAGTATTATTCCAATACAACTTGAATAACTTGAATTATTTTAGTTCGAATCAGTCTCAATTAAAAACATAATTACATAAAAGTTAGAAACAATGCACATTAATTGTGAGAACAAAAAAAGTAAATGTTACTCGATCAAATTTAATTTGAGTTAGGTACATCAAATTATTAACAGGATAGCAACACACAATCATTTTTTTGTTGTTGTTGGAACCAAACCTAATCTTTAACCTCGTTGATTTGAACTTCAAAGTCATCGGAGTCCAAAAACAAAATTTCATCTATGTCAAGAATTAATTGAACAAATATATATTTACTTAAATTATGATTAGTATTCAATTAATAATTTTTTAATTTATGATTATATATCCCTATCCATCAAGCTACGTGCATGTATTTCATTTTATACATCAATGAAAGATGTGATGTGCCATAGTTTTATTTGATAATTTATAATTAGAAGGATTATGACACTAAAACCTTATTATTTAATATGGAACTATCAATCAGTAAGACCATAATATGGTCTCGTTTGGAAAATGATTTTTTATGACTGAAATCGCTTTTAAAGAAAATATTTTTTAGGTAGTTCCAAAACCACTTGAAATGCTTCATTCAAGAAGCACATAACTGGTGATTTTTGAAGGAAGCACTTCAAAAAAAAAAATCCAAGATTAACTTGCTTTTCTTACTAAGAATTGGTTTCAATTTTTTTTTTCTTTCTAAAAACGCTTTCAATTATTTAAAAGCACTTCTCAAACAAGCCCTATATGAATTTGTTTCACTTAAAATGTATATGACTCGTACAAATATTTTTCCAATAAACACAAATTTATAATAAAGAACAATGCTTGGCTACTAAACAATAAGTAGAAACTCTTATTCGCAATTCTTCGTGTTCAAATCATAGAGCTTTGTGCTTATAATCAGAATCGTGCATAGACAGTTCGTAATACTTTTACCAATTCCATTTATCTGTTTTTATACAATTTGATAACTAAAAGACCTTAATTTTAATTGATTTTTACAAAAATAAACTCTTTAAAGTGACTTATAATATAAATAATTAATTTATAATATAAATAATTACGATCATAAAAACAAAATTCTATAAATAATCTACGAATGATTTTGAATAGAAACTCCTACTCCTCATTCAAGTAGCCAAGTAGCTCTAACCTAAACAAGCCGTTAGACAAGCGACTAAAACAATCATAGGGCTTACAAAGGGAACAGTATAAGTGGCCCAATAGGCCGGACTCGGCCTATGTCTAGTTACTCGCTCCGAAAGAGAAAAATGGCGGGAAAATCAAGAACTGCATAAGTAGCTTTAGTAGGGCACACGCCCTCTGATACTCGGACCAATTTGGGGGCTGTATTTAGATTGAGATCAAAGCCATGGAGATGAACGACGGCGAGAACGAAGAATTTGGGTTCTCCAGAAACTACTTTCTGGCAAAGGAGCTCCGCGGCTCCGGCAAGAAATCGCAATCTAAGCTCTCGGATATCGATATCGTCGATGAACAGGTACCGCTGGCTCGAATTCAATTCTTTCAGAATCTTCCATTTTTTGTGTTATTCTTGTTAAAGTTTGAAACTTTGGCAGGAACTGGTTGCGGCGGCGGCTCAAATCGAACCAAAACATGAGAAAGAGGTGAAGGATTTGATGAACAGTTACAGGAGTTCGTACCCAGAATGGGCGTTTGAACTGAGGTATTCCACTGGCTTGTAGATGATTAGAAATATTTGAAACGCTGTTATTTCAATTGGGTTTGTTTATTTTTCATTTCATATCCGTTTTTTGGCATCTGATGTTCAAATTGGATGGATTATCGACTTAATTTTACTGCGAAATGAGAACATAATGATCTTTCTGGCTGCATATGCTACAAATTATACTGCTTTATGGTACTTAATTATATCATCGACCACGTTTGGCATCGGAGTTTTTTCAACAATGGCAATGAGTACCCTCATGCATCCTTCTATAGGCATTTGGATTAGTATTTGGCTACAAGGAGTTGCATTATTTCCTTTCTGCAATTGATTGAGTTCTGGACTTGAAGTCTGCTATTTACTAATGTTATGCTATTTTGATGTTATTATTCACCCTTTGCTTTATTGTTTGTAGATGTGGTCTTGGCCTTCCTCATGTATGGATTTGGATCTAAGAAGGCCTTGCTTGAAGATTTTGCTTCAACATCGTTGATGGATTATTCTGTGCTTGTTGTCAACGGCTATCTTCAGGGAATAAATATAAAACAGGTAATATTTATATGGGACACTATTCCACTTCCAAAGCAATATGCGATTATTCTACATTTTCCTGTTGTGTGGTTTTATCTTATTCGCAATAAGAATTTGATTTACCGGGTTTTCCTGGCCTAGTATATTGTATGCAATCTGCTATAAACTTTATGAACAATGTGCGGATCACCTTTGTCTCATGTATGTTGTCTCCAAAAGCCACCCATCTTCCTTGTCGTCTGAAAATATGACATAATATGGAAAGAAGATAAGGGGATAGGGTCGAAGCTAAAACAAACATTACCATGTCTGTTAACATGTTATCTAATGTTTGCAATGTAGGTTGTGGTAGCCTTAGCTGAACTTCTGTGGGATCAATTGAAAACCAAAAGGACTTCTTCTAGAAGCTCGTCAAAAGTGCAACAACCATTTAGTTCAAGGTCCATGGATGATCTTCTTGCATTTTTGGATGGATCGGAAGATACGACAAACGAATGTCTAGTATGTGTTGTCATTCACAACATTGATGGACCTGGATTAAGGGACTCAGTAACCCAACAGTGTCTTGCACGAGTTGCTTCTTGTTCTCATATTCGCATTGTGGCCTCTATCGATCATGTCAATGCACCTCTTTGTAAGTTTATTCTTGTTATAATTTGTTATATCGGGTTATAATTCTCTGACAAATGTTGGATCCTGAAACTTTGCCTCTTATGTCTTCGTAAAAATAGAACTAAAGAAGAAAACCCTTTTTTGTTACTCTGCAAGACGAAATTTCATACGTCATCAAGTTTAATCACACCTTCTAGGACAAGAAGATGGTTCACACACAATTCAACTGGTGCTGGCATCACGTTCCTACCTTTGCACCATACAAGGTGGAAGGAATGCTCATTCCACTGATTCTTGCACATGGAAATACCACCCAAAGTGCCAAAGGTGCTACAATAGTTTTGCAGAGTTTGACATCCAATGCTCAGAGCGTGTTCAAAGTTCTTGCAGAATATCAACTATCCCACTCGAACGAAGAAGGTAAGTAGCTATACAGCCTATATTAACTCTTGGAGCTTTAACCTCTATAATCCGTTCCATCCGTTATCTGATAACTTGTGTGTTGTTCAGGGATGCCGATTGATAATCTGTACGTAACCTGTCGAGAGCGGTTCCTCGTGAGCAGCCAGCTTACGCTTAACTCCCATTTGACGGAATTCAAAGATCATGAGTTGGTGAAGACCAAAAGGAATTCTGATGGCCAGGATTGCTTGCACATCCCTCTCACAAATGAGGCACTTGAAAAACTGCTAGCGGACCTGAGTCAATGACTTGTTATTTAACTACTCGGTCTTTCAAAATTATGTGGATTTTATGTCCTGATACAAGTGGCAATAATCCAAAAATTTCACTCCCTGCTTAAAAAGTGACTGAAGTGCATCGAAACATGTACTAACCTCTTCGCACTTGCTCGGATCATGTGCGGCTCTGCAGTGTGCGGGAGGTTTCATTTTTATTGCACGCGTCTAAAGAGAGCATTTTGTGTGTAGAAAAGACTCGGGAGAGTAAAATATAGAATGATAATAATTTGTTAACATAGTGTAAACTTAGGTGGCACTTATTATTCACCCATAATTTATTTACTAATATTATGCACACATTTGACAAAAATTTACCAACTTTCTAAGAGATAATTAGAGCAAGTCCACCCCTACCCAATTGTCAAGGCAATTGAGCAATTCATTCCCCAAAAATTCAAAAAAGTCTCTCAGCCCAAAATTCAAAATTCAACACAGCCGCACTAAGCAAACAGGCAATTAGTGGTCTGATATCATGCTAACATCAGCTATGTTCAATTCTCATGCTTCCGAGCAACCATCAGATTGGCTTCGAAACCCAATACGGAGGGAAATTGAGAGGGGCTGAGATGGGTACGCAACTCTTGCGTTGGCCATGGTGACTGGAGTATCGGAAGAAAAGCTTCGAAACCCAATAGCAACTGTTGGTGCTATTTGTGACCAAGATGAAAAAAGAGGAGAGAAAAGGAAGAAAAGCTTCAAGAGACAGGAAAAAAGGAAAAAAAAAGATAAAGATAAATTAATAATCAAATGATATTACATTTTATTAATTTGTTAATATTAATATTAATTGTCCGGATAATTTATTTAACAAGGTGGAGATGCATTCGGGTAATTAAAATTACTATGGCAGTAATTGTCTTTGGTCAATTGCCTGGATAGTTATTGCCTGAGTGGGTTGAACTTGCTTTTAAGTGCTGACTTGTGTATGAGTAAGTAATGCTAGGTGGACTAAACTTACAATACAAATCACTATCTCACTAGATCATAAGACATAACTGAGAATAAAAAGTTAAAAATGATAGTGAAAAGGCAAGTCTCCTGATCAAATAAAAAAGGAAACTAGGAAATTTCATTCTAATCCTTGTCAAAGATGACCATTAAACTAAAATCATGAGTAAGATCAAAACCTGATTTTAGTTTCTTGATGCATTAATCACCTCATTTTATTAATTATATTTTGTTGTTTTAATTATTTCTCTTTTTCTTCCTAATTTTAATGTACTAATTATATTTCATTATAATTTTCATTTTCATTTTATTTATTGTAATATATTTTGTTGTAAACTTTTTAGATAAACTAATTTTTGTTATACAATATATTTCAATATACTTTGTATTCTTCATTTAGGTACATTAAATTCATTATAATACATTTCGGTGCATACATTTAGATACACACATTTAGGTACATACATTTTGATACAAACATGGAGGTATATCAATTCAATATAATATATTTAGGTACTAACATTTAATGCATACATTTCGGTATACACATTTAGGTACATTAATTTAATATAATACACTTCGTTACTAACATTTAGGTACATTAATTTAATATATTACATTTCGCTACTAATATTTGGGTACTTTAATTGAGTCTTCAAGTTTGAAGAATGTTAAATAAATTAAAAAATAAACTTTTTTCGGTAAAAAAAAAAAATATGCATATTAATAAATTTAAATATAAATGGGAGACATTGAATAATATACACATTAATTAATTTGAATTAAGGACACATCAAGGGACCATATTCAATACGTAATCTAACACCAGGTTTTATTAAATTTCAATCTTCTTCAAGGATTAATGCTAAAGAAACCCCCAAAGGAAGCTAATGTGTGTTCCCTTCAGCGTTTTTTCTCATTCGTTTTTTGGTTTCGTCACTATTTTAGGCTTATGGCTCGTTTATGTAACCGTAATCAACATAGGAGGAATTGGATTGTGGAGGAATTGAATTGAGGAGAAATTGAAATGAAGAGGAATCAGAATTAGATTCCTGTTGAAACTGTTTACTTAAATGTTTAGGAATCGGAATAGAAATGAAACTGAGTTCGTAGAAGTTGTTTACTAATTCAGCTAAATCAGAATAAGAATTAATATGATTACTATAATGCCCTTCTTTATTTTATTTTATTCTATATATTTATTTTTTTAAACATTTGAACTAGTTCTTTTTTACTTATTTAGTTAAATTAAAGAATTAAATGTCCACTATAGTGTAAAAGCCAAAGAAAGAACCCAGCCACATTCATCTTCCCTTCCCGCATAAGAAAAAACCCAGAAACACGAGCAATTTGGCCCTAGACCTCGAGGTCGCAATCGTCAAAGCGATGTCGTAGGAGGATGAGCCGGCAAGCGAGACGCACGTCTGTGAGATACTGACGTTGACGTCATCGTCTGGAGCTACGTCCACGCATGCGTGTTTTCGGTGTCAAAGCGGCTACACCATCACCTCCTGAACGACGGCGATCAGGTGTTCAAGGACGAGATCTTGTATGCGACCCGCAGATCTCTTGAACCTATCAAATTTCTGATTCCCTCACCCTACTGGAATTTAAGCTCGTGAGATTAATTTGTTGGGTTAAATGGCAAATTGATAAGAGGGCATAATAGAAAGCGCAAATGGATTACCAATTCCCTCACCCTCCGGGAATTCAATTACCACATCGATGGAAGGAGTCCAATTCCTCCAATTCCAAGAATTGAATTCCACTTTTTGTGTGGGTCCCAACACTATTGATTCCTCTCCATTTTAGTAAACACATGTATGATTTCATTCCGATTTCAGATTAGTAAACACACCTTTAATGTTTTGGCTGTGTTACATACGTCGTACTTTTGCAATTGAAATTTGATCTAATAAAATTGAAAAGAAAAGATTCCCACTTAACAATAAACTTACACCGACTTTGAGGTACAACAAGCACTACTCAATGAAAAATAAAATCGTTGTCCTCATTAGCTAAGGAAACTAAATAAAATAGTTTTTAATGGTGCCAGCCTTTTATAATACCATTTCTCAATGCTTCCTTACCACCAATGAACCCATAAGGCAGTCTTGCCACAACATCTTGAATCATCAACTCTTTCACGCTCGATATGCTTGCATGGTAAACTTGTAGCCCTAGACTTTTGAGTGCATTCATCAACTTAGCATATGGGTAGTCTACATTCGGACACTGAACACGTATCATGGCTTCTGACGCCAAAATCTTCACATCCAATTCCACAATCGCAGCAGCTGCCCTATCACTATTATTACTATTAATACTATTATTATTTTTATTAGAATAATGATGCTGGTCAACTATGGAGGTGCTTTGGCTGGAGTGATGATCAAGATTGTTTCTTGCATTATTGCCCTCTTCAGGTTTTTGTAGTTGTTCTTGGACTTTGGCCTCCAATTCCTGAACTTTTGATTTGAGTTGATTGATGTAGGCCACGGCATCGGCAAGCAAAGAGGACCTGTCCATTTTTGACACATTGGGAACGACTGACCGGAGGACATAGAATCGGTAGTTGAGCTTCTCCCTCCTCTGTCTCTCGGCCTCAACGTGGTTTAACAATTGTGATTCTCTACTTGCAACTCCAAGTTTTGATGATCTTCCTCGCTTTTTCGACTGAGTCGTGTTCTCCATATTCTCAGAGGTGAAGTTGCCAACAAAATCAGAAGGTGATTTCGGCGACAACCCTCCTAGATTGATAGGTGCAGCTTCGTTTATACCACCACCTTGATCTAGTAAAAAGAAGTATTGAACATCGATGTTAAATAGATACATCAATGAGGCTATACATGTATACAAGTGTATTGTACTAATACTTAGTGAATGACCAAAAAGGAAAAACAGGAAATTGTTATTCACACTTCAAGAATTTATTTATGCATTCTAAACTTTCCATACATAGTAAAAAAAAATCTCTTATGAGAACTGCACAATTAGATTTTTGGAATACCGATAATACTTCTAGAAAAAAGAATTCAGATCTTCTCTGAATCTCGCAGTCCAAAGTCGACGAACCGAGAAATCCTGACAATTCAACAGAGGGAGAGAGATGCAGACTTTTAGTTTGTGTACGTGGGCTAGTGGGATGGATTGATGAGGGCCGTAAATTTAAAAGGAGTGGTCCGAATTTCTCGATCATTCGGCTCCAGAAAGTGAGATCCGGAGAGGATCTCGATTCCTCCAAAAAAAAATTGTTTGGTAATAGGTACTACTCATTGACCATGCCATTTGGTATTTGGTAAGCACAGATAAACGAATTACTCACGAATTTAACATAGATTTTGGTTCATATACCTTGTGGGATCAATTCCTTTTGAGCTGCTGCAAACAGTCCATTTTCTAGGATAGGAACAAATACATTGCCGTCAAGGCTGGTCTGCTGCTTTGAGAGCCTGTTGTTGTTGTTCATGTTGCCATCTGATCCGAACAGCGACTTTGATAAATGCACTAGACTCCAATCTTCTTTGATCACATCCAAAGAGGTCAGTTCAAGTACCCCACAAGGAGTTGCAATGCAAACCAAAGTTTGGATTCCATGCATTATTGCTTCTTTAACTCTCTCACACTCATAAAACTGAAATTCATGGTCACCTGCAAGCCAAACAAACCCACCAGAAACAAATACCTTGCCGAGAATATTGGTACTATTATTACGCTGGCTTGCGGAGAATGACTGGGTTAAAGAAGCTGTATAAAAGTAGAACCACTCGGAGTCAGTGACATCTCCATGATCCACGAGCCTCATGTCCAAATCGACCATGTCATCATGCAAAAGTGATTCAACTTCCCGTTTATTCACCTTCTTTCTCTCCACATTGTTGAACCCAAATTTGGGTTGGTAATTGTTGGCCATTTGGCTGCTTCTTTTCGATGCCAAGTGATCGCGAGTGTTCTGAAAATGGCTGCCGGCCCATGACAGGGAAACTTGGTCACTAATGCTCTCTTTGGAGGCTTTCCAGAAAATGGAATACACCCACCACTCAGGCCTGTTCTGAACTATGAACTGTAGGCGCTGTTGAAATGTGGGGGAGGTTTCTTGGCAGAAATTAGGTAAACATGAGGATATGATTTCTTCCATGGTTTATGCCCTAATTTGGTTTTGCTACAGAAGGGAACTTTATGTAAAAAGAGAGAGGAGTGAGAAGCAGAGCAGTGGAAGAAGAAAGTCAAGAAATTAAGGGAGCGAGGTTCTTCGCGAGTGGTGTGACCTTGCAAATTGTGATTTGGTCATGGACATAAATATAGGGGAACCAATGCCTGGCTTTGCCTTCAACTGTTTGGCCTTTGGGCTAATGGTGCCAACGTTTCAAGCACGGCGACATAACAGACTTTTGTTTATTTAATTAGACATACCATCATCTCTATTATCTCTATTAATTAATGAAATCCTCTTTGTCAACCAAAAGATGGTGAAAATATAACTTAGTCTTTTATCACACAAAAAAAATGATGGGCAATAATGTAATTTCATTGGTCTAAATTTTTTTTTATTAAAACCTCACCTACAGGTGATGTTAAAATATCTCTAATATTTAAAATTAAAAAAAAAAAACCAAAAACAAAAACCTTCCACTCCCCCACGCTCCCTCTTTCTCCCTCTCTCCTTCTCATTTTCTAAAAAAATATGTTCATACACACAAAATGTGCAGGCAAATGCTAGTTTTTATTA
The DNA here is from genome assembly GCA_036320875.1 of Cotoneaster glaucophyllus. Taxonomy (NCBI): domain Eukaryota; kingdom Viridiplantae; phylum Streptophyta; class Magnoliopsida; order Rosales; family Rosaceae; genus Cotoneaster; species Cotoneaster glaucophyllus. The sequence goes on from CM070072.1 coordinate 18,980,449, forward strand.
ATAATGGACTGGATCCAAACTTTTCTTTTAGAATGTTGCTATCCACATACCTCTTTCTATCTATTACATACATCTCTCAATTTTTGGTTGTTGAATTAAATGAATTAAAGAAGATCAAATAACATAAATTGACAAAAGATGTGTGAGAGATAACAATATATGTGTGAAGAGCGCAACCGTTCTTTTAATATTAAAAAGAATAGTACATTAGATTAAGAACTAGGTAAAAATATTGAAATGTAGAAAATTGAGGGGAAAATAGAGAAGAAGAGAAAATAGTATTAGATTTGGAAAAAAAAAAAAAAGGTGAAGGATTAGAAGAATATGAGGGAACAAGAAAAATGGAGATGAGGTATGAAGGAATAATAAAAATGGAGATTAGGAGAAGAATATAAAAGAAAAATGGAGACGAGGAGTTTTTTTGTTTTTTAGTACATCGATATTTTTACACTAAGGGGAGGGAGAGTTTGGCTAATCACATAATAGGCAACCTAATTTGGTATCGAATTCCCCATCCACGAAATTCGAACCTAAGACCTCTCACTTCCAAATGAAGAGGAATACCTGCTGTGAAAGATCAAGGGAGAAATAGGGAGATGTGCGTGTTGGTTATCGTAGAAATAGATTTTTGATAAATGTCTTATTTATTTCATTAATAAAAAGTCTAAACCATATTAAAATATATATATATATATATATATATATATATATATATACATACACTAAAGTAAAGATTCATTTATCTGAGTGGTACACAACATTTACATTTTTTTGTTCTCACAATTAATGTGCATTGTTTCTAACTTTTATGAAATTATGAGTTTAATTTAGACTGATTCGAACTAAAATAATTCAAGTTATACAAGTTGACAATTAATGTGCATTGTTTCTAACTTTTATGAAATTATGAGTTTAATTTAGACTGATTCGAACTAAAATAATTCAAGTTATACAAGTTGTATCGGAATGACATTAAAGTGTTCGGTAATGGTATAATTTTATTTTAAAATGTTTTTAAACTAATTTTTATAAAATAGGACTATTCTGACACTTCATGTTTTTAATACAATATTTTATATTATTGATTTAGATTAACGTTAAACTATGACGGTAAGATGATAGAGAGTCACACGTTTGTGAAAGTTCCATACCATTCCTCACAATAATTATACGTACATGTGGAAAATGCATGCATGCCCAAAAAATTCTTTCCGTACAGTTTTGTTTTTTCACCAAGCTTTCCGGACAGTTAAGTCGATGACTTATTTGTACGGGACCACATGGTAGGACATTGTCATCATTGATTGTTCCCTAAGGTATCGTTTGGTACGCAGGCTGAAGGGACGGAATGGGACGGAACGAGACGGGATGGAACATAACGGAACAGATGATGTAAATATTGAAAAAGATAAGGAGAAATTTTGCCTTAAAATGTTATAAATTTGTGTTCCACGGATGTGGAACGGGTCGTTCCAGGGGGGAGAGGTGGAACGAAAAATCAGCCAAAATTTGTCCCATGGGACAACCCGTTCCACAGTTTTTAGGCGCACCAAACGTGGGACGGAACGAGACCAAACGGTAACTAATGGCCATGAAAACAGTTGTGGGTGTTCATCATGGCAGATGCCATACAAGAGTAGTGATTACCAACAGTAGCGAAGTTAGGAATTGTATGGTGGAGGGGCAAAAATTTTCAAATCCTTATCTCCAATTAGTAAACCGTTTCTCAGTGAAGACATCACTTCCATCATTTCTTGCTTTATCAAAATCACATTTGAAAAGTAGCAATAACGGCAAAATGCTACATCTTTTGCTATACTATACTTCAATCACTCAAAATTATCAAACTAACGGGTGATAAAACATCGATTGTCCTTCCCCATAACTTATAGTATCATTCCATTACCTAAATGTATAATGGAAAGAAAAAAAGTCACTTAATCCTAGGGTAGAGTCTACTACGAGTAATAACTAATTAGACGAACAATTCAGTTAATTAATATTAATAATTATATAAATTTATTAATAATTAATAATTAATTTAATCAGGAATCAACAATTCAATTCATCAATAATCAACAGTTAATTCATATAATCAACAATTCATTCATCAATAACCATACAATTCATATCAATTAAACAAAATTTTATATTAAACTATCAATTAGGGATAATTAAATTTATAGAAAAAATAAAAAAATTAGATATTTACATTAAAAGTGGCTATGGAAGTTGGCTTGGAAGATGTTGGCTTCGAGGCTCCTTGGAATGGAAGATGGAAGCCGCTAGCTAAGGCTTGAAGGCTTGAAGCTGGAATGGAAGGGGACACGGACGAATGGAAGGTGGTCCCCTTATCTTTTTAACTTTCAATGATCACACGGTGCCGTTTTTAGCTTCTTACTATTTTTTTAGTACGCCGAAACGATGTCGTTCTGCTTAAGGTTTCTTTTTCATAAACCCAGGTCAAAAAGAACAGACACCCGCAGTGCAGCAGCAGGAAGGAAAAAGGATGGTTTGCAGGTTTTTCGACTATCTAAAGGGGGCAGCAAGTTGCTGCTGGGCATCATTTCCGGCGAGAGGAGGGGTGATCGCCCCTCCTTGTGCCTATGTAGCTTTGCCCCTAATTACCAGGGACGGTGGATTAGAGGCAGATATAAGGATTTATTTATATTAATTTTATTAGGGGTAGAAATATAGATTTGTCTCTATTAATTGTAACAGGGGCGAAACAAAAATCACATCTACAATTTTAGTTATTAGTGACAGATAAATGAATCTTTACTTTAGTGTGTGTGTGTATATATATATATATATATATATATTTTTTTTTTTAATATGGTTTAGGCTTTTTAATTTAATAATTTACATTACGAGCGGGTTTGTGTATTTTATCTCTTACACCTAGTTATTTTTCTTAATTGTTTAATGAAATAAATAAGACATTTATCAAAAATCTATTTCTACGATAACCAACACGCACATCGCCCTATTTCTCCCTTGATCTTTCATGGTAGGTATTCCTCTTCACTTGGAAATGAGAGGTCTTAGGTTCGAATTTCGTGGATAGAGAATTCGATACCAAATTAGGTTGTCTATTGTGTGATTAGTCAAACTCTTCATCCCCTAGTGTAAAAATATCGATGTACTAAAAAAAAAAAACTCCTCGTCTCCATTTTTCTTGTATATTCTTCTCCTAATCTCCATTTTTATTGTTCCTTCATACCTCATCTCCATTTTTCTTGTTCACGCCATGATGAACACCCATAACTGTTTTCATGGACATTAGGGAACAATCAATGGTGACAATGTCCTACCATGTGGTTCCCGTACAAATAAGTCGTCGACTGATTCGATTAACTGTCCGGAAAGCTTGGACAAAGAAAGGAAAAAAAACAAAAAAAAACTGTACAGAAAGAAATTATTAGGGAACAATCATTGTTGACAATGTCCTACCATGTGGTTCCCGTACAAATAAGTAATCGACCGATTCGATTAACTGTCCGGATAGCTTGGACAAAGAAAGAAAGAAAGAAAAAAAGCTGTACGGAAAGAAATTTTTGGGCATGCATGCATTTTCCACATGTATGTATTATTATTGTGAGGAATGGTATGGAACTATCACAAACATGTGACTCTCTATCATCTTACCGTCATAGTTTAACGTTAATTTGAATCAATAATATAAAATATTGTATTAAAAACATGAAGTGTCAGAAGAGTCCTATTTTATAAAAATTTGTTTAAAAACATTTTAAAATAAAATTATACCATTACCGAACACTTTAATGTTATTCCGATACAACTTTTATAACTTGAATTATTTTAGTTCAAATCAGTCTAAATTAAACTCATAATTTCATAAAAGTTAGAAACAATCCACATTAATTGTGAGAACAAAAAAAAGTAAATGTTACCCAATCAAATTTAATTTGAGTTAGTACATCAAATTATTAACAGGATAGCAAACACAATCTTCTTTTTTTTTGTTGTTGGAACCAAACCTAATCCTTAACATTGTTGATTTGAACTTCAATGTCATCCAAGTCTAAAACAAAATTTCATCTATGTCAATAATTAATTGAACAAATATATATTTACTTAAATTGTGATTAGTATTCAATTCATAATTAATTTTGTTTTAATTTATGATTATATATCCCTATCCATCAAGCTACGTGCATGTATTTCATTTTATACAACAATGAAAGATGTGATGTGCCATAGTTTTATCTGATAATTTATAATTAGGAGGATTATGACACTAATACCTTATTATTTAATGTGGAACTATCAATCGGTAAGACCACAATATAGGCTCGTTTGGAAAATGATTTTTTATTACTGAAAGCGCTTTAAAAAAAAAAAAAAAATTAGTTCTAAAACCACTTGAAGTGCTTCCTTCAAGAAACACATAACTGGTGATTATTGAAGGAAGCAATTCAAAAAAATTTCCAAGATTAACTTGCTTTTTTACTAAGGATTGGTTTCAAAAATATTTTTTTTTCTTTCTAAAAATGCTTTCAATTATTTAAAAGCACTTCTCAAACAAGCCTGATATGAATTTGCTTCACTTACAATGTACATGACTCGTACAAATATTTTTCCAATAAACACAAATTTATAATAAAAAGTTCAACGTGCTTATAATAAAGAACAATGTTTAGCTACTAAAAAATAAGTAGAAACTCTTACTCAAAATTCTTCGTGTTCAAATCATAGAGTTTTGTGCTTATAATCAGAATCGTGGGGTTCGTAATGCTTTTACCAATTCCACTTATCTGTTTTTATACAATTCGATAACTAAACGACCTTAGTTTTAATTTATTTTTGCAAAGGCGAACTCTTTAGAGTGATTGATAATATAAAAGATTACAATCATAAACACAAAATTCTATAAATTGTTAACGAATGACTCATTCAAGTAGCCAAGTAGTTCTAATCTAAACAAGCCGTTAGACAAGCGACTAAAACAATCATAGGGCTTACAAAGGGGAACAGTATAAGTGGCCCAATAGGCCGAACTCGGCCCATGTCTAGTTACTCGCTCCGAAAGAGAAAAATGGCGGGAAAATCAAGAACTGCAGGAGTAGCTTTACTAGGGCACACGCCCTCTGATACTCGGACCAATTTGGGGGCTGCGATTAGATCGAGATCAAAGCCATGGAGATGAACGACGAGGAGAACGAAGAATTTAGGTTCTCCAGAAACTACTTTCTGGCAAAGGAGCTCCGCGGCTCCGGCAAGAAATCGCAATCTAAGCTCTCGGATATCGATATCGTCGATGAACAGGTACCGCTGGCTCGAATTCAATTCTTTCAGAATCTTCCATTTTTTGTGTTATTCTTGTTAAAACTAGAAACTTTGGCAGGAACTGGTTGCGGCAGCGGCTCAAATCGAACCAAAACATGAGAAAGAGGTGAAGGATTTGATGAACAGTTACAGGAGTTCGTACCCAGAATGGGCGTTTGAACTGAGGTATTCCACTGGCTTGTAGATTGATTAGAAATATTTGAAACGCTGTTATTTCAATTGGGTTTGTTGATTTTTCATTTCATATCCGTTTTTTGGCATCTAATGTTCAAATTGGATGGATTTTCGACTTAATTTTACTGCGAATTGAGAACATAATGATCTTTCTGGCTGCATATGCTACAGATTATATTGCTTTATGGTACTTACTTATATCATCGACCACATTTGGCATCAGAGTTTTTTCACCAATGGCAATGAGTGACCTCATGCATTCTTCTATAGCCATTTGGATTAGTATTTGGCTACAAGGAGTTGCATTATATCCTTTCTGCAATTGATTGAGTTCTGGACTTGAAGTCTGCTATTTACTAATGTTATGCTATTTTGATAGATGTGGTCTTGGCCTTCTTATGTATGGATTTGGATCTAAAAAGGCCTTGCTTGAAGATTTTGCTTCAACATCGTTGATGGATTATTCTGTGCTTGTTGTCAACGGCTATCTTCAGGGAATAAATATAAAACAGGTAATATTTATATGGGACACTATTCCACTTCCAAAGCAATATGCAATTATTCTACATTTTCCTGTTGTGTGGTTTTATCTTATTGGCAATAAGAATTTGATTTACCGGGTTTTCCTGGCCTAGTATATTGTATGCAATCTGCTATAAACTTTATGAACAATGTGCGGATCACCTTTGTCTCATGTAGGTCGTCTCCAAAAGCGGCCTAAACCATCTTCCTTGTCGTCTGAAAATACGACGTAATATGGAAAGAAGATAAGGGGATAGGGTCGAAGCTAAAACAAACATTACCATGTCCGTTAACATGTTATCTAATGTTTGCAATGTAGGTTGTGGTAGCCTTAGCTGAACTTCTGTGGGATCAATTGAAAACCAAAAGGACTCCTTCTAGAAGCTCGTCAAAAGTGCAACAACCATTTAGTTCTAGGTCTATGGATGATCTTCTTGCATTTTTTGATGGATCGGAAGATACGACAAACGAATGTATAGTATGTGTTGTCATTCACAACATTGATGGACCTGGATTAAGGGACTCAGAAACCCAACAGTGTCTTGCACGAGTTGCTTCTTGTTCTCATATTCGCATTGTGGCCTCTATCGATCATGTCAATGCACCTCTTTGTAAGTCTATTCTTGTTATAATTTGTTATATCGGGTTCTGAGTCTCTAACTAATGTTGGATCCTTAAACTTTGCCTCTATGTCTTCATAAAAATAGAACTAAAGAAGAAAACCCTTTTTTGTTACTCTGTAAGACGAAAATTTCATACATCATCAAGTTTAATCACACCTTCTTTCCATTTAATAGTGTGGGACAAGAAGATGGTTCACACACAATTTAACTGGTGCTGGCATCACGTTCCTACCTTTGCGCCATACAAGGTGGAAGGAATGCTCATTCCACTGATTCTTGCACATGGAAATACCACCCAAAGTGCCAAAGGTGCTACAATAGTTTTGCAGAGTTTGACATCCAATGCTCAGAGTCTGTTCAAGGTTCTTGCAGAATATCAGCTATTCCACTCGAACGAAGAAGGTAAGTAGCTATACAACCTATATTAACTCTTGGAGCTTTAACCTCTATAATCCGTTCCATCCGTTATCTGATAACTTGTGTGTTGTTCAGGGATGCCGATTGATAATCTGTACGCAACCTGTCGAGAGCGGTTCCTCGTGAGCAGCCAGCTTACGCTTAACTCCCATTTGACGGAATTCAAAGATCATGAGTTGGTGAAGACCAAAAGGAATTCAGATGGCCAGGATTGCTTGCACATCCCTCTCACAAATGAGGCACTTGAAAAACTGCTAGCAGACCTGAGTCAATGACTGATTTTTTAATTACTCGTTCTTTCAATTTATGTGGATTTTATGTGCGGAAACAAGTGGCAATAATCCAAAATTTTCACTCCCTGCTTAAAAAGTGACTTAAGTGCATCAAAACGTGTACTAATCTCTTCGCACGTGCTCGTATCATGTGCGGCTCTGCATTGTGGGTGGTTTCGTTTTTATCGCATGCACCGAAAGAGAGCATTTTGTGTGTAGAAGAGACTTGAGAGTGTCAATCAGCATCTTTAGTTTTGGTAAATTCTGTTGATTTACTCTCTCGATTATTAATTTGATGTTCAAATATGCCTTTGTCAAATTTTCTAAAATATTATAAGTCAGAGTTTTTGCTCATTCAATAGGAAAAAGGATTTTTACCACCAATGATCACTGAGATTGATCAAACTCATGTTTTTTATCTCTCACTTTCAAAATCAATCAATGTTGTCCCTAACATTCATCATCGCACATCAATTTGGTCATTCTGTTTAGATTTCGTCAAATATTTCTGTTAGTTTGCATGTGGGACCTATAAAGTCAATAAAATGGTGACACGTGTATTACACAAAAGATGGTTTTTATCACAAATGGTCTTTGTCCTTGATCAAACTCCTCATTCTGGTTCCTGAGTTTCAAAAATCACAAATGGTCTCTGTCGTTAATCCATGTGGCATCATATGATTGGATCAATGAGACCATATTATCACACTAACAAAAAATAATGACCGAAATTTTAACGGAATAACTAAATTAATGTGCAGTACTGAAAGTCAGGGACCAAATTTATTAATTTTTGAAACTCAGAGACCATAATGAGAAGTTTGATCAATATCAGGGACCATTTGTGATAAAAACCTTTTTTTTGTGTAATACACGTATCACCATTTTATTAGCTTTGTGGGTCCCACATGCAAACTAACAAAAATATTTGAAGAAATCTAAACGGAATGACCAAATTGATGTGCAGTGGTGAATAATGTCAGGGACGACATTGATTGATTTTGAAAATAAAATACCAAAATGATGAGTTTGGTCAATCATATGAACCATTGATGATAAAACCCAATAGAAAAAAATAACTTTGGCACTAGATGCTCCAAAATGGGTGCTACGGCCGGGTGAGTTGAATGCTTTTTTTTTTCAAGGTCCGTCTGAAAGAGAATCCAGTACTGTGAAAGTGAGTTGAAAACGCAGCTCAAATGAAAAGGACAAAGCACAAATTAGCTTTGTTAGCATTTACGTCAACAGAAACCAACCAAACCGGATGGAGATTGACCGGACCTCTCAAAGAACAAGGCAAGTGGTCAAACAGCATTTCAACCAGGATTAATCTCCCCCCAAAAAATCAAACACTAAAAAGGGTAGACCAAATTTTTTAGGGTAAATTACAAAAAACTACCTCAACTATTGGGGTCACGACAGTTTCATACCTCATCATTTTAAATTGACAATGTCATACCACATCTTACAAATTTATGACAATGTCATACCTCCGTCAATTTTTCTGTTAAGTGCTGACGTGGCTTGATTCGGAGCCCACTTTCTATTAAAAAATTATTAAAAACTAAAAAATTTAAAAAAAAAAACAAAAAAAAAAACCAAAACTCAGTCGTCCCTTCCACCCCCTCTCTCTTCCCCAGCTTCATCTTCAACACAAAAAAAAAACAAAAAAAAAAAAATATTGAAAACCCAACCCCACCCGCCCCCTGAGATGGAGGAAGAACCGAAGAAGAAGAAGGAGAAGGAGAAGGAGAAGGAGGAGGAAGAGGAGGAAAAAAAAATATTGGAAACTGTAACCCAAAAAAAAAAAATCCAGAAGAAGAAGAAATAGAAAAAGAAGAAGAAGAAGAAGAAGAAGAAGGAGAATGAGGAGCCCCCGGCCGCGGAACAAGAAGAAGAAGAAGAAGGAGAAGAGAGAAGAAGAGGAGGAGGAAAAAAAAAAAAAACGCAAACTGCAACCCAGAAGAAGGAAGAAGAAGGAAGGAAGAAGAAGAAGGAAGAAAAAATTAAACCCCCCCTCCTGCGGAAGAAGAAGAAGAAGGAAAAAAAAAAAAAAAAAAAAAAACCCAACCCAGCCGAGTTCGTCCCCCCCCACAACCCAGTTCGTCCGCCCCCAAACCCAGTTCTTCCCCTTTTCCTTCTACCTGCAACCCAGAAACAACAAAAAAAAAAAAAAAAAAATTTCGAACCCAGTTTCGGCCCAAGAAGAAAGAAGAATTTTTTTTTTGTTTTTTAATTCTTAATTTTTTTAATATTTAATTATTTTTTAATCCAGCTGGATTAGTGAGTGGTCCCCGTCTCTTGCCACGTCAGCATTTAACAGAAAAACTAACAGAAAAATTGACAGAGGTATGACATTGTCACAAATTCATAAGATGTGGTATGACATTGTCAATTTAAAAAGATGAGGTATGAAACTGTCGTGACCCTAATAGTTGAGGTAGTTTTGTGTAATTTACCCAATTTTTTAACCAAAATTTTAAACTAATGATGTACCACCAAATAAAAAAAAGCACGTTAATTAATAACTAATCAGTAATATTATCTATAATCATATTATTTGGTTTGTAAATTCAGTTTAAAATAGTTGGTCTCCCTAGTATTACGGTTTAATGATATTTCTCTTCACTTATAAGAGAAATTTTAGATTCAAGTTCCGACAAAAACAAATTTGAATCACATTATTACTAATCCATGTTCAGACATTGCCATGGGTCTATCCAGCGTCCTTAAAACTCCATCTAATCAAACACCGCCACGTCTGAAAAAAGGATTAACGGCTCAAACTTCCAGGATTAGGCACGCTATTTTGTGGCGAAGTGTAGCCGAGCTCTCTTTCTATAATTTAGCAGAAAGTCCCAAAAGTCCAAAGCTGGCAAAACCCCCATTCCATTCCCCCTGCCTGAAAGCTGCAAACTTTTTACTTGGGACGGAAACCAGATAATCACACCCTCCATCTCTTCATCCGTTTGATCGAATTGAACTCCAACCCAATAATCGTCTGCAGTTTCCAGAAAAACCCAGTTCGAAAAGTCAGCTTTTTGCAGCTCGAGTTCTGAGAATTCTGCAGAAAAGGTTGCGTTGCTGGGCTCCACGGCGGTGGAGGAGGAGGAGATGTGGGGGCTCGGGGGTCAGTGCTATTGGGGGAGGAAGGAGCGGCGGAGCGATGGGATTGAAGGGATAGTGGTGGTGTTTGCGTGGATGTCGAGCCAGGAGAGGCAGCTGAAGAGCTTCGTGGAGCTTTACTCATCTCTGGGTTGGAACTCACTCGTCTGCCACTCCCAACTTCTCAATATGTAAGTTGCTGTTCTGATTTTTTCGCTGATTTGGAGATGTTTTTCTTATCAAGTTTCTGCTTTTGCTTTTCCAATTGGGTTTGACTTCTTGTGGTTAATCACTTCATGGCTTTTGGCTTTTTGGGTCGTTGGAGGAAATTGGTTGCCTAATATTTTGAGTGTTTTGGGAATTACTGTGGTTAATTTAGCGGTAGCTGGATCTAGTTTGTGGTAATTAATGTTTCCTTTTTTGACAGATTTTGTGTGGGAAATGTTTGTGAGCCCCCCTTTCCCTTTTCCTTGGTTTAATGAAATCAGGGTTATGTTAGGCAGCTGCATTGCAGTCCTGGCCTTGTAAAATGAATGTGGATTACCCAAAATAGAATTATATTTGCAGCAGCACATATGAAAACGCAAAATGACCTGCATTACAAGAAGGGGCCTCATTAAAACCTTACTGTGAAACCCGCATGGGAAAAACCACGGTGAAGGAAATAGAGTACCCCACATGCCCCAACCATCAATTACATTAATCCGGACTCCATCCAAAATGACAGACCCTCCCGATTTGTGGAGTTCTTTGAAATTGAGCTGCAGAAATAGTATTTCACAGCAGAGGAGTAGAAATTGTATTGGATGAATGTTGTCGAGTTCTTTGATGTATGCGGAAATTTGTGGAGTAGAAATAGTATTTTGACGGCTTGCAACTTATTTATACTGGTTGGCGGCATTTAGGGAAACATGATTGGCAGCAGGCATTTTACAGAGGAAGGACTGCCTTTAATTGAATTGACAGAATAATTCTTTTGTACAAGAATGTTTCGGGAGGAGTACTAAGTACATTGTTGTTTTATATCTTCCTCCCTGTGATGATATAATTCGCCCCAAAGTTCAATCTTCAATTGTTCCAAAGCTCAAAATAACTCGTAGAATGCATGATGTAGTTTCAACTTTGATGGGTGGACTTTTGCGATATGCATTTGTAGAACTCGAGTTATTATATTTGGATCTGTCTGTTATTGTGGCTGCAATCATTCAATTAAAATTGCATCATTTTGGTTTTGGACTAATGTTTGATACACATGATTTCTGCAGGTTCTTCTCCGAAAAGGCTACAACTATAGCGACAGATATTCTAAATGAACTTGTTGAGGTCAGTTTTATTACATTTATCCAACAATAGGTTCAGAGAAACTAACGATCCTGTCTAATTGATTTTCCTGAGTAAAGTTAACCAATTACCGCTTCCTTTTATATGAAATACAGGAGTTGAAGATTAAGCCTTGCCCAGTGGTCTTCACTTCTTTTTCTGGTGGTCCAAAAGCCTGTATGCTCAAAGTTCTTCAGGTAATTCCTTTTACTTCTTAATGCTCCATATTTTATTCGTATTTTCAATGTTAAAAGGATTTCACTGGCCATGTAAAGTAGCTTTCAATTGATTGAGGATACGTATCGACTGCGTTTTTCGTTTCGTGCAGATAATTGGGGGAACCTGTGAAGCAAAATTGAATCTGGTATACTTTTTTTCTTACTTTCGCATTTCACTAATGATAACTTGACAAAAAATTGTTAGGTAATTATTAATGAACATCAATTTTGATCATTCGTAATCATTTCGATTTTCAACTTTTTGCCCCTGAAGGATGATTGCCGATTAGTTAAAGACTCTATTGCCGGTCACATCTATGATTCGAGTCCAGTGGACTTTACTAGTGATCTGGGTGCTAAATTTGTTCTTCACCCAAGTGTCCTGAAAATATCTAAGCCACCAAGATTTGCATCCTGGATGGCGCATAGCATTGCATCTGGGCTCGATGCGCTCTTTCTCAACAGGTTTGAGTCACAGCGTGCTGTGAACTGGCAGACTCTCTACTCCACCATTGTGAGTAACAAAATATACTCCGGGTTGTCTGCTCTCTAAAAATCTCATTTTTATTTCTCTTCCATTTATTCTTCATGATTCTTATGCAGGGCATGCAGGCCCCCTATCTCATCTTATGCTCGGAGAATGACGATCTTGCTCCCTATCAAGTTATCTATAATTTTTCGCAGCGCTTACGAGAACTTGGGGCAGATGTTAAACTAGTAAACTGGAATGACTCTCCTCACGTAGGTCTGCTTCTAAACATAAACTCGAAGGCTATTTATAACAAATGCTATTCCTTGTAGAGCTTTCAAATGTTCCCCAAATTCTTATTTATTCACGTTCTTTCCTGTTTTCGAGAGCATCAACTAAAGATTCTAAAATCGTACAACTTGATTCAATTCTTCACTCACAGGTCACTACAGGCGTTATCCAATTGATTACAAAGTTGCTGTAAACGAGCTCCTTGGTAAAGCAGCAGGAGTTTATTCTCAAAGAATTAGACGGCTGGAAGGAGAAGCATTGGGTATGCAGGCAACACAAGATGAGATCATCGACAATGAACCGATGAGTAGCATTAGAAAAGCTGCGGGAGGCTCAAATGGGTTTCGAGGAGTCACTCTGGGCTCAAGCGATCACTTCCTCACCATGCCCGTGTCAATGGAGTACGAGGGAGGTAGAGATGTTGGGTCCATGCAGGAAGAACGCAAGGAAGGGATAATTCACGTGCATAACCCGCCAACTCCAAGCATGAATGCCCACGGGGTTCTTGGGCAGATCCTTTTTGACGTCTGTGTTCCGAAGACTGTTGAGGATTGGGATATAAAGCCGTCATCGGGTTCTTTGAACGGGAAAGGCAGCTCACTCGCTTCAAGAAGACGACATGCCCCCTTTAATCCAATCAAGTGCATCCGTCGCTCAAGATTATAAGAGAGATCAAGTTTTTATCTTTATTTTTTCATTTCTTGCTTTCTTTCTGGAATAATGAGGATAAGCTGATGATGATCTCCTTCTCCGCCATAAAAAATGTGGAGTGACGCAGTTCAATGACACTGAACAACCCTCAGGCTTTAGAGGAAGTTGTAGGCTGGGGATCTGCTGTCCCGAAAATGGTGTCTCATTGTTTCTTTTTTTGACACATGTCATCATCTTTAATTTTAATTTAATTTTGTTAACTTTTCAACTTTTAATAAATAAATAAAAAAACACGTGTAAAAAAAAAAAAAAAAGGAGACACCGTTTTCGGGACAGCAAACCCACAGCCGAAATTGTAAATGTAAAAAAGAAAGAAATAATATATTAGCAAAATAATGTTTCTTGTACCAAAATAAATCGTCACAAAATGAGTTTTTAAGTTTGGTTTCTATTCATAGTAATTGTATTGTAACTCAATTATGAATGCAATTTTCAGCAAAACAAAAAGATAATATAAAGAAAAATAGTTTTTATTTTTTTTTTACCAAAAAATAATAATTTTGACTTGGCTGAACTTCCTTGAACTGGAATCAACCAAGTCTTCTTCTTCAAAAGTCAAAATAACAGTAATCTTCTTCACCTGGGAAACACAGCAGACGATCACTTTAATCAGACATGAAGATACTAGTCACCGGCGCCTCCGGTTACCTAGGCGGAAGATTATGCCACGCGCTACTGAAACAAGGCCACTCCGTCCGCGCCCTCGTCCGCCCCACCAGCGACCTCTCCTCCCTTCCTCCACCGTCATCCACCGGTAACGCTTCCTTCGAGCTTGTCTACGGCGACGTCACCGACTACGACTCCCTCCTCTCCGCCTTCTCCAACTGCGACGTCGTTTTCCACGCCGCCGCCGTCGTGGAGCCCTGGCTTCCCGACCCCTCCAAATTCTTCTCCGTAAGCTCACTATTCGCCAAAACCCTAAATTGAATTTAAATTTTTCATCTTTTTGCGAATTCGATTCTTAAAATTAGGTCAATTTTGACTTCCGATTTCGTTAGGTCAACGTCGGGGGATTGAAGAACGTGCTGCGAGCGGTCCGGGAGACGAAGACCGTACAGAAAATCATCTACACGTCGTCATTTTTCGCTCTCGGATCAACCGACGGCGGCGTCGCTGACGAGACGCAGGTCCATCACGAGAAGTTCTTCTGCACGGAGTACGAGAGATCGAAAGCCGCCGCCGATAAAATCGCGCTGCGAGCCGCGCAGCAAGAGGAGCTGCCGTTGGTGCTGCTTTATCCCGGAGTCATCTACGGCCCCGGAAAACTCACCGCCGGCAACGTCGTCGCTCGGTTGATCGTCGAGCGGTTCAACGGCCGGTTGCCGGGGTACATTGGCTCCGGGAACGACAGGTATTCGTTTAGCCATGTGGACGACGTCGTAGAGGGCCATATCAGAGCAATGGCAAAAGGTCGAACAGGTGAGAGGTATCTGCTGACTGGCGAAAACGCATCGTTTAAGCACGTTTTTGATGTGGCGGCGGTGATCACACAAACCGGCAGGCCGAAATTTGGGATCCCATTGTGGCTGATTGAGGTGTACGGATGGGCGTCTGTTCTTTTCTCTCGGGTTACAAGGAAGCTTCCCCTGATTAGTCCTCCGGTGAGTTTGTTTTGTTTTTTTGTCTATATGGCATCAATAATGTGTCGATATTATTGTCACCAACGAAACATAATACCATGTTTTGAACATTTTTGATATTTCGATGGTATTAATGTGCATCTGGACGACCTACACAGAGAATTTCTGTATATGTTTGAATTTTGTTGTGTGGTTTTTATGTGGGCGCAGACTGTTTATGTTCTGAGGCATCAGTGGGCGTATTCATGCGAGAAGGCGAAGGCCGAGCTGGGTTACAGTCCTAGAGGTTTGAAAGAAGGATTGGGGGAGGTGTTGCCATGGCTCAAGAGCTTGGGTTTGATCAAATACTAATCCTATAAACTTTAAGTTGTAACCAGTGAAATTTTCCGGTATAACAGAATGTGGTGCTATGCAACAATGGGTTGATATCAAGTTGGTGTTTTTGATTTGTGTGTTAACTTTTCTTCTAATCCATACACAAGCAGAAATGGTGAACCTTATTTTGTGACGGTAGCGATAGAGTATCAATGCAGTTTGAGTTCGACTCGTTTTTAGATTGTTTGAGCTCAGTTTGTACCATTCTGAGCGGGAGTTTGGAAGACTTGGGATTATCTGCTTGTTCTGGAAGAAATTGTCTGGATCGATGGTGGTCTTCACCTTCACTTGTTCATAGCTATTGTTTCGAAATCTATTCACACCAAATTCAAGTTCCCTGTAGTTCAAGAAAGCACTTCTAGGGTTCTTGGACACACATGGGGCCATGAATCTGAAACCTGATTTCCGTTTGTGTAATTCGTCTCTGCTTCGTACCTTGCTTCCCCTCCAACTCACCGAGTACTGAACTTTTGAACAGGTTCCCGGCACGGTGTGGAAAAGGCATCCCATAGGCCGGAATCCGGCTCATTTTCCCGCCATACGGATTGAAAACCAACCCTGTTTTGCCTATTTCAATCATCTGCCCACAGCAACTCCAACCTTCCCTTAACATCAAATAGGGGTGGTTTCAAAAAACTGAAAATCGAAAAAAACCGAAAACCAAACCGAACCGAAACCAAAAAAACCAAACCGAATTAAAAAAATCGAACCGAACCGAACAAAATTAATTTAATTAATTAATTTTTTTATTTAATTATCTGTTTCGGATATATATATATACATGTGTGTGTTGGAATGTGTAATGGGTAATTATTATATTATTAAAATAACTAAAGTTGGCTAACAAAAGTTGTATAAACTATGAAGCACGTGGACTTGCTTTCTAAGCACATAAATCTCTCTCTCTTTCTCTTATTATATGTGTTGGAATGTGTAATGAGTAATTATTATATTATTAAAACAATTAAAGTTGGCTGACAAAAGTTTAATCAAGCACATGGGCTTGCTTTCAAAACACATAAATCTCTCTCTCTCTCACTCTCTCTCTCTTATTTTTCTGTTGCCTCAGACTACTACCCATTTAGACAATCTCCAATGGTGGGCTAAAAGCCAAATTATCCCCCAAAATTTCCCCTCAAACTCACTCCAACCCAAGGGAAAAATTTGGGCTAAATGCTAAACCAATGCTAGATTCCCCCCATAATTTAGCCCAGAAATCGGCGTGGGCTCCACCGAACCGAGTGAAAATATTTATCGGAATTTAAATTTTTTTAGATTAAAATGTTCATAAAATTAATTTACTATAGTCTACATATTTATTTATTTTTTTAAATTTAGTTTAAGAAAAAAAAAGCCTAAGTTTATTCTTTAATAATCTCGGGCTAAAATTTTAGGTTAGAACGGTTGGAGCAGAAAAACTGTTTCCGAGCTAAAAGCTAAATTTTCCAGGCTAAAATGTTTGGTTTTTAGCCCAACCATTGGAGATGGTCTTATGAGACTAGCCAGTGCCATTTCGAAGACTACTACCCATTTATGAGACTAGCAAGTGCCATTTCGAGCCCAGAGCCGAATGGCTCTCTTCCACATTTCCATCAGTCTTCTCTCTCTCTTTCTCAAAACAACCCATGCCTCTATTTCTCATCTGCACAAATCTCATCGCTGCAACCAAAATCACAGAGCCTTCAAGGGTGCACAATTCTGCAAACGAACCCTCAAGGTAAAAATCTCTCATGGCTGCTATTTAGTTCTATTGGGTTTATTTTCATGGAAGAATCAAAGAACTAACACATGCATGTGTTTTCTCTATGAGAGCTCTCAGATCCACAACAAGAAAGACGCACAGACACCCAATAATGTCAGATCCATGGCCGATCGTCCAACTCCGGATCATCATTCATAGAATCAAAACCCCACTCCCAATCATCAGTCATAGAATCAAAACCCTCATTAGGTGTATAGCTTCCATTTTCTCTTGATTGCCCAGTTGTTTTTTTAAAAAAACAAAACAAAACAATTTTCATGGAAAAACCGAACGGGGCCGAAACCGAACCGCAAAAAAAGAAACCGAAAAAAACCGAAACCGAAAAAAAATTGAACTGAACCGAACCAAAATTTCGTTTCGATTCGGTTTCGGTTTTGGGCAAAAAACCGAACCATTTAGAACAGAACCCAGCCCTAATCAATAATCCGATCATCAATGACATTGTTGACAGCCAGGCTGTACTTGCTCAACATGTTTCCATACCCACCACCGCTTGTGAGCCCGCCAACACCAACCGTGGGGCAAATACGGGTCGGAAAGCCGTGGACTTTCCTCTTCTTCGAAATCCAATAGTACAATTCTTCGAGTGTGGCGGCGGCCTGAACCCATATCGAATTATCTTCCATGTATATATTGACCAGACTAGTTAAACATGTGAAAGAGTGATTAGCGAGCCACGCAACCCCAATAATAGTATTATTAGTAGAATCCAATCGTATTGAGCCCGAACTGTTAGGATTGCTAGGTTCGCGAATCACTACTGATTGTACATTAGTCTTGCTAATAAAATTTTGGGTAAATTACAAAAAACTACCTCAACTATTGGGTCATTAACAGTTTCATACCTCGTCTTTAAAAAGTTTCAATGTTATACCTTATCTTCGAATTTGTTGCAATGTCATACCTTCCGTCAGTTGTCTGTCAATTCTTTTGTTAAATGCTGACGTGGCACACTTTTATATTAAAAAATTATTAAAAACTTAAAAAAAATATTAAAAAAATAATTTTTTTTCCTTCTCTCTCCTCCTCCTGCTTCTTCTTCTTCTTCGTCCTTCCCCCCCATCCCAATCCCCTGCAAACCCAGAAAGAAGAAGGAGGAAGAGGAAGAAGAAAAAAAAAAAAAAAAAAAACAGTTCGTCCGTCCCTTCCCCCCCCCCCTCGCGCCCCTTCCCCCTACGAAAAAACCCAACCCTCTGCAACCCAGAAAGAAGGAAGAAGAAGAAAGAGAGAGAGAGAGAGGAAAAAAAAAACAAGTTTCGGTCTTCCCCCCAACTTGTCGAGAAGAAGAAGAAGAAGAAGAAAGAAAGAGAGAGATAGAAGAAAAAAAAAAAGGAGGAAGAAGAAGAAGAATGAGGGAAGAGAAGAAGAAGAAGAAGAAGAGAGAAGAAGAAAAAAAAAAAAAGTGTTTCGGCCCTGCCCAGAAGAAGAAGAAGAAGAAGAAGGATAAGAGAAGAAGAAGAAGAAGAAGAAGAAGAGAAGAAGAAGAACAACAACAAGAAGAAGAAGAAGAAGAGAGAAGGAAAAAAAAAAGTGTTTCGGCCCTGCCCAGAAGAAGAAGAAGAAGAAGAAGGAGAAAGAGAAGAAGGAGAAAGAGAAGAAGAAGATAGAAGAAGAAAAAAAAAAAAAAAAAAAATTTCGGCCCTGCCCAGAAGAAAAAAAAAAGAAAAAAAAAAAAGTGTTTCGGGCAAAAAGTGTTTCGGCCCTGCCCAGAAGAAGGAGAAAGAGAAGGTGAAGAGAAGAAGAAGAAGAAGAGGAGGAGGAGAAGAAAGAAAAAAAAAAAAAAAGTGTTTCGGCCCTGCCCAGAAGAAGAAGAAGAATGAGGAGAAAGAGAAGGAGGAGAAAGAAGGAGAAAGAGAAGGAGAAGAAGAAGAAGAAGGAGGAGGAGGAGAGAGAAGAAATATATATATTTTTTAATATTTTATTAATTTTTAAATATAAAATGGATCCCGTCACTTGCCACGTTAGCATTTTAACGGAGGAGTTGACATAAGGCTGACGGAAGGTATGAAATTGAAACAAATTCGAAGATAAGGTATGACATTGAAATTTTTTAAAGACGAGGTATGAAACTGTTCACGACTAATAGTTGAGGTGGTTCTGTGTAATTTATCTTAAAATTTTGCACTAGGATGAAGCTCTAGGGCTTGAGCTACCATGTGTTGTAGTTAATCATGGACACTTGTCACAACCACAGTACAGGCAGAGGGTGGGCAGAGGGACTTTGGGAACACTACATTTGGACTCACTAGATCCACAGTTGAGTGAGAGGGATTTACCGCTTAGTACTATGGTTTAGTGATATTTCTCTTCACTTGTAAGTCAAAGTCTTATATTCAATTCTCGCTAAAGGGAATTTGAACCACATTATTGCTAGCAGGCTAACCCATTATAAGCCTAAACCCATCCCTTTCTCGATAATATCTTTGTTCAAAAGAAAAAAAAAATCCACAGTTGAGTCCTGGCCAATCAGCTTACCTGTGACGCATCAATAACTCAATGAAGAGGGGAACTTAGGCCATCTCCAACCGAAGGGGCTAGAGGGCCAGAGGGCCGAAAATGGCCCTAAAACCGTCTCCAACCGAGGGCTAGGTCAGAGGGCTCTGGAATCTGGGAGGGCCCCACGGAATCAGAGAGGGCTAGAGGGCTGGAGGGTGGCTGGCTTTTTTTTTTTTTAATGCTTTTCTTTGCTGTCGGTTAAAACCGACAGCAGTAAGACAAACAGCTTTTTTTATTATTTATTTTAGCATTGTTGTCGGTTACAACCGACAGCAATAGTTTGAATTTAAATTACACTCCAACGGCTAGTGGCACTAGCCGTTGCTTCAGTTTTTTTTTTTTTTTTTTTTTTTTTTTGAAAATTGCAAGTTACCATTCTATTTGTTTTTTTTTTTTTTTTTTTAAATTTATTTTCTTCTATAAATATGGTAAGTTCTTTCAATTCTTCACTTCATTTGCAATATTTGCTTGTTCAATATTTCATTCTCAATATTTCCTTCAATATATTTCTCAATATTTGTTTCAATTTCTCAATATTTCCTTCAATATATTTGTAGTTTTTAAATTTTAGTTGTTGTTGTTTTTAAATTTAAGTTGTTGTAGTTTTTAAATTTAAATAATAAATTATGTTTGGCCCTATGGCCCTTTGGCCCTCGGTTGGAGACGATTTTTTGTGACAGGGCTAAAACGAGCCCTCTGGCCCTCTGGCCCTCGGTTGGAGACGGAGGCAAATATGGCCCTGTACTGTTCATTAAAATATTAATATCTTAGAGAATCTTGGAGGGCGAGCCCTCTAGCCAGCCATCGGTTGGAGATGACCTTAGCAGTCCACTAGCACTGGGGTTTTCAAATTTTACACTTTGCCACCATTTTCCTTCATTCACCCAAAGTTACAGAGAGAGAAAGCCAAAGAAAATTTTCTGTTTGTTTCTCGGGAAAAAAATGGTGGCGCCCAAGTTATCGTACGAGGAGTCTCGCCGGCAGCGAATGGAGGAAAACAAGAAGAGAATGGAAGCTCTCAATCTGCCTATGCTTGCTCAAGCTCTTAAGAAAACCCCAAATTCCCCAAAACCCTCCCCTGTAATCCCCTAAAACCCTAAACCCGTCCTTCTCTCACCAAAAAAATCAGCTCTGAGACTCTGACTCTTGTTTTCTCTTTTATTCATCTGAATGCTCATGTGCTTCTTTCTTTTTGTTTTTCGAATTGGAAAGTTGAAAGCTTTAGTGATTTTGTGCTTTGTGGCAGGCTGTGGTGGATCGGGAGATGAGGCCCAGAAGGTATTCTACTAATAGACATAGGGATTTGTCAAACCGGGTTTATGCTTCCGATGAAGCCAGAGATGACGCCACTGCGAGAGCTGAGGCATTAGAGTCCGATTTGGGATCCGATTACCCAACCATGGTGAAACCGATGCTGCAATCCCATGTCACTGGTGGATTCTGGCTGGTAAATAAATCTGCTTTTTGTGCTCAAAATGTCACATTTTCATCCTATGTTTCTTCTGAATTCTATATGCTTGTTGTTTGTTAAAAAAATTACGAACTTTTTAGTCATTAAGGCTGTAATTTCCGTTATCTTGTATATGCTCCTAAACTGATTCAAGAATCGATTTATTCTTTCTTTTGCTCTAGGATTTGAGTGAAATGGATAACCCACTATTTTCTCAGTATATTGAAGGTAGAGGCGAACTGTTTTTCTTTTGCTCAATCCTACCATTTTGGTGGGATTAGTATGGATAAGTTACCTTAATGAGTAATCCATCTTCTGCCTTCAAGTTGGACACAATTTTTGCAATTCTTCTTTCAATATACCTCGAATATAGTGGGTTATCCATTTCAACCTTATCCACCAAACAAGGCCTACGTGTATTATCAATTATCTCCAGTATCCTGCTTCATAATGTGTATGAAGGAACGGTCAATTTCATAAACCAGTATGGTCTTCCAAAATATTTCTGCAGTGAGAACCTCCCGAAGCGTGATGATATTGTGATTTTGATAGATGAAGATGGGGACGAGTGCGAGGTTATATACTTGGCTGAGAAAAGAGGACTCAGTGGTGGATGGAGAGGGTTTGCAATTGATCATGGTTTGGTGGATGGGGATGCATTGGGCTTTCAACTAATTCGTCCTAAAACGCTCAAGGTTTGGTTACAAGTTTCTTGACAAAGTTGAACTAAAATTACAACTGTTTACAAGTTTCTGCTTAAAAGTTTTAGTATTTCACAATTGGTTTGGTTAAATGAGGCTGATTATTTGTTAAGCTCCAAAATAAGTATATTACCTTCAGTAGATACCAATTAATTAAACTAGATAAGTGCCCTACATAATACTATTTTCTGTATGAGATCATCCTATCATTTTGCTTTCCGCTTTCAGTTTTTTTGTTTCATATACTCGTATTGTCGTTTCAGGTGTACATTTTAAGGGTGGAAAGAGCTGAATAGGGCTACAAGGCTTCAACTATTGTCAATGTTGGTGGGTTTTTTGCGGTCATTGTTGTCGAGGTAAATTCAAGTATTGTTTCTCTCTTGCCTTTTCAGCTATGCGTTGACTAATGGAAGAACAATATGTCATCTGATTTCTACCGCTTCCTCAGTCATTTAAGACCGCTAATGATATTTTCTACGATTTGTAAATGTGCATTTCATATTTAGCCTCTTGGCCGAGTCATACACTTACTTTTTTGCTTGTGGGTTCCCAAGTTCTTCAACAGATCAAACCCAATGTTTGTTCTGCTGCGAGATTGAGATAGGTTAATTGACCATGCATAGAAAGCCTACACAGCTGTGATTTAATGAACTGTAAGCTAGTTTCAGAGTTGATTCTTCATATGCAACCATTAAGCAAGGCAGTTGTTTGCATTTAGTTAATTAGAAGAAAGACTCCTCGAAAGTTTAAGACTCGTAAAATTTATCATATCATTAAGGTTATATGAGCATATGCATTATGCATCTGTCTGTATTATATGCAGAAACCATGTATCTTCTAAATTCTAATGCCTTGACTCGCTTAAATGGCATACTAGGATGGATGTACCCGAAGCTGCCTTCAATTTTCACGTAACTGAACGAATTTATGGTCAATAGGTCGCTTTCAACAATCCATAAGTTGTGTATTTTGTCTTTGAATGGCTTTCTTCCTTGTTTGCCTCTTGGACTTGGTTGCTTTCTACATAATGTTGTTAGCAATTTTATCTCATCTGAATTCAAGCGATTTTGTTCGTCTTAATTCTGTTGTCTTCTCTCTCACACAGCTCTTTTACTTATTATTGCAGGTAAAAAGGATTTTGGACAGACTATCCGTTAAGCGATGAGCTTTATTTGTGATAGAAACCACCAACCATAGGGTTAGCGGATGAAGCAATCATCCCCAATCATATTTTTGAATGTTCACTGGTGTCCGTGCTTCATCCCCAATCATATTTTTGAATGTTCACTGGTGTCCCTTTAAGACCTGTATGAAGAACCCACGAGCAAATATGAATGGACATCCGATTTATTCTTATCTTTCCCGTTTCTCTGCTTCTATTTTTCATAAACTAGGAACTTAAAACTTCGTCGTGAAAAATGGCGATCAATACAATCAATTCGCTTCACGCATTCATTTCTTTAACATGGACAAGCAACAAGCGACGATTAAACTAAAACCCTCAATTGTTTGACTCTGGCAACGGGATAAACTTACCTAGGTTTAGATGTTACTCTATCAGTAACTTAATCTAATCACACACAACCTTATAATAGCGCATGGACTGTGACAAAATGCTGCTACATTTCACCCGATTTACAAGTTACTAGACCGTTGGTAAATTTGGAAGTTTGAATTTGAAAAGCTGCGTGCATGAATGTCCCATTTTAATAGCAATATTTATGGAAGTGAAAACAAAGAGTTACTGCTGCTGCTGGATGGGTGCAGACCATTTCTCAATGCAGTGGGAACTCAACGGTCGAATAGCAACGACTCTTTTAAATATTCAAACTTTTGCCACCATTTCACTTTCTTTCTTTCCACCCAAAACCCTAAAGAAACAGAGAGCGAGACAGAGAAAGTCTGAGAGAATTTTCTGTTTGGTTCTCGCGAAAATGGTGATGGCCAAGTCTAAGTTGTCTTACGAGGAGTCTCGCCGGCAGAGACTGGAGGAAAACAAGAAGAGAATGGAAGCTCTCAATCTCCCTCTGCTTGCTCAAGCTCTAAAAAGAACCCCAAATTCTCCCAAACCCTCCCCTGTAAGCTTAAAATCCCTCTCTCTCTCTCTCTCTCTCTCTCTCTCTCTCTCTCTCTCTTCCGACACACATACATGAAATAAACACACCTCACATTCTGTCTATTTCTCTTGTGTTTTCAGATGAAGAGCGCCGGGAAGCCTCGCACGTATGAGGTGAAGATGGTGGAGGTGAGGAGGTCCACCCGGGTTGCGAATCGACCTGCACCCGATTACAAAGAAGTGGGTCATTTTATTTTTCCTCTAACTTGCCCAAAGTTTCGATCTTTTTATTTTTTAATACGTAAAGTTTCAATCTTTTGTGTTGCTATGATTTGTGACAGGTTGTGGCGGAGCGAGTAAT
Organism: Cotoneaster glaucophyllus; assembly: GCA_036320875.1. NCBI lineage: Eukaryota > Viridiplantae > Streptophyta > Magnoliopsida > Rosales > Rosaceae > Cotoneaster > Cotoneaster glaucophyllus. The sequence continues at coordinate 19,004,662 of CM070072.1, forward strand.
GATTCCAAGAAGGTGCTACGCCACCAATCGGCATAGGGATATGGCGAACCGGGTGTATGCTTCCGACGAAGCCAGAGCCGCCGCCATGGTGAAAGCCGATGAATTGGAGCTCAGTTTGGGATCCGATCACCCGACATTTGTGAAGACAATGCTGCAATCACACGTCACTGGTGGATTCTGGCTGGTAAACATTATTCTCATCTTTTCGACAACATGTTTCACTTTATTTGTGTTTTATACGTTAGAAGAATGTAAAGTCTCACATCACAAAACCTGACAAAATAAAATACGACATAGAATGAACGGTTTCACTAATAATTGCATCTGAGGATTTTTGTATAAAACCGCTCACCCGTTGCACTGTGCATGTGATTAAGTTGGTGTGACTAGTGAAACGCTGGTCCGTCTCTCTCAAATCTTAAAGATTAGAGCGGTCGCTGGACATTGTAGCAATGTGCTGTCGAATTCACATGTTTAATTAGTATCTGTCCAATGTGCTGTTTCATATCTTGTGTAATTTTGGCAACAGGGTCTTCAAGTCAGCTTCTGCAAGAACCACCTCCCAATGGGTGAAGAAATTATGACACTGATCGATGAAGATGGAGACGAGTACCCGACTATATACTTGGCCCGAAAAACAGGACTCAGCGGCGGATGGAAAGGATTTGCAGTTGCTCATGATCTTGTGGATGGAGATGCATTGGTTTTTCAATTGATTCGGCCTACAAAATTCAAGGTGATTGGCAAAGCTGCACAAAAACCTTTAGTGTTTTGCACTTGAATTTTAGATTTGTTATTATATGTAAGGGTTATGTACTTGTATTATCTTTTCAGGTGTACATTATAAGGGTGGAGAGACCTGGGCAGGCAAGCTCAGAAGAATCAACTTAGGTAATTGCTTCTAGCCACTCCGTCACGGTCGAATTTACCGATTCACGCGTTATAATATAAGAGTTATAGTATGATTAGACAACATAATTAATATTTCATTCACGTAACGGTAGAGTAGTGAGGCTTATTTGGTCAGTAAAATCGTTAATTTAGATGATGTGAGTTGATGCAGCGTAGAGTTAACAAATAGATACGCATACAATAAAATCTACGTAATCTTTTGGTCATTTGTCATGTCTTTATAGGAACACCAGATGGAGTGGGCAGTTAGTCCATCATATAAATGAAACAAGTTGCATATGCGAAAGGACCACAAATGTGATGCAACTGTGACCACAATCTGATGCAACCGTCTCTGTTTATATAGAAACCATGTGGCCTACTATTAGTTTGACTGACGTAATGTGATGCAACTCCAACAAAACAAAGTTGCCTTCACGCAAGTTAATCAATTTATTATGGTTTATGTGTCTCTTATCTTTGAGAGATCGTATCCATTTCCGATTGTATATTTATGTTTACGCCTCTTATTCAGTAGCAAGAGATTGACAGAAATAGATATACAATCGGTTACAAGACAGATTCTTTCCTTGTACTCACGATCTTGTTAGCTATCCACTTATGTGTACATTTCTAATCCCGTTAGTTAGACATAAAAAACGATACAATCAGTTACGAAATAAATTCTCGTTGTATCTCCTCTCCCTTCTCTCTCTCTCTCTCTCTCTTCACTTTTCCCTTTCTCATACAACCCCTTTACTTTTTTTGCAGGAACAAGAGTTTGGGGGATTGGAATGTAGAGAGTTTTATATGTATATTTTGCAACGAGTTCCATAATTCCATTTGCTGCTAGAAAGGTACATGTTTTAGGGGACGAGTCAATCATCTGCAATCATATCTGGTGTCCATCAACAATCTATATATGAACCCCATTGATGAGCAAATTATGAATGGACAGGAGCTTATTCTTATCTTTAATTCCCTTTTTTCTCCACATATATATATATATATATAGACATATATAACAATGCTTGATAAAGAAAGACAGCTAGATTGCATGTTATGTTATGGGCATGTGGCTTTTAGAGACTATGAAAACTTTTGCCATGGCAAATGGCAATCAATTCAAGCCTTGACTTCATTGCCAATTTACTTTACGAGAATGATTTGTGCACGTTATTTTTTTCTTCTCTTATATCTCGTGTATACATGTTTTTGAATTTTTTTTTCTGACTTAATCAGTTTAAATGTAGAAATAAAATAGAAAGTGTGCATGTGGAAATATATTTCCTTAGTATTGATAATATAAGTAATAATCACTACACAATCAAAATCAGAGAGAAAATCGTTCATCTAAATGTGACTGAGACTGAGTGCAATAACGGTTGGGACTAGAGTTTTTTCTTCAAAACGAGACTATTTGGCGACAAAACCAATTTACCTTTTTTATTTTATTTTTTGCAATATTTCTTCAACATAGTCTTAGTTTATTTTTTTATTTTTTATTTTTTTTTGTCGAAAGATAATAATTTATTAGAATTAAATACGAACAGTTACATTTGCATTTTAGGCTAAAATATTAAAAAGAAACTCTGATCCTAATTTATCCGAGCCAAATCTCCCGCCATGCTTAAACTAAGCCAAGTGGAGACCCGTTGTTGTTTTTAGCTTTGAGTCATTTTTCAGTTTGCAGCAGATGACATTTTAATGAAATGAAAAAAAATGATAATATCTACGTATTTTGATGCAAATTCGACGTTGTCTTAACACATAACAATTTAACCCGCTAATTTATTAAAAAAAAAAAAAAAATCCTGCATGTAAGAAAAGCAAATAAATAGAAGAACATGGTTCTGCGTCTGGGTGACATGTGTGAAGGATAGATCTGCGCTCCTGTAGAGCCGGATCTATTGTACGAAGCCGAATGAGCCACCTGGAATCCCAAGCTGTTCGAGCTTTTGAGCCGATCATTTATTAAAATAAAAAAGAAAGTAATTTATTTATCAGCGTGACTGATTAATTAACTGGCGCCGGGAATTCCGGACTCTCCAGGTGGAGGACGGGGACAAAAGGGAGTTAGGTTTTTTTTTAAGCGAAAAATATTGGCCCAAATAAATCTGCCTGTGGGTCTCCCCATACCAATGGGTCCCACAATTTAATCATAATCTTCCGAGTCTAACCACGCGACATTAACGTTGTGTTATGATTGATTTTTATCATTGAGCTGAAACGAAAAAATGGTTGATCATTGTGTCTCAACTTTGTGGATACTTTGATAAGAAAAAAGTGAAAACCAAGAGAAGAGATCTGCTAAGGAAACTCTATCAAAGTAGGAATTTCGATTGAGTTTTTGTCACCTCATAATTTAACGTTAATTTTCGTACCAATATTATAAATTGTTGTGCTAAAAACATGACGTGACAGATGATCCTTAAAAAATCTTACTTTTGAGTGAGTCTCCAACTCTCCTTAGCACTTTTCAATAGTAGTTCATGGTTTCATTGCTTCTAGGAATCAAATACCACCTAAAACCAAGGTTGGGCTTCTCCTGTTCTGGCTTTTGGACGGGCAGTGGTTAGCCCACCACTTGCTCTTGCCTTGGTGAAATGCTTGAGGTGTTTTTTTGGGTTTGAGGGCAACATTATTATCTTGGCTTGTGTCTTCCACCAGCAGGTAAAGATACTCTAACAAGGAAGTAAAAAAACAATTAATTACACTAACCGGCTAAAACGTTCATTGTGGAAGATTTTTATCTTTGTGATTAGTGTTTTGTGTGGGGGGGGGGAGAGGGATTCTCTGCGGATCCCTTCCACCAAATCTACCTAATTTTGGAATCCGGACCTTTAAAATTTAATTCAACAGCTAAAGTTATTATAAAGGAACTCCCTGTTTGTAACCGTTGGATCAAATTTCAAGAATCCGGATTCAGAAATTAGATGAATTTGATGGAAGGGATCCCTTTCCTTGTGGGGGATTATTTTGCTTGACTGGGTCGTCCTGAGTTTGCTAAGTAGAAAAATAAAAATAAAAGTAAATAAATCACATAATTTGTAATTAGTCAACCACATCAGATTCCTCACGATCAAGGGGCCCACCATCCCTCGTGGGCCCACGCAGAACTAGAGGCGAGAGACAGGTCCTTTTCGCTCTTGGCTCTTGCGCGCCATACAAGCCAAACGGCGCGTAAAAAAGGGGGCTCCAAGCACCGAATGTAAGAAATGACGCGATTTCCTGCCACGTCAGCGCCAGGAAATAATTACTAATTGATAAATTATTCTCTCTAATTTTATTTTTCTTCCAATTTAATTTCTTTTAATTTTGTTTCGTTAAAAAAAGAAAGAAAACGAGAAGAACAGCTTCATTTGCGCTTTTTCATCTCATTATTCGCTCTCTCGAAGGAGAATGGAATTTTCACAGTGCGCCGGGATCCGCGTTTCTCGATCACACCAACCCGCCACCGCCGTCGCATCCGCCGCGCCTCGCCCTCGTCTCCTTCCCGCGTAATCGCCATTGCTGTTTTTGCTGATCGGTCCCACTCTTCCTGTACTTTTTCTTCTCCTTTTCTCGGATTCGTGTTCCGCATTGCGATTTCTGTGCACTTGTTAACAAAATTTACGGCTTTTAAGACGATGAACGTCGTCCGATTCGTTTGAAGATCTCGGTGATTTGTTGCCGTTTTAGCTACTGATATCGACGAATTTTTTTTTTTGGAAAGGATTTAGATTTATGATTAGATTGGAAAATGCGTGAAACGGTGCGTTTGATTGACGCACGTATGTGCTGGTTTTTGCTTTGTTTGCAGGATTTGGATTGAGAATCGGCGATGGAGGATTAGAGGTAGTTGGAGGAGGAGGAGGAGGAGGAGAGAGAAAGAAAAGTAGAGATAGAGAGAGAGAGAGAGAGAGAGAGACTGTTGAGGTGTTTGAGTTTGGGGAACAATGTCCACCAGGAGCGAAAATCATCAGACGGTTCCGCTTTCGGTGCTGCTCAAGCGTGAGTTGGCCAATGAGAAGATTGAGAGACCGGAGCTTATACACGGTCAGGCGAGTCAGAGCAAGAAAGGAGAGGATTTCACGTTGGTAAAGACGGAATGTCAAAGAATTGTGGGAGATGGAGTTTCTACGTATTCAGTTTTCGGGGTATTTTTCTTCCATTGTTCGTTTCTTTCTGTTTTGGCATTGTAGACCATTTGTATTGAAGAAAATGTAGAAATATCTAAGAAGTTAATTTGATGTTCATCAAAGGGGTAAACTTTTTTACTAAATGCTATGCTTAGAAATCTCAATCACCTAGTTTTGGGTGTATGTTTGTTCATGATTTCCTTCTTTGTGTTTTGGTGTATGATCTTTTGGTAATTAAGATGCATAGTATTTACATAAACTAGATGTATTTGAGTATGTAGTTGACTGCTGTGATGGTTCAGCTAGCCATGTGCGCAAGGATGTGGCGGTTGTGCTGGGAATTTCAAACTTGTGCCCATGTTTGATAAAAAAGCCCAAGTTCTAATGAGCCCTTTTTAGGATTACGCTGATAGCTCTGCCAAAACAGTTATTGGTAGTAGATTGTAAACATTTTTGGTCCCTTTTGCTTCTTCCTAATCTGAGGAACGTGTTTTTATTCCTTTTTTCATATTCTATCAAGACTATGGGGACCATTATTGAAGCATGGCTACATTCTTACTGAACCATGTCTTGCAGCTATTTGATGGGCATAACGGATCAGCAGCCGCTATTTATTCTAAGGAGAATCTTCTGAATAATGTTTTGGCTGCTATCCCTTCAGATCTAAACAGAGATGAATGGGTAGCAGCATTGCCAAGGGCTTTTGTAGCAGGCTTCGTCAAGACAGACAAAGAATTCCAAGAGAGAGGTATGGATAATTTTAATCTGTTTTAACTTTTAGCTCTTGCTTTACCTTAATATTGAGTATTGACCAACTCTTAATGGTTTTTCCTATGGTAAAATTCCTATCATATATGTTGGTTGTCGGTTTTTTTTTGGTACGGTTTGAAAGTGGATTACCTTTGTAACCTATGCATGCGATTGAAACTAGAGTTAATAAGTAGAAGGTTTGGCTGTGCCTGGGTCATAAGGGGAGATGCATAATATTATCCCTTGTTTGAGAAAGCATCTCAAATCCACGCTGTGTGTGAAATTGCTCATATATCCAACCTATATTGCATACTAATCATACTTTGGTTTATATAAAATTATAAGTTAACTGTATGCCTATGTGCTGTTTTTTCTTCTTCTTCTTATAATTGTCAAATGGTTTATTGGATTGTAGAGTTTGCCTTAGTTATTTAGTGTCCTAGCTTTATGGTTTATACTACATTTACTAGCACCTGTATGAGTTCATTTTGGTTTGAGAGCTGTGTCTTCTGTTGACTTGCAAACATATCATAGCCTCATGCTACTTATATGTGGGGAATTATAGCTCCAGTTGTACAGCCACTCAATCCCCATGTCTATTTTTCACTTCCTTAGCCTAACTTACCCTAACTTAAACTCCCAACACATGCACATGCAATGCATATGAGATCCTTCAAGAATGTGTGTATGTATTTTTCTTGTTTATGTGTTTGTTATAAAAATGTTTTTAGTCCATTTTGGAGATCGTGCATGCCTAAGGGTATCAACGAATAAGTTAATTGTTGTATTTGAGGGTTACCGGTTGTATATTTGATTTTGTAATTTTTATGAGTTTCAGTATAATAGTTAATTTCTTGTTTTGTTGTGTGCATGATTTCATGCATTTTATTGTCATCTTTCAGCTAAAACGTCAGGAACAACTGTCACATTTGCGATTATAGAAGGATGGGTCATATCCGTTGCATCTGTTGGTGATTCTCGTTGTATAGTTGAACCTGCTGAAGGTGGAGTTTATTATTTATCAGCAGATCATAGACTTGAAATCAATGAAGAGGAGTAAGTTATCTGTATAATGTGTTTTGTGACTCACTTAATAATCTGTAACCTTTATTAACCCTCCAACTAATTTAATAGGAGGCAGCGTATCACCTCAAGTGGGGGCGAGGTTGGTCGGCTTAATACTGGTGGTGGAGCAGAGGTAACTTTTCTTCATGCCGTACTTAAGTGTATTGTTCATGAAGTTTTCTGTACAAACACAAATTAAGAAATGAAGAAAAGCATATTAAATCCTGGTGGATGAGACAAGTGTGCGTAAGGATAGGTTGAACATATGTAGGACCTTGATGTTGATAAGATTAATCTTGAAGTGCACAAACTAATTTGGATGACTTTTCCTTGTAGATCGGTCCTTTGAGGTGTTGGCCTGGAGGCTTGTGTCTGTCACGATCCATTGGTGATCTGGACGTGGGGGAGTTCATTGTTCCTGTTCCTTATGTGAAGCAAATCAAGGTGTGTTTCTAGTCTTGTTACATTTAACAATGTTGCCCTTGTTTTGATTTCCTGTGCTTGATTCCCTCTTAGATGTTGGTGCCAAAAGATTCAGCAGACATTCATAGAAGCAACTATTGTATTACTGTGAACCTTTGAAATAGTTACCCTTACGTTCTTATGATTTCTTGAAATAATCATCTGTTTCGTTTCATTGTCAAAACTGCAGTATTCTTTCATGCTTCATTTGAAATGATTATTTTAAAGAAAATCTTGTATTTTTTTCCCACAGCTGTCGAGCGCAGGTGGTAGAATTATCATATCAAGTGATGGAGTCTGGGATGCTTTGTCTGCAGAAGAAGCTCTTGATTGTTGCCGTGGGATGGCACCGGACTCTGCAGCTGCACAAATTGTTAAGGTATAATAACAGTTATGGTTTCGGTTTTCTGTAAATAATGGTAGATATATATTCCATAGCTTTGGCGCCTTGACCCATGGTTTAGATGCTTTGCCAGAGCTATTGTGCTGGGAGGAATCTTGCTTTCTTACTTCAATACTATGTTTTAAACCTTTTGTTTTACTTCCAGGATGCTGTAGGGCATAAGGGACTTCGGGATGATACAACCTGCATTGTGATTGATATTTTACCACAAGAGAAGCCACAAGCTCCGTTATCCCAACCAAAGAGGCACGGAAAAGGAGTATTGTTTAAATCCATGTTTAAGAAAAAGTCCTCTGAATCATCTTCTAATGTTGAAAAAGAATATATTGAGCCAGACGAGGTGGAGGAATTATTTGAGGAAGGCTCTGCTTCACTTTCCGAAAGGTTTGTGCTTAAGAAACATCTACATAGCCTAAACATTATTTTGATCTCTGGGTCAGCCCTCACGTGAAGTGTTGTATTTTTGTTTGGAAGTTTTGTTATCACTTGAACTTTCTATCATGGAATTGTTTCATTATCAGTATAACTTTGCATGGTGGGGGTTTATGTCGGTTTACTGGATTCTGACAGGATTGTTGTGTGGAATGCAGGTTAGATACAAAATACCCGCTCTGCAACATGTTCAAGTTGTTTATGTGTGCAGTTTGTCAAGTAGAAATTAAACCAGGAGAGGGTATTTCAATACACACTGGATCATTGAACCCAGGAAAAGTGCGACCTTGGGATGGCCCCTTCCTTTGCTCGAGTTGCCAAGAGAAAAAAGAGGCTATGGAGGGGCAAAGACCATCAGGAAGTATGACAAACCTTTTCCCCCCTCTTATTTTATTCGTTTATTTTGTTGTTTTTCAAATTTATGCTACATCCTCTAATTTATCTTCGGTTTGTTTCTTTCAGGAAGACGCGATAGCGATAGTGATTAGCCAACGCTTTCTCAGCACTATTTTCTTTCGAGACCACTAACAAAATTACTTTGGGGTTGTTGATGAGTGGGAAGGTGGTGCATCTGTTGATACTATTTCCCTTCAATATCTCACCGGGATTTACAGAACCAGATCCGTTTTGGCACTCAACTTAGAAACCCTATCTGGATCTATCTCACGTTCTCATGTTTCAAGTCGGAAGATCCCAGATAGAGCTGCATGCTTCTTTAAGATCCGTATTTTTTACTTCAGAGCCACGTAAACAGTGCCTGCCTCCCTTAAAGGGGTTGTGGAAGGGCTGGAAGTGGAAGGGCTGGATGAACTAAAGCATAAATATGCATCGGAGGTAACTCTCTCTGGATCCATACCCTTCTATTTTACGAAGCTAACCTCGATTCAATACACTCTTTGATGTCATATTATTATATTAGGCGAACTTGATAAGACCTCAGACTGATTCATTACACAGTAGGGGAAAATTGATGATGAATTTTTATTTTTCTTTGCCTTACGAAGGATGTCTTTTTATTCTTTTCTACTGATGTCTCCTTTCCCTCCTTGTAAATTCCCTGGTCCCTGCCATTGTTCTTCAAACGGTCAAAACGGTTGCAGTGATTGTAATTTATAAATGCCAAAAAGGCATCATTCGATAGATTTTTTTTTCGTGGCTTCGTAATGTGCACTTGAATCTGCTTGTGGATTATTTTGTTTATCATTTTGATTTGCTATCAAGTTTGGTTGTTTAGAGTTGTTGTCGTCATTTGGTAATGCGGCACTGCTGTGCTCGTCATTAATCCGCTATGCGAGTTTTTCGTACCGACGGTCCCAATCCTACTCTTTCGTAATTCGTATGGTGTAGAGTTGAAGGCCGGCAGTCAGTAGCAGGGACCATTTGGCTGGTTGGTTTAAAGGAGCTAACTTTAGGTAAGAAAAGAGAGCTCGTCGGCACTAGACCTGTAAACGGGTTGGGTTTATTGGGTTTTGGGTCGGGTTCAATCCGACCCGTTAAGTTAACGGGTCACCCGAACCCGACCCGTTAAGCTAACGGGTCACCCGTTAAGAATTATTATTATTATTTTTTTTGCATAAAGTTTATTTTTTGTTGTTAAGATTTTATTAAAATTACTAAAATATCCTCCACTAACGGGTGCTAACGGGTCTAACGGGTTTAACGGGTTGACCCAAAGTGACCCGTTAGCGATCCGACCCGTTAAGCACCCATCCAAATACTAATATTAACGGGTCGGGTTAACGGGTCGGGTCCAAAATGCCAGGTCTAGTCGGCACGATAGAAATGTGTTGACTTCATTTGACTTTTGTTGTGCTCACGAACCTTGGAACTTTTGAGATTGAACTTGCTTTTGCCAGTTTGGTTGGCTCGAAAAACCGAACCAAACCGGATCATTTGGTAGGGTTTGCCAGCTCACGGGTTAATGTACAAAACCTCACATGCTGATGTTTGTTTGTTAGTTATTACCTTTTTTGCCTCTCGATGGCTTTAGGGTTTCCTATGACCTGGTAGTCCTCTATGAAGAAAGAATAAGAATATGAGTGGCTACTAGCTAAAGCAAAAAGGAAGAAGGGCATATTCACAAACTCTCTTAAGATCTCTCCATATGGAGTGAATGCGAAGTCTTTGTTTTATTCCATGTTTTCTTCTTCATTCTCTCTCTCTCTAGTGGACCAACAAGATCACGTGACCGTTACTATTTCACTCAAATTCACGTAGATCTGTTTACTATATATATCTTATAGTTGGACATATCAACATATATCGTCCAACCATAGTATGAGCTCATATGAAAGTACTTTTAAAATGACTTAAAGCGCTTTTAGAGAAAATATTATTGGGTTTCAAAAGAACTTTCACACAAGAAGCATCGGTTATGTGTTTCCTACAAGAAGCACCCGGTTATGAGCGTTGTTTCACAAAAAAACATCAATTTAAAAACACTTCCAAACAAGCTTTATAAGTTATAGAATGATAAACGACTTCGCTTGTGTTATCAGTATCTATATATAGAAGTTTCTCATTAAGTAGAGTATAACCCTATCCTTTGGAGAAATGAGAAAAAAAGAATATGGTAATATGAACGGTGTGAGAAGTGGTGAGGATGGATTGAGTGAGTCGACCACAATAATTGGTGCATCATTGAGATGTCGACCTTAACTTTACGAACAAAATTCCTCTACTATGGATGATGCCTCATGGACCACACGCGTGCACGTGTGTTTGGGTCTACCATCACTCACACACTTAACTTTATAGTTTTGTATTCACCCACAATTTCTGCCACCCCATTATTTAGTTGTATGTTCATCAACCCTCCTTGTGTATAGAGGTGATAAATTAATCCATTAAGTTGTTAATGAGTATTCGTTAAAACCTGTTTAATTTGATATCATCATAATATGAAAGTGAGATTGGCAGTAGTGATGATGGTGTAAAGTGAAATCAAACTAATGGATCTTATGAATACTCATTAACAATCCAATGGATTGATTTGCCACATCTAATCGTGTATTAGGGTTGCTTTAACAGGCTGCTCAAATTTGTTTATTTATATCGGTTAGATTAATTCAATCAAAAAGCGAAGTGCGCAAACTATTTTTCTTTTGAAAAATCGTCTCGCAAATAAGTCTTAGTATACACCTATCATATACAACCGCATGACTCATAAAGGTGTGCTCGAATATATCAATGAGCCGCCGCATGTATATGTTCATCCCATGACATGTCTGTTGTATAAAACCAGTAAATAACACAACATGTAAGATTTTACACAAGCATTTGTTTATTTCTCTCATTACGTAATTTACAACAAATATTTGATCAATTGACACATGACAAGAGATATAGAACAATTCTATATACAATTTAGTCCCTTTTTGCTCACCCCCTCACTCAAAATAACCTTTCCCGCTGTAAAATCATGTCACATTTATTTAAGTAACCGTAGTTGCCTATGCATTTAATTAAATCTCTTATGAAGAAAAACAAAACAAAAAAAATTGAATAAATTAAAAATAAAACTTACCATGTATTCCTTTATCTATATCTCATAGATTAAAGAAGGGTTTTTATCACAAATGATTCTTGAAATTGACCTATATCCTCACTTTGGTCCCTCAATTTCAAAATCAATCAATGTCATCCTTGAAATTGGCTACTCCACATCAATTTGGTCCCTACCCGTAACAATCCGTTAAATTTTGTGTTATTGTGCTGACGTGGTCCCATTGCTCCAATAGTACGATGACACATGGATTATATAGTACAATTTTTTACAAGTTTCTTAAAATTTATTGAACAACAAATTTTGCCTCTCACCTGAACCTGAGGTTCTAATGGCTCCTCACTTGCAGCCAACACCGCACTTCGTCACCACCAGTTAAAGGTCTTCGTCCAATATAGCAGCGCCGACGCCTCTACAGCAAGCCCTAAGTTACGACCGCTGTGAAATTCCCCTTTTTATTTTATTTTTGTTTTCTTTTTTCCTTTTCATTTTAAAAATAAATAAATTTTAGAACTTAAACAATTTAAAAGTTATAATCTACGTGGCATCGTATTATTGGAGCAATGGGTCCCACTTATATGTCACGTCAATATATTAACAGAAAATTTAACGGATTGTAACGGTAGGGACCAAATTGATGTGTGGTAGTCAATTTCAGAGACGACATTGATTGATTTGAAATTGAATGACCAAAGTGAGTATATAGGTCAATTTCAGAGACCATTTGTAATAAAAAAAACCCATTAAAGAATTGATCTCACTTTTCGACAACTCCACACCTAATATTGATCATAGAAAACCTCCCACACCCGTTGTTCTCACTTTGTGCTGTTAGAGCAATTCCACCTCTATAAAGCTCTTAGAGCATTTCCAGTGTGCGTAGGAAGGCTCCTAAGCAATAGGCAACTCAATCCTTTTAAATAAACATTAATTGTCCAAGTGCATGTTCACACTTAAATTAAATAATCCTAGGAGTATTAAAATATTAGTATTTTTTATTTTATGAAATAATAAAAGATAACTTTACTTTTTAATTTTGGATAATAGTAAAAGATTAGTTGAAAGTATTCAAAAGTATTGAAATGTATTATAAGGTGAAAGAACATGGTTATGTATTTATAGAAGAAAAAAATTATAATTTTTTTATAATTTTAATAATTTTAAATAATTTTTTAATAATTTAAATTATGACTAACGTCATAATGACATCAGCCTTATGTCACATAGGGTTAGGCGATTATTGCCTGACTTTTTCATCGGGCTTTCTTTGTGTCCTATTGCCCGAGTGGGCTAGAGTGTTTTGGGGAGGGGGAAAGTAGATTGGGTTGCCTATCCCCAAGGCAATAAACAACAGTGAAATTGCTCTTATAGGCAATTCAATCTCCTAAGAGAACAGTAACTGTTTTTAGTGAACAGTAATTGTCAAAGTGTATCTTCACCCGTAAACTGAATAGCCCAAACTATTAGTATTACAATATTGTTAGTTTTTCTTTATCAAATAATAAAAGATAATATTAGTTTTAATAATTTTGAATAATAATAAAAGATTGGTTGAAAATATTTGAAAATATTGAAATATGGTGTAAGATGAAAACACGATTATGTATTTATAGAAAAAAAAAAAATTATATTTTTAATTAATTTTTTTTAATTTTTAATTGTTACTGATGTTACGCTAACGTCAACCTTGCGTAACATGGCTGGGCCTGTCAATTCCTACCTTGGGGGAACAACTGGGAATTTTTCGGGCTGGAGTGCTTTTCAAGTCAGATGCAAATTTATTCTCCTGGTACAGTTCCATGGTGTAAGATAGTCAAAAGCTTTTTTCTTTTAGTTGTTGCTGTGTTGAAACTAAAGAACAAGTTTCTGTAGCCGAAGAAGGTAAGGTGACTGGCCTCAATTCTTTCAAAACTGATTGATGGGTGAACCATATGAATCCAATCTTGGTCTTCATGATCATGGTTAATTAATCTTATTCCAAAACATAGTCGTAATTATGACAAAATATCATGGGCCCTTCTCTCTCTGACATTGAAACGTCAATAATTTGCATTTAATTATTTATGACATTTTAACAGAAGTATTGTGTATATATTAGTTGTCACATCATGTGGTTTACAAAAGATAGTTTAAAATTTTGAACTCTCCGACATCATCCATGTATATATTTTTTTTAAGTACAAGTGATGTTAGATAGATCATATTTTGTAGACCATATGATATCATTGATTGTTGGATTCCTTCTTTAAATCAGTAATGACTGAATCCAATAATCAACTATTACATCACGTGGTTTACAAAATATAAAAAAGACGATATGTCTAGCATTTTCTTTATGGTATTCTTGTGAACAAAGACCACTGTTCTGTCTCTCTACGCAACTTGTTTTAGACAATGAGATAGTTTTATATATAGAGACTCGAATTGAAGATCTCAGTATCAACTGGAAGTAGACAACTTTGACATATTAGGTGATGAAGATATGACCCCGTGAGGAATAAAAGATTTAAGAATCAGAATCGTCGAGAAGATGGTTTGAAACTTGAATCCAAGCTTCACAAAATGAGAGGTGTTATATAAAATACACAGGAATAAATTGAACAAGGAGAAGTTATAACATGTTTACTTATTTGAAATGAAAAAGTTATGAGCGGAGAAAGTGAAGGACACGGAGAAAATGATAAGGATTGAGATAGATTACCTTTTTTTATCCTAATTAATCTAATTGTTGAATTTTTAAGTGTTAGATTATTGATCGTGCCCACATATTTTTTAATGTGTTTATACATGAGAAGTCAAATTAAGTGTAACTTTAATACCAATGTGTTAATATTAAAGGTAATGTTAGAGAGACTAAATTTGTAGACAAAATTTGCAAACTAAATGATGTGTCATCAATAAAATTGAGCACGTTTATCAATGTTTAAGTAATAATCTAATCATCAACTTCTATATCATTTAGTTTTCAAAATTTTGTTTACAAATTTAATCTCCCTAACATTACCCTAATATTAAACTAAACACGAAAAGTTACCCCTTCAGTCGAAGACTAGTGGTAGCCTTCGTTGTGGAAGGGTGGTGCTTCAGGATTACAACATATTGGTTCTAAGAACAAAACAAGCTTAACAGACCACTGTCTTCTCATTCTTGAGTGAGATGCTGGCATGTTTATGTCGAGATTTCAGAATTGTCCATTACTAAACACATTCGTATTGTCTTAACTACCAACACAGCCTAACAGTTGATGAATTTTATCACAAAAAATATCGTTTTGATTAAAAGTAAAACCATTTCATAAGTAATAATTTATTATGTGGAGTTTCTAGAATTTTATTCTTCAACAATTTAGTTTTTAACGTTTGTATTAGAGTTATCTGATTCCTGACCTTCCTTACTTAAGGATAATATCAAGGGAAAATTAGAATGCCCTACATATTTTCTATAATTGTTAGATTAAACATTCATTACTTTTTAAGATTTGCTTAAGGTGCTTTGATCAATTACCACCTCAATAACTTTCTATTTATTTAATTTCCATGTCAGTAATTTAAATGCATTTATATATAGGCATAAGGTAGCTTAGCAACTAATTACCTATAATATAGGAATTTAATTTCGTCAATCCCCTTCTACACATTAAATGACATTTTTTTTAATAAAATAAAATAAAAAATTAATTACTAATTCCTCATTTCCTTATTATCAGTATTTAAAAAAAGGTCTCTTTCTATTAAAATTGTCTCAATAAAAAGTCTTCAATACATTTTTTTTCAAGTATAGATATATAAAAAAATATACTTAAAACTTATGGTACATTTGAGAACAAAAGTATCGACTTTTGGTACGTTTATTGACACATCCCGACCCGGGGTCCACCACATCCTGGGCCCGCTCCACCACCGTAGCACGATATTGTTCGCTTTGGGCCCCGACTACGCCCTCACGGTTTTGTTTCTGGAAACTCACACTAGAACTTCCCAGTGGGTCACCCATCATGGGATTGCTCTCGAGCGCGACTTGCTTAACTTCGGAGTTCCTATGGAACCCGAAGCGAGCTCCCAAAAGGCCTCGTGCTAGGTAGGGATGAGAATATACATATAAGGATCACTCCCTTGGGCAATGTGGGATCTCACAATCCACCCCCCTTAGGGGCCCGACGTCTTCGTCGGCACACCACGACCAGGGTTAGGCTCTGATACCAATCTGACACATCCCGACCCGGGGTCCACCACATCCTATGCCCTGCTCAACCACCGTAGCACGATATTGTCCGCTTTGGGCCCCGACTACGCCCTCACGATTTTGTTTCTGGGAACTCACACGAGAACTTCCCAGTGGGTCATCCATCATGAGATTGCTCTCGAGCGCTACTTGCTTAACTTCGGAGTTCCTATGGAACTCGAAGCCAGTGAGCTCCTAAAAGGCCTCGTGCTAGGTAGGGATGGGAATATACATATAAGGATCACTCCCCTGGGCGATGTGGGATCTCACAATCACGGATCGTAGCTCCCGTGCCTAGCCTGGCTACGCTCGTCCTCCGGATAAGTCTCGCCTATGTGAGAAACAACTATAAATACGTTATTTTAAAGCACATAAATGAAACTAAGAAATAACTTCTCATACATTGCTCAATTGAGGTGTGTGAATATACCAAAATGATCTACACAACCTCAGGATCATCCCCATAATTTTAAAATAAATTTTGGAGGTCCCACTCGCCCTTACGCGCCTGCCAAGGCACTGTCAGACGCGCCACCCACGCGCAGGCACGTGCCTGGCACACGGACGGAATCCTAACTGCTGTTAGGAATATTCAGTTAAAACTAACGGAATCTGTCAAAGTTAAATGACGGCGTTAGAATATTCCGTCAGACTTGACGGAATATTCGCTCGTCTCCTACCTTCGAACTCCGGCGACCGTCGCCGTCGCCAGAAACTGGGTAAAACTTCTAAACCTCTATTCTCACTCATTTTTCAACCATTTTCTACGAAATTACCACCAAAACGAAGCTTAGGGTATAAGGAATCACGTTATACCTATCTCGAGGTCCAAAGTCGTCGGAAACTCGCCTGGAAAAGCTTCGATAGTCCGGCCACACCTACAACTCCTCGTATCTGGGCTTCCCAACGTCCAAATCTTGCCAACGAACCACTCCGAGGTTCGTAAGGACCTCCTAAAGCTTGCTATGGTCCTAGAATTCACAGCAAAACAACCAATAAAAAGTTGGTGAACAGTGTTCTTCTCGGAAATTCATTTTCTGGGGTGTTCTCACGTTAAAACTCGTCCAAAAACATCCCAAAACACTTAGGGGGAAGAGGGAATACCTTTTTGGGCCTTGAAATGGCTTGAATCCTCTGTAATCACGTCGGGGTCATTGTACCCTCGACGGAGCCTCTCGGGTTTTCGAGGTTCTCGAAGGAGCCACAACCAGCTAAGGCTATGGTTGTGCTCGTGGACTCACCAGGATTACAATGGTGCCTTTGGTTTGCTCGATCTGTGAGTTTTCGAGGGTCAACGGACCTTGTCCGTACACTTGCAGAGAGAGAGAGTGAGAGAGCACGGGGAGGAGAGAGGGAGAGAGAGAAAGGTTATGTTTCAGTTTTGTGTGTGTGGTCCTCAAACACCAATCACACACCACACAAACACCAATCACACCACACAAAAAATCCAACTCTAGTTTCTAATTGGTCCAAAACCAACTAATCTAACCAACTAAACCCTAATCTTCTCACACTTACACAAATAGGGTTCCCACTAACTTGGAAACAATGCCATTGGTCCAAAATCCAAACTTTTGGGCCTTGAAACTTAGCCCAAAATAAAATTTAACCCAACGCTCGAGGGTAGATCCGTCCATTCACATTTTCGAGGATAAAATAATTACATAATCCGGCACGGGCTGTCACATTTATATTTCAAATGTACCGAGAAACCAAATGTACCAAAATTTCAAATGTACCATAAAACCTAATGTACCCATTGTTATATAACCATTTTTGTACGTTTAGATTTCAAATGTACTAATAATAAACCAAATGTACCAAAATTTCAAATGTACCATAAAACCAAATGTGCCCATTGTCAGGTAACCCTTTTAGTACGTTTAGATTTCAAATTTACCAAAAGACCAAATAAACAAAATATCCCAAATGTACCACAAAACCAAATGTCTCTATCAAATAACCATTTTGGTACATTTACATTCCAAATGTACCGAGAAATACAAAAATCAAATCCACTATAAAACTAAATGTGTCTATATTATAGGTAACTAGACGTAGCTATATAATCAAACAAATCTTTATTATGTGTTGGGTCTTCTAAATAATCAAATCTGACAATTTTTTTTATAAATATTCTACTATATTCACAAAAAAAATAAAAATTATAACAAACAATAAAAAAATGCATAGAGATGGATAATAAATGCATAAATATAGGGATAATAGGAAAAGAAAATGAAATGCCCCAAGAGAAGTTGTGAAAAATTAAAATTCTAAACACAATTGAACTTATGTGAAAAACTGAAATTAATAACCAAAATTTTAGGAAAATGTTTGATCAAATTTTTAAAAGGAGTGTATGTTTAGTCTAAAAAATAAAAAAACAAGGCACCTATATCAAAACGCCCCTAATATCAATGCATATGGAATCGACAAATTCTGAGTTGCACGTTACATCATGTAATCCAAAGCAAAAATGATACTTTTATCATCTATTTGTACCATTATTTATACTATCTCTCTAATAGAGATAGGATCCACATGATGGTACAACTAGATTGTACAAATGATGATACAACTAGGTGATAAGTGTAACATTACTCAATCCAAATCCTCTTTCATTATGCCTTCCCAATTCTCATTCTAAAACAAATAATCAAGCCATACGTGTAGAGCCTAAAATAATCCCAAAAATTCTAGAGGCGACATGTGAATTTTTAAAAGTTAAAGCATTAAAAATAAAGATTAATTATCCAAATCCTATCTTTATTATTTTACCAATTGAAGATTGACTCCATTCAAGTAATCCCTATTTAAATCAATTAGAGATATTTGTATTATTATCTTAAGATATTATTTCCTATTTAATATCTTGAGAATATTCTTTCCGTACATCTTGGCCAATAGGATACCGCCATGTGTAAGATAAAACCCTAACATCATGACCAACCCTCTTCCCTATATATATCTCTATCTCTATCTCTATCAAAAGCTTTTGCTACCCCTAAAAGCTCTAAACACAGACACTTTTGAGAGAAACTAACTTATGCATCAAAGATCCAAACTCTTCAACCTCAGCTTAGTTTTTTAATCAAAGATGTTGATTGTTTTGCAGGTACATTTTCATAAAAGTAAGAAACAAGGAAATTTACGTTGAAAATATGTATCTAGCGTATTGCTTGGTTTGAAATCTTATCTTCTCGATCAAAAGGCCTTCAACTCCCACGAGTGACATCTGACATCACACACCAACATACATAGATATACTAAATATATCAAACACCAACACCTTCCCCAACGTTGTTGTAAGTTGTAACCTTGTGGTGCACACAGTAATTAAAAGCGAAAGGTAGGAGCAAATAAGTGCCTTTGGTTTATAAACTCAAAGATTCTCTTGATATATGGGGCAGTAACAAACCCTAGCTAGTTTTTCAGTAATAAGTAAGATTCTCTCTCCTCCTAATTTCTTTTTCCTTCTATCATTTCCTATTTAAACGGTTATGATTATGTCATGTCTACATTTTGTTTTGAATTTTTTATATAGAGAATAAAACAAAAAGAAAAATGTGAGGGGAGAAAATGAAGAGGATGATAATAGAAAAGAAGAGAATCCTACTTCTTTTCACTGTGTGGTGTGTACCGTGTACGTGAGAGAGAACATGAGAGGAGGATGGAGGACCAGTCCTCACTGGCAAAACAGTTAAATACAAAGAATTGTACCAAAAACAAAGTGTTGCCTCGCCATTCCCATCTCCCTTTTTAGAGCAAGTTTGGATCTTTCTGACCTCATTTCCCAAATCCTCCTCAGTAGCTGTTAGATTTCGACAAGGACCCACCAACCTATAGAAATACAGCTAAATTTATCATCTCATCCCATTCTATTATTTATATTATATAATGAAAATTGTTTGGCCCCTTCTGAAAAATAGATCATTACTCGTTTCAGTAAATCACAGTTTAATGATATTAATCTAAAAATTTATACAAAACATATTAGACAATGACCGAATTGTCTTATAAAAGGAGTGAAGTATTCTCCATCGATAAGCCATTATTCATAAAAAAGAATTAATAATGCATGGCAGTATGGATTATTCTGCATAAAAGACATTGGAAGCCCAACTGCACAAGACTGACAAGACTCTTTCTCTCTCTCCTCTCCTCTCTCTCCACTGCTTCCTGATCTTCTTATCTCTCCCCCTAAGGTTTGGTACTATTCAAAGAACCAAACTCTTTTAGAGAAAAATAATCAGAAATTGGGTTTTGAACCTTGTTTCAGTTTTTCAACAAAATCATTTGAGTTATGGCCACCCATCAGCAGGAAAAAACCAGAGAAATTGCTCTAGACACCCTCAGCAGGCATGGAGAAGAAAGGTTAAAACAGTTACCAAAAACTGCCCCTGCCTCACCACCTTCATCTTCCTCCTCCCCCTCCCATGAATTCTCCTTCACAATCTCTCTCCACACTTCTTCTTCTTCCACGTCAAACCCTAATCACCAATCCAAATCCAAAACCAGCACCACCCCACCTTCTTTCGCCATTGATTTGTCCCCCGCAGATGAAATATTCTTCCACGGCCACCTCCTCCCCCTCCAGTTTCTCTCCCATCTCCCAGTCTCTCCTCGCTCCTCCACCAACTCCCTCGACAGCTTCACCCTCCCCCTCAAAGAGCTGGTAGAAGATCAAAAACCAACCAGAGAAACCACCACAACCAATGCCGAAAACTGCATTCGAAACCGAAACATCCTAAACAAGAAGAACAACAGCTGCAGCAGCATCGACAAGAAAATCCCACGTCAGGGAAGCAAACACGAGACCAGGGGAAGAACAAAGTCCAAGTCCTTTTCGATTTTCGGGCTTCCCAGATGGCGAAAAGATTGTGAAAATAGCGAAAAAGAGGAGAACAACAAGGAGATGAAGAACAAGAGGAAGGTGAGGTTTGATGTGAGTCACATACTGAAGCGGTACGTGAGAATGGTGAGGCCGCTGTTGTTGTTTAGAGGGAGGAGAGAGAAGGGGCAGTTCCGGCGGCAGCCCTATTCGTTTTCGGGGAATTTGAGCATGTTAAATAAACATGAGTTGAGAGGAAGGAGGGGACAGTTTTCGGCGCCGGCGTCAATGAGGACATCTCCGACGAATAGTGGGCATCTTGTTGCAACTGCATCTACTAACGTTCCTTGTTCTTCAAGTGACAGCACCATGGAAGAGTTGCAGGCTGCAATTCAAGCTGCAATTGCTCATTGCAAGAACTCCATTGCCACAGAAGAGAAGCCCAAATGTTGAAGAAAATTAGATAGGAAGGTATAATTCAGGGGGAATTTTATATTTGTATTTGATTAATTATTTGCATATAAAGGGGACTTTCATATATATATGATGATGGTGTATGTATTAAACAAGTTCAAAAGAAAATGTTCAGTAGAATATTACTCCATCTGCATTCAAATTGGTTCAAATTCCAAACATGAGCAATTACACAAGTAGACTTGTTTTTCATGGCAGTGATTTTCATGCCTCCATTTTTTCTCTTGATTCTCCTTTTATTTATTTGATCTAAAAATTAGAAAAAATAGGAATAAATATAGCGAGAGAGAAAGAGAGTTTGAAAATCATTTCCCCTTTTCAATTATCTCTTGGCATGTTCTTGCATTCTCTGGGGACCTACTCTTTTTTCTTTCATGTAACACAGTTATCTTCGGTATAAAATTTCAATCAAGATCTCCATCTTCCAAAGTTTTGGAAAAAAAAGTAAAAAATTTGAGTATAAAATCATCACGTAAATGAATACACACATGAGAAGAAAATTTATTATGTTATCAGTTATGTACAATCAAATATCTATTTCTCTTCTCACGTAACAAAAGAGACAAACACAAAATTGTATACAACCGACGACACTCAATATAATCTCCCATACACAAGGATAGAATGTTATAACAAGAAACAGTTGAACTTTGATGACTTCCTAGTCCCTACAAAAAGAGGCAATGAGAAAGAAGTGGAATCTTTTTCCTATCAAAAGTGTACTGGAAACAGAAATAGAAATGTAGGGGTTGCTGTGATTGTGGGTCGCTGATGGCGGCAGAATTTAGAAAAAGAAAGCAAGTTCACAAGTACAATTATCATTCAAGATAACAATAATGCACAAGGTACAAATGATAATCTGGTATCACAGATAAACAAACACATGAGCAAATCAGGTAGCTCTAATTGAATCAGTCATACTTTAGGTTTAAAGATGTGGTGCTCAAGTGATTGGATGACTCATTATCTTTTTGTGGTTTCATCTTTTATGTTTGTTATAGTGTCACATAGTATTCACAATCCCACCAATATTAATGCAAAAAAAAAAAAAAAAACCACCCAATTCCTTGAAAGTGCATGCCTTTTGTTCCTTTTAATCATTTCATCCTACAAAAAATAGAAAGGGGACTCACCAACAAAAACCCTTTTCCAATTGGAAGTTACACACATAAAACACACTAGATGGAGTGCATTGTGTGTCGGTGCTCACTAAGACTAAAGCTGCGGAGAGAAATTTCCATAAAACCTGTTGCATGTCTTCACTCTGTAACTCTCTTATCACACGCCATCTGACGAGAGAGATAAAGATATCAGTATATCCAACATGTGCTAGTAAGCTTGCTTTTCTCCTCAGCTAGCTGCATATATGCGACAGTTTTCAAAATCATTAGATTTGACCAATACAAGTTTCTCTTTCTCAGCCACCAAGGAAAACAAGATAATAAAAGTTGTTTGCTGCTTGGCTCAAGGAAATCTTGCAACTCATGATTAAGTTTGCATCTTTTCCTAAAGAACTTTTTTTTTTAAGCCAATAGAAGCTGATCAAAGCCTAACAGGGTTGAGACTGAATAATGAGATCTCAGATGCATTTTATTTTTACCCTCCTTACCAAAAATCAAAATACAACTAAATTGGAAAACTAGAATTTTTGCTAACACATTAAACACTTTAGGCTTCATTTGTAAAGTCGAGAAATATATCCACTCGAGGCCTCTCAAACAGTTCTAGAGCCCCTTGGGTAGTGCTCGAACTTCTCTTCTGTATGCTGAGCGCTTTAGAGTGGTTAAAATTCCGGACGTCTAAACAACTAGGCTGAACTTATTAAACATGTCCCAAATTTAGCTCCGTTTATAAATTTCGCATAATTCAAGAAGATCACCCAACAGAAAAGCGAGGAGAATTTGTTTTCAATTTCATTAGAAATGGATATGAAGCCTGCCTCGTGTAAGCTTATTATTTGAGTCGGGCTCAGGCAATGGTGAAAAGGCTCAACGAGGACATTTTGTATAAGTTGGGACTCAGCCCAATTGTGTTATTGCCTTTATTCTACCAACCCAAAGCCCTAGTCGCGTATGGGCTATAATAGGATGAGAGACTAGTACATGAACCAAATTTGATGTCAGTGACATTTAACTATTTAAGTGAAAAGTTTCAAGTTTGAATCATTTTTTAATTTTTAATTTACAATAACATACTTACACTTCAGGGTAGAGTGATAAATTGGTATTGAAATCGTCATCCATGAAATTTAAAACTTAAACTACCCACTTACAAGTAAAAAAAAAGTAACATGATAACGTAGTACTAATGTCATCTCCAGCTAAGGGCCATGCGGTGCTTTTAGCCTGAATATATGCAAAATCAGTCTCCACCCAACGGCTATTAAGAGTCTGCCATAAAGAATCAGCTCGCCAGCCCTTGGCTTACTTTTTCTACGAGTCCCACCATGTGCAGCTTAGAAGTGGATTGTAAATTTTGTTTTGAACAAACGATATTATCTAAACTAAGAGTGAGGGATGAGCTTAACCTCATAATGAGCTTGTGATAATGTGATTTAAACTCGCATTTGACGAGAACCGAACCCAAGACCTCTCATTCACAAGTGAAGATGAATACCGTTAGACCGTCGTACTAAATAGCACAAATGAATTGTAAATTGAATACCTAACTCTTATTAATAACTTATTATGTGACTTAAATGCTATCATGCCTTAAAATAGAATACCATTGACAAGTGGGAGCAATAACAATAGAAGCTGCAGGAGATCCTGTAGTAGTATATCCGCCCATCACACAGTTCAAGCTACATATGGCTGGCGTACAACCTACGGGCTTCTTAGCCAAAAGAAAAACAACAAAAAAGTATGCCCGGTTTGGTACCTTTAGTCTAAAGATTATATCAAAAAATTTATTCTATTGTTTGTCCAATTAGATTTAAGTTTGATTTTCCTAGTGCCTCAAGCTCTTCTTGGTAAATACCTAACAAGGAAAATATTGGTTCAAGATTGTTTTGTTTCAAATGCTTCTAAAAAGAATTTTTTTTTTTTTTTTTTTTTTTTCAAACGATAAATTTTGTTAAATTAATCATCGACAGAATTCGAATTTACGCTTTCATAGAATGACTCAACATCTTTTCATTACTGTAATAAATGACCACTTGCAAGGGCTCAAGCACCTTTTGAAAACTGGAAGAAATATCCTAGAAACATATGCAGATATTTCAAATGCCCCACTTGTCTGCATGTTTTGCATGGTCAACACCCAACCACGAGCAATTAATGAATTGCATCTTATATTATAGTTTTGTAACTGAGATACAAAACTGATAATGATCATATCTTATGCATCCAACAAACATATATATAAACGTTTAAACGTTAATCAGTTAGTATTTTAAAATGGGTTGAAATCTACCGTCTATATCGCTTCCATCTTATCCAAATTGTAATTTTTTGACTGGTGTCAAACACCGTTAATTGCTGAGCTCTGGTCTTGCTCGACAGTTGATGACGCGCACTCGAAGCTACTTGTATTGCTTTGAAATCTTTATTTGATGATTAGAGCAAATGAGAACCATAGTATTGACAAATTAGTACCGTTTGATTTAATATGCGGTTAATTGCTGAATCAAGTTGATTGCCAACTTGAATTATGTCACAACAGTTGCTTACTTGGTCTACAATAACTTAACCTTTCTTTATACATTTATATATCCATGTAAGTGATGTATAACAAACCAATAGGATCCCTTCTGGCATCGAATCTTGTTGGTGAGGATCCTGAAGATCCGTAAATCATATTCGTTCATCGTACATCGTGCGGTTAGTTTTTGTCAGGTATTATTTGTATTTAATTTTAAATAAAAATATTTAAAATGATTTCTAACCGTACGATGTACGATAAACTGATATAATTCACGAATTTCCGGATCCTCACAAAAATGATCATGATTCTATAACAAATAGCAAAGGGGACAAAGGAATGGTTGAAAAGAGCAAAAAATGGAAACTGAAGGTCTCGGATTCGAAATCCGCGGTTGGTGTGAAAGCCAGACTTGTGGCCAGGGGATGCTGAAATGTCTCTGTGAGTTTTTTGACTCCTAAAAAAGGTGGATAACCATGACTTGCCACTAATTGTACTTATTTTTAAAGAAAAAAAAAGCACAAAAACGACAACAAAATTAACCATTGTAAATTATGGGTTTTGAGTTCCAATTTGGGTCTGCACTAGTCTACTAGAGTCAAACCTACTGCAATGATGTGATCTATGAACTTTTTAATCCAAATTTCTATCATTTATTATGTTTAATTCGGTTTTTAAGTTTTATAGATTTTTTTCAAAATTTTGTAATCTTTTTTTCGATTATGATTTCCAACAACCCTAGGGTTGAATTCGGGTTAAAAGTCATTTTTATGTGATGTTTGAGTTGTTATCATTCATTTCATTCAATCATAAATCTTGAGGATTGAAAAAATGGTGGTGCTGTTCACACATATTTTTATATCTAACACAACCCTTTTAACTCCTGTCATTTGATTATCTTTATTCATTTGACGGTCGAAAATTGATAAGTGTTAGATAAAAAAGAGGAATGTATTTTTGCTCATCACCATTTGGTGTAGTGTATGCTCACCATCCTATTTATCACCGTTAGATGAGTTTGAATTTTGAGATTTGTGCTTATCCACTACATGAATCTCGAAATTCAAACTCATTTAACGATGATAAATAAGGTGGTGAGCATACACCATATTAAATAGTGGTGAACAAAAATGCTCTTTAAAAAAAGTGTCCGAATACCACAAAAAAATTATAAATTTAAGATAATTTCATCTGTTTTTGTGTTGTTGATAATATAACCAGAGTTACCGTTTAATTTTCTTCTTTATTTGCACACAGTCTCAATCAACATACAGATGGAAAACAAATCATAGAACAAAATCCATCATGAGAATCAAAAGATAAGATGATCAAATCATGAATGGTACTTATATTTATCTATTAATTAATTACTTAATTTATTTATCATACAAGCGACATTCTATATTAATTTACATCAAATAAAAAAAATTATATTCAAGATGCGTTGAAAATAAATTATATATGATAAATTTTTCGCTGTAAAATATGTCTACTCCTATTTTCTATTCTACAAGAAAGAAAGTCCGACATCCACATGGCGGCAAAACTTAACGTACTAAAGAAAAGGTTACATGGAGCCCACTTAATTCAAATGTCCACCTATCAAATAAAATGCCACCCCTCCTAAGAAAAATCATGTTACATAAAGCATAGACTTTTCAGATATCTAGAACTAGTCAGAACATCGCAAAGCATATTATAAATAATACTATATCGAAAAATATGTTATTGTTTCTTTTACGTTAAGAGATTTTTTCTTGAAATGTTATATGAACTTATACATTTTTTTTTTCAATTCGTCATATAAATTAAAATTTTGAGGGATTTGTTATATCAAATTTTCAAGGTTATGATTCAATGTTATTTCGGACTTTCTAACTCACCACACCCCTTCAAGCTTATTTCAGACATTTCAACTCTTTTTTTTTCTTAAGAATACGATAGACGCCGTTGAATTCTCAAAATTTGCAATTAGTTAAATTTCATGTTAATGAGCCTAATGTACTTTTTAGTAGTTCACTATAAGTTTTGAAACGAACACTTGTCTAATGTCCAAATCAATTTATTCATCTACCTTCTAATGTAAATATATCTTTGTGTAAAAATAAAAAATAAAAACAATCATAAAAATGAGGTCAAGAATTCAAAATAATCCTGAACACAAGTGGATATCGCTTATTTTGAATAAAAAAACTTAACATAGTTAAAATGAGATACATTAATAATTTTAAAAAAATTAATACAACAAATAGCTTAAAAATTTGTTCATATGACAAAATAAGTATAAATTTATATGACATTTCAAAAAACTTCATAAGAGCACTTCCACCCCACAAAAAATTGACCAGCACCTAGTGAAAAAATTGCCCAGCACCCTATTTTTGAGCTCCAGCCCGCCCACTTGCCTGGCACCCAGCCCATGCCAGGCAAGAGCCCAGCCCAAATTTGACTGACCCATTCCCCGGGCAAATGGTTGGCGTCGAGGAGAGAGAGAGAGAGAGAGTTCTCGGAAGACGGGGATGGTGGGTGGGGGCGCCGTTGGACGACGAATCGGCAGCGTTGGGCTCGTCCTCGTCGAGTTTGCGTTGTCCTCGTCGTCCTCGTCGGAGAAGGCGGGCCCGCCATAGTCGTCGAGTTTGCGATTGGAGGACAATCGGTCGTGGAACTGATCCACCACGGCGGCAAGGGGCAGTGCTGTCGCTGCGCTGGTAGGCAGCGCAATCGACGGTGCTGCTGGTGGTGGTGTACAGAGATGGGTTCGACGGGGGAAAGAAGATGGGTTCGACGGGGGGAAGAAGATGGGTTCGACAGAGATGAGGAGGACGAGATGGGTTCGACGGGGGGAAGAAGATGGGTTCGACGGGGTGGTGTACAGAGAGAAGAAAAAAGGGGGAAGAAGATGGGTTGGGGAAGAAGAAGACGGGAGTGGGAGAGAGAAGAAATTGAAATTAAAAATTAAGTTATTATTTTATAATAAAAATAATAATATTTTAATAAAATTGACTAGGCTATTTAGTTTTAGGGGTGGAGATGCGTTGGTGTATTACTGTTTATTGGAGTCTATTACTGTTCATTTGGGTGGATAAATGCGCTGGGTGCTGGCACCCAGTCTTAGGGGTGGAATTGCTGTAAGTGATGTCTTGACATTTCAAAAATCCCTCCACTTCAACCATCTCTCTCTCCCCCGTAGAGATAGGCACTCTTTCCTTCTCATCCACTGACCTCTTTCTTTCAGGTCAGTTCATTTCTCGACCCTTTTATTTATTTATTTTAGTTTAGATTAATTCCTCTCTTTTTTTCTTTCTTATTTATTTCATCAATCATCACTGTCAGAAGAATAAGGGGAAGAAAAAAAAAAAAGAAAAAATGTGGCGCCTTTAAATATTTGTTGGAATTTTAATGGTGATTGAAGGCTCGGCACATTCGAATAATTAGCACCGAATATTCTTTCATCACCATAACTGCTATTCCCTCTTCCTTTGGCGGTTCCTCAGAATTATATCTTTAGTTTTTGGTCTTCCGTTGATGCCTTCTTTCTTGGTTGTTTGTTGATTTCGAGCTGTTGGGTTTTTTAAAATCCAATGGTTTGTGGGGGCTTCTGATTGAAAAAAGGGATCTCAGAGAGGGATTTCGTTGCTTTTCTGATGCATGCAATAATTGCTTGGAGCTAAAACTGTGGTAAATTGTTAAATTTTGGGTTTTGATCAATTTGGTTGTTAAATTCTTGGTAAATTGGTCATCTGGGTTGCCTCAGAATTCAATCTTTGGATCAAAGTTTGTTGCTTTGAAGGTTTTTCGTGAGGAAATCGACCGGGTCCGGGTGTGCGTAAATTATGATTTGAGTTTTGAGGTTTTGGTTAATTGGGTGTCCTGAGAAATTAGATAGGGGAGGAATAGGATGTATGCGGTTGGGAGGCTAGGGAGTTATATATCCAGAGGGGTATACACCGTCTCCGGCCCGTTCCACCCTTTTGGTGGAGCTGTGGATATAATTGTAGTTGAACAACAAGATGGAAGCTTCAAATCGTCAGCGTGGAATGTGAAATTTGGGAAGTTTCAAGGGGTTTTGAAGACAAAGGAGAAGGTGGTTGACATTAATGTCAATGGGGAGGATGCTAGTTTCCATATGTATTTGGATCATAAAGGGGAAGCTTATTTTCTTAGGGAGGTTGATGCAGAAGAAGGGGAGGCTGTGTTGTATCCTTCGTCTTCTAGTGATGAGACGGATGAGCAATGTCGGGAAAACAGGCAGCCATTGAAGTCCATGAGTTGCAATTATGATGCTGAGAATTTGACAACAGTTGAAAAGATTGAAACGCTTAACGGGAAGATTTTGTCCAGGACTAATTCCCGGAGGTCACAAATTTTTGGGCTATTTGGGAGCAGGTCGATGAAGGAGCGCAAGAGTAAGGAGGAAGAGGGGGTTGATAGTGAGGTGAGAAGGAAGGATTCGTTGGAGCGGGCCGAGTTTGCAGCTAACCTTTTGGAGGTGAAGTGGTCCACTACTCTTGCCACTAAGAAATTTGGGAAGGATAATGCTTCCTGTTTTTCGTCTCCTAATATGTTAGTTAATGAAGATATGCAGATTGATGCCGAGGAAAGCCGGCTGAGCTCATCTCTGCCTGTGTCTAGAGTATCCAGTGATGTTGGTGAATCTTTTATTGCGGCAACTGAACAAGATGGGAATGCAATTGCTGTCATATCCGATGTCACAGGTTCTGATCTTGAAATTCAAAGTTCTTTTGAGCTAGAAGCTTGCCCTGGCAAGCATTTGGATGAGAAAGATGTTGTATTACCTGGCTGTGACATTTCTCATACGGCGGGTGGAATAGATGGAGTCCAACCCTTTATTTATTGTGAAACATTGTACATTGCCAGAGAAAGAAGTGGCCAAGTACATGTTCATGCCAGAACTGAGCTGCTATCTAAGGTAATCTTTCTATCAAATCTGTTGCAATAGAAACCAAAACTTTTAAACTAATTATGAATTTTAAGATACAATGTTTACTATGACTTATTTACCAATGCAAATATGCTCGAAATTTAGGAAACGCAGTTTGGTTATAAATATCAATTGGCTAATATTATTCTTAATTAAGTGTACACCTGGATCGACGAGACTGAGATATTTAGTGTACTTCATCAGGATTCAGTTACTGAGCAACATGCTGATGATACTTCCATGGAGGTACATTCAGTGGAGGCTACTGAAATTTGTTCACAAGAGACAGATGCACATTCATGCACAGACCGTAATATTGACCTTGAAGGGCCAGCAATAGTTCAACAATGCAATATTCAGACAGTCCAGCGAAATTCATTACCTGGTTCAGTTAAAAAAGTTGAGTCACAGAGCATGTCTAGTTTAAACAACTCTGGTGATCAAGTTCAAGAAGAGAAAAATACAAAAGAGGAAGAAATCGGATCATGCGATTTACAAACCCCGTCTGAGTCCGTTATTGGCCATGTCGTGACAGAAGCAGCAAGTGTGTTGCCAGTGGGATTAGAGGAAGAACAATTTCTCTTCAGTGACGATGAAATCAGAATCACCGAGGTTCAGTGCACGGAATCGTGTTCTTCATCTTGTGTAGACAGAGAAAATAGTCTCTCGTGTAGTCCAAAAGACAGTACAAACCATGAATCATATTCATCTACAGAAAAGTTTGTTCCCGAAGACCCCTCAACTGATTTTGAGAAATCAATTGGAAAACTGGAGGCAGCATCAGCTGCAATTTGTATTCCTAGAAATTGTAAGGCTGCTGCTGATAAGGAAGTCGGGAAGCTGGTCGATTCATTACCCAATATGTGGCCTCATACTGACAAGTTGAGTGCACTTGATCTTCATTATCCCTTGAGCTGTTCACTGGACTCAAATGTCAATCCCTTGAAGTCAATATGGCAAGGTAAAGATGATTTGAGCTGTAGAAAGTTGAACACAGAAGAAGAGAAACAATTAGCACAGGAAACACCAGATATCGAGAATACTCAGGGTTCAGTGGAGCTCAAAGATGGTCCTGCCATTCTTGCAGTTGGTGAGAAACTTAGATATTTACATGTATGATAGTTCCTGCACTGAAATGCTGAAAAGTATTCTATTTGCTTTCTTGTTTTTAGCGTGTACATACTACAGTCTACATGATTATATTACTGTACTAAGAATTGATATATTCCAAGTCAGAGTGAAATATGATTAATCTGACCATTTTTTCACTTTATTTTTTGTTAGACTTATTGCCAGAATTTTCTCTTTGATGAAAATTGGAAGGGCCTAATTTGTTTTTTGGTGAACAAATATTTCTCAAGTGGTAAAATGTAGAAAGTGAAATAAATTTTGCTTTGTGCAAAGCTCTCTCGCTGGAAACACTTCTTAGATGAAGGGATGAAAGCTGGTACTGCTTTTCAAACAGTTTTGGAAAAATTCGATCTTGATAAATGTACTAATTGATAGACTTGTTATCTGTAGTTGTTTTCCATGGGATGTAGCTGCTTTATTGCTTTAGGATGATTCCATTTTGGAAAGTGCAAATATCTGAGCTGAAAGGCATATTAGCTGTTGACTGACTGGGATAAAACTATTACAGGAGATCCATCTAAAGCAAATGTTGCCGCCAGTGGAAGTTGGAAACTTTGGCCTTTTGGTTCAAGGAGATCAAATTCCAGGAAAGCAATGCAGCCAGATGTGAATGGTGGTAAAAGTCCTGATGCTCAGAATGAGACAGAGAGTACCGTTGCCACCGATGGAGAGAAGAATACGCTTACAGATGGAGATAAGAATATGCTTACAGATGGAGATAAGAATATGCTTGCACCCAAGGGGATGAAGAAAATGGAGAGGGTACTCGCTCCAACGTCTGAGCAGCTGGCGTCCTTGAAACTCAAAGAAGGGAAGAATACAGTAACCTTCACATTCTTTACTGCAATGCTGGGGAAGCAGCAGGTTGTTTATTGTTCTGATTTTTATTTGGGTTCTCATCCTGGCTGTTCATTTTTAGTCTGATTTCTTTCTCATCGTTTGTTTTTCAGATGTAGTTACTGTCCTTTCTAACAATTCTTGTTGCTCAACAGGTTGATGCCAGAATTTATCTGTGGAAATGGAATACTCGCATAGTGATCTCAGACGTGGATGGGACAATCACAAAGTAAGGCTGTTCTTTCCAAACAATTCTTTGGTAAATTGTATTTTGAGAAATTTTTTCTGTTTTGCATAAGTAATGAAGTACAGTGATTTTTAGATCTTTTTTTTATGAAATATGAGCAACAGTTTTTCTTTAACGATTCAGTTGTTCTTTATGCATTCACTTGTTGATTACTTGTGGGGGGAGGGGGGCGGTTCTCCTTGATTTGTCTGATCCCGCTTGATTTGCTTTGTTTTACAGGTCAGATGTTCTAGGTCAATTCATGCCCTTGGTTGGGGTAGATTGGTCACATATAGGTGTTACAAATTTGTTTTCTGCCATTAAGGTTTGTTTATCTCGTCCTTTTTATTTCTTGTGCTCGTGCTCGTGATCATGATTATTTTTAGTTCATGCTTATTTATTGACTGCAATTTTCACATTGCATTTCATCACTCCTTACAATGCATTCTGAGTACTCTGGTGGGTTGGCCTTTAGCCAACATAGGTAGTCGAAAACACATAGAGGGACTTCTCATTAACCTAATCTGTTGGCCCATCTGTGGTTCACTTATTCAGTCATACAGTGTCATCAGCCTACAAATTATATGCATGATTACCTTTATAATGTGCCTGCCTCTCATCTCTTATTGCCATTGTCTCTTACGCAAACATGTTACATTTTATGTATGAATTACTCATAACTACACTGACATTGCATCTTTAAAGGAATTGATTGTTATTTCTATGCTGCAGGAAAATGGATATCAATTGCTTTTTTTGAGTGCACGTGCCATTTCTCAAGCCTCTGTCACCAGACAATTTTTATTCAACCTTAAGCAGGTTATGCGATGTGTATTTATTCACCATGCTAAATCCTTGATTTTCATTTTCAAACTAGAGTTAAGAAATCAAAATGCGATGTGTATTTATTTCTTTGCTTTCAAATATGCAGGACGGGAAGGCTTTACCAGATGGTCCTGTTGTTATTTCCCCAGATGGACTTTTTCCTTCTCTCTTTCGCGAAGGTAAGTGATGTTGGTGCACTTCTTTTCCTAGAACTTCAACAGAGGTCTAATTTAAATTGCTAAAGTGTTCCATTTAGTTTTTCAAGTATTTTATGTGTTCGGTTCATTGCCCTTTTTTTTGCAATAATCTGAAATGATAAACTACGCTTCATAGAGAGGAAGTGCATCCTTTCCTTGTTGAATAATGCAGAGAAAACGATTTATATGGACAACAGAGTGGAATGTAAAATTACCTTATTTGATCACTAGACATCACATGCAATTTTCTGGTCACTAAGTCGTATGTAGTTTCTAATGCATAGACCGACACTCTGTTTTCCTCAGTTATCAGGAGGGCTCCTCATGAATTCAAAATCGCATGCTTGGAGGTTAGTTTATTAAATCTTTACCTGATCACTTGTTTTACCGCCTATCACGTTCTTGATATTAAATAATTTGTTTCATAGGATACTTCCGAACAATAATACATATGGGTTCAAGTATCCTTTTAAATATCTTACGTTTTTCTCTGTTTCAGGATATCAAATCATTGTTCCCTTCTGATTGCAATCCATTCTATGCCGGTTTCGGAAACAGAGATACCGATGAGTTCAGCTACCTTAAGGTTGGAATCCCGAAAGGAAAAATATTCATTATTAATCCCAAGGTAATTATGACCTTCACGATATAGCAGTAATTTAAATATTTCTTATTTAGTAATGTCTAATGCCAACCTTTCTTTGTTATGGTTTGGGTATGCAGGGTGAGGTGGTTGTGAACCGCCGTGTTGACACAAAGTCATATACCTCCCTTCATGCTCTTGTGAACGGCATGTTTCCACCCACAAACTCATCTGAGCAGGTTTTGATTCTGCAATGCTTTTTCGTTTTAAATATGTTACGGTCGAGGCCTTCTTTCAAAATCATTCTGCCCCGTTCGCCCTTTCGTATGTGGCCACTAATCATTTGAGCATGCTTTTTTATTTATCTTCCTTGTTGATTACAGGAGGACTTTAATTCGTGGAATTTCTGGAAACTCCCACCGCGCGATATTGATGTTTGAGGTGTTGAAGAGAGTGTTGCTTTTTCTTCTCGCCTGCGCTAGATATGGAGACGGATGAGTTTTGCCATGCACGTGTTTAGAAGTGTCGAGGTAAAATCCTCATTTCTCATTTGCCTAATCTGTCTGTGCATGGAATTTTTCGTTGTAGCATGACAATACTAATTCATCAAGACATGTTGGTGACAGATCTCACAGGTCGTGCCGTTGTATGTAGCTAGGAATTATTGGCTAAATGCCTGCTTTGCCGGGAGGGGTGATTTATCGGCGACCTGAAACAATATATGGAAGAGTTGGATCAGTCCCACCTCCATGCTGCTGCTCCATTTTCTCCTTTTTTTTCTTTTTCTTCTGTTCAATCCAATTTTGAGTAGTCTGTTTCTGTACATTCCATGACCACTTCAAGTTGTAAGTATTATTTGGAAGTCAAATGGGTAAATAGGCATTCACATTCACATATAATTTAACTGTAAAGTTCTTGTTTCCAAATGTAAATTGATTTCTCGTGTGGATTCAAGTATCTAGTTTTGCTCTTTCTGTTGTACTTAATCCGTACTCGGCATTTTGCCAGATGCACGTACTTCATCAATAATATGTAATTACGCGAATTGTTATGTTTTCGTATGCCATCTTAAATTGGTAGATATGTATGGTAAGGATGCGAGCGATACTAAATGCATGTAACCAACTAAACTACAAGTCCCTTGCAATTCTTTTAAACTTCGTGAGAACGCAAGCATACGGGAAGGAACCGGCTCATCTGCATTGCCAAATAATCTCTGAAGAATACAAATGATGCCATACAACTCATGCTTTATAATGTCTAATTCAATCACATTCAGTTACGTAAGTACATATACATAGGACTCGTAAAAGGAACGAGAACAAGCTAACATCAAGAGCCACCAGACTTAATACATATACTAGATAGAGCTGATCAGAAGTTTACGATCTTGACACACAAATGCTTCTGTGCAAACTCTACAAGGTTGTCGAGCTCGTCCTCATCAACGAAGCCATTGCCATTGGCGTCTGCAGACCGCACCCCGAGCCTGCTCTTGAGCCTGGCAAACCGGCCCCCGGTGGCGCGGATAGCCTCCCGGAGCTCTTTTTTGCTTATTCGACCGTCTTTGTCGACATCAAATTTCTTCAACCATTTCTTCAACTCCTCCGTCGTCATAACACGTTTGCCATCGCTAGTGACGCAGCAGCATTTAATCGCCATAATATTATAATAAACTTTTGTTTCGTGAGAGCTTCAAAGCCCTGTATTTATAATATATTTGTAAATTGATTAACCTTTTTTTTGTTGGCGTTGGTTCGCTCTCACTTTTTGTTTGAAGTGTGAATACTTAGGTGTAATCCATGTTTTTCTTTTACAGAATGAGATTCTGATGGACTCTGCTTTTTTTTGACCTATTTGTTAAAGTGTGATTAATTAGGTCTAAACCATGCTTATTTTACCGAATGAGATTATGTAAATCGTTACTTGTTCATTAAGGATTAGAGTCTGAGAGATGTTTAGATTGAGACAAATGCCTGAAAAGAGTATCGATAAAGATAATTAACTAGGTTGGTAAACCTTTTACCTAAAGAAAAAGATAATTATGCCTACTACCAACAAAGAAAATAAGGACCAAGTATCGAATATCTACCAAATGCAACTATGGATATGTCACAACATCATAATCGATATTTTCAATATATGTAACCATCCAAATCTTCCCGTAGTGGGAGGATGATCCCAACTTTAAATGAAAAGAAATTGCAAATTTGAGACTATTATTTCATGTAAACTTTATTTATTTATTTATACTAGTATTGATTTTTACTCTTTTTACGCTCGATTCTAGTTTGAATTATTCAATTCACAAAAAAAAGAGGAGTGTAAGAGAGAGAATAATCAAATGCATAAATACACAGTTGAAAATCATTTGATTTGTAAGTAAAATGATTTAAATTCGACTAAGTAAATAATAAGTTCAATACTAATTTTCTCATCCATCTCGTATTACAAATAGGACAATACTTAATTTCACTGACCATCTATGTGGCCTAATAAGTTTGAACCATCTGTCAATCCAAGGACCTTGCCATCCCTGTAACCAAATACAAATCCATGATTTAAACCGTGACCAAACAATGGTCTTCCTCCTCTCCAACAAGTCTGCAAGATCTTCACAGCCGGCCACCGTGAACTCCTCGACTCCGCCATTTCAAGACTTCACCAATCTTGTCCTCCACAGCCACGCCGAGCTCGATCATCGGCCATTCGTAATCCTTGTCGTCGCAAGTTGGCGGAATCCACGTCAAATCCCCATAGCTGCGTCGCCGTCAATCTCATTGCAGCTGTGGAGTCAATGGTTGGATGAGGGATTGGGCCGGGAGGGGAGGGGGGGAAGAGAAGATGGAGGAAAGAAGATAGGCTGAAGAAGAAACCATAGCCATGACATGGAGGTTAGCAGACACCGAAGAAGAAGAGTTCTGTTCGGTATTGGGTTTAAAAGGGTTGGTTTGTGTTTGGTTACGAAGATAGCAAAAGTTGAGATTGATATATGTCTTAAATTTATTGGGCCACGTAGATGGTCAGTGAACTTGGGTTCTGACTTTTCAGTACCCAATTATTATCCTTATATATATATATTATATAGTTGATAAATAAATATGAAAAAACCACATTTAAGTACGAGATGATTTCGTTATTCTCTGCAAACTAGTACGAGAATCACTTTTTCAAACGGGTAACGAATTGCTTGGTTATCCATATATTCCTGGAAAAAGAAACATATATGATCTTTCCCAAAAAAAAAAAGAAACAAATATGAATCCACTTTCCGTTTTCCAAGTGGTATATGGCATATGTTGCCCTGTGGTATGCTGACCCTTTATTGATTCCACTTTGAATTCTCCTATTGGAATGCTCATTTTTCTACTTTCAACTAACGTGTCTTTACCATAAATTTTTTTATAATCAAAACTGTTCAATCTCTTAATCTTCGTTCGAAGATCATCCTTATTCGAATTGAAGTTCGTGTGGCAATATAAATGTATCAAATAAATCGACGGTTGATTTCGATTTATTTGTTATAGTTGGATGACAAAATAATCTCCGATTGGAATGATTTTTATTTTATTTTATAGGGATGACTTTCAAGTGAAGAGTAAGATATTGAATGGTTCCGATTACGAAAAAGTTACAGTGAAGATACATTATTTACACATGGGGAGGAGCTCATCCCCAAGAGGGGAATGCAAATATTATCCTTCATTTATGATAATACTTGTGTTTCCCCATAGGAAAATGCATATATTCCACCTTTCGTGGATAACGTAATTTGACTGTATAAACTTTATAATCGTAACCGTTCAACTTCTTAATCTTGATTTGAAGATCATCCCTACAAAAAACTTATTCGAATCGGATATCGTTTAGTCACTCAAATGTATCAAATAGATGGATGGTTCATAATGAAGATATTACTTGATATTCATACTGTCGATTTGTTTTATACATTTGGATGACTAAACAATCTCCGATTCGAATGATTTTCAAGTTAATATTAAAAAATCGAACAATTCCAATTATGATATTCATACGGTAAATAGACCTGTTTTTTTTGTTGTAAGGAGTGGAATATGTGCATCCCATGAAGAACACAAGTATTATCCCAGATTTTACTTGGAATTCCTTTTTTCTTTTAATTTAACTTTCATTTGGTTTTAAAATTTAGTTCTGTGTATTTTTCCTAGCTACCTTTGCCAATTAAGCAATTCATATTCTGGATGTGCAGGATGCATGTCAAGTTGCTTCGCTCATGTTACCATCCTTTGTACATCTGTAGAAATATGACTTTTTGATTTAATTTGTGTACAATATTTACAATATCTAGAATTATTTTTGGTGAACTATCAAACCCTATGACCCAATATTAATTGAAATCTAAAATGATTACAACTGTAAATTACTTGACATTCAAGGAAGTACTCTATTTAAGGAGGAATCCGGAGATGAGAATTTTATTCCAACAATCTCTAGATGATGAAATTTTATCATGCGGCCTACGTATATATGTGTGAGTTTGTGTAGATACATGATATATATACATGCATGAATATATTGCAGAAATATAGACGTCTGTACCTAGTAAAGCAAAAAATTTATTTCTTTACTTTGCTCTGGCTTAATTAATATACATGTAAGTAGGGATCAAATACATTTACCCTGTCCAACGAGGGGTTAAGAAAGGTCCGCCTCCTTCATTGGTTATACCATACACACGCATACAGAAATATGTATAGAAATATCAGACACGACAAGTTAGATGTAATATAGCAGGCACGTAAGTGAAAAAACTGATTACACCCACTTTTAACTAATCTAGGGTATACCGAAGTTTTACGGCATAGTCGACAAGCTTGTCCAGCTCGTTGTCTAGAGAAATTAAGTCGTCGCCGTCGTCATCTGCATGCCAAAGACTTAACCAAGCTCTAACGCTACTCCATTTCGCACCGAGTTTCGCGAAAGCTGCCTCGAGCTCAGCCTTGGAAAGTTGGCCGTCTCCGTCCTTGTCGAAGCTTTTGAAAACCTTCCTTATCTGCTCCTCTGTGTAGGGAATTCTTTGCTTCTTAAGCTGATCCGGCCCAAAGTGATGATCAACAACGGGCGGCGGGTTGCACTTATCATTTATCATCCTCGTCATTATACTCTTCAAATTGATTAACTAGCGTGATCTTAATTTGCAAAATACTACAAGAAATTATAATGCTTCTTGCTTCCACATTTGAAATTATAGGCAAATTAATATATAGGGCTCTGCCTGGTCCCCTGGGTGCCATGGCACACTCTGGACCATACGAATTATTCTAATTCTTGGACCTAGCGAGGGGTCCTCGTGTAGAAATATAAGTAGTCAATTTTTTTTTTTTTTTTTTTTTTACATAACTACCAATCTATAGTATTTTGGTCAGCACTTGGTTAATATATATTTGGGACATTAAAAAGAATAATGTTATTTAACTACAGTTTGACTGCCTATCCACATGTCTAAGACAACCAAAAAATTTGATAATAGTCACTAACATTAATTGTATAGAATGATCAGGTTGGTAAAGTCCTATAAGTGGCTAATGAGATGGAAAAACAATATCCACCCCTTAGCCACTGATAAGGCTTTATCCATCTCATTTTGTCCAACTAACATTAGTAATTATTGTTAACTTTTCTTGTAGTGAGAGAAGGGGTCTATAATAGGATTAGTATATTAATGTGAGCCGAATACAAGCGCTCATCTTGTAGTATTGGCAATGTACCAAGTCTTGTAGTTTGGTATATTACTCCAGCCAAGCACTCTCCGTCTAAACAATAATTGATTCTCATGGATGAAATTAATAAGTTCTCAATCTTCTTTTGTTGAGCCATTTTTTTCTTGTTCTAGCTAACTTGTAGGCGCTGCATGTTGTAGTTCAATTTTAAGCGGATTATTTGTAATATGTGGACTAAATTTTTGCGTGCACATAAAGCATGGAACTTTGCAATAGTAAAGTTGTAACAGTAAAATTATTCATATGCCAATTTTTGTTTTGGACAGTGATGGCAAGGAATAGTTTGTTTCAACTTTTGGGTTTGTGAGGCATTAGGATTTTTCTTTTTGTTTGGTTGGTAGATTTGGGAAACCTCTTGGAAAGTGTTCAACATGTTGTGTGGTATGTGGAGCCAAAAATAATCACAAGGCGACATGTGGGCTTTCGGATTAAGAAGACAAGAATGCCCTTGAGGGGTATCAGAAATCCTACGCGCGAGCAGCCGGTAATTATCGTCGATCAAGTCAAAAGCGCCCATAAGAGGTAAACAAATCCGAATTATTTCATCCATCCACATTTAAGGCAATTATCTCATAAATCCACCAATTATCCCACATAAATGGAGATAATTGGCAAATTAATGGGATTATTCCTCATTAATTGGCCAATTAACTTAGCCTTTAAATCCAAAATTCACCCTAAATGGCCGGTCCTCCCTTCTCCAAAGGGGGCCGGCCACTTCACCCCTTTTTTCCCCATATTTCCTTCCTCTTTTCTCCTTTTTAAGCCTATTATTCAATTACTCCTTATTACCTTTTTTCATAAATACAAATCCATTCCCTATTTGGTTTAATTAGCCAATAAATAGGCTAATTAAACCTAGATCTCACACAAAAACCCTAGATAGGCCGGCCACCCCTCCTCTCCTATAAATACTACCCCATTTTCTCACAAAACCTAATTCCAATCTTTTGGCAAAAACACTCTAAACACTTTTTCTCTCTAATTCTAACTTTGGCATCGGAGGTTCTTCGGCCAAAGCCCCCCCCATTCATCGTGGGCGCGTGAGGCTTTTGACCTTAACCTAAGGTGTTGATTGTTTTGTAGGTGCAAAATCGTCCAAGATCGAAGAAGAGAAAATTTGCATCCACAAATTGGTGCTTTCATTGAGAGGAGAAGTTTACGCTCAAAAAAGACTCTCGCACACAAAGGAAATTCGATGAGCAACAATTCAAACATTCAAGGCGTGGGACCACGACGATCTACGAGATTGAATATGGCTTTAGGGGAGATGGCGCCACTACCACGAGGCTCCACCATAGGAACCACCGCGGTGACCACCCGCGGCGAGGTCCATGGTACCACCGCCACAATCCGAGCCTTGCACTCGCGCACACCTCGTGTTGAGCAGCCTGCTCCTGCAGCCAAGCCTGCCCATGCAGCCCAGCCTGCCCATGCAGCCCAGCCTGCTTCTGTAGCCCAGCCTGCTCCTGTAGCTCAGCCTGCCCCTGCAGCCCGGCCTACCCTAGTGGTATCCCAAGCAGCCCGAGTCGTGCCCGAAACCAACCACTCGTCCACCGCTCGAGAAGGAGTTTTCCTATCTAGTTCATCCAATCTGAGTGGCGAGCAATACTTGTCCCGACAAGTCATGGAGTTGACGAGCGCCCTAGCACAACAGACAACCTTGGTGAATCGACTCTTGCAGCGCACCGAGATCCAACGCGCCCCGGACGAGGTGTCCCAAAGTAAGACGAGGGCAGACGAGGAACCTTTCCGTCGACGTCCTGGCAAGCAGCCGATCAATCAGACTGAGCAGTCGGACGGTGTGCAGTCTTGGCTGGGCCCCCGAGATGACGTGGACTCCCGTCTTAGCGCGAGGAGGAGCGTGCACTCTCGGTTAGGCCCGCGAGCAAGCATACAATCAAGGTTGGGGCCACATGTCGAAGAACCGCATGAGCAGCCTTCCAGGCAGAGCGTTCATTCACGCCTAGGCCCGCAAGGAGCATATTCCACATCACCTCAGAGGATGCCGCACAACGCACGAAGGCGAGCAGCCACTCGATCCGCTTCAAGTTCCACAGGCAGCCCACGGAGAGATCCCTCACCAGCTAGGCAACCGAGGCAGCGACAAGTGGAGCGCCCGAAGGAGCAGCCCAGATCGATAGGCCAAGACTTGGGACAGCTCAGGGCTCCGCTGCCCCACCGGAGACAAATCCAAGAAGAGGTGGAGAAGCTTTTTAACGAACGGCTGCGCGAGTTCCGACGTGGCGACACGGTCGATGAAGCATTGCGGCGGGAGATGACCAAGATAAGCCGAACCCCCTTCACCGATGAGATCGAGCAGACGGAACCCCCGCGCAAGTTTAACATGCCGCACTTTACCTCATTCAAAGGAGATGGAGATCCAGAAAGGCACTTGAAGCATTACCGAAGTGCAATGGTCCTCTACCGGAGTAATGACGCCCTTATGTGCAAAATATTCGCCACCACCTTGCAAGGCGAAGCGCAAGATTGGTTCCACACCCTGCCGCCACGATCCGTCTCGAGCTTTGACGATCTATCCTTGGTCTTCACCAAAGAATACTCGTCTTACCGCTCGATCAAGAAAAAATCCGATCACCTGTTCAACGTAAAGAAGAACCCGAAGGAATCACTTCGCGACTACGTGAAGAGGTTTAAGGCGGAGAAGGCAAAGATCGTGGGGTGTGGCGACTCAATAGCCAGTGCAGCCTTTCAGAAAGGCCTCCCTGTAGATCACCCCCTATTTGGAGAGATGATCATGAAGGAAGACTTGACTCTAGCAGATTCCTTCGCCCTAGCAGAGAAGCATGCACTCTGGGACGAGGCCCGACGAACGGAAAAGGCGCCCGGGCAGCCTCAAAAGGAATTGGTGATAGCTCAAAGAAAAGAAGATGGAAAGCAGCCCAGCAAGAGCAGGCAGGAGGCCAAGCGGAGGGACAAACTCATGACCAGAGACGGCTCGACGACCAGGAATTACTCGAATTTTTCAATTCCGATCCATCAAATCCTCCGCGACGTAAAAGATGAGTTATCGCAGC
The DNA here is from genome assembly GCA_036320875.1 of Cotoneaster glaucophyllus. Classification (NCBI taxonomy): domain Eukaryota; kingdom Viridiplantae; phylum Streptophyta; class Magnoliopsida; order Rosales; family Rosaceae; genus Cotoneaster; species Cotoneaster glaucophyllus. The sequence goes on from CM070072.1 coordinate 19,047,000, forward strand.
CAAGAGGAGATACTTCCAAGCTGGACCACACCAAATATTGCGCGTTCCATCGAGGGCCAGGTCACACAACATAAAACTGCTACACTTGGAAGAATTATCTAGAGAAGCTTGTGAAGGAAGGCAAAGTCGATAGGTATTTGGACAAGCCAGCAGTGCAGCCCAGACGGAACGCTGAGAGGGAGGAGGAGCCACCAGCCAAGACAATTCGGATTAATGGTATCTTTGCCGAATCCGAACACTTGGGGGCCACCAGCAGCTCGAAAAAGAGGAAGATCCAGCAGGCCTTATTGATTTCACAAGTCCAGACGGCCGGCGCACCACCAGGGCCCATCATCGGCTTCACTGAGCAGGACGCGGAAGGCGTTGACTTACCGCATGACGACGCACTGGTGGTATCGGTCCAAATAGCCCATGCCATAGTCGACCGAATGATGGTGGACAACGGAAGCGCGGTCAATCTACTTCAATTCTCGGTCATCCAGAATATGGGCCTGGAGAGCACGATAACACGGTGAGCCGAGGTACTCACTGGATTCAATGGGCACACCTCAACGGCAATCGGCCAAATCACACTTGACGTGAAGACATCGCCAGTGGTCTCGAAGCAAACATTCACGATCGTGAGCGACCCGTCTCCTTACAACGGAATCCTAGGGAGGCCTTGGTTGGTCAAGCTAGATGCTGTCACTTCAGTCAAGTACCAAAAAATCCGCTTCCGCATCCTGGGTGGAGGAGTTGGAGAAATTAAGTCCGACCAGGCCGCATCCCGACGATGCACCGTGCAAATGCTGAAAGAATCAAGGAGGAAGACCTTCACTCCCGTGGAGGTCACCGAGGTCCAAAAAGATGACGAAGCTGCCAAATAGCAATTACAGCAGGAGGATCGAGAAGACGGCGCTCAAGCAGACGGGATAGGCTGGAAACCCGAAGAAGACGCTGAAGAAATCATTCTCGATCCGCAGCAGCCGGAAAAGACCGCTAGGATTGGCTCTCGCCTAAGCCCAACCGAGAAAGAAGAACTCATTGCCTTTCTCAGGAAGAACCGAGACATCTTTGCATGGTCGCCCTCCGACATGCCCGGCATCGACCCAAATGTGGCTTGCCACAAGTTACATGTTGACCTTGCTGCTAAACCAGTGATCCAGAAGAGAAGGCACTTTGCGCCCGAGCGAGTAGCAATTATCGAGGCCGAGATAGACAAGCTGCTGGAGGCCGAATTCATAGAAGAGGTGGCACACTCCGCATGGCTCGCCAACGTCGTGCTAGTCATGAAGAAGGAGAAAGGCAAATGGAGGGTTTGCGTAGATTACACCGACCTCAACAAAGCATGCCCGAAGGATCCTTACCCGGTCCCCCGAATCGACCTGTTGGTGGACTCGACTTCTGGAAACCAGCCGCTCAGCTTCCTAGACGCATACTCTAGCTATAACCAAATAGCCATGCACGAGCCTGACAAGGAGAAAACCGCATTTGTAATCGAGCAAGGTACATACTGCTACAAAGTCATGCCTTTTGGCCTCAAAAACGCAAGAGCAACCTACCAAAGGTTAGTGAATATGATGTTCAAAAAGCAGATCGGGATTACCATGGAAGTCTATGTCGACGACATCATGGTGAAAGGCAAGCAGCGGTCAGACCACATCCGCAATTTGGCGGAAACATTTGACATCCTTAGGGCATACAAGATGAAGCTCAATCCTGCCAAATGTACATTTGGAGTATCCTCAGGCCGATTCCTAGGGTACTTGGTCACCCAACGAGGGATCGAGGCGCATCCCAAGCAGATCCGGGCAATTCTGGAAATGAAGTCTCCTGTAACCTTGAAGGAGATCCAAAGCTTAACCGGACGAGCAGCCGCCCTCAACCGTTTCCTATCGCGATCCACCGATAGATGCAAGCCTTTCTTCAAAGCCATCAAAAGGGCGCAGCGTGACAAATGGGATGAAGAATGCGAAAAAGCCTTCAAAGACCTAAAGAAGTATCTCACATCGCTTCCATTACTGTCCAAGATGGAAGCTGCGGAGGACTTGTACATCTACTTGGCAGTCTCCGAAGTAGCGGTGAGCTCTGCCCTCATACGAGAAGAGCTGGGGGCCCAACTACCGGTGTTTTACACTTCAAAAGCTCTCCTCGATGCGGAAACAAGATATCCGAAGATCAAAAAATTAATTTTGGCTCTAGTTGTGGCAGCTCGGAAACTCAGACCGTACTTTCAAGCTCATACAGTCATCGTCATGACTCAGTACCCCCTACGATCCATCCTGCATGGTCCGGATGCTTCTCAACGAGTGATGAAGTGGGCACTTGAACTAGGCCAATATGGTTTAGTCTTCCGACCCCGTACGGCGATAAAGGGCCAAGCCTTGGCAGATTTCATAGCAGAGTTCGCGCCTGGCCCAAGCAACGCAGCAGACGAGCCCGACGATGTCCCAAAAGCAGCCGAGACCCTAGCTCCACCCGCTTCCCTCAGTGGCGACATATGGCATCTGCACGTCGATGGCGCATCCAATCATAAAGGCTCTGGAGTAGGTGTGGTCCTCGTTACCCCAGATGGCTCATTGCTCGAGCAGGCGATCACTTTAGGCTTCAAAGCATCCAACAACAAAGCAGAGTACGAGGCCCTACTGGCAGGCCTCCGAATGACGAAAGACTTGGCAGTGAAGAAGTTGGCGATCTATTCCGATTCTCAGCTAATTACTAGCCAAACCACGGGGGAATATATGGCAAAGCACCCAAGGATGGCGTAATACCTGGAGAAAGTACGCGAGCAGCTGGGGGCATTTCAGACCTACACGCTCACTCAGGTTCCGCGGACGAAAAATGCTCATGCAGACGCGCTAGCCGGCCTGGGCTCTGCCCTCGATCACCAGCTCAAGCGTTCAATTCCGGTGGAGTACCTAGATAAGCCGAGCATAGAGCCCGAGCCAGTAGCCGAGGTGACGCAGGTTAGTACAACTTCAAATTGGCAAAGTTCTATCATAGATTACCTGGTCAACGGCACGCTCCCTACAGAAAGATTGGAGTCAAGGAAACTTCAAACCCGAGCAGCGCGCTATTACATGTGGAAGGACATTTTAGTTCGAAGATCCTACACCGGACCGCACCTCCGATGTTTGGCGCCTCCCGATGATTTGAAGGTCCTAAGTTCAATCCATGAAGACGTTTGTGGGAACCATTCTGGAGGACGATCTTTGGCGCAAAAAGCTCTCAACGCAGGCTACTACTGGCCCACCATGCATCAAGATGCCCGGGAGTTAGTGCAAAAGTGCGACTGCTGCCAGCGTTACAAGCCTGTACTGGCCCTGCCTGCCAGTGAGCTACATCCACAAGCAAGTCCCTGGCCGTTCATGCAATGGGCGATCGACCTGGTTGGGCCCATGCCGCCAGCTGCCGGGGGCAGAGGAATGATGATCGTGGTGACCGATTATTTCACCAAGTGGATAGAAGCGGAGCCCATGACGACAACAACTCAGACGGACATAGAACGCTTTATTTGGAGGAAAATCATTTGCCGCTTTGGTATCCCTCAGTCCATCGTCACCGACAACGGCCCACAGTTCGTAGGCAAAGACTTGGCGGGATTCTTCCAAAAGTACGGTATAAAGCAACATATGTCTACACCAAGGTATCCGCAAGGCAATAGGCAGGCCGAAGCTTCCAACAAGACGATCCTCGACTGCCTCAAAAAATCCCTTGCCGACAAGAAAGGAAAGTGGCCGGACGCGCTCCCCGGATGTCTGTGGGCGTACCGTACCACCAAAAGGCGAGCAACCGGGGAAACCCCTTTCTCCTTGGCGTTCGGTTCGGAAGCAATCATTCATCCCAACATCATCATGCCAAGCATCACCACTCTACTGCCAGACGTCGAGCAGAACGGCAAAGAGATGGCCACGAACCTAGACCTGGCGGAGGAGAGGCGCGAGCAGACCATAGCCGCATCGCGTCTTACCAACAGCAGCTCCTCTCGAGTTACAACAAAAGGTCTAAAATACGACAATTCCAACCCGGAGACCTAGTTCTGAGGAAGGCCTTCATCACTGCTCGAAGGGAGGGATCGAAGAAGATGGACCCCATTTGGGAAGGACCTTACAAGATCAACAGAGTAGGCGGCAAGGGAAGCTACACCCTCGCCACCATGAATGCCAAGGAGATTGAAAAGCAGTGGAACGCCTACAACTTGAGGAAATACCACGTGTGATCTCCACTAACGCCCAAAAGCTCAAGCAGCTCAGACGGGCACAACCCTCGCAAGCCGAGGACTACCAGTTGTTCCGCAATCTTTACAATTAAGTTATTTGTTCACTTGTTTTTCAATAAGGAACGCCTTTACAACTTGATTACATTGCGGCAACTGACAACTCCTGCGCTTCGAAAGAAGCTCGCGCCCTTCTTAGGGACTCATTGCAGGAATAGCGCCCCCCGAGGGACCAATCTGCTCTCCAACGCGAGAGGATAAACTCTTCACTCCGAACATCCAGACGTGGATGAGCCTGGTTGCCCTAGTGCAACTAGCTGCACGATGGCTTGCGCCTGGAATTCCTAGAAGTAGCCACAATGGTCTTTTTCAAGGCTTAGCTAATTGAAGGATTTTGGGTCTCTTGGCCTAATCCGCGGGAAACCGGGCCCTAGAGACGGAGGGGGCACATTATCCCTGGAAACCCTAAAGCTGCTGCCGAGCATACTAAGGTAGCCTACGGATCCCGGAAGACTGCCTACGGCTTGCCCTTGAAGCAGTGAAGCCATACTAGACTTATACAACCGCACATTCTTGTGAAAGGTTAAACAAGCTAGCAGGCATATGTGAAGTTTTATCCACTACCAACATGCTACATAGTCGATAAGCTTCACCTGTACCAAATCCTAAAGTATTGTGACACTAGCTGCGCAACCTACGGAGTTGGGGAAATCCAAGGTTAACAACCTAGTGATCACGCAGATGTGGCTACTACAGTGAGTAAGGCATCCGACTGCCGATCCTACGGTTAACAACTTTGCGACGACTTGTACCTAGTCCTAAAGTGTTGTGACACTAGCTACGCAACCTACGAAATTGGGGAAAACCAAGGTTAACAGCCTAGTGATCACGTGGATGTGGCTGCTACAGTGAGTAAGGCATCCGGCTGCCGATCCTACGGTTAACAACTTTGCGACGACTTGTACCAAGTCCTAAAGTGTTGTGACACTTGCTGCGTAACCTACGGAATTGAGAGATACCAAGGTCAACGGCCTAGGGGTCGCGCTGATGTGGCTGCTACAGTGAGTAAGGCATCCGGCTGCCGATCCTACGGCCAACGACTTTGCGGCAACTTGCGCCAAGTCCTAAAGCGTTGTGGCACTTACTGCGCAACCCACGGAATTGGAGAAAAACAAAGGTTAATAGCTTAGTGGTTACGCGGATTTGTCTGCTTCTGTAAGTAAGGCGTTCGGCTGCCAACCCTACGGCTAGTAACTTTGCAAGGAAAAGTTCTACACCAACACCTACGACCATGTAGGCTACACGGCCTATCTGCTTATAAAAAAGTGGCTCGCCCGTTACCAGCCTATAAGGTCTAAAGGTTAAGGGATGAACAAAAGAAGCGAAGATGGAGAAAAACGAAGGAGACAAGTTTATTAAATTTTCTAGCAAAATTGATAAACAACTGACAAAGTTTGGAGGAGTTCAAGCAAAGCAAAAGCGACAAGGAAAAATAAATCCTAAAGGCTACCTAGAAGACTACTCTTCAGCAGCTTGGCCATCCGATGACTGCTCCATCGTCACACCTCCGGCAGCCACGGCAGCTCCAGCAGTGGTACCATCCGGCGCTTCACTCCCGACTGCCCCGTCGGGGATACTTCCATCTCCAACTATTTCACCAATGGAAGACTCGAAAGTAATGGCGAGCAGGTCTTCTGGAGAAATGGAGAAAGTCTCAAAGTCTTTTTCAGAAAACTCAAAATCAGACGGCCGCCCAAAGAGATGATCAACATAACCAAGTTTTTAGAAGTCGGATTGATTCTGAGTCAGCGAAGCCTCGAACCCGGCCTTCTCGCTCTTCAGCTACCCAAACTCGCTTAACTTTGGAGTTCTGATGGGATCCGGTGCATGTGAGTTGGTCATATCCTCAAGCAGACAAACACGGACCCGCTGTATTTCCTCCACCTCATTTTTCAGACTTTCGCTGATCTTCAAGGCACCTTGAAGCTCCAGCACTTGAGGCTCAAGCCGGTCAACAATCTTCTTGAGGTGTATCACCTGGTTGTAAGCAGCGATCAGTTCTTCATCTTTGGCATAAGCAGCGGAGCGGGATTCAGAGATGGAGCGTTCGAGATCCTGAATCTGAGGTATGTAATGTTCAATCTCCTTCTCTGCACTTTCATATTTTACTTGAGTCGCATCAAGCCTAGCCTTCAAGTTCGCGATCTCGTGGCGAGCGGTCTCAAGTTGCAGAGAAGTGAGGGCAGAGACGTTAGACCCCTTCAAAGCAGCAAGCTCAGACTCCAAATTTTTAACTTTCTCGGTCGAGGAATAAGCTTCAGCAGCAATAGACTTCGCCACCTCCTGGGCAGCCTTGATATCCTCTTGATCAAGAACCATGGACTCGGCAGCCAAGATCGCCGTCTTTTGCATCATGGTCAACAAAGCAGCCCTCCGGTACTCAGGCGTATGCTTCACGAAGGAGCCTGGACCAATAATCCTTTTGACGCCGTCAACAAATTTAGCACACGCATCCATATCCCCAAGAAGGTCTGGCCTCAAAAGCGCACAAATCTCAGCAGTTTCCTTGGAATTGGACTTGGCGGACTTACCAGGACCGTTGGCACAAGCAGTCTCACCCCTCTCCGAAGGCAGCTTGGTCTCAGCAGCGGGAGGAGCTGGATTTGGCGCCACCTTAGCAGACGAGGAGGTCGTGCCACTATTTCCGGACGCAAACTTTTATGAAGGAAAATCAGACTTAACCCCAGGCGGACGTTTCAGCACAAACTTCGACACTGATGAACCCCGACGTTGAGCATTCCTATCGGCGATCGAGCTAGCAGCCTTCGGAACGGCAGGTGTCACTGGCATAGTTCCGGCAGTCTCTTTTGAAGTCAAGTCGATCACAAGCTTGGGAGCAGCTGGTGGACCCCCGGGAGCAGCGGAGGAAGTCTTTGGCCTCTTCACATCAGGCCCCTCTTGAGCAGCGGATGAACCCTTACGAGCGACCCGTGGCTTCTTTTGAGCAGGTGGCTCTTGTGCAGGCGGTGAATGCCTCTTTCTTCCACTATCATTGGCAGCAGGCTCCACTACGGTGATAGGACGAGCCAATGCAGCTGTCTTGATCCGTTTGACTTCTTCCTTTGGGGGCAGTCCATCTTTTTCCCTACGAAGAGGGCTTAGCAGCCAGCGCCACTGACTCTACTCGAAAGGAATGCCCAGAACGACATGGACCTTCTTCATGTCCGGAGAAACCTTAGAGTTGAGCCAAACTCTGAATCTACAAGGATGGTAGAAAGCAGTCAGAAAATTGAAGAGCAGTTTAACACCAAAATCAAGCAGCCGAGAAGGAAGTCAAAGCAGCCTGCTTACCAGATATGAAGACTGTTGACACCCGCAGCTCGGGGGAGTGATCGGACTCCCACTCGCCGCTTATCTCCAAGGTCTCTTTGGCCCAGTCATGGTCACCCTTGCTTGAATTATCAAATAGCCTATGACGAGTCCGCAGCTGCCCAACTCCATCAACACGACCTATGTCGAAGAAGTACCAGAACTCGCTGGTGGTTAGTCCCAAATCAAAGAATTGGCTCAAGTTGTGGAACCCCACCATCACTCGAACCGCATTCGGAGAGCATTGAGCAGGCGCACATCTCATGGAGCAGAGCACTTCTTGGAAAAAACGCGGCATGGGAAAGGTGAACCCCAACACGAAGTAGTAAGGATGGAATTTGATGGCCCTCCGAACCTCATCACATGGCTCGTGACTGCTACCATCCTTGACTCGCCTCACACGCACCCCAGATGGAATGGCATGCCAATACGTCTCAAGGAAGTCCTTAAAGGAGTCATCGGAATTGATCTTGAAGTGAGCAGCCTTGAAGTAACCAACCTTGCTCAAAGACCCGCCTTGACGATACAATGGCAGCACACCGTCATCATTCTTGAGGCCCGAAGAAGACATGATGGAGAAGACTCTACAAAGAAAGGTGTGAGAAAGATTCGTTAGAAGGTTGCAAAAAAAAAAAAAAAAAAAAAAAAAAAAAAAAAGAAAAAGAAAAAAAAAGGCAGCAGGCCTCTCGGCCAAAAAAAAAAAAAAAAAAAATTATTTTTTCTGCCGCAGGACCCAGCAACCAGCCAGGCCCCACGCCCTGGTTTCTTTCTCCACAACAGCGCCCCGCGCTCAGCCAAGGAAAAGGCAAGAAGAAAATATGAATATGTGTATGCATACATATATTCTCCATAGCCTTGGGTCCTCATCCAACCAAGATTCAAGGAAGACAAGAAAAATAAATTTTTTCTTACCTAGAAGCAGCGAGGAGCGATCCTTTACACGGGCAAGATGCGGAAGACTGCTAGAGGAGGGGGAACAAATATCCTCTAAGCTCTCTTTCTCTCTTGTAAGGTGGAGTAAATTCTTCTCTGAAGGTTGATTTAATAATCCACTTAAGGTGGACGTAAATAAGCTTTTGGAGAAATTTACTTCCCTTTTCCTGAAGGGATTTATCTTCCTATTACAAGAGGAAAATCAACAAAACAGGAAGCATCTTGAAGTTTCCTAAAGTGGGAAAGTCTCTACACCCGTTGCCCTTTTCTGCGAGCAGCCCAACAGGTGTGGGGGCATTTGTGGAGCCAAAAATAATCACAAGGCGACACGTGGACTTTCGGATTAAGAAGACAAGAATGCCCTTGAGGGGTATCAGAAATCCTACGCGCGAGCAGCCGGTAATTATCGTCGGTCAAGTCAAAAGCGACCATAAGAGGTAAACAAATCCGAATTATTTCATCCATCCACATTTAAGGCAATTATCTCATAAATCCACCAATTATCCCACATAAATGGAGATAATTGGCAAATTAATGGGATTATTCCTCATTAATTGGCCAATTAACTTAGCCTTTAAATCCAAAATTCACCCTAAATGGCCAGTCCTCCCTTCTCCAAAGGGGGCCGGCCACTTCACCCCTTTTTTTCCCATATTTCCTTCCTCTTTTCTCCTTTTTAAGCCTATTATTCAATTACTCCTTATTACCTTTTTTCATAAATACAAATCCATTCCCTATTTGGTTTAATTAGCCAATAAATAGGCTAATTAAACCTAGATCTCACACAAAAACCCTAGATAGGCCGGCCACCCCTCCTCTCCTATAAATACTACCCCATTTTCTCACAAAACCTAATTCCAATCTTTTGGCAAAAACACTCTAAACACTTTTTCTCTCTAATTCTAACTTTGGCATCAGAGGTTCTTCGGCCAAAGCCCCCCCCATTCATCGTGGGCGCGTGAGGCTTTTGGCCTTAACCTGGTGTTGATTGTTTTGTAGGTGCAAAATCGTCCAAGACCGAAGAAGAGAAAATTTGCATCCACTTGGTAGACTTGGGAAGCCTCTTGGAAAGTGTTCAACATGTCGTATTTTAACGATATATATGTTGATCATTTCTTTTTGTTTGTTGGTTGGTCATATGATTTTTCTTTTTGTTTATGAGGCCTTATTATGTAATAAATTTTCTATTCAGTATGTATAGAGGTAAGGTCGAGGACTATTTTGACACATTTTTAGGGGTTCACATAACATTGTACTTTATCGATCAAAGCATCTATTTTTTAAGTATTTTTCTAAAAAATAATTTCTAACAAAAGTATACCTAAATTAAAAAATATATGATCGTTGGACTAAATGATAGTAATTTTAGTATTTCTCTATACATATTCATCCATTTTCTTCACCACAAATGAATATCTTAATGTTTGGATTTGTTTAAGTTCTTATAAGGATGACATGTGAATGATGAAATGAAATATAGAACGTTCAGATCTTTGAATAAATGTTTGCCAACAAATTAAATTTTAGTGAAATAAATTTTTGCCAACAAATTAAATTGCAGTGAATTAAATGTTTGCCAACAAATTAAATTTTTGACTCACAAACGGCTTACGTGTCACATCCCGGCCCGAGCCCCCACCACATCCCTGGCTCGACTCTATCGTAGCATGATATTGTCCGCTTTAGGCCCCGGCCACACCCTCACGGTTTTGTTTCTGGGAACTCACACGAGAACTTCCCAGTGGGTCACCCATCATGGGATGGCTCTCGCGCGAACTCACTGGCTTCAGAGAGTTTTAAAAGGTTTTACGATTTAAATGCCATGCCAATTGCATTACATTTAGAATATGCATTGGTATAATTATGCATATTGTTATTTGACGTTGCGGACATTCATGTAAGTTTCATGTGAATACATATTGATGGTAGTGATTGTAGTATGTATGATTATGTTGGGTTGAATTTAATACTTAATATCATGCACCCTGGTGTTAGTGCTCCCGCCCGTGGCTAGGGCACAGTCCTTCACGTGATGTTCACCTCCCGCACCGTACGCTCACCTTGGATCGAAGTTTGGTGCACAGCCTTGTTGTACATACCACATTCGGTGGTTCCGACTCGTAGGTGACCCGCGATTTATCGCACAGCCTTCACGTGATCGTAGCACTTGAGCGTATTTATTTACACCTAGCCCTGTCGTACAGACCACCTTAGATGGTTCTGACTCGTGTGCATGAATTGATTTGTGCAATATAGGCTCAGCCATACAAGTCACGATAGGTGACTCCGGCTAGCACACTATTTTATAGTGATTATTTTACTTGGATTATCTATTCCATTTATGTGACACTTGACATGGCATATACTTGGTTTTCCCTACTCTAGGGTATGATTTATGTATATATATATATATATATGTGTGTGTGTGTTACTATTTTGTGGGAAATTATATAGGTTTTACGGCGAGGGGTTACTATTTTTGGAAAAGAAATGGTTTTTGGGAAAAAGCTTCGTTTTTTCCCACTCATATTTTCTTGTTTTGCGCCCCTCCAGGTTTTAACTGCTAAAGGTTCGTATCGACGAGGATTCTTGGCGAATCTCAGTATAGGTGGTTGCCTTTGAGGGTATGATTCTTACCCACACTACTGTACTTTACTTATGCTCTGACATCGCGTGTGAAATGGGCTCAACCCCGCTCACCGCGTACTTCTGCCTTTAGACACTTTAGCTTTAAATTTATTCACATTTTTACACATCACTGCACTTTATGGCTTCGTCACATTCCAGGTGTCGGCCAACACAGCTCGATTCGGAGTCCTAGTGGACGTTCCGGGTCGGGGTGTCTCATTACGTGTCACACATCATGGGTCATGCCAAATTGCACACATGACATGTGACTTATCAAAGCCGGAAAAGTCATCAATTAGTGACACATGTCGACATATGAGACATTTGTCAAACAAATCAAATCAAGTACAAAACGAGGCAAAATAAGCCTAATCTGATCAAATTATACCAATTAGGGTTTCGTTTCCTAAAACAAAGATTGTGATTCAATTTATAGAAAACTTCATTTTAATCCTTAAAAAAGATGAGTTTCAGACTATAACCTCGTGCAAGATTAAAATCCAATTTTAGTCCCTAGTACATTTAATCATATCATTTATTAGTTATATTTTGATGTTTTATTTATCTTTTTATTTTTATTTTAATGTATTAATTACATTTAAATTTAATTTTTATTTAATTCATCATAATATATTTTAATGTCTACATTTAGGCAACTAATTTTTTTTATAATATATATTCCAATAACAATTTTGTATGTTCTTCATTTAGATACATTAATACATTTGAATATTTTGGTATATTCATCGGTACAAACATATTGTTACATTGATTCAATATAATGCTTTTCGTTAAGTATATTTTGGTACACACATTTGAGTATTGACTTTTAGGTACATTAATTCAATATATTATATTTCGGTACATACATTTAGGTACGTACATTTTAGTACATACATTTCGGTATTGATATTTAGGTACATACATTTCGGTATTGACATTTAGGTACATTAATTCAATATTGACATTTAGGTATGTACATTTTGGTACATATATTTTGGTACATACATTTCGGTACATACATTTCGGTTCATTATAATATATTTCGATACAATCATGTAGGTACAAATATTTCGGTACAAAAAAGTCAATTTTATATATTTCGGCACTGTCATTTCCGTACACTTATGCATTTATATATTTTTGTATCACAAATTTCTTTTAATATTTTCTCATTTACATTCATTTATAATTAAAAAACTAAATATGTGCATATTAATAAAATTAAAATTTAATGTGGAGAGATTAAATAAAAATACGTATTAAATAACAAAAATTGAATGTAAATTTTGATAAAAGTACACTTCAAGGGATTAAATTGAATATGTAATCTAGCACCAAGTTTTTATTTTTTATTTTTTTAATTTTTTTTTATTTTAAAATTTTAATCTTTTGCAAGGACTAATGTTCAAAACCCCCTTCAATTTATGACAAAATAATTCAATTATTCTAAAGTGAATTAAATCATAAATATGATATGACAAATTACGGGATTGAGACTGGGTCTTCCAAACCAAGCCCAATTTTTTGCTTGTAAATACTAGGCACTCATTCATAAGAGGGAGGAAGGAAAAAAAAAGGAAGCAAGTTGAGGCTACACAGACATCCACACATCTCCTAGAAGCTCAAACACTCTACACATTTAGAAGACTCATAAAGTTCTTTGCATTCTTCACGACACTCGGGAAAAGCCATCTAGCACCGTTACACACACCGGTTCCTCCATTGCCACAAGCCAAACTCTTGTGGCGTTCATTGGTTTAGAAGACTCAAAAAGCTATTTGTATTCTTCGCCATACCCGTGAAAAACCATTAAACATCACTACACGTGCCGGTTCCTCTATCGCCACAAGCCAAATCCTTGTAGCGTTATTTGGTTCGAGAACAAGTCACTTTGACCCTTAGATCGACATCTCTACACATACATTCTACAAGCCCAAATGTCGAATAAGAGGATTCAAACTTTGCGTCGGAGATTATAACCCTAAACTTTCATGAATACAAAATTTATTTTGTACACGTATTCTTATTTCTTTTGTCGCTTGAATGTTTATGTTTATAGTTACAAAATAAAAACCATAGAAAAATGTGTCAAAAATGTATGTAAAAAAATGTGCGTCCCCGGATATAATTCATATATATTAAAGCTTTCTTTCTTGTAAAAAGTAAAGTCAAATTAGCTTGACTTGTATAAACAAGAATAAAACTATAGCACAAGAGTTGTCGTTATAAGAATAAAGATAAGGATGGTGCTGTCTCAAAATATCTCACATTGAGTAAAAGAGAAGGATGGCACAGCTTTAGGTTATACCTTTACAAGTTGTATATCTAGATTTGCAAGGGAAAATTTATGAGATAACAATCATCCCCATTAGTGGAGACACCATATTGTGAAAAACAGAGTATGATTCTCTTCTTTCCTTATATTATCTCATTCTCTTCCCTCCTATCATATTTTTCTTTTTTTTTTCTTTTTTTTTTATATAAAAAATTCAAAACAAGATTTAAACGTGGCATAATCGTAGCTCTTTGAATAGAAGGGAACTAAAAATAAAAGAGATTAGAAGAGGAGATAATCCCTACTCCATGGAAAATAGTGTAATGGATATGAAGCAAAAAGTAGTACTGAAAAGCGATAGCCGTAACCCGATGGCCTTCGTGCGTACAATTTAAAACATTACATATAACAAGTAACTATTAACATTATGTGATAATTTATTTATTTTTAACATTTGACCAAAATTTTCTTGAAAAGTAAACATATATTTGATAAATTAGATATTAAGGTTAATATCAATATACTATCTTGGAGTTTCTTGGTTTTTAGCATTTCTTACATCAATTTTTTTTCGTCTTAGTCTAATACCTAAAGTCATAATTTTGAAACATTTTCCTATATCCGTTAAGTTTCCTATTAGAACCTCTATTAACTGATGACGTGATCACCCACATGGACAATGACTCTGCGCCACGTGTCATTATGGGCCAATTGGTTTTGCTGCGTGGGTTTCCGAATTAAAGGGTTAAGAACTTAAGATGGTGGGTTTTTGATACTTTTTGCTATGGTGGGTTTTTGATATTTTTTACTATGGTGTTAAAATTTCTGGTGTTTGGTGAAATTTTTTAGCTATGGCGGATGTGATCACAGGGTGTAATCGTGGAGGAGGCAGGGGGAAGAGTGAGGATATTGAAGAGGGAGGGGGAGGACAAATAAATATATTTTTTAAAATTTTAAAATTTTGAAAGTTTTTTGTTTTTTTCACATTTTTAATATGCAGTAGGCCCATATTGACATGTGGTGTTTATTTATTGTCCACGTAGGCGCCGCGTCATTAGTTAACAGAGGTTTTGACGGAAAATTTAACAAATGTATGAAAATGTCCTAGAATAATGCCTTTAGATAACAGATTGAGACAAAAAAAAATTTAATGTACTTGAAAAATATTGTAAACATTCACCCTCACTCCGAGTTCGATCTACTCGATCTCCCAATATTAGACTTTAGACACTAACAATAAAGAGTGTCATTCTCACGTATGTTGTTGTAATTAAACGAACTTGACTTTAGCTTCAAACCAATAAATAAACACGTTTAGTTTTATCAAAATCTAACTTTAAGGTTAATCCGACTTTGTAGATATAATAGTTCCTTTTAACTATGCAAATACAAGTTGATAAGATGGTATATGAGTTGTTCGGGCGAAGATTTCTCCAGAGACGGGTCCTTGGTCCACAACACAGCTCCTCAAGGGTTGGCACTTTGGATGTGTAGTCGGGCTCTTGCTTGTTGATGTGCTACAAGAAGAGGATAGAGTTAGTTCTGAAAAGGTGCCTTTGTGGGGCCTTAGGTGTAGGCCTTGAGGCTTGCAATCAAAACTAACTAAGTACTAAGCGTGCCACTACTATCCCAATATAGCAGATGTAGAACAAGATTGTGTTTAGTAGATTACTTGCGCCCCAAGCTACTCGCTCTTGCTTGTTGATGTGCTACTAGTGAAATCTGTTACTGATTAAGATTATTCTTATGCTAGAACGTACGCTCAAAAATATTTTACTTAAGTTGATAAGAAATGTTCGTTTTTTCCTTACACGAGATGATTCTCACTTTAAACCCTCCTGCTAGTTAAATTTCAGAAAATATTTTATCTACGTTGCCTCCTCCGCTGCTGCCATGTATGAACGCCATATACAGCTACAGCTACTCAGATGTAACTAAAGACTAATTTTATACATACACACACACATACGAAGAGCCATATATTACATTATCAGAGACTCTCTAATAATACTACTAGTACCCAGCTAGAACTAGGATAAGCCCTGTACTTCAGCTTATTTACAGTTTATACCCACATTTTAGGGCATAACTGAGAAGTTCGCCGATCTCCTCCAGAGAAATGAAGCCGTCCTTGTTGGCATCTGCATGCCCTAGTGCTCTCCAAGCTCTGAAGGAGCTCCAACGCGAGCCTAACTTCTTGAAGGATGCCTTCAGCTCTTCCTTCGAAAGCCTGCCATCTCCATCCTTGTCAAAACTTTTGAACACTTCCATCACCTGCTCCTTCGTCCACGGAATTTGGACCTTCTTATCGACAACTGTAGGCTTAGGCTCCTTGATACTCCACGGAACCCGGATCTCTCTGACCATATTAGTCTACAAATTCTAAGCCTCTGTGATTGTTTTGCTCACTTTCTATAGGAGGATACAAGAAAGGATGTATATGTACATATTGATCCTATATATAAGCAGAGGGTTATTCTTGTGGGGTACCCTAGCCTTATGTTCGAGAATTAAATAATATTTAATTCAATTGATTAAGCTGAAAAATTATGGTTCATCCAAATAATTGGTATATTTGATTTGATTTTTTTTGTTTTTGTTTTTTTTGTTTTGTTTTTGTTTTTGTGTGCGTGTACGTAAAGCATGGAGCTTTGCAAAGCGATGGATAATGTATATCTAGGTTATTCTTGTTGACTAGATCACATGGGTTTTGATGAGCTAGCTTTGGATTTTTTAGCAGTTTCATATTGATCACTACAAGTGAGTGATGGAGTGCTGAAAGCTAAAACGGATCACAATAGAATTCTTCATATCTGTCAATAATTCACAAAGATAGAAAGGAATATTTCAAATTTTTAGGTATTTCTTTGATTTGGACATGTAGAGACAATTATTTATATTAGTTATGCATATAGATAGTTACAGAAGCATGATATGAACGAACTAAATCAAATTATTAGTATTTTATTTCATTCATCAAACAGTCGACCTGATATCTGGGATTGTAGAGAATCAGAATTCACCATGGGCCATCAAATAAAAAAGATAAGCATCTCAATGGATTCTTTTCGCCGGCCCCTCATCTGAGGACCTATGGAATATATCCACAATTCTATACCAAAGATTTGGTAAACTAACCTTACCAGTCAAAGTGTCTGTGAAAGAAGAATTTCCCCGAAAAACACAAAGGGTTGTAATTTAACATTTGCCCCCTATACTTTTGGAGTTTTCCATTTGTACTTCTTTAACTGTTTTTAGTCTCAAATTGGTCCTTAAACTTTGAAAATATGTAAAATAAGGACATTCGTGAGTTAATCACAAAAGTTGATCGAATCACTGATGGGCTTAATTCAATCCGTGGTTGGTTGGAACCGACCACATTGTCAACATTAACCCAAAATCATATCTTCGTAACTTATGTAGACTTCAAAGAGAGATGAGAGATTGACAAAACAATGTAACACTAAAATGACTAATTAAATAGTTGCACGCGTAAAAAAAAAAAATTAAATTACATTATTTATTGAAGTTGGCTATAGCCCTACGGTGAAACTAGCTTGATCGATTGGATCTGTTTTTGTCATATTTTAAATAAAAATATTCAAACTGGACCAACTTATTATTTTTGTTGGTTTTGTCTATTTTTTAGCATAAATATATATCATTGACAAACATAATCACGTACCAATAGATTGAGGATATTTTAGTAATTGTAAATGAATTATTGAAATGCCTTTAAAAAAGTGGTGGCATATCTGTTACCTTTGTAACAAAAGTTACTTTGTTTTTTTTTTTTTTTCGCGTAATTTAACACACTTTAAAAGTTTAGAGATCAACTATAGATGAAAAAGTTGAAGGATGAAAGTAGAAAACTATAAAAAAATTCAGAGGCCAAATACGAATTTAACCCTTCCCAAAAAACAACAAAGCGTGTCTCACTAACTTCTTTTTCTTTTTTAAAATAGGGTAAATTACACAAAACTACCTCAACTATTGGGGTCACGACAGTTTCATACCTCATTTGAAAAAATTGACAATGTCATACCACATCTTACGAATTTGTGACAATGTCATACCTCCGTCAAATTTTCTGTTAGTTTTTCTGTTAAATGCTGACGTGACTTGATTCGGACCCCAATTTCTATTAAAAAATTATTAAAAACTAAAAAAAAAAAAATTTAATATTTTTTAAATATTAAATTAATTAATTAATTAATTAATTTAAATAATTAAAAAAAAAAAAAAAAAACCTTTGTCGTCCCTCCTTCCCCCCCCCCCCCCCCCCAAAACTCTCTCTTCCCCATCTATCCTGCTAATCTTTAACAGAAAAAAAAACCTTTGCAGTCCCCCTCCCTCGCCATCTTCACTCCGCCGGACACCACCTTCGCCAAATTGGGTCAACCTGCCCTTTCTCTGCTCCAATACCACTTCTGCCCTCTTCCCCTGCCCCTCCAAACCCTCAAATTCCTACCATCTGGCAGTAAGATCCCGACTTTACTCTCTGGACACTCCCTCTCCGTCACCACGCCGCCCTCCGGCGCCCCAATTTCGCTCAACAATGTCAAGATCGCTTCCGGGTCGCCCATTTACGACGACGGGTTCCTCATCATTTTCGGAATCGATAACTTCTTCGACCTCAATTTTCATCTCCTGACACCGACTCGGATCCCCGTTCCAGATCCGGTTTGTGGGTCTTCATCCCAGCCGTCATCTGCCAACGGCACAACTGCAATTAGGTTTCCCGGAGCTTCCTGGTTCGAAGAAGCGACTAAAATGCTGAGGTCCAATGGCTACAATGTCATGGCGTCGTTCCTCAATTTGCAACTTCTGGGTTTCAAGAACGCGAATCTAATGACCGTGTTCGCTACTCTCGACCAAGCGATGGACAACCCACTGCAAGAACCCTCGATCTTTCTCCGACACGTCGTTCCGTGCCGCCTGATGTGGAGCGATTTGGCGGGTTTAAGGAATAAGGAAGAAGGAAGAAGAAGGAGAAAAGAAAAAAAAAATTCAACCCCCGGTGCAACCCAGAAAGAAAGAAGAAAAAGAAGGAGGAGGAGAAAGAGAAGAAGGAGGAGGAGAAGAAGTAGGAGGAAGCAAAAAAAAAAAAAAAAAAAAAAAAAAAAAGCAACCCCAGTTCGGGATGCAGAGAAGAGAGAGAGGAGAGAGAGAGAGAAGGAAGAGAAGAAGGAGGAAAAAAAAAAAAAAAAAAACAAAACAACCCCAGTTCGGGTTGCAGAGAAGAGAGAGGAGAGAGAGAGGAGGGGGAGAGAGAGAGAGAAGGAAGAGAAGAAGGAGGAAAAAAAAAAGAAAAAGCAACCCCAATTCGGGTAGAGAAGAGAGAGAGGAGAGAGAGAGGAGAGAGAAAGATTTAAAATAAAGATTTTTTTTTTAATTTTTAATTATTAAAAATATATTTAATAATATTTTAATCTAGTTGGATTAGTGATTGGGCCCCGCATGTTGCCACGTCAGCATTTAACAGAAAAACTAACAGAAAATTTGACGGAGGTATGACATTGTCACAAATTCGTAAGATGTGGTATGACATTGTCAATTTTTACAAATGAGGTATGAAATTGTCGTGACCCCAATAGTTGAGGTAGTTTTGTGTAATTTACCCTTTAAAATATATATGATTATGGAGCCATGGATGTTCATATAAGAATTATGATTGTGTGTGTACCAGAAGTGGGAAGAATCTGGTCACATGGATCGAAAGTTTTTTTTTAGAATAATGGTTGTGTCCTCCATGGGACTTGAGAAATAAACATGGCATATGAAGTGTTTTTTGATTTTCTTTTCTAAGAAATGGATTCAGTATGGGTAGAGTGAGTATATATTTGTATAAAAAGATATTACACTAGAATTCCAGGTAGTAATCAAATCGAGTTCGGGTTAGAATTCGAGTTAGTAATCAAGTGAGTATACATTCATCACATACAAACATAAATAAATACATACGCGCATAGTCGAATGTATATGTAAGAAAAGGGACTAACAATTACGGTGGATTAGTGGTACTCTGGCTTCTCAGTCGGCAAGGATGTTGAGCGCTTAGCCCTTCCTTGTGACGGTGCTGCTGGTCCCCAGTAATATGCTTATGTGTTGCTATGGTTCTTCTTAGGCTCTACCCATACTGAATCCATGTTTTCATGTTTTCATCTGGCTTCTATGGAGTAGTGGGTTATTGTTCTTATCTTGTATGTGCTCTTTGTTTGTGCAAGGTGTATTGATTTAGGATCAAATCTTTCTATTGCATAAATTCTCCTCTGTTGGGTTATGAATTGTAATCAAATCTTGTATTTGATCTCCTTTTTTTTTATTACATTACATAAGCATTACATACATAAGAGGGGCAACACACGATCGCCTCCTTCGCTACAAGCATGCAACAACCCAGTACGTACTATAATTAATTTAGCTTATACCCACATTCTAGAGCATAGTTGACAAGGTCTTTGATCTCCTCTTTAGAAATGGTCCCGTCACGGTTGGCATCTGCATGACCCAAAGCTCTCCACGCCCTGAAACCACCCCAACGCGACCCGAGATTTCTGAAGGCTGCCTTCACCTCCTCTTTAGACAGTTGGCCGTTGCCGTCCAAGTCAAAACTATTGAAGAGATTCACCACCTGCTCCCTAGTCCATGGAACACCGGTTGGCTCCTTATGAATGACATCCCTAACCATGATACTATATAGATATATATAGTGATCTTGAAATTTTCTTCTGTGTTTTGTTCTACACACTACAAGAAAACTAAAAGGCTTGGCGTGAATTGATGAGTGACTTACACCAGTGGCGAAGCCAGGATTTCTCGGGGGGAGGGGCGAATAGGTGGAGCAATGTAGGTTGTGTTCTGTGGTCGAAGCCAGGATTTAAGCATTGTTTCTTATAGTATCATTCTATTACGTAACTGTAAAATGGAAAGAAAAAAAAAAATTCTTAGACTATTAATCCTAGAGTAGACTATACTATAGTATGCATAATAACTAATCCAACCAACAATTCAATTAATCAATACCAATAAGCATACAAATTATTCGATAAGCACACAAGTAACACTCACATGAGAAAATGTGATACATACGGAAAGGGAAACATATGCTCTACTGAACAGCATAAACAACTAAATTTTATTTCGAAATTAGATGAGCAATGTTTGATTACCCATGTGGCCCCCAAACGGGTGGAGGAGAAGGATGAAAAGGAGATGGACTACTATAACCAGCCTGTGAGTAGTCACCACCAGTTCGCAATCGTTTACTTTGATCATAAGCACTTGTATCAGCTACAATTCCTCCAGTTTCCAACTCATATTAGTGAGTCACAAAATATTCAATCAAACTCTCTAGCTAACCAAAAAACATTGATGTTACAATTCAACCAACATAATGTGGTATGACAAACATAAGCAACAGAACTGATATTTGCACATTCCCGAAAACAAGAAATTTCCTCGTATCCCGCTAACAAAATTGAAACTTAAAACCAAAGACACTGATTACTCCACAATGTAGGTCATACTCTACGAGCATACCAAAAACACAAACTCTGATTCAAATTCAAAACAAAAACAAATTTGATCACCATCCTCACCTCTTTTAACAAAAAGATTCTTCTTCGCCATCTCCGTGTGCAGCACCACCTTCGAATCCGAATCGAAAATCATAACCTAAACCCCAAATTCCAACAAAAACTCAAAATTTCAACATCAAAATTAAAAATCCAAATTAAACCGTAAGAAATTATTCAAAGCTAACCTGAAGGGCGTCTTTGGCGGCAATGGCTTGCTGAGCAGTGGAAAAGAAAGCGAAACTCATAGGCTTCTCGCCTTTGTTGTTGACCTGCGAGGCCTCGTATCCCGGCAGCCATCTCAGGAGGTTCTGTATCTCTCTCTCCTTCACATCCTCTGGAAGACCAGTGATGAATATGGTACGGACCTCTTCGGTAACGGCTCGGTTTGGGTTGTCGACGAGGTGGTGAGGAGGCGGAGTCGTTTCAATGTTTGTTTGTTTCTTTTAAACTTTTTTGACTTCCAACTTATCAAAACGGGCCGTTTTGGCCTGTTGCTTTTGAAAAAAAAAATAAAAATAAGGCAGCTTTGCGCGCAGCAGAGCAAAACCAACAGACCACAGGAGTTCGGACCGGAGAGTCGGAGACGAAGACCAGCAGCAGCAGAAGGGGAGGAGCAAAACCAGCGCTCCAGTTCTTTTTTTCCGGCTAGGGGAGTGGCGACCGCCACTCCTCGCCCTCACGTGGCTTCGCCACTGACTTACACTATATTTATACAGGGGTGTACCCAGCAGCCTGGCCCTATGTGTAATATTCTAATGCAGTCCTTAAAAACTAACGAAAAGTCCAAAACAACTTCTCTTTTAATGAAAAGTCTTTTATAAAGGTATAGTGAATAGTACCAGTTAAAGGTAAAAATGTGGTTTTTCGTTAAAAGTGAACAGTACCTGGATTGTTTTGTTAAAACTCCCTAATATTTATTCATGTTTTTTTTTTTTTTTTGTCAAAGTTATTCTTGTTTGGATTATTATAGATGCTTATTTGACTTTGGTCAAAAGGCGGCATCTCCAAAAGAGTAGCAAATAGATAGATACATAGATAGATAGATAAATATATATATATATATATATATAGGGACGGATCCGTGGCACCATATTTTTTACACAATTTTTGACACAAGTATCTAGCCATTAGATTAGTCCACTTTCAATGGTTGAGATGATAGGTTGACAATATGAAAATTAATTTTATTTCTATTTTCCGAAAAATACATATTAAATATAAATAAATCTTTACAATTATAATTTTCTTTCTCTCTCATCTATCTTAATAGACTTTCACCGAATTGGCATAGTCTAATAACTAGGCCTGACAATTCCTAACACGACTCGATAACCCGACGTGACACGACACGAAATTAACAGGTGTTCGAGTCGACACGATAACGAATCGGGTCGTTATCGGGTAACCCGATAAGCACCTGTTAAGATAACGTGTTGGTTCGGGTACACACGTGGGTACCACGATACACGATAAGCAAAATATTAATTTTATAATTTTATAACCCTAAAAAAATACTATAATAATTATATATATATATTAATTTAACAATTTTATTGACACAACCCGACCGAGATCGAGGCATGCTGGCCGTCACGTGAAGGTGACGTAGCCATGTGCATAGTGCGGAAGCATCAATAAAAGAAATACGAATAAATAAAAACCAAATTCGAGAGGTGTTAATACACAATCAGAGCATAATTGTCTAGGTGCAGTCGAACATAAGGAGTACTTAAATAAAACACCCCAAAGGGGTCCTACATGAGTGAAGGTCTGTCAGAATCACTGCTGCTGCCTCGGATGCCACCAACAACGCTACCTAGAACCTGGAGGGGGGCAAAACAAAAGCGTGAGTGGGCAAAAACAAAGTCTTTCGAAAATCATTTCAAAACACATAAACATCAATATGCCAATAAATCATTAATATGCCATGCCATGTATATCAAAACATCAGGCAAGTGATGCCAATACAACAATAACTTCAACAGCTCGTCAGCTGAATTCTAGCTCATAAATCATGCATGCACACGAGTCGAACCCACTTATAATGGTTTATACGACAGGACTGGGTGTAAAACAATACGCTCTAGTGCTACAATCACGTGAAGACTGTGCGAATGATCGCGGGTCACCTACGAGTCAAACCCACTGAAAGTGGTCTATACGATTTTGATGATTTTTTAACTCCGATTGTTAACGGTAATTTTAACTCCGATTTTGATGATTTTTTACAGCTACACTCCTTGACCCTATATGAATACAATGAATGAATTCGATCTTCAATTTAAAATATTTACACAAGTGGATACCATAAAATCTTATGTTGAACTTAATGAAAGTATAAATAAACTCTAAGTGTTAGTGAATCTATTGTTTTGATGGGATACGCATTCTACGAAACTAATTTCAACGATCCAACCGTCAAACTTATTTGCATATGCTTCGAGATCGCATACACAAAAAATCGAAAAAAACAAACATTCAGAGATCAAGTAACGAGACAAAACTTTTTTACGGTTATAAACGAAAAATCATGATTTAACGGTTATTTTAACTCCGATTTTGATGATTTTTTACAGCTACACTCCTTGACCCTATATGAATACAATGAATGAATTCGATCTTCAATTTAAAATATTTACACAAGTGGATACCACAAAATCTTATGTTGAACTTAATGAAAGTATAAATAAACTCTAAGTGTTAGTGAATCTATCATTTTGATGGGATACGCATTCTACGAAACTAATTTCAACGATCCAACCGTCAAACTTGTTTGTATATGCTTCGAGATCACATACGCAAAAAATCGTAAAAAACAAACATTCAGAGATCAAGTAATAGGATAAAACTTTTCGATGGTTATAATCGAAAAATCACGATTTAATGGTTATTGTAACTCTGATTTTAATGATTTTTTACAGCTACCTTCCTTGACCCTATATGAATACAATGAATGAATTTGATCATCAATTTAAAATATTTACACAAGTGGATACCACAAAATCTTATGTTATACTTAATGCAAGTATAAATAAACTCTAAGTGTTAGTGAATCTATTGTTTTGATGGGATACGCATTCTACGAAACTAACTTCAACGATCCAACTGTCAAACTTATTTGTATATGCTTCAAGATCGCATACGCCAAAAATCGTAAAAAACAAACATTCAGAGATCAAGTAACAGGATAAAACTTTTCGATGGTTATAATCGAAAAATCACGATTTAACGGTTATTGTAACTCTGATTTTAATGATTTTTTACAGCTACCTTCCTTGACCCTATATGAATACAATGAATGAATTTGATCATCAATTTAAAATATTTACACAAGTGGATAACACAAAATCTTATGTTATACTTAATGAAAGGCTTCACAACCTTGAAAACAAAAACTCTTTCATTTTGCATATCCTTGCACATTTAATATTTTGTAATAGACTAGTAGTGTATGAATGTTTTTTTATTAGGATCTTATTTTCGAGTGTAGATGTAGTACTTAAACGACAAATGTGTTTTAATATTTTGAAGTAATATTTATGTGGCAATGTGTGGTATGTGCAAATATAAGAAAAAAATTATATTTTTCTTAACGGGTCATAACGGGTCGGGTCACTTTACCCAACCTGTTAAGGACCTGTTAAGATAACATGTGTGACACGACACGACCCGTTAAGATAACATGTGTTACACGAAAACGACACGAACACGACAGACACGACCCGTTTGCCAGGTCTACTAATAACCATCTTTGAATGTAATATATCATCTAATCCTATTTTTGGGGAAAGTATTTTAATCAAATCTCCATCTCTCATTTATTTCTAATAATCGGTGAAGAACAAGAACAAAAACCCTAATTACGTTTCTCCTTCTTCCTATGCAAACCTAATAAGCTTTTCTTTTTCATCATCACTCAATTCATTTCTAATCTATTCTCGTTCAAAATGGCAGATATTATCCTTCTTTCTACCCCCAATATCTCACAGAAAATTCTTATTTTGCATTTTGATTAAAAAAAATCAAATTTCTTTCTCATAAAGCTTGACGGAAATCGAATTTGTGAAGTATCAATAACGTTAATAAAACACAACTAATTTCAAAACATTATTGGCATAAACTTTAACAAAATACACCCAATTTCCCAAACTATGAAAACTGTAACAAAATAGCACAATTAAGTGACTAATCTATCCTACAAAATTTAAACATCATCACTCTCCAAATATTCTTGGTCATCACTCTCCACATATTCGCCCAAGTCTTTTTGTACGATTCGCATGGAGGGAGAGTTTGATGCAAAATCTGCCACGCTCTCTGCCATTTTGAATGAGAATACATTAGAAATGAATTGAGTGATGATGAAAAAGAAAAGCTTATTAGGTTTGCATAGGAAGAAGGAGAAGCGTAATTAGGGTTTTTGTTATTGTTCTTCATCGATTATTAGAAATAAATGAGAGAGGGAGATTTAATTAAAATACTTTCCCCAAAAATAGGATTAGATGATATATTACATTCAAAGATGGTTATTAGACTATGCCAATTCGGTGAAAGTCTATTAAGATAGATGAGAGAGAAAGAGAATTATAATTGTAAAGATTTATTTTTATTCAAATTGTATTTTTCAGAAAATAAAAATAAAATTAATTGCCATATTGTCAACCTATCATCTCAACCATTGAAAGTGGACTAATCTAATGGCTAGATACTTGTGTCAAAAATTGTATAAAAAACATGGTGCCACGGATCCGCTCCCTATATATATATATATATATATATATATATATTAAGTGTCATTTACTAACTCATTTTACTTTAAAAATTTTGTGACTCCAACCCACTATTCAACAGACTCTTCAAATTTTGTTTTTTACTTAAAAATATTAATATCTTAACTTTATCTTATCTTATTAAGCCCAAATTTTATTTTCAAACTCTTCACCTAACAATACTTGTAAATGTACATGGATTGCTATCTCTATTGGACATACATTTTTCTTACGTGCATAACAAAACTAACTTTGCTACCTAATTGTTACCTCCCTTGAAGATGCTCATGTTTATTACTACAAGTGATAAAAGTATATACTACAATAGAAATGCTTATGGAATTATTCGCAAAGAGTGATTGAAAGGAATAATATTCAACTTTAGGGTTATGAAGCCTCTTGATATGGTTTATAGAAATTAATTTATTAGTTTAATATTGTAGATGATCACCAAAAAATCCCCAAAAGTTGCACGCATTAATTTATGAACCATACTTTCCTCATTCTTAGTAAGGAGAAAAGTCTTTATTTTGGATTTCACGTTTGTACAATAAAATAATGTCACGTTAGTAGAATGATGACTTTTCTCTTTACTGAAAATGATACAAGTTTCATCCGTACTTTTGTATTCAAATAGAGAGACTCTTAGAACCATTTGGATGGAAGGACTCTCAATTGCATGGAAACGTATATAGAATTTTTACAATAAGCTTGTATTATTTTTGGTTGGTTAAGATTAAATCGTTTTTATTTTAAGATTAAATCATTTTTATTATTATTACAAGCTATCTCTGTTAGGATGCTGACTAGGATGATGACTCAGCACAATTAGTTAGTTGTTATAACTAAAAATGGGCAGGAAAAGTTGGTTAGTTAGTTCTGTTAGAGGTAAGGTTGTTAGCATATAGCTTAGCAGCTAAGATAGCTTAGTGCTATATAAGGAAAACTGTAAGGAAGAATGTGTTGTTGTAAAAGTTGATTACTACAGAAAATACATTGTTGCTGCTATTACATTGGGTAAGAAGTGAAGCTAGGGTTCTATCATTGGTATCAGAGCCAGGTTTCGATTCTGGGACCTGTGGGTCATGGGATCCTGGGACCTATTTGTAGAAAAAATGGCCGTTGTTTTCATTGCAAAAAAAAGTATCATAGAGGTCATTCTTGTGAAAAGAAACAACTGCTTCTTATTGATGTCCAAGATTCTGATGATGTAGTAACCGTGGAGGAAGAAAATCTGGAACCTAGAATAACTGCATGTGCCTTGTTTGGTACTTCTGGCCCTAAATCAATCAAAACTATGAAAGTTGGAGGAATGATAAAAAAAAACTCCTCAGTAGTTATGCTTATTGACTCAGGTAGTTCCCATAATTTCATTGATCTGTCCTTGGTCAAAAGAATTAGGGAACAATTAGACATTACTCAATATCATTAGGGTCACATAGGTCTCGCGCTATATCAAACGAAACTCAATATCATTAGGGTCATTCTCAGTTTGTATGTGTTATGGGTCGAGCACTTTGGGAAAGAACAGAGCATGAACCTTCTGTACAATTGTTACCGTCTGAGAAACAGCTTGTTCCAAGTCAGTTTATTTTACCTGATCGGGTCAATAGGAAATGTAATTGAGAAGAATCCCAGCATCCAGAAATGTTGGAGAAAGTATTGGTTTTTTACTACCAGAAAATGGGAATTCTCTGCGAGCGATTTGTTTAGAGGAGCTTCAGTGATGAGAAGGTTTAGAGAGAAAGATGTGAGGTCTAGAGGGATGACTTCGAAGTGTATGATATCGTTTGTGAAAATGGCTTGAACATTTGACTCAATGATTTAGTGACCCATTATGCGATCGATGTGAGTTCAGAGCCAATCTTGAGATTTTAGGAGCCCTGTTCGAAAGTTAAACATAAGTCTCAAACCAAATGTTGCATGATATATATATATTTTAAAAAAAATTTCAAGGTTTGAGCAAAGTGCAAATAAAATAAAACTTACAAACTAGGCGATAAAATTTTACTTAGCAGTGGTAATTAGTTTTATATGTAATAGTGGGACCTTGGTTCTTGGTTCGAACTTGATTGTGAGAAGCTCAAACACTCTACACACTTAGAAGACTCATAAAGTTCTTTGAATTCTTCGCGACACTCTGAAAGAGCCATCTAGCACCATTACACACGCCGTTTCCTCACCGCCACAAGCCAAACTCTTGTGGCATCCATTGGTTTAGAAGACTCAAAAAGCTCTTTGTATTCTTCGCCATACTCGTGAAGAACCATTAAACACCACTACACGTGCCGGTTCCTCTATCGCCACAAGCCAAATCCTTGTGGCGTTCGTTGGTTCGAGAACTTTGACCCTTAGATCAACATCTCTACATATACTTTCTACAAGCCCGAATGTCGAATCAGAGGATTCAGACTTTGCATCAAAGATTATAACCCGAAACTTTCATTAATACAAAATTTATTTTGTACACGTATTCTTGTTTCATTTGTCGCTTAAATTTTTATGTTTACAGTTACAAAATAAAAATCATAAAAAATTGTGTCAAAATGTATATAAAAAAATGTGCGTCCCCGGATATACTTCATATGTATCAAAGCTTTCTTTCTTGTAAAAAGTGAAGTCAAATTAGCTTGACTTGTATAAACAAGAATAAAACTATAGCACAAGAGTTGTCGTTATAAGAATAAAGATAAGGATGGTGCCGTCTCAAAATATCTCACATAGAGTAAAAGAGAAGGATGGCACAGCTTTAGGTTATACCTTTACAAGTTGTATATCTAGTTTTGCAAGGGCAAATTTATGAGACAACAATCATCCCCACTAGTGGAGACACCATATATTGAAAAACGAAGTAGAATTCTCTTCTCTCCTAATATTATCTCATTTCCTCACCTCATCTCACACTTTTCTTTTTTGTCTTTTTTTTTATAGAAAAAAAATTAAAACAAGATATAAACGTGACATAATCGTAACTTTTTGAATAGGAGGAGATTAAAAATGAGAGAGATTAGAAGATGAGATAATCCCTACTCCATGAAAAATAGTGTAATGGATATGAAACAAAAAGTATTACTGAAAAGCGATATATAGCCGTAACCCGATGGCCTTCATGCGTACAATTTAAGACATTACATTTAACAAATAACAATATTAACATTATGTGATAATTTATTTATTTTTAACATTTGACCAAAATTTTCTTGAAGAGTAAAAATATATTTAATAAATTAGATATAGGGTTAATAACTGTATACTGTCCTGGAGTTTTTTTGGTTTTCAGCATTTCTTACATCAAATTTTTTTCGTCTCAGTCTATTACCTAAAGTCATAATTTTGAAACACTTTCATACATCCGTTAAGTTTTCTATCTGAATCTCCTTTAACTGATGATGTGACACCCATATAAACAATCACTCAGCGTCATGTGTCATTATGGGCCAACTGGTTTTGCTGCGTGGGTTTTCGAATTAAAGGTTAAGACCTTAAGATGGGGGGTTTTTGATACTTTTTGCTATGGTGGGTTTTTGATATTTTTTGCTATGGTGTTGAAATTTCTGGTTTTTGGTGAATTTTTTTAGCTATGGCGGATGTGATGAGAGGGTGTAATCGAGGAGGAGGCAGGGGGGAAGAGTGAGGATATTGAAGAGGGAGGGGTAAGAGGGTGCGGGTCCTACGGGGAAGAGGGAGGGGGAGGACAAATATTTTTTTTTTATTTTTAATTTTTAATTTTTTAATTTTTTAATTTTTTTTTTACTTTTTTTAATATTCAATAGGCCTATATTGACATGTGGCGTTCATTTATTGTCCAAAGTCGTGTCATCAGTTAATAGATAAATTTTTTATTATGACGGGAATACGAGTGTTACATCACGTGTTTTTATGTAAGTGATGAGAAATTTTATGTTTTAAGTTGTTAACTTTTTAACACACATATCCCACCATTTGTATAATGAAACATGATGTACCTCTCGTGTGCCGGTCACACTGAAAATCTTTCTAGTTAATAGAAGTTTGACTGAAAATTTAACAAATGTATGAAAATGTCCTAGAATTATGCATTTAGGTAACAGATTGAGATGAAAAAAACTTAATGAATAAAATGTTCAAAACTAAGAAATTTCAGAGTAGTAAACTTATATTAACCTTAGATATCAAGTACATATAATAGACATTAAGTACATATAAAGGATTACGCACTGGAAAAATATTGTAAACATTCACCCTCGCTCCGAGTTCGATCTACTCGATCTCCCAATATTACACTAACTGATATTAGACTTTATACACTAAACATTCACCCTCGCCATATATACAGCTACAGCTACTGATATGTAACTAAAGACTACTTTTATACATACACACACACACATACGAAGAGCCATATATTACATTATCATAGACTCTTTAATAATACTACAAGTACCCAGATAGAACTAGGATAAACCCTGTACGTCAACTTATTTACAGTTTATACCCACATTTTAGGGCATAACTGAGAAGTTCGCCGATCTCCTCTATAGAAATGAAGCCGTCCTTGTTGGCATCTGCAAGCCCTAGTGCTCTCCAAGCTCTGAAGGAGCTCCAACGCGAGCCTAACTTCTTGAAGGATGCCTTCAGCTCTTCCTTTGAAAGCCTGCCATCTCCATCCTTGTCAGAACTTTTGAACACTTCCATCACCAGCTCCTTCGTCCACAGAATTTGGACCTTCTTATCGACAACTATAGGCTTAGGCTCCTTGATACTCCAGCTGGGAACCCGGATCTCTCTGACCATATTAGTCTACAAATTCTAAGCCTCTGTGATTGTTTTGCTCACTTTCTAAAGGAGGATGCAAGAAAGGATATATATATATATATATATATAAGCAGAGGGTTATAGGCGTTTGTGTATACCACTGTATTCTTGTGGGGTACCCTAGCCTATGTTCGAGAATTAAATATTAATTCAATTGATTAAGCCGAAAAATTATGGTTCATCCAAATAATTGGTATATTTGGTTTGATTTTTTTTTTTTTTTTTTTTTTTTTTGTTTTTTTGTTTGTGCATGTACGTAAAGCATGGAGCTTTGCAAAGTGATGGATAATATATATCTAGGTTATTCTTGTTGACTAGATCACATGGGTTTGGATGAGCTAGCTTTGATTTTTTTAGCAGTTTCATATTGATCACTACAAGTGAGTGATGGAGTGCCGAAAGCTAAAACGGGTCACAATAGAATTCTTCATATCTGTCAATAATTCACAAAGATAGAAAGGAATAATTCAACTTTTTAGGTTTGTGAAGCCTCTGTTTTCATTTCTTTCTTTAATTTGGACACTTAGAGACAATTATTTAGATTAGTTAGGCATAAGGTAGTTACAGAAGCATGATATGAACGAACTAAATCAAATTATTTGTATTTTATTTCATTCATTAAACAGTCGACCTGATATCTGGGATTGGAGAGAATCAGAATTCACCATGGGCCCTCAAATAAAAAAGATAAGCATCTCAATGGATTCCTTTCGCCGGGGCTTCATCTTAGGACCCTATATCTACCATTTTTTTTTAACAAACGATATTAATTAAATTTGAGGAGGAGGAGGAGGAGGAGGAGGAGGAAGAGGGGGGGGGGGTGATGAGCTAGCAATAGTGTAGTTCAAATTCGTATTTGGTAATAATCGAACCTAAGACTTATCACTTACAAGCGAAGAGGAATACCACTAGACAGTAATATATCAAAAGTTTGGTAAACTAACCATATCACTCAAAGTGTCTGTGCAAGAAGAATTTCCCCGAAAAACACAAAGGGTTATAATTTAACATTTGCCCCTAAACTTTTGGAGTTTTCATTTTAACTTTTTAAACTGTTTTTGGTCTCAAATTGGTCCTTAAACTTTGAAAATATGTAAAATAAGGCCATCAGTGAGTCAATCACAAAAGTTGATAGAATCACTGGTGGGCTCAATTCAATGCATGGTTGGTTGGAACGGATCATATTGTTAACATTAACCCGACATCAAATCTTCGTAACTTCTATAGACTTCAAAGAGAGATGAGAGATTGGCAAAACAATGTAACACTAAAATGACTAATTAAATTGTTGCATGTGTAAATTTTTTTTATTAAATTACATTCTTTATTCAAGTCGACTATAGCAATGCGCCTACGGTGAAACTAGCTTCATCGATTGGATCCCTTTTTGTCATATTTTAAATAAAAATATTCAAACTGGATCAACTTATTATTTTGGTTGGTTTTGTCTATTTTTTACCATAAATGTATATCATTGACAAACATAATCACGTGATATTGAGGGTATTTTAGTAATTGTAAATGAATTATTGAAATGCCCTTAAAAAAGTGGTGGCGTATCTGTTACATTTGTAACAAAAGTTACTTTGTTTTTTTTTCGCATTATTTAACACACTTCAAAAGTTTAGAGACCAACTATAGATGAAAAAGTTGAAGGATGAAAGTAGAAAACTACAAAAACATTCAGAGGCCAAATACAAATTTAACCCTTCCCAAAAAACAACAAAGCTGTCTCACTAACTCCTTTTTCTTTTTTAAAATATATATGATTATGAAGCCATGGATATTCATATAAGAATTATGATTGTGTGTACCAAAAGTGGGAAGAATCTGGTCACATGGATCGAGAGATTTTTTAGAATAGTGGTTGTGTGTCCTCCATGGGACTCGAGAATTAACATGGCATATGAAGTGTTTTTTGTTTTTCTTTTCTAAGAAATGGATTCAGTATGGGCAGAGTGAGTATATATTTATATAAAAAGACATTACACTAGAATTCCAGTTAGTAATCAAGTCGAGTTCGGGTTAGAATTCGAGTTATTAGTAATCAAGTGAGTATACATTCATCACATACAAACATAAATAAATACATACGCTCATAGTCGAATGTATATGCAAGAAAAGGGACTAACAATTACGGTGGATTAGTGGTACTCTGACTTCTCAGTCGGCAAGGATTTTGAGCACTATTATGCTCTTCCTTGTGACGGTGCTGCTGGTCCTCAGTAATATGCTTATGTGCTGCTATGGTTCTTCTTAGGTTCTACCCATACTGAATCCATGTTTTCATGTTTTCATCTGGCTTCTATGGAGGTTATTGTTCTTATCTTGTATGTGCTCTTTGTTTGTGCAAGGTGTATTGATTTAGGATCAAATCTTTCTATTGCATAAATTCTCCTCTGTTGGGTTATGAATTGTAATCAAATCTTGTATTTGATCTCCATTTTTTTTATTATATTACATAAGCATTACATACATAAGAGGGGCAACACACGATCGCCTCCTTCACTACAAGCATGCAACTACTAATAACCCAGTACGTACTACAATTAATTTAGCTTATACCCACATTCTAGGGCATAGTTGACAAGGTCTTTGATCTCCTCTTTAGAAATGGTCCCGTCACGGTTGGCATCTGCATGACCCAAAGCTCTCCTCGCCCTGAAACCACTCCAACGCGACCCGAGCTTTCTGAAGGCTGCCTTCACCTCCTCCTTGGACAGCATGCCGTCGCCGTCCAAGTCAAAACTATTGAAGAGATCCACCACCTGCTCCCTCGTCCATGGAACACCGGTTGGCTCCTTATGAATGACATCCCTAACCATGATACTATATAGATATATATGGTGATCTTGAAATTTTCTTCTGTGTTTTGTTCTACACACTACAAGAAAACTAAAAGGCTTGGCGTGAATTGATGAGTGACTTGCACTATATTTATATAGGGGTGTACCCAGCAGCCTGGCCCTACGTGTAATATTCTAATGCATTCAGAGATATTAGCTTACTAAACCCTAATATTTATTCTTGTTTGGATTAACTGTTATTGTGCGTACAGGTAAAGCGTCTTTGTAGGTGAGTAGGTATAGATGCTTATTTCACTTTGGTCAAAAGGCGGCATCTCCAAAAGAGCAGCAAACATGTATATATTAAGTGTCATTTACTAACTCATTTCATTATGTTACTTTAAAAATTTTATGACTCCAACCCACTCTTCAACAGACTCTTCAAATTTTGTTTTTTTACTTAAAAATATTCATATCTTAACTCTATCTTATCTTATTAAGCCCAAATTTTATTTTCAAACTCTTCACCTTACAATACTTGTAAATATACATGGATTGCTATCTCTGTTGGACATACATTTTTCTTACGTGCATAACAAAACTAACTTTGCTACCTAATTGTTACCTCCCTTGAAGATGCTCATGTTTATTACTACAAGTGATAAAAGTATAAACTACAATAGATATGCTTATGGAATTATTCGCAAAGAGTGATTGAATGGAATAATATTCAACTTTAGGGTTATGAAGCCTCTTGATATGGTTTATAGAATTTAATTTATTAGTTTAGTATTGTAGATGATCAGCAAACAATCACCAAAAGTTGCACGCATTAATTTATGAACCCTACTTTCCTCATTCTCAGTAAGGAGAAAAGTCTTTATTTTGGATCTCACGTTTGTACGGTAAAACAATATCACGTTTCTCTTTACTAAAAATGATACAAGTTTCATCCTTACTTTTGTAGTCAAATAGAGAAACTCTTAGAACCATTTGGATGTAAGGACTCTCAATTGCATGGAAACGTACATATAATTTTTACAATAAGCTTGTATTATTTTTGGTTGGTTAAGATTAAATCTTTTTTATTATTATTACAAGCTATCTTTGTTAGGATGCTGACTAGGATGATGACTCAGCACAATTAGTTAGTTGTTATAATTAATAATGAGCGGGAAAAGTTGGTTGGTTAGTTCTGTTAGAGATAAGGTTGTTAGCAGATAGCTTAGCAGCTAAGATAGCTTAGTGCTATATAAGGAAAACTGTAAGGAAGAATGTGTTGTTGTTGTAAAAGTTGATTACTACAGAAAATACATTGTTGCTGCTATTACATTGAGTAAGAAGTGAAGCTGGCGTTCTATCATTGTTATCAGAGCCAGGTTTCGATCCTGGGACCTATGGGTCATGGGATCCTGGGACCTGTTTGTAGAAAAAATGGCCTTTGTTTTCATTGCGAAGAAAAGTATCATAGAGGTCATTCTTGTGAAAAGAAACAACTGCTTCTTATTGATGTTCAAGATCCTGATGATGTAGTAACCGTGGAGGAAGAAAATCTGGAACCTAGAATAACTGCATGTGCCTTGTTTGGTACTCCTGGCCCTAAATCGATCAAAACAATGAAAGTTGGAGGAATGATAATAAACTGCTCAGTGGTTATGCTTATTGACTCAAGTAGTTCCCGTAATTTCATTGATGTGTCCTTGGTCAAAAGAATTAGGGGACAATTAGACATTTCAATATCATTAGGGTCACATAGGTCTCGCGCTATATCAAACGAAACTCTATATCATTAGGGTCATTCTCAGTTTGTATGTGTTATGGGTCGAGCACTTTGGGAAAGAACAGAGCATGAACCTTCTTTACAATTGTTACCGTCTGAGAAACAGCTTGTTCCAAGTCAGTTTATTTTACCTGATCGGGTCAATAGGAAATATAATTGAGAAGAATCCCAACATCCAGAAATCTTGGAGAAAGTATTGGTTTTTTACGACCAGAAAATGGGAATTCTCTGCGAGCGATTTGTTTAGAGGAGCTTCAGTGATGAGAAGGTTTAGAGAGAAAGATGTGAGGTCTAGAGGGATGACTTCGAAGTGTATGATATCGTTTGTGAAAATGGCTTGAACATTTAACCCGATGATTTAGTGACCCACTATTGGATGTGAGTTCAGAGCCAATCTTGAGATTTTTAGGAGCCCTGTGCGAAAGTTAAACGTAAGCCTCAAACCAAATGTTGCATGATATATTATTTTTTTTAATTTTTTCAAGGTTTGAGCCTGTGCAAATAAAATAAAACTTACAAACTATGCAACAAAATTTTACTTAGCAGCGGTAATTAGTTTTATTTGTAATAGTGGGAGCTTGGTTCTTGATTCGAACTTGATTGTGAACATCCAATTTTGGTTTTTGTTTTATTGTGAAAAAAAAAGAAGCTAAAATTAAAAAGACAACTCCTAGATTCGAACACCCACGGTCCCGCATGGTTAAAAACACGGATTACACTATGCTGCCAATGTAT
Source organism: Cotoneaster glaucophyllus (assembly GCA_036320875.1). Classification (NCBI taxonomy): domain Eukaryota; kingdom Viridiplantae; phylum Streptophyta; class Magnoliopsida; order Rosales; family Rosaceae; genus Cotoneaster; species Cotoneaster glaucophyllus. Next base: position 19,082,847 of record CM070072.1, read on the forward strand.
TCAATGACAGTCATCCCTTTCACAAGGAGGAAGAAAAATAAAATTGGAGGTTTGTGCGGTGGCACCACTTGCACTTTTTCAGGGCCGACTCTACGTAAGATGATGATTGTTTTTTTTTTTTTTTTTTGCAGGTAATTGAGAGAAATTTTATTTTGACTGGGAAGGAAAAGAGACAATTGGTAATAATCCGTTCATTGGTAGAAAATGTTATTTTGACTGAGAAGGTAAAAAGTGTGCCCCAGACTCTCATATTGTCGCATGCAGTTATACTAGATACACCAACTACTTTTTTTCTTTTTCTTTTTCAGATATGATAATATGATTATGGAGCCATGGATTATAATTGTGTGTGTACCACGTGGGAAGAATTTATTCACATGGATCAAAAGGTTTTTTGAGGATAATGTTTGTGTCCCTCCATGGAGGGAACTTACTTGCCACACAAGTGGGAAGAATTTATTCACATGGATCAAAAGGTTTTTTGAGGATAATCTTTGTGTCCCTCTATGAAGGGAACTTAATTACTTGCCTCCCCATTTACGATTAACAAATTTTTCTCATCCGAATATTATAATAGAAACCGTTCATTCTCTTTATCATCATCTAAAGATCATATCATAAAAAATTATTCAATTTCGAGATCCATTATTCCTCCTTACGTGTTAAACTAATCAAATGTTTCGGTAACAAGTAACATCCTCATGATGAATCATCTATTTGTTTATGCATATGAATGACTAAAAGATCTCCAATTGAATAACTTTTTGAAGATATGATCTTTAGATGATGGTTACAATTATAATACTCGGACATAAATGTTCGTTAATTGTAATGGAGAACAAGTGAGTTCCCCCAATAGAAGGACACATGCATTATCCTTTTTTTTTATTGTCATGATCAAAAGGAAACTTTTAAAGAAATTGAAATTTTTAACAGAATTGGAGTAAATAAACATGGCATATGAAGTGTTTTTCGTTTTTCTTTTCTAAGAAGTGGATTGAATTATGGGTCGAGTGAGTATGTATTTATATAAAAAAGACATTACACTATAATTCGAGGTAGTAATTAAGTCGAGTTCGGGTTAGATTTGGGAGCTAAATGCATAACATATGTGCATATACATACATAAATACATACGTGCATAGTCGAATGTATATGTAAGACATGTGGACTAAAAATTATGGTGGATTAGTTCTGACTTCTCAGTCGGCAAGGATGTTGAGCGAGCTTGCCGTTCCTTATGACGGTGCTGCTGGTCCCAGTAATATATCTCAGGTGCTGCTATTCTTCTTCTTAGGCGTACAAGTCAAAGATTCATGTATTCATCTGGCTTCTATGGAGTAGTGGGTAATTATCCATATCTTGTATATGGTCTTTGTTTGTGCAAGGTGTATAGATTTAGATCAAATCTTTCTATTGCATAAACCCTCCTCTGTTCAGTTATGAATTGTAATCAAATCTTGTATTTGATCTTGTTCAATGAATTTCACTGTTAGCAAAAAAACAGTTTCTTGTTATTATTTTTTTTTATATTACATGAGTATTACATACATAAGAGGGGCAACACATGATCGCCTCCTTCCTTCTTTATTACAAGCCAGCAACTACTAATAACCCAGTACGTACTATAATTATTTTAGCATATACCCACATTTTAGGGCATAGTTGGCAAGGTCATTGATCTCCTCTGTAAAAATGAGCCCGTCACGGTTGGCATCTGCATGCCTCAGAGCTCTCCTCGCCCTGAAACCACCCCAATGTGACCCGAGCTTTCTGAAGGCTGCCTTCACCTCCTCTTTGGACAGCATGCCATCGCCGTCCTTGTCAAAACTATTGAAGAGATTCAATACCTGCTCCCTAGTCCATGGAACACCGGTTGGCTCCTTATAAATGAACGTCCCTAACCATGATACTATATAGAGATATATAGTGATCTTGAGATTTTCTCTGTGTTGTGTTCTGCACACTACAAGAAAACTAAAAGGCTTGGCTTGAATTGATAGTGACTTGCAAGAAATATATATAGGGGTATTCCCGGCAGCCTGCTGGCCCTGTATATAATATTCTAATGCAGTCAGAGATCTTAGAATTATCAATAAACAATCCAACAATCCAACTTAGCGTAATATCAAAGCTTCCTAAACCCTAATATTAATTCTTGTTTTTTTTTTTTTTTTTTGGGAACTTAGTATTAATTCTTGTTTGGATTAACTGTTTTTGTGCGAACAGGTAAAGCATGGAAGTTTGTAGGTGACTAGATATAGATGCTTATTTGACTTTGGTCAAAAGGCAGCATCTCCAAAATAGAGGCAAATTTTTTGTTTTTAAAAGTATCATTTACTAACTCATTTCATTATGCTATTTTAAAAATTTTGTGACTCCAACCCACTTTTTCAACAGACTCTTCAAATTTTGGTTTTCACTTAAAAAGATTAATATTTTAATTCTATCTTATCTTATCAAGCCCAAATTTTATTTTCAAACTCTTCACCCAACAATACTTGTAAATATACTTTGGGTTGCTATATATCTCCGTTGGACATATCTTTTTCTTACGTGCATAACAAATCTAACTTTGCTACCTAATAGTTACCTCCCTTGAAGATGCTAATGTTTATTACTACAAGTGATAAAAATATATACTACAGTAGAAATGCTTATGGAATTATTCCCAGAGAGTGATTGAATGGAATAATATTCAACTTTAGGGTTATGAAGCCTTTTGATATGGTTTAAAGAATTTTTTTTTATTAGTAAATATAATATTATAGATGATCACCAAACAATCCCCAAGAGTTGCACGCATTAATTTATGAACCATACTTTCCTCATTCTCAGTAAGGAGAAAAGTCTTTATTTTAGATTTCACGTTTGTACGGTAAAATAATGTCACGTTGGTAGAATGAGTACTTTTCTCTTTACTGAAAATGATACAAGTTTCATCCTTACATTTGTAGTCAAATAGAAAATCTCTTAGAACCATTTGGATGGAAGGACTCAATTGCATGGAAACGTACACATAACTTTACGATAAGCTTGTATTATTTTTAGTTGGTAAAGATTAAATTTTATTATTATTATTATTACAAGCTATTTTATTAATACTCTAAAATATATTAAGAGGAGGGAGAGAGTCTAAACCCACGATGCAATACGTTATAGAATAGACCTTATCGACTAAGGAAATCTACCACTTGCTAAAACTAAAAACGTTAAAACCCTAGATCAATGTTTTTATTTGGATTAAAAAAAATGTTTTGAGGTCTCAATCGCTAGGGGTACTCCTAGTTGAAATTCTCAAAACATACAAACAAGAAGCAAACTGGGGCACATGTAGATTGTCGTAGTGGTGTCCTTATAAGAATAAAGGGAAACATATCATTGCCTCAAAATATCTCACATCGAATAAAAATGAAGAATTGGTATGCGTGAACTTTTGGGTATCCTTCACTTACAAGTTTGTTTGTGAGGACAAGTTTTAGTCATAAATTATTTAATTTATTGGGTTAATCTCAGTTTACTACCCTTAAGTTTTTAAGTTTTCAATATTTGGTACATGAAGTTTTTTTTTTCATCCCAGAGTGGTACTTAAAGTTAAAATTTTGAGATAGTATCGACGTCGTTAGAGTGGGGCGAACCCGGCGATCCAAAAATCCAACAGGCACGTCATCTGACGATACCGTTCGTTGAGGATGAAGACGAAGCGAGCTCTTGATGTTCAGAGCATAACTTGGAAAAAGATGAGGAAAGAGCTGGTGCTTTTGAGATGGGGGATAAAGATCCCTTATCTGTTGTCCGAGATTGAGGCAGAAGCAAGGCTGGAAGGGGCAGAAACATGTCGGTCTAAGCCTTTTACCACATACATTTATTAGAACACCTTGCCATCGTTGACCTAGTTGTTAGATTTTTGGATCGTCAGGTCCGTCTCACTCTAACAACATCGATACTGTCCTCAACTTAAACCACATGCCCAATCTGTTAGGTGTGGGGTTTTACCACAAATAGCCTCGGTATTAGTTAGAGTGGGGTAAACATATTTAAACCCATTGTGGGACTTTATCCCACCGATGTGGAACTCAGCGATCGTCTCTATATTAAGAGTTTAGACTTGTTTCCTTATGGACTTTGTTTCATTATGGGTGACAAGCTCGTTGGCTTGCACACAAGCTCATTGGCTTGCATGGGGCCGAAACCGTGGGCTCTGATATCATGTTGGATTTTTAGATCGCCGTGCCCGCCTCATTCTAACGACACCGATATTATCCCCAACTTTACCATCTGCCCAATCCGTCAAGTGTGAGGTTTTACCACAAAAAACCTCGGTATTAGTTAGAGTGAAGTAAACATATTTAAACCCATTGTGAAACTTCATCCCCATCGATGTGGGACTTTAACACTGGTGTCCCTCTAGACCCTGACCACTATGATAGGGTATATTGGATTGTTGACGACTTCACTAGTATAGTGGAAACGTCATGATGGGTCATTATATACACTATCTTTTTAAGCATTGGATCGAGCTGCCGCTTCATCCCCTTGTGCAGAGGTGGATGGGTCTTGCGCCATATGAAAAGAAACTCAATATCATTAGGGTCATTCTCGGGGTGTATTTTTTAATGGGAAAGAACATAGCATGAACCTTCTGTAGATTTGTTACTGTCTGAGAAACAACTTGTTCCAAGTTGGTTTCTTTTATTACCTGATCGGGTCAATAGGAAAAGTAATTGAGAAGAATCCCAGCATCCAGAAATCTTGGAGAAAGCATTGGTTTTTTAGGACCAGAAACTGGGAATTCCTTGCGAGCGAAGTGTTTAGTGGAGCTTTAGTGATGAGAAGGTTCAGAGAGAAGGGTATGAGGTTTAGAGGGATGACTTTGTAGTGTATGATATCGTTTGTGAAAATGTCTTGAACATTTGACCCGATGATTTAGTCACCCACAATGCGATGTGAGCTCATGATTATTTTTGTTTTTTTGTTGTAGGTAATTGGGAGAAAAATGTTATTTTGACTGAGAAGGAAAAAAGTGTGTTCAGACTCTCATATTATCGCATGCAGTTATACTAGATACACCAACTACTTTTTTTTTTTTTTTTTTTTTTTCCAGGTACGATAATATGATAATGGAGCCAATTATGATTGTGTGTGTCCCGAAAGTGGGAAGAATTTATTCACATAGATCAAAAGTTTTTTTAAGTATAATGCTTTTGTCCATCTATGGGGGAATTTACTTGCCCCCTACGATTAACTAACTTTTATCATCTGAACATCATTAATATGAACTGTTAATTCTCTTTATCATTATCTAAAGATCATATTAGCAAAAACATTTACTCAATTTGGAGATCCATTAGTCCCCCTTAGGTGTTAAACTAATCAACGATTTTGCAACAAGTAGCATCCTCATGATGAGCCGTCCATTTGTTTATGCATATGAATGACTAAAAGATCTCCAAATTGAATAATTTTTGAAGATATGATCTTTAGATGATGGTTACAACTATAATATTTGGACAAGAAATGTTCGTTAATTGTAAGTGGGAGTACAAGTGGGTTCCCCAATAGAGGGACACAAGCATTATTCTTTTTTTTTTTTTTTAATTGTCATTATCGAAAGGAAACTTTTAAAGAAATTGAAAATTTTAACATAATTGGAGTAAATAAACATGGCATATGAAGTGCTTTTCGTTTTTCTTTTCCAAGAACTGGATTGAATTATGGGTGCAGTGAGTATGTATTTATATAAAAAAAGACATTACACTAGAATTCAAGTTAGTAATCAAGTCGAGTTAGGATTAGATTTGGGAGCTAAATGCATAATATGTGTGCATATACATGCCTACATAAATACATACGTGCATAGTCGAATGTACATGTAAGACATGCGGACTAAAAATTATGGTGGATTAGCTAGTGGTATGCCGACTTCTCAGTCGGCAACGATGTTGAGCGTTTATGCCGTTCCTTGTGACGGTGCTGCTGGTCCCCAGTAATATGGGCCACAGGTATGCTGTCCCCAAAATAAATGTCTCCTTGGTGTCTCTTCGGTAAATTTGCGACACCTGTCCAACACTTAACAGGGAATTAACACTGTTAAGTCCCCTTAACACACCTCCTCCTCTGTTATTTCTTCGTTTGCAACCACGGGTTAGAGCAAAACCACTTTTTCAGTTTTCCTTCTCGTCGTCTCGTTCAGAAATTGATATATATTGGAAACTCAAATTCTACAATTTCGGATTCAAACAGAATGTTTTCCAATCTTTCCAGTTGACCCAACCCATCCTGAGTTGCTTGACTTATTGCATCTTAATTTTATGTCAATTCTGATAACAAATTTTTTTATTCCCAATCCCATCCAATTCACGAAAATTTGTGTTGCTTGAGAGAGATTAACGATAACCGAAAAATTGATTGATGGAGAGATAAAACGAGTTTGAAATTGAAATATTGAAAGATACAATACAATGACTTGTTTTGAAAAATTCGTTGAGATTAGCAGAGTGGACGTTCCTGGTGGCGTGTGCTCGCAGCTGGTGGCTAAGCCATCTGAATCGAAATCGTCGTTTTGAATTGTGGGCTCTCGCTGGCGGACATGAGGTGTGGAGGAGTAGGTGGGGTCACATAGGTATATAAACACAACACTGTTTTGTTGATGATATGAAGAACAAGGCGGCCCGAATATATGGAGGATGAGTCCATCGGAATGGTTCTGGTACCAGTGGGTGCTTTCATAAGAGAGGACTTAAACGTACAAACGGAAAAAAAAGAAAGATTTAACAGTGTTAATTCTCTGTTGAGTGTTGGACAGGTGTCGCAAAATTACCGAAGAGACACCAAGGAGACATTTATTTTGGGGACAGCATACCTGTGGCCGATTGGGCTCAGGTGCTGCTATTGTTCTTCTTAGGCGTACAAGTCTCTCAAAGAAAGGTTTCTTGTTTAATTTTCTTATATTACATAAGCATTGCATACATAAGAGGGGCAACACACGATCACCTCCTTCCTTCGCTACAAACTTGCAACTACTAATAACCCAATACGTACTATAATTAATTTAGCGTATACCCACATTCTAGGGCATAGTTGACAAGGTCTTTAACCTCCTCTTTAGAAATGAGCCCGTCACTGTTGGCATCTGCATGACTCAAAGCTCTCCTCGCCCTGAAACCGCCCCAACGCGACCCGAGCTCCCTGAACGCTGCCTTCAGCTCCTCTTTTGACAGCATGCCGTCGCCGTCCTTGTCAAAACTATGGAAGAGATCCACCACCTGTTCCCTAGTCCATGGAACTCTGTTTGGCTTAACAACGTGCCTACCCATGATACTATATAGATATATAGTGATCTTGAAATTTTCTTCTGTGTTGTGTTCTACACACTACAAGAAAACTAAAAGGCTTGCCGTGAACTGATGAGTGACTCGAACTACATTTATATAGGGGTGCACCTGGCCACCTGGCCCTGTGGATAATAATATTATAATGCGTTCAGAGATCCTGTAGAATTATCAATAAACAATCCATCTCAACAAAATATCAAGCTTCCAAACCCTGTTATTGATTCTTGTTTTGATTAACCGTTTTGTGCGTAAAGGCAAAGCATGGAACCTTGTACCTAGGTGACTGTGGATAGATGCTTATTTGACCGTGGTCAAATGGAGCATCTCCAAAGGTGTCAGCAAAATTTTTGTTTATAAATAATGTCATTTACTGTCCTATTTGACACTTTTATGCTATTTAAAAAAAAAATTTACTCTATCTCACTGTTCAACAAACTCTTTAAGTTTTATCTTTTACTGTAAAATAAATCTTACCTTTATCTTATCTTATGAAGGCCCAATTTTATTTCTAAATTCTTTAATAAACAATACTTTTAAATAAAATATGTGACATGATCGAATTTGCTAACTCGAAGAAGTAGCATTTGATCTTTTAAGCATACTAATAACTGATATAACAGAAATATAGTTAGAAGAGTATTATTGTAATTGGGATATATAACTATATAAGAGATTGTATAGCTATCATCTTCATTTTCAATCAGCAACTCTATTTCTTGGAGTTGATGTATACAATGATGTGCTTTATCGAATTCAAGAGGGGGCTGCCACCTGGTGAAGCAGTAGTATGCCAATGCATGCAACAATTGGAGCTGAGAGTGCACTGAGAGATACTTATTGTATCACAGAACGATTTGTGGTCATGGGAATCGACGGCTTGGATGAAATGGATGATAACGAAGTAATTTTTGGAGTAGCGGAATCGGAAGCAGAAGTTGGTGTGACTGCTGAGATAAACTACTGTTTGTTTAGTGATTTTGTTGGATTACAAGATTTTAAGAAAGTGTCATTCTTTCTTGATGGTTAAGAAAGTATCATTCTTTCTTTGATTCCATAGTTGTTGCTAAGAGTGTCATTCTCTTGGTGCCTTAGAATTTGTCAAGAGTGTCATTCTCTTGTTGCTATAGAATTTGTCAAGAGTGTCATTCTCTTGTTGCTTTAGACTTTGTCTAGATCAGTCTCAAATACCTGTGTTGTTCAAACTTCACTTGGATACTCCAAATTTAGTTTGAGGGGGGAGTAATAACTGATATAACAGAAATATAGTTAGAAGGGTATTATTGTAATTGGGATATATGGCTATATAAGAGATTGTATAGCTATCATTTCCTTAAGTTTAGTTGTATACATTTTCCCCAATTAATCAATACAATCTCTCTGGTTTCTCTCTATCATCTTCCTCTTCCTCTGTACCAATTCTTCATCTTTCGCAATGTAGTTAACACATACAAGGTCAGTTGTTATTTCTTTAATTTACTAATTGGTGTCAAGGATGCATTTTTTCCTAGATGGCATAACAAATCTAACTTTGCTACTTAGCTAATTGCTACCTTTTTTTTGGAGATGCTCATATTTATTACTAGAAGTGATAAAAGTTTATTACAGTAGAAATTCTTACCAATATGGAATTATTCGCAAAGAGTGATTGAAGGGAATACTATTCAACTTTAGGGGTTCATGAAGCCTCTTGATATGGCTTAAAGGAAATTTTTTGTTAGTAATATTGTAGATGATCACCAAACAATCCCCACAGTTGTACGCATTAATTAATGGATCATACTTCCTCAGTCTCAGCAAGAAGAAAAGTCTTTATTCTGGATATGACGTTTTTGTTATTAATATATTGTAGATGATCACCAAACAATCCCCAAAGTTGTATGCATTCATTTATGGACCATACTTTCCTCAATCTCAGCAAACAGTATAGTCTTTATTCTACTTATTATATTTGTACGATAAAATGTTGTCACGTTAGATAAGAATGAAGACTTTCTTCTTTATTAAAAACTAACCTCTTGTCATAAACTTATACATATTATATTTGTACGATAAAATGTTGTCACATTAAAGAAGCATGAGGACTTTTCTCTTTATTAAAAACTATCCTCTTGTCACAAACTTGCGTGTGACATTTTGTTCCTTTACATATTATTTTTTTATTTATAATTTTATTCTTTTTAGTTTTGCTTTTAAATATTTTTTTATATTTTTATTTTAAAAAGTCAAAGAAAAAAGGGAAAATTAGAATTCCCTACAGTTTTTCTATATCATTTAGATTAAACATCTGTGTGTTTTTAAAATTTGATTAAAGTGCTTTGACCAATAACTACCTCAAGCTAAATTACATGTCACTATTATATCTTTTAAAATTAAAATAATTTTTGAATTTATCATTTTATCTGCATGATGCACTTTTCCTTATTTAGTGGAGATATTAATAATTAAACTATATTTTTTCTTCTTTCAGATATGTTTTTTTCGATCACAATTTCTTTTTTTTGTTATGCAAACAGTTAATATTATTTCTTTTTTCAAATGTTTTTTTTAATCAAATAATTGGTGATCAACATAAAAGCTCCATGTAATTTTTTCAATTTTTTTGTGAAATTATATTTTTTTTGTTGTTTTTTTTAAAAGTATAGTTGTTTGACGAATTATTATTAGGTACAATACATTACGTATATATTATCCGCGGGTACGTTTGAAGTTACAAAAATTATTAATTGGTACGTTTATTTGCAATTTTGGTACGTTTGATTTGATATATATTGTTAATATTGGTACGTTTGATTTGATACATATTATTAATATTGGTACATTATTTTTATTTTGGTACGTTTTATTTTGTACGCATTGTGTATTGGTACGTTTATATTATTCTCAATCCTTTTTTTCTCTTAACGTACTAAAAGAAAAACTTATTTCGGTACGTTTGATTTTGTGGGATTTAAAAATATTTTAAATATCTTAAATTGTAGATAATTATTGCTAAATTGTAGCATTATTATGAAAATAAATTGAATCTAACCAACTTTCTAATGGATGAGAGTGTAATTAAAAGGCTAGATTATAGGAAATTTGTTACAATATAATGTGCATGTAGCACCAAAATTATGATAAAAAAAAGTTTAATCAAATTACTAAAAGGCATGAATGTTTAATCTAAAAAAATTCAAAAATGAGGGGCCTATATCAAAAGAGCCCAAGAAAAAAAGGGCCCACTATGTGAGTAGTTTTATTGTGTTAGTTTGGAATTTTTTTTTTTTTTTTTTTATCTTGGAACCATTTGGATGGATGGACTCTTAATAGCATGGAGGCGTACATAGAATTTTTACAAAATGCTTGTTTTATTTTTGGTAGATTAATATTAAGATTTTTTCCACTAATAATACGGTTTAGTAGTGTTCCTCTTCACTTGTAAGTAAGAGGTCTTATATTCGATTCGCGTCAAAGACGAATTCAAAACAAACTATTATGGATAATCAATTGTGAGGCTTAGCCAACTTCTCCACCCTTTAGTACTGTAGATAATATCATACGTATTTAAAAAAGTATTAAGATTTTTATTATTGTCATTATTATTACAAACAATGCTATTATTGCTATAAGATATAGAGGAAGGGAAGAGTCTGAACTCACGATACAGTATGTTAAAGAATATGGCTTTATCAACTGAGACAATCCATCACTTAGGTTCGATTCTTGTTAAAGACGAATTTGGCTAGTTCATTGTGAGACTAAGCTTATCATCTCCGAATTAGTGTAAATAATATTGTTTGTTCAAAAAATAAAAAATAGTTTTGAGGTCTCAATCCTACAAAAGTACGCTAGGGATACGCCGAGGTGAAATTCTCAATACAAACAAGAAGCAAACTAGGGCACATTAGATTGTAATAGTGGTGTCCTTATTAAGAATAAAGGGAAACATAGCATTGCCTCAAAAGATCTCAAATCGAATAAAAGTGAGGGATTGGTATGCATGAACTTTTGGGTATCCTCTGAAGAAATTTAGGATTTCACTATAAAATAAATTGATAATATACGGAGTAGCTCAATCTTTATAAGCCCTTGCATAATTTGGTCCCTCATCTATGTGGAACTTTATCCTCACATTCTCATACGCCCCTCATATATGACAAATTTTTAAGCCTAACAAACGGACAACACAAACAGGTGACGCGAAACACATGTAACCGTTGGGCTTCACATGTGAGCTAACCTGATACCATGAAGAAAGTTAGTATTCTACCATAAAACCAATTGGCTATATGAAGAGTAACCCAACGTCTTATAAGCCCTTGCAAGGTTCTCCTATCACTAATATGAGACTCTTTTATTTTCACATTCTCACATCTTTCACTTACAATTTGGTTTGTGAGGACAAGTGTTACTCAAAAAATATTTTAGTTTATTTAGCATTAAAATTTGGCTCCTATCTACACCACACCATGGCATCGATAATTTTTCTCAAAATATGTATTTTTTTTTTCATGACTCAACATTCAAAAGTGAGATGTCTTTAACGTTATGGGTATCATATGGACGAGTAGACAACGATTACCACTACTTTAGATGCCAAATGGATAAAGAGTATGGATATGAAACGAAATAATCTACAACCCCATCATCCAAATAGTGGATTTATTCAATTATTTAAGGATAATGCTTGTGTTTCTCTATGAAATGACTTATTTGTTTCCTCACACTTACGATTAACAAGTCTTTACTTTTCAAACATTATAATCATAATCGTTCGTTCTCTTTATGATCATCTATATATTATATCTGTAAAAATCATTCAATTTGGAGATCGTTTAGTCATCTATATGTTGTAAACCTAATCAACGATTTTGATAATAAGTAGTATCCTCATGATGAACCGTTCATTTGTTTTATGCATATGAATGACTAAAAGATCTCTAAATTGAATAATTTTTGAAGATATGATTTTTAAATGATGATAAAAAGGATGAACAATTTCGATTATAATATTCGTACGGTAAAAATTCATTGATTGTAAGTGGGAGGAACACGCATTATCCATTATCTAATACACATTCTTATAAAAGAAATATTAATATGTCGATCATAACTTTATGATAAAAATGTTGATAATAATCTAATCAAGTGGTAATTAATACCTTTATTTGTTAATTGTGGATGGATAGGTCGGTTTTGACTTACATAAGGGAAGATATATAATAATTTTATGTAACGAGTTTGATATCTAATTATAACTAATTATTGGTCAATGGTAAATGTATAGCCCTGCAAGAAATGATTTTTAAATGAAACAATGTTAGGTTCTATACATGTACCATCTCCAACCAAAGGGACTATGTTACTTCAATAATTTATTAGTTTTAAATTTGTACTTTAAATTGATTGGTTAAGCTAATTATACTATCGTTTGACGTTTTCAAACCTAGCCGTTCAATTTGAACTAATAGTAGAAGAGTTGTGCCCCAAAAAAAAAGGGCTAATAGGGGGCTATACTTGGTCAGCCTGTTGTCTCTTGGGCCAAATAATGACTTAGTGGACTCGATAGAATGTTAATCATTTGTTAGAGATAAATTTTAGGATAAATCATGCCATTTTTAAATTTTTTTTGAACTTTTAGCCCTCCCATTTGGAGATGGCCTATAAAAAAATCAACAAGTCATTTCCTTTTGAAAGAGATTTCCGCATTTGATTGTTCCCTCTTGAATCGTCCTCTTTTGTGTGGATTGAAATAACTCAAATTTGCAACTTCCCTTTCATTTAAATTTGGATCATCTTCTTCCCACTATGGGAAGATTTGGATGATTACATAGAACATAATGAATTATGATGATGTGACATATCCATAGTTGCATTTTGTAGATAATCGATCCAATCCTTCGACTTTATTTTCTTTGTTGGTAGTAGGCCTTAAGTACCTTTATCTTTGGGTAAAAGGTTTACCAACCTAGCTAATTAAATTATCATAATTAATTAGCCTTGTTTACTCTTTTCAGCCATTTGTCTCAATCTAAACATATCTCAGACTCTCACCCTTAATGAACAAGTAACGATTCTACAAAAACTGTGAATAAAAATCGATGGTAGCCTAGTAGGTCAAACAAATGCGTACTTGATCAGAATCTCATTCGGTAAAATAAGCATGGATTAGACCTAGTTAATCACACTTTAGTCAACAAAAGCATACTTCATCGGAATCTCATTCCGTATTATACCTAATTTAACTGAAAGCGAGAGTGATCCAACGCCAACAACTTATATATTAATCAGTCTACAAATAGATTATAGATACGGTTCCAAGCTTTCACGAAACAAAAGTTTACTATACTATTATGGCGATTAGAAGTCACGTAAAGCATAATACCAATGATGGAGCATGAATTATTCGGTGGATGAGTTAAGCTAAAACTATTACTACAAAATTAAATGGTCAATTTTTTTTTGTTGCTTACATAAAGTTATATAATAATAAATCTGAAAGTAATAAATTGAAGTAAGAAATTTATATTCTCTTTTTTAGGCTTCGAGCCTTCAAACTTTTAAATGAATAAAATAAGGGACCGTGTGTGGTATAGAAGTTTATTTATTATTAATAAATTTTAGTATTGGTTAAAGTGATGAGTTTATATAATATTTATTAACTCTTATTTTTTTCTAAAAACAACTATATGATTCAAAATTTTTATTTGCTAGATGGCCTACAACAATTAAAAATCATTAAACAGGCCAAATAATTAGTATTTGTAAGCTTAAATAACTAAAAATCTCCCTATGCTATAGCCCACCAAAACTTTATTCCTGGCTACGCAGGTGCATAATACAAGAAGTTAAGCTATAACTTTGGAACTAACAAATGTTCTTTCTACTTTAAATAAAATATAGATTTTAACCCCAAAAAAAAAAGGTACAACCATGGAGTGGGCCACCGAACTGTATGGGCTGGATTGTATTGGGCAACTAATTACAATTCAAACTGGGTTGCAATATTTAGCCCAACAAATGGTTTTTATTTTTTATTTTTCTAAAGAAATTGTTTTTTTGAAATTTGATTTTATCGAAACAACCATTCTGCAAATTTTTTATTCAAGGATTCATTCTACGCTCTGGGTGACGACTTACTAGTTGCCTAGTTGGTCTAGGAGGGACTTACATATACCGACCCAAGAGGGTTGGTGTAGTGGTCAGCCCCCTGTAAAAGATCTGGGCACGTCATCTGAAGATACCGTACGTTGAGGATGAAGACGAAGCGAGCTCTTGATGTTCAGAGCATAACTTGGCAAAAGATGAGGAAAGAGCTGGTGCTTTTGAGATGGGGGATAAGGATCCCTTATCTGTTGACGATTACCTGGTCTTGTCCGAGATTGAGGCAGAAGCAAGGCTGGAAGGGGCAGAAACAGGTCGGTCTAGGCCTCTTACCATATACATTTATTAGAACACCTTGCCCTTGTTGACCTGGTGTCCCTCTAGACCCTGACCACTATGATAGGGTATATTGGATTGCTGACGACTTCACTAGTATAGTGGAAACATCATGATGGGTCACTATATAGTATGTACATTAATCTTTTTAAGCATTGGATCGAGCTGCAGCTTCATCCCTGTGTGCAGAGGTGGATGGCTCACATAGGTCTTGCGCCATATCAAAAGAAACTCAATATCATTAGGGTCATTCTCGGGGTGTATTTTTTAATGGGAAAGAACATAGCATGAACCTTCTGTAGATTTGTTACTGTCTGAGAAACAACTTGTTCCAAGTTGGTTTCTTTTATTACCTGATCGGGTCAATAGGAAAAGTAATTGAGAAGAATCACAGCATCCAGAAATCTTGGAGAAAGCATTGGTTTTTTAGGACCAGAAACTGGGAATTCCTTGCGAGCGAAGTGTTTAGTGGAGCTTTAGTGATGAGAAGGTTCAGAGAGAAGGGTATGAGGTTTAGAGGGATGACTTTGTAGCGTATGATATCGTTTGTGAAAATGTCTTGAACATTTGACCCGATGATTTAGTGACCCACTATGCGATGTGTGTTAGCAGTGATTTACTAAACAACCAAACAAGATCAAAACACGAATTACAACTTAAAGAGAACTGAACAGAATTCAAACATAGAAAAACCAAGAAGAAAGGCATACCTGCACCAGTTCCAGAACTTGAGGCCATTACACCAAGCTTTCCAGTGAACCTTCTCTTCTCTCGCAGACAACTAAGAACTCGACTTACAAATAGGCTTAAGTCTTTATATGAGTGTGTATTCTGTGAGAAGAGAGGCCACCATATATATACATATAGATCTTTCCATAATCAAATAGGATTTCCTATTAAAATCCTAATATGAAACAAATACCTGTTTCCTTGTCTCATAAGAATTGATCCCAATGCTATACAAAATCCTTTATTGTCAAGGATCAGCATTCCTCTTGTTAATAAGACTTTTCTACCAAACTGAATACCTATAGCCGATCCGTTAAAACTTCTCTATCTCATACTCATTCCAACATTCTCCCACTTGAGTATGAGAACAATTTTAGGTATCCAACTTATTCAATATCAGATAGAAGTGATCACTAAGTCTTACACCAAGAGTATTCAATCACAAACCATTTATATACATTTTAAAATATAGAACTCTGTACCTCGAATTGCAATCACAATGCTAAAACAGTTCTCCATAATTACATATATCTAATTTGTATTTTTTTTCATCATTGTGAACCTGATCATCAGCAGCAAGCATATAACAATTTGCTCCCACTATTTCATAGCGTTGCCAGCAAGATTCAATTGCTCCAAACAATGTATGAACCAAAAATACAAATAACATTTGCTTAAACAGACTAACTGTTAGAAAAAGCATCAAACGAATTATCTCAAACTTTATTTCTCAAAAACAAAAGACCACAAACCTGATCTCAATTCAAAATAAACTGAAAACAAAACTAGCTAATCTGATACTAACATAAAACTTGTCTATATAGCCGCACCAGCTCTCTGAACTTCACAGCAGCTACCAACAATTGTTTTGTTATGACAAATTACTCCCACTGATCAAACGATTCCAGAATCCCCATCCGAGTAACATGAGCTTTAAACACTCCAATTGGCAGTGCCTTGGTCAAAGGATCTGCAATCATCGCATCAGTACTTAAATGCTCCACATGAATTGTTCCTTCCTTAACCTTTTCACAAACCTTAAGAAATTTCACATCCATCAATCTTGAAGCAGAAGTCCTTCTATTGTTCTTGGCAAAGAACACTGCATAATTGTTATCACAGTACATTTTAATAAGCCTTTGTACAGAATTAACAACCTTCAAATTAGTCATAATTTTTTTTTAACCATACAACTTGTTTCATTCCTTCAAAGCAAGCTATAAACTCTGCCTCCATTGTAGATGTAGCAATGATAGTACGTTTTGCACTTTTCCAAGAAACTGCACCACCTCCAAGCATAAATAGATAACTTCTCGTAGATTTTCTATCATCTACATCACCAGCCAAACCAGAATCAGTGTAGCCAACTAACTCCAAAAGCTCATCTCTGCCATAAACCAACATGTAACTCTTGGTTCTGTGCAGGTACCTTAAAACCTTCTTCGCTGCTACCCAATGTAACTCTCTTGCATTTGCTTGAAACCTACCCAACATTCCCACTATAAAAGCAATGTATGGTCTTATGCAAATAGTTGTATACATCAAACTTCCCACCAATAAAGCATAAGGCTTATTTTTCATTTTATCTAGCTCCAATTTTGTCTTGGGACACTGAGCTTAGAGAATTTGTCTCCTTTGTTTTCTGGCACTTCACCATTTTTGCAGCTTGTCATGTTGAATCTCATTAGTACCTTTTCTATATATCCCTTTTGTGATAAACCTAGTAAAGATTTTGATCTATCACGAACAATTTCAATACCAAGCACATAGTGTGCTTCCCCAAGGTCCTTCATTTCAAAATTCTTGTTAAGCATGATCTTAGTGTCTTTGAGCAGCTTCATATCAGAACTCGCAAGTATGATGTCATCAACATACAACACTAGAAATATAAAGCTTGAACCTGAAAACTTAACATAAATACAATCATCTAATTTGTTTTCCACGAAACCTTGTCTTGTAACTACTCGATCAAACTTTAAGAACCACTGTCTTGATGCTTGTTTAAGACGTAGATTGACTTATTAAGTTCACAAACCGTGTCTTCTTTCCTCCTTTCAACAAATCCTTGAGCATCTCTCTTGGTCTTATAAACCCATTTGCACCCGATAGCCTTGAATTGAGGGTTGGAATCCACTAATGTCCATACTTTGTTCTTTGACATCGACTCCAATTCCTCCTTCATTGCACTGTGCCATAATGATTATTGAGAACTATTCGTGGCCTGAGAATAAGTAAGAGGATCATCCACATCACCAAAATCAAATTCACTTTCCTGCAAATAAACATAGTCATTTGACATTGTGGTTCTAATCCTTAAAGATTGTCTCAATGGCAATATTGGTTCATCAAGAACTTCAGTGCTCGGACTCAATTGTATTTTAGTATTTGAAGTTTGATCCCCTTGCATCTATGCTTGGGACCCAAGATCAACTTCCATTCGGTCTACATTATGTTGAAATTCTAATTGATCTTCCTCTAACTCAATTGCAGATGAAGGAGTTATTAAAATTTCCTTGTAAGCATCACTGCAAGGAGACTTCTCATTATGATTAGGTTTTTCAAAAATGAATCTGCCTTGTGGCAATTCTGCAACATCTTGATCTTCAAAGAATCTGACATTGTTAGTTTCTTGAATCCTAGTGTGAGCTTGAGGACAATTAAAATTGAAGCCTTTAGATTTCTCTGAGTATCCAATGAAGTAGCATGATTCAGTCCTTGAGTCCAGTTTCTTCTCATTTGGATTGTAGATTCGAGCCTCAGCTTTACATCCCCAAACATGGAAATGATCCAAAACTAGGCTTCCTACCATTCCAGATTTCAAAAGGTGTAGATGAAACCACTTTGCTTGGTACTCTATTCAGTATATAAGTTGTTGTTTTCAATGCTTCACCCCATAGAAATGCTGGTAACTTTGATCTTGTCATCATACTTCTTACCATTCCAATTAGGGTTCTATTCCTCATTTCTGAAACTCCATTTTGTTGTGGCATTCCAGTTATGGTGTATTGAGCCACAATGCCTTGTTGTTCAAGATAGAGAGCAAACAGACCCTTGTGTTGTCCAGCCTCACTGTACCTGCCAAAGTACTCTTCTCCTCTATCTGATCTAACAATCTTAATGGTCTTTCCTAATTATTTTTCTACCTCAGTTTTATAAACTTTGAAATAATCAAGGACAGATGACTTCTCACTAATTAAATAAGTGTAACAAAATCTTGAGAAATCATCAATGAAGTTGACAAAATAGGAGTACCACAAATGGTTTTAGTTGGAAAAGGACCACAGATATCAGTGTGTATAATTTCTAGCAAATCATGACTCCTCTTAGCATCTAGTTTTCTAAAATTAGTCATTTTGCCCTTGACACAATCAATACACTCAGTTGCAGTATCAAAATTTAATTCAGGAATCAACTTTGGACAACTTTAAAACTCTTTCTTTGGATATGTGTCTTAACCTTTTGTGCCAAAGAATGAATGAATCATCATTGTAGTGCATCCTCTTAGTGCTTGTGTTTAAAATATGTTGATTAATAGACTCTAGAGTACAATTTAAACACCACATATTGTCACTCAAATATCCAGTTCCCAAAACACAGTCTAGGTGGTTCTTTTCAAAAAAATTTAAACTTTCATCATCACCTAGAAAGGCAAAACCATCTTTGACAATCCTGGAAGCAGAGATCAAATTTCTCCTCAGCTTAGGCACATAAAGCACATCCTTTAAATTCAGTGTAAAACCAGAAGATAATTTTAAACATACCTTTCCAATGGCTTCTACCGCAACCTTAGTTCCTTCTCCCACAAAGACATTATAGTTTTTAAAACCAGTTTGTTTTGATTTCACAAACCCCTCTAAAGAATTTGTGATGTGAACTGAGCAACCAGTATCAAACCACCAAGAATTCACAGGAATTTCAATCAAATTTGACTCAACACAAACATTGACTTGCTCTACACTTACTTTTAAGATAGTCCTGAAAAACTTGACAATCTTTCTTTAAGTGTCCTTTAGTTTTGCAGAAAAAACATTTGAGTTTAGCAATATTTTTAGTTTTGACCATAAGATTACTAGATCCTTTAATAGTCCTTTACTTTAGCAGATGTATTAGGCTTAAAAGAGGCTACCTTGGTATTAGAATTCTTACTAGAGTGTCCAGTGAATGGTTTGAATGACTTCTTCCCTTTTTCTGGTTGCACAAAATTCACCATTTCAGCAACTTTTCCTCTTTCTTGCTTATGTCTAGCCTCTTCTTGAACACACTGTGCTATTAGCTCATCAACATCCCAGTTCTTGTCTTGAGTATTGTAAGACACCTTTAACTGACTATATTTATTTGGAAGTGCTTGAAGGATCATGAAAACTAGCTGTTTCTCACCAATGTTAACATCTAGAGAATTCAATTTCTCAGCTGCGTCAGTCATTTTCATGATGTGGTCTCTGATTGAACCTGTGCCCTCAATCTTGTATGTGGTAAGCATTGCCATGTATTGACTGATTTCTGCCTTCTGAGATTCTTTGAACTTCATTTCAATTGCTTGTAAATAGTCAATAGTTAATTCATGCTTCTTGATCCTACCTCGAACAGTATCAGTCTTGGCACTTTCAAGTGTAGAAAGTGCCACTTTGTTTGCTATGACCCATCTCTCTGCATCAGCTTTCTCAGCCCTAGTGCTTTGATCAGTCAAAATTGGCTTAGGGGTTTCAAGGGCTATATCAAATTCATTGAGTGTCAGTAAGAGCCCAATCTCACGTCTCCACTTCTTGTAGTTGCTTCGCCCTATGAGAACGGGAATATTTTCCAAGTTCATAGTCCTCAATGATATTGCAGATGCTGCACCAGTCATGAAATCACCAATATGAACTTATTAGTTTCATATTTCATTCCAACAGCCAATCGCACATCATGACTGTAATCACAAACTCATATATATATAGTCTTAACAACAATTTGTTGATAAGCATACATAGAATTAAATGATATTACAAGAACTCAGTCAATGTTCTGCACCAATCATGTATCCTTGACACCGAATAAATTAATGGTGTCTCAAACATGTAACAGTTTCAAAAGGTTATCAAAGTTAAATAAAAATCCAAACTTCGCATTTTAAAACTGATATCTCTAATATGTTTCTTTCTTCAGCAGCAAAACACATTCATATTCACCAAAACTTACACAGGTATATGAGAAAACTAGAAGCAATTAACAACATACCTTTAATTTCTTGATTTCAAATTCATATAAGGTACAACGGAAGCAATTTAGAATTTGAAAATAGAAATTTTTTAGCGCTTAGTTGAAAAACCCAGATCGACATTCATAGAAAGAACGAAACTGATTCGAATCTGGGAAAACTCTCATTCGGCAATGGTTAGGGGTTTCCAACGGTCAAGTTTTTCTTTTAAATCTTATAGAGCCGTTATTTTGTCGTTTTTCCACCACTGCATCTTTTGCAGTCTACAGGACTGGACTTCGATTCTCCATAAGAGTAAAAGTTTGTTTGTTTGTTTGTTTTTTTGTTTTTGTTTTTATTTTTTGTTTTTTTTGAAAACACAAACGTTTTATCTCTATAGATTGAACTCATGTTTATGTATCTTGTGGCTCTGATACCACATGTTAGCAGTGATTTACTAAACAACCAAACAAGATCAAAACACGAATTACAACTTAAAGAGAACTGAACAAAATTCAAACATAGAAAAACCAAGAAGAAAGGCATACCTGCACCAGTTCCAAAACTTGAGGCCATTACACCAAGCTTTGCAGTGAACCTTCTCTTCTCTCGCAGATAACTAAGAACTCGACTTACAAATAGGCTTAAGTCCTTATATAATGTGTATTCTGTGAGAAGAGAGACCACCATATATATACATATAGATCTTTCCATAATCAAATAGGATTCCCTATTAAAATCCTAATATGAAACAAATACCTGTTTCCTTGTCTCATAAAAATTGATCCCAATGCTATACAAAATCCTTTATTGTCAAGGATCAGCATTCCTCTTGTTAATAAGACTTTTCTACCAAACTGAATACCTATAGCCGATTCCTTAAAACTTCTCTATCTCTTACTCATTCCAACAATGTGAGCTCATGATTGTTTTTGTATTTTTGTTGTAGGTAATTGGCAGAAAAATGTTATTAAAAGAGGCAATGGTAATCATCCGTTCTTAATTGGGAGAAAAATGTTATTTTGACTGAGAAGTAAAAAAGTGTGTCTCAGACTCTCATATTATCGCATGCAGTTATACTGGATACACGAACTACCATTTTTTTTCTTTCCAGATATGATAATATGATAATGTAGCCAATTATGATTGTGTGTGCCGAAAGTGGGAAGAATTTATTCACATGGATCAAAAGGTTTTTTAAGGATAATGCTTTTGTCCATCCATGGGGGAATTTACTTGTCCCCCTACTTACGATTAACAAATTTTTATCATCCGAACATCATTAATATGAACTGTTAATTCTCTTTATCATTATCTAAAGATCATATTAGTAAAAAAAATTATTCAATTTGGAGATCCATTAGTCCACCTTACGTGTTAAATTAATCAACGATTTTGCAACAAGTAGCATATTCATGATGAGCCGTTCATTTGTTTATGCATATGAATGACTAAAAGATCACCAAATTGAATAATTTTTGGAGATATGATCTTTAGATGATGGTTACAATTATAATACATGGACAAATTGTTAATTGTAAGTGGGAGTTAAAGTAAGTTTCCTAATAGAGGGACACAAGCATTATTATTATTTTTTAATTGTCATTATCGAAAGGAAACTTTTAAAGAAATTGAAATTTTTAACATAATTGGAGTAAATAAACATGGCATATGAAGTGCTTTTCGTTTTTCTTTTCTAAGAAATGGATTGAATTATGGGTACAGTGAGTATGTATTTATATAAAAAAGACATTACACTAGAATTCAAGTTAGTAATGAAGTCGAGTAAGGGTTAGATTTGGGAGCTAAATGCATAATATGCATATACATACATACATAAATACATACGTGCATAGTCGAATGTATATGTAAGACATGTGGACTAAAAATTATGCTGGATTTAGCTAGTGGTATGCCGACTTCTCAGTCGGCAACGATGTTAAGCGTTTATGCCGTTCCTTGTGACGGTGCTGCTGGTCCCCAGTAATTCTTAGGCGTACAAGTCTCTCAAAGAAAAGTTTCTTGTTTAATTTTTTTATATTACATAAGCATTACATACATAAGAGGGGAACACACGATCGCATCCTTCCTTCGCCACAAGCCTGCAACTACTAATAACCCAATACGTACTATAATTAATGTAGCGTATACCCACATTCTAGGGCATAGTTGACAAGGTCTTTTATCTCCTCTTTAGAAATAAGCCCGTCTCTGTTGGCATCTGCATGACTCAAAGCTCTCCTCGCCCTGAAACCGCCCCAACGCGACCCGAGCTCCCTGAACGCTGCCTTCAGCTCCTCTTTTGACAGCTTGCCGTCGCCGTCCTTGTCAAAACTATTGAAGAGATCCACCATCTGCTCTCTAGTCCATGGAACTCTGGCTGGCTTATAACCGTCGTACCTACCCATGATACTATATAGATATATAGTGATCTTGAAATTTTTTTCTGTGTTGTGTTCTACACACTACAAGAAAACTAAAAGGCTTGCCGTGAATTGATGAGTGACTCGAACTACATATATATATAGGGGTGCACCTGGCCACCTGGCCCTGTGGATAATAATATTATAAAGCATGGAACTTTGTACCTAGGTGACTGTGTATAGATGCTTATTTGATCGTGGTCAAAGGGAGCATCTCCAAAGGTGTCAGCAAAACTTTTGTTTGTAAATCTTGTCATTTACTGTCTTATTTGACACTTTTATGCTATTTTATAAAAGAAATTTACTCTCTCACCCTTCAACAAATTCTTTTAAGTTTTATCTTGGGAAATTTTATTTAAATCCATGCAATCTCTTTTTACACCTAACTTAAAATTTTGAATGTTAATTATTTATTTTATCCTATTGCATAATTGCTATTAAATACAAAATAAAATTAATAATAAATCTCAAATTTATCAATAAACCCAAACATTATAATTAAACCCTACGATCATTCTTTGTTTATCCTACGTTCATTATAGCTAAAAACCTAATAGCTCTCATAGAGAAAAATAAGTTTTTCTATTGATGGATGGTGATTTTGAAGTTTTGAATCCTCCAACCAAGGTATGACTCAATTTATGAATTTTTTATTCGTTCGATTTCAAACTTTTAGAGTTTAGAAGATGAGTATCTTGGTTATAAAATTTTTTCAATCAACATCTTTCTGCAACATAAGGTTCGCGTCCAACAACCAATGATTCTGGCCACTCTCTTCAATTTAGTAGTTGAATCATTAGGGTTGCAT
The DNA here is from genome assembly GCA_036320875.1 of Cotoneaster glaucophyllus. Taxonomy (NCBI): domain Eukaryota; kingdom Viridiplantae; phylum Streptophyta; class Magnoliopsida; order Rosales; family Rosaceae; genus Cotoneaster; species Cotoneaster glaucophyllus. The sequence continues at coordinate 19,106,736 of CM070072.1, forward strand.
GGGTTTAAACCCCTAAAACCTGAAACCATTCTCTTCAATTTAGTAGTTGGATCATTAGTGCTGCACGGCATGATATGATTCTCGAGTCGAGGAATATGTGAATTGCCTTGATATATATGTATATATTTGTTCATCTACTTTGCTTGAATAAAAGAATTGAGAATAAAGCTGTTACATTTTTCATTCTTCGAAAAAAAAAAAACTTTGAAGCAATTGTTGAAGAAATGGATGTAAAAATAAATCCACATATTGAATTGGGTTTATGGGGTTATATTAGGTATTAAATTTGGGTTTAAAGAAATATTAATAGTTTAGTGAAAAATCAAATGGGTGCAAATAGTAAGTTGGGTGTAAAAATAGGTTAGATGAGTTTTAATAAAATTTCCCTTTTATCTTTTACTGTAAAATAAATCTTAACTTTATCTTATCTTATGAAGGCCCAATTTTATTTCTAAATTCTTTATTAAACAATACTTTTAAATAAAATATGTGACATGATCGAATTTGCTAACCCGAAGAAGTAACATTTGATATTTTAAACATACAAGGTCAGTTGTTATTTCTTTAATTTACTAATTGGTGTCAAAGATGCATTTTTTCGTAGATGGTATAACAAATCTAACTTTGTTTCTTAGCTAATTGCTACCTTTTTTTTGGAGATGCTCATATTTATTACTAGAAGTGATAAAAGTTTATTACAGTAGAAATTCTTACCAATATGGAATTATTCGCAAAGAGTGATTGAAGGGAATACTGTTCAACTTTAGGGTTCATGAAGCCTCTTGATATGGCTTAAAGGAAATTTTTATTAGTAATATTGTAGATGATCACCAAACAATCCCCAAAGTTGTACGCATTAATTTATGGATCATACTTCCTCAATCTCAGCAGGAAGAAAAATCTTTATTCTGGATATGACGTTTTTGTTATTAATATATTGTAGATGATCACCAAACAATCCCCAAATTTGTACGCATTAATTCATGGACCATACTTTCCTCAATCTCAGCAAACTAAGAAAGTCTTTATTCTGCTTATTATATTTATACGAAAAAATGCTGCCACGTTAGAGAAGAATAAGGTCTTTCTTCCTTATTAAAAACTAATCTCTTGTCACAAACTTATACATATTATATTTGGACGGTAAAATATTATCACATTAGAGAAGCATGAGGACTTTCCTCTTTATTAAAAAGAAGCTTTAATAAAAAAGGCTTGGACCAACAAATATTTAACCAAAAACCATCTTAAAATGTTATTTAACCAAAAAGGCTCAAAGTTTAATAAAAAACCATCAAATTTATTGGAAATGGTAGAAGTTGCAGTTCCCACTTGCGTTCATATCAGACCCCTTCTTTCTGTAAGCCCACATCTTCCAATTCGTCGTAATATAGTGTCAACAAATACAAAAGCATGCAAGATTCGTGGAGCTGCAGGTTCTTCTTCTTCCACTAGTAATTGTGGGTATAAACAACCAGTTGATGATGGACAAATAGTGTTGCCAAACAAGGCAAGCAAGAAAAGGGTCTTCTTTTTAGACGTCAATCCTCTCTGTTATGCATGAAACAGACCCAGCTTACACGCATTAGGTCTCCTTATTTTTCAATCAATTTGGCCTATCCGACATAATGTTTAATCTTCTCTTTTTATTAAATAGTTTTTTTTTTCAATGAAGTCTAAATAAATAGTTTTATTTTTTATTAAATAGTATAACTGTCATCCATTCTTACCTTTATCATAATCATATTTTCAGTGAAGTCTAAATAAATAGGATTTTTTTTTTGGGTACATAGATTGTTATTTATCTTTTGTCAAACCCATTCCTACTTGGAGCTCCTATCTGATGCTACACATAATGGATATCTGATGCTACACATAATGCAAGATACAAGATTTATAAAAAAAAAAAGAAAAAAAAAGAAAGGAGTTTTAATAAAAAGGGCTTGTACCAACAAATGTTTATAGAAAACTAACAATGTCTCTGAAAAAACTAACAATGTCTCTAGAAAAACTAACACTGTCTCTGGAAAAACTAACACTGTCTCTGGAAAACTAATACTGTCTCTGGAAAAATTAACACTATTTCTGGAAAAACTAACACTGTCTATGGAAAAACTAACACTGTTTCTGGAAAAATTAACATTGTCTCTGGAAAACTAACACTGTCTCTGGAAAAATTAATACTGTTTCTGGAAAAACTAAAATTAACACTGTTTCTGGAAAAACGAACACTGTCTCTGGAAAAATTAACATTGTCTCTGGAAAACTAACACTGTTTCTGGAAAAATTAACACTATTTTTGGAAAAACTAACACTGTCTCTGGAAAAGTTAACACTGTCTCTGGAAAAACTAACACTGTTTCTGGAAAAATTAACACTGTCTCTGGAAAACTAACACTGTCTCTGGAAAAAATTAATATTGTTTCTGGAAAAACTAACACTGTCTCTGAAAAAACTAAAACTGTTTCTGGAAAAACTAAAACTGTCTCTGAAAAAACTAACACTGCCTCTGGAAAAACTATAATTTTCTTTTTCTATTTTACTTCTCTTTTCTTTTCTTTGTTTTGTTCTTATTCCAGATTGGGCAAAAGATTGAGAGGGGGAAGAATATTGAGAATTTTGTCCCTAAATCTCTTCATCTTTATATTTATATTAGAGCAAACGTGAGTTAAATTAGTTGATCATAATAATATTTTTGTCCCTCAAGACATGAGTTAAATCTATTGGTTAGGATAATACGAGCCAAGAGTTGGCTAAGATAACGTATTTGCTCCCTTGAACCAAGTTTGGATGCTCATCTATGTAATATAGAATATCGTGTAAATAGTTTAGAATATATTATCATAAAATTTTGAGTGTACAGACGTGCAAGATTTGTCATTGTAAGTTTAATACAACTTCGAATGGTCAAGAGATGAGAGCAGTGAAGAATTTGATCAGCACTTCAAAAATTCAAACGTCTATCACGTTCAAATTGATAATAATTCGAAAGTCTGATTCTCAAAGCCTTCAACCAGTCTCGGCAAAAAAGAGCTTAACAAGAAAATAGAACTGAAAAAGTTTAAAACAACTCAACCTAAAAAGTTAGAGGTAAGATCAACAAATCAAAATTTATTGTAGTTGGGCCATTTTTAGTTAACATGAGTCTTGTACTAATCATTAAACAAACCTTATAACATGGTTTTTTTTTATTAAACTTAAAACTTTTCAAACCATTTTTATTAGTTTTCTTTTATTAAAAACTAAACCTCTTGTCACAAAATTACGTGTGGCATTTTGTTCCTTTACATATTATTTTTTTATTTAAAATTTTAGTTTTGCTTTTAAATATTGTTTTTTATTTTTATTTTAAAAAGTTAAAGGATAAAAAGTGCCCACTATGTGAGTAGTTTTATTGTGTTAGTTTGGATGTTTTATTTTTTATTTTTATTTATTTTTATTTTTTTATCTTGGAACCATTTGGATGGATGGACTCTTAAGATTTTTGCCACTAATACTACGGTCTAGTGGAGTTCATCTTCACTTGTAAGTAAGAGGTCTTAAGGTTCGATTTGCGCCAAAGGCGAATTCGAACCAAACTATTATGGATAGTTCAATGTGAGGCTTAGCCCACTTCTCCACCCCTTAGTACTGTAGATAATATCATATGTACTTAAAAAAGTATTAAGATTTTTATTATTATCATTATTATTACAAACAATGCTATTATTTCTATACGATATAGAGGAAGGGAAGAGTCTGAACTCACGATACAGTATATTAAAGAATACGGCTTTATCAATTGAGACAAGCCATCGCTTAGGTTCGATTCTTATTAAAGACGAATTTGAACCACATTATTGCTAGTTTATTATGAGACTAAGCTCATCACCTCTGAATTAATGTAAATAATATCGTTTGTTTAAAAAAATAAAAAATAGTTTTGAGGTCTCAATCCTACAAAAGTACGCTAGGGATACGCCGAGGTGAAATTCTCAATACAAACAAGAAGCAAACTAGGGCACATGTAGATTGTAATAGTGGTGTCCTTATTAAGAATAAAGGAAAACTAATGAAAAGTCCCAAAAAAACTTTCCTTTTAACGAAAAGTCCTTTTTAAAGGTATAGTGAATAGTATCAGTTAAAGGTAAAAAAGTGGTTTTTCGTTAAAAGTGAACAGTACCGGGACCTTTTCATTAAACCTCCCGAATAAAGGAAAACTAATGAAAAGTAAAGGGAAACATAGCATTGCCTCAAAAGATCTCACATCGAATAAAAGTGAAGGATTGGTATGCATGAACTTTTGGGTATCCTCTTAAGAAATTTGGGATTTGACCATAAAACAAATTGATAATGTATGGAGTAGTTCAATCTTTATAAACCCTTGCGTGGTTTGATCCCTCACCTATGTGGAACTTTGTCCTCACATTCTCACTTGATCCCTCACCTATGTGGAACTTTGTCCTCACATTCTCACACGCCCCTCATGTATGAAATTTTTTTAAGCCTAATAAGTGGACAACACAAACAGGTGATGCGGAACACATGTAGCCGTTGGGCTTCACATGTGAGCTAACCTGATACCATGAAGAAAGTTGGGATTCCATCGTCAAACCAATTGGCTATATGAGGAGTAACTCAATTTTTTATAAGCCCTTGCAAGGTTCTCCTATCACTAATGTGGGACTCTTTTATTTTCACATTCTCACATCTTTCACTTACAATTTGGTTTGTGAGGACAAGTGTTACTCAAAAAATATTTTAGTTTATTTAGCATTAAAATTTGATTCCTTGATCTACACCACACCATGCATCGATACTTTTCTCAAAATATGTATTATTTTTTTTCATGACTCAACATTCAAAAGTGAGATGTCTTTAACGTTACGAGTATCATATGGACAAGTAGACAACGATTACCACTACTTTAGATGCCAAATGGATAAAAAGTATGGATATGAAACGAAATAATCTACAACTCCATCATCCAAATAGTGAATTTATTCAATTATTTAAGGATAATGCTTGAGTTTCTCTATGAAATGACTTATTTGTCTCCTCACCCCACTTACGATTAACAAGTCTTTACTTTTCAAACATTATAATCGAAATCGTTCGTTCTCTTTATGATCATCTATATATCATATCTATAAAAATCATTCAATTTGGAGATCGTTTAGTCATCTATATGTTGTAAACCAATCAACGATTTTGATAATAAGTAGTATCCTCATGATGAACCGTTCATTTGTTTTATGCATATGAATGACTAAAAGAATTCTAAATTGAATAATTTTTGAAGAATTCTAAATTGAATAATTTTTGCATATATGATTTTTTAAATAATGATAAAAAGGATGAACATTTTCGATTATAATATTCGTACGGTAAAAATTAATTAATCATAAGTGGGAGGAAATACGCATTATCCATTATCTAATACACAATCTTATAAAAGAAATATTAATATGTCGATCATAACTTTATGATAAAAATGATGATAATAATCTTATCAAGTGGTAATTAATACCTTTATCTGTTAATTGTGGATAGATAGGTCGGTTTTGAGATACATAAGGGTAGATATATAATAATTTTATGTAACGAGTTTGATACCTAATTATAACTAATTATAGGCCAATGGTAAAAGTATGAAAGTAAATATGTAACCCTAGATCCAACTGAGTTACATAACTCTAATTGTCTCTGGAACCCAATAGACTTATTCCACCGTTTACGTTTTGGTGCCTAAAACTGATCGTTAAAAACTGTCTGTTAAGCAACACTAGCTTGTGGTGTTCTGAGTTGCTGCCTAAGAATCAATAAACACCTTTAAAAGGTGTCTATGAGGAAATACGATATAACCACACTTCAAGGACACTGTCCTTTACCAAGATTTCTAGCGGTTAGAGAGGCAAGGAAATAGGGGAATGATTATTCTAAATTTGCATTATTTTAAAGCGAAAACAAAACTAAATAATTAGTAACAGTCAATCCTACATGTTTGTCATCTAAACTTTGTGAATCTTATGAAATATAACTTTGCTTTTTCTAACCCATAATATTAGTAAGGGTAATGCTAAGGAGACTAAACTTGTAGATAAAATTTTGGAAATGCTAGGAAGACTAAATTTGTAAACCAAATGATATGGTTGTTACTGATTGGATTAACTCAAGTATCAATTAACATGTTTATTTCATATTGATAATACATCATCTAGTTTGTAATATGGTTTAAAACTTTAAAATTTGGTCTACCTAGCATTACCCTTAGACTATCTCCAACCGAAAAGGCTAAACATAGCCTCATCTAGATTTATAGCCTTGCAAGAAATGATTTTTAAATGAAACAATGTTAGGTTGTATACATGTACCATCCCCAACCAAAGGGACTATGTTACTTCAATAATTTATTAGTTTTAAATTTGTACTTTGAATTTATTCGTTGAGCTAATTAAACTATTGTTGGACGTTTCCATACCTAACCGTTCAATTTGAATTAACAGTAGAAGAGTTATGCCCAAAAAAGGGCTAATAGGGGGCTATACTTAGTCAGCTTGATGCCTCTTGGGCCAAATAATGGCTTAGTGAGCTCGATAGAATTATAGCCTAATATTTATTAGAGATAAATTTTAGGATAAATCATGCCATTTTTTTAGTTTTTGAACTTTTAGCCCTCCCATTTGGAGATGGCTTTAGAAAAATCAACAAGTCATTTCTTTTTGGAAGAGATTTCCGCATTTGATTATTCCCTCTTGTATCGTCCTCTTTTGTGTGGATTGAATAACTCAAATTTGCAACTTCCCTTTCATTTAAATTTGGATCATCTTCTTCCCACTAGGGAAAGATTTGGATTATTACATAGAACATAATGAATTATGATGATGTGACATATCCATAGTTGCATTTGGTAGATATTCGATCCAATCCTTCGACTTTATTTTCTTTGTTGGTAGTAGGCCTTAATTCTCTTTATCTTTGGGTAAAAGTTTTACCAACCTAGCTAATTAAATTATCATAATTAATTAGCCTTGTTTACTCTTTTCAGCCATTTGTCTCAATCTAAACATATCTCAGACTCTCACCCTTGATGAACAAGTAACGATTCTACAAAAACTGTGAATAAAAATCGATGGTAGCCTAGTAGCCTAGTAGGTCAAAAAATGCATTCCGTAAAATAAGCATGGATCAGAATCGCATTCGGTAAAATAAGCATGGATTAGACGTAATTAATCACACTTTAGTCAACAAAAGCATACTTCATCGGAATCTCATTCCGTATTTACCTAATTTAACTGAAAGCAAGAGTGATCCAACGCCAACAACTTATATATTAATCAATCTACAAATAGATTATAGATACGGTTCTGTTTGGGCCCAAAATGACGTTGGGCCGAGCTCGGGCCATTCTCGACCCAGGACTCGCGCAAAGGGAGTAAATTGGCACGATGGGCCGTGGATTAGGAGGAATCCTACTTGGAGAAGGAGGAGGAACATATAAGCTGATAGAGGCCGAGACCCATTAGGAGAAGGAGTCTCAGGAAGAAGGCGAATCGAACTCGCGATTGGGGGCAGGTTCAGAGTCCTGGTCAGATTGGGATCAGCCGAGATAGAACTGGATTGGTATCAGCCGAAGTAGAGTTGGACTAGGACAAGGAGTTCTATCCAAGGACGGTTCAGAGTGTTTGCACTACTATAAATAGGGAGGGGGAGCATAACATTAACCCTCTCCAACTGAACACACAGATCTGCCCTGCGTGAACCCTCTTAACCTTTTGAGATTTTTATTTTCTTTTTCGCCAACACATCTTCAGTTTGGATAAACAGCACTGTGGAGGCAACCGGTAAACATCTTGAGTTTGGATAAACAGCACTGTTGCCGTAGAACCAGCCGATCGCGGAGCACCTTCAGTTTGGATAAACAACACTGTGCCAAGGCCGACTAGTTACCTATCCAAGTCTCGGCTGAGAAGGACTTTCGGGTTCTTTTCAGCAGAGGTCATCTCATCAGCCTTCTCGACGAAGTGAGGTGTTACGATTTACTAGGCTCGGCACATCGAACGCCGAGTTGTTTTATGATTGGATACTCACAGGTTAGCTTCAGAGTTCGGCATTCCGACGGCCGAACCACTTTCACTGTCAAGACGTATATCTGTTTCGAGTATCTGTCCCCTTATACTTTGGTGTCGATTCGGCGTGCTTATACTTTTACAAATATAATCACTGTCACCGAATCTGGTGCCAGCGATTCGTGAACTTCGCAGGACTAGCAGCCTTGTCTTTAGGCTCTAGAACCTAAAGGCCGAGGCGTGTTCCTTCCTCGGCCGCAGTCGCAAGATTCAGAAGTCAGCCGCGCACATAACGCAACATCAACATTTTACTCACCGGCCGAGCTGGCACGTAGGCTTGGTAGTTTTTAGGGTCAACATTTTGGCATGCCCAGTGGGACCCAGTGCTAAACCTTCGAAGTTCGTGACAAGATTCGGTGTGCCAGAAAAGTGTGTGATTTCGTGGAAGAGAACATCATGACAAGATTCGGTGTGCCAGAAACGATCATAACAGACAATGACACGATTTTCACGTCCGACGGATTTAAAGAATATACGAGTAGATTGAGTATTCAACTTGAACAGTCTACGCCGTATTACCCACAAGCGAACGGACAAGCCGAGGCGAGTAACAAAGTTCTGATCGGCATCCTCGAGAAAATGGTGAAGGAAAAACCTGGTATGTGGCATCTAAAGCTAAATGAAGCTTTATGGGCTTATCGAACCTCACCACGATCGACGACTGGAACAACGTCGTATGCCTTAACTTACGGGCATGACGCGATGCTGCCAGTCGAGCTAAGTGTAAATTCGCTGCGAATAATCAAACAAAGTAGTCTGTTCAGTGCCAAATACAGCCAAGCCATGAGGCAAGAGTTAGAAGATTTAGAAGAAGCTCGGCTTGATGCAAGCAACCTATTATCAGCACAAAAGAAGATTGTCGAACGAGCTTATAATCAACGGGTTAGACAGAAAACATTCGACGAAGGAGATTTAGTTTGGCAGACTATATTACTAGTTGGTGTTAAAGATCCCAGGTTCGGCAAATGGTCGCCGAATTGGGAAGGACCATTCGTTGTTCACAAGGTTCTTGGCAAGGAGGCATATCGTCTTAAGGATCAAACGGGTTTAATTCATAGGTTACCAATTAATAGGAAGTTCTTGAAGAAATATTACCCGGTTACTTGGGAAATGCAAGAATAGTAAGTGGTTCTCGACAAGAAGGGCAGATCGTATCAAAGACAGTAAAATCTGGATCCAGCAAATACAAGATTTGATAAATTCTTATTAAGATTTGCCAAAAAGGAGTACAAGGAAAGCTTTTAGCTCCAGCCACCTCACTTCGCCCATGATGACCTCCGCATGCCGAATCCCGTTGTCCATCCTCAGCTGGTCGACTCGCTTCGCGTTGGCGGCGTATTCGGTCAAACAAGACTTGTTTGCCTCGAATTCTTTTGAAAGTTCATAGGCGAATGCCGACCACTGATCTTGAAGTTTGGCGATTTATCGGTCAAGCTCGACCAATTGCTCCTTTTTGGCTATCAGCACCTCGACTTTTGGGCGAAGGGCTTCCTGTGCGGCCGAGGTGACCTTCCATTCATCCTCGGCTAGGATAGTTCTTGCGAAGATTTCGAAGTGCTCCCGAGCTCGCTCTAAGAGGAAAGACGCTCGTGTGACGGTAGCGTTGTCCAAACGATCATCGGCAGCGAGATCGTTCAGACACACCCCGACAGAGTCGAGGCCCTTGCTCTTCAAGATTTGAGAGGCTGACAGCGGTAGCAATTCTTGCAACTTGGTTAGCGCATCTGGGTCGACCGGGTCACGTGCCGCAGTGGTCGAGGGCCCGGTTATCCTCTTTGTCATACTAGCGACAAGGGCGTCGAACTCGGCCTCCCAGGAAGGCTGCGTGAAAAGATAAGAATTAGCTTAAGTTAAACCGCAAAGGATAAAGAAAAGGAAGATAATAGACCTGACGTGACGAGACCTTGGCCATATCCCCTGGGTCATTGCTCGAACCTAGAGAACTTAAAGGCCGAGCCCAGTGTTTGAGACTGCTCCTCAATTCATGCGGCCGATGAAGGTTATCTACATTTGATGGCCACTGAGGCGGCCAAGAGATATAAACAACGCTCCTCGGCGCGTAGAATTTTTGGTGGAAAGAGTGGGGGGCACCTAGCAGTTAGTACATCCTCGATTCAGAAATCTCAAAAGAAGGCATGCCAGAAGTAGGAGAAGATAGGAATCCTTACATAGGCTGACGAGACCTCCTGAGGGGGAATGTCGAGGTCGACGTCTTGAGGATGTACCAGAGTCTCTGCCATCGCCTCTGGCTCGGCAAGAGGAACCATTTTCGGGGCAATAATCCTCACCCCAACCGGAGCAGAGGCATTGTCCTCGGCTGGGGGTGTGGTCTTCGCCTTAGCTGGAGCGACAACCGGAGGAACGTCGGTCTTAGCCAGGGAGGTCATGACCTCCTTGACCACGGCAGGGCCGGATGGTTGGATAACCGTCCTTGACGGTTGGGAAGAGGGGACCATAGGCTTGGATGGCCGAGCTCAACGAGGGCGACGAGCCAATGGAATATCCTCACTGGCATCGTCCTGTAACAGCAAAATGATGGTGTCAGCATCGGGCTAAAATGAGACAAAATACTTGTATTAGTTTTAAAGTGTTCATACCTCCTCTAAAACGATCGTCGTTCATTTTGGACGTTGTGGGGATTGTCTTTCGACCACCACCTCTAGGATGGGTGCGGCGGGTCGAACAGGGGCAGTAGCCTCCCCGTCCGGTGCGACAGCGGACGGTTTGACCGCCTCAGGAATGGTCGGGGCAGCGGCTGGTTCGGCCGTTCCTAAAGCAGGTGACGCTTGAGGTGAACGACTGGCAAGGATCGGTCGTTCGATCGGTCGTTCCTGGGAAACAAGAGCAGTGGGGAGGTCGTTAGAGGTGGCTGCCTTAGTCGTTTGGCTTGAGATTACGTGAATCTCCCGTTCCCCCTTCCTTGCCAATTTATTGACACGTTTTTGGGGTCGGGGAGCTTTACGCACCGGCTCGTCCTCCTGGTGCGGCCGTTTGCTCAGTGGAGCTCGCACTATGGTGGCGGAGAGAATTGCTCTTTTCTTTGCAACGGCCGCAGCAATTACGGCCGCCTGTTTCGGCACTCAACCACCTAAGACAGAAAAACATGTTCAGAATCGAGTAGTTAAGAAGGAAAATAAAAGTCATATGGTCGTTTGAAATACAGAAGTGAAGATGGTCGGATACCTTGAGTTTTCTCCTTAGGGGGAGGGACGGCATTTTTCTTGGGGCGGTCATCGAAGATTACGATGATGACATCGTCGACCGGGGTCCCAAATAAGTCCCGGGTGTACGACTCCCACCAATCCCCGAAGGTGTCGGTGCTCAGAGTCCCCGGAACAATCGGCCGAAGATGGAAGTGTGTACACCTCTCCTGGAATTCGTCCTCGGTGTCCCGACATTCTTTCTCGGATGAACCGGAGAGTCGTCCTCGGCTAAGGAGAGAGCGGGAGAGGAGTAGGGGCACTGGACAGCCTTGCAGGTAGCCAAGTTGCCTGGCCATGAACTACGGATGATAGACCTCTCAGCTCGACCGACGAGCATCGAAACCAAGGGGTAGGTCGCGTGACAGCACAAACGACCCGCAGTTCTGACGGAGCGAAGGGTCTTCGTCTTCACTCCAAGCCGTGATAGGGAGCTTGATAAAAGAAGGATATTCTGGACGACGGCATATGAGGAACTCGTCGTCAGAGAAATCTTCAAGACTGAAGAAGTACTTAAAAACTTCTTTAGCTCGGTGAGGAGGCGTCGGTTTGGAAGCCAGCAGAAGGTCGAAGGCTTCATCGGAATGGAAGCTGGGAACGTTTGACTGAAGCGTGGTGAAGTAGGTTTGCAACCAGAGTTGGAATACCCAAAGGGGCCCATTCTAGTGAGGGTCAATCTTATGGATAGTCGCTTCGGCCAAGCAACGTAGGAGGTGGGCGAGGATGGTCGGACTGAGTGCCAGAGTAAGACCACTTGCCAGAGCTTCAGCGACCGACATGTTCTTGACCAGACACTTGTTCGATTTGGTACAACAAATAAACTTATTGTACCAATAGAACAGAAAGGCTTCGTGTTCCCCTTTGCGTGGGCTCGCATCGCTTCGGCTGGCAAAGTGGGCTATGAGGGTGCTGTAGTTGAAGAAATTTTTGTGCAGCCTCTGGACTTCGTCCTTGAAGGGTCTTGTCCGTCCCGGTGCAAGGTTTCGACGGCTCGGGCGTCGAATAGTGCCTTGAGATCAAGGTTCGACTCACATCCGAAGAGAGCTGCATTGATTGGAACACTAGAAGCGGGAGTCCCTACGAGGGCAGAGATGTCGAGGATAGTAGGGCCAATTGGGCCAAGAGGAAGAACCATAGGATTGGTGGCCGAGCACCAAAAAGTCAAGGCTGCCATAAGAAGCTCTCGGTCTATGGCAATCTTCATCGTCGAAAGCCTGATAGCGTCGTAAATTCCCAGAGCCTTCCACTCTTGACCGAAGAACTTTTCCATACGGCTGACCCAAGCAGCCTAAGTCGCGGTAGTCGCAGGCCAGGCTTCTTGAGGCTTCGACGTATCCCACTTCGCCCAATCGAGCCCTTGCCGAAAGGGCGCCAAGCAGTGTCCCTTTATAAGGTCGACAATGGAAGAAGACACTGGCTTCTTGAACAGAGGTTCGAGAATTTGATGGGATGTGCTGGAGTTGTTCTCAAAATGAATGGCCTTGATGGTGCAGTGGTATGATGTCTTTGTGGGTGTTGCACTCTTCGGAGAGCTTGGAAATGAAGGAGGCCATTGCTAATGAGAAAGAAGAGTTGAGAACGAATTTCTGGGTTGGAGGTGCTTTAGGAGGATTTTGGGGTTTCTGAAGGTTTGCGAGAGAAAATCAAAGGGATTTCTGAGATTTGATAGCGTAAAACAGAAATGAAAGAAAATTGGGGTATTTATAGGCATTTCTCAGAAAGATCAATCAGATCGTTCTTTTTTAAATTTGAAATAAACCAATCGATAAGACTGTGCGCCATGATTTGGTTCTGAAAATCTGCGCCAATCAATACGACTGCGCACCGTGATTTGTTTTAGAAAATCTAGGTGAATGGACCAAGGATCTCGCAGATTGAGGGAATATCTCGAGGTTTAAGGACGCACGATTGCGTGTGACGGCGAAATTAAATGCAACAAGACGCTTCGATGGTTGCGTGCGTCCAGAGAAATAATTGCAAACTGTTGAGGTGATCGAGGACTGACGCGTGGCGATTTTAGGAAGGATTCGAGGGAAACATTATTGCTCATAAATGGGCATGGTATTCCTCTTTGAGACAGCTCATCGGTCGTTGCGAGAAGAGTAATGTCATTTCGTTTCTTCAAGGCCGAGGCTCGACCAGGGGTTGTGGGTCGACGGCCTCAGAAGCGAGGGGGTAGTGTTTGGGCCTAAAATGACGTTGGGTCGAGCTCGGGCCATTCTCGGCCCAGGACTCGCGCAAAGGGAGTAAATTGGTACGATGGGCCGTGGATTAGGAGGAATCCTACTTGGAGAAGGAGGAGGAACAAATAAGCTGATAGAGGCCGAAACCCATTAGGAGAAGGAGTCTCAGGAAGAAGGCGAATCGAACTCGCGATTAGGGGCAGGTTCAGAGTCCTGGTCAGATTGGGATCAGTCGAGATAGAACTGGATTGGTATCGGCCGAAGTAGAGTTGGACTAGGACGAGGAGTTCTATCCAATGACGGTTCAGAGTGTTTGCACTACTATAAATAGGGAGGGGGAGCATAACATTAACCCTCTCCAATTGAACACACAAATCTGCCCTGCGCGAACCCTCTCAACCTTTTGAGATTTTTATTTTCTTTTTCGCCAACACATCTTCAGTTTGGATAAACAGCACTGTGGAGGCAACCGGTAAACATCTTCAGTTTGGATAAACAGCACTGTTGCCGTAGAACCAGCCGATCGCGGAGCACCTTCAGTTTGGATAAACAGCACTGCGCCGAGGCCAACTGGTTACCTATCCAAGTCTCGGTCGAGAAGGACTTTCGGGTTCTTTTCAGTAGAGGTCATCTTATCAGCCTTCTCCGCGAAGTGAGGTGTTACGATTTACTATGCTCGGCACATCGAACGCCGAGTTGTTTTATGATTGGATACTGACAGGTTAGCTTCAGAGTTCGGCATTCCGACGACCGAACGACTTTCACTGTCAAGACGTATATCTGTTTCGAGTATCTGTCCCCCTATACTTTGGTGTCGATTCGGCGTGCTTATACTTTTACAAATATAATCACTGTCACCGAATCCGGCGCCAGCGAATCGTGAACTTCGCAGGACTAGCAGCCTTGTCTTCATGCTTTAGAACCTAAAGGCCGAGGCGTGTTCCTTCCTCGGCCGCAGTCGCAAGATTCAGAAGTCAGCCGCGCACACAACACAACATCAACATTTTACTCACCGGCTGAGCTCGGCTGTCGAGTTGGCACGCCCCGCACACAATTGAAGGACATAGTTAGCTCATTAGTTACTCGGCATGCGCGCCACGTAGGCTTGATAGTTTTTAGGGTCAACAGGTTCCCAGCTTTCGCGAAACAAAAGTTTACTATACTATTATGGTGATTAGAAGTCACATAAAGCATAATACCAATGATGGAGCCATGAGGTTGCCAAAAAAAAAAAATGATGGAGCCATGAATTATTTGGTGTGTGAGTTATGCTAAAACTATTACTACAAAATTAAATGGTCAATTGTTTTTGCTGCTTACATAAAGTTACATAATAATAAATCTGAAAGTAATAAATTGAAGTAAGAAATTTATGGTCTCTTTTTTAGGCTTCGAGCCTTCAAACTTTTAAATGAATAAAATAAGGGACCGTGTGTGGTATAGAAGTTTTATTTATTATTAATAAATTTTAGTATTGGTTAAAGTGATGAGTTTATATAATATTTAGTAACTCTTATTTTTTCCTAAAAACAACTATATGATTTAGACTTTTCATTTGCTAGATGGCCTACGACAATTAAAAATCATTAAACAGACCAAATAATTAGTATTTTTAAGCTTAAATAACTAAAAATCTACCTATGCTATAGCCCACCCAAACTTTATACCTGGCTAGGCAGGTGCATAATACACGAAGTTAAGCTATAACTTTGGAACTAACAAATATTCTTTCTACTTTAAATAAAAATATAGATTTTAACCCAAAAAAAAAAAAAAAAAAAAAAAAAAAAAAAAAAAACTACAACTATGGAGTGGGCCACCGAACTGTATGGGCTGGATTGTATTGGGCAACTAATTACAATTCAAACTGGGTTGCAATATTTAGCCCAACAAATGGTTTTTATTTTTTATTATTTTAAACAAATTGTTTTTTGAAATTTGATTTTATCGAAACAACCATTCTGCGCTACTCGTCCGTCGTCAGTCGTCACTCGCACTGAAACGATGGAGTCCCCAAAGCCCTACCCGCTCTCAAACCCTCTGCTGTCGCTCTCCACCTTCATACACCAGCACTGCCTCCGCCTCGGCGCCGAGCTCTCCACCCGCCTCGAAGACACCAAGCGGCTCGCCGGAACCATAGCAGGCAACTTCGCGCCGGCGGCGACCAGGCGCATGCGTTCGGCTCCGGTTTCTCCTCCCTTCGCGTGGCTGGCTCAGAGCAATCACGCTCTGGCCGCTACCCTCAGCTCTGACCACGTGGCGAAGAGCCTGGCCGGGACGGCCGTATATACGGTTAGCAATTCGAACAATGAGTTCGTGCTCATCTCTGATCCCAATGAGGCCAAGTCCATTGGATTGCTTTGCTTTCGGCACGAAGATGCCGAAGCATTCCTCGCTCAAGTTAGTATCTTTAACTTTTTTTGGAGGGAAAGAATAGTAGGATTACTAATTAGTTGCATTTAGAGATTAATTGGATGGAGGAATTAGTTGCATTTGGGTCATTGATTGGAAATTTAATGCTTTGCTTGATTTTCGACCGAAAAAAGTTGCATTTAGTTAAATTGGGACTGTTGTGAAGTCAGTTATTCGGAATGTGTTATGTTTGTTCTCTTGTGGCTTGGATTTTCAGCTGGTTTTGTGTTTGAGTGATTCAGGTTCGATCGAGGAGAGAATTACGAAGTGCGGCTAAAGTTGTCCCGATTACTCTGGACCAGGTGACATGGTAGAAAATGAAAAACAAGTAGCAGATATTTCCATATTATTACATTGCATGTGAACTTGCGAAGTAATCGTTTTTAGGCTGGAATTTGGTGTCCTGAGTAATTTCAGTAGTTGAAGAAGTGGGGGTAAAACGTGTGTGAGTGGCGAAAAAATTTGAGGAAGGTTCCATCTAGTGGACAGCGTAATCTATATGGCCTCGCAAAGTTATGGTGGCCATATGACGTGTTTTCCGCTTCCAGTGTAACGAGGGCTATTGCTCTACTTTATAAATTCCCACATTACTGGTTGCCTTAAACTTAGATAATATGTACAATGCTAGATCAATACTATTTAGCGTTCCTCATTTGCTATGTCTCTTGTAGGTGTACATGCTGAAGGTTGAAGGAATTGCATTCCGGTTTCTGCCTGACCCAGTTCAAATAAGGAATGCACTTGAGGTTGGTTTCTATAGTGTTTAGTGTTTCGGTTCATTTTGTATTTGCTTCATAAGTGAGATGTATTTGTATTTTTTTTTCCAATTCTTATGGACTTGTGATATAGTTTACAGGACATCTTTCTTTTTAAGAAATTATCTTCAGAAGAAAATCTAGGAGTAACTGTCATATATGCTCCATATCGACACTTCCGAATATTAATTTTCTAGACATCCAGTACATAGTAGGAATATGCAGCTATGATGAAATGGATATATTGCAACATGTTATACTGTGTTTGATCAGAAAGCCTACTGTTTGTCCTTACAATTTGACTGTATGATATGGCTTTACAATTTCATTTCTGAAACAATTAAGAGTGGCTCACTGTCATATATTCTGTGTTGTAGCTCAAATCCGCTGACAGGAGTGCATTTGATGGAGTTCCTGTTTTTCAGGTAGAATACTCTATTTGTTGATTATTAATGGTCTTATCAGATAATTTAGGTTGCAGGAGTACTTCAAAACATGCTAACTTTTGGGTAGGATGGTCCAGGAGATGAACACCTCCAACTTCGTACTGCATAATATGGATGACAGTAGTAATTCACGCATGAGTAGTGCATTTACGTTGCATATTAACAAAATATAAGTTTAGTATTTTGGACATTGCCTGACTTTATATGCTCATTTTAAGTGACTAATTTCTGTTCCTAGCTCTAGTGCAATTTCTGGGAATTATCTGGGTGATCCTTGTGTGGTAGAACTTATTGTTGTGTTGCCTGCTTGTGTATTACTATTCCAATTCATCTTATGAGGAATCTGTGTTTACAGTCCGACCTTCTGGTTATGAAGAAGAAAAGCAAGCGTTACTGCCCAATATATTTCACCAAGGTAGGTTGAAGGCCTTGAGCCCTTGTTGACGTGTTTCTTTGTCAAGTAACTTGCTTTTACGAGATTGATTAGCCATTGTTTAATTTTGTTTCCACCGCGCAGGAAGATATTGAAAAAGAATTGTCAAAAGTATCCAGAGCATCCAGAGGACCAGGGGTTTCTCAACATATAATGGTAATATATAATCTGCCCTCAATACTTTATGTTCTTTAAAATAAAAATGTGGATGTGCAAAAACTTTCATGAGAGTGGTAAAATAGGACTAAATAGTCCTGTCCCGTTTCTTTACATTATTGCATTCTCATCATTTCATTAAACATTTCAATAGGTTGGCAGTTTGGAAGATGTTTTGAGAAAAATGGAGGTATTTGGTCTTGTTACTGTGAGAATTATATGAATTCGTAGGCTCCTAATCTCTAGTATTTTTTGTTGAAAGAATATCAATGTTAATGCAGTCAAGTGAAAAGAATTCAGGCTGGGAAGACCTGATTTTCATTCCACCGGGAAAAAGCTACTCGCAGCACATTCAAGATGTGGTGAAACCCTGAAGCATACAAAGCCCATCTTCAACTAACCATACAAGGATTTAAATTAGCAGTGAGTCCCTTGCATGTTTGAGAAGGTTCATATATAAAGCAGGTCAGCCATCCTAATCACGCCTCTTTCTTTTCCCTTGTAGCTGGTCAATGATGTGCAAGGAGAACCCGAGCTTGATAGAGAACATGGCAGAATGGAACAATCCAAATATGTTTTTGCCCAAGGTCAGTGAATTGCCAACTGTGGACACTAGTGGAAAATCAGTCGATAAATTTGATATCATTGTTCTCTAGAGAGTGTATCAATGTTACTGATATCGTAGAGGGGTTAGAGTATTCAACTATTTAAACACCATGTTTCTTTCCAAACCCAGTGTAACACATGTCGAAAGGCCACACTAAATTATATGGAAGTGCTATGACAGGAACACTATATTGTGTAGTATCTTGTAAGATGACGTTGTTTCAGGCGGTACTTTAAGGATCACCAAAAGTTCCAAATTTTTAAGCCATACCCCATGTATTTTTTCCTTCCAAAGAAGTAATAATGCAGATTGAGAAATAGTTTGCCGCAAAGAAATGTGAACCACCAAACCCCAAACCAACCAATGTAAGCTTGACTACTGCTATTGAAAAACACTACGCAGCAAGAAAATTATGGGGGCAGGTTTAATTTTATATGAGAATTTGGTGTTGGGGTTTTGTTTGTTTATGTGGATTTGGTGATGGGTTGTTGAATTCTTATGCGGGTTTAGTTTCTGTAAATTGGAATCTTATGTTTAGGAGTGGTTGTGAAGGAAAAGCATGATAAATATGTCCTATTTTTTCTTAATTGATATTAAATTAATCAATTTTTAATAATATTAAATATATGTACCAACTATTCAGTTGTTAGTTGTAGGATTTTTTTTTGGTTTAGTGATTGATTGGATTAGATTTGGTTGGATAATTCACTATGTTTAAAGTATATTCAGGGATAAAATGAAGAAAATTGATTACTGATGAGGGAAACTTATCCCGTTCAGTCTGCGCAAAATAGTAGGATTATGAGTTTTCTTTCATGTCCAATCCCCTCCAAACTGCTTGAAATGAAAATTCATCTCATCACGCATACCTACAGGCATGTTTGGTGGGATGGTTTGAATAAGTTGTGACCAATTAAAATGGATTTGAGTCCAGTCTTTTATTTTTTATGTCAAAATGTGAGATTGACATTATTGATTTGATGAGTTATGAATCCACAAATAGAGTAGGTTATCTAATCTATTTTTGTACATAAGTTATAAGTTGTGTCCCTGATAATTCAATCATATCCATAAGACTCAATTTTACCTTGCCCACCAAATGGCAACGGACCCTCAATTACATAAATTTATCGAATCTAATTCAATCCTTCCAGAGAGGTCCGAACCATCAACGAGAAACCACTTCAAAAGTGCTAGAATTCTAACCTTATGTCAGGACTTATTGTCCAAAAAGTAAATTTAGGCACCAAACGAGCTTTTAAACTGTAACACACTCTTGAAAAGTTTCCTCGGCCCCATCTTTCAGTTCGTCCCAAATCAAGATGTATTAATAAAATAAAGTGTGATGGTTTACCACACGATAGGTCATGTCTAATCATTTCATGAACCATGATGTACTGATATCTAACCTAAAGCATATTAACCTAAAGCATATTTATAAGTTATAAATCAATTGCATTTTATTAAGAGTGAGAAAATAATGAGAAAAATGTATGTATATTATGAATATAGGTGCGACCTCACAATTTCGTAAGGGGTAAAATCGACATTTCATTGCATGAAAGAAGATGACAGGCCAACCATTTGGTTGTTGAAGTTGAAGATGGAGGGCCGGCTGCTTGCTTGAAGATTCCTGGATCGGATACCTTTGTATTCACATAAAAGGACCGACATTGCCATTCGTCACCCCTGCCTCACCGTCTGTTGCTTTTATTTAACGGGAAGATAAGACAATTTATAAACAAAAAGGGTTGTTAAGGAAATATATCTTATCTTTCAGGCTTAGTTTTGTTTTCTTCAAAGCTATGGGCGCTGCTTCTAGCATCCATTCAAATAAACTTAATCGAAACGGACACGTATCGTATTTTATCATATTTATTATACATACTGTTGGCATGTCATGTCGATTTGACTTTACGATCTTACATTTCGATGTTATTCCATTTATAATCAACAAAATTTCATATAAAGAAAGTTACAATTAAAAAAAAGTTGTTTATGAGGGTATTTTAGGAATTCTGGAAGAAGTAATTGTCATTAACAATAAATATTAGCATCATGGAACGAACTATACGGAAGAAGCAGAGCTTTCTGTGCTCCGAACTTGTTTGTTGTTGTCTGCGACGGGAAGGAAGGAAGTCCAAAACAAGGAAGCGCACTTGGAGCTTTTTAAATGGTTTTCTTTTCTTTGGGATTTACTCTAATTTCGCTGTCTTTAGTTCTTTAACCACTGCAGCTAACTTCATCACACGAAACACACATATTTTATAATCCCCCGTGATTAACAAGTGTTTATGTTAATCTAATCTAATCGTAGAGAGAGAGAGAGAGAGAGAGAGAGAGAGAGAGAGAGGGAGCATATATATGCAGAGAGTCCCGAAACGATGATGGAAGGATATGCTGGTCTTAAAAAGATGATCAAGGCCACACCTTCTAAAGCTGCTTTGGTGATTCGAATCAACTTGGTTTTTATTGCTTTATTTTTCATGGTGTATGCTGCCCTTCTTCTCCAGCCATCCTCCTCCATATACTATGAGAATGCAGCTTCTCTTATTAGGTGCTCATTGCTAGAGTGCCATCACAAGGTAAGGTGAGCTCTTTTTTTTTTTTTTTTTTTTTCCTTTTTTTTAACAGGAGATATTCATGTTACTTCGTCTGCACTGGTTTGTACACAAATGCACGCGAGTCCTTTCACAAATGATCTAATGATTCGACCATTTTCTAGTCGTTCACACGATTGCACAAGTATTCATCACGTGCGCATTTAGTAATCATCATTTTGGTAGTAATTAACAACTAATTTTGTTCTTTGGTATTTTTATGTATTTGTTTAAATATAAAAGAGATTTTTTTTTTTTTTTTTTTTTTTGTGAGTAGGTGGACAATGGAGCTAAGATCATGGAGCCTGTATTGGAGGAGATTAAAGACAATACATCAAGGCCTAAAGCCAATATGAGCAAGCTAGAGGTGCCAAGCTTTTTGAATGAAACAATGGGAAAAGGGATGAAAATTGGCATGGTAAATATGGATGAGAATGATTTGAGTGAATGGGATAAGCATGGAAAGACCATTCCAATCCGTTTCGATCAGGTTTCAGATAACTTCAAATGGGATGATTTATTTCCTGAGTGGATCGACGAAGAAGAAGAGAGTGACGTCCCAACTTGCCCGGAGATACCAATGCCGGATTTCCAAATTTACGAGAAGATGGACATGGTGGTTGCCAAATTGCCGTGCAAGTATCCAGAAGAAGGGTGGAGGAGGGAGGTGTTTAGGCTCCAAGTTCATCTTATAGCGGCTAATTTGGCTGTGAGGAAAGGAAGGAGGGATTGGAATAGGAAGACAACTAAAGTGGTGTTTTGGAGCAAGTGTAGGCCAATGCTCGAAATATTTAGGTGTAATGATTTGGTGAAACAGGAAGGGGATTGGTGGTTGTTTGAGCCAGATATGGCTAGGTTGCGGCACAAGGTATCATTGCCAATTGGCACTTGCAATTTGGCTTTGCCTCTATGGGGACAACAAGGTATGCTTTTAAATTCTGCCATAACCTTTGAAATTTAATCGGTCATCTACAATTATGTGTCTATTTTCTTTTCTCAAATAAATTAATAGAAAACTTCATCTTAATCCTTAAAAAAGATGAGTTTTAGACTATATAACCTTGTGTAAAATTAAAATCCAATTTTAATCCCTAGTACATTTAATCATATCATTTATTAGTTATATTTTGATGTTTTATTTATCTTTTTATTTTTATTTTAATGTATTAATTACATTTAAATTTAATTTTTATTTCATTCATCATAATATATTTTAATGTCTACAATTATGCAACTAATTTTTTTATAATATATATTCCGATAACAATTTTGTATGTTCATCAAATAGGTACATTAATACATTTGAATATTTCGGTATATCATCGGTACAAACATATAGGTACATTGATTCAATATAATGCATTTTGTTACGTACATTTAGGTACACACATTTGAGTATTGACTTTTAGGTACATTAATTCAATATATTATATTTTGATACATACATTTAGAAACGTATATTTTGGTACATACATTTCGGTATTGACATTTAGGTACGTACATTTTTGGTACATACATTTCGGTATTGACATTTAGGTACATTAATTCAATATAATACATTTTGGTACATACATTTAGGTTCATTATAATATATTTCGGTACAATCACGTAGGTACAAATATTTCGTTACAAAAAAGTCAATTTTATATATTTCGGCGCAGTCATTTCTGTACACTTATTTATGTATTTATATATTTTTGTATCACAAATTTCTTTTAATATTTTCTCATTTAAGTTCATTTATAATTAAAAAACTAAATATGTGCATATTAATAAAATTAAAATTTAATGTGGAGAGATTAAATAAAAATACACATTAAATAACAAAAATTGAATGTAAATTTTGATAAAAATACATTCAAGGGATTAAATTGAATATGTAATCTAACACAAATTTTTTTTTTTAAATTTTAATCTTTTGCAAAGACGAATGTTCAAAAACCCCATAAATTAATTAATATGTGATTAGAGAAATAACTACATAATTGTACACCACCAGCAATTGAGTATAAAGTTAAAAAGAGTTGTTACGAGATTTTGAAATATAGTAAAAAATTTGTTAACTTGATTAACAGAACAAACATAGCGAAAAACGTATGACAAAAGTATCATTAACATTGATAGTAAATGTGGTCTAAATAACATTACTAGACGATTATAATTTGTAATTAATGAGAATTTAATATTGTTACAGGAATAGATCAAGTGTATGATCTGACAAAAATTCGAAGCACAACAAACAAACCCAAACGAGAAGCCTACGTCACAGTCCTCCACTCCTCCGACATGTACGTTTGTGGCGCTATAACCCTAGCCAGGAGTCTACTCAAAACCGGCACCAAACGCGACCTTGTCCTCCTCCTAGACAACTCCATCTCCGCCCCCAAGCGAGAAGCTCTCTCAGCCGCCGGCTGGAAGCTCCACGTCATTGAACGAATCAGAAACCCTAGAGCTGAAAATGGTACCTACAACGAGTACAACTACAGCAAGTTCCGACTATGGCAGCTCACTGAATATGACAAAATCATATTTATCGACGCCGACATTATCGTCCTCCGAAACCTCGACCTTCTCTTCCACTTCCCACAAATGTCAGCCACCGGCAACGACGTTTACATCTTCAACTCCGGCATCATGGTCATCGAGCCCTCCAACTGCACATTCCAGTTTTTGATGGACCACCGAAGCGACATTGTTTCGTACAACGGTGGCGATCAGGGCTACCTCAACGAGGTCTTCGTGTGGTGGCACCGGCTGCCACGGAGGGTGAACTTTTTGAAGAATTTTTGGGCGAACACGACAAGCGAGAGGACGGTTAAGGATGAGCTATTTGGGGCGGACCCACCGAAGCTCTATACAATACATTATTTGGGATGGAAGCCATGGCTTTGTTATAGGGATTATGATTGCAATTGGGATGTGGCAGACCAACTTGTCTACGCTAGTGACGTAGCGCACGAGCGGTGGTGGAGGTTTCACGATGGCATGGAGGAGGGGTTGCAGCAGTTTTGTGGGCTGACGAAGATAAGGAAGAATGATCTGAACTGGGAACGAAGAAAGGCGAGAAAGTTAGGGTTTCCGAATGGGCATTGGAAGATCAAAATCAAAGACCCTAGACAGAAACACTTGGTGGCATAGAACAATCTGTATGTTATTAATTGTTTTGGATTCATATTAATTTTTCTTGTCATTTTTGTTTTTGTTATAGAAGTATCATAGACGTCGGTTTCATAACCGGACAATATATACATTATGCATATACTCATGGGATAAGATGTTTTCTTTTTAACTTGTAATTATGTTTTATAGAAACAAGAACGAGATGGCAGCGTGACAATTTCACATAGATGAGATATATAACATTTATAGCTTTTGGCTTAGAGAGATATGCGTAAACGCTATGGTATGGCATTATATTAGCTAATTGATAAAGACAAGTGAGTGAGCTTAATTGAGGGACACGCTAATTTGTTAGGGAAGTAGTGATTCGGAACGTTTAAAAGCCTTTGGTGTTTTTTTTTTTTTTTTTTTTTGTCAAACGATATATTTTGTTATATTAGATGTTAGATTAGCCACCGGCGGAGTTTGAACTCACGCCGTCATGCAAAGACTCAAAACTTTTTCATCATTGTGGTTAAACTGTTGTTATTTTAGTGTTTTGTTTTTATAAAACCCGTGCCCTTTATTTACTTTTATCAGTTTACTTCGTCAAATAGATGTTTTAATGATTTATGATTTGTCAACTTATGGGTTATTCATAGTTTATTAAGTGCTAACACTGATTAAGCAAGCTCTGGTAATTTTTTCTTGTAAGCTGGTCACTATCTGTCATTAAGGCTTAAGAGCAAACGTTAAGAGAAAAGACTTAATCCGATCGGGATCGTGTAATGTAAGGCAAGGATATATGATTGATCGGGTGCGATAGGGGAAGGATACGATGGTGAAATATTGGTTGAGCAAAAATAAGTAGGTGTACCAACTAAATTGATTAAGGACCATCATGTATGAATGTATAACTGGAAATTTATTGGCACAAAGAAACAAAATGCTTTCAAAGCAAAATAGTAGAGCCTAAGTATGGTTTAATAGTTTAGTCAAATAACATTAAGTGACTTCAGTCTTAATTAAGTTACATATGATCAGCAACGATGAACAGTATCTTAGGTAGAAATAATGACGTTTTTGTGTTGTGTTTTTTTCTCTTTACCCCTCTCCTCACAACAAAAGAAGAGATTTTGTTGTGAAACCGGAAATATGTTCATGTATTTAAGAATTTCTTCCAACAAACTCTATATAGAATTATCAGAGAGACGGGTCATACGGTACACTTCCAACAATACTGATATTGTCCCCAACTTGGTAATTTACCGATATTGTCCCCAACTTGGTAATTACCACCTGCACAATCCGTCAGATGTGAGGTTTTATAACAAACCGTCAGGTGTGAGGTTTTATAACAAAAGGCCTCAGTGTTAGTTAGAGGGGTTAAGATATTTAAACTATTACTTTTCTTTTTGTATGGCCGATGTGGGATTCAACAAGCCCTCTCACGTGAGACCCAATTAGTGGGTCACACGTGGGAGATCCATACATCGACAACCACGTGGAACCAAGAGGACTCACCCTACACGCTGGGCCAAGGGACTCACCATCATCACGCTGGGCCAAGGGACTCACCATCATCGTGCGGGGCCAAGGGGACCCACCCATCACATGGCAGTACAGTACGGGCCCGCTCCCTGGCTTTGATACCATGTAGAATTATTAGAGAGACAGGCCATACGGCCCACTTTCAACAACACCGATATTGTCCCCAACTTGGTACACCTGCACAATCCGTCAGGTGTGGGGTTTTATAATAAAAGGTCTCGGTGTTAGTTAGAGTGGAGTTAGAATATTTAAACTATTACTTTTCTTTTTGTATGGCCGATGTGGGATTCAACACTTTATAATAAAATAATGGTAGTATATATAATTAAAGAAAAACTAATGAAAATGGCTTGAAAACTTTGAGTTTTAAAGATAAGGATAAAATAAATGGTAAAGTGAATAGTATCAGGATTGATTTTTTAATGTAAAAATGTGGTTTTTCGTTAAAGTAAACTTTACCGGAAATTTTTCGTTAAAATTCCTATAATTAATTGACGGACCCATCTCTTTTTAAATATTTTTTTAACGACTAATATGATGAGAGAAATTCTTTTGTAACTAAGGGCACCAGGTCCAAGCAATTATTGAACAAGTAATATATTTTTTAAATATGTGATTAGTATTTATTGAACAAGAGACGTCATTAAAATTATATATTGATTACAAAAGACAATCTGATCGACTATGAGAGTGTTTCTAATTGAAAAACTAGACCCTGTGGGCTGCTAAAATCAGTTCTGTTCAACACAGGATCGCTATGGACTCTGGAGCACTATGGGCAAACTGAACATTGTGTAGAAATTGTATTATAAATTTAGCAAGGGGGTTTTATGGGATAATCTCCTTTTTCGGTCAACTGAATCAGTCAGATTTACATATAAACTTATCATACAACTTGATGGGCTGAAGCAATATAAAAAGGGATAATCCCAAGAGATATTCTCATGATCCGTAGCATCATGAAGTAAAGCTTTTATATGCATTTATCCCAAGGTATTATCATGAAAATTAAATTACCGACCAAAACTCACTGGTAAGTACCTTATATACTCGTTTTCTGATCACACGCGCTAGTAAGTACCTTATATTATCATGAGGAGATGTATTCCCTCGTAATGGACGTTATAACGTTCTGCTACCTTATCAATTTTGGTAATTTTCAAAAAAATGAATATATAGCTTATGGCCGTGGTACTTGCATATCTCTATGGGTATCTTGATACATAAATCTAAATAAAAGTTCCCGAAGAACTTACATTGACTGGATCAAATAGTTCTAGACCACGAACACCCTCTCAATTAGGTTGAGGCATTTTCTCTACGGATTAAAACAATATGGAGGATGTGGTATATCCGTCTGAGTGAGTATTTGATTAGTCAGGGTTACGTGAACAACAAACTATGCTCATGCGTGTTTATTAAGAAGTCACATTCCTAATTAGCGATAGTTGCAGTTTATGCCGATTACATGAATCTCATTGGGATTCCCGAAAAGATTGAGAAAACTATCGCGTACCTGAAGTCAGAATTTGAGATGAAAGATCTTGGGAAAACGCAATACTGTCTCGGCCTGAAGTTCGAGCATTATCCAGATGATATTTTGGTTCATCAATCGAACTATACTTAGAAGGTATTAAGACACGTCAATGAGGATGAAATCATTCGAGTACTCTTGTGGTCGTTCGAACGCTAGATGCAAAACGAGATCCTTCCGTCCTAAAGAGAATGAGGAAGAGATTTTGGAGCCTGAAGCTCCATACCTCAGTGCAATCTATGGTTTGTTGGACTTAGCTCAGTGCACTAGACCGGACATGTCCTTCGCTGTTAATCTTTTGGCAAGATACAACAATGTTCTAAAAAAAGGCGTAGGCGTTGGGCAGTGGTGACCCGAGGCGTTTTCTTGCAAATCGATTGGAAAAATCGACTGGGCTCTATGCGGGCGGCTAGGCGGCCTTAGGCGGTGCTAGGCGGCTAGGCGGTTTTTTTTTTTTTTTTTTTTGAAATTAAAAATATAAAAATCCAATCTACATTACTATATTTCCTTATTTTCCTCCTATTTTTCATTTTATGTGGTTTTAAATTGTAAACTTATTGTACATGTGTCATCCTACAATACTCGTCACTATGGTTATATGGCATATATGCTTAATGTGTTTTTAAATTTTGGACTTGTTGGATACCCTTTTTGCATTTTATCAGTCTTTTATTATCTTATCCATGGATTTAATACAAGTATAATTTTTTGTAAGTGTCAATATGCACTTATTTACAAGATATACAAGAAATTAACCTAAATCCGCCTAGGCGCTAGGTGCCAGCCCGCTACCCGACTAGCGTCTAGCATTTTTTTGGAACCTTGAGATATAGCAACACACCTACATGCGGACATTGGGCTGGTGTTAAACATCTTTCGTTACCTCAAAGGTACTACGAATTTGAGTTTTTTCTACCCTTATGCGACCTCGTGTGTCACCATTCCTCAGTGATTGAGTTGGTTCTTACCTTGTTGGTTATGTTGATGTAGGTTACTTATTTGACCCGGACAAGGCACATTGTCAAATGGATCATGTCTTACCATTAGAGACATTGCAATATCTTGGAGGTCAACCAAACAGACCTTAGTTGCAGCTTCTTCGAACCATGTTGAAATTCTCGCCCTACTGAACCTACGCATAAATGCTTATGGCTGAGAGTTGTTATGGAGCGTATTTGAAGTACTGTCGGCCTTTCTCCGTCTTTGACGTCCCTACAACGATTTAGGAAGATAACGTCACATGTATCGACTAGATTAAAAAGGGATACATCAAAGGATACAACACCAAGCATATTGTGCCAAAATTCTTCTTTTCACATCAACAACAAGAGCATTAGACAATTGAAGTCAAGCAAACCCTTTCCCAGGACAACCTTGCCAACCTCTCTTACGAAGTCACTGCCGAAGTCCACTTTCCAGAAGCTTATTCAAAGAATTAGTATGTAGAAATGTCTGCTTTGGATTGCTTGTAGTCCTCATTTGAAAGTTTTTTTTTTAAAAAACTCTGTGGGAGTATCCAAAAGTATACACGCTAGATCATAATGTACTTTTTTCCCTATGATTAGGAGAATTTTTCCCTTTGAATTTATGCTACCTGACAAGGTTTTAACGAGGCACCCATCATGGGCTGATCATACCCTTGTGTGTGTTTTACTTGCATCATGAAGACGTTATGTTTTGACTTAATGTAAGTTCTCATTTTTCTCCTTAGACTATGCATTTTCACTCTATCCTGGGTTTTACCATAGTGAGATTTTGTGAGTTCTACTACTTATATTGCGTTCTTCCATTTTTTTTTTAGACTTGCATCTGCTTATTGTGCTGGCAACTTCATCAACTGTTCTTGTTACGTTGCTGAAGACCTGGTGTGACCTTTGTTTGAGTATTTACACACTCAAGGAGAAGTGTTGCCATCCTAATCTAGTTATAATGTGATTGCATAAATTCTTATGGGATTCTAAAGTATCTTTTAGACAATGTCCTATTTAAGAAGTATTACTTGAAAGGTAAGGATTCTCTCTTTTTTACTACAATAAATAAAGGTACAATATGATGAAATAACACACACCTCAAAATTCATCAATTCTCTCTTCTCTCTCTTGCCAATGTAACATCTCTCTCCCTTTGTAGTTGTTCATTTAAATAGACTTACAACAAGAACAATCAGATGCAATATTCAAAGATTTGTTCTCTTCAAAACGACACTGAATTTTATTGTAGAAAATAAATTTTTAAAGCTAAATAAACGTGGTTTCAAATAAATATATTAATACTGGGGCATCCAAATAGTAGGGGGGTGGGGTTCAACTAACCCCTCGATTTTCAGTGAATATCCATGGGTGTTTTGGGTGTTGTTTTTTTTTTAAGGTTGGAGTTATTTTTCATACCTGCTCTCTAACTGGTTAATAAAATGCTTCAAAGAGGAGTGGCCACTCTAATTATTCTTTTAAAAATTATAAATTTGGGCGATATGCGTTCAAGTATTGAATCTTCTCAATTGAAAGGAATTTATAGTCTTGCAAAAAAAAAATGGTGGAGATGTGGAGGAATAGAGTATATAATCATGTTATTGCTAATTACATTGGCTTTAATTCTATTGGTTGCTACTACTTTAGTGGAGAGAGCTTTTTCTGCTATAAATATTTTGAAAAGTTCATTGCATAACCGAATGGGAGATCAATGGTTGAGTGATAGTATGTTGGTTTATATTGAGAGCAAGTTTTTTTCTTCCATTGATAATGAAAGCTATAATTTAGCGTTTTCAAAATATGAAAGTGCATCGTGAATAATTGTAACTTGTATTGCTATTTGTTCTATAAAGTACTAATGAAGGAAATGTGGTTTAACTTTTAAATTTTTTATATATATGTCTAAGAATCCTTTGTAAACTTTTACATGTAACCTTCGGATAAGTTTTTTTAGATCCGCAACTCCCTATGTATTCATTTTAAATTAAGTAACAATATTGCCATTTATCATGAAAAATACTTTCTACTGCTTTTATTTAACAAAAAGTGAAATTAATGGATAGATATCTTCAAGTGCTTGTGACATGGCACCTTCAATTAATGGTTATATATAACATAATGGAATTACGTATGGTATCTTATCACATATACTTTTGTCATGCATGTCCCGTTGTTAGATTTTGAGTCATGATCCTACATTTAGAGGTAATTCCATTTCATCAATAAATTGATTTAAAGACAGTTACACCTACAAAAAGAGAGTGTAGTTTATAAAAAACCTCAAGATGATTTGTGCAATGATAGAGTGGAGACAATCCAAGGGTATTTTTCTGGAAATCTAAAATAAGTAAATGTCCATAATCATAAGGATTACTTTCATGGACACCTATACAGAAGAAGCAAACCTTTCTCTTCTCCGACCTTGTTTGCTGTTGTCTGCGAGGGAAAGGAAAGTCCCAAACTACTAGGAAAAGGCAGTTGGAGCTTGTTAAATGGTGTTCTTTCGCTATCTTTAGTTCTCTAACCACTGCAGCTAAACTCCTCTCACCAAATTTATACTTTCTAATCTCCCATGATTAACTAGCTAGTGTTTATTAAATCTCAGAGCCCCAAAATTAAAATGATTGAAGTTGGACGTGGTCTTCAAAACATGATGAAAGATGCTTTGGTGATCCGAATCAACTTGGTTGTTATTGCTTTCTTTTTCATTGTTTATGTTACCCTTCTTCTCCAGCCATCTTCCTCCATCTATTATGAGAACGCATCTTCTCTTTTGATGTGCTCAGAGCGAGAGTGCCATCACAAGGTAATTGCCCTTCTTTTGAGGAGTTATACAAGAACCTTTTCTTTTTGGGTATATATGTTTGGGTGAGGGACTTTCAAATTCTAAGGTATTTAGACAAAATGATGAAGAAATAGATCACAAAAAGTTAGATAGGAGGGATTAGAAATGCACCAAATGAGTATTACAAAAAGCGTGCGAGAGGGATTTACAATTTTTGGATGAGGGACTAGTCATTTGCAAATTGCTCTCACATGCCTTTTGTAATGCTCATGTGGTGCCTTTCCAATCCTCTTATCTAATTTTTTGTGAACCATTTCTTCATCATTTGGCCTAAATGCCTTAGAAGTTGGAAGTCACTTACCCAATCATACTCTTAGGTCTGATTTGGATGACTTTATAAACCTAATTCAAGTACATAATTTATAAACCTAATCGTGAGTCACAATAGTTAAGTAGTGAACTTCCTACGTATAAATTGTATATTATTTTATTATATTTTAAGGTTTTTTAGCCAAAATGGTCCCTGAGATTTGCATAACTCCTTACTTTGGTCATTGAGATTTGAAATCAATAGCCTAAGATTGTCCACCATCAATCATTTTAGTCCTTCCATGAATAGTTGTTTGAAATAAGGATTAACATGACAAACTACCCTCAATTTAATAAACAATAGGGCAAAACGATTTGAAAAAAATTGAGGGTATTATTGTAATTTAATCCTTATTTAATGGAGATTTTTCATGGAATGATCAAAATGATTGATGGTGGACAAACTCAGGGATCAGTTCTATCGATTTCAAATCTCAGGGACCAAAGTGATGAGTTATGCAAATCTTAGGGACTATTTTGGCTAAAAAGCCTATTTTTAATGTGAGGCTTTATTCTCCAACAAAATTAACATTCATTTTGTGTAAGCAGGTAGATAATGGAGTTATGATGAAGCCGGTATTGGAGGAGACGAAAGGCAACATACCAAGGCCAAAGGTCAGTATGAACAAGATAGAGGTACCAAGCTTTTTGAATGGAACTATGGGGAAGGGGATGATGAAATTTGCTATGGTAAATATGGATGAGTATGATTTGAGTGAGTGGGATAAGCTTGGAAAGACCATACCAATCCATTTTAACCATATTTCAGATAACATCAAATGGGATGATTTATTTCCCAAGTGGATTGACGAAGAGGAAGAGAGTGACGTCCCAACTTGCCCACAGATACCAATGCCGAATATTCAAATATATGAGAAGGTGGACATGGTGGTTGCTAAGTTGCCATGCAAGTATCCGGAAGAAGGGTGGAGGAGGGAGGTGTTTAGGCTCCAAGTTCATCTTATAGTGGCTAATCTGGCTGTGAGGAGAGGAAAGAGGGATGAGAATAGGAAGACAACTAAAGCGTTGTTTTGGAGCAAGTGTAGGCCTATGCTGGAGATATTTAGGTGCGATGATTTGGTGAGACAGGAAGGGAATTGGTGGTTGTTTGAGCCAGATATGGCTAGGTTGCGGCAAAAGGTATCATTGCCTGTTGGCACTTGCAATTTGGCTTTGCCTTTCTGGGGACAACAAGGTATGCTTCCAAATTATGACCATATTGTTTCCTTTTTCATCTTCTCCCATCAAAATCACTTTTCTCTATTATCGGCGGTGTGCAATTGTGCATATGATTTACAAATCACATATATTCAAAAAATCAAAGGACACGTTCAATACGTAGTTATTATGTATAAAAACATTCTTTATTCATCTTTCACCTAAATAGAAGAGTTTGTATTGAATGAGAAAATATATCATATCTAGTTGTATATAATTACGAATCTATTTATTTCATCAGGTTTTTTAAAAAGAAATAATACAGCATTGTACTAGAATGTGACACAAGTAATTGTATTCTACAATAATCTGTGAAGTTGATGAAAATTTAATAATTGTTACAGTGTATGATCTGGCTAAAATCCAAAGCACAACAAACAAACCCAAGCGAGAAGCCTACGTCACAGTCCTCCACTCCTCCGACTCGTATGTTTGCGGCGCCATAACCCTAGCCAAGACTCTACTCCAAACCGGTACCAAACGTGACCTTGTCCTCCTCCTGGACAACTCCATTTCCGCCCCTAAGCGTGACACTCTCTCAGACGCCGGGTGGAAGCTCCACGTCATCGAACGAATCAGAAACCCTAGAGCCAAAAACGGCACCTATAACGAATACAACTACAGCAAATTCCGCCTATGGCAGCTCATCGAATACGACAAAATCGTCTTCATCGACGCCGACATCATCGTTCTCAGAAACCTTGATCTCCTGTTCTACTTTCCACAAATGTCGGCCACCGGCAACTCTGTTTACCTCTTCAACTCCGGCATCATGGTAATCGAGCCTTCCAACTGCACGTTCAAGTTTTTAATGGACCACCGAGATGACATAGTCTCGAACAATGGCGGCGACCAGGGCTACCTTAACGAGGTCTTCGTGTGGTGGCACCGGCTGTTGTGGAGGGTGAATGTTTTTAAGATTTTTTCGGCGAATAGGACAAACGAGGCAACATTTAAGGATGAGTTGTTTAGGGCGGAGCCACCCAAGATTTTTGCGATACATTACGTGGGTTGGAAGCCGTGGCTTTGTTATAGGGATTATGATTGTAACTGGGACATCGCGGACCACCGTATCTACGCTAGTGATGTGGCGCACGAGCGGTGGTGGAAGGTCTACGACTCTGTGGACGAGAGGTCGCAGAGGTTTTGTACACTGACGAATCAGAGGAAGGCTTATCTAGAGTTGGAGCGAAGTAAGGCAAGAAAATTAGGATTCCCAGATGAACATTGGAAGATCAACGTCACAGATACTAGACTGAAACATTTGGTGGCATAGAAGAATTTTTATGTTTTTTCTTCTTTGCTTTGGGTTCATTTGTATATGCATATACACATATGGGATGATGATGTTCTGTTTTTCACTTGTAACTTATGTGTTAATGGATGTATTTATCAGATAAATTAGGTAAAATCATGGATCTCTTCATGTAGTTTACTTATGAGAGCGATGTAGTTAATAATTTGGTATACACATGATGACGTATGTGTTTTTATTAATTATAGAGTAAATTATACTTTATCACCTTAAATTTGAGTCACATAACAAACTTATACCTCATCATTTGGACATTGTAATGTCATACCAACCTAGACTTCATTGCAATGTCAGACCTCCGTTAAAAATCCGTCAATTTGACCGTTAGTTGATGATGTTCGGTCCAACATGTTTGCTGACAGGATCATCAAATTTGTGCCACGTGATAAAAATAATTTTAAAAAAGATTTAATTATTGGGAAAATTACATTTTACCACCTCAACTTTGGGTCACATAAAAAACTCATACATCGTCTTTTGAACATTGCAACATTATATATTAACTTTGAATTCATTGCAATGTCAGACCTTCCTTAGTGAATCCGTTAATTTGATCGTTAAATGATGATAGATCAACTGTGGAGCTCACAATTTTACTGGTGTGATGTCAAATTTTGTGCACATAGACAAACAACCAACTAAAATGATATGAAATTATGATAATGGTAAGGGAGGGCAGCAACGAGTTTCGTGACTCGGTGCATCGGGTCGGGCTGTCGTCGTTTCATGAAGATCGGTTTGGGGTGCACCCGCGACTTCGATGGCTTTCAGGCGGGTGACAGATGGTGATGGTTCGGTGACTGGTAGTGGGTCAAATCGCGGTGGTGGTGGGGTAGGAGCAACCGGGTTTTGGTCAAGCAGATTGCGGGTCGAGATCTCGTGGATCTAGCGGCGGATCAGTGGTGTAGAGGTGCAACGGAAGAACAACGATGGTGCGCTGTGGACAATCTGATGGTATAGGCCAGCTGGTGCATCCATAGCTAGATAGTAGATACAACAACAATAACAACAAAACATTTTCTCACTAAGTGGGGCGCGTAGCTAGATGCTTCCAAAAAAAAAAAAAATTAACAAAATTGACACCAATCAAATAAATTTGGCCCCAAATGATATGATTTAATCTGCTTGGGTGGAGGGAGAGAGAGAGAAAGGTGGAGACAGAAAGGAGGGGAAGGGTTACCGTGCCAGGGTTGGGGACTGCTAATCTTTGGTCTTCTGAATTTAAATTAAAGATTGTATTTTATTTTCATAATTTCATAGAATTTTAATTGGTTGTTTGTTCATTTGACATCCCATCAGAAAAAATGTGAGATCCACATTTGACACACTATCATTTAATGGTCAAATTAACGGATTAATTAACAGAGGTCTGACATTGCGACAAATTCGTGAATTGATATATGACATGACAATATTCAAAAGATGATGTATGGCTTTGTTATATAATCCAAAATGAATATGATAAAATGTAATTTACCCTTAGTTATATCATTGATATAATAAAACTTAAGGAACATCAATGAAGGTGTTTCTCTACTAAGCTTATTTGGACTAAAACGAGACTGCAGAAGATAGGGGTAGGATTGAGAAATAACTAGAATGTGAGCTATTTTTACATTAAAAAAGATAGACAAATTACATAAATTGGGGTGTACTTACCAATCACAAACTAGTTCCGCCTTTTCATGCAGGCTCCTTAGACATGAAATTTAGTCAAGTGATGCCAACTTTCAATTGTTTATAGTCTTCTCTCAAATAATGTGGCACAAGAGGAGCATGGAGTTCCTACGCTATATATTGGCCGATTAGAGATGGATATGTGAAGACCCTAACCGGAAAGACCATCACTTTGGAGGTCGAGAACAGCGACACCGTCGACAATGTCAAAGCCAAGATCCAGAGTTATTTGGCTTAGTTGGTATAAGAAGCTCTTCTTGCCAAACAACTTTCAAATCTAAAGGAGCAGTTGCTCTTCGGTATTAGCGACGAAAGTGGAAATTTGTGGCGACGAAAGTGGACAATGGAGGACCGGGATGGTAGGGCTGACGTGGAAATGGTGGTACAAGCTCGGTCTGCCAACATCAGGGCCCTTACAAATCTGCCAGCA
Source organism: Cotoneaster glaucophyllus (assembly GCA_036320875.1). Taxonomy (NCBI): domain Eukaryota; kingdom Viridiplantae; phylum Streptophyta; class Magnoliopsida; order Rosales; family Rosaceae; genus Cotoneaster; species Cotoneaster glaucophyllus. The sequence continues at coordinate 19,142,582 of CM070072.1, forward strand.
ATTCGTGGCACTCCCATGATTGTCTCTTCTGGCGCTGTCCCGACCGTTGTTGCAGAGGAATGACTCCCGGGCACTCCAGCTACTCTTTTGTCGGGAGATGCGACATGTAGGGTCTGACTGATGGACTGGGGACAAATGGATCACCCAGATGGCTTTGGGACCCATTACCACAACGGCACACTGAACTTAGCGGTTAATGGACTCTCTCTTGATAAATGTTGGTTTGACCCAAGGAAGGTACCACATTGGGATTTCAATAAGGCTGAGGGGTTGCTAACAAGCCCATTTGAAACCAAGGCTGGGCTGAACCAAGATGGGCAGGATTTGTGCTATGAGGGCCTACTTTGAATTATGGAACTTGAAAGAGGTTGAAACCTGTGTTTCCATCGACTCAAGACGTGGAAAAGCAATTGTCATCTTCAAACCTGGGTAAGTGCACTCTGTATTCTCGTGGAAGAGCTTTTCGAGGAGGCCGTGGGGACAGACTCTTGAGTGGGAAGCGGACCTCATTAGAAGAAAACGACAATCTCAAACAAGTCCATATTAGCCATTATAGGGAGCTTCAGGAAGCGGAAAGACTGGGATTACTGGGAAGAAAAATATCTACAGGAACTGTCCAATTTCAATCGGTGGAGGCTGGCATGGTCCAGCCCTGCCGAAAATAATGAAAACCTTAATTTTGAACTGCCGGATGGCTTGGGAACCCTCGGAAAGTTCAGGATCTGCTTAGTTTCATTAAGCAGCAACCTTCTAATATGGTTTTCCTTAGTGAAACCAAATGCAACACAAAGGTTCTGAAACAAGTGCAAGTGAAGTGGGGATTCTCAAAGGATTCTCAAATTGTTTGGGTGTCAACTCGAGAGGACAATTTGGAGGGCTTGGGCCACTAGGGTGGCGGGTTATCCCATGTACCAGGTCTGTGAAAAAATAAAAGCTACGAGATTGGCCCTTCTCAAATGGCAGCGAGAAACTATTCTGGCAAGGCAACGTGATATCGAAAAGACCCGTGACCAAATCACATCCATTGAGGATCAGAAAAGGCTAGTGGAACACTTTGACTCCTTACTGACACTAGAGGAATCCTAGTGGAACACTTTGGCTCTTGTTCCGAAGGTCAAGCACCCCAATGAAATGTCCCAATTTAGCTTGTGTAATGTGGTTTATAAAATAATATCGAGCTACTGGCAACCAGATTGAAGCTTGTTCTGCCAAGTATTATATCTCCAAGCCAGAGCGCGTTTGTGACGGGGCGTTCAATCTCAGACAACTCCATTATTGCCCTTGAAATTGCTACCTTTCTTAATAATCGCCGGATAGGGAAAAAGGGTTTCTTCGCCCTGAATCTCGATATGAGTAAAGGCTTTAATCAAAGGTGGATCCATCTGATTTGGATGTGTATTTCTTCAGTCTCATACTCTTTCTTGATTAATGGAGTCCCGAAGGATTATGTTCACCCCTCTCGAGGGCTCAGACAGGGTGACCCTATCTCCCCCTACCACTTTTATGTGCTGAATGTCTCTCCTCTCTTATTGCATTGAAGGAACAGCAGGGTGCTATCCAGGGCGTCAAGGTGAGCCAAGGGGGTCTGTCTATCCACCACCTGCTCTTTGCAGACGATAGTTTTATTTTTGCTAGAGCGAGACGAATGGCTTTGGGTCAATGGTAAACCTCCAGAAAAACGGTGTGTCTTTTAGTAGGAATACTAAGCGACAAGGTCAGACTCAGTTGGCTGCGGTTTTTGGTGTTGTAAGAGTGGATAAGCATGACAAGTACCTCGGCCTACAAACTGTTGTTGGCAGAAACCGTCGGGCTTGTTTCAGTCATATTAAGGAACGACTTTGGAAAAAGCTACAATGCTGGAAAGGAAAGATCCTCAGTGGCACTGGAAAGGATTTACTCATTAAAGTAGTGGCGCAAGCTATTCCTCTGTATTCGATGAGTTGCTTTCTACTGCCTAAGTATTTTTGTGACGTGCTTAACCAATTAGTCGCATCATTTTGGTGGAATGAGACTGAAGATTCAAAGCGTATTCATTGGATGGCGTGGGATAAACTGTGTTGTCCCAAAAAAGAGGGGGCCTTGGGTTTCGAAATCTGTACGCCTTCAATTTTGGTCTTCTTGCTAAGCAAGGATGGAGGATCCTTCTCGAGCCTTCATCTTTGGAATATTTTCCCAATACCTCATTTTCAGAAGCTCCCCATTCGATCTAATGCTTCCTTTGTGCGGCGTAGCATATGCATGGCAAAGGAAATAATTAAACGCGATTCTCGATGGCAGATTGGTTCGTATCTGGGAGAACCGCTGGATACAAGAAATCATTCTCTCTCTGCATTCTATGTGATCTCTTCTTCCTCATTTCTGCAGATTACATGACACGATGATCGATCGGATGTGGTAGCTAGGGAAATGATACGGTGATGAAAGATTGGTTGAGCAACAGTATTTAGGTGTAACAACTAAAGTTTTACACCCCCAAAAAAAAAAAAAAAAACTAAAGTACCATCACGTATGAAATATGTATAATTGCAGGAAACTTCTGGTGCTAACGAACTTTTGTCACCCTGCCTTACTATCTATTGCTTCCTTGACGAAGAAAAATACTATGTATTGCTTTTATTTAACAGGAAGATAAGACAAATTTGAAAACCAAAAAAGTGTAATTAATGGAAATATATCTTCAAGTACTTATGACATGGAACCTTTAATGGTTATATATTTCGTTTTCTAATTTTCGGATTTTGCATAGGGTTGTGATATCCACACACCTTTTTTTACTTCTCCCACATTATTTTTGTTTTCGGCCGTCGGATTGAATGAATTGAAGAAGATCAACAGACATAAATTAACAAGGGATGTGTGAGAAGTAAAAAAGGGTGTGTGTGGATAGCACATCCCTTTTGCATATAGCGTAATGCAATGCATATTGTGGATGCAAATTTCTTCCTTCTTGATCTTAGACAATTTTGCACCTACAAAACAATTAACACCTTAGGTCAAGGCCAAGAGTCTCACGCGCCCACGAAGAATGGGGGGGACTTTGGCCGAAGAACCTCCGATGCCAAAGTTAGAATTTAGAGAGAAAGAGTGTTTAGAGAATTTTGGGATTTTTGGGATTTTTGCAAGAGAGTTGGAATGAGTGTTTGGTGAAAATGGGAGCCTATTTATAGGTCCACTTTGGAGAGAAAGTGGCCGGCCAATAAATGGGTTTTTGGTTGAATTTTTGGTTTAATTAGCCAATAAACATGAAGGAAATAAATGGGGGGTTATAGAATTGGTTAGCTAGCTTAATTGGAGTAATAAAGAGGGAAAAGATAGAGAAGGTAAAGAGCAAAGGGGATGGCCGGCCTTTGACTAGTTTTGGGGTTAAATTAGATATATTTTGTGGTTAATTGGATGATTTAATTAGTATTTAATGGATTAATTGGGTAATTAATCCATTAATTAACCAATTAACATAATTTTGGAATGAATATTTTGGAGGTTACCTTGTAAAAGGGGTTTGATGAGATGAATCTTGAATTGTTACATTTTTTTGGAGCATTTTTGATTTGGTTGAGAGATGATTGCCCGCTGCTCGCGCGTAGGAATCCTGATATGCCTCAAGGGTATTTTTGTCCTCTTTTATCCAAAAATCCATGTGTCACCTTGTGATTATTTTTGGCTCCACAAATGCCCCCACACCTGCTGGGCTGCTCGCAGGAAATGGCAGCAGGTGTAGAGATCTCCAACTTTGATGCTGATTCTCTCTTGGACTTGGAATTAGATTCTTCTAGGAAAGGGAAATAAATCACCTCCAAAGCCTATTTAAGCATACCTTAAGTAGGGGATTAAATCAACTTTGGAGGGCAATTATTTATCCCTACAAGAAAGAGAGAAAGCTAGAGGATATTTGTTCCCCCTCCTCTAGCATTCTTCTTTGCTTGCCCGTGCAAAGAATCATCTTCTGTTGATTTCTTTGTCTTCTTCGCGCTACCCCGATGTAGGAAAAACTTAATTCTCCTTGTCTTCTTCTTGGGAGATGCTGCCACGAGGCAGCCGTTGAGGTGGTGCAGCACGTCGGCTGGCAGGGGCCAGGAATCGGCTTGGCATGGGCCAAGGAGGTGGTGTGGCATGAGCCATTGCTTGTGCTGCTCGGCTTTATTGAAGCCAAGGATTGTCTCGGCATGGCCCGAGGAAATGGCGTGGCATGGGCAACGGTTTGGGCTGCCACGTCTGGGTTGCTTGCCAAAAATGAGGAAACTGCTTGAGTTTGATTTCTCAGCTGCCGTAGACGGAGTAGTCAAGGATGGAGCTGCCGAGATCGAAGCTGCTAAGATGAAGTGTCAGATGAGCGAACTGTTGAGTGCAAAGTGGCTGCTGCCCCCTGACTATTCGTTGCCTAATTGGTCTTCAAGCATTCGATCTTTTGAGCTATATGGCCTTCTCACACTGGAGAGCAATTGTTTTACCCTCTCACATTGAAGAGCAATTAGTTTATCCTCTCGTACTGGAGAGCTTACCCGAATGGTTGTCGGGGAATTAGTTTACCCTCTCGCACTGGAGAGCAATTAGTTTATCCTCTCGCACTGGAGAGCAGACCCATATGGGTGTCGGGGGATTGGTTTACCCTCTCGCACTGGAGAGCAATTAGTTTATCCTCTCGCACAGGAGAGCAGACCCATATGGGTGTCGGGGAATTGGTTTACCCTCTCGCATTGGAGAGCAATTAGTTTATCCTCTCGCACTGGAGAGCAGACCCATATGGGTGTCGGAGAATTGATTTACCCTCGAGAGCAGACCCATATGGGTTTCGGGGAATTGGTTTACCCTCTCGCACTGGAGAGCAATTAGTTTATCCTCTCGCACTGGAGAGCAGACCCATATGGGTGTTGGGGAATTGGTTTACCCTCTCACACTGGAGATCAATTAGTTTATCCTCTCGCACTGGAGAGCATGGAAGTTGTTGTTGTGGGTGCAGCTGAGGAAAGCAGGTATGTTGGACAACCGAAATAATCTTTAGTCTGCGAGGTCATGTTTGGCGATCTGCTTGAGACTTCGAACTGCTTATGGAACCCGCGTAAGGGTGTAAGCACAGTGAGTTGCTCCCAGATTTATTGTGCCATCATTAGATGTTTCGTCGTGTGCCATTTTGAGGTTTGGTTGACACAAGGCACATGGCAAGATTGATGGCTGCCGGGAACCGTGGAGCAGGTAGGCACGGTTGTGAAAGCAGAGCTGGGACTGGCTTGGGCCAGGTTATGCGCAGCAGGAGGAATTGTCTGAAGTGTTGAGAACAAGGTCTGCCCCCAGTTCTTGGAAGTTAGGCTGGTGTGTCTTTCTGGTACTCGTCTGCCCTCAGCGCGCTATTAGGCTGAGCTGTTGCGTTTGTCGGAACATAAGTAGTCTTTATATCCGGCAATCTATGTGGGGTAGTCTCGTCTGCTCAATCTTATCATTGAAAGATGACTCGCTTATGTTGGTCATGTCTCATCGGAACGCCTTGCCAATAATTTCATTACGCAGGGAATCGCGCAATCGCTCGGTCAATGGCCTTTCTACTTCTTCCTGATTTTGCCTTTGTTAGGGTGGCAGAGCTCTCAGTTGCCCCCCGATTGTGACCTGCTGGTCTAGGCTACTCTTCCATGTGTTCGGCTCGTTTATGCCGAGACTGCGGTGAGTATGGTATGTTCCTGGCAGGCGAGCGGGTAACTCGCAGGCTGCTGGTTGAATTTGAGCCGGATTGAGCGTCTGCTTCTCTCCGTCCGCTGTGCTGCCTACTCTGACGTGAGGTGAAGGACGATTCTTGCGGGTCTTGCCACGAATGAACACTTCGCCTGGAAGGTTGCTCATGTTGATTGTCGGAGTGTGGCCCCAACCGTGAGTGTATATTTTTTATGGGCCTAACTGAGAGTGCACGCTCCTCCACACGCTAAGACGACAGTATACGCTATCTCGGGGGCCTAGACGGGAGTGTACTCCGTTAGAACGCTCGGTTCGTAACTGGTCAAATGGCTGCTTGTCGGGACGCTGCTGGAGAGGTTCTTTGTTTGCCCTCGTCCTACTTCGGGACACCTTGTCAGGGGCACGTTGCATCTCGGTGTGCTACAAGAGCTGATTCATCAAGGTCGTCTGTTGTGCAAGGGTGCTCGTCAACTCTATGACTTGTCGAGACAAGCGTGGTTCACCATTTGGATTGGAAGAGCTTGGAAGGAATATGCCTCCTTAAGCAGTGGATGTGTGGTAGGCTCAGGGCGCGATATTTGAATTGGGAAATGTCAAACCCGCATAGAAGTATGGTGAAAATGCCCCCAGCTCGATGGTAGGTCTGGATGGTTGAGATAGTCTTGGGCCAACTTGGGCTGCTCGGGAAGCCAAGGGAGAAGGCTGCTTGGCGGAAGTAGGCTGTTGGGGGAAGCAGGCTGGGCCACGAAAGTGGGCTGCTCGGTGGGAGCAGACTGGGCCACGAAAGTAGGCTGTTCGGCGGGAGCAGGCTGGGCCACGGAAGTGGGCTGCTCGGAGGGAGCAGGCTGGTCCATAGGAGTGGGCTGCTCGGAGGGGGCAGCCTGGGCCACGAAAGTGGGCTACTTGGCGGGAGCAGGCTGGGCCATGAGAGTAGGCTGCTAGGCGTGTGGCACACGTGGGTGCGAGGCTTGGGCCCGGTTCGGCAAAGCATTGGGCTCGCGTTAGGCTTGGAGTAACATGGCTTGGGCCGTGGTGACGACACCATGGACCTCGCCGTGGGTGGCTACCGTGGTAGCCACCGCGGTGGTTCCCGTGGTGGAACCTCATGGTGGTGGTGCCGTTGAAACAACCCGTCCCGAGTTTTACTGTACACAAAAGGGTATTTTTGTATTTTTTTCACTAAGTTTGGGGATACCTTTCCTTTTAAAATTAGTTTTTAGTTCTTAAATGGTGTGCCCAAGGGGCCCACCCCTGATTTTTGTTCACGAGTCTCTCTCTCTATTCTTTCTCACTTCTGTGCACCCCTTTTTGCAACTCTCTCCTCTCTATCTGTGCTCTCTCTCTCCCTCTCTCTGCAGCTCTTCCTATTTTCTCTGAGAACACACACACCCATCCATACAAACGCACACACGTACACATGTACACGGTTTCACCAAGTCACCATCTCAACGAAGGAAGGAACAAAACCAACCTTCGACACCGTAAGCTCGAAGAACAACTCCCTTTTCCGATGAACCCTCAACCTTGGTAAGTTTTGGGACTCTCTCTAATCTTCCTATTGATCGATCAAAATCTAGTTAGGACTCATTTTAGGTGCTTTGGTGAAGGTTTGTAGTTAGAAACAACTCGGAGGTTTGTTTCCCAGTTTTACCAGCGAGTCTGACGACTTTCGAGGCAATTTTCGGCCAAACCACAGCGAGTTGGCCGGCGTTCAAGGTATCAATCTCTTCATCTCAATTTCGTTAAGTATTGAAGAAGTTATACTCATTTAAAGTTTACTCAGAAATTCCGGCGAGTTTATAGCTTTCCCGCGGACAGCCAACTTTCAAGGCGTTTTTCGGCCAAACCATTGCGAGTTAGACATCGTGCGAGGTACCATTCTCTTTGTGTCGTCGAGAACTACAACTTTCGTTTTTATTTCACTTGATTTCGTTGAGTATTGACAAAGTTATGGACGTTCAAAGGTTGTTCAGTTTCCGGCCGAAATCCAGCCTTCTTCTTCCTTTGAATCCGGCGAGACCAGGCCTTCGGGCTGTTTTCCTTTTGGGGCCTCTAGCCCGTTGACTCAACCCAAAACCTAATTAATCTATTTATTATTTTATAAATATCAATTAAGGCCTTTGGGCCGGTTTAAATTGGGGGCTTTAAGCCCAACCTTGTTATTTAGGCCTTTGAGGCGGTGTGTGTGGATTTGGGCCCGAGCCCAGAGACCCAAAAGCTTTCAACCCTAAACCCATTTCCCTTAAGCCCAACCCAAATCCTAAAGCCCTAAACCTAAGCCCAACCTTGATCCAAACCCTAAGCCCAGACCCGTTTGACTAGACCCGTTTGACTGAGCCTGTTGACCTTTGACTCGGTCAACGTTGACCGTTGACTTTGACCTCGAGATGACTTTTCTGATTTCGTTCGGGACCCCTCTTAGGCTAATTTCGACGTCCTGGACCCGTTTCCGATGTCTGTTTTCCCAAATTAAATCGTTTGAGTGGAGTTTAACCAAATGTACCCTTTATGTGCTTAGGGGCAAGTATTGTGGCATTCTATCTTCGCTAGTCTGAGCAGCTATCGACGGCGAAGTACTGTGAGTGGACCCCTTCTAAAAATGCATGTTTTAATACTAGAAATGCACACATGAAAAGCATGATTTGATGATTATGTTTTATGAAATGTTTTGAGATAACATGCTTACCGATGCTAGTTTGAATTACTACTATTTTTCCTATAACCCATGTTCTTTATAGGATATCTGATCGATGACAATACAATATTTAGAACATGTTTCGAACACCTCTTTATAGTATAGACGATCGATGACTTTATACAATGAAGTTGCTTTTCAATACATATGCTAAATGGTTTTGTATTTACCTAGTGGTCCATATTCCGCTATGGGACGTAGGGATAGTGTCTGGTCTGTCCCGGGTGACGGTTTGGTGCTGGCATAGGGCTTGGAGGGTGTTTCCTCTAGCTATTTAGCACAGAGACGGGGAGCCGGCAAGGGGCCTGGAGTGATATTTCCTCTGACTGTCTGCTCAGAGATGGGGAGCCGGCATGGGGCCTGAAGTGTTATATTGGACATTCACTAGCGATTATTATTTACGAGTTATGATTTGAGACATTGCACGAGATGCTAGGTTTCGGAAAACTTATGTTTATCATGATATATATGTGTTTTCATAAAACCTGGGGGTTAGTATGTTGATAACTGTTTTATTATATGTATATCAAATTGGTCCACTCATGTTTGTTTTGCGCCCCCTTTAGGGCATAGAATCGAGGCATACAATCCCGACGTCAAGGCACTTCCGCATCGGCATCTTTGAGTCCTCTCGGTGTAGGACCCATTCTTTGTTGCATTCAGTTTTATATTAATTCTTTTTAGTGTTATAGATTAGTGTATGCTCTGAACACGTTCCTTAAATGATTATTCATTATTCTTTTATATTTATAAGATTTATCTATTCCTTATTCTCAGCATTTGCACTTAATAAATGGCTTTCGTCACCCTCGGGTGTCGGCCAGCACGTGACCATCCTGGTATTCGGGAAATATCAGGGTCAGGGTGTGTCAGCTGTTCCACTTATTGTCAATTTTAGCCTCATGGATCGCCGCGGTCCCATATCTTGATTATTGGAATTTTCACTCGTGGATTTTTCTAAATTTCTAGCCATTGCATTTCTCTTTTACGTTTTATCAAAGAATCTTTGCAAATAAAAAATTCAAATAATAAGAACGTATGAAAAAATACAAGTGGACTAGAAAATCGAGAAAAAACCTTTTTATACGAGAGTCTTCTACGAGTGTGAATTTCTTCCTCTCAATGAAAGCACCAATTTGTGGATGCAAATTTCTTCCTTCTTGATCTTGGACAATTTTGCACCTACAAAACAATTAACACTTTAGATCAAGGCCAAGAGTCACGCGCCCACGAAGAATGGGGGGACTTTGGTTGAAGAACCTCCGATGCCAAAGTTAGAATTTAGAGAGAAAGAGTGTTTAGAGAATTTTGGGATTTTTGGGATTTTTGCAAGAGAGTTGGAATGAGTGTTTGGTGAAAATGGGAGCCTATTTATAGGGCTAGGCCGGTCCACTTTGGAGAGAAAGTGGTCGGCCAATAAATGGGTTTTTGGTTGAATTTTTGGTTTAATTAGCCAATTTATTGGCTAATTAAACATGAAGGAAATAAATGGGGGGGTTATAGAATTGGTTAGCTAGCTTAATTGGGGTAATAAAGAGGGAAAAGATAGAAAAGGTAAAGAGCAAAGGGGATGGCCGGCCTTTGACTAGTTTTGGGGTTAAATTGGATATATTTTGTGGTTAATTGGATGATTTAATTGGTATTTAATGGATTAATTGGGTAATTAATCCATTAATTAACCAATTAACATAATTTTGGAATGAATATTTTGGAGGTTACCTTGTAAAAGGGGTTTGATGAGATGAATCTTGAATTGTTACCTTTTTTTGGAGCATTTTTGATTGGTTGAGAGATGATTGCCCGCTGCTCGCGCGTAGGAATCCTGATATGCCTCAAGGGTATTTTTGTCATCTTTTATCCAAAAATCCACGTGTCGCCTCGTGATTATTTTTGGCTCCACACATATGGTATCTTATCACATATATTTTGTCATGTCATGTTGTTAGATTTTGAGTTACGATCCTACATTCAAACTTGTTTCTGAACTGTAATTTTTGAAAGAAAAAAAATTGAAATTAATTAAAATCTGGTGTTTTTTTAGAAGAATGTACGATATCCATTAGTTGGGAAGAAATACGTACATCAACGAGGATAAGATGCATACAATGAGCCTCGATAGAAACTTTGTCGGAGATTTCAATCCAGTCTAAGGGAAAAAAGTCATCCTGCACCATCTAGTGTTAAATTACATATTGATTTTAGACATTTGATGTGTACTTTAATTCAAATACATATTTTTTTTATGTTTAATATTTATGAGTATTTAACATGTCCCGATTTAATTTGAATTTATTATCATGCACATTTTAATTCATTAGTTTTGTTAATTCTCTAATTAGTTTCTTATAAATGTACCTAAACGAGAAAACAGTGAAAAAAGAAATAGTGACACCAATCTAATACTCATTTCGGATGTTCCCACCCATTCCTTCCCTCTCTCGATTGGAGAGAACGCTCCTCTCTCCTCCTTGTCTAGTTGGTTCCACTAATTCATCCGCTTTCAGTGAATGAGTTCGGTTCCTATGATTTATACAACTTGTACTTTTGAATGTACAAATTCTACAGAAAACCTAGTACCTCGTTAGCATTGCAACAACATTTTGAGAGAGCGAGATATTGGAATACTCAGGGAATGAGCGCTCTCTCAAAGTGTTTTACACGTTTGCCTTGTATCTTCCTTATGTCGTTGTCAATGATTGAAACAGGTTGTTTTTTAACCTATTAATGGGTGCTCGTAACTCCAAGTTTCTATCCGGATGAATTTATATTAGGATTCCCAGAACTAAGGTAGAGCATGGCTTGTTTATTCCTTGAACGAGTTCAAAACTAGTTGCTTCCAGTTTGAGCTCAGTCAAGACCTCATTAAAGAATTGCTTGAACCCTTGGCTTACCGTTTATGAGTTGGCTCCTTCCTTAATAGCAAAAACTATATTGTCAGCGTAGTGCACATACCTACTTCTCGCTTCTTTACTCATAAAGTCTTTTACCTTCACATCAAGTTGGTGAAGAAAAATGTTCATTAAGACGGATACAACGGGTTGCCCTTTTATACAGGAGCCATAAGTCTTACCTTCTTTAGCTCTTATTTCAGTTCCTAAACTAGAAAATATTGTGCCTATATATTAACAATTATAATGAACTATGGTACCTAAACGTCCGTAGTCTTAATATAGTATATTAAACTAGTGTACCGAAATATTCATACCTAACTAAAATATATTGTAATATAATTGGCGTATAAGAAAATATGCAATATACATAAGTGTACCGAAAAGTCCATTCGTAAATATTTTCTTATATAAGTTTTTTGGTGACAATTTTCGTACATAAATTACTTACTATAAATTGTTAATGCAAAATGTCAACAGATTCATTTATATTTCAGATGACTATTAAAATTTAAAATATTTTTATAAAATTCAATTCATGGTCACCATGAAATTATAAAATAAAATAAAGGACAAAAAAGTTTAGAATGCATATGCTGAGGTTTTTTTTTTTTTTTTTATTTATTAACAAAGGATAATATATGCTGAAATTAAATAGAGTTTTAGGACAAAATCAATTTTTTATTTTCTATCAGACATTTATCTAAACTTAAGAATGTAAATTGTTCATAACTGTAAATATCACTATCATAAAACAACTAAACGGAATTAGCAAAACTTTCTGTTCTCCGTCCTTGTTTGTTGTTGTAAGCGAGGGGAAGGAAGTCCAAAAGTATGGAAACCCAACTCCGTAACCACAGCTGCTACACACATATTATTTTCTAAACCCCATGATTAACTAGTGTTTAATAAATCTAATCGCAGAGCGACAGAGAGAGGTAGAGAGTTGCCAAAAGATGATTGAAGTTGGACGTGGTCTTCAAAATATGACGAATGCTGCTATGGTGATGCGAATCAACTTGGTTTTATTGCTTTATTTCTCATTGTTTATCTTGCCCTTCTTTTCCAGCCATCTTCCTCCATCTTTTATCAGAACGCAGCCTCTCTCATTAGGTGCTCACTGCGAGAGTGCCATCACAAGGTAATGTAAGCCCTTTTTTTCATTACTGATGGTCAATCAATTTGGTTACAGGCACTTAGATTTGAGGAGTTAAATAAGATTTTTTATTTTTTTATTTTTTTAATTTTAGATTTCTCTCAGAATGATTTTAAAAATCTAATTCAAGCACATCTTTTAAAACTCAATGTCATGTAATAACTCACTTTAAACTCATTGCCATGTACTCACTTTCAATTTAGGGTGAAGTGCGGACTTAGTTCCTGAACTATCACCTCAGTGAAAATTAGGTCCCTGAATTATTTTTTCGGTAAAATAAGTCCCTAAATTCATTAAAAATTGCTAATTTCCTCCCTTTTATTATATTCAAAGCTTTTTTATCTAATTTTTCGATAACTTAAGTCACTTGACACACTTTAAAGTGTAATGCAGTCATTTTCTCGCTATAAGCCTTAATATTTCATATAGATTGTGAATCTAACGTCTAATTTACCCTCCAAAGTTAATTCCATGCACTTTTCTTTATGAAAAATTAATAATCTACCCTCCATTGTGTATCACATGCAAATAACGTGACTTAAATTGACGGAAAATTGAATATAGTAGTTTTGAATTTAATATTAGGGATGTAATTGGTAGATTTTTATAATTCAATGACTGTTTTTTTTTAGGGTAAATTACACAGAATTACCTCAACTATTGGGTCTGAACATTTTCATACCTCGTCTTTAAAAATTTTCAATGTCATACCTTATCTTCGAATTTGTTTCAATTTCATACCTTCCGTCAGCCTTCCGTTAGTTCATCCGTTAAAATGCTGACGTGGCAAGTGTCGGGACCCATTTTATATTAAAAAATATTTTTTTTCTTTTCTCTCCTACTCCTTTTTTATTTTTTTCTTCTTCTCTCTTCTTCTTCTCCTCCTCCTCTTCTTCTTCTTCTTCTCTTCTCCTTCTCTTTCTCCTTCTTCTTCTTCTTCTGGGCGCCGAAACCACTTTTTTTTTTTTTCTCTTCCTCTCTCTTTCTCCTTCTCCTTCTCCTTCTCCTTCTTCTTCTTCTTCTTCTTCTTCTTCTGGGCGCCGAAACCACATTTTTTTTTCCTCTCTTCCTCTCTCTTTCTCCTTCTTCTTCTTCTTCTTCTTCTTCTTCTTCTCCTTTTCTTTCTCCTCCTTCTTCTTCTTCTGGGCAGGGCCGAAACCTGTTTTTTTTTTTTTTTCTTTCTCTTTCTTTCTTCCTCTCTCTTCTTCTTCTTCTTCTCCTTCTCTTTCTCCTTCTTCTTCTTCTTCTGGGCAGGGCCGAACCCCCTTTTTTTTTTTTTTTTTTTTTTTTCTTTCTTCCTCTCTCTTCTTCTTCTTCTTCTTCTTCTTCTTCTTCTTCTTCTTCTGGGCAGGGCCGAACCCTCTTTTTCTTTTTTTTTTTTTTTTTTTTTCTCTTCCCTCTCCCTCTTCTCCTTCTCTTTCTCCTTCTCTTTCTCCTTCTTCTTCTTCTTCTTGGCAAGGCCGAAATACTTTGTTTTTTTTTTCTTTTTTCTTTTTCTTCTTCTCTCTGGGCAGGAAGAAGAGAAGAGACACAGAGAAAAAAAAAAACGAAAAGACCCAGTTCGGCGGAAGAAGAAGAAGAGAGAGAGAAAAAAAAATTTAATAATATTTAAAATATTTTTTTAAGTTTTTATAATATTTTATTAATTTTTTAATATAAAATGTGCCACGTCACATGCCACGTCAGCATTTAACAGAAAAATTGACAGACAACTGACGGAAGGTATGAAATTGAAACAAATTCGAAGATAAGGTATGACATTGAAAATTTTTAAAGACGATGTATGAAATTGTTAATGACCCAATAATTGAGGTAGTTTTTTGTAATTTACCCTTTTTTTATATAAAAAAATAGTTTAGGAACCTAATTTTCACTCAAGTGGTAATTTAGAAACTAAATTGACAGTTCACCCTTGAATTTATGTTTTTCTTTTGAAACTCAATATCATGTAATAACTCACTTTAAACAAGTAGATACATAAAAATAGGTTTATAAACAAGGACAAAACCACAATACATAATTCATAGCCATAGGTACACAATACATATACAAGCTTAATTTACTTCATGATGCTACGGATCATGAGAATACCTTGAGAAATATGGAAAGAAAAGGAGAAATACTTCTCATATATACATTGATATATGGAGAAAATATGGATTTGACTTGGACATGTTTCTCTTTTTCTCACCCAACACAATTTAGTATCTCACTCTATATATTTTAATTATAGAAAACTTCATTTTAATCCTTAAAAAAAATGTGTTTTAGACTATAACTTGTATAAGATTAAAATCTAATTTTCGTCCCCGATACATTTAATAATTATATTTTTGATGTTTTATTTCTCTTTTTTTTTTCCTAATTTTAATGTATTAATTACATTTCATTTTCATTTTCATTTCATGCATCAGAATATATTTTGATGTCTACACTTAGGTAAACTAATTTTTTTTATATATAATATAGGAGTGTACAATTTGTATAATCTTCATTTAAGTACATTAATTCATTTGATATATTTTTTATCGGCATCATTGATACAAATATATAGGTACATTAATTCAATATATATAATACATTTCGGTACATACATTTAGGTTCATTATAATATATGTTGGTACAAACATTTCGGTAGATTCATTTTTGTACACTTATGTATTTACATATTTATGTTTCACTAATTTTCTTTTAATATTTTCTCATTTATGTTCATTTATAATTGAAATAACTCATATGTGCATGTTAATAAAATTAAACTTTTAAAGTGGAGACATTAAATAAAAAAGGGGCTTTTGGATCTAGGTCAAAAAACATAGGTAGTTTTTGGGATTATCCAATTACATATTTTGATATCAATTTTGCCCCTTCAGATAAAAATATTTAAATTCTTTAATTTTTTATCATTTATTCAGTTTTTAAATTTTGAATATTTAAATACTCAAACTAAAATATTATCTAGTAACTACCTACTATTTATGAAGAAAACAAAACCGATATAATCTAGTAACTACCTACCTATTGTATAGGAAGAAAAATGTTGTATACCTACAAAGAAGATATAATCTACTTGCAAAACAAAGATAAACTACCTATTGTATTGGAAAAAAAATGCTGGGAAATTACATGGCGAAACATAGAAATATAAATATGATATAATATACCTGCATTAAAGGAACGAATTTGGAGGGAAGAACACAAAAATTTCACCCATGAAAAGAAGAGACAAAAAGGAGGAGGATTGATAGAGGGAATTGTTTGGAAGAAGGAAAAAATGAGGGATGAAACAGACTGGGGGTTGAGGTCATTATATGGCTATAACTAATCCTACAATTAAGGGACTAGTTAAACCACAAATAATCCCATAATTAAGAAATTTTGTGTATTTACTACAATTCGTAAGCCTAAGGGGTAAACACTACTAGAAATTTGGACAATAGCTACCCTTTTCCATTGGTGGCTATTGTCAAGAGTTGCCACTCACATTGGTGGCAAACCTCTATGGCCACCAAGCACCCACTAAACTAGAGAGTGTGGCCTATGTAGAGGACTCTATTGTAACAATGGCTACTCTTAATACATTGGTGGCATCTAAAAACATTGCCACCCTAATTCACATTGGTGGCAAAGTTACAAAATAATATTAAAAAAAAAGGATGCCCTTTGTGGGCACCCAAAGCTGCATGCCTTCCCTTCACCGAATCCCTCTCTCTCTCTCTCTCTCTCTCTCTCTCTCTCTCTCTCCCTCGCCCTCTATCTCTCCTCCTCTCTATAAGCCGCATGCCTTCCCCTCACCAAATCCCACACTGAGCCGTCGATGAGGTGAGGAGTTGAGCTCAGGGAGGGGGAAGAGAGAGAGAGAGAGAGATAGAGAGAGAGAGAGAACGGCTGGGTTGAAAATTAGGGTTGTCTTAACTTTGTATTGATTTGGGGGTTAAAGTACTGTAGAGTAGGATTATTAAATGAAAAAAAAAAATATTCTTGACAATAGAAAATGAGAAGAAGACTGAAAAAGAAATAAAAAAACAAGTCCCAAAGTTGAAAAAACATGTAAAAAGTCTATGGTGTAATTTTAAGAAATAAAGTTAGTTAACAGACACCAATCATTGGTGGCTGAATTTTGAAGGCCACTGATATCAGTGGCAACCCACTGTAAAGACACCAAAAAATAGTAAGAGTGGGTGCTTTATATCTATGGCCACCAATTGCAAAGGGTGTGTAAAAAATGGTGTCCAATGATCATAATTCTAGTAGTGAAATATGGTACAAACTACAAATAAGCATACGTGGAATCTCATTATTGGACCTATTTCAATGAATTGGACTAATCCTACATTCCTACTAATGACTCACAAAATTGGATCTATATCAAGTTATCCCAATAAAAAATACGCATTAAATAACAAAAATAGAATATAAATTTTAATAAAAGTACACTTTAAGGGATTAAATTGATTATGTAATCTAGCACCAATGACCATGGTTTTTTTAAATTCTAATCTTTTTTTTTTTTATAAATAAATTCTAATCTTTTGCAAGGACTAATTTTCAAAACCCCTTCTTTAAACATTTAGATATGCGATAATTCTCCTCCTTTAATCTAAAAACTTATATTTCTCATAAAGTACAGTCGGAGCCTATTAACATCCGCTTTTGTGCAAGGAGGTGGATAATGGAGTTAAAGCCAGTATTGGAGGAGACCAAGGGCAACATAAAGAGGTCTAAAGGCAATATGGGCAAGGTAGAGGTGCCAAGCTTTTTGAATGGAACAGTGGGAAAGGGGATGATGAAACTTGGTATGGTAAATATGGATGAGAATGATTTAGTTGAGTGGGACAAGCTTGGAAAGACCATAACAATCAATTTTGACCGTGTTTCGGATAACATCAAATGGGATGATTTATTTCCTACATGGATCGACGAAGAGGAAGAGAATGGAGTCCCAACTTGCACGAAAATACCAATGCCGGATTTTCAAATTTACGAGAGGATGGACATGGTAGTTGCTAAGTTGCCATGCAAGTATCCGGAAGAAGGGTGGAGGAGGGAGGTGTTCAGCCTCCAAGTTCATCTTATAGCGGCTAACCTAGTTGTGAAAAGAGGAAAGAGGGACTGGAATAGGAAGACAACTAAACTGTTAGGCCAATGCTAGATATATTTAGGTACAATCATTTGGTGAGACAGGGAGAGGATTGGTGGTTGTTTGAACCAGATATGACTAGGTTGCGGCAGAAGGTATCATTGCCTGATGGCACTTGCAATTTGGCCTTGCCCATATCGGCACAACAAGGTACGCCTCCAAATTCTGATTTGTGTTTCTTTTTCTTTGTCTTCCATCAGAATTATCTTTCTCACTTATACGATTTACAAATCACATAAATTCACATTATAAAATAACGAGACATTGTAGTACTATAGAACTTTTAGTTAGTTATGTATAAAAAAATATTCATTATTGTTCCTCCAAGTGGATTCAAAAGTCTATCTAGGATAATAAATTTGTCATATCACTAATTTGTATATATTTTCAAGTCTATATTTATCTTCTCACAATTGTATACATACAACCAATAATTCAATAAAATCCCTGATATAAAAATAAAGGTAATTTAACCAAAAGTCAATAAAAACTTTACTATTAAGTCATATATCAATAACATATTTTTGTTTTGGACTTAATCAATGATATATTTTTATTAATTAGGCATAAGTTAATGATGAATGCCACATAGGCTTTAAGTCATTATAAGTAGTTAGAATTTGACTCTTCTACCATTCTCTCTCTTTCTTTCTGTATGAATGTCATATGGGATCTCATCAATTGATACAAATCCAACGGCCAAAATCTCTTATCCTTCATATTTTCCCCTCAACTCTTCTCTTTCTCCCTTACTTCAAAGCTCTCAATTTCGAATCACCAACTCCCCAAATTCCAAATTAAATTCAACCCCACCTCAAAATCACCACCAACACCGCCACAACCCACCCAACCCACAACCCCTAATTGATGGTCCCTCACCTTACACTCTCCAAAATCAACCCCAACACCTCCACATCCCTCAATTGCAAGTCCTTCAACCTTCAAATCTCAGTAGATGTTAACGAAACAACAAAGAGAGGGGTTGTCCAAATCAATGTCCTTTGGTTGAAGAGATCTTTTTCATAACTATGGAAGAATTATAGAGAGAAATCTCAAAGTTGAATAAGAAGAAAGAGATGTCGAATAAAAAGCTAAAAGAGTAAGGGTAGCGAAAAAATAAGTTAGACCTACAATTGAATTTGGGGTTTGTTAATAGCGATGGGGTGTGGCGATGTGAGGGAGAAAAAAGAATTGAGGGGGAAGAGAGGCAGGGAAAAAGGCTTTGGCCGTTGGAGTTTTATCCCTATGGAACTGATCTTGAGAGGTCTGAATCCTATAAATAGATAGAAAATGTATACTTTATCACTCTATTTCTCTCTCGCCCTTTTTTTGTCTGCTCAACTCAGAAAAAAGGAATCAAGAAACGGACACTGCATTGTAGTGTCTGAATCTAAATGTAAAAAACGAATCCAGGAATCGCACACTGCATTATAATGTATGAATCTAAATGTAAAAAATAGAGTTAGGAAACGGACACTACATTATAAGGTTGGGCATGGCCCGAGCTGGGCCTAATTTTGAAGAGACTGAACCGGGGATAACATTTTCTAATATAGGAACCGGACCTTACCCGGCTTGGTTCGGGCCGGGTCCACGGGTCCTTTGGTTTTGTTTTTTTTTTTTTTTTTGTGGAAAAGAAATAAAAATAAACGGAATACGTTCAAATGTTCATTTATGCCTTGTAAACGGAATACGTTCAGATAAAATTTGCATTGAAAGGGTGTGTGATCTCTAAATTTCTGCAAAAAAATCTCAGAACAATAATCATTTATTTCTTTTGTGCTTGGAAATTCCTTAAAATTCAGTTCAAACATGGCTTCAATTGGAAAGACTACGCAGAACCAAGCAGGAGAGGAGTATCCGATAAATCCCTTTTATTTCGTTGAATAAGATAGAATTTTAGGTTTTGGTGAATAATATTCTGATTGATTCATTCTTCTCTCATAGAGGAATATATAAACTTATACAATCTCCTACAAATTAGGAAACAAGTATCCCAAATCTACAAGGATACCAATTACATAATTGTATACCCAAAATAACTCTACATTCCTTATTCCCCAAGATTAACTCACGCAACACTCCCCCTCAAGTTGGTGCGTAGATATCACCTAGGCCCAACTTGTCAAGTGAGTCTTGAAACACTTTTGCTGACACTGCATGAGTTAACATGTCGGCCAACTGGTCTTCAGATCTTACATATGGAATTTCTATCAACTTAACATCCAACTTTTCTTTGATAAAATGTCTATCCACCTCAACATGTTTGGTACGATCATGCTGAACTGGATTATTAGCTATTTCCCGTGCAGCCTGATTATCACAATACAAAAGCATAGCTCCATGTGGCTTGAGCCCAATCTCTGTAAGAAGAATCCTTAGCCATAATAACTCACAAATCCCATGTGCCATGCCACGGTATTCGGCCTCTGCTGTGGATCTAGCAACCACATTTTGTTTCTTGCTCCTCCAAGTCACAAGATTTCCTCCAACAAATGTGAAGTACCCTGATGTAGAGCGCCTATCAGTGATGTTCCCAGCCCAATCAGCATCGGTGTATCCTTTTACCTCCAGATGTCCATGTTTCCTGAAAATTAATCCTTTTCCAAGGGCACCTTTCAAATAACTTAATATTCTCATTACTGCAGCCATATGATCCTCACTAGGAGAGTGCATAAACTGACTTACCACACTCACATCATATGCAATATTTGGCCTCTTGAGAGACAAGTAAATTAACCTTCCTACTAACCTCTGGTATCTTTCCCTGTTCGCTGGAACTTGGTCAGGGTAAATCGCCAACTGATGATTTTGAACTATAGGTGTTTCTGCTGGTTTACATGTCAACATCCCTGTCTCAGACAATAGATCTAGAACATACTTCCGTTGAGATAAGTAAATACCAACACGGGAACGAGCAACTTCAATTCCCAAGAAGTACTTCAACCCTCCTAAATCTTTCATCTCAAACTCCGAAGAGAGATACACCTGCAGTCTCTCCATTTCTTCTGTATCATCACCTGTGACCACCATATCATCAACATATATTATCAACAAGGTGACTTTACCTCCCCTGCGCTTAATAAACAAAGTGTGATCCGCATTTCCTTGTCGATAACCATATCTCTTCATTGCATCAGTGAATCTCCCAAACCAGGCCCTTGGTGATTGTTTGAGTCCATAAAGAGCCTTCCGCAATCTACATACTTTGCCTGCTCCATTATGCACTTCATACCCAGGTGGGAGCTCCATGTACACTTCTTCTTCCAAGTTTCCATGTAGAAATGCATTTTTTACATCAAATTGCTTCAAGGGCCAATCAAAGTTAGCAGCTAAAGACAAAAGAACTCTTACGGTGTTCATCTTTGCAACGGGAGCAAAGGTTTCCTAATAATCTACTCCAAAGGTCTGTGTGTACCCCTTAGCAACCAACCTTGCCTTGTATCTGTCAATGGTTCCATCTGCTTTGTATTTGATGGTGAACACCCATTTGCACCCCACTGGTCTCTTTCCTTGTGGTAGTGACTCCACATTCCAAGTTCCATTTTTCTGTAAGGCCTCCATTTCAATCTCCATTGCTTCTGTCCATTTAGGATCCTGCAGAGCTTCTTCCACTTTTGTTGGAATTTTAATTCCATCCATTTTATTCACCAAGGCTTGGTACTTGGGAGACAGTCGATGCGTAGAGACATATTTTGCAATAGCATATCTGACTTTTCCATCTGGAGAATACCTGTCAGGGGGTTTCCCACGAGTTTGTCTAGGGGGCAATATGTAAGTACTTTCAATGTTAGTCAAATTATGAGCTTCATTAGATTGAGATGAACTTACCTCCAGAATATCCTCGGACACTTGGACGGGTACCATAAGGGAAGGGTTATTCTCTGAAATATTTTGGCTGGCAGAACTCTAAGCATGCGACTCGCTGCTGGACTGCCCACTGGACTGTGACATCTTCTGCTGTGCGCTGGGCTGAGAGAGAGGGAAGCCCGCAGGCCCACGTGTCTTCTTCTGTGCAGCGGGTTGAGAAAGAGAGAGGCCCTCAAGCCCACTTACCGCTTCACTGCCTTTGCTGCTTTCCAGGTTCAGCACGCCCATATTGGGCTTAACTCCATCGTTGGGCTCACTCATGCTGCCCAGATTGGGTTCCAGTACACCCACTGTCCCTGGATCACTAAAGCATACGGCAGCCTGCTCAGTTGGAAGATCAATCCAACTATAATCTTCATGTGTCATCTCCCCCTGAAGATTATGGTAGGTGTTTTCAGTGAGAAAAAACATCTCGTGCTCGGAAAAAGTAACATCCATGGTGACATACATATGCTTGGTTGGTGGGTGATAGCACCGGTACCCTTTTTGCTGGCCAGTAAAGCCCAGAAAAATACATCGAACCGCACATGGATCCAACTTACTACGCTGATTTTTGTGAAGGTGTACATAGGCCACACACCCAAAGATACGTGGAGACAGGTGAAGGGAAGAAGGCAACGTCACATGATTAGCAAAAACTTCCATAGGAGTGCGAAAATTATGAACTCGTGAGGGCATTCGATTCATTAGATAAACAGAATATCTGACGGCGTCCGCCCAGTAAGAGTGAGGTACGTGTGCGCCAATGAGTAGTGCTCTAGTGGTCTCCAAAATATGTCTATTTTTGCGTTCTGCTACACCATTTTGTTGTGGGGTTTGTGGGCAAGTAGTCTCATGAAGAATGCCATGCTCTTGAAAAAATTGAGAAAGTTCGGCATTGAGGTATTCTCCACCATTATCTGACCTGAGAACTTTAAGAGAAAGAGAATATTGATTTCTAACCAAGCAGTAGAATTGTTGAAAAATTTGTTGCACATCACTTTTATATTTCATTGTATAAAGCCATGTCATTCTGGTGCAGTCATCCACAAAGATAACAAACCATCGAACCCCGTGATTAGTAGCTACCGGAGAAGGCCCCCACACATCAGAATGGACTAACTCAAAAGGAACTGTTCGTTTATTGAAACTCAAAGGATAAGAAATACGATGACTTTTTGCAAGAATGCAATCATTACACTGGAAATCAGAGTCTGAAATGCCATGAAATAAAGACGGAAGCAATTTTTTCAAATAACCAAAAGACACATGTCCTAATCGACGATGCCATAACCAGATCGTCTTATTCTTGTTCGGATGACTACTGCGCACTTGATTTACTCTGCTTGCCGACACATCATCCACGTAATATAACCATTTCCTCTTAGTACCACGCCCAATTATCGCCCGAGTCTGGATATCCTGAAGTAGGCAAAAAGTGGGAAACATTAACACAACACAATCTAATTGCTCAGTAACTTGACCAACTGAAAGTAGATGATTGGATAAAGACGGAACAAGTAGTGCATTGTGAATAGACAAAGATGGAGTGAGGGAAATAGAACCCGCTCCCGTTACAGGAGCAACATCACCATTGGCTGTAATGACATCCTCTTTAGACGGTAAAGTCATGTGATAAAATAATGATGCATCGTAAGTCATATGGTCTGTAGCGCCAGAGTCAATTATCCAACCAGTATCTCTTTTGGTGGATGTGATTAAAACAGTACCGGTTTTACCTGGATCTCCTGATTTGTCATCCATCGAAATTTGTTTGATTAAGGACAAAAGTGGGCCGGTCTCTTCATCCGTGGATGCTGCCACTGATCCGTGTTGTGAATATTGGGCTGTTATTGTTCTGTTGGACTGATTTGGCCCAGGTTGTCTAGCCGCAACAGCCGCAACCCCCCTGCCACCATCCACTTTTTCATTTTGGGCTTTGGGCCCACTTTGACTTCCTGCGGCATGTGAAGCAGCCGTGCCTAATCCAGTTACTGCAACCCGAGCTTGGCCCATTCTTTTGTTCCCTCGAGCCTTTAGCTATTTCTTTCTCTCCCAGTACCATTCTGGGTAGCCGTGAATCTCAAAACAGGTTTCCTCAGTGTGTCTCGTTCCATTACAGTGATTGCAATGGAGTTTGTCTTTATCGATATCCTCCTGGGTACGGAATGACCGAGAATTTCCGTTTGACGGTGGACGAGAACTAGGTGCCTTTGTGGCCATAGCCATTTAGGGCCCTATCATTGTATTCTTTGTCCCCATCATAGTGGCTTGTCTCTGCGATTCACGTCGTATCAAATTGAAACATTCTTCTATTCCAGGGATAGGCTTCATCCTTAGAATTTCACTTCGAACTTGGTCGAAACTGCCATCCAACCCAGCAAGAAAATCATACACCCTATCTTTTGCAAGTTCCTCTTTTCGAGTTTTCAAGTCTGCTCCACACACCATGCGAAGCGGACGTCTCTTGTCAAGGTCCTGCCATACACTCTTGAGTTCAGTGAAATACAAATTAATTGGACGACCGTCTTGTCTTGTCCGTGTGGCTTTGCACCGGAGTTCATAGTATTGTGACTCGTCAGAACCATCATAGAACATTTGGGTAACACTTTCCCAAATATCTTTGGCTGTGGGCAAGTCTATAAAGAGGCCAAGTAGGTGTGGTTCCATGGTTTTTAGCAACCACCCTCTCACTATGGCATCTTCATCGACCACTTCGCTCTGATACCAAGATAGAATTTTAGGTTTTGGTGAATAATATTCTCATTGATTCATTCTTCTCTCATAGAGGAATATATAAACTTATACAATCTCCTACAAATTAGGAAACAAGTATCCCAAATCTACAAGGATACCAATTACATAATTGTATACCCAAAATAACTCTACATTCCTTATTCCCCAAGATTAACTCACGCAACAGAATATCACGTAAGTACTGGAACAACTAGAAGTGTACAATAAATGTAAGGATTGAATAACCTCAATGGCTGTTGGAAAAATTGGGTCTAATTGCTATAATAAATCACATAGAAAATCAAGAAATAATTCATGCAATTATATATCACAATAATGCATGCATATGAGTAACCAATGTTAAATGAACATGATATAATGAATTAGAAAAACCTAGAAAATTTGGTTGAGGCAAGTGTCGGACACTTTGTCCTTGAGACAAGTTTACCCCCCACTACGGTGGTCATGGTTGATCGGCGCATGTCTCCCAAGATACAACGACCACTTCCTTGTAATAGTAGCACTCCAAATCACAAGGCTCCATGAACCACAATTGTGTTGAAAACTCTCTCATATGAACTCTATGTGACTCTCTAATATTTAATGCACTCTATGTATGCTTACGTAAACAACGAAAAATTCTATTATGATTATAGGGGGCTTCCCTATTTATAGAATGTGAGATACCTCTTTGGAAAATATGTGACTATTCATGAAGAGTCAAAAGTTGCAACTCTTCATTTGAGTATACACATCTTTCTATCAAAATGCTCCACTTCTAATTTCCATTCAATTAATAAATTTAATATAATAATATTATTATTAAATTTTCCAACAATGGCAATGTACTAATGTCACATCCCAGTCTCGGCTCCGCCGTAGCACGATATTATCCGTTTTGGGCCCCGGCCACGCCATCACGGTTTTGTTTATGGGAACTCATGCTAGAACTTCCCAGTGGGTCACCCATCCTAGGAATGCTCTCGCCCGAACTCGCTTAACTTCTGAGTTCTTATGGAATCTGAAGTCAGTGAGTCCCCAAAAGGACTCGTGCTATAGGGAGGAGAACATGTACATATAAGGCACATCACCCCCTCTCCGTTGGTCGATGTGGGATCTCACAATCCACCCTACTTAAGGGGGAACCCGGCGTCCTTGCCGGCAAATCCGTACCGAACAGCAGAGTGGCTCTGATACCATTTTGTCATATCCCAGTCTTGGCTCTGTCGTACAAGCAGCACAAGAGGCCGAAGCAGCAGCTTGGGAAGCCGAGATTGCAGCCCAGTTTTCGGCCTAGGACGAGAAGATAAGTATGATCTTACGGGTCTTATAGATGTCCGGCCTCCAAATCCCGATGCCAGCACCTAATCTTGCTCCACCTTCGACCTCCCAACCACTTCGCCCAGCCGATACCTAGTAGCCTGATGCATCAAGCCTAGAAGACTACTTCTTGTAGTTTTTTCTTTTATATTCGGACATCTTGTATGTACATTTTCATATATTTTATAATTAAATACTGTTTCTTGGTTTATTAATTATTGTTTAGAATTTAATTACAATATTTATTAAAAATTAAATAAAAAATATTTTTGCAAAAAAAAAAAAAAAAAAAAAAAAACGTTTGCGCGAAGAAGTGACCTACTTTGCGCGACGCAGGTCCCTACGTCGCTCAAAACCACTTTGCGCGACATAGGGAGCTTCTTCGTCGCGTAAACCTACTGGCACTACCTTGGCGCGACGGTTGGTGCGCAACGAAGGTTCCTTGGGCTAATTTTGCGCAACATTTTTTGTTCGTCGCGCAAAATGTTTTTTTTTTTTGTACTAGCGACCCTCCGTACAAGTTTTTTAGATCCGCCACTGCCTATGTATTCATTTTAAATTAAGTACCAATATTGCCATTTATCATGAAAAATACTATCCACTGCGTTTTGTTAACAAAAATTGAAATTAATGGAAAGATATCTTCAAGTGCTTGTGACATGGCACCCTCAATGGTTATATATATAACATTATGGAATTACGTATGGTATCTTATCACATACACTTTTGTCATGTCAAGATGATTTGTGCAATGAGAGAGTGGAGATAATCCAAGGGTATTTTTCTGGAAATCTAAAATAAGTAATTGTCCATAACCATAGGGATTTTACTATCATGGACACCTATACAGAAGAAGCAAAGCTTTCTCTTCTCCAACCTTGTTTGCTGTTGTCTGCGAGGGAAAGGAAAGTCCCAAAGTACTAGGAAAAGGCAGTTGGAGCTTGTTAAATGGTGTTCTTTCGCTGTCTTTAGTTCTCTAACCACTGCAGCTAAATTCCTCTCACCAAATTTAAACTTTCTAATCTCCCATGATTAACTAGCTAGTGTTTATTAAATCTCAGAGCCCCAAAATTAAAATGATTGAAGTTGGACGTGGTCTTCAAAACATGATGAAAGATGCTTTGGTGATCCGAATCAGCTTGGTTGTTATTGCTTTCTTTTTCATTGTTTATGTTACCCTTCTTCTCCAGCCATCTTCCTCCATCTACTATGAGAACGCATCTTCTCTTTTGAGGTGCTCAGAGCGAGATTGCCATCACAAGGTAATGTGCCCTTCTTTTGAGGAGTTAAGCACGAACCTTTTCTTTTAGGTATATATGTTTGGGTGGGGGACTTTCAAATTCTAAGGTATTTAGACAAAGTGATGAAGAAATAGATCACAAAAAAGTTAGATAGGAGGGATTAGAAATGCACCAAATGAGTATTACAAAAAGCATGCGGGAGGGATTTGCAAACGTTTGGGTGAGGGACTAGTCATTTGCAAATCGCTCTCACATGCCTTTTGTAATGCTCATCCTTTTATCTAATTTTTTTGTGAACCATTTCTTCATCATCTGACCTAAATGCCTTATAAGTTGGAAGTCACTCACCCAAATATACCCTTAGGTTCTAACTTGGATGACTTTATAAACCTAATTCAAATACATATTTTATAACTCAATGCCCATGTCATATTGAAATACCTACATCAATCCTGATATTTACAAATATTCCCATCAAGAACTTTCCAACTCAATCCTTAACCATAGTACTAAGTCTTTAATTGTGAACTTGGTCACAATACTTAATCAGTGAACTTCCTACTTATAAATTGTATATTATTTTATTATATGTTTAATGTGAGGCTTTATTCTCCAACAGTATTTGTATAAGCAGGTAGATAATGGAGTTAAGATCATGATGAAGCCAGTATTGGAGGAGACCAAAGGCAACATACCAAGGCCTAAAGGCAGTATGAGCAAGATAGAGGTACCAAGCTTTTTGAATGGAACTATGGGGAAGGGGATGATGAAATTTGCTATGGTAAATATGGATGAGTATAATTTGAGCGAGTGGGATAAGTTTGGAAAGACCATACCAATCCATTTTAACCACATTCCAGATAACATCAAATGGGATGATTTGTTTCCTAAGTGGATCGACGAAGAGGAAGAAAGTGACGTCCCAACTTGCCCAAAGATACCAATGCCGAATATTCAAATATATGAGAAGATGGACATGGTGGTTGCTAAGTTGCCATGCAAGTATCCGGAAGAAGGGTGGAGGAGGGAGGTGTTTAGGCTCCAAGTTCATCTTATAGTGGCTAATCTGGCTGTGAGGAGAGGAAAGAGGGATGGGAATAGGAAGACAACTAAAGTGTTGTTTTGGAGCAAGTGTAGGCCTATGCTGGAGCTATTTAGGTGCGATGATGTGGTGAGAAAGGAAGGGAATTGGTGGTTGTTTGAGCCAGATATGGCTAGGTTACGGCAAAAGGTATCATTGCCTGTTGGCACTTGCAATTTGGCTTTGCCTTTCTGGGGACAACAAGGTATGCTTCCAAATTATGACCATATTGTTTCCTTTTTCATCTTCTCCCATCAAAATCATTTGTCTTTATTATCGGCGGTGTGCAATTGTGCATATGATTTACATATCACATATATTCACAAAATAAAAAGACACGTTATTGTATAAAATCAATACGTAGTTATTACGTATAAAAAAACATTCTTTATTCATTTTTCATCTAAATTGAAGAGTTTGTATTAAATGAGAAAATATGTCATATCTAGTTGTATATAATTACGAATCTATTTATTTCATCAGGTTTTTTAAAAAGAGATAATACACCATTGTACTAGAATGTGACACAAGTAATTGTATTCTACAATAATCTCCGAAGTTGATGAAAATTTAATAACTGTTACAGTGTATGATCTGGCTAAAATTCAAAGCACAACAAACAAACCCAAGCGAGAAGCCTACGTCACAGTCCTCCACTCCTCCGACTCGTATGTTTGCGGCGCCATAACCCTAGCCAAAAGTGTACTCCAAACCGGTACCAAACGTGACCTTGTCCTCCTCCTGGACAACTCCATCTCCGCCCCTAAGCGTGACGCTCTCTCAGACGCCGGGTGGAAGCTCCACGTCATCGAACGAATCAGAAACCCTAGAGCCAAAAAAGGCACCTACAACGAATACAACTACAGCAAATTCCGCCTATGGCAGCTCATCGAATACGACAAAATCGTCTTCATCGACGCCGACATCATCGTTCTCCGAAACCTCGATCTCCTGTTCCACTTTCCACAAATGTCGGCCATCGGCAACTCTGTTTACCTCTTCAACTCTGGCATCATGGTAATCGAGCCTTCCAACTGCACGTTCAAGTTTTTAATGGACCACCAAGACGACATAGTCTCGAACAATGGCGGCGACCAGGGCTACCTCAACGAGGTCTTCGTATGGTGGCACCGAGTGCTGAAGAAGGTGAATGCTATGACGTATTTTTCGGCGAATAGGACAAACAATACGACGATTCAGGATAAGCAGTTTGGGGTGGACCCACCGAAGATATTTGCGATACATTACTTAGGGTGGAAGCCATGGCTTTGTTATAGGGATTATGATTGTAACTGGGACACCAAAGGGCGCCAAGTCTTCGCGAGTGACGCGGCGCACGAGCGGTGGTGGAGGGTTCACGACACCCTGGACGAGGGTTTGCAGAGGTTTTGTGGGCTGACGAAGCAGAGGAAGGATTATTTGGACTCGACACGAAGTGAGGCGAGAAAATTAGGGTTTCCTGATGAGCATTGGAAGATCAATATCACAGATCCTAGGCAGCACCATTTGGTGGCATAGAAGAATTTATATGCTATTTTTCTTCTTCTTTACTTTGGGTTCATATTAAGTTCTTTACTTTAGAAAGAAATATACTCTTATAAGAACTCAAGTCACAATGCCTTACGTTTTAAAATTGCTCATGGCTTGGCAGTATAATAATAGTTTTTTACCTTGTCTTAGTTATTCTCGCCTTGTATTTCTTTGCCTCTGATTTCTCTTCCTTTTGTTTAAGCCCTTCTTTCTTATTTCCTCTCTGTGTACCTCGTCCTTCTCTGATTTCTCTTCCTTTTGTTTAAGCCCTTCTTTCTTATTTCCTCTCTGTGTACCTCGTCCTTCTCCACTTGCTGTGTACTTTTCTGTAGTCTCTTGATTTTCGATCTCCTCCTTTTTTTTGTCTTGTTTTCTCTCCTTCGATTTTTGTGTTGATCTCCTCCTTTTATAAACTTATGGCGCGTTTACGTAACGGTAATGAAAATATGAGGAACTGAATTGACGAGGAATTGAATTGAGGAGGAGTTGGAATGAGGAGAAGTCAGAATCGGATTTCTGTTGAAACTGTTTACTTAAATGTTCTGGAATCGGAATAGAATTCCATATAGCTATTTACTAATTCAGCAGAATCGGAATATAAACCAGCATGATTGCTAAAATGCCCTTGTCCCAAATCAAATATTTTATACTTTAATGGGTTTATAAAGGATAGTCTTGGAAATAAAAAAAGTAAGTGAGGGTATAAAGGGAACAAAAGTGTCATTCCGATTGCCCAAACAATCAGGAATTGGATTACCACCTATATCTAGAGAATTCAATTCCACCAATACAAGGAATTGAATTCCAAAATTTGTGTGGGCCGTGCTTTTTTGATTTCTTCATGTTTAGTAAACACTGAATTACTCCGTAATCGGAATTCAATTCCACATTTTCATTCCGATTACGGATACGTAAATGCGGCCTTAGGGTGACAGGAAGAGTGGGGTGAGAAAGTGGGTAGTTTTTCACCAACTCCCTTTTGCACATTGGAGGAAATGGGCAACTTCTCACACGTTCCAGCAACATGACTCTTTAATTTTTCTGATTTAATTCATTTTTTATTTGTTTAAAAAAATGAATGGTGTAGATTTTCTTGGTTAATCTTCACCGTGGATTTTAATTGTCACCCTCATCTCCACTTTCCTTGAATTGAGGAATCATTTATTTTTTGGGCTTTTAGATCTAGGTCCAAAAATATAAATGGTTTTTAGAAGTGAGTCCAGTTATCTAATTACATGTTTTTATTCATTTTATACTCATTTATATTTTTTTAAATTTTAAAAATCAATTAAAATCTTATAATATTATGCATTTTTCAACTCCAAAAATCTAATTAATATCTTATAACAAAAAAAACCTAATATACTAACATAAATTATCTACAAAACATTCTACCTTAACTCAAGTAACAAATATATGAACGTATATTATACTTGTAAGTGAGATATGAAACCTAATTAAAAGGTAGGAAAAAACATAATATACCTACAAGTAAGACACATTAATATGTGACACGTTGATTATAACAAAAGAATATGTCATATAGATACATAAAAATAATTAGCCTTTGATATAGATTGATTATAAAAATTAAAAATAAAATCTATAAATGGGGTTTAAAGCAGGAGGAAGAACAGAAATAACAAAAAAATAAATAAAAAGAAATAATCAAAGAGATTATTAGGAAGAAATTTGATTTTGTTGTAGGCATAATTTACTGAAACAATTATGGAGGCCAAAAGAGAGAGAGAGGTGCGGCAAGATTGAGAGAGAAGAGAGAGATGTGTAATTGTGGGTGTGTGTTATCTCACCCCATTGTGCCTTTATTTATAGTAGTAGGGAAGGGTAATTACTTACCCTTTAGGATTACAACATTTAATAGGTAATCTACTCCTAATAGGAATATAAGATACATTCCCATATTTACTAGGATTTACACAATCACATTCCTATTCTAATAGGACTGCAACACTCCCCCTTGAGTGTGTAAATACTCAAGTAAATGGCACATCAGGTCTTCAGTGATGAAGCAGGTAAAGTTGATGAAGTCATCGGCACAACGGGTGATCGCGAGTCTCAAATTTACTTTGAAGTATGCATGTGTAAAAACTCACAAAAACCTCGCTATGGTAAAACCCAAGGAATGGGGAAAACCCATAGACTAAGGGAAAAGTAAGAAAATATGCATAATGTCTTAAACAAACGTCAAACTGGACGAGTGTAGTGAACTCAACGGAGTATGATCATCCCAGGATGGGTGCCTCATTAAAACCTCGTTAGGTAGCAAAAACCCAGTGGGAAAAATGCTCCTAATCGTAGGAAAAAGAGTACATTAAGATCATGTGAGTATGCTTCTGGATACTCCCCCTAAGTTAGACATAACTTCTAAATAAGAGAACTACAAGCGATTCAATTCAGATAATTTGCGCATACCGATTCCTTGGACAAACTTTTGGAAGGTTGACTTCGGCAGTGACGTCGTGTAGAGGTCGGCAAGGTTGTCTGGGATCGGCTTGCATGACTTCAAATCTCCTGATGCTTTGCTGATGTAGATGTAGACGCAATATGTCTTGGCGTTGGCTTCGTTGATGTATCATGGCTTGGTCGGGTTGATACATATGGCATAGTCTTCATGGATCGTCGTTGGGACTCAACGGTGGATGAAAACACAGCAAGTACTTCGAATATGCTCAACAAGAACTCCTAACCATGTCTCACGTGTGGCGTAGTGAAGTGAGGTGAGTCTTGGAACGATTCGAAGATTTCGCAACTAAGGTCATATCGTGGACCTCCAAGATATTGCGATATCCCTAATGGTAAAGACATAACCATTCGGGGATTTTGCCTTGTGCAGGTTTGATAAGTAACTTGCGTCAGCATAACAAACAAGGCAAGCATCATTTCGAGGATCAGGGGGGTTGGATCCGCTCGAGATGCGTTGGGATTTGCTTTGCCCAAATTCGTAGTACCTTCAGGGAACGTCTTTAATACCAATTCAGTGGTTGCGTGTAGGCGCGGTGCTGCATCTTTACCAAGATCAACAGCGAAGGAGATGTCCTGTCTAAATACAATGAGCTAAGTACAACGAAGCGCAAAGTTGAACTTAGATATGGAATTTCGGATTCCACAGCCTCTTCTAGAGTCTCATTTGCATATAACGTATGGACGATCAAAGGTATACTCAAAGGTGACACATTCAGAGTGTAGTTCGACTGGTAGACCAAAATACCGTCAGAACGATGCTTCAACTTCAGGTCAAGGCATAAACGAGTTTTCCTAAGATCCTTCATCTCTAATTCCATCTTCAGGTGCGAGGCAGTTTTCTCATGCTCTTCCAGAGTCTTAGTGAGATTCGTGTTAACGACATAAACTGTAACTCTAGCAATTTGGAATAAGACTTCATAGTTTAACACGCAAAGGCATTCATTCATATCCCTGACTGATCAAATTATCACGTAGACGGGTATACCACATCCGTCGGATTTTTCAATCCATAAGTGAACACCTCAAAATGAGTTAAGAGGGTGTTCCGTGGTTCTGGAACTATTTGAGTCAGTCCATGTAATTATTCGGGAACTTACATGTTAATCTCCGTATCTTATATCCCCATGGAGAAATACTAACCACTTTTCATAATGCTGCTATCAATCACAGGACGTTTGAGAGAAACCTTGCGCCGTAAGGCGTGCATCATATCGCACTATTTCATTCATCTCATAACGCTTCCTTTCCCACTTGTAACACAATAAGGTTACCTTGGGCAGTGTAGGAACTACGGGTCCAATACACACTTTGGTAAGGAATTTGACCTAGATTGTAGTTTCCGTTGTCCAATCAATTCTACGTTGTCACTTAATCAACGGAACACGGTTCGATATCGTCGCTTTTCATTTATGTCGGTAGCTACCATATAAGTGAAAACATCATCGATGATAATCTCATTTCAATTCCATTTAGCTCACCCAAACTAGTATACTGGACCAAGAACTTCATGTCTTGGGAGTAATCCGGATTAATCTCATGAGATGGAAATGATTTGAGACAGCGATCGAGTTCAGATTCAATGTTGTGCCTTGTCTTCCTCTTCCAGGGAAGTGAATCCTACGAACCGAATGATCTGTCGTGCTCCAGGCCAAGACAGATTGATTGGCTATCCGCCGGTGTACCGGACCGTCCAACAGGGGCGTCCAAACCGTCCAACAGGGGCGGCACACCCTCCAGGGATGTTGACTCGACGTCCGTTAAGTACGTCTATCCTTGCAGGCATGTTTGCAGCTGGTATATGATCTCGTCACTTTAGCTAGATCAGAGGAATGCGTCTGGAGCAACATTCTGAAATCTAGAATTCATCGCACTTGCTTATCACACTTGTGCGGTATGGGGATCGAGATGAGACATAGTGGGCAACGTCCACGTAAATTCGCGTCGTTCTACAGGAACGTTGACGTTCTTATCTCCCCCTAACGGCGGGAAGACTGTCTCATTAAAGTGACAACCCGCAAATGAGCGGTAAAGAGATCGCGTGCAAGGGCTCGAAGAGAGCTAGTGTGAAGGAGAATCATGATCGACAAAAGATACACATCCTTCTTTGAGGACCCATGGTGGTACGTTGCGGCGGCGCAACTTGGCACATGGAATGCACACCCAAATGCGTAAATACGAAAAGCGTCAGGTTCGTACCCAGTAACCAACTGTAACGTCATATAGGTTGGGTGGCAATGGGCCTCAAGGCGGACCAATCATCACTGCGTACAAGGATTGCATAGCCCTAGGCAGAAACCGAAAACTTGGTACGTTTACCAAAATTCGGGCGATCATTTAAATTGCGCTTTATGATCACTTAGGCGAGGCTATTTGGGGTGAACATGGGAATTCGATGTTCAATTATAAACCCAAAACGACATGCAATACTTTATCGAAAACTGTCGATGTAAACTCTCTGACATTATCCAGTCTCCCGGACTTTAGGGGATAAGTAGGGTGGTGAACCCTTAATCGGCCAGAGGGTTTAGCAGTAATGTGTGTGGACAAACATGTGACCAGTTTGTCGATTCATCAACCAAAACCATAAGTCTTTATATGGTCCGCATTTTGGTTGGATTAGTCCACGTATATTCCCTTGAATCCACTGTGAAAAGAGAGTCGTTTCGTATCTTTGCAAGGGATGATTTATAAAATCGAATTTCCCTAATGAGCATGCTTGGCAAAGTGTGCTTGTAGGCACAATATCCTTACTTCGGGTAAGGAGATGCATCGTAGCATCGTTGGTCGACCTAAGTGTCCCAAAAGGTCGTGCCAAAGCAAGTAAACTGCTCAATCACCTAGCCCTAGGCCGGCCACATATGGCGTGTGCCCCAGTTGGGGGACAACCCATTGGCCCCAAATCAAAGCTTCAGGCTCATTTTTGGTGGTGGTGCAAAGATATTTCACTCTATTTTCTTCAGTGGTTTCATTTATGATCATTGTCAACTCGAATATCCTTAAAAACTCAACGTCAGGGAGAATTTAAGGTCCCTTAAATGGTGATTCAGTACCATTCATACAACGAGGAGCGTGCCATTGCTCTTAATCAGGTTGGATAGACCTGAAGTCGTTGTTAGAGATGTGATTTAGGTGTAAAGTTAGTGTGCGTAGTACGCATTCATCCAGACAACTAACTTTCCCACATTCCAACCTAATCACGTGTTTAATTGAATCGGTCACATGTACTAAGAAACATGATTCAATTAACTCATATTCGAGGACAATATCAATAAGATTATCCATAAGTAAAACATACACCAAACTTGAATCCAAGAACATGGAAAAATGTTCACAAAGTAAGCAAAGCTACTAGGTGGATTCGGCCAAAAAGGCCATCCATGTCAAAATTTTGGTCTTCCAACGATGTTTGGTGGAGCAAAATCAGTCTCACATATTGACTACTAGAATGGTACTCCTTAACAATATTGGTAGGGGCACGAACAAGTGCATAACCAATAATCTATTCCATCGGGACGGAAATAGATTCTGCATGGTTAAGGTTGGGAATACTATCCCTTATTCTTGAAGTTTTAGGTCTTAGGTACCAAGGATCATGCTTCGGGCATGATGCCACACCTTGGCAGGCCCTGATTCTACCATATGTTTGTAAAAACAAACTCAAAATTGGATTATGAGATGGACAGACCCAAACTTGGGTTCAGTAGGCTTTGACCGAACAGGGTCGAGCCATTCGGTAGACTCCAACTGAACTGGGTCCATACCTTTCTCTCATGTTTGTGGTAGTAATCAGATCCGAGAATTTGGTAAACTTCCGCTTTCTACACTGCTATTTCAAGAGCGAGTTAGAAACATGGAAGGACGAGAAAAATATTCTCCAGTCAAAATTCGATCGAATTTATAAACTTCAGAATTGTACTCATTCATGGACATAATCATGGTGTGCTTTGGGCAATTTATTTCATGATTAGACAGTCCGTAGAAGCGAGCCAAAGAGCCATAGAATACTCGTTCGGGAGGTATTTCCATTTGTAATGCTTTAGGCATAAGTCTTCGAGTGAAGATCATGGCGGAGGCTTATTTAGCTCTTCCATGCCATTAATGGCTTCAATGGTTTCTCAGCTTCTTAATAGTCAAAGGGAGATTCACATCTTGTACCCCACATTAAGTGGTTTCTATGGGAAACATCCAAATCAGGAAAATCGAACTTGTGACAGTTCAACAATCCACTGATTTGGAGGGAACAAGATTGTGATTGGTGCTATGGGAATGAAACATCCATAGGCATCAACATTCGATGTCTAAGACATGGTTTTCATGAAAATCGTCGGGTTTTCATGGGTGTATTGTTTTATGAAAACTTCGGGTTTCAAAGGCACTAAATTCGAAACTACAGGTTCGATTTAGTTTATGAACATTTAGTTCATAAAATAGAGGTTCCTGCAAGAAACACAGAATGCAATATACTAACTTAGTGTAGTGGATTTGAGTTGTCTTCGGGAACTCAAGTGTGAGAGCTTCGTTACTACGAAAGTATGTGACGGTCCAAAGTATAAAGAGAAATTATTGAATCGTTAATGTCCAAAAGTGATCTTCAGGTCAATAATTTTGGATTCATTATCAGATTAATGGACTGCATGTCACTTTTAATTAATTCAATAAATCGAGACCAAACGGGGTCGATTGTAGAAGCAAAATAATATTAACATAATATTATTGGATCGAAATTGAAGCCCCAAAGGTAATTTGGG
The DNA here is from genome assembly GCA_036320875.1 of Cotoneaster glaucophyllus. NCBI lineage: Eukaryota > Viridiplantae > Streptophyta > Magnoliopsida > Rosales > Rosaceae > Cotoneaster > Cotoneaster glaucophyllus. The sequence continues at coordinate 19,179,111 of CM070072.1, forward strand.
CTTGTGCCGTGGGGGTGGGTAGGCACGGGGTGCCTTGAGTGATCACGGCAGGGCCTAAGAAGGCCTGGAAGACATGGCTGCAGGCCACGGGGGAAAGGATTTCTCCCAGCCGAAGCTGGGTTGGGTCAATTTGGACCGAGGGTTTGCACGGGGGAGCCCAAAACAGAGGGCTGGCCTTGGGTTTGTGGCGCAAAAAGCCCAGCCCGAAGACTGGCGTGTTGCGTGTGTGCATGTGCCCAGCCGAAGGCTGGCAGACGGATGCGGCCTAGCCACATGGGCTGGCGAGAAGGTACGGGCAGAGGCCCAGCGAGCAAGGCTTGCTGGCAGATTTGCCAAAAACAGGCTGCGGGCCCGGGTCAACGTGCAGAGGCTTGGGGCTGCAGGCCCAGCCTTCGGTGATCTTGCCTAGTGGCGCATACGGATGGTGCAGTGCACCAAATCCGGTCCCTTTGTTTCCCCTTTGTTTTTCAATTCCCTTAGGGTTTTAGGAAACCCTAACTTGCTTCTAATTCATTTTTATACTTTGACTCACAAATTCCACATAACAATTTAATTGTGCGATGCATGAAACAAATATATATATGAATTTGTGAATATATATATCGGAAGGAAAATGTAAACATAGGGGGTTCATGCATCATGGGGAATGTTTTCATGCTTCATGGGTCGTTTCAAATATCTTACTTTATTTTAAGCGTACCTGAGTAGCAGAAAACAACAAAAGCCTTTGAATTTGTAGAAGTTCCTTCGCAGAAAGCCGGAATAGCATCTCCAATGCGTTGTATCACGTTCAACATAGAAAAATTAAATTGAATCAATAGCATGTAGATCAATTTAATAAAACAATAAATTAATCATGAAAAGAATGATTAAAACGTAATACTCCCCTGATTGAAGAATAAACTCTCTTTAGCGCAGCTTCAAGAGCGTGCTGATAACGTGTTGTAGGCATAATTTACTGAAACAATTATGGAGGCCAAAAGAGAGAGAGAGGTGCGGCAAGATTGAGAGAGAAGAGAGAGATGTGTAATTGTGGGTGTGTGTTATCTCACCCCATTGTGCCTTTATTTATAGTAGTAGGGAAGGGTAATTACTTACCCTTTAGGATTACAACATTTAATAGGTAATCTACTCCTAATAGGAATATAAGATACATTCCCATATTTACTAGGATTTACACAATCACATTCCTATTCTAATAGGACTGCAACAGATTTTTATAATACATCTTATCATTGAATAGATAATTATTGATAATAAAATAATTGAATTTAAGGAATTGAACTATTCCTATTATTGGCAAAAGACTTATATCAAGTTTCCCCTTTTGTTTTTGTTTTTTTACCCCAACAACCACTACGCAGAATTATGGGAAAGAAAAAGGAAAGAATTAAACTGAACATGTGAGGGTTGAAATTGTACTATAAACTTAATAAGGGGGTGTGATGGACAATATATTTTTTGGCCAATTGACTCACTAGGATATATCCTTACCAAAGTGTGATGGAATTTTCTTATAAGAGCAGAAATTGTATTATAAACTTAATAAGGGGTGTGATGGAAATTGTAATAATTGTTATTATAATTTATTTTATTACAAGACTATTCTAAACTATTCTATTCATTGAGAGAAAGACTAAGATCAACGCAAAAGAGTTGACACATTACCGTATACAATTGACTTAACTCACGTCTATATAGTAATTATAATCAATGTTTATATTTCATAGGTGGAAGAAAACAAAGGAGTAGTGTAGTTGACCTTTTGGGGCTGTGGGCATCTTGTTTACATGTACCGCAAAAACCACAGGACGTGGCAAGATTAAGGGAGCCACAAATCCCGAACGGTGATCGGTACCTAGTGCACAGAAATGGAAGATCTCTCACTCGCTCACTCTCGGCCTCAGATAACTTTGGACTTGAGAATGTCCTGCCAAACGCCACATTCGAACAGTAACTCAAATTTTGAAATCCAAACTGAAATCAATGGTCCCCGGCAGTTTTGCTCAGATGAGGGGTTTTTGGACAGTTGGAGGCAGCGTACGCGTAGAGTTTTACATGCATGTTGCACATGCAACCGCGTAATAGTTAGCTCAAAATTTGCAACCTATTTACCTATGCGAAATTATATACAGTGGCCAACATAGGTTGGTTTAGGTGATAAGGTAACTGCCTTGTGTGCCGCCCAACCAAAATTCGAGTCTTACTGTCAATAATCATGTATCGGTCCATGATCTGTAAAAAACTAACAAAAGCAGCACGGAGCCCTCTGTAAATTCTCAAAGAGATTTGTGGTATACCCTGAGCTTATGATGGGGGACCCCTCTGTAAATTCTCAAAGAGGTTTGCGGTATACCTTGAGCACATGATGGGGGACCCTCTCTAAACTTTTTGTTATCGAAAAAAAAAATATAGTGAGAATGCATGTGCGGAATCTTTTCTTGACTTGTTTATTCATGTTAATAAACTTTCTGAATTAATTATTTAGATATAATGAGTCAATTCTTTAGTGGAGAAATTATATTTAAAATGTGTTCAAGTATTTCCTTTCTATAATTTTATTAAGTTACGGATTCAAACCTGTTATACTGTGATTTGATATCTAGCTACTGTTCCAAAAGTAATACAAGTATCATACTAAAACTAATAACGTTGGATGAAAAACAAGAGAAGTAAGGCCATCTCCAACCGAGGGCTGGCCAGAGGGCTCGTTTGAGCCCTCTAGCCCTCCAAGATTCTCCAAGATATTAATATTTTAATGAACAGTACAGGGCCATATTTGCCTCCGTCTCCAACCGAGGGCCAGAGGGCCAGAGGGCTCGTTTTAGCCCTGTCACAAAAAACGGTCTCCAACCGAGGGCCAAAGGGCCATAGGGCCAAACATAATTTATTATTTTAAAGCTACAATTTAAATTCAAATCCAACGGCTAAGTGACGTCAGCATGACGTCAACTAGCCGTTGGTAGCTGACATCATGCTGAGGTCAGCTAGCCGTTGGATTTGAATTTTTTTTTGCTATAAATAGGGTGGATATTGGGCTATAATTCACACAACTTTGATTTCAATCTATTTCAATTCAATCTCTTTCAATTCAAGTTTGCAATGAATTCCAACTTTGGATCCTCTTCAAATTCCAATTGGGGGTCCTCATCCAATTCCAAATTAGAAGAAAAATGGGCGCAAATGAGACGAGAAGATGAGGAGTCTGATGAAGAAGTTGAAGTAAGGCGCAACAAACAAAACAGAGCAGCAGCCATGGCAGCGGCGAAGGTGTGTCAGCCAACTGAGGAACAACCTCAATGGGGTGGCTCTATTGCTGGTCGATCTTACAAACCACGAAACAGAGAGATGACGCAAGCCAATCTGATGAACAACTACTTCAACCCCAACTCAGTGTACACAGAAGAGGATTTCAGACGTCGTTTCCGGATGAGGCGTCATGTCTTCGAGCGTTTACTTCGTGATGTCCAGCAAGTCAATCCATACTTTCGACAGAAGCGGGACAGAGCAGGTCGCCAAGGTTTCTCACCTCATCAGAAGGTTACTGTTGCACTCCGAATGATGGCCTATGGCTCCCCAGCTGATTCGATGGATGAAACCCATGGTATGTCTGAGTCTACATGCCTTGATACTCTTGAACAATTCTGTGTCACAATTGTTCAGGTTTACAAAGACGAGTACCTCCGCGGGCCAAATCAAGAAGATCTGAATCGGCTCCTTCGCAAAGCTGAAGACCGTGGGTTTCCGGGCATGATAGGGTCATTAGACTGCATGCATTGGGATTGGAAGAACTGTCCCACCGGATGGCAAGGAGGCTTTAGCGGAAGGTCGAGAAAGCCAACTGTTGTGCTAGAGGCGGTTGCCTCATATGACACATGGATTTGGCATGCTTTCTTTGGAGTCCCTGGATCCCAAAATGACATTACAGTTCTTGGGCGTTCACCCCTCTTCAATCGCCTGACGGAAGGTAAAGCACCTCAACTTGACTACGACATCAACGGTCGTCAATACAATATGGGGTATTACTTGGCAGATGGCATCTACCCAAAGTGGGCGACACTTGTCCAAGCAATTCCAAACCCTAAGAATGACGCGGAAAAGTTGTTTACCTTACACCAAGAGGCATATAGGAAAGATGTTGAGAGAGCTTTCGGTATTCTACAAGCACGATGGAAGATCATCAACGAACCGGCAAGAGGGTGGAGTCGAGAAAACTTGGACTCCATCATGATGTCTTGCATCATATTACACAATATGATAGTGGAGGATGAGCGAGATGGGTATATTGATGGAGAGTCCGATGACGACGAAGAAGATCCAAATAGGTCAAGAAGGGCTCGTGCAAAAATATATGATGGGCCTAATTTGCCTTTCAATCCAAGAACTGGTAGTATCTCTATAGAAGAGTACATGAGGCGCTATAGAATGATACGTTCTCGTGCCACAAACAAGCATCTACAACAGGATCTTGTTGCACATCTTTGGGCCAAAAGAAGCCTCGAGTAGGCGTTTACGTTTTATGTTTTTAAATATTTTTAAAAATATTGTTTAAGTTTTATGTTGTTAAATGTTTTTTTTATGTTGTATAATTTTTATGTTGGTTAATGTTATTTAATGTTGTTTCATATTGTTTAATGTTGGGCTATAATTCACTTAATTTAATTTAATGTTGTATAATGGCCTAGGAAGTTATAGGAAAAAAATTGAATTAAAAAAAATTGAAACAAATTTTGTAAAATAGAAGTTATAGGAAGTTATAGAAAAAAAAAAAAAAAAAATAAGGTTTAAATTAAAGTTATAGAAAAAAAAGAAAAAAAAAAGGTTTAAATTGAAGTTATAGAAAAAAAAAAGAAAAAAAAAAGGTTTAAATTGAAGTTATAGAAAGAAAAAAAAGGTTTAAATTCATAAAAAATTAAAAAAAAAAAAAAAAAAAAAAAGGGAAGCAACGGCTAGTGGCTCGCTAGCCGTTGCAAATTTCAAATTCAAATTCTTATTTCTGTCGGATATAGCCGACAGAAATAATATATATTATACTATTTCTGTCGGCTATATCCGACAGAAATAAGAAAGATTAAAAAAAAAAATAGCCAGCCCCGGGCTGGCTGGCTGGCCGAACACAGCCAGCCCTCCAGCCCTCCAGCCCTCTCCGATTCCGTGGGGCCCTCCCAGATTCCAGAGCCCTCTGGCCTAGCCCTCGGTTGGAGACGGTTTTAGGGCCATTTTCGGCCCTCTGGCCCTCTGGCCGGATCGGTTGGAGATGGCCTAAAAAATAGGGTAAATTATCAAAAACTACCTCAACTGTTAACTATTAGGGTCACGACAGTTTCATACCTCATCTTTTAAAATTGACAATGTCATACCATATTTTACGAATTTGTGACAATATCATACCTCCGTCAATTTTTCTGTTAAGTGCTGACGTGGCTTGATTCGGAGCCCACTTTCTATTAAAAAAATTAAAAAAATATTATTAAAAACTAAAAAAAGAAATATTTAATATTTTTTAAATATTAAAATAATAAATAAAAGTAAAAAAAAAAATCCCTTAGTCGTCCCTTCCCCACCCCTTTCTCTCTTCCCCATGTTCATCTTCCCTACTTAATCTTGAAAAAAAAAAAAAAAAAAAATTGAAAACCCAACCCTCCAACCCCCTCCATGCCGACCCCCCCCCCCCCCCCCCCGCCCCCGGAGAAGGAGGAAGAAACGAAGAAGAAGAAGGAAGGAGGAGGAAAAAAAAAAGAAAAAGGAAACTGCAACCCAGAAGAAGGAAGAAGAAGAAGAAGAAGAAGGAGAAGCAGGAAGAAGGAGAAGAAGAAGAAGGAGAAGGAAAGAAGAAGAAAAAATTAAAACACCCCCCCCTCCTGCGGAAGAAGAAGAAGGAGAAAAGGAAGAAAGAAAGAAAAAAACCCCAACCCAACCCAGTTCGTCCCCCCCCCAACCCAACGCGCACTCATCTCTCTTCCCACATCTTCATCTTCTTCCCCTTTTCCCTCTACCTGCAACCCAGAAAAAAAAAAATTCATACCCAGTTTCGGCCCAACTAGAAGATGAAGAAGAAGAAAAAGAACAAAAAGAATTGAAGAAGAAGAAGAAGAGGAGGAGCGGGTGAAGAAAGGGGATGCGCACCCCTAGGATCTTTTTTTTTATTATTCTTTAATTTTTTAATATTTAATTATTAAAAATATATTTAATTATTTTTTAATCCAGCTGGATTAGTGAGTGGTCCTCATCTCTAGCCACGTCAGCACTTAACAGAAAAACTAACGGAAAAATTGACGGATGTATGACATTGTCACAAATTCGTAAGATGTGGTATGACATTGTCAATTTTAAAAGATGAGGTATGAAACTGTCGTGATCCCAATAATTGAGGTAGTTTTGTGTAATTTACCCTAAAAAATATTCATATCAGCGTATAATCATGACAAAAAATTCACATGAAGGGGCAATAGAGTCATTTGATCTATAGAGTGTCTTCAGTAAAGAAGACATCATCCACGGTGGCCGGAATCTTTGTTTAATTTTATATCTTATCTATAATTCCAGTCTTAATCAAACAAACAAATGCAATGTAGGAAATTCAAAAAATTCAGATGATAATGTCATCATAATTTCAACGTAATCACAATTTTTTTAATAAATTAAAGAAAACTGCAACTCATATGGATGATTTTTCTATTAAATGTCTCCTGGTCGCCCTCCACAACGTACAAACCAAACACAAGTTACACAATAAGAAATAGTTTTCTTTTACTACAAATATTAGTACATTTCTTTTACTTACAAATATTAGAATATTTTATTTTTCTCTAAAAAGAAATCAATTAAGGCGAGAAATCTCACGGACAACCAATACCCTGTTACAATCAAATAAAAGAGTGGGTGTAGACCACAAAGTAAGGGTTCGATCCCAAATATACATACTAGAAAGAAAGAAGCATACATTAGTCACAGCATCAATCACAAAGTTTGCTTTTAGATAAATATACTTCCAAGTCACACAAAGAAAGGAGATGCCTACCAACGAATATCCACAATCGTGTCTCGAATTCTCCCAAGGACACCATTCCGCCCTCTACAATGTCTATAACCAGCTTATAATATCCCTTCACCGCAATTGTCGTAAAATATTAATAAAAACACTTAAAGAATAAGAGAATACATAAAAAAATAAAAAAAAATAAAAAAAAAACTCTCATACATAGTTGTAATAAAAATCTGAATTCAAGCACAATAATAGTCGAGTTTAAATTTTGAATTCAGACACAGTATTACATACTAGTGCATCCAAATCTCCTTAAGTAGTTCTTTAAGAAATATTAGAATATTGTAACATAATTGTTTGAATAAACACTCTTCAATAGAGTATTTTGTTTAGCTAACTTCACTAGAACGTGATGTTTCGCTCTCTGTTTCTGTATTCAAATTCAAATTATTATTTTAGTTCATAAAATAAATAAGAACTTGTTTGGAAGTGTTTTTAAATTGATTAAAACTGTTTTTAGTAAAATTATTTTTAGATTCTAAAAGCACTTAAAGTACTTCATGCAAGAAACATCAGTTATGTGTTCCTTGCAAATAACACTTCAAGGTTTTTTTAAGATTCGCTTACATTTTTAATAAAAACTGATTCTAAAAAAAATTTCATCAAAAACACTTTTAATAATTTTAAAAGCAGTTTCTAACTAGCGCTTTTCAGTTATAATGCATTTGGAAATATAATACTATAAATAGTGCATTAAAATCTTTTTTCTTATTTGAGGGGTGGTGAGCTGGACAGAAAAGGGCAGCTGAGCTGAGCCGTGCTGCACCACCCAATGCATCGGACAAAACCTCCATGACTTTCCCATTTTGGTCAAATCCCAAAAAAAAAAAAAAAAAAGCAGAAAAAATTAATCAACAAAATTACAAATTAAAAATAAAATTTGAAAAGTCTGAGACTCTGAGATTGGAAGAAGAAGCGTACAGATGGATCCAATCTGTGTGTGACGAGACGACGACGAGGTAGCTCCACTCATCTCTCTCCTTTCTTCCTCCCCTGCTATTTTTCTCTTCCCTCTATTTTTAACTCCGATTTCTTTGCTGCTATTTTTTGCTAATTTTAATCCTTTTTTGTAGTATTTTTTTGCCTTAATTTCCAGCCACCTTTAATTTCCGAAACTCCATTCCCACTTTCCTTTCAATCGCTTCTCTTTATTCCGGTACGTTCCTCTCCCTCTCTCTTTCCTTTTTCTTTTTCAGTTAATTTTTGGTTGAAAGTTCGAGTTTTCATTGATTTTTTTTGCTCTGATACACTTGTTCTTGCAAATTCTCCGTTTTAATTCACTGTTTTGGATTGGAATTTGGACTTTGTTTGGATATTATGTGGAATTTATGATTTAAGTGAGTATTTGAAGTTCCTGTTGTAATTTCTATATGAAGCTTGAAGCTTGCTGTTTAATTGTTCTTATTGTTCCTTATATGCCTGGAAGCTGTTATAATTTCATTTTATTTTTAAATTTATTTATTTTTCTGAGAATTTCGATAATTGAACGTCCGTACATCCCCAGAAAATAAAGGATAGCAATTTCGAATTGGTTGGTTTCTTACTATTTTTACTACAATTTCATAGAACATGATTTATTGAGCTAAAAGAATGCAATTTTGATGAATTAATGCAAAGAGATTTGATCATAAGGTTCTACCTGTTAGAAGCTATAATTTTGTTGGCTTTTATGCATTGGTGAAACTCCAAGATCGATTCATGATTGGTTGATTCTTCGTATACTTTTTCGTCCTTGTTTTGTTGATCTGATTTCTTTTACTCGGATTTGTAGATTTTGCGCGTTGCATTCCTTCCCACACTTTCTTGGAATGGAGGTTGTGAAAACTGCAGAAGTAATGCCTACCACAGAATCTTCTTCGTCCTCCAACCATAATCAACAATCCGCTGGGGATGCACCTGTGAATACAGAAAACCACGACAAAGTTGAAAGTCATTTGTCAACGACTGACAACCCTAAATTAGAAACTACACAAAGTTGTTCTGACGGAGGCCCCTCTCTTGAACAAAATCAATCACTTCCAACAGATAATCCAGGCTTCTAGCTCATCAGCGATAGAGAATGGTAAATTAACAACTGCGGACCATGCTTCAAATAGCAAATCTCCAGAACAAAATCAACTTCTTCCAACGGATACTGCACCCTCAATCATTATGGTCAATCAAACAGAGAAAGATACTCACGATGCTCCGGTGGAAGATTCGGGTCCCAAAAGTGTCGATAATGCTTCAAATAGCACATCTCAGGAACAAAATCATCCAACAGATACTCCAGCCTCAGCCTCAGTAAGTACAGTCGATAAAACAGAGAAAGATGTTCAGGGTCCTAAAAATGTGGACAATATGCAACCCACAACACGTTCTCTGCCCAATATAAAGGTTACCAGAAATGCTGTTAAAAATACTGAATCCGTTTATTCTCCTAAGAGTGCTAAGCTGGCATATGTGAGCAATGTAATCTCATCACCCAGTACAAAGTTTGCTAGCTTCTCTGCGAGAAGATCGGTAGCCACTGATTCCCCTAAGAGTGCTAAGAACAGAGGTCTTATTGATACAACTGCTCCGTTTGAATCAGTTAAAGAAGCTGTTTCCAAATTTGGAGGAATTGTTGATTGGAAAGCCCATAGAATCCAAACTGTGGAGGTAAATTTTCTCGAGTTTTTCTGTTTTATTAGCTATTTATTGCCTTGGTGTTAGAGTTCGCAATCCCTTTCCTTAGAATCCAAAATGGTGTTTTATTTGATTTTTTTTACGAAACTCTCTTCTAAGCGTTAAATTGAAACCAAAAAATTGTACCTATGTTTTCCAAAACAAACTGTAATTTCTTCTTTGGCTGTGCAGAGACGCAAAATTGTGGAGCAAGAACTTGAGCAAGCACAGGAGGAGATTCCTGAGTATAGGAAACAATCTGAGGCTGCCGAAAAAGCAAAGGTTCAAGTACTGAAGGAGCTAGACAGCACTAAGAGACTCGTAGAAGAATTGAAACTCAACCTGGAGAGAGCACAAACTGAAGAACAACAGGCAAAACAAGACTCCGAACTTGCCAAACTAAGGGTGGAAGAAATGGAGCAAGGTATTGCGGATGAGGCTAGTGTTGCAGCCAAGGCACAGCTTGAGGTCGCCAAGGCGAGGCATACAGCTGCAGTGACGGAGCTGAAATCGGTTAAAGAGGAGCTGGAAGCGCTGCACAAGGAATATGCTTCTTTAGTAACAGAGAAAGATACAGCTATTAAAAAAGCTGAAGAGGCCGTCTCTGCATCCAAGGAAGTGGAGAAAACAGTGGAAGAACTGACTATTGAGCTGATTGCCATGAAGGAGTCCTTAGAGGCTGCGCATGCCGCTCATTTGGAAGCGGAGGAACAAAGGATCGGAGCAGTCATGGCCAAGGAACAAGATTCGCTGCATTGGGAGAAAGAGTTAAAGCAGGCAGAAGAGGAGATTCAGAAACTTAACCACCAAATTATGTCGGCTAAGGATCTCAAGTCAAAACTAGACACGGCCTCGGCCTTGCTACTTGATTTGAAATCTGAATTAGCTGCATATATGGAATCAAGGTTAAAGGTGGAAAGTGATGGAGGACTCTTGAAAGATGGGCTACAGGAACCAGAGAAGAAAACTCATACCGATATACAAGTTGCAGTTGCTTCTGCAAAGAAGGAGCTGGAGGAAGTGAAGCTCAACGTAGAGAAAGCAATTGCTGAAGTAAATATCTTAAAGGTGGCTGCCGCATCGTTAAAATCGGAACTTGAAAGTGAGAAATCAGCTCTCGCCACCATTAGGCAGAGAGAAGGAATGGCATCAGTGGCCGTTGCATCTCTTGAAGCTGACCTGGATAAGACTAGGTCGGAAATAGCTCTAGTTCAGATGAAGGAGAAAGAAGCCAGAGAGAAGATGGTGGAGCTACCCAAAGAATTACAGCAAGCAGCACAAGAGGCTGACCAGGCAAAGGTACTTGCTGAAGCGGCTGGTGAAGAGCTGCGTAAGGCAAGGGAAGAAGCAGAGCAAGTAAAGGCTGGAGCAAGTACTGTGGAAAGTAGATTACTCGCAGCACAGAAGGAAATAGAGGCCTCTAGGGCCTCCGAGAAGTTGGCATTAGCAGCAATTAAAGCTTTGCAAGAAAGTGAACAAGCTAGAAGCACAAACAATACTGATTCACCAACCGGGGTAACACTTTCTGTAGCGGAGTATTATGAGCTCAGCAAACAGGCCCATGATGCAGAAGAACAGGCGCACACGAGAGTTGCAGCTGCAAATTCCCAAATCGAGGTGGCCAAGGAGTCTGAGCTCAAAAGCTTGGAAAAGTTGGAAGAAGTGAATCGGGAAATGGCTGCAAGAAAAGAAGCACTCAAGGTTGCAATGGAAAAGGCTGAGAAGGCCAAGGAAGGCAAGTTGGGTGTTGAGCAGGAGCTGAGAAAGTGGAGGGCCGAACATGAGCAACGGCGAAAGCTTGGTGAACCTGCTCAGGCAGCAGTAACTTCCACTAAAAGCCCGAGGGCTAGTTTTGAGGCTAGGAAAGAATCTAAGAACTTTGACCAGGCAGCTGATTCTGCCGCACCTGAGCAATATTCATCAAGCCCCAAGTATGGACTTGGAAGCCCCATCGAAGCCAGTCCATCACCCACAGAAGTAAAGCAGGGAAAGAAGAAAAAGAAGTCGTTCTTTCCACGGATTTTTATGTTCTTGGCCAGAAGAAGGGCACATCAAAACAAGGCAAACAACTCTTGATTGAAACCGGAACATGTCTGTTGTGATTTTTCACCTCCTTTACAAGGTTGTTTCTCTCAGAGTGACCGTAAATGGCAGATTGATCCGACTGATGTTTACTCGAGTGTACATGACGATACTGGTAAATTGTTTGTTGTATGATAAGTTAATTGGATGATTGTTTTGCTCACTGTAAGGATGTTTTTGGAGCAAAGGTTACTATTGAGAAGGGAGAATAAGAGAAATTCAGTATTATGTTGGCTCCGGGTTCGCATTTGCTGTAATGAAAGAATTTGGGTTTGAACTTTTCATGAGCTACTTATAGTTGAAATTCATACTTTTTTGCATTCATTCATAGTTTCAACGATGTTTTATTGATCCGAAAACAAGTGCACTAATCAAATGACTACGGGAGCTGGTCTCTCGAGCGTGTTCGGTCAGTTTTCTGAGCAAGATCGGTAGTATCACCATGATCTTTGCAACAATCTGGGCTGAAGAGAAGCCAGACCAATAGCATCTCTCTTCAACTTGATCGGAATTAGATATGATCAGAAGTACACCGATGCAAATTTCTTCCTCGCCCGGCTCAATGCAATTAAGTTTAAGCAATTGATTTTGTTTCAGAACTAAGCAAAACAAGAATGTGAGAAACAAAAGCAGTGTTAGGTAAATTTGAAGGGATTGCCCAAGTAATCTCTTTATGTTGCAACATACAAATAAAAGCCGAACGAAACAAAACGAGACGTCTCAACTTCGTATGATTCAGCAAGGGCAACAGAACCATCGAACAATAATTTTTCATTCAAGTGAAAATAACCCTTCTAATGGGACGTACAAGAAAACAAGACAAGTTTACTCATGTAAAACAATGCATCAAACAATTTCAGATATAGAGAGACTCCAAAAATTTTATATATGAAGCATTATTCCAACAGAAGGTAAACAAATGACCAGAGCTACAAAATTTAAGGATACATTGGTGTTTATATGATTTCGAATGAGATCAAATAACAACAGGATTATGTGGACTTTTCTCTTTTCCCAACACTTTGGGACACAGTAAACGCAAAAGTTTCAATTACCGTAGCATTACGCGCAGGCCAAACAAGGGATCTTGGTGAAAGTGAAACTTATCACAGAACCTCATGAGCCTTGTTGTAGTACCTGTTGATGTATGCAGCCTTGACACCAGATATGTCAGGAGTATCGGGTGTTTGCACAGGGTAGAACTTGTAATACCTCAAATTCTCAAATGCTGCTTTGGTTTCCATACTCATTTTTTCAAATGCTTCTTTGCGGGCCTCCTTCTTCTCTCGGTTTTCTTTCTTTTGTTGACGCACTTTCTCCTTGACAAACTCCATGAAGGCATCCTTTTGATCTGCAGATAGTTCCTCCTCTTTTATCCGCTCGTCAGTAAACTCCTCGACTTCATCAAACTGCCAATCAAACACACAGTAAACCGGTGGATTCGGTTCCTGTGGAAAAAGTATGTCGACCTCGGTGCTCAGCTCAAGCTCCTCTTCCTTGATAGGCATTAGATAAGGCAAGCAGTAATCAAATTTCTTTAGACGGTCAATCTTCATGTGTTTCAAAGCAGCCCTTCTCTGAGTGCATCCCAACACAAATATTTGAGGAGAATTTCGACTATATTCAACAACTTGGCTGTCTCTCTTGTCAAAAGGAATAAATGGAATCCAGTCCATTTTCATCTGTTTCATTGGAACAATTTCTTCAGTCTCTCTCTGAACCGACTTAATCCCAATTTTTTCAGAAGGCGGGCAAGGCGATACAACAGCCACCACAATGGGTATGTAAATAATTTTCAAATCACCCTTATAAGGTACTTGTTGAGGCTCCGTACCACTGAAGAGATACACTTTGTTGTTCCCAAGATCGTACAGCTTGCCCCCCTCTTCAAATGCTTGTTCAAGATTTGAGAAATCCCACTTGAATTGGTACACCTTGTCCAAGTGATCCCACTCAGTCCCAACAGGGAAGGCAGCCTTCCAGAGATCTTCCAATTGGCGGGGCTCCTCAAAGTACTCAGGTTCGGATTGGGGGTGGGAGGCTGTGACCTGCTTCGACCGAGTGGCAGCCTTGCTGGATTGTTCTTTGTGGTTGTCCACCTTGGTCGAATTTTCCTTGTTTTCTTCCCTCTGGCTGGCCTTCCTCTTAGCTCCTCTCGCCATTGTATTCTGCAAAACACCCAAAGACAAATACAAATCGAAAATCAAGGCTACGGGCCTAGGATTAGGGTTCGTACTTTTAATAACACAATTCAATGGATAGACACACAAAGTTCTTTCGCGATTTTGAAAAATAATTTCCTGTGCACAATAATATGAATCAAGGATTTAACTTTAAACTTTTATAACCCTAGGTCTAATCGAAGATCAAAATTAAAAAAGAAACCCATAGAGCAGTTCATCATTTCAAGCGAAAGATCCAAATTTCAAACCAAATCAACCCTAATACAAAATCATAAAACCCAAACAGCAGTTCATCGTCCCAGAATTCATTGACAGGTATAAAAACCCTAGGAAAAATCAAAATCGAAAACCCAGAAAAACCCAAATCAAATCCCCTATAAAACCCTAAAAAACCAAAGCAAAACCAATACAAATTCAAAATTTCTGCAAAATATTAGCATATCGAACAGAAATTTCTTACCCGAAGAGTCTTTCGTGGCTTCGAGGACTGAAAAGTGCAACACAATCTGGGTTTTTTGAAAATTGGAAACAAAATCGCAGCAGGGGGCTCCTTATTACGCAAAGTGAGAACCTTCGCCTCCTCTCTTTGCTTATAAACTCTACACATCGTACCGTTTCACTATATTACATCTGAACCGTTAATTTTATCCCACGGCTGAGATTTGAACATCTACTTTTCAACTCCCGCTTGGAAAGGTTACGTGCGTCGGGTCAGGTTAAGGATAGTGGGCCGATATAATGGAAAGCCGATGTAAATTTCGGCCCAATCCTTCTCGCAAAAAACTTACATTTCAAATAATTAAGAGCATTTATACTAGACGTTTGTTTCACCGATACTGTCTCAACTTAACCGTCTATGTTAGGTGTTTATTTTATGACAAAAGATTTTGGTGGTATTAAAAGTGAAACTCGCACATATAAATTGTACATTATTTTGTTATATCTTCGATGTGAGACTCTATTCTCTAACATTTTCACACTTGTACATGACTCGCACATGTAAAAATAAAATCACAATAAAAGTCTTGAATTAGACTCAGAATAACAAACTTAATCACAATAGTATTTCTACGAGTTTTTTCTCTCTACGTGGCTGACATTGACATGTGAACCCATCCACCAAGATAATTTCATAATTTGTACATTTTTCCTAGGAGGGTAGATGCAAATAAAAGTTTGGGGTCAAGCATTTTTTGAAGAATAAGCTAAGTGTATATGTAATCAATTGTGTATAATTGTGAATGTATCTCATTCGTCATGTGACCAGTCAGTGACATAAACAATCGAGATAAATCCACATATGATGATGGCACTACAACCATTCAACATTGCCACATTGGCACATACAACACTCTTAGAAACCTTTGGATGGATTCTTTCACTAACCCGAAAATCCGATGACAAACACAAAAACCATATACATACTTGGATTTACATTTTAAGAAGCAGATTTTGCAAGAGTCTGAACAATTTGTACCGTTCTTAATCTCTTTAGCTTCCACTCATGAGCATTCTTGATCTCTTTTGCCAGACCAAGAGGATTCAGCAACGGACCTCTGGGATATTTGATAATCATACACTCAGTGTTACTAATTAACGAGTCGAAATATAAGTAGACGGTAATGTTGACATTTTGTGGAACATAGTGTTTAGTATAAACTATGAAATACCCGTATTATAATATGAGTGAGTTGGTAATAGTATATGACGGTGTGACTACTAGTATGCAATCAACGTAAAGATGGGATTCCAAGGCAAAGAAGATTGCCCAAGTTCTAAACCTTCAAATGCTGATTCTAGTCCAAAGAATGATCCATCTTGGGCTTGAGATCCAGGAGTTTTGAAATCCATGTATCTTTTAGTTTCAACAAATCTATAAGCACAGCAGTAAAGGGAAAAATAATCAACGTGCTATAATATGAATGGACAAGACGAAAATTAACAAATCTCATGATACAATGAAAGAAAAACTTTTAAAAGATCAACAAATCAGATAATTTAAATTCATTTTAGAATTTTCTAATGAGTCCACAGAAAGAAGAAGAAAAAAAAAACAGAATACCATGTTGCTCTTACATCTGTAAGAAGAATTCTGCAACTCCAAGCATTGCAAAGCGATCATGAAACAGCTCTGCCTGCACATACAACCTAAAGCTTTCCGTCCTCCTCGAGCCCGAGTGGGTCAAACCCGATATCCCCGGCCAGGCTATTGAAGAGGGACAAAGAGTGAAACTAAATAGGGGAAAAAGCAAGAGAAGTGAGATCAATTTGAACCAACATTCTCCCCACTGCAGCAGCCATTTCTCTCCTATCTTTCTATCAAGAGAAAATAAGGACCACTTGGACATAACGTTAAAAATCCCAGATCATTTAAAAGAAGCGGAGAATGTTGAAATATATGGAAGAAGAAAATTAACTTAAACCATGCTTCAATAAGAATTACAACACTAATATTGCTGGAAATCATTAGATTACCATTGAAATTCCTTCAGAACGTGATTACAATTCAACATAGTTCATTACCGACACGACCTAGCTTAAAGAGCACACCCTAATTAAATAAAAAATGCAAGTTTAAGTTCTTGACAGAAAATTAGAAAGTTCGATGCAGCTAAGACAGCTGAACGTAGATTCTCACATCTCCGAGTACAATTGTCTACTAGTACTGGATATGCTGAAGGAGCTGACTTTGAGAGGGGTTGCAATCACAAGTGGAGCCTCAGGTGAGTCGGTAACTGCAAATTTGTCATGCATGAAGCGACTGTCGACAATGGAGTCGTCCTTAGGGACTATCTTGTAGCAGTAGCAGCTCTTCAGGCCCTGCTGATTGCGGTAGCACTCATGCGAGCCATCCTTCACCTGTTGAAAGTTCCAAACCACACTAAATTTGCCCACAGTAGCAACCAGATGACGCTCCTGCTTCCCATTCTCTGTGACCTGAGCAATAATGTAAAACAAGATTATCATATGCTTATACCAAAAGAAATCACAAGGCCAGAAAAAATATACTGATTTCAGAGTTAATAAATGACCTAGACATCTTCGATTCATAGACAATGCTCCGACCAACCAAAATCGGTACTACCATCAAGATACCGATATCCTCCAAACTCAAATTCATATGTAAGTACAGACTTTTGTTCTTGAAGCGAAATCAGCGTTCAAAATCTAAAAGTTACTTGTAAGAGAGGGGGAAAAGCCAGACAAAGTAGCTTTATACATGACAACCCCACTATTAAAACCTTCTAAGGAAAACCAATCCATTCACCATCTCTTCGGGAATTAATCACTAAAACATAAACTGAATCGAAAACTATTCCAACTTTCAGATCTGAAGTGGACAGCGCATGCGTGCCCATACAATTTAGGAAAAGGAATGGCAAAAAGGAGGGAGAGCTAAATAATAGAAAAAACAGTCCAACCATTTATTATACTGTAGGATGGTAGATTCACATGTCAGGTTCTATTCTTGCCTTGAATTTAACAAACCAGGTTCAAGAAAGGCCACTAAATCATGCACATTATAGCAGATGGAGACACAAATTTTCATCACCACGAACGAAAGGAAGAAGCAGCATAATGTTGCAGAATCCCACCAAATAACAGAAAAATATTTCTAACCAACTGGCTGAAAATACACACTTACCCACGAAAACTGAGCGTTACGAAACTTGTTATTCGTGCCCGCCAGATGTGAATCCAGAGGAGTCAGCTTCAGCAGTCTTGGAGCTGAAATTCTATTTCCCATACGCCCACTAAAACCAGTCTTTGTCTTGCCATCCTTATCAGTAAAGATTGTGCAGATGAGGATTAAATAAGTGTCGGTTGTGCCCAAAATCCACTTCCCATCAAAAGTAACATCCACATGAGTGATAGGTGAACCAAGGCCCGGAAAAGCAGTTTTCGCCTGCCTCATCGAATTGATCGAATACAGCCTGATCTTCCCATCAAGCGACCCAACAGCAATTGAGCCATCTCCAGTGCTAGCAAAGCACTGAAAGTTAGTCCCTCTTGAGAACTGATGCCCTTGGTTCCAATTGAGAACAGGTCCACTAGAAGCCGCAAGGTCCTGAACCATTCCTTTCCTATCACGCATATCCCACCGGCAAAGCCTGTTGTCATCCAGACCCAAGAATGTTGATCCTGAGGGATCCAACTGCGCTCCCTTACTGTCATTTGTGATATCCCTCATTGTAATGTCAGCCCCATCTTTCTCAAACTTCCACTCAGTAACAACCTTCCCAGTTTCAATATCAAGCTGATGGAGCCCTGTTGTGTGAGGCTTCCCCTCATTCATCGGACTCATAAGGAGCATGTTAGTCTCGGCCTTCATCAGCAGAGCCTTCCTAGGCGTTGACCGTGCCAAATTTGAACCCCCTCCATAGCTCCCATCATCAAAATTCACATATACACCTTTACCATGTATTCCATGAGAGAAATTCTTAACGACCTGAATGCCAGAGTTCCCCACCAAGAAACTATTGTCCAATGCACCCAATGCCAAGCTCTGTATACCGCCATCGTGGGCCTCCTCAAACTCCTCTCTCAAATTCTGATTTGCCCTCACTGGCGTTGCCGAGCCAGGGCTCTTCAACAAACTATCCTCCGCATCTTCCCACACTGAATCATCCGCCATTTCGGGCTTCGCCCACCCGACAAAATCTTTCCCATAAACCTTCACCCTGTTCTCCTCAGTGGCCTCATACCCATAAGTGTTCTCAAACAAAGAGTCATTGTACTTAATCACAAAAGCCCTATACTCCTCATCACCGAAAAACTTCATTGCCCACACACCTCTGGCAAAGAAATCGACACGCCGCTGATCGGCGAAAGTGAGCAATTGCATCTCGGCCGATACCTTAGCCCTAACTTTAGCCCCAACCCTCAAAACCCAAGAACCCTCCTCATCAAATTCCTCTTCTTCCTCTACCTCCTCGTCATTATCAACCTCCATTCGAGATGTCTTAATAAAATTGTAAGAAGTGAGTTTTTCGGAAGTTACCCATTTCGCCTTGGGGGTGTTCCCACCAATGTGAACATAGAGCTTCACCGGATTCTTCAGATTCGGGTTCTTGGAAGAAGACCCGTATTTGAGACTCAAAGCCTTGAGCTTTGCGTCCACATCGTCTAACTCCGCCGACGACGGCGTTTTGGGTCCCCGCTCGGCGGATCTCTGGCGGTGGTCGGCTTCAGCTTCCTCCACATCCTCATAGCTCTCCTGCTCCTCGCTCTCTTCCTCGTCGGAGTCGGAGAGCTCGAGGTGTTCGCGGCTGTGAGCTCCGCCCATTTATTGTATGAAGATTTGGGAAATGGTGGGTGAAAGATGAGAGCTTTCGGGAGTCTGAGAGTGTGAGATGGTGTATTGGGGATGAAAAGTTCAAATTTCAAATTTGGGAGCGTTTATGCGGGTCATATCGTTTGACTTTTCAGTTATTAGGGTTTCTGAAAGTGGAAAGTCAAGCGAGAATAGGCGATTGGGCCTGGGTCGGGTCGGTTCAGTGGAACGGGTTAAGTCATGACATTTTCGTGGCATTTTACAAAAATTGTTAGTTAGTTATGCGAATACCAAATACAAAAAACTTAAAACTAAAACAATCTAGAAATTTATGGTGATACCAAAAATTAGGTCTAGGGATGATTATATAAACAGAATCTGCTAAGAATTTGTATTTAAACTAGGTTTACTCAAGCACAAACTTTCATTCATCTCATTAACACTTAATCATAAACAATCATTCCCTTGATATCAGTGGCGGAGTCAGGTTTTCATGTAAGAAGGGGCCACTCACAAATGTTAAGGTGATGTTATCCACATATCCATTTTTACCTCTCATATACATCTCTCAATTTCTAGCACTTTAACAAGAGTGTGTATGAGGTAAAAAAGATGTGTGGATAACACTAACCTAACCTAAATGTTTAAGAATAAATCTAAATGGATAGTCTACAAAAGTACAAACAAAAAAGAAATATAATATAATACGAGTCTAAAATAACAAATTCATCGACAATATTACCAATTCACAACAATCCTAATTGTACTCGACGAATTTTCATATTTTGAAACCGTATCTTGATATGCTCATCTATACTATTTAAAATATCTTTATCAATATAAGCAATCAAACAATTATTCATCCACAAATCATCCTGTCCATTCCATTTTATAGGTTGCTCTTCACAATATAGCAAAAATACTCGCCCAAGTTTACAAACCTTAAACAAATTTGATAATCAATTAAAAAATTGCAATGGATTAATTTAACAAAAACAAAATCATAATTTAAACAAATAAATTGCAAGAGAGATGAGAGAGTAAAATACAAATATTAATAGCGTAATATTAGTGTAAAAATTGGGATGCAAAAAGATTTGTTGGGACTTGGGAGGTGGAATTTGAAAGGCTGCACTAGAGGACAAGTACTAGAGGACAAGTAAGCTAAAAATAGAGTAAGGAGCCACTTAGTACTACGTTATAATAATATTTTTCTTCACTTGTAAACGAGAGGTCTTAGATTCGATTCTTGGGCAAATGCGGAGTTGAACCACATTATTCTAGCAAACTCAGTGTGAGGCTTAGCTCATACCTCCATCCCCTTAATGCTCTCCTTCTTATTCAAGTTTGAATATGTACATAGAATTTAGATTCAATTATTTAGAATATTGCTTGAAGAATAAAAAAATTAACGTGTTATTTTGCTTCAATTTTATCGTCTGAGTTTAAATATTTCTATTTGTAACAAGGTTACTAGAACCAATGTTCCGACATTATAGTTTGAACAAATTCAGACGAGCTGACTAAAACTCACACACGAGGCTCGTAGTTCAATTAGTAAAGAACACTCGAAGTACCGAGAATCCTTGGAACAGAAAAAGAAAAAAAAAAGATAGAGCTACACAAACCTCAAGTGGGATCTAAATTTTAGAATTTGTAATTGCCATCCACCTTATTCCTGGAGGAGAAGAAATGGCATCAGATTGGCCTTATTTATTCTAATACATTACAGAAATGAGAGTTTTCGTAGTTCAGTTTCTCTCCCACACAGCAAAGTCTTTTCCACTGGTGGCAACGTGGAAGTTCGACTTTGTGGGATCAAGGTCTCCAAGGTCCAACTTTGTACCAATCTTCATGATAATCTTGTCGTCAATGTTGGCCATATACAGGTTAGCCTCGGCAGCTAAGATACTCACACTGCTCTTGGAATTGATCCCATTCCTTGCCCTAATTGCAGTCAGGTTGCGTATAGGCTCCTTTGGCCACCCCCACTCAAAGAAGTGATCATAGAACTGTAAACATCCGAAACAAAGAAGTTTTGCAAGTCGAATTTGGACGTAAATGTTCTCTTATTAGACCTATGTTATTAAACCATGAAACTAAATCACACATTCAGAAAAGAAACAAACTAATACTGATTGAGGTTGACAATCTAGTAACGTAATTATAGACTACTTGCGCTATATTAACAACATAGAAGAACTTTTCCCAATTCAATAAGATGACGCCTAGCTATTTGATGTTAAAGAACAAATGAATATGTTGTCAAACTGTGATCTGGATCACAGAATTATAAAAAGAGTCAACCTAATTGGCAATCCAGATCCCACTCTACAACATATGTATACTACTTAAGTCGTTAGATAATCTGACAAAAGAACATTTTCGTATCGAGCAAATTGATGTTGATTACTTACTATGCTTGGGGTCCCAGGATGGGTAAGAATGTAAGCGTATCCAAGCAGGACTTGATCAGATGGGAAAGGCAAGAGATTTTGAGACCAAGTGTCATGATTGTCGATAAACGTCACAGCATTTTCTGGCTTGATCCCAATCAACCCTGGTGGTTTGCCATTTGAATCCTTCAACCTCCATAGCTCACCCACCACAGCAACATCCATAATATACTTGGTTGTCATATCAAACGCCGTGACAACACCACCAGCAGCCTGAATCCAACTGGCTATGACATTCCTATGTGCATCTTGGTTCTGTTCGAGTTTACCGTCCTGCCCTTTTGCAATGTTCCAAAGCCAGTACTCGGCAACTGCAAATTCTGGTGAAGTTGTATCCATGTAGAGCTTGGTGAAGCTAGAGCCGTATCCAATGGCATAATCAAACCTCCATCCATCGAACCCTATTTCGGTTTTCAACCAGTTCATCCAATCAGACAACTCACTTTGAAGCCTAGGGTTTGTGTGGTCGACGTCAGCTGTGTATGGAAAGTTGTCTCCGGTGTCTGGGTTGCCAGTGCCGAAAGGATGGTCATTGTCATCCCTGCAAATCAAGGAGGCATTGAAGTCAAGACGTCCGTCTGCCGTTCCGCCTTCGAAGATGCTCCATATTCCGTTCTCATCTTGTTTGACAGCAGCTCTGTGGTTTATCACAATGTCTGCTATGGCTTTGATTCCCTTCTCATGCATGGCAGTAATTAGGGACTTCAATTCTTCCTTGTTTCCATAGCTCGACGCATCGAGATCGTATAGCCTTCCAGGGTAGTATCCTGAAATGTTGAGTAATAGGAACGAATCATTATCTTGTCAGACTCTGAATTCGAATTATTGATCAATATAACTCATGCCAGAATGCGCGGTCCAGATTCGCAGTCTGGCGAGAGAACATTACTGATTACTCGGGATTATAAAACAAACAAACGAGATTATACAGAGATAGTGATAGGCTAGTAGGAAGTACATACCCTCAGTTCCATTGGCGTGAGAAGGAGGAGGAAGCCAAACATGGGTGATGCCAGAGTCAGCAAGTTCAGGAATGGAGGTCTTGAGTGTGTTGTACCATCCTCCTTTCTTACTTGAATCCCAATTGAACCCCTATATCATATTCAAAGACAACCAAGCCCTTCGATCAAAATTCAGAACACGCATACACAACGAGTTGTATGTATCGATAAAAGAGAAGCATGTATAGCTTCGTTACCTGAAATAACACGGCGGGGGTTGCAAAGGAGGGCAAGAGAGAAGTGCAGAGGCAAAAGCAGAAGGAAAGGAGGAAGTTCATGGTGCCTTGGTCTTACAGTTTTATCTGTAAAGGGAAGCTAGACACTTGGTGTGCCTTTATACTCGTATATCTCGTTGAATTTTCTTCACCAAAAGTCAGATTTTGGCATTAAAAGCCAAGACTGGCGGAGATTGAAACACCAGCTGCCAGTTTGAACATCATGAAATATGCCATGTCCGGTGAATGGGACTCGCCAATTGCACATGCCGTGTGTTGGCCTAGAAAATGGCAGACAAGGCCGAATGCGATCAGTTTTTCAAAATGTTAGGCAGCAATCAGCATCCACGAAATCAATGCTTTAGGCAACATCCATGAAATTGATTGGCAATCATATACTCTGAACTTGAACTAAAACCATTTTCTTTTTGGACAAGCGCAAGTTGATCAATGCTGGGACTATCACGTGGCGCGAGAGATGGAGTGAAGGTGATCAATGACCGATTACACCCAAGATTTTGCCTCACTGGGTTCAGCCCCGGTGAACATCATAGTAATGAACTGTTTCACTTATTGTTTTTGGTTGAAATGAACTGTTACACTTTCTTTTTCATTGTCAGAGTTCGTGAGGCAACTTTGCCAAACCTCAGTTTATTTCTGCCCATTGATTTGGATAAATATAAAGAAAATCAAATGACAGAAATAAACATGGATGTGTATAAGCAGAAAAAGGGTTTGCAGTGTTCATTTCCCTTTCAGTTTATTATTGATTTGGCTGATTTACGCTGTTTTGCTCAGCCAAATCAAACTCCTAAAGCTCTAGCTTTCTTCACATAGCAATGCATTACTGGATAGGAGACGCCACGTAGCAATGAATCCGCTTCATATAAGTCATTCTCCCCGAACCCACCCAACTCCCAAATATCCAACCCGGCAACACTAAACATAACAGAAGTAGATAGCAAATTTGCAGGCAATCACATGAAAAAGAAGAAATTATAAAAGCATCCTCAGAATCATATTCTAATTGGCAGCTTATTGCATTAAGTATAAAATGATTCATATATCCAAGAGCACAAGCTTTCATTCAATTGACTCCTATTCCTCTCTTAAGTGGAAAGCTAAAATTCCATCAGTTCAAAGTTTCCTAGCATTTTCAGAAATCCATTAAAACAAGCAAGAAGAAGAAAGGGGGATTAAAGCCTGAAATCCCAAATCTCACATCTTGGCAGGCTTGGGGAAAATGTCGGGTGTGAATTTCGTGGCGGCACTCAGGCTGCCCTTGATCTTCATTGCCCCCCTCATGAAAGCGATTTGCGGGTTCATCTTCCCCAGCGCCACCTTCACGAAATCTTCATCCTTGAACGAGAAAGTTGCATCTGGCTTCCCTCCTTCATATGCCCCTGTAATTTCAGCTCACATTTTCAGGAAAAGCTCCACATCTTTCATGCATAAAACAGAAATGTTAAGGGCCCTTTGGAATTGTTTCTCTAAAAATACCAATTCTTCTCATAAGCACTTTTGTTACAAAGACAGTGATATTTTCATTAAAATTGAAGTGTTTTCTGGAAATTCTGAGTGACTCTTCAGAAAGCGGTTACATATGAGTTAAACCCCACTTTTGAATTTTCTGCCAAACGCAGTCAAAAGCACTTTCTTTTAGATGCTTCTCTAGAAGAACACACCTAAAATTTTCTATCAAAATGCAATGAAAAGCACGTTTGACTGTCCCAAAACGCTTTCAACCCTTCCAGAACAATCTCAACAGGCTCTAATAGATTAATTAACAAGGAAACGGAGCAAAGCAAAATCAGGAACCCTAACCTTTCTTGACCTCGCCTTTCTTGAGATCAACAGTGAAAATCACCTCATCGAATCCAATTTTCTGCGATTTCAACTCAGAAAGTCAAGGAAAAATTGGGGACTTAATTAGATTTAGAGAATTCGAGGGAGGTCGGTGGGGGTGGTGGGGCCTACCTTGGGTGCGATGTTTATCTGATAGACGAGTCCAATTTTCTTGGTGATTTCTTTGCCGGCGTCGGTTTTCAGGTGCTCTTTCATCAGCTCCAGCAAGCTTTCCGACTTCAGCTCTGCACCGCTCGCCATTGCTGCTTCTCTCTCTCTCTCTCTGCAAGTATTGAAATGGAAAGGGCCTCACAACTACGTCGTTTTATCGATCCGATTCCAAGAGAGACTGGTGAGGTTGGTTTGAGAACTTAATTGGAATATAAGATCACGCGCGAACGAACCGCGCCTGAAGAGATCAGATTACGGACAAGGCACGCATTCCCATAACATTAGTTTCTGTTAGTTGTAGTTGGTCGAGATGACGTCAGCAATTTGATATTTTCCTTGGCCGAAACAGTTTTTGAGATTGAAATAACTTCTCACTTTGTTTGTTGAGATTTAAAATCGATAGATTTGGTTGTTGAGTTTGTGCCTCAATTATTTTGATCATTTCGTAAAAATTTTCTATTAAATAAAAATCAAAATGACAAAACTATTCTCAATATAATAAACAATAAGTCAGGATAATTTAGCAAAATTTAAGGGTATTTTATCATCTTATCTGCATTTAACGGTGATTTTTTAAGGAAATATCCAAAATTATTAATTGTGGACATATTCACTGACAAATTTTATCGATTTTGCAATCTGAGTGATCAAAGTGTCAATCTCAAGACCATTTTAACTAAAAATCTTTACAAATAAAAATTGCGACGGTATTAACTGAAAGCCCATTGGGCCGAAATATAATCAGCCCCTAACTGTTGTTAAGTAAATAGCCCATAACTGAAATTTGAAAGTTGGTTGGGAATCAGACTGCAAGCCGATATGGTTAATGATGTCGTGTCGTCTTCTGATTGGTGGCATAATTCAGAATTCAGATATGGCAAATGAGAGCCTCATCAACAGCCGGAGGCAATCAGCTCCAAAAATGCAACTTCCCATTGGCTAATGATGCAAAGGCAGAGCATTCTTTACGGCAAGGCCAAAGCCTCATGCAACTTTGTCACAAAACCAAACACAAAACTCGGTTCAACCAGTCCCTCCCAAGTTAAATCACGTCTTCTGAGAGCCAGAAATCCATCAACCATCATCAAAACTACGTCGCTGCAAGTTTCGGGATTCCGCCGCGCATTCGGGCACGTAGAGGCCCGAGTGGCGACGGGAAACCTGGGAGAATTGTCCGAAGAGGACGACGACGACGTGTGTCCCGTTGAATGTGTTAGAGAGTTTAGGACCGACGCGGAGTTCAGCAAAATTCTTGAAAGGGCTAGAGAAAGTGGTGCTTTGGTTGTCGTGGATTTTTATCGGACTTCGTGTGGGAGCTGCAAGTACATAGAGCAAGGGTTTTCAAAGTTGTGCAAGGGAGCTGGCGATGGAGAAGCTGCTGTTATCTTCTTAAAGCATAATGTCAGTATCATTTCTCCGTACAAACGCCATGTTCGAAATCGTTCATTCTGATTTCAACTTTGCTTTATTAGCTCAGTATGTAATTGTGGTAAACGATTTTTTTTCTAATTTTTGCAGGTAATTGATGAGTACGATGAACAATCCGAGGTTGCTGATCGACTTAGAATTAAGGTAACATTCTCTGGATTGCTTGATTTCACCGGAAACATTGCACACTAATCTTATATGTTAGTTTGATTTAGCACTCACCTATACATTGGTGTTGAGATGAATTTATGGAACGTAACGTGTGCATCGAGTAAAGGGAAATATGAACAAATATAACTGGTTACAAACTTCTAACGAAAATTTGAACTGAAACGACACTAAACTCTGATTTCTAAGTGGATTATTATTTGTTTAATGCCCTCCTAGTTTTATTTCTGATAAAAAGTTTGTAATAAGTTCCATTCTAGTTTGGTTCCGTAGTTCGTACTGAAAATTTATAAGATTGAATAAAACGATGCAGACGGTGCCCCTCTTCCATTTCTATAAAGACGGAGTCCTCTTGGAAGCATTCCCTACCAGAGACAAAGAGAGGATCACTGCAGCCATTAGTAAATACACAGCTCCAGCTTCTCAAGAAGTTTGAGCAAATCAATGAGTTTTTGTCTACAGACTTATGATATCTGTAAATAATGCAACAGCAATCGCTCCACAATATATAGTGTACGTGTTGTGAAATTGAGTTCCAATCATCTCATATTCTTGATTAGCTTCTCACACGAGCTCTTATTTTTCTTAAACAACAAATTGGTGCTCAAGGGTTCTTTGCTATTTTTGCACCTTCTTGTGGTATATATTATTAAAGTATTTGCTAGTGTTGTTACGCAAATTGAACGTGTGGAATGACATTCGATTATTCATTCTAAAGGGCCGAGAAAATATTTTTTATTTTTTGGTGAATAAGAGAAGCAACAATACAAAACAAGTAGCAGCTACTAGCTAGCAAACTGCAGCAACCAAGAACCGTATACAAGCAACCAAACTACACCAACGCAGCAGCAAAAAGGGAAAGAACAAGCACCCGAAGAAGGGAATGGATGAACTAGCAAACTATCTACCAACGGGGACATTTCATTTCCGCAAAATAGAATCGTTAGCAGAAAAATGAGCGATTTTCAGGGAACTCAAAACTTTAAATTTCTTAGATTGGTAATCTCGACTATTGTCTAAATAAAACGACCATAGCTTAACAGTAATCCCTCCTCTTATAGTGTGCGTGTTGTATGTGATATATCATAGAGCTCCGCCAAATTATGTCACAGTCACTCTTGATTAGCAAACTAAATATGACTGCAGATTGGGAAAAGGTAGAACATGCAAGAGAGAATGGCAAAGATGATAATAATATCAAACCGAGTTCTTCTATGAACAAGAAACTCGCGTATTAAAGAATGAATCGTCAATATGGTATCTATAGTCGTGTCAATATTGTTGTCGATGACAACCTAATACGTAAAATGTATCGACCTATTATCAATAAAGTATATCTCATTTGTTAGATTAAAGACAGATGTCTTGCATGGAAAATCTCTATCTTATCAGTTCCATATAATATAAGGGGAGATAAAACAGAGTAGCAAAAATGAAATGTGTCATAAAGCATCTTTAAAGGAGATGTATTAAATCTAAAATGATACATTTGCATTTGTTAGTCTGGGTAGCAATTTGAACCTTTATAAAATTGTGAAGTCCACTCTAATATAAAATATTATATCATCTTTATTATGTATTCAAAGAAAAGCATAAGCATCATTATAAATAAAATAATATTTAGTTTTGACATTGCCCTTAGTGCCTTCAAATCTATGAGGATTTGATTACATAGTTGGATTGATTTTCTCCTTCAATTCTTGTAATTCTGTGTCCGTGCATCACTTTAACATATCGGTTGAAGATGCTCACAAAAAACACACAAATTATGAGGGTTCAGCTCAGGCAGATTGTTTCCAAAATTTTGCTGGGAGTCCATGCAGAGGAACAGGGAATGGGCTATATTGAATCTCACTTTGGGATCCCACTACTTCCCACTTCAACTTGGTGACCAAATGGTGCATCATAACCAGCATTTCCAGCTTTGCAAGCTCGTTTCCGGGACAGGCATGCACTCCACTTCCAAATGGCATAAATGTATTTGGCTTTGGTGCAACCTAATTAAGCATCAAACAGAGTTTGATTAAAACATCAAGATGCATTAGTTGTTAATAATTATAGGAAGTAATATCTATCCTACTCTACATCAATGTACAGTAATATAGATTGTATTTTAAGTGGTTCAGATTCACTCGCTACACTTTTTATATAAATTTTAAATTTTTATAACGCAAGCTCATAATTAAATTGTACAATTATTATATATTGATGAATTCTAGACTTTTCTGACATCTTAGAAGTTTAGATAGGACCCGGCTTCGCTGCCCTCCTACTTTTCATACACTCTCATCCCCTCCTATTTTGTGCGATCACGGTTAAGCCACGTCAACATTTTATATTATTTTTTTTATAGAGATAATAAGACAAAAAGCAATAGTAATAAAATGTTGACGTGACTTAATCATGACCGCACAAATAGAAGAGGATGAGAGTGTATGGAAAGTGGAAGGCAGAGAAGCCAGGTCTGTTTAGATATGGCGGGGTGAATGACTAAGAACAGAGAAAGAAACAGTAGTAGTCACCCTACCTCGAATCTAGAGAGATCGAATTTCTGAGGGTCGGCAAAAAATTCAGGATTGTGATGAATGTTCCTGAACAAAGGCATCACTTTCCAACCTTTTGGAATCAAGTACCCTGTCACATATTCCACCGTCAACCATACATAGTCACTAGATTTATATTTTCTTATAGCAATTACATCTCATTTTCTAGTTAAAAAAAATTAATGCACATATGCTCAAATCAAGAGATTATGGTTGACCAAAACAAGTAGAGATTGTGTATGTGTATGTAGTAATCAATAATTAAAACTTTGTTTTTGTTTTCTTATTCAATAACTGTCGCACTTCGTCTTGAATATACATATCTTATAAGGAGCAATGTCATTCAAAAATTAGGGACACGATGATACAAAATGTCATTAAAAAATTAGGGACTTGATGATCGCATAGTAGAGAATCAATAGACTAAATGAATTGAATGAGAATCAATGGACAGAAGTAATCAAATGTGTGAATATGAAGAAAAGAGTGTGCGGAAATCATTTCCCTAATATATAGTATATAAATTTCACCTATAAATATATATATATATATAAACTTCCAAGAAAAAAATATTGATTAGTTTATAGTCTTGTTAATACCTTTGTATTCCACATCAACCACAGCCTCTCTAAAGGCAAAAGATATAATGGTTGCCATTCTCAAACTCTCTAAAATAACCTGAGAAAGAAAGAAGATACGTAATTCCCTACAGGTATTAACAAATTAAGTAAAAATATATTCCATGCCTTGTATGATTGTATCGGATGAGAAAGTGCATATATACATATCATACCTTGTGACTAACTGGCATGTTTCTAGTCTGTGCCCAGCTCAATGGTTGCTGGCCTTCTTCATTTGCTTCACGAATTACCTTCTGCTCAGCCTGCAAATTAGGCAAGTATACATAAAACTGCAATTTCTTTTTAAAGATAAAGAGACGGCAAATGGAGTGAAAGTGAGTTGTTGTAAAGCCTAGGAAAAGAATCATGATGACATGGCTATAGCTGTATATTTGTGTCCATCGTTGAGCAATTTCTGACTGCTGATGGAATGCGAGTTCAACAGTAATACATGATTAAACATTGCTCATACACATGAAAAATTTCAAAATATTGATCAAACGTGGATCTTCACAATGATAAAACGATGAAAAATCGCTCGCATGCCTGAAAACGATGAAAAATCGTAGCATCGTTGGTGTGCGTTATAGTACCTTTACAGCCTCTAAAAGTTTGGGGTCATCGTGGAGGTACTTGACAACCCAGGTCATCACACTGGCTGTAGTGTCATGAGCAGCAAAAAGCACCCCCAAAATGTTGTCAGCAATTTGGTTATCCGTTAAGACTTCACCCTTTTCATCTTTTGAGTTCAACATGCAACCCAAAAGATCTTTCCCAAGTAATATTTTCTCCCTCCTCTCACATATAATATCACCCAAAATTACTATTAACCGTTTCCTTGCCTACAAATAATCAAAAAAATTAACGGAAAATTAGTTTATCAAACACTTTATTTGGATTTAATCAGTAATTACATGTATAAACAAAAAGAAAATTACCAACAAAGCCTTTTTGTATGGTGTGCCCGGAATGTTTGTAGGGAATGAATTGTAGCCTCTGTCCACAATAGTGTAATTCCTCTTGAGCTCTTCTTTGTAATGTGCCTCCAAATTGCCAAAAATTGCAAGTATACCAACCTCGAAAGATAACTACAATGATACAGTAAATTGAAAAATAAAAGTCAGTTGATTAATAAAACGGGCAAAGTCAAAGATTTTTTATTTAATTGTATTTTTCTCGCGTTTCGCATACGACGGTTGACGAATAACTAATTTTGTGTAATTGTTTTCTGTTTCGCTTAAAAAACAGAAATAATGATTTTAGGTTAGGGAAGTCTCACCTTCTTCATTTCATGGAAGGTGTCGATGACTTGGCCATTGGCCCAGGAGTCTGTGGCAGTAACAGCTAAGCCTTCAATATGAGGCACCAAATTTCGAATAATATCAAGGGAGAGAGATCCTTGAACTAATTTCCTCATCCGCATATGGTAATCTCCTTGGTGATAAAACAGTGCAGACGGACCAAGCAAACGCTCTTTGCTTTTGGGATACGTGGGCTTGAACAAGTGAGCTTGAGTCACCAACACAAACTTCGCGGCCTCAGGGCTCGCCAGCATGACACTTGGACATCCCAGTATATGCGTCTTGAAAATCTCTCCGTACCTAAACAAAGTACAAAGCATATAAATGTTTAGAGTTCGATACTCTCCAATGTAAATAAAGAAACAAAAATTTGACTTACGTACCTTTTCTGTTTGGAAGAAAAGAAAGTATTTGGGTTTTGAGAATAGAGCTGAAGGGTCTCTCCTATATAAGGCCAACCTAATGAACCTGGAGGGAGCTGAGCCCTTTTCTGGGGTGCTTCTCGTCCTCTCTTGTCCCTTTTCATGAAAAATACAAATGACAGAAAGGTGCAGAGAAAGATGAAAACGTAGGTCAAAATTGCATCCATTGATCTCTAAACGCTAAACCCTAAGCCCGACCGCTTTCTCTCAATCTCTTTCTCCTTTTTAATGAGAATGTTAGTTAGTGAGGTTTGTTGTCAAAAAAGAGAGGAGTTGTATGCTTTGCTAATTTTAAGCGACTGGTAGAGAGGAAGGAGGAGGCAGTTTATATAGAGCCAAAAGGTTGAAGCAGAGAGCAGAGACAGACAAAATATATGGACAAGTGTCAATTGGAGATTAGGTCGGCAGGTGTATGTGGTAAATAATCCTACTCCGTGGTAAATAAGGTACACAAAATTCCAGCTATAGCAAAATGACATCCATCACTTGTACACACAATTTTCACCTTGCATGGTTAGTTTTGTCGTTCAAACCATTTTTTACCTTTCTACATTAAATTTTCTTACACCATACGAATCCCCTAGGATTTTCTTGTAATACGTTGTTACAAGCAATCTAGCCAGTCCAATATAATTTATAAAAATACTGATTAATGTTGGGGTTAAACCCGATTGTAAACTTGAATTGAATTACTAGAATATACATATGACATAGTAAAATTGAAGAATATAAGTATTACCAACTAAATTGCAAACTTGGTCTTACATAGAGTCAAGTTGGTTAGAGCAGTGTGCATCCCTGCACTCAAGTTCGAATTCTCCCAATAATTTAAATGAATTTAGTGCAGAATAATAACACTTGTATTGAGAAAAAAAATAGCTTCAACAATACCAACTAAACAAAACAAAGTAAATATTGTTTCCCTCTCCTAGTTAAAGAAGGTCAAATTTCACATATGGCGTGTGGGTATATTGAAAAGGATAATGCTTGTGGCTCCTATGAGGATAACTTACTTGTCCCTCCACTTACAATTAATGGATTTTTATCGTCTGAACATCATAATCAGCACCGTTCATTCTATTCACCATCATCTAAGATCATATCTGCAAAGACGTTATTCCATTTGGAGATTGTTTAGTCATCTATATGTGTTGAACCAATCAACGATTTTGATAACAAGTAACATCCTCATGATGAATAGTCCATTTGTTTTATGCATATGAATGGTTACAAAGGTCTTCAAATTAAATTTTTCTTTTTGCATATAGGATCTTTACGATGATAAAGAGAATGAATGATTCCAATTATGATGTTCGGACGGTGAAGGTTTGTTAATCATAAGTGGGGGACAAGTACGTTCCCCCATAAGAGAACACAAACATTATACTATTGAAAATGTATATCAACTAAAAACAACAAAGCTTTACATTCCCTTTCCATATTTAGAATTTTAACAATACTCTTAATTGATTATAAGCAAAGAATAGAACTACAAAGTACAATGTATTTGAAATAAGTAGATCTATTCAATGTAATACTTTTGAATTTGAAATAATTAGGTTCAATTAATCAATTAAGATCCTTATACGTTTTTTTAACATTTCTTTCAACACACAATTGTTAACATGATAATCAAGCATTTAATTGTACAGTCCATATTGAAACCCAAAGGGATGCATGGGGCCTCAGTTTATTCTAACCGCATTGCTGTCTCCTAATTCTAAAGCAGATAAAGTAAAGTTACAAATTTGGTAAACATACTTTGGCCAATTAGTACAGTTTATTTACCCTTTGTCCAAAAAGAAAAAGAAAAATGTGGTCCGTGTAAAACATGAGTGGCATGCATGCATGCATGCATGCTTAACTTGGCCTTAACTATTTAGGTTTCTTGATGTTACTAGAAATGGAGGCAATCCAAGACAAATTAAACTCTTGTTGTCTCTTGATTGCGATTTGCAAAAGCTTATTCGAAAATCTTCTAGCTATGTGCTTAATAGTATGAGTATATGTATATATGTGTATATATATATATATATATATATATATATATATATATATATATATATATACACACGAACGATGTTAGCTTGCTGAAAAGGTAATTAAAATTCAAAACACTCCACGGATCACCGTCCTCTTTAATTACTCCCTGCAGGAAGCCACTAGCATTAATTTTCCAAGGACTTTGATAATGACTGGAATCTTAAAACAGTAGTTCAGTCATCGCTTCATGATGACAGATAACAGATAACAAATCGTATGTTCATTTTTTTTCACAGATAAATTCCAGTTTGATACGTACATAAATATTTTTGATGTTTTTGATTAATATTTTATGTATGTGTGTGTTAGACTCTGATGTACAGATACTGAATAGAAATTGCATTGTAAGTAAGGAATCAAATAGTGTTATTATTAGAGTATGAAACATATAACAGTCCCTAGACACATTACCTGATTTACAATCATTTCCAAACTTACAGGGGTTAGAATATGCCTACAAGATTTGTTTCTTGACTTTGTGTTAATTGGTTTTAACTTTTTGGTATTGAACCTGCATATGATTAACAAACATACAAGCAATACTCTCTTGTGTGGTGGCTTTTCTCTCCTTCGTCAGAGTTATTCTCTTTTCGTGAGAATTCTTTTCACCTGGTGGGAACTTGTTATCAAATTCTCGATCCATCCCTTTTGCACGCCGGCTCTAGCTGAGGCCAGGGTTCGGTGGCAGTCCCCTGCTTCTCCTTTTCTTCTTTTCTTTTCTATTTTCTACTTTTCCCCACGTTTTTGTCACCTGCTATTCATCTCGACCTGCCCCATCCTTCGCCCCAATTTCGAATGTATGTGGCAAACCGTCTTTGTATAAACAGCAAGTGATGAACATTTTCATTTTTTTTAGTGGGATGTTAATTAAACCTAGAGAGAGTCAGAAATGGCGGGAGGGAATAATCAATAATCTTGGGGGCAGATGAACGGCAATAGCGGCATGATGCATCCAGTTCATCGTTTCTAATATTCTCATTATCTCTAACCTTCCAGATCAGATCGTCTTCGTGGTCCTCCTTGATCTCCTGTGGCTGGGGCTTACTGGAGACACATTTTGTTTATGTAACACTTCTACGTATTGAATTAAATTATATATGCATTATATATAATATGAGTGGTTGAAAATTTGTATGCGGTTTAGGATATATAGCATTGGTAAAAACACCTTTGTTCTATCATCGACCGATTATTACCAACCGGCACAGAGATAGCATGGAGATCACATCCGGCTACGTACCTTTTTTTTTTCTTTTTATATATTTCAAAATGCAAGGGGAAGAAAGAAGAACTCTTGGTTTTTTAAACTTTAAATTCACATGTACGCGTTGTGAGTTTGAATTCAATCGTTGCCCTATTGACATATACAAACTGAAATTTACTTGGAATCTGGCCAAGAGAAATATTCACAAATTTTATTTTGGTCCGGTACATGTGGAACTCTGAAGGAAATAAGGTGGATTTCCGAGTGAATCTCATTGACGTAATAATTATGCTGCAATGTACAATCACAAAGTACGAGCAAAAATGGGAATATATAGTCTATAGACCTATTAAAATTTGGCACGATAAAGCACATGACATGAGTGGGGCATATATGATATGAGTGCAAGTTTTCAATCATTTTAAAAGGATACACGAAAGATACTCTCTCCAAATGGGAATGAAGAAAGGACCTGTATGTCCTTTCAGTAGTATATGTGACTAGAGTCGAACTTCTCTCTTGTTGCAGGGGCGACCGTCCGTCGATCTAGCAAAGAAAAAAAAGGGTAAAGTGGTAAACCAATGCAATCATTACATTGTAGGAGTTTCTTGACATGTGAAATCAAACAATGAATGGCTTGACAAATAAATAAGCAATCAAACCATGGTGCAATCTGTCACCTCAGTTCTTTTTTTCTTTGATAATTTAGTCTACTATGTAGTTCGACTTTTTAAACAACCTTCACAATTCGATTTTTTAGAGTTAAAATTTATTGTTCATTCTCGGGCTACTCAGTAGTCCCGGATATTGGATAAAAATGGTGTATAATGTATTTTAAATATTATAGAAATAAAAGATTTTCATTTTTCTTTTAAGATGATTATTCTATTACCATCAAATGATAAATTGGAGATCATTGGTAACCATTTCGTTTTTAGTTTTCATTTTAAAATAAAACTGAAATCCGGTTTGGCAACGAGTTTCAGTTTTAGTTTTCAAAAAATTAAAAATTAAAAATTAAAATCAAAGAGTGAAAATTATTTTTCTTGAGTTTTCAAATTTGGCTTCTAGTTTTCAGCTTTTTGAAAACGAAAAGTAGCCAAACGGGTTTTCATTTTTCAACTAAAAACAAAATGATAATCAAACGATCCAATCAATTGGCAACATAGGAAGTAACATAGCTCCTTTTATGCACATGAAATATTTCCTTAACTCTCCCGATTTGGTATTAACTCTCTTAACATTTTTCAGGGGCGTTTTCAGCATTACAAAACCTTTAGCGCTTGGAAGTGAATTGCAATTACTGAAGCTCGTGAGCACAAAAGAACCAAATCAAGTTTGCACAAGTATGTTGTGCCAACGAGCTTTAGTGAGCACAAAATACCCTAAATCAAAGGGCCCACGTCTGCGACATGTAATCCTTTCTGATGAAAACTAACGGATGTGACACATTCACGCTAGCTAAAAGAAGAATTCAAGTGGTAAATTGTTTCAAAGCTTTCTTCGATAATATTGTATAAACCATATGTAGTGTTTGCACAACATTAGTTACCATCTAATTTACAATTCACTAACGAGATATGTACAAATTAACTACGAGGAGTGCCTTAACACAGAATGTATTTCCCACGTTTTGTGAACTACACATGTAACCCTGACCACATGTTATACAGCTCTTAGGGCTGTAGACGTATCTTAAGTTATTAGTGTTGTCGACTTCTTCTGACAGAATTCGAATATGCGCACCTGAATGATGTCCAAATCAAAACCGCCGAGTGACTGGTGTATGCCTCTACAGATGCAATATATCTTGTGTTGGTCATGGTCTCTCTCTCTCTGTTGATCTCCGTCGCTTTCACACTTCACATGCCCAACAATTGAAATACAAGGCTACGAACATTTGCTTGCTCCAAAGTCTCCCCACACAATGTTACGAGTTTGTTTGGTTTTTTATGGCATGTTTGGCAGCCCGTCTAAGTGGCAATCATGCATGGGAGAGGCACAAAGTGTACAACCTCCAGACGTGTCAATTTCTTCGACTCCCTGCTTTTTTCAGAGTTGGGGAGGTGTTCGATGCTGATTGGAGTTTTGAGACAGAGAAATCCTAGTGAAGATATATGTACTTAGGATGGGCAGTAATATAGGGGCAGGTGTCTGTTTCTGCTGCCCAAATTTACCATTAATCCCACCATGCATAACACCACAAATGTACGATTAAGCTTTAAAGCTTTCAAAGGCATTAATACTTAATTAGGCAGTGGTAGTAGTATTACTTATGTTCATGCTTTGAAGAAATTAGAAAGAAAACAAACTTATTGTAAGCATTCTAAGAACAAGTTTGGTGGTGAAATGGTGGTGGTGCCAATCTAATCAACTTGGATGGGTGCTTTAATCTGGTATGGAATATTGTAGAGAGTACACTTCAAACAACAACAACAATCACCAAGCTTTATTCAATTAAATGAGGTCGGCTATATGAATTCTAGAAAATCATTGTGCACGATTTTGCGCCAAATCTTCCGTTAGCCATAGAGAGTATACTTCACCTTAACTAATTGTAAGGTTGTATTAGTGCGCTCTCTAGCTGAAAATTCAAAATCCAAATTTGAGCATCTCTTGGAGGTGCCATAAAATAATCAAAATTCTATTTTAAAGAGTCAAATGAAAAAAAATACATCTCCACCAGACTGTATAAAAGATTTTTTAATATAGCAAGATGAACAATTACTCTTATTTTACATAGCAACAGTTCATCAGCTAAATATTAAAAATATAATAAAACTCAAAGGTAAACCCTTGAGCAAGAAGAAAAGAAAGAGAAAAGTTTGTTTTAGAAGATCAGTGAGTTGAGTTTAAATTGTTAATAATAAAATATTGAAAGTTTGTTATAATAGGGAGTGCAGTGTTGGAGATGAAAAGTTCATCTAAGTAACCAAAATAGTTTTTTTGATATTGTTCACTTGCTAGTTTAACATTATTTAGAGCTTTTCTTGGAGATACTCTTAAGGGAGACTTTGGATGCGGTCCCTATCTATGAATATTTTTTGACTAAAACCTTGTTGGTTTTCAATTTTTGATCCAAGTCCCTGAAATTAATGTAATAACTTATTTCTATGTACGTTACTATATATTTTAAAATTAAAAATTGAAATTTATAGTTGTTTATATTAATGAGATTTTAAATAAAAAACCATAATTTGTGGGATTAAAAATATTAAAATATAAATATACTATTTTGTGTGTGTGTGTGTGTGTGTGTATATATATATATATATAAACATGGGTACATTCGTCAAAATTAACCAAAAAATTATTGTATCAAAACATGGGTATATTCTTCAAAATCACAAAAAAAAAAAAAAAAAAAAAAAGATATTATGCTTAATAAAATTAGTAAATTTCTTCGATTAAACTTAACATGGATACATTCTCAAATCAAAAAAAAAAAAAAATGTACCCATATAAGTTTAAAAATGGATTAGAAAAAAATTGAATAGATTTTATATAAAAAAATTGGTATATTTAAGAATAAGTAAATTTTAAGATTAAAAATTTTAAAAAAATTACATGAATGGTACATATAATTAGCATGGGTACATTTAGCAAAATTAAAAATGGGTACAAATAAATAAATAAAATATGGGTACAAATACAAATAAAACTTTATAAAATATGGGCACAAAAAGAAATTAATATATGGGTACAAATTAAAATTGAAAAGAAAATTGGTACAAATTAAAAAAGGGTTGCAAATTAAAAATGGGTACAAACTAAAAATAAAAATATATGATAAAAAATTTAGCCATAAATATAAATATACTAATTGTAACATTTTTAACATTAAATGAATATATTTAGAAATAAAAAATATTTTATTATTGAAATAATTAATGATGTTATTAATACCAAGGACCTTGATCAAAAAATGAAAAAAAAGAAGGTTTTAATCAAAATGAAGGATGAGAACCTAATTTCTCCTACTCTTAAAGGCTAGGTATAGGTATGTTTGGATAATGCTATCTTGTCTTCTTATGTTGTCAAACTATGAACAATACACATTTGAAACATAGTCGATGAAAAAGGAAAAATCAATCTTAGCATTTTATCAGATTCATATTCTAACAATATAAACATCTTATACTATCAAACAATCTAACAAAATAACATCGTGGATGTGAAAGGAAATGTTTGAGTACGTGTTAGGTTGATGGACTAGCTAGCTAGCTACTGCCCCATTATCACGTACATGTGCAATTAGGAATCAACTTTTTGGAGAGTTATCTTCATGGCTGCTAAGACTGGTTGTAGTGGGGAACAATGTTTGTAACACTCAGCAACATCACGTATTAGATGGTGCTAGAAGAAGGTGTAACACACACATATATGCAACACACGGGCGGACACACAACACACCACGGGGCGGGGATGAAAATAGCGACTAACAAGAATTACTCAAGTCTAAAAAATATACATGCGAAAATCTTTCAAATATTTGGGACGGATTCCTTTTGTGTTTATTTGATGTAATGAATGCTAGACATAAATCAACATGTTGCGTCGATAACACTTAACAAATCTCTCTATATCATTCATCAGATTGTTTTTGCATATGCGATATCTATTGACATGTGTACAACAAGCACACCAAGTGATTAATAAACAGATTTTTTTTTCGCGCACTTCGCGCTTTGTTCGTACTAAACACTTATATTTAACACTGGGACCCCCAAGGTTTAGATCCTGGACACGCCACATAGGTATTTAGTTAGCACACACACACGTAGGTATATATGCCCACCACTACTTGACCTAAACCGTAAATCCTAAATGAACAAATTAAGTTGAGATTTCACAATAAAATTAGTTGACAAATATATGAAAAGTAGTTCAATTCCTTATAGGGACATATAAAGTTTTTTGTTTTTTGTTTTTTTTCCTATGATTCATATACCATGCATCGGCACTAAACACTAAATGTACTGTATAGAAGGAATTAAATAGGTATTTCAATTTCATGCATAAAGATCGAGCGTAATATCTCGGCTTGGACTCATTTAGAAGCATATTCATGGGTCTGGACATGATAAATTGTGTGAGATCTAGTAGAGTCCAAGTAAATCCAGTAGAAAAATATACTGGGAGATATTAGATCTGAAGTTCATAGGAGGTATTATATATATTATGATGTAAGATGAGCAAAATTTGCGGCTATAGATTTCGACTATAGATTTGCCCTAATGCATGCAAAACGCCAGAAAATAGATCAAATAAAGATGAAGATTTGTGCTCGCTCGGATTGTCTTCATAATATATTTCTCTGTCACTCGGTCACTTCTTGGTTTGCGAGGTGTATATATGCAATGCATGCCTGGAGAGAGAGAGATGAGTGAGGTGTTGTCTTCATAATATATTTCTCTGTCACTCGGTCACTTCTTGGTTTGCCGGTGGTGTCGTTTGATAGCCGCCCCAAAGATTCACACACAAAATGCAGCTCCCTTGACAGATGATATCTCACCTAGACCTAGCTAGCTATAATATAATATTCATATAACATTATCCAAAGTTTGGGTATTATTATTTAAGAAATTCTGCCGTACTCTTCACAGAAAAATCCGATTTCTATTCGTTTTAATAAAATAAAAAGAGTAATTTAGACCATTGATTAAATTGAGTGAATTATCTTGTTCATTAGATACCTTTGAATTAACTAAGACCATTGATTAAGGTTTAGTTATTTATCGTGAACGTTATAAAAGTATATTAAAATCCTACTAACTTTGATTGTTATCATGAGTCTTTTTATAGCATACATGTAAGCTGTTATTAGTGTACATGTGAAATTACCAATCAACATTATTCAATTTTGGCCCCAAAACCTTCGCATTTAACTGTCTTACAACTTGACCTGGGCGTCACACGCCGTTGCCCCCCCCCCCCCCCCCCCCCGCGTCTCCCTCGGGAGCGTCGGGGGAGCGGACGATGGCCTTCGCATTTAACTGTCTTACAACTTGACCTGGGCGTCACACGCCGTTGCCCCCCCCCCCCCCCCCCCCCCCCCGCGTCTCCCTCGGGAGCGTCGGGGGAGCGGACGATGGCCTCCCGTGCCTCTGGGGGCGCACCGGACACCGCGTGACGTGCAGTGCTCTTCCAACCGCTGGACCCTACCTCCGGCTTAGCCGTTTCCAGGGTGGGCAGGCTGTTAAACAGAAAAGATAACTTTTCCCGAGGCCCCCGCCGACGTCTTCGGACTTAAAGGAATTGACGGAAGGGCACCACCAGGAGTGGAGCCTGCGGCTTAATTTGACTCAACACGGGGAAACTTACCAGGTCCAGACATAGTAAGGATTGACACACTGAGCATTTTCCAAGGATGTTTTCATTAATCAAGAACGAAAGTTGGGGGCTCGAAGATGATCAGATACCGTCCTAGTCTCAATAGGATTGGCTCGGAGGAATGGGCATGGGGGTTCCAGCCTGGAACCCGTCGGTTGTCGGCAGACTGCTCAAGCTACTCCCGCGGCTAGAACGGGTCGCCGCTTGCCGGCAGCGCCAGGCCCCGATGAGTAAGAGGGCGCGGCGGTCGCCGCAAAACCTGGAGCGCGAGCCCGGGCGGAGCGGCCTTCGGTGCAGATCTTGGTGGTAGTGGCAAATATTCAAATGAGAACTTTGAAGGCCGAAGAGGGGAAACAATTGTTGTTATTGCACTTGGCCGAAGCCAAAAAATACGACGATGACACTTGAGTAAAGGGTTTCTCGGTCTAAAAGTTGGCTACCGATTCATGTTTAAGTTTGAACGTGATTCAAGTTGAATAATATTTTATTTTTAATTAAAAATTTCACATGGGATAATAAGAAAATATGATATAAATGTATTTTTATTGCATAAAAACTTAAACTACCGTGTTACAAAAATATAAATAATATAAAAATCAAATAATATGTCATACTAATTAGGTCGGGTCGGATTATTATTGTTTCGGATCAGCCTTGTTATATATTCAAATCCATTTATAATCGGATTATCAAATTCGGATTTTTTTCGAATAATCAGATTGGAAGTCACGATCCATATCCTATTAACTGCATAAATTCAGATTCAAATCCAATCCATTAACAAGTGTTATTTATGTACTAGACCCAAGGCGAACAAGATATGCGCTTTGGGCCTCACTTTAAATTAGGTCTCATACACTTTTATATATCTTAAAATTTTCATCTGTCCTCATTTATTCTTGATTAGAAAAAAAGAAAAAAAAAACTCTTATTCTCATAAATCTAACTTGATGCACCTTAAATTCAAATTATTGTGAAAAAAACCATATTAATTAAAGTACTAAATTCGGAATTCCTCATTTCATTTTCATTGTGGGCATCAATTTGCATTGAGACAATTTTGGTGTACCAAATCCTAAATCCCTAAACCACACGTATGTTTGGACACAAAGTTACCATGCATGTTAAATTTACTATGTGATTTTAAAGATATTGAAATGAGTCAAGCTGAACGTCGACATTAAATTAGTTAGAGAATATATTTTGTTTTTGTAACTAAGTTTAGATATTTCTTCCAACAATTCAAATTATTAAGTTAAAATCTGAGGATTACATATTCGACTTGTAAACTACTACATGAACCAGCCGTACATCTTTCGTTGCCCTTACATTAATAAAGAAAAAGTCGACACCTACAAAATTTTGCCAAATGCAATTCATATTCTCTACTAGTGTTTATTCAATTTAAAGGCTGTTTAGTCACTCATGTAGAATAAATAGATAGTTATAGTTATAGTAATAAGCAGTATTCTTATAATGAACTGTTAATTTCTTTGATTTATACGAGCACTTTCCTCCTTCCCGGGAAGAAGGAACAGTTTTATCCATAAGTATGTGTAATCTCGTTGCAATGATGTAGCGGACAACATGTATCATCCTCCGTACTCAACTACAAGTGATGTTTAAACTTTTATTAAATCAAGTGATTAGACTAATTGAACGAACGAAACAATGATTATATACAAAACTAAATGTATCCCATCTCCATGACCCCTCTTTGGCAAGAACTGAGTTCTGCCTCCTCCACTGTAAAATAATTCAAATCGATAAGGAATTTGAAGAAAAAGAAAAAGGATAAAGAAGGGCCGTTGGATTCTTTATTTCTGTAAACACACGGTGGATAACCATCTCCTGACCACCATCAATCAGTCGTTGGTCGAGAAGATCAAAGATATTCCATATAGCCAGCTGTAATCCAATAAATTTGCCCTTTTGGGGTCGTTTGATGAAATATTTGTGATATAGCTATCTCCAATTAGTTATTAAAGAAAAATTTTGATCAGGCTGCTTGATTACATGACATATTGACTATTTAATTTCAACAAGCTTATCGTTAAGTCATTGTTATCAATGGTTGATGTCTATGTAAAAGATAAATGGCAAATATATTGATGTGTGA
Organism: Cotoneaster glaucophyllus; assembly: GCA_036320875.1. Classification (NCBI taxonomy): domain Eukaryota; kingdom Viridiplantae; phylum Streptophyta; class Magnoliopsida; order Rosales; family Rosaceae; genus Cotoneaster; species Cotoneaster glaucophyllus. Next base: position 19,222,211 of record CM070072.1, read on the forward strand.
TTGAGTGATCAAACAATACACGTGATTAGGGTAACTGAAGCAAGATATTCTATATAGGCAGCTGTGTTATTGAGGAGTCACGCTTCCTTGTTCAATGTTTGTAGTTATTTAAAGAATATTAGGTTAATTAGGTTGTCTGATTCTGTTAATGTTCTGCAACTCAATCGACATGTTATTAACTATAAACATGTCATATATGATTAATATTTTTGATACTTCAAATACATAGTTATTGATAAGCTATCTTGCTATTGAAAGTCTAAATGAAAAGTAAATAACGATCTGATAACATCTTATTAGTGTTTGGATAAGATACATGGTAGCGTTTGCCTAGACCAAGATTTTCCTTGGCGATTGTTCTTCAATCCAACTACAGGACGATCCTAGTAGGATCCAATCAAAGTTTTAACCTGCCACATCACAGTTCCAGCTGGCGAATCTCCAAAAGTGTATGAATTAAAGGGTTATTTTTCTGAGGTATCTAATAATCTACAGTGCCCTCAAATGGGCTGCTGGACCGTGACAACTCTTTACAAATTATTCTCATGAAAATTGGTGGATCAAATTATTCTCGAACCTGACAAAAACAAATGTCGGTCACAAGAATATCCAGGTTTCTTAGGTCCCCAATTGCTTCAGATCATTAGGGTTAATAGTTTTTCTTTGATTTCGAGAGTCAAGATCAAGGATGGCTTTGCTTACATTTCACCATAGCTTGCATTTGCATTTTATTGAACTAGTGCCATAGACACGTACAAAAGACGGCTAATTAGGGCTGGATTTGATATGGTTGCCGTTCTAGAAATAACATGTCATTTGATATTGATTTTCGTTTTGGATGTCAAATACCTTACCATATGCATTTAGTTCGGTACGAAAACCGTACCATATCCCATCTGTACCAATTTTGGTGTAAAGTTAGTTTGGTACGGTTGGTAATCGGGACAAAAATATACAATCCTTTAAGCTATAGGTGAGCATTTGAACCGGCGAAAAAGAACCCGAAAACTTTTATGGCTTGAACCGATTTGGTTTCCGGTTTTGGAGTTAAAATACCAAACCGGACCGGTTATCGGTGTACGTGTAAGAAATGCTTTCACAAGAAAATCTTGGACGAATTTCATGATCAGAGCTTCAAGCGAAAAGGAGAACATGAGACATGATTGAGATTTTACTGCCCAGGTTTCAACCAATATTGACCCATATACTTTACTGACCTGCTTTTCAATAACCTATGTTTGAAATTTTGTGTTATGCATGGTTACAGGGGTGAACCGGTCTGAACCGAACCGTTCACGATGAGGTACAACAACTACTAGTCCCCAAAGCTAAGTTGTAGAAAAACGAGTCAACATCCCATTCTTAATGCTTACGAGGGGCAACATCCCCTTTTGATTGTCCTCTCAGTTTATCTTCATCTGTTCTGCCACCCTCCATTACTGCCATCGTCTCCTCAGTCGCATTTTGGTTCAATAATTGTTGGATCCGTGTTGGTTTTTTAGCAACTACGATTTAAATACACAATCATGAATCGATTCAAAGAAATGAACTACAGATTGAAGTCACCACCGGAGGTACATGACATAAATTTATGACCAGATATGTTTGATAATGAACCAAGGAAACAATAACGTCGAAGACGGAACCTATTTAAGAATGCAACTAGAGTCCTATTGAACTGAATACTGGTCTAGAGATGCTGCTGTGATGGTAAACTTCATTCTATTGAGCACATGTACGGAACAAAAGATCGATGGCTTAGGCACTGACGTATGATCAAAAGATCGATAAGCCTCTTGGCATGGGGGACTGTTAAACTGCATTCAATCATATTGCAGACTGCACTCCACAGAAGCTCGTCCAATGCCTTGTTTAATGGGGAAAAATATCAAACCTCATGCCCTTTGTCCATATGAGTTTTCAAGAACTCGAACTCCTGGTCCATATATCAAACGGCATCGCTCATTAAATGAGCCAACAAGCTTAGAGACGACCTCCTTAAAGAATACCGATGCCACCTGAGACAAGAATCATTGCCACATCACAATTCTTAATCTACAGTTCACCATGATTCAAATTCCAATCTTCAAACTTCAGAAAATGAAGGATTCAGGATAAAATGGTTACTGAATAACTGCCACGGAAGAAAGTTTAATACTGAACAAGGAAACTTACCTGTCTGTAAAGTGGCGACTGGAACTTAAAATCCACCAAGAAATAAAGGCTGCAAGATCCTGGAACTGGCCCGGATTGAATTCCCAGATGTTTATGAGATGATCGAAAAGGGAACTATTTGACACAGTGGTCTAGAATTGAAAAACAGAAATAGACTGTTAGAACAAAAATTCCAAAAATGAAACCAAAAGCGAAAAAACAATTTCAGGGTATATTCAGTAAGAACCACTTAAAACTCTAGTTAGAACAATATCAACTATCCAACGACTCATAAAAGTGACACTGAGGTTTTTCTTTTCAACCATCAGCAGCAATCTATTGCTGCTCTTATTTGTCAATGTTTAAACCAAGTCAATGTTTAAACCAAAACTCACTAACATCTTAAGATTTCAATCGAAATTTTGTATCCCAGTAAGCATGTAAAAGCTGGTACACGCCATGCCACTCCTTAAGCACACAATCAACTTCAAAACTTCAAGTGTGTATTTCAGTGGGTACATTAGTCTGCTCTCAAACTCACTAACAGAAAAACCCACGTCTCCAAGCTCCTAAGTGCTATAGCAACTATATATTGAGAATTAGCGTCAAAATATAAATTAACTTCAAACCCAGTGTACTAAAACCCAAGCCGAACTCCTTCAACAGAAGAAGTGAAAACCAGAGAATATCACCAGGCAACTACTACAATAGCTCAAAACATCGCTATTCAGATATTCTATGATAGTAAACTTATACGTCTCAGGTATTTTGTTTCACAAAGTTAACAAACCAGAGTATATTCCCATGGAACAACTACAATACTATTGATTATCTATCAGCAAGTAGAAAAGTAAACAAACCAATGGTAATGAAAAACTTAAAGAAAGAATCATAGCAAGCTTGAAGAAAAATGATTGCCTTTATACGCTTTGGTCTCTCTAATTCGACATGGGAGACGTAACTTTCAACAAGAAATTTAAACCCAATCTCAAGCTCAGCATCAAATGATCCATCAGGATAGGCTTTAGTTACGGCGGACCGCTGACACCAGGGAACGAAACCATCATACAAGTCTACCGCAGCAACCACATCATATAACTGCTCCGGAGAATACCTAGATTCCAAAAATGCATCAGTCCATGTCTATCTCACATTGTTATCAAATGAGGGAAACATCAAAACGATACAAAACAGAAATTCAGCATTCAAGATGCAGTCTTTCATGGGTGACAATCAATTGGGTCATTAAGTAAGGCAATGTCAAACATTATAATGCCACAGAGCATATCAAGAACTCCGTTGCTATGGAATTCAACAGGTAAAATCGTATAAAGCAGCTGAAATTGGGGACGATCAGAAAATTGTGAAATTGATGAAGGATTACCCCAATACGCGCCTCTCCTCATAGACTTTGGATAATACGCCGCCTTCCTCGCCGTCGCCGCAGCCGAGAAATTGCCTCCGTGACCTGTAATTGAAATCCAGCTGGGAATCGGCGGTCCATTTGTGGACCGATGACCAAGGGGTTTCTATGCCTGCAATGCTACTAAAGCATCGAATCTGTTCAAATTTCCGGCCGGACCGGACCAGATACCTGGGACCAATTTTCCGGGAGAGTAAGGACCTCACCGCCTTCGAGTTCGTGCTCGACCAGAACGGCGGCATTGTGAGTTTCGGTGATTGGGAAACCCTAATTGCGATGGGATGGGATCGAATTGATAGGAGATTGAAAGCCCCAAATGTTTGGAAAGCTTGAGACGGAAAAGCTTGAGATTCGAAATCCGATTCGGGGCTAGGTACTTACGTGAGAGAAGGAGAATTATTTACCGCGGAAGTCTCAGACAACAAGGGATCAGATTTGACAGCACCAAAAATCGGATGATAAGCATGCGTTTGCCACTTTCTATCGGCGTGACGTGTTCATATTTTAAACTATTTTAATTTACAAAGAGGTAATACAACTCCAGTAGAAAGAGACGGACATAATGTCATAGCCAAGCACGACTACTAAGTTAGTAATACGATGTTACTTGCTCGTTTAGAAATATTCAACATTACTCGTTTAAGAAACATATTCTGCAATCTAGAATAGAATTCGCGTTTGAACTTATAGGTAAATTAATTAACAAGTAAATACGATATTAACCACTTGTTTAAACATGTCATGACTACTTTGTTGAATTTGTCAATAACAAAGTATTGGTCATCATTTAAAGGCTATAACTCTTAACCACCACATGATGGTCTAGTGGTTGGAATAAATTTCAAGCACGTATTCTACACGGCACGTTCTGAGTTTGATTCCTAAAGCTAGTGAATCGCTCGAAGGATTTAATCCAATGAATCTAGTACTACATGATCATAAATCTAGAATAAAGAACCCGGTTGTCTTTTCACCAAAAAATAAAAAGTAGGTCGTTGTTCACTCCATCCAGGAAGTAGTTGGAACCACCAACTTTAGCAATACCAATCTGAAATATCGCTAACAAGAAGATAGAGTCAATTGACCGCTAGAGAAGAAAAACTCTCTTGTAGCTAATATATTATTTCAGCGACACTATCCCTCTATTGGATAGTTATCACGCGATATCATCTGCTATAATAACGATCAACAAGGCAATACATACGTTGCCTAAAGAAATGCTTTTACTTTATTTCAGGCTTGGTACAACAGTCATTGAGCTGCAGAAGGCTCGGCCGCAGTAGACAATACGCTGTCTAAACTGCCGGTTTCTGCCTCGCCCGAAAAAATGAGATACTACATTCAATCAGTACAGTATTAGTAATTGGCAATGGTACTAACAACAAGGTCAACAAAATCTGTACGGGCATAATAACGGCACATTCTGGCACCCGATTCCTTCTCCTGCCGTTCTGATGCCACTTGTACTCGTGTTCAAAACACACGAACAAATGCCTTGATTAAATTTTATCTACCTCCTCCAATATCCATCCATTATTTCATAGGATACAAAATAATAGTCCAATGCATCCATTTTTCTCTTACCCGGTCTCCTTTCCTCTAACTGTAGAAATAGTATACGGTTTTGGTTACGTCGTCAGGAACCGGCAGGCTTGCGGAGTGGAACAACCTAAGGTTGCAGAAAGCAAACAACAAATTTAGGATTCCATTGCTATAAGACATGATAATATGGTCATAACATAATGCATTGAAGCCATAATTACCTGATCGTTACTTGAGTCATTAAGTATAAGCATTTTTATACTCTTACCGTCACATGAACCGACTTCCTTTTCTTCTTTAATATGTTCATCGACAAAGTTCTGATCTGTGACCTCTGCAAGAATTAACAAAGTATGAGTTAACACTTTTTGGCAGGTAGATGATAGAAATAGAAGTCTTGTTTTAGGCAATTATAGAAAGAGAGTACAGATTATGATCTATTCGACCTTGATGGAGTAACATCCATCCTTACTTTGCAACACTGAAAATGAACATTGTCTAAAAACAGTGCATGAAAGAAGTCCAACCATATTACGAGATTCCATTATTCTTATTTCTATGTCTGGACCATCTAAATCGCAACTACTTCACAGTGACTATAACTGAGTTCAAGTGAGGCTCAAATGAGGCATGGTTTTTGAGATCTGTTCGCCACTGTTGTGAGGTCACTTTAAGCACACCCTAAGCTACTCGGGTTGGTAGGGCGCCCCACTCACTGTGAGCGAGTAGCAAACAAACAAACTATAACTGAGTTCAAACCAAAAAAGGTAAACAATCCAAGACTGAATTAATGACGCACGATAATTCACTAATCAATTTAAGATTTTGAATCTCCCATTGAGTAATCAAATAGCACAAAATGAAGACAAGCACAAAACACATAAAATAAAGACCAGCAGAGCAGATAAGCAATGCGAGACACAGGCAAATATCTTCCAGCAAACACACCAAAATTTAGCTGAGAGCACCTGTATTCCCTCCAAACAATTCCTGATGGCGCAACTGAGAGTGAGATGCATGAAACTGCTTTGAGCATGTCGCTGGTGCACCCGTCATTTCCTTCTTCGTACTTGAATCGACTTCTTCACAATGTGATGCAGCCAGTTCTTGAACATTGGGATATTCAAACTCTTTGGGCTTGCCAGCAGATCTAAAGTGCACGACCCACGGATTTGCCAGAAGATCTTCATCTGCCTTATTTGCTTCAGCTTCAGCTCTTACAAAATTGATCTTCTGCCAACAGCCACCTCGAAGTACCTTAAACTGCAATAAACAATAAACTCCGAATGAATTAACCATAATCATACAATACAACATGAAAATCCATTTAAAGTAACAGATTGAATTCAGACCTGGCCGGAAGAGGCACGAGAGTTAAACTGCGGTTGCTTTGACAATTTCGGGTGCAATGAATACCCCTTTTGCGAGCTCCGACCACGCGAATCCATGGAATTATACAACCGGTTGACAAATGATGCTTCCATGGATTTGAGGTACATGCTGTGCTTCTCATCCGTCCATTCTGTAGACATGGTTTCCGTCCGAGCCGGAGTACCCTAACATAAGTTACACACAATGATCAGAAATCTTCAGAAAACATTCAAACAATTTCATACATCCTGACAATATATCACGCAAGTAAAATGTTCAAAACGATAATTTGAATTTTCTTTTTGGACATTTTTAAGTTTCAATTAATATTTACCCAGATCAGCAGTTACAGCAGTAGCATGAAAAATATCAGACATTATAAAAAGAAAAAGAAAAAGAAAAATTAAATAAAAACTCATATTTCAACATAAAATTAAAAAGGAATTTATATTCTAATTATTTACATAAATCTATTGAACAAGTCAGCCCCATCTGGGTGCAATTTCCAGATCCCAGCTCAAAGATGAAAATTTTCTCATACAAAGTTGAGTTTTAATTGGGTTTTTTTACTGCAAAAATATGCAATTCTCAAAACTAAGAACTGGGAAACACAGAAAAAGATCAAAGTAACAATTTTGCAGCAGATAGAAAAAAGAGGAAGTACCAAGTCGTCGGAAGGAGGGTCCTCCGCCGCCGCAGCAACCCCGCCCGGCCGCTCACCGTTCTGCATAGAAGCCTGCAACTCTCCCCCCATGAAACCATCCATAATTACCCAAAAAAACCCACCTCTCAGAATCTAAGATTTTTTTTTTTTTTTTTTTTGGAGTTCTGAAAATTTTCAGATGATTCGAGAAGAAGAAGAAATGGTTGGAGGAATTGGAATGTGAGGAAATGTGGAGGGGATTGGGGGAGGTGATGGGAACAAAAAGATCGGTACAGTTGTCACGCCTTTTACACGTGTCGTGGGGCCATGGCGTTGCCACGTCACTCCGGGTTCGAGTGGGCAGCCCAGATATTTATTGGGGGAGCCTCCAAAATATCTTTTGTTGATTGGTTCTCGATCTTTCTAGATTACGTGGCACCCACGCTTCTAACTGTCAACCCGCAAGAGCTTCTTCGTGCGCCTTCTCTTTTGCTTTCGGGTCGGGTCGTTGGTCCAACCGTTTTTGTCTTGATATTTGTTTGGTTTCTTCCTTTGAGCTTCGAGGTCAAAGATATTTGACATAGTAGTTCCCGAATATATTTGACCAAAATTTAAATTATTAATAAAATTATTTTTGTCAATCAAAAGAAATTTTTATCATAAAATAAAATTATAAACAGTAATATAATTTTTCATAAACTAAATTTGTTGTTGTTTATCAAACTTGCATATGTTATCACAGCATATCTAAATTGAAAAAATTAAGAAAAACTTAGATTTTTTTTGTTCTCTCTTTCTCTCTCTTACATTTCTTTGAAACCTTGCTCTTTCATATTATATATATATATATATATATATATATATATATATTAATTTTATATTTATACACACAGTCTGCGGGCTTCATCTAATATATTTTAACAAATAATATTTTTTAAAGGAAACAATTTGGCAATGACACTTAAACTCATAACCTTCTCTCAAAATTTTCAAGGATAAAGATATTTTTCAAATGTCAATTATTGAAATAATTAATTTTTCAATATGTTGTTAACATCTCATTTTTTACTGCCAATAAATATATGATTAATATGTCATCAATATTTAAGCAGTATGTTGTCAATTGCTTTTTTTTTTTTTTAACAATTTGTTTAAAAAAAATAATGCAAAGAGATTTAAAAACTTAAACTTGATAAAAAGCACTCAATAAGTTTTTTTTTTTTTTTTTTAATTTACCAATGAGAAGGATAATAAAATATTAAAAAAACAAACAAGTGCAGGTCCCCATCCTCAATAAGTTCTTTTTAGTCAACCCTTTTTTTTTTTTTTTTTTATCAAACGATATTATCTACACTAAAGAGTTGGGGGGTAGAGGTTGGGCTAAGTTTAGGGCAAGCAATAAAGTGGTTCAAGTTTGTCTTTGGCAAGAATCAAACATAAAACCTCACATTTACCATTGAAGATGAATATCACCCAACTGTAGTACCAGGTAGCTTAAGTCAACTATCTTTTTCTTTTTTACATGTTATTTTCTCGCTCTTCTTTCTTTCCCCCCCCCCCCTTTCTCTCTCTCTCTCTCAGAGCACTTCCAACGTGATAATATCCCCTTCCCCCACCAAAATCTCCTCCAACCCTCTTAAGTCCACTGGGCTATAGGGAGCTTAGTTAGACCATCTCCAATCGACCCTGCCAAAGGGCTATAGTGCTAAAAATAGATCGGAATGACACGAAAACCGTCTCCAACCGAGAGCTAGGCCAAAGGGCATATGGCCCCACCGGGCCAAAACCCCCAAATCAGGCCAACGGGCTGGCCATTTCCAGCCTTCTAGCCCAGCCCACCTGGCATCTGAATGTCAAGCTTGACTTTGTGGCAGGTGTAAGAATACCACGCTTTCTTTGTTATTGTGCTTTCTTTATGCCAAAAGGTGTTTCAATGGACCATTTTCTAACTCAAGACGAACTGAAATGGAAGATCAAAACAAGAGAGATGAAGGAGAAAGAGAAGTAATCTGGAGAGTTATTTTAATATAAAGATAAGAAATCCGAAAGCTTACTCACTTAGCAGCAAATGACACTCAAAATATGTCCGAAAATTTTATTTTAATATGATAGTTTAATTTAATTAACTATATTAATTCAAATAAAATAATAAATTATTGAGGGGGTTATGTTTGGCCCATGGCTCTTTGGCCCCCTCGATTGGAAATGCGTTTTTTTGTCAAAGGGCTATGTTTGGCCATGGGCCTTGGAGATGATATAAAATATGGCCCGACACTGTTTATTAAAATATAATTTCTTGCAGAGCTATAGCCCTTTGGCCCTCCTCTAGCCAGCCAGCCCTCGGTTAAAGACGATTTTCGTGTTATTCAGAGTTATTTTTAGCCCTATGACCCTTTGGCCGGATCGGTTGGAGATGACCTTAGTGCCCCCAAGCAATAATTGCCTAGCCTAACCCTTGAGTTATGTGATCTCACGGTGACGTTAGTCACTATTAAAAAATTATAAGAATTAATTAAATTACAAAAAATTAATTAAAATAGAAAAAACTATAAAAAAAAATAATTAAAATACAAAAAATTATAAAAAAAAATAATTAAAAATACAAAAATTATGCTGTTTTTTTTTTTTATAAATACTTAACCATATTACATTTCAATATTGTCAAATAGTTTCAACCAATCTTTTGTCATTATCCAAATTTAAAAATAAAAATATTTTTTATTATTATTAAAGACAGTTACTATTTACTTAGGAGATTGAATTGTCTATTGTCCAGGGGGCCTAACTAGGGGTGGATTTTTTTGCCAAATTGTCGTGCCAACCGAATTGTCAACCGTGCCATACCGATTTTGTGTCAATCAGTGATGGTACGGTATTGTACCGTACCGAAATTTCATGGTACGGTATTGGTAATGGATACCATTACCACGGTATTACCGTACCATACCGAAAATATAATATAATATATAATTTATAAATTATATAATAGATAATTATATAACACATATTTATAATATTCCAATAATTTGAAAATAAAACCCTACTTATATTAGCATTGTTGTTGGTGACTTTGATCTCTTGAAATGGTGGAAATCAAACACAAAAGAGTTCCTAATTATTTCACAAATAGCCAAGATATCTTTACAACCCCCACTTCTACCGTTTTGCTAGTGAAAATGCATTTAGAGTAGGGAGGAGGGTTGTTGTCACATCCCGGCCCCGGGTCTACCACATCCCGGGCCCGGTCCATCACCGTAGCACGATATTGTCCGCTTTGGGCCCCGACTACTCCCTCACGGTTTTGTTTCTGGGAACTCACACAAAAACTTCCCAGTGGGTCACCCATCATGGGATTGCTCTCGCGCGCTACTCGCTTAACTTCGGAGTTCCTACGGAACCCGAAGCCAGTGAGCTCCCAAAAGGCCTCGTGCTAGGTAGGAATGGGAATATACATATAAGAATCACTCCCCTGGGCGATGTGGGATCTCACAGTTGTGGACCCTTTTAGGGCATCCTTGACTCCTAAAATAGTAGAGGCACTAGTGTGTACTAGTGGTTGGCTTAGGGCAAATGAAGTAAACTTCTACAAGAAACCAACGGAAAATATGCTTCAATTTTACAAGGAAATTGAAGAAGAGGAAACAAAAAAGATATGCTTTAATTTTTTTAGTAAATTTGATATTAAATGGTTTTCAACTTTAATTCTTCTTGCTACTAATTAATATGTTTTCTTTGTTTGTAATGTAGGATTGACAAAAACGCAATCTTCTACAAGTTCAATGCCTCCTCTAAAAGCTTCGACATCTTAATTTCTACTTTGGATTCTACTTTTTGAAGTTTAGTTCCAATTTTCATTTGGTTTGAAACTTTAATTTCTATTTGGATTGTTAACTTCTATTTGTTTTGGTTCGTAACTTCTATTTGGATTGTAAGCTTAATTTTTTGATGCATCATTTGAATTATTGTGTGTGTGAATTGTGAACGATGAATAATAGATGAATTTAAGTTACAATGTATGAGATAAAGGTACAAAAAAAAAAAAAGCTTTGCCCTTGAATTGGGTTAGAAAAAAAAAATGACAATTACCATTGCCATATCATGCCAACCGAACTTCGGTATACTGAAAGTTTGGTACGGTAATGGTAATAGATTTTACCAAACCAAAAGTTTAGTAAGATAATTGGTACGAGAATTTTGGTACGGTAACCGTACCGAACCCACCATTAGGCCTAACAACACTAGAACTACTCTAACTCTCTCTCTCTCATGTCACTCCTACAGTCCTACCTCCCAAACAACCAAATGTATTTTTATAGAAATAATTAGGTGGTTTTTAACACAAAAATATTTATATTTATATCAATATTTTTAAAACAGTGATTATTAGAAATTAGTGAAAATTTTGCAATACATATTTAATAATAGTGAATATTTATCATGAGATATGAATATTTTAAAAATAATGAAAAATTTCAATTAATGTTTCAAGAAATAGTGACTTTTTTCAATAATTTGTTAAAAAAAGATAATGATTGCTTCTTGATCAATGTTTTATTTGCAATTTGAACAATATGGGTCCAAATCTATTACGTTTATACACTAATTTTCAAATTTTGTACAATAAAAAACAAATAAAAAGTTGATTGTTTATGGAGGAAAGAGCTACAAGAGAGAGAAAACACGAAGCAAGGAGTGACGTGACAGAGAGGAAAAGAACGGAGAGGGAGAGGGAGAGGAAAAGAACGGAGAGGGAGAGAGAGAGACATGCGGCATTGAAGCTGCCATTTTTCACTTTTTCCCACCGGCCTTCTTCCTAGCCTTGTCGTTGAATTCTCCTGCATGAACACCAATGATAATGGTTGTAAAAAATGGTTGCTATTTATTTCTAAAGTAATGCGTAGATTAAATTTTTATAGTAAATAATGTGTTGAATAAAATGTAAGTATGATGATTAATATTTAAGTGATATAATTTAGTCATCAATTTTTATGTTATTTAGTTTAAAAAATTTAGTCTATAAATTTATTTTCTCTAGTATTACCCTTCTTTCTGATTGGCATGTGGGCATGTGCGTGCTAGTTGACAGGACCACGTGTGGTTAATGTTTACGGGTTTTTTTTGTTGTTTTTTAATATTCAATTACTTTGTGGCTTTGTTGTTAATAAATGTTGAGTAAGTTTATACTTTATTAAATAAAGGTTCACTGATTCTTGTGAAGATTTTTATTTTTTATTTTTTTTATGGACATATTTTTAGATGTTTGCTCTCTTAAGATCCTTTTTTAGTACATGTGAAGACCAAACGTATATTAGCTTATATTAATTTATATCCAAAGACTTATAATAGCTGACAACTTAATAAATCAAAACAAGAAAATGAGTTTCTTAATGATTCATGGATTTTAAGTTGGTTCTTCACTTATAAATGAGAGATCTTAAGTTCAATTACTGCTAAAGGCGTATTTAAATTATATTATTATTGATTTATTGTAAGACTTAACATATTTTTCCACCACATTAATGTAGAAAATATCAACGTAGATCTGAGCTAAGAATATATGAGTGGGATCACATATTTGAGCCGCTATCTTGATCAGACTTGGATTGTCTGCATTCCCTATTTCATGCCCTCCTATTTCTGTGGTCACGGTTAAGCCACGTCAACATTTTACATTGATTTTGCTTTTTGTCTTATTATTTTTATAAAAAAAATCAATATAAAATATTGACGTGGTTTAACCGTGACCACATAACATAGAAAAGCATGAGAAGGGCATGAAATGAGGATGACAGACAATCCAAGTCCATCTTGATCATAAAAAATTACAAGGAGATAATTGGGGTGGTCAGAGTCAGATCACTTTAGATCAGGTACATTGAATATCTACTTTTTTTGTCAAATAGGTACATTGAATATCTATTCTCATTTTTTCTGGTACTTTTTCGATCACAAGTTATGGATTGCATCATTACAATTAAAGGCAACTTTCATCTCCATCTACTGGAATAAAATGATGTTGGAAAACCAATTCTAAAACCTTTTTTGAAAAACGATTAGATTATTATACTAAATATGGCTTTTTAGTCAAAAATGTCAAACAATAAAATTATTATAGTAGATTAGATTTTTTTAGTCAAAATGGTTCTTGAGATTGTTATAACTCCTCACTTTGGTTACATAGATTTAAAATAACTAAATAAAACTGGTCCCTGAGACTGTTCAGGGTCAATCATTTTGATCATTCAGTGAAAGATCTTAGTTAAATTGAAGAAACCGTCAATCCAAGGGGAAATGTTGGTTTGACAACAATACCCTCAATTTAAGGGAGATTTCTCACAGAAAGATCAAAATGATTGACGATCGACAATCTCACATACTCTTGCATCAATTTCAAATCTTAAAGACTAAAGTAAGAAGTTATGTCAATCTCAAGATTATTTTGAATAAAAAAACATACTAAATTATTTAAACTGCGAAAAAGATATTCGAATTTGAGTAATAGAGTGAAGTACGTTGTTATGGTTAACTCGCTGAAACCAAGTATGCATTATCCTTTAGTATTGATTGAGAACGCTAACTAAATTACCTTTGCACACATATCTTTGCAAAAATTTACATCATCCTGCAATGTAAACTTAGAATCGGAACCGTCTATCTTGTGAAACATCTTTGTAAAAATTGATCAATCATCATGTAATCATCCAGTTGTTAAGTAAACAAAGTTACAAACTTCTTGTTTTGGATAAATCTTATATAACTACTAAGTCAATTAATGAGTAGATAACATAGAAGATAGAAGGGAAAGGCGCCAAGAGAAAGTAGATAAGGTAACTACTGCTAAGTGCAAACTAATGGATTGCTCTTACCACTTTGTAAACAACAAATGCAGGCACACGTGGGTAAGGCGAATTGGTCAGAGTAAAGTTCGAATCTTCTTTCCCACAAGTAAAATGGTTTAGAATATCGCATCGTCAAAATAATGCCTAGAATATCGAATTGCCAAAGCATCCATAGTCCATACAACTTCTTAATGCAATACTAATTTCAAACGCGTATCCACTCTGATAACCAAAACTGAATAACCTGTTAATGTACAAAGAAAATTTGTCCCAAAAATAAACTAATCTTGGTTTCTTGATGGGGATCTCTGTATGTTAAAACAACAAAGCTCCCGCGGGGGGTGGGGGGCGCGTAATTGTTTACTTAAGAATGATGGTTTTTACAATAGTAGTTATACATCAAGGCATACTTGGGGTGGTGTAATAAAAATATAGCACCCAAGAACATATCAACTTTGAGCTGACCTTTTTATTCATGTCTTCGTGTAAACAGCACATCTTGCCGAATCTGATCTTGCATAGTAACAACCACTTCTGTTGAAGATTACGTGCGTGAAGAAAATAAGAATATACTCCATTGAATACGAAACTTATATTTCCTGCTTCTGATCACCCTCCGGTATCATGGTGTCTTGCAAGTCAATTCTACCTGCATTACCAAGAAGCAGAAAAAGCACGTTCAAATTAAGCCACCAGCTGTTTTCCAGGAACAAGTAAAATAATTATAATTTTGGGATGATCCTGAAGTATTGAAGAACAGGATTTGCACAAACAAGGCAATCTGTCATGGTGCCCCAAACGTAATGATATTATAACTTTAAGTCTACACCGAGACTTTGAGATAAAAGATGTAACTGCAAGAAGACCGTACCTAACAAGGAAATCAGAGAAGGGGACTTTGAAGATCCATTTGATTGCATGTCTGTACCTACACATTGCATGTTCCAATTATAAGTCTAGGCATAATATTTGAAAGAGGCATAAAAAATAATGTGAAATCCACATTAAAAATGATTCATTTTCTCATGCCAGAAGTAGACCTGAACTTTCAAGCGTTTTAAGGACATCGGATTTCTTAAAAGTGTATCCAATGAAATTGGTATCTTTTGATGTTAACATCTGCAACGCCAAACAAGCAAATCATATAAGCTTTCGTACTGATGCAACACAGATTAGCAAAGAGTACTAAACCAATTCCATTCACAGAATGCTTTTACATGTGCTGGCAGGGGGACCGGGGGACGCAATTGGACATGTGACAAAATGCTTTATTTAAAGGAAAACAAAATTGAAAGAGCATAAAAGAGATTTTAGCAACTTGGTTTCCAAAACAAAGCTTTACTCACAACCAGAACATATAGGAGAAAATATGAAGTTTACCTTCCGCCAAGGTCCCACTGTTGGCATTATTGATGGCTGTCCCTCTACCTACAATAGTCAAACGAGGGAAAAAAAGTTAACCATAGGGTGGCAACTACTATCAATATTTGACTTTAATTGAACAAAAATATGCTTAAAAATGGAAGCCTGGACCCAAAAAGATAGTGCCAGGCCTATTAAGGAAATACAAATCTGCAAAGAAAGGCATTATCTTCATTCTAAAAAAATTTAAAATTTTGTCCCACTAAAGGATAACAGATTCCAATACATTGATTTTCAGTGAACTCACTTCAGGAAACTTTTCGAAATTCTGAGTGTCCAAGTCTCCAACGACTGTGGGTTTATATGCAGCTTCGTCTTCATACAGCCTGTCCCACTGAGTAGACCTGAACCATGGATGGGCCTGAGAAAACATTAGCTTATAAGCGAACAAATATCAAACAAGAACATCATACACAACATCATTAGTTCTTTTAAACCTGGCTACCTTAATTTCTTCGGCTCCATGTGTCCCAAGCCTTGACTCAACATCACACAACAAGCGACAGATCAGATCCTTCGCTTCTTCCGAGATTTTGGGTTCGTCAGGGAATTTCAGGCATGTCCTCCAATTGATTATCTACAGAAAACAGTAATGTTGTCGAACTCTGCAATTATCGAGGATTGTGTCAAATTTCAAAGAAAGGGGAGCATGATATTACCTTGCGGCATGTAATCCTTGGGTCATCAGAGCAGAAGGGAGCATAGCCTACAAGCATCTCATACATGATTGCCCCTAGGGACCACCAATCACACTCTATCCCATATCCTTTCTTGAGCAACACCTCAGGTGCCATATAGTCAAGAGTTCCCACGGTTGAATAAGCCTAAACAATTCGGATGTTTTTGGTAACTCAGAATATGTACACATTAATTACCCAATAAGTGAAATTAGAAATTGAAATATTCTAGGTAAAAAAGTGCATCACTCCTTGATATGTCAGCATACTTAATTTAATATTTTGGATGAGTATTTCAAGAAGAATTGAAAAGACAACGGGATAAAATTACCAAGGCACGGCGATTTCGTTTCCATTGTTGTAACTGTTCTTTTGGCATTAACCAAGGAACCTTGTCACAACCAGATTGTTCTTCAGTTTCAGATATGGATTCCTGGGAGGTCAAATCATCATTTTCCAGTAACAATGTGGAATACTTGTCATCCAGAGGTTTACACAAGCCAAAATCTGAAAGCTTCAAATGCCCAGTTTTATCCAGTATCAGGTTATCTGGTTTTATGTCCCTATAAGAAGAACAAGGTCACGCAAATTTACATGTTTTTACTCCGAAACAAGTACATTCTTTTTAAATAACATGTGGTTTCGTGTGCTTATGTGTTCCTTTTGTGTCTGTGTATGTTAACGGAAAGAAACAGCTAGAAAACTCAAATGTGTACACATCTAAATCATATTTATAATTAACTAAAAGATACTACAGAAAAAAAAAAAATCAAAAGGAGAAAAAATTTGTTACTATTGACTAAAACTGAAATGTTACACAACTGTCACACCTATGAATGTAGTTGTGTCGATGGATTGAGTGAATAGCCAGAATACTCTCTGCTATGTAAAAACGAGCAACATCTTCAGAAAGAGTATCTTCTCTCATCAGTAATGTCATAATATCGCCACCAGGTAAGTACTCCATGATAAGGTATAAAAAATCGGAATCTTGAAACGAATAATGAAGTTGTACAATGAACCGACTATCAACCTCCGCAAGCAAGTTCCTCTCAGAACGCACATGCTCAACCTAAAATGCGAAAAGACAATATATCATGATGCAAATCGATATAGTATGTCATGCAGTATCGTATCGTGTTAGAGTAACTTGATTGTAGTAGGTATATGGTACAAATCAAATCAAATTTTAGGATACTCAGTTTTCTGATTAAAACCAATACTTCATACAATTGCTTACTATACAATGAGCTAATGGATACAGCAGCAAAGAAAGTCTTCTTATATACCGCAAGGAATAAATTTTAGAAGTAGACCGTTCTTAAAGTTTCAAACATAGCTACCTGTCCGCGACTAAGCATCTCCGATTTCTTCAATTTCTTCATGGCATAAATCTCTCCTGTACCTTTAGCACGACATAACCTTACCTGCATTTGTTAATTACAAAAGAATGGTACCATATTTTAGTGACACGGTATATCTCATTTCTATATAGGTAGGTCAAAACATCCAATTAAAAATTTCAGAATATATGTAACCACTTTTTTCATTCAGAATACACCCAATATTGTCAAAGCTATGTCAAGGGACTTACATACTCATAAAGCTATCTATTTGAACTGGAGAGATTCTCATTTGTCGATAAGGGAAAACCGAAATAGTTCCGTGAAATATGATAATTCTACCCTTTTACATACCTCAGCAAATGCGCCTTTGCCAATCACAGTTAATTGCTCAAAATCATCAATGCCGATTTTACGTCTTTGCAGCCTCATATATTCTGTTTCGCGGCGTTCCAAAGTCCTCATCATCTCCTCTTGTTCCTCACTCGGTATCTGATCTTCTTGTGCTTTCCTTTGAAGCGCTCGACGTCTAAAACAGAGAAATATATAATCTCAGTATCAACACATTTTCAATACCTTCTTTTTTCAGCTCTTACTCAAACTGATCCGCAAATGCGAAAAACACGTAATCTAAAGTTTACAGCTAATCGAATAATCGTATCAGAATTAGTTCTTCCACTTGCTCGAGTCTTCGAAATGCCAAACAGAAAACATAAAATAGCAAAAGAGAAACTGAAACTATCATTAATTTGCAAGGAGTGACTGCAAAAAGGGGAAAAATTAAGCATTTTCAATCGAGCTTAAACGCACAAATGCAGTATTAGCAGAACTGTGTGCACGAAATCGAAGCTGAAGTTCGAAAATTCCAATTAGGACTACTGCTAACCAGCTGACACTATCACAATCAATACAAATTTTGAAAATTTTGACGAATTAAAACCTAAAGCAATCGCAAAGTACCTCTCTTTGCGTTCCTGCAGACCTTGAAGGTAGTTCTTGTAGTGATTCTCAATGAACTGCTTTGCCGCCACCGCCTTCTGCCGTGTGACCGGCGACGAAACCGACACGTCGGGACCTGACTCCAAGCCGCCGACCCGATCCGGCTTCAAGTTGAGAGCGCCGAGCCTCATCGTCCCATCGCCGCCATCCATTTCCACCGACGAACGCGATCAAATCAAGCTCGAATCCACAGCAAAACGGATCAAAAGCTCAGCATTTCAGCGGCGGAGAAGAGAAGCTTCCGGTAGCAGGAATTCGATGAGAGATCTGGCCCCCCAAGTGTTTGCGTAAATGACAAAGTAAGAGGATACTAGGGAGTATGCACTGGCGGAAAGGGATCTCTCTGCGGATCCCTTCCATCCAATCCGCCAATCCGAACCGTTGAATTTAATCCAGCTAAAGTTTTTATAATTTTTTTTAAAATCTCATGTTTTTAACTATTAAATCAAATTTCAAGAATAAAAAGATCCGGAGAAGGGGAAATTTTTCATTATGACCGAAATACGGGTACACCACATATTTTTATATAATTGGTGAAAATTTTTATTTTTTAAGTTATTAACTTTTTGACGCACATATTTCATCATTTGTATGATGACACGTGATCTACCATTCCGTGTGCCGATCACATTGAAAAGTTTCTCCCGAAAAAGATCCCTTCCCTTTCTTGGGAATGGAGTGCAATCGACGGCAGCGTTTTACTTGCATGAACTGGAATCTTGGTGGCCGGATTTTTTTTTATAAGAAAACTAATGAATATGGTTTGAGAATTTTGAATTTTAACGAAAATAATAAAATAAAAGATAGAGTAAATAGTACCAATTGATTTTTAGTGTAAAAATATGATTTTTCGTTAAAGTGAACATTACCAGGAATTTTTCGATAAAATTTCTTTTTTTATTATCATTTTATTAATTTTATTCTGACTTATTAGGGAGAGGAGAAGGAGGAGAGAGAGAAGAAAAGGCGGAGATCTGAATATGGCTGGAATGTACGAGTTTTGATCGAGTGCGTGAGACTTACGGTTTTGGGGGTGGACCTGGAGAGGACATAACCTGTGGATGCAAATTTTCTCCTCTTCGCGCTAAGACGGATTTGCACCTACAAAACGAATAGCACCTTAGGTTAAGGCCAAGAGCCTCACGCGCCCACGATGAATGGGGGGGGCTTTGGCCGAAGAACCTCCGATGCCAAAGTTAGAAATTTAGAGAGAAAAGTGTT
This sequence comes from Cotoneaster glaucophyllus, assembly GCA_036320875.1. Classification (NCBI taxonomy): domain Eukaryota; kingdom Viridiplantae; phylum Streptophyta; class Magnoliopsida; order Rosales; family Rosaceae; genus Cotoneaster; species Cotoneaster glaucophyllus. The sequence continues at coordinate 19,241,845 of CM070072.1, forward strand.
TAGAGAATTTGGGATTTTTTCAAGAGATTTGGAATGACTTTTTGGTGAGAATGGGTGCCTATTTATAGGATTAGGCTTCTCCCATTTTGAATGATGGTGACCGGCCACTATTGATTTTTGGGTTTATTTCATGTTTAATTAGCCAATTCAATGGCTAATTGAATATAGAAATAATAAATGGGTGGTTACAAAAATAATTGATTATTTTAATTTGGGTAATAACTTTGGGATAATGGGAATAGTGAGGATGGGATTAGTGAGGATGGGAATAGGGGTGGCCGGCCCTTTGGTTTTTTTTGGGTTGTGTTGTATAATTTAATTGGTGGTTAATGGATTAATTGGGTAATTAATCCATTAATTAACCAATTAATATTATTTTGGAGGTTACTTTGCAAGATAAGGATTTGATGAGATGGATTTGATTTGATTACCACTTTTTGGAGCATTTTTGATTTTGTTGAAGAATGATTGTCTGCTGCTCGCGTGTAGAAATCCCGGTGTACCTCAAGGGTAGTTTGGTCCTTTTTGCTAAAATGTCCACGTGTCGCCTTGTGATTATTTTTTGGCTCCACAAATGCCCCCACACCTGTTGGGCTGCTCGCAGGAAAGGGCAGCAGGTGTAGATATTTCCTTGCTTTTAGGAGACTTAGGACTGCTTCCTATTTTGATGTAGATTCCCTCTTCAATAGGAAATTAGATCCTTTTAGGAAAGGGAAATAAATTTCTCTCAAAGCCTATTTAAGTCCACCTTAAGTGGGTTATTAAATCAACTTTGGAGAGCGATTTATTCTACCCTACAAGAGAGAGAGAGCTTAGAGGATATTTGTTCCCCCTCCTCTAGCAATCTTCTACATCTTGCCCTTGCAAAAGACCGTCTTTCGTTGATTTCTTTGTCTTCTTCGTGCCGCACCGATGTAAGAAAATTTTAATTTTTCTTGTCTTCTTCTTGGATAGTGCTGTCGCGGGGCAGCCGTCGGGGTGGTGCGACACGTCGGCTGGCAAGAGCCAGGAGTCGGCTCGGCATGGGCCGAGGAGGTGTTGTGGCAAGGGCCACTGCTTGGGTTGCTTGGCTTGGCTAGAGCCAAGGATTAGCTTGGCATGGGCCGAGGAAGTGGCGTAGTTTGGGCTACCACGTCTGGGCTGCTTGCCAAAAATGAGGAAACTGCTTGAGTTTGATTTCTCAGCTGCCGTAGATGAAGCAGTCAAGGATGGAGTTGCCAAGATCGAAGCTGCTGAAGATGAAGTGCTGGATGAGCGAACTGTTAAGTGCAAAAGTGGTTGCTGCCCCCTGAACATTTGCTGCCTATTTGATCTTCTAGCATTCGATCTTTTGAGCTATGTGGCTTTTTCGCACTGGAGAGCTTACCCATATGGGTGTTGGGGAATTAGTTTACCCTCTTGCGTTGGAGAGCAATTAGTTTATCCTCTCGCACTGGAGAGCATACCCATATGGGTGTCGGGGAATTGGTTTACCCTCTCGCGCTGGAGAGCAATTAGTTTATCCTCTCGCACTGGAGAGCATACCCAGATGGGTGTCGGGGAATTAGTTTACCCTCTCGCACTGGAGAGCAATTAGTTTATCCTCTCGCACTGGAGAGCTTACCCAGATAGGTGTCGGGGAATTAGTTTACCCTCTCGCGCTGGAGAGCAATTAGTTTATTCTCTCGCACCGGAGAGCTTACCCAGATAGGTGTCGGGGAATTAGTTTACCCTCTCGCGCTGGAGAGCAATTAGTTTATCCTCTCTCACTGGAGAGCTTACCCAGATGGGTGTCGGGGAATTGGTTTACCCTCTCGCGCTGGAGAGCAATTAGTTTATCCTCTCGTACTGGAGAGCTTACCCATAAAGGGTTTTGAGCAGTTTGTTGTAGACAGTTGTTGAGCCAGGCTTATGAATAACTTCTTGAATCTTAAATGAGAATAAAGAAATAAATCAACTGTGCTGGAAAGTAGAAACTGCATAACAAACTGAATAATTTTCAACTTGAGATGCCTTGTTCATCAGGCTGCTAAAGACTTCGAACTTATTTGGAAAAGCCCAAACGGGGTTTAGATGGTGATAGAGACTTCTCCTGCTTGTGTTTCGTTGATTCGTCAAGATACTCATCGCATCGACCCTCATTTGTCAGCTTCTTAAGGTACTGCTTCCACTTTAGGCAGCCATTGGTAGTGTGGCCCGGTCCTTGATGGAATGCACAATATTTTGTATGATCCAGCCTGGTAAGATCGCCTTTCATGGGTGGCGGTAGTTCGAACCAAGGTTCATCCTTGAGCTTGCGGAGAATTTGGCCAATTGGAACTGTGAACTTGGTGAATGTTTCAGGTGCTGAGTCTTCTCTGGTTGGAAAACGTTCCATGTGCTCCGACTCGTTTTTGTTAGACTGCTTGGCTTCGTCCCATAGCGCATGCTTTTCTGCCAAAGCATACGAAGCTTCTAGGGTCAGTTCTTCTCCCATGATCAGTTTTCCGAATAAAGGGTGTTCGGTGGGAAGCCCATTTCTGAACGCTGCCGTTGCTATATCCTCGTTGCAACCAACAATCTTGGCCTTCTCTGCTTTGAATCTCTTGACATAATCGCGAATTGTCTCCCAAGGATCTTTTACTATGCTGAAGAGATGGTCGGATGTCTTTTTGATTGAGCGGTTAGACGAATACTCCTTAGTGAAAACAAAGGAAAGTTCGTTGAAACTCCGGATCGACTGCGGTGGTAGAGTGTGAAACCAGTCTTGCGCCTCGCCTTGCAAAGTTGTGGCAAAATTTTTGCACATAAGCGCATCGTTGTTCCTGTAGAGGATCATGGCACTGTGATAATGTTTAAGATGTCGATCCGGATCTTCCTCTCCTTTATACAGAGTGAAGTGAGGCATAGTGAACCCGCGAGGTGGATCTGTCCGCTCGATCTCATTCGTGAATGGCGACATGTTTATGTTGGTCATGTCTCGTCGAAGCGCATCGTCAGCAACCCCGTTCCGTTGGAAATTATGCAATCGTTCGGTCAGGAGCCTCTCAACTTCTTCTTGAATTTGCCTCTGTTGGGGCAGTGGAACTTTCAGCTGCCCCCAGTCGTGACTCATGGGTCTGGGCCTCTCTTCCCTATGCTCGACTTGTCTATGTCGTGGCTGCGGTGCATGTGGCACGTACCTAGCAGGCGAACGAGCTGCTCGCAGGCTGCCGGTTGAACTTGAGTCGGATTGAGCGATTGTTTCTCTCCTTCTGCCATGCTGCCCACTCCGATATGAGGTGGAGAATACTCTTTGAGAGCCTAGTTGTGAATGAACACTTCGCTTGGAAGGTTATCCATGTTGATAATCGGAGTGTGAACGTATGCTCATTCGTGGGCTTGATCGGGAATGCACGCTCCTCCGCGCTCTAAGACGAGAGTATACGCTATCCCAAGAACCCATGCGGTAACGTAAACTGCCAGAACGCTCGGATCATGGCTGGTTGACTGGCTGCTTGCCGGGGCGCTGGTGGAAAGGTTCGTCTGTCCTTGTCCTACTTCGGGACACCTCGTCCGGGGCACGTTGGATCTCGGTGCGCTGCAAGAGTCGATTCACCAAGGTTGTCTGTTGTGCAAGGGCGCTCGTCAACTCTATGACTTGTCGAGGCAAGTGTTGTTCGCCATTTGGATTGGAAGAGCTTGGAAGAGATGTGCCTCCGTGAATAGTGGAGAGGTGGTTGACTCTGGGCGCGAGACTTGAGTTGGGAAATGTCAAATCAGCGAAGAAATGTGGTGAAAATGTCCCCGGCATGATGGTTAGCCCAGATGGTTGAGATAGTCTTGGGCCGACTTGGGCTGCTTGAAAGGCCACGGGAGCAGGACGGGCCGTAGGAGCAGTCTGGACCACGTGAGCGGGCTGCTCGGTGGGAGCAGGCTGGGCCACGTGAGTGGACTGCTCGTGGGGAGCAGGCTGGGCTGCAGGGGCAGGCTTGGTCACGGGAGCAGGCTGCTCAGTTCGTGACGCACGTGAATGTGAGGCTTGGGCCATGGCTTCGGCGGCATGGGCCTTGTGCTGTACGGCTTGGACTTGCCTTGGTGGCACGATTTGGGCCATGGTAGTGGTACCATAGACCTCGTCGCGGGTGGTCACCGCGGTGGTTGCCATGGTGGAGCCTCGTGGTGGTGGTGCCGTCCCCCCTAGAACCATATTCAATTTTGTAGATCCCCACGGACCCATTTCTTGAATGTTTGAATTGTCACTTGTGGAATTTTCTAGATTTCTAGCCATTGTATATATATTTTTTTTAATACGTTTTATCAAAGAACTTTTGCAAATAAAAAATTCTAATAATAAAAACGTATGAAAAATACGAATGGACTAGAAATTAGAGAAAAAACCTTTTTTGGAGCGAGAGTCTTTTTTGAGTGTAGATTTCTAGCTCTCAATGAAAGCACCAATTTGTGGATGCAAATTTTCTCCTCTTCGCGCTAAGACGGATTTGCACCTACAAAACGAATAGCACCTTAGGTTAAGGCCAAGAGCCTCACGCGCCCACGATGAATGGGGGGGCTTTGGCCGAAGAACCTCCGATGCCAAAGTTAGAAATTTAGAGAGAAAAGTGTTTAGAGAATTTGGGATTTTTTCAAGAGATTTGGAATGACTTTTTGGTGAGAATGGGTGCCTATTTATAGGATTAGGCTTCTCCCATTTTGAATGATGGTGACCGGCCACTATTGATTTTTGGGTTTATTTCATGTTTAATTAGCCAATTCAATGGCTAATTGAATATAGAAATAATAAATGGGTGGTTACAAAAATAATTGATTATTTTAATTTGGGTAATAACTTTGGGATAATGGGAATAGTGAGGATGGGATTAGTGAGGATGGGAATAGGGGTGGCCGGCCCTTTGGTTTTTTTTGGGTTGTGTTGTATAATTTAATTGGTGGTTAATGGATTAATTGGGTAATTAATCCATTAATTAACCAATTAATATTATTTTGGAGGTTACTTTGCAAGATAAGGATTTGATGAGATGGATTTGATTTGATTACCTCTTTTTGGAGCATTTTTGATTTTGTTGAAGAATGATTGTCTGCTGCTCGCGTGTAGAAATCCCGGTGTACCTCAGGGGTAGTTTGGTCCTTTTTGCTAAAATGTCCACGTGTCGCCTTGTGATTATTTTTTGGCTCCACATAACCTACTTTGTACCTGGAAATTTGGAACGATGCGTTGGTGTTGGTATCTTGAGTTACTACATTGACGGAACTTCAAACAAATTATGTGTAAATGATTTGCGTAGCATGAATATAGTTATAAATAGATAAAAGTTAGAAAGAGAATTTTTGTTAGAAATTGAAGTGGAACGGAAGCAATGTGTCACAGAGGTGGAAAAATATTGAGTCTTTACATGACGGCATGGGTTCAAACCTCGTCGGTGGCTAATCTAACATATAATCAAATAAAATCGATCGTTTGACAAAAAAAAAAAAAAATTGTTTGCTAAGATAGGTAGGTGGAAAGATGGGATATTTTTTTCATTACAACGTCCCTTTATATGGGAAAGTCTTATCCCCATGGGAAAAAATTGCATGATGAAAATGTCATCATCCAAGTTTACCATTTCACCTAAATTTTTTTAATTATTGTCACCAAAGTTCATTTTGGTTTGCTTCTTCATACATTCATATATAAACATTCAAACTGTATTCACAACACAACTAAATCATTTTCTATCAAGAATACAACGATAAGAGTATCTGTTTATATGACGTTATATTGTTAGCAGAGGACATTATAGTGATGGTAAATATAAATTTACGTCATATATCTAGAGAACAATGCGAAAAAGAAGAGGATGAGAGAGAAGTGCAAAGAACAAGAAGTATGAGAGAGATATAGAAAAGAAGTATGAGAGAAAATTAGGAAGAAGAAGGGAAGAGAGGGAAAATTACGAAGAATGAGATGAAAGAAAAAGAATTGTATGATAGATAAAGCATAACATCATTTGCAAGATGGATAAGTTTTGTCCCTCTATAAAATAAACAAAAAATATGTCCCTCTAAACTTGTAAGGGAGAGGTTTAAGGTTCGATTATCCCAAAAAGTGAATTTGAACCACATTATTATTAGTACATTATGAGGCTAAGTTCATCCCTCTCCCAGTCCCCCTCCTCTCTCAGTCCCCTTTAGTGTAGATAGTATCGTTTGTTATAAAAAAAAATGCAGTGTTATAATTTGGCTATAACTCCTAAATTCCTAATTAAGGTAGCAAGGTTTTATTGGAACAGTGCGTTTTACGCCTCAGACGATCTGGGGTTGCTCCTAATTTACGGAAATTTTAGGGTTTCTGTTCCTTTTCACGCAAGGAATTTGGTTCGCTTTTCCTAGTTGCCTAGGGATTCAATTCCTATATTTATAAAGGCTGAACCCTTACCAATCTCATCGCACACTTATCTTGATATCAATCGCAAACTCGAGAGCTCTCACAAATACCGATTTCGTTGGTTATTTTTTTCATGGATTCGTGTTGCTCTTCGAGTTCTTCGCGCTATCTCCACCCATCGAGAACTCTAGATGGATGGTTAGCGCAACCCGATTATGATAACATTAAGTTTGCTGAATACTTGAACGGATTTATGAGAGAATATCAATCGACATTGTTGCAGCCAAAGCTTCGATATACGGTTTTGAAAGAGGCAGATATCAGGGAACGCCAATTACAATGTATGACAGAGGTGTGCTCGAAACTGCGCGTATCGAGATCCTCGGCAATTATCTTACTCCGCCACTGCAATTGGAATGTTAGTATGTTATTTGACAAGTGGTTTGAGGAGGAAGATGATGTTCGGAACAAACTGGGATTGTTTAGGAAAGCCCCACTCGTTGATCGAAGTGTTGGTTCGTTTACTTGCGAAATTTGCTTCGAGACTTGTGATGCTGGCGGTGATCATAGTATTAGCTCCGATTTCTGTGGCCATTTTTATTGTATTGCATGTTGGGCAGCTTATGTAAGTGAATCGATTAGCAACGATGGTGTTGGATGTTTGTCCCTAAAATGTCCTCATCCGGGCTGTGGCGCTGCTGTTGGTGAAGATTTGATTCTTTCTGTGTTGGCAACCAAAGCCAATGGTGACGCCGATAAGGCCAAGTATTCGCGGTACCTTTTGAGGTCTTATGTGGAAGATAGTAAGGGGAAGAGAAAGTGGTGCCCTTCTCCTGGCTGTGACTATGCTGTAGACTTTGTTGGTGGCTACGGAACTTGTGATGTTTCTTGCCTATGCTCTTACAGATTTTGTTCAAATTGTCACGAGGAAGGTCACAGTCCGGTGAACTGTGATACAGTGGCAAAGTGGATGATGTTGAAGAACGAGAATGATTCTGAAGGTGTAGATTGGATTCTGAATGTAGATTGGATTCTTGCAAACACTAAGCCTTGTCCAAAGTGCAAGCGAAATATCGAAAATGCAAACCAAGGATGTAACCATATGACATGCAGCGCGCCTTGTGGGTTCGAATTTTGCTGGGCATGCCTCGAATGGTGGAACTGGCATGGTCTTAATTGTTCTGGTAATGGTTTCCTGGAGGGGGTGGAGAGTGAGCATAGCAGGAGAAAGAAAGAAATGACAAACATATCTTTGAAAGAGATGTCGAAGGTGTCTTCTAACAGATTTGTTCGTTATTATGAACTTTGGGTATATAACCGCGTGTACAAGAAAATAGTCGTTGAAGATTTTCATCGCCTTGTGCAAGATGTTCATTTGAAGAAGCTCAGTGAGAAATACATACAAACGAATCCGGTTCTTGATTTTGTCGTGGAGGCCTGGCAAGAGATTATCGAATGCAGACGGGTGCTGCAGTGGATCTATGTGTATGGTTACTTTATCCCCAAGCATGAGCGCGTTAAGAGGCAGTTGTTTGAGTACTTGCTAGGCGAGGCGGAGAGTGGCTTGGAAAAGCTATGTCATTGTGCAGAAGTGGAACTGGAAGAGCAGATTATCAATGCTGATCAATCTATTGAAGAGTTCTTCGAATTTCGAGGAAAGCTGATACAGCTGACCGTTACGATTGGAAACTACTTCAGAAACCTTGTAAGAGCGATGGAGAATGATTTTCCGGAGGTAAGTGTGGATTGTTGGCCTTGCGATCGCTGCACCTATGTCAATGACTGTTCTGCCTCCGCGTGCATGATGTGCACAGAGGAGGATTCTCCGGTGCTCGCCAAGTGCGAATCTAAGAAGAGACAGAAATCTCCAGTGCATAATGCCATGTCGGAATCCAAATCCAAGAGCGGAGGAGGAAGTTTAATCGTAAAAAGTGTGAATTTAAATTCTGAGAAAGAGAAGGAAAAAAAAAACGATTAAATCCTTTGACTTTGTTTAGTTCCTCACCAAAACAATTGGCTTAGATTGTTTCGATGTTTTAGCAACAAGAACCAAAAGAAATATTGTATAACTGCTTTTACTGCACAGAACAAGTAGAATCGACTGCTTAATTTTAGTCTTTTTTTGTTTGATTTATTTAATATGATAGTAAAAAAAAATGAAAAGAGGGGTGTGTGTAAGAGAAATATGTTATGTGTTTATCAACTTCCGCCATCATACACAATTATAGAACTTTGACATTAAATGGTGTTTGACAATCATTTTGATTACAACTTTTTGTCTTAATTTTTTTTTTTTAAATTGAAAATTTGTTTGGTAACTAAGTTTTAGCTTTTAAAACAATAAGACCTAAAAATTTTAAAAATGAAAAGTCGACAAGTAAGCCTATTCGAGGTAGAGGATAAGGATCCTTGGGGCATGCTTGTTCAAATTTGTGAAATCTACAGAGACTCTCCACTTGCCATTCTTCTTCTGCATAAGGACTACGTCGGCCAGCCAATTTGGAAGATGGACTTCAACAATAAAGTTGGCGTCCCTAAGTTTGTCAATCTCAACGTCAATGAGTTTGCTCCATTCTTCTTCTGCATAAGGACTACGTCGGCCAGCCAATTTGGAAGATGGACTTCAACAATAAAGTTGGCGTCCCTAAGTTTGTCAATCTCAACGTCAATGAGTTTGCTCCGTTACATGATTGCACTTTCGTTGGATAACCAGTTTTATGGTTGGGTCCAGCTGAAGACGCTAACAGATTACCAAATGATCAAGGCCAGATATGTCTTCGGTGGGCCAAGCGAATATGTCCTTGTTATTGAAAGTCAAATTTTGAAAACTAAAAAAACTAGTTTTTTAATTTTTGATTTTCAATTTTCATGCTTTTGAAAAATGAAACTAGCTACCAGACGCGTTTTAGTTTTTATTATTTAAAGAAAAGTCTTATGCTTTGCCTTGTATTTGTTTTCTTTGGTTGTTGCCTCTTAGTGGGCCTTCTTGTGTTATTCTGGCTTCGGCCTGGTAATGGTGATTTCCAGTTCTCCAAAAAAAAAAAAAAAGTGAAAGATGAAAACGAAATAGTTGTGCTAGAAATACAATATGTCAAATTCTTAACTGCGTTAAGAGCAACTCCAGCGTTGCTGGTTGCTCGGGGGACATGCGAGGAGAAAGGGCCCGAGGCCTGGTGGATTCGGCTCCAGCGTATGCGAGCTCGAGGGACAGGTGAGGCCCGAGTGACAGGCCCGGCGGGGATTGCCAGCCCGAGAGCTTGAGGGATGTGTGACGTATGGCTGATGTGCGGCATTGCTGCATGCGCTCGGTGTTCTCTGCGTCCTCCTCGTCCTCATTCCCCTCCCGTTGGCCTCTGCGATGGAGAGCACAAAATCGCAAGGGTTGTAGACGGAGATCGGAAACCCTTTCTCGGCGATGTTGAGGGCGAGATTTTGCCCCATGACGGTGAGGCCTGCCAGGCCTATGCGCGACAGAGCTGGTGAAGCTTCCATGGCTACTGCTGTTCGAGAGAGAGAGAGAGAGAGAGAGAGAGAGAGAGAGAGAGAGAGGGACCAGTCAAATTAAATAAAAATATTAATATTTTATGGATTGGGTGAGAAAAAAAATATTAATATTTTATTACCAATTGCCAGGAGGAGGGCTCCAAGGATGAAGATGCAAATGTCAATTAATGTCCATTAAGGGCAATTACTGTTTACTAGGTGGATTGAATAGTGGATTACCAGAAGAAGAGCTTCGATGGTGGAGTTGCTCTAAGAGGCAGTTGCGACTACTTGCTTTTAGTCTTCAGATCAGCTGGTGCTCCAGGGTGATGAGGAAGGGGGGGTGTCGGTCACCAAGTCTGGTGGCTGACGTGGTCGCTTAGCACTGTTAGGTTAGATGAAACAACTTGGACATGGATGGTTACCTTTTGGACATGTGTCTGAATATGATGAGAGGAGGGCATTTTTTTGGTACAAATAATTGGCAAATAAGATTTGAAGCCCTGCTTTCACAGAACAATTAGGAGTAATAATTCTTTAATTTTTTTTTATCAAACAGTATTATCTACATTAGAAGTGGATATGTGGGCTAAGCCTCAGAATAGGCTAGTAATAATGTGATTTAAATTCGTTTTAAGACCTCTCATTTATCACAGGATCGTAGTACTAAGTAAATATGAGTAATAATTCTTAATTACAAAGATTTTGTTTTGTTTTGTTTTTTTAAATTCGTCTTGAAATAAAAATGTGATAATACACCAAATGAAGTACTTGGTAGAATGAAAAACTAATAATAAAAAGGTGAGTCCAAATGATGAGGTTTAATACTATGACTCTGCACTTAGTACTATAGTCTAGTTGTATTCCTCTTTATTTGTAAATGAGATGTCTTAGGTTCGATTCTTGTCAAAGGAGAAATTCGAACCACATTATTGCTAGCTTATCTCTCCCCTTAGTGTAGATAATATCGTTTGTTGAAAAAAAAATTATATATATATATTATGGCCTTATGGGGGTTTTTGCCTGGGGAGTAAGGGTTAGGTTTGTGGTTGCGGTGCTTCTAAAAAAAAAATTATTTAAAAATCTGGAACACCAAATGTGTTTGGTAAAACAAAAAAAAAGTGATTTAAACAAAAAAAACTGATGTCAATAATAATAGAAAAGCATAATAGAGTCTACCATGTTTTTTGTTTTTTCTTTAAAGCATAGTGAATAGTGCTTATTTAACAGAATTTTCAAATGACAAGTATACCCTCACATATTTTACAAAGTTACAATTTTTGCCCCTGTATTGCTCCTTTTAGCATTTATTCTGGGTTTGTTTGGATGTGCTTTTAAAATGACTGAAAGCGCTTTTACAGAAAATGTTTTTTGGTTGCTTTTTGCAAGAAGCACTAGTTATGTGCTTCTTTTAGGAAGCAATTTTCAAGAATATACTTGCATTTTTACTAAGAATTAATTCCAAAAATATTTTCAATAAAAACGCTTTCAATCATTTTAAAAGCACATCCAAACGAACTCTATATCACATTCAATACCATATCCTTTTAGTCATTAGCAATTTCATATAAAATTTTACCACACTCGAACACTTTTTTTTTTTTGTTAAAAACACGTTTACAAAAAAAAAAAAAAAAAAAAAAATCTCACATCATAGTACAAATAAATTTGGGGTGTGATATCCACACACCCCTTTTTACTTCTCTCACACCTTTTTTATTTTCAATCGTCGGATCAGATGAGTTGAAGAAGATCAATGAACAAAAATTAATAAAGGTATGTAAAAAGTAAAAAGTAAGGGTAAATTACACAAAACTACCTCAACTATTGGGGTCACGACAGTTTCATACCTCATTTGAAAAAATTGACAATGTCATACCACATCTTACGAATTTGTGACAATGTCATACCTCCGTCAAATTTTCTGTTAGTTTTTCTGTTAAATGCTGACGTGGCTTGATTCGGATCCCACTTTCTATTAAAAAATTATTAAAAACTAAAAAAAAAAATTTAATATTTTTTAAATATTAAAATAATTAATTAATTTATATATATAAAAAAAAAAAAAAAACCCAAAACCTTTGTCGTCCCTCCCCCCCCCCCACCAAAACTCTCTCTTCCCCATCTATCCTGCTAAAAAAAAATTCAAACCAGAAAGAAAGAAGAAAAAGAAGGAGGAGGAGAAAGAGAAGAAGGAGGAGGAGGAGAAGAAGTAGGAGGAAGAAAAAAAAAAAAAAAAAACCCAGTTCGGGTTGCAGAGAAGAGAGAGAGAGGAGAGGAGAGAGAGAGGAGGGGGAGAGAGAGAGAAGGAAGAGAAGAAGGAGGAAAAAAAAAACCCAGTTCGGGTTGCAGAGAAGAGAGAGAGGAGAGAGAGAGGAGGGGGAGAGAGAGAGAAGGAAGAGAAGGAGGAAAAAAAAAAGAACAACCCAGTTCGGGTTGCAGAGGAGAGAGAGAGGAGAGGAGAGAGAGAGGAGGGGGAGAGAGAGAAGGAAGAGAAGGAGAAAGAAAAAAAAAAAAAAAACCCAGTTCGGGTTGCAGAGAAGAGAGAGAGCAGAGGAGTGAGAGAGGAGAGAGAGGAGGGGGAGAGAGAGAAAAGGAAGAGAAGGAGGAAAAAAAAAAAAAAGAACAAGCCAGTCGGGTTGCAAAGAAGAGAGAGAGGAGAGGAGAGAGAGAGGGGGAGAGAGAGAAGGAAGAGAAGATTTAAAATAAAGATTTTTTTTAATTTTTAATTATTAAAAATATATTTAATAATATTTTAATCTAGTTGGATTAGTTATTGGGCCCCGCATATTGCCACGTCAGCATTTAACAGAAAAACTAACAGAAAATTTGACGGAGGTATGACATTGTCACAAATTCGTAAGATGTGGTATGACATTGTCAATTTTTTCAAATGAGGTATGAAACTGTCGTGACCCCAATAGTTGAGGTAGTTTTGTGTAATTTACCCAAAAAGTAATGTATGGATAACACACTTCATACATTTTCTAAACACAACAGTACGAGAAGGAAAGTACTTTGTCAAGTGAAAATGATGATGCGGGACGAGTAGGAGTGAGAGGTGGAAAAGACAAAAAAAGAAGAAGAAAGAAGTAGGAAAGAGTGTGACGAGTGAAAGATATACACAGCGTATTGGATTTTGCTTCCAATTCGTGGTTTTACGACTTAGACCTGTGCGTATTTTTTGTTATTTCAATAGAATTTAAGTTCTTTTTGCTCACCATCATAAATTATGGTGTATACTCATCATACACTTAATTAATTGATATGTGTCATTTCACTTAATCTTGGTTATTTTTTTTAAATTGAAAAACTAACATTTAATGTAAAAGTTAACTAAAATTAAGTGAAATAACATGTGTCAATTGATTAGGTGTATAATGAGCATACATTAAAGTTTACGATGATGAGTAAAAAAGCTCCCCGTTTGACAGACCGTATTAAGCATCGAATATGACTAAAAATACGGAAGTAGGTGTTTGGAGACTTGTGTACTAAATAGTCGCCGGATTAACGAATCTTGTCCAAGTTGATTAGTACGCCTCATACCGCCAGTTAGTATGCTCAAAAAGCTCGGTATAACTAGTCGGCTTCAAAGCTGAAAAACACGTCTCACACCCCTCTCGCATCTGCTCCGTCGTCTCGCGTCTGCTGTTGGAGATTCAGACCTAAAATCAACAGAACCACTCCTGCTCACACTTGATTGCATCATCTTCCTCATGGGTGTTTTCTCGTTTCATCTTCATTGTCTTCCTCTTCCTGCAATTTTCCATTTTTTTCTTCTTTTTTTCTTCTTTTTCTCTCCCTGTCTTGCATCCTTTAGTTTGTGATTTTTTTCTCTTTGATGGATCAGTGATTCTTATAATTTGTTATTTTTTCTATTTGATGGATCAGTGATTTTTTCTATTTGATGGATCAATTTGTGATTTTCGTTTGGTATGGGTTTCAAAAGGATCTGGAGTCTATGAGCACTTAACCTTCCTTATTCGTCTTTCTCTGGGTTTCTTTTGTTTTGGTTTTTTTTTTTTTATTTTGTGAATTTTATTTTGTTGAATTTTTTTTTTTTAAATTTGAATAATCATTCCAAAAATATGTGTGGTTTCCAATAGGTATAAATATGAGAAAAGTTCAACAAACAAACAAAGATTTGTCAAATTTTTTTGTTCCCTTTTCTTATCCGGTTCAGTACCAAATACAGTATAAATAATACGATCATTAATCTGATACTACACTAAACGCGCAACTAATTTAATCAGTACTATCGGATGACTATTTATTTTATTCGGCAGAAATAGTGAGTACAGTTGCCAAACGAAACCGCTTTTTTTTTCAAGAAAAAGTTTGGGGAAGTATTTTTCATTAAAGCTTCCCTTTACTTACAATTTTTAGTTTTTATTTTTTTTAAAAAATTGAATATTTGTTTGAAAAATAAAATTGAATGTCAAACTTTATCAAACACGTTTTAAATATTATTATTTAAAAAGAAAGTGAAAAATGAAAAAAAAAAATGTTGTGCTAGGTACTTCAACTTAGCACTGTTAGGTTAGATGGTTATCCTAATCAATAATGTAGTTCAAATTCATCTTTGACGAGAATTGAACCTAAAACATCTCACTTAGAAGTGAAGAAGAATATAATTAGACAATAGTACTAAGTGACTAACCGATGGAATAATTAGATGAGCCATAACATATGGTAAAATTCAATTTGGGTGCACTCTTGTTGCCTCGTACCTAAAAGACTGTTTTTTGTTTTTCCTTTTCTTCTACCAATTGTGAGAGATAGGAATTACGAGCTCCACAATTATTATGAATTATGTCCGACCCCAGAGACAGCACGGGCGGACCCTCCCAAGAATTTTTGGAGAGGTTGGGTGTAACGACCCAAAATTCATAGTTGGAAGCAAAATCTGGTGATAGGCCAAAATAATATCACGGTTAATCTCTACGCTATTAATCTTAATAAATTTCTTTCCTTAAAGAAATTAAGTAAAATTTAATTTGGGTTGCTTTATGACTGCATCTAACCGTCTTGTTAGACTGCCTACGTACCCTATGAATGGATCAAGTCACTCGTAGTTCAAATTACGCTTCTAGAATAACATACTAAAATTCCATTACGATCCAACTGTCGGATTTCCGCTAATCACAAATTGAAGTGGCAGTCGACGTTTTATTTTACGAACTTACAAATCCAATTCGCGAGAAGATCTGTACGTCGGATTCCCGATCCGTAAGTTCCTAAGGTCCTCAAATATTACTTATTTTAATGTATCAAAGTTTGGTGACGGTCCAACGGTCGAATCGTCGATTCATATTTTGACCAAGTAATGTATCGTAGTGATATTTAGGTCGAACATTCAAACTACGTCATACAAATATCAAAACTAAATTCAAAACATCTAATTTAGCCTAAAAATAGCATCGACGACCCTCAGGCACGTGACTCGCTGGAAAATTCAACTATTTTTTAAAATTTCCAAAAATCACAGAAATGAAGATCTCAAAGAGTAGAGCAAACTTTATACTTGTGGCCAAGGCCAATTTGGCCGGGAACAGCCTCAAATCACCATGAACCCGACGGAACCCTCGATTTGGGGTAGTTGTCGATTCGCCACCAAGACGAACTCTGACGCCTCATCCAAGGCTTGGACCTTGCTCCTAGGGTTAAGAGGAGTCTTTTGGTGGTGGTCATCAAAGGTGAATCTCTCCGGAGCCACATGAAAAATGGTAAAGCCGCCGGAACCACCCGTGGTTTTTGGCTTCGATTCGTAAGTTTGGGTTAGAAATTTGAAATCTAACATCATGGAGAAGTTAGGCTCGATGAGAGATTTCCATAGACACCGGAATCACCTCGATCGGATGGAGGAGTTAGAAGCGGGTCAAGAAACCGGGTCGAGTTGCACGGATCCAAGAAGATCCAGTGCTCCCTCACCTCCCTCATTTCTCTCCCTTCTTCCTCTCCCCATTGGTCCTCCCCCTTCTCATTTTCTCTCCCGTATCCCTCATTTCCCCTCTCTCTTGCTGCCACTTGCCAGTTTCCTACCATTATTTTATTTTATTTTGCGCAACAACTAAAACGTCTTTAAGGGCGCGTTTACTAATCCGTAATCAGATTTAGGGGAATTGAATTGAGGGGAATTGGAATGAGCTGGAATCAGAATTAGATTTCTGTTGAAGTTGTTTACCAAAACTGTCTGAAATCGGAGTATAAATGACATTGATCTATATAAACTGTTTACTAATTCATATG
This sequence comes from Cotoneaster glaucophyllus, assembly GCA_036320875.1. Lineage (NCBI taxonomy): Eukaryota > Viridiplantae > Streptophyta > Magnoliopsida > Rosales > Rosaceae > Cotoneaster > Cotoneaster glaucophyllus. Next base: position 19,257,905 of record CM070072.1, read on the forward strand.
AATCAGAATAAAATCTAATATAATTACTAAAGTACCCCTGTTTAACTAATCTATTTTATTTGCTAATTATTTTTGGTAAAACTTTTTCTCTTTCATTTATTTTTTATTTTTTAGAGAGAATTTTTTTTGTAAAACTTTTAGTACAAATTTAATATGAAAGAATATTTTTTATTTGCTTCTACATATTTGAGAAGATTCTTAATCACCCTAATTTATTTCCTTTTCTCTCTCTCCCCCTCTCCCCATTTTTTCTCAGCAGCCGCTCCCGCTTGACCAAAACGCTCTCACCCACACCATCATTTCCAGTACCCAGCACCACCACCGTCTCTCATCCCTACTCTCCTCCCCCATCCTCTTCTCTCTCACCCTCCACCGCCTCAACTCACTCCCCCTTATCCACAAGACTTTCCTCATCGCCAACCATGTTCTTTCTTATCCTTCTTCCCTGCCATTCGTGGCTGTTCACCAAATCCTCTCTGACAAACGTCCTGGGGAATAAGGATCTGCCTTTCACACCAATCCAAGCAATCAATTTCTGACTTGCAGCCCCAAATTGTTCTACACCATTCGCATAAAGAAGGGTCTGCCGTTCAGGACGCGTTCCGTAAGAACATGACTCAACCCGGTGTTCCGTCGGGTCTGCAATGTGTGGTGTCGTGGTGGTGGTCAAGGTGTAAGGAGTCGGCGAAGGAGAAACGAAGGAGAGGGTGAGCTACTGGTGGAGGGTGCAAGGGTATTTTGGGTAGAAAAGTTTGATTCCAAAAGAAGGCTTCCTCCGGGAATTCAATTACCACCTCTATGTAGGTAATTGAATTCTGGAAGATTAAGGAATTCAATTCCGGATTTTAAGTGGGTCCCACTTACTTTTTCATTCCCTACATGTTAGTAAACGCCGGAATGCATAGAGAGGAATGCGATTTCGTTTCTTTCCATTCCATTCCCGTTTGGTAAACACGCCCTAATTCTTCGTTTTAACTCCGTTTCACAAATGATTTTCGCCTACGCACTCGTAGGATCGAACTCTATCCAAATAAGTTCAGAAACATAACAAAATATATGGGGATAAAATATGTCCTTGAAAAATTACATTTAGCCCCTTAGGGCATTTTTGTCATTTCCACTTATCGAAAAATAAATTTCCACATAATCACATATTTAAAAAATTTCAGGATATTAAAGTGGGCAAGTGGCACTGGCTTTGCACCTACTTTAAGATCGAAAAGTTCCAGGTAACATCTGTATTTTTAATTTTATATTGATTTTGTTTTTGTTGTATATTTATTTTTATCTTCATTTAAACTAGTATATTTAAAAAAAAATTGGGCAGCCAATAAGAGAAACAGGGAGTAGAAGTCGTACGAGCACCACTCAGGTTCTCGACCCCTATATTATCGGGTCTAAGAACAATGGGAGGTTGGGGAGAACTTCCTGGAGGTGGTGGTCTAAGGGGAGACCCATGCCAACTATGGCAACGAGGTTGTAGATGGGATTTAAGTAAGTATTCTTCCATAACTGTGTATCTAACTTTGTATTCTTTGTTTTTTTAGGCTTCAATGGTACAAAAGAAGGACGGGTTGTAGACATTGAAATTTCGGTGAAACAAATGTTCACCAACGCATTAAAGTTTTGACGTGTCAGGGCATACATGGCATACGCCATGTGTCGTACAAATTGTACATATGGCGTGTGACTCAACAAAATAGGAAGAAATACCCTTGGAGGATTAAACAAGTTTTTTTTCTTCTCATTTTAGGCAATGACAAGGTAAGCACATTTCAATCCATTACGGATCAAAACAAGTTTTTCTCATTTAGGCAATGACAAAGCAAGCACATTCAAGTTTAAAATTGTATTAAGTGGGAAAATTAGGTAATGGTGCTTGGGTGGGAATAAATTATTATGGTGGTGATTCATTCTCAAAGCCTATAAATAGGCTTCTCCATCAAGGTATCAAATCACCAATTCACATACACATTTCTCTACTCCTAAATTGGAAGAGAATTCCTCCAAAACCTTGAAGCTTTGAAACTCTAAAGCTCCCAAGCAAATCCCGAATGATCAAGAAAGCTCTCTTCGTTCTTCGTCAAACCAATTCAAGATCAAGCCCCGACGGCCCTTAAAGATCCGTTCATCCTAAGATCAAGCCCCAACGGCCCTTTGGATTAACAACATCAATAAATTCATCCGCAATTCTTCATGATCAAGCCCAAAAGCCCTTGAAGATCCGTTCATCCAAAAATCAAGCCCCAACGGCCCTTTGGATCAACAACATTAACAAATCCACACATCAACCTTCAAGATCAAGCCCAAAAGCCCTTGAAGAAATCCGCACAACCATTCTTCAAGATCAAGCCCAAAAGCCCCTTGAAGACCCGTTCATCAACCTTCAAGATCAAGCCCAAAAGCCCTTGAAGAAACTTCCAACCGTTCATCCAAGATCAAGCCTCGACGACCCTTGGATCAATCACACATCCACAAATCAACACCTTATGGAGATCGAATCAGAGGATCAAGTTAAAAGAGATCGTAACCCCAAAATCATTAACACAAATATTATTTTGTACACTTGTTTTTTTCTCGTTCGTCGACAGGAATTTTCGTGTTCACAAATTTGGCACGCTCAGTGGGACAATCTCTACCTCTCGTCTCTTTCTCTGTCCAAGGAAATCAAAGCACATCTCCAAAAATCAATGGCATCAAAGAAGGGACAAGCCGTTCTTACAACCATCGGCGCTACCTCCATTGAACAACAACTGGCTCAAATGAGTGAAGCAATTGCAAGGCTCACAAAGACCACAGAGGAGAAAAACTTGCAAGTCACCGCACTCATCAACCGCCTAGAGGCACAACACGACATGAAATCAAAACCAAACTCCTTTCTAACCAAGAGGACTGAAGACGGTTTTGACCCAAACGCCTACAAGCTCATGTCAAAGGCTGGGTACGACTTTGCTTCCTCTTCAAATCTTGGAAAGAAGGTTGCAAATATTGTCAACGACAAAGAACTTGACCTCATTGAGACTCAAAAGAAGTTGAAGGAGCATGGCTATGGAGTTGACAACAACAAAGCTAGACTTGGCTTCACACCAAATGCACTCGTGAAGATTTCAAGCAAAGCGAAAAACGCTAGCACTCAACATATTAGCGTGAGCATTGAACAAGATCAAGATGAGCCTAAACCCGCCCCTCGAACTTTGGTCTTTGATAGCCTGAATCGTTCAAAACCCAGAATTTCGGCACTTGATCGCATTGGTGGGCAAGACCGAACTTCCGTCTTCAAGCGGCTTAACACGCCAACACCTCAAATCTCTATCTTCGAAAGGTTATCAAAACCTAAGAAACAAAGCGGCATAACTAGCTCTCCTCGGCGACGGTCGTCTTTTGATAGACTTGAAGAAAACAAGAAGCCTTCTAGAAAGAGGAAGACAACGCCAAAGGAAGAAAAACTCGACAGTCTAGCAGAAAAAGACGATGTTCGAAGCTTGATTCCTTCAAAGATGAAGCGCCAAGCAACTTTGGAGGTTGACACAAAAGGACCATTAAAGGTAAGGAGGCACACCATCGTCCACACTGGCCAATCTTCACGCCAACAAGCCCAAGAGGATGACAATAAAAATGAGGTCCAAGACATCTTCCCCATCACGATCCAAGAAGACAAAAAAGATGAAATCCCTAAGGAAGATGTCACTTTTGGCTCTTTCGACTCAAAGTCTTCACCTCGACTGTTGGAGGCATACTCCAAGTCAAGTGAAGTTGAAGGATGGACTCATGTCACTCCGAAGAAACTGCACGAGAAGTATACGTTTTCTCCACAAGTGCACCAATCGGAAAGAAAGCTAAGTAGCTTTCGCCAACCTCCAAAGCAACGTGAAAGTGTTGAAGATAAGGAAATTTCGACACAAAGATCGTCCATGCGCGATCTCTTCTTCCTCAAAATGTTATTCAAATACTCGATCAACGCTCCTTGCTATGAAGATTGCGAGGAATGCCTCTCCAAGATCACTTCGAAGAAATTGGACAAGCAGCAACCATCTCGTCCACAAGTTCATCAGTCGGAAAAGGGGCAAATCAGCTCTTGTTAACCTCCAAAACAATGTGAAAGTGTTGGAGATAATGAAATTTCGACACGAAGATCGTCCATCCCTATCACAATGTGTGACCTCTTCCCAGAAGACTTCTTCAATTACTTAGTCAAGGCTCATTGCTATGAAGATTGCAAGGAACGCCTTTCCCAGATCGCTTGACAAATCCACAACAACCAATTGCTCCTCGTTCACACGAGCCTAAAAGGCAACACCAATTCTCCTTGCCTGCACAAGCCTAAACTGCACACGACAACCAAAGCTCCTCGTCCGCACAAGCCTAAAAGGCGACAACCAAAGATCCTCGCCCGCACAAGCATAAAAGGCGACAACCAAAGCTCATCGTCCGTAAGAGCATAAAAGGCGACAACCAAAGCTCCTCGTCCGCACGAGCATAAAGGCGACAACCAAAGCTCCTCGTCTGTACGAGCCTAAAAATGACAACCAAGATGCTCCTTGCCTGTACGAGTTGAAACTACAAACAGCACCAAACGCTTCTTGCCTGCATGAGCTGAAACTGCATACGGTACTAAATGCTCCTGGCTCGCAAGGGCATAAACTGCGTATGGTACAAAAAAAAAGTATTTTGAACTACGTCACGACTTGATCCCTCCTCAACTAAGGGTACATAGGCAACTTGAAACTTCAAAACTTCAAGTACAGTCACATCATTAACAAAAAACACAAGCACATCTTTGGAGCGGCTCAAGATATCTTCAAGGCACTCCCAGTAAAACTCAGCAAAGGCGGCTCCTCCAGTAGTCGACAAGGTGTTACTCCAAGTCACAGCTCTGTTGCGGATACAATCGCCAAGAAGCTAAAACAAAGCCGGAGAATTGTCACGCGCATGGTGCGAATGGTTCAAAATGAGAATTCTCGATGAAGAGTAAGCGCCTTAGAGCCAGTCAACGGCACACAAAGCTTCAACATCATTCCCATATCTTGCGAATCGCCTTCCTTCGCAAGAATGGTGATGGTGTTGCTCTTAAAGCACTTGAAAAATACCATACCTGCAACGGAAAGATCAGCCACAAAGCTTGAGCAGCACAGCAAAGAGAGTAGCTACAAGACGGTCCTTCAAAGCACGCTACAGTAGCAAAGAAAACCAAAATGCTATGGAATCGCACTACGCAACCCTGCAGCGATTACGCAAACAGTTTCTTGCATTACGCGATAATAGCACCACCGAAAGCAAAGAAAAGAAGAAAAAAAAGAAAAAAGAAAAAAGAAATATATATATATATATATATATATATATATATATATATATATATGTATAATCATAAAGTTCTTTGGTGCTTCTAGCACCATGTTAAAAAAAATGTACACTAAAAGAAACAAAGCTCGTTTATTGATTTCTTTTATAAATTACAGAAATGTACATTTACATAAGTTAAAAAAAAAAAAAAAAAAAAAAAAAAAAGGAGCCTTCACAAAGGTTGACCAGGTGACGCCTCATCACTCGGTAGAACTCCAGGAAGAAGAGGTGCCGAAGGTTGATTGTTTGGAACCTCAACACTCGGCAAAACTCCAGATGACGAAGGTAATAGGTGCCTCTGAAGTAAAGCCACAAACATCTTATGGTCACTCTGAATCCAACTTTTGGATTCCTGCAGCTGGTTAAGCTTTCTCTTCATGCTCGTCGAGTAACTATTGGCAAGCATGTGCAACTCCCTGTTCTCGTGTCGGAGCCCTCTAATCTCCAGCTTAAGGCTCGCCACCTCAGCCGTCAAGGATTCAACCTGGCGAGTTCGAGCAAGAAGGCGTTGGCCCATATTCGATACGGAGCCCGCACACTGAACACTGAAAGCCAAAGAATCCTGAACAGCCAGCTCATCAGACCGTTTGGAAATGATCATGTTGTCTTTGGGGGTGAAAAGATTTCTAGCTACCACCATAATGGTTTTGTCGTTCTTTATCACAGAGTCCTCAATTGTAAGAAGACCGGTGTGGGACAAGAATGATGGGTGCCATATATTGTCTGGAGAAGACATATCGGCATCTTCCCCAACATTCAAGTCAAGACGACGATTAGATGGGCAAGCCATTTGCGAAAATGATAAATCGAATTCTCAGAAATACAAAAGAGGAAATTTCTACAGGCAACAACTATTTGAGCATGCTTTTGGAGCATAATTGATTCCTCTATAAAAAGAAGAGGCAACAGGGCCGCCTATTCAGAAATCGAAGAGGCAACGAGGACACTGGTTCAGAGAGGCACCGCTCTCCAGATTTCAAAAGCCGTGCCGCCTGTTCAAAGATTGAAGAGGCACCGTTCTCCGAATTTCAAAAGTTAGATTTTCTAGGATAAAACTTGTCGGCACATTTCAGACTCAACCTCAGCTTTTCAGATATCACGGACGACTTTGTCCAAGTTTTCTGACAAAGTAGAAAGCGCGTGAATCTTACTATTTCGATTACCCAACGGTTGCCGACAAGAGTAAAGGAATAGTACCACTACTTGCTACTGGGAAATCTCTATATATGTCGACGTTCATCCTCATGGCAAGGCAGACCTGCAAGAATGCCCAACTCTTCCTCAGCTCCGAGAGTACACTCCCAACAAAACCTCTCGAAATACTCAATTCTCTTCCTCCCCGAGAATACCTCTGTAAACAAGTCACACCAGAGCAAAAGTATCTCATATCATCAGGGTCGAAAGCAATAGTATATCATATCATGCTTTGTCCTTGTTCTTCCTTGCAGGACAATAAGAAGGAGAGTAATCGGGCGGCACTTGGAACCAAACTTTCAGTCATGAACGGACTGCCCGGAACTCCTTCCCTGATTGCTTACCTAGCCTTGCTCTCGAGTACTCATCTTCAACTGTTGATGTACTTCCAAAGAAAATACCACATCTGCTGGAGAACAGACAAGACGAGCGACAATGAAGCATCAATCTTGTGGATCATCGATAAACGCAACAACTGCACGTGTTGATTCATCCCCTAACCCTCTTCAATACGAATTGGAAAGATTGAACAAAGAAACAGGCCATCACCTCCACCTCGTGCCTGCCTGCCAAGTGTCCAAATCCTGAAACCGTTCATGGTCTTATCTAAATTCAAGATCAAGCCTCGCTGTCCCTTGAACAAATCACAAGTCCGATTCAAGATCAAGTGTCCACCACACCTGAATCAAGTTCAGCTCCAGATAAAATGAGTAAATTCTGACCTTTGGAACAAGTTTAGTAGAAGAAACCTCCCAGCCCAGTTCAAGATTAAACCTGTGGAAAACAACTTATTCAAAAGCAAAAGTATCTCATATCATCAGGGTTGAAAGCAAAGATATCTCATGGCATGCTTTTTCCCTGTCTTTTCCTTTACCCTTGTTCTTACCTGCAATCCAAGGATAAAGAAAGCAATCAGTCAGAACCTGAAATCAAACTTCCGATCTGGAACTGATTGCCTAGAACCTTTACCTGGTTGCTTACCTAGCCTTGCTCTCGAGTGCTCGTCTTCAACTGTTAATAAGTCTCGAGTTTCCTCAGTGAATACTTCAGAACAGTTGATATGATGTTGGCTCTTTATACTGAAGCTGCCAAGCATGGATGAGTCGTTGAGAAGTGATGCTCTGAATGACCATTTAAAGGCAAAAAGTTGCGCGCCACCTCTGCCAGGCAAAAGAAACAAGCAGAGAAGAATGCAACATGGTGAGCTGTAACAGATCACTATAGCATGACACCCTTGCCTGCAAAACCGCATGATCCATACGGTGGGGTCTGAGTTAAATCCAAGCTCGGCATTGTATCAAAAGGTTCGAGAAGCTTTGACAACCTTTCGATAACTTTGTCGCCAAAGAGCAAAGCCTCGCCGTGCAACGCCATCAAATAGCCACCACCACCAGGGAACTTTTCTCTTACTTGCTCGAATCTCCAGCCCAGTTCAAGAATAAACCTATTGAAAGTCAACAATTGGAGGAAACCAGAAAATCCTCCAACCCAGTTCAAGAATAAGCTTGTGGAAAGTTAACAATTTGAGGAAACCAGAAAATCCTCCAACCCAGTTCAAGATCAAATATGTGGAAAGTCAACAAGCACAACAAAATACGTGCCGATTCATCCACTACCAAAGCCAAAGATCATTTACCACGTGAAGCTCTTTGTGGTCCAATTTCATTCAAGATCAAGCCTCGACGACCCTCGAATAAATTTCAAACAAAATTCAAGAACAAGCCTCAACGACACTTGAAGAAAACTCCAGCCTAATTCAAGATTAAGCCTTGACGGCCCTTGAATCGACATCTACATTGAGGGACTTCAAAACACATCTTCTACATGTGACAAGCACATGTATACGATGCGCCTTGAAGTGGGGGCATTTGTAGACATCGAAATTTCGGTGAAACAAATGTTCACCAACGCATTAAAGTTTTGACGTGTCAGGGCATACATGGCATACGCCACGTGTCATACAAATTGTACACATGGCATGTGACTCAACAAAATAGGAAGAAATACCCTTGGAGGATTAAACAAGTTTTTTTTCTTCTCATTTTGGGCAATGACAAGGTAAGCAAATTTCAATTCATTACGGATCAAAACAAGTTTTTCTCATTTAGGCAATGACAAAGCAAGCACATTCAAGTTTAAAATTGTATCAAGTGGGAAAATTAGGCCATAAATTTACCACTTCAAGTTTAAAATTGTATTAAGTGGGAAAATTAGGTAATGGTGCTTGGGTGGGAAGAAATTATTATGGTGGTGATTCATTCTCAAAGCCTATAAATAGGCTTCTCCATCAAGGTATCAAATCACCAATTCACATACACATTTCTCTACTCCCAAATTGGAAGAGAATTCCTCCAAACCCTTGAAGCTTTGAAACTTTAAAGCTCCTAAGCAAATCCCGAAGGATCAAGAAAGCTCTCTTCGTTCTTCGTCAAACCAATTCAAGATCAAGCCCCGACGGCTCTTGAAGATCCGTTCATCCTAAGATCAAGCCCCAACGGACCATTTGGATTAACAACATCAATAAATTCATCCGCCATTCTTCAAGATCAAGCCCAAAAGCCCTTGAAGATCCGTTCATCCGTTCATCCTAAGATCAAGCCCCAACGGCCCTTTGGATACAACATCAACAAATCCACGCATCAACCTTCAAGATCAAGCCCAAAAGCCCTTGAAGAAATCTGCACAACCGTTCTTCAAGATCAAGCCCTAAAAGCCCCTTGAAGACTCGTTCATCAACCTTCAAGATCAAGCCCAAAAGCCCTTGAAGAAACTTCCAACCGTTCATCCAAGATCAAGCCTCGACAGCCTTTGGATCAATCACACATCCACAAATCAACACCTTACGGAGATCGAATCAGATGATCAAGTTAAAAGAGATCGTAACCCCAAAATCATTAACACAAATATTATTTTGTACACGTGTTCTTGTTTTGTTCGTCGGCATGAATTTTCGTGTTCACAGGGTACCTCGCCACTCTCTCCTAGCAATATCCTGACGTGCCTATAGAGGAGCTGACACCAACTCAAAGTTGTCTTTCCAGGTGCTGATGGACGGGGTTGGCCGAAGAATGGCAAGGAAATAAGTGGCCTCGAGGCGGGTCGGGTTCTGAAAGTCGGCTTATGTTCTTCATCGAGCTCCACTGTAGCGACCCAGACCGACTCTCGACTTCAGCATGTGGAGGAGAAGCTGGCACATCAAAGGGAATTAGTCTAGCAATACTTCATGATCGTATCCTAGAGCTTACCAACTTCTGACATCACGATTCCACCGCCGCCGCCCGAGCTTGTACAGCCATCCCAGGACCTCCCCTAGCTTATAATTTATTTTATTTTATTTTTTAAAATTTTGTATTGTATTTGAACAAACAATTTTTTTGGGTTGTATATATCTAGTTTCAATTTGAACATAGTCACTTAGTACTACGGTCTAGTGGTATTCCTCCTCATTCATAAGTGAGAGGTCCTAGGTTCGATTCTCTTCAAAGGCGAATTTGAACCACATTATTGCTAGCCCATTGTAAGGTTAAGCGCACCCCCTCCTTTTAGTGTAGATAATATTCAAAAATAATTTGACAATATAATTTTTTTAAAATCTTGGTATTTAATATTTTTAAATCTCCAATTATATTTTTAATTAATTAATGCATTTATAAATTTTAATTTTTTTAATATCATATAAATTTACCGGATAGAACAATCATCTCTTAGATCACTTATTCCCGATGGACGATCTCTTCGAATTATCCCACAGTTTTATATTAATATAAAATGACAACCAAACAGAGCCCGTCGATTGAGATCATCTCTGTTGCTTAAATTTATTTCTATGTGACGAATCTGCTTGTCGAGTAAAAGAGTAGTTAACCGACAAGATCTTATGTCCGTTGTATAAAACTCTGTGCGACGAGCTTGGCCTACGACCTTTGACCTACGACCTTTCCTTTAGGTGATGGCAATGCAGACGAAGGGTGGACCATAAAAAATGAATGGAAAAACAACGGTTGACAACTCTGCTAAGTGCTAAGCACTACCGAGAATGGGGGCCTAGTGCAGTGGCATTGGAGCCAAGAAAACTCTCAACTCATCTAGGTTCGAATCCCCACGCCTCCAAGTTTAACAAATGGAAAAAAAAAGGAAAAAAAAACAGTAAACTCTCTGCTAAGCACTACTATACAGATAAAGCTTTTTCGTCTTGTAATGTATTTTTTTTGTGCTGTAGGGATCAATGTATGGCTGTCATACAAGTTGTTGAGAAATAAGTGAGGGGTGACTCACTTCGACCCTACCACTATTATTTGTCTACGAAATTCTTATCTCATAAGCATAAATAATTACATTTACATAATTTTCTGAATAAAGTTTAAGATGAAGAATTCCACTTTACTCAGAATCCGACAATTGTTTCTTCCACAACACCCAACTTTAAAAGTCTCTGTGTGAATTGTCTATCTAACTTTTGACTTTGAGATGAGATTCCTGCTTAAAAGATAATAATTGTTCAACAAGTGAGTGTGAGATGACTCACCTCTACCCTACCATTATTATTTGTCTAGCCACCCCATATTCTCGTCTCAAAATCTTACCAGAAGAAAGGTGAGGCATCTCCGGGCCCGAAGAGATTATAAGAGAATTTTACTTACAATCAAGCAAACTCATCAACTCGAAGCTTGAAATTCAAAACTTTTTATTTATTTTTATTTATTTGGAGCCGCTGTCAGTAATTTTTCTTTGGGGTAGATTTGCTTTTGTGCCGAATGCACTGTTCCAAAAATAAGTAACAAAGTTGAATGTGTAGCCGGTCATGCAATAGTAGTTTTTAATTTTTTTAGCAATAGTTGTTGTTGTTTTTTTTTTTTAAAGTTATTTGGGTCAAAATGATTTCGTTTAACATAAAAAAAATCTTCTTCGCTAAATACCTAGTCAACGCACATCCATGGAGGCATAAACTACCTCTCCACCGCCATTTGTTCAGATCGTCAGAGGGTTCTTTGAGATCTTTCACATGCAAATGACAATTGATGAAAATGACAATTATACAATTAGTGCAATATAACAAAAACACTTACAAACAGAAATTCACAAAAAATTTCTCCCATTTTTCAGTATAAATTTCTTGTTTATTTGGTTGTTTTAAGTTCCCCGAAAAACACGGCAAATTGCTAATTCTCCCCATGACAATTGATGCTCGAAAAGTCAAATAAATCTGGAATTGTGTAATTTACAAGTCAAATCAACTGTGACCTCCGTACATGTCCACTCTGTTTTTACTCTCAATTCTCAAGTGCTTTCCCCACTTCTCTTACCCAACTTTCTGTTTAACCGTGTGAAAACTATTGGACATAAGTCGGAATAATTGACAAAGAAGATGATTTTTTTACTTTTTTTGGTTGAATGACAAAAAAGATTTGAAGCCGTGCTTTTATTCAGAGAACAATTAGGAGAAATAATTCTTAGTTACAGAGGTTTTGTTTTGTTTTCATGTCTCTACTGCTTTAGTTGTTTGTTTAAATTTAGTACAAAACAACCGTTAACCACAGGAACTTTATATATATAAAGTTCCTGTGGTTAACGGTTGTTTTGTATATATATATATCAAAGTCAAATAACTATAGCAAAGACTTGTCTTTTGCTCTTATCTTAAATAAAGGAAAGTGCTATTTACATGTTTAATTTTACATTCGGCACACCTTTGTTAATTTTTTGTAATTGATCTTTTTCAATTATTTCGATTCAACAGTTAAAAATTGAAATGAAAAAGTAAAAGTAGATGTTCGGATAACACTATCCTAGATAAAAATTTCGAATGTGTTTAAAAATATATAGGGCAAAGAGTAAAAACAATACATGTATTAAACGTAAGATATACGTAATAATACATGTATTATACGCGAATCTGCTATCTCAATTATTGTTTGATTTCTGTGGCGCGGCCTGACTCCTGAGTGCAATCGTACAACAGGAAAGAGGACCAGTGCATGGCTGTAATACAAGTCAAGTTGAACAAATGAGTGCGGGATGACTCACCTCTACCCTACCACTTTATTATTTGTCGGTTGTCACATCCATCTGAGCAACATCTCTAACTCAAGTAGTGGTGGGAAGAACAAATGTGATACCACAACCTTCGATCCTGCACTTTCTCAGTTCAGATCTCTTGGTTTTCTCTGTTTCCACTGCTAACCGAAAGATGGCCGAGGCACTCATTTCCGTGCTTCTAGAACAACTGGCTTCGATAACTTACCAGCACGTCGGGGAAAAGGTGAGTCTGGTTTTGAATGCGGAGAAAGATGTTGCAGAATTCGCTGACAACCTTGAAGCGATTCGTGCTGTGCTTGAGGATGCGGAGCAGAGGCAGGTGAAGGAGGCTGGCGTGAGAAATTGGCTGGAGAAGCTGACAGACGTGTCGTACAAGATGGACAATGTGGTGGATAAGTGGAAGACTGAAATACTGAAACAACAAGTTGAGAAACAAGAAGAGCACGGTGGAACTACTTCTCTTGTTACTAAGAAGAAGATGAAGGCGGTATGTTTCTCTATTCCCTCCTCTTGCTTTTGTTTTGGTCAAGTCAGACGGGTAATTCGTCATCATGACATTGCTCTTGAGATGAAACGTCTGAATGAAGATTTAGATAAGATTGCTAAGAGCAGACAAACATATAACTTCCAATCCATGGAGAGAATTATCATTGAACAACCTGAGCGAGTCGAAACCGATTCTTCTGTTGATGAATCTATCATATTTGGTAGAGAACAACAAAAGGAAGTTTTGGTTAGCAAGTTGTTGAATGAGAGTAGTCACGAAGAGAGGGGCCTTCTTGTCATCCCTATTATGGGGATGGGAGGAATGGGGAAGACAGCTCTGGCCCAATTGGCTTTTAACGATGATTATGTTAAATTTTGTTTTGACATCAAAATATGGATTTGTGTTTCGGACCCTTTTGATGTGAAAAAAATTGCCAAAGCCATCATTTCTGGTGCCAAAGGTGACAGCCCAAATTTAGATACTTTGGAAGATTTGTTTCGGTGTATGTCTGAATCCATTAAAGGAAAGAAGTTTCTCCTTGTCCTAGACGATGTCTGGACTAAACACGAAAGAAAGTGGGAGACATTGAAGTTGCCATTAAAACAAAATGGTGCCCGTGGCAGTAGAATATTGGTGACCACTCGAAAAGAGGAGGTTGTTTGTATGATTGGAGCTCTCACTCAAAAGATCGATTTGGAGAGGTTGAGCGAACCAGATTGTTTGTCAATATTCAACCGCATGGCATTTTTTGGTAGAGATAAGGATAGTGGATTGGAAACCATTGGTGTAGAAATTGCAAAAAAGTGCAAGGGTTTGCCTCTTGCTGCAAATACTCTGGGTAGTCTCATGCGTTACAAGAAAACAAAGAGAGAATGGCAGGAAGTTTTGGACAGCAAGGTATGGCAGCTAGAAAACTTTGAGCAAGAGGTTTTCCAACCATTATTACTGAGTTATTTTGATTTGGAACTTGGAGTCAAACGATGCCTTTTATATTGTGCTATTTTCCCAAAAGATCATGAGATCAATAAAGATTATTTGATTGAGTTGTGGATGTCACAAGATTATCTCTATTCGAAAGGAAACACAGAGAAAGACATAATTGGCCAAAGGTGTTTTGATAAATTAGTAATGAGATCTTTCTTCCAAGACTTTGAAAAAGACCGTGATGGAAATATCAATAGTTGTAAAATGCATGATATTGTGCACGACTTTCTACAGTATCTTACTCAACATGAATGCTTTACAATGGAGGTCAAGGATGGTAACAATACAATAAAGCATAAGATCCGTCATTTGACCTTAATGCTTGCACCCGAGGGTCCACTCTCATGTGTTTCGTTTTCCAGCTGTGATCTACGTACTCTTGCAACTTTTGATTCAAAATTTAATGTTGTGGACTCAACTTTGATGTCGCAGTTGAAACATCTTAGGACATTAAATTTGAGTAATAATTGTATTGAAGTTCTTCCAGAAGAGATAGGTGAATTGGTGCATCTGAGGTTCATTGATTTGTCTGAAAATGATGGTTTGAAAAAGCTACCGAATGCGGTGTGTAATTTATACAATTTGCAGACATTGCGCCTTAATTGGTGCTGGGAACTTGAAAGTCTACCTCAGAGCATGGGGAAGTTGATTAACTTAAAGCATCTTTATGTTGCTGGTTGCTGGAAGCTGAAGTACTTGCCGAAAGGGATTGGGAGATTAACAAATCTAAGAAGACTAGATGGGTGCCCTGTTGGCGGTGGTAAAGACGACGATGAAGCGTTCAAATTGGGAGATTTGAAAAACTTAGACCAACTTCAGGGTGGACTCGGCATACATATTTATGGGGAAGTGAAAGTTGCTGAGGGTGAGGGTGAGAAAGCATCACCCCTGGGGAACAAACAACTCTCAAAATTGAGTATTCGTTTTTTTGGTTGTGATAGTGCAGAAACACTGAATTTCTTACGACCGCATCCAAATTTGGAATCTTTAGACATCAATGGGTCATAATGGAAGCAGTGCCCCCAACTGGATCATGTCATTAAACAATTTGAGATTTCTTACTCTTTGGAATTGGAAAGAATGTGAAGTTTTACCTCCTTTGGGAAAATTGCCGTCCCTCGAAGGGCTGTTGCTCTGGAGTATGGAAGGAGTAAAAAAGGTTGGAGTTGAGTTTCTGGGAATAGAAAAGGAAACGTCATCAGCATCATCATGCATTACTCTATTCCCAAAATTGAAAACACTCGACCTAAGGAACATGGAGGCGTGGGAAGAGTGGAAAGGAGTGGAAGAGTGGAAGGAAGAGGATTCTCATATTACCATAATGCCATGCCTTTCTTCTTTACAGATTGGGTACTGCCATCAGCTGAAAACACTGCCAGACTTCTTGCGGAAAACACCACTTCAGACACTTGAGATCATAGACTCTGGTAGTCTTGCACAAGGTTGCCAAAAAGGCAGAGGAAAGGAGTGGCCCAAGATTTCTCACATCCCCAACATCACAATCTGGCCTCCACTTGATTCTGATTCTGATGACAAGGGTGAAGGCATAGTGGAAGCAGAGGAAGCTGTATAGTTGCATGAGAGGCCTTCCACTTCTGGTAATTAACCTCTTTTCTATTTATTTACCAACTCACTCTATTCATTTTACATCAATCCAACCAGACAAGATTCCAACTAGACAAGCATAACTGCATATATAATGTTGCAAGGGACTTGTAACTCGGTTAAGACCATATTCCAGGTCCCGAGTACGATTCCTCCTCTCCCAATGTTGTGATTTGCAAATTGCAATGCTCTAGTTTTATTTTACTTTTAAAATCTCTGGATTTGAGACTATAAGCCACTTTAAACAGAAAATTATATGCATGAAAGTAATAGTTTATGGTCACAAAAATTTTGCAGACCCTCCAGTCGTCTGATTTAGCTGCTAGTAGTTACAGGGTGTACAAACAATGCTGCCTGAAATAAACCGAAACCATTACATTGGAGCTGACTTTGGCCGGGTGCAAAAATCATCTAAAAGGAAGAGTGCAGAAACAGGTAATCTCAAAATTAATTGGCGTGTTTAGTTTGTGCATGCATGTTTCATTGACCTTTTGAAATTTTCGTTAATCCTACCCGCTTGACTGTTGCGAGTGCTGCTAATGGATGCAGGGCTACCGCATTTTCTCTTTAGAGGAAGTGAGATGGAAAGGGAGAGAAGCCTGCATGCATCACTAGAACCGGTAGCTGGCTGCTGCATTACAGATTTCATCGGAATGGTCTTTTCCTCTGCTTTCTGGGAGAATGAAGATCGTCTGGACATAGGCACATCAAAAGCGTGTGTGGTATGCAAAGTGATCCAGACTTGTATGCGGTCTTCAGTTGAAGTCAGAACAATATTTCTCAGAAAAGTGTTATCAAATGGCTAGAATATTATTCACTGGACCTACAGAGTACAGTGCAAATTTTATGTAAATACTAAACAAATTAGTAAAGTTTGGCAGATTGAACACAAACAACTGAGATATTTGAATATAAACTGTATTATGAAATAGTGCTAATCAAATACAGCTAAATTTGTTTCACTATCATCAAATATGCATAAACCCAGGGAATGAAATAATTCTAATAGAATTGAGATAACCTTTTGCATGTTTGAACACGCGAAACAATATTATGAGTTCTAGCATCCCAAACTCAAACCACACCATCTTCTAATCTAGAAATCAAATAATTTTTGGAAATGCCATACGCTAAGCAACAATTTTGCTGTTCAAAAGTCTAAAGTATAAAGTTGTGAGTTAAATGAGTTTTGCTCATTCAAAATATACTAAAATGAATGTTCCTTGATTCAGTTTGCCAGAATGCAGGGCCTGTCATAACTAAAGGTAGAATGCAGGGTTCTTAAAACGTGCAACAATCTTTGGCAATTATACTTTGAAAAACGAAGAAAACAAAGTTAAAAATTAGAGAAGTGTTAACTGAAGAAAACTCAAAGGTTGCCTATAGGAAAAGAGAGAAACCTGTGATTCAAGAAACAATTGATGATATGCAATCCATTCTTGCTGTTAAGCGGGCTCTCAGCATTAAGTGCACCAACGTATATCTTGCCATCTCTACCACTGGCAAAGAAGACATTTTCACCAGGATCCAGTGCAATGGCTCAATTATAGTAGGGAAAACAATATTTCTCAATAATCTCCCACTTCCTACTCTCCAAACCTGAGAAATGTACTTCCAAATCAAAATTATAAAACACATGCAATTTCAAGAATGCATTGGTTTTTTGTGGGATGAATAAAAATGCATCAGTACATAATAGGCAAAAGACATGCAAAAGATATTGAGGGAACTACAAGGAGTACATGCTACGAAAAATCGAGAAGATAAATCTGAGCATTTAAGAAAGTAAAAGATCAACAAGTCAAGACAAACAATCCACATGTGGATAGTGAATTCATGAATCGTTTTCTCTTATAGTATCCAGACCCCATTTTAACTTACTTTGTCCTCATTGTTCAGTACATGATCCGTCCGTTACTAACATTATTATTATACCAAATACAGTTTATAATTTACTAAAGGCCACGCCATACCTTACACGTGCGATCCTGAGATGCTGACACAATAATGGCTTTGCATCCACCATATCCAGCGCCGACATCCGTTACACAAAGAGTGTGCTCCATAAATTTAGCATGTACAGATGGCTTTCTAATTCACTTTGATAATCGTCAAATAATCTGTGAGATTCAACGGATAGAGATATAACCATTTTCAGTGCATAATTAAAAACAATATAAAGATACAAAAATATACGATAAGAAATGGTTACCCTATAAGAGACCAAACTCCAATGCCTCCATCCTCCAACCCCGAAATCAGCAGGGAGCCATCATCCAAAAATACCAAGCAACTAACATCTCTGTCGTGAGCATGCCATTTCTTAAGCAGTTTACCAGTATTAACCTTAATAAATACTAAAAA
This sequence comes from Cotoneaster glaucophyllus, assembly GCA_036320875.1. Lineage (NCBI taxonomy): Eukaryota > Viridiplantae > Streptophyta > Magnoliopsida > Rosales > Rosaceae > Cotoneaster > Cotoneaster glaucophyllus. The sequence goes on from CM070072.1 coordinate 19,275,915, forward strand.
AATAAAAAAAATAAAAAATTGTTCATTAGCATTTCAGAGCTCAAAAAAAAGATAAATTCAAAGAGGTGAAGAAAAAATAATTATGAAAGTTAAACTTCCACAAGTAGATATTCACCGAGCCTTCGCTGTTCGCAGCGAGCGGATTGATCGGTTCTTCTGGGAAACTCTTGACATCAACTTGCGGCTGCACATAAAAAATCCTAAAATTCAATAAAAATGCAAGCTTGATCAGTTGAGGCAGTTCATCAAACAGGTTGTGTGCATAAGAAAGGAGGTGATCTTACCTTGGACCAGGACCAGTACTGGACAGAGCCAGAGGAGGCAGAAGGCTCGCAGAGCTGAGAGGAGGCGAGGAACCGTTCGCTGACGCAGATGAGGCCGTGAGGCCGTGAGGCGGAGAGGCAAAGAGGCGCAGAGCTTGTAGCGGAGCTGCTCGGCGCCGGTGGGAAGGGTCCCAACAGCCGATGCCAAGGCGCGTAGTTGAGTTCAAATGGCTGGATTCGCCTTGGCACGCTTGTGGGAGGCCTGGGCACGCTTATGGATTTTAGTGATTTTATATTGGGCCTGGGCTTTCGGCCCAAAATCCGGAAACAGAGGTGGACAGTGGAGATCCTCGCGGGCATTTCCTTGTTTATCTGCTAAACCTCTACAGACGCTGACTCCGACTGATGGGTCTTCAAGCCTTCGACTTCTGAACAAGGATGAGAGTAAGTGCTTACTAAAAAAAAGCACCTTTTAGTCATAGCAACAAGTACCTCAGGGCGCGACAGCCATGGCATCTCTCTCCAGATCACCGCCGCTCCTCCTCCGCCACATAAACTCCCTCACCCTCCACCCCTGCCCCCTAACTCTATCCTTCCCTTTCCTCAATACGACGTTGCCTCACCCCCGCCCCTGCGCCCTGAAGACGGGACCCGACGGGGGCAGCAGAATCGGGAGGCCCGAGACGCAGGGGCCCGACCCGGGGCTGCTCCGAAAGCCGGTGGTGTCGTCCGGGAAGGACATGGACGGGATTTCGGAGGATGATGGGGGAGAAGATGGGAAGTGGGTCGATTGGGAGGATAAGATTTTGGAGGACACAGTTCCGCTGGTAGGGTTTGTGAGGATGATTCTTCATTCGGGCAAGTACGAGAGCGGAGATAGATTGAGTCCTGAGCATCAGAAGACTGTTCTCGAAAGGTTGCTTCCGTTTCATCCTGAAGCTAAGAAGAAGATCGGTTCTGGAATCGATTATATCACGGTAATTTCTGTTTCTTTGTTCGATTATCTCAGATTAAGCTGCTTTTGGTTTAAGCTTCTTTTGAATTAAGCTGCTTTGCAATTCTGGGGTATAGTGTTTGGGGTGCCAATTTTGATTATTGGGTATTGGTCTTTAATCTTGATTGCCCATTTTGGTGTTTTGGTGCTTTTGAATTAGGCTGCTTTCAAATTAAGCTGCTTTACAACTCTGATGATTGATTACTTGATTGCTCATTTTTCGTTTGGTCCCAATGACTTTAATTTACTATAGAAGTGCTTATAAGTGAGTGGATTTTGGCAACTGAGCATCTAGAGAAACATGAATGGTATCTGTTTGGATATGCCTGTTTCTGGATAGCTTCTCCTATGTTGCTTGTCATTTCTGTTTTGGCGATGATCGGACTTGATTGCTTTCAGGTTTTTTACTACTTTTTAGCTTTAACTTTGATTCAAGTCTGGCTCATTAAGTACTGGTTTGGTTGGTTTGGTACTGAGGTGTTTAGCTTATTCTCACAGCACAGCAGTAGCAGTTTTTTTTCAAAGCACAGTAATACCAAACCAGCCCTAAGCATCATCTACCATTTATCCGGGCTACTGGAACTTGGGGATGGTGTAGGTGATGAATGTTATCTTTACCCTTCGTCATAGTTTAATATCACTTCCCCTCCACAAACTCCCACACCACACTCCAATGTGGGAGTGTTTTAACCTCCATCACTTGATTGTGGAAGGTGGTTGGAGCTCAGTCTCTCTAGTTCCCCTTAGATATCTAGTTATCTGCATTGTTTCTTATGTGGCTTTACCGGTGAATGATAAGTAAGAACTGTTACTTGTTAGTATATGGTGTTTAGAAGGCATATAATGAATTGACCAAAGAAACGTTAATCCACCCCTAGTATCCCGAAAGGATCGTAGTGCAGTGAGAAGTATACATGCTTCCAAAATGATGGAACTTGGCTTCAGGTAGTTGTTTTTGAAATTTAAAACCAAATACGAAAAACTTTTTCTGCATTCAACACTTCATCAAAGATGAGCGATTTGGGGTTTTTCTCAAGCATGCTGTACTTGTATTATAACTAAATCTGATTCTCATGTGATGTGTTTTTCTCGTTTTGAGTTGACAGGTTGGTTATCACCCTGATTTTGAAAGCTCAAGATGTTTGTTCATTGTTCAAAAGGACGGAACACTAGTCGACTTTTCATATTGGAAATGCATAAAGGGGCTGATAAGGAAGAACTATCCTTTATACGCAGACAGCTTCATTCTCAGACATTTCCGAAAGCGCAGACGCGGTTTATGAAGCTAGATTTGTCGAATCCTCTGACTTTGTATAACTGTATGTCAAGGAAAATTTTTTGTTCGTTCCATATTTCTCCTTATATGTCAATTTTAAATTGTTAGAGAGTAAGATATTGGAAAATAGCAGTAGTAAATATGGTAAATTCTTTGAAGGTACATGATGCGACTTCAGTAAAAATGTGAGGCTAAATGCTGTGGTGAATAAAATTGTATTTGGCTTGTTATTGTTCTCTCTACAAAATTATTCATTTGGTGTGCATAAGCTAAGAAGTAATTTTGGTTAAATTGGACCATGAAATCTTCAAGCTAGTGGTTATGCTTATGTTCCGGCGGTTAGTAGTTTGAGAGGAGTGTTAGAACAGTGCCCCAAGCACGCGAGTGGCTTCTAGTCATTGATGCATTGGGGCTAACACTTGCATCAATGACTGGTAGTCACTTGTGCAAGTGCGCGACTATCCTAGCACATTTCATAACTCTAAACTATGTTTTCCAGTCACCACGGTGATTTGGGAGTCACATTAGGAGTGACTCACGTGATGAACCACGCTAATCATAGTTCCGTTGCACTTAAAGTCCATTTTTCCCTCTCTTCACTCTCTTCCTCTGTTTTCACCACTTTTTCTGTTCCCATCTCTCTCCATTCTCTTCCCTCCTCTCTTTTCTAAAATGAACAGAACCGATTAGATCGACCTAATACAAAATCAAGTTAATTATACTATTTTCTTTGGTTTTCGATTTTAAGTGTGAAGTGAATCGAACTGAGCTCACCCCTACTCGAAATACTTATCTTTACACGACAACAGAAAATGGGGTTGGTAGACAGTTGGCATGCTACACCCGTCAAAGTATCAAAAACTTACATTTCTTCAAAATTGGCAACATTGAGATTTTTTTTCCCTCACAATTAATGAGAAAAGAAACAAGACGCAAAAAACAGTTATAACTGCATTAACGAATTTCTCGGCAGAAGAAACCAGATTGGTAGCATCACAGTCGACAGCCAACCGCTGTCTCGTATCATTATAGTCTGTTCCAAGTCCAGAGACAGGGGATATCGAGAGAATTCCAATCCTACCTACACTTTCAGTTTCGTGTCACCACTGGGGTGATCCTCAACCGATCAGTGCCAAGTGCCAAGCAAACGATAGAGTAACCAACACGCCCGAAGTCACGTCACGTCATGTGATGAACGTTACAAGAAAAATTATCATATTTGTTTCTGTTATAAGTAAATGTGCAAACTTTAGATATTTTCAATTGTATGTTTGTGTTTATCTCTCTCGTCATTGCAATAGAATATACAACCAATTATAAGACAGATTCTCTTATAGATGGTGTAAAATGTAATAGAAATGCTAGTAGCAATATTTCATTCGAATCTTCTCCTTTTATCTTCTCGGCTCTGCTTCATATTTTATAATGTTGCACGATGATCTAATTATTTAAAAATCAACTATGTGAGAAATGAGAATCAACTAGATCTACAATCGTTTAATCACTCTAAAAACATAAAACGAGAAGGCCCGACCGAGAAAGTTAGTAGCACCCTCAGCTGTAAATGTCATCTTCTCTAAACCGAGAAAGTTAGTAGCACCCTTAGCTGTAAATGTCATGTTCTCTAATCCTTTGGAGTTGGAGCGCATGAATCAATTCTGAAACTTATCATACCAAAATAACCAACTGCTGCTTTGTTCTCCCACAACTAAATCCGATGCTTCATTTGGCCAAGAAATAATTGGATGAGATGAGGTTTTGAACTTCAAACTGTTGTGCTCTCACTAATCACTACCTAAAAGCAATGCCGGATTCAATTTTCAAACGTTAGAGGGTCTTAATATTAAAAGTTTACGTCTTTTTAGATAGAAACAGAGCTCCAAACATGCAAAAAAAATTCAGCTTATTCGTCAAGGCATTTCGTCAAACACTTTGTGGACATGTTTTCGCTAACCGAATCATGTTGCGTACATGTCAACAAATATCGACAAAATGCGAAAGCAATTTGACTAGTATTATAGAGAGAACTTGTCGAAAACACTCGACACAATCTGCCGAGTCTAACTGAAATTTTGGAGCGCTTTTATATAAAACTGTGAGGTGTTTTTTCTTATTTACTTACCTTGTCAATATATGCGACTAAAAAAAAAAATCATATTTTTGAGTTTTTAATTGAAATTAAGCAATGCATGAGAGAATTAAAGATAATTAGAATTCTAGGTCCCACAACCTATATTTGTTCTTCATCAAACTTTATCTCTTTCACTTCCTCCACGGGTCGCAGCAGATATGTCTCTCGACATGGAACCTATCATCGTTCACATTTTAACACCTAAATCTTGTAGAACTAATGAATTTTTTTTCGTAATTTTTTCTGAAATTCGTCAGCTAGGTAAATTTGTCATCAAAATCCTTCTCCAATTCTACCTCTTCCTCCCTATGCCTTTGCAATTTTCTCCGACCTACATCCATATGTGATTGTTACTATAAAATTATTTTTTCAAGAATTATATTTCTTTATAAATAAAATAAGAGAAATTGATAGGCATGGCTTATGGTTGCTGCCAGAGAAGTTAAAAGAGACGACAAAAGGGTTGAGGAAGAACATTAATAGGTGTTGGGCACCATATTTCTCATTTATTGTTTTATTAATTATTAGTATTTTAATGAGTTCTTAGCATTAAGTTAATTGTTTAATTTGTTGTGCAAATTCCATCCTGATGTTAAATGGTGAAGGAAAAGCATAAGGTGCCTTGCATTGATCCCAAGCAGAATATTGTAAAAAATTGGAAAGAAAAATGAACCCATCGGGTCTCGAACACGAGACCGCCTTGTTAAATAAGGCAGCGAAACACCACCGCTACTGCCTAAAGTTCTTGTTGATTTAACCAAGGTTTAAAAATTTATATGCTTATGGAAATGTATATGAATATACTACCCTATCAATTTTTGGTGCCCCTCGAGTTTTTGATGCCCTGGACGGTCGCCCTGCTAGCCCTGGGCCAGGGCCGGGCCTGCTGCCGAGTGTTATCGAAATATGCTTAGTATGCATTATATCAAGCACTTAATGAGCGTAAAAAGACTCATACTAAGCATTCAAAAAGTTTGCTAAAGATCTTCACATGTATATTTTTTTTTAATAGAACCACCTTAATTTCAATGTGCATCAGCCTTTGACTATAAGTGCTGCGTAGCCATCCCATTTGAACTGAAACAACACGTATGCGTTGTGCAGTTATGAACTCACATCTACGAAAGCAATAGCAATACTTTATGCTTTTTTTTTAAGGAAAATTATCGAAAAGTCATCAAAAACTTTAGTTTTAATCAAAACGACAAAATAAAGACGTAAGTGAATAGTACTATTAGTGACTTTTTAGACTTCAAATGTCCTTAACGTTAAAAGTGAACAGTAACATGAATGTTTCATTAAGAGTTCCTTTTTTTTTTAAGGAAAATTAATGAGAAGGGCTTGAAAACTTTGAGTTTTAATGATAAGGACAAAATAAAGGGTAAAGTGAATAGTACCAGGTTTGACTTTTTAGTGTAAAAATGTGGTTTTTCGTTAAAGTGAACAGTACCGCGAGCTTTTCGTTAAAACTTCTTTTTTTTTATGTGTTTTTTATTTCTCCAAAATTGTTGATTTGTTTTAGGGAACGTGGCACCATACGATGAACAAAGATTACTTGCTAATAAAACCCTACCATTTTTTAAGCCAAAGACTCCAACTACTCCTAAAAAGTTGCTGAATTACAACTACTTCTACCAATTAGAGGACGCTAATTAAAATAACTAGCACCTAGAGAATTCTTATGACTGCGATAGACGCATTGGCTGATGAGTGACAACTAGTTGAGTTTACAAATCTTTCATTTTTCATTTTAGGGTTTTTAGCTATGCAAATTCATATCACATGGGAACGCGTTTATATATAGTTGTTAGATAAACGAGTTTACTCTTCTATATTAACATAAACTTATATATAACAAAGTAATAAACCAATTATGTTATTCATAACACTCGTTTCATCACCATCTAACATAAACTATAGGCACTACTGTCACCATTTATTAGTTTTGCTCTTGTAATAGGTGTATATTATCATCAGGAGTGATTTCTGCATTATCGTAGTGATTTCTGCACTCATTTTCTTTACTTTTTAACCACTTTTGAATATTTCTGACCTTTGAATGAATAAATGTCACAGCCGAAATCATTTCCCTTAATCATGACTTGGTTGAGTTTTGTTCCGAGAATTCACACTGAAGATACACTTGGTTAATCATGTTTTGAAACTAATCTTTCACAAAGGATAAAGACTCCAACCCAAAAGGGGAAAACTAAATGAGTAAGCATTGCACCAAAGTGTTCAATTTAGGAAATATTTTAGGGAGGAGGGCACATGCTCGACAACTTTTCTCCATTTTCTTTGCTTCCAATCCTCGACTGCCAGCAGCAACTATGATGCTTATGGATTGATTTGTTTTGTATGAATTTGCTTGGTGCCAGCACTACGTGCCTTCCTTTACCTAAAAAGAATCAAAGTGCATGCTTTGTAGGTGGAGATAGCTTAGTACTAATTGACCTTTTGCATAAATGGCCGTAGTCCACAAGCATAAACCCTACTTCCAACATCAACATCTTCACTTGAAAAGTCCACTGTATAAGAAAATTACATGGCAGCATTTTTCACTTTTATGGCCATCGCGGTTGCTGGTCGAGACTAGACAAGATTGGAATTGAGTCGGAATCAGTCTTTTACAATCTCGCCTATCTACATGAAACTTGTAAGATATACTATATCAAACTATTGTTCAATTTAATAAACCAATTGCATACATCATAAGTTTAATAGAAAACGGTCAGAATAAACCCGCATTTTCTTAAATTCAAAAAATTGACATCGTATGATAACACAAGATTAAAATTGAGTCGAAGCCTTATAGTCTCATCCCTTCTAGATGAGATTTGTAAGACAAAATATGTTGAACTTATTTGATGTTTCCAATCCAATCCAATCCAATCCCTACATTTAGAAGTTCATCAAACAACGGGCAATACATTAATAGAGTTTGACAGAGGGAACCAGAACTTTCTTAGATTAAAAAAAAAAAAAAAAAGTTTGTATGACACACACTCGATGTCTAAAGAGCCCACACCGTCCGTTGATTATTTAATAAGGTTGTAACAGTTGTAGGGTGAGACAATGAGATTAGATTGTCACGAGCTTCTAACTTTCTTCGTTTCGCTACAGTGTAAGGATCAATTAAATTATACGAAATTCACTTTTCTAATCAAATTAAAAAAAAAATATTATTGTATGAAATACTTCTGACTTTCAGTTTCAATCCTTACTCTTGGTCTTGATACATAGCACTAATTACGTACTTAATCAATTTCGTAATAAGTTCTAATTAAAGTACGATTAATGCATAAAATGTAATTTAAAAATCTTCGTCAGTACAAGATATAAATAAGACACGATGCTACTTGATAGAAAATACTTATTGCAGTTATGGGACTTGTATAATCATTCTCCTCATAAAACATAGTATACCCGCTTAAGGGTCAAGTACCTTTTCTCTCCTTTTCGGAAATCAAGGTTGGTGTATGCTTCCATTCGGCCTATTTTTGGAGATTTTTTAGCGTACTAGAAACGACCTGAAACATCTCACAAAAGGGACCTTGTTACTGGTGGCGGAGAAGCAGTGGAGCAAGCCATGGGTGTGGAAGAAGAAGGAAGGACTCCTTGTATTCCACAAAGACCATTTAATTTCAGATTTTTTTATTATTATTGATTTATTAAATGATGTTTAATTTAAATTAAATTAGCTGATGTGGCCATCTTTAAATTAAATTAGCTGATGTGGATGGCCACATCAGCTACCACATAATGTGGTAAGAATAGCATTATTGTTTATGTTATGACATTTCGTATATCGAACCGCATTTCTAGTATATCGAAAAATTTCTTATTTTTGATAGATCAGTATTACGATTTTTGGTCAATCATTATTTGGCCGGCTTATGCACTCAGTCCACAACCTTCTGAAACACTCCTTTATATGAATTAGTTTTTTTTTTTCCCATATCTAGCTAACATCTAAACTACTAGATCATGCATGTCACACTTTCTTTTTCTCTTCAAATGAACTTTTAGTTCAAGTTTTAATTTATTCGACCAAAAAAATTCAGTCATTCTTTTGAGTAAATGATTTTCACTTGTTTTCTTTTTGTACATTTTTTTATTTAAATACCTTAATTTTCTTTTATTAACTTTATTTTTGGCCTTTAATAAATTTAAAAAATCAAAGAACATAACTAACCATGCAAAATAAAAATAAATAAATAAAAGAAGTGTAAAAAGGAAAATGAGTAAGAAATTTATTTCTGCATTTTTTGTTTTAGTTCCTCGATTTTCTTTCAACACTTTTTATTTTACGTTCCTTTATTCTCTTTTGATCTAATTAATCAAGGACTACAAAAAAATAATTGTGCATTTTTTGTTTTAGTTCCTCGATTTTCTTTCAACACTTTTTATTTTACGTTCCTTTATTCTCTTTTGATCTAATTAATCAAGGACCACAAAAAAATAGTAGTGCACAACTAAAAAGGAAAGAGAACAATGTCTGTAAGTCTCAAACTCTCCTCTCTCACTTATGTAGAAACGAACCAAAAATTTTTAGGAAAATTAATGAAAATTACTTGAAAACTTTGAATTTTAATCAAAATGATATAAAAGTATTGTAAGTGAGTGATTTTTTAAAATAAAAATGTTATTTTTCGTTAAAATAAACAGTACTGAAAATATTTTGTTAGAACTTCCAAAAAAAATTCTCCCCAACCCTCGACCACTTTCTTTGGTTGGGGTCGGTGGCAACCAAAATGTTTAAGTATGCTTCTCTCTTTCCCCCAACCTCTTCTTCCTTTTTCTTTTTATTTTGGCTTTTACTTTCAAGTCTTCTCTCACTTTGCTCCGAGCTTGGTATTGAAAATTACGAATAATTACAAGGGTATTATCGTACAACCATCAAACTTAAATTACAATTTTTTTTCTACGAAAATATCTGAAATTTTGTCCTCAAGACCGACCGTTGTCGGTTCATCGCTTTCACGTGCACCAAACGAGGAAAAAAAAACCCCTAAAAAATATAGAAATTTAATTTTGTGGACGAAAATGCCGTGACCTAACGTGAGTGGACCAACCGCTTTTTCTGTGAGTGTACTACAACCCACTAGTTCTTATCCCGTCGCCACCACTAACAAAATGCAAACCACAAAATCCGGCCCTCCATTCGAAAATACGTGGACAGTCCAGATCCCTCCACATCGCGCAACCTCATTGGACAGCGGTCACATCAATTCCTCCCACTCTCATCTGATTGGTCCACGACGCCCATTATTTTAATAATTTAGTAATTAAATGATAATAATAATAATCTCCCACCCTCCCCACTGCCGGGTGTCTTAAAAGGCTGAGGCTAAAGGGCAAAGGAGCAGCAGACACTTGGCGCTTCCACCACAGCCCTAAGAAGCAGGAGGAACCGCAGCCACCGGACGCATTTTACCAAAAATAGTAACAAGGTAAATTAAAAAAAAAAGAAAAAAAAAAAAAAAAACCCAATTCTGTCCCCCTCCCTCCTTTTTTTGTTCATCTTAAATTATAATTTTTACTTTTTTAATGCTTTTGTATTATAGGGTTCTTCAAAGTTTCAGTCTTTACTTCTTAGTTCTTGCTGTGGATTGCTGATATGTGTTAAGTGTTGTGCTTTTTGATCTGGGGATTTTTTATTTTTGCAAAAAATTGAATTTTGATAGCTTTTTTTAGGCAGATTTTTCGTATTTTCGGGAAAAAAAATCTGAGCTTTGACTGAAATTTGATGAGGGGTAGCTGAGATTTTGGTCTGTGTTCTTCGAACTCTGTTATTTTTATGGGTGAAAGTTGACAATGTTGAGTTCCGTGAGCTGAAGGGAAGCTCTTTTAGTAAAAACAGTCATAGAAAGTGCAAGTAAATATCTGAACTTTTTTTTTTTTTTGGGTCTTCGTTTTTTGGCTCAGATTTCACAGAAAATGGGAACCAACATGAACTTCAAGGGATTTGGGAACGAACCGCCGATAGCGAGGCAGTCGTCGATCTATGCGCTGACGTTTGAGGAGCTGCAGAACACCATTGGAGGCTCAGGGAAGGATTTTGGGTCTATGAACATGGATGAGCTCTTGAAGAGCATATGGACGGCTGAAGAGACTCAGATTGTAGCACCGGCTGCCGGCGGCGCTGGTGGCCAAGACGGGCTTGGCCACGGCAGTGGGGGGTCTCTTCAGAGGCAGGGCTCTCTGACCCTGCCCCGGACCCTGAGCCAGAAAACTGTGGATGAGGTGTGGAAGAACCTTTCGAAAGAAGGAACGGGTGCCGGCGAGTCTAATATGCCTCAGAGGCAGCCGACTTTGGGGGAGATGACTTTGGAGGAGTTCTTGTTTAGAGCTGGGGTTGTGAGAGAAGATGCACAAGTGGCTCCAAAGCCTAATGGTGCTGGTTTTTTTGGTGATTTGTCTCGTTTTGGTAATTCTGGTAGTTTGGACTTCGAGTTTCAGCGACCGAATAGCGGTCTTGGTGTGATGGGGAATCGAGTTTCTGAGAACGATAATCATCAGGTTCCGAATCAAGGTTCGAATATGCCATTGAATGCTAATGGGGTTCGATCAAATCAGCATCACAATCAGCAACAGCAGCAGCAAATATTTCCCAAGCAACAACCTGTGACTTACAACGCTTCTCAGCTGCCTATGGGACCAAATGCTCAGTTGGGTAGTCCTGGAATGAGGGGTGGGATGATGGGAATCGGTGATCCGGGTATGAACGGCGTTTTGGTTCCGAGTTCAGGGATGGGAATGGTTGGGTTAGGAGCTGCAGGAGCTGTTCGTGTGGTGACGCCTTCACCTGCGAACCTGTTGTCATCTGATGGGATTGAGAAGAGTAATGGTACTGATACGTCGTCTGTGTCACCGGTGCCTTACGTGTTTAATGGCGGTTTTAGGGGGAGGAAGGGCGGCGGGCCTGTGGAGAAGGTTGTTGAGAGAAGGCAGAGGAGAATGATTAAGAACAGAGAATCAGCTGCCAGGTCCAGAGCTCGCAAGCAGGTGAATGCCTTCTTTGTTTTACTGCTTTGTCAGGCTTATATGTACGGTTTCAGCTTATAGTAAATTTGAGATATCAATTACGAGAATACAGAATTTCAAGCTCTGTGAAATGTAAAAAGTAAATGAAGAAACATTGAATGGAGGTGTGAAATTTTATCAACTCACTATTTATGTTTGAAAGATGGTATGTTTGTATCGAGTAAGTATTTGGAATTAAAGAGATTGTGGATGCGATCTTAAAAGTTAAAGCTTATAGGATCTGTGTTAAGCTGCTAGCTTTGATTCGATTAGGAGATCCTGAACTCAAATCGAAAGTAGCTGATTCTGAACAGTTATACATTTCTCGTCCTTTTGGCTAAAATCAGGTTTTAGTTCAACATCTTAATAGATTGAGTTATAGAGCAGTTATACATTTTTCGTCCTTTCGGCTAAGAAGTTATAGAGCGATACTTATGGTGGATGCAGATGCAGTGAAGCATTTTCTCTGTGATCTGTAATTAAAAATAGTTCTGGAGAAGGTTAGGAAAAAAAAAATATTTACAGCGGCATCAAGATTGAACAAATTCATCTTGTTGTCGCATTATCACTTTTGCTTGACATTGGCCTTTCTGCATTTATCATCTAATGACTTTTTGTATCCCAAAACTTCATGGAAGATCCATGCGGCAGAATGGTAAATGTGATAGTGATTCGACGTGTCAAAGAGATGAAAGATTTTGAGAAGTTACAGTCATGACAAGTTTTAAGGATCCTGTTTATTACAAGGTAATGGAAACACTTGTTTTGAAGGGTAAGTAACGTTAAGTAGTCGTGTGTATAATGTCGAATCGTTAGGGCATTGAATAAGTTCCACACCTTCGAACGTTAGTTCTGCTTTGAATAGAACTGCATGGGATAAAAAGAGGATGACTATAGTATTGCATTTTATTCTATCTCGTAGTTTTCGTCATGGCTCTTATATTGTTTCGTCTTTGTGCTTCTGCCAGGCTTACACAACGGAATTGGAAGCAGAAGTTGCAGAACTGAAGGAGGAGAACCAAGAGTTGCAGAAAAAACAGGCTGAAATGGCGGAATTGCAGAAGAATCAGGTACTTGGATTGTTCTATTTGGGAATTCTTTTTTATTTGCAACTCCATTGCAGTACATGAACAGCTCAATTGTTTCTATGCAGTTCAAACTAGCCAGAGCCTGAGCAGTTCTCCAAAAAGTTTTGTTATCAAAGTTCCTCGAACTTATATTATCTTTAATAAATCGCCAAAATTTAGAATTTTCTGCAATCTGTGTTACCTGTTGCCATATTATTATTACTTGAAAAAGGCTCACAACAACTGCGTTAAAATTGTTGGTTAACAGTTTATATGACTCTGGATGCATCGACGTTTTATAAATTGATGAGTTGTTTGGAATTTGATCAATTAGCAGGACATGGAGATTATAAACCTTCAACGAGGAAAGAAGCGATGCTTGAGAAGAACAATGACAGGTCCGTTGTGAAGTGTCGGGGCTGCAAGAGGAATGTGATTAGATGGGGGGTGCTGTACATATTCAAAGGAGCAGATGTCTTTGTGGTGTATATTTTGAGAGGGTTTTAGTGTGCGCTGTAGATGTGAACTTTACATATCTATTTACTTGATATTCTTCTCCTCTGAGTATTGTTATGAAGAGGGAGGGAGGGAAGGGACTAGGTAGAAAGAGGGGAAGGAAGAAAAATATGGTCAGTATTTACTACGTTAGTAAACAGATATTCTGACAGCATATTTGTGAGTGTTGTGCATCAAACCATTTATGCTATCTTTGGTTTTTGTTACATTTTTTTCAAAGCTATTTTCAGCTAACTTGATCTCATTTTGCTCTCAGTAACTTAAAAATCATCATTTTACTTTATGAAAATCAAAATTCGCTTCACTTTGCCCCTTAAACTTGATTTTGATCTCATTTTACTTCTTGAAAGTTGCTTTTATAAAACTAAAATTCGCTTTACGTTGTCTTAGATTTGTTAATTTCATATGTGGATTTGATTTGAATACGCTAAGCTAATCAATTTCTTCTTTTATTTTTTGCATCTCTTCAACTTCTTATAAACTTAATATTCTTTGATTGCTGAATGTTAAACGCATAATAAAAATTTATAATCAAATTTATTGCACATAAAGCATAGTCTTACTGAATGTTGGGTCTCACATATGTTTCATGAGACGACTTTTAAGTTTCACAAAGAAGTGAGTCCATAAGTTAAAAACTTTACCGGTGACTTTTGAATTACAAGAAGCAAAGTGTGATCAAAATAAAGTTCCAAAGGACAGCTAAAAATAAGCCCTTTTTTTCATTCGTCCCGTCACAAACTCCAGACTCAAACGGTCAATGTGATGCAATTTCATGATCCCAGAAAATTATGGTCGTCTCACGTTCACACCAACCTTGCGTTCTTCGTCGTGAAGGAATACTACTTAACAGTGGAAAATGAACTATGAATAATGTTTCGAATGAGCAACAAGACTTAATTGTCAGCGAATTGGTTTTTCCAACACCCGGCTGATCGGCTGCTCCAGCGGTCCAGTAGCGTCGTTATATTCAGATTCCGAAACTACAGGTCTAGTACGGATAGCCTGAGGTGCATTCCATGCCCTTCCAGAATATCATCTTCCTCCGATCCCTTCCTCTAAATGATCTGGCAACAATCTGACTACTGACGGGCTTGCACAAACCAACATCAACAACAGAAGTGCTGTCTCTTTTCAGAAGACGGGGATGCTTCGTCCATGTAACAGTTGAATAACATTGCCAGACAACGAACCTGATGAGCTAAGATATTATTTTCTTCACTTTGAGGTAACATCTTCACCATATGCAGATTGACCTAGAAGAATGAAAAGGAAACTGTGAATTCCAGTTCCGAAGAGGAACAAAAACTGTAGTCATAATCAATACACCGCAAAAAAGATAAGGTGATCATACTGCTGTGCTGTGGTGCAGATAAAATAAATGCAGTCTAGATCGTTTGTTTGTGAAAGTGCAATAAAACACACCCCCGACTGATTTCTTCATGATGGTTATTCCTATGTTATCAACTGCTTACCTCTGCTTCCATTGCACGAAGTTCATTGTAGCACTCAGACTCATCACTCTCTTTATGGTTTTCTCCGGATATAGTGCACAGACTCAATGCAAAAAAGGGCGGCCTCAAAGGATACTCCATGCTGATCTTAATCTGCCGCAAAAGAAATGATAAAAATGTCAAAAGGTAATGTTTGATGCAAAAGCACGAAAAAATATACCGCATGAATCATTAGCTACCTTGGCTTCTAGCTTCATATTCCTCTTATCCTTGTCTATTTTCCGGGTCAAAACAACACAATATTCTCTGACCCCAAAATCCACCCCTGAATTTCCAGAGCTTTCAACAGATGCTAAATTTTCTTCCTCTCGCACAAGTGTAGGTTAGTCCAGATCAATCTCTGTATCCAGAAAAAGATCTAAATCTACATCATGTTTCTTATAACTTGGCCTTGCTGATTGGAGGTCCTTTTGAAAGTAAAGACAGCCGTCCGGAGTGGTCAAGATTAGCTCCTTTATGGTGAGAAAGTTTATTCTCATTGATAATGGATGCAGCTGGAACCAATGATGGAAGTTCTCCATCTTCACTGATACTCTCCTGCTCTTCCTTTGAAGGACCAGACCGTCCAACCAAATCGACATCCATAGGTTCTTGACCCTGCTCCTTATCTATGACAGACAAAGATGTGCCATATTAGGTGAAGGGCCTACAGATGAAAAACCATGCAATTTGCACAAAGGGGTATGCAAAGCCCATGGAACACTTTCACAAGACAAAGATGGCCATTTAAGCTTCGTAAGTGATTCATTCTGTTCACTGTAATCCAATCAAAGAATGCCAACTTCTCAACATAGGGCATACCTAACCACTCACAAACAAAAAACAAAGGGACTTGCAAAATAAAGAGAATCTGTCTTGCATAGAAGTTATAGACAGACAGAACGGAGTTAAGATCCAAAGAAAGGGGCAAGCACTAAAAGAAACAAGCATAATACAAATTAGCTACTTTATATCAGAAAAATGCCAAAAGCTGTCGCAACCAAGTAAAACAAAACACTAGAGCTGACATTAGGATTTGATCACATTGTAGTATCCTTGTCCTATAGATTTTCTAGAATGTTCTTGATGATTCAAGACTCTAAATATAATGAGCATTGACTCACACAAGAGCCATCTGAGCTTTTATCCGAGAACGAATTCTTCGCACAATTGTCTGTATTCGATTCTGCTGGCGGTAAAGTGACAGACCAGATATAACAGCGTCATTTTTAGTGGTATCGCCACTTGAAGTTTCAGGGGCAGCAAGCAAAGGTGACACCTCAGGCAAGAAATCAATTCCTGCCAAATGTTGGGCCCACTTATATGGACGGGAAGTTCTCTTTTCATCAAATGCAGGAACATCACCAACAACAAGCTTGGCTGACTGTATTAGTCAATACAAAATAAGTATGAGAACTACGAACCCTTAATAGAATAGACATCAGATAGAAGAGTACAAAGATAACCAAATGCCAACAAATAGAGGAGGCATTACTACCTGATGTGGAAGCTCAAGGCCAGTGTCATCTGGGAATAGGTTGCATAAGATGTCATTTTCTGCTTCGTCATGGGATCCTTCAATTCCAACGCATACAACATTCAACTTCAACAAAAAATCAAACTTGAGTGTGATAAGTTTTGCAGACTTGGGATCAGAAACCTCCTCATCATAGATATGAAGGATGATTTTCAGCGGATGAACTTGATACAATCCTGACTGCTCAAGGTTTTGCTTGACTGGAACCCTCTTTGGCCGTTTTCTCCTTCGCTGCCCATCATCTTCCTCATCTGGTGCATCATCCTCCCTACTAGTCTCTACATTGGAATAAACGCCTGTTCCATTACACAACATTAGTACTTGTTTGTCCAGACTAAGCTGACCGAAACCAAATCCAACGAAAAAAGCACTCGAAGATTAAGTTTTCAGTTGGGGAACTTCAAACCTACACGAAACATCAAAATTTATATTCTACATGGTAAGAGTCGAGCATTACTTACCAGTGTCCTTATTTGCTTGCTGGTGAGCAAAATCTTGAGCATCCTTCACACTCCCCACAATATCCAACTCAATTTGTTCGTCAAACGCCTCCTTCTGTGCCATGAACTGCGAGTAAACTACATACAGAGGTGGCGGAAGCAACTCCGCTGAGTGGTGCTGCTTGAACTTCTTGGTATGCTGAATCCCCAACTGGTTCTGCACTGGCAAAGACACCTTCTTTAGCGACTTCAAGTGCGAAGGAAGGCTGGACAAGAACTTCTTCCGATTCGCAATCGTCTCCAACAGACCCGTCTTATGAATCTCCAGCTTCTCATGATGCTTGCAGAGCTCCTTGCGCTGGTGGAGCTCAAAATTGAGCCTCTTGAGCAAAATGGCATGGTCGGCATCATTCGACAGAGTCGGCTCCTTGATATTGGCCGGTGCGTCGCGAAAGAATTCTTCTTCCGGCACCAGCTCGATGTCCGGGTACTTGGATTTGAAGTCCTTGCAAGCTTTAATGGCTTTCACGTAGTGGCTCTTCTCGTACATCAGATTGTGGAGCTGCAGCGTTGTCAAGTCCACCGGCGCCTTCGTGCTCTCCGTCTCGGCCTTCACCCGGTCCTCCTCGAGCAAGATCGAGCGATTCGCCTGCAAATTCCAAATTCAATCAAACAAAATCCCCAACTTTCAACCACAAAAAACCGTAAAGCCCTAATCATTTGATAAATGCGAAACCCTAGAAAGATTTCCGAACCTGGCGGAGGGTGACGAAGTTGAGGAACATCTGTGTGACGAGCTCGCGGAGCTCCGATTTAGGTTTGGCTTCTTTTTTAATGGCGAGCATCTTCGCCACTATGTCCTCCACCGAGGACTTGCTCTCCTGAAGCATTTCGTAGGGCGACTTCTCCGGCTTCTTAGGCGGCGGCGGCGCGGCGTCTTCCTCCACCAGCATCCCCTCCTCTATCTCGTCGTTTTCCATTGCTTCCCCTTAATTTGATTTTCCTGTGTGACTCGCTTTATTGAAAGGGGAATAGAAATACCAAGGACAAAACAAGAATTGCACCGTATTAAAATTTATGAGTTTATTTCAAATGTACCCCTTTCATTTAGTGACTATTTTTCTCTGGTCCTAAATTTGATCTTCTTCCCAAGTTGGTCCCTTTTTTGGATTTGAAAGGTGAGAGAAATAAGATGAAATCATTTATTTTATTTGTGATGGAAGAAGACACATGAGTCTAAGTTACTAAGATTCGAATTTAACGCTAATTATAAAAACATCTCTAGTTTATTAGAGATTTTTTAGTGTGCTCGGAACAGGAGACGGTACGTCATATGTCATAGTATAATTGGAAGGAAAATTATTTTTGTGATATCTCGTCCTGAGATTTAACGTATTTTATTCTCAATAGTAATGAAATTATCAAAATATCTTTGAGATGCCACGTAGGCTTCCACTTGGACCTCAACTCCCCTTTCACTTTTCCAATCTTATTTTACTATTTTTGAATAGTACTCATTTTTCTGAAATTGCGATCGCAGACGGAACTCAATTCAAAATTATAACGAAGAAGTTATGTCCGAAACTTTATGAAAATACCAAAGGGAAATCCAAAACTTAGAATCTCTCCTTGTGCAGCGTGCACCACCACATGGGTTCTATCTGAAACACGAAATCAGCCTTTGTGTAGTGTAAAAGCTTGCATAAGTAAACTGAGGGTGTGTTTGTTGCGCCGAACTATTTCGGACTAAACTAGCTTCAGGGATTAAGTTGAACTGGCTTAGACCAGACTAAGCTGGACTAACTTAGTGAAACGTTTGGTGCAGTGTCGGATTAACTAAGAAGCAGGATAATGAAAATAGTACTATCGTCAGTTTATTAGTGTTTGCTCGGATTTAGACTAAATTATTGTTTTATTTTAATCTCTTTTCTATTAAACATATTATCATAATTAAAATTATTGGATGAGAGTGATAATAAAAAATATAAACCAAAATTTTTGCTAACGAAAGAAATACATGATTCAAGAGTAGCATCAAATTGTAGGATTAAGAGCAAGAAGAGATCCACTAGAAGGAATTACACCATCCTCACAGCCCAAAATCAAAAGAAAAATGAAAAGCAAAATAAGAAACTACCAGATTGCTTTCAAAATTGAAGTTAAAATTTTCACATTTGCTTATTCTGGTTTTGCTTCAATTCTTACAAATCAACAATATGCCGTGAAATTTGTGCAATTGCCGGCTGGGGAGGCTCGCTCAATCAGCATTTTCTTCCTTAATTGCAACTTTTTATCCCTTTACGCTTTGTGAAGTTCTTCGTTTGGCCTGGTTTGGTGTACGCATTCTGCTCTTACGACATGGAACATTGGAGCAAACTTATTTCTGGAATCTCTCATGGCAGAACTTGTCGCAACTGAATTAATCGAAGTCATTAAACAAACCTGTGGAACAATATGTTGCATTGCCCATTCTGGACCGAACTCTTCTGCCCATTGTGGACCGAACTCTTCTGCCAGACGCTTTAAATTATTAGCAGCAACATCACGAATTGAGTAGACCTGCAATAGATTCCAAAACAGAAACCACTAATGAGAGAGAGAGAGAGAGCAACATTTCTTCTCTTCAGGCTTATCATGAAGTGAGATGTACCCAAAATGTAGGAATACACTAACCTCGTCTTGTAACCACCGAAGTTTATTATCGGTGGGCTTTGAAATAAGGTCACTGACAATCGGTGTGGCTTATCAAAAGCTGATTAACAATTGGAATTTTGGCAATTTTTTACCTTTCTCTTCCGGGTCAATTTCAAATAGTGGTGCGTTTACGTAACGGTAATGAAAATAGGAGGAGTTGAATTAAGGAGGAATTGAATTGAAGAGGAGTTGGAATGAGGAGAAGTCAAATCGGATTCATGTTAAAGCTGTTTACTTAAATGTTCTGGAATCGGAATAGAATTCCATAAAGTTGTTTACTAATTCAGCAGAATCGAAATATTAACCAGTATGATTACTAAAATGCCCTTGTCCCAAATCAAATATTTTATATTTTAATGGGTTTCTAAAGGATAGTCTTGGAAATAAAAAAAAGTAAGTGAGGGCATAAAGGGAACAAAAGTGTCATTCTGATTGCCCAAACAATCAGGAATTGGATTACCACCTATATCTAGGGAATCCAATTCCACCAATACAAGGAATTGAATTCCAAAATTTGTATGGGCCCCATTGCTTTTTTTATTCCTCCATGTTTAATAAACACCGGAGTACTCAGTAATCGAATTCAATTTCACATTCTCATTCCGATTACGGATACGTAAATGCGCCCTAAATGTATTGGAGTTAGTGCATCGGTGCCAAACTCATCAATACAAATCTTTTTTTATTCTTTTGTTTTATCTCTTTAGATATTTTTTTAAGTTTCTTTATTTCTTTTTTCTCTCTCTGCTCCTTTCCACCTTCATTATCTCTCTCTTTCCTCCGCTATCCTCTCTCTCCCTCTTCTCTCTCATACAGCAGTGCCGCCGTCTTCCAATCACCAACGACCGTCAAATTATACCTCCAGAATCCTCTTCCCTTCCTCTTTCCAACCCCCAAGTTAGTTTCTACAAATTCGAAGCCGAATTTCCTCAATTTTAGATCTAAGAAAGGTAACCGCATGTTATCTGGCCAATTTCCGGCGAAGTCTGCCAAAATTGGACCTCAACCGAAGAGGTAAAAATGATCCTCTCTTCATGAGCTGTTTTCTAGTGTAAGTGCTTTCTCAAAATAAAAACTTTTAGTTTTTGGATAGATTCTAGATTTCGAATTTTAATTCCATTTTCTGTATGCATGTCGAAGATTGGTGACGAAGAAGGTGATTCAAGGTTGTTTCCAACCTGGGCCGAGAAGAATGGAAGGTTGTGGGTCAAATTAAGGTGAACATGGTGATTTTTTATGTTCTCTACTTCGTTGTTTTCTTCCTCCGCTGTCATCTCCGTCCCCTTTCTGAATTTGTTTCAGGTCTTTCTATAGAGTTGAGTTTGTGGAACTTATTTGTGAAACACCGTGGAAATAGTGGTCAATTTTTTTTTAACTCCTTTTTTGCACGTTGGAGGAAAGTGGGGGAGGAATTGCTCCATTTTCTACCTGTTTCAACCGACTGCTTCCCATCATTTTTAATTAATTAATCAATTGTAAATTAATTAATTAATTAACTTTCTATTTCTTGGCATATTTTACACCTCAACACACTGGTAATTTTTTTTCCATTCTTTGTTAGGAATTGTGATCCTGAGAGTATGGTGGTTATGTTATATGAGTCTGATGTTGGGCTTTGTTGATGCTTTTAGAGGAATTTGTGGAGCATGATGTTGTGCATAAAGCACTTATTGCCCTTTTGAGGCAAGATTTTAAAGGTATATTTGTGATCTACAAATTAAGTGATAGTGCACGATTACAGATTACATGTTTATTACAAATTAACTGATGTTTCATTACATCAGATTGTAAGTTAGCATTTTTATTTATAAGTAAATATGTATATATGTACTAACACATACACATTTTATGCAGATTTATGATTTTTCTTACTAGCCCTAAGTTCAACACTTGATACATCTAGGATCATCGAAATCTCTCTCTTTCATAATGTACCTCATCTTCTTGTATGCACAGCTTCTTTGACAGCATTATTCAAGCACATTGGGAGTGTTGAGGAACCAAGCACATATGAGATCATTCGGGAGAAGGTTTAAAGCTTCATTAGAGATAAGGTGAGAATATTACTTTTTTGAATGCCCAATATGATTGTTGGTTCAATTGCCTATATTTCAAACTGCCTATTGGTTTGAAATGAGGAGTGGATTTGGATTTCTTGTATTTATGCATGATGCTTGGGTTCATGAGCATGTGTCAGAGCTATATCTTTCCTTTTAAGTTATCTGATTTTGATATTTTGGTTTTTCAAGTTAATGTTTAGACCTTATAATTCTATGTTCGCATTTTACCTGTTTTTCTTCTAAAAGAAGGAAAATTATTAATAACAGACTACAAAGCAGTCCCCAAAGTACACAAAATAGAGTTAAAAGCCTAACCAGCCAGGCCAAATAGATTTCCAAGCTCAAAATAACTAACTAACTATAGTAAACATCCAAACATGCCACCAAACAGAGAGGTGTCTATGTTTTACTTGCTCTCCTTTAAGTGCATACTTATAAAACAAATTCTTTCTATGTTCCATCTCATGTGTTTCCATTTTCTCCCCGCATATCACTAATAGCTTGGAGCAAAGATTTTACGAGGATTTGCAAAACGAGCATTTTGGACCAGTTAAAGTGGTGCAAATGTAAGTCTGAAGTAGCTTAATCTTGTAACATAATTGTGATTTCAGAAAGGGAAGCTTTTGTTATTTAGCCCTTCATTGATTCTAAATTTTCGGTCTATTTGTTAACGGTCATTGTTACCAACATTTGTGCAAAATTGTTATTGATCAGTTATGCAAATTTGTGGTTGTATTCTTATATCAATTATATTACAATTTGTTTTTTCACCAAAAAAAAAAGAAAAAAAAAGTAATATGAAAATGCAATTTGGGTGCCCGTACCATACGAGGCATCCTTTTTTTTTAAAACACAATTTGCAACTTTGCCACCAATGATTTAGGGTGGCACTGTTTTCAGATGCCACCAATGTATTAAGGGTAGCTATTGTTACAATAGAGTCCTCTACATAGGACATGTTCTCTAATTTAGTGGCTGCTTGGTGGCAATTGAGGTTTTCCACCAATGTGAGTGTCCACACTTGACAATAGACACCAATGAAAATGATGACTGTTAGCCAAATTTCTAGTAGTGCATTGCATGCAAAGAGCACCGAACTTATCATCAAAGAACCCTACACCCAGCTGACTTGCCAATAAAGGTATGTACTCTATTATTGCAAGTCGAACCCTCCAATGTCTATCCTCTGTGAGCTCAACTATGGCTGGTAACAAGGATTGAGATAGCAAATCGATTCCAATAACCTGCAAGAATGACACGCTTCAGCATTCACTTAAGGTCTAACCTTTGATATTTTGACAAGGAAAGACCAAAAATACCAAATGCTAAGGTCTAAAAAATTGAGTTTAAAATCATGTAGAGTCATAGAAACACTACAACAAATATGGTCATTACGCACAATAAATTTTTTTAGTGCCTTTTGAGGCCAAAGAGCACCAATATATGTGTCCATAGACCAATAGTAACAGTGCAACTACTAAGTTTATATCTGTGTCGCTATGGGCGTCACCATTGCTTATAGCACACAATATGATGTTTTGTGCTCAAAGAGGCCGGCACAAATGGATCACTATTTGTGCCTCGTTTTTTACAACTTGTCAGATAAACTTTTCCAGACAAGTTGGCACTTCATATTGTAATTGTGCCAACATGAATTAAATATTAAAAAAATTGAGGAGATGAAAAATTTTAATTTTCTTAAAATGAAAAGGCCTACAACACATTCCCAATCTCACAAACATAATGTAATGTTACATATTTTATCTCTAATACAATAAAACTTGAAAGCACATATTTTTCAACATATGCATTTTCCCCAGCAAGCCTTGCACCTCATCAAAAGCCATAACAAATATAGTCGAATTAAAAACAAAATTACACCTAAAAAGGAGTTAGTTAAAATCAATACGTACAAGTTCCAGATCTGCCATATCAAAGATTCATATTCCTCACTCCAGGTTGTAAAAGTAGCTTATGGGTCTAAGACAACACATTTCTTCAGCTCATAGTCACCTGAATAAAAAAAATATGTAAGTTTGCATATTACTTAGGGTCAAAGTGAGTTGCTTATTTTAATGACATGTCTAGTATACATCATCAATAAACCTGCAAATTTAAAGGAGAAAATGAGTCTTAACTATTGGGAATAATGGATAAATAGAATATTCACAAATATACAGCTAAACAATGGAGAAAATGAGTCTTAACTGTCGGTGATACTTAAATCTTCAAAGCGTGGAACGTCCAAATAGGGAGGCCAACTTGCTGGTACTTCCAAATCTCTGGTAAGAAGACAAGCACACAAACAAAAGCCGGTACTCTTTAGTCTTTAGTAAGAATAATTAAAGAAAAAAGTGCATCTTATGTACAATTCCAAGAAGACATGGTATAACTAGAATGCAAAACAGCAAACCCCTCAAGCCATTTCTCCTTGCAGAGATTGATAAAAGCATTTGTATATCTTCTAAAGATACCATCCAATCGATCCACCAAAATATCAATATCTTGTAGTTCAGGCAATTAAACTATGGGTAGGGCAAAAACAAGTTTTTATGATTAGTTCTACAAACTGATTCATACAGATAATGAAATCAATAATTCCTAATTCCATTGCATTTGAATTCGTCGGAAGCCAAACAACCTTCAACCACCACAGATAACCCAGTATTGACATCCCCTGCTCTGACAGCCTCTGAAAAATGACCATGAGTAAGAAATATATCAAGCAGTAAAATACATTATCACATTGGATATCACTGAAAAAATGAACTATAAATTTAGACTACCAAGAAGCTCTTGAAAATGAAGGTGACATCATTTACACAGAGCAGCAAGAATGAGTATGTAATGTCTTCCAAATTTTTAAATCTTGATTCCTTCCTCCCACATATTAATTAGTGTAATTCTGCTATGTATACATGCACTCGTTCGTGATTGAAACATAATGACTTTTGCCAGACACTTTAGTAACATTTTTAATTTCTTCATGCATGGCAATCAATCTTCACAGAGATTAACACATGAAAAAAGCAATCCACAGTCCCAATAATGCGGTTCTACCTCTTTCGAATGTAGAATAAAAGAGAGAGATGCAAAAAAATATCTCAAAATAGGTCATTTCCTACAACATATAACAAACACGAATTTTAGGAACTTAGGAGATAATTAGTAGTTGGTCTGGAGTTTAATTGACAGAACACATAAGTGTAATGGAAAAAAATGCACATCTCATAATGGGCATCACAATTAACTATAAGATATTGACAAATTTTCACATTCAATGATAATGACGTTATCCTATAGTCAAATTGAAACTTCCCCAAAAGAAACCTAGTTAAAAACAGTCAAGAAATGAAGATTTACATAATTTAATTACCACATAAACACCAGTCAACGATCATGAATTCGAAACAAAAAATACTAAAACAAAGTACTACCTAGAAACCAAAACACATTAAAATTGACAAAATCTTAGAAAAAATTACTTGATTTTACCAACGCGATTTTCGATTCAAGCTCTACATCCACCGATCTTCCCAAACCTGACCCACCCCCTCCACATAAGTGTTCATGCACAC
Organism: Cotoneaster glaucophyllus; assembly: GCA_036320875.1. NCBI lineage: Eukaryota > Viridiplantae > Streptophyta > Magnoliopsida > Rosales > Rosaceae > Cotoneaster > Cotoneaster glaucophyllus. Next base: position 19,300,990 of record CM070072.1, read on the forward strand.
AGAGAAATTGCATGTAAACATACAATATTGTAAATTTTGTATAATTTTATGAGAACCACAACTCAGACACAAATATATACTTATAAGTTATAACCAAACATTATGAGGGGCATTCTTAGCTTGATGGCAAATAGAATATATTTGTACTATATATGAACACTTGGAATTTATAGGTTACCCACATGCACAACACATTCATCAACTACCGTCATGCATTCTAGGTGCCCCAAACGAAAATAAGACAATTAACTACTTCAAGTTTAAACGAGTAAAACGGATGTGAATCTTTTCATAAGCTCTTCCATAAACTTCCAAAAGCTACTTGTGATACTAGGATGAATTTAAGCAAAAAAAAAATCCAATCTTTGACATGCATACAAAAAGAATCCATATGTGGGTGGGTCTAATTCTTCCCGGCCCAGGTTGGAAACAAACTTGATTCACCTTCCTCGTCCCAATCTTTGATATGCATACAGAAAATGGATTTAAAATTCGAAATCTAGAATCAAGCCCAAAACTAAAAGTTTTTATTTTGGAAAAGAACTTACAGTGGAGGAAAGCCCACAAGGAGAGGATCATTTTTACCTCTTGGGTCGAGGTTCGATTCCGGCAGGTTTGGACGAAAATTTGTCGAAAAATCCGCGGCCACCGCTTCTTAGATCTGAAATTGACGAAATTCGGCTACGAATTTGTAGAAACCAACTTGGGGGTTGGAAAGAGGACGTGAAGAGGATTCTGGAGGTTTAATTTGACGGTCGTTGGTGACCGGTGGACGGCTTGTGTGAAAGAGAAGAGAGAGAGAGGACGAAGGGGGAAGGGAGGAGAGGGAAATGAGCGGAGTGGAATACAAAACTTACGTTTTATTTAAATATATTAAACTAGAGGGCACAATAACCTTTGTCATGTTTTTACAAATTAATAAAAAATTTCCAAATCTGACACATGCAAAGCTGGATGGACATACAGCGCTGCTGACAAACATATTTCATAGACATAAAATGTTTTTTGTGCCCATCTTCAATAAAAAAAAGTTGTCATCTGACCCTACTAAGCACGGTTTCTGTGCCCATTACTGTTTTGTGTCTTTTTTTTTTTTTAACGTTGGGCACCATAAATGGTGCCCTTTATGGAATGGGAACTGTTTCAACCTTTTGGTGGTCAAACAGACACAAAATTCGTAATTGTGCCCTTTGTTTTGTACCCAAAGCTCATTTTTCTTGTGGTGAAAGGTAAATTTTGGGGAGGGGGTAGAGATGGCAATTATAACCGTTAAAACCGATAACCGTGGATAACCGTCCGAATGGATTGGATTTGGGTATGAAAATTCGGGTATCATTTGGATATGGGGAAAAACCGTTAATAATATTCGGTTATGGTTTTGGATATGGTTATAGGGGTCTCTAATCCACATCCGTAACCGAATCCGAACCGAATTATATATAATATAATTGTATTATAATATATATTATTCTCATTACCTTGAGAATACAAAAGTTACAATGTGTGAGTTACATTTTGTGGGCAAGTTAAATTTTTTTGATATGAATCAAAATCTATGAGAATCTAGACTAATAGTACTTATGGGAGATATTAAAGATCAACCAACATTATCAATATTTAGCTTAATTTTTATGCTACACAAGATCCATTCATTAAATCATTTTATACATCAAATATTTAGTGACGAAATTAATATTTATTAAATTATCATGGTTAATTGAACAAATATATGTTTTGTATTGACGAAAATGGGTATAACCGTTAACCGATGGAGAATCCGTTACCCGGTGGGTATGGTTATGGATAATACCCGATGGTTAATTACCGGTTATGGATATGGTTAATTTTCGTGGTTATGAGAATGTATATAGCATTTTTGTCCCCAAACCGAACCGTTGCCATCCCTAGAGGGGGGGAGTATAATGCATTTACTTTCTCAGATTTAAACTGACCTGATTCACTTGATCAAGCTTGCTAATGATATTAAGAATCACATCAGGAAATTCATCCTTCAGGAGTGAAAGAAAAATGGGAAAAAGCTGCTTAATTGTAGCATCATGCATTAACCCTTGGAATGAGATGTATGCAAGTATTGTACTTTAAAGATCACAGACAGCACATCTTAAGATTGAAACATCAATTGCAGGATTAAGAATACACTAAAACAACCCGGCTATATCATCTATCTAAAGAGGCAATTTACAATACTCATAAGCTCATTTTATCTTCAAACGAACAGCATGAACTGCAAGATCCATCTCCTAGACTCTATAAATGGAGATTCAGAATTTAACGCTGCTACCTACAGCTCATTTCTCTTCTGCTATGTACATTCTGAAAAGTCACGAAGGAGGAAAAATATATATTTACCTGGATTTCTGAAAATATGCATCCGTGCATCGCCATGACCATGAATGCTCAATGCTTCAATGAACCGCTAAGAAGTGAGAAGTACAAAGAGAAGGAACAATAGATCTCAGTATTGGCTTCCCGCAGGTTATTGCCTGAGCACTACATATCAGCAAATCTCTGCTATGAATATAAACAAAGTAAAAGAACCAATCAATGCTTCATGTATCGTAATAAGCATATAATAATTTGAGACGAATCATCGTGGGACAGCTACAAAGGAGATGCCTTGTATTTCCTAAAACAAAAATATCCCAGAACCACCAAAGAACCTGTATCCTTATACGGACACCTCGACTTAGATGAACTTGATTTAAAAAAACATTCCCATCAAAGATGCACAATCAATTAGGATCACTTTGATCTACTCATGTCCTTTATCAAGTTTGGATCAAAACAAAATTCCCAAGCCAACTGGAGAAGATGAGAGGTATAGCAACAAAGAAGTAGCACCTCCTAGTTCTTATATGTAATTAAACATTTACATACCTACTTGAAAACATTATGATAGTGCTAATATTTCATCAAACACCTTCTGGGCACTTTCCAAATCACCCTTCTACACATACCCATTGATCAAAGATTGAATGCACAATCATAAAGATGACAATATTTCACTCATTTGGTAATGAATCTCTTTCTCATTGGTCATGAATTCACAATTATAGCATAACAAAATCAAATTGAATTTGAAAAATTGAAAAATGTATGCTAAAAAGGAGAAGCTCTCACCAGGTTTCAGCAATGACGGTGGACTTGACGAGCTCACTAGTTTAGACACGATATGGAAGGAGAATCAGGGTTTAGCGGCGGTCGAGCCGGAACGGCAAAGATTGCTCTGCAAATGCTCAAGAGCCATGAGCTGAGATTGCGGTGGAGGATTGTGGAGCTGGTGTGCGGTGCTCGAAGTTGCTTTAGGAGCTTCAAAGCCACAACCATGGCGATTTTGTTAAGAGAAAGAGAGAGTGAAATTGAACAAGAAGAAGGGAAGGGAGTCGGTGGACTCTTCATCAGTTTTTGTTTGAGATTTGGGTTTAGCTTTTGGGTGGGATGGTGAAGGTGAAGGCCCAAGGGAGAGGGCGCGAAGTCGTGAAGGAGAAGGGAGATGGCGAAGGTGCGAATGAGAAGAAGACGGATGGATCAGCTGCGAGAAAGGATGGGACTAGGAGTCCGTTCGAAATCCAAGGCTCTCGTTAAGAACGGCTAGCGAGCCGTTCAGTCGGGGCAAATCCCTTTAGTTTCATTAACTTTTGTCCGTGTAAATAACCAACACTAGACTGGACTATCATTTAGCCTAGTCCAGTCTATAAAATGCTAGTGAAGGCAAACAAACATACCCTGATATGACTAAGAAAAGCAAGTGGCTTTTAATTAATATTTTTTTGAGTCCAAATGAAATTTTGATGGTGGATTTCGTACATGGGTGGGTTGCACGAAAACTTCCTGGCTTTAATAAAGGCAAGTGGATGGTATAATATTATTTTGTTTGGGTTTTGAACACACCACTTTTCCACTCCATCAGACATCATCGGTTGGAAAAAAAAAATCAGACATCATCGTTACTTTTTATTGAAACTCCCTCACTTCTTCTCTCATGTCCCATCCCCCAATTTTATTCAAATTATTTCCCATGTCAGCCGGTTCCCACATCTCTCTAGCTCTCTCTACCCCTGTCTTTTCGGCTTCCCTCTCTCTCTCTCTCTCTGATACACTCAACCTCACTTTTCTAAAACACCCTCTCTCTAACTCTCGGTTCTCTCTAAACTGTTGGTTTTAAGATACCAGTTATATCGAAACCTTAGTTGTGCTCTCAAGTATAAAAAACACATACAGAAAATATTGAACTGTACTTCATCACATTTCTATCGAAGGAGAGTTACAGTTTTAAAGGAAAGACTGAAAACAAATGACAACTACTCTCTCCACGATCTCATGCAGATTTCGTGGAGATATTATCTCTAAGCAACGGAAACAATCCTAAGCGTGGTGAACATGCTCAGCCACGTCTCCTACAAACCAGAAACTGAGCTTGACTTGGTCTCTATATGACCAGTCAGCATTATTTAATTAAAACTTAATTAATTCTACTAAAACTCTTAACACCCTCCCTTAAACTGATTTCTACTGAAAACAGTTTAGGGTTTTGATACCAGCACGAAGTCTTCATCAACTTCTTCAACCATTACGCATCCAGCTTGATCTTCAAACCCCTCCTTCTTGAGATACTTGAGTGAATGCACTCCAAGTAGCTTTCTCAGTTTCTCGAACACAGGTTGCTTGAGTGATTTTGTGAATATATCAGCCAACTGATTTTCACTCTTGCAATACTCAAGCTCAATCACGCCATCATTGCACAGATTTCGCAGAAAATGGAACCTAACATCAATATGCTTACTTCTTCCATGCATTACCGGATTTCTTGATAACTTTATAGCAGAGATGTTATCACAGAAAATAGTTGTTGAACCCTTCTGCGTATTACCAAGCGCCTCCAACATCCTTCTCAGCCAAATTCCTTGACAAGCACATGAAGCAGCTGCTACAAACTCAGCCTCCGTGGTAGATAGGGTTACAATTTGCTGCTTCTTTGAGGACCATGTAATTGCTCCAGAGTTTAACATGAAAACATGTCCTGAAGTACTCTTTCTGTCATCTACATCCCCAGCATAGTCACTATCAGTGAAGCCAATGAAATCTGAGTAGCCTTGACTTTTGTAGAATATTCCATAATCAGTAGTTCCCTTCACATATCTCAGAATTCGTTTTGCAGCATTCAAATGCATCTCAGTTGGTCTGTTCATGTACCTGCTAATGACACTCACTCCATACATCAAGTCAGGTCTCGTGAAAGTCAGATACATGAGACTTCCCACGAGTTGCTTGTAGACTGTACTGTTAACTGCTGCTCCACTAATGTCTTTACACAACTTTAGTCCAGGCTCTAATGGTGTTCCAATCTCCTTGCAATCATCCATTTTAAACTTCTCAAGGATTTCTTGTGCATATTTCTTCTGACAGATAAAGATCCCAGCAGCCTTTTGAGTGACTTCAACACCAAGAAAGTAGCTCATAAGGCCGAGATCTGTCATCTCAAACTCCTTCATCATAGACCTCTTGAACTCTTCCATCATATCAACATTGTTACCAGTATATATCAAATCATCCACATATAAACAAAGAATTAGCATTTTACCTCCAGTTTCACTCTTAATATACAGTGAATGATCATAGGGACATTTCTGAAACCCTAGCTTTCCAAAATGTTCATCAATCCGACTGTACCAAGCACGGGGTGCTTGTTTAAGTCCATAAAGCGCCTTCTTCAGCTTATAGACTTTGCCTTCTTCTCCCTTCTTCTCATATCCTTGTGGTTGATCGACATACACTTCCTCATGCAGCTCTCCATGCAGGAACGCTGATTTTACATCTAACTGACGGATCACCCATGAATTTTTAGCTGCGAGTGAAATAACCAACCTTATTGAGTCTTGTTTGGCCACTGGAGCAAACACTTCCTTGTAATCAATCTCATGCTTTTGCTTGTATCCTTTTGCCACCAAACGTGCCTTGTAGTTGTCTACATCTCCTTTTTCATTTACTTTAGTCCTGAAAACCCATTTGACGCCAATGGTCTTGTGTTCACTGGGCAAACTTGTCAGTTCCCATGTATGGTTTTTCTCAATAGACCTCATTTCACTTTCCATGGCATCTCTCCATTTCTCCTCCTTTGAAGCTTCTTCAAAAGTAATCGGATCACTGTCAATAAACAACGCAAAATGTGCATTGTCATCATCCGAGCTTGTGTAGCACGTATCATAGTCCATCATCCATGCTGGTCTCTTTCTTGAACCTTCTCCCCTCAAATTGTATCTCCCCTCTTCAACTTGCTGTGTTACTTCTTCAGTTTGAGATGGAGTTTGAGCCATGGTACTTTCTTCATCAGAATCATCATCAACCTGTATCTGTTGGTTGTTTTTCTTGTTTGCAGACCAACTCCATGTTGTATTCTCATCAAACACTACATCCCTACTGATAATGATCTTCTCAGTTTCAGGTTTGTACAACCTGTATGCTTTAGACACATCACTCACACCAAGAAACACACACCTTTCACCTTTGTTGTCCAGTTTCTTCCTTTTCTCATCAGGTACGTGTGCATATGCTATGCACCCAAACACCTTGAAATGATCTACAGACGGCTTTCTTCCATTCCAAGCTTCTTGGGGTGTCATATTTTTAACAGAAAAAGTTGGACTTCTGTTGAGAATGTGAACTGCCCAAAGGACTGCCTCAGGCCAAAACTTCTTTGGAACTTCTCCTTTTGCTAGAAGGGTTCGAACCATGTTGAGTATGGTTCTATTTTTCCTCTCTGAAACTCCATTTTGCTGCGGTGTGTAGGCTGCAGTAAGCTGCCTTCTTATACCATTTTCATCACACAAGGCTTCAAATTCTTTCGAACAATATTCCCCTCCACGATCAGTGCGCAGGCACTTGATTTTCTTCTCATATTCATTTTCAACGAGAGCCTTGAAGCTCTTGAAGATATCATATACCTCTGACTTCTCATGCAAGAAATATACCCACGTTTTTCTACTGAAATCATCAATAAATGAAACAAAGTACCTTTTTCCTCCATTCGAACTTGGATTGATTGGTCCACATAAGTCTGAGTGAACCAATTCCAGAATTGAGTGAGCCCTCGTTGCTTTTCCAGTTGGGAACGCTTCTCTTGGTTGCTTTGCTATAACGCACTCCTCACAAACCTTGATAGGGTCCGTGATTTTTGGCAGGCCTGTCACCATCCCCTTCTGATAAAGTGTTCTTAATCCATTGAAATGCAAGTGACCAAACCTATGATGCCACAGCCACGTTTCATCCTTTTCTTTTGCAACCAGGCAGGTACTTGCACTCTTAAGCTTCAACGGAAATAGCCTGTTTGGTGACATCTTTACCACAGCAATAGAACCTCTTTTAGGATCATATATTTCACATTCACCTTGAAATATAGTGATCCTATACCCTTTATCTTGAAGCTGTCCAGCACTTAGAAGATTTGTCTTTAAATCAGGAATGAAGAAGACATTTGAAATTGTCTCAATGAAGTCATTTTTGGTTCTGATTTGAATATCTCCTTTTCCCATCACGTTCACTATTGACTTGTCCCCAAAGCTCACAGTGGTGTGAAAACTTTCATCTAAGTTGATAAAAGATGCTTTACACCCACTCATGTGATTGTTGCATCCGGTATCCACATACCAAGTCTCCTGATCAAAATCCTCCGTGACATGAAACGCCATTAGCAATGTTTCTTCCTCCTTTTTCTCAATGAAATTTGACTTCTCACCCTTTTCTTTAGGAAGCTTGGTGTAGCACTCATTCTTGTAGTGCCCATAGTTTCCACATCTATAACACTCAATCTGTGACTTGTCAAACTGCTCTTTCCCTTTGCCTTGACGATCATCTTCTTTCTTGAAAGCATAAGATGATTTGCTATTATCTCTATTCCAAAACCGTCCACCATCTCGGTTTCCTCGGCCTCCTCTTCCACGACCACGTCCACCTCTTCCACGTCCTCTTCCTCCTCTTGAACTTGAGGATTCAGTGAAGGTAGAAGCCTTCAAAGCCTGCTCTTGAGAGACTCCACGGTTGAGCTTCTGCTCATGAACTAGCAAGGAACTTTGTAGTTCATCAATGGACATGTCATCTATGTCATTTGACTCCTCTATAGAGCAGACCACATAGTCGAACTTAGGAGCCATTGATCTCAGAATTTTCTCCACGACTTCATTGTCTTCAATCTTGTGACCATGGATTCTCATTTTGTTAGCCATTGACATAGCCTTTCCAATGTACTCGTTCACAGATTCTCCATTCTTCATTTGAAGAGTCTCAAAGTCTCTTCTTATAGCCTGAAGCTGTGCTCGCTTCACCTTTCTGGATCCTTGATACTTCTTCTTCATTGACTCCCATATTTGGTGAGAGGTATCCTTCTCGAGAATAGTTTCAAGAATGGATCTGTCTATCGCCTGAAATAGATAATTCTTTACCTTCAAATCTTTCAACTTCAGTTCATCAACCTTCTTTTGTTGTGCCGCTGTCAAAATACCTTCAGGTATATCAATCCCCATTTCCACAAGGTCAAAGTACTCTTTGGACCTTAGGAAGTTTTCCATCAGCATGCTCCAATGGTCATAATGGCCATCGAACTTTGGAATCGCTGGCTGCACAAAACTTTCAACTGCCTTTTCACCAGACATTGTTTCTTGTTGAGATCCCCAAAACCTGGCTCGTATACCAAATGTTGGTTTTAAGATACCAGTTATATCGAAACCTTAGCTGTGCTCTCAAGTATAAAAAACACATACAGAAAATATTGAACTGTACTTCATCACATTTCTATCGAAGGAGAGTTACAGTTTTAAAGGAAAGACTGAAAACAAATGACAACTACTCTCTCCACGATCTCATGCAGATTTCGTGGAGATATTATCTCTAAGCAATGGAAACAATCCTAAGCGTGGTGAACATGCTCAGCCACGTCTCCTACAAACCAGAAACTGAGCTTGACTTGGTCTCTATATGACCAGTCAGCATTATTTAATTAAAACTTAATTAATTCTACTAAAACTCTTAACATAAACTCCCTCAATTTCCCTCTCTTTCCTCTCATCTTCCTCACATCTCTACTCTCTGCACTCCCCATTTCTCTCGGCACTACCTATGCAGCCATCATACCCTCTCCAAAACTCCCCAAACTCAACCAAAAATCACCTAAAGCCTCTGGGACTTGTTACCCACTATTTGACCGTGAGAAACCCAGAGAAAAACGAAAACGTTGTGTATCTCGACGATCGCCTATGGAATAATCACTCCTCCGACCATGGTAAGCTCGGGATTTCCACCATTAAACTCTCTCTCTCATCTCAAGTTTTCAGTACGTTTTACTAGCATGCATGTATGTTTCAGAGCGTTTGAGGGAAGAATATCTAACCCACCATTTTTCCGGTTTGGTTGAGTTGAGCGTGTAGGAAGATTTCCCACAACCCATTGACCACAGATTCGAGCTTGCATGCTTAAATCCATCAAGTTCATACAAAACTCGATTTTGGCCGTGGCTTTTAAGCCAATTTTCGGTCACTTCCGACCAAGTTTTGCTCCCCAAAGAGGTATAAAAACGTTCCCCTTGTCCTAAGCTTCATTTTGATACCTCTTGTGCGAAAAATGGTTGAGAAATCAACTCGGGTTCATTTTTTCCAGATTTTCCGGGCGAATGACCACAGAATTGCAGGCCATTTTCGGGCCAAATGCGACCACGGACGAGAACCCCAATGGCATATTTCGTTAATCAACGTTAGGTGTTAGAAAATGTACAATTTTAGAATATGCTTGTTTGGTGGGAAATTTTATAAAAGAATGATGTTGCTGTACTGTTTTTACAACAAGGACCAAACTGTAAAAATTGTTAAAGCTTTAGGGCTGTTTGGTAATTCTAGGAAGTTGGGGGCATTTTTGCAATTACCTCTAGTTTTGGGGGCAATTTTGTAAAATGCGAAATTTGGACAGATTATAGTTAATCTGTCCATTTTGTATATTATTTATGTTTAAATATTTTGTTATGTCAATGTAACTTGGTATAGGTACAAGCTTATTCGGTTTGACGAATGACAAGGTTTATCGAGAGCAAGCAAGCTATGGTTATGTGATTTTCCCACCAACTGCTTTTATATATTATGATGTAACATGCCATGTTTAGGTTTACAAATAGACTTTTTGCACACTCTATGTTTATAATATTATTTGTGAGCGGAAACTGAGGTATGACATCCTTGCGTTTTACTTGCTCATTATTACATGTTGTCACAGTGTCTCTTAGTTTATTTGTAATGTCCTTTTGTATCATGTGCTGGATTTGTATGTGATGCGACTAGCGCAACTCAAGTGATGTAGTACTAGAATGTAAAACCTACATCCAGCTTGTTCCATTGTTTGAATACCTCTGCAATGGACTTGTGTGCCTACATAAATTAATGAGCATCAAATTCTTATAATAATGAATTGAGATTTGATATTAAGATATCTTGTTGTTGTGCCTACATGTAATAGCTTACTTGTGATGCAGAGTACTTATTACATACTATTATTATAATATTTTTGGGAAATCATGCACTTGTTTTACAGCGAGAGGTTACACTTTTCGAAAAAGTTTTACAAAACTTCATTTTCAGGCCCGCTCACCCTTGTTTTTCACCCATCCAGGATTTTAGTGGCAGAGGTTTTGTGATGACGAGGATTGTTGGTAAAAGCTGTTACGTAGGAGACTTCTCCTTTCGGTATAAATATTCTTACTCTTCTTTTATTGCAATTTATCTATGCTCTGACATCACTTGTGTTAAATGGGTTCAATCCCGCTCACATGCGCACTCTAAATTAGTCACTTTTAGGTTTTAATTTATTCACATTTTCCACATTACTACACTTTATGGCTTCGTCACCTTCCAGGTGTCGGCCAACACATCATGATTTGTGCGTGTCTAGGTGGATATTCTGGATCGAGGTTGTGGATGCAAATTTTCTCCTCTTCGATCTTGGACGATTTTGCACCTACAAAACAAGTAGCACCTTAGGTTAAGGCCAATAGCCTCACGCGCCCACGATGAATTGGGGGGGGGGGGCTTTGACCGAAGAACCTCCGATGCCAAAGTTAGAATTTTAGAGAGAAGTTTTTAGTGAATTTGGGATTTTTTGCAAGAGAATTGGAATGACTTTTTGGTGAGAATGAGTGCCTATTTATAGGGTTAGGCTTTGCCCAATTTTGAATAAGGGTGACCGGCCACTCAAGGGTTTTTTGGGTTCAATTTGTGGTTTAATTAGCCAATTTATTGGCTAATTAAATATGAAAAGAATAAATGGGTGGTTATGAAAATAAATGATTATTTTAATTTGGGTAATAACATAGGGAAAATGGGAAAGGTGTGGATGGAAATGGTGGAAAGGGATGGCCGGCCCTTTAACCATTTTTTGGTTTAAATTGTATAATTTTAATAGGTATTTAATGGATTATTTGGGTAATTAATCCATTAATTTACCAATTAATATTATTTTGGAGGTTATCTTGCAAAAAGGGGATTTGATGAGATGGACTTTGAATAGGTTACCTCTTTTTGGAGCATTTTTGACTTTGTTGAAAGATGATTGTCTGCTGCTCGCGTGTAGGAATCCCGGTGTACCTCAGGGGTAGTTTGGTCCTTTTTTACCCAAAAGTCCACGTGTCGCCTTGTGATTATTTTTGGCTCCACAAATGCCCCTACACCTGTTGGGCTGCTCGCAGGAAAGAGCAGCAGGTGTAGAGATTTCTTTGCTTTTGGGAAACTTGGGACTGCTTCCTATTTTGATGTAGATTCCCTCTTCAATAGGAAATTAGATCCTTCTAGGAAAGGGAAATAAATTTCTCTCAAAGCCTATTTAAGTCCACCTTAAGTGGGTTATTAAATCAACTTTGGAGAGCGATTTATTCTACCCTATAAGAGAGAGAGCTTAGAGGATATTTGTTCCCCCTCCTCTAGCAATCTTCTACATCTTGCCCGTGCAAAAGGACCGTCTTTCGTTGATTTTTTTGTCTTCTCCGTGCCGCACCAATGTAAGAAAAAATTAATTTTTCTTGTCTTCTTCTTGGATAGTGCTGTCGTGGGGCAACAGGCGGGGTGGTGCGGCACGTCGGCTGGCAGAGGCCAGGAGTCGGCTCGGCATGGGCCGAAGAGGTGTTGTGGCAAGGGCCACTGCTTGGGTTGCTTGGCTTGGCTAGAGCAAAGGATTAGCTTGGCATGGGTCGAGGAAGTGGCGTAGTTTGGGCTGCCACGTCTAGGCTGCTTGCCAAAAATGAGGAAACTGCTTGAGTTTGATTTCTCAGTTGCCGTAGATGGAGTAGTCAAGGATGGAGTTGCCAAGATCGGAACTGCTGAAGATGAAGTGTCGGATGAGCGAACTGTTAAATGCAAAAATGGTTGCTGCCCCCTGAACATTTGTTGCCTAGTTGATCTTCTAGCATTCGATCTTTTGAGCTATGTGGCCCTTTCGCACTGGAGAGCTTACCCATATGGGTGTCGGGGAATTAGTTTACCCTCTCGCGCTAGAGAGCAATTAGTTTATCCTCTCGCACTGGAGAGCTTACCCAGGTGGGTGTTGGGGAATTGGTTTACCCTCTCGCACTGGAGAGCAATTAGTTTATCCTCTCGCATTGGAGAGCTTACCCAGATGGGTGTCGGGGAATTGGTTTACCCTCTCGCGTTGGAGAGCAATTAGTTTATCCTCTAGCACTGGAGAGCTTACCTAGATGGGTGTCGGGGAATTGGTTTACCCTCTCGCGCTGGAGAGCAATTAGTTTATCCTCTCGTGCTGGAGAGCAATTAGTTTATCCTCTCGCACTGGAGAGCTTACCCATATAGGTGTCGAGGAATTGGTTTACCCTCTCGCGCTGGAGAGCAATTAGTTTATCCTCTCGCACTGGAGAGCATACCCATAAAGGGTTTTGAGCAGTTTGTTGTAGACAATTGTTGAGCCAGGCTTATGAATAACTTCTTGAATCTTAATTGAGAATAAAGAAATAAATCAACTGTGCTGGAAAGTAGAAACTGCATAACAAACTGAATAATTTTCGACTTGAGAGGCCTTGTTCATCAGGCTGCTAAAGACTTCGAACTTATTTGGAAAAGCCCAAACAGAGGGTGATAGAGACTTCTCCTGCTTGTGTAGGTCGTTTCGTTGATCTGTTAAGATACTCGTTGCATCAACCCTCATTTGTCAACTTCTCAAGGTACTGCTTCCACTTTAGGCAGCCATTGGTAGTGTGGCCCTGGTCCTTGATGGAATGCACAATATTTTGTATGATCCAGCCTGGTAAGATAACCTTTCATGGGTGGCGGTAGTTCGAACCAAGGTTCATCCTTGAGCTTGCGGAGAATTTGGCCAATTGGAACTGTGAACTTGGTGAATGTTTCAAGTGCTGAGTCTTCTATGGTCGGGAAACGTTCCATGCGCTCCGACTCGTTTTTGTTAGACTGCTTGGCTTCGTCCCACAGTGCATGCTTTTCTGCCAAAGCATACGAAGCTTCTAGGGTCAGTTCTTCTCCCATGATCAGTTTTCCGAATAAAGGGTGTTCGGTGGGAAGCCCATTTCTGAACGCTGTCGTTGCTATATCCTCGTTGCAGCCAACAATCTTGGCCTTCTCTGCTTTGAATCTCTTGACATAATCGCGAATTGTCTCCCAAGGGTATTTTACAATGCTGAAGAGATGGTCGGATGTCTTTTTGATTGAGCGGTTAGACGAATACTTCTTAGTGAAAATAAAGGAAAGTTCGTTGAAACTTCGGATCGACTGCGGTGGTAGAGTGTGAAACCAGTCTTGTGCCTCGCCTTGCAAAGTTGTGGCAAAATTTTTGCACATAAGCGCATCGTTGTTCCTGTAGAGGATCATGGCACTGTGATAATGTTTAAGATGTCGATCCGGATCTTCCTCTTCTTTGTACGGAGTGAAGTGAGGCATAGTGAACCCGCGAGGTGGATCTGTCTGCTCGATCTCATTCGTGAATGGCGACATGCTTATGTTGGTCATGTCTCGTCGAAGCGCATCGTCAGCAACCCCGTTCCGTTGGAAATTATGCAATCGTTCGGTCAGGAGCCTCTCAACTTCTTCTTGAATTTGCCTATGCTGGGGCAGTGGAACTTTCAGTTGCCCCCAGTCGTGACTCATGGGTCTGGGCCTCTCTTCCCTATGCTCGACTTGTCTACGTCGTGGCTGCGGTGCATGTGGCTTGTACCTAGCAGGCGAACGAGCTGCTCACAGGCTGCCGGTTGAACTTGAGTCGGATTGAGTGATTGTTTCTCTCCTTCTGCCATGCTGCCCACTACTATATGAGGTGGAGAATACTCTTTGCGAGCCTAGTTGTGAATGAACATTTCACTTGGAAGGTTGTACATGTTGATAATCGGAGTGTGAACGTATGCTCGTTCGTGGGCGTGATCGAGAATGCACGCTCCTCCGCGCTCTAAGACGAGAGTATACGTTATCCCAAGAACCCAGGCGGTAGCGTAAACTGTCAGAACGTTCGGATCGTTGTTGGTTAGCAGGCTGCTTGCCAGGGCGCTGGTAGAGAGGTTGGTCTGCCCTTGTCCTACTTCGGGACACCTCGTACGGGGCACGTTGGATCTCGATGCGCTGCAAGAGTTGATTCACCAAGGTTGTCTGTTGTGCAAGGGCGCTTGTCAACTCTATGACTTGTCGAGACAAGTGTTGTTCGCCATTTGGATTGGAAGAGCTTGGAATAAATGTGCCTCCGTGAATAGTGGAATGGTGGTTGACTCCGGGTGCGAGACTTGAGTTGGGAAATGTCAAATCCGCGAAGAAATGTGGTGAAAATGCCCCCAGCTCGATGGTTGGCCCGGATGGTTGAGATAGCCTTGGGCCGACTTGGGCTGCTTGAAAGGCCACGGGAGCAGGATGGGCCGTAGGAGCAGGCTGGGCCACGAAGGTAGGCTGCTCGGTGGGAGCAGGCTGGGCTGCAGGGGCAGGCTTGGTCACGGGAGCAGGCTGCTCAGTTCGTGACGCACGCGAATGTGAGGCTTGGGCGGCGTGGGCCTTGTGCGGTACGGCTTGGACTTGCCTTGGTGGCACGATTTTGGCCATGGTAGTGGTACCATGGACCTCGCCGCGGGTGGTTACCGCGGTGGTTGCCATGATGGAGCCTCGTGGTGGTGGTGCCGTCCCCCCTAGAACCATATTCAATCTTGTAGATCGCTGCGGACCCATTTCTTGAATGTTTGAATTGTCACTTGTCGAATTTTCTAGATTTCTAGCAATTGTATATATATATATTTTTTTATACGTTTTATCAAAGAACTTTTACAAATAAAAAATTCTAATAATAAAAACGTATGAAGAATACAAATGGACTAGAAATTAAAGAAAAAACCTTTTTTGTGCGAAAGTCTTTTTTGAGCATGAATTTCTAGCTCTCAATGAAAGCACCAATTTGTGGATGCAAATTTTCTCCTCTTCGATCTTGGACGATTTTGCACCTACAAAACAAGTAGCACCTTAGGTTAAGGCCAATAGCCTCACGCGCCCACGATGAATGGGGGGGCTTTGGCCGAAGAACCTCCGATGCCAAAGTTAGAATTTTAGAGAGAAAAGTGTTTAGTGAATTTGGGATTTTTTGCAAGAGAATTGGAATGACTTTTTAGTGAGAATGGGTGCCTATTTATAGGGTTAGGCTTTGCCCAATTTTGAATAAGGGTGACCGGCCACTCAAGGGTTTTTTGGGTTCAATTTGTGGTTTAATTAGCCAATTTATTGGCTAATTAAATATGAAAAGAATAAATGGGTGGTTATGAAAATAAATGATTATTTTAATTTGGGTAATAACATAGGGAAAATGGGAAAGGTGTGGATGGAAATGTTGGAAAGGGATGGCCGGCCCTTTAACCATTTTTTGGTTTAAATTGTATAATTTTAATAGGTATTTAATGGATTAATTGGGTAATTAATTCATTAATTTACCAATTAATATTATTTTGGAGGTTATCTTGCAAAAAGGGGATTTGATGAGATGGACTTTGAATAGGTTACCTCTTTTTGGAGCATTTTTGACTTTGTTGAAAGATGATTGTCTGCTGCTCGCGTGTAGGAATCCCGGTGTACCTCAAGGGTAGTTTGGTCCTTTTTTACCCAAAAGTCCACGTGTCGCCTTGTGATTATTTTTGGCTCCACATAGGTGTGTCAATATAATGACATATAATATTCTGCGTCTGACATCACTTGTGTTAAATGGGTTCAATCCCGCTACCATGCGCACTCTAAATTAGTCACTTTTAGGTTTTAATTTATTCACATTTTCCACATTACTACACTTTATGGCTTGGTCACCTTCCAGTTGCCGGCCATCACATCATGATTCGGGCGTGTCTAGGTGGATATTTTGGATTGAGGTGTGTCAATATAATAACATATAATATTATGCGTCGTGTTTTGGACAAATTGAAAAATCTCTCCCAATTTACGGTGAGGGATGTTGTTTGGATTGGTTTTGTCATATTCTTGACTTAAACAACTAAACATGAAATAAACACACTTTGGTAAATTTTTATAAGGTCTTTTACAATACGCTAGAAAAAGTCAGTGTAATACCAATATATTTAACTTACATAGAGATTACATTTTTACATTAAGCCGAAAAATTGAGCAAAGTCATGAGTTTAATATATTATTAACACCAGTATATAAAACTAACACTACACACATGTTAAAAGTATCAAACTCAAACTACCTGATTCCTATATATAGATATCACACTCTCTCAAGCTATAGTAAAAGCCTAACGAATGTTTTCTCATTAAATAAAATCTCAAAAAGTTTCAAGACCATATAGGCCTTGTTTGGTACATCGTATAGCACACCGGATAGGATTAATAGTCCGAAGTTAAGTGTTTGGTGTTCCTATGTACTAAATAGTCACCGGATTAAAAAATCCGGCCCCACCCCTTATATCCGGCTGATACCCTCTTAGTTATACCGCCAAAAACCACAGTATTATTTAGTCGGTTTCGTCCGTCTGTCTTCATCGCTTTCTCGCTCTCTCGTTCTTCATCGCTTTCGTCCTCATCGATCTCTCGCTCTCTCCGTCCTCATCGATCTCTCGCTCTCTCCTTCCTCATCGCTTTCGTCCTCCTCCTTCTCTGTTCGCCCTCCTACAATTTTTCCTGCAATTCTTCCCAGGTTCTCCTCCTCCTTCTCTGTTTCGCCCTCCTGCAACTTCTCCTCCTCCTCTTCTCTGTTCCGCCCTCGTGCAGTATTTCTTGCATTTTTCCCAGGTTCTCCTCCTCCTCCTCTGTTCCGCCCTCCTGCAATTTTTCTTCTTCTTCTTTCACTATTCCACCTTCCTTCTCGTATTTTTCTTCCAATTTTTTTTTCAATTTATTGAATCTGGTTAATCTTCTCTCTAATTTTGCAATTGATTGCAAATTTGTGTTTTAATTGAAATTTTAGGGTTTTCAGTTTTCAGATCTTAAAAAAAAAAAATTGATCTGTATGGTATTTTTTTGCTTGTGCGCCCTGAGTTGGGTATGTATGTTGCAAATTCAAACCCAGTTGAAGAAATGGGTTAGGTGATTTTTCCAACTTCTTGGCTTTTTGGTGAATTCATAATATCATGCTGGGTTCGTGTGCTGGTTTGGCTGCAGGAAGGTCTGGAGAGCAGATCCAAGGATCAATTTTTTTATTTTAAGTTTGGTTATTCTTATCCGATATAATACCAAACACAGTATAAATAATACGGTCATTAATCCGATACTGCACCAAACGCCCGACTAATTTAGTCAGTACTATCCGGTGACTATTTATCTTATTCGACAGAAATAGTCAGTAGAGTCCGAGCTGCCAAACGAGGCCATAGTAACCAAAAAAGTTGTTGGACAACAATGAAAAATTCTCAGAAGTTTAGCAGGCAAATATGCAATTAACCCTTATTTTTCTTAATTGGTTTTCCTTTTTTCCCTCCTGGATCGAACTACTCGACGTCGCTTGGCATTCCGGCTGTGCTTTCGCAACAGGTGGGGGAATAATGTGAAGCAGAAGCAGTTCACCGGCCATGGTGACTATGGTCGAACTGGAAGAGCAAGGTCCCGCCATGAGAGCTCTCTGCTGTCTCTTCAAGCGCACCGAAGTCTTTCTCTGGTTCGTCTCTCCCTCACTTTTTCTCTCTCCTACCAAATATTAGGGCATTGACTTTACTCTCTGTGTATGCTTTGAGAGGGACGACGGCTCAAAGGAGACAAAGGGCAGGTCCTTTTCCATGGACCGGACTGTAAATCTTTGGTTATTTTCAGCTCAATTGCACTTTTGTTTCACAAATTTGAGACTTTCTACGGACTGCTTTGAATTCCGCCTGTAATTTCAGAAACCAGTTGGTGACGGCGGCGGCGGGGGCGATGGTTTATTGATTCGATTTCATGCTTTCTTTGTTATGTTTGTAGCTATAGTTAGTTACGTTATGTGTATTTTGTGGTATTGACGGTGTTAGTGGGAAATTTTGGGGTTTTAGAATGTGGGGCTTTGCAAGACGATATGGAGCTTACTAAACACATGAATGCATTGGGGCGATGGTTTATTAATATCCGTCTTCACATTTTCGTCCATGTCGGCATATGTAGAGTGGTGAAATTTCAACTGGAGATAGTTTACTGCTTCTTTGACATTCACATTTACTATCACAAGTGTAAACTTATGTTTTTTGGATTGTTGATAACTTGATGCTGATACCAATTTGCAGAAGAGGAACAGAAAGACGGAAGGAAAAGGAAAGGGAATATGCCTGAAGCAACCGGACTGTTCTCAGGACACTGTAGGTGGAGCAATGGAGTCTTCCAAAGTGAGTGAGGGGGAGATTGTTTCTCCTATTATATTTGATGGTAACACAAGCACTTCTTTGTGTTGTTTTCCAGTGATGGGCCAAAGTGAATCATCTTCCTCTGATGTCACTAAATGTCAATGCTCTGCTGGTCAAGGAGATAGTCCTGCAAGTTTAATTGAGATTAGTTGTGATGCTGTTGAGGTACAAAATCATGATGAAATATCAGGCATTGTTTGTAATGATGGTCAAGATTGTGACCCTTTAAACAGTGGTCTTGTGCTCAATGGCACAATGGAAGTTGCAGCATGGCCAACTGATTTAGATGATAAAATTTGCCCACGAGGCTGCTCAACAGATGCTGCTGTTGGCAATGACAAGACAGAATCAAGTGAAAAATTAATGGAGCACAATCACTTTGAGTGTTCATTAGTGACTTGCCACGAAGCGGAACTTACCAAAACATGCGAGGACTTTATCCCTGAACTGCCAGGTGTATCTGAGTCAATTTCGTATTCCATGTGTTCAGAAGTTCTTGACTCTGATGGAACTGACAGTGAGTTCAATCAGCCATATCATGAGCTCTCAGGGGAGATTGAACTCACTGTTGACACTTCTATGTCTAATACCGCTTTTTCAACTGTCACTGTAAGAAGATGTTCGGAACATTCAGATGAAACCAATCAGAACAATAACACCTGCAATGATGGGAACACATCATGCTTCTCATCAGATGTCCAGGACCATATCGCTAGGTATATTTATCTTCTTTCAATGTTTTTCTTCTCCTGTTGAGATTCATGAATTTTATTTATGCTTATGATATTATTCCATGATGATCCTGAGACTTTGCTTTCATTGGATGGTGCTCACAGTTACGGAAACAAAACCAAGCAGTTAATTTGTGATGATGTCTGCAACAGTGGTGTGCGACCAATTCTTGCTGAACAGATTGATGAACAAAATACCATTGAACTCAATAATGAGCCTAATAAATCTAATTGTGAGGAAACTTTCAAAGATTGTGAAGATTTTGATGCTTTTCAAATATTAAATACAAGCAGGTAAAATTTAGATTAACGGTTTTGATTGGTGCAGTTTCAGCTTTGTTTGTCTTAAACTGATATGAGCTTTTGTCTATTACTTTTTTGTTTGCAGCTTGTCCAATACGTACACTCAAGAAGCGTCTGAGGATAGTAATATGGTTTTGTCAATACATGAGTTAGGAATGCAGCTTTCTGCTGTACAAAAATGGAAGAAGAAAGTGAGAAGAACGAAATTCAGAGACAGTTATCTAATGAGAACGAAAGTTAATGACTTAATTTTATTGCTGCTATTAGTGCATGTATCATTTCTTTATTAGTTGCACCTTTCTGATGACTCATCCTCATATTGCAGAGCTTCCATTTCAAGGGTTGTTCAAAGAGTTTTTTGTTGATATGGGAAAATATTGGTGTCAGAGGTACCTTTTATTCTCCAAATACGATGATGGTATTAAAATGGATGAGGAAGGATGGTTCTTTGTTACTCCAGAGCATCTAGCTAGGCATCATGCAGAACGTTGTGGTAGTGACGTCATCATTGACTGTTTTACTGGAGTTGGTGGGAACTCCATCTAATTTGCACAGATGCGAGTAATATCTCATACAATTTTACTGTTTTTCCTTTTTTAGGCGTAAGTTCCTTCTGGTAAATATGAAGTGTGTTATAGTCAAACGAAGCTTCACTTGTCAGAAAGTGTTATCTTGGACTCTGATCTGAAGAATCTAAGACCAGAAACTA
This sequence comes from Cotoneaster glaucophyllus, assembly GCA_036320875.1. Lineage (NCBI taxonomy): Eukaryota > Viridiplantae > Streptophyta > Magnoliopsida > Rosales > Rosaceae > Cotoneaster > Cotoneaster glaucophyllus. The sequence goes on from CM070072.1 coordinate 19,321,579, forward strand.
TTTATTCCAAATAGTTAATCTTGGATGATAAATTTGAAGTACAGAGATTTAGTTATCAAAGAAGATGGTAGGACTGTGTGCATTTGATGTGTTTATGCATGTGCTGATGTACATACGGTAGCAAAATCTGGTACCCTTTTGTTATTTATGTTATTAGTTTGCTGGTATGATATAGTCTAATCACCTCTAAATTTTCCTTATACATGTGATGTTGCAGAAGCAACATGTAACTGCAATTGATATTGATCCAATTGAGATTGATTATGCACAGCATAATGCTGCCATCTACAGGGTCGACGACAGGATAGATTTCATAACGGGGGACTTTTTCCGCTTGGCTTCAAAGCTGAAGGTACTAAAACTGACTTCCCATGTGTTCACAGTTTTCAAATTCGTTGTTTGTATGGTTTGGGAGTGCAAAATTTTCAGTTATGTGTTTACTAGACCTTGTCTGTTAACTACATTGCAATATTTGGGAATTGAAGAGAAAATCAAGAAGGAAGCTGAAGAAGAATGAACACAGAAATCTTAGAGAGAGATAGAGTTTAGAGAGAGAAATATGATTTGTATTAACTAACTAAATGAATATTATACACTCTGTTTTTATAAAAGAAATCCTAACTACTTTAACCAAATACTAACAACCATACTAACTATATTACTAACTGTATTTCTAACTGTATTACGCTTGTACCCTTAATACTCCCCCTCAATCTCAACTGAGGAAACCAGTTTGAGATTGGAAGAACATCTGCAATCATTGCTATTAAACTATAAAACAGAACAAGAAGTTGAACCATCTGCAATCTTGCAATCACTTGAAACTTCAAACGAAATCAAATCTCAGGACACCATTTTCGATTGAACAGCTAAGATAAAATGCATCGCAGATGTCAGAAATCTGCTGCTTCAAACTTTCTTCTCAACCGAGACATTCTGACAATCAGAAATGCAATCAACCAATTTCACAGTATCATCACAAACAGAAACACCACCCTTATTTCCCATGATCCAATTCTTTAAGCCTGGTGATTGAACCCCAATGTAATGGACTTCTGAACATGGCGACGAGAACTTTCTTCTGTTCCTGATTTTCTAGACTGTTGGCTTTTTTTTTTTAAATCACTCTTGTTTTTTTTTTTCATCATTCAGTTTCGTCCTTGTCGATGTAATACAATCCTGAGTAAGGCCATTAATTCTTAACCAGCAACAAAAACTTGAAAAACCCAGAAAAAAAAAAATCCATTCTAATTGTTCAAGAATTCAGAGAAAAAGGGACTGAAAACATAACCTTCAAATGAAACATTTGAGCTGGAACTTCCTTCAAACACCTGGACTGCATTAAGCATTGATGCCAAGGCCATTCCTCAAAAGATCAGCCATATCGTTCTTCGTCGTCTTTATATCCGATTTGTATCTAGTGGCGAATTTCGGAACACCCTCAACATCTTGTTCTCTGAGGACTCAACCCACACTAAGAATTAGATTCAAGAAAACCCGGAAGGAAAGAACATGGATATTTCTGGCATTCGAAGCAAGAGATGGAGAGAACAATCTGGGCTTTTCTGCAAATGGCAGAGGCAACGTGGCCGAAGTACTTGACTACATTGAGATAAAGTATTCATTGGTGGTGGTCTGCAAAACTCCAAAAGCATAAACTTTTGAATCCTAGAGAAACCCACTTCGCCTTCACCCTTCTTCTTATCATCCAGAGTCTTTGTAGTCTTAGTTGTCACAAATTCATCATCAAAAGCAAGACCCACCTCGCAATTTCCCATGAAATCTCAATTCATATCCCAAAAAAAAAAATCAACCCAAGAACAATTACGGAAGCATTGAAAATCTAATGAAAATTTGAGGAGAAACTAAAAAAAAATGCAAACTACTAAGAAGTGGAACCACCAGAATCCATGGCGTGAGCCTGGTGGCTCTGATACCATGTTAACTATTGCAATATTTGGGAATTGAAGAGAAAATCAAGAAAGAAGCTGAAGAAGAATGAACACAGAAATCTTAGAGAGAGAAACATGATTTGTATTAACTAACTAAATGAATATTACACACTCTGTTTTTATAAAAGAAAGGGTTTATATCACAAATGGTCCCTGAAATTGACCCCATCAATCATGATGGTCCCTGAAATTGAAAATCGATCAATGTAGTCCCTGAATTTTAACTCGCGAATCAATGTGGTCCTTCTGTTAGTGTTCCGTCCAAATTAACTTTAAAAAAAGGTTAGAGAACCACTTTTTCATGGTAAAATGATATAAAATAACCCTGTTACTTATAATTTTACTTAATACCTCTCTTTTCTTTTTTCTATCTTCACTTTTCTCTCCATTTTTTCATGGATTTGGTGCTAAAACTAAAAAAAAAAAAAAAAAAGTGGTTCTCTAACCTTTTTTTGGTCATTTTACCTATGAAAAATTAGTTCTCTAACCTTTTTTTAGTGCTAATTTGGACGGAACACTAACAGAAGGACCACATTGATTCGCGAGTTAAAATTCAGGGACTACATTGATCGATTTTCAATTTCAGGGACCATCATGATTGATGGGGTCAATTTCAGGGACCATTTGTGATATAAACCCTAAAAGAAATCATAACTACTTTAACCAAATACTAACAACCATACTAACTATATTACTAATTGTATTTCTAACTGTATTACACTTGTACCCTTAATTAGACCTGTAAACGGGTCGGGTTCAATCCGACCCGTTAAGTTAACGGGTCACCCGAACCCGAGCTAACGGGTCACCCGAACCCGACCCGTTAAGATAACGGGTCACCCGTTAAGACCCATTAACAATTATTATTTTTTTGTTTTTGCATAAAGTCTATTTTTTGTTGTTAAGATTTTATTGAAATTACTAAAATATCCTCCACTAACGGGTGCTAACGGGTTTAACGGGTTGACCCAAAGTGACCCGTTATTTAACGGGTTGTTAACGGGTCCACCCGTTAGCGACCCGACCCGTTAAGCACCCACCCAAATACTAATATTAACGGGTCGGGTTAACGGATCGGGTCCAAAATGCCAGGTCTACCCTTAATATTGTCTTATGGTTGATTTCCCATGCCTCACCTGTGTTACCTTCGATAATATCATGGTAAGCAGGTTTTTGGCATTTGTGGTTTTTTGGGTATATTAATTATTAACCCATTCTAGGTGGGTGGTAGTTTGGATTGTTGTAGGAATAGTTTTGGATAATTTGTATATGTATTTCTGCTGGTTTGTGCAAGAGGTGCCTAATATGCCATACAATTCTACTGGTAGTCTATTAGGTTTTAAGTACACAAAATCTGTACTTGACTTCTATCTTTAGCTTTTTTGAATTTCTTCAGTTCTCAAATTTTCCTTTACTTAAGGCAGACACGGTCTTTTTGTCACCCCCTAGGGAGGACCCGTTATGCAAAAGTAAAGACATACAACATGAAGACAATGCTGCCATATGATGGGTGTGTTTATGTGTTTTCTTCCGCTTTTCCTATGTTTTTTCTTTTAACTTTTTGAGTTGGTTATCATATTAGTTTATCTCATCTTTTCTGGATTAATGTAACTCGGTCATGTATTTATGCATATATTTTCTCTTTAACATTGCATCGGAAGTCGCTACTAGGATTGTCGTGTTTCTCCCAAGAAATGTTGATATCAACCAATTAGCAGAGATCGCTCTATCGGGGTCTCAGCCATGGTCATTAGAGGTACTTTCTTATATATTGTCTCAACCATGGTCATTAGAGGTACTTTCTTATATATTGTTTTGATCCGATTTTACACCATCGGCTCGTGTAATCGAGGCCGTTGAGTGATCATGGTTCTTGACCGTCGGATAAGAAAGTTAAGATATTTTTGTTATTGTTAAGACTTTTTGTTATTGTTATTGACTTGAAAATCCTTGTCGATCGAGACTTGAATAAATAACCAGTCGGTCTCGAAGCATGCTCACTCAACGGCCTGATGCACAAAGTCTTATATTTATAGAGTTTATATTTGCTTGGCATGGCCTGATGGTGTTCAACTGCAACTCAAACTCTAGGAAGAAAGACTGATCCGTATCTATCTTTTCCATTCGTGACTTTTCAAACAAAATAAAAACCTATCTAGGCTTATCACATCATATCAGAAGCCTAGCCCACGTAGGCTTCTTATTTCATCATCAAAACTCCATCAATGTCCTTTAAACTCATCTGACAACATCCATCACCATATAAAAAGGCCTAGCCTACCTAGGCTTCTTATCTTCATTATCCAAGACCATCAAATCCTAGGCTATGCCATGTGATAAGAGTTCTAGGCCGAGCTGCTCTAATCCACACGGTACACTGCTAACAAATCCAAATTAAATTGGACTGTTCTGCTTGCTTCTAAATTGGGGCTATGATTTGTATCCCATGTATTTTGTATAAGAAAATCGAGATAATTTATTAAAAGATAATTATTATGATTAAAAACCATAATATTATCTCTTAACAATAACAAAATTATCTTAACTTTCTTATCCGACGGTCAAGAAGCATGCTCACTCAACGGCCTCAATTACTCGGGCTGATGATGTAAAATCGAGTCCACACAATTTGTTAGCAGTGTACCGTGTGGATTAGAGCAGCTCGGCCTAGGACTCTTATCACGTGGCATAGCCTAGGATTTGATGGTCTTGGATAATGATGAGATAAGAAACCTAGGTAGGCTAGGTCTTTTTACATGGTGATGGATGTTGTCAGATGAGTTTAAAGGCCATTGATGGAGTTTTGATTATTAGATAAGAAGCCTAGGTGGGCTAGGCTTCTGATATGATATGATAAGCCTGGATAGGTTTTTATTTTGTTTGAAAAGTCACGAATGGGAAGGATAGATACAAATTAGTCCTTCTTCTTAGAGTTGCAGTTGAACACCATCAAGCTGTGCCAAGCAAATACCAACCCTATAAATATAAGACTTTGTGCATCGAAAAGGCCCTCTCCAATTCAACACACAAATTGTCCTGCGCAAAGCTTCTCAACAACCTTTGAGATTTTATCCTTCTTCCGTCGACACATCTTCAGTTTGGATAAGCAGCATTGTGAAGGCAACCGGCGATATCTTCAGTTTGGATAAACAACACTGGAGCCGTAAAATCAGCTGATCAAGGAGCACCTTTAGTTTGGATAAATAGCACTGCTTCGATATCAACTGGTTATTTATCCAAGTCTCGGTCGACAAGGATTTCGAGTGCTTGTTGGTAGAGGTCATCTCATCAACTTTCTCGGCGAAGTGAGGTGTTACAAGGTTATTACATTCGACATGTTGAACGTCGAATTTGAAATTGAACTTCGCAAAACTAGCAACCTTGTCTTCAAGCTCTAGAAGGCCGAGACGTGTTCCTTCCTCAGCCGTAGTAGCAAGATCAATAAGTCAGCAGCGCGCACAATGCACACCAACATATTTTACTCATTGGCCGACGAGTTGGCACAAGCCCTGCACATAACCGAAGGACGTAGTTAGCTCATTAATTACTCAACCTATGCGCCAGGTAGGCTTGGTAGTTTTTAGGGTCAACATATATATATATATATATATTTCAATTGAGAGCTGATTTTCAAATACTATTTTTAGCCTGTAACGCACTCCTCTTTTTTCCTAGCCATCGGAATAAATAAATCAAACGGAAATAACGAACATGATTAAACAAGGTGTGTATGAGGAGAAAGAGTGCGTTAATCATTTTCCTTTTCAGTTTATAACGCTTTCAATTTTCTTGTCCTCCCCACTCCCCACCAATGGATAACGCCTTGTGAGAATCAAAGATCTACAACCCCCAGTCACTGTTTAGAACGTTGTTAACTTCTTTTCTGTAAGAATGTTGCATCATTTTCTATCCATCCAAATGGAGTATCATACTCTTATCCCTGACTGTTGGGGTATTATTTGCTCTCAGGTCGAGAAAAACTTCTTAAACGGCAAATAGAAGGGGATAACTGCTTACTCCAATGACACGGCCAGGAGATGATAATAATCTAACTTTATTCATTAGGTGGTGAGATTTTGAACAGCACCTTAACGTAACGTCATGACTTGTGAAAAGCGATTAAATAGTTGCAGTTTCGAATAGTAGAAACAGTTTGTCCGGAAACAGTTGCGGTTGCTGACATCTTACCCTCTCCAAAATCCTGTGTTGGCTGGAGCCTAGCCTCGTGCACCGAAGACAAAGTTTCAGCTCTGTAATATTGTACAGTTCTGTAAGCAAGAAAACTAACTTTGTTATTACGACGCAGTTACAAAACCGGGATTACCGGCAGTATACGATCGCCGTCCTGTTTACTCTACGCCGGTCGTGTACATCCTAATACGATGAGGGTAGATCAATGCTTGACAGATCAAGGTTTGATAACTAGATCTTGTTAAATTTGACTTAATTAAATACAGAAATCTGACCACTAATTCTTCAGTAAGATTTAGAACTTTCCATTAAAAACAGTAGTGGGGAATATGGTGAATTTATAATGTGATTTGAGCTGCATGAAACCGGTTAGAGCGGCACTAGTTTAGGTTTTTGTAGCTGCCATTGCCAGTGCTATGGGTTGGACATAATGCTGTCTCTACTTCTTTATCGATAGTCAAAATATTCCCCACCTTTTATGCCTCAATTTTCTCATGGATATGAGTACCAACATGAACTAGTTGTTTATCTACATTGGATACGTCATTATGGATTGTTTTCAACGATAACGTCCTGTTTATGTGGAAAAGTTAAAATATATGACAATACGCTATTAGTTTAAAATACTGTCATTGGTGTACCTAATGCTACCAACTTGGCTCCTCTACAATTGGGTCTTATTTTTACCGATTTTTCTTTGTTTGACTGGATTTCTCGTTGTGTTTTATAGAAATAAACTATTAATATGTTTCTGTAACTAGTATTATAGTTTTGTATTTTTCCTCTATGAATGTGGAGTTAAATTTTATTTACGTGAATGATAAGTTCGATACCTAATATTGACGAGATAATAATTGAGCTGTGAAGGACAAAATATAGCACATAGAATATGGGGTCAATCTCAAGTGTCATGGATTGGACGTGGGGATGGTGATGGGGACAGGAAGATATCGGATGCGCCTGCCAAATGCCAACCCGTGGAGGGAAGGAGGCTGCCTTCTGCGGTTCCTCTTCTCTGTGTGTGTGTGTGAAAATGAACAAAGAAGACGAAGCAAGATTAAATGTTCTTTCCTTCAACACCATGTGAGTCTATGACATTGGCTCTGTCCGTGTTCCCACAATTTCAACGATAACGACAACTGACCAGGAATTTGATGTAACGTAGGTTTTACATTAGGTAAATCCACGACCGTATGAACGTAGGTTTTACAGGTCTGGCTACAATATTACGTTTCGTGTGCAGATTTTTTGCTAGATTTAACGATTGAAAAAATGTGTTAAATTATTATATGCATGATCTAATCGTTGATCTAACCGTATGAAAGAGAGTAGAAAACTTTACATTTACGATTTACTTTTGAGTGGTTCTACTGCACCTAAAAAACTTGGTCATTTCTCTTACTTTTCAATTTCAAACTTACCCTTTAAATTGAAACACTTCCCCTCCCACCATATTCTAAACCACCGAAAGATGATTGGACCAAAAAACCACCAAATATGATTAGTGGTTCCTTCCAACTAAACAAAAAAGAAAGAATATGATTATTAGCAAATGTATAGCTTTAAACATAAGCATCCTCGAGTTGAGAATCTAAGGAGATTGAATATGGGGATTTGTCTCTTATCATCTAGAATCAAAACACGCATAATTAATTTGTCAATTTTATCAGGAAAGTGTCATTCATGCCTTCATTTTTATCTCTCATATACTTATTAATTTTTTGTATTTAATCTTTTTCAACTCATTTGATCCCGCAGTCGAAAATTGAGAGGTGTGTGAACGTAAAAAGGAGTTTTGAACTCTGAGCAGTATTACCCCTTTACAGATTTGGATTTCATCCAGATCCTAAGTGTGGGGATCCTTATATCGTAACCGTTTATTGTATATCGTGTGAGTAAAAAATTATTGTAAATTTTATTATTAAAATTAAATATAAATAGTACCTAACGAAAACTAACCGCACGATATACAATATACGATGAACCGTCGTAATGTAAAGATTTGTAGGATTCCCACGAAAAAAAGGGGAAAGGATCCTCATCGTCCTTTTACCATCACAAATTCAAATTCCATGTCACCAAAACGTCACACACCAAAAGTCCATGCCACCATTTACTTTGACCCAAACTCCAAACCAGGACCCCACCTCCTGCCACATGACACGTAGACCCCACTGTCATTTTTCCTCATTAAACCACTGTCATTTTCCCTTAGTCAAACCCAATCAACGACCCGACATTAAAAGGCGCAAAAATTTATAATTAATCCACTTTAATTAAACACCACTGTCTTCTCGATTCGTTAAACAAAATCCTTAAGCGTGATTAGCTTCGCTTAATGACAGTGACTTAATCGCATAAACAAATCCCTTCCCTTCTAATACCCGCCATTTCACACTCCCTCCCTCCCTTCGTCACTCGAACCGGAATCTTCAACGAACTCTGCAAGTTTGGTAATGTGAAAAATGCCGGAGCAGAGACCGGGTTTCCGAGTCCGCGACCCGAGCCCCGACTCCGTAATCTTCGCCTTAGAGTCGAACTTCAGCCTCTTCTCCTCCGCCTCCGCCAGCGTCGACCGCTGCTCCTTCGACCGCGACGACTCCACTGCCTCCGAGCTCTCTCCGGTACCGATATCGAACCCACATTTTCCGATTGCATGGTTAATTAATTGACGGTCGAATTCTTGATGTGTTGATTTGGATGCAGCAGAACTCGGCCGCACACGATCGCCGCCACGAGGAAACCTCGAGTGGTCCAGATCGCGAGCCGGATCCGAACAGAATCCACGCTTTTCAGCACACTCGTCGTCTCTACGCAAAAGGAGAAAAAGCCAAAGGTATTTACTATTTACAGCTCACAAACGACGTCGCTTTTCCCCCATTTTTTCAATTTTCAAACTCTCACTGTTGCTTTTGGCTGCTTCGAGCTCTCGCAGTTCAAAAGGAGGACTCCGACTCGGATTTAGTCCTCGACTCCGCCAGAAGCTCCTTCTCTCTCGCCCTCAAAGGTAAAATCCCAGTCCAAATTAGTCCAATCCCGTCCAAAGCATTCAAAGTTCTCAGCTTTAAGCTTTTGGGTTTTTGTCTGTCTGTATAGAATGCCAGGACCGGCGGTCCAGATCTGAAGCTCTATCGAAGAAGCTAGACCGGCCGAGACCCGCCTCGTTGGATTTGAACAACAATGCATCAGTGTCCTCGCCGAGATTAGGCGCGATAAAGAAGGGTTCAATGGCGTCTCGGAAATCGGCGAACTTCCCGAGTCCAGGCACACCGAGTTACCGGCACACGAGTCTCGGTGTTCAAAAGGGTTGGAGCTCGGAGCGGGTCCCGTCGCATACCAATGTGGGTCGGAAGAATACGGCGGCTGCGATGTTGCCGTTTAATAACGGAAGGACATTGCCGTCGAAGTGGGAAGATGCCGAGAGGTGGATTTTGAGTCCGGTTCAAGGGGATGGTGTGGTGAGGCCGTCGAATCAGCAGACTCAGAGGCGGCCCAAGTCAAAAAGCGGTCCGCTTGGGCCTCCTGGGGTTGCGTATTACTCGTTGTACTCGCCGGCCATGCCGATGTTTGATGGGACCAATGTGAGTAATTTCATGGCTGCTTCTCCGTTTTCAGCTGGTGTTATATCAGCTGATGGGTTGGGGTTCCATTCCGGTGCCCAAAATGGCGGCTTTACAACGCGGGCAGATCCCTGCATTGCCCGTTCAGTTAGTGTTCATGGTTGCTCTGAGGTGCTGGAGCAGCAATCTTCACTGCCCGACTCTCAAGGTTAGTGTTTAATTTGCTAATTGGACATTAGTTTCTTAATTGAGCTGAGTGATTTAATTACCATCACTAGATTGTTACTATGAATGAGCAATTAATGAAGGTGATTTAATTACCATGTTTGGATTGTGTTAATTGATAAGCTTTTAGATATACTTTCCGAACAACGGATGTCTTTGATTAAGAATCGTTAGAACTAGTGTCCTTATGCATGGATGTTTTGTATACATTGGTTTATTTACACCAGATGAAAAGTTTGATGGATGTGATGGGGTCAAGGATGCGGCTACAAATGTATCTCGTGCAGTTTCAAGAAGGGATATGGCAACCCAGATGAGCCCAGATAGTGCTCACTCATCTCCCAGGGCACAGGGCTTCTTACTCTGCCTCCACTTCCTCTGGTCTGCCTATTATGGAAGTGCAGAGTGCGGCTTCTTCAAAGTCGGAAGTCAGGGATGTGCAGGTAGATGAACGGGTCACTGTGACAAGGTGGTCCAAGAAGCATAAATCCCGAAGACCTGGGAAGGGCTCTCATTTTGGTGATAGTTGGAAAAAGAAAGATGCAGAGGTTCGATCTGCTGCTTGGGATCTCTCTGACACATCGAAGAGCATTTCAAAGTATGTTTGTCACCCAATTTTTTCATTGTGAGGAAAATAAATATAGTGGTATTTCTTAATATTTAAAATGTGTGCGGATTCATTTCTATATTCTTCAGAGTTAATAGAGAGGAAGCAAAAATCACTGCTTGGGAGAACCTGCAGAAGGCGAAAGCTGAGGCAGCAGTACGGAAACTGGAGGTCTCTCTATCTCACACACATGCGCACACGTACTAAAGACACAGTTTTTGTATGTATGTCCTGCAACTAGTGGCCCTTACTTGTAATCTGTTTCAGATGAAGCTGGAAAAGAAGAGATCATCATCCATGGATAAAATCATGAACAAGTTGAGATCAGCTCAGAAGAAAGCGCAAGACATGAGAAGCTCAGTTTTAGACGACCAAGCACAAGTTGCAAGGACCTCACGCAAAGCTTTATCAATGCAAAGAACTCGTCATATGGGTTCTTTGAGTAGTTGTTTTACATGTCACGTTTTCTGATGCCTTCCAGCCACGTGTTGCTCCACTCGAGCGATACAGCAAGGTAATTGGTCTCTGCAAAATAGTTCACCTTTTTCCAAAAATTAGCTTGTCAATCTTTGTTGTTTTATATGTTGAATCGTGAATGTTGATTGTGATAACGATTTAGCAAAACATGAGCCATTGTAGTTTTTCAAAAAGTTTTAGAAATGACAACGAGCTGCTGATGAACTATAAACTACAACCTCTCCAATTCAATTAACATGCATGTGCTTGGTCTCAATGTGCCGTCTAATGAATGCTATGAAACTTTACGTGATTCTCATACTATGTTCTGATGCCGAATGGCAATTTATCTTCCAGCCTAAAATCAGGACACAAATGAACGGTGTATAGCAGTTAGCAGCTACTATTTTGACACTCGATCAGCGTCAACGCAGTTTTATAGTGGCACGAAGCACCAATGCCTGAAGTTCAGTTTTAGATGACCCTACCTGGTGAGAAAATTCTTGGTGATTCAGTGACTAATAATGCTTGTGTGTACGTAAATCAAAGACTTCTGATTGTATACTATGTTTAATTTTTTTCTAAACAATGAAGCTTCTTCTTGTGCAAATGGAACTACAATCGTCTTCTCTATAGTTTTCTCAAAACAAGGATCAATTAGATTGCTCCCTTTACGATTTTGTGATCGATTTTGAACACTCACCTTCTTAGTACTCACATCTTCATGCATTAGAATTTTGATTCGATTCAATGTCGCGTTTAGTTTGTAACAAGTTCAGTTAGAACTAGCAATTTTGTAGAACAGAGATCCAGATTTTGTACGCCGTTCATACAGACCATCAAATCTAAAGCATCTCGGTAAATAAAACTTTATTGCAGGATCTTTTAAGTTAGAAAAGTGAATTTTGCATATCTTCTTGTGTTTTACACGTTTCATTTCTGATCGTTGGATCAAATTAATCAACAGAAGATGAAGGTCACTGAATCAATTATCAAAAGGATCTGGAGAGAAAAATAAACCATATTCCAGCATATGGCATGGAATTTATAGGGTTCATCAATAATCGATATGACGTCGTATAGCATGAATCACTGTTATTGTCAAATGACAATTAGTGGTTTACGTTTTTTCAATTCTTCTTCTTAGTTATCAAACATTTGCAAGCTGTATATCATGTTTCAAGGGAAATTTTGTCTTAATCTTTTGATGTTATTAGCGGATTTGAAAACAGCTAGTCTGATAATACTTCTCTTCCCAATGCCTGAAACATTGATCATCTATCGCCCGTGATATGATGATAAAATGACAACATAATAAAAACTTACCATCTGCGATGAAATGTCAATGTTGTTGAATCCCAATACCGAGGCTTTTGTGAAAAAACCTCATATCTGATTGATTGTGCAATGTGGTAATTACCAAGTTGGGAACAATATCGATGTTGCTGAAAGTGGATTTTTGCCCCGTCCCTCTGATATTCTATAAAGGTTGCCCATTTTTTTCTCCCAATTTTGCTGAAATTGACGGGTACTCCCGTGACAATTGATAAACATTGGGCCTTTGTCTGCAATCTCTGATCTATATACACCCAAACATTGACTTGGCACACCCAAAAGACTTGGGAGAGAAAAAAAAAAAACATTTCAAATTAGTTGAGCATGACATTTATTTTTATAGCAATTTAGTTACAATTCTACCTCAACAATTTCATTGTGAAGCTTTCACCTCCTTTTCGACGTTTCCATTAATTTTGGTTTAACCCACGACAACAATCCTATTTACACAAAACAAACTACTTTATTAATACACTTCCTAACAAAAGTAGGCATCACCATTTTAAGTGAGATATACTTGTATATTAAAGAGTGTGACATTTATGCATGTAATTTGTTTTGTACGTCCTTTAGTAACATTTTAATCATGCAAATATGGAAACCTAACTCATAGGTGTAATCTTCTGCTCAATACTCTAGAATCGACAATCAAATCGCCTAACAACTCAATACTCCTAAATTGACAATGAAATTGCCTAACATCTCAATACTCTATAACCAACAATTGAATCACATAATGTTGCATCATTCAGGAAAACGCGACATAATCCCATTAGCTAAGACTAATGTGCTCAATAATTTGTATTAATGCAAAGTAGAACATCTCTTATAGAAAGGATAAATGTTGCAGTATGATGAGAACAAGGTCTGGTACACTATATGTCATAATACAATTAGTTGAACATTTCAATCAATTGTATTATTATTTAGATGTACCCGACTATATTTCCGGCACGCTGAAAATCCCTCGAGTAGCATTACTCATTGTGATAATGAGAGGTGGGTTTATCCATGCTTCAATAAGTGGGAATTGGGACAAATTCGATGTGGAGTTTTGTGTTGAAATACATACCACCTGCGAGAAAGGACAGAGGGTGGAGGAATACTGGGCCAAGAGATTAAGATTGTGTCACCCTCCGTCACTCTCCTAGTGGGCCCCTACCAAATCTAATCCGACCAACCAACGTGTCTTAGTCCCACTTTTTGGACTCTAGTCATTACTCATTTGGTTGGCCTTGTCTTTTTCATATTCTACCCTTAATTTTATCTAAACCACCCCTACACACAAATTTAACAACAAAAATGAAGGAAATTGTTATTAACATTTTAAAATTCTGATTTGGTATTGTAAACTTTTTATATTTAGAAAAAAAAATATACTTGTGAGAAAGTGCAAATTGAAATTTTTGGAATGCTGATAAAAGTTCTCAAAATCAATCTACTTCTCCAATATTACAAGGACTTGGTGTCACATCCCAAACCGGCTCCGCCGTAGCACGATATTGTTCGCTTTGAGCCACGCCCTCACGGTTTTATTTTTGGGAACTCACACGAGAACTTCTTAGTGGGTCACTCATCCTAGGAATGCTCTCGCCCGAACTCGCTTAACTTCGGAGTTTCGATGGAATCCAAAGCCAATGAGTTCCCAAAAGGCCTCGTGCTATAGAGAGGGGAGCATGTACATATAAGGCACATCACCCCTCTTCGTTGGTCGACGTGGGATGTTACAATCCACCCCCCTTAGGGGCTCGCCGTCCTCGTCAGCACACTCGCACCACACGACAGAGTGTCTTTGATACCATTATGTCACATCCCAGATTGGCTCCACCGTAGCACGATATTGTCCTCTTTGAACCACGCCCTCAAGGTTTTGTTTTTGGGAACTCACACGAGAACTTACAGTGGGTCACCCATCCTAGGAATGCTCTCTCCTGAACTCGCTTAACTTCGGAGTTTCGATGAAATCCGAAGCCAATGAGTTCTCAAAAGGCCCCATGCTATAAGGAGGGGAGCATGTACATATAAGACACATCATTCCCTTTCCGTTGATCGATGTGTGATGTTACACTTGGTGTGAATTCACCTGTAGCATCTTGGTTTTTTATTTATTTATAGCAACAACACTTTTACACTGAACCATACATTATAAAAGAAATTTTGAAAACGGGAAAAAAGATGAAAGAAGGACGCTATGTACTAGGGCAATTCCGCACTCACAGTTCACATGCAATTTGTATTGTTCTGTACAACGTAACATAAAATTAAAAATCTGAATTCTAAATAAAAACTTGTTACATGTTTTATATTTTCATCTGATAATGCATGTCACTCTGTCACTAAATTATATTTCCAAGAAAAACAAGAAAGAACACCAATCTCTCTAATGCATGTAATTACTTAGATTGACACCAAATTCATGTTTTTGGTTGTAGGGTTTAGAAATTGAACCATTTCATGGCTTTGGTGCATGAAGTGGATGTATGAAAGAGATGCAAAGCACTTGTGCGTTTTGGAAGGGTCTATGCTTTGTATTCATAGGACAAGGGGACACCTCTTACTCCATTGAAGACGACCTTGAGGATGAGGATGTTGGGGACCATAGCCATATGTCTCACATGACATGGGTCTTCTCATTGTTTTTTGTTTGACCATTCTTATTTAGTAAAAGTTATTAATATCTATAAATTATCATGTCTATGTTTCCCTTATTTTGTATTTCCCCTAGATTGTGTTAGATTTGGTTGGAATGTTGTGGATGTAGGGAATAAATGGTTTTTTATTTTTTATTTTTTTGGTGCGTTGAGACATTAGCACTTCCCTCATTAGATCCTCCATTGGGAAGCAACCGGCCCTTCATTTCTCTTTACTATATTTGCAAACAATATTGATCCCTTTTTCGGTAACAGAAAGTTTAGCGGGAGGGGAGACTGCCTCATCTCACGACAACAAGGCATTCTACAAGTTTATTTGAGGACTTCCAAAGGGTCTTTTTTTCTTTTTCTTTTTTTTTTTTAATAGAGCTCCATCAAGAGAGATTGTCAGCAGTGGAACTCGAACTTAAACCTTGATCTCGTAAAAAGAACGATCTTTACCAACTTAACTAACTTTCATTGTCTATTGACCCCTTTTTGGAATGCATACAATATAGTATTAAACAAAAGTGATCTGTATATTTCCTCTTAACTTTGTTGTCATTACCATCTTCAAACTTGTATTTTTTTTAATTTTATATAGGGTTTGAATTCTTTCAGGAACTTAAGAGGTGCCCAATATTATCTCATGCGAAAAGAGGAACCCCTTGGAGTTGCTTGCGAGGTTGCACCTTATAGCACGTCTCAGACAAAAATGGATAAGAACCCTAAAACTAGAAATTTAGAAAGGTGTGGAAGTTCTCCAGAAATAGAAAGTCTTGAATATTTTTAAAGGAAAACTAATGAAAAGGGCTTGAAAACTTTGAGTTTTAACTATAAGGATAAAATAAAGGGTAAAGTGAATAGTACTAAGTTTGACTTTTTAGTGTTAAAATGTGGTTTTTCGTTAAAGTGAACAGTACCGCGGGCTTTTCGTTAAAACTCCCTATTTTTAACCCTTGAAGGCTTCCAGAAGCCCCGCGTCCCTATGCAAATTCAGTAGCAAGTTATAGGAAAGTGGCACCTGTGAGTTGTTTTACACTCCTAAAACACATTGGGGTTTATGAATTAAATCATCAAATTTAATATTTCTATACACTATACTAATTGTAATCAAGAACTGATACGCATACATCCTGCAATTGCAACAAGTTTAAGCAAAAATGTTATTTTTACCACAATTTTATACCACATTTTTTTACCATCTTAGGTAGTAGATGAGTTGGACAAGCTACATCATTTAATTTCAATCTTTTTAAATGATGATTGTGGTATACGAGGAGTCTCATTCTTCCACCTAAGATTATTTAAGTGTTTTAATTAATAAAAGGGTAAATTACATAGTAGCCCCTCAGGTTTGAGGTCTATTACAATCTCATACAACAACTTTAAAACATTTCACTTTCATACCTCACGTGCCATTTTATTTCAAAATAATACCTCCGTTACATTTTCCATCCATTAATCCGTTAAGTGCTGACGTGGCTGCCACATAGATGCCAAATGTGTGCCACGTGGTAATTTTTTTTTTAATTTTAAAAAAAAAAAAACTGAATTAAACACCCCCGTAACCCCCCCACCCCCCACCCCCACCCCAAAACCAGAAACCCAGAACACACACCCCCAACCCGTGACCCTCCCTCCCCAGATCCCCCCACCCCAAAACCAGAAACCCAGAACACACCCCCCCAACCCGTGACCCTCCCTCCCCAGATCCCCATTCCTGCAACCAGTTCGTCTTCTCCCCGCACCCGCACTCACCCTCCCTCCCCCTTCTCATTCCCCTTCTCCTTCCTCCATGTTCATCTTCTTCCCCCGAAACCCTTTCTTGCAACCCGAAAAAAAAAAAAAAAACAAACAACCCAGTTCGTCTGGCCCCTGCACCCGCACCCACCCTCGCTCCCGATTCCACCTCACGAACCCGGCGATGGCGGCGTAGACGCGATCTGGGTTTTTTTTTTCCCTTCCCTTTCTTTTCTGGGTTGCAGGGGGAAGAAGATGAAGATGGGGGAGAAGAGAGGAGGAGGGGGGAAAGACGAATTGAAGGGGTTTTTTTCTTTTTTATTTTTTCTTTCTGGGTTGCAGGGAAGAAGATGAAGATGGGGGGGGGGGTTGGGGGTTATCATGTCTGGGCTTCTGGTTTGGGGGGGGACGCGGGTGGGGTGGGGGTGATTTAATTCAGTTTTTTTTTTTTTAATTTAAAAAAAAAAAATTAAATACCACGTGGCACACATTTGGCATCCATGTGGCAGACACGTGGCAGCCACATCATCACTTAACGGATTAATGGATGGAAAATGTAACGGAGGTATTATTTTGAAATAAAATGGTACGTGAGGTATGAAAGTGAAATGTTTTAAAGTTGTTGTATGAGATTGTAATAGACCACAAACCTGAGGGGCTACTATGTAATTTACCCTTAATAAAAAGATTGAAATTAAATATTATAACTTGTCCAACTCATCTGCCACCTAAGATGGGAAATAAATGTGGTATAAAATTGTGGTAAGAATAGCATTACCTAAGTTTAAGGGGAATGCAACAAGTGTTGTGTTGTGATGTGTTGGCACTAAAGAGCCACGAAGGATTGCCATCTGGGATAGAGTTCACGTGTTCGTAACAGGGAGGGTGGTGAAGTGGTGATGGCTGAAAACAACATTATCACTTTGCCTAATCGTAAAAGCTACCACCACCGTTATGTCAGAGAACTTCACGTGGACTTCTCATGCATTCTCTATAATTCACATTCATAATATTAATTTGATACCTCTTTCCTTCTTCTTTTTCTCCTCCCATCCTACTTGCTATGTATCTCTCCCTAACTTTGAATAATATATGCTGTCATGGAATACATGCTCAAATTTTTTTGGTATTTTAAACTGTTTATATTTGTATATATAATCTCAACGGATTGTCTAGTGTATCATAAAAAGAGTAATGTACTACTCGGATAAATGTGAAATTAACATTTTTATAAAAAAAAATAGACACGTTTAATGATCGTGTCAGATGATAAGATAAGGTGAGATTTATTTTGTAAAAGAATTGAACTTCCCCGTGTCAACAATATTTTTTCCAACAATTCCATTGCACGCAGGGTCCATCAACATTATTGTTATCATGACCAAGCTGGTAGTTCTTCGTCTCTCTTGATTTTTTTTTTCTTACCAGGCACATAGAGATACATCCTAGTTTCCTAAACCTGTCAACTCACTAAAGATTATGGTACATTATTGTATGTTCCCAAGGACCATATGCCAAAGTACACATGATTCCCCAGCTGCAATTTTTCATAATTCTTTGATTTTACATGAGGGAAGAGATCCCCTCCGGATCTCTTCCATCAAATTCTAAGGATCCAGAGATCCAGATCCTTCAAATTTGATCTAAGGGTTATAATTATTATAACTTTTAAAAAATTCCTTGTTTGTAACCGTTCGATCAAATTTCAAGGGTTTGGATATCCAGATCCTTAGAATTTGGTGGGAGAGATCCGGAGATGATCTCTTCCCTTTACATGAAGCTCTCTTTGATAAAAAAATGATTAAAATTGAATTTTAACAATAAAATTATTAAATATCTACTACTACACTAGTAACTAAATTTCGACGATATATTTAAAGTTGATTATTTCAATAAAAGGTTTAAAACAATAATTTTTGCCAATTTCTCTCTTTCGTGAAAACCAAGGGCTGTTATTATTTAATTAATAGAAAACATGGATTACAAGTAAGCTTAAAACTATGTAAGATCGACGAAGATCACAATAGTTTCATGCATATTCCTAATTTACAACCCCACAATCAAACAATTAACATTAGTCTCGTTATCAGTTGGACTAATTATTATTCAATAATTAAGCGTCACCGATCGAAATGCTGCACATTCTGATGATGATGAGAAGTTTCGTAAACCTTAGACATAGAGTTAGAAATGTAGCTCCGACTAGACATGGCCACAGGAAATCCAATCCCGGTAGGCCTATTAGTCGCAGCTCTCTCCAGCGTTTGGACCTGAGTCTTCAAAAACTTGACATAGTGAATGGCCTCATCTAGCATGGAAGCGGTGTCCATTTTTGTCCCGCCCGGGACAAGTCTCTGCAGGATTCGAATCTTCTCACTAATCCTCTCCCTCCGATGCCGGGCCGCCACGCTCTGAGGGTCCTTAGAAATCTTCACGTTCCGTCTCTTTGGAGGCTTAACAGATTCCGGGTCGATGTTGATTGGTTGCATGGCTGCAATCCGGAATATCATCTCCTTCATGGCTTCCATCGAAGTAAGCTTTTGCGACAGTGTTGAAAACGACGTGCCGTTTGTTTGGTCAGTAGGGTTTGTGTTGGTGAATGAAATGGTGGATGGGATTGTTGGGATGTTTGGGAAGGATTGGGAGTTTGGTGAATGACTATTACTGTTAAGTGTGCTTTGGTCAGTGTAATGCGACATGGAGGCCCTGAGACTATTAGGACTAGTTGTGGTGGATGAGAAATTGTGATCGGACGGCGGCAGGTCGGAAACCACATCGTTGTAGACACCGCAGAGCTCAGAGATTTTTTCCATTTGCATCATCATCATCATCATCTCCATCTGCTCCTCTGATTTGTACTGGCCAATATCCATTGCTATATATATGCGTGGCCTATAATTTTCTTTATATTATATAAACTGGTAAGAAAAATAAAATTTGAAGTGTCTGAGTGTCTGAGAAGAAAAGAGAAAAGGGGAAGTAGGGTTTGAAGGCTGAGAAAAGTGACGAAAAGTAGTACTGGAGGAGGTGCAGAGGGATGGGGAAGATAAATGAGTTTCTGGAGTTTATCAGAAAATGTGCAGTGGGGAGTAAGGAGAGAAATACACAATGGTAAGAGAGAAGAGAAGCCGAAGAAAACGAGTGAATGAAGTATATTGAGAGCAGACCACCAGTCCTCTGGGAAGAATATATATAGACTCCAATTTTAGATTTCTTTACTCCAAATCGAATATTTTATAATATATTTTGTACCCCGTATATATATAGGCTTGACTTACATGGTGAAGTGCCGTTACAATTACTGCCCTTAATTCTCATAAACCATATATAGGTGGTATATCGTTCCAAAAAAAAAAAAACCATAGGTCGTATAAAAAAATTCTCCCTTTTTTTTTTGGTAATAAAACAAAACAAACTATTATTAATAAAGGGAGGGGAGTTTTGGTTCGAAATTATTATAATAATTTGATGGATGAAGAGTTTTGAAACAGAACGTACGCATAGTTGAAAACTCATTACCTTATCCTTTAGAATATGAGACCACATGCAATCTTTTTTAACTTAGTGAAATCATCTGGATGAGCGCTTGTTTGTCTGAATGAGCATCGTTGGCTGCTCATCCTAGACTACTCGATCAACATGTTATACTTTAAGGTGAAAGCTGTGATCGACGCCAGTTTTCATCAATACTTTTCCTTCAAGTTTAGATCTAGTCCTCGATTAATTGTTTTTGGAAGGTACAAGTAACCTTAGAAGTCCATATTTGAAGTTGAACTTTCGAGTTAAAACTTAAATTTAACGAGAAATTGTAACAATATTGTTGCGAAAGACCGGAAATTAATGTCCTCACACATATGTTCTTGGAATTTTGTGGTCAATCTTTTAAAGAAACAAAGCTGTTAGATTTTTTTTCTTTCCTGCCTTGATTTTTGGTTTCTTTCTTTATTGGGAAACAATTTCTTCTTTCGGAAGGGAGATAAAAAAGTTAAAAGGTTGATATCTGATTATATGCTTCGTAGATTTGGAAGAGCATCACAGTGGAGCAAGCTGTCCATCATTTGCTGCAGAAATTTTCTATTGTAATCAGAACACGGATGATATATCACGTGTTTTTATATAAGTGGTGAGAATTTTATCTTTTAAGTTATTAAATTTTTAACACATATATCTTACAATTTGTATAGTGACACGTGGTGTACTCCTCTGTGTTCCGATTACACTGAAAAATCTCTCTTTCATTTGGACCCTTTGATTAACAAGTGGGACCCACCTAGCACTTACATGCGGTACCAATTGTCCAATGACCAAAAACCCTAAACAAATGCAGAAGATGGTCATTTTAATTTCAGTGATTCTCACCATAAATCTAGGTCTTTACACCAAAAGAGAAGCAATAGTAACACACAAATGTACAAGTACTGAATGTGATGAAAGATCAATAAAGGGTTCAGATCTACCAATTGTTTGAAGAAGCACTTAGCAAACAATAAGGGCTTTTGGGGGTGGATGAATCATTTTTCTTTTTATTTTTTTCCTGAAAGTGTTTTGTTTACAATACAGAAAACACCATTTGAGTGGAACTGTCAATAGTCAACTGTGAGATACATTCCTTTCCTTTCTTGGCTGGCGGTGGGGATCATGTGGTTGAATTAAATTTCAAAGATCCAGATCACTTGATTTAGTGATTTTGGAGAAAGAGATTCGAAGAGGATGTCTTTTCCAATCGGAGAGTCCTAAATAATGTAGCTAGTAAATATTTGGGGTTTTGGCTCCACATATGTGATATGATATGATGATATATGATTTAGCTAGGGTTTTGTATTTTATTGTATGGTGGTAGTACAGCCTAAAAAAACTCATCTTCTTTTCTTCTCTTCTTGCTTGGGAACGCGTTTCGAGATGGATCAGGTTTTCTGATGCCTACGGCCTCCTGATTCATTTGCTGGAATTCCTATCACGCTCGAACCATACAATTACCAATACGATGCAGCCTGCAGCTTGTGATGATCATCAAGTCGAATGTAAAACTTTATATTTACGAACCTATATAGTCATTTGATACGGTAACAATGCTCTTGCTACAATCAAATGTTTGTTTACATTTACAGTGGTTATATATAACACTTTTTATTGATAACAGAGGTTTTTATGGTGAAAACTTAAATTTCTGTATAGTCGTATTGAAGTACAATGACCGACATGATCTTATGTGCTTAATATATATATTGTCTACGTATTACAATTAAATTAGGGCACACTCGAATGGGCATGTTTAGAGAATGAATCTCACATTGTAAAATTAAGAACCCTATATGTGCTCATAAGAATCAGTTGAGCTACTTTTTAAATTTAGAGTGCAACTATTCACTTGATAAATATTTAAATAAAAATTTAAAAAAAAAAAAAACCCTCAAAGGTGGGCCCTTGAGAAGGAGAAAGGAAGAGAGTGAAGGTTGTTTTAAAAAGTGAGTGGGTTGGATTTGAACAGTTAGTAATAAAATATTCAAAGTTTGAGAATGTTATTAGAGATGAAAAGTTAAATTGAGTAGCTAAAATAGTTTTTTAAACTGTTCACTTGCTAGTTTAACAAAATTTAAAATTTCTCTTCGAGATGGTGTAAGTTTTGTTAACAAACATTGTTTCAATACATCTATGTCAACAATACATTTGCGCCAACTCTGGCATCAAAACTCAGGGGTAGGCAAACATTTCCGAATTTTGTTAAACTAGACTAAAATTCGAGATGTAATAAGACTTCTCATTTATAAGTAAAAAGAAATATCACTAAATCGTAATACTAAGTAGTTGTTGGGTGTAATTTCTAACTTTGCATTATCACTGGTTGCACCACCTTATCTTCGTCCCCACATTAAACATTTATAATACTTGTACCTAGCTTAGCCATATTATAATAATACATCAATTATACTTGTACCTAGCTAGCCATATTATATAATACACCAAACCCAGCAACCAAACACGTCTTAAGAACCATATTTTACCACCAGGACATGACATTATTTCACTGTTTCAATTATAATTAGAACGGTTTATGCTTGTTATCATCTCTAAAAAAATATATTAAATTTGAAAAATGTTTAGTTATTCACACATGTCAACTAAATAAAAATTATATTACCAAATAACATCTTTATAATAAACTGTCAATTATTATTATATTTATATAGTAAAATAATGTTACATCGTCGTGTCGTTGACGACCAACGAATGATTTGACATATGTAATAAGTCAAGCTAGCAGTTCCCAAAATATAATTCTTGCTTCTCCCCAATTTTCTTTAGTCCTTATTTACCGAGAGAATCCTCGTCGGATCATCCTTGTGAGGATTCCGAGAATCCTTTAATCACATCCATTCATCGTGCATCGTGCAGTCAATTTTAGTCAAGTAATATTTATATTTAATTTTAAATAAAAAAATTTACAACGATTTCTGACCACACGATGTACGATAAACGGATGTGATTTGACAATCCTCAGGATCCTCACAAAAAGGATCCGACGAGAATCCTTTCACACTACAAATTATTATAAAATATAATTTACTCTAAATTTTATATATAATGAGAAATGGTCCCCTATTTGATCTCTTTGTTTTTCTCTCTCTGCATGATTGTCATCATTTTTCAGATTGGGTGGTGCGTTGCAGTTTTTTTCTGGTCGACCAATAGGGCAAATCAGACAGTCAAAAACATCTCATGCACTTGTTTGGGTTCGAAGTTTGGTGTGTTCGTTTTCGAGATGGTGGCAACTCCTAGTGTCCTCTAATTTGAAGGGGGAAAAAGAGTCGTGGTCGAGGAGAAAGAAAGAGAAGGCACTTTGGTTTGGTCCACAGACTACCTTACATTATATTTGAATGAGTGAAATCAACTTAAAATTTGGATTAAAGTCGAAATTTATAAATTGACATGCATCAATTCCCTTGTTTAGATTTATAAACATAGAAATTTAGAATTTCTGGCTGGAAAAAGAAATTTAGAATTTGAGACCTCCAATTCCAAGTTTAAATTCCATGTAAATAAGTATCATTGCCCAATTTTTATGATTGAAAATTTAAAAATAACAAAATCTGTATTCAATTCCATTGTTCTATTAGGTTAACCAAATAACAAAATTCACAAATTCTAAGAAATAAAATCTCGTCATTTCAATTTCCGTCATTTTAAAATTTCTTAGTTATCTTAAATTTCTTTATCCAAACATAGTGTTACTGTTGTCTTGAGCTGTGCTGGTAAAGGAGTAGGATTCTCTCCCCTCATATTCTCCTCCCCTTCTCTCTCATCCTCTCACACTTTCTGTTCTCTCTCTCTCTATATAAAAAAAAGTTAATATAAGATGTTGACGTAACTTAATCGTGACCGTTCAAATAAAATGAGAAAAAATGAGAAAAAAAAAGAGGAGAAATAATCTTGCTTCGCTGCTAAAAGGGTTATGCTTATTTGGAGGTGTTTGCTTCATGATGTGTTTGGTGATCTCACAGGATGGTTTTTGTCTAAAACAGCAAGTATTGGGTTTTGGTCACATTGGAGTATGTGTTACGTGACATCCTTCTAATTTGTTTGGCTTCAAACATGAATTATTTCGACCAATAAAAGGACATGAATTATGATCATCCTGATGTCATACTTCACACCAACAATAAGGGTTAATTACACAAATGACACATGAACTCGCGCTCGTATTGTTCAATTCAGTTCTCAAACTCTATAGTTTGTAAAATTTGTCTTATCACTCTTTGATCCTTCCAAGTGTTTTTAAAGGAAGAATTGATCGTTTATCTCGGAGATACATATGGACACAAATGTGACGTCACAAGTGTTTTTAAAGGAAGAATTGATCTTTTATCTTGTGAAGTTGCAACAAGTAAGTATGACTCATTTAGATAAGGTCGGACAAGTTCAAACCTTTTTAAATAAGAAAAACTAATGAAAAGAGCTTGAAAACTTTAAGTTTTAACAATAAAGACAAAATAAAGGGTAAAGTGAATAGTACCATGATTGACTTTTTAGTGTAAAAATATGATTTTTTTCGTTAAAGTGAACAATACTATGAGTTTTTCGTTAAAGTTCCCTTTTAAGTAAGTCTCAGTCGGCCTGTTTCATAAGAGTTGGCTGGCCGACATGGGCTAGCTCGAGCTTGTCATATGACCATCCCATTTTAAATTGATAGATTGTTACATATTAACATATCATGCATTTTGTTAAGGTACAAACATACATAATTGAGCGAATAATTATTAATTAGTTTAAAACTTTTGATAAATAGCTTGATAAAAAAAACAAGTTTAAATAACTTTTTTTTATTTAAAATAAAAAAAGCCAGGCGAGCCCATTTAGTGGCCCAAATCAATCCCAACCCAGGCTCATACGGGCCGGCCGGACCAAGCGGCCCTTTTAACACCTCTCTACACAACACAAACATAAAAGACATCAATTTCAAAGTTGAAAGCAAATTCTATAAATATTTCAAAATTCATTCAAATTTTTGTTGAATCAACCAAAAGACGGTACACAGACCGTAGCATTAAGCTTGTAAGTTGTCAGGTATGTATATGCAAGCGGCATTTCCCATTTGAGACACTTCCTTGATCACCATCCCCAAAAGCTCATTTACACACAACTGAACGAAGAATAAAACGATTCAAGGCTTGGCATAGTCAATTCGATGAATAAATGTGTTCTCCCTATTAATCTGAGTTTAAATTTCTATTTTTATTGTTCAGATTTATTTAATGTGAAATATCGTTAGTATAAAATAGACATTTAAAACAAGAGGATGCAAAGGGTTATATGAAGCAAACTTCAAGGTGGTAAAAATGTAATTGCCCCCATAATGTAATTGAGTATTGGGCCTTTGGACAAGAAGAGAAAAATTGGTAGGACTGACCCAACAAGTTTTCACAGAGAGATAAGAGAGCAGAGTCATGCAGGAGAAAGAAAAATTAGAGGAATAAAGAGTAAGGAGGGATGGTTGCTGGCGCCATGGAGCCACCGTTGGTGGTTGGGGAATCGAAAATGGGCATGTGGGGTTTGTTGGATTTGGATTTTTGTATTTTTTTTTTTTTTGGGTGTGCTATCCACACACTCTTTTTTACTTCTCCCACACCCATTGTTAATTTATGTCATCTGATCTTCTTCAATTCATCCGATCCGACGGTCGAAAATTAAAAGGGTGTGTGAGAAGTAAAAAGGGGTGTGTGGATATCACATCCCTTTTTTTAGTACATCGATATTTTATGGGTAGCTTTTGGTATCAAATTCGTCATTCACGAGATTCGTACTTAAGATCTTTCACTTCCAAGTAAAGAGAAATATCACCAGATCGGAATAGGGGATTACAACATTCCACATAGAAAGAAGAGGGTTTGAACTTCAGACGCAGTGGGTTAAAAAAAATTCGCAAATTGTCGAAGCATTTTGGATAATTACCATACTTTTGAGTTGTCAAAACATTTAGTTCAAAATAATAATTCATGTGTTAATGTTAAGCAGGATTACATTTTAATTACTCACCAGAATATAAGTTGGAGCATTCAAGTCTAGTAACATTTTAACATAACATGCATCAGATCAGCATTGTTGGCAAAGGCAATGGCGGAAGCATTGCATGTCTTCAGCATTATATATGCGCACCGTGACTTGTTTCCTTTGGTGTATTTCTTGACATAGATTCACATGTTTGAACGGAGCCCACATTTGGAAACTTGTAGAACTCTCCTACGTAAAATAAGGGCGGATTTGGGTTTACCAAGTTTTTTTAAAAGCAACTTCTTAAAAAAGTTGGGACTTGATTATGTTTGGTAAATGAAAAAAAAATGCTTTTTTTCTTACAAAATAATGAACTAAACCAACAAAAAGCAAAAACATCTCTATACATGCTTCTCAAATAATATTTATTTCTTTTGGAAACAGGTGAACATTAACAATTAATAAAACTTTCATTTTGACAATCCTACTCTTTTGTTTTTTTTCCTATTTTTTTTTTTTTTGGCTAAAAACACTTTTAGCGTGATAGCTTACTAAACATTTATCTGTTTTTTAACGGTTGTTTTTCGTTCTAAAAATATTGAAATATTTTATCATAATTAAGAAAAGTAAATAAGGTAATAACTAATACTTTAATTTGACATATCAGATAAAGACTCACGCACCCACGAGGTGTGGAGGTGGGTTGGCCAATGGATCTCCGATGTCTAAGTCAGTTTCTCTGAAAAGAGTGAACGTTTAGAGGTTAATTGCGTAACAAAAGCTTACCTAGAAATTGATGAAGATGAGGTATTTATTGGGTGGTGGCCAACCTAGGTGTAAGATTTTGCCCTACACATGACAATTTCCTATTGGCCAAGGTGAGTCATCATAAGGAAAGAATTATCCCAAAAATATTAATTATGAGAAATCTTGGGACGATGATGGTAGCATCCTTGATTGATTATGATGAGGATTTACTACTTGTTTGAGTTGATTTTCAACTAGGAAAGTATTAAATATATGAATTTGACATTAATCATAATGTCTTTGATTTTTCTTCCTGTTGTAGGGCACGTTTGGATGTGTTACTCCGTAAAGCGCTTATACTCATTAGCGCTTTTTGTTTGTAGCACTTTTCAATAGCACTTCTATGAGGAAGTAGTTTGTTGTTTGGCATGCAACCAACTAAGTGCTTTTGTATTGGATAGAAGCGTTTTTTTTTTATATTAAATAGAGTGTTTGGCTGTCAAATGAAAAAGCACTTTTATTAATAATTCTCAATAATTTTTGCATAAGTATTTTTTATATATAATTAGCATACAACTTGATTAAGGATTGATGAAAATTCAATTACAAAATGATCACTAACAAAATGATACATACTTATTGAGAATATATGTTTGTTTCTTAAAAACAAAAGGGCACGTAATAGTTGCATGACAATCAAATGTGAAATAAGTATTAACTAGATATAAGAAGATTAGCAATCCTTTGTCGTTCAACATCCATCTCTCGCCTATGAGTAAAATTTTCATCAATAATTTCTTCATCTCTATGATCTTCCTCATGTCCAGGCGGAAGTAGCTCATCATCATCATCATAAGGTTGGAACTCTTGATCTGTCATGGAATGATTCCTAATAAAATTGTGTAAGGCCATTGAAGCAACAACAATTTGTACCTGTTTTTCAAAAGGGAAGTTACACATGAGACGAATCATTGTCCATCTATTTTTCCAAACACCAAAAGTTCTTTCTATTGTGCATCTTAGAGATGAATACCTCTTATTAAATATCTTTTTTCCCCCTCTTGGCCGACTTCCACGTCGAAATTCAGGAAAATGATATCATTCACCCCTATAAGGTCCAATATATCTATTCATATGTGGATATCCAGCATCAACTAAATAATATTTTCCTACACCATAATTGAAAAGAAAAATATAAAGATTTTTGTGTTCATAAGATAATAAGAGCTTATCATCATTCACAACTTCATTCATCCCTTCCAAAACTTGCATCACTTCCTCAATGCTACAACCAGGCTTATCTGTGCTCTTAGAACGGTTGTTTACAACTTCTAAAATACCATCTAATTGTTTTATCATCTTAGCCCCAATTCCAACTCTTTTAGAATCTCTTGTTCTTTTTGTTCCTTTTCCTTGTGTTGAAGGTTGAGTAGGGGAAGGTGTCTCAACATCAGCTATGTCGTCAAGCCCCTCATTATTACCTATGTCATTCTCCAAATCATCTTGACCGTCATTTTGTTCGCCTGTTGGAGCTTTCTGGACATTATTACTCATCAACCCTTGTGAAGGTGCCCATGCACCTACACCTGTAAAAGCTCATTCTTTAAACAAAATGTCTAGTTGGTCAACATTTTTCAGTCCACTATTTTGATATTTTGCAACTTCAGAATTCTCCTGAAATATGACCAACTACAATTAACAAATTATGATAAAAGAACATAAATATGAAGTTAGATTCCATGGATATGAGATAATAGTTTCTCACCTTCACTTTTTTTCTCCCACCACTCATCACTTGCAATGATAGTTTGCTTCATAGGATCCCATCTTAAGCCAATCTCTTTTCCAACTAATGATGCCCACAATTGCCATTCTTTCTTAAGTGCAGTCCATTTGTTCTTGAGTTGTTTATGAACATATGACCTTTGAGTAAGGTCATTAAATTTTTTAATAACATTTTTCCATCCAATCCTATTAAGATGACCACCTGTTTGATTTCCGGCTAATGTCTTAGCTACACAAACACTTATAAATATCTTAACACTTGCATCATCCCACATTGCCTTGATCTTTTTCTCGTTACCTTCTCCACGATCTTGTATATCTTTAACTATATTCTTAGACATATCTATACAGAGAAGTAAAAAAAAAAACCATAGCACATAATAAGAGCATACACCACTACTTACGTCCTAGCTAACAACACGAAAGTAAATTAAAAGCAATAATGCAAGATTTGTAACTAGTATTTGTTATATATAATAATGCAGTACACCGTTGCTTCCATCACTGCAGTGCGCCACTGCTTACACCATTGCTAACACCACTGCATATGTATCTAGTATTTGTGTAGATAATGCAGGATATGTAATCATTAACAATAAATTCATTAGTGTTGCTTTCTGTTGTCATTGGAAGTTAATTTGTTGTTAGTAGTATCTAGAATCGTTAATGCGGCATCAAATCTCGACAACAATACAAGCCTTCAAACATGAAGGCCTTTGAGTAACCTGATTAGAAATATTTGACTTGCTCAAATGCATGTAGTATTTACAAATTAATTTTCATGTAGTATTCACAAACTAATTTTCTGAAGAATGCAGAAAAAAATGCAGAAAATACCGTTGGAATGTCAATGAACGATCACTAAACCCTAAAATTATTTTTGTGCAGTTCAAAATTCATAACAATTTTGATAAAAATAACATATCAACAATCAAATTCACACACTACATACAAATTTTAAGATAAGAAATAGCAAACATACCTCCACAAGAATTTCAGGTGATGGAGATGCAGAGAGATTTGGGGAAGATGGAGGGGAAGAGATGGAGACCAAGATGACTTCTCCGGCCACCAAAAATAATATGAAAATAAAAAGACCTTTGGGTTTTTAACATACAAACCTAGAAAAAATTGGTGATGACAATTTTGATGCTTTTTTAAAGTGAAATGACATTTTAGACTTTGCAAATTAAAAAATAGAGATAATTCGGGAATTGAAAAAAATTCATTAAAGAGAGAAAAATGCTTCCCTTATTTTCTCTGCGTAACACTTTTAGGAGGAGCACCTCCTAGGTGCTTCTTAGAAAATGCTTATTAGTGCTTCTACTTCTAACTAAAAGCACTTTTAAAATATTTGCCAAACGACTAATTTTTAAAACTAAAGTGCTTTTACTCATTAGGAAACGCTTTTGTCTTTTTCAAAAAATACAACCAAACGAACCCGTAGTCTACTAGTAGCTCAAGTCTCCATGCATATTTAGACTGGGCGTGGGAACACTTGTGGACCCTACTCATTTAATGAGGACATTCTTTTCTCCTTCAGTAAGAATTTCACATAACGTCTCTAGAATTTTTAAAATTATTTTTGACTTCATAAATTGTTGAAGTATGCCCGAAGACCAATTGAAGTGACAAGCTCATGAAGTGCAAAACTGGTTGATCGACAGAGAAGGAAGAAGCACACGAAATTCATTAAAAAATATTTTTCTTTGTTTTCGTTGAAGACAAGTGGTGGACAACTTAGAAGGTAGACTTTTGGAGTTCGGGCAAACTGTGACAAAGAAAGGAAAACGCGGTTTTGGGCTGCCCAAGTTGCCCGAGGTGAGTGTCACTCTATTCACAACTTATCTCTATTGTTTATTTGTTCTTTTTTATTTTATTTTATTGTAATTGTAAAAGTATGAGATTATTTATTTATGTAAGCCTCAATAATGCAGTTCCATTCGTTAGGTGAGGTGATTCGTAATTATTCTCTTTTCTTTTGCGGTAGCTATAAGCACAGTAGATCTATGATTGCTTCCTAATCTAACAAATCTATTTTTTTATACAAAAATAATAATTGCTACGTAATTTTATTGGTATGTTTATTTATTTGAAAGAGAAAGTCATAAGAAGAAGTCATGAATCGGGTAAGGGAAAAAAATGAATGTAAATAGATAAATTAGTGCCTAAAAATTCTTGATTTTTAAGGTATTGAATTATGAATTAAAAGGTGGTTTTTACGTTTTGTAGACATGTCATAAACAACTCGACTCAAAAAATAACAAAAACAAATTAGTTTGGGTTGGCCATAAGCATATCAATCCACACGAAATTAATTGTTCATGTGATGAGTCAACTCACCTAATTTCGAAAATAACATGGTTTAATATGTTTTCTGCAACCCGTTAACTATATATAACCTATATAACCAGTGCAGTATGTCACAAGATAATCTATTTAAATTAAAGATAAAATAACAAGTTTAACCCTTTTATTCGAAAAGATTCTTCCATGAGTGATATAAACGGTTACAATTGACTGAATTCCATCCAACGGCTAAAAAGAAAAGACAACTTGAAAATAAAAAAAATGGGATGACCTGCTCAAGGCCAGTAAACGTAGGGCACACCTTGTTGAATAAAAAAGAAAGGCTGGCCCACCTTCATCTACCTGCACCTGCAGTGACCCTCTTTATAAGATTAATATCAATTTACAGAAGTTTCTTATTTTTAACATTTCATACATTAAGTTTTTTTATCCTAATTTAGTACCTAAAGTTAAATTTTAGAACACTTTTATACATCCTTTAAGTTTTGTATCAAAACCTCTATTAACTGATGACGTGATGTCTACATAAATAATAACTTGACGCCACGTGTCAATTTGGACTCACTTAAATATTAAAAAAATTAAAACATTAAAAAAATTAAAAAATTAAAAGTTAATTTTTTTTTTTTTTTCCTTTTTTCTTCCTCTTCCTTTCTTCCTTTATTCCTCTCTCCCTCTTCTTTTTGGCTCGTGATTTTCCCAGCAACCAAACACCAACCCAGCATTCCTCCTCTTTAAGCAAGAACCAACCCCTCTCCTCGAAGTCCTCCTCTGTTCCACAGATCTCTCAACCTCAGCATCAACACATTTCGTCTGTTGCAACCCGATCCTCTTCATCAACTAGAGCTGGTTACCATTCGCCCCGACCCGACGCCTTGAGGGGGTTTGTTTCCCACTTGAGTGCGTAAATGAGAGAGCCGCCGGACAAAGCTACGGTGAAAGCTCCCCTCTCCTTCACAAACTTAGCCGACAGGTCGGCGGTGCACTTCGCCAGACGCACCGCCACTTCCTCCGTCGTCTGAAACTTCTCCACCTTCTTCTGAACTGACCAGCCATCTCTGCTGCCGCTGATGATGCCGATGATGCAGAAATTGGGTTCTTGAAATTCGAGCGAACGGGTTTAACCGAGAGGGATGCAGATCTTGGCGCTGATCGGAATGAGATTATTGCCGACGCGCGAGATGTACGCGATGAGGAGAGAGTTGCGCCGAGTGAGAAGGAAAGACGGGTCGGGGAGCATGGGGACTGAAAGGGTGGCTGGCGGTCTTCTAAATTAAAAAAAAAAGCTGAAGCCTTATGCCCCTCTTCCTCCTCTCTTCTCCCTGCAACCCCCAAACCCAGAAACCTTATCCCCCATCTTCCTCTATTCTCCCCCATCTTCATCTTCTTCCCCCCTGCAACCCAAAAAAAAAAAAAAAAAAAAAAAAAAAAAGCCCTTCAGTTCGTCTTCCCTACCCCTCCTCCCCCTCTCATCTTCTCCCCCATCTTCATCTTTAGTTCTTCTTTCCCCCTTTTCCCCTCCCTTATACCCCATCTTCATCTTCTTCCCCCGACCCCCTACCTGCAACAACAAAAAAAAAAAAAAAAAAAAAAAAAAACCCAGATCTCGTCTGCGCCGCCATCGCGGGGTTCATGAGGTGGGAGGAATGGGTGTGGATTTAAGGAGTGGGAGGTGTGTAGAAGAGAGTGGGTTGTGTGTAGAGGAGGGAAGATGGTGGGTGCAGAGGGAGGGATGTGGGTTTCTGGGTGAGGTGGGTCGTGGGGGAGGGAGGGTCGCGGGGGAAGGAGGGTCTCGGTGGGAGGAGGGAGGGTCTAGGAAAGCCGAATAGGAAAGTGATGCGGGACGCCGGAGGGGGGGACTTTCTGGGTTTCTGGTTTTGGGGGTTCACGGGGGTTTTCAGCTTTTGATTTTTTTTTTTAATTTAGAAGATTCAGGTTTAAAAAAAAAATTAAAATTATTATTTTTGTCGTATGGTACACATTTGGCAGCCACATGTCACAAATGTGACAGCAACGTCAGCGCTTAACGGATCAATGGGTGAAAAATGTAACGAAAATATTATTTTTAAATAATTGTAAAATATGAAATTATTTATTTATATAGAGTCTCAGTAATGCAAAATTCCATTTGCTAGGTTAGGTGATTCGCAATTATTCTTTTTTCTTTTCACTGTAGGCACATGAGATCAATAATTGCTTCTTAATTTTATTGGTATGTTTACTTACTTGAACGACAAAAACATAAAGAGGAAGTCATGAATCGAGAAAGAAAAAAATGAATGTGAATGAATAAATTAGTGTCTAGATGATCTTGATTTTTAAGATACTGAATTACGGATTTTAAGGTGGTTTTACGCTTTGTAGACATGTTATAGACAACCTGACATAAAAAAATAACACGAAACAAACAAATTTGGGTTGGCCATAATCATGTCAACCCACACAAAATTAATTGTTTATGTATTCTTCTTCACATGTAAGTAAGAGATATTAGGTTCGATTCTCGCCAAAGACGAATTTGAACCACATTATTGCTGACCCATTATAAGGCTAAGCTCACTCTTTTAGTGTAAATATTATCGTTTGTTAAAAAAAAAAAAAACCTAATTTCGAAAATTAAATGCTTTTACATGTTTTCTACAACCCTTTAAGCTCACCCTTTTAGTGTAGATATTATCGTTTGTTAAAAAAAAAAAACCTAATTTCGAAAATTACATGCTTTTACATGTTTTCTACAACCCTTTAACAACCCCTATATGACCTATATAACCAATATATGCAAGTTTGAACCACATTATTACTAGCTAATTGTGAGGTTAAGTCTATCCCTCTTCTTAGTGTAGATAATATTGATTGTTCAATAAAAAAAAGGGGGTAAAATAACAAGTTTAATCCTTTCATTTGAGAAAATTATTCCTTACTACATAGCATTAAATAATACGTAATAAACTACTTAGCATTAAATAATACATAACAAACTACGTAGCAATAAATAATACGTAACATAGACTGATACGATTGTCTAAATTCTGTTCAACGATTGAAGAGAAAAGACAATTCTCTAGTGGCAGATGGGAGACGCTCTCAATCTTGGCTAAGTGCTGTAGATTGGGCTCGTCTTTTCAGGACTGTCGTTGGTCTTGGGTCCCAAGATCGGCCAATGCAGCTGCAGACCTGTTGGCTTCGCGGCAAAGTAGGGAGATGTGTGATGAAGTTTGGGTTAGTAGACCCCCACTCTCCCTGGTGCATATTCTCTGTAATGATGGTTTGCCCTGTCCGCATTGACTTGTATTTGGTAGATTGGGGAGTGACGTTATTAGCACTTAGTGCGGCGTCGGTGGTTCCTCCTCGGTCTACTGCTTTCTTTCAGGTTGTTTTGTTCGCTTGTTTGTTAGCGTCCTGTTTCAGTTGGCTTCTTAGCCTGGGTAATATATTGTTTCGTTCTCCAAAAAGACAACTTGAGAAAAATGAAAAATCGGATGACGGCAAATAAACGTAGGGAGCACTTGTTTGAAAAAGAAAAAAAAAGGCTAGCCCGCCTCATCTACCTACACCTGCAATTTTTTTGCTGGTGTGTGAGGTTTCAGGCTAGGGGGAGACGGCGGAGGCAGCGGCGTAATTTGGGTTGACGAATGACGGCTACGAAACAAACATGGATGTGGGAGTTGAAGGAGGAGGCTTAGGCTAAAGAAATAATATATTAGAAAATTTATTTATTTAAATTACCTATTAATAAATTCTTTTAGAACTCTTTTTTGAGCTAAAATTTCAAAATTTAGTGGTGATTTAGACATTAGGAAAACTAATGAAAATGATTTGAAAAATTTGAGTTTTAACTATAAGGACAAAATAAAAGGTAAAGTGAATAGTACCAGATTTGACTTTTTAGTGTAAAAATATGGTTTTTCGTTAAAGTGAACAGTACAGCGGGCTTTTCGTTAAAACTCCCTTATACATTTTATAGAAAGGAGAGTCTTTAGGATGTACAGGAAAAAGGATCCTTGCTAAAAATATTATTGCTGTCTTTTTTTTTTATTAATGCTAAACTTTAGGTTGGGTGTAAATTGAAAGGAAAGAAAATTCGAATATTAATAAACTTTAGGTAGGGTGTAAATATTAATAAACTTCAGATAGGGTGTAAATTGACATGAAAGGGATTTAAATATAAATAAACTTTAGATGGGGTGTAAATTGACACGAAAGAGGATTTAAATATTAAAACTCTTTAGGTAGGGTGTAAATATTAATAAACTTTAGGTAGGGTGTAAATTGACAGGAAAGAAGACTTAAATATTAAAAAACATTAAGTAGGGTGTAAATATTAATAAACATTAGGTTGGTTGTAAATTGACATGAAAGAGGATTTAAATATTATTGTTGCCTTTTTTGACTATTAGTACTGACCTGGTGTTCATTGAGTTCATATTTTTGCTATCTTCTTTTACTATTAGGTTAGATGTTTAGGATGTAAATTGACTGGAAAGAAGGTTTTTTTAAGGAGTTTTAACAAAATATTTTTGATACTGTGCATTTTTAATAAAAATATATTTTTATATTTTCTTGATACTATTCATTACATCTTTATTTATCTTTTGTCATTAAAATTAAAGTTTTTTTTTTAAAAAAACTTTTTGTTAGTTTTTATTTTATTTATTTTATTTTTTATTTTTTATTTTTTTATTTTTTTATGAGGATCAAGGCATGGCTGTTTTACAAGTTGTTGAACGAATAAGGGAGGGATGACTCACCTTTAAACTACCATATTATTTGTCTAGCCGAACCATATTCTTATGTCCAAATTTGGCCAGAAGAAAAAACCATACCAATCCTGCACTTCTCAGTTCAGATCTCTTGGTTTTCTCTATTTCCACTGCTAACAGAAAGATGGCGGAGGCACTCATTTCTGTGCTGCTCGAAAAATTGGCTTCGGTAACTTACCAATACGTCGAAGAAGAGGTGAAGCTGTTTTTGAATGCGGAGAAAGATGTTCAAGAATTCGAGGCCAAACTTAAAGCGGTTCGTGCTGTGCTTGAGGATGCGGAGCTGAGGCAAGTGAAGGAGGCCAGCGTCAGAAATTGGCTGGAGGAGCTGACAGAGGTGTCGTACAAGATGGACAATGTGGTGGATGAGTGGAACACTGAAATACTGAAACAACAAGTTGAGAAACAAGAAGAGCACGGTGGAAGTACTTCTCTTGTTACCGAGAAGAAGAAGAGGGCGGTATGTTTCTCTATTCCCTCCTCTTGCTTTGGTTTTGGCCAAGTCGGCCAAGTCAGTCGGGTAATTCTTCGTCGTGACATTGCTCATAAGATCAAAAGTCTGAATGAAAATTTAGATGTGATTGCTAAGCAAAGAGAAACATATAACTTTAGGTTCTCAGAGAGAACAACCATTGAACAACCTGAGCGAGAGAAAACTTCTTCTTTTGTTGATGAATCTATCATATTTGGTAGAGAACAACAAAAGGAAGTTTTGGTTAGCAAGTTGTTGAATGAGAGTAGTCAAGAAAAGAGGGGCCTTCTTGTCATTCCTATTGTCGGGATGGGAGGAATGGGGAAGACAACTCTGGCCCAGCTGGCTTTTAACGATGAAAATGTTAAAGCATGTTTTGAGATCAAAATTTGGATTTGTGTTTCGGACCCTTTTGATGAGATCAAAATTGCCAAAGGCATCATCGAGGGTGTCAGAGCTACCAGCCCAAATTCAAATGAATTGGAAACTTTCTTGCAATGTATGTCTAAATCCATTGAGGGAAAGAAGTTTCTCCTTGTCCTAGATGATGTGTGGACTAAAGACCAAAGAAAGTGGGAGAAATTGAAGTTGCCATTAATACAAAGTGGCGCCCATGGCAGTAGAATATTGGTGACCACTCGAAAACAAGAGGTTGTTGATATGATGGGAGCTCCCACTCACACAATCTATTTGGAGAGGTTGAGCGAACAAAATTGTTTGTCAATATTCAACCACATGGCATTTTATAATAGGGATAAGGATGGTGTGTTGGAAGCCATTGGTGAAGAAATAGCAAAAAAGTGCAAGGGTTTGCCTCTTGCTGCAAAGACTCTGGGTAGTCTCATGCGTTACAAGAAAACGAGGAAAGAATGGCAAGAAGTTTTGAACAGTAAGATATGGGACCTTGAAGAGGTTGAGGAACAAGTTTTCCGACCATTATTACTAAGTTATTTTGATTTGACACCTGAGGTCAAACGATGCCTTTTATATTGTGTTATATTTCCAAAAGATCATCTGATCTATAAAGATTTTTTGATTGAGTTGTGGATGTCACAAGATTATCTCTATTCGAAAGGAAACACGGAGAAGGAAATAATTGGCCAAAGGTGTTTTGATAGTTTAGCAATGCGGTCTTTCTTCCAAGACTTTGAAGAAGACGACGATGGAAATATCAAGTTGTGTAAAATGCATGATATTGTGCACGACTTTCTGCAATTTCTTACTCAAAATGAATGCTTTACAATGGAGGTCAAGGGTGGTAACAATACAATAAAGCCCTTGGGTGATAAGATCCGCCATTTGACCTTAATGCTTGTACCCAATGGTCCGCTCTCATGTGTTTTGTTTTCCAGCTGTGATCTATGTACTCTTGCAACTTTTAATTCAAAATTTAATGTTGTGGACTCAATTTTGATCTCGCAGTTGAAACATCTTAGGACATTAAATTTGAGTGGTAATTGTATTGAAGAGCTTCCAGAAGAGATAGGTGAATTGGTGCATCTGAGGTTTATTGATTTGTCCCATAATAATTACTTGAAAAGGCTACCGAATGCGGTGTGTAATTTATACAATCTGCAGACATTGCGCCTTAAATGGTGTACTAGACTTGAAAGTCTACCTCAGAGCATGGGAAAGTTGATTAACTTAAAGCATCTTTATGTTGGGGATTGCTATCAACTGAAGTACTTGCCGAAAGGGATTGGGAGATTAACAAATATAAGAAGACTAGATCGGTGCCCTGTTGGCGGTGGTAAAGACGACGATGAAGCGTTCGAATTGGGAGATTTGAGAAACTTAGACCAACTTCATGAAGTTTGGATAAATATTGATGGGGAAGTGAAAGATGCTGCGGGTGAGGGTGAGAAAGCATCACCCCTGGGGAACAAACAACAACTCTCAAAATTGAGTATATCTTTTTCTTATCGTGTAAGAAGTGCAGAAACACTGAATTTCTTACGACCGCATCCAAATTTGGAATATTTATATATTGAAGGGCATAATGGAAGCACTGCCCCCAACTGGATCATGTCATTAAACAATTTGAGATATCTTGACCTTGCGCGGTGGAATGAATGTGAAGTTTTACCTCCTTTGGGAAAATTACCGTCCCTCGAAAGGCTGAACATTCAGAATATGAAAGGAGTAAAAAAGGTTGGAGTTGAGTTTCTGGGAATAGAAAAGGAAACGTCATCAGCATCATCATGCATTACTCTATTCCCAAAACTTAAAAAACTCTATTTTGAGGACATGAAGGCGTGGGAAGAGTGGAAAGGAGTGGAAGAGTGGAAGGAAGAGGATTCTCATATTACCATAATGCCATGCCTTTCTTCTTTACAATTTTGGAACTGCAATAAGCTAAAACCACTGCCAGACTTTTTGTGGAAAACACCACTTCAGACACTTATCATCTATGGCCGTGGCAGTCTTGCACGAGGTTACGAAAAAGGTAGAGGAAAGGAGTGGTCCAAGATTTCTCACATCCCCAACATCACAATCTGGCCTTGAGGGTGAGGGTGACGGCATAGTTGAGGCAGAGGATGGTGTTGAGTTACCTGAGAGGCCTTCCACTTGTGGTGAGAGGGTGAAGGCATAGTGGAAGCAGAGGAAGCTGTTTAGTTGCATGAGAGGCCTTCCACTTCTGGTAATTAACCTCTTTTCTATTTATTACCAACTCACTCTATTCATTATGCTTGACAAATTACAATATTCCAACTAAACAATTGCAGATTACCATATTCCAGGTCCCGAGTTCAATTCCCCCTCTCCCAATATCGTGATTTGCAATGCTCTAGTTTTATTTCATTCCAAAAAATATATGCGAGAAAGTAACAATTTATAGTCACAAAATTTTGCAGAAAGTTTCACAAGCACGCTATTGGAAGGGCCGCAGACCTCAAAAAACTGGATTCACCAAGACCCTCCAGTTGTCTGATTTAGCTGCTAGCAGTTACAGGGTTTACAAACAATGTTGCTTGAACAAAATGAAACCACGACATTGCAGCTCACTTTGGCCAGCTGCAAAAATCAACGAAAAGGATGAGTGCAAAAGCAGGTAATTTCAAAATTACTTCTTGTGTTTAGTTTATGCATGCATGCATGTTTCGGTGACCTTTTGAAGGTTTTTTTTGTTTGTTAATCCTACGCACCTGACTGTTGCGAGTGCTGCTAATGAACGCAGGGCTTACACATTTTCTCTTTAGGGGAAGTGAGATGGAAAGGGAGTGAAAGCTGCATGCATTATTAGAACCGGTGGTTGGATGCTGCATTGCAGATTTCACCGGAATGGTCTTTTCCTTTGCTTTCGGGCAGAATGAAGATCGTCTGAACATAGAGGCACATTAATTCTGCGCGTGTGTACTGTATAACGCAAAGAGCTCCAGACTTGTTTGAGGTCTTCAGTTGAAGTCAGAATCAAGAATACAACACAAGTTGCAACCTTAATACAACTTCTTGTATATTTCTCAGAAAAATGCTGTCGAATGACTAGAATATTATTCACTGGACCTGCTGAGTACAGTGCAAATTTTATGTAAATACTTAACAGATTAGTAAAGTTTGGCAGATTGAACATAAACAACTGAGATATTTGAATATAAAATGTATTATGAAACAGTGGTGCACTGAGCATTAAATTTGCTTCAATGTCATCAAATTTGCATAAACCAGGGGAAGGAAATAATTCAAATAGCATTGAGATAGCCATTTGCATGTTTGAACACGCGAAGAATGTTATGAGTTCTAGCATCCCAAACTCGAACCATGCCATCATCTGATCCAGAATTCAAATTCCACAAAT
This sequence comes from Cotoneaster glaucophyllus, assembly GCA_036320875.1. Taxonomy (NCBI): domain Eukaryota; kingdom Viridiplantae; phylum Streptophyta; class Magnoliopsida; order Rosales; family Rosaceae; genus Cotoneaster; species Cotoneaster glaucophyllus. The sequence goes on from CM070072.1 coordinate 19,361,634, forward strand.
ACCATATGTTAAGCAAGTAACAGCTTTGCTGTTCAAAAAGTCAAAGTATAAAGTTGTGAGTTAAAAGAGTTTTACTCATTCCAAATATACGAAAATGAATGTTCCTCGATTCAGTTCACCAGAATGCAAAGCCTGTCATAACTAAATGACGAATCCAGTGTTCTTAAAACATGCAACAATCTTCGGCAGTTACACTTTGAAAAACGAAAATACACAGTTAAAAATTAGAGAAGTGTTAACTGAAGAAAACTCATCTGAATAACAAAAAAACCGCAAACTGGAATATGGTAGGGAAAACAATATTTCTCAATAATCTCCCACTTCCTACGCTCCAAACCTAAGAAATGTACACCCAAATCAAAACTATAATACACATGCAGTTCAAGAATGCATTGCTTTTTTGTTTATTGGAGACGGATAAGAAAGCATCAGTACATAATAGGGCCATAGGCAAGAGACATGTAATAGATATTGAGGAACTTATAAGAATACATGCTACGAAAAACCAAGAAGATAAAGAAAAATGATTAGGAAAAATAACCTCCCACAAGTAGATATTCCCCGACGAGCCTCCGCCAGCAATCTATGTGCCTTCGCTGTTCGCAGCGAGCGGATTGATCGGTTCTTTTGGAAAGCTCTAGACATGAACTTGCGGCTGCACATCAAAACTCCCAAAATTCAATAAAATTGCAGACTTTTATCAATTGAGGCAATTCATCAAAGAGGTTGTGTGCATAAGAAAGGAGGTGATCTTACCTTGGACCAGGGCCAGGACAGAGCCAGAGGAGGAAGAAGACTCGCGAAGCTGAGAGGAGGCGAGGAACCGTTCGCCTACGCAGATGAGGCCGTGAGGCGGAGAGGCGCAGAGGCGCAGAGCTTGTAGCGGAGCTGCTCGACGCCCGTGCGGAGGTCCCAGCAGCCAATGCCGGCTTCGACTGATGACTGGTGAACTAGAGTTTCTCACAAGGATTGTTATTGAGCGTTTTGGAATTATGAGTCATTGCAGAGCTGGATGTCATTTTATTCTCATTCTCGCCTTTTTCCTGTTCAAAGATGGCGCAAACTTGCAATCCCTACATTATCTGAAAAAAGTTAGCAATTAATTCATTTTTAATTTTTTGTTAATATTTGATCTACGCGGCGTTCATGAGATTTTAATTCCAACTAGACAAGTATAACTCTATATATAATGTTGCAAGGAGACTTTTAGCTCAGTTGGTTGAGACCATATTCGAGGTCCCGAGTTCTATTCCTCCTCTCCCAATATTGTTGTATGTTGCAATGAACTTGTAACTCGGTTAAGACCATATTGCAAGTCGCGAGTTCAATTCCCCCTCTCCCAGTATTGTGATTTGCAATGCTCTAGTTTTTCTTTATTTTTAAAATCTCTGGATTTTTAAACTCTCCGGAAACTATATGCAAGAAAGTAACAATTTATAATGTTGCCAGGGTAAAAAGACCATATTCTAGTTCCCCAGGTCAATTCCTCCTCTCCCAATATCGTGATTTGCAATGCTCTAGTTTTATTTTATTTTTGAAATCTCTGGATATGAGACTATAAGCAACTTTAAACCAAAAAGTATATGCAAGAAAGTAACAATTCATAGTCACAAAATTTTGCAGACCTCCAGTTGTCTGATTTAGCTACTAGCAGTTACATGGTGTATAAACAATGCTACCTGAAATAAACCAAAAGGAAGAGTGCAGAAACAGGGTGTACAGACAATGCTACCTCAAAACCACTACATTGGAGCTGAGTTGGGCCGGGTGCAAAAATCATCTAAAAGGGAGAGTGCAGAAACAGGTAATCTCAAAACTAATTGGGATGTTTAGTTTATGCATGCATGTTTCGTTGACCTTTTGAAGTTTTTTTCGTTAATCCTACCTGCCTGACTGTTGTGAGCGCTGCTAATGGATGCAGGGCTCACGCATTTTCTCTTTAGAGGAAGTGAGATGGAAAGGGAGAGAAAGCTACATGCATTACTAGAACCGGTGGTTTGCTGCATTACAGATTTCATCGGAATGGTCTTTTCCTTTGCTTTCGGGCAGAATGAAGATCTTCTGGACATAGGCACATTAATTGTCTCTCTGTGTGTGTACAGTATAATGCAAAGAGCTCCAGACTTGTTTGAGGTCTTCAGTATATTTCTCAGAAAAATGTTGTCGAACGACTAGAATATTATTCACTGGACCTGCGGAGTACAGTGCAAATTTTATGTAAATACTAAACAAATTAGTAAAGTTTGGCAGATTGAACATAAACAACTGAGATATTCGAATATAAACTGTATTATGAGACATTGGTACACTAATTAGCACTAAATTGGCTTCAATATCATCAAATTTGCATAAACCCAGGGAAGGAAATAATTCAAATAACATTGAGATAACCTTTTGCATGTTTGAACACGCGAAGAATGTTATGAATTCTAGCATCCCAAACTTGAACCATGCCATCTTTTGATCCAGAAATCAAATAATTCTCAGAAATGCCATAAGCTAAGCAAGTAACAGCTTTGCTAAATGTGGGTTAAAAAAGTTTTACTCATTCAAAATACACTAAAATGAATGTTCCTTGATTCAGTTCACCAGAATGCGAAGCCTGTCTGTCATAACTAAATGGAGAATGCAGGGTTCTTAAAACGTGCAACAATCTTTGGCAGTTATACATTGAAATACAAAAACACGGAGTTAAAAATTAGAGAAGTCTTAACTGAAGAAAACTCATCTGAATACCAAATAAAACTGCAAACTGGAATATCAGTAAGTTCATCAAAAGGTTCCTATAGGAAAAGAGACTCTGATTCGAGAAACAATCGATGATATGGAACCCATACTTGCTGTTAAGTGAGCTCCCAGCATTAAGTGCAGCAACGTATATCTTGCCATCTCTACCACCGGCAAAGAAGACATTTTCACCAGGATCCAGTGCAATCACATCAATTATAGTAGGGAAAACAATATTCTCAACAATATCCCACTTCCTACACTCCAAACCTAAGAAATGTACATCCAAATCAAAACTATAATACTCATGCAATTTCAAGAATGCATTTCTTTTTTGTTTTTTGGGGATGAATAAGAATGTATCAGTACATAACAAGCAAAAGACATGTAATACATATTGAGGGACTTACAAGGAATACATGCTACAAAAAAACCGAGAAGATAAATCTGAGCATTTAAGAAAGTAAAAGATCAACGAGTCAAGAGAAACAATTCACACGTGGATGGTAAATTCATGATTCGTTTTCTCCTATAGTACCCAGACCTCATTTTAATTAACCTTGTCACCATTGTTCCCTACATGATCCGTCCGTTACATAACATTATTATTTTACCAAATACTGTTCATAATTTGCTAAAGACCACGCCATACCTTACACGTGCGATCCTGAGATGCTGACACAATAATGGTTTTGCATCCACCATATCCTACGACAACAGCCTTTAAACAGAGTGTGCTCCGTAAGGTTATACATGTACAGATGGCTTTCCTGTTGACTTTGATCATCATCGAATAATCTGTGAGATACAACAGATAGAGATATAACTGTTTTCAGTGCATAATTAAAAACAATATAAAGACACAAAAATATAAGATAAGAAGTGGTTACCCTATAAGAGACCAAATTCAAATGCCTCTGTAGTGAGCATGCCATTTCTTAAGCAGTCTACCAGCATTAACCTAAATAAATACCTAAAAAAAAAAAAAAAACAAGAGCTTGTTAGCATTTCAGAGCTCAAAAAAGATAAATTTAAAGAAATAAAGAAAAATGATTAGGAAAATTAACCTCCCACAAGTAGATATTCCCTCTGCCAACAATGTACGAGCCTTCACTGTTCGCAGCAAGTGGATTGATCGGTTCTTCTGGGAAGCTCCTGACATCAACTTGCGGCTGCACTTAAAAAATCCCAAAATTCAATAAAAATGCAAGCTTTTTATCAAATAAGGCAATTCAGCAAACAGGTTGTGCGCAGAAGAAAGGAGGTGATCTTACCTTGGACCAGGACCAGTACCGGACAGAGCCAGAGGAGGCAGAAGGCTCGCGGAGCTAAGAGGAGGCGATAAACCGTTTGCCGACGCAGAGCTTGCAGCGGAGTTGCTCGGCGCCTGTGCGGAGGTCCCAGCAGCCGATGCCGGCTTCGACGGACGACGAGACCACCACCAGCGCCATTGAGTGTTAGAATCACAAATCTCAGCTGGAAATCAACCTAAGCTCAGTAGCTATGGCGGCAATGCAAAGGGAGAAGAAGAAGTGGGAATTGGAATATTCTTTTACTAAATTCACATCCGACCGTCACAATGGGTGTGATTGCCAACTGTACAACTACAGCAACTTATGAAAATACTCCATACAATACTCGGCCTATTACAATTAAACCCAAGGATTCTGGATCATTACAACAAATCTCTTACAATTTAACCACCTTTAACTATAACTAACTACTACCCTTGTGATCGAAGCAATCACAATAGTGCAATTCATAACAATACTCCCTCCTTAAGAAGACCTTGTCCACAAGGTTCAAAGAGAAAAATCAAGGAACTTGGCCTGGAATTCATTGAAATCCTCCCAAGTAGCATTTTCCTCCTCTTGATCTTGCCACTGCACAGAATTTGCACACCTGCAGAGTCTCCCTTCTTGTAAATTCTCCTAGCTGTCACAGCTTTGGGACTGTTTTGAGCCAAGCCATCTTCCATAATGTGAGGCAAAATACTTAGAGCACTGGTGTGGTCACCCAATTGTTTCTTGAGGCAGCTCACAAGGAACACTGGATGTATTTTAGTCCCCAGTGGCAGTTTAAGCTTGTAAGCCACATCACCAATCTTCTCAAGTACCTCATAGGGTCCATAGTACCTAGGTTGTAGCTTGTGATAACTGTGGGGTGCTAAGGTCTGCAACTGGTATGGTATCAGCTCAAGTAAACAAAGTCACCAATTGAGAATTGTCTCTCTGTCCTCTTTTTGTCAATGTACTGTTTCATCCTATTCTGAGCTAGCTCCAAATTAGCTTTTAACACAGATAAGATCCTATCTCTTTCAAGTGAACCTTTGCTCCACAGTATCCACTTTTGCAGTGCCCGTCTCATAAGGGATCACACGGGGTGGGGGGTATCCATAGACTAGCTCAAACGTGGTGTATTTGGAGGAGGTGTGATAAGAGGTATTGAAGCATCATTCAGCGCAAGAGATCCATTGAACCCATTTCCTTGGTTGACCTCCCACAAAGCATCTGAGATAGGTTTCCAGGCATCTATTCATCACCTCAGTCTAGCCATCACTTTGTGGGTGGTACCTTGAGCTCATGCACAGTTTTGAGTTCTGCAACTTAAACAGTTCCCTCCAAAATGCACTAATGAAAATGGGGTCTCTATCACTGACAATATAACTTTCAATTCATAGAGAGAATAATCATTGAACAACCTGAGCGAGAGAAAACTTCCTCATTTGTTGATGAATCCATCGTATTTGGTAGAGAACAACAAAAGGAAGTTTTGGTCAGCAAGTTGTTGAATGAGAGTAGTCAAGAAGAGAGGGGCCTCATTGTCAACTCAATTGTCGGGATGGGACGAATGGGAAAGACAACTCTAGCCCAACTGGCTTATAACGATGAAAGAGTTGAAGCTTGTTTTGATATCAAAATATGGGTTTGTGTTTCAGACCCTTTTGATGAGATCAAAACTGCCAAAGCCATCATTTCTGGTGCCAAAGCAGTCGGCCCAAATTCAGATGAGTTGGAGGATTTCTTTCAATGTATGTCTGAATCAATTCAGGGAAAGAAGTTTCTCCTTGTCCTAGATGATGTGTGGACTGAAGACCAAAGACGGTGAGAGAAATTGAAGTTGCCATCAATTCAGAGTGGCGATATTGGCAGTAGAATATTGGTGACCACTCGAAAACATAAGGTTGCTGATAAGATGGAAGCTACCACTCACATGATCTATTGGGACAGGTTGAGCAAAGAGTTTTGCAATGCTCTAGTTTTATTTTATTTTTAAAATCTCTGGATTTTTTTTTTTGACAATTGACGGCATTAAATGTAGGGGAGGGGGGAATACAACCATTTCTATGGGGAGACCACTGGGACTCGAACTTGGGTGAGGTGGGAAAACCCTTGCCACTAGTGCCACCGCAACTAGGGCCCTTGCCTCAAAATCTCTGGATTTTTAAAATCTCCAGAAACTATGTGAAAGAAGAAAGTAACAATTTATAATGTTGCTAAAGTAAAGACCATATTCTAGGTCCCCAGGTCGATACCTCCTCTCCCAATATCGTGATTTGCAATGCTCTAGTTTTATTTTATGTTTGAAATCTCTGGGTTTGAGAATATACGCAACTTTAAACCAAAAATTATATGCAAGAAAGTAACAGTTCATAGTCACAAAATTTTGCAGACCTCCAGTTGTCTGATTTAGTACTAGCAGTAACAGGGTGTACAAACAATGCTACCTGAAAACCAAAATCACTACATTGGAGCTGAGTTGGGCCGGGTGCAAAAATCAGCGAAAAGGAAGAGTGCAGAAACAGGTAATCTCAAAATTAATTGGGGTGTTTAGTTTATGTGCATGTTTCGTTGACCTTTTGAAGTTTTTTTCGTTAATCCTACCTGCCTGACTGTTGCGAGCGCTGCTAATGGCCACAGGGCTCACGCATTTTCTCTTTAGAGGAAGTGAGATGGAAAGGGAGAGAAAGCTGCATGCATTACTAGACCCGGTGGTTGGCTGCTGCATTACAGATTCCATCAGAATGGTATTTTCCTTTGCTTTCGGGCAGAATGAAGATCGTCTGGACATAGGCACATTAATTGTGCGCGTGTGTGTACAGTATAATGCAAAGAGCTCCAGACTTGTTTGAGGTCTTCAGTTGAAGTCAGAACCAAGAATACAACACAAGTTGCAACATTAATACAACTTCTTGTATATTTCTCAGAAAAATGCTGTCAAATGACTAGAATATTATTCATTGGACCTGCAGAGTACAGTGCAAATTTTATGTAAATACTAAACAGATTAGTAAAGTTTGGCAGATTGAACATAAACAACTGAGATATTCGAATATAAAATGTATTATGAAACAGTGGTACACTAATTCGCATTAAATTTGCTTCAATGTCATCAAATTTGCATAAACCCAGGGAAGGATCAAAGACCCAAAGGTCATCAAATTTGCATAAATCTTCATTATTGGATAAATTGAAGGCTTGGGCATAGCCAAATTGGATAAATATGTGAGTTCTCCTTATACATCTGAATTTAAATCTTCATTATTGTTGTTCTAATTAGTTTAATGTAAAATATCATTAATATTGTATTTTTAGACACTGAAAGATAATTTGCACACATCCTTTTTATTTTTGACTGTCAGATACGTGAGATGGCTCACTAGCGTCCTCGAGCCACTACTGGTGGTTGGACCGTTGGATGGTTCGTCGAAAATCGAAATCGGGGGTGTGGAGTTGTTGGATTTGGTTTTTTGTCTTTTGTTAAGATCTTAATAAGAAAGAGGAGAAGGCGTAGGTGAATGATAAAAAGAGGGAGGAGGGGACTGTGGCCTTCAACGGGAGGAAGTGCCGCCAAATTTGGACGGGATTCATCTGGAAAAGAAAAAGAAGAAATTGTAAGACATCAAGTAGCCCTCTCACCAATTGATATGGTTCTCAATTTTTATGTATTTGATTACAAATTGTAACATGGAACTCACATTTTATTTTTTATATAAACATACAAAAAGTCAGTATGCATTGCTCACTATCTTTTCTGTAAAAGAAGTCGTGCATGACAATGCATATGTTTAACTTACGATGGTTACTCACTTAGCACTACAGTTTTTTTTTTTTTTAGGTAAGAAGTTTTAAGTTCGATTCTCGTAGATCACGAATTAGATACGACTTGTTATAGAATTTTCATTGGGTAGCCTAGGCTAATGCCCCCTATCCCTTATTGTAAAGATATTGTTGTATTAAAAAAAATTACGATGGTTAAAGTATAAAATTTGATTGTTAATGTACATTCAATAATTTCCCATAAACACTTAATCAACTCTTTTTTTTTCCTTTAATACAAGTGAACTAGCAATATTATAATTGGAAGACTTCAGTTGCACGTATAATCGCTTTAAGACCAAGAGAGTAGATTTTGATTCTCACACCTTTTTTTTTAGGGAGTTTTAACGAAATACTTTCGGTAATGTTCACTTTTAACGAAAAATCATTTTTTTACTTTTACCTGATACTATTCACTATACATTTAAAAATAATTTTTCGTTAAAAGGGAAGTTTTTTTGGACTTTTCACTAATATTTTTTTTAAGGTTTTCGCAGTCCTTTTTGGTTGTATCCATTAAATTGAACAAATTAAATAGAAATAATAAATAATAATTATGTAATAATGCGTGAAAGATTAAAAAAGAGTGTTTATTATTTACCAACAGCAACATATATGAGTATCTGGCAATTTGGCATATGTGACATGCGCGCGGTGCCAACTGTGATATGTCTGTCAGTTTAATTAGTTCCCATTATTTTGCCTAACCTAAACTTTCTCACCCACCATATCACAAACATTAGTACCCTAATTAAAAATTAGCATTAAAAAATGGATATATTAGGTTCGAAACCCACGGTTCGAAACCCGTTGCTAATGTGGAAGTTAAACTTGTGGTCAAAAGAGGTTAAAATATCTCTGTAAGTTCTTTCGATCCTAAAAAAATATGAATAATCGTGATTTGTCACCAGTTGTTTCACTTTAAAAAAAAAATTAAAATAAGCACCCAACTTTTGTGACTTTTGTCTTCCCTCTCCACCGCAGTAAGGTATAATCTTACTCCAAGAGAGCTCCTCCATTAAAGCAACTCCGAATCGAAATCAAACAATCCAAACTCCGCTGCAATGCACGCCAAGACCGACTCCGAGGTGACCAGCCTCGCTCCGTCGTCCCCCACCAGATCCCCAGGCCGCCGCCCAGTCTACTACGTCCAGAGCCCCTCGCGCGACTCCCACGATGGAGAGAAAACCACGACGTCTTTTCAGTCCACCCCCGTCATCAGTCCCTCCGGCTCCCCTCCCCACTCCCACTCCTCCATCGGCCGCCACTCCCGCGAGTCCTCGTCCACCCGGTTTTCCGGGTCCCTCAAACCCGGATCCCGAAAGATCAACCCCAATGACGGGTCCCGCCACAACCGGAAGGGACACAAGCTGTGGAAGGAGCCAGCCGTCATCGAAGAGGAGGGCCTTCTGGAGGGAGAAGAGGGATCCAAAGGCTTCCCACGGCGGTGCTACTTTCCAGCTTTCGTTCTCGGTTTCTTCCTCCTCTTCTCCGTGTTCGCTCTGATTCTCTGGGGCGCCAGTAGGCCCATGAAGCCCAAGATCACCATGAAGGTTCGTCCGATTCGCCATTGTCGATTATCAATCTCCATTTGGAAAATTGATTATCTGGGTAGGGATTAATTCGGGTGAATTTTGTATAATTGCAGAGTGTGACGTTCGAACAGTTCAAGATTCAAGCGGGTTCGGATTCCACCGGCGTTTCCACTGATATGATCTCAGTCAATTCCACAGTGAAGTTCACATTCCGCAACACCGGCACGTTCTTCGGAATGCACGTAATGCCGAAGCCTCTAGATATATCATACTTCCAAATAACAATCGCCTCCGGAACTGTAAGTCCAATTCATATTTTCAATAATTTAATTTCATAATCTCATCGATTAGTCATCGATTAGATCGTTAATCTCAAATGGGTTATGCAGATTAAGAAGTTTTATCAATCGAGGAAGAGTCAAAGATCGATCAGCGTTCGGGTATTTGGCGATAAAATACCGCTGTACGGTAGCGGCGCGAGCATGAACAGCGTGACGGGGACGACGGCGCTGCCGGTGCCGCTGCAGCTGAGCTTCGTGATCCGATCCAGAGCCTACGTTTTGGGGAAGTTGGTGAAGCCAAAATTCAACCGGCGGGTTGATTGTTCTGTGACTTTTGATCCCAAAAAGCTCAACGTTCCGATCAAGCTCACGAACTGCACCACTAGTTGATCGACAGGAGGAATTAAAAATTATTCATTTTCTTTGCTTTCGTTAAAGAGAACAAGAAGTGGTGGGACAACTCAGCGGGCAGACTGAGGGAGGAAAAGAAAACACGGTTTGGGACTTTTGGGCTGCCCGAGTGCCCAATATGAGAGTTGATTGACTGGTTGTATTACTACTTACTTACTATATTCACACATTCTCTCTCTTATTTATTTATTCTTTTTTATTTTTATTTTATTGTAATTTTAAAAGTATGAATTGTTGTAATTCGTAATTATTTTTTTTTCTTTTTGGTGGCTATAAGCACATGAAATCACTAATTAATTGCTTCGTAGTTTTATGGGTAACGAATGGTAAGTAGACTTTCTAAAAGTAGGGTTTTTAGGGATTTCTCTATCATTTTATGTTTTTGGTATAATACTTTATAATAAAAGCATGAATTGATATTCAAATATGAAGTGACAGAGAATTTATAAAGAATCTTATTTTAAAAGAGTCTCATTGATATTTCTCTTTATTGGTATATTGTATGAGAAAGTCGTAAGAGGAATTCATGAATGCGAATAAAGGAAAGAATGAATGTGAATGGATAAATTAGTTCCTAGATGATTCTTGATTTTTAAGATACTGAATTATGGATATTAAGGTGGTTCTCACGATTTGTTAGGTATTAGATGGAAGTGGCATCTCCCTTTTGATCGCGGTGGGAGTTGTGATTGGTTGGAACTTGAACATAGCTTGAGCCATGAGGACCATATATAAGGCATGAGCCTAGAAAACCTTGTGGGCCACGAGGAGTATAACATTAGGCACATGCAACTGAACATGTTGGTTATGAGGCCTATGTGTCACATGAAGCATATTACCTTGAATTGATGACATGTTATAGACAACCTGACTATAAAAAATAAAACGAAACAAACAAGTTTGGGTTGGCCATAATCTTGTCAACCTACACGAAATGAAATTGTTCATGTGTTGAGTCAACTCACCTAACATGTTTTCTGCAACTCGTTAACAACTATGATATCACCTATATAACCAGTATACAACAAGATAATTTAAACTACCTATTAATAGAACCCTCTTTTTTAACCAAAAAGGGTGAAAAATTATTGTCTTCCATCACAGAAAAATATGATGGGCAATAGTGTAATTTCACAAAATCAAATTTTTTGTTTTTTATTAAAGCCTCACTTACATATGATTTTAGCCTCACCAAATCTGCGTTGAATGCAAAAGCAATAACCCTTGAGGGGAATATAAGACATTGTTCCTCATCACTGTGTCTTCAATACGCCATGGTAGATTAAAAGATGTGGATATGCTCAATTGGATCTTCCCTCCTAATATACAATTGTAAGCCAAGCTTCTGTTTAGTTTTTCCTTGTAAGAGGTACTATTGACCCTAAAAACTACCAAGGCTACGTGGCGTGTAGGCCGAGTAATTAATAAGCTAACTACATCATTCGGTTGTGTGGGGTGCGTGTCAACTCATCGGTCGAGTTCGGCCGAGGAGTAAAATGTGTTGGTGTGGTGTTGAGTGCGTTGCTGACTTCTTGATCTTGCGACTGCGGTCGAGGAAAGAACACGTCTCGGCCTTCAGGTTCTAGAGCCTGAAGACAAGGCTGCTAATTCTACAAAGTTCAATATCAAATTTGGCTTTCAATGTGTCGAACGTAGTAACCTGCAACACCTCACTTCACCGAGAAGGCTGATGAGATGACCTCTACCAACAAGGACTCGAAAATCCTTATCGACCGAGACTTGGATAAATAATCAGTCGGCCTGGAAGCAGTGTTGTTTATCCAAACTGAAGGTGCTACTTGGTCGGCCTGGAAGCAGTGTTGTTTATCCAAACTGAAGATGTCACTGGTTGCCTTCACAGTGCTGTTTATCCAAACTGAAGATGTGTTGGCGAAAAAAGAAAATAAAAATCTCAAGGTGTTTAAGAGGTTTGCGCATGGCAATTTGTGTGTTGAGTTGGAGAGGGCTTCACTTGTTACAACGCACTTTGTATTTATAGCATTCATATCTTCTACTAGGCATAACCAGATAATTTTGTAGAGTCCAACTACAACTCTAACTTGTGGAACTAGAATTGATACGTGTCAGAGGCCAAGGCATATCCTTCAAATTATTGTTCGTGACTTTTCAAACAATATAAAAGCTTACCTAGGCTTATCACATATCATTAGAAGCCTAGCCCACCCAGGCTTCCTATCTCATCATCAAAACTCCATCAGTAGCTTTTAAACCATCTGACAACATCCATCACCATGCAAAAAGGCCTAGTCTACCTAGGTTCCTTATCTCATCATTATCCATGACCATGATTTTAAGATCATCAAATCCCATATGTTGATCTCCATTCCAAGCTATTTCAGTCTACACGTCCACTGCCAAACGTCCATATCAATTTGAACTGTATTGCTTGCTTCATTATTTGACGCCGTGCATATCCCAATATTCCACCATCATTCAAATTAATTAGGATTTAGACAAATATTATATTTAAATAATTTAATATATTACTAAGAGATAATATCATGCATAAAATCACAATATTATTTCTCAATAATAACTAAAAATCATTTCAACCACTTTGTCATTCAATGGTCTAAAATTCTTCTCATTCAATGGCCTTAATTACTCGGGCCGATAGTGTAAATTGGGTCCAAACAGGTACAAAGGATCCTCCTTGTTAGAGGGTCTGGCCTTGGCTGATTCCAGTCAAGTATTTTGGCCTGACATTCGGCTTTCATCTTGTCCACTTCTCTGAGGAGCTATAAGATAAGGAGGTCCTGAGTGGAGTCAGGCACCATTAAAACTTTTCTTCGTAAGCTTCCCTCATCATTTGGAAGTAAGGAAGTTTGGTCAAAGGCACGTGGCCTTTCCCTGGATTCACTGTACTCGTTTTCGGGACATGCCCGTTGGAAGTCCCCCGAGTCTTCTACACATTCTTGTCCCTCTGAGGCTTGTTGTTCTTTTCCTAGATTTGAAGCTGGCCTATGTTATCGTATGAGATTGATCCCTTCGATGACCTTTGGGTCTTTGATCCTTGAGCTTATGTGGATGGGGTTTTATCAACACTGCCTTAAGAAGTCTCGACAATCGTGATAAACAGCTTTCAATCCTTCCACTCCTTCTGCAATAAGGTGTCTCCATCCACTTCTTTTGCTTCAGGTCGAAACAATTAGGTTGAGAGAAGTCTCGCGTTGATCAACACATTGATGGGTTCTTTGACCTTAGCCTAAAAAGCAAACTTTTTTCTTTCCTTTCTTTGTTGTCTCACACTAGCCACGAGGGAGGTGTCGTTCTGGTATGTTGTAGCTTTCTTCGCTTCCCATGTTGGAGATGGATGCTTGATCAAAGGAGAGTGTACTAATGATGGAAACCAACTTGACAAAGCTGAAGAGAGTATGAATAAGTGTCGTTCCCACAGATGGCGCCAAATGTTGATGCACAAAATCAGTGAGACTTTGGAACAACATAAAGTGTCAAGTTTGTGACCTTCGCCCAGTTGCTTCGGTCACCTAGTAAAGATAATATGTAAAGAGATAAAGATAGGGAAGCAAACACAAGATGTACATGATTCACCCTAAGTTTGGTTACGTTCGCAAAGTAAAAGAGTTCTCATTAATAGTAAAAGGTTTACACAAATACATAGGTTCAAGCATAACCATCATTTGTGGGTTCTAATGATTAGTTTAAGTATAATAATGACATTGGTTACTAATTGTAGGAGAATGGTCTTTTTTATTATTATTTATAATTGAAGAGAGTCTCCAGCTTTCATCCGCGATCGATGTAGGACTCTAAGACATTTATTCTGATATTGACATGTGTTGTCTTGTGATTGACCTTCTGTGGACCCCTAAGTAGGTTCTTGAAGGTATAAAGTTGATCGGTGCTTGGTAGCTTCGAGATTGGTCAAGTATGGTACAAACAAATCTCATGAGGTGGAAATTATTTGAGACAACGATCGAGTATATATTCATTTTGTGTCATAATCTTCTTCTTCTAGGGAAGTGAAGCCTATGAATCGAGTGATATGCCGTGCTTCAGGCCGAGACAGATTAATTGGCTATCCGCTGGTGTACCAGATCATCTAAAATGGGCGGCCAAATCATCATTCAGTGGCAACACACCCTTCAGGGATGGTGACTCGACATTTGTTAAGTACGTTTATCCTTGCAGGCATGTTTGCAATTGATATATGATATCATCACTTTAGCTAGATCAGATGAATGCGTCTGGAGCAACATTTTGAAAGTTAGAATTCATCGCACTTGCTTATCACACTTGTACGGTATGGGGAACGAGTTGAGACATAGTGGATAACGTTCATGCAAATTCGCGTCGTTCTACAGGAACGTTGACGTTCTTATCTCCCCTTAACGGTGGGAAAACTTTCTCATTAAAATGATAATCTGCAAATGAGCTGTAAATAGATTGCTTGCAAGGGCTCTAAGAGAGCTAGTGTGAAGAAGAATCATGATCGGCAAAAAATCACATCCTTTTTCGAGGATCCATATTGGTACATTGCGGCGACACAACTTGGTAAAGACAAAGATGCCAACTCATGACAGCTCATATAGTTTTAGACAGCAAATTATTCTTGTTACACCTGTATAGTTTAGTCAGGTTGTTATATTTGTTACAGGCTGTTAGGGATAGTTTTGTACATAGCTTTGACTATATATATATATATATATCCAAATGTAAGTGCAATATTAATTAAGCAAGTAAATGAGAAGAGGAATATTCAGTAAAAAAAATCATCTCTCTGTTTCTAAGTCTCTTTATGGTATCCATCGCCACCGCCTCACGGCCCTCTTCGATCCTACTCTCTTCCGCCGTGCTCTCGTCTCCGATCTCTCATTTCATCTCCGATCTGTGAGAAATTACCAGTGTTGTTCTTGGATCTTGAATCTTGGATCTTGAATCTTGCTCTCTGATGGCGTCGCCCACTGGATCCTCTTCTCCGACTCCGAATCCCAATTATTCTTCTCCAAACCCTAATTCGTCCCAATCTTACAATTCTCTCACGATCCAGAACATTGGCAGCATGGTGCCGATCAAGCTCAAGCGTTTGAATTATCTACCATGGTGTGCTCTTTTTGTCCCAATTCTTCGTCGTTACAAGCTTCTCGGACTCATTGATGAAACTGAGCCTTGTCTGGCGCCATTTCTGCCAGATTGATCGATCAATCCTGCTTTCGAGAGCTGGTATGAGAAAGATCAGAATCTTCTCATCTGGTTCAATTCAACACTCTCTGAAGAAGTCATTCCCTTTACTGTTGGAGTTTTGTCATCCAGAGATCTGTGGATCAAACTTGAGCAGCGCTTCGGTGGTGTTTCTGATGCTCACATTCATCAGCTTTGTTCTCGCCTTCAGTGTATTCAGAAGAGCTCCCAATCAATGGTTGATTATCTGCAGCAGATCAAGGAAATTTTTGATTCCCTCACTGCAGCCAGAGCTTCGGTTTCAGACCGTGATCTCATTGCTGCTACGCTGGCTGGTCTTCCTGATGAGTTCGAATCATTCATCGACTCTATCATGCTTCGTCTCTCTTCCACATCTCTTGATGAGTTACATGGATTATTACTCACAAAGGAGCTTTCTATGAATCGAATGAAGCAAATCGCCTCTTCTGCACCTACTGAACCGTTTCATGCTCTCTCGGTTCAAGCTTCCCCGTCTCTTCTTCCTACACCACCTCAGGCGTTTGCTGCTCAACATACACCACTCCATAACTCTTTTCGATATAATTCCAATCTTGGCAGGAACAATCGATTCTCCAGCAATCGGGGACATAAAGGCAATAATCGGGGCAATTACAATTCTGGCTTCACTTATGGTTCAAATCGTGGTCATCATTCCACCTCTCGTGGTTCTTTTTCATCTGGTGCTCGTAATCCCTGCCAGATCTGTGGCAATACAAGTCATGAGGCCATCGACTGCTTTGATCGCATGAATCCAGATATTTCTGGTAAAATTCCTCTAGCAAAGCTTGCTGCAATGTGTGCGCGCTATACATCCAAGCCCTCTCCTCCTTCCTGGCTCATTGATTATGGTGCAACTTCTCACATAACCAATGACATCTCCAACATCTCGTCTCCATCTCCTTACACTAGTGAAGATAAAGTCTACATTGGTGATGGTAAAGGTCTTTCCATCAATCATATTGGTTCCTCTTTGTTACATGCTCCCCATCATTCTTTTAAATTGAACAATGTACTTCATGTTCCTCAAATGAAGCACAACTTGCTGTCTGCCTTTCAATTTGTTAAAGACAATTCATGTTCATTAACCCTTGATTCTGATGGATCCCTTGTAAATGATCGTTCTACGGGGAAGATGCTTTTGCGGGGACCAGTTAAAGATGGCTCCTATCCTCTGCAAAGCTCCACTTCAAGAGGTATCTCTTCACTTTCTTCATCAGCATTTGTCAGTATTAAAGCTCCAGTGAAGATTTGGCACAGTAGATTGGGTAATCCCTCTTCTACCATCTTTCGAAAAGTGATTTCTAGTAATAAACTTGCACTGCACGGTAAACCCTCAGTTGACTTCTTCTGTTCAGATTGTGCTATAGCTAAAAACCATAAACTGCCCTTTTACCCTGCTAGTTCATCAACTCCTCATAGTCTAGCTTTAATTCATTGTGATGTATGGGGACCTGCCCCTGTGAATTCTGTGAGTGGTTTTCAATATTATCTGTTGTTAGTTGATGATTACACCAGATATAGCTGGTTCTTTCCTTTGAGAAGAAAATCTGAGGTGTATTCTACCTTTGTAACCTTCAAGAACTATGTGAAAAAATCTGTTGGTAATCAAATAAAGACTATACGTTCTTATTCAGGGGGTGAGTTCACTAGTGCTTCTTTTCAGTCTTATCTCAATTTGCATGGCATTTCTCATCAGTACAGTTGCCCACTTACACCTGAACAGAATGGATGTGTAGAACGCAAGCATCGACATCTTGTAGAAACAGCAAGAACACTGTTAGTAGCCTCTAAAGTTCCTACAGTCTATTGGGTTGAAGCTCTCTCCACTGCTGTTTACTTGATCAACAGGTTACCCATTTCTGGTCTCACAAAATCTCCATGGGAGTTATTATTTCATACACTACCAGACTACACTCGCCTACGAGTTTTTGGGTGTAGTTGTTACCCATGGTTAAAACCTTATACCACCTCTAAACTTGATGGCAAAAGCAAGCAATGTGTCTTTCTTGGGTACGATTTACAACATAAGGGTTATAGGTGTTTAGACACGGCCACTGCCCGAGTCTACATCTCTCGGCATGTCTTATTTGATGAGAAATCATTTCCCTTCACTGCCAAGTCAACTTCATCTTCTGCTTCTACTCCTCATGTCTCTCCTACCTTTGATCTACAATTTCCTATTTCTACCTTACACTCTGTCCCACCATGCTCTCCCTCCATCAATCCTAGTATCAATGCTTCCCCTTCTAGTGAAGCTGTCTCACCACTCCCGTTACAATATCCATCCCCTTATCCACCTTTACCAATTCAAAACACTCATCCTATGGTTACCAGATCAAAGAATGGCATTTTTAAGCCTCGAGCCTACACTGCTAGTAAACACCCTTTATCATCCTCTCTTGATTATGTACCCACAACCTATAATCAAGCCTCTAAATTTGCTGAGTGGAGATCAGCAATGCAGGCTGAATTCAATGCCCTCCAATCCACTGGAACATGGATCTTGGTTCCTTCTTCTTCCTCCCAGAATGTTGTAGGCTGTAAATGGGTCTTTAGAATAAAAAAAAAGCCTGATGGAACAATTGACAGGTATAAAGCCCGGCTTGTTGCCAATGGTTTTCATCAAAAAGAGGGTCTGGACTATCAAGAGACCTTCAATCCTGTAGCAAAGCCTGTCACTATCAGAATTATGTTAACCTTTGTTGTACAATTTAATTGGTTTCTCCATCAACTTGATATTAGCAATGCTTTTCTTCATGGCGATTTAAAAGAAGAAGTATTCATGCATCAGCCACCTGGTTTCAGTGATCCGAACTATCCCACTCATGTTTGTCAACTGAAAAAAGTCTCTGTATGGACTCAAACAGGCTCCACGGACATGGTTTGATAAACTGTTTCACTCTCTTCAGTCTCTTGGTTTCACTCAATCCTCCTCTGATGCATCTCTCTTTGTTCTCAAAGTTCCAGTTCTTGTTGTTGTCCTTGTCTATGTAGATGATATATTGGTCAGTGGTCCGGATTATTCAGTATGCAATCTTTTTATCAAGAAACTAAGCTCTTTGTTCCCTGTCAAAGACTTAGGTCCCTTACATTACTTCTTGGGTCTTGAAGTTCAACGCAACAAAGAGGGACTCTTCTTACATCAAGGGAAATATTTGTTGGAACTCTTACACAAGACAAAGATGGAGGGTGCTAAGCCTTGTTCGACACCTCTTGGCACTGTCAAACTAGATCAGAGTGGCACACCTTTGGCTAATCCAACAGAGTATAGATCCATTGTGGGAGGCCTCCAGTATTTAACTTGGACTAGGCCTGATATCTCATTTGCAGTTAATCAAGTATGCCAATTCATGCATACTCCTACTGACTTACATCTGCAAGCAGCCAAGAGAATACTCCGATTTCTCAAAGGTACATCTTCTCATGGTATCTGGTTTCATAAAGGTCCTCTCACTCTATCAGCCTACTCTGATGCAGACTGGGCTGGCTGTCCTTTTGACAGGAGATCCACGAGTGGATTCTGCGTGTTTCTTGGTTCAAACTTAGTCAGCTGAAGTGCTAAAAAGCAGCCTACAATAGCTCGTTCTTCTACTGAGGCTGAATATCGTTCTCTTGCTCACACTGCAACTGAAATTACATGGATCTGCAAAGTTTTCAGAGATTTTGGTTTCCCCTTCGCACTTCAACCTACCATTTGGTGTGACAACATCTCTGCTATCTCACTTGCATCAAACCCTGTTTTTCATGCCCGAACTAAACATGTGGAAATTGATTACCACTATATAAGGGAGCTGGTGCTTGCAAATCTGGTCAAAATTCAATATGTCTGCAGTCAAGACCAGATAGCTGATATTCACACTAAATCTTTATCTAAAAATCGGTTTCTCTTTCTTCAATCCAAGCTCTCTCTTGGAACTCCTAGTCTTTCCAAGCTCAGCTTGAGGGGGTGTAAAGACAAAGATGCCAAGTCATGACAGCTCATATAGTTTTAGACAGCAAATTATTCTTGTTACACCTGTATAGTTTAGTCAGGTTGTTATATTTGTTATAGGCTGTTAGGGATAGTTTTGTACATAGCTTTGACCATATATATATCCAAATGTAAGTGCAATATTAATTAAGCAAGTAAATGAGAATAGGAATATTCAGTAAAAGAAATCATCTCTCTGTTTCTTAGTCTGTTTACTTGGCACATGGAATGCATACCCAAAAAGCGTAAGTACGAAATGTCAGGTTCATACCCAGTAACCAACTGTAGCATCAAATAGGTTGGGTGGTAATGGGCCTCAAGGTGGACTAACATAGCTGCATAGAATATTGCATAGCACTAGGCAGAAACCGAAAGTTTGGTGCGATGACCAAGGTTCGGGCAATCATTTAAATTGCGCTTTATGGTCACTTAGCGAGGCTGTTTCAGGATGAACATGGGAATTTGATATCCAATTATAAACCCAAAAGAAATGCAATACTTATAAAAATCTTCGATATAAACATTATAATATTATCCAGTCTTCTAGACTTTATGGGATAATTAGGGTGGTGAACCCTTAAAATCGGCCATGAGGTTTAGTAGCAATGTTTGTGGATAAACATGTTACCAATTTGTTGATTCATCAACCAAAACCATAAGTAATTATATGGTCCGCATTTTGGTTGGATTAGTCCATATATATTCCCTTGAGTCCACTTTGAAAAGAGGGTAATTTTGTATCTTTGCGAGAGATGATATAGAAATCAATTTTCCTAACGAGCGAGCTTGGCAAAGTGTGCACGTAAGCACATGATCCTTACTTCAGGTAAATAGATGTGTCGTAGCATCATGTTCGACCTAAGTGTCCCAAATGTGTCGTAGCATCATTTTCTTCTGTGGTTTCATTCATGATCATTGTTTTCTCGAATATCCTTAAAACTCAATGATGTTCTTTTGGAACATAGAGAATGTAATGTCACTAAAATGGTAATTTAATACCATTCGTACAACAAGGATCATGGCAATGCTCTTACTCAGGTTGGATAGACTTGAAATCGTTGCTAGAGGTGTGATTTTAGGTATAAAGTTAGTGTGCTTAGTATCGCATTCATCCAAACAACTAACTTTCCCATATTCGTACCTAATCACATGTTTAATTGAATTCAGTCATATGTGTTAGAAGCATGATTCAATTAACTCGTATTCGAGGAAAACATTGATAAGATTGTCCATAACTAAAACAAACACCAAACTTGAAAACAAGAACTTAGAAAAATGTTCACAAAGTACACCAAAGTTACTAAGGGATTCGGCCAACAAGGCCATTTATGTCAAAATTTTGCTCTTCCAATAGTGTTCGGTGGGGCAATATTAGTCTCACATATTGACTACGAGAATGGTACTCCTCAATGACATTGGTCGGGGCACAAACAAGTGCATAACCAATGATCTATTCCATCAAGATGGAAGTAGATTCTGCAGGGTTAAGGTTCGGGAACAATCAAAAGTTCTAGTCGGGCAGCAGGTAGGGGCCTAGAGCCTAGGCGGTTAGGCGGATTTATGTAAATTTATTGTATGTCTTGTAAGTGCCTATTTACACTTAAAATAGAACTATACTTGTACGGATAATAAGAGAATGATAAAATGCAAAAATAGAGGTAGAAGAATACAATAAAGTACATCTATCCAACAAGTTCAATATTTAAAAAACAGTAAGCATATAATCATAATGCGGAGTATTCTTGGATATTCTTGGATGATAGACTATTTTTTTTTTGTTCATGATCCTTGCATTGGATTGGACATAGACTAAATTATTTAACCTTGTTGCATCTAGTTTATTTCTTTTCTTTTTTTATATCCCCTAAAAAATGCTTCAATTCATTTGACAATGGATGAACTTGTAGTCAATCTATCCTTTGCAAATTAGGTACACCATTTCCATAAGTATACCACCATGAAACTAAAAAAGAAAAAAGCACAAAATTAATAAAAATAAAATGAAAAATGAAAAACCAAACCGCCTAGGACCGCTTAGCTCCAGACTTATTTTTCGAAACGATTTACAATAAATCGCGCCTAGGCCGATTTTTAGGACACTAGGAACAATATCCTTTATTCTTGAAGTTTCAGGTCTTAGATGCCAAGGACCACACTTCGAGCATGATGTCACACCTTGACAGACTCTGATTCTACCATATGTTGTTAAAACAAACTCGAAATTGGATTACGAGATAGACAGACCCAGACTTGGGTTCGAAAGTTTCCAGCCAAAGCTGGAGAAGTCTGTTCAGTACGCTTGAGCGAAGCAGAGCATACATTTCGGTGGGCTTTGATTGAACTGGGTTGAGTCATTCGGTAGACTCCAACCAAAGCTGGATCTATACCTTTCTCTCACATTTTTGGTAGTAATCAGATCCGAGAATTTGGTAAACTTCTGCTCTCTATACTAATGTTTCAGGAATGAGTTAGAAAGAAGAAAGGACGAGAAAAGTATTCTCCAGTCAAAATTCGATCGGATTTTATAAACTTCAGAATCGTACTCATTCATGAATGTAATCATGGTGTGCTTCAGGCAATATCTTTCATGATTTGATGGTCCGTATGAGCGAGTCAAAGAGCCATAGAATCCTCGATAGGGAGTTACTTTTGTTTGTTATACTTCGGGCATATGTCTTCAAATGAAGATCATGGCATAGGCTTATTCAACTCTTCCATGGCATTGTTGGCTTCAATTGTTTCTCAACGTCTTGATAGTCAAGTGGAGATTCACATCTTGTACCCACATAAAGTGCTTTCTATTCGAAACATCCAAATCAGTGAAATCGAACTTGTAACGGTTCGACAATCCATTGAGTGAAGGGAACAAGATTGTGATTGGAGCTATGGGAATTAAAACATCCATAAGCATCAAAGTTAGAACATTCGAGTTCTAAGACATAGTTTACATGAAAACCTTCAGGCTTTTATGGATGTATTGTTTTATGAAAACTTCGGGTTTCAAATGCACTAAATTCGAAACTACATGTTCAAGTTTAGTTATGAACTTCTAGTTCATAAAAAAAGGTACATGTACACAAAATACAATATACAACTAAGTGTAGTGGATTTAGGTTGCTTCAGGAACCCAAGTGTGAGTGCTTCGAGACTACAAAAGTCAGCAGTTTAAAGAAAAGAATAAAATATTGAATCGTTAAAGTCCAAAAGTGGACTTTAGGTCAATAATTTTGGATATCTTGTCAGATTAATGGACTGCTAGTCACTTTTTACTAATTCAATAGATTGAGACCATTTGGGGTTGATCGTAGAAACAAAATAATACAAAATTTCGGGCCATATTTTGGGCTAGATGGCTGCAGGCTATGCAAAAGAAAAGCCCTAAAAATTAGTTAAGGCCATGAAATCGGGCACCCAAAAAATATGGGTGTGGGTTGGAAGAAAAGAAAAAAAACACAAGCCAAAAATGGCTTTGGGCCGAGAAACAGAGGGCAGCCCAACATTGAAACTGTTGGCTACTGTTTTAGATATTGCCATGCAGCATCAGACTGTATGTTGGACTCGGGTCATGGCTGAAAAGCAACCCAAATGGCTGCAAGTGGCAGGGGGCTGAGGGAGGCGAGGCCCAGCAAGCATCCACCTTGCTGGTGAACTAAGGTGCAAAAAGGATCCCAGCAGCATGTGCTGCTGAAGTCATGACAAGCATATGACGAAGTCCAACAACCTTTTTGCTGGATTCTAGTGTAGGTTGAGGGCTGCAGGCCCAGCTCGAAGAAAAACATCCTAGGCCGAAGGCCTGGTCTTCTCGCACACATGCAACAAAGCCCAGGGGGGCTGCTGTAGTCTCGAGGAAGCGGGCTTGAGCTGCTGGCTTGGCTCAGCTTTTGCTTGGCAGTGGTGCGGCTTCAGGCCATGACTCAGCCACAAAACATCCCTTTTTTTTTTTTTTTTCGAAATTCCTAGGGTTTGAAAAACCCTAAGGGCACGTTTGTTTGACAGGATTAAGAGGGACAGGACTGGACTAGACTATAATCCAGTGTTTGGTGTGCACCGGGATTAGCTTTAATGAGCTTAGCCCGGATTCGCTCGGATTAAAGGGCTCCTTAGCCGGTCTTCACGAGGATCCCCAAATTTGGGCGGACTCGTAATCCAGAGAAAACACAAGAGATTTCTGCGACTTCCCCCATCGTCCTCATCTCTGCGTCTCCTTCCCGTGCTCCCTCTCTCCCTCTCTAGCCATGGCTTCTGCAACTGCCGCTCTCCTGAAGCCACTGTCAATCTCCAAAACCTGCCTCGCCGCCTTGCCACCCTCCCGCTTCGCGCAAAAAAACCAATACCCAGTTCTCTCCCTCCTTTCAAAACCCACCAATCTCCATCATCTCGCAAACCTAGTCACCAAAATCCTGCTTTCTCACTGATCTCCATCATCCTACGAACCCAATCCCTAATTTGCTTCCCGACGAACCCACAACCCACAACCCAGATTTCCCATTTTTGCTTTTTTCGACAAAAAAAAAAAAGAAAGAACACCTGATCTCCGCTTGAAGGACTTAGGATCCGTGAACGATCTCCACTACTCTGCTGCTTCAGCTCCCGTGCCAGGTGTTTCCTTTGAGGCGAAACAAAGTAAATACAAAGGGAGAAGAGAGGGGACAGTGGTACAGAGGTGAAATGGGAGAAAAAAAAAGGGGATGGAGACACTGGTACAGAGAAAATAAGGAGAAAAGAGGTAGATGGGAGGGATGCAATGGGCAGAGAGAAAAATGGAGGTATAGAGAAAGAAGATGAGGCGGAGGGTGGGGATGGAGTGGACGGAGAAAACAAAGTTATAGGGTGGGGTATTAAAAAAATAATAAAATATTAATTGATAAGATTAAGTTATAATAGAATATTAATATATATATATATATATATATATATATTAAGTATATAATATTAGAATCCTCTTCTTAGTCTGACACTGCACCAAACGCTTTACTAAGTTAGTCCAGCTTAGTCTAGTCTAAGCTAGTCCCGCTTAGTCCCTGCAGCTAGTCCAGTCCGAGACAGTCCGGCGCAACAAACGCTTGATTCTAATTTCTTTTGATTCTTTGACTCACAAATTCTACATAGTAAATTCATAATTACTTAATGCATGAACGTGTGTGTGTGTGTGTATATATATATATATATATCTCGTAAGGAAAATATAAATATATGAGGTTCATGCATCATGGGGAATGTTTTCATGCTTGATGGTAGTTTCACATATCTTCCATTATTTTAAGCGTATCTGATTGGTAGAAAACAACTGAGCATTTGAATTTGTATAAGATCCTTCTCAGAGAGTCAGAATTGCAACTCCAATTGTATCACGTTCAACAAAGAAAAATTAAATTAATAGCATGTAGATCAATTCAATAAATAATAAATTAATCATAAACAGAATGATTAAAACTTAATACTCCCCTGGTTGAAGATCAAACTCTCTTTAGCGCAACATCAAGAACGTGCTGATAACGTGTTGTAGGCCTAATTTACTAAACAATATAAAGGACAGAGAGAGGGGTGCGGCGACAATAGAGAGAGAAAAAAAAGTGTAATTGTGAGGTGTGTATTATGCCACCTTATAGTAGAGAAAGTAAATTCCTTATCTAATAGGATTACAACTCTAATAGGATAATATATAATCTAAAAGATATGGTTGAATCTCATAAGGATATCCCAAATGATAGGATTTACACAATCACTTTCCTAATCTAATAGGATTGCAACAATAATATTAAATGTTTGCATAACCAAAAAAAAAAAAAAAAAAAAAAAAACTGTGATCGAAAAAACATATTTGGAAGAAGAGAAAATATAATTTAATTATAATGTCTCCACCAAATATGGAAACGTAAAAGGATAACTTCAAAAATTATTTTAATTTAAAAATATAATAATGATATGTAATTTAGCTTAACAGAGAATGCTGAGGTGGCTATTAGTCAAATCACTTTAATCAAATCTTAAAAAAAAAAAAACAAATGTTTAATCTAAATGATATAAAAAATTGTATTTTTCTACTTGTCCATTCTCAGTTACACCAAGCATGTCAAAACCAGAGGAGAGCCCTTGGGTAAAACCTGCAACAGACCGCGAAAAGCAAGACTTACTCAGTTACCCCTAGCATTACTATCCTTTCAAAAGGATTTTATGTACCCAACATGATCCGTAAAGATATGTTACGTGTAACGGTATGTATAAACAGATTAACAGATTAAACATGAGTATATGATGTTTAAAATCCAAATCCAAACGCGCTAGGCTTGTAAACGCGTCCTGTTTTCGCATGTAGCCCTTGCGGTATTTTGCGATGAAGACTTTAGCATGTATTGTATATTGCGTCTCAAAGGCATTTGGGTAGTCACTTATGGAGGCAATACTTTTGAAACATGATCCTTAAAATCCAGCCCCTTCCATTCCAGATTTTATGCTTTCCTCCTAGATATGGTTTTTCTTTTTAAAGGAAAACCACATTTGGGTATAGATATGGTTTTATCGTTATCAAAGGAAGAGGAGGGATCTAAAATCAAAACTCTTTCAATACTAGGATTAAAATTGAAACTCTTGCAAATTGAGCTATGCATAAATTAACTTAACTCACTAACAAGATGAGTTTATCTTGAAACCTACCACTTACGAGTAAAAAGAACAATATCACCTTACTATAGTGGTAGTGGGCATGTTATAAATATCCCCGCCTCCAACTTCGACTACTGATGATGATGATGATGATGACATGCTTGATTTCTTTTCCTGAGCAACAACTTGAACTGATTTCTTGCCCGAGTAGGGGCATCTCGCTGACCTCCTCGGAAACTCCAAAGATGAGATACCACCAACTGCTCCAACTACTAGTGCTGTTACAGCTGCCAATCTGAACCACTATTTGATGGTTGACCAGTTCATGTGTTTCCAATAGTGATCTAAAATCTAAAAATATTTAGTCCAGAAAATTTATGTTTTAGCCCAGAAATAATTTTTCTATTCCAACCCTTCTGGTCTAAAATTTTAACCCGAGATTATTAAATAATGAATTAAGGCTATTTTTTTAAATTAACTTTAAAAAAAATTATGTAGATTATCCTAAATTAATTATATGAATATTTTAACCTAAAAATATTTAAATTCCGATAAATTTTGAAAAATCACTAAATCAATACATGAAAATCATGATAAACCGCATAAATAATTTTTTTTAAATTATTCTAGTTGTTGGATTTAAATTTGGACCGTTAGATCTTTTTTTTTACCGTTAGATTTGATTATATTCGATCTAAACCGTTTGATTCAATATATATATATATATAGAAATTGCTTAAGGAGAGGGATCCCATTTTTTTCAAAAATGGGGATTAGGTGTGGGGCCCACTCCACATCGAATTTCAACGATCCGAACCGTCTATTTTTCAAGTTACACCTCATAGATCATCCTTGCAAAATATTAGCCAAATCTGAAATATTTAAGATATTTAATTGGGTTCAAAAATATTAACGAATACTTTGTTATATAAGAAACAATGAAATTTTATCTTGATAATTAAATAGGCAAATGGTTTCGGATTGAATTGAAATTTTGTAAGGATGATCTATGAGGTGTAACTTGAAAAATAGACGGTTCGGATCGTTGAAATTCGATGTGGAGTGGGCTCCACACCTAATCCCCATTTTTTGAAAAAAATAGGGATCACTCTCTTTAAGCAACCTATATATATATATATATATATATATATATATATATATAAATAAAAAAAAATTTGAACTTGGATGATATAAAGTAGCCAACGGCGGCTACTTTTTGCATTGAAAGCTGGGGGAACACCCCCCACGTGAGGTTGCTTTTCTTCAGCATAAATGTGGGGTCCTATTTTACTTTGTGGCTTAAAATGTGATCGAATTTGGCCTCCATTTGAGTTTTAAGGTTTTAGGTTTATTTTAGGTCATGGGTTGGAGTGGATTTGGGAGGGGGAAAAAGGGAAATTTTATGTTTTAGGTCACCATTGGAGATGATCTTAGGGCTTTGGTTGGGGCACGATTCATGGCAGTTACAACTAAAATCTAAAACGTGGGTGAAATATCTAACAATATAAACAAGTTGCATTCATTTTTTGAAGTGAGACTTGCGGTGAAAATGGTAGTTACAACTAGAATCATCACTAACTAGACATAGCATTTTGGACCCGACCTGACCTGACCTTAATATTAGTATTGAGGTATTCATTAATTCTCCCCCTAAACTTGTGACCATTGGCCAATTCCCCCCTCAACTCTCATAATTAGTCAATTCCCCCCTCAACTTTAATTTGGCCAATTTTCCCCCCTCAACTCTTATAATTAGTCAATTTGCACCCTTACTATTAATTTTTTAATTTGGTCATAATTAAATAAGTCTGTGTAAGAAACTAAATAAGATGTATGTTAATCATTTTTCTATATCTTTATCCTATTACAAATAGATTAAAATTTAGAATTTTACAATTTATCATAGATAGTATTATTAGTCATAATGAATCAGTATGGAGTAATTTTATTTGATTTTTAACTATACAAAATTGATAATGAAAATGATTGATGTGTAAATTTTTGTATGTGAATACATTTTTCTTTATAAAAGTAAAAGCTAAGTTCAAGTAAATTGCGGAGAATCGAGCTTTAGTGAAAAAAATGGCAAGTCAATTCATAATTTTCAACTCCTTATTAAGAATAACCCATTTTATTGAAATAGGTCTGATCCATGGGTTTAGGATTACTATTTCTTTTTGTTATTATTTCTTCTTCTACATGCTTTAAACCCGATTCATAACTTTTTCTTATAATCAACCTATATCACATACTAATTGTATTATGTTTTTGTACATTTTACCCTATATTATGCAGGTGAGTTTATGTTAATTTTAGTATTTTGTTGGAAGTTATTAGAAAGATTGATAAAAAAAAAGAAAAAGAATAGATGGAAAATTTAAAAAAAAAAAAAAACAGTAGGGTGCAATTATGAGAGTTGAGGGGGAAATTGGCCAAAATTAAAGTTGAGGGGGGAAATTGGTCAATGGTCACAAGTTCAGGGGGGAAATTGATGAATGTTTCTATTAGTATTTGGGTGGATGCTTAAAGGGTCGGGTCGCTAACGAGTGAACCCGTTAAATAACGGATCACTTTGGGTCAACCTGTTAGACCCGTTAACACCCGTTAGTTGATGATATTTTAGTAATTTCATTAAAGTCTTAACAACAAAAATAAACTCTATGCAAAAAAAAAAAAAAAAAAAAAAAATTTAATGGGTGTTAACAGGTGACCTGTTAGCTTAACGGGTCGGATTAAACTCGATCCAAACCCAATAAACCCGACCCCGTTTACAGGTCTACCACTAGAGCTAGAACCAACCGAGCCCAATTGTTGTGAACTCGCTCTCCTGCATATATACAAAACAGCGAAATTAAGCACGGAGGAGATAACTAAACAGTACTGAACTGGAGGAAAATAGGCGTACAGATTCAAGCCAGTGTTCTAGTTTGTCAGCCTGCACACTTTGATGTAAATTTCAAGTTTTGCGCAAAAATTTGGAGTTTTAATCAGAAAGCGGAACTGTGAACCTAGAAAAAGAAACCCCAACTTCTGAAATACCTCCTTGTTTTTGCCCAGAACCACCTCCAATTGCCACACGTTCGGCTCCGAGATGGTGCCGCAACTCAATTTCAGAATTTGAGAGGTGAAAAGACTCACAAAAACACTTCAGTTTTTATTGTGTGATTTATCAACGTAAAAAATCGAACTCGAGACATGCTGTATGAAATACGGGCTTCGAATTTATCTTCATCCACTGGACCAGTATGTGACATTGGTTTGCTCATATCGTGTTTGGGCTTAGAAAACAATTACTAACTATGTTATGTTAGAAGATACTGTACGTTTCCAATCCTTATCGACGTGAGCCCGACCCGACCCATGAACACTTTTATTGGGTTGTAAAATCAGGTCAAGTGTCAACCCACCCGAATTATCATTCTTGCCATTTAGTATTACGGTTTAGTGTTATTTTTCTTCACTTGTAAGTAAGAAGTCTTAAGTTTGAATCTCATAAAAGGCGTATTCAATACCAAATTGGGTATTTCATTGTGTGACTTAACCGAATTTCACCTCCTTTTAATGTAAAAATATCGATATATTAAAAAAAAGAAAAAGACTTAGACAGTTTTAGTGCCTGTTGGTCTTCAAAACATGGACCGGACTGAAAATTCGTTATCAGGCACGATAAAATGGGGCCCAAGCTATTTGAGCAAGAGTAAAATTTGCGAGATTTACCAAAAAAGCCCACAAATAAGAGGCCTGATAACAAATGAGGACAGGCGGTGAAAAATAAAGATGGAATCTTCCCACGGCCAGCGACCCAGTTGTGCCTTTCACACAAGCAAGAAGCAACCTCTCTCTCTCTCCCCATTTCTGTCTCATAGGAGAAAGGAACTCTCTGACTCTCTCTAGAACCTCAATAGCTATGGCTGTTCCGCAGCACCATTACCAACAGCACTACCCACCCCAACAACAGCAGCAACAATCCAAGTCTTTCAGGTAATTATTTCATCAATTTCGTCTAATATTAATGACTTCTCCTTATTTATTTATTTTAATCTCTATTTATTTTTCCGCATTTTTGGTGTAGAAATTTGTACACAATCGACGGCCAGATGTCGCCGGCGGTGGCGTATTACGACCCCGGCAATTTACACGATCATCCCCAGCAGCATCCTCCTTACGTTCCGCCCTGTAATTTCTCTTTCCTCCTCCTTTTCTTACATTTTCTTATGCTCTGTTTGGTTGCCCAGAATCTGTAACAGTGCCAAGCCAAAAGGTTTGGATTTTTTAAATCCAGTGCTCCAAATTCCAGAGGGTTTTAGATAAAAATCGCCACTTTAGCGTCATTTCCGTGTTTTCGCTGCGAATTTGATCTGAATTTATCAAAATTTAATAACTGAATTTATCAAGATTTTTGTCCCTTATCTTTTCCTAGATTTTCTTAGGAACCAAACAGAGCCTTGATTATTTGATCTTGAGCTTGTGGAACATTACCTGAAATAAGTGGTGTCTTCTTTTTAGTTCATGTAGTAGGATTCGCGCCCGGTCCGGTGGCTGCAACGGATGGCAGCGATAATGGCGCCGATTTGCAGTGTCATTATGGGTTCGAATCCAAAAGGAAAAAGCTAAAGGAACAGGATTTCCTGGAGAACAACTCACAAATATCGTCCATTGATTTCCTGCAACCGCAATCGGTCTCCACAGGCTTGGGTTTGTCGCTTGACAATACTCGAATGGCTTCTACAGGGGACTCATCGTTGCTGTCACTTATCAGTGATGACATTGATCATGAGCTACAACGACAGGATGCTGAGATTGATAGATTCCTCAAGGCCCAGGTCTTGTTTCTTGGAAAAGACTTTATCTTCCTGTTGCTTTGTTGAATGTTTTGTAGGAACTTTTTTAGATGTTTACTTAATCTGCTGATGATCAATGGTCTTACATTTTTGTATATGTTTGTATATAGAGTGGTATTTGTCATTATTTTGAAGATCATGCCATTTTTGTTGAGTTTACGTACGGGTTTGAACCACTAATAATTTTTTTTTATCACAGATTCTTGGATTTCGTTTAGGATGATTTTCATCTATAAAATCCATGGTTTGATTTCAATTACTGATATGTTTGATTTTCATCTACAATAGGTTGTTTAGTTTAGTAGCAGTTCGGTTAACTGGCTAAGTAGTATTTCAACGATTCTCATACCCAAAAACTAGAAAAACAACATTTCTAGTGTATCACAAAATTATATGAGTCTATTATCCCTTTGCCTTTTTCGAAATGGTCATTGATATTTATATACAGATTGTATCCACGTTATTTACCATTACTTAAATGATTTGTTACATTCGAGGTCATTATGATTAGAGAATAGAGATGGCACTGCATGTCATTTAGTTCAGTTCAAGATGTTAACCCAAAATATTATCAACTTCCCAAAACACATGACACATAACATATAATGTTTTCATCCAATCATGATTCAATATCTATGACTAAAATATGTGCCATTTGTTACTAAATTTATGGCACATCCTCTAATAGTAAAATGCTTCACCTGACGGACTATAATCTGATAAATTTTGATTCCTACTCTTCACAACTATGGATACAATCTAAATGTGAACTGTATTTAGTGAATTGGAGTCATTACTTAAACAATGAGAGGCTGAGCCCTAATAAAATGAACTAGATTTTGCAAAACTCGGATAATGTTCTTAAGCATTCCATTTTAATGGAGGATCCTTGCGGCTTAGGTTGTAGAAGTGGTGGTGTGAGGAAAGTGTGGTTTGTAAATTTGTGGTTAAGTCTTCTTTTGCTAGTTAGATTCCATGTGGGACCAGACTATGATTTCCTATTTGATCCCTTTGAATTCTTCACCCTTAGTAGAAGTGTGTAGTGGTACCGGGTGGATGGTTTACGTGCCCTTAGCCATTCTGGAGGAGCTGTTGAGAATTGTATTGACAAGAAATGAATTACTAAGAAGTTTTCTTACTTTGGCAAATTCTGTAACTTTTTTTTTTCTTTTCTCAAGTCTCTCTGGGGTTTTCACGTTGGGCCTTCTATTTTTGGTTTGTTGTCCCCATTGCATTTTGGTGATTGCTTTTATGTCAACGTGTTTACTTACTATCAAGAAACAACCATTTGTAGGGTGACCGACTGCGGCATGCTATCATGGACAAGGTCCAAGCCACACAACTTCAGACTCTCTCGGCTGTGGAAGACAAAGTTCATCGGAAGCTGCGAGAGAAAGAAGCAGAAGTGGAGAGCATTAACGAGAAGAATATGGAGCTTGAAGAACAAATGGAACAGTTGGCTGTTGAAGCAGGTGCTTGGCAACAGCTAGCCAGGCGCAATGAAAACATGATCTCAACTCTAAGGTTTAATCTTCAGCATGTATATGCTCAAAGTAGAGATAGTAAAGAAGGATGCGGCGACAGTGAGGTAGATGACACAGCTTCTTGCTGCAATGGCCGTTCGATCAATTTGGAAAGGATTTGCAAGGAGAATAATGACGGGAAAGAGATGATGACTTGCAAGGCCTGCCGAGTCAATGAAGTGTGCATGCTTCTATTACCTTGTAAGCATCTTTGCCTGTGTAAAGATTGTGAAAGTAAGCTCAGCATCTGCCCTCTCTGTCAGTCCTCTAAGTTTATCGGCATGGAGGTATATTTGTAATGTGTTACATCAGAAAGTTCTTATCTTTAATTTCAAAGCCATACATCATATAAATATTATCAAAGTCATATGCATTGTTACCCTATGAGACAGGCATTATGTGGGCATCCGAAAATAGGGATAAAGAGTAAAGAGTTGCATAGACATTAGCCATTTTGTGACATAAGTAGCATTATTCTTAAGATTCTTAAATGGGAAGTGATTTTAACACTCCCGTTGATTCTCATGCGATTTATTTCAATCCAAATGAGGAACAAAGGGAGGAGTGTTGGGGAAGAAAAAGGTTGCACGAAATCACTTCCCTTCTTAATATTCCTATACATGTTTGTTTCTATTTGAATCTGAAATACTTTGTTTTGACTTGTTGAACGAAGATCGACTGAACAACGGTAGAAGCATGCTACTTTCCTTCATAATGTAAATTAGTGACATGCCATTTCTATATATCATTTGCGTCCGAAAATGCTATTTGTTTCAATCTGTTATATGCTTTTGTTGTCCATTTAGTGCCAAACCTTGTGTGGGTTGCCAAACTTAGAAACTCAGAAGTAGAAGAGTGGTTAGCCAACCTTGAACCATCCTGAGCATGATTGCATTACGTGGCTGCATTTTATTGGTCCGTTACTGGCATCATACGTCGTAACGTAACGAAGGAGTTGATTGTTTCTTCTGTTGTTAGTATTACTTAAAGACTTGAGGTATAAATAGCTTTATGTTGCTTTCTTGCACAAGCTATTTGGTTATTCTTGGTGGACAGTGCCGGATGGTTATACATGTAGCGTGCAAGGGTGTAAAACCCCAGTCGTACACTACACCTGCTAAACCGGTTTAAGGGTGGGAATTGAGAAAATGTTGTATAAACTGGTTTAGTTAATTAAAATTGAAGATTAATTTGTTTTGGTTTGCTCTCAAACTTAATCAATTTGTGCACTTATTAATTTTTTATATTTAGAAAGAAAAATACAGCCATGAAGAGTGTGCAATAAGATTTTTAGAGTACTAATAAAAGTTGTCTAATTTATATATATTTTTGGCACTTGCCTTAGAAATTTAACAGTTCAACCATGTTTGTTACCAAAGGAAAGATATATTTATAGGGGTGTGATATCCACACAACTCATTTTACTTCTCCCACACATTTTTAAATTTCGGCCATCGGATCGGATGAATTGAAAAATATCAACGGATAGGAATTATCAAGGGGTGTGTGAGAAGTAAAATGCGGTAGTAAATTAGACGGATAGGGGAAGATAAAATTAGAACGAATTTGGATCCGGAATTTGGATCCCATCCGGATCCAAATTGTGGGGATCCTAGGGATTTCACATTTTAGCTATTCATTGTACATCGTACGGTTAAAAATTATTTAAAATTAAACACAAATAGTAACTAACGAAAACTGGTTGCACGATATATAATGAACAGCTAGGATGTGAGGATCCTTAGGATCCTCATAAGGAGAATTCAGAGAGGATCTTCATCTAATTAGAACGATACAAAGAAGATAAGTACATGAAAATTACACTGAATGAGAGAAGATAAAATTATAACAATATAGAGAAGATTAGTACGTGCTTGTGCAAGAATAATATGCATAAATTAAGAAGGGAATTATTATTGCACTTTAAAATTTTAATTGTGCATTTTTCATAAAAGTATTTCTTTTTATAAAAATTTTAGAGTGTACAATTTGATTTTAGAGTGTCAATAATAATTTCCATAAAAAAAAAAACTCAATTAAAACGTAGATTATAGAGTCCGGCTCGTCAAGTATATGGGCCCTCAAATAAAACAACTGGACTGGTCTGCAATTGGGAGATTATAGAGTCCGGCTCTTAATAACTAGAAATACTCTATTTCTTTCCATCCAAACAGAACCAAGAAACCCACATGGAGGCTTAAAAAGCATCTTAAGGTTCAAGACGGCTGAGCCAAGCCAGTTAGCCGAAGAAACACCAATATGGTTTGATAATTGATTTCAATAGTAATCAACTGATCAAGTATATATAATAATTTCAACATTCAAAAAAAAAAAGTATATATAATCTCACATTATAGTATAATATTCTTAGTTTTGTCAAGTTTCCGATATGGGCTCTAATATCGTGTAAAATTACGTGAATTGAACGATCGTATTCACATGTGTATATATGTCATATATGTTGTTATAAGAGTTGACTTAATCACACATAAACAAAAAACGTGGTAGAGAAGTAATTTGAATTGTACGAGATGATTTGTCATCGCTCATAGATGATGTGTTATATAAAGATCTTACATTCTTCAAACATTATATAATACACAAGCTATTATGGTATGAGTCTTGGGAAGGAAGATTGTAGTTTAATTTTGGGAAAAAGTAAAGGGAGGGAATTGAAGTTTAATTTTGGGTGAGGGAGGGAGATTAGATGGATAAACTTTTATCTAATCATGCCTTAGAAAGTGATGACAAAGAGGAAAGTGAATATGCTTCCCCATGATTGTAAAACTATCATCTATTATCTATCTAGCAACTAGCAACTAGCAAACTCCATTATTATTTCCACCTCCACTTCCACCACCGCAAACCCCAACCGAACACAGTCCTGTCATACTCATCCTCATGCACTTTAATTGCCTTTTCCCTCCCTAATTAACTCATGATCCCTCTTTTCTTAATTTCCTAAACAGTTAGAAACTAGTTAATCATATCTAAATTTTACCAGCATAAAAAAGGGACTAGTTACAACTGCAGTGTTTAAGACCATTTACTTTTGTTTATATTGCCGAAGTTTTTAAGGGCGCCATTTGATAACCATTTTGTGTTTACTTTGTAGTTTTTTATTTTGTGTTGAAGATAAAAGAAAAGTACGTGGGAGAGGTGAAGGGAGGTCGGAAGAGAGTATGGAGAGAAATGATGGTTATGTAAAACCGAAACTTAAAAGTGAAAAGCAATTTTTTTCAGTTTTGTGTTTCTAGTTTTATTATGTGGTCATTCCGTATACATTCCTCTTACATTTCTTCCGTCATCCTTCACCCTTTTCACTCCTTTCTCCCATATACTTTTTACCTATCTCTAGCATACAAAATAAAAATGAAATAGACTATCAAACGATCATTTAGTTTGTTTTATTTTCCCTGCTCTAAAATCGTATTTAGCCTACATAATATTCTATATTAATTTCAAGCTAAATCATAAATAGTTTTTTTTTTTTTTTTCCTTTTTCATTTTCAGTTTAATCATTTTCAAGCTAAATCATAAATAGTATTTAGCCTATAAAGCTGTGGGTTTTATTTTCTTCACTTTGTTTCTCTTGTGGGGACTTTGCCCAGCCTTTTCATTGCTTCATTCCACTTTGTATCTCTTTGCCTTCCTTTCACCAGACGTTCGTATGTTCGTGAAAGTATATTTGGGGCTCCAACTATATATTCTCTCTCACTGTCAAAAGTTATATTCCATCGATCCCATTTCATTCCAAAGTGAACCTCCGAGCTTTTCTGATCGCCATGCTTCCAGCTTTGAGGGTCTTTCTTTCTTTAAGTTTACTTTTTTCATGATCTCCATGTTCGTAATATAAATGTGTAAAAGTATCCGTAATCAAATAGCTTGTTTGTTAATGAATCACAGCATTAAGAGAGTGATGTTTGAAATACAAGCCATTACATTAAGAGAGTGATGTTTAGAAAAGTGGCGTAACAAGCTATAGGCTTATACTCAAATCACAAATAATCAAGTTGAACCTTGTTTGTATAAAGGAAAAGTAATGTAGAAAAAAAGGGCCGGTATAATATCGTTAGAAATTCTCCAACGAGGGACAGATTTAATTTGCCAAATATGAGTGGCCAATCGACCAATTACATTGTGTTGATTGACTGGCTACTCATCTCTCGCAACTATCCCACATAATTTATCCAACATTAGGTATAAAAAAGTCTCCAAAGAATTCGAAGAAGGTAATAATTAAGGAAGAAAGTAGTAGGGTTTAACAATTAAGCATCATTATTAGATAAACCAGATCCGTTGAAACCAACATGCACTATCAATACGATATACCCAATGAAATTGAAGTCTATATTATAATAATACACAAGAATGAATGTTTATTAATAGATATTTGCATTATCCATATCCGCCAAAACCAATGCCTAGTTTTGGTGATTGCAGAAGAGAAAAGAGGAGGGTGGAGGCTTCGCATATCTCCATATGGTTTTTTGCAATCTCCTGCTTCAGGATTCGTGCGTAAGAAACACTTCTGCTTCTTCTCCTCCTTCTTTCTTCCTCCATATTATCGTTGAATGCAACATATGTCAAATAATATATGAGTGTATGCATGGCCGCCCCCCCCCAAATAAAAAATAAAAAAATAAAAAAAGGAAAAGACAATGTCTAATTCTATATAAGTCATCCAAATAGAACACAACACTTTACAGTTCAAAGTTCCACAAGCAATATTAGGCAATTATCTCATATATTTGTACGCATTCCATGATTGTTGTTTGGAAGGACGTGAGACAACTTCACCTTCCGTAAATAAAAGCCAAAATCGAGAGTGTCACTTGGACATAGGTTGTTCAATTGTGGTTCAACTTGTTAATAGAAACCCACCTTAACTTCACGTCCTTGTCCATAAGCTCTTCAGATCTCACTTAGAAGCTCTAAATTAAGTGCTCAAATGTTAATTTATCTTAGCATCTAGTTTCTATATCTAATTTCTTCATCTTCTTCAATACACCTTGGACTTGTTGCATGATTCTTTGCATGGAGAATTAACTAATTAATGTGCACTAGTAATAGACTTCTTTTTAGATAAATAACTACATTTTGTGCATGCCATTACCCCATAGCTTTAGATTTCGATTCTCACTTTTGTTTTCACCTTTTGCACACCGTTTTTTAATTCTAATTATTTAATTTTTATTTACTTTATTCAATTCATTGTAAAAATAGAAAACGAGTGAGCAAAAATCATGTCCGTATTTTTTAACAATGGAGAATTTTAGACAACCATTGGACATAATATGACAACATGTTAGGATATGTAACAAATATATTAGTGAAGTTAATACTTCATCTACTCAATTTTGTGTCTTCATTTGAATGATTTGCATCAGATCACTTAGAAACTTTATGTCTGACATGACATGATTGAGCAGCCAAAAAAGTTTCTCTTAGTGGATAATTAGGTGGCAATAATATTTGTATGATTATGAGATTATATGAAATAAGTAAAGAGGGAGAGAAAACAAATAATATCATTTAAGAAAATTGGCCATGCAAATTACAATGGAAGCAGTTCAGATCGAGTTATCAACCTAGCAATATGCAAACGATCATGGTTTTGTGATGGTTCACAATAATTAATAAATCAATCGATGAGCAATCCACACAAGATCATGAACTACCATTTGGATAATATGGAAATAATCATATTGCACCGAATTTCGATGAGATGGGGGTTAGGTTTTGCGATTTTTATATCATGCATTATTGGCTGGCATCAGAAAAAAATGTCACTTTAAGCACTTTGCTATGTGTAAGTAAAATGGACGTGAGACGGTGCGAGAGGTGGGTCTTCCCTGTATATGCATGAAATGATGGTGAGGATGATGGGGGGTCCCAGATCAGCTAAATATCATCATCTCACGGAATCCCTTGGATTGAGGAAGAAGAAGTAGTAGTAGTAATAGTATTGGCAAAAATTTCATTTGCAGCAGCAGCAGCAGCCTTGAAGCCTGCTGGGACCCTAATTTTTCAAACAAACTTTTCTTTTGTGAACGTTTCATCAGCCACAGTATAAAAAGAAGAGAACAGAGAGAAGTAGAAAAAGGAATGTGATGTGCATGTGATCCAACAGCCTTTATGTTCCCCCCTACTTCTTCTAATTCTTCAAAAACCACCATTCCAAATCCCCTTCTTATTGGCATGTCTTGTTTTTTTCTTTTCTTTTTTGACATTCGGTGACTCACACTTTTTTGGTTAATCATGTTTAGGTCATACATAGATTTAGATTGTACTAAACTTATTTAATTTGGTGTCCCATGGTCGGCCATGGTTTTCAAAATAGCACCGATTAAAAGTATGGTATTAGTGGAGTCTTTGGCCCCAATATCACATCATGCATGTAGACGATCGTGATCATCAACAATATTATTGTCTTTAACTTGGTAAGATTTTAATTAATTAATTTTTAGTACATATATTTTGTAGAATATACTATGAAGTACTCTTATTTCTTTTGTGTATGACTGTTTTAAAAAGTTCTTCGACCTTATTGAGAATGAATACCACATTGATCGGAGGAGGGACCTTGTATGAGCTTATAAGTAAGCTATGCTACTCCTCACATTGCCAATTGGTTTTATGGTGAAATACCAACTTTCTTCATGGTATCAGAGTATGTTGTGCCATGTGTGAAGCCAAATGGCCATACGCGTTTCACGTCACCCAATTATGTTATCCATGTGTTAAGCTATATAATGTAGATCTCACATACACGTTTATAGAAGGATCAATTTTTAACGTAGAAGATGAATGAAAGTCTTTAACAAAGAAAGAAGGAAAAGAGAAAAGGAAAAAAGATAAAAGAAGAAAAGAAAGAAGGGGAAAAAGATAACGGAGGAAAGACAAATCTGGTTATTCTCCCCTTTTTATGTAATTCTAAAGTGGGCTAAAATTGGCTTGTTCATTCGTTGAAAAAGAAAATGAAGGCCATGCAAGTCGGACATTTCTTAACGTATTTTTTGAACAATTTATCTACTTTTGCATGGAGACTAAATCTACATTATTTCTAAAGTGTTAATTTCTTATATGTAGTACACAAATATTTCATATTAATTAAGATCCATTTAAAAGAACGAATCTAACGAAAGTATTTAGCTCCTCATAAATAATAATTCATTTCTTTTTGCAGACAATTACAGTATGACATGTGCATATAACTTTCACCATTTTGAGTATAAAATTCTTACTCGTGATTTTAACAAAATAATTTTATATGTGTCTGAGTATGAGGACTGACTATATATACGAGAATGACAATGAGTCTTCTTTTCTTACTCGTGATTTTAACAAGATAATTTTACATGTGTCTGAGTATGAGGATTGACTATACATACGAGAATCACAAATGAGTCTTCTTTTCTTAGGTTATGTTGGGGCGAGCATTTCCAAATGTAAGGAAACGAATCCAAGTTAGTAAGGGTTTAGAGTCCACTCCTTACTAACTTTGACTCAATCTCTTGATATTTGGAAGTCCCTCGTCCCTACATAGTCCTAATGTATTTTTTGATATTTCATTTGGGGTCCATTTAGATATGATTTTTTCACGCACAAATTAAGAATGAAGAAGACATCAAAGCCTAACTCTTTTGCGTCTAATTGATTCATGTCATTCAAAATAAGAAGCAAAAAGTGAGGGTTTAGCAAGTTCTAACTGATTAATTAGACATGCTTATTCAAATCAGACATGCTTATTCAAATCAAAGGTATCATATAAAATTGAAAGATAAAGAGTAGGGATGCAAAGGAAAACAGTATTCAAATCAAACCAAATTAATGTGACGATGAAATCATAATATTCCTTTACCAAATAAAGTCAGTACCACCTAAACCGCTAACAAGCTTTAGGAAACTACAAAGGGTTCGCAGAGGATAAGATCATATATTGCTCTATCACTAGGGTTTCATCTTAGTGCAACATTAAAGGAAAATTTAGAAAATACAAATCTTTACCATATTGGAAAAACCATGCGGTAATATTTCACAACAAGAGAATTTCACCTCTCATTGGTAATTAAATTACTTCGTCAGTACATTATACTTAAGGAGTTCAAATCCTTCATAAATTATATGAGACTTTTCACATTTTCTGCATGCATTTATGGAAGCAGGTTGCTTCGTGTGACTGGAGATAAAGGATGTGATCGATCTAGAACAAGATGCCCAGGAAGCCCAGAATCAAGGATAGGATAGAAACGTCAATATCATACCACTGGACAAAAATCTGGGTCTGAGAAACAACCAACTGGTATATCTTGTCGGATATTTGTTGATCTGAAAAATGCATGCTCATTTGCTCGTGGCATCTATTATCCCCTCGTGACCTTTATGTTTGTTTCTGTCTTTTATTAGATAAATATACATGATATAGCCCCCCCAGTCCCTGCAGGATTCGAACCCTATAGCACTTTGTCCCAATATAAAAAATAAAAATAAAAACCTAATATTCGCAAAATTAAAGTTAGCTATATATAATAACGTTTTATTGTGTAAGAGAAGGAAGATGCCAGTAAAAACGACAAAAGAGAGTGCGAGGAGAGAAGAGACAGAAGAAAGAACCTTGTAGCTTTGTCGCATAGAATACAGATTTTGATTCTTTTTTCCAGTTTAGAAAGGAGGACAAAGAGTTAGGGTGTAGTTTCTCTAATAATTCAATAATTAAAAGTAATATTGACATTTAAAATATGTAGGGTTTATCCGTATTCGCTCTGTGTTTTAAGTTGTCTCTCCTTGAAATTCTCGTATCGGATAATATAACAAGGCTCATTAATTAAGCAGAAAAATGCTTGTTTTTAAGTACAAATGAATAAATATAGTTTTTTTTTTGTATGGTATCGGCGGTGGTCATGTGAGGGGAGGTGGGGTTTGGTTTCACTTTCACTGCGTTTTAGAAATTAGAATAGAATCTTCTTGCTCTTCAGCAAAGAGAGAGAGAGTAATAGTAATAGTAGTGCATGTGTGTTGTGTTGGGTGTGATTTTGGTAGTGATGGTGGTGGCGGGCTCGGTGTATAGGATCATGACTGAATAGCTGACAACTTGTGAAAAAAATCAGTTTTTGTTTTTCTAGATTTCCATACTCTGTGGACCCATCTAACGATTCTAACCCTTGATCCGTTGTTTCATATGTCTTACATTATTCAAGCAAGGGTTAAAACTGCTTTATAACTTTACCTTTAGCTAGCTTAGTTAATTACTCAATCAACAAATAAAGCTTGAATTAATGGGGATGCGTATAGGTCCTCCATAATGACGAGAGAGA
Organism: Cotoneaster glaucophyllus; assembly: GCA_036320875.1. NCBI lineage: Eukaryota > Viridiplantae > Streptophyta > Magnoliopsida > Rosales > Rosaceae > Cotoneaster > Cotoneaster glaucophyllus. The sequence goes on from CM070072.1 coordinate 19,403,146, forward strand.
AAACTGCATTATTAGGGACTTCCCATGTCACATGCCAAGCTGAGTAACATGTACGTTTCAATAACACATCGTTATGTATTGTATAAAATAAATATTGTACATGATGTGCTTTAAACTTAACGACATTTGTAGAGAGGTAGATAGATTAATGGCGTTAATTTAACTTATTCAGCAAATCCTGGTTAGGATAAGTAACATAATGCCGAGAAACACTTCATTAGGGATTTCCTAGCTGATTAAGGTATACGTCTCAGTTATAATTCGTTATGTATTGCATGAAATATATAACACATGATGTGTTTTAACTGCACAAAATGTATCAAAAGGTATAAATGGATTAATGGGGTTAATTTAACTTGTAAAAATTAATTAATAATGTAGTGGATAGATGCCTAGATGGGTTGGTGGTGGAAGCTAGGTGTGGGTACGTGTACATGGGTAATATTCCCGAAAATGTGTATGTAACACGAACAGGGAAAAGGGTGGTGGTAATAAATATATGTTATGCAAGGGAAAGAAACAAAGCAAGAATCACGAGAATGGTATACCTACACAGAACCTTCAAAATAAAAAGGACCGTCTCCCTGTCAGGGGCTGAAACGCTGCAGAAGCTGCACAGAAGAGAGCTGCAGGTTTAAGATGCGTGAGCGATGAGTCGGGAATTAAGAAAGGAAGGAGAGAGAGCCAGAGAGAGAGAAGGGCCAAGAAAGAAAGTATTAGAAGTTCTTTGATCTCATGATATGGAAAAACCCTATTTCCCATTTTAATTGAATATCGGGAATTGAAGCTGACATTGTTTCATCTTATTTTCTATTTTAGTTTTTTTTTTTTTTTTACTAAATAGAAAGAAGCATATATATACATAGTTATTCTGCAGTGTGTGCCAGTAGATCACATGCAGATTTAATTTTTACCTAAATATAATAGGGATATTTTTCCTTCTCATCTTTTTTTTTATGATAATGATATGTTTACTGGTCCTGGGCATGCACTTGCCCATTCCTGTATTTTTCTGTTTGATATTTGAAATTTTTGTTAATAATGATATATGTTTACTGCTAAGGCCTCCCTCCGCTTCGTTTGCTCTCTGCCCTCCTGCTCGCGTCTTCTCTCTTGCTTTCTGTCCTCTATCCAGCGAAACGCAGATCCTGCACAACAATCCTTCCAGATCCAGAAAAGAAAAAATGCACCCTTGCAAAATTCGAAACAAAATCGTTGTGCGTCTGAAACCAAAACGCACAACAATCGTTCCAAAGTCGAGGACCTAGAAGTTGCACGAAGCTCATCGACTGGCTGGTGGGTTAATCCGAATGTCACCTGCAAATTTGAGTGAACAAGTTTACTAATTTGTCTTTGGAAGGAGACTGTGAAGTGAATTTAAGAGAGAGGGGAGAGAGATGCAGAGTTCAACGGAAACGAGGGTGAGATGAAAAAGGAAAGGTTGAGAGGGAGAGAGTCAGAAAAAAAAATGTGGATTAAATAATAACAAAATATTAATAACATGAATTAAATTAAAATTTGGATCCCAAAAATATTTAATTCATGACTTAATCCGACATTACAACAACGCCTCATTATTCTTGTACTACTTAGTCTGTGTCAAGTCAATCTAACTTAGTCCTTGAAGCTAATCTAATCCGAGATAGTTTGATGCAACAAATGCAACCTTATAAATTGGTCTTTTGAAAGAAAAAAAATATATAAACACACAATATTTCCTTCATTTTGAACATTGATAAAAGAGTAGTGGTACTTATTTATATTTGTAATTGACAATATTGCCGACATACTCTCTAATAAAAGTGAGAAATACAATAGTTGCTAGTGTTCGATTTTATTTTAGTCTCAGAAATGTATAAGCAACCCTATTCACTAGGGTTTTCCTTTCAAGTAATTAATTGTAAGGTGACTAATAATCTTTTGTTGTATGAATTTCAAATGAGGGAAGCGCCGAGAAAATGTAAAAGTGAGAAATTATAATTGTGGGGAACTGAACTGGGACAGTTTGATGAGTTTAACTTTGTTTTTCCAATAGTTATAATCATAGGGCATGATCAAAATAATCAGGTGAGTATCTCTGTGAAATAATTAGCCATCATTTTCCTATTGTTTTCACTTTGCACCTGGAAGGCCTGATTGTGTCCCTACAATCCCTACCCCTCTCTACTCCTTGCAGTCAGTCTTTCACTTATCATCACAAAATAAAATCCATTCCTTACTTTTATATAATAGGATTCCTTAGTGCCCACTTATTACAAATGACTTTCATGCAATCTATCTCAACCCAATCCACCTTCTTCAAATATGGTCACATTACATTGTGACACTTCTAAGTACTAAGCAAAGTTAAAAATAAAATAAAATGGGAACATGCATAAATTTGTTAGTTTTATACAAAATAAAGGAAGATATATATATACACACACATTTAGAAACTAGCACAGGGGTCATAACTACACCTATGAAATCAAAGATAAAATCATTTCGAGCAACAATAGGAATAATGTCATTCTAGAAGTAAGTCCCATTGGCCAAAAGTAATAACAGTAATAGCGTTAGTGAAGAAGTTTGCTTCATGAACAAATGCCTCTAAAATTGAACTAAAAAAACTAGCCAAGTAACGAATATCTTCAATATTCAATTTAAACCTCCAAGGGAAAGAACATTAATTAAGAATAGTATCGATAGCAAGTTTTTGGTCTCCCTCCACACATTCAACAATTCATTGCTAATTTTTAGTTTATGATTTCCACCTTTTATTTGTATTTGTAAGGTGAAAAGTGAATCACTTTGTTGTGGAAGATGTCATTATTATTGAATCTCAATGGGATAAAAGAAAAAAAAAAGATGAAACATATATACATGCCTCTTCATACTCTCTTTTCACAGAGTCTGCGAGATAGACACAGAGTAAAAAGAAAAAGAATATTTTTTGGGCCATTACAAAAGAGAGAGAAAGATATGAGGAAAAAGCTGTAATATTATTTTTGTTTTTTGGAGTTTATTCATGGAAACTTTTAGGGCCAATAATTCAATCACCTGGACACGTCAACAAGGAAGCCAAGCCAGCTGATGGTGGATATCAAAAGCAGCTGGCTGGCAGGGCGAGAGAGAGAGAGAGGTGTTGTGAGTTAGTGAGCAAAAGGTGGTAGTGGCCAGAGCATGTCTGGCTCTAGCCCTATATTTTGAAGTTTGGAATATTAGGGTATGGCAAGTAAAATAAAAGAAGTAGAAGAAGAAGAAAGGTAGAGAGAGAGAGAAGCAAATGGAAGAGAAGGTTAAGCATATAGAAATAGAAGAAGGGAAGAGGAAGAAAATGTCGTCATGAAGAAACAGGCTTTAAATCCCATCACGTAGTTCGATGTATCCTTTACCTTGTATATATCTGCTAGAGAGAGAAAGGGTAAGAGTAAGAGAGAGATAGAGAGTAGAAAATGATGGGGATTCGAAATCGGAGACTGATTGGTTTGGTGCCTCTTATTAAACAACAAAAGGAAACTTACAAATTTAAAAAGAGGACACTCGTTTGACGTGAACTTTCCTTTCCTTTCTTCTATCTTTTATTTAACATTTGCATTGCCTATAACCAATAATATAATGTTTCTTGACCAACATACCTTCTAGGCGTCTCCTCCGGTCGTGCTGGTTATGGTGGTGTGTTGCAGAATTTTAAAGGCCAACTTTTTGAAGTTTTTTGTTCTAATATGGAGATTCCTAGCTCTGTTGCGGAGGCAATAACAGTAATTAAAATTATTAAATGAGCTTCAATTTGGGGTTGAAATTTTATTTGGTTGGAAGTTGGTTCTGTTTTGGTTCTTGACTTCTCGTGCTAAGCGGAGTGGAGGAATTGCTTGCATAGAATTCCCCAAATGCATTTTCTGTGTTCTAACATATGTAGAAAAGGTAATCAAGTTGCTGGTGCCCTTGCAAATCATGATTCCTCTGCCTTGTTTGGTGGGATTATCCTCCTAATTTTATTTTGCATATTATCATCGTGATTATGTAGGGCTTTCACACTACCACTTTCAATAGGTTTTCTTTTGTTGGCATTGTTTTATCTTCTATTGGTTGGTGAAGGTTTTGTTTATTCTGTCTGCTATCATGGTCAGGCTAGGTTTTATGTTTCTCTTGACAAATTGCATTTTTCTTTTTCTTTTTTATTATTAAATCTACTTCACTATTACTTTTCTAAACAGCAATGTTGGAATGAGATTGACTTTGTAGTTTACAAAAAGAAAAGCTTCTCCTCCAAGATTCTCTTCAAATAACCATGCATTCATTGTACTTTGCAAAAAAATTTCTCCAAAAAATTATTGGTTAAGGACCAACATATACCTCATTGATCATGCGATTTACGAGTATTAACACATATTCCCGTTTCATTGTAATGCATTAATTGTATTTGTTTCTCATGAGGGAATCAATTCTTCTAGCTAGGGTTCTTCTACTTCAAAAAAGAAAAAAGAAAAAAGAAAAAAAAAAAGCTAGGTACTCAAACATATTGCGAGTTTTACAATTCTTAGGTTACAATATTAGAACAGAAATTTTCAACCAAGGCAAATATTGCGTAAAATTTATGGGAGTGAGTAGGAAGTGGAGAAATCGAGTCGTGTCAATATATCAATTGTATTGTTTTGATCTATCGACTTTATGTTAAATTAAAGCAGAAGTTCTCTAATGCCAGAAAAATTTGAGAAAATAGTTTCAAGATGTAAACAGGCGGTATATGAACTGCATTTGTGTCATCAATTAGCTCACATCCCACCAAGTTTGTCCTGCATTAGAGAAAACCCTACATTCAAGATCTCACTTGTATTAGACAATGCAAGTACCATGTCAAAATTAATGTGGTCTTTTCTTTTGGGTCGGAAAAAATTGCTGAGAAGTATTTGGATTGGATATGTATCTGTGCATACATGCAAACAATGCTATTTGTCTTAGGGTTGCATTAAATGAAATGGTACTACCACTAACAACAAAGCAGATTTGCAGATTGCAGAAGCTAGCAGAATGGGCAGCAGAAGCAGAATCATCAGAACTACCATAGGAGGCACTACACAAGCTGAAGCCTAGCAAAAGCAAAATCAACCATTGACTTGTATGGAAATACCTCTAAAACTTATGGCTTACTAATTAATATAGTAACCAATGAGACCAAAGGAAGGCGGAGAGGGAGAGGGTCAGTATAGTCAATTCACAAAGACAATGTATACAGTGGTACTCCTGCACCATCCTTCTCCTTCTTGTGCGTGATTTTTAAGTGGGTGTGCGCGGGATCGATTGTCAGTAAGAAGCCACTGTATGAGAGAGAAAGAAAGAGTTAGAGAGAGAGAGAGGAGAGAGAGAAGGAAGAAGGTCACGGGTTTGTCTTGAAAGGCCCTTATTTCACAGTCCTAGACAGACAGACACATATTCTCTCTCACTACATAACCGAGGAGGGAAGCAAATTTTTTATAATATCACATATATCATTTCTAAACTATTATTATATTAATTGTAATATTATAAATAAAATCCTAAAAGCAAAAGAAACAGAAAAAACAAAAACAAAAAGCAAAATAAACACAGTAGTACTACTGCTACTAGTACCACCACAAACCTCCCCTTTTCTCTCCAACATTTTTATCCCCCCAAGCTTCTCTCACACACACTCACAACAAAAACACTCATTCTCTCTCCCTCCCTCCCTCTGCCCTCTCTCTCTCTCCATTTCCTCATCAGATCTTCTCTCCTCTTTCTCTCCCTAAGGTTTTGAAAGCTTTTTCAATGGCGTTGATGATAGACAACTGCGAGAGCATACTGCTCTCCCTGGACTCCCACAAGTCCGTCCCGGCGCCGTTCCTGACCAAAACCTACCAACTCGTCGACGACCCCGCCACCGACCACATCGTCTCGTGGGGCGACGACGACACCACCTTCGTCGTCTGGCGCCCTCCCGAGTTCGCCCGGGACCTCCTCCCCAACTACTTCAAGCACAACAACTTCTCCAGCTTCGTCCGCCAGCTAAACACATACGTAATCCTCTCATCTCAAAAAATTCCTTCACATATCTATATTTATCTGCTGCTTTTAGTGGTTTTTGTTTAGTTTGCACTGACACCTTCGTTTTTGGTTTTTTTAGGGTTTTAGGAAGATTGTACCGGACAGATGGGAGTTTGCCAACGAGTTCTTCAAAAAAGGAGAGAAGCATTTGCTTTGCGAGATCCACCGGAGAAAGACAGCTCAGCCACATCACGTGGGTCTCAACCACCACCACCACCACTCCCCCCTCGGCATGAACGGCCACCACCACCATCCTAGCTTCTTCCCCTTCCCGAGTCGCGGCAGCATCTCGCCCTCCGACTCGGACGAGCAGCCCAACTGGTGCGAGTCGGACTCCCCTCCTCTCTTATCCCCAACCGGAGGTATTAACACTAACAACAATAACTTCATGAATATTAACCATAATAATACCACGGTGGCTGGTTTGGCGGAGGACAACGAGAGGCTGCGGAGGAGCAACAACATGCTAATGTCTGAGCTGACACACATGAGAAAACTCTACAACGACATCATCTACTTTGTCCAGAACCACGTCAAGCCGGTGGCTCCGAGCAACTCCTACCCTTCTTCCATGCTTCTCTGCAACCCACAGCCTCCTAAACCTAATGGTCCTAATGGTAATTTAAACCAACTTCAAGGGTACTATCCGACTGCTCCGCCACCTAATGCGAAACAAAACCTTCATCACATCATGAACTCTTCCAGCCCGATGAGCAACACCACGTCGAAGAGCTCCGTGACAATTCTCGAAGATCACCACCAACAGCCGCCGAGCAGTAACAATGGGTGCAAGAACACCAAGCTTTTTGGGGTGCCGCTGCTTCACTCGAAGAAACGATTGCACCCGGAGGAGTACGGCTCAAATAATCACCATGGGAACAACATGATGGAGGCCAGCAAGGCTCGTTTGATTTTGGAGAAGGATGATTTGGGTCTCCAGCTCATGCCTCCATCCACATGTTAATTAGTTCTAGCTCTTATTAATCACCAAATCCCACATTAGAAACTTTTGAAAGGTTTTATTTTAATTTTTATTTTAATATCAATTTGTTCTAGTTTTATCGATTGATTGTATTTTGGGTCTGATGAGATGAGATGAGTTTTTAGGATGATCTATACTGCTGATGGAGTGATGATCAAAAGTGTCCTGTGTTTGCGTGCGTGTGGGTGTCTGTGATCGAGTTCTACTACTACTACTACTCTGATATCTCTGTATATATAATTAACTTTAGCGAAAATCTCTTACATTTTGAGTTAAATTCAAATTTAAATGGCCATGTTTTTTTTTTGTTTTTGGTTTAGCTCGATCTATATATATATATATATATATATATGTGTTGCAATTTATTGCTGATCTCGATTATCGGGTCTGTTTTTTCCTTTCTTTCTTCTTCTTCTCTGAAGTTTCTGATTGTAATCCCTGAATGCTTCAGTTACATTAATGCCTCGGTGTGTGTTTGAGAGAGAGAGAGAGAGAGAGAGAGAGAGAGAGAGCTGAGAATTTACAGTCTGGTTCTTTGAAAATGTCCTCAGTCGACCCATTAATGGATCACACGCACAAATGTGAGAGTACGTGACAACGGAAATACTGGGAATTTCTAGCATGCTCTGCTATATCCTATACTTCTGGATTATAGATATCCTGAATTTCGGATTTATGAGCATTTACTACTCGATCATTAGTACTTAAGAATCCAGATGTATAATTAGAATTTTCGGAAAATAGTTGGCTTAAAAACAATAAAAAAATATAAATAAAAAAATGTAGAAGAAAAAATAGAGATGTAAAAATAATGGTTAAAATTGAAAAAGCAGCTGACACACAGCTGCAGCCTTCATGACAATTCGTTGTTCAAAAAACAAACGATGATCAGTGCCATAATTTTATTATTATTATCATCTCATCAGTCGTGACTATTTTCGTGAAAAAAGAAAAGTATATATTTACTATATATCCGATGATTTACTGAAAAGAAAGCCATCATGTCATTTGATCAAGGTTATAATCTCTATTTCTCGTTTTCTAAGAAAACTGTGTCAGTACACCACGCAGGAAAAAAACAAATACATACGTACAAATACACGAGAACGTGTTGTAGTTTCTTAAAATATAAAAATATAGAGAAAGAAAACAAGAACAAAAAGAGTGGTTTTTTCGATGAAAGCGAAATGTAATAGAAACTGACTGAAAAATAAGGGTTTGAAATGTTTCTATCAATGCTTCTATGCTTCTTCTTCTCCTTCTTTGGACCAGAAACCTTTGCCTTTTCCCACTTTAAGTATCTCTGATCAAACTTCTTAAAACCCTAATTCTACTACTTTCATTTATTGCATGCTCTCATCACCTTCTCCCTCTCTCTTTCTTTCCTAAATCTTCCACTTCTTGACCAGTAGTCTTTGGTTTCCATACATACACAAACTTTCTTTAATTTGCTAATAAACCCCCTTCTTTTCTTGGCTTTCATAAAACTTTGACCAAAGCTTTATTTCCACAGCCACAGCTTACATATACAGCAATTTTCTCTGACCCTATTTTTGTTAATTTATTAATTTTGGGGTGATTTAAAAACTCTGCGAGTGTCTGAGAACTGAGACAGAGATCTATTTCAAGGGCCTCTGGAGAGATAAGGTGGTGAAAATTAATATAGAATCAGAATTTGGAATATCTTTGTCGTACTCGTAAAATGGTTTTGGTATTCGTCTTGTAGCAAAAACCCTAACCCTAGATCGACACAAGTCTCCATTGTGCCCCTTCCAAGCTTTTGTCCCTTATCGTGTCGTCGCACGTGACTAGATATATATATATATATATATATGGACGTGCAGTATTTGTGTGTATAGAAGTAATAAAATAAGAAGAAGAAGAAGAAGAAGAAATAGAATTTTACGTATGCTTTTTCTGGTCCAAGGACTCAAATCCAATCGTAAGGAGTTAAAGAGTAAAAGTGGGGTGATGGGTTGCAAAAGTGGATACGGATCATCCGGGTAAAAAGATGCTTTATGGAATTTTAGGGTGATTATTTTTGTATGGACCACGAAATGGGTTGTTCTTGAAAGTGTAAAAAGGGAGAAAAGGAAAATGTGATTTTAAAAAGACATGTTTTGCTACGTTTTAAGTCTTTTCCGAATACACTTTGTTGACATCTTCTTGTTCTCTCTTTTGGTATATCACACTTTTTTGACAATTTAAAGATTAATAGTGATATAATATTGCGGTTTTAAGAAGTACACACGATTGCAAGGTTTTTAAATAGTACAGTATGTTAGGGAGACTTAAAGCATTTTAAAGTAGATTTCTTTTTGGAGGACAATGTATAAGAAGAATAAAACAAAAGAAGTAATCGAGATAAGATAGATCATAGATTCATCATTTCATTTATAGATGCATTCATGTTTTGAAATATAAAATCAAAATGCATATGTAATTCAATAGTTTTACCACTTCATTAGAGTACTAGCCTCTTAATACGTTTGCAACAAAAGATTTAAAATAATAGTGTTGTTATTGACACTTACAAATATCATTATGTACTGCTCACATGTGTTTGTGGGTTCTATCTATATTAAAGAGGTGATATAAATGTGATATATACAAAATGTGACAAGTGTAGCGTTACTTCATTTTTAATTAGTTACTCGTTAATGCAATTCAGTTTTCTCTCTCTAGCTCTTGAAGTTCTCTCTTCTTCCTCTCTTTCATGCTTTGTTTCTCTCTCTAAAATCTCTATTGCTGTTCTGTTAAGAATAGTAAACAATTGGCAAATTTCACCCCAGTATTTTGTAAATTGCAGCAATTTTTCGTTTGAATTTGTTTTATTTGTTTTCATAAAATTATTCTCTGTAAATTTTAGTTAATGTAATTTCTAACATAGACAAACTCGAAACTCGAAAGGATGAAGAGGAAGTGAGCACCAAACTTGAAATGAAGGAAAAGGCAGTGCGCTGTGAAGTCCACGGCCTTTTATTGTTGGAAACCCAACCAGAACAAGAATTCAGACAAAAAAGGAAAAAGGCCCAAATCATAATTTTGGGTTTTTAGTTGACCCATGGGCTAAATAAACAAGGCCAAGTTCCAGATCAAGAGTAGTAGTTGCCTCTGGATGGATGTGCTATATCCTAAGACACGTTTGACAACCATTTCAATTTTCCGTTTTTCAGTTTTCAGTTCAAAGAAAAATGCGATTTCACAATAAAAACAATTGGTAATATAAGGAGTACCTAACATACTTATAAGTACATACAAGGTCAGTCATCCCATCAATGTAGGATTCCTTCTCAACATGTCCCCCCTCATGTGTGGCGAATTTTTAAACCAAATAGGTGGACAACATAAACGGAGTGACACGAAGCATATGTGGTCATTGGGTTTCAGACATGAGACAATATGCTCTGATACCACAAAGAAAGTTGAGGTTCCACTGTAAAATCAATTAACAATATGAGAAGTAGCCTAACTTACTTATAAACTCATTCAAGATCCCTCATTCTATTAATGTGAGGTTCATTTCAACAATAAAAAGTTGTTTGCTAAATGTTTTCAATGTTCCTCTTTTCTTGAACTTCTGAAGTGAATTTTTTTTGGGGGGTGAAAATGTTAATATGAAGTCATAGAATGAAAGGGCATGAGGCTTGAATATGTTGCATGGTTTTTGACGTCGCAGAATGTTAAATGAGAAAGAGGGAGCAAAACAAAATTTGAAAACTGAAATTGGTTTAAGGAGATTTCAATTTGGCCTGACTATGAAATCAAATTTTATTTTTTTTTAAATCTAAAACATTGAGATTAGTTATCAAATAAATTTTTAATTTTTAGTTACAAACCATTTAGTGCTATGGTATAGTGATATTCCTTTTCACTTGTAAGTGAGAGGTCTTAGGTTCAATTCTCGTCAAAAGCGAGTTTGAACCACATTATTGCTAGCCTATTGTGAGGTTAAGGTCACCCCTTCCTTCTTAGTGTAGATAATATTGTTTGTTAAAAAAAAAAAAATTAGTTACAAAATAAAGTGAAAGTAAATACTGAAAACAAAAATGGTTATCAGTTGATATAGAAACTGGGGTCAATTGAATGGGATTAGTTGTTTATATGCGCATTTATATTATCTTATTTTACATGTGTAGTTGGATGTCCCTGAAGGGATGCAGTTTCAGGACTTTAAGATGGCTTGATGATGTGCCTATAAAATGAAAATTAATGTAGCAAGCTATGAATTTTCTTTGGGAAATTTTATTTGAACCTATCTAATCTATTTCTACATTCAACTTATTTTATTCATCCATATTGTTTTTTATTAAAGAATTAATATCTCTTTAAACCCAAATTTATTACATAAACTACCCTCTCAAACCCAATTCAAAATGTAAAAGTATTTTTACACGTATTCATTTTATAAAATAACATCTCTAATTGAATGTTTCTTTTCTTCAAAGAGACGTCCTTTGCCCCTCTATAATTGCATATGCCATATAGGACTAGCATTTCCATGGCTGCTTTTTTTCTTTCTGCTACCACAACCCATCCATGGACTTGGGATCCAAGAGATCATTCCATAGACTTGAATTTGCCAAGAGAATGTTATGCAAGCTCCAGTTAAGTCTTTTTAAATCGAGCATTTTCATGTACTTTTTAAAAAACTTTGAAGTGACATAGGGCTGGGTGTTTTGCTGCTATGTTAATAAACAAATAAACAAATTGGAGCTATTTCAAATAAAAAAGGTGCAAGACGCCACCCGCTAGTTCGTGGTTAAGGTTGAGCAATCTTTATTTGCACCAAGAATCAAGTCTTATGTCTTTGCAGTACTAATCAAAAGTCCTTACACTGGTGTTTTGGGGCGCATATAGACGGCAGAGAAACAAATACAATATAATATAAAAAGTACGAAATTAAATCCAAAGAAGAAGCAAACAAACAAAATATCCATAAATTGAGTCATACCTTAGTTGGAGAATTAAAAACTTCAAAATTACCATCCATCACTAGAAAAGCTTGTTTTTCTCTATCAGAGTTATTAGGGTTTTAGTCAGAATGAACGTAGGATAACCAAAGTGTGATGCTAGGGTTTAATTATAGTATGTGAGTTTATTAATAATTTTGATTTTTATTATTAATTTCATTTTGTATTGAATAATAATTATGCAATAGGATAAAATAGACAATTAACATTTAAAATTTAAGTTGGGTGTAGAAAGAAGTTAGATGATTTTAAATAAAATCCCATTTTCATTTTGTTATAAATGGGTAAATAATTAAATAAAAAAGGGCTCAGGCTCAAACCCTAAACCTAACCAAACCGTTCAATGTTAGCATGGTTTTGGTTCGATGTCCTTTGTGGTTTCCGTTAAAACTGAACCGTAGCAAAATCATTTTGTCAATATTAGTTTGGTAACAACTTTGGATTAGATCCAATTCAGACCGTGCTAATCCTAATTGTAGTTATATTACATACAAAGAGTGAAAAAAAGCGCTGCAAAATTAAATAACAATTAAAATGTTCGTCTCAGTTAGACTATTAAAAGAGCATATGAATTGTTTCAAAAAAAAAAAAAAAAAAAAAAAAAAAAAAGAGCATATGAAGTTGTACCCAGCCATTATCAGCGATGGCATCACCTGGGAATTTTGCACTTTCATCTCCCTAACATTGGTCCTGATAGAAAATTTATCATTTCATTTCTTAATGAATAAGATTACAACTGATGGTTATATATACAACCAATAAACCTGTGAAAAATGACAGCTCACCTAACTAACTACAACACATGAAAAACTAACTATATCATAGAAATATCTTCTAAGTTTTATCTTTTACAATATTAGCCTTAATATCCCCCCTCAAACTAAACTGAGGATGTCGAAGTGCTAGTTTGTGTCTGAGAAGATTAAACCGAGCTTTGGACAAAGATTTTGTGCAGATATCAGCAATTTGGTCTTGTGTGCAGATGAAATGGACGGAAATTGCTTTGGATAAAACTTTCTCCCGGATATAGAGATAATCAATTTCAACATGCTTGGTTCGAGCATGAAAGACAAGATTCTTGGCTAATTGAATTGCTGATATGTTGTCAAACTAGAGCTTGGGAAGAGAAGGAAGTTGCAGGCCAATGTCAACTAAGAGCTTGCAAATCCATGTAATCTCAGCAGCAGAGTTTGCCAAAGACCTATACTCAGCTTCAGTTGAAGATCTGGCCACAGTGGGCTGTTTCTTAGCACTCCATCTAATTAGATAATTGCCTAGAAAGATGCAAAAACCACATGTGGATCTTCTGTCTAGGTGGCAACCTGCCCAATCAGCATCAGAGAATGCATTGATGCTAAGAGGTGTTGCAGTTTTGGGAAACCAGATACCAAGTTCAAGAGTACCTTTCAGGTACCTAAGAATTCTCTTTACAGCTTGGAGATGTGATTCTCTTGGTTGATGCATAAACTGACACACCAAGTTTACTGCAAATGAAAGGTCAGGCTTAGACTAAGTGAGATACTGCAATCCACCAACAAAGGATTGATATTCTGTGGGATCTGATAATAAAGGAGACTTGTGATTCAAAGATGAAGTACTAAGAGGAGTTGCACAAGGTTTTGCACCATCCATTTTAGATTTCTGAAGCATATCTAAGATATATTTGGACTTCAATGCCAAGAAAATAATGAAGGGGTCCCAAATCTTTGAAAGGAAACAATTTACTGAGCTGAGAGATTGTATCTTGACAAGCTTGATGATTATGACCTGTAACTAGTATATCATCAACATATACTAGAATAAACACCAAGGTAGGATCTTTTTTAACAAAGAGGGAATGATCATTCTGTGAACCATGGAACCCAAAGAGCAGTATAGAGTTTTTCATACCAGGCCCGAGGGGTTTGTTTTAGTTCATACAATGATTTGTGCAGTTGACAAAAATGATTTGGCTTGGTGAGATCTTCAAATCTTGGGGGCTAAACCATGAACACAGATTCAGAGAGATTGTCATGCAGAAAAGCATTGCTAACATCCAATTGATTGAGAAACCAATCGAATTTAGCTGCAATAGTAAGAAGTAATCTGATGGTGACAGGCTTGGCAACATGACTGAATGTCTCTGTATAATCTAGTCCTTGTTGCTGATGAAACCCTTTTGCAACTAACCAGGCTTTGTACCGTGCAATAGTGCCATCTGAGTTTCTCTTGATTCGAAAAACCCATTTGTAACCTACCAGATTTTAAGAGGGCTGTGATGGAACAAGTGACCGAGTCCAATGTTGAGCAAAACATTGTACTCCTGCATTGCTTGTCTCCAATGAGAATGTTTTGAGGCTTGTAAGTAGGTATGGGGAATATAATCTTGGGATATATGAGATGGAATTGGATGTTTTGTTGCAATGTAAGCTTTAGGCTTGTTAATACCAGATTTAGACCTGGTTTGCATAAGATGAACATTATCCGGTGTTGGAGTGGGTTGGGGAACTTGGGGTTACAGAGAAGAATTGCAAGATGATGATGGAGGTGTAGAGTTGGTTGTTTTAAGAAGTGAGGGAGAGACAGAGGGAGAACAAATAGGTGCACGATTAGTGAAGGTTAAGGATGTGGGAATGAGATTGAAACAGGTACTGGTAGAGGGAGATAGAGGTGGAGAGTTTGTAATATGATGAAAAGGAAATTGAAATTCATCAAAAAGTATATGTCGGGAGATATAAATCCGTCTGGTGACAAGGTCTAGACACTTGTAACCTTTATGTTGCAAACTGTATCCCAGAAACACACATCGCTGACTTTTTGGATCAAGTTTGGAGTGAACATTGGGTTTCAACCAGGGAAAACACTTGCAACCAAATACTTTGAGTGTATGATAATCTGGAGTTTTCTGAAAGAGAGACTTCCATGGAGAACACTTGAGAGCAGTGGGAAGTCTATTGATTAGGTATATAGTTGTAGCAAAGGCATCAACCCAAAATTCATGTGGAACTTTGGAAGCTGCAAGAAGAGTCTTTGTTGTCTCAACTAAGTGCTTGGCTTCCTTTCAGCACAACCGTTCTGTTCTGAGGTGTGAGGACATGTAAGTTGATGTATGGTACCATTGGCTCTCAAGAAATTGGAAAATTGTGTACTGGTAAACTCTCCACCAGAATCAGATCTTAAAGCAACAATCTTAGTACACAGAAGATTCTCAACCACAAACTTGAATTGAGTGAACACAATAAAAGCTTCAGACTTGTATTTTAGTGGAAAGAACCAACAATATTTGGTGAAATCATTAACAAAAATGATATAGTATCTGAAACCTTGCACAGAAACAGTAGGCGATGGTCCCATACATCAGTATGTAAAAGCTCCAATGGTTTTCTTGATGAATAAGAAATAGAAGTAAATGGTAACTTTGAACATTTACCCATTGCACAACTGGAACACAAAGTTTTATGTAAACTACCAGTGAAAGAAATACAAGAAGTTGATGCAATCTTATTTAGTATTCAAGATGAGGGATGGCCTAATCTTTGATGCCATATGTCCTGAGATGCCTTTGATGCTGATGAATAAGCATGTTGAGTACCAGCAAGTTGAGTTGTAGTATGAAATGGATAGAATCCTTCATGCACATGTCCTTTAAAAAACACTTTCTCCGAAGAAAGGTCATTCACAATAAAGTGAAAAGGATATAGATGAACAGAGCATTGATTATCAAGAATGAAATTGTTTGCAGAGAGCAAATCTTGCTTTAATGCAGGAACATGTAAAACATTCTTAAGATCAAAATAATGAGTAGTAGTAGGTACACTAGAAGAACCAAGATGGAGAATGGCCAAACCTTTGCCATCTCCAATGTAGACCTGCTTAGGACCAGTGTAGGATTCAGGGTTTTGCAGTTTGGCATAGGAATTTGTCATGTGAGATGAAGCTCCAGAGTCAAGCAACCATGTCTGTTAAGGTGCAGATGTAGTAGCACAAAAGGCATATTAAGATGAAGTACCAAAATTAGGGTTGAGGCGCTGAGAACACTCGATAGCTTCATGATCAAATTGCTTGCAAATTTGACAAATCAATCTACTGCCAGAATTATAAGAGTTGTAGGTGATGTTGGATCCGAAGCCACAATTCTGATGATACCTCTGATTATTGGATTGTAGTTATTACGCTGATTGTTACCCCTGAAATTTCCTCGATTCTGCGAATTTCTAGGGTTTGAAAATAAGCGATCTGAGACACGACCTTGATTAGACGTAAATTTGGGGGAATTCTGAGCAATGTAGGCCTAAGAAGGGGGATGATAAATAGGAATAGGTAAAATTCCAATAGAAATGTTGAAAGCTTGAACTGGCGCAGAGGAGAATTTCTTTCGATTTTCGATTTGAATTTCTTTACTCAGCAGAAGACTATGGAGTTCATCAAGAGTTGTGGCTCCGACACGAAACTGAACAACAAATGAGTCAAATTCAGGAGGTAAACCATGAAGCGTGACAGAGATCAACTCGGAATCATTAACCGGAGCACCGACTTTGGCTAAAGCATAAGCAATTTCTTCAATTCGTTGAAGATACAAGGCGGCAGAGGAATCGCCTTTGGTTATGGTGCGAAGCCGAGATCGGAGCTCATGAATGTGAGAGTGCGAGGCCGTCGCAAGTATTGATTCCAGTTTAGACCAGAGTTCTCGAGAAGAATTGACACCAACGGTGTAAGGAATCAAAGAATCAGAGAGAGTGGAGCCGCTTGAGATCCATCAACAATGCCGGTAAGATTGTAGCGCCTGAAGATCGGAGCAAATAGCGCACTCCAGGTGAGATAGTTGGTGGTGGTGAGCTTGATCGGCACCATTGAACCAATATTCTAGATTGTAATGGATGAAGTTGTCGGAGATATGACCAGAGAGGGAGGAGAGAGAGAAGCATTTTCAGAGGAATGAGATGCAGACGTCGACATTGATGGAGATTAGGGTTAGGATTTGGGCGAGAAAGATTGGAGAAAGGCGGTGCAAATAAGTGGTGAGGAAGCAGTTAGGAGGAGGATCGAGAGAAAGTCGGTAGATAGATGGCGAGAGATACATGATAGAAAACTTATGATTTCATTTCTTAATGAATAAGATTACAACTGATGATTATATATACAACCAATAAACCTGTGAAAAATGACAGCTCACCTAACTAATTACAACACATGAAAAACTAACTATATCAGAGAAATATCTTCTAAGTTTTATCTTTTACAATATTAGCCTTAATAGGTCCATTCTCATCCAGTTTGTTTTAACTATTAATTATCTTGCACAAATCAAGCGCGCGCGCATATTATATTTCCATCTTCAAAGAGCAGACACATGATGATGAGATATTGTTCGATCGTCCAGTTGACTAGCTGGAATTAAAAATAGGCAAGAAGTTGCTGAGTCTTGTCGTCATATATAACAGACAAAAACAATGGATCAAAGTTCCAAGATTTTTGCATGTATTATTAGGGTTTTGTATTTTTCCTTGCAGATGATGTTAACACATGCAGTTCTGTGGACTTGAAAACGTGAAGAAAATTTTTCAGGCGATCATGGGTCATTTGATTCGATATCAATAGTCTGGCCTGACAAATCCCCCATGCTTCCAATCCATATAGAGGATCAATATAATTAACAAAATGATGACGTTGACGAAGACCTGGACGAAGACGACGATTTGCTGCAATGTTTTAAGAGAGTGCTCTGTGAGCACAGCATGTCATGGAGCTACAATCCGAACTATTCAATCAAAAGAAAGGTTCATGCACATGTGATTGTACTAAAAACCAATATTTCAAGTTTAATTAGATCGCATTCTTTGCATTAAGTACAAATAACGCATTCTTTGCATAAACCAATGTGTCATTTAACAAAATAAACCAACTTCCCGAACGTAGCCCCTATATAACCCTAGGTGTAGGTCGGTCCCCCTGTCGAAACATTTAAAGGGTCCTCGGAGGACCTTTATAGGTGTTTTTCTGGCGTCTGAAAGATCCCATAACCACATTGATCCCTCTATGGATCGGCCTCTGCATGTGAATTTGCTTGGTTCTAATTATGCTGTTATGTAAGAATATAGAGAATGGTTAGGATTATGACAAGTGTCAGAAGATTGTACCTCTTAGTTAGTTAGTTAGAGATGTTATCTTACATATAAATACACCAATGTAATATATTGACAAGTAAGAAATATGATACAACAGATTATCTGAACTTTCTCTCTCTACAATATTCTCTCTTCTTCTTCTATCTCTCTAGTTTCTTGAAACCCTGACTATATTTCTTTCGATCTTTCTACGTTAACATGTTATCACTCGCCATTGATGCTCACGCTGCTTCCTCCGATCTTCTGGCTGCTTTCGCTCCTCTTCTCCGTCTGTCAATTTCGATGTGTTCTTGGATAAATTCTGGTATTTCTCTTTCTCTGTGATTTCTAGGGTTTCTGGTTTTCTTCATCTCCTCCTTTCTGTGATTATACGATTGTGCACACAAAGTGTTTGTGGTATTGCCTCTATCACTCTTCCATCTCAATTCTGCAATTATGGTGACTGCGTCACAATTACAGATTCTACAATCTCCGATCACTAGTCTTATTTCTACGATTTCCACTTCTGTGAATGTTAAGCTTGATTAGTCTAATTACTTGAATTGGCATTTTCAAATGCAATTGCTGCTTGAGGGTCACGGTATCATGGGGTTTGTTGATGGATCGCATGTTTATCCACCTCGATCTGATAATTCTGATGATGAATCCTACATTGTTTGGAAAATGCACGATCGTGCTCTAATGCAGCTGATCACTGCTACTTTATCACCAGTTGCAATTTCGTGTGCGATTGGTAGTACTAGTGCTTGTGATTTGTGGAATAGATTAAAAGAACAGTTTTCAGCTGTCTCTCGGACTAGTATTTTTTAGCTTAAGTCCAATCTTCAGACCATTCGAAAGGGTTCAGACTCGGTGTCCCAATACATGCAACGCATTAAGGAAGCTAGGGATGATTTGTCTGCTGCTGGAGTAACCTTTGATGATGAGGATATTGTTATCTTAGCTCTTAATGGTCTACCCGCTGAGTACAATACTTTTCGTAGTGTTATAAGGGGGCGTGAGCATGTCATCTCTCTCAAAGAATTTCGTGTGCAACTGCTTGCTGAAGAACTGATCGTGGATAGTACAGTGCATTCTCCATTCCTGACTTCAATGGTTGCTGATCATTCTAACTCTACACCCTATACAGGCCACTCTCAGTCTGGAAGTTCAAATCTTGGTTTTTCATCACATACTCTTGGTCCTAATGGTGGTAACTCTAATAATTCAGGGGGGTATCGATCAGCTAATACCAACAGGAAAGGTAAAGGGAAGTTTAATCAAGGATATAGGTATCCTAATCCTAATCCGAGACAACAATCTTTCAACCATTTTTCCAACTCGATTAATGGTTCCTCTAGAGTGCTTGGTTCTCATCCACCACAGTATTTTGGTCAGCTTGTACCGCAACAAGTCCCTTGTCAGTTATGCAATACATTTGGTCACACTGCTCCGTTTTGTAACTCAAGACAAATGGATAGACAGGGCTGTCATATTTGTGGTAAAGCCAATCATACCACTTGGTATTACTTCTTCAATGACAAAGGTCCGAACTTTGGTGGTCTTCATCACTCTCCATCGATTACTCGTACAAATGCTCATTCTGCGCCAACATTCTCTCCTCCAACTCATATGCAAGCCCTGCACACAGTTCAATCTCAATCATCTCCAGGTTCTACTTCCCATCAACAACCACAAGTCTGGATCACTGACTCGGGAGCTACAAATCATATGACGGCTGATCTTAGTAACCTGACTTTGGCATTTCCTTATCCTACCAATGAGACAGTGCAAACAGCTAATGGTGAAGGTTTGCAAATATCTCATATTGGTAGTTCTATTCTTCGAACACCTGTGCATCCTCTTAAATTTAATTCAGTTCTCTATGTACCTCGACTTTCAAACAACTTGTTATCAGTTCACCGGATCTGTCTCGATAACAATTGTTGGTTAATCTTTGATGCTATGCAATGCAGTAATGGACTTTACCCTCTTCCTTCACTAGCCAATCATCACTCACTGCGTACTCAAGGCACTACTCAAGCTTCTGCATTTCTTGGTCAGCTTGTTAGTTCTAATCTCTGGAATAGTCGGTTAGGACATCCCTCTAATAACATTGTCAATCTAATGTTGCATAAGTCTTCTATTCCCTGTAAAAATGATGATATCCCTTTGCTATGTCATGGCTGTTTAGAAGGAAAATTCATGAAACTGCCGTTTCAGTCTAGTAACCATAAGTCTGGAATTCCTTTTGAAGTTGTGCATAGTGACCTATGGGGTCCTTCTCCATGTAATTCCATTGATGGATATCGATACTATGTGACTCTCATTGATGAGTGCACGAGATATTGTTGGTTGTTCCCTATTGTCAATAAATCAGATTTCTTTGAAACCTTTGTTGCCTTCTATTCTTTTGTTCATACTCAATTCTCTGTGTGTATCAAAAATTAACAAACAGATGGTGGTAGAGAGTATAGCAGTGGTAAACTTAAACATTTCCTTCATAACAAAGGCATTTCTCATCATATCTCTTGTCCCCATACCCCGGAACAAAATGGATTGGCTGAGCGTAAACATAGACACATTGTCGAGACCACTATCACCTTGTTACAATCTGCGAAGTTACCCCCTCTTTTCTGGTCCTTTGCTTGTCAAGCAGCTGTGTACCTTATCAATCGTATGCCTACTCCCACTTTGAAAAACTGTTCACCATTTGAAAGGTTATTTGGAGTCCCTCCTATCTTAACACATCTTATAGTGTTTGGCTGTTCTTATTTTCCATTGTTGCGGCCTTATAATAACACTAAGTTCCAACCTAAAACCACTGAGTGTATATTTCTTGGCTATGCCTCAAAGTACAAAGGTTTCATTTGTTTTGATGTATTAAAGGGTAGAGTATATATATCGAGACATGTTGTATTTGATGAGTTTCGATTTCCTTATCCTCATTTGACTATGCTATCTACACCTAAGGTTGTCAAACCATCTGTGTCTCAGCCCTTCATTCTATCTACTGTCCCCACTATGGATAATATACTTGTTCAACCTCAGTCTCCATCACCTGGTGCTCACACATCATCATCATCAATTCCACAGTCTCCTGGATCTGTCCAATCTCTCCCTGATTATGGTTCACCTCAGTCCATTACTGCACCTGCAAGCTCATCCACTACACTTCATGTGGATCCTGATTTTAGAATTGAGCTTCTCCAAGTGGTCTTGCCTATTGCACCTCTTAATTTGCATCCTATGCAAACTAGGAGTAAAAATGGTATAGTCAAGAAAAAGGTGTTTCTCAACAAGGTCTCTGATTCTAGTGTTATTGATCTCACCCAAGTGGAACATGCCACTCATAAATCTGCTTTAAAAGTCCCTGTTTGGTTGAATGCTATGAGAGAAGAGCTTGCTGCATTGGAGCATCAACAAACTTGGAGCTTAGTTTCTCTACCATCCAACAAGAATCTAGTTGGTTGCAAATGGGTGTTCAAACTTAAAAAGAATTCAGATGGATCAATTGCTCGACATAAGGCTCGCTTGGTTGCTAAAGGGTTTAGTCAATAACCTGGCTTGGATTATGGGGAGACCTTTAGTCCAGTGGTTAAGCCAACCATTTTGCGCCTAGTCCTAGCTTTGGCAGATCACTTTAATTGGCCGCTTAGGCAATTGGATGTCAAGAATGCGTTCCTGCATAGGGTTTTGAATGAGGAAGTATATATGGCTCAACCACCGCGTTTTGAGGACACTTCTCGGCCTGATTTAGTTTGTAAACTGCACAAGTCATTGTATGATTTGAAACAGGCCCCTCGAGTCTGGAATGAGAGGTTCACGAGCTTTCTTCCTTCTCTCGGATTTCAGTCTACATATTCTGATTCTTCCTTGTTTGTCAAAACTGTTGGCAGCGATGTTGTCATTCTTTTACTATATGTCGATGATATTATAATCTCTGGGAGTTCTTCTATATTTATTCAATAGGTCATTCAGTCTCTAACCACAAAGTTTGATATCAAAGATTTGGGAGAGCTTCATTATTTCTTAGGGATACAAATCACCAAGACTGCTCAAGGTTTATTTCTGTCACAGACCAAGTATGTACAGGTTCTATTGGAGAAATGGTAGACTGCAAAGCTTGTGACACACCATGCCTTCCCTATAACAGACTGCTTAAAGATGATGGTATCCCTTATAACAATCCCACTGCATACAGGAGCATCGTTGGTGCCTTACAATATCTTACGTTTACTCACCCCCGATATTGCATTCTCAGTCCATCAAGTTTGCCAATTTATGTAGGTTACAATGGTATCTCACTTCACAACAGTTAAACGTATATTACGATATCTCAAGGGTACGTTATCAGTTGGCATTTCTTATACTCGGGGTGATTTGTCCTTGAAGGTATTTAATGATGCAGATTGGGCATGAGACCCTAATGATCGACATTCGACTACTTGCATGGTTGTGTTTCTGGGTAACAATCCAATCTCGTGGTTCTCCAAGAAACAAACTATTGTTTCTCGCTCCTCTACAGAGGCTGAGTATCGGGCTATGTCGACCACAGCTGCTGAACTTGATTGGATTCAACAATTGCTACACTTCATGCCTAACCTACTCAATTACTACACTTCATGCATGTAATACCTACTGCTGCTCCTGTACTTTTCTGTGATAACCTTTCTGCTATTGCCCTATCGTTCAACCCTATTCAGCATCAACGGACAAAGCATATAGGGATTGACATGCATTTTGTGAGAGAACGGGTTGCACAGAAAAAGCTCCTTGTTCAGTTTGTTTCCTCCCGAGAACAATTTGCCGACATACTGACTAAGGGTCTTAGTACTCCTCTATTTCGATCTCATTGCTTCAACCTCATGCTTGGTGTCTCTAATCATGAGTTTGCGGGGGATGTAAGAATATAGAGAATGGTTAGGATTATAACAAGTGTCAGAAGATTGTATCTCTTAGTTAGTTAGTTAGTTAGAGATGTTATCTTACATATAAATACACCAATGTAATATCTTGACTAGTAAGAAATATGATACAACAGATTATCTGAACTTTCTCTCTCTACAATATTCTCTCTTCTTCTTCTTCTATCTCTCTAGTTTCTTGAAACCCTGACTATATATATTTCGTTCAACCCTATTCAGCATCAACGGACAAAGCATATAGAGATTGACATGCATTTTGTGAGAGAACGGGTTGCACAGAAAAAGCTCCTTGTTCAGTTTGTTTCCTCCCGAGAACAATTTGCCGACATACTGACTAAGGGTCTTGGTACTCCTCTATTTCGATCTCATTGCTTCAACCTCATGCTTGGTGTCTCTAATCATGAGTTTGCGGGGATGTAAGAATATAGAGAATGGTTAGGATTATGACAAGTGTCAGAAGATTGTATCTCTTAGTTAGTTAGTTAGAGATGTTAACTTACATATAAATACACCAATGTAATATCTTGACAAGTAAGAAATATGATACAACAGATTATCTGAACTTTCTCTCTCTACAATATTCTCTCTTCTTCTTCTTCTATCTCTCTAGTTTCTTGAAACCCTGACTATATTTCTTTCGATCTTTCTACGTTAACATAATAGTCATTGGGTAGTTTTTTTTTTATTACGGATTCTAAAAGTTGATTTTCTTTTCTATCTCCCTCTCTCTCTTTTCTCTACTAGGCTTTGCATTCCTCAAACTTTATTAGCAATTGCCTCAATTGAATCCATACCAATATAAACTTTTTTTTTCAATTAGAGTTGCTAGAGTGACAGTCTAACCTGAGGTACTATTTGCTTCGTAATCTATTCTAGCTCTCATTCTTTGAGGGAGTTTTGTTATGGCAGGCTCCAAATTTGTGTCCTAGAAAAATGTAGTCATGTTCCACAGCTTGACTCTACACATTTATGTCAATATTGCCATCAATAACATAGTCCTCTATTACGGCACTTGTATTTTTTTCTCTTGTATTTCTTTCCCACTCGATATGTTCTAGAATAAGTGTCTTCACCCAATCCAACCGAGTTGTTCCCAAAAGTTGTTTCTCCATGCCAAATACATTTATCAAATTATTGGAGTCTGGAAATACCCATTGGAAGAACTTGCAATTTTCAATAGTTCTTCCGATTTCAATGTGTCTTCAAATAAACCAATACCCACATAATCCATGGTGTAAATAAAAAAAGAAAAAAAATGAAAACTCCCAAGTAAACACGATAATTAGAACCCTAATCAAAAGATTTACAATATGAGACATAGCATATTGTGTGTGTATTACCCGGAGAAGAGACTTTTGAAGAAGAAGATGTTCGTATTCTGTAGTATGCTTTGACAATGAGGAATCACATTGAAATATGGAGAGGGGTGCCTGATTTGTGAAGGCCTTTGATATTTATACCTCACACCCTAGAATGCATCAAAATCAACAAATTCATTGAATCCTACAAATTCCCTGATTTTTTGAATACTCTCAGATTCAGAAAGTCACTCTAAAAATCTAGATTGAATACCACCAGATTTTGATTGACTCTTTATAAATCTAAATTGAATACAACATGCATTTGATTGATTCATTTAAAATCTTAATTGAATACCCATGAATTTTTACACTCCTTTAAAACCTCACATAATCCTAATTGAATATAACCCCTAAAGCAAAAGTTATACATTTACTCCTAATATTTTCACATATCCTTGTTTAAAACTGTTCCTTTGCAAAAATCAGAAATAAATAGCAGGGTGGGAATGAGAAGAAAAAGGGTTTTTATCACAAATAATCCTTGAAATTGACCCATCTTATCAAGATGGTCTCTGAAATTGAAAATCGATCAATGTAGTCCCTGAAATTGAATGCCGCAAATCAATGTAGTCCTTCCTTCATAACTCTGTCAAAAATTCTGTTAAGTGCTGATGCGTCAAGTAATTAGGTCCCATAAGTCTAATTAAATATTATTATATAAATTAAAAATATTTAAATAATAAAAAATTATTATTATTTCTATATAATTATAAACTTAAAAAAAAAAACAAAAGAAGATTACTGTTTATCTTCTCCCCACCCCATCCTAGCAACATCCAGCCCCCACCCCACCTCATATGCAGTATTCAACTAAATTAAAACAGTAGTCTACTTCCTCCTCCACTACTCTGCATTGTGGAGTGATGTTTCTCCTCTCGACTTGGCTTCCATAGCCAGAAAGCTCACTTCTGCAGCAGCAAAGAGCAGCAGGAAGCAGTCTCCGTCTGCCCCTCAGTCTCCTGCGGCTTATTCTTCAAGCATGAGCGGCCAGTTTTGCCCAAGCCCTATGTGGAGCTCTTCTCCAGGGAGGAGTCCGGGGAGGTTTGTGGAGTAGGAGAATTTGGGTGTGATGGTGGATTATGGCTCTCAGAGATCATCGCGTCGTTCGTGGAAGCCCCTGTTGAATACTATAACAGATAGATGGGGTGGGGGTGGGGTGGGGGCTGGGTGTTGCTCGGATGGTGTGGGAAAGAAGATAAACAGTAATCTTCTTTTGTTTTTTTTTAAGTTTATAATTACATAGAAATAAAAATTATTTTTTATTATTTAAATATTTTTAATTTATATAATAATATTTAATTAGACTTGTAGGACCCAATTACTTGACACATCAGCACGTAACAGAAATTTTGACGAAATTGTGATGGAAGTACCACATTGATTTGCAGCATTCAATTTCAGGGACTATATTGATCGATTGTCAATTTCAAAGACTATCTTGATGGGATAAGTCAATTTTAGGAACTATTTGTGATAAAAACCCGAAGAAAAATGGTGTCATGAGTTTATGACACTATTTTTCTTGTTACATACGCGAAATTTTTATGTGGTCTTCTGTTAAAATAAACAATATAGAATGGAATCGTCAATCGCGATTAGTTTATGTACCAATATTTTCGTTTTAAAGAAGCATTAATCTTTTTATTCTTTCGTATGCTGGGTTCGATCTCAACCATGTGTCTTTCCCAGCTTCTTTATTCGGGATGGATAGGGATGGGATGGCTGCTACATGAAAAGAAAAATTGTATAAAAGAAATTCTTTTTGTTCGAGAGTCCTCAAGATTATAATGTCATCATGCAATAAGTACAACATAATCATGTAACCTTATTGCATTAATTTAAGATGATGAATAATTCAAATAGTATGATGATTGAAGGTGATGGCTATAAATAATTGAAATTGCGTAAGACTGTCCGGCTTTTTAAATTAACTTCCAACACATACATCATACATGCATAATTAACTAAATAATTAATACTTTGAAACTCTATATTTAAAGAATGAGTTAAATGTTAGGTAACTAAACTTTTAAACCAAAATTTTAAACCAAATTTACAAACTATATGATTTTTTTTTTTTTTTTTTTGAGTTGAGCGATATTGTCGTTAAGTTAGAAATTAGATTTGCCACTAACGGGGTTTGAAACCGAAACTAGTATCCCGAATCCCAAACCAAAATTTTTCGGGACGGGAATTTGAAGACCAATCCCAAACCAAATTTTCGGGAATTCCGAAATATTTTCGGGATTTAAATTTTGGGACAAATCGGAAATCCCAAATTGAAATATGAAATTATGAATTGTTCTTCAAATATATAATTCAAGAGCACATTCATGAACTAGGAATGTGATTTCATTCACACTACCATTTAATCGTGGCATGCCTGACTGTTTTTATCAGAGTCAAATTTCAAATTAATTAAACCCTTTCGGCAATCTATTGAGAGAGAAAAGAATCAAGCCTTCTGAAATGATCAGCCATGGCTGCAGCAATAATAAAATCCAAATGAATATCAAACAGAACATGAAAAATATGCAAGGTGTAGGGCATTCCAGATTGTGGAGCATCAATTAGAAACTACTAGCACCAATTATAAATATATATAATATATATGTATAAATATATATAATATATATGTATAAATATATATAATATATATGTATAAATATATATAAAGAATAATTAATAATATATATTTTCGGTTCGGTATGAGATTCCCCAAATATCGAGAAGCCAATCCCGAATCCCGTACCGAAATTTTGGGATCGGTTTGGGATAACATCCCGAAAATTTCGGGAATTTTGGTTTGGGATCGGGATTTTTTCGGTTCGTTTCGGGAT
This sequence comes from Cotoneaster glaucophyllus, assembly GCA_036320875.1. Lineage (NCBI taxonomy): Eukaryota > Viridiplantae > Streptophyta > Magnoliopsida > Rosales > Rosaceae > Cotoneaster > Cotoneaster glaucophyllus. Next base: position 19,430,355 of record CM070072.1, read on the forward strand.
TTTCGGGATTTTTTTCCACCTCTAGTTTGAACCCACGCCATCATGCAAGGGCTTCACTCCTCTCCACCAATGTGGTAGAGGGCCACCTGCAACAAACTATATGATTTGTCAATGATAGATAATGAGCACGTTAGTCAACCCTTAAACAATAAAAAAAAAAACAAAAAAAACACTTAAACAATAATCCAATCATCAACCACGTCATATATATTTTACAAAATTTAATCTAAAAACAATTGATCACCCTAACATATTACCCTTAAACGATAGAATAGTTATCATATAAAAGTCATAGAATCTGGCCATGCTTTGTTGACGGGTACGTTCGTTTATGGATTGGGACCATGGAAATGGTTCTCAGTTTTTGTCGATAAAACTGATAGACGTACGAGTCATGAGTGCGACTTTCACTTTGTCTGCTACTAATTATTCATTCATCATAATATGGGACATGCTTGACATTTCGTAAACTTACAACATGATATAAATAAATAGGTATTGATGTTGTAACAGAAATATAACAGTAACACCTCATCTAAATTTGACGATCGCACCAAAAAATACTCGACAAACACAACACATGCATGCAACTTAGATAAACAATCAAAGTTGATTGTTTATTTGTTTCAATGTGACAAAGTCTAATGTCTTTCCAGTTCCAATGGTACGTTCATGAATAAACAAAGCTATATCCTATATAGACTAAGAACCACACAAAACCTTCACCGACGATCTGAAATCGCTAGCTGCCAGCTTTAATTAATCAGACACCAACCTGCTGTTAGCCTGACATCCTATATTTGAAACTGTAATTTTTTATTTAGCAAGGGAATGATCACATGCTTGCTATAACAGGCAAGCTATCTCTGTTGCGACGCTATCTCTGAGCTGATGAGGCTTGAAGCCACGACGGGGCTTCTCACCACATGTTGACCACCACTCTCCACCCAACTCAGATAACCAAAAACCACTGCCTCTTTCATTACTCTTGGTCCTTTTATACTCAGCACAAAGCTCAGCTTCTCACCCTCCTCCGTGAACTCCAACTTCTTCGGAAAGACTCCAACCACAAACCCTTTCAATGGTGTCACGCTCGCAACGTACGTCGATGGTCCCTTTCCTATGTTGGTCAGTGTCCTCCGGAATTCATGAGTAGATTGTACGTCCGAATTCGAGTCATTTGAATTGAACAATGCTATGAAAGAAGGGTAGTTAAGATCTAAGGAAGGAGTTGAACAGTTGTTCGAGTCTGAATTAGTGATGGTTTGGATTTGCTTGTTGGTGTAGTTGAGTGCACAAAGAAGGTTAACGTAGTCGTCAATATTCACGTCGTAAAGGAGCCCGGGGTCTAGAGCCTTGTTAGGGTTGACATGCCCGGCTCCGATGGCTAGAGGACTAGCTGGTTGGTTAGCGTAGCCAATGTCTTTTATGGGGCTACCGGTGTTATCCAATATGTCTGATGTCGTCATCATGGCGGATCTAATAGCAGCAGGGCTCCATTCGGGGTGCGCACCTTTCAGAAGCGCGGCTATTCCAGCTGCATGGGGGCACGACATGGATGTCCCTGACAGTAGATTAAAATTACTAAACAAGTCTTTCTTGCCCACCACGGCTGCGGAGTTATTTTGAGGCCATGCAGCCAGGACTAACGACCCTGGAGCCACAATGTCTGGTTTCAGGGTCCAGGGGAAGCTAGGGGACGGCCCTCTGGATGAGTAGCTAGTAACACTTGGTGCTGGTTTAGCACCAAGAAGTGTTTTTTGAAACTCCAAGCTTGCTTTTGGCTGCGAGTTGCTCTTGATGTAACCTTTGATCACTTCACCTTCCTTTGGACTCAGAAAGATTGCGGGAAAAGAGCTTTGGATGAACAACTCCAAATCTGTGTTGTTGGTAATGAAGATGCCTCCGGCAACATTTGCGCTGCGTACATTATAAACTTGATCGTTCAGCGTATCATTTTTATCCTGGCACACGACGATCTTCTTCCCCACCTGCTTCAATGTTTTCGTATTGTTACACGCATCAAAGAAAACAACCGGAAATTGGGTTGAAGACGAATTTCCCGGGTAGAGACTAGACCCCGTGACAGAGTTTCCATTTCCAAGATGCTCAGTTCCTTCGAATTCCCGGTCAATTGTACCAGCTGCAACCGTGAGAACCCAAGGGATACCATTGTGCAAGGTAGCAAAGAAAGGTCCTTCATTTCCTGCGGACGTGGACACAAAAACACCTCTCTTCAAGGCAGAAAATGTTGCTATGGCAACAGGATCCTCATACAAAGCAACACCATCTAGCCCAAATGACAAAGACAAAACATCCACACCGTCTATAATTGCTTGCTCAATGGCAGCAATTATATCCGACGACAATGCTCCCTCATCCCAAATCGCCTTGTACATGGCCACATGCGCCCTAGGAGCCATGCCGCTGGCAACTCCTGGGGCGTAACCAAAAAAAGATGCCCCTGCCACGTAATTTCCTGCGGCAGTAGACGAGGTGTGGGTACCATGCCCTTCGGTATCCCTTGTTGAATTCACTTCAATGGTCAGATTGGGATTTTGGGCAATAAGCCCTTTGTTAAAGAACTTTGCCCCAATCAACTTTTTGTTGCACAATGAGGAATTGAATTGGGTGCCACTTTCACATTCTCCTTTCCATCTTGGTGGGATTTCTGACATCCCATCTTCGTTAAAGCTTTCACTTTCTGGCCAAACACCCGTGTCCACCAACCCAATGATCACATCTTTGCCGTAATTCGAAACCGGCCACGCTCCGGATCTGGAGTTGAGGCCAAGAAATTGCGAGGAGTGAGTTGTGTCTTTTATTACTGGCAAGTCTTTCACTGAAGAAATGTAGCCTGGAGAGCTTTTTAAGGCCTCAAGCTCGGAAGCAGTGAGACTCGCACTGAAACCATTCATGACATGAGTATAGCTATAAATGAGTTTGGAAGAGAGGGCGGAGGAGGAGGAGGTCCTGGTGGTGATAGGCGTAAACTTGCCTAATTTGGAGTATAACGTTGCCACGTACCACGAATGATGATCAGAAAAGGCTTTAGGCATCATTGATGAATCCATGTGGATGATATAGTTTTGGGATTGAGCAAAGGTTGAGACAATTGCGAGGTGTAAGATGGTGGAAATGGAAAGCCAGAAATACAAAATATGGTAGTAACTCGCCATGGATGTTGAGCACAAGGGAGGAAGTGAAAAATTTAGAATACAAATGGATTCGTAAAGTTTGTAAACTTATAGGGTCGTTTAGGAGTTGCGGGAAACAATAAAATATATAGACATATTCCTCATCACCATCTGATTATCTCAACTTGGTGTATATGGGATTATATAATTAAGTTGTAGGGGACCCTTGATTTACATCATCTTTATCTATTATTCGTGCCCAATTGCCCATGCATGTTATGGATAATATGTGGACTGCTTGACCTCAAAAGTTAATTACATACTCCCCTAAACTAGAGTCGACACGTGTGCGAGCTAATCTTGTCCGCCGATGTATTAATTATAAGCTTACTCTCTTGACCTAGAAGACTGCTATAGTTAGTTGTGCATACATGTATGAGATGGTCATGACTACTAATACTTGGAAACCTCTTAATACGTACATCAATGAACAATTAGCACATACACCGACGAATGAGCGTAGCATCCTTTGCCCTAACCTATGGACTCTAATCATTATGCTTCTTAACGCTTAGCACGCTAGATCAAGACCGTTCATTTGGCAAGGCCTAGGAGACGAAGAAATTTTTAGTTGTGACGGGAACACGGATGGTACATCACGTGTTTTTACATAAGTGTGAGAAATTTTATTTTTTAAGTTGTTAACCTTTTAACATACATATCCCACCATTTATATAGCGACATGTGATGTACAACCTCGTGTGACGGTCACACTGAAAAATCTATCCGAGGAGACCATCTTGTCATTGTATGGACCGCCACAAAACAAGGGCATATGGTTAAAATGGTGTACCCAACGCGTGCCAAATGCAAGTGGAAGGAAGAAAACACAGCGAACCCATGTCCCTATCACCCTTCATGTTCGAAGAGAAATTTCCGGAGCATTTTGGTTTTTTCTTTCAAAGTTAGAACACATAACAAAAAACATTACTTCACTTTCACCCACATTGGGTCAGCATGAGCTGGACGGTATTGTATTCAATTGTCGCATTTGAGCCTACCATGTACCCTCAATTGTACAACCTAGACACATCTGGTACAAAAATAATGGCAACAAACACGGAGCAAGAGTGAATATTTCTAGCATAACTATTGCTAAATGCGTGACAAATGATTGTTTGTTACATCTTTAGCAATAAGCTATCCTACTATAACAACCACACTTAGCGATGACTATTAGGGTTTTTTTTTTTTTTTTTTTTTTTTTGGGGGGGGGGGGGGGGTGGGGGACTTGTAGCCAAACCCAAGACCTAATAACTTTTGATTGTAAGGAGACTTGGATCAACCGACCACTTCTATGATAAATAAAAAGTATGCTGACTTGTAAAATTTGGGATCGAAAATGACTTGAAATTTCAATTTATTTCATCCCTCCAAGGTGAGGGTGACCTAAGATGTTTCAGTTTCCACTGAGGCCAAATCAATGAAGAGCCTTATATGTAGGGAATATGGTTGCTTAGTGCAGAGAATTCCAATGGACCACTGTAGCATCTTCCCTTTATACGGGCAAAAACACAACCAATCAAGCATGGAGATTCCATAAAAAGCAATTTTTATGAATGGACGGTGCATTTTGATGATCATCTTGGCCATTCTCAGAGTCAACTACTGGTTGTGGTGGTGCCCCTTTTCAATGTGAAAGATCAAATCTACATACAAAAAGGTTACTTACAAGCAACGGAATCCCTAAGAAGTAGACATCCAATGTTTCGAGAACTTATCTACACGCACTTATTCGTAACATCATAAATAAATGATGTGATATGATGCTGTTTAATTTTCTCGCATAATGTTGCGTTATAAGTCCAAAACGTGACTAATTGGAGGTAAGTCTCTCTCAATGTCTCGTGGTGGTAGCACTCAAAGCAACTTTCTTTATGTTTTCATTACTGAAAATAGAGAACTCGATATGTAGCATGTGGTCTCCACTCTTATCTCCCAAAGCAAGGGTTATAAAGGGGAGGTACTTTCACAATTTTATTTTTTTTTAGTTTCTCACACATCCTCTTAATCTTTAGTCATTAAATTAGATAAATCAGATAAAATTATAGTAAAATATTAGGGTTTGAATTGTTACTAATAAAGAAAATCTATGACTCATATCAACAAAATTAACTAAAGTGTATAAGAAGTTAAAAATGGTGTGACCATCGTTTTCCAATATTTAAATTTCCAATCATAATAAATTTGGGCTTGCCATTTGAACCCATCAAACTAGATATTTTGGTATGATCCACTACCACTAGGCCTCCTCAAATTCAATATTTAGAAATCTGCTACCCATTTTGGTATAAGGCTCAACATTCAGATACGGTCTTATATTTTAGCCCAATTAAGTTCAAACTAGGACCCATGACAATAAAATTGCAAGGGTAAGAGAACAAAGATTGGAGCGATTGCGTGCAGAGAGGTAATCAAAATCATGAGTAAATTTTTGGGTGGCTTTCACAAAAAAACTTGTATGTCAAGTGTTTCTCTTTCTTATCGTAGTTAGGCGAGAGAATACACAAATGGGATTATAAGTTTTCATTAGTTCGGACTACAGTCCAACTTTATATTCATTAAATTGGCAAATAAGTAAAAACAGTATTTTCTCAATTTAATCTTAACCGTTCATTTTTTCCGTACTATTGAGTAGTCCGGACTATTAAAGAAAAATTGGTACAAACAGAAGAAAAATGCAGGCTATCATCTCTCTTAAATAACAACGACATAAACCATTAAACCCAGTAAGCTTTTGTTTTGACATTGACAAAATCGGCTTACGGCCTAATGCATCATTTACAGGAATTTGGCCTGGAAGTGAGAGTTTTGGCGATAAGGGAATGTCAGAAGTGCCAATAGGATGGAAAGGCGAGTGTGAGAATGGAACCGCATTCTTCCGGTCTCTCTGCAATAAGAAGCTCATAAGTGCTCGATCTTTCAGCAAAGGGCAGCTGCAGGTATTACCGATTTCCAAAGATTACAGCTGCAGGCAACCATGTATCATTTCTGATTCGCCGAGAGACTTCTTTGGTCACGGAACACACACATCATCGACAGCTGCAGGCAACCATGTGTCATTTGTGATATGCCAAAGGCACGGCAACAAGGGTGGTGCCGCATGCACTTGTTGCCACGTACAAGGTCCGGTGTGGGCGACAGATTCAGAAAAGAGTGCAGATAGTGATGTGCTTGCCAGGATCGATCAGGCGATTTCTGATTGTATGTCACTGTCTCTTGGCTTCAACTTCCTCACTAGAATGCTATAATTGCCATCGGTTCTCTTTCAGCAGTTGAGAAGGGAACTGTTTTCGTATGCGCTGCTGGGAATAATAATGGTCCTTCTGATAACTCAACCTACAATGGAGCACCCAGTAGGAGCTGGCACACCTGATCGTACTTTCAGTGCAACCTTGACTCTAGACAACGGCTTCACAATTGAAGGATCATACTTCCTCGAAAGCATTTACATTGCTGATAAACCGTTGTACTACGGGAAAGACTCCGAGCAAATCAACATGCGATTATGGGGCATTAGATCATAATGAAGTGCCTAGAAAATCAGTCTTCTGTGATAATAACATTGATGGACAACTGAAAGAGGTCAAGAACGCAGGTGCTTACGCTGCAATCTTCACGTCAGATACGTCAGACTAATACGCGGAAGACTTCACCAATCCTGATTTGGTTCTATCAATGGCGAAAGGCTCTTTGATTAAAGAGTATAGAACAAGAGCCAATGCAACTAAAGTTTAAACCCTTACCTTTGTGCACACCAATTTGGGGACAAAACCGGCCACCACAATTAGCGCCGTCCCTTCAAGAGGAGTAGACCCCGTCACTCCAAGCATTCTAAACCCGACATTCTTGCACATGGGGTTGATGTGCTCGCTGCAGTTGCACCTAACAAGTTGTTCATGAAGTAAACAACTATAATTTGGAATCAGATTATCAACTAATGTCAGGGGCATCAATGGTAGCACCCCATGTTGCAGTAGTTGTAGCTCTGCTAAAGGATGTTTACTGCAAATGGAGCCTTTCTTCCATTCGATCAACGATCAGGACCGCAACGTACAACCTCGACAATACTAGAAGCACCATAAAGAATTCGGTACAAGCCACATTAACCAGAACATAGCCATGAGTCCGGGACTCGTCTATGACATGGATGTGCATGACTATCAAGTTTCTATGTGACCTCGGGTACACTACGAAGCAGATGAGCGCTGTTATCCGACGAAAGCAATGGAGTTGCAGGTCACAACCTACTAAGCTAAAGTACCCTTCTTTTATAGCCGTTCTCAACAACACGGACAACTCTCCGAAAGAGAGAAACTTTACTATGGTTGTGACAAATGTGGGAGATGATGCATCTAGTTACTTTGCATTTTTGGAGGTTCCTAAAGGAATGAAGATTGCAGTGGAGGGTAGAGATCAACAGCAACGCCCCGAAGGTGACATATAGCTATCTGAAATGGATTGATAAACATAACCGCATAGTATCAATCCCTGTATTGGTCGTAAATTACTAGTTCCTAAATCATGAAACGGACAAACGTTGTTTTCTACTTGGGAAGTTCGAGGGCAGTCGTCATAGTTTAGAATTGCCGGGTTTTTTTAGGTCCAAAGTGTTGACCTTAGTCACTGTTTTTCCCGCATTGCCGTGTCGGTGGTCTCTCCATGCAAATAAACTTCAAAATTCATAATACGTATGGTTTTAAGATTCGCAGATAAACTAGTAAAATATTACTAATCCTTGCCCAAAAGTGACAACTTCTACGAGGCAGTAATGTCTTTGGGCAAAATCTCGGGTGTAACGGGAACTTATCTGACGCACGTAATGAGAGATACATAAGAGGAGATATAGTCCCAACTTCTACTAGGCAGTAATGTCTATAGCTTTGGACAAAATCTCGGGTGTAACGGAGACATATCGGACTCACGTAACGAGAGATACATAAGAGAATATATAATCCCAACTTCTACTAGGCAGTACTGTTTATAGCTTTAGACAAATCTCCGGTGTAACGGGAACATATAGGACTCACGTGATGAGAGATGCATAAGAGGAGATATAGTCCCAACTCCAAGGTAAATGTGAGAGGCGACCCTATTTTGGCAGACAAGTCACTTTTAATGTGCTGTTCTCTTTTAGTAGCTTGCATTTTTGTGGTTTATGCCACATGTAAACAAAGACCACAGATTTTCAGTCCAAAAGCGAAAGAAAACAAAATTCGAAACTACCAACAAATGCTTTTGGTGTGAGGTCTGGTGTGGGACCTAAAAGAAAACGAAGCAAAGAACAGATGGGCCGGAAAGAAAGAAACAGAAGGAAGGACACTCTAATAACTTTTACATTAACAACAATACCAGCAAAACCGCATAATTTGAGGGGTCCAAAGGTTTCCAATGCCTTTGTGCACACATATGACATCCTTAGCTGTCAACCTCTGACAAAATGCAGTAGGGCCCGAATGTTTCTAACTAAACCCTAAACCTACCGCGAAAGCCACAAATGCCGTTGATTTCGCCTCTCAACTGAAATGCCCTAGTGAAACCATCGGTCATTTTCGTTCTTTTGTCAAAGATTCAACAATGAGAAGTTACAGCTTACCTAACAGAGCGGAAAGACCGTGAAGGAACAAACTCGGGCGATAAGACTGCAATGGAGGACTCGGTATTTACTATTTTTCTGAAAATTTCCTCATGACTGGCTCTTACGCAATAACTGAATCACCATAACAGAGCTGGTGGAATGAAAAACACTATTCTGGTTATTCAGATAACACTGAGAGGAGGGAACAAATTGCTGGAGAATCCACCGAAGTGCAAGCTCATATTGACATGAATGGGGCTATACAGGGGAAGTAAATAACAGCTAACTTAATTTAACTTGTCACCTAGACATAAGCACAAGGGCAAAACGAGGTGCATCGATTCACCTTACACATGAAAACTGGTGATTGGTGAGGGGCTAACGCTCTTCTTCAACTTCTTGCTTTCTCCATAATGGCTTGTTAGTTTGGGCACCACTCTCATACCCACTACTATCACCTGATTCAATCACATGCTTGTCCATCCTTCCAGCGTCATGTGGTGAGCGTCCATATTCTCTTCCGGCCCTGCGATCCTGAAATTATTTGCACAAATAATCGTGGATGAGAAACTCAAATACGGGTTTTCATGTTTAAACAGTTCAAGTGAAGCCAACACACCCATTAGTTCATATTAACGTAGTGTAACATAAGTTGCCAACATGCAAAGCGCAACAAGTGACTGAGATGTTTACGAAATACGCTAGGCTTAAGTTTTCTCATCATCCACTAAATTAGCATTTAATGTGAAATCTAAATATCACACCGATCCTTCATGACGTAGAAATGCTTGTACTTTTAGCTAAAGAAACAGATAAAAGGTTTTCGGTACTTGCAGAATGCAAGTCTATGAAGACAAATAACGAAACACGTAGAAAGCAGTTTCAAACAAGATGTAGCATCATAAACCAGCTAGAAAACAGACATCCAGCTGGCAAGATTAATTAGGGAAAGAAATGAATGCAACTTACATCTCGGAAAGGGAAATCATCGGCTTCAAGCATATGTACCACATGCCCCATTTTAGGCCTCTTCTGAGCATTCGGGTCCACGCAACGCAGTGCAACCAAAAGAGCACGCTTCAGTGCCCTGGAAGAAGGCTTCTCTGGTAACCTTGGATCCAAAACTCCCTCAGCATTCCGATTTGTAACCATTGCTTTAAGCCATTCAACTAGGTTCACCTGAAGTTTAATCACTAATCAGTACCTAGTTTTTCTGGTTGGAAGACAACGTTATCAAGTGAAGATCATGAAAACAAACCTCTCCTGGAGCGCGGCTATAGTCCACTGGGTTTCTCCCAGAAATTATCTCCATTATGAGAATTCCAAAACTATACACATCACTTCTTTCATTCAACATGCCAGTACTGGCATATTCTGGAGCTACATATCTAGAAAGCAAAATCAAATGTGTGATTTAAGTGCGCCAAAACAAGATTATAACTCTCCATTCTCTAGATAGTAAGCAACAGTTACGTAGAGAGGTTAAACTCACCCGAATGTTCCCATCACTCGAGTTGTCACGTAACTCCTTTCTGAGCCAAGGAGCTTTGCTAAGCCAAAGTCAGATACTTTTGAATTCCACTGCTTATCAAGTAAGATGTTGCTAGACTTAATATCACGGTGAACGACCTTTGGCTCAAGACCCTCATGCAAGTATGTCAACCTAAAACATTCGCAGAGTTTTAGTTATGATAAACAACAAAGAATCGAAAGAACTGAGGTCATTCAGTTTGAGGAGTACCCTTTTGCTGTACTGAGTACTATATTCATGCGACTCTCCCACGTAAGAGGGCTTTTAGGCCCGACATCTCCATGAAGCCATTGTTCCAAATTTCCATTGTCGACATACTCATATACAAGCATCCTACAAAAACCCTACTGCATTAGCACAATCATTTAAGGAAAAGATAATAGGTAATCCGAAAAGAAGAAATAATCACAAAGATTCTTAACAAATTAGCCATCAAGAGAAGGTCATGCATTAAACAAGAGATCGAAACTCGAAAGTATACACAATATGGCAAATGAAGATCAAAATTACCTATGAGCTCCTTCAGCACAATAACCAAGCAACCTCACTAAATTCTTATGGCGAACACGGCCAATCGCTTCAACTTCAACCTCAAACTCCTTCTCGGCTTGTCCCCTGAACCAAGCAAAGTAAAATCATCAAGCTATCTCATGCCAAATTCCCCAATATAAAGCTCATGCAGCAGTTAGAAAGAAAAAAAGAGAGTATATTTTCCCCAAATCAATGAAAAATCTAACAAAATTAACTAACTCCCCAAGCTAAAGGTCTCAAATTTCCCAACTGGGTTCTTAGTAAACATGTTGATCATAATCTCAAATTAACCATAATTAGTACGAAATTAAGCAATTACTGATAACTAAATTTGCAAAACTTTAACTACATACTTGTTGTTAAGCAGATTTTTTATAGCAACAATCGTATTATCCTCCAAAACACCGCGGTAAACAATCCCATAGCCGCCTTCACCAATCACATTCTCGTCGGCAAACCCATTAGTGGAATCCTCAAGCTCTCTGAGAGTGTACCAATGTCCCCACCCCAAATGCGAAACCTCCGGCGCAGCGATCATCCCTTGGTCCGCAGACCGAGCCTCCCCGCTGCCATGCGACGACCCACCGCCGCCGCCCTTCTCCGGGTACGAAATCTGGTGGTCTTTTCCAATCTCAATGTGAATTCTCTGTCGGCCACCGCTCCCAGCCGGGCTGTCGTGGTGATCGTCCTGCTTGAGAAGCAGGGGCTGGGCTCTGACGGAGTCCGAGTCAGCAACCGGGTCAGGGTGGCTCTGGTGGTTGATGGGATTCAGGGTCGGGCTGCGATGGGTTGTTCCGGAAGTCGTCAATTCGGATTTCTTGGATCTCTTTGGAGACGTTCGGGATGGCGGAGGAGTCGTGTGTAAAGGTCTTGGCTTTCAAGGAGCTGCTGCTGTTGCGGCGGGAAGTGAACCAGAGCGAGATGAGGAAGAGGACGAGAACAATGGCGGCTCCGACGCAAATTCCCAAAACTACCCACAAATGCAAACCGAAAATGGAGGTCCTCTTCGAGAGCTGGTCGTTCAAAAACGAGTACCCGGACATCGTAGACTGTAATTTCACTCGTCCTCCTTCCTCACAGAAGAAGAAGAAGAAGAATGCTTAGAGAGAGAAAGAGAGGAGATAGAGAGATGACGATGGGGACTATACAAATTCGGAAATTGAGAAATTAGGGTGGTGAGCTCAGCTTAGAGCGAGTTGGGGATGAGAGAGAAAGTGAGGAGAGAGAGAGAATGAATCAGATAATGAGAATGCTCCAGTAGCTACTGCTGCTGCTTCTACCGTGTGCTTTTATTGATGTATTTACAAATGTAAAATCTAATTTCGTCTACAATATGTACCGTGTGAAATGCGCACGTATTAACTACAGATACTCTGTTCCCACCAGAGCAATAAATGTAGCTTTCACATTATGTTTAATCGTAAAGAAAATGTTAATGTCAGTTGCTTTTGAGCCGACATCTTCTTTGTAAGGGTTACGAGGATTCATGAATCGTGTCTGTTTAGTTTTTATCAGGTGTTTGTTTAATTTTAAATAAAATAATTAAAATAATTTATAACCGTACGATGTACGATGAACAGACACGATTCACGAATCTCTGACATCCTTACAAAGAGGATCTATATTCGTTTTTGGTCGCCTGCACGTGGCACCATTTAAAGATTTATCGACATTATCTCTGTGTACATATGCGATTAAGTATTACGGTCTTTGCAGTTTCCCAAAAACAGAAAAATTATTAGAGTCTTCAAGTGAGATACCTAACACATTAGTTATACCATTGCATAATTATTAGTACGATGTTAGTATCTATTACTTACAAGTTACTAGAACTTTTGGTGTATCTAATCTAATTTGCTCCTCGAACTTTCGTATGTTAGTACAAATGTCGATTGCTGATTTTGCAGTTAGTATTTTTAGTGTAAGAGTTCAAAGTATTAATTACTACATTTTAATTATAATTAAAAGATTCCAGTTATGTTAATGGTATCTTGATTCTCGTCTCGGTTTTACATTTTTTATTATTATTTTAGGAAACAAATAAGAAACTTCTACTTGTCGATGGTGTTTTAGTGCGGTGGTGAAAAACTACTATGCATATAAACGATAGTGCATGTTCAATCTTTACCGATTTTTTTAAATTCTTAATAACTAAATGTCTAACTCACTATAACATTATAGCTCATAAGACAAAAGAAAATCATTGGCCAGTCCACTAATCAGGAAAAAGTAAATAAATATTAAAATTGTGGGACGCCATAAATGAATTGTTTTAATTGTTTTATTATTTTCTTCTTGCAATGTTATGGAACTTTGTGTTCGACTCTTGTGGAGATCAAATCTTCTGCACCCAAAATGGGTGTGGCCTCTCTGTGGCCCCAATTAGTGTTTGACACGTATTCATTATCTTAACTTTTCTTAATTTTGTTGTCATAAATTTAATATGTGTCAAACACTTATTGGGGCCACAGGGAGGCCACACCCATTTTGGGTGCAGATGATTTGATCTCACTCTTGTGGGATACTTAATTATAATTTAACTGATCCCAAGTTAGATTATAAATGTGATTAGGATTAGGATTGAGATTGATTGGGATTAGGGATTTGGATTATTAAGAGGTTAACATCAAATGGGCTGTTTTATATGGGTCCACAAAGAACTGGACACTTGTGTAAAGTGGGCTTGAAGTCCAGAGAGGCCGTTAGCTGGCGAAAGCTCTTGCTCTTGTGATATACTCTTCAATTATGTTTCTCAAGTTTTAAATCTTCTCAGTATTTGTTTATGTGCATCGACATCATCACTGAGCGTTTATATTTGTCAAAAAAAAATTACGCTTAGCTATTCAATGATGAGTAGAAATTTTTATTCAAAATTCTTCGTTATTGAATCACAAAGCGTCGTGCTTATAATTAGAACTGTTTATATTATGAATTACTTTGTAAAGATCATATCTGCAAAAAATAAAAAAAAAAAATAAAGTAAGATCATTTAGTCAATCTACTGTAGCAAATATATAGACGGTTCGTAATGTTTTTACCAATTCCGTTCATTTGTTTTTATATAATTCAATAACTAAACGACCTTATTTTAATTGTTTTTTTTCTTCAGATGTGATCTTTATAGAGTGATTTGTAATATGAATGATTCAGATCATGAATATGAAGTTCTAGAATCACCAACGAAAAGCTTTGAGTAAGAACTACTACTCATCTTTTGAGTAGCCAAGTATTGTTCAAAAACTATTAGTGTAACGTAGTAGTGACTACTTTTCTGCATTGATCGGGAAAACAAAGTCCTATATTTCACCAAAACGATTTGACGAAGTAGATCACATTTTAGAGACAATTTTATATGGAAGGGGTTTAGAAGTATGAGCTATTATTTTGTACACTAGAGTTTAGATTTCAGGACTAAAGTGAATTATTGACACGTTTGGTTTTTTTCATAATAATATCCTGAACTACTTTATATTAAAAGAGAAATATTAACTCAGGCGCAAAGAAAAACACTGACACAATTCCTGAACCAATTAGCTTAACTTGCATCTATAATTAAAAGCATATTATTTGAAACGAGTCACAATCAACACGTTTGCACAAGGGGTGGTTTGGTGTCATATTCCGAGATAATTGATAGCATTTGCCAATATTTTACATGCTTCATTTGGACATCAAAGTTAGGTTTAGAAGTAAATGATGGACACATATTTTTTTCCCTTAAAATAAAGGGTGGTGCACACTTTTTTTGGGACACCTTTTAATTGGGAGGGAAAAACACATAAAACAAAAGCTATTATGTGACTAAACACAGTGTACTACTACTAGCCATGTAACTAGGGGGCATATCACCTCCTCAGTATCCTCATTGCCTCAACGATGAGTAAAAAAATTTATTCAAAATTCTTCGTGATTGAATTACAAAGCGTTGTGCTTATAATTAGAACTGTTTATATTATGAATTGCTTTGTAAAGATCATGTCTGCAACAAAATAAATTAAAGTAAGATCATTTGGTCCATCTACTGTAACAAATATATAGACGGTTCGTAATGCTTTTACAAATTTCGTGCATTTGTTTTTATACAATTCGATAACTAAATGACCTTATTTTAATTGTTTTTTTTTTTTTTGCAGATGTAATATTTATAGAGTGATTTGTAATATGAATGGTTCGAATCATGAACATGAAGTTCTAGAATCACCAACGAACAACTTAGAGTAAGAACTACTACTCATCTTTTGAGTAGCCAAGTATTGTTCAGAAACTATTAGTTTAACGTAGTAGTGACTACTTTTCTGCATTGATCGGGAAAGCAAAGTCCTATATTTCACCAAAACGATTTGACGAAGTAGATCACATTTTAGAGACAATTTTATATGGAAGGGATATAGAAGTATGAGCTATTATTTTGACACTAGAGTTTAGATTTCAGGACTAAAGTCAATTATTGACACGTTTGTTTTTTTTCATAATAATATCCTGAACTACTTTATATTAGAAGAGAAATTTTAACTCAGGCGCAAAGAAAAACTGACACATTCATGAACCAATTAGCTTAACTTGCATCTGTAATTAAAAGCATATTATTTGAAACGAGTCACAATCAACACGTTTGCACAAGGGGTGGTTTGGTGTCATATTCCGAGATCATTGATAGCATTTGCCAATATTTTACATGCTTCATTTGGACATCAAAGTTAGGTTTGGAAGTAAATGATAGACACATTTTTTTTTTCCCTTAAAATAAAGGGTGGTGCACACTTTTTTTGGGACACCTTTTAATTGGGAGGGAAAAACACATAAAACAAAAGCTATCATGTGACTAAACACAGTGTACTACTAGCCATGTGACTAGGGGGCATATCACCTCCTCAGTATCCTCATTGCCTCAAGGATTGAGACATGTCTAGTAATACTATTAGTTTCGAATATGATAGTAAATATTGGCTTCATTACAATCTCCGCACTTAATCAAGTCACGAAAGAGGTAAAAACGCTTTCAAATAATTAAAAATAGAAGTGTTTACGGGTTTAAAAGCACTAAAAAATTTGGTGAAATTTTTTAAATTTTCAGGAAACCTTGGGAAGTTTTGTAAAGTTTCTATTGCGTTCTACTTCTACTAAAAGTGCTTTTGTGCAAAAATAAGCGGAGAAATAGCGCACAGCCCGAATCAGAACACCTACAGCCCATTGGGCTTACATGCTCTCGGCCTAGAAACACCAGCAAGACTCCAGACCAACTGGAGTTAACCGAAGGAGAAGAATTCTGATAGTTGTAGCTAGATGGAAGGAAAAACTCAATTTTAAAGGCCATCAGCAAACACATATAATATCCACAACATTTTTCCTAAAAGCACTTTTAATAAAAGCTGAATTTTCCTAGCTTCTTCAAGTTCTATTCTAGCAAGGTGGTAATCACACTATCAAGTATATAACTAATCAACGTGACAATAGCCACAAATTCATTTCACCTGCTGCTAGCTTGAATGTGTCCTCCGCTGACAATGCCTCCGGAAAATTATCACAAGCTCCGCCCGCCTGACCAGCCCAGAACGAAAATAATGCGTAATTAGACAGCTGATTAACTAATTAATGATCATTTGATCATTTGGCTTGCTAATGGAATTAGCATGCAAGCTAAGTGCTCATATATGGATTCTTAGTCTACTTACATGAGCATGGATCATGTACATGCAACGACATCGATCCGAGGAGATGTGAGCAGATACTACATCCAGCTTATGCTTTTCTAGTATGTAAAACAAAGTAGTCAACATGTCACATCCCGGCCCGGGGTCCACCACATCCCGGGTCCGTTCCACCACCGTAGCACGATATTGTCCGCTTTGGGTCCCCGACTACACCCTCACGGTTTTGTTTCTGGGAGCTCACACGAGAACTTCCCAGTGGGTCACCCATCATGGGAGTGCTCTCGCGCGCTACTCGCTTAACTTCGGAGTTCCCATGAACCCGAAGCCAGTGAGCTCTCAAAAGGCCTCGCGCTAGGTAGGGATGGGAATATACATATAAGGATCACTCCACTGGGCGATGTGGGATCTCACACAACATCCCTAGCTTTGGTGGTGAACAAACGCTGATCTGAGCATCGTTGCCGGACATGTTTATGACAACGTTTGGGGAAAACCACGTCTGGAAGGAAGCAGGCGGTGGCGAAAGAGCAGCCGGCAATGCCAAGTTGATTGATGTTTGTGGACCCTGATGAAAATGATCAGCCAAAAACGCTTCCCTTGTATCACAAGTTAACTCTCTACATGATGCTGGCAATGCAGAAAATTTGTCAAGCCTTTGTGTTTGTGTTGTTTGGAGAGTGTTCAAGAGACTTGATGTATCTTATTGACTCATCAACAATGGTAGACTTATCTGCCTGTAAAATCATCGAAAAATAACATATATTAGCTTTGATCTTCTTTTTCTTCTTAATTCTGCAGTTCCCATTCCGGGATTTACTACTCGAATGATTACTGAATCTTAATCAATAGTACTCCTTAACCTCTCTTAGAAACTAATTTAGAACATAACAGAGTGCATTTTGAGCTAAATCAACAAATAGATTATGTTCAAATTAGTAACCCAAGTATAACATAAATATGGAGACCGTAAATTTAGGCTTGCATTCGTAGTCAAATTCATTGCCGTAACTAGCATGTGATATTGTAAACTACTCTAACTTTCGACGAGTATGAATCAAACTCAATGCAATGGAGCATTCGAATTTTCCTAATCAACTGTGTCTCACGCCAGCAAACAAAAGTACTATCATCTAATAAAAGAATGCACCTTAGCTACACAGAGTAAGTTGGGTTTAGTGCTTGAAAGTCTCATAAATTAAGCTTTGAAATGTCTCATGAATCTAATTAGTTAAACATATTGAATATGTATATTATTACCTTAGCCGGAAGATGAGGAAGCAAAGCATGAAGGCTAGAGAACATATTCCTCATCTTCTTCCTTCTTTCCCTCTCAGTCCAAGTGTGTACCCCATGATCCGATTCACCACCGGCGCCGCTGCCAGGCCCACCACCAGCCTTGTCACTGCTTTCTTTGATCTCCACCACCTTTTTCTTCTCCACTGTATTTGTAGGAGTGGGGCAACTAGAGCTCACATTTTCCAGCTTCAACAATTCATCACCACCACCACTGCAAGTTCTTGAATTGGGAAAAGCCCAGATAGATTTTTTCTCTAAGCAAGACATGGGTAAGTTATTTCGTCCGAATTAAATCTTTATATATATATATATATAGAGAGAGAGAGAGAGAGAGGATTTGGTTAAGAGCTTCAGTGGGACGTTTTCACAAACAAGAGGAAGGCGACGAAAGGTGGCGGGCTTTTGAGGACGTTATTTGGATGGGCGCTTTCTCTCTCTCTCTTTAATTTCACAACAAAATACAATCATGAGACGAATGCCGTTATATGCCGTTTTTCGAAGACGATTGCTTAAGCCTCGGGGCCCTCCTCTATTCCCTTTACTCTTTCACCCTCATTCGCGCCTTCTTATTACCGAATCACACCATCCGTCCCTCTTAAATATTTAACTTAGCGCAGGAGCAGTACGTAAATCTTGGTCATTAGGTAGTGGCAGATCAAGGATTATACATGGGTGGTCGTAATCAAGGTACAGTATGTACTAGTCGGGTGGGTTGAGACATTGCTTCTATGTGCCTAGACAGGGCCTAGGCAGAGGTTAGGTGAATTTAAGTAAATTTATTATATATCATATAAATAAATGTTTATTTCTAATTAAAAAACTAAATTTGTATTGAGAATTTGAAAATACAATTTTAATTATGTTTATTATTTAACATATAACATTAAAAAAAAAAAATTAAAAAAAAAAAAAAAACTATCATAATTTTTGTTTTAGTATTTTAGTGAATTTGATGGTATGAGATGAAAGTTAACGAGTTTGTAATACTTTACAAAATATTTTTCATGATGTCGTATAGATTTATGGTGAATTTTAAAAGAAGTAATGGTGTCGAACATATGGTTTAAAAAGTGTGCGTTGAGTAATACACCATCCCTTTCTTAATTAAAATGATAGGTGGCACAATTTGATTTGAAAACGATTTAAAAAAGAAAAAAGGGAGTTAGTCACCTGGCAAATGAAAAGAGAAAGTCTTTCTTCTTCATTGGAACCAAGGTCCAAGAACATCAAAGTCATGGTGGTCTTTCTTCTTGATTCAAAACTTATGTTGCACAACATCTTCACAACCATGATGGTCTTCTCTTTTCCACCACCTACCCAAACCGTTGGTTGTCCTCAGAGGTTCTCACAAGCGCATCCTTGGACTTCCAGGCACCACCCAGGTCCTTACACGCATCCGCCTCTGCCACTAGGTAACCAAGAAAACGATACTCTTAACATGCATAAGTAGGCGTATGTAACTACATTTGTTTGGTCAAACGTGCTCTCTCTTACGCATTCAAGTTCTAAATGTGTGTTTATCATACCATGGTCGCTTTTGTTTGGCCCCAAAATAACCAAGTGTATCATGGCATGTTGGTAAATTGAATGAAGTTGGAGGGTGAATTGATTGTGAAATGCATTTAACGGCCGTTATGATTTGCGTATCAAAATAAAAGAAACTTCTGAATCCGAAACGGGGGCAAAGAAAACGTTCATCTCTCTTGTCCCCGTTTCAATGGCATTCCTGTTAATACTTCAAAGTCACTGTATATAATTGAGATTTGCCTTGGCAACAATTTTACTATGCTCGGATATAGAGCTTACACAAAATGAATAAAGTGCTGATGTGCGATCAAAGATCTTGGTGCATTATACTTTTTGGGGGCCTGGACGGTCGCCCTGCCCGCACTAAACCTGGGCCGGGCCTAGGTGCATACTAGAAACGTTTATTTTGATCATGAACTACAGCAGTTGAGCCATCAATCTAAAGCTAGAAAAAAGACCATGGCTTTACAAATGGAGAATACCAAAGACTGGTACCAAGTATTTTTATACAAGTTAAGAAGCATCAACAGTAGAAATCCGTCGTGTCAACCTGTTACACTTAGCAAAATACTAACAATTTATAACCTAATCAAAGTCTATGAAGAGGACGATGATCGTCTCTTGCTTGGTTGAAGAAAAAGAACTGCATGAAAACAGGCTGCAATCTCATGCATCAACATCCGAGGAACAGTTTTTCCCTCTCCGAATGGTATCTACTTTTGATTGTGGCTCACCGTCACTGAAGAGTTCCTTCACAGAGCAAGGAAATTATCTGCATTAGTTCTCGAAATTCTGATAAGTTACTTCTGCAATTCATGCTAGAGTTACCTTAGAGGATGAGGGGACACTGAAGAGTCTGTAGTGAGCTTGAACCGATGGTTCAAAACCAAATGTGGGTTCTGAAGTCAGGGCATTTGCAACTGAGGGAATGACCATTGGTGGATTTGAGATCATGTATCCAGCGGATAAATTGAAAGCAGATTGCATTGAGTTCTCCCCACTCCCGTAAAAAGGGTTTATTCCTTTGCTGGATTTTGGGAATTTATTACTTCCTTCTTCAAAGCTCAATCCCATATGAGGCAACTGCATAGGCTGCATGACTCCTGGTAAGCACATTGGATGCAAACTCAATCCATTTCTCATCATTAACATCTGCAAGTATAAGAAGATAAAAGTGTATCAGCGTTAACTCACGCACAAGACACAAGTCACACAAACCTATTTTAGCCATGGGGCACATGATGTCCCTGTTAAAGGCAACAGATAGAACGCCATAAATCATTCAAAGAACACCCAAATACTGTTACATTCCAATTAATCAACTTTTCCCTCCTTAGATTTGATGATTTGTGTCGAATATAAAATGGTGTATCGCCACAGAACATAGGTGTCACTAAGTTCAGCTTGCAAAGTTAATGTTAACTGAGTTTGGCGCATGATGACCTTGGTAAGACCGAAAGACAAAGACGTCTAAGCCACTGAAAAACAGCATACTTGATATAACGCCAGAACATGCATGAAAGACAAGCAGGTCCTACAGCTTTTGAGGCAGCCAAATTTGTTTGTCAGGTTTAAGTTCAGTGGCTTCTCCCATGAATCAAAGCAACACTTTCTGTTTGTTGAACGAGTATGCCAGAACAATGCTAAAATAACAATGCATGCCATATGACACGTTATATAGGTTATCGATCTTTTTTACTCAAAACTTTATGATTAACACTTTTTGAAGTCTACCATGTTCCCCCAAAGCAAATGTTGGGCCACTTGCTGTTTATTAAGAAGTACCGCAGCACAATTTAGTCGGGCTTGTTCAGTCTGGCATGAATCAGGTTCACATAAGCGCTTCACCAAGAGCAGTGTAGTATTTCGTTAATTTCTAAACTATTCAACAATTTCTATAATTCTGATAAGTCATGTTTACTCAGTTCTGCTTCAGAGCCCAGTCTTAATGGTGCCGCATCTTATTGCCGGACCAAGCAGCAACAATAGCACTCAATATAATCCATTCTAAATTTGAATTTAGACAAACAGACCATCAAGTGCATAGCTGAAGATTAATAATACTCAAGATGGCTAATCTTTGAAGGGATATCAAAAGCAAATGGTCTTAATGTCATCAGAATTATATTCCGAAAACAGTGAAAACCATCTTACCTGTACTTGAAGCTGAAGCTGCTTCAAATACTCGATTGCTTCATCCAGCATCGAAGCCTTATCCGTCTAACAAAAACACATGATCAAATCTCGGGTGTTATTAAGTAGCGAATCTCGCATAATCCTCGTATACTTATAAACAAAAAAGAACAAAAGACTAATACGATTATTTGAAAAATAAAGCACACAAAAGGCTGTAGAAACTTTTGGAAAAGAGTACCTTGTTAGAATTCGGAATCAGGTTCAGCAAAGCTTTCATCTTTTCGTTAATCCTACTCCTCCTCCTCTGTCAACCAATCAAATTTACTACCCAGAAATCAAAATCCCAATTTCTACATACTCGAATCGAAAACCTTCACACACAAGGAAAAAAGATCCAACCTTTTCCGACATATTATGGACGTCGGCAGCTCTGCTCCTCTTCGATGAACTCCGCGGAGGCGCTGAGTTCAATTGCACGTCCGGCGCCTCCTCTAGACCCTTCTAATTCCACCAAAACCCACAACGATTTCAAATTTCAACGCAATTAAGGTTGAACAAACGGAAACAAACAGAATTAACACAACAAAAGTTCTCTCTTTTTTTCCACCTAATTTTCTCAGCAACCAAACAGAATTCAAAAGAAGAAAAATGGGAAGTACCTCACTGTCACAGCTAAAGTCGCCGAGATCATTCTCAGACGAAATCCTCCTCCCATCAGACTCCATACCTTCTTTCACCTCCGCCGTGAAGTAGCCACCGGAATTGGAGAAGTAGAACCCGGAAGACGACTCCAACACACCAGCAGAGTTCGAATTTCCTCCCACTAATCGCTGGTCCGAGCCAGAACGTTCCACCAATTGAGCAAACCGGCGATGATCCTCATGCCTGGCCTCCGGAATCAAGACCTCGGACGGCGTCGCCGCCTGGAGTGGCAGCGGCACCGACGAATGCAGCAGGTGCATGTAAGTGGGCTTAAAGGGCATGCTAGAAGAGGCTGAGGAAGCGGAGGAGCCGTGACCGTAGAGGAGCTCGCTGATAATGTTCGAGATTTCTTCCGAGTCCGGCGCTGATCCGTACAGATCCGCCATAGCCGAAATTCGTAACCTTCAGAACCCGAGAAAAAAATCAAACAATTTCACAGAGCCGTCGCTGCTCAGCCGGAGACGGTGAGGTTTTCAGTTTGTTGTTAGCATCGTTCCCAATTCGCCGTCGCTGCTCTGCCTCTCTCTCTCTCTCCCCTCTGTCTTTCTCTCTCTTCTTATTCTGTGCTGTGCTACCGTGATTGCCAATTTCCATAAAACTCTTCTAAAAGAAGGTTTAAACTTGTAAAGCTCACAATTTGATTACTCTCCCGCGCTAATTGTCAAGTGCTCAGTCACATGTTTACGTCATCATTCGCACAAATTTCCATTTTTTTTAATAAATTTGTAGAGTTTCCCATTATTTTATGCATATTGCAGACCGCCGCCCCTCGTTTTCTGTTATTTACCATATCGGGTCATAGTGAAGCATAATTTTTTGAGTTGTTTCACTTTAGTTTTCAAACCTTAAAATCTCAATTTAAAAGGATGACAGTGTGGCCTAATCCCAAAAATTAACATAAGTGATCACACACATGATTCATGTTTAGTCTTGTGCTGGGGGCGAATTGGCTTGAATAGATCAATTCGCTTTTAAGCCGCTAATTTGTTGTTCAAATCCGTAGTCAAACTACATGAATAACTCTTCGGCTCGTAAGTGGATGTTGTTTCTAGTATGAAACAAAAATTGGACGATATACCCCACCTCTAAACGTGACTACTTCTACAATTTTTTTTGTTGTTGTTAAATGACAGATTTTGTTAGATTAATTACTGACGGGATGAACTCATTCTTTCATGCAATGGTTCAACACATTTCCACCACTGTAGTAAATGGCCACTTGCGACTACTATAATTGTAACTTGGGAAAGATTTTTCAGTGTGCCTGGAACACAGACACATATGTCGTATGTCATTATACAAGTGGAGGGATACTTGAAGAAAAAAAAAAAAAAAAAAAAAAAAAAACTTAGCACTACTTGTATATTAACATATGGCGTACTGCTCATTTTCCGGGCACTTTGAAAAACCTCTCTCCTAACATAGGACGCAAAATATTCGAAAGACCGAAGTGAAAATACCCCAAAAGTTTAGGGGCCAAATTTGCAATAAACCCTAGAATATGTGCGTTGTTCAACGTCCGAATATATTAAAGTCAAACACACCATGCACTCCTTCACCGTCTTATCCAACCAAAAACGTCATCTTTGCCTGTAGAATTTATTAAGGGGACACCAAAAGGTGCAATTCCCGAGGCTCCCTCCCTTTTCAGTGGCGTGTTATTGCCTGCTACCTAGAACCTCTGCATCACACGATTTCAAATGCCTCCTCTTTTTTCCCTTACAAGAAAAATTCACTAGGGTTTGCCAACAAACTCCCTAAAAAGTGACCTAAGAGAAACTCACAAGGAAAAAAGGAAGGTTGAAAACTCTAGGGCACAATAACATTCCCCACGTTTCTTGTTCTGCAATTTAATTGGATCCAAAGGTTCCCAACCGCGATCAAACATCAATGTGATTATATCAGCATGTGAAATTGTGAATGATATCAACATCTTGATTCATGAACTTGATTAAAGCTTTGAGTTTTTCTGGGTCTTGCTCGATTGATGTGAAGTTCTATTATGATTTGCGATTGAGCATGATACGTTAATCTAACTGAGTGTTAATCTAATTCTAGACCTGCTCATCATTACAAAGGGACCAACAAAGCAAACAAGTTACAAGGGAACCGGCAAACCTAGTTCACGGCTAAACTTCCACTACGCTTTGACCACATTAAGACACGTTTGAGATTGCTTCTTGTAGGGTTAAAGCACATTAGTCGTAAAAGCGCTTTCTAAAGCATTTATTGTCACTTCCAAGTACTTTGTCAAGAAGCGCTTGGTTTTGTAATGAAACCGGGCATGTTTATACTAAAAGCACTAATGAGCATAAGTGATTCCCACAAAAATAGTCTCAAACACTTGGATTTTTAATAAAATTTGACACTAATACTGAAAACACTTATACCAAAAGCACTTACAAGCAGAAGTGATTCCTAAAAGTAGAGTCTCAAACAAACCCTTAAGTTGTTTGCACGTAAGACCAAAAGATGAGCCTAATTACCTTTTTATGCAAAAGTATCAAAATGGGAGCACCTTTTTATGCAAAAATATCAAAATGGGAGCCTAATAGTAAAAGATTAAGATCCAAGACATGTCTGCTTTGCATAGATTGAACAAATAAACCTTGAACAATCCTCTGCTGCAGCACCATGGAATTGCAAAGAAAGCCGAAACAGAGAGACAAAAATCCTAGAACTAGTTACGTTTCCATCAAGCCCTCCAAAAAGAAATTCGAGATCATGAAATCTATAGGTATACCAAAGAATCTGCAGCAGAAACAGGATCAAACCATAACAAAAAACATAGAAGCCTAATCATTCATTGATAAAATGAAAAGTCAGTACCAGTTTTGCTTTTCCAACTTCGAAATGTGATGCCTCCAATAAGAGGCCTGGTTTTAAATAAAATAAAAAATAATTAAAGTAATTTTCCGCAAGGCGCTTGAAGTAGTTCTTTGGACCAACTTCAACTCGACCAACACGGAAAGGTGAAAGCATCGAGGCATTGGGACTCAGTGAGCCCATATGTAGGCAGACTGATTCCATAAGCAACCCTCTTTACCTAATTTGAAGAATAACTAGCCTGCAAAAACATTTGACGTCGTCGACCTCATGTTGCCAGGGCTGTAGTTTTACAGATGGGGCACAAATTCTTGTGCATCAACCATTGTTTTATGCACTCGCTGTGGAAATCATGTCCGCATTCTAGCATTCCAAGATCTTCTCCACCATTGTATTCCTCCTGCATATTAACAGTATATATAAATCAAGCAAAGCAAAAACATGAAAATGTAACACAGATTGAGCAATATGCACGGTCATTACCTGGCATACACAGCATGGCTCTGTATCTGCCGAAGATCCTACTGGAACATACTTCTTATGTTTCAAGCGCTTTGATATGGTTTCTTCACTTAATCCAGTGTTCACGTTTCCGATACGCTCTTCCAGAGCCAATAATTCCTACAATAATCAGATTTTTATGTCTCAATAATCTCATTTATACCGGTAGGGGAGCAGACTGTTATGTATCTTCTGAGGAAGCAGAAGGTTGAGCGAATCAATTACCTCATAAGACATGTTATCAACATCAAGTCGCATGTCTCTATGTCGGTCGTGAATATCAGCCACCCCAAAAAGGACTGACTGGTCAAGAATCATAACATCCTGACACAAAGAAGTACAAGCCAAATGTCAGACCACAATTCAGAAAGAAAATTCTCACATCTGTTAACAGCCTTTAGTTATGATATTCATATTTCTTAAACATGAAAACAGAAACATTTGAGTCCCCAAATAAATAAGGAAAAGATATATATGCCTTAAACTTCCAAAACCATAATCCCGTGTCGAGAATAAGGCATTTGTGCGTTATCGAGACAGATTCTTTCTCAAAACTGTAATTATACTGCGGTGCTTCAATATAAGCAAATAAAATTCTAACCTCAAATCGCAAGCTCTCGCCCCTACGCATGAGACCCAGGACATTGCAAATCTGCTAAAGATAGAGAAGAAAAACTTCATAAGGTTTAGATGAATATCTCTATTCCCATAACTAGCAAAATAATATAAACTTAGCTGTATTAGAGTAACAGAAAACTTGAATAACAAGAATTATGATGTAACTAGTTGAAGATGACAAAATCACATAAACAGTTAGAAACATAATGATTAAAAGGACTGAAAAAATTATCTTATTTTTGAACATTCATGATTGACTAAAAGGAAAAAGTGATTGCATATCCCGTATCATCGTGGTCATAATTATATTCAGACATCTGATGGTATCACATCAATAGGTGATTAAGCACAAATGTGGGTTCTCCCTGATATTCATCAAAATGCTTTAAATAATGGGATAAAAAAAAATATTCTGGAAGAAAACCCTCAGCCAGAGAAAGAGAGTTCTACAACACACCTCAGATACCAGCCTGCTACTTCCTTCACCGCCTGCAGCAGCCAAAGTCCGTAATGAATATGGAAGCCCAAGTCCAACATCGCCATGTCTCTCCATCCAAGATGCTGACCTTGGGTGAGACCGATGATGACCTTGGTTACCTGTACCAGATGAACTCTCAACCTCTGGTGATGATGCAGGACCCGAATGCAGAGGCAAATAATTAGTGCCCTGACTCCCAGGCTCACTACCAGAAGCAGAAAATAACGATCGGCGAACATATTCAGATAATCTTCGAGGAAATTGTGGATGAGAATTGTGAGGAGGAACCCACGTAGGTGCAGCTGCTGGATTAACACCTGAACTTGTGCCAGTCCGGGATGCTGAAGCAACATTACCAGGAATACTTGCATTTCCACCAGGTAAATTTCTATTAGATGCACCTGCAGGATGCCGAGCTGAATTTCTCAATTCAGTTGCTGGTACAAAAATAGGATGATCCAAAATGTGTCTCGCCATGCTTCTTGAGCTCCCTTCCTCACGTGGTGGAGGCTGTGGAGCATCTCTGTTTCCATAAACCAGAGAATTTGATAAACTGCCAGTTCTTGAGCTAGACCCTCCACTCCATCTCAATGATTGCACATTTTGCGGCAAAGCAGGAACATGGATGACAACTGGTGGGTTCTGTGAACTCATATTATCTAGCGCTGGTGCTGGTCTCAGGTCCATATTATGATCAACTGGAAGAAGACTTGGTGAATGATTCGAAGAGGAAATACTAGAATGCCTAGCAGCCCTCCCTGTCGAGAACCTATTAGAGTGTATAGAATTTTGCTGATTCGAAGGATTTATCCTCACACGGAAGTTCCTATGAGTGCTTTCTGAGCTTCTTCCAGCATTTGAATCAGGAAGGCTGTCAGAAGCAAGTGCTCTCCCAACTACTCCAGGTCTTGAATTCCCCTGTTCTGATGGAGCAGATATGCTTAGGCTGCCGACTGCATTATAGTGAGCGGGAACAGAAGCCCTTCCACCAGTGTCTGTATGCTGAAAGTAACTGCAACTTCCACTTAGAGAAGACTGCCCTATATTTCCCTCCATAGCCTTTCTTTTACAAGATACACGACGACCCTCCAATGAACTACCTGATCTGCCATCATTCTCTCCCATTAAAAATCCAGCACTTCCAGAAGGAAGCATAAAGGAATTAGAACTGCTAGGAGGTCGAATTTGCTCATTTTCAGAAACATTATACTTGAATGTGTTTGGACATTCCATTACTTGACTATTATCACCACCATGGCCCGCAAAACCTGCATTCAAGTTCAGATTCTGTGGGATTGCATCAGAACTGGAACTTTGTGTAAAAATAGTATTCACATTGTTGTCCAGCGAAAGGTTATTAGTTGGTTCATAGTGTCGCTCCTCTAATATTGAAGCACCTTCTACACAAGGATCCACTGAAGATGACCATCCAAGTTCTGGTTTCCGCTCATCACTACTTACCTCACTCTGTGAGTTGCTAGAACTAGGTTCACCTAGGCACCATCTACTCAAGTGTTGTCGCTCCTGCCCCATAGAATTCACAAACCCAACATTCATATCACTGGGTGATTGTACATAGTCCGGAATCCTTTCTGCAGGATTCCGTGTGCTATTCCAGCAAATTTGCTGATCTAGAGCAGCATCGTTTGATGCACTTCCATGGTCAAAATCTAGGAATTCAGGCAAGGAACCAATAGTACCCCTCTGCCCTTGCATTAGGGCTAATATGAATCTTCTTGTAAAAGAAATGTAAAGACCTTGAAGAAATCTCCGGTATAAGTAATACGTTGTTTGTACTTTGGCAGACCTGACAAAACAAAGTAGAAGAAAGGTTATGAAGTTAGAAGATTTTTAAAGTAAAGGTGCAAAATTATGCTATAAAAGTAAGATCAACAAACTTTTTCTTCTCTTCTATAGGTGAGAGAAGCGCAAACTTTCAACACCGGTCAAAGAGTTCTTGGATATTTATGTGTTCCATGTGTGAAAAACTTGAATGCCTAATTGAAGGAAGAAGCTAGAGTGTGAGTTGCGTTGCCTACTGGCAATGCCTTTCTTCATTTTACTTTTTTTAACCCCTTACTTATGCTTCAACAAAATGTTTTAACTCTAAGCTCTTGGGTAGGTGTTGTGGGAGCACAGCGGGTGATAGTTGAATCAAAGACTAGTATCCATATTTGCAATGACACCAGAACACCTACTTGACCAAACGGTAAAGACACACGCTAAGCTTAGACTAGCGATAAGGTAATGGAAAATCACCCATGCTATCCTGGCCTGAAAGCAGGCGAACACCAAGATAAAATGTTCATTATCATGTTGCTGCAGTAAAAGAGTGAATGACTGAATGTGCAGCTATATCAGGTAAAACAAGCATCCTTCAATTCATACAAACACAAGCATTCCCACATATAAAAAACCCCAGCCAAACCAACTCCCACAGCTAAAGCAAAGAATGATCGAAAAACTAAACCCGCTCCTGAAACACTTCCAAGGCAATCAAATTCGCATAAATTAAGGTACCCACCAGCTGAAAACAGGAAACTTTAGAGCACAACAACGTAGTACAATCGAACGGTGCAAGCTTTCGAACAAACAACTGACCACACACATGGCACACAATGAATTATCATCTGTATAATCAAAGAATGACTTATCAAACCTATTGGTAAAAATTTAGAGATCGGTTCACCCACTGACAAGGTCAAATATGGATGGCCGAAAACCTCGAAAGCCAAAATCTCATTCCAAATTCCAGAAGCAGATGATATCAAAAGTGATTCACATAATCAAATGACAAAGGACAACCTAGAACAAACAGACATCAAATGTTAACAACACAGACGAACAAAAACCCAATAACAAAGTAAGAATCTTGGGTTTGTTCGGAAAAGGTACAACCTTTATATTTCCAGCTGCAGAGATTAAACCCAACAAGCACAAACAAGACAAAAAACAAAACCCAGAATCCAAAAACCAAGACTTTTCAAATCCAATCATATCAGCAACCGACCGATTGAAAACCCACAAAAGTAAACGAACAAAATCGAAAAACAAAACATACCCAGATGAAGAAACCGATCTATGAAAACAATCCGGAGCAGAAAATCGAAAGAACTGGCCCAGATAATCCGGGTGGGTGATGAAAAGACCCTTCTTTTGTTTATTTTTTCTTGAGAAAAAAATAAATAGTTGAGAAAAATGGAAAACAAAACCCACTGAGAGCAATGGGGGTTGGGAAGAAAGGGAGAGGCTTTGGCCCTTTGGGTGGATGGAATGAAATTGAAAGGAGAAAAGGAGAGAAAGAAATAGAGATTAAAGAGGACAGTAATCTTTAATTTACGAAACAACCCACAGAGAGAGAGGAATGGTCATTGGTCATAGAGGGCAGTTTCCTAACAAAGAAATTGAAATTAATTGAATATTATAGAACATAATTAAATTAGATTAAAAACTAATTAACAACACCACCTACTAGGTGTTGGGGAGGAGGGTTCAAAGGGGTGGGGGGATGTGTTGGAGTTGAGGGGGCCGCTTACCAAAATGGCTCACGCAGGTTGTCTGTCCTGATTTTTCCATTTTTTTTTTTGAGTTAAAAAACCTAAAACTTGGGGTAGGAGTTTTATTATAGCAAGTTTAGTTAATTGGAATGGAAAACGTCGTCAATCGGGAAAGAAGATATAAGGAATATAATCACTTGCGCATTTAAACAATCTAACGTATTTATCTTTTTTGAATCGAAAGAGTTATGAATTTAAATGTTTACTTTATCAATATAAAAGCAAGGATATGGGCTCGTGTGAGTAGGAAACAAAAAATATATATTCTAGTTGTATTATTAGCTAGGTTTGAATCTAAGAGAAATTCTAGAGAATGTTTGGTACCTTGAAATTTGCTTGTCTTTCCTATATGATAAAGAGAAAAAATTGGGCCAAAAGAAAACGCTATTTTAGAGTTTTATCAACAATTTGCTTATGTAGGCAGAGATCCGGTAGTTTCATTCATTCTTTCTAAATGCAAAGAGTAAGCCATGAATCAGAGTGATACCTATTCATGGTAAGTAAACCGTTATAACTTTTCAAGTACTGCATTAAGGATTGTAATTTGAATATACATATTATTATTATTTTTAAATTTTATGTGTTACCAAACTCATAACTCAAGAATAAGAGTAATTGTAATTTAGTGTGTTGTAAACAAAAGAAAAGTAAAACAACGAGGTTGGAAGTTGTAAGTCAGACTACTCGGTTGATTAAGAACATTCCTTATTACACCAACGTCTCGATTTCGAGTTCTCTTTTTTCAATATTATTTGTATAAAGAAAATACAATAAAAAAGTTAATAATCAAAACCATTCAAATCTTATTTTTACTTTAAGTAAATATGTAATCTCGCTCAGAAGAAAAGAAAGAAAATAAAATAAAAAGAGAGGAGGAAATGGCTCCCAATTGCAAGCCCCACAAGTCGCTCTTTCACGCCAAGCACCTGTTGGCTGTTGCCTCCTCTCCTATCAATATTATCACATTTTCTGTCCTCCCCTCTCTGCCTTTACATTTTCTTGAGGAGCCTTTTCTGACTTTGTGAACCTTTCAGCTCTGTTCGAGTTGTGAGTTGTGAGTTGTGACACCTCACACCACCCCCCAAGGGTTCAATGACGAGATATGAGAATGATTTGAACTCGAGACGTATTAAATTAAATTAAAAACATTTTATTTGCAATTTTACTAATTTGAAAAAAAAAATTAATAGATAATTCGCGTGAGTACACTTGACATGCAGCATGCTACAATACAGTGGGGTCTCATCAGTTTGTTAGATTTGTTTAGATTTTGCTCACCTTCCTAAAGATATGGCTTTTGGTGCTTTTGCATTACAAATTTTGACTGACTATTTGGGGACAATCTGTTTCTCATCTCTCACAGTTGGTGGAAGAAAAAAACTCAAAAAAGGAAAAACAAAAATCAGTGTTTTGGGTAAGAGGCAATAATAGTGCACCCAAATTGAGTTTTACCATAAGTTATGGGTCATCTAATTATTCTGTCGGTTCAATTTTAGGGTCAAATCAAATGGGTAGATAGCTGATTTGGTGCTTGATCAATGTCAAGACAGGGAGTGCTGGTTCAAACTGCTTATGTAGATTTTTCTTTTTTGTTAAATTTTTATTAAAAATTCAAAAACTTTTTATTAAAATTTCTACACCCCATAAATGATTTTTAAGTTTTTGTCTAATGTATAAACGCTTTCAGTTGTCAAAAAAACATTTTTAACCTTTCCATGAGTAGTCTCAAACTAATCTTAAGGTCTTCCACAATGACAAAAGTTAGTTTGTTTCTTATATATAGAAATTAAGCATCTTGAATTTATGGCACCTTGAGTTTGATCTCTATAAAATTATCGTAATAGTGGCGCGAGTGATAAATTTGTGCACAATCTATTAATTGTGAGACATGTCTATTTGCGTATCCTCATAATTTATGGTCAATTTTATGAGTTTGATTACTATAAAATTGTAATTATAACTCAATTCTCGGGTCTATTATAGAACACCTGAATAGAACACCTGAGTTATTTGGTAAAATAGGTACATGTAGAATCAATTATCTTTTTTAATAAAAAATAGAACTAGATAGACATTAAATCATGTTATACATATGACCCTAATGCGTCTTTAGTGATCTTAGTTTTGTATTCTTTTTTATTAAAAATTTGTAATCAGTTATATTTGTTCATATTAATTTATCTTTTTTATTGTCTTTTATCTTTAAGAGACACTAGGAGGGATGACTTTTTAGTGTGCCGAAAACACATTTCGCTACATCAAGTATCATAATACAAGTAGTCTAACTACTTATATATGACACTTGATATACCAGTTTGTGTTTTCGGCACATTAAAAAATAAGAGTGTTTGTATTGATGTATGTGCATTGTAAAACCTAGCTGAAGAAAGAGATGTGAAGACAAAGACCAATACATGTCCCAATTAAGTATCCAAGCAAGGTTCTCTCTTTATTCCCCTAACTTGTTATTTTATAAATCCTTCTTGCCTACCGTTCATATCTCAATCGTGGGCCTCTTCTCCTTTCTTTTCTTACGTCTGTTTTGGTTCTATTTGTTCTTTTGTTTTTCTATTCTCCTCTTCTCTCTTGCCCTTTCAAAGGTGGTTGCTTCGGCTTCGGCTTTGCTTTTTATCTTGCTCATACAGTTTTTGTATTTTAATTTGAGGCCACGAAAACAAGCTAAAGCTCCACCACCATGTCGTTTCTATTGGTAATTTTTTATGAGCATCAAAAACACAAGTCACATAATATTTTATTTCACGTGTTATGATAAAAGTGAATGACATAATTGATGTGTTAATAAAAAATAGATTCGCACGTCATATCTTAAGTAGAATAGTAACGGTCACGTGCCTGTGTTCATGATATACAAAAAAAGTAGCTTGCCTAGATTGACGATTCCTCCACCAAGGAGAATATTAGAAATTTTTGGTGCTTTTGAGATGGGGGAAAACTTGGAAAAGGCTAAAAACCCTAGCTAGGGTACACGCCAAGGGGCTTTGGCTTAGTCCAGAAGAATATTTTGGAATAGTCTATAATAATATAATTAGGTTTCAATTATGCATCAAAATTCAAGCACAAACCTTAATGACTTATGCAATTTCACACTTGCAATAAACAAAATTGCTTCAGGTTAGTGGAGTGATGCGGTGAGATTCAAGTTGTGGTGGTTGTTGGCAAGTATGCATATATAGGAACTAAAATTTGCAATTAATCACTTAAATCTTTCTTGCTTCAGTTTCTTGAGAGGTACGTGGAGTACCAAGTAAACTTTAGTGGGGCTGCTGTATTAAGTCTTATTCAGACAACTCTTTTGCTGGTAGGACTAAATTATAAGGGGGTTTAATAGTTTTGTGAGACGTGCATTATGAATGACCTGGTTGATGTGCAAAACCAAAGGTTATACTAATTTCCTCGAAATGTGTTAAAAGAACGAGCACACTATGCTAAATTATGGAAGGGAAATGAACTTGAGTATAAAAGAACGAGCACACTATGCTAAATAATTGGCTTAACTCACATTTGATTAACGGTATGGTTAGGAAATCAAATTTATACCAAGGGAACAATACCCATGATCCCTTAGGGTTTGCAAATAACACAATTTCATCAGCTGGTGTGGGCATATGGGCCAAGGTGGGAATCGAATGTGGGATAATGATATTACACATGGAAGAAAGCTCTTTATATCGTTTTCCCTAATTTTTGTATATGAACACATGAAAGAGAGGCCAACTGGTGGGAGCTGTTTTAATAAGTACTTTTTGAATAAGTGCTTTTGAGCTGAGGGAGCAAGATTGCCACATAGCAAGGAAATGAGCTTCTAATACAATTCAATTTTCTCAAGACAAGATGATGAAATGTGACACGAAAAGGACACACAGATTGCACATTTGTAAAACCCGAAGCAATGGCATTAAAGTTTAATCCAAATAATTTGGCTAAGGAGAGAGAGCATGCCAGTGCTTTTGTGATAGATGCGGAATTGACATATCTGAAAAATATCAAAATAAAAAATAAAAAGATTAGAGGTGAATCGGCATTCCACAGAGTCCACTTGCAAAACTTTGGGTCAGAAGCAATCACCAAAATTGACTTGTGAGGGCTAATTAACAAATGCAACTTCCTTTCTCCAAACAAAAAGAAAAAAAAGAAAAAAAAAAAGACAAATGCAACTTCCTCCCAAAACAATGTGAATGAATCCAGATTAATTTATGGTTACCAATTTGTCAGTTTTTAACTTGCACAACTCATAGTCTGGACTCCTAACAAAAGTTGATCAATAATGAATGCATTTACCAAACAACCCCTTTTTTTTATTCAACTGTAGCTGAACCGAGATCTATATCGATAGTCATATTGACAATGCGGTAGCAAATTTTAACCATCTTCAGTCTTGATAAAATTGTACTTATAAAACAAATAACATTTTTAATCAAGGCCGAAGCCTCATGTGGCCAACGAGATTGGGGAGTTTGGCCAATGGATCTCCGATGCCTAAATTAGTTTCTCTATAGAGTTTTTGGCTTAAGTGTGTAGCAAAAGCTTACAAAAAATTGTTGAAGATGGGGTATTTATAAGGCTAGAGTTGGCCACATGTAGTGCTTTGCCCTAACATGTGACTGCATTCACTAAGGGAGCTTGACGATGTTGTAGTCATTTGCTCAATCCTCCTGAAATGTTGGACTACATGTAAAAATCTTGTGGGCTTCGTCAATTTAATAAGGATTACTTTTGCTCCACATACACAATATTAACTATCAATATATCAATTTATGTTTGTTGATATGATGATACGATTGTTGATACGAGTGTCCAATTGTATCTCCTTCCAACTACAATTTAGCGGAAACTTTCTTAAAATATTTGATATGGCTCTAACATTATCAAAAACACGTGTTAGTTGTAAAAGAGACTCGTTCAAATAGTAAATTTCAATCATTTCCACATGGGTAAACAGAAATTGGGGAAGAGAAGAAGGGAAAGCACTTGAGAATTAAAGGGAAAAACAAAATAGACATGTACGGAGGCACAGTTGATTTGATTTTTAGATTACGCATTCACCGATTTGTTTGACTTTCGAGTATTATTTGTAATGGGGAGAAGAGAAATTTGCCCCAATTTTATGGGAAATTAAAACAAAACATATTCGCTCAGCTACTGCCGCACTATCTCAACGCCATATGTGATGTGACTCCAATTGTCACGCCTCCGATACAGCCTTTTGTGAATCTCTGTTTATAAGTGTTTTTATTAAAAGTAAATCGAATTTTTTATTCAAACTCCAAATGCATTTTTAGGTCACAGCTAAAGGCTCTTTGAAAAGCTTTTGCCAAACATTTTGTCAGAAGATAACTATTTTTCTTTGGTGCAGATCGGCATTGTGCCAAAGTTTTTCTGGCCATCCGATATCATCCAAGGGCTAAGATGCATCACCTGGTAACATGTTGTTCTCTAATCGCAAAGTTGGGAATTATGAATAAGATGATACAAGAGGCAAGCAGACCGTGAAATCTCAAAAGTTTTGAATTCCAGCAAGTTTCTGGCCGAATTTCGACGAATCGGCCATGCATGTCGCTTTCTGGTTCGTTTTGAAGGCAATCGAGAAAAAAACCGAGTTTTGCATTTTTCAGCGAGGCGGTTTCTGGATAATCGGCACAAAACCACCATGTGCCAGTGAGACTGTCTCACTCTCATTTACAAATTCAAATTGTGGTTTTCTCATTAAATAAATTTTCGATAGATGTTTTTAGTTAACAGAGTGAAATAAAACAGTAGAAATTTAGGGAGAAAAGCAAGACCAACGTCTTCTGGTTGAAAATTCGTTTGATTTGGAATTTAATGGAAGGTAATATGGGTGTTGCTCATGATCTTAGAGAAGGAGAGTTGATTCTCAAAGTTCCAAAGTCCGCTTTGATGACAAGCGAAAGTCTTTCATTGAAAGGTGACAAACTCTATGTTGCTCTCAATGCTCATCACGCTCTGTCCTCTGCCCAGGTGTGTTTTATCACTCATTTGTTATTTTGAAATTTTGATACCCAATTGTTTAATTTTGCTGAATTGAAAGACTCAGTTGTTTGTTTTTGGTGGAATTAAATTACCTTGTCATTTTCATGCTATGTAGATATTAGTTGTTTGTTTACTATATGAAATGGGGAAAAAGAAGGGAGATAGGGGACGGGGGATCATTCTATCAGGGAGTTAGCTCTTTCTAATCGCTTTGAGCGGAAAGAAAGTAGCCTACTTGTAGTTGACTGCTAATCATAGGGTCTTGGTTCTTTCTTTCTACATTGTGTGAGTTTAGAGGATAAGGTTTCTACTATTGCAGTCCCACGACCAAGCCTTATGCGTACCTCGACTCGCCTAATCCATTATCATCATTTCATTAAAAAAAGAAAAGAAAAGAAGGGAGCATGAGAGAGAAGTGTGAAAAATTATCAAAGATAAAAGGTAATTTCGTAACTTAAACTACACAGATGGAAAGTAAATTGATGTCATCTTTTACATGTATTAATTATTCTCTCTATGAAATGTTTAAAAAGTGTTGTCTCAATATGAAATTAAGTATTAAAAGTACTCTCTCTAAGTGTAATTTTTCTTATCTAAAACCAACCTAGAATATCAATCAATCAAATTAAAATCCCTAAAATTTGAAATTTAAGAATCATAATTAAACAAAAAATGACTTAATTAATTGGATATCCAGCGAGGGCAATTGAAGTAAGAGATAAAAGACAAAGTAGTGTGATGAAAAACCCAGAAATGTCTCATTTGATCATTTTAGTAATACACATCCATGTGTTGGATACAAGACAAAATAGAGTGATGAAGAACATCCAAACTTATTTAGGGCTCATCTGAACATATTTAGCGTAGTCATTCTAGCAGGCCGCTTAATTAGAAGAACGGCAGCCATTGCTGGTTGGGTGTCCCATGGTATGGATACAAAATGATCTGTCGCAGATACACATCGCTGTTTTTCACATCCATAACCAATTCAGCATTTGGGTTTAAAATGGAACCGTCTGTCTTGAACACCCAGCGCTGGTCGCCCTTTTTTAATTCACATTTGAGGATGATGATTACATTTGATGAGTTGTGACCATTGGATGTGACACATAGGGTGCGATCGCTATTTACTCGGATAGTGCCTTCACTATAGAGTGCCCATTGTTGTTGATTCTTGCTGGGCACACAATACTCCATCCATACTCGACTCTTATCGTCGTTGGCAGTAAGGCACATGTCATTATACCCAATAATGGAAGTCACCGTGGGTTCCACATCATCTCCCACTCTCCAACCTTGCCTTGGAGAATGGCTATTGGTAACTATAGTTAGGGTGGTACCCTGCGTAGCTTCGTGGGCAGTGAGAACGAGCCCCGAGCGACGATGTGTGATTGTGCCGTCGGTAGATAATGCCCACTTAGTTGCTTCCGGAACAGCCGTAGTACAGTTGTATATCATGACATAATTTTTAGGGCTAGAAGTACTATATGCAGTCATGCATTTTTCCATTGACCGGATCGTCTCATCTGGTTGGAATGTCCACTTCTGATTGCGCTGTTGCCCACATGGCCAAATTTGGACTAGATTCCCATCGTTGTCGAGACCATTCTTCACGTCAATACACAATCCTTCTAGACCTCTTATGCGTGTCGTGCGGTTTTGTACCGCACATATATCATTGTCAATTTCCTTGCCCCTCACAACGTTAACAGGCATTTTGATTATGTTGGGAAAGGTCACAGCATAGCAGTTGTAGAATAAGAATGCGACACCGGCCATGATGCTTGAACTAACACTGTCTACAAGGAAAAGATTGTTGTTGGTAGAGCGAAGTTGAATGGACTTACTGAAGACTCCGTTAAGTGCATGTTGAGTCTCCCAAGAGATAGCGAACCAATTGTTCTCCAAGCTCAGCATTGCAGGGTCTGGTATAAAGTTAGCTTTGGAGCTTATACTGTTGCGAACTCGCTGCTCAATGACCCTGAACCTTGCTGCTTCAAAGACCGTTTGAATGATCACAAGTAGTGATACCGCAGCCTCTTCCGACTCATGATTCCACAAGCTGGTGATGGCGTTATGTAGTGGAGTGAGTCCCAATGGGATTTTGTCTGGATATCTCTGCGGCTTTCTCAAGGTCAATGTAGTCGCTTGTGAATGGAAGAAAAAACCCTCTTGTATCGTTGAATAAAATGTCCAAAGCTTCATCAGGGGCGTCAGCAAGAAAGTAAGATCTAGCTGCACGTGCGCGATAAGCCACAACAGAAACATTCACCACGTCAATTGCCACGGTTATGGTGTTGTTGCCATTGTTAGAGAGATCAACCAAGAGGAAGCGTTGTGAGTCCGGCACGGATGGGTTCAGGACAGGTATATCATATATTGCGGTCGCTCCATTTGTGAGTTGGGCTCGCAGTGCTTTTATGAACTTGTTGTATGAGTTGCTTGTAGCTCCATTTGTGGAGAATGAGATGTTGCACTCGGTGCCACAGAGAAAGAGGCTAAACGCGAGAGTAATGTAGATTGCTAGCACTCTCGTCATTCTGCTATATATGTAGGTACGTAGTGTATTTCTGTTGGTGATCAGCAAGGTAATATGCGTCTGATTTTATAGTTGGTTCCAAGGTTCTAAAAGACGCTAGACGCTAGTCGGGCGACGAGTTGGGGCCTAGCGCCTAGGGGGCTAGGTAGGGGCTAGGCAGGCGCCTAGGCGAACTAGGCAGATTTAAGTAAGTCTATTAATATTTCGTGAAAATAAGTGTCTATTTATACTTAAAATATATATAATTTCATTATAAACTATAAAATAGAATGACATATATATTATGAGGTATTGGAACATAATGAAAACATGGAAAACATGCATATGATGTGTATTCATTTAAGTATTCAACAAGTCTCTTACAATTTATTGGAAAAAATAAATTGCAAAATAAAAGTTATCTATTTTCTATCTAAGTGAGTCGTAACCTAGGCGGGTCTGGGCGGGCTAGGCGGGTACTTAGGCAGTCTAGGCAGAAGCCTCAGCAGGTCTAGGCGTCATTTCTTAATTTTCAAACGTCTAGGCATTAATCGGGACGGTGGTCAACCGCCTAGTGCCTAAGTGGAGATTTTTAAAACAATGGTTGGTTCAAATAGTATTTTTTGCATTTGCAAAATGTGTTGGATGCAATAAAGTAAATGAGTGATAAAGCGAGCAGTTGGAGTTGGCAGTTGTAATGAAAAATTAGTACCTACTTCTTGTTGGAAGTAGGTACTAAAGCCCAATGAATTAAGCATTGGGTTCGTAGAGAGAGGAATGGTCATATAGGGCAGTTTCCTAATAAAGAGATTGAAATAAATTGCTAGGTGTTGGGAAGGAGAATTCAAGAACAATGTTTCGCTACTTAAGGATGAATAAGAACTCATATTCAAAACTTTTCGTATTTGATTCACAGAGTTTTATGTTTATGTTCAGAACGGTTCATATTATAAATCACTCTGTAAATATCATCTTTACGAAAAATCAATTAAAATTAAAGTCGTTTAGTCAATCTATTATAGCAAATACATAGATGAATTGTAATACTTTTACCAATTCCATCATCTTTATATAGTTCGATGACTAAACGACATTAGTTTTAATTGATTTTTTGTAGATGCTATCTTTATATGGTGATTTATACGATATACAGTTCATATCATAAACATAAAATTAAATGAATCGACAACGAAAAATTTTGAGTAAAAATTCCTATTCATCTTTTGAGCAACCAATTATTATTCAGGATTCAAGAAGGTTGGTGTGGGTGGGGGCTTTTTTTTTTTTTTTTTTTTTTTTTTTTTTTTTTTTTTTTTGAGGTGTTGTTTAGGGGGTGGGGATGTGTTTGAGTTCAGTGCCGCTAAGGCTGTCTTGATTCTGCTTTCTTATTATTATTATTATTTTTGGGTGGTGGGTTGGGGAAGGGCTAGAAAACTTAAAACTTGGGTTGGAGTTTTATTATAGTAAGGAAAGGGATCCGTTTCGGCAAGGACGAAGTCAGAAATTTCTTAAAGTGGGGGCAATCGAAAACAACAAAGAAAACCTTATTATAGTATGATTATACTCAATATGATATTAAGTATAGTTTCAAATATGTATCACAATTCCAATGTTACAAAAATTTCAATATAGTAGTGGAAAGTGGCAAAGTGATAAGAAAAATATAAGTACATGATAGGCGGGAGAGGGTTTTTTCGGTTTGAATGACAGAACAAGAGCACTATTGCTCATATAATATTTGATATGGTGTATAAGTAGAATGAATATATGTTGAATATTAGATACATATATTTTATTCAAAGATAACCTGTGTATATTATATAATTGTAGTCTGTAACTAAACAAACGAATTACTTGAGTGGGGGCATCTGCCCCCACTGAGCCTTCATTGGCTCCGTCCGTACGTTTCAAATCCCTTCCACCAAATCAAACAATCCTGACCCTTGAAATTTGATCCAAAGGCTACAAACAAGGGCCTACTTTAAAAGTTATAATAACTTTAGCCGTTGGATCAAATTCCAAAGGCTCAGATTGTTTGATTTGGTGGATTTGGTGGAAGAGATCCGAAGAGGATCCCTTTCCTTATTATAACACGTTTAGTTAACTAGAATGGAAAACATTGTGAATCGGGAAGAAGATATAAGGAATATAATCAAGTCTTATTTTTAGCTACGCCATCTGAAACTTAATTTTAATCTCGTTTTGCTCACTGTAACTCAAAAATCGTCATTTTACTCCCTGAAACTCAATGTTCGCTCCATTTTACCCTTGGAACTCGATTTTGATCCCATTTTGTCTCATAAAACTTGAAAGTCATTTATATAAAACACAAAATTAATTCCACATTGTCTTAGATTTTTTTATTTTTATTTTATATTTTTATGTTTGATTTGGATGCATCAGGCTAATCAATTTCCTTTTTATTTTTTTTTCCATCTCTTTATTTTTTTTTAACTTAATATTCTCTTATTTTTTAGCGTTAATGCATAATGAAGATTTATGATCACATTTATTGTACAAACGGCATAGTCTTATTGGATGTTAAGTCCTACATATATTTCATGATGCGACCTAAAAATTTTAGAGAGAAGAGAGAGTTCACATATCAAAGTGACCCGATTAAATTAAAAATGAAAAACATCAAGACGACAATTAAAAACCTTTTTTTATTTTTAATAATATCATATATGAAAATTTGAACAATGAAAAAAATACAAAATTAATCCACAATTGGTACAACAATTAGAAGTTTTCAAACAATCGCCAACGGCACCGTTTTGAGGACCTTCCCGACTTTTGTGCCTGACCACACGCCATTTAAAAACCCTAGCAAAAATTTCAGAGAGCAGTACTACCAATGTACCATCAACGTTTTATGGTTTTTTTTAGGGTTTATATCACAAATGGTCCCTGACATTCATCAAACATATCATTTTGGTCCCTGACATTCAAAATCAATAGAAATGGTCCCTGAGATTGATCAAACACATCACAAATGGTCATTCCGTTAAAAACTCTTTGGGCAATTTTCTAAGCTTCGTAACTCAATCGTTTCTTAACCAAATTTGACTCATAATATATCAAAATGAAGATATGAAAGTGTAGAACAAGATTATGCCTATTTTGAAACCCAATGGTTGCCGGAGATGGCCGGAAAATAGCCTCAAATGTGACTGGTCCGCGGAAAAACTGGAAAATTCGCCGGAAACTGGGTAAACTTTAAACGTTCATAACTTCTTCAATAATCAACGAAATCGAGTGATTCAAAAATTAAAATCATACTTCTCGATGAGACAAAGAGAATGGTATTTTTCTTGATGGCTAAGTCACCGTAGTTTGGCCGAAAAACGGCTTGAAATTGGCTAACTCGAAAATGGTTATCCAATTTCGAGCTGTTTTTTCGGTCAAACCACGGTGAATTAGCAGTCAATAAAGGTATCATTCTCTTTGTCTCATCGAGAAGTATGATTTTCATTTTTGAATCACTCAATTTCGTTAAGTATTGAAGAAGTTTTGAACGTTTAAAGTTTACCCAGTTTCCGGCGAATTTTCCAGTTTTTCCGCGGACCAGTCACATTTGAGGCTATTTTACGGCCATCTCCGGCAACCAATGGGCTTCAAATTAGGTATAAACTTGTTCTAAACTTTCCTATCTTCATTTTGATATATTATGAGTCAAATTTGGTTAAGAAACGATTGAGTTACGAAGCTTAGAAAATTGCCCAAAGAGTTTTTAACGGAAGGACCATTTGTGATGTGTTTGATCAATCTCAGGGACCATTTCTATTGATTTTGAATGTCAGGGACCAAAATGATGTGTTTGATGAATGTCAGGGACCATTTGTGATATAAACCTTTTTTTTTTTATTAGCACTCTACTTAATGTTGAATATATCACAAATTACTTTTAACGTATATAATTTAAGATTATTTATCATCTTCAACATTTGAAATTCCTCTCATCCTCTATGGTGGTGATTCCAACTGTTAAGTTTCCCTTCAGAGCAAGTCCAGCCTTGGACATTACTTGTTTGGGGGACAGGGGAGAGGAAAGGGCCCGAGGCCCAGTGGACAACCCTCTAGCGTTGGGCAGCCCGAGTGAGGGTGGGAGCCCGAGGGCCAGGCCCGTGGGGAATTGACAGGCCTGCAGCCCGAGGGCCAGGCCTTTTTTTTATTTTTTTTGTGTCAGGCGCGTGCCCCTCACTAACGAGTGGGGGCGCATCAGTCGACCGGAAATCAGGGCTCGGCCCTGTGCGACAGAAGCAGCAGGTGACCGTTGGGAAGCCACGTGGCTTCCCACGGTCCGTTCGATCCCAACAACTCTTTAATAAGAGCCGTCCGATTTGCAACGGTAATAAAAAAATTGATTTAATATCAATCGTTCGATCTGAGATCAAAGGTTGATATTAATCTGCTTTATAAATTAAAAAAAAAGAAAAAATAGTTTTAAAATTAAGAAAAATTATCGTTGTGACACGTGGCACAATCTGGAGTGTTGGAATTCAATTTTTTTTTAAATCCAACGGCAGAGATTAATTATTTGAATAAAAATTTAAAAAAATTGTAAAAAATCCGAAAAAAAATTCTGAAAAAATTTGTAAAAAATTGCTTTTACTTTTCTATAAATACCACTTCTTCTCCATCTACCTTACACCACAATTTCATATTTTTTTTCAACTACTTTCAATCAAATTCCTATCGTTCTCTCAAAGTTTCAATCCAATTTTTTTTTCCACAAAATGACTACTGATGCAGGTACGAATTGGTCGCTTCTTGAAGATATTGCGTTGTGCACTAGCTGGTATGAAGTTACTCATAATTCGCTTACGGGTAATGAGATGCAGTTGCGAGAAATGACACGTGGCGCAACGAGAATGATTTAAAAATTCTTATCTGAAATTACAAATAATTTTATTTTGTATTATTTAAATAAAAAAACTAATATTTTATTACCTATTGCCAGGGGAAGGGCTCCAAGGGTGGAGATGCAAATGACAATTACTGTTCATTAAAGGCAATTAATGTTCAATAGGGTGAATTGAATAATGGATTGCCAGGGGGAGGGTTCCAAGGGTGGAGTTGCTCTCAGTGGAAAATTCTCCAACCTCATTAAATGTTACAACAACCGTAAACAAGTTGCTAATTCTGCAGTGAGTTTGAACAAATAAAGTTGAAATTGAAGAACAATAGAGAAGTTTGTTTTAGCCAGTCGGACTAAAAAGTAAATTAAATAAATTCTTTCTTACACACTTTAAGTACACTATTGACCAAAAATAAGCCATTAAATGTATTCCCTCAGCTTTTAGAAGGAAAATATAATTAATAAGCTTTATCTTAAGAGACTAACATTTACAAGTAACAAGATGCATTCTCTAAATTATCAAATACAAGTAACAAGATGCATTGTTACTAGTTTAATATAAAATATTGGGAGCATTTTCACCATAAACTCTGGTGTATACTCATCATACACTTAATCAATTAACACGTGTTCTTTCATCTAACTCTAGTTAACTTTCACATTAAAGGTTAGTTTTTCAATTTTGAAAAAAATTGATCAAAATTAAGTGAAATGATACGTGTCAATTGATTATGTGTATGATGAGCATACAACATAGTTTATGGTGATGAGCAAAAATGCTCCATAAAATATTACAAATTCCAGGCGCTGAGCAAATCCTCTACAAAATCTGCGCCTCTCCGCCTCTCCGCCTCACGGCCTCATCTGCGTTGGCAAACGGTTCATCGCTTCCTCCTAGCTCCGCGAGCCTTCTGCCTAATCTGGCTCTTTCCAGTACCGGTCCCGGTCCAAGGTAAGATCACCTCCTTTCTTATGCACACAACCTATTTGATGAATTGCCTTAATTGATGAAAAGCTTGCATTTTCATTGAATTTGGGGAGTTTTTGCAATTTTATTGAATTTTGGGAGTTTTGATGTGCAGCCGCAAGTTGATGTCAAGAGCTTCCCAGAAGAACCGATTAATCCTCTCGCTGCGAACAGTGAAGGCTGGTACATTGTTGGCGGAGGCTCAATGGGGAATATATACTTGTGGGAGGTTAATTTTCGTAATCAATTTTCTTTATTTAATGAACTTTTTTTTTTTTTTTTTTTTGGGGTACTTATTTAGGTTAATGCTGGTAGACTGCTTAAGAAATGGAATGCTCACTAGTCACTACAGAGGTGTTAGTTGCTTGGTATTCTCGGATGATAGC
Organism: Cotoneaster glaucophyllus; assembly: GCA_036320875.1. Taxonomy (NCBI): domain Eukaryota; kingdom Viridiplantae; phylum Streptophyta; class Magnoliopsida; order Rosales; family Rosaceae; genus Cotoneaster; species Cotoneaster glaucophyllus. The sequence continues at coordinate 19,475,225 of CM070072.1, forward strand.
TCCCTGCTGATTTCGGGGTCCGAGGATGGAGGCATTAGAATTTGGTCTCGGGCAACCACTTCTTATTGGAATAAGTCAATATTGAGGGAAAAAAGGAATGTAAATATTGTAATTATTAGAGTTATGTTTTAGGAAGGATATCATGTCCTTTATTCTTTTTGCCTTTTGTAACAAGGTTTGTATGTACTATTTATTGAGGGTTACAAGAAAATTAAGCCGTAAATTCTATTTAGCATCAGAGCCAAAACTGCCGTAACCCTAGTTTTTCCGCTGTGCTTGGTTGACTGTTTTTCTGCAACTCTTCCGCAGAAAACAGTGTTGCCGTGTGTTTGTGGTATTGCTGCGTGTGCAGCAGGGTGTGGGTAGCAGTGTGTCAGCCTTGCTGGTTGTTGGTTGACTGGTTCTTGCATTGTTTGTTGCAGAAATTGGTCAGGATTTGCAATATTCTGCTGTTGCCGTGTATTGTGGACTGCTGCATTAAAATTGTGTGGACTGCTGCATTAAAATCTGTGCTGCCTCTACAAACTGTGCTGCGTATTACCTGCCGTGTATTACCTGCCGCGTGAGAGTATTACCTGCCGTGTATTACCGGCGGTGTATTCCCTGCTGTTGTGTGTGCTGTGACTATTGTGACAGGGATTTATGGCAGGCGATAAAGGAGGTTAGTCGGTGATGAAGTTGAAGGGTGGGGCTCATGGCTCTACCCACGGCTCAGTTGTGAATCCAGTAGTTATCCAAAGTGATGCTTCTGTCACTCCAGGTAGTATGGGGCGTGTTATTTTAGCCTCTGATATGGAACATCATACAGGTTGGATTCTAGACTCGGGTGTAACCGATCATATGACTTTTGATAAAAAATTATTTACTAGTATGACAATCAGTTCACGGAAGTGTATAGCAACTGCTAACGGAACGACAGCATCGGTTTTGGGGGCTGGCACTGTGAACCTCACGCCGGCCCTTCCCCTTCATGACTGCCTGTTTGTTCCCTCGTTGTCTCATAATTTGTTATCTATTCCTCAAGTTACTGAGCAATTAGATTGTGTTGTACTTATGTATCCACTGTTTTGTTTGCTTCAGGATATTCAGACCAAGGAGATAATTGGGCGTGGCACTAAGAGAGAGGGGTTATATTATGTGGATGACATCGTTCCTGGCAGAGCTAATGCAGTTCGAGCATCCCGTACCAATAATTTACAGGAAGTTTGGTTTGTGCATCGTCGGTTAGGACATGCTTCGTTTGGTTATTTGAGGCGTATGTTGCCTAGTTTATTTCATGAAATAAAAGAATCAGACTTACATTGTGAGGTATGTATTCTCGCGAAGAGTCATCGGGTTTCGTTTCCTCCTAGTATGAATAGAAGATTGTTTCCTTTTGAACTTGTGCACTCTGATGTTTGGGGTCCCTCTCCTGTTAGTACTTTGTCTGGAATTAAATGGTTTGTTACATTCGTTGATGATTGCACTCGTATGACTTGGATTTATGTGATGAAAAATAAAAGTGATGTAGGTATGGTGTTTCGATCATTCTCTCAAATGGTTGCAACACAATATTCCTCTGTTGTTAAGGTTCTCCGCTCTGATAATGGAGGTGAGTATATTGGTTCCGAGTTGTCTGGCTTTCTTCGGGATCAAGGAATTCTACATGAGACTACTTGTCCTCATACCCCACAACAAAATGGAGTTGCTGAAAGAAAGAACCGTCATATCCTGGAAACTGCTCGTGCCTTGCTCATTGGTGCATCTGTACCTAAACGGTTCTGGCCTGAAGCTGTCACCTATGCTGTGTATGTGATTAACCGTATGCCATCCCGGGTTGTGGATTTTCGTACTCCTCTCCAAGTATTGACCGAATTTGTTCCAGTAGTGTCAACCAATACTCTTTCTCCTCGTGTATTTGGGTGTGTAGCCTATGTTCATATTCACAAGATTCATCGTAGTAAGCTCGATCCATGTGCTCATCGGTGTGTTTTTCTGGGATTTGCTCCTCAACAGAAAGGGTATAAGTGCTACCACCCTGAAACTCGTCATATGTATGTAACTATGGATGTTACCTTTTCCGAATCCGAGCTCTTTTATGCTTCGACTCCATCACCTTCCGATCACCTGGGGGAGAATATGAGTGGTGATCTTGGGTGGTTGGAAATATGTAGCTCAGGGGGAGTATTTATTGACAAAAATAGCTGTGAAAGCTCTCGGCAAGATAGTGACTCTCAGCAAGACACTGCCGAGAACGTGAGTATCATTCAGCCAAGTAGCACTGAACCAGCTAAGTCTTCTCGGCAACGTGCTGCCGAGTGTGATGCAGAGTGTCAGCAGGGAGTTGTCGAACCAGTTTCACCGCTCCAGCAACCATTAGCTACCGAACCCGCAACCCCCTCTCTCTCAAGCTCAATAGTGCCACCCAATATGTCTTCTCTGAATATTCCTGAGGTAAGTACTACTGATGCTCATGTAACTAATCCAGAGAATGTTATGAGTACATATAAGTTGCCGCCAAGGCAAAATCGTGGTGTTCTTCCTGACAGGTTTTCTCCTGAAGGAAAAGTGAAGTATCCAATAGCTAATTATGTGTCATGCTCAAACCTTGCACCAGAACGCCAAGCCTGGGTAAACAATGTGGAAGCCATCCAAGCACCAACCCGAGTTGAGGAGGCCTTGAAGAATCCAAAATGGGCTGCTGCGATGGATGAGGAAATGATGGCACTACATAAGAATGATACATGGGAGGTAACGGAGCTACCTAAGGGAAAGAAACCAGTTGGGTGTAGATGGGTCTTTACGATCAAATACAAGGCAGACGGATCAGTAGACAGGTATAAAGCAAGGTTAGTAGCAAAAGGCTATACTCAAACTTATGGTGTAGATTATCAGGAGACTTTTTCTCCAGTAGCGAAGATGAATATAGTACGAGTTCTGATTTCTTTAGCTGCAAATTTGAATTGGCCACTAAACAGTTTGATGTGAAAAATGCTTTTCTTCATGGGCATTTGGAAGAGGAGGTATATATGGATTTTCCTCCGGGGTACAATGCTGGAGGAAAACCCGGAGTATGTAGGTTGCGAAAGTCACTCTACGGACTTAAGCAATCACCTCGTGCGTGGTTTGGTAGATTTACCCAAGTTATGAGGCGGATTGGGTATTATCAAAGTCACTCGGATCATACATTATTTGTGAAACGGGGAAATGGTAAAGTGACAGCCTTAATTATTTATGTGGATGACATGATAATAACAGGTGATGATTCGGAAGAGATAATGAAGCTAGAACAAAACCTTGCCGCCGAGTTCGAGATGAAGAATTTGGGAGATTTGAAATATTTTCTCGGCGTGGAAGTTGCTCGGTCATCTAGAGGTATTTTCTTGTCTCAACGTAAATATGTTCTGGATTTATTAAAGGAAACAGGAATGCTGGGATGTAAGCCTGTGGACACTCCTATTGTAGAGAAACATTATTTAGGGATTCATCCAGATCAGGAACCGGTTGATAGAGGAAGATATCAAAGACTAGTGGGGAGGTTGATTTATCTTTCTCACACTCGTCCAGATATTGCCTATGCAGTAAGTGTGGTTAGTCAGTTTATGCAGTCACCAAGTGTGGATCATATGGCTGCAGTAATGAGAATCTTGGCATATTTGAAGTCTGCCCCTGGTAAAGGAATTTTGTATAAATGTCATGGACATATGAGGATTGAGGGATTTACTGATGCTGATTGGGCAGGTGATGTGACTGATAAACGGTCTACATCTGGGTATTTTACTTTTGTTGGAGGTAATTTGGTTACGTGGCGAAGCAAGAAGCAGAATGTGGTATCACGGTCTTCTGCCGAAGCCGAGTATAGAGGTATGGCACATGGTGTGTGTGAGATTCTGTGGTTACGAAAGTTGCTTTGGAGTCTTGGTTTTAAACAGAAAGAGGCAATGAAGTTGTACTGTGATAATAAGTCCGCTCGAGAAATAGCTGAGAATCCAGTACAACATGACAAAACTAAGCATGTGGAGGTTGATAGACATTTTATCAAAGAAAAACTGGAGAGGAAGATTGTGTCAATACCGTTTGTGAACTCAGAAGAACAACTTGCAGATATCCTTACCCATGCCGTGTGTAGTAGAAGATTTGGTGATTCACTTGTCAAGTTGGGCATGAGTAATATCTATGCTCCAACTTGAGGGGGAGTATTGGAATAAGTCAATATTGAGGGAAAAAAGGAATGTAAATATTGTAATTATTAGAGTTATGTTTTAGGAAGGATATCATGTCCTTTATTCTTTTTGCCTTTTGTAACAAGGTTTGTATGTACTATTTATTGAGAGTTATGGAATACAAGAAAATTAAGCCGTAAATTCTATTCTTCTTATCTTGTATTTTTGTATCTTTATATTGTTTTTAATTATGCACTGAAAACATATCTCATATCTCTATCTGTTGAAGCTCATAGATTATTTGATGATAATCAAAGTCAACAGGAAAGCAACCTGTGCATGCATAACTTTACGGAGCACACTCTGTTTAACGGTTGTTGTCGTAGGATAAGGTGGATGCAAAGCCATTATCGTATCAGCATCTCAGGATCGCACGTGTAAGGTGTGGCGTGGTCTTTAGTAAATTATATATAGTATTTGGTATAATAATAATGTTATGCAACGGACGAATCGTGTACTGAACAATGATGACAAGGTTAATTAAAATTGGGTCTGGGTACTATAGGAGAAGACGATGCATGAATTTACCATCCACGCGTTGATTGTTTGTCTTGACTTGTTGATCTTTTACTTTCTTAAATGCTCAGATTTATCTTCTCGGTTTTTTTAAGCATGTATTCCTTGTAAGTCCCTCAATATGTATTACATGTCTTTTGCATGTTATGTACTGGTGCATTCTTATTCATCCCCAATAAACAAAAAAGAAATGCATTCTTGAAATTGCACGTGTATTATGGTTTTGATTTGGATGTACATTTCTTAGGTTTGGAGCGTACGAAGTGGGAGATTGTTGAGAAATATTGTTTTCCCTACTATAATTGATGCGGTTGCACTGGATCATGGTGAAAATGTCTTCTTTGCCGGTGGTAGAGATGTCAAGATATACGTTGCTGCACTTAATGCTAGAGCCCACTTAACAGCAAGTATGGGTTCCATATCATCGATTGTTTCTCAAACCACAGGTTTCTCTCTTTTCCAATACAACTGCCAAACATTGTTGCCCGGCATTCTTCATTTAGTTATGACAGACAGGCTTTGCATTCTAGTGAACTGAATCGAGGAACATTCATTTTAGTATATTTTGAATGAGTAAAACTCTTTTAACTGACAATTTTATACTTTTTGAACAGCAAAGCTGTTGCTTAGCATATGGCATTTCTGGGAATTATTTGATTTCTGGATCAGAAGATGGCATGGTTCAAGTTTGGGATGCTAGAACTCATAACATTCTTCACGTGTTCAAACATGCAAAAGGTTATCGAAATGCTATTTGAATCATTTCCTTCCCAGGGTTTATGCAAATTTGATGATATTAAAGCAAATTTAGTGCTAATTAGTTTAGTATTTACACAAAATTTGCAAATTTAGTGTACCACTGTTTCATAATACAGTTTATATTCGAATATCTTAGTTGTTATGTTCAATCTGCCAAACTTTACTAATTTGTTTAGTATTTACATAAAATTTGCACTGGACCTACTTCGTAGGTCCAATGAATAATATTCTAGTCGTTCGACAGCATTTTTCTGAGAAATATATTGAAGACCTCAAACAAGTCTGGAGCTCTTTGCATTATATTGTACGCACACACACAATTAATGTGCCTATGTCTAGACGATCTTCATTCTGCCCGAAAGCAAAGGAGAAGACGATTCCGATGAAATCTGTAATGCAGCAGCCAACCACCGGTTCTAGTAATGCATGCAGCTTTGTCTCCCTCTCCATCTCACTTCCTCTCCTGCGTCCATTAGCAGCAGTCGCAACAGTCAGGCAGGTAGGATTAACGAAAAAAACTTGAAAGGGTCAACGAAACATGCATGCATAAACTAAACACCCCAATTAATTTTGAGATTACCTGTTTCTGCGCTCTTCCTTTTCGTTGATTTTTGCACCCGCCCAAACTCAGCTCCAATGTAGTGGTTTCGGTATATTTCAGGTAGTATTGTTTGTACACCCTCTAACTGCTAGTAGCTAAATCACACAACTGGAGGTCTGCAAAATTTTGTGACTATAAACTGTTACTTTCTTGCATATAATTTTGGGTTTAAAGTTGCTTATAGTCTCAAATCCAGAGTTTTTAAAAATAAAATAAAACTAGAGCATTTCACATTTCAAATCACGATATTGGGAGAGGAGGAATCGACCTGGGAACCTGGAATATGGTCTTAACCCTTGCAACATTATAAATTGTTACTTTCTTGCATAGTTTTTGGAGATTTTAAGAATAAAATAAAACTAGAGTATTGCAAATCACGATATCAGGAGAGGGAAAATTGAACTTGGGACCTGGAATATGGTCTTAAACCGAGTTACAAGTCCCTTGCAACCTTATATATAATAACTTGTCTAGCCAGAAATTAGTTGGATTGATGTAAAATGAATAGAGTGAGTTGGTAAATAAATAGAAAAGAGCTTAATTACCAGAAGTGGACGGCCTCTCATGCAACTAAACATCATCCTCTGCTACGACTATGCCTTCACCCTCATCTTCAGAATCGTCTGCTTCGACTATGCCTTCACCCTCATCTTCAGAATCATAATCATCATATTCACGTACATTGATGTTGGGGATATGAGAAATCTTGGGCCACTCCTTTCCTATGTCTTTTTGGCAACCTTCTTCAAGACTACTATCACAGAGGCTGATGTCAAGTGTCTGAAGTGGTGTTTTCCGCAAGAAGTCTGGCAGTGTTTTTAGCTGAGGGCAGAAGCGAATCACTAAAGAAGAAAGGCATGGCATTATGGTAATATGAGAATCCTCTTCCTTCCACTCTTCCACTCCTTTCCACTCTTCCCACACTGACATGGCCTCAAAAGAAAGTTTTTTAAGTTTTGGGAATAGCGTAATGCATGATGATGCTGATGACGTTTCCTTTTCTATTCCCAGAAACTCAACTCCAACCTTTTCTACTCTTCTCATATAATCAATCATCAGCCTTTCGAGGGACGGCAATTTTCCCAAAGGAGGTAAAACTTCACATTCTTCCCAATTCCAAAGAGTAAGAAATCTCAAATTATTTAATGACATGATCCAGTTGGGGGCAGTGCTGCCTTTATACGAATTGAATTTTAAAGATTCCAAATTTGGATGCGGTCGTAAGAAATTCTGTGTTTCTGCACTTCTTCCACACTCATCCAAATATATGCTCAAATGTGAGAGTTGTTGTTTGTTCCCCAGGGGTGATGCTTTCTCACCCTCACCCGCAGCAACTTCCACTTCCCCATAAATTCTTATGCCGAGTTCACGAAGTTGGTCTAAGTTTCTCAAATCTCCCAATTTGAACGCTTCATCGTCGTCTTTACCACCGCCAACACGACAAAAATCTAGTCTTCTTAGATTTGTTAATCTCCCAATCCCTTTCGGCAAGTACTTCAGTTGATAGCAACCCCAAACATAAAGATGCTTTAAGTTAATCAACTTTCCCATGCTCTGAGGTAGACTTTCAAGTTTCTCACACCCATTAAGGCGCAATGTCTGCAAATTGTATAACTTACACACCCCATTCGGTAGCCTTCTCAACTTATCATTTTGAGACAAATCAATAAACCTCAGATGCACCAATTCACCTATCTCTTCCGGAAGTTCTTCAAAATAATTTTCACTCAACTTCAATGTCCTAAGATGTTTCAATTGTGACATCAAAGTTAAGTCCACAACGGTGAATTCTGAATCAAAAGTTGCAAGAGTACGCAAATCTGTTTTGCAGTTGGAAAATGAAACACGTGGAAATGGACCCTTGGGAGCAAGCAATAGGGTCAAATGACGAATCTTATCACCCAAGGACTCTATTGTATCGTTACCACCCTTAACCTCCATTGTTAAGCATTCATTTTCAGCAAGAAACTGCAGAAAGTCATGCACAATATCATGCATTTTACAACTCTTGATATTTCCATCATCATCTTTTTCAAAGTCTTGGAAGAAAGATCGCATTACTAAATTATCAAAACACCTTTGGCCAATTATGTTCTTCTCTATTTTTTCTTTCGAATAGAGATAATCTTGTGACATCCACAACTCAATCAAATGATCTTTATCGATCTCATGATCTTTTGGAAAAATAGCACAATACAAAAGGCATTGTTTGACCATAGGTGTCAAATCAAGATAACTCAAGAATAATGGTTGGAAAACTTGTTGCTCAACCTTTTCTAGCTCCCATATCTTACTATCCAAAACTTCCAGCCATTCTCTCCTTGTTTTCTTGTAATGCATGAGACTACCCAGAGTCTTTGCAGCAAGAGGCAAACCCTTGCACTTTTTTGCTATTTCTTCACCAATGGCTTCCAACACACCATCCTTGTCCCTATTATAAAATGCCATGCGGTTGAATATTGACAAACAATTTTGTTCGCTCAACCTCTCCAAATGGATCGTGTGAGTGGCACCTCCCCCCATCATTGCAGCAACCTCCTGTTTTCGAGTCGTCACCAATATTCTACTGCCACAGGCACCACTTTGTATTAATGGCAACTTCAGTTTGTCCCACTTTTTTTGGTCTTCAGTCCACACATCATCTAGGACAAGGAGAAACTTCTTTCCCTCAATTGATTTTGACATACGCTGAAACAAATCTTGCAAAGTGTTTGAATTTGAGCTGTCACCTTGGGCACCAGAAATGATGGCTTTGGCAGTTTTGATCTCATCAAAAGGGTCCGAAACACAAACCCATATTTTGATATCAAAACAAGCTTTAACATTTTTTTCATCGTTAAAAGCCAATTGAGCCAGAGTTGTTTTTCCCATTCCTCCCATCCCAACAATAGGGATGACAAGGACACAGCTCTCTTCTTGACTACTCTCCTTCAACAACTTGGTAATCAAATCTTCCGTTTGTTGTTCTCTACCAAATATGGTAGATGCATCAAAAAAAGAAGTAGTTTCGTCTCGCTCAGGTTGTTCAATGGTCACCCTCTCTGTGAATCGAAAGTTATATCTCTGTCCTTGCTCAGCAATCATATCTAAATTTTCATTCAGACTTTTGATCTTATGAGCAATGTCACGACGAAGAATTACCCGTCTGACTTGGCCAAAACAAAAGCAAGAGGAGGGAATAGAGAAACATACCGCCTTCATCTTCTTCTTAGTAACAAGAGAAGTAGTTCCACCGTGCTCTTCTTGTTTCTCAACTTGTTGTTTCAGTATTTCAGTCTTCCACTCATCCACCACATTGTCCATCTTGTACGACACATCTTTCAGCTCCTCCAGCCAATTTCTGACCCTGGCCTCCTTTACCTGCCTCAGCTCCGCATCCTCAAGCACAGCACGAATCACTTTAAGATTGGCCTCGAATTTTGCAACATCTTTCTCCGCATTCAAAACCAGGCTCACCTCTTCCTCGATGTGGTGGTAAGTTATCGAAGCTAGTTGTTCGAGAAGCACGGAAATGAGTGCCTCGGCCATCTTTCGGTTAGCAGTGGAAACAGAGAAAACCAAGAGATCTGAACTGAGAAAGTGCAGGATCGAAGGTTGTGGTATCACATTTGTTCTTCCCACCACTACTTGAGTTAAAGATGCTGCTCAGATGGATGTGACAACCGACAAATAATAAAGTGGTAGGGTAGAGGACATTTGTTCAACTTGACTTGTATTACAGCCATACTTGGTCCTCTTTCCTGTTATATTTTTAAACACTTTAGAATTTTTATCTAGGATAGTGTTATCCGAACATTTACTTTTACTTTTTCATTTCAATTTTTGAATGTTGGATCGCAAGAATTAAAGAAGATCAATTACAAAAAAATTAATAAAGGTATGTAATGTAAAAATAAACATGTAAATAGCAGTTTCTTTATTTAAGGTAAGAGCAAAAGACAAGTCTTTGCTATGGTTATTTGACTTTGATGTATATTAAGTCCGTGTGGTTAACTGTTGTTTTGTGCTAAATTTAAACAAACAACTAAAGCAGTAGAGACATGAAAACAAAACAAAACCTCTGTAATTAAGAATTATTTCTCCTAATTGTTCTTCACACAAAGACTTTTAAAGTTGTAACTTGTTGAACAATTCACACAATTCACACAAAGACTTTTAAAGTTGGGTGTCGTGGAAGAAACAATTGTAGTAGACAAATAATAGTGGTAGGGTCGAAGTGAGTCATCCCTCACTTATCTCTTCAACAACTTGTATGACAGCCGTACATTGATCCTTTTTCCTGTCAATTTACACCCTAAAGTTTGTAAATTTCATCATCTTACACTACAGAACAAAGAAAAATATATTACAAGACGAAAAGGCTTTGTCTGTATAGTCCACCGTTCAACCAAGTAGTGCTTAGCGTTTTTCCATTCATTTTTTTATAGTCCACCATTTGTCTGCATTGCCATCACCTAACGGAAGGTCGTCGGTCAAAACTCGTAGGCCAAGCTCGTCGCAGAGAGTTTATGCAACGGACATGAGATTCCGTCCGTTAACTACTCTTTCACTCGATGAGCAGGTTCGTCACATAGAAATAAATTTACGCGACGAAGATAATCTCAACCAACATACTCTGTTTGGTTGTCATTTTATATTAAAATAAAATTGTGGGATAATCCGACGAGATCGTTCATCGGGAATAAGTGATTTAAGGGATGATTGTTTCGTCCAGTAAATTTATATGATATTAAAAATATTTATGTAAAAGTTCATAAATATTCCTTATACGTATAAGAACTTTAAAAATTAAACCATAGTTTTATCATTTATAATTTATAGAAAAAATAACAAGACAAGTTACAATTGTCCACGACGCATTTTTATATTTTGAAAACACTGCATCATAGCTTCATTATCAATGGAAGAAAAAACATTGCTCTCAATACTATCAATCAACTATTGATCTCCCATTCGGTAACACAGTGGACTTTTTACAATATTCTAATTGAACAAAAGTCAATATGGGGTGGTAGGAATTTGGGTATCAGGGATTGAGTTTGGTTGGATTCAGATTAAAGAATTGGAATTGAGTTGGGGGTTTGCTGCGGCCTACAGATATTTTTTTAATAAAATAACCTAGCTCAAAATGATGCCGTTTTGGTTGGTAATATTTTAAAAAATAATAATAATAAGGGCAAAGCATTATATCAAGCAGTTGATGGCAATGTATGAAAGACAACTCCAACCTTTGAAGGGACAACACATAAGTCATTTATGGAGATTTATCAGATTCAAAGGGTCAGCTGACGCCCTTGCCTATTCATGGGTTCACCCCTGGTTATACTGTAACGTTATGTTAAAAACATATACATGATATTAATCATGAATCGATACATTATGGTAGCAATAAACCTGTTTTATGTATATTTTGACCCAAAAAAAAAAAAAAAAAAAAAAAAAAACCTGTTTTATGTATATAGATCTCGTTCTGGAGGAGAGGAGAGGATAGGAGATGGGTAGCGGGCCGGCAAGCCCATGGGGTAAAGTTATCACAGATACGATAAAGTGGGACGTGAGAGGTGAGCACCGTTTGCTGAATGCGACTTGTCTCTCTTCCACTAGAACGCAGAAACATCCAAAGTCATCAATCCAGTCGCCCATATGATCTGATATGATATCCCACCTTCCTGCTCTTTACTGCTGTGCTGCTGACTACTCTTTAGGGCGCATGGAAGCTGTGATTTCCATTCAAAAAGTGCAAATTGAAGATTTCTGATGCATTTTTCTGATCGACTGTGAGCGTGGGCAGCAGCTTCCTCCTCTACTCTATAGGATATAATAATTGATGGTAATCAGTTCTATAGAAACTGTTGGGTTGGTTTGAAACGGAAGAATTAAAGGTTGAATTGTAGTAACAAATTCGCCTCCTCTACTACCATGGAGGGAAGGGTGGTTAGCTCTCGAAGAGTGTACTGACTTTTCGCCTTCGGGTTAGAGGTTGGCCGTTTTGTGTCCTACATTTTAGAACTAACACCGCCTAATCATCTATTTTATAAAATAAAATAAAAATATGATATATATAAGAAAATTTTAGATGTCGACTTCCCTACTCTATTTGCTATATCTGCAGGCAAAATAACATATTTAACGATCAACTAAAACATATCTTCAAGTTCATATTTCACAAGGCTTGTCCTGGTTTCGATTCTTGACACTGATGAATCACACGATGGTGTCAGGAGGAAACTGAAATTCCTTTGTAATCGGTCCTTCTCTGCGTTTCTGGACCACCTCCAACCTCCAACTATCAATATTCCAATTTCCACTAAGACACATCATACATTGATTGATAACCAAATTAAGGGGATAAATGTCACGTTCGTGTATGGGCATAGGCCTCAATATATTTTACCTTGCCATCTTGCATAGGAGGGTTTAGGCCCTTTTCTTTTTGTTTTGGTCCATTTGTCCTCTTTTGATAGAAACAAGATGCGGCTAGTCTCTTAGGGGGCGTTTGTTTGCCCTCACTAAGTGGGACTGGACTGGACTGGACTAACTATTAGTCTAGTCCTGTGTTTGTTGCTGCACGGGACTAATGTTAATGAGACTAGCTGGGATTAGCCTAGACTAAGAACATCACTAGAGGTTCTTAGCGAGAGTCCCCATAAACCATGGGACTAGCTAAGACCCCTCTTTGCTCCAGTCCGAGATAATGGAGTATACTATTAATATATATATACATATATATATATATTTATTAATATAAATTAAATAATATAATATAAATATTTTATATATGATATTAATAAATAAATAAATTTATTAATATAAATTAAATAATATGATATTAATATATATATATATATATATATATATAGATTAACTGATATAATATTAAGATTTGTTAATTATTCTATTATTTAGTCCGACACTGCACCAAACGCTTCACTAAGTATCTTCTTATGTACTTGTATTTGTTGAAGTTGCATGTATTGGGCACTATTCTTTTTCTTCTTTTGGATGATAGAGTTTAAACCAAGCTACATTTGCAAATTAAACTCAACTATTTATAAATAGTATGTCCCAATTCTATTAGCAGGTAATAGAAACAAAACAATTGTCCTCTTTTTTTTAAGATTCATAATATACATGGCAAAAATATGCTCCAATTAACCCATATCATGAGATTTGTAGCATTACTCTATTACACAATGGCAAAAATTTGTAGTCCTAGTCTAAGCAAACACAAATCTGGTGAACAGTACTGTTTTTATTATTCTGCTTCTTAGTCCGACACTGCACCAAACGCTTCACTAAGTTAGTCCAGCTTAGTCCCTGCACCTAGTCCAGTCCGAGACAGTCCAGCGCAACAAACGCACCCTTAGAGTATCTCCACCCGTTTTAGGAAATCGAAGATAACCCAAAGACAAGGACAGTGAAATTGCCCTTATTAAGTTTTTAAGTTTTAATAAGTGTGTTGTATTTTTTAAGTGTTTTCTTCTTCTTCTTCTTCTCCAACGCATAAACTCTCTCAACGTACCTACAAAAGCCCAATCTTCTTCTTTCTCACCGAACCCATCCAATTTCCTCACTGAAGTCACAAAGCCCTCTTCTTCTCACCGAACCTGCCCAATTGCCACCACCCAAACACTCTCTCCTCCTCCCACCACCCAATTTTCTCCCATCACACAAACTCTCTCTCTCTTCTTCTTGTAGACGGCAACTCACCCAATTTCCTCACGTCCCCACCACCCAAACTCTCTCGCCGATTACGACCTGCTGGGACCTAAAATTTTCTTTTCGAATTTCAGTCCCCAGCTCGGCGAGATCACTGAATGAAGCAGTAGGACGGTGCCCATTCCAAGAAGCCTCTGCTTATGGCCGTGAAGATTCTGATTTTATGACGTGTAACAGAGCAGGTACCATTTGGGTTTTTTTTTTTTTATTAATTTTTTTTGCTTTTAAGTTTGGATTATGGGTTTTTGATACTGATTATCTGGTAATTTTAGCTTCTGGTTGTGATATTCTGGATGCTTTTGTGTTTTACGTTATTTTCGGTAGATTTCTGCTGCGTAATTTTCAATGTTTTGTGGATTTGTAAGCCATGGACACTTAGTTCACTTTAAAGGGTTAAAACTTCGGAAATCTGGACTTTGGTGTTTGTAACTATATAATTCCATCTTCTAAGATGATGGAATTCTGTCGAATTAGACCAACAAATTGTATAACTAGAACATTATTTGGGTTCCTCTCACAAGGAGAATTCTGTTTAGCTTATTCATATGTGATACGAACATTATTTCTTGAATTCTAAATAATTCTGCAAAACTGAATTCAATGCTGTTGTCAGTATGATATATTATAATTCTGACTCTCCTCTTCAGCTCTAGCCCCAGGCTCTTGAAGGCGACGTGGTCCTGATCGACAGTCTCTTCCACCACAGTTCCGGCCGACGGATTGGATTCCGAAGCTTCGACAATTCCGACTGAGAAAGCGGTCAATAACAACAAGGTGATGGAATTCAACGTTTTGTGTTTTTTATAGAGGCATATTTGCAACAGTGTATCAGAGAATATTGTTGGATAGTCTATCCAGATAGCTTAAAATGTGTTTCGTGATGCATATCGGTGAAGCGTGTTTGGCTACCTTTTGGATTGATCATTAATTTTTTAGCTGGCCTTGGCTGGTACAAATATAGTGCCCTTGTTCTGTTTTTTCTTGTTATTTTTTCATGTGGGGGATAACTTAACCTTTTGTGTAGTAAGAAAGCCATAGAGAGAGAAAGAGAGAGAGAGAGAGAGAGAGAGAGAGAGTCACATTTTTGTTTTTTTGGATTTGGTTAATGTTCCAATCGTAAATGTGGTTACGCAATGAAAGCTGAGGACACACAAATGACAAATGTAGTTGGGAATTTGTAAGTTACATGCAAAGGTCATGGAAAGTAGGCTTTTGTAATGTGTCTAATGACATAGTCAAAGAGTTGTCCGCCTAATGTCTACTCTACAACAGTCATCTACGAACACTGTAGTCACATTCCGTGGGAGAAATTTCAAAGAAAGATAATACTGTCTGAACTAAGCCAATGTTGAAATTTCAAAGTAAAACATTTACTTCAAATGTTTTGTTTTTGGTATGAAAAAACATTTGTTGTTGAAATTTTCCATGGTGTTTTGTTTTATAAAAGATTCAGGATGGGAGTGCTTAGCTTTCATGGATTGGCATCGTTTTTCCAGTTTTGTCTGTGCTTTTGTTTGTAGGATCAGCTTGCAAAAGAACAGAGCACTGCAGAGCACAAGCATTATCAATTTATTTGCCAAAGTATTGCAGCTGTCTGCACGACTCCAACAAGCCACACCAAGTGTACAATAGGCTTGCGCACCTGTAAAGCTCACTCTCCCTCTTTCCCTCCCACCATTTTCTTCTTATAAGTTTCTTGCTAACATCAATTTGTATATCTGTAAAATAGGAGCTGTTAGATTTTGAACAACTCTTTATATGTATGGAGAGTTGTCAACAACTACTATATATTTTATATAAATACTTTGTACATGTTTTGTATAAATAGTTTTTACATATTTACACACAATGCTTACAACACATTTAGTTCCTCATTCTAACACTTATATACAATGCTTACAATCAATTTGACATTCCTGCGGCAACACCCGCTAAAGTTCTTGTACAAACACACATAATGGAGTTTTTGATGTGCCTATACACACACACATACATAACTGAAAACCTCTCTCTCTCACACACACACACACGCACACGCACACATAATGGAGCTTTTGAATGTGCCTATGTCCAGGTGAAATCTGTAGCGCAGCAGCCAACCATCGGTTCTAGTAATGCATGCAGCTTTTTCTTCCCTTTCTATCTCACTTCCCCTAAAGAGAAATGTGTGAGCCCTGCGTTCATTAGCAGCACTGGTAACACTCAGGCGGGTAGGATTAACAAAAACAAAATAAAACTAGAGCATTGCTAATCATGATATTGACGCACCCACGACCATATAGCTTATACTCGTTTTTTTTACTTTTCATACAACAATATTGGGAGAGGAGGAATTGAACTCCGGACCTCGAATATGGTCTCAACCAACAGAGCTAAAAAGTCCCCTTGCAACTTTATATATATAGAGTTATACTTGTCTAGTTGGAATAATGTTGTAATTTGGCAAGTATAATAAAAGGTCTAGCCAGAAATTAGTTGGATTGATGTAAAATGAATAGAGTGAGTTGGTAAATAAATAGAAAAGAGCTTAATTACCAGAAGTGGAAGGCCTCTCATGCAACTAAACAGCTTCCTCTGCTTCCACTATGCCTTTACCCCTCTCACCACAAGTGGAAGCCCTCTCAGTTAACTCAACAGCCCCCGTTGCCTTGACTATGAGTTCACCATCAATATATATGTTGGGGATGTGAGAAATCTTGGGCCACTCCTTTCCTCTGCCTTTTTGGCAACCTCGTGCAAGACTACCACATTCGAAGATGTCAAGTGTCTGAAGTGGTGTTTTCCACAAGAAGTCTGGCAGTGTTTTTAGCTGAGGGCAGTACGCAATATGTAAAGAAGAAAGGCATGGCATTATGGTAATATGAGAATCCTCTTCCTTCCACTCTGCCACTCCTTTCCACTCTTCCCACACTGACATTTGTGCAATATAGAGTGTTTTCAATTTTGGGAATAGAGTAATGCATGATGATGCTGATGACGTTTCCTTTTCTATTCCCAGAAACTCAACTCCAACCTTTTTTACTCCTTTCATCTCAATAAGCGTCAGCTGTTCGAGGGACGACAATTTTCCAAAAGGAGGTAAAACTTCACATTCTTCCCAATTCCAAAGAGTAAGAAATCTCAAATTGTTTAATGACATGATCCAGTTGGGGGCAGTGCTTCCATTATACCTTCTAATACTTAAAGATTCCAAATTTGGATGCGGTCGTAAGAAATTCAGTGTTTCTGCACTTATTCCACTTAACCCACCATTAACAGATAATTCTGAGAGTTGTTGTTTGTTCCCCAGGGGTGATGCTTTCTCACCCTCACCCGCAGCAACTTTCACTTCCCCATCAATTTCTATGCCGAGTTCACGAAGTTGGTCTAAGTTTATCAAATCTCCCAATTTGAACGCTTCATCGTCGTCTTTACCACCGCCAACAGGGCACCGATCTAGTCTTCTTAGATTTGTTAATCTCCCAATCCCTTTCGGCAAATACTGCAGATGATTGCAGTCTTCAAGATAAAGATGCTTTAAGTTAATCAACTTTCCCATGCTCTGAGGTAGACTTTCAAGTTTAGTACACTCAGCAAGGCGCAATGTCTGCAAATTGTATAAATTACACACCGCATTCGGTAGCTTTTTCAAACCATGAATTTTAGACAAATCAATGAACCTCAAATGCACCAATTCACCTATCTCTTCCGGAAGCTCTTCAATAGAATTACCACTCAAATTCAATGTCCTAAGATGTTTCAATTGCGACATCAAGGTTGAGTCCACGATGGTGAATTTTGAATCAAAAGTTGCAAGAGTACGTAGATCGCAGCTGGAAAACGAAACACATGAGAGTGGACCCTCGGGTGCAAGCATTAAGGTCAAGTGGCGGATCTTATCACCCAAGGGATTTATTGTATTGTTACCACCTTTGACCTCCATTGTAAAGCATTCATTTTGAGTAAGATACTGCAAAAAGTCGTGCACAATATCATGCATTTTACACCTCTCGATATTTCCATCGTCGTCTTCTTTAAAGTCTTGGAAGAAAGACCGCATTGCTAAATTATCAAAACACCTTTGCCCAATTATGTCCTTCTCTATGTTTCCTTTCGAATAGAGATAATCTTGTGACATCCACAACTCAATCAAATGATCTTTATCGATATTATGATCTTTTGGAAAAATAACACAATACAAAAGGCATCGTTTGACCACAGGTACCAAATCAAAATAACTCAGTAATAATGGTCGGAAAACTTGTTGCTCAAACTCTTCTAGCTCCCATATCTTACTGTTCAAAACTTCTTGCCATTCTTTCTTTGTTTTCTTGAAACGCATGAGACTACCCAGAGTCTTTGCAGCAAGAGGCAAACCCTTGCACTTTTTTACTATTTCTTCACCAATGGCTTCCAACACATCATCCTTATCCCTATTATAAAATGCCATGTGGTTGAATAATGACAAACAATGTTGTTCGCTCAAACTCTCCAAATTGATCGTGTGAGTGGGAGCTCCCATCATATTAGCAACATTTTGTTTTCGAGTGGTCACCAATATTCTACTGCCACAGACACCACTTTGTATTAATGGCAACTTCAATTTCTCCCACTTTCTTTGGTCTTCAGTCCACACATCGTCTAGGACAAGGAGAAACTTCTTTCCCTCAATGGATTTAGACATACGTTGCAAGACAGCTTCCAACTCATCTAAATCTGCCTTTTTACCTTCGACACTCTCAATGATGGCTTTGGCAATTTTGATCTCGTCAAAAGGGTCCGAAACACAAACCCATATTTTGCTCTGAAAACAGGCTTTAACTTTTTCATTGTTAAAAGCCAGTTGGGCCAAAGTTGTCTTCCCCATTCCTCCCATCCCGACAATAGGGATGACAAGGAGGCCCCTCTCTTCTTGACTACTCTTATTCAACAACTTACTAACCAAAACTTGCTTTTGTTGTTCTCTACCAAATATGATAGATTCATCAACAAAAGAAGAAGTTTTCTCTCGCTCAAGTTGTTCAATGATCACTTTAGAAGAAGAAGTTTTCTCTCGCTCAGGTTGTTCAATGATCACTTTCTCTGTGAATCGAAAGTTATATCTTTCTTTTTGCTTAGCAATCACATCTAAATTTTCATTCAGACTTTTTATCTTAAGAGCAATGTCACGACGAAGAATTACCCGACTGGCTTGCCGGAAACAAAAGAAAGAGGAGGGAATAGAGAAACATACCGCCTTCTTCTTCTTCTTCTTCTTGGTAACAAGAGAAGTACTTCCACCGTGCTCTTCTAGTTTCTCAACTTGATATTTCAGTATTTCAGTCTTCCACTCATCCACCACATTATCCATCTTGTATGACACGTCTGTCAGCTCCTCCAGCCAATTTCTGACGCTGGCCTCCTGTACCTGCCTCTGCTCTGCATCCTCAAGCGCAGCACGAATCGCTTTAAGGTTGGCAGCAAATTCTTGAACATCTTTCTCCGCATTCAAAACCAGCTTTACCTCTTGTTCGACGTGTTGGTAAGTTACCGAAGCCAGTTGTTCGAGAAGCATGGAAATGAGTGCCTCGGCCATTTTTCGGTTACCAGTGGAAACAGAGAAAACCAAGAATTTCAGGATTGGTATGGTAATAGTATTACCGTTCTGGTAGCCAAATATTGAGATTAGAGTAGGGGCAGAGGTGAGTTATCCCTCACTTGTTGAACAATTATTCTCTTTTCTTCTTTATACAATTGCACTCAGGAAGAAAGCACGAATCTTTGTCTCGAAAGTTAGATTGACAATTCACACAAAGAATTTTGGAATTGGGTGGCGTGGAAGAAACAATTGTTGATTTCGTTGGCTTCGTATCATCTTCGACTCGCGAACGAGAAAACTGAGAGTCGATTTGAGATGGGATTCCATGGCTATGGTCTCTATGGATTCCATGACTAACTGAAGGCGCTTTTCTTTACAGAATAGAATACGTCTATGTCCTGGTTATATGCACTTGTACATTCACGAGTAATTAAGTAATAGAGATGATGCTTTCACTATGATACAAAGTTGTTGAGCAGTAGAAATTGTGTTTAATAATGTTGAACTTGCATTTCAGAATTTGCATTTTACATAATGTTGTATAAGTTTGGTTGGTTGTCTTGCATTTTGACAAGGAATCTTTGAATGAGTAAATTAGGCATTCCTCTTCCACTGTTTTAAACATATTTAATATTTATCTATTTTTAAATTAATATATATCCCTACGAACTAAACAATGTTTCAAATTTGGATAATTAGTATTAGAGGCGTACTAAAACAATGTTTCAAATTTCAAATTTGGATAATATTTTGATGAGTAAATTAGGCATTCCTCTTCCGCCTAGGAATATTTATCTATTTTTAAATTAATTATCCTCGCCGGATCCTCTTTGTGAGGAGAGGAGCAATTGGCGGGAAAACAAAATTGATTTGACTTTTAAATTACACAATTCCAAATTTGTTTGACCTTCGAGCATCATTTGTTATGGGGAGAAGAGCAATTTGCCGCGATTTTCTGGGAACTTAAAACAACCAAATAAACTAGAAATTTATACTGAAACATGGGAGAAAATTTTTGTGAATTTCTGTTCGTAAGCGTTTTTGTTAAATTGCACTAACTGTATAATTGTCATTTTTATCAATTGCGATTTGCATGTGAAAGACCTCCGAGAACCCTCTTAACGATTTGAACAAGTGGCGGTGGAGAGGTAGTTTATGCCTCCATGGATGTGCAATAACTAGGTATTTAATGAAGGATATTTTTTTTTTATGTTAAACGACGTCGTTTTGAGCCAAATAAGTTTAGGAAAAAAAAAAAAAAACTACTATTGCTAAAAAATGAAAAACTACCATTGCATGACCGGCCACACATTCCACTTTTACTTTGTTACTTATTTTTGGAACAGTGCATTCGACACAAAAGCCGATATACCCCAAAGAAAGATTGCAGATGAGTCTGTTTGACATGGTGAAATGTCCCATAACTCTCCGGGTTCAAAAATATAACCGTAGCTTGTTACTAGTTATCCTATTTTTTTTTAATAAAAAAAAATATATTTGCAGAAGATAAGCGTTTTAGTTGACAGAAAACAATTTTAATCA
Source organism: Cotoneaster glaucophyllus (assembly GCA_036320875.1). Taxonomy (NCBI): domain Eukaryota; kingdom Viridiplantae; phylum Streptophyta; class Magnoliopsida; order Rosales; family Rosaceae; genus Cotoneaster; species Cotoneaster glaucophyllus. Next base: position 19,496,121 of record CM070072.1, read on the forward strand.
AAACATGGACATGAATTAAACAAGTTAATAATATCCAACAGATATTTTTGCTTCTTTAATGGTGTCTAAAATTGATTTCATCACAAAGCCCAAAGGAAGGCCCAAATTCAGCCATAGCTGAGGCCGAACAGCTAAAGAAAAAGGTACAGCCCAAAGCTAACAGCAAAGACACTTGGAATAAAACCAGGACGACTTTACAGACATAGAAAGGTGGAGAAGATGAAGACGACGGACGAGCGTATCAACAATGAACATAACCTTCTGCAAAATGACGAGAGGTCACGATACGATAACAAAGTAACCGATATACGAATCAGAGCATTTCCAGAAAATGTGACATGATAAGAAATTGTATAACGAATTATCAAAGCTGATTATCCGCAGCTATTCATCATGGAATTGCAAACATATTATCAAATGAATGTCATCATCATTATGTCGAAATTGCTTAAAACCCATAAATGTTTTCAATCAAATCTTTGGAATATGAAAGAGAGAGATGAAAAACAGAATCAGACAGCAAGACAGGCCTTGCTAAGGAAGGCGCGAGACAACGGAAAAACATACTCTTTCCACAAGTTCAAAGTATCCAAATGTAGATACAAGGCAGCAGGATTGAAACCCGCTGAAGCAGCTGATACTAATAGATTCCCTATCGGATTTACCATCATCCGACGTATTAGTCTTTCTTGTTCCAGTGAAGCCCTTGCCCATTTTTAGGCACAGAGCAAATCTGCATCCCCAGAAGAAAGCAAATGAATATTTCCTGGCATGAACTGAAATACAATACGTTGAATGATTTATGTAACTATTACCTTTACAGGTGTTGGTGCCCGCCATTCATCTCTCTCCACTTCGTAATCAACAGTATACTTTATCCGTTAATGTTTCTTAAAGGGTTTTCAGTACTTAAACCCTTCTCATCCTCTGCTGTGCATTTAAACAGAGTCTATGCCCAGTTTGCTTCAAGTGAAAATTTAGCACCTCAGTAATTTAGTCTGAAATTTAGGTTGACTCCACGTCTTTGAGATCCAGAGACTCCCTCTAATAAGAACAATCCAGTTGCTTTACTATTTATATCGGATGCTCAATCGATGAGATCATCCAACTCTATAAAATCACCCTCCATAATGGAATGTAAGTGCTTGGCCGCCAAATTATCAAGCAATATTGGATTCCTACCACCAAGCACAGATGCTGGCACCTGCACAGAAAGAAATCCAAATAATTTAGCAGAAAAAAATTATAATTTAAAACAGGATCAGATGAACCATGTAATGTAACAAAACGTAATGGAATCAATAGTACACTAGTATTACACCAGCATCAGAAAATTTCAAAAGCCACCTGTGTCTAGAAAACTTCAGACTCTGACTAATTCAATAATTTTGAGACACGAAGTGCATAAAATAACAAATGGGAAATTTCAAAGGATGGCAAAATGAGATTTTTGAGATTGTCAAGACTCCATCTATAGGTTTTTACTGTTTTCATCTGTTTGGAAGCGTATGGATATTTCTGACTGCAAATTGCAAAACCATCACAAAAAGAGCATCAGAAAATGTCTGATGCTAATGAAACACACCGCTTAGAATAGTGTCCCAACAGAAAACAATAATTTTTAACCAGTTTATCAAGGTAACAAACTTCACAAGATGTCCTTTTGATTCTAAAAAATAAGGGATAGTACCATTGATGTGGCAGAATGAAAAACAAAGTAAATTATTGAAACAGGTAGAATATATCAACAATTGAAAAATGAATTCTATTGAACAGCTATGTAAAACTCTGTCGTTGTTAAATAGTATAGTATACCGAGCATGTGAATGATGAAAGTAGCACAAGAATTTGCTTAAGGTGCATTTACCTGTTCATTAGACTGAATTCTTGATATAGAAACAGGCCTTGTCATGACTCGATCATCTAGCTCAGGGTCCAGCCTTGGATATTTTGACATCTCATTTTTCCTAGGCACAGAAGTGTCACCATGCACTTCATTTTCACTACTACTGGGAGTATGAAATCCATCATGCTGAATTCCAATGTGACGAACAGTGCAAGCACTTTCTTCAGCATAAGAACTTAAACCATGATCTGATATTCTATTTCCACTACGAGATCTCACCAAAATACGGCAAAGGACAAAAGCAGCCTGCACATGAATAGACATACGACATGTTACTCATGTGCACACACACCATTATATTTAGCACCGTGCAGTAATGACTAAGGAGAGTATCAATCGTATGGCATAACGCACAATGCTCAATCGGCTAGTGAGCTAGACCATGGTTGAACGTCATGAAGAATAAATTTGCAAAAGAGAGGTGTCAGCACCTACGAGGAATCTCACACCTACGAGAAGTCTCATTCTTCCACCAAAGATTATTTAAGTGTTTTAATTAATAAAAAGATTGAAATTAAATGATGTAGTTTGTCCAACTCATCTGCCACCTAAGATGGAGATGGTAAAGAAATGTGGTAAGAATAGCATTACTCGTAGACTTCTACGCATGTCTCACCGAGTCAAATAAAAAAAAATTGTCTATGCGTACACAGCCTATTGGGTTCCAATGAGACATTTCTGACAACTATCTACACGGCAAACAAAACTCAAAATTCTCAGCAGCTCAATAGACATGGAAAATTATTCGTCCAACTCAAATATTCAGCAATTTAACCAAATAAATAAAAAAGGAATAATGCCCCTTTCCCTAATTAACCGGAATCACGCATATATATGACATTGATACAACAACAACAACAACAACAATAACCAAATTATACAAAACAAGAACAAATATACCATGAATTGAATTGTACAAGAATTTCAAACCCTAATGAGACAATTCTACAAGAACTTCAAACCCTAATAAGGCAATGCCCCTTCATCCAAACCGAATGCGAAAAATCGACAGTGTACGAAAATTACCTTAACATGATCGACCTGAGCATACTGATAGAGAACCCAATCAGTCCTTACGGCGTCGTTTGGCGAATTCCCCAAATAAAACACAAAGCTCGACCTCCTCCCCAGAACCACCTTCCCTCCGCGGCCCACCACGTCCCTAACCCGCCCTTGCCTCCGCCAATACCCGCTCTTCGACCTCCTCTCCTTCAAAACCCTAACCGTGTAGCAGAACCAGTGCCTCTTCCTCCCTCCGTGGCCGTACGAGTAACACGCGCTCTCCGGCAGCTCGAACGGATCGTGGCCGTACAAATCGAGCTCCCTGATCAAATCGTACCCGCCCGATTTCCCCTCCTCGGCGGCGTTCTTGTTGGAGAGGTAGTAGCAGAGGAGCTGCTCCTCCGAGGGGTAGAATCGGCAACCGGGGGCCAGCGAAAGCAACGACGTCGCTTTAGGATCTCCCATGCGTAAATGGAGATCGTCAGCTTGTTCTAGGGTTTTTCCGGAATTTCCGCTTCGAGCTGCGGAGGTTTTCGACTGCGAGAAGAGGGGTTTACGAAACGGAGACTCGGGGGTTTATGGAGTAAACGAAATAGCGTAACCCTGAAGCTTTCCAGCTCGGCGATCCGGTGCGGCTGAGCTGTACGTGCTCCCGCGCATTCCAGCCTTTCAGATGACGCCGTGGGTTCATTTGGATTACGTGGATGTTGAATGTAAAACGACATGTCGTGGGGGTGGTGGGTGGTGTGGTCAAAGTGGAAAGTCAACGGTTCTGTTGGGTACGATATTGGGTTCGGTGACATAAATGCAGACCCAAAAAAAGAAAACAAAAAGACATTGAAATTTCCAAAACCGAACAATTTTGTAAGTTAAATTATTGGTCGCGGTTGTACGAGGTGTGACATATTTGGCACGACGGGCACGTGCCGGTCGAACCTCCAGCAAGGTAGGACAGAACAAATATTTTAGAATTCGCACTCCAAAAAGTGGTTGTTGGCTGTCGTGGAATGTCATGTTTTGCTTATTTACGTTTTAACGAATCATAAATAAACGAAACGAATTTATAAAAAAAAGTGTGCAACGCAAGATTGCTCTAAATTTTTTTTATTCGAATAAAATATTGATTGAGTTGGTAAGAATTGTTCTTTTTATTAGACCAAAGCTTAAGTTTGAGTACTGATACATGCAATCTCTCTTAATGGACAATCTGTAAAAACTAAAAATGGCTGAAACCCCTTCTATGAGTCCACAAAGAAGCTTGTGGTATGTTTTAACCTCAGGATGGGTTAGCCTATCTTTCTCTAATCTTTTTATTAACTGTAGAAAATAAAAGAAAATTATAGGAATGTTTCTCTTAAACATGAATTCAAACTTGCCATTGACATTGTCTAGTTCTTATGACCCGATGTCTAGTTCTTAGACCAGTTTCAATGCATAATGTGGAATGTTTTAAAATGGGTATTTTATAGTTTTTGGAAAGGGAGACTTTGGATGCGGTCATTGGCCATGAATATTCTTTGACTGAAACCTTGTTGGTTTTTAATTTTTGATCGAGGTCCCTGAAATTAATGTGATAATTTATTTCTATGTACGTTACTATATTTTTTAAATTAAAAATTAGAAATTTTAGTTGTTTATATAAATGAGATTTTAAATAAAAAAAACCCATAATTTGTGGGATTAAAAATATTAAATTATAAATATACTATTGTGTGTGTATATATATAAACATGGGTACATTCATCAAAATTAACCAAAAAAATTATTGTATCAAAACATGGGTACATTCTTCAAAATCACAACAAAAAAAGATATTAGGCTTAATAACATTAGTAAATTTCTTCGATTAAACTTGATATGGATACATTTTAAAATCAAAGAAAATGTACCCATATAAGTTTAAAAATGGATTAAAAAAATTGAATAGATTTTATAGAAAAAATGGTACATTTTACATACAACAAATTGGTATATTTAAGAATGAGTAAATTTTAAGATTAAAAAGTTTTACATGAATGGGTACATATAATTAGCATGGTACATTTAGCAAAATAAAAAGTACAAATAAAAAAAATATATGGGTACAAATACAAATAAACTTTAAAAAATATGGGCATAAAAAAAATTAATATGTGGGTACAAAATAAAATTGAAAAGAAAATTGATACAAATTAAAAAAGAATTACAAATTAAAAATGGATACAAACTAAAACTAAAATATATGATAAAAAATTTATTCATAAATGTAAATATACTAATTGTAACATTTTTAACATTAAATGAATATATTTAGAAATAATAAAAATATTTTATTATTGAAATAATTAATGATGTTATTAATACACAAGGACCTTGATAAAAAATTGAAAAGTAATAGGATTTTAATCAATGGAGCAGCAAAATGATGGATGGGAACCTAATTTCTCATTTTGGAAAACTTTGCTGTCATGTTTTTGGTAGATACATGTTTAGTGGAGACCATCATTAATGTGAGTCATTCTATTGATTGAGAAATTCTTCAGTTGGGATACCGGACTAACTATTCGAGCAAGACACACAAAAACACAAAAAATTTCGCTACCCCCACCTCCCTGATTTTGTTAGTTTCATCCGCTCCCATTTGCGTCCCACCTTGCTCTCACATAACACTCATGATTCACCATCAATGATGGTCTTTTCGGGTTTACTTGTGGGATCAAACTATTCCGTTGTCTGAAAAAATGCTCTTTTATCTGAACCTTCAAAGACTAGGAAAAAAAAGCACGACTCAGTTACTCCGAAGGAATCCCCCGATCTCATCTCAGTTTAGTGGGAGGTTCAACTATAACAACCCAAGTGCCAAATTTCGTTTTTAGAGATGAATAATAGGACGGAAACCAATTTTCGTTTTCAGTTTACTGTGTGGTTTCTATTCATTCCAAACAGAAAGGGATCGGCAAAATCAGTGACATATGTCACATATCCTGTTTTTGGTTGTTGCCGTTTTGGGCAATATGTATTAGTTTTGTTTGTGGCATTGATTTCAATGGAACTTTGTAAATTTATTTTTTCTTTGCCCAGTATGGCGAATTGAAGTTATCCTTTTCAGTGCATGTACCAATTTTCGTTTTCAGCAGTTTAGCATGTGGTTTCCATTCATACCAAAGAGAAAGGGATCGACAAAATCACTGACATATCTCCTTTTTGGTGGGTGCAAGGAGGGCTTTTCAACATCAGGTGTATCAATTTTGATTTCAATGGAATTTGGTTTTTTTTTGTTGGTGTTGTTTGGAAAGTCTTTGAATGTGGGGTGGGAATGATATGGCAGCCATGGACGCACCACGAAGCAACACGAAGAGTTCAAACAAAATTAGTGTTTTGAGATTTTGATTAATTTTGCTGGAGTAATGAATAACTTTGATTACTGTTTTCATTTTTCGTTTTCTTGCAATTTTCGTAAATCCAATTCGCGTTACTAACAAAAAATTTCACGGTTTTTTATGGTTTTACAAACACATTAGTTGTAGACCCATTCGTGGGGGCTCAAAGAAAATGGAAGGTGGGAAAAGTCTTTTCCTTTGAAGAGTTTCTCATCTTTTAGTTTGTGGATATTACTTGGCATGCATGCTCACTCTATACTTCTCACATTTTTTTTTTCCAATTTTGTAATGGAGTGGTGTGCTGTGTGCCTTCTTAGTTCGACAATTAGGATTTCATAAGCTAAACAAAATTTGACACATTTTACAGCTGCTAACACATGTATCAACAATAAGATTGACAATAATCCTTAAACACAGTCGAAACTGATGCTCAAAAAGCTGCCCAGTATCTAACTCTATCCCATATTTCATCTATTCCCACTCCCTTATAATCTTAAAAAGATCTTCTATTACGCTCCAATCAAATGCTTACTTTTTAAATATTTGACAATTATAAATGTTCATATATAAGTTAGAAGCATTCAAATTAAGCCAACTTCACAGGAAACATTTCTCACTGGTACAAAATGATTTACACACTGTGCAAAATACTAAATTTGCATCCAACAAGTAAAACGTAGCTTACATGAGTAAGATGAAGGGAAAAGTAACATTCCAATAATGTAAACATATCTCACTTGAGCTAGATGGGAATGGACATACATTGTCTACAATTAAAATATTTATTTTGTCAAAAAAAAAATAGTAAAGTGTATTCATATCCAGTTTTATCCTTTTAATTTTTATCACCTAAATGTTCTATGATATTTATTTATATTCACCATGGTATGCACAAAGATTGCATCTTTAATCATTACACTAGTCTCTCCGAACGTTATAGATCTTTTTTAATCACGTCTGCTACGTGTCCCTAAATCTCTTGCTCTAGTTGTATTTTTACTTTTATTTTTAACTAACCTCTTCGAACGTACTTTTGTAACTGTATGTTTTATTTTTTAATATATATAATTGTACGTTGTATTTTATTTTTAGGTCATCGTATAAGAATGAAAACAACTAACACAACACGGGGCTCTTTAGTATCATAGTTATCTTCTCATTGTTCTATGTTTCCTGTTACTGAAGTCATGGTAATGAATAACTGCAATTGGTTAGGTGCTTGCGATCTTTTGCAGGAAACATGACGATAATATATTGATTTACTTCAAATTTATGAACTCCCTATACCATTAAAATGAGATCGTGAATATATCCTTTGTGTGTATTCTAAATAATGTAAATACTGTTATGTTTGCTTTATATTTTCATATTTAAGTTGTATTGTGTTTTGTTACCAATAATTAATGTTTTTATCTACTCTTTTATTTATTTATTTATATTTACATACTATTGTTCATGGACTTTAGCTAGGAATTTGCATCTAAAATCCCATGCTGATTGACGATTGCATGAATGACACATAAATCATTACTTTATGCAAGGAAAAAAAATGACAAATTTTTAGTACACCAATGATAAAGAAAACCTGATAGTGGTTCTTTATCCCACCAAAGAAATTACCCCATTGTATGTTTTAAAACCGGGGGGGGGGGGGGGGCCACCTAGGATTAGAGAAAAAAAAAAGCTTTGACTATGTGCGTTAATTATAAAGCATGGTTATAATAATCGTTGTAACACTAAGTGTAAAGAAAAAAAATCATAAGGAAATTATTGAAAAAAAAAAAAATTGTTATGATATACGCAAACATAGAATCTACAAAATAATCACTTAAAAATATTTAAAGCAACACATCTTTGAGTAGTGTAGCGCTCATGATTCAAAAATGTCTCTCACATGCGTGTGTGTGTATATATTATGCCTTGGTAAAATTCTATATTGGTGGGTTTTCGCAATTGTAACCGTTGTTAGAGTCAAGAGAGAGATTCAGTAAGAAAGATGGAGAGAGAAGAGAGAAATGAAATTGTGATTTCTTATATCTTGAATAATGTTACACTTTGGTATATATACCATCATTTACATATAGAATAACTACCTACCTTATTGACTTAAGTAAGGTATAACAAACTTCTCATACCAAATCTAACAACACTACTCAGCATCATTTTAGATTACTACCCTTAATAACTGTAACCACCCGTTTATATATTCTCGGTTGAACATGTATATTCATACTCGTGTAATTGCATAAACGGTTAACATAAATCATTAAGTTTTATTGAATAAATAACCGCGGTTACTTAGTACTAACCAAGGAGAAGTCTGAACTTATGCAAGCAGCTCAACCCCATGCGCTGTAAGACAAAGCAGAGAAATGCAACCAATTAAGGAATGCAGTGCGGAACGAATGGTGATGACACATGATCACTAATATTGTGGTACAGATGCAAATTCTATGAACTCCTCATCACATTCAAGAACCCTCATTGCATCAGGAGGAAGACAAATCTCCAAGTCTATGCTTCCCCTTTCCCTTCCTTCATACGATGAAACTTTCCCGCCAAATTTATTTGCGTACCCGCTCCGCAGCGCCACAGCCTTTCCCATTCCGAATTCGTTGCCGTACATGTTGAACCTCGGCGAGCTTCCCATCATCACCATGTACGGGTCGAAAAACTGGCTGATTAGGTACACCGTCGGAGACTGCAGCCAGGCGTCAACGAATCCTCGTATCTCCCTGTCGTCGAGCTTCACTACCGCCTCGTGCAGCTTCCACGCCGCCCACCCGAGGCCGTGTTGGAGGAGTTCACCGGCCGCCAGGGCTTCCGAGTTGATCGGGTGAATCGAGTTCCCGAAGTAGTCTCCGGACAATGGCGGGTCTAGTCTTGCTCTGTTATTCGCAGCCAACCTAAAAACAGAAATATGGAAATCTAATGTGAATCGCATTGTAAGAAATGGAAATTTCGAGGATTCTTCGAAGTTTTGAAGGATACCTGCATCTGGTTGACTGATTGGGAGGAAGACGCCGTGCACGGGTGATGGACCGCCATAGAAGGGCGGAGAGGGACTGGAAAGATGAGATTTTGGTGGCGTTGGACTCTGAGTTGGCCTTTGCTTTGAGTTTGGCTATGGATTCTGAGGAGAAGTGGAACATTCTCTCTCTGAGTTCGGGAGCTTCGAATCTTCCGATGAATTCATCTGGGTTTGTGTAAGGGAGGCTGATGATTGGGCCGTGACCGTCCGGAAACCACCGCTTGAGGACCGGCGGTCTGCAGATTCCGGGGACGATGGTATTGTCATGCACTCCTTGTGTTATTGCCTGAAAGAGCTCGGACCAAGTGTTGAAGAAATGCCAGAAAGAAGTCCCATCACCAAGGCAGTGATTCATGGACAGCCCTATGAATATGCCGTCCACAAGCTCCGTCACCTGAACCGTCAGCAATGACGCCGTGTGGCCGTCGTGGTTAACTGCTCTGTCGTGATCGAAAAACGACTGAACGACCAAGGGCACGTCAGTTGGCGAAAGAATGTCCGAAACCGACACATCCAGAGTTGCATAGATGAACCTGGCTCCGGGGCTGTTGCTGCAGTCTACATAAACCAAATACAGATGTGGGTTTTCTTCTTTCTTCGTCGCGAGGCGACCGGCGAGCGGGTAAAAATGAACAAGGGCGAGGGAGAGAGAGTGCTTGAGCTTGTCCAAAAGAGAACTGACGAACTCCGCCTGGTAGCTCCGATCCATGGCTTCCGGAGGTTTCGCAAAGAGGAGGCCTTTCTGGATATAGTGGACAGAAAGCATGGCGAGGTCGGTGGGTGCCAAGTACAATGGCTGCTGTGATTCCTCCGAGACATGGTGTGGATTGATAAAAAACTCTGATATGTGTTTGACGCTTTGAGAGTTCATCTTCTTCAATAACCTATTGGATAAGGAATTGCTCTGGCTTTTTGTAGAGAGTGATGGCAGACTTGGTGAAGCGTTTAATTGGAGATATTTGTAAATGTACCCGTAATACGGTGTTATATACTACATATTTTTTACAAGTAGTCAAACTTTTGTGTTAAAAAATTATTAACATAAAAAACAAAAAAATTTCATCACTTCTATAATAACACCACTTGTTGAAAAAAAAAAAAAAAAAAAATCTCGTTTATTTGGAGGCATTGCAGGTTAGGTCCTGAATTTTATAATTGTTTTGTGCGTGTGGCTTTCTGCAAAGTGCTAAGATTTCTTTTTATTTTTCTATGGATGTGCTTAAAGAACACAACTTTTCAGTTTTTGTTCTGATCGAGATATTTTTCAATGGGACCGATACACAGAATGGTACATCACATGTCATTATATAAATTGTAAGATTTATATGCTAAAAAGTTAATAACTTAAAAAATAAAATTTCTCACCACTTCTATTAAAACATATGATGTACCACTTGTATATCCATCATAATAAAAAAAAAAATCGTCCTGATCCCAAAACGCCAAATACTTGCCGTTTGCCGCTAACTTTAATTGTGAAAATTTGGCTTTGATTGCCCAAGCCTCCAAGTTTGAATAGGTTTGGTGGAAGGAATCAAAACTAGCACAAATATTAATGATATATATTTTTTATTGGCTGAATTGTTTAGGGTTTCTTTCGGTTATATCAATGCAAATATTAATGATATATATATTTTTATTGGCTGAATTGTTTAGGGTTTCTTTCGGTTATGTTGATGTTAATTTTCGTCATCCTTAGCTAATGCACATATAAAACAATCAACATCTTTGATCAAAGACTTAAGATTCACATGCCCACGAGGTGAGGGATTAGGCCAATAGATCTTCGATGCTTAAGTTAGTTTCTCTGAAAAGAGTAAGTGTTTAGGACTTTTTAGGATTGTAAAAACTTAACGAAATTTAGGGGTGTATTCAATTGATATTTTGAGGGATTTTAATTATTTTAATGAATCTAGAGATATTCAATAAGGATTTTAAGTGATTCTCTGAAAGTCAAAATGTATTCAATTAGAATTTTAAGATAATTTATTAAAATCCTTATAAATCCGGATGTATTCAATTAGGATTTTAAAGATGTTTATAACATTCCAGGTGTATTCAATTAGAAATTGATTTTAAAAAATTTGATAAAGTTGAGGAATTTGAGGGAATTTGAGAGATTTCGTAGTGTATTTTAAGCATCCACAAATCTCACATCTCCCTATGAGATTTCGAGGGAATTGAATCAAAATTTTATATGGAGTCTCTACAAATCAATTAAACTCCATAAAAATCCATGGATTTATAAATCCATTAAAGTCTCTCAAATTCTCAATTGAATACCAACCCCTAGAGACTTGTATTCAATTGGGAATTTGAGAGATTTTAATGAATTTATAAATTCGTGGATTTTAATGGAGTTTAATTGATTTGTAGAGATTCCATATAAAATTTTGATTCAATTCCCTCGAAATCTCTTAGGGATATGTGAGATTTGTGGATACTCAAACTACACTACGAAATCTCTCCAATTCCTCAACTTTGTCAAATTCTAATTGAATACACCTGGAATGGTATAAACTTCTTTAAAATCTTAATTAAATACATCCAGATTTCTAAGGATTTTCATAAACTATCTTAAAATCCTGATTGAATACCTATTGAACTTTAGAGAATCACTTAAATTCCTGATTGAATACCCCTAGATTCATTAAAATAATTAAAATCCCTCAAAATCCCAATTGAATACACCCCCTTAGTAAAAATTGGGGATATTACACCCCCCTTAGTAAAATTGGGGATATATATAGGGGAGAGGGCCCGCATAGTGTAAGGGTTTTACCCTACACATGGCGGCATCCCATTGGCTAAGGTTTATGGAGAAATATTATCAAAATATTAAATAGGAAACAATATCTTGAGATAATAGAGTAATATTCCTAATTGATTTAAATAGAGATTATTTACTTAAATGAAGTCAATCTTCAATTGGGAATGTATTAAATATAGGACTTGAGTAATTAATCTTTATCTTTAATGCTTTAACTTTTTCTTGCCAAGGCAGGTGAGCTGTGGGTCTTATTCAGCTGAAGGGATCTTTGGGGGTGTGAGCTGTGGGTCTTTAATGTTTCGATTTGTCTTATTAGCGTATGTAAAGATCAGGGCCGGCCTTGAGGGGGTGCGAGGAGTGCGACCGCACAGGGCCCCTGATTTTTTGGGGCCCCAAAATTCTAAAATCCTTCTTGATATTCTATATATAAAAAAGCTGGGAAATAATTAACAAAGGCTGAACTAGCATGGTTGTCAAGCGTTGGTACCTTCATGTGGGAGTGCATGGGTTCGACTCCTTATTTTCCCATATTTGTTATTTTTGATTTTTTTTTCAGCCATATTTCTTTCATATAGGGCATGTGCGGGGTAATTATTTTGGGATTTTTGAGCTACACTATTTTTTCTACTTTTAAATATTTGTAGTTAGGAATATCATAATAAATTAAAATTCTTAAATTTGATATAATCTTTAAACACCCCAATTCCGTATATGATATCATTTAATATAATACATTTCATAATTAGAATCGTTTATTATTTTGGTCACCGTTTAAAAGTCATATATTTTTCATTCCATTTGAAGACTATTGAATCATCCATGTCAAAAAGAAAATTATAGTACAACTGCACCTATATTGTTAGATTAAGTTGGTTTAATTGTTTAAGACATGAATCTCAAAATTTTAACTAATCTAATGGCAATCAACGGGAGAGGGGGAGTGGGAATCATCCTCACTTTAGGGCGTGATGAAAAATGCAATGGAAAGGGTTCATTATAAGATGCTACTAATAGCATAATCAGTGATTCGTTTAACACATAAATTTTTCTTAAGATGGACTCTAGATGATAAGAAGAGCATGAATGGTTTTGATTATGATATTTGTACGGTGATATGATAAGTACATAGTCATATCACCATGCTTTTTGTACTTAAAAAGTATGGAGATTCGAACAAAAAACATAGAGAACGCAGATAGGTGCATGACCACCACACTATGCTTCATTTTTATTTATTTATTATTTTTACGTTATATCAATTTACACACAATAAAAAATATATAATATAAACGAAAATATAGCAACCCAAATTTTAGACCATATAGGGCCTCCGTTTGTGTCTCGCACAGGGCCTCCAAAATCTCAGGACCGGCCCTGGTATAGATCAGAGACTTAGTCACTAGTTAAATAGCAAGTACATCCCATAAGTTATTTTTTTATACAAACGATATTGAGGAATGGGAAATCAAAGACATGAGCTCGTGTGTAACACATTTTATTCGTTTTGATGGGTCCGATTATGAATCGATTGGTCGAAGGAAACAATGTGTAGTCCTAAACCCTAAGGTATCACTACCAATTTACATATGTACGTTGCATCCTCCATCATTGATGTAGATGATGCATATGGACTAATATAGAGACAATTTAGGTAATTATCTCTAAACCTTATTGCGAAAATGGTTTTATTCTCCGTTTACAGCATATTCAAATGCTTTGAAATAAGCACTTATTCATGAAATGTACTTTTTTCTATCACATTTGTTTCTTCGCTTTTCAAATAAGCATATTCATGCTTTTGTGTAAATCTACTCTAAAATTGTTGAAATGGCATGATCCTTAATTTGCAGTGCCCAAATTTTGCAGATGAACAAGCCATATGACTAATACTGCGATACGGAGGCAGCTTCCATGAACTCCTTGTCACATTCAAGAGCACTCATTGCTTCAGGTGGAAGACACACCTCCAAGTCTATGCTTCCTTCTTCGCGTCCTTCATACGATGACACTTTGCCACTAAACTTGGTTGCGTATCCGCTTCGAAGTGCTATCCCTTTTCCCATTCCAAATTCATTTCCATACATGTTGAATCTTGGTGAACTCCCCATCATAATACTGAATGGATCAAAATAGCTTACTTGGTACACAGCAGGAGACTTCAGCCACGCATCAAGAAGCTCTCGTATCACCTTGTCATTGTGGTTAACCACCGCCTCGTGCAACTTGCACGCCGCCCATCCAAGCCCATGTTCAAGCAACTCACCTGCTGCAACAGTTTCTGATTTAACGGGGTGAATTGAGTTCCCAAAATAATCTCCAGACAATGGTGGGTTTATTCTTGCTCTATTATTCGCAGCCACCCTGTACAAGGTATTGAATATCCGTGTTAATGATGGTTATCAAGCAATATATGGAAGGTTAAACGAAAGAAGAAATTTCGAGGATGTTATCGTAAAATTAGACTATGCCTGCAGCTGGTTCCTTGATCCGATGATAGACAACGCGCACGAGTAATGGAGCGCCAGAGAAGGGCAGATAAGGACAGGAAGGAAGAAATTTTTGTGGTCTTGGACTCTGCATTGGCCTTTGCTTTAAGTTTGGCTATGGATTCCGAAGAGAAGTGAAACATTCTCTCCCTGAGAGGGGGAGATTCAAATCTGCCAATGAACTCATCTGAGTGTTTGAAACGTAGGTTGATGATTGGGCCATGACCATCCGGAAACCAGCGCTCGAGAACAGGTGGGCGCGAGATATTGGCTACAAAATCACTGTGACCTCCTTGTGCTTGTGCTTGAAAGATTTCAGACCAAATGTTGAAGAAATGCCAGAACGAGGTTCCATCACCAAGGCAGTGATTCATGGAAGGCCCTATGAAGATTCCATCCACAAGTTCCGTGACCTGAATCGTCAGCAAAGACATGGTGTGCCCGTCATGGTTTACTGCCCTGTCATGGTCGAAGAACGATTGGACCACCAACGGGACATCAGTGGGTGAAAGAATGTCGGAGATTGACATGTCCAGAGTTGCATATATGAATTTGGCGCCAGGGCTGTTGTTGAAATCCACATACACCAAATACAAAGCCGGGTCCTCAGATTTCTTGGTAACCAAGCGACCTGCAAGCGGGTAGAAATGAACAAGTGCAACGGACAGTGATTGCTTGAGCCTTTCCAACAGAGAATCGGTGAAGTTTTTTGGATCCCGTTTAGCTTCTGGAGGCTTGTAAAACAGAAGTCCTTTTTGGATATAGTGTACAGAGAGCATGGAAAGATCACCTGGTGTCAAGTAGAAGGGCTTATCTGACTCTTCAGAAGCATGGTGTGGCTGGACAAAGCATTCTGAAATTCGTTCAACATCTGGGGAATCCATTTTTCTTCACTCAGTGTTGCTTTGGATTGCAGAATGTTGCTGCCTGATATGGTTTTTATACTCCTCAATATATGATTGTTTAGTGCACGTAATGAATAGAGGCGATATTGAACAAGTCCGCAACCCAAGTAATTTTTTCTATACAAGCGATGTTGGACGAAGAGAAATTGAACACATGAACTCTTGCAGGTCATATTATTCTAATTGATAGTAGGTAAGACTTTTCAGTGAGACCATTTTTGCTATATGATAAATGTACACTATTTCCTCTTCCCTTCCTTTTACCAAACGAAAAGATAGACAAGTCGTATCCCTCTTCCTTTTTATTCATTGTCAATGGTTTGATCTTGCTTTTTTTAAACAAACGGTCAAAGAATTCGTCTAAAGCATGGCGAGAAGATTCGAACTTGAGTGAATAGGATGAAGCACGACTCTAGCTGATTTGGCTAAACTTTGGTCTGGATTGTTAATGGTTTGATTTACTTTGCCTAATTGTTTATCAACACTCGGAGAGTGCTGATCCCTTTGCGACAAAGTTCGTATTTCTCTTCGTAAACTAGAGTAATTCACAAATCAGAGATTAATGTTATTTGAGTCAACTGTAACTGAAAATTGATTAAACAAGAGCTTTCATCGCTTCCGGCGAAAGGCACGCTTTTAGGTTAATGCTTCTGCCTCCTCGGCGACCAGGATACGATACTACTCTCCCGTCATACTTATCCACCCACCCGTATCTCGTCGCCAATTGTTTCCCCATTCCGGATTCAATTCCATACATGTCGTAACTCGGAGAACTGCGTATGGTCACAAGATACGGATCCAGATGCTGTCCAAATTGGTAGGCGGTAGGAGACTGCAGCCATGTATCTATACGTCGCAGTATCACCTTATCATTGTGGTTCACCACTGCCTCATGCAACTTCCGGGGAGCTCATCCAATGCCATGCTCTCATGCACTAGTTCCCCTGCTGTGCTAACCCCCTTGAGGCACTGACAAATTTTCCAAAATAATGTTGGGACAAGGGTAGCTCTGGTTTTGGTCTCTTATTGGAACCCATCACACAAGTGGTTACTTGGCCTGGAGTTGCATTACACGCTTGTGTAATGCACCTCCAGACCAGAGCAGGCAAGGAGTGGAACGAGGAGATTGTGTTGGGACTAGAAGAATAATTCGCATTTGCCTTGGCTTTGAGTTTTGCTACGAATTCTGAAGAGAAGTGGAAAACTCTCGTAGTTGCGGACCCTCGTATCTGCCCGTGATCTTTATATCTGCACAAGGTAGGTTAAAAATCGGGCCATAAACGTCCGGAAACCAGCGCTCAAGGGCCGGTGGTTGTGAAAAGACTGGGTGTAGTTTTCTCATTTCCTTGTGCTTGAAAGATGTGAATCGTCACTAAAGGCTTCGTTTGAACGTCGCCATGGACTGCTTTCTCATGATCGAAAAACGACTGAACCAGCAGTGGCACATCGGGTTGTGAAGGAACAAGGACACCAACAGGTCTAGAGCTTCTCCGGACCACCACCAGCAGAGAAAGTATAAAATCAGCCTTCTGAGAAGCCATGGATTCTGGAGGGTTGGCATAAATTAGGTGGGTACGTGCGCAGAAATCCGATGGATACAGGTAGAAGGGCTGTTTCGATTCCTCTGAAACATAAATGTGGCCGCACAAAGCACCCCGAGATGCGTTTTTCGACACTTCTGAGATTCATCATTTCAGGGTGTTGACATACGCAACAAGTTGAACATCATATAGAATTTTACCAGAATACGGGGATCAACGTAAAAACTAGTCGATGGTTAAGCCGACCAGAGTGGCAATTTCAGACACGACAACTAACGTTAAAGGAATTTAAGAGGGAAATTTAAAATGCCTAAAGCAATTAAACAAAAAAATGAAACAAGCCAAATGTCTAGTCACTAACCAAAGTCATGAAGCAAGCCAAATAAATGTAACAATAGTGAAAATCCTACACAACCCGAAAACACAAAAACGCAGGAAGAATGAAGAAATTAAGTCTTAAATTCCAATTTCCAAAAAACTACGATAACTCAAACTCCAAACGATATCTTCTACCAGTCTCCATGTTACGAGAAACATAACCAGATGCCGCTCATCACATTCAAGAGGCAAGGTTGTCATTCAAGAGTTAATGAAGCTAGTTGATCAGCGCTGCTGTTAGCCTGCTGTTGGGCAACATTGCTCAGAACATCCATGGCCTCTGCAACCTTCGCCTTTAGAGCCTCTGGTGACTCGAGCAAATGCAAAACTTCGGTCTGGTCCATCTCCGAACGTTATAGATTGTTTTAACGTCTGCTACGTGCCCCTAAATCTCTTGCTTTAGTTGTATTTTTACCTTTATTTTTAACTAACCTTTTCGAACGTACTTTTGTAACTGTATGTTTCATTTTCTTTTATTTATAAATGTATGTTGAATTTTATTTTTAGGTCGTCGTACGAGAAAGAAAACTAACACAACATATGGCTCTCTAGTGCATAGTTACCTTCTCATTGTTCTATATGTTTCCTATTACTGAAGTCATGGTAATGAATAGCTACAATTGGTTAGGTGCTTACGATGTTTTGCAGGAAACATGACAATAACATACTGATTTACTTCAAATTTATGAACTCCCTATACCATTAAAATGAGATGGTGAATATAGGGCTCTTTTGATATAGGCGCCTCATTTTTGAATATTTTAGATTAAACATTCATGTCTTTTAGTAATTTGATTAAACTTTTTTTATCATAATTTTGGTGCTACATGCACATTATATTGTAACAAATTTCCTATAATCTAGCTTTTTAATTACACTCTCATCCATTAGAGATAATTGTAAAAAATAAAAATAAAAAAAAAAAAAATTGGTTAGATTCAATTTATTTTCATAATAATGCTACAATTTAAGATATTTTCTTTCCAAAATAATTTAAAATATTTTTAAATCCCACAAAATCAAACGTACCGAAATAAGTTTTTCTTTTAGTACGTTAAGAGAAAAAAAGGATTGAGAATAATATAAACGTACCAATACACAATGTGTACAAAATAAAACGTACCAAAATAAAAATAATGTACCAATATTAACAATATGTATCAAATCAAACGTACCAATATTAACAATATATATCAAATCAAACGTACCAAAATTGCAAATAAACGTACCCGCAGATAATATATACGTAATGTATTGTACCTAATAATAATTCGTCAAACAACTATACTTTAAAAAAAACAACAAAAAAAATATAATTTCACAAAAAAATTGAAAAAATTACACGGAGCTTTTATGTTGATCACCAACTATTTGATTAAAAAAAACATTTGAAAAAAGAAATAATATTAAATGTTTGCATAACAAAAAAAGAAATTGTGATCGAAAAAAACATATCTGGAAGAAGAAAAAAATATAGTTTAATTATTAATATCTCCACTAAATAAGGAAAAGTGCATCATGCAGATAAAATGATAAATTCAAAAATTATTTTAATTTTAAAAGATATAATAATGACATGTAATTTAGCTTGAGGTAGTTATTGGTCAAAGCACTTTAATCAAATTTTAAAAAGACACAGATGTTTAATCTAAATGATATAGAAAAACTGTAGGGGATTCTAATTTTCCCGTGAATATATACTTTGTGTATTCTAAATAATGTAAATATTGTTAATGTTTGCTTTATATTTTGACATTTAAGTTGTTTTGTATTTTGTTACCAATACTTAATGTTTTTATCTACTTTTTTTTTATTTTTTTTTATTTATATTTACATAATATTGTTCATGGACTTTAGCTAGGAATTTGCATCTAAAATCCTATGTTGATTGACGATTGCATGAATAATATATAAATCATTACTTTACGCAAAGTAAAGAAAAGGACAAATTTTTAGGACGTTCATGATAAAGAAAACCTGATAGTGGTTCTTTATCCCACCAAAGAAATTACCCCACTGTATGTTTTAAAATTGTGCAGCGTATAACACCCGTGATTAGAGAAAAATAAGGTTTGACTATGTGCGTTAATTATAAAGCATGGTTATAATAATTGCTCTGACACAACTGTAGAGAAAAAAATCATAAGGAAATTATTGAAATAAATAAATAATAAATTGTTATGATGTACGCAAACATACAATCTACAAAATAATCATTTAAGAATATCTAAAACAACACATCTTTGGGACGCGTAACGTCTGTGATGTAAAAATGTCTCTCGCATGCATGCACGTGAGAACGTGTAGAGAGACTAGTATGTTTGTGTGTGTGTATATATGCCTTGGTAAAATTCTATGTCGGCAGGTATTCGCAGTTGTAACCGTAACCACCCGTTTGTATATTCTCGGTTGAACAGGTATATTCATACTCGTGTAATTGCATAAGCAGTTAACAGAAATCATTAAGCTTTATTGAATAAATAACCGCAGGTACCGTAACCGTGGTTACTTAGTACTAACCAGTGAGAAGTCTGAACTTATGCAAGCAGCTCAACCCCATGCGCTGTAAGACAAAGCAGAGAAATGCAACCAATTAAGGAATGCAGTGCGGAACGAATGGTGATGACACATGATCACTAATATTGTGGTACAGATGCAAGTTCCATGAACTCCTCATCACATTCAAGAGCACTCATTGCATCAGGAGGAAGACAAACCTCCAAGTCTATGCTTCCCCTTTTCCTTCCTTCATACGATGAAACTTTCCCGCCAAATTTATTTGCATACCCGCTCCGCAGCGCCACCGCCTTTCCCATTCCGAATTCGTTGCCGAACATGTTGAACCTCGGCGAGCTGCCCATCATCACCATGTACGGGTCGAAAAACTGGCTGATTAGGTACACCGTCGGAGACTGCATCCAGGCGTCAACGAATCCTCGTATTTCCCTGTCGTCGAGCTTCACCACCGCCTTGTGCAGCTTCCACGCCGCCCACCCGAGGCCGTGTTGGAGGAGTTCACCGGCCACCACGGTTTCCAAGTTGATCGGGTGAATCGAGTTCCCGTATCTCCGGACAATGAGTGCGGATCCAGAAAATAATATTAGGGTTTAGTAAGAATAGCGTATGCAGTGCAAAAAAATTTTTATATCAGAAATAGTATGTATATCGCCATTTCATCGAGTATTGGTAGACATGAAGTCATTTGAAAATGCATATTACGCACTTGTTGATGTATGCAAAGGGCAGCACCCAAGGTATTAATCGACATTTATTGGGTTTTGGTAGGCCTGAAGTAGGTCAGAGGCATGTATAAAGTCAACCCTAATCTTCAAAAGGGCAACACTAAGATATCCATAGACATTCATCGAAGTTCGAAGGGTCAGCACCTAAAGTATCTATGGACGTTCATCGAAGTTCGAGGTCTGACGCCCTTGCCCCTTAATGGATCCGCCAGTGAATGGCGGGTTAGTCTTGCTCTGTTATTCGCAGCCAACCTAAAAACAGAAATATGGAAATCTAATGTGAATCGCATTGTAAGAAATGGAAATTTTGAGGATTCTTCGAAGTTTTGGAGGATACCTGCATCTGGTTGACTGATTGGGAGGAAGACGCCGTGCACGGGTGATGGACCGCCATAGAAGGGCGGAGAGGGACTGGAAAGATGAGATTTTGGTGGCGTTGGACTCTGAGTTGGGCATTGCTTTGAGTTTGGCTATGGATTATGAGGAGAAGTGGAACATTCCCTCTCTGAGTTCGGGAGCTTCGAATCTTCCGATGAACTCATCTGGGTTTGTGTAAGGGAGGCTGATGATTGGGCCGTGACCGTCCGGAAACCACCGCTTGATGACCGGCGGTCTGGAGATTCCGGGGACGATGGTATTGTCATGCACTCCTTGTGTTATTGCCTGAAAGAGCTCGGACCAAGTGTTGAAGAAATGCGAGAAAGAAGTCCCATCACCAAGGCAGTGATTCATGGACATCCCTATGAATATGCCGTCCACAAGCTCCGTCACCTGAACCGTCAGCAATGACGCCGTGTGGCCGTCGTGGTTAACAGCTCTGTCGTGATCGAAAAACGACTGAACCACCAAGGGCACGTCAGTTGGGGAAAGAATATCCGAAACCGACACATCCAGAGTTGCATAGATGAACCTGGCTCCGGGGCTGTTGCTGCAGTCTACATAAACCAAATACAGAGGTGGGCTTTCTTCTTTCTTCGTCGCGAGGCGGCCGGCGAGCGGGTAAAAATGAACAAGGGCGAGGGAGAGAGAGTGCTTGAGCTTGTCCAAAAGAGAATCGACGAACTCCGCCTTGTGGCGGCGATCCATGGCTTCCGGAGGTTTGGCAAAGAGGAGGACTTTCTGGATATAGTGGACCGAGAGCATGGCGAGGTCGGTGGGGGCCAAGTACAATGGTTGCTGTGATTCCTCTGAGACATGGTGTGGATTGATAAAACACTCTGATATGTGTTTGACGCCTTGAGAGTTCATCTTCTTCAATAACCTATTGGATAAGTAATTGATCTGGTTTTTTGTACAGAGTGATGGCAGACTTGGTGAAGCGTTTAATTGGAGAGATTTGTAAATGTAGAGTTGTACAATGTATTTTTATACAAATGATAAAACTTTTGTGTTAAAAAATTATTATCATAAAATATAAATTTGTTTACCAATAATATGTTGTGTAACACTTGTATTACGGATAGCAGGAAAAATTTATCGTTTATTTAGAGGCATTGCAGGTTAGGTCCTGAATTTTATAATTGTTTTGTGCATATGGTTTTCTGCTAATTGTTAAGAGCATCTCCAAAGAAGATGTCAAAAGATAATATCAAATGTTAATTTGACGGACGTGGTAATGTCAGATTTTCTTTTTTTTCACTAGATATATTGTTTTTTATTATAAATGATATTTGTAGGATCCATTTTAAAAAGAAATCAATTAAAATAAATTTTCAAGATCTATAATTGGTGCATTAATAAGGTCCACACAATATAATAATTAAAAATTATTTGATATCACATTTGATCATATATCAAATTTGACATATGAAAACTCATATGTCAATGGTAGGTATATAACATTTGACTTAGAATTTGACATTTTTTTTGGAGATGGTCTAAAATTTCTTTTAATTTTTCTTTGTGCTTATAGGACACAACTTTTCCGCGTTTGTCCTCATCCCAAAACGCCAAATACTTTGCCGTTTGCCGCTAACTTCAATTGTGAAAATTTGGCTTAATTGCCCAAGCCTCGAAGTTTCAACAGATTGGTTAAAGGAATCAAAACTAGCACAAATATAGCTTCATTGTAAAGATGGGGAGTAAATGCAGCCAGATAGCTCCGGCAATTAATGATGTTAAGATGAGACAACGACGTCTGGATCTGGAATTAATAGCTCCAGGATTTCCCTTCACTGGGCAAAGGTGCTTTCCAACTGCAATTTTATGTGTGGTCATTATAGGAAAAGGATCCTGATCATTTTTCTAGGGATCTGGGGATCCCGTGATCTGATTTATTCATTGTATATCGTACGGTCAGAAATCATTTCAAAATTCAAAATTCAAAATTTAAAATTAAATATAAATAGTAACTAACGAAAACTGATCGCAAGATAAACAGATAATATCACGAGATCCCTAAGATCCTAGAAAAAAGATCGGGCGAGGATCATTTTTCGTCATTATGCTTGGAGAACAGAAAAAACAGAGAGGAGTGGAGGGGGAAAGTCAAATTAATTAGTCAAGAGAACATTTGGGTAAGGCCTCTGAGGAAAGAGATCCTCTCTGAATTTTTTCCTCCAAAACCATCAAATCAAATGATCCGGATTCTTAAAATTTGATTTAACGGTTAAAAACGGAGAAGTTAGTAAAAACTTTTAAAAATTATAATAATTTTTTACTAAGAGATCCGAAGAGGGTCTCTTTCCTCTACAATCTATCTCTCTTACACATCTGTACAAGTGGTCTACGGAATAGGTCACAGTAAGGGATATATGGCACTTCAGGAAGTTGACAAACTGGTGATTCATTTGGAAAAATCCATGGATTTGTCAACTATGGAACATGGAATTAAACTCGTTGGTGCGACCCTGGTAAACGTAAATCTGAATAAGTGAGGTATCAGAAACATTCTTCGTTCTTCCTGGAAAGAACTTGGGGAGGTTGATGTCAAATGGGTCCGGATAAGACCTTTATCATAACGGTTCAAGATGAGAGTACAACAATGAAGATCTTTAGACAGGTACCCTGGGCAGTAATGAAACAAAACTTTTATGTAAAGAGATGGCCTCAAGAACTTGCCTTAGAGGAAGTACAGATGGAATTGGTTCCCTTTTGGGTTCAGATTCCCTGGGGGAGGGGGGGCGAGGAAGATGCCTTTATGCCTCACGTCTGAAGCCAATGTTCGTCGTCTCTCTAAGGAAATCGGTGAATTTGTGGAATTCGAAGACCCGTCTAAAGCTCGAGGATTTCTAAGGGTGAGGGTAATTGTCAACATGCTTAACCCCCTAACCATTAGCTGCTAGTTACCAAGGGAGCATAATAAAGATACTTGGGTGGAATTTAGGTATGAGAGGTTGCAAAAATTTTGTTACAGATGTGGGATAATAGGTCATGCAAACACCGTCTTTCGAACTATTGAATGGAGGTACTGCTGGGATTGGGGAGTGCACCAAGACGACTCTAATTCGGGATGTGGTGGTATCCCCCAGATCTCGTACCATTGGTGTGGGGGAAAGAAGACAAGCGGGTGTTGTGCGAAGTGGTAAGATGGTAGACAGGCAGCGGAGCAAGGGCACAAAAGAGCATGGAGAAAACTAGGAGAGTGGTAGTAGCTCTATGGGTCATGTGGCTAATGAGATGCCAAAGCACACCGCTAAAGAGAGAAAGTGATGGCACATGTTGGACAAGTCAGTGAAAAAGACGGAGTCACACAATTCTCAGTGGAGTATGACGGATGGCTCCCCTCACTTGACCCATGGAGTAATTTTGGGCTTTAAGCCTGCGACCTCCCTGCAAGCACACATCCTAAACTTATAACCAAGAAATGGGTGCACACCATCTGTCACAATTGAAGATATCCAAGAAAGAGACATGCGGAGGGAGATTAAGGTGCTCACTAATCGTGGGGAGGCAGAGGGAAGCCAAGCGAAGAGAGGAGCAGAGCAAGAGAATATGGAGAGTACTCAGTCTCCTCAGAAAAAGGTTAAGAACAATGAAACCAATGAGGAAAGGAAAAAAAGATTGGCAGAGAAGCTGCGGAAAATAAGCATCAGAGAGAGATGTCTGATGATGGAGAGAGAAATACATGATGAGGATGATCTTTAGGAAGTCCCAGTTGAGTATCAAGATATATGGGAGTTTATGGAGGAGGTTTCCAAGAAAGATAGAGAAGCACTTGTGGCAGAAAGAGTGAGAAAATCATCCCAATGTGGTGGCGGCTGGCCTTCAATAGTCGCACGTTCGCTATGATACATCTATTTTGGAACTGTCGTGGTCTTGGGTCGGACACGGTAGTTCGAGTCCTACATGGGCTTATCAGAAAGTACAGGGTCTCTATGATCTTTCTCTCAGAAACTAAGATGAATGATCATAGGTTTGATGGTGTAAGGAGACGAATGAGGTTCTCAAAAGGTTACAATGTTCCTCCAATTAGGAAGGCTGGTGGTTTGAGCCTGTAGTGGGACAATTTGTTAGAGGTTGAAGTCATATTCTCCTCAAAGAATATTAGTAATGCTTGTGTTCGAGAGATTGAGGAGCTTTGCTGGGTGAGTGTAACCGGGGCTTATGGTACCTCGTATTGGGGGGAGAAAGCATAGTTTTGGGGATGGATAAACACCTATTTCAGCTCGTACCGGGGGGAGAAAGCAAAGTTTTGGGGTGGATGAAAACCCAGTTCATCCCCTATAGTATTCCTTGGCTATGTGGAGGTGATTTCAATTATTTTATCTGGGATTATGAGAAGTCAGGAAAGGCGCATTTCCTATATAACTGCTCTTGGTACCTGGCTGATTTTTTGAATTCCTCGAAGTTAATGGATCTTGAATTCAACGGTTCCTCGTTCACATGGCATGGTACCAGAAATGGTGAACTGGTGGAGGACCAGATTGATAGGGGGCTCATCAATCAACTTTGGCAGGACATTTGGCCGAATACCACTATCATCCACGACATTGTTGTGGGATCAGACCACTGCCCGGTCATCATCCAGTGTGACCCAATGAGGAAAACAGGTAGAAAGCTATTCCATTTTGAAGCTTTTTGGTTAAATAAGGAAGAATGCAAAGGGCTGGTGAAAGATTGTTGGGATCGTCCTTGCGAAGGTGATGTCATGGAGAGATAGCAAAAGAAGATCAACGATTGTTGGTCTTAGCTTATCAATTAGAGCAGGAGGAAATTTAAAATAAAGGGAAGATAAATAGAGCAGTTTCTGGACCAGCTTGAGGATCTCCAAAACAATTGGGAAGCCAATATAGAAGAAATTAAGGAAAAGACAATGAACATTGATAGATTATAAAAACAAGAGGAATGTTTCTGGCAACTAAGGTCTCGGGTCAAATGGCTTCGTGAAAGAGATGCTAACACCACGTTTCTCCATCAATCCACTTTGCAAAGGCGAAGGAGGAACAAGGCGTTGAAAATTAAAATGGATGATGGCTCGTGGGAGGAAGACCTGAGCAGGGTGAGGAAACTGATTGATTGAGGTACGATCTTGGAGTGTGTAATTTCGTATGTCACCGGAGGTATGAATGATTCCTCGATGTCTCCAAGCTCGGACAAAGAAATCAAAGAAGCGGCGGTGCAAATGGGCGGTCTTAAGGCTCCGGGGCCGGATGGCTTCCAATGGGTGTTTTATCACTCATTTTGGGAAAATTTAGTGATGGAGGTCAACAAGTTGGTTCGTTTTCTGGTGAACGGGGAGATTAAGTTAGGCATCAAGTTAGATATGAAAAAAGCTTATGATCGAGTGGAATGAGACTTCCTAGATGTTGTTATGGAGAAGATGGGGTTCAACTCCAGTTGGCGAAAGTTAATCATGGGGTGTGTGAGCTTGGTTAATTTTGCTGTTATACTCAATGGGCAACCGGGTAACAAGTTTGCCCCTTCGAGAGGCCTGCGACAAGGGGACCCTCTATCTCCATATTTGTTCCTTTTGGTCAGTGAACTTTTGTCCAAGATGATTTAAATGGCAGTGGAGCAAAAGCATTTGGAGGGGTGAAGATAAGCCTGCAAAGTCCGCGTATCTCCCACATTTTCTTTGCAGATGACACATTCATTTTTCTGAAGGTTAGAAGGACGAATTCCTGCAATCTGATCAAAATAATTGAGGCTTACTGCTCGTTTTCGGGTTAGGCTGTGAACCTACAAAAATCTTGTGTTTTTTTGGGTGTCAACACTCCGGAAGACGTTTCTGTGAAGTTGGGAGGAGTGCTCAATATGCCTGTAGTTTCTGACTCGGGGACATACCTCGGTGTTCCAGCCATGTTAGGCTGATCAAAGAGGCACGGTCTTGCATATGTCAAAGGCAGAATTTTAGGAAAAATTCAAGGGTGGAAGCAAAGCACTCTCACACAAGCAGGAAAAAAGGTTATGATCAAAAGTGTTGCACAAGCAATTCCGGCGTACCCAATGAATTTATTCAAGTTACCAGTGGTCGTGTGCAATGAGATGGATTCTATGATCTATGGGTTTTGGTGGGGGCAAAATGGCGGGGAGAGGAAGATTCACTAGGTATCAAAAAATACCTTGGGATTACCGAAACATGACAGGGGAATGAGATTCAGGAATTTCAATGCTTTTAATGATGCATTACTTGCCAAGCGGTGTTGGAGGCTAATTAGTAACCCAAACTCACTATGGGCATTGATCCTCAAGGCTAGATACTTTCCGCACTGCTCATTCTTTAATGCTCAACGTTGGAGCAGAGCTTCTTGGGCATGGACCAGTCTATTAGTGGGAAGAGATTTGTTGATATCTAGGACATTGGCAGATCATGGATGAGCGGAATGTTCATAAATGGGTGGATAGGTGGCTTCTCTCCCTTTCCCTGGGTCATCCCACGCCATGTGGGGAGGTGACGGTTACCAGGGACACTTGGGTGGAGTCCCTTATTTTCCCTACTACTCGTATGTAGGAGATTAATTTCCTACAACCATTCTTATCGATAGAGGAACAAGATGCTATCTATGACAGGCATATTGGAGATTCGATGAGAAACAATAGAATAATCTGACCTACTAACAAGAACGGCTTGTACTCAGTAAAATCTAGGTAAGATTAGGCTGTTTCGAGGTCTAGCACCCTAGTGGTTCAACTGCCCTCATCTTCTTGCTCTACCCCGGATCAGGTATGGAAGATTATTTGGAAGTTGCAAACCCCGCCAAAGATTCGCAATTTCATGTGGAAAACTTTACATATAGCCCTGGCAACGATGGATGATTTATTTAAAAGGAAATCTTCTCCCTCTCCGACGTGCCCGATATGCAATAATCAAGATGAATCTGTGGAACACCTCTTGTTATTATGCCGTTGGGTGGAAACCATATGGTTTGGAGGGCTGTTAAATTATAAGGTTGATAAGAATGGGATTTCGACTTGGGCAACTTGACTTCACTCCATATCAACCCAGAAGTATAGGTCAAATGAGGAACGTGCGTTATTGCTTTCTCATGTGGCCTTTACGTGTTAGAATATTTGGAAAACAAGGTGCAACTTCCTGTTTAACCATCAAGCAATCAAACCCACTCAGGTTTTCTTGCCATATCGAATTATGCTGGTGCATTCACAGAAGCACTTCGTTCACCTTCGACTCTTGTGGCTTCTATCTCCAACATGGTTGCTCATGCGGTCGTTGGTCCCTCCCAATCTCTCCCTTCATAAAAGTAAATGTCGATGCCAACTGGAGAACATCGACATGAGCTGGGTTTGTGGGGATTGTGTTGAGATGAGCGAAGGGTTTGTTTATGGTTGTGACTCGGTTTGCAATCTAGGCTCTAAATGTTGCCACAGCTGAAGCAATAGCCATTCTTTGGGGATGTGAGTTGGCTGCTGCTTTAGGGCATGATTGGTAATTATTAAATCAAATTCACTCAAATCCATCTTATTTTTATCGGATTCGCAGGAAAATAACAGATGAGAGGCCTTTCCTACCTTGGAGAAAGTCAAAAGGTTAGGGGAGCCTTTTCAAGATTGTCGCTGGTCTTGGATTCCAAGATCAGCCAACATGGCGGTTAACTCGTTGGCATCGATGAGAAATACAGAGATATGCAATGTAACAAGGGTCAATAGACCTCCATCTTCGTTGGTTCTATTCTTAACAACGATGGCTAACCATGTGTCACGCCCAAGACCCGGAATCGATAATAAAAATTCGAACCTGAATCCGAAATGTGAGTTAAAAACTAAATAAATAAAATAAAACTGAAATAACAGAGTGAAAAATAAAATTCCTCTTATAAAAAGAAATCAAGAATTATTTACAAGACTAAAATAAATAAATAAAAAATTATATCCTCACACTTAATCCGATCTCATCCCATCTACCCTTTTTGACTATGTAGTTCTTAAACCTGCATAACAATAGAGGGGTGAGCTTCAACAACTCAATATGGACATAACCTTATCACAGTAATTGACAGTACTAAATTGAGTGTCATAAAATCATGTAATCAAGTACCAAATCATTATCAATAACAATGCATGAGTGCAATGCAATACTCTTCATCTCTACCCGTTAATTCATATAATGAAACACACGGGCCTGCACGTCCCATACCTTGCATTTTACCTTTGCAGTGGTGGTTCGAATGTTCTAATATACAAATTAACCCCCTGTAACTCAATCATCCCAATTTCCCCTTTTGTTAGTCATCTTGCCAAAACCCTTCGTCGTCAATCCCGAATTACCCAAAAGAAACTGTGCACTGTAGGCTCGCCTGAGACTTGGTACCTATTAAGAGTTTTTTTTTTGGAAGCACCTATTAAGAGTTTGGCTCAACTACACAAAAGCTCATTTCCAACTACCCTCATTTCTAGAATTCCTTCCTCAACTCCCAAACTCCAATCACATAAAACATCATGAATGATGCACAATTAATCTCATTTTATATTCCACATATTTCAGCAGTGAACAATATTCCAACAACAGTTCACAATCACAACTCTATGAACATTCGAATCAAGCAATGATACACATATAACCAATTATCATCCAATCCCAATCAGTCAATCAATATTAACAATAACACTTCACGAAATTTAATAAAATCAATTTCCGTAAAGGTCTGCCGTATTTCCCCTACCTGGATTCCAAAGCATTGCTCCGAGATAATAAGACAAGAAACCACAATTGTGATAAGCTCCTATTCACAAGTATAAGAAAATCAATATATGCAAGACAAGAACTTTAATCCCAGTCAAAGCACGTGAGATTACTAATTTAACAACACCCATTTCAAATGCCCTTTTGGTTGATCTAAAATAATAACATGGTCATAACATAACCTTTGAATGAGTACAACTTGCAGAACAAGGAACATGTGAAAATGTGAAATACAAATATATATAAATATGCATGCTGTCTTCTTGGTGTATAAGCTGGGAACATAACTTTAGCCAATAATTAAATAGTCTTTCATATGATTAATATAATAAGTATATTAAACCACAAGCAAATTACCAAATGCATGACATGAACTCTAATCCTAATTAACATATTTAAGTTTAGCGATTTCACAAGTTACTATATGTTGATCAACTCCAAACACATGCTTTACTTGATACAGTTGAAACTATACCTATGAACATATTCAGATAGTTCCATGCCGCGAAAGCTAGCTTGGTTTACTCAGGCTTGTGCAAAGTTATATGCATGAATACCAGCATATACATATATAGTTTCTCTCAAAACCAATAAGAAAGATATATGTTCGAATTAATATGCTCAAGTCATCTTTTATACAACAACCTCTAATAAAGGTAAGAGATAATATTTAGCATGTGATAATTATATACAGGTTCAGTCCTATCACTTTTGTGTAGGTAAGATGATCCCCAATTGTAAAGTCTGATAGCCATACGTCTATACAGATATACATACATATATATGCAGTACATGCTTTCGACTCTTCTCTTTGCAATAGAGCAACATCCAAGTCTCCCACAGTTAAGTGCCTTTCCAAGAATAGGAATCAATATGATATTGTTATGTAACATACGAAATACAGAACATAAGAGGCTATCACTAAAGAACAATATGAGTAGGAAGACTTTTCTATAAAACTAAATCAGCAGTATGAACGAATTCAAATACATATGCATAACGATGCCCAGTAGCCCCCTTTTTAGTTTAGATACAAACATTTATAATTTATTAATAACATATAGAGATATGAGACAAATAACTAAGAGGAAAACCTAGAAAGGAAAACTCTTTAAACCTGAGAGAGAGTAGACCCCGATAGAAAATGTTTCATCTAGCCAGCGAAGAAACCTGAAGCAATAACATTCTATTTATAGGAGAGGGAAGTCGGCACAGAGGAAGATGAGATCAGACCAAGCAAACTTACACCGCCTAAAAGCTATCGATAGGTAGTAAGAATATACGATAAAATACTCAGATATTTATCAATCCTTTCAGGCTAAATATTTAATCAATATTGTAAAATAAGATTTTAGGAAATATATAATATGCATAATCACAATAGAAAATAAATAATAATATTATTATTGTAATAATACTATATGCATTTTAAAATACTGGTCTTTACACCATGTCATCTTTATTTCGGCAGTGGAGAGGGTGACACTCTAACTTGGTTGAAGCGCCTTCTCCATACCTTCCTTCACTGCTCGACTTTTTTGCTACTTAGTTCTTTGCTTGCCTCAATGTGGGCTTTGCTTGTAATGTTTAGCATCTTTGTCCTAGTAATGATAATCCCAACTTCCAAAAAAAAAAAAAAAAAAAAGCACAAATATTAAGATATTTTTTTTTTCTTGGCTGAATTGTTTATGGCTTTTTTCGGTTATGTCGATGCAAATTTTCGTTGTCTTTAACTTTAACAAAAATGCAACTGCAAAACAATCAACATCTTTGATCAAAGAATACCTCACGTGCCCTCGAAGTGAGTGGAGTTAGGCCTTTGGATTTCTAATGCCTAAGTTAGTTTCTCAAAAAATAGTAATTGTTTAGGGCTTTTTAGGATTGTAAAAACTTACCAAAATTTAGTAAAATTGGGGATATATATAGAGGAGATGGTCGACCATAGTGTTAGGGCTTTACCCTACACAAGGCGGCATCCCACTGGCCAAAGTTTATGAACAAATATTCTCAAGATATTAAATAGGAAATAATGTCTTGAGATAATAGAATAAATATCCCTAATTGATTTAAATAGGGATTACTTACTTGAATGGAGTCAGTCTTCAATTGAGAATGTATTAAAGATATGATTTGGGTAAGTAATCCTTATATTTAATGTTTTAACTTTTCCTTGCCAATGGCAGGTGAGCTGTGGGCAGTCCTATTTAGCTGCAGGGACCTCCAGGGGTGTGAGCTGCTAGTGGGAGTATTTGAGGAGGCTGCCATTTAGTAAGGGCAATCTTGTCATTTTTTAGCAAAAGTCCACGTGTCGTCTCTAGCATTTTTGGAATTATTTTTGGAATTATTTTTTACTCCACTTACTGAGAAGAAGAATAAGAGAGAGAGAGAGAGAGAGAGAGAGAGAGAGAGAGAGAGAGAGAGGGAGAGAGAGAGAGAGAGAGAGAGAGAGACTAAGGAACAACTAATCTCGCTCTAGCAACACCACAACAATAAGATGAGAAAAGTTTCTTGTTTTAGCCATGTTCAAACCCTAGTACAACTCCCAAAGCTCAGCCCGTTGGACCAGCCTAGGCACCATCCACATTCAGTTTTAAAATCCAATGAAGATGAGGAGGAAAATGACTTTCTCTCCAAGTCCAAATAGTAGCATAAATTGAGAAAACATGTGAAAGATGATCATGGGAAGAATTACAAACCTGGCAGATTTTTTTTTTTTTTTTTTTTTTAGCAAACGATATTTACGTTAAGGGGAGATGATAGGCTTAATCTCACAATAGGCTAACAAAAATGTCATCCAAATTCGTCTTTTGGCAAGATTCAAACCTAAGATCTCTTACTTACAAGTGAAAGAATATCACTAGATCGTAGTATTAAGTGATGGAAGAAATCGTTGTTTGACTAGAATTACAAAAACAATAAAAATAAAAATAAAAATAAAAATAAAAGGAAATTACAAGCCTATACATATTTGGTAAGTTCATGATTACAACTTCTATCAGTGAACGGATTTTCTCCCTTTCTAGTCTCCTTTTCTTTCCCTCCCCTCCTATTTGAACGGTTATAGTTAAGCTGCTTCAACATTTTATGTTAATTTTTTACTAGCCAGAAGAAGACAAAAAAAAACAATTTATGAGAGGAGAGGATGGAAGGCGATGAGAATAGAAAGGAGAGAATCCTACTCTATCTTTGAAACAATCAACCACCAGAGCCTTCGGATCCTCTTGACTCTCCTTCCAAACACCACAACCATCTTTAAGTCTTAAACATGCTTTTCCTCCTTCCATTAAGAGTTGACAAATGAAAAACTTTGGTGTTCCTGTCGCCGTCTTTAAGCCAAGAAACTCTGGATTTTGTTCCCAAAAACTTGCATCCTGATTTAAGAGAGTATCTCTTGGAGCAGCTTATCTTCTAGATCAATGAGAAATTGAGAATGCCTGACCATGCCTGCAGCTGGTTCCTTTATCCAGTGGTAGACAGCGCGCGAGTAATGGTCCGCCAAAGAACGGTAGATAAGGGAGTCTGATATTGTTTTGACATTTTTGGAACTCATTTTCTGAAAATTCACACACAATATTGTTTCAATTTGTCTGATTAGCGTATGTAAAGATCAGAGGACTCGGTCACGATTTAAATAGCAAGTACATCCCACAAGTTATTTTTTTATACAAGCGATACCGGGAAGAGAAAATCGAAAACATGACCTCGGGTGCAACACATTTTATTCGTTTTGATGGGTCCAACTATGAATCGATTGGTAAAAGGGAACAATGTATACTCCTAAATCCTAAGGTACCACTACCAATTTACATGTGTATGTTTTTTTGAGTACATTGATATTTTTACACTAAGGGGAGGGGAGTTCGGCTAAGCCACACAATGGGCAGCCTAATTTGGTATCGAATTCACCATCCACGAGATTCGAACCTAAAACCTCTTACTTCCAAGTGAAGAGGAATATCACAAAATCGTAATATTGAGTGACAATTTACATATGTATGTCGTATCCTCCATCATTGATGTAGATGTTGATGCATATGGACTGATATAGAGACAATTTAGGTAATTATGTCTAAACTTCATTGCGAAAATGGTTTTATTCTCCGTTTACACCTTATACAAATGTTTATTCATGAAATATTCTTTTATCACATTTGTTTCTCATTTCTCCGCTTTTGAAATAAGCATATTCATGCTACTGTGTAACCCTACTTTAAAATTGTTGACATGGCATGATCCTTAATTTGCAGCACACAAATTTTGCAGATGAACAAGCCATATAACTAGTACTGCGATACGGAGGCGGCTTCGATGAACTCCTTGTCACATTCAAGAACACTCATTGTTTCAGGTGGAAGAACAACCTCCAAGTCTATGCTTCCTTCTTGGCGTCCTTCATACGATGACACTTTGCCACTAAAATTGATTGCGTATCCACTTCGAAGCGCTATCCCTTTTCCCATTCCAAATTCATTTCCATACATGTTGAATCTTGGTGAACTCCCCATCATAATACTGAATGGATCAAAATAGCTTACTTGGAGCACAGCAGGAGACTTCAGCCACGCATCAAGAAGCTCTCGTATCACCTTGTCATTGTGGTTAACCAGCGCCTCGTGCAACTTCCACGCCGCCCATCCAAGCCCATGTTCAAGCAACTCACCTGCTGCAACAGTTTCTGATTTAACGGGGTAAATTGAGTTCCCAAAATAATCTCCAGACAATGGTGGGTTTATTCTTGCTCTATTATTCGTAGCCAACCTGTACAAGGTATTGAATACCCGTGTTAATGATGGTTATCAAGCAATATATGGAAGGTTAAACGAAAGAAGAAATTTTGAGGATGTTATCGTAAAATTAGACTATGCCTGCAGCTGGTTCCTTGATCCGATGATAGACAACGCGCACGAGTAATGGAGCGCCAGAGAAGGGCAGATAAGGACAGGAAGGAAGAAATTTTTGTGGTCTTGGACTCTGCATTGGCCTTTGCTTTAAGTTTGGCTATGGATTCCGAAGAGAAGTGAAACATTCTCTCCCTGAGAGGGGGAGATTCAAATCTGCCAATGAACTCATCTGAGTGTTTGAAACGTAGGTTGATGATTGGGCCATGACCATCCGGAAACCAGCGCTCGAGAACAGGTGGGCGCGAGATATTGGCTACAAAATCACTGTGACCTCCTTGTGCTTGTGCTTGAAAGATTTCAGACCAAATGTTGAAGAAATGCCAGAACGAGGTTCCATCCCCAATGCTGTGATTCATGGAAGGCCCTATGAAGATTCCATCCACAAGTTCCGTGACCTGAATTGTCAGCAAAGACATGGTGTGCCCGTCATGGTTTACTGCCCTGACATGATCGAAGAACGATTGGATCACCAACGGGACATCAGTCGGTGAAAGAATGTCGGAGATTGACATGTCCAGAGTTGCATATATGAATTTGGCGCCAGGGCTGTTGTTGAAATCCACATACACCAAATACAAAGCCGGGTCCTCAGATTTCTTGGTAACCAAGCGACCTGCAAGCGGGTAGAAATGAACAAGCGCAACGGAAAGAGACTGCTTGAGCCTTTCCAACAGAGAATCGGTGAAGTTTTTCGGATCCCGTTTAGCTTCTGGAGGCTTGTAAAACAGAAGTCCTTTTTGGATATAGTGTACAGAGAGCCTGGAAAGATCATCTGGTGTCAAGTAGAACGGCTTATCTGACTCTTCAGAAGCATGGTGTGGCTGGACAAAGCACTCTGAAATTCGTTCAACATTTGGGGAATCCATTTTTCTTCACTCAGTGTTGCTTTGGATTGCAGAATGTTGCTACTTGATATGGTTTTTATACTTCTTAATATATGATTGTTTAGTGCACGTAATGAACCGCAACCCAAGTAATTTTTTCTATACAAGCGATGTTGAACGAAGAGAAATTGAACACATGAACTCTTGCAGGTCATATTATTCTAATTGATAGTAGGTAAGACTTTTCAGTGAGACCATTTTTGCTATATGATAACTGTACACTATTTCCTCTTCCTTTCCTTTTACCAAACGAAAAGATAGACAAGTCGTATCTCTCTTCCTTTTTATTTACCTTGTCAAACTCTTCCTTTTTATTCGTTGTTAATGGTTTGATCTTGCTTTTTAAAACAAACGGTCAAAGAATTCGTATAAACCATGGGGAGAAGATTCGAACTTGAGTGAGATGGAGCACGACTCTAACTGATTTGGCTAAACTTTGGTCTGGATTGTTAATGGTTTGATTTACTTTGCCTAATTGTTTATCAACACTAGGAGAGTGCTGATCCCTTTGCGACAAAGTTCGTATTTCTCTTTGTTGAGAGTTGTTCCACATTGGTGAGGGACAAGGTTTGCTATGTGCTTATATGATCTTGGGCTACTCCCCATATTGCCAATTGGTTTTATGGTGGAACCTCAATTTCATCATGGTATCAGAGCAAGGTTGTCCACGTGTGAAGCCCAACGGCCACACGCGCTCCACGTCACCCAGTTGTTGTCCACGTGTAGGCTTGAAAGTCCGCCACACGTGCGGGGGCGTGTTGAGAGTTGTCCCACATTGGTGAGGGACAAGGTTTGCTATGTGCTTATATGATCTTGGGCTACTCCCCATATTGCCAATTGGTTTTATGGTGGAACCTCAATTTCATCACTCTTCATAAACTAGAGTAATTTACAGTATCGTCTTTAAACGAAGAAAATTGATTAAGTATGGTTTCACAAATCAGAGATTAATGTTATTTGAGTAAACTGTAACTGAAAATTGATTAAACAAGAGCTTTCATCGCTTCCGGCGAAAGGCATGCTTTTAGGTTAATGCTTCTGCCTTCCTCGGCGACCAGGATACGATACTACTCTCCCGTCATACTTATCCACCCACCCGTATCTCGTCGCCAATTGTTTCCCCATTCCGGATTCAATTCCATACATGTCGTAACTCGGAGAACTGCGTATGGTCACAAGATACGGATCCAGATGCTGTCCAAATTGGTAGGCGGTAGGAGACTGCAGCCATGTATCTATACGTCGCAGTATCACCTTATCATTGTGGTTCACCACTGCCTCATGCAACTTCCGGGGAGCTCATCCAATGCCATGCTCTCATGCACTAGTTCCCCTGCTGTGCTAACCCCCTTGAGGCACTGACAAATTTTCCAAAATAATGTTGGGACAAGGGTAGCTCTGGTTTTGGTCTCTTATTGGAACCCATCACACAAGTGGTTACTTGGCCTGGAGTTGCATTACACGCTTGTGTAATGCACCTCCAGACCAGAGCAGGCAAGGAGTGGAACGAGGAGATTGTGTTGGGACTAGAAGAATAATTCGCATTTGCCTTGGCTTTGAGTTTTGCTACGAATTCTGAAGAGAAGTGGAAAACTCTCGTAGTTGCGGACCCTCGTATCTGCCCGTGATCTTTATATCTGCACAAGGTAGGTTAAAAATCGGGCCATAAACGTCCGGAAACCAGCGCTCAAGGGCCGGTGGTTGTGAAAAGACTGGGTGTAGTTTTCTCATTTCCTTGTGCTTGAAAGATGTGAATCGTCACTAAAGGCTTCGTTTGAACGTCGCCATGGACTGCTTTCTCATGATCGAAAAACGACTGAACCAGCAGTGGCACATCGGGTTGTGAAGGAACAAGGACACCAACAGGTCTAGAGCTTCTCCGGACCACCACCAGCAGAGAAAGTATAAAATCAGCCTTCTGAGAAGCCATGGATTCTGGAGGGTTGGCATAAATTAGGTGGGTACGTGCGCAGAAATCCGATGGATACAGGTAGAAGGGCTGTTTCGATACCTCTGAAACATAAATGTGGCCGCACAGAGCACCCCGAGATGCGTTTTTCGACACTTCTGAGATTCATCATTTCAGGGTGTTGACATAGGCAACAAGTTGAACATTATATAGAATTTTACCAGAATACGGGGATCACCGTAAAAACTAGTCGATGATTAAGCCGACCAGAGTGGCAATTTCAGACACGACAATTAATGTTAAAGGAATTTAAGAGGAAATTTAAAATGTCTAAAGCAATTAAACAAAACAATGAAGCAAGCCAAATGTCTAGTCACTAACCAAAGTCATGAAGCAAGCCAAATAAATGTAACAATAGTGAAAATCCTACACAACCCGAAAACACAAAAACGCAGGAAGAACGAAAAAATTCAGTCTTAAGTTCCAATTTCCAAAAAACTACGATAACTCAAACTCCAAACGATATCTTCTACCAGTCTCCATGTTACGAGAAACATAACCAGATGCCGCTCATCACATTCAAGAGGCAAGGTTGTCATTCAAGAGTTAATGAAGCTAGTTGATCAGCGCTGCTGTTAGCCTGCTGTTGGGCAACATTCCTCAGAACATCCGTGGCCTCTGCAACCTTCGCCTTTAGAGCCTCTGGTGACTCGAGCATATGCAAAACTTCGGTCTGGTCCATCTCCGAACGTCATAGATCTTTTCTAATCACGTCTGCTACGTGCCCCCAAATCTCTTGCTTTAGTTGTATTTTTACCTTTATTTTTAACTAACCTCTTTGAACATAATTTTGTAACTGTATGTTTCATTTTCTTTTATTTATAAATGTATGTTGTATTTTATTTTTGGGTCGTCGTACAAGAAAGAAATCAACTAACACAACACGTGGCTCTTTAGTGCATAGTTACCTTCTCATTGTTCTATGTTTCCTATTACTGAAGTCATGGTAATGAATAGCTGCAATTGGTTAGGTGCTTACGATCTTTTGCAGGAAACATGACAATAACATACTGATTTACTTCAAATTTATGAACTCCCTGTACCATTAAAATGAGATACTGAATATATACTTTATGTGTATTCTAAATAATGTAAATATTGTTATGTTTGCTTTATATTTTGACATTTAAGTTGTTTTGTTTTTTGTTACCAATACTTAATGTTTTTATCTACTCTTTTTTATTTATTTATTTATATTTACATACTATTGTTCATGGACTTTAGCTAGAAATTTGTATCTAAAATCCCATGTTGATTGACGATTGCATGAATAACATATAAATCATTACTTTATGCAAAGTAAAAGAAAAAGACAAACTTTTAGGATGTTCATGATAAAGAAAACCTGATAGTGGTTCTTTATCCCACCAAAGAAATTACCCCACTGTATGTTTTAAAATTGTGCGGCGTATAGCACCCGTGATTAGAGAAAAATAAGGTTTGACTATGTGCGTTAATTATAAAGCATGGTTATAATAATCGTTCTAACACAACTGTAGAGAAAAAAATCATAAGGAAAATATTGAAAAAATAATAATAATAAATTGTTATGATGTACGCAAAATACAATCTACAAAATAATCACTTAAGAATAGTGATGTAAAAATGTTTCTCGCATGCGCATGAGAGCATGCGAAAAGGCTAGTGTGTGTGTGTGTGTATATATATATATCATGCCTTGGTAAAATTCTATATCAGCGGGTATTCACAGTTATAACCGTAACCACCTGTTTATATATTATTCTCGATTGAATAGGTATATTCATACTCGTGTAATTGCATAAGCGGTTAACAGAAATCATTAAGTTTTATTGAATAAATAACCGCAGGTACCGCAACCGTGGTTACTTATTACTAACCAGTGAGAAGTCTGAACTTATGCAAGCAGCTCAACCCCATGCGCTGTAAGACAAAGCAGAGAAATGCAACCAATTAAGGAATGCAGTGCGGAACGAATGGTGATGACACATGATCACTAATATTGTGGTACAGATGCAAATTCTATGAACTCCTCATCACATTCAAGAGCCCTCATTGCATCAGGAGGAAGACAAACCTCCATGTCTATGCTTCCCCTTTCCCTTCCTTCATACGATGAAACTTTCCCGCCAAATTTATTTGCGTACCCGCTCAGCAGCGCCTCCGCCTTTCCTAGGGGTGGGCCCGGTGCGGTTCGGTGCGGTTCCACCCCTAAACTGGAACCGGAACCGGAATATATCAACGGTTCGGTTCAGTGCGGTTCCGCTTAAATTTATTACTAGAACCTTACGGTTCGGTCTACACTGGTTCTGATTCGGTTCTTGTCGGTTCACGGTTCCGAATACTAAATTATTTGAACACCAAATCATCATGCATTCAAATACATCTTCTAAAACTGATTATATAAAGTTGCATACAACAAATCTTTTTTAATGCAAATGTCTTTGGTAGTGGCACCAAGTCAACAAAAAGATACAACTAAAATACATATGCATTGGTCAATCAGTTAACAAACAAAAAAATGATGAAGCAAGCAGGAAGCAGCAGCAGCTCCTGTACACATTTTGATCGCAGGAAGCAGGAAGCAGCTCCTGTACACAATCAGACTTCATATGTTTTCAGACTTCATAGAGAGCAAGCAGGAAGCAGCAGCTCCTGTACACAATCAATTAATCAAACAACATATAATCAAATCAAACAACTTATTCCAGAGAGCAAGCATCAAGAAAAAAACCTCAAGAAAAATAAAAACCATCTCATGCTCATCTCAGAATGCATAAGTATAATCACTTTCTACCACAACCGTAAAACACTATCTACTTGAAAAGTTTATCCCTTTAATAAGCAATGATTGTTGCATTAAGCCAAAACAACATTCTAAAGGCTTATGCGAAAATAAAACTACATTCTATCAAATGCAACTCCAATCGTTTCACCATAAGTAAGGTCCATCATGCATCATGTAATGTTACATATTATAATTTGAGTGGAATGAAAATACCACGAGAATATAAATACAATGAAAAATTCCTCCACAGAACAAGCACGCTTCAAAATCTGCTAGAATAATTAAGGTATACAAAAAATAGTTTTTGAACATGTAGACAAAATGTTTGCTTCTTTCTTTCTCTACTTCAAGTTCAATTCAGCTCATATAATTATCCCACCTAACCCAATATGCACCCATAGACCTCAATCCTTGTAGCCATTAGCTAAAAGCTGAATGTATTGGCACTATCTACGGCTGTGAGGGTGTGAGCCTCTGCAGACTTAACAAGGATGTAGGTACTTCATCATTCGAGAGAGAGTTTTCAAATGTCAATTAGACATAGTTGTAAGAGTCTACAGAAAATCTCTCCCATTCTTTATATATTTCAAAGATAATGCAGCCAAAAGAATGCTTTCACAGTTTTGACTCTTTGAGACTGCTCCCATGGCAAGCAACAACTGGCATATGTATGTACATTCTTACAAGCTCCAAATAAATCCAGAAATTAGTCATAACCCACCTTTCCTACACATTTTATGCATTTGCAGTGTTCCTTTCTAGTCATACCAACAAATGTTATAGCTACTCAATCCAAATTTTAAAACATTTAAACACATTTTGACTGCCATTATGCTCCAAATTTCAACTTGCTGCCACAGATTTAAACAGAATCTGGTGACAAATTTCAAGCTGCTGCCACACACAGATTTAAACAGAATCTTATGCATTTTGACTGCCATCTGCAGGTTTAAAGTATGCATTTTGACTGTCACTGATTGAAAAGTAAATTATAAATTCCACTAACTATCAATAGTAACAAAAAGGAACATATAAAAGTGAAAGATTAAGGAGAAAAGGTGATAAGGAATGTGCTAAAAAACTAAAGTTACATACCATCACTAGTAAAAGGTGATAAGTTAGGACTGAATATTAGGCGAATCCCCAATGCTAGATGTGGATATGCCACCATTCCTTTTTTCTAGAACATATAAAAATTAAGAACTCATTAGAAAATAAGAAAGTAAGTGTAAGCATGCAATAAAACAAGAGAAAAAACAAAAACAAAGTAATGAAAAATAAATATTCATACTTGTTTCAAGTGCTTCATAAAACTCTATATCTTTCAAGATTGTCTCATAGTCTAAATTTGAGATGTTATCTGACATCAACCAATTTTGAGTACAAATTAACCTCTATACCATTAGAGGAGTCAATGAAGATCGATATGGGTTCACAATCCTTCCTCCCGTGCTAAAGGCAAATTCTAAAGCTACCGTTGAGACTGGAATGGCAAGAACTTCCTTTGCAACTAGTGCCAACACTGGGTATTTAACACCATTCAATTTCCACCAATTTAAAATATCAAAATCTTGACCTACTTCCACTTTTTCATTGCGATCTAACCAGTACCTATCAAACTCATGGTCCGAGAGCACGGCATTACTTGCTTCAACTTCTTTTATCCAACTTTCGTCCATTTCCGCTCGTTTTTTCCCCCTTCCATGTTGATTTGGATCAGCCCCACTAATAATAGTTGTAGTACTAGTAGTATTAGAACTACTATTAGCACTAGAACCCCTTGGTTGGTTGGAAGAAGGAACATATTCATCATATAGTTTGAAGATTAGGCTTTTTATCTCATCCTTCTTAGCCATGGCTTCATCAATACTACACCCACGACGCTTCAAAATATGTGGCACATAGCCCAGTTTATATCTTGGATCAAGCACAAGTCCCACAAATAGAAAAGGATTCACTTTAACAAGATCACCCCAATACTTATCAAATTTTACTTTCATGCTTCGTGCCATTTCATGCAATATCAAGCTTGTGTAGGTTTGAGTTAATAACATATCTTCTTCGATGAACAAATCAACTATCTCTTCATCAATTGCAAGCAAATCAGAGAAAGTACTATGACAAGCCGGATGCAAAGTAACACTCATCTTCAATGTCATTTGATAGAACACTTTCAAAAAATTGACAAAGATAGCGGCATTGCTCCAATCTTCCATATTTGGTGGCCCATACCTCTTTTTACAATTGGAAGGTCCACCCACATGTTCTTCTTCTCCCGGCAAGTCTTCACCAAACCATGACAAGTATGCAATCTCATCATCGCCCATTCTCACAAAAGCTTTTTCAAATTTCAAAGCATTTGTTAACATCAAATAGGTGGAATTCCACCTAGTTGGCACATCTAGAAAAACAAGACCCTTGCATTCAATTTTTGCCTTCTTAACACAACTCCTAAAAGCTTCCACCCTTTGTGGAGAAGACGTTACATACACCAACGCATTCCTAATAGCTAAGATGGATTTATCTAACGTCCTCAAACCATCTTGAACTATCAAGTTGACAATATGAGCACAACACCTAACATGCATGTGCTTTCCCTCAAGTATCATTCTTGAATTTTGCCAATGACACATTTTTGTTTTCAAATACTCTACTGCCACCTTGTTTGAAGAAGCGTTATCGACCGTGATGGTTAGAACATTCTCCAAACCCCATTCTAGCAAACAAACATCAAGAAGTTTTCCAATGGAGTTCCCCTTGTGATTAGCTATGACACAAAAGTTTAGTATTCTTTTGTGCAACTTCCAATTACTATCTATGAAATGTGCCGTTATCACCATGTAGTTTACCTTTTGAAGACTTGTCCAGGTGTCGGTTGTGAGGCTAACTCTATGTGAGGCTAACTCAGTTTTCAATTTTTCTTTCATTTCATCAGACATAAGGACAAAGTGTCTCGCAAGTGTCCTACGAGATGGTGGATAAAAATGGGGGCAAACAACACTACAAAAAAACCTAAACCCTCTCCCTTCAACATGTGTAAACGGCAACTCATCTAAGACAACCATTTGAACCAACGCCTTTATGCAATCCTCTTTCGTATTCCCCCTAGCCATAAGAGTACCAACACCATCATCAAAAGACAAAGTCTTTTGCCTTTTATCCTGATTTTTTCCCGGGTAACTCTTACATCTTCCTCCCTCAATATGTTTTGTAATGGTTGAAGTACCATTTCCAGAAGGGTTAGCAGCAAAGGTAGTAGAACAGTGCTTACACCTAGCTCTCCTTCTAATTATTGTTTCTTTCGTCCCATCTGGCTTCACAATGTTTTCTATGTCATCGTATTCAACAAAATGCTCCCACACTTTTGCCCTACGCCTACTATTCCCAAGAGGAGGCAATGGAGGAATACCACTCGGTTGAGTTGGTGATTGTGCTTGGGGTGGAATTGGTGGTTCGGGTTGTGGTGGAGTTGGTGGTAATGGTGTTGGACCCGGTAATGACAAAGGCGATGATGAAGAAACAGATGCAACAGAAGAACAAAAACCTGATGTTGATTGGTTCGTCATCCCTAAAATAGACAAAAATAAAAATGCTATTGTTAAGTATCAACAAAAACATACATGTATGGGTTGCTTGATTGATATACAAAAGGGAAGGTGAGACACGCATGATATATTTGCATTATTTGATGGACATGTTTTGCAGGAAATGACTTTAGACACACAAATGCTCTAACTTCATATAGAATCTTGGCCTAACAATAGCAGAAGACCAGCAGAGAGCATCAACAGAAAACCAGCAGAGAACCAGCAGAGAGCATCAACATTTCACAACCAAAAAACCAAAAATGTAGAATCTTGGCCTAACAATAGCAGAAAACCAGCAGAGAGCATCAACAGAAAACCAGCAGAGATAAATAGGGCTGGTTATCCAATATATTCAAAGAGATATAGGAAATAGTTGACCCAGTGGAAATAATGAGGTAAGCAATGCAAATTAGAATTCTACTCTTGAAATTTTAAATTATGAATGATATGAAACACTAATTTTCCCATCATTTCGTAAAGCACTGGCATCAATTTCAGAAAATCTAAGAATCTAATAACCATGGGATAACAGAAAACCAAGCTTCAGAATCTCACATATAGCACCATCATCATAAAAATTTATCCCAAGAACTTCATATGGGTTCATATAGGCTCCTAATTACTGGGGTTTGGGCTAACTTTCAGATTTCATATGCATGAGTAGATTTTTCCCACAATTGATTTGTGTAGGGGACAAAGCTATTGTTTTCTTAGATAAGCCAACATCAATACCCAACGGAAGCTCAGCTTTATTGAGTCAATAAATCAATTGACCCATGAAACACTTGAACAACAAACCAATACAGGACATGAATAATGAATCATTATCATAGAAGTCTTAAGAGAACAAACACTGGACATCGAATCACAGCAAGACAAGGCTACTTGGTTCTTCAAATGACTTGCAATGGCTATCGATATAAAGACTTGACTT
This sequence comes from Cotoneaster glaucophyllus, assembly GCA_036320875.1. NCBI lineage: Eukaryota > Viridiplantae > Streptophyta > Magnoliopsida > Rosales > Rosaceae > Cotoneaster > Cotoneaster glaucophyllus. The sequence continues at coordinate 19,540,862 of CM070072.1, forward strand.
GTGAAAATGAACTTGGATGTTACTTTTATTTTTAAAACCTAATATAACATACTACCGTAGTATATCAAAGAAAGGATCCCAAGAACACTGGTATGACCTGATTGAAAGTTTCACCAGGCTTACTATCAACTGCCATGTCCATACGAGCTACAAAGAAGTGCTGATGCACAGGTGCATATAGTCCAGGTGCAATAGTTGTACCATATTTTCGGGTTTCTCCTGGTTGCAGTGCACCTAAGCTTAGTATTCCTGTCAGTTTCACAACCAGAAAACCAAAAATGTAGAATCTTGGCCTAAATGGTCACATAGGAAGCTAGCAAAAGAAACTACCATTACTATAGACAGATAACCGACATCTCAAATGGCAGTAACACGAATGGCATCACAACATTCCAAATGCAAATGCTCTAACATCGTCAACAAACAAATGCTCTAACTTCATATACACAGATGACCCAGAAACACACATGATCTTTGCAATTTCACCAAGTATTTTAAGCATGTACAGTTAGATATAGACAGAGAAATTACCAAGGAGGAAGCACGGAGGTCGCAGTTGAGGAAGCGCAGAAGCTCGAATCTATGGACTCCTCAAAGCAGAACCTAAAATATGGACTCCTAAAAATGTTCGTCCTTCAGTATTGCTTTTTGCAAGCGCAGAAGCTCGAATCTATGGACTCCTCAAAGCCTTTTGTCAGTCTTTCTGCAGCACAAGGGACTCCGGTATCCGCCCAATCCAGCAACCCGCCGCCGTAGAAGCTTGCTCTTTCCCGCACCTCTTCACTATCAGGTTCTCTCTCTATCTGAGCTCCTCCTACCCCTGATTCCGATTCTGATTACGATTCTCAGCTCCAAGAATTGGGTTATAGCTCGTGAGTGGGGGTCGCGGGCGGGGGTCGATTGTGTCTGTGAAATGGGGGGGAATCAAGATTCAGGAATGGGGTGGTGTGTGTGTGTGTGTGAAGTGAAGCGCCGTGTGTGTGAGTGACCTAATTGGGATAGGATTCTCTGCTTTGCAATTTAGTGAAACCAATTTGTCAACCTATTATACCATGACATGTGTGTATATATATAATTTATTTATTTATTATTAATAAAACGGTTCGGTTCGGTTCGAACGGTTCTTGGTCATTCGAAACCGGAACCGGAACCGGTTTGAACGGTTCGGTTTGGTTTTTCACTCAAAGTTGACTTTTCCGGTCAACACGGTTTTTTTCGGTTTTCTTTCATACGGTTCGATGCGGTTTTGCGGTTTGGCGGTTTTTATGCCCACCCTAGCCTTTCCCATTCTGAATTCGTTGCCGTACATGTTGAACCTCGGCGAGCTGCCCATCATCACCATGTACGGGTCAAAAAACTGGCTGATCAGGTACACCGTCGGAGACTGCAGCCAGGCGTCAACGAATCCTCGTATCTCCTTGTCGTCGAGCTTCACCATCGCCTCGTGCAGCTTCCACGCCGCCCACCCGAGGCCGTGTTGGAGGAGTTCACTGGCCGCCACGGCTTCTGAGTTGATCCCGTGAATCGAGTTCCCAAAGTAATCTCCGGACAATAACGGGTCTAGTCTTGCTGTGTTATTCGCAGCCAACCTAAAAACAGAAATATGGAAATCTAATGTGAATCGCATTGTAAAAAATGGACACGCCCCCGCACGTGTGGGGGATTTTCAAGCCTACACGTGAACAACAATTGAGTGACGTGAAGCGCGTGTCGCCATTGGACTTCACACGTGGACAACCTTGCTCTGATACCATGATGAAATTTGGGGTTCCACCATAAAACCAATTGGCAATATGGAGAGTAGCCCAAGACCATATAAGCATGTAGCAAACCTTGTCCCTCACCAATGTGGGACAACTCTCAACAGAACATTCTCTCTCTAAGTTCGGGAGATTCGAATCTTCCGATGAACTCATCTAGGTTTGTGTAAGGGAGGCTGATGATTGGGCCGTGACTGTCCGGAAACCACCGCTTGAGGACCGGCGGTCTGCAGATTTCGGGGACGATGGTATTGTCATGCACTCCTTGTGTTATTGCCTGAAAGAGCTCGGACCAAGTGTTAAAGAAATGCCAGAAAGAAGTCCAATCACCAAGGCAGTGATTCATGGACACCCCTATGAATATATCGTCTGTTGATGCACAAAATCAGCGAGGACTTTGGTTCAACAGAAAGTTTCAAGTTTGTGACCTTCGCTAGATTGCTCCGGTCACTGGTGTGTATAAGTATGTAAATAGACAGGGGCAGGGAAGCAAACACAAGACGTACGTGGTTCACCCAAGGTTGGCTACGCCCACGGAGCAGAGGAGTTCTTATTAGTAGTGAAGGGTTTTCATAAGTACAGAGGTTCAAGCTCTCAATTTAGTGAGTTCTAGTGAATGATTCAATACAAATGACATTAGGAAATATTGTGGGAGAATGACCCCTATTTATAGAAAAACTTGTAGCTTTGTCACATTGACATGTGTCATCTTGTGATTGGTCCTTGATGTCGACACGTGTCGCGCTCTGATTGGCTTCTGATCTTGACATGTGTCGCGTAGTGATTGGCCTCTAGGTTTTGACGGTATAACGTTGACCGGTCCTCAGTAGTTTCGGGATCTTTGGCGGTATAATGTTGACCGGTGCTTGGTAGTTTCGGGATTGGTCAAGTATGGTACAAACAGTGCTCCCCTAAGTTCCCGAGTGAGGGAATCTCCTCGGTTGGGGACTTGCAAGATCCAAGCCACTGAGTAATCATGGAACTTCTAAGTACCGAAATGTGCTACCGTTTTCACTTGTCTTATTTTTCCCATAAGTAGAAGCAGTATGCTCTCTAGTTTTTCTACAAGCGGACTTTTATTTGATGTTGATGCACAAGATAATGTATCAATTTCGCTTGAAGCTTACTTGTAGTTTCGGGCTTGGTCAGGTGCTATGCAAACCATATAGTAGGAGTCCACCAAGTCACCGAGCTAGGAGATTTGTCGAAGGAGGTAACAGACAAGGTAAGCAATTAGAGTCTCAGGTAGTCAGTCTCAGATCATAAGTTTGACCTCGGGCTCCGTCTGATTGTTCTCCTTTTACTTGTCTCTCATTCAGCAACGAGGACAAAGAAAAGGACTGGGAGAAGAGATGATATGAGATACTCTTGCTTTCGAAGGAGTAGCCGGTGAATCGGCATGTGTTTTGTTGTACTTGTTGACTTTCCACAGGTTATTCTTGAACTGGGCTAGAGGGTTTTCTGGTTTCCTCTGGAGGAGCGAGTTGACTCAAGAACTTGAGGGTCAAAACAAGCCCGTCAACTCTTGAGTACGCTCGATCCTGATGATATGGGATACTTTTATTGTTGACAAAGTGGTGGATGCCGACCTTGGGTTTGACCCAGACTCCTCCGTCTGGATTGTGCGGTTATGCATGAAGGACATCGTGCTGTAGTGATCTGTTCCAGCTCGTCGTTGAACCTTCTGCTTCAATCTTTTGCCTGGCAGGAGTGGTGTGCAACCTTTGCATTTAAATGGTCCATCAGAGCACTTGCTTCTCAGCGACTCACATATGCTTGGCATCTTCAGTGTAAAAGGCCAATGTCATACCAGCTGTTCTGAGGTATTTGCCGAAGGAATTCGTGACCTTGAGAACAGTTGAAGATGAGTATTCGAGAGCAATGCTTGGTAACCAATTGTGCAAAGGTTCCTAGCAATCAGTTCCTGATCGGATGCTTGATTTCAGGTTCCGACTGATTGCGTTCTTTCTCCTTGTCTTGCGAGTAAGATCAAAGGCAAAGGAAAAGACAAGGAAAAAGCATGATATGGGATACTCTTGCTTTTAACCCTGATGATATGGGATACTCTTGCTCTAGTGTAGCTTGTTTGCAAAGGTGTTATCGGGGGGAAGGAGGCTGAGCATTTTGAGAAGGCTTCGTTGGGAGTGCTCTCTCGGATGTGAGGAAAAGTTGAGCATGTTGGCAGGTCTGCTTGTATGTGGAGGATGAAATTCTATATATAGAAAATTCTCAACAACAAGTAGTAACGCTGTTCCTTTACCTTTCTTGGTTATGGCAATATAGTGAGAGCTGCAAGATTCACGTGTTTTCACTTTGTCAGAGATTTTTGACAAAGTGGTCTGTGGTACCTGGAAAGCTGATGTTGCGTGTAAACAGTGTTGACCATTTTATCCAGGAAAATCCGACTCTCGAGGTTCAAAGAGCGGTGCCTCTTCGATTTTTTAGCGAGCAATCCCGTTGGTGGTACTTTCTCGGGTGCGAGGAAAGGTTGGGCCTTTTTTGTAAGTCTACTTTGCCACGGGGCATGGAGGTTGACACACATAGAACTTTTCCAGTTATCGAGCAGTGATGTCGTTCCTTTACTCCTGTAAGTAATAGTAGAGTAGCTGGAACTTCGAAATTCTCGTGCCTTAAGTTTGTCAGATTTCTTTCAGCCAATCGAACCTTGGTATTCGAAGAGCTGGTATTGCGTGTGACGATTGCCCAGGAAAATCTGTTTCTCAGAATTCGGAGAGTGGTGCCTCTTCGATTTTTGAACAAACGGTCCTACTGTCCTTTCTTTTATAAGGGTACCAATTGTGTTCGAGAGGTACGTTCATAGAGTTACTGCTTGTAGGAATCTCCTTTATCTTGTATTTCTGAGATTTATTGGACCTCATTCTTCTTTCGTTATTTCTGAATATGTCTAGCCCATCTGACCTTCATTTGGGCTTGAATGTTGGGGAAGAGACAACCTTGTTTCCTCAAGACAACATATGGCGCCCGTTATTCTTATCCTCTACTGGTCCTCTTACTGTTGGGGACTCTGTGATGCAGAACGACATGACCGCTGCGGTGGTGGGCAGGAATCTTGCCACACCCAAAGATAATAGATTACTTGCCAGACAGTCTGATAAGTTGGCTGTTAAGGATTCTTTGGCTCTCAGTGTTCAGTGTGCGAATTCTGTATCTAATATGGCCAAGCGTCTATTTGCTCGAACCCACCAAGTTGAATCATTGGCGGCTGAAGTGGTAAGCCTTAAATAGGAGATTAGGGGGCTTAAGCACAAGAATAAACAGTTGCATAGGCTTGCACATAGCTATGCTACGAGCATGAACAGGAAACTTGACCAGTTACAGGAATCTGATGGTCAGATTTTGAGTGATCATCAGAGGTTTGTGGGTTTGTTCCAAAGGCATTTTCCGCCTTCATCTTCTAGGGCTGGACCATGTACTGAAGCTCCAAATGACCAAACGCCAGTGCCTCCTCTTTCTAGTGTTCTGTCCAGTACTGAGGCTGCTCCTGAGCAATCTTTGTAAGGGCTCCCTCCTGTTTGTTTGTTTTGATTCACGTGTACGCACATGTTTGTAATTTCTTGGGACTATCAATAAATAAGTTTTGCTTCAATTCAGCATATTGTGTTAAACGCACCAAGGCGTATTACACTGAGCTTTTTTGAATTTTTTTTGTTGAAGTTTGCATGTTGAAACTTCGTGGGCGGATCCTTGTAGGTTGAAATAGTGCTCCCCTAATTTCCCAAGTGAGGAAGGGTTCTCGGTTGGGGACTTGAAAGATCCGAGTCACTGAGTAGTTGTGAAACTTTTGAGTACCGAGCATATGGTAGGAGTCCCCCAAGTCTCCAAGTGAGGAGAGTTGCCGAGGAAGGTGTCTTGCTAGTAGCCAAGTTGTCAAAAGTAACAAAACTTCATTCTTTTCTTTTCTAGGTGGTAGCCCAAAATCCTTTCTTCATAATTTTTTTTTCTGAAGGTTTGTTAAGCCTAAAGAAGTGGAGGCCTGTGTTTTTTTCCATATATTTTTGTTTTGTTTTTGTTTGGTTGGCAAGCCCAACGATGGGAGGAGGCTCGTGCCCCTTTTTTTTTTTGGTGGCCCGAGGCCTAGTCTAAGAACAAGTGGGTTCAGCCCCTGTTTGGTAATTGGTCCGATGACCCAAGCTCCCTTTTTGCGTGAAGCGCAAAACCAGCCCTGGGGTGTTGTTCTTCGGCCCGAGGCCCTAAGGCCTGCTTGATGTGATGCTGGGGACGAACTCCTTTTCGGGCTGTTGTCTCCTTCCTCTTTTGTTTATATATGCTAGGCCCAAGAAAGAGAAAGAGGTTGTGCTTTTGTCCGAAAGTGTCCGGGCTTAGCTCCATTTTGCATGAAGCCCAAGGCGCCCAATTGGGCTGCTGCTTTTTTTGTTGCTGAGCCCAACCCAGCTTTAGTTTGAAACCGGGCTAAGGCCTAGGCTTTGCTTGATGCCGCAAGTTGCTGAAGCTTGATGTAGCTTGCTGCTAACATCATGATTATTCCACTACATGGCCCATGCTGATCATTATAATAAAACATTATTATGACCATTCCACATGATTATTCCACTATGCAGCTGGTAGCTTTTCTTTTCATTGTCCAGCCTATGACTAGGCTCTGTAGCTCAAATCGCAAAGTCAGCTTCATAAAAGTTGTTCCTTAACTCGTGAACTACAACATATCCAAATTTGAGATCCATCGGAGCAATACAACTCCATGAATTCAGGTATGATGAGTGACTGTTCATCATTTGTCTGTCACCCCGTCAGATCTGTTGTGAGCTTCGAAACTCCATTTTGTCTTGTTCAGATCAGTATACTTTCTTCGTTGAAGTTGTTCATCATCATCTCTTCCATAACATATTAAAAATTCAAAATGATCTAACGGTTAAATACTTCCAGATCTTCAAAACATCACAGCGGCTTTGAAATCTGCAGAAATCCGACCGTCATGTTTGGAGCTTTGACACGCTAATTTCCTTCGTTTGTACAGAAACAGTTCCTTCATGAAAGCTGTTCATCTGCGCAAGAACTATAGGATGTCCGAAATTCAGCTCCACTGGAGAAGAGCAGAAGTTGCATAAATGTTTGTGTTTACCCATGTGCTTTTGTACAGATTCAAAAGTGGTTTTTTGTGAACAAAATCTGTTTGTTTGCAACAAGGTTTTGTATTTGGAAAACAGTTTGATGGGTAAGGTTTTTTTTGGCGAAACTTTGATGGTGAAGCTTTATAGGTGAAGCTTTTTAGGTGAAGTTTTTTGGGTGAAGCTTTGGTGGTGAAGCTTTTTAGGTGAAGCTTTCTTCGGTGAAGCTTTGATGGTGAAGGTTTTTAGGTGAAGCTTTGATGGTGAAGCTTTGAAGGTGAAGCTTTTTAGGTGAAGCTTTATGGTTGAAGCTTTGTAAGTGAAGCTTTGAAGGTGAAGCTTTTTAGGTGAAGCTTTGTGGTTGAAGCTTTGTAGGTGAAGCTCTGGGTGAAGCTTTCTGGGTGAAGCTTTGGGTGAAGCTTTCTGGGTGAAGCTTTCTGGGTGAAGCTCTGTTGAAGCTTTCTGGGTGAAGCTTTCTGGGTGAAGCTATGGGTGAAGCTCTGTTGAAGCTTTCTGGGTGAAGCTTTCTGGGTGAAAGCTCTGGGTGAAGCTATGTTGAAGCTTTCTGGGTGAAGCTTTCTGGGTCAAGCTATGGGTGAAGCTTTCTGGGTGAAGCTCTGGGTGAAGCTTTCTGAGTGAAGCTTTAGGTGAAGCTTTGTGGGTGAAGCTTTGTAGGTGAAGCTTTCTGGGTGAAGCTTTGTAGGTGAAGCTTTCTGGGTGAAGCTTTGTAGGTGAAGCTTTCTGGGTGAAGCTTTCTGGGTGAAGCTCTGGGTGAAGCTTTCTGGGTGAAGCTCTGTTGAAGCTTTCTGGGTGAAGCTTTGGGTGAAGCTTTCTGGGTGAAGCTCTGGTGAAGCTCTAGGTGAAGCTCTAGGTGAAGCTTTCTGGGTGAAGCTCTGGGTGAAGCTTTCTGGGTGAAGCTTTGGGTGAAGCTTTTTACGAGTTGTAATGTTTGCATTGGAAATGTCTGGGGTAGATGCAAGAGGACTGAAGAGCTTGATCTTCGTGTACCCTGCACTGGAGTCGTTGTTAGCTTGCAATATAATTTTGTTGGTGACTATAACTCTTGTTGGGCATAAGTGCTCCCCTAGTTGAGTTGTAAGATTTGGGGGTTTTTGATTATTTGTGAATGCTAGGAATTCACATGTACCAGTTGTACCACTCGTCACCTTTCATCTCTATGTTGGTGGCCCCGAAGGTGTGTTCCTTCATCACCTGGTTGGTGATAAGAGTGACAAGTTGCCAAATGATATAGAGTATGTTGAACCCTTTCGAAGCTCAGTTGTATTATGTATGAGTTAAAATGTATGATGTTTATGTTGATTGACATGAGTGATGCTTATGAATGTTTTGCTATGCATGAAGGAATCCATGCTTTTGATATGTTTTCATCACCTGGTTGGTGGCACGAAGGTGAGTTCCTTCATCACCTGGTTGGTGATAAGAGGGGCAAGTTGCCTAATGATATTAGAGTACGGGTTGTACCTTTCATCACCTGGTTGGTGGCACGAAGGTGAGTTCCTTCATCACCTGGTTGGTGATAAGAGTGGCAAGTTGCCTAATGATATTAGAGTACGGGTTGTACCTTTCATCACCTGGTTGGTGATAAGAGTGGCAAGTTGCCTAATGATATTAGAGTACGGGTTGTACCTTTCATCACCTGGTTGGTGGCACGAAGGTGAGTTCCTCCATCACCTGGTTGGTGATAAGAGCGGCATGTTGCCTAATGATATTAGAGTACGGGTTGTACCTTTCATCACCTGGTTGGTGGCACGAATGTGAGTTCCTTCATCACCTGGTTGGTGATAAGAGTGGCAAGTTGCCTAATGATATTAGAGTATGGGTTGTACCTTTCCGAAGCTCGGTTGGCTTATGTATGAATGTGCTAAAATGTATTTATGTTGATTGACATGAGTGATGCTTATGAATGTTTTGCTATGCATGAAGGAATCTATGTTTTGGATATGTGAACCATGTTGGTTGTAACTCTTAGTTTCACTTACTTTGTGCCACAGTATGCATGTTGAAGCTCTGAGTTAGAGTATATAGGTAGGTCAGCATGGACCAAGTGCCTCAGTGCTAGGAATGTAAAAGAGTTAAGACCAAGTTGTCTGAATCATCTCTTTATTGAGTTCGAGCCAAATGATCCTCATTACAAAAGATGTTGAACGGTTATAGTTTAACACTTGTACAATGTGAGTCTACTTGTAATAGTACTTCAATTGATCAGTGTTCCATGAATGGCCAAAGACTTTATCATTGGAGCTTCTCAGAGTAATCTTTTCTTCAATATATAACGTTCACTTGGCGCTGGCTACGGTTACTCCTTCAGGGGTGGAGAAGAAATTGATCCATTTTTCCTTCGCGTGCCAAAGCTTCAATATGGTCATGGAGGGTGACACACTTCTCGCTGTCATGGCCATTATAATCGTGGTAGCAGCAAAACATGTTTGTGTTCTTTGTGGACTTGTAATCTGGCTACCTTGGTTTTGGCTTCGGTATCAAGTGAGCTATATTGGGGTAAATGGTCGCACATGTGGCGTTCAAAGGTGTGTATGTCTCATACCTCGGGGTAGGGCCTGTCTTGACATGTGCTTGGCTCACTGCATTGACTGCTTGGGGGCGGGCATTATCATGGCGATATTCTTGATTATCGTGATAGTGCTCTTTACTCTTCTTACTAAAGTGAGATTGGTGAAGATGGAAATCTTTCCTCTTGCCCTGAGATTGATACGTCTGTTGACCTGGCGAAGCATTATGGTCATTTGGTTGGATATGGCTTCCAGTCCCCACTTGCTGATAAGGGATAGCTGTAGGATGTTTCCCTTGGTACGTCTTTACTTCGGCAGAGGCATGGTTGTAAGCATGTGCCATCACTTCAGAGTAAGTCTTCCAAGTGTTGGCATTGATCATGTACTTGAAGAAGCAGTCACGTAGGCCCGCCGTGAAGACCTTGAGGGCAGTTTTATCGTCCGTCTCGGCGCAGTGAGAATACTCATGGCTGAAGCGGCTAGCATACCTTCATAGCGACTCGTCCGGCTTCTGAAAAATAGTGTACATGTCATCTGCAGAATGTAAACGGTCGGTCTGAAAGATGTGTTGAGAGACAAACAGTTTCCTTAATTCCTCAAACGAGTCCACCGTCTCGGGTTGAAGACGACAATACCAGTTTAGAGCTCCTCCAGAGAGGGTGGAGGGGAAGAGGAGACATCGCTCTTCGTCGGTGTGCATCCGGTACGCCATGGTGTACTTAAAGAGGTTGAGGTGTTCAATTGGGTCCTCCCTTCCAATATAGAGTTGTAAGCCGAGTTTCTGTTTTGTCTTGGCTTGGAGGGGGGTGTCGAGGATCATTCTTGTAAGAGAACCGGGCCTGGGTTGGTTCCAATCAGGTATCTCAGCCTGACGTTCGGCCTTCAACTTGTTCACTTCCTCAAGGAGTTATAGGACAAGGGGGTCCTGAGTGGAGTCATGGACTACTGGGATCTTTTTTTCGTAAGTTTCCATCACCTCTTGGAAGTAGGGAAGTTTGATCGAGGGCATGTGGTTTTTTCTTGGACTCACCGTATTGGCTTCCAGGGTGTGTCTGTCGGAACACTTCCGAGTCTTCAATACCTTCATGTTCCTCTGGGACCCGTCGTTCATTCCCTGGTCTGGCAGTTAGCCTAGGCCGTGGCAGGGGACCGAGTCTTTCAGAAACCCTTGGGTCATTGATCTTTGATCCTATGTGGATGGGGTTCTCTCGACGTTGTCTCAAGAAGTCTCGGCAGTCGCGATAAACAGCTTTCGATCCTTCCACTCCTTCTGTAAGGAGATGTCTACCTCCACTTCTTTTGCTTCGGGTTGAAGCAGCTGGGTTGAGAGAAGTCTCGTGTTGATCGACATATTGATCAGCAACACGCTCCTGGCCAAGCATATCCATGTTGGAGGCTGGTGACCCTTCAGGTTGGGGGGTACCCAGATGATGGTTGACTTCCACAGGGGCAATGGGTTCATGTGTTTGAGCATGCCTAGCCTCGTGGAGCATTTCGAAGAGCTTCTCATATTGTTCTTGGAGGACTTCATTCTTCATTGCTGTCTTGTTGTTCTGAGCCTCCAACTCTTCGATTTTAGCTTGAAGAGCAAATCTTTTTCGTTCCTTCTTTTGTTGCTTCGCACTAGGTGCGAGAGGGGTGTCCTTCTGGGTGTTGTGGCTTCCTTCTCTTCCCATGTTGGGGAGGGATGCCTGATCAAAAGAAAGTGTACGAATAGTGGAAACCAGCTTGACAAAGCTGAAGAGAGTAGGAATAAGTGTCGATTCCCACAGACGGCGCCAAATGTTGATGCACAAAATCAGTGAGGACTCTGGTTCAACAGAAAGTTTCAAGTTTGTGACCTTCGCTAGATTGCTCCGGTCACTGGTGTGTATAAGTATGTAAATGGACAGGGGCAGGGAAGCAAACACAAGACGTACGTGGTTCACCCAAGGTTGATACGTCCACGGAGCAGAGGAGTTCTTATTAGTAGTGAAGGGTTTTCACAAGTACAGAGGTTCAAGCTCTCAATTTAGTGAGTTCTAGTGAATGATTCAATACAAATGACATTAGGAAATATTGTCGGAGAATGACCCCTATTTATAGAAAAACTTGTAGCTTTGTCACGTTGACATGTGTCATCTTGTGATTGGTGGCTTCTGATCTTGACACGTGTCACTTTGTGATTGGTCTCCAGGTTGGAGGGAAACTCTTCTGGATCCTTGACGGTATAACGTTGACCGGTCCTCAGTAGTTTCGGGATCTTTGGCGGTATAATGTTGACCGGTGCTTGGTAGTTTCGGGATTGGTCAAGTATGGTACAAACACCGTCCACAAGCTCCGTCACCTGAACCGTCAGCAATGACGCCGTGTGGCCGTCGTGGTTAACTGCTCTGTCGTGATCGAAAAACGACTGAACCACCAAGGGCACGTCAGTTGGCGAAAGAATTTCTGAAACCGACACATCCAGAGTTGCATAGATGCACCTGGCTCCGGGGCTGTTGCTGCAGTCTACATAAACCAAATACAGAGGTGGGTTTTCTTCTTTCTTCGTCGCGAGGCGACCGGCGAGCGGGTAAAAATGAACAAGGGCGAGGGAGAGAGAGTGCTTGAGCTTGTCCAAAAGAGAACTGACGAACTCCGCCTGGTGGCTCCGATCCATGGCTTCCGGAGGTTTCGCAAAGAGGAGGCCTTTCTGGATATAGTGGACAGAAAGCATGGCGAGGTCGGTGGGTGCCAAGTACAATGGCTGCTGTGATTCCTCTGAGACATGGTGTGGAATGATAAAACACTCTGATATGTGTTTGACGCTTTGAGAGTTCATCTTCTTCAATAACCTATTGGATAAGTAATTGCTCTGGCTTTTTGTACAGAGTGATGGCAGACTTGTTGAAGTGTTTAATTGGAGATATTTGTAAATGTACCCGTAATACGGTGTTATATACTACATGTTTTTTACAAGTAGTCAAACTTTTGTGTTAAAAAATTATTAACATGAAAAAACAAAAAAATTTCATACTTCTATAATAACAAGCGATCTCCCACTTGTGTTTCTTGAAAAAAAAAATCTCGTTTATTTGGAGGTATTGCAGGTTAGGTCTTGAATTTTATAATTGTTTTGTGCATGTGGCTTTCTGCTAAGTGCTAAGATATCTTTTAATTTTTCTATGGATGTGCTTAAAGAACACAACTTTTCAGTTTTTGTTCTCATCGAGATATTTTTTTAATGGGACCGATACTGTTGACCCTAAAAACTACCAAGCCTACGTGGCGCGCAGGCCGAATAATCTATGAGCTAACTACGTGCTTCGGTTGAATGCGGGGCGTGCCAACTCGACGGCCGAACCCGGCAGGTGAGTAAAATGTTGATGTTGCGTCGTGTACGCGGCTGACTTCTGAATCTTGTGATTGCGGCCGAGGAAGGAACACGCCTCGGCCTTTGGGTTCTAGAGCCTGAAGACAAGGCTACTAGTCTTCCGAAGTTCACGAATTGTCGGCGGCGGATTCGGTCACAGTGATTATATTCGTAAAGGTATAAGCACGCCGAATCAACACCAAAGTATAGGGGCACAAATACTCAAACCAGATATATGTCTTGACGGTGAAAGTAGTTCGGCCGTCGGAATGCCGAACTCTGAAGCTAACCTGTGAGTATCCAATCATAAAACAACTCGGCGTTCGATGTGCCGAGCTCGGTAATTCGTAACACCTCACTTCGCCGAGAAGACTGGTGAGATGACCTCTGTCGATGAGAACCCGAAAGTCCTTCTCGACCGAGACTTGGATAGATAACCAACCGGCCTCGACGCAGTGCTGTTTATCAAACTGAAGGTGCTCCGTGATCGACTGGTTCTACGGCGATAGTGCTGTTTATCCAAACTAAAGATACCACCGGTTGCCTTCACAGTGCTGTTTATCCAAACTGAAGATGTGTTGGCAAAAAAGAAAAAGAAAATAAAAATCTCAAGGTTGAGAGAGTTTGCGCAGGGCAGTTTTGTGTGTTGAGTTAGAGAGAGCTGAATGTTATGCTCTCCCCTCTATTTATAGCAATGTGAATACTTCAAACCGTCCTTGGATAGAAATCCTCTTCCTAGTCTAACTCTTCTTCGGCCGATACTAATCCAACTCTATTTCGGCCGATCCCATTCCAACTAGGATTCTGCACCTGCCTCCAATCGTGGGTTCGATTCACTTTTACCTCGGCTTCCTCGGGACTCCTTCTCCTAATAGGTATCGGCTTCTATCTCATTCTCATGCTTATCTGCAGCATTCCTACTCCAATTGATACTCGGTTACTCTGAATCCTTCGGCCCATGACCTCAGTCCATAGCGCCTTTAAATAGACACTGGGCCGAAGGTGACCCTCATTCGGCCCACTATTATTTTGGGCCTAAACAGATACACAGAGTGGTACATCATATATATTATGCAAATTATGGAATTTGTGTGCTAAAAAGTTAATAATTAAAAAATAAAATTTATCATCACTTCTATTAAAACACATGATGTACCACTTGTATTTCCATCACAATAAAAAAAAATTTGTCCTGATCCCAAAACGCCAAATACTTGCCGTTTGCCGCTAACTTTAATTGTGAAACTTTGGCTTTGATTGCCCAAGCCTCCAAGTTTGAACAGTTTGGTGGAAGGAATCAAAACTAGCACAAATATTAATTATATATATTTTTTTATTGGCTGAATTGTTTAGGGTTTCTTTCGCTTATATCAATGCAAATATTAATGATATATATTTTTTATTGGCTGAATTGTTTAGGGTTTTTTTTCGGTTATGTTGATGTTAATTTCCGTTATCCTTAGCTTTGATGAAAATGCACATATAAAACAATCAACATCTTTGATCAAAGACTTCAGACTCACATGCCCACGAGGTGAGGGGTTAGGCCAATAGATCTTTGATGCTTAAGTTAGTTTCTCTGAAAAAAGTAAGTGTTTATGACTTTTTAGGGTTGTAAAAACTTACCGAAATATTCAATTGGGAATTGGAGAGATTTTAATGGATTTATAAATCCGTGGATTTTAATGGAGTTTAATTGATTTGTAGAGATTCCATATAAAATTTTGATTCAATTCTCTCGAAATCTCTTGGGGAGATGTGAGATTTGTGGATACTCAAAATACACTACGAAATCTCTCAAATTTCCTTTAATTCCTCAACTTTGTCAAATTCTAATTGAATACACCTGGAATGTTATAAACTTCTTTAAAATCCTAATTGAATACATCCGGATTTCTAAGGATTTTCATAAACTATCTTAAAATCCTGATTGAATACCTATTGAATTTCAAAGAATCACTTAAATTCTTGATTGAATATCCCTAGATTCATTAAAAGAATTAAAATCCCGCAAAATCCCAATTGAATACACCCCCTTAGTAAAAAGGGAGCTTTAATAAAAAGGGCTTGAACTAAGTTTATTTTAACCAAAAACCATCCTATAGCTTTTTTTAACCAAAAACCATCCCAGAACAAGGTAAAACCCACCAAACCAACAGACAGCTCGACCACCAGCCAGTCACTCATGGGCTCTCCTTTGGCCCTCATCCTCCTCCTCCTCCTCCCTCTTTGCCTCGCTGAGTACTACAACTTTCCTTTTTGAATCACCCTATTTCGTTGAGTATTGAAGAAGTTATATCCATTTGAATCTTACCCAGTTTCCGGCGACCTCCGAGGCTTTCGAGGCATTTTCCAGCCAAACCACAATGAGTTAGCCATCGTGCAAGGTACCATTCTCTTCGTCTCTTCGAGAACTACGATTTTTGTTTTTGAATCACTCGATTTCGTTGAGTATTGACAAAGTTATGAGCGTTTAAAGTTCGTCCAACCCAGTTTCCGGCGACCTCCGAGGATTTCGAGGCGTTTTCCGGCCAAACCACAACGAGTTAGCTATCGTGCAAGGTACCATTCTCTTCGTCTCTTCGAGAACTACGATTTTCGTTTTTGAATCACTTGATTTCGTTGAGTATTGACAAAGTTATGAGCATTTAAAGTTTGTCCAACTTTCCGGCCGAAATCCGGCCTTCCCTTCCGTTTAGCTCTGGCGAGCAGCAACCACACCAAGCCCTTTGGGCCGTGCAAAAACAAACATTGTATCTGGAAAGAAAATGAACATTAACACTGTCGCTGGAAAAACATAACACTGTTTCTACAAAAAACTAACACTGTCGCTGGAAAAACTAACACTGTCGCTGGAAAAATAACATTGTCGCTGGAAAAACTAACACTGTCGCTGGAAAAATAACACTGTCTCTGGAAAACTAACACTGTCGCTGGAAATAAACTAACATTGTAGTGACCTAAATTCCAGAAACAGTGACTTAGATTCCAGAAACAGTATTACTTAAAATCCAGAAACAGTGACTTAACTTATAAAATGGTTTTTGGTTAAACAAAACTTATAACATGGTTTTTTATTAAAACTAAAACTTATAACATGGTTTTTTATTAAACAAAACTTATAACATGGTTTTTTATTAAAACTAAAACTTTTCAAGCTTTTTTCATTAATTTCCCTTAGTAAAAATTGGGGATATTACACCCCCTTAGTAAAATTGGGGATATATATAGGGGAGAGGGCCCGCATAGTGTAAGGGTTTTACCCTACACAAGACGGCATCCCATTGGCTAAGGTTTATGGAGAAATATTATCAAGATATTAAATAGGAAACAAAATCTTGGGATAATAGAGTAAATATTTCTAATTGATTTAAATAGAGATTATTTACTTAAATGGAGTTGATCTTCAATTGGGAATGTATTAAACATAGGACTTGAGTAATTAATCTTTATCTTTAATACTTTGACTTTTTCTTGCCAAGGCATGTGAGTTGTGGGTCTTATTCAGTTGAAGGGATCTTTAGGGGTGTGAGTTGTGGGTCTTTAATGTATCGATTTGTCTTATTAGCGAATGTAAAGATCAGAGACTTAGTCACTAGTTAAATAGCAAGTACATCCCACAAGTTATTTTTTTTATACAAACGATACTGAGGAAGGGGAAATCGAAGACATGAGCTCGGGTGTAACACATTTTATTCGTTTTGATGGGTCCGATTATGAATCGATTGGTCGAAGTAAACAATGTGTAGTCCTAAACCCTAAGGTATCACTACCAATTTACATATGTATGTTGCATCCTCCATCATTGATGTAGATGATGCATATGGACTAATATAGAGACAATTTAGGTAATTATCTCTAAACTTTATTGCGATAATGGTTTTGTTCTCCGTTTACATCATATTCAAATGCTTTGAAATAAGCACTTATTCATGAAATGTACTTTTTCTATCACATTTGTTTCTCCCTTCTTCGCTTTTCAAATAAGCATATTCATGCTTTTGTGTAAATCTACTCTAAAATTGTTGAAATGGCATGATCCTTAATTTGCAGTGCCCAAATTTTGCAAGGAACAAGCCATATGACTAATACTGCGATACGGAGGCAGCTTCCATGAACTCCTTGTCACATTCAAGAGCACTCATTGCTTCAGGTGGAAGACACACCTCCAAGTCTATGCTTCCTTCTTCGCGTCCTTCATACGATGACACTTTGCCACTAAACTTGGTTGCGTATCCGCTTCGAAGTGCTATCCCTTTTCCCATTCCAAATTCATTTCCATACATGTTGAATCTTGGTGAACTGCCCATCATAATACTGAATGGATCAAAATAGCTTACTTGGTACACAGCAGGAGACTTCAGCCACGCATCAAGAAGCTCTCGTATCACCTTGTCATTGTGGTTAACCACCGCCTCGTGCAACTTGCACGCCGCCCATCCAAGCCCATGTTCAAGCAACTCACCTGCTGCAACAGTTTCTGATTTAACGGGGTGAATTGAGTTCCCAAAATAATCTCCAGACAATGGTGGGTTTATTCTTGCTCTATTATTCGCAGCCACCCTGTACAAGGTATTGAATATCCGTGTTAATGATGGTTATCAAGCAATATATGGAAGGTTAAACGAAAGAAGAAATTTTGAGGATGTTATCGTAAAATTAGACTATGCCTGCAGCTGGTTCCTTGATCCGATGATAGACAACGCGCACGAGTAATGGAGCGCCAGAGAAGGGCAGATAAGGACAGGAAGGAAGAAATTTTTGTGGTCTTGGACTCTGCATTGGCCTTTGCTTTAAGTTTGGCTATGGATTCCGAAGAGAAGTGAAACATTCTCTCCCTAAGAGGGGGAGATTCAAATCTGCCAATGAACTCATCTGAGTGTTTGAAACGTAGGTTGATGATTGGGCCATGACCATCCGGAAACCAGCGCTCGAGAACAGGTGGGCGCGAGATATTGGCTACAAAATCACTGTGACCTCCTTGTGCTTGTGCTTGAAAGATTTCAGACCAAATGTTGAAGAAATGCCAGAACGAGGTTCCATCCCCAACGCTGTGATTCATGGAAGGCCCTATGAAGATTCCATCCACAAGTTCCGTGACCTGAATCGTCAGCAAAGACATGGTGTGCCCGTCATGGTTTACTGCCCTGTCATGATCGAAGAACGATTGAACCACCAACGGGACATCAGTGGGTGAAAGAATGTCGGAGATTGACATGTCCAGAGTTGCATATATGAATTTGGCGCCAGGGCTGTTGTTGAAATCCACATACACCAAATACAAAGCCGGGTCCTCAGATTTCTTGGTAACCAAGCGACCTGCAAGCGGGTAGAAATGAACAAGCGCAACGGACAGAGATTGCTTGAGCCTTTCCAACAGAGAATCGGTGAAGTTTTTTGGATCCCGTTTAGCTTCTGGAGGCTTGTAAAACAGAAGTCCTTTTTGGATATAGTGTACAGAGAGCATGGAAAGATCACCTGGTGTCAAGTAGAAGGGCTTATCTGACTCTTCAGAAGCATGGTGTGGCTGGACAAAGCATTCTGAAATTCGTTCAACATCTGGAGAATCCATTTTTCTTCACTCAGTGTTGCTTTGGATTGCAGAATGTTGCTGCCTGATATGGTTTTTATACTCCTCAATATATGATTGTTTAGTGCACGTAATGATTATAGGCGATATTGAACAAGTCCGCAACCCAAGTAATTTTTTCTATACAAGCGATGTTGAACGAAGAGAAATTGAACACATGAACTCTTGCAGGTCATATTATTCTAATTGATAGTAGGTAAGACTTTTCAGTGAGACCATTTTTGCTATATGATAAATGTACACTATTTCCTCTTCCTTTCCTTTTACCAAACGAAAAGATAGACAAGTCGTATCTCTCTTCTTTTTTATTTATTTTGTCAAACTCTTTCTTTTTAGTCATTGTTAATGGTTTGATCTTTACTTTTTTAAACAAACGGTCAAAGAATTCGTCTAAAGCATGGGAAGAAGATTCGAAATTGAGTGAATAGGATGGAGCACGACTCTAACTGATGTGGCTAAACTTTGGTCTGGATTGTTAATGGTTTGACTTACTTTGCCTAATTGTTTATCAACACTAGGAGAGTGCTGATCCCTTTGCGACAATGTTCGTATTTCTCTTCGTAATCTAGAGTAATTTACAGTATCGTCTTTAAACAAAGAAAATTGATTAAGTATGGTTTCACAAATCAGAGATCAATGTTATTTGAGTCAACTGTAACTGAAAATTGATTAAACAAGAGCTTTCATCGCTTCCGGCGAAAGGCACGCTTTTAGGTTAATGCTTCTGCCTTCCTCGGCGACCAGGATACGATACTACTCTCCCGTCATACTTATCCACCCACCCGTATCTCGTCGCCAATTGTTTCCCCATTCCGGATTCAATTCCATACATGTCGTAACTCTGAGAACTGCGTATGGTCACAAGATACGGATCCAGATGCTGTCCAAATTGGTAGGCGGTAGGAGACTGCAGCCATGTATCTATACGTCGCAGTATCACCTTATCATTGTGGTTCACCACTGCCTCATGCAACTTCCGGGGAGCCATGGATTCTGGAGGGTTGGCATAAATTAGGTGGCTACGTGCCAAGAAAGTTGCAGAAATCCGATGGATACAGGTAGAAGGGCTGTTTCGATTCCTCTGAAACATAAATGTGGCCGCACATAGCCGAGATGTGTTTTTCGACACTTCTGAGATTCATCATTTCAGGGTGTTGACATAAGCAACAAGTTGAACATTATATAGAATTTTACCAGAATACGGGGATCACCGTAAAAACTAGTCGATGATTAAGCCGACCAGAGTGGCAATTTCAGACACTACAACTAATGTTAAAGGAATTTAAGAGGGAAATTTAAAATGCCTAAAGCAATTAAACAAAAAAATGAAGCAAGCCAAATGTCTAGTCACTAACCAAAGTCATGAAGCAAGCCAAATAAATGTAACAATAGTGAAAATCCTACACAACCCGAAAACACAAAAACGCAGGAAGAATGAAGAAATTAAGTCTTAAATTCCAGTTTCCAAAAAACTACGATAACTCAAACTCCAAACGATATCTTCTACCAGTCTCCATGTTACGAGAAACATAACCAGATGCCGCTCATCACATTCAAGAGGCAAGGTTGTCATTCAAGAGTTAATGAAGCTAGTTGATCAGCGCTGCTGTTAGCCTGCTGTTGGGCAACATTCCTCAGAACATCCATGGCCTCTGCAACCTTCGCCTTTAGAGCCTCTGGTGACTCCAGCAAATGCAAAACTTCGGTCTGGTCCATCTCCGAACGTTATAGATTGTTTTAACGTCTGCTACGTGCCCCTAAATCTCTTGCTTTAGTTGTATTTTT
Organism: Cotoneaster glaucophyllus; assembly: GCA_036320875.1. Lineage (NCBI taxonomy): Eukaryota > Viridiplantae > Streptophyta > Magnoliopsida > Rosales > Rosaceae > Cotoneaster > Cotoneaster glaucophyllus. The sequence goes on from CM070072.1 coordinate 19,560,946, forward strand.
ACCTTTATTTTTAACTAACCTTTTCGAACGTACTTTTGTAACTGTATGTTTCATTTTCTTTTATTTATAAATGTATGTTGAATTTTATTTTTAGGTCGTTGTACGAGAAAGAAAACTAACACAACATATGGCTCTCTAGTGCATAGTTACCTTCTCATTGTTCTATGTTTCCTATTACTGAAGTCATGGTAATGAATAGTTACAATTGGTTAGGTGCTTACGATGTTTTGCAGGAAACATGACAATAACATACTGATTTACTTCAAATTTATGAACTCCCTATACCATTAAAATGAGATGATGAATATATACTTTGTGTATTCTAAATAATGTAAATATTGTATATGTTTGCTTTATATTTTGACATTTAAGTTGTTTTGTATTTTGTTACCAATACTTAATGTTTTTATCTACTCTTTTTTTATTTTTTTATTTATATTTACATACTATTGTTCATGGACTTTAGCTAGGAATTTGGATCTAAAATCCTATGTTGATTGACGATTGCATGAATAATATATAAATCATTACTTTACGCAAAGTAAAAGAAAAGGACAAATTTTTAGGACGTTCATGATAAAGAAAACCTGATAGTGGTTCTTTATCCCACCAAAGAAATTACCCCACTGTATGTTTTAAAATTGTGCAGCGTATAACACCCGTGATTAGAGAAAAATAAGGTTTGACTATGTGCGTTAATTATAAAGCATGGTTATAATAATCGCTCTGACACAACTGTAGAGAAAAAAATCATAAGGAAATTTTGAAAAATAATAATAATAAATTGTTATGATGTATGCAAACATACAATCTACAAAATAATCACTTAAGAATATCTAAAACAACACATCTTTGGGGCGCGTAAAGTCCGTGATGTAAAAATGTCTCTCGTATGCACGTAAGAACGTGTAGAAAAGACTAGTATGTATGTGTGTATGTATATATATGCCTTGGTAAAATTCTATGTTGGCAGGTATTCGCAGTTGTAACCGTAACCACCCGTTTGTATATTCTCGGTTGAACATGTATATTCATACTCGTGTAATTGCATAAGCAGTTAACAGAAATCATTAAGCTTTATTGAATAAATAACCGCAGGTACCGCAACCGTGGTTACTTAGTACTAACCGGTGAGAAGTCTGAACTTATGCATGCAGCTCAACCCCATGCGCTGTAAGACAAAGCAGAGAAATGCAATGCAACCAATTAAGGAATGCAGTGCGGAACGAATGGTGATGACACATGATCACTAATATTGTGGTACAGATGCAAGTTCCATGAACTCCTCATCACATTCAAGAGCACTCATTGCATCAGGAGGAAGACAAACCTCCAAGTCTATGCTTCCCCTTTCCCTTCCTTCATACGATGAAACTTTCCCGCCAAATTTATTTGCGTACCCGCTCCGCAGCGCCACCGCCTTTCCCATCCCGAATTCGTTGCCGAACATGTTGAACCTCGGCGAGCTGCCCATCATCACCATGTACGGGTCGAAAAACTGGCTGATTAGGTACACCGTCGGAGACTGCATCCAGGCGTCAACGAATCCTCGTATTTCCCTGTCGTCGAGCTTCACCACCGCCTTGTGCAGCTTCCACGCCGCCCACCCGAGGCCGTGTTGGAGGAGTTCACCGGCCGCCACGGCTTCCAAGTTGATCGGGTGAATCGAGTTCCCGTATCTCCGGACAATGAGTGCAGTGGCGGATCCAGAAAATAATATTAGGGTTTAGTAAGAATAGCGTATGCAGTGGGAAATTTTTTTTATACCAGAAATAGTATGCATATCGTCATTTCATCGAATATTGGTAGACATGAAGTCATTTGAAAATGCATATTACGCACCTGTTGATGTATGCAAAGGGCAGCACCTCAGATATTAATAGACATTTATTGGGTTTTGGTAGGCCTGAAGTAGGTTAGAGGCATGTATAAAGTCAACCCTAATCTTCAAAAGAGCAACACCATGGACATTCGAAGAGTCAGCACCTAAGGTATCTATGGACGTTCATTGAAGTTCGAGGTCAGACCCCCTTGCCCCTTAATGGATCCGCCAGTGAATGGCGGGTCTAGTCTTGCTCTGTTATTCGCAGCCAACCTAAAAACAGAAATATGGAAATCTAATGTGAATCGCATTGTAAGAAATGGAAATTTCGAGGATTCTTCGAAGTTTTGGAGGATACCTGCATCTGGTTGACTGATTGGGAGGAAGACGCCGTGCACGGGTGATGGACCGCCATAGAAGGGCGGAGAGGGACTGGAAAGATGATATTTTGGTGGCGTTGGACTCTGAGTTGGGCATTGCTTTGAGTTTGGCTATGGATTATGAGGAGAAGTGGAACATTCCCTCTCTGAGTTCGGGAGCTTCGAATCTTCCGATGAATTCATCTGGGTTTGTGTAAGGGAGGCTGATGATTGGGCCGTGACCGTCCGGAAACCACCGCTTGATGACCGGCGGTCTGGAGATTCCGGGGACGATGGTATTGTCATGCACTCCTTGTGTTATTGCCTGAAAGAGCTCGGACCAAGTGTTGAAGAAATGCCAGAAAGAAGTCCCATCACCAAGGCAGTGGTTCATGGACATCCCTATGAATATGCCGTCCACAAGCTCCGTCACCTGAACGGTCAGCAATGACGCCGTGTGGCCGTCGTGGTTAACAGCTCTGTTGTGATCGAAAAACGACTGAACCACCAAGGGCACGTCAGTTGGGGAAAGAATATCCGAAACCGACACATCCAGAGTTGCATAGATGAACCTGGCTCCGGGGCTGTTGCTGCAGTCTACATATACCAAATACAGAGGTGGGCCTTCTTCTTTCTTCGTCGCGAGGCGGCCGGCGAGCGGGTAAAAATGAACAAGGGCGAGGGAGAGAGAGTGCTTGAGCTTGTCCAAAAGAGAATCGACGAACTCCGCCTTGTGGCGGCGATCCATGGCTTCCGGAGGTTTGGCAAAGAGGAGGACTTTCTGGATATAGTGGACCGAGAGCATGGCGAGGTCGGTGGGGGCCAAGTACAATGGTTGCTGTGATTCCTCTGAGACATGGTGTGGATTGATAAAACACTCTGATATGTGTTTGACGCCTTGAGAGTTCATCTTCTTCAATAACCTATTGGATAAGTAATTGCTCTGGTTTTTTGTACAGAGTGATGGCAGACTTGGTGAAGCGTTTAATTGGAGAGATTTGTAAATGTAGAGTTGTACAATGTATTTTTATACAAATGATAAAACTTGTGTTAAAAAATTATTATCATAAAAAATAAATTTGTTTACCAATAATATGTTGTGTAACACTGGTATTACAGATAGAAGGAAAAATTTATCGTTTATTTAGAGGCATTGCAGGTTAGGTCCTGAATTTTATAATTGTTTTGTGCATATGGTTTTCTGATAATTGTTAAGAGCATCTCGAAAGAAGATGTCAAAAGATAATATCAAATGTTAATTGACGGCTGACGTGGCAATGTCAGATTTTTTTTTTTCAATCGATATATATTTTTTATTATAAATAATATTTGTAGGATCCATTTTAAAAAGAAATCAATTAAAATAAATTTTCAAGATGTGTAATTGGTGCATTAATAAGGTCCACATAATATAATAATTAAAAATTATTTGACATCACATTTTATCATATATCAAATTTAACATATGAAAACTCATATGTCAATGGTAGGTATATAATATTTGACTTAGAATTTGACATCTTTTTTTTGGGAGATGGTCTAAGATTTCTTTTAATTTTTCTATGTGCTTAAAGGACACAACTTTTCCGCCTTTGTCCTCATCCCAAAACGCCAAATACTTTGCCGTTTGCCGCTAACTTTAATTGTGAAAATTTGGCTTAATTGCCCAAGCCTCGAAGTTTGAAGAGATGGTTAAAGGAATCAAAACTAGCACAAATATAGCTTCATTATCAAGGTCTTAAAAATCGATATTATCGCTGAAATATCGTCGATAATATCGTTTTTTTTACATAGCGATATTTTCACACGTTTACACTTAATTATCGTAATAATATCGCGATAATATCGTCGAGGATCCGTCGTCGTCGTCACAACGACAGCCGAAAATGAGCAATCCACGCTCAGGCCCTGAAAATGAGCAATCCTCTCTCTGCAATCCACGCTCAGACCCTGAAAATGAGCAATCCCTTTCTCCGGATCCCAAAACCCGCTCGGATTTGATGGATCCTCTGCCTCGTACGGCCTAAACAAGGCCTCCCCTTGCCTGATGGTGCTAGCCGCCGCCGGGAGGTGAGAAAGGGAGGAGGAACGGTCCACAGGTGGTGATGGTGCTCGGCAGAGTGTGCGCCACTGTGGTGGAGGTCACGGTGGGGTGTGTGTGTGTGTCTGTCTGCTCTGGGAAGGTGAGTTGTAGAGAAGAGATGGGGGGAGAACCGGAGAAGGATGGAGAGACTGAGGGAGAAGGATGGAGAGACTGAGGGAGAAGGATCGAGAGACTGAGGGTCTGCGTGTGTGTGGTCTGCATGTGTGTGTGTGTGTGTGTTATCTTATCCGAGAGAAAAAGGTGTGTGTGTGTGTGTGAAAAAAACATTGACAAGACAAAAAGTGTGTTGCGTGTGTGTGGTCTGCGTGTGTGTGTGTGTGTTATCTTATTCCGAGAGAAAAAGGCATGTGTGTGTGTGTGAAAAAAACATTGACAAGACAAAAAGTAATGGTGGAGTGGTTTCTTACTGTCAAAACCGTGTGTGTGTGTGTGTGTGTGTGAAAAAAACATTGACAAGACAAAAAGTAATGGTGGAGTGGTTTCATACTGTCAGAACTGTGTGTGTGTGTGTGTGTGTGTGTTATCCGAGAGAAAAAAACATTGACAAGATAAAAAGTAATGGTGGAGTGGTTTCATACTGTCAAAAGTTCAAAACCGTGTGTGTCCCAGAGGTGGAGTATCAGATCATCACACATTTTTTGACCCTTCGAAAATTGAAAAACCTTTATTACACATTTCAGTTTCTTCTTCTTCCCTTAGCCCTTTCAGAGCCTTTCCAGAACCCTTTCAGAGTTTCAAACTGAATAAATGGATCTGCAGCTCGCGCCACTTCAAATTAAATGTTAAATACCTTCTTTCTCTCTCATTTATTCACAGACGGCAAGCTGCAGAGGATCGTCGAGGTTTTGCTGCTACGTACGACATCGAAAGTTTCAGATTTGTTACATTTGTGTAATTATTATTTTATTGTTGGTCCACGCAGATTCTATTTGGCCTTTACACAAAGGGTTCCATATTTAAGGTAAGTTTACAAACTTACATTTATTTTATTGTAATTTATACAACAACAAAAAAATTTGTGTGGACCCGTGCATGTGATCTAAGAACCAAATAATATGTTAATTTTTTGAAGTAATTAAGTAATGTTGTATAATTATTCCCTAGGATAATTTTAATATGTTTAATGTTATTTATTATTTTATTATCAAATTGGATTATATTCATTAATATTAGGTTTTATTATTCCATATTATTTTTATAATTACTTAAATTCTTACAATCATTTTCTTTACTTCCTATTTAATTCTTCAGTAGAATAACTTTATTATTTAGGTTCTCTTATATAACCGTTAGTACTATATTTTTTGGCCAAAAAATAATCGCCTAATTTCAATACAAAATAAATACAGGTACGTTTAAGATGTCTAAACGTGATCCAGCTTGGGAACATGGAGACCCAATAGACGGAAACAAACATGGCACAATTTGCAAATATTGTGGTCATGTAATGAAGAGTGGCGGAGTGACACGACTTAAGTACCATCTTAGTGGATTAGATCCATGAAATAATGTCCAACGATGCGATAGTGTCCCCCCCCCCCCAGAAGTGAAGGCATTCATCACCACATTATTAAAAAATAAAAAACACCATAAGGAAAAGAAAACACATGGAATGGAAAATATTCGAGCTGAGCTACGAGGAGAAGTCATTGGCCAAGCGGTTGACAGTGATGATGATGACGATGAGGACGAATGTGATGATGACATGGGACCTGAAGAACGACGCAGTTTCAAACAAGCATTACGTGCCTCCAAACAGTCAGCATGGGAAAAAGAACACCTTCATAAAATTCCTAATAGAGCACAAGGTTCCGGGACAAGTGGTGGTGCACAAATGAGACGGGGAGCAAGTGTTAGAGAATCACAACCAACACCACCAATAGCCCAAGTTTATATAAGTCATCCCAATCACGTCAAAAGAGTGTTTGGAGTTATTTCACTGGAGGTAATGTGAAGGAGGGAATGGGGCGTCTAATTAGCAAGTTCTTTATCTATGAAAATGTCCTTGCTGAGAAGGCATCATCACATCATTTCAAAAATATGGTATTGGGATGTCAACAGGCCTGTGTTGGAGTACAACCTCCCACTCCCTATGAGGTAAGAAACAAATATTTGGAAATGGAGTATAAAGACATTGGCGAGTATGTTAACAAGATGAGGTCAAAGTGGGAAACTAATGGTTGCACAATCATGTGTGACGGATGGACTGGCCCGACCAGATTGTCTATCATAAACTTCATGGTATACTCTAAGGGAAAGACAATTTTTTTGAAGTCCGTTGATGCTTCAGACCATATAAAGAACTACAAGTATATTTACAAATTATTGAGGGATGTAATCATGGAGGTGGGAGAGCATAATGTTGTCCAAGTCGTGACCGACAACGGTTCTGCATTTGTCAAAGATGGAAAAAAGTTAATGAAGCATTATAATGTGTTTTGGACATCATGTGCAGCACATTGTACTGATCTCATGTTTGAGGCAATGGGGAAGAGAGAGAACATTGCTAATGTCGTAAAAAGAGCTAGAACGATCACAAATTATATTTACAATCATGGTTGGTTGTTGGCAAAGATGCGTGAATTTTGCAAAGGAGAAATTATTCGTCCAGCTACCACTCGATTCGCCACCAACTATATTGCATTAGATAGCCTACTTAAGAAGAAAGCAGGGTTGAAGCAACTATTCACTAGTGACGATTGGGCCAACCAAAATTTCAGCCGCTCAAATGCAGGTCGTATGGTGGAAAGTATAGTGCTTGATCATGCTTTTTGGACTCAATCAGAACATGTGTGCTAATTGTTTGAACCTCTTTACAAAGTTTTACGGATCGTTGACACAGAAGTGTATCCTACTATAGGGGCAATATATGAGTTGATGCGTGTAGTGAAGGAGGACTTGGATAGAAAACATGGTGCAAGGTGGGTCATAAAGATAATTGATGATCGATGGTATAAAACATTATACCACGATTTGCATGCAGCAGGTATAAATTATGTTATAATTTCCAATTCATTTCTTTAGTTGCATAAGTATTATTTCTCTTATTAGCGTATGTGTTTCTTTGAACAACATATTATTTGAATCCTCGATACCAATACAGACCCGGTGTTGGAGATGATGGTACCCTTATACGTGCTGTACATAATGTATACTCTAAATTAGATCCTGCATCACCAGCAGTTGGCCAATTTGGAAATGAGGTACACAACTACTTAAATTATAATAATTACATTGTTGGATTAAACTAACACGATTTATTGAATTCAGCTAACATGGTTTAAGGATGCAAGAAGAACTTTTGGAGAACCAACATCAGTTGCTGCTTGAACAAAAATGTCTCATAGTGAGTGTAAACATATTTCACTATCAGTTTATAATAGAATTTGTTGGAGTTATTAGGCTTATCAACATTGTTTTTTATTATAGCTGAATGGTGGATCATGTATGGGACTGATGCACCAACTGTGAGAAAGTTAGCAATCAAAGTATTATCACAAACAGCTTCCTCATCTGCTTGTGAAAGAAATTGGAGTACATTTGCACTCATACACACAAAGCAAAGAAATAGGTTGGCTCATAGTAGGTTGGAAAACTTAGTTTATTGTTACTACAACATGAAGCTTCAAATTCGAGATAAGGAAGCAGAAATAGATCATGTCGACCGTGGTGACCCACTAGATGTGTTTGATATTGTTGCTGAAGATGATGATACAGAGGGTAACCAACTTTATCAATGGATTAGACCTTTTCATTTAGATGATGATGAAGGCAACCCAGCTATAAGAGTTGCTGAAGAAGCACGTAATGAAGGGATAAATGTAGAAAGAGTATTAGAAGAGGAGGTGGGATCTAGCAGCGCTGACTCTTTGGAATAACTTTTGCGCCCAAGACCAAGAAACACTGGAATTCCACCTTTTTCCAATCCTACACAACCACAAGATCTTGCTGATACTAATGATAGCTCTAGTACAAGATCAGGAGACTCACCTACCACCGGAGGTGGGAATGATGAAGGATATAGTGGAGCTGGAGGTAGTGGTGGATATGGAAACTATGTTGGACCATCTTCCGGATTTATGAGCCTCTTCACTGGTGAGGCAAACTTCACGCATGCAACACAGGATGAGGACCCTGGCAGTAGGCGGGCAGGACTAGGAATTGGTGCCATAGGGAAGGACTATACTCGTAGAGAAAGAGGCAAGGGGACTTTGTCAAGTGAAGAAGGAAGTAGTAACTATGGTCACAACCAACCATTTCCCTACCCTTCATATCCCATTCCTGTCGGGATGGAATCGAGCGACTCATGGAAAGAATCCGAGACTCAATCTTCAAATGATTTTGCTTATGGACAACGTCAACCAATCTCGGATCCATATAGGTGGCATGTTAACAATTACATGCAAAACTATTTTGGGGATTTATCATTTGATGACTACTCTTCACAATACACTTACTCTACACATAGAGATGATGAAGATAGTGAAAATTTTGAACCTCATAGGAACTCTATGTGGTACTAAGTCACTCATGTATCTTACCATGCAATGTATAAAGTGTAAAATATTGTACTAATTCATTATATATAAATGATTATGGTGTGTTTAAACTTATTTCATTAATTACTACATATTTTCTACACTCACAATGTTTGTCAGCTCGCTATATAATCAACTTAAATCAGTTAAATCCATCATGCAATGCATTTCCTTCCATTTTTTTGTGATAAACCAATAGATAATTGACTAAATAAACATCCTGCAAAGTTTCAATAAAAATTTCCAAGTTTTTCTTACAATTTCCGTGGTTTTTATTCAATTTTTATCGATATCGATAATATCCCGATATTTCCATCGAAATTTCCGTGTTTTTGGACTACCGATATTTCCGATATCATCGATATTTAATACCTTGTTCATTATAAAGATGGGGAGTAAATGCAGCCAGATAGCTCCGACAATTAATGATGTTAAGATGGAGACAACAACGTCTGGATCTGGAATTAATAGCTCCATGATTTCTCTTCACTGGGCAAATGTGCTTTCCAACTGCAATTTTATGTGTGGTCATTATAGGAAAAGGATCCTGATCATTTTTCTAGGGATTTAGGGATCCCGTGATCTGATTTATTCATCGTATATCGTACGGTCATAAATCATTTCAAAATTCAAAATTTAAAATTAAATATGAATACTAACTAACGAAAACTGATCGTAAGATGTACGATAAACAGATAAGATCACGAGATCCCTAAGATCCTAGAAAAAAGATCCGGCGAGGATCATTTTTCGTCATTATGCTTGGAGAACAGAAAAAACAGAGATGAGTGGAGGGGGAAAGTCAAATTAATTAGTTAAGAGAACATTTGGGTAAGGCCTCTGAGGAAAGAGATCCTCTCTGAATTTTTTCCTCCAAAACCATCAAATCAAATGATCCGGATTCTTAAAATTTGATTTAACGGTTAAAAACAGAGAAGTTAGTAAAAACTTTTAAAAATTATAATAATTTTTTACTGTTGGATTAAATTTCAATGGCCCGGATCACTTGTTTTGGTGGTTTTGGAGAAAGAGATTCGAAGAGCGTCTCTTTCCTCTACAATCTATCTCTCTTACACATCTGTACAAGTGGTCTATGGAATAGGTCACAGTAAGGGATATATGGCACTTCAGGAAGTTGACAAACTGGTGATTCATTTGGAAAAATCTGTGGATTTGTCAACTATGAAACATGGAATTAAACTCGTTGGTGCGACCCTAGTAAACGTAAATCTGAATAAGTGAGGTATCAGAAACATTCTTCGGTCCTCCTGGAAAGAACTTGGGGAGGTTGATGTCAAATGGGTCCGGATAATACCTTTATCATAACGGTTCAAGATGAGAGTACAACAACAAAGATCCTTAGACAGGTACCCTGGGCAGCAATGAAACAAAACTTTTATGTAAACAGATGGCCTCAAGAACTTGCCTTGGAGGAAGTACAGATGGAATTGGTTCCTTTTTGGGTTCAGATTCCCAGGGGGCGAGGAAGATGCCTTTATGCCTCACGTCTGAAGCCAATGTTCGCCGTCTCTCTAAGGAAATCGGTGAATTTGTGGAATTCGAAGACCCGTCTAAAGCTCGAGGATTTCTAAGGGTGAGGGTAATTGTCAACATGGTTAACCCCCTAACCATTAGCTGCTAGTTACGAAGGGAGCATAATAAAGATACTTGGGTGGAATTTAGGTATGAGAGGTTGCAAAAATTTTGTTACAGATGTGGGATAATAGGTCATGCAAACACCGTCTTCCGAACTATTGAAGGGAGGTACTGCTGGGATTGGGGAGTGCACCAAGACGGCTCTAATTCGGGATGTGGTGGTATCCCCCAGATTTCGTACCATTGGTGTGGGGGGAAAGAAGACAAGCGGGTGTTGTGCGAAGTGGTAAGATGGTAGATAGGCAGCGAAGCAAGGGCACAAAAGATCAGGGAGAAAACTAGGAGAGTGGTAGTAGCTCTATGGGTCAGGTGGCTAATGAGATGCCAAAGCACACCGCTAAAGAGAGAAAGTGATGGCACAGGTTGGACAAGTCAGTGAAAAAGACGGAGTCACACAATTCTCAGTGAAGTATGACGGATGGCTCCCCTCACTTGACCCATGGAGTAATTTTGGGCTTTAAGCCTGCAACCTCCCTGCAAGCACACATCCTAAACTTATAACCAAGAAATGGGTGCACACCATCTGTCACAATTAAAGAGATCCAAGAAAGAGACATGCAAAGGGAGATTAAGGTGCTCACCAATCGTGGGGAGGGAGAGGGAAGCCAAGCGAAGAGAGGAGCAGAGCAAGAGAATATGGAGAGTACTCAGTCTCCTCAGAAAAAGGTTAAGAACAATGAAACCAATGAGGAAAGGAAAAAAAGATTGGCAGAGAGGCTGCGGAAAATGAGCATCAGAGAGAGATGTCTGATGATGGAGAGAGAAATACATGATGAGGATGATCTTTAGGAAGTCCCAGTTGAGTATCAAGATATGTGGGAGTTTATGGAAGAGGTTTCCAAGAAAGATAGAGAAGCACTTGTGGCAGAAAGAGTGAGAAAATCATCCCAATGTGGTGGCGGCTGGCCTTCAATAGTCGCACGTTCACTATGATACACCTATTTTGGAACTGTCGTGGTCTTGGGTTGGACACGGTAGTTCGAGTCCTGCATGGGCTTATCAGAAAGTACAGGGTCTCTACGATCTTTCTCTCATAAACTAAGATGGATGATCATAGGTTTGATGGTGTAAGGAGACGAATGAGGTTCTCAAAAGGTTACAATGTTTCTCCAATTAGGAAGGTTGGTGGTTTGAGCCTATTGTGGGACAATTTGTTAGAGGTTGAAGTCATATTCTCCACTCAAAGAATATTAGTAATGCTTGTGTTCGAGAGATTGAGGAGCTTTGCTGGGTGAGTGTAACCGGGGCTTATGGTACCTCGTATTGGGGGGGAGAAAGCATAGTTTTGGGGATGGATAAACACCTATTTCAGCTCGTACCAGGGGGAGAAAGCAAAGTTTTGGGGTGGATGAAAACCCATTTCATCCCCTCTAGTATTCCTTGGCTATGTGGAGGTGATTTCAATTATTTTTTCTGGGATTATGAGAAGTCAGGAAAGGCGCATTCCCTATATAACTGCTCTTGGTACCTGGCTGATTTTTTGAATTCCTCGAAGTTAATGGATCTTGAATTCAACGGTTCCTCGTTCACATGGCATGGTACCAGAAATGGTGAACTGGTGGAAGACCAGATTGATAGGGGGCTCATCAATCAACTTTGGCAGGACATTTGGCCGAATACCACTATCATCCACGACACTGTTGTGGGATCAGACCACTGCCCGGTCATCATCCAGTTTGACCCAATGAGGAAAACAGGTAGAAAGCTATTCCATTTTGAAGCTTTTTGGTTAAATAAGGAAGAATGCAAAGGGCTGGTGAAAGATTGTTAGGATCATCCTTGCGAATGTGATGTCATGGAGAGATGGCAAAAGAAGATCAACGATTGTTGGTCTTAGCTTATCAATTAGAGCAGGAGGAAATTTAAAATGAGGGGAAGATAAATAGAGCAGTTTCTGGACCAGCTTGAGGATCTCCAAAACAATTGGGAAGCCAATATAGAAGAAATTAAGGAAAAGACAATGAACATTGATAGATTATAAAAACAAGAGGAATGTTTCTGGCAACTAAGGTCTCGGGTCAAATGGCTTCGTGAAAGAGATGCTAACACCACATTTCTCCATCAATCCACTTTGCAAAGGCGAAGGAGGAACAAGGTGTTGAAAATTAAAATGGATGATGGCTCGTGGGAGGAAGACCTGAGCAGGGTGAGGAAACTGATTGATTGAGGTACGATCTTGGAGTGTGTAATTTTGTATGTCACCGGAGGTATGAATGATTCCTTGATGTCTCCAAGCTCAGACAAAGAAATCAAAGAAGCGGCGGTGCAAATGGGTGGTCTTAAGGCTCCGGGGCCGGATGGCTTCCAATGGGTGTTTTATCACTCATTATGGGAAAATTTAGTGATGGAGGTCAACGAGTTGGTTCGTTTTCTGGTGAAAATGGAGATTAAGTTAGGCATCAAGTTAGATATGAAAAAAGCTTATGATCGAGTAGAATGAGACTTCCTAGATGCGGTTATGGAGAAGATGATGTTCAACTTCAGTTGGTGAAAGTTAATCATGGGGTGTGTGAGCTTGGTTAATTTTGCTGTTATACTCAATGGGCAACCGGGTAACAAGTTTGCCCCTTCGAGAGGCCTGCGACAAGGGGACCCTCTATCTCCATATTTGTTCCTTTTGGTCAATGAACTTTTGTCCAAGATGATTTGAATGGCAGTGGAGCAAAAGCATTTGGAGGGGTGAAGATAAGCCTGCAAAGTCCGTGTATCTCCCACATTTTCTTTGCAGATGACACGTTCATTTTTCTGAAGGTTAGAAGGACGAATTCCTGCAATCTGATCAAAATAATTGAGGCTTACTGCTCGGCTTCGGGTTAGGCAGTGAACCTACAAAAATCTTGTGTTTTTTTGGGTGTCAACACTCCGGAAGACGTTTCTGTGAAGTTGGGAGTAGTGCTCAATATGCATGTAGTTTCTGACTCGGGGACATACCTCGGTGTTCCAGCCATGTTGGGCTAATCAAAGAGGCACGGTCTTGCATATGTCAAAGGCAGAATTTTAGGAAAAATTCAAGGGTGGAAGCAAAGCACTCTCACACAAGCAGGAAAAGAGGTTATGATCAAAACTGTTGCACAAGCAATTCCGGCATACCCAATGAATTTATTCAAGTTACTAGTGATCGTGTGCAATAAGATGGATTCTATGATCTATGGGTTTTGGTGGGGGCAAAATGGCGGGGAGAGGAAGATTCACTAGGTATCAAAAAATACCTTGGGATTACCGAAACATGACAGGGGAATGAGATTCAGGAATTTCAATGCTTTTAATGATGCATTACTTGCCAAGCGGTGTTGGAGGCTAATTAGTAACCCAAATTCACTATGGGCATTGATCCTCAAGGCTAGATACTTTCCGCACTGCTCATTCTTTAATGCTCAACGTGGGAGCAGAGCTTCTTGGGCATGGACCAGTCTATTAGTGGGAAGAGATTTGTTGATATCTGGGACATTGTCAGATCATGGATGAGCGGAATGTTCATAAATGGGTGGATATGTGGCTTCTCTCCCTCTCCCTGGGTCATCCCACACCATGTGGGGAGGTGACGGTTACCAGGGACACTCGGGTGGAGTCCCTTATTTGCCATGCTACTTGTATGTAGGAGATTAATTTCCTACAACCATTCTTATCGATAGAGGAACAAGATGCTATCTATGACACGCATATTGGAGATTCGATAATAATCTGACCTACTAACAAGAACGGCTTGTACTCAGTAAAATCTAGGTAAGATTAGGCTGTTTCGAGGTCTAGCACCCTAGTGGTTCAGCTGCCCTCATCTTCTCGCTTTACCCCGGATCAGGTATGGAAGATTATTTGGAAGTTGCAAACCCCGCAAAAGATTCGCAATTTCATGTGGAAAACTTTACATAGAGCCTTGGCAACAATGGATGATTTATTTAAAAGGAAATCTTCTCCCTCTCCGACGTGCCCGATATGCAATAATCAAGATGAATCTGTGGAACACCTCTTGTTATTATGCCTTTGGGTGGAAACCATATGGTTTGGAGGGCTGTTAAATTATAAGGTTGATATGAATGAGATTTCGACTTGGGCAACTTGACTTCACTCCATATCAACCCAGAAGTATAGGTCAAATGAGGAACTTGCGTTATTGCTTTCTCATGTGGCTTTTACGTGTTAGAATATTTGGAAAACAAGGTGCAACTTCCTGTTTAACCATCAAGCAATCAAACCCACTCAGGTTTTCTTGCCATATCAAATTATGCTGGTGCATTCACAGAAGCACTTTGTTCACCTTCGACTCTTGTGGCTTCTATCTCCAACATGGTTGCTTATGCGGCCGTTGGTCCCCCCCCAATCTCTCCCTTCATAAAAGTAAATGTCGATGCCAACTGGAGAACATCGACATGAGCTGGGTTTGTGGGGATTGTGTTGAGATAAGCGAAGGGTTTGTTTATGGCTGTGACTCGGTTTGCAATCTAGGCTCTAAATGTTGCCACGGCTGAAGCAATAGCCATTCTTTGGGGATGTGAGTTGGCTGCTACTTTAGGGCATGATTGGTAATTATTGAATCAAATTCACTCGAATCCATCTTATTTTTATCGGATTCGCTGGAAAATAACAGATGAGAGGCCTTTCCTACCTTGGAGAAAGTCAAAAGGTTAGGGGAGCCTTTTCAAGATTATCGCTGGTCTTGGATTTCAAGATCAGCCAACATGGCGGTTAACTCGTTGGCATCGATGAGAAATACAGATATATGCAATGTAACAAGGGTCAATAGACCTCCATCTTCGTTGGTTTTATTCTTAACAACGATGGCTAACCATGTGTCACGCCCAAGACCCGGAATCGATAATAAAAATTCGAACCCGAATCCGAAACGTGAGTTAAAATCTAAATAAATAAAATAAACTGAAATAACAGAGTGAAAAATAAAATTCCTCTTATAAAAAGAAATCGAGAATTATTTACAAGACTAAAATAAATAAATAAAAAATTATATCCTCACACTTAATCCGATCTCATCCCATCTACCCTTTTTGACTATTTAGTTCTTAAATCTGCATAACAATAGAGGGGTGAGCTTCAACAACTCAATATGGACATAACCTTATCACAGTAATTGACAGTACTAAATGGAGTGTCATAAAATCATGTAATCAAGTACCAAATCATTATCAATAACAATGCATGAGTGCAATGCAATACTCTTCATCTCTACCCGTTAATTCATATAATAAAACACACAGGCCTGCACGTCCCATACCTTGCATTTTACCTTTGCAGTGGTGGTTCGAATGTTCTAATATACAAATTAACCCCCTGTAACTCAATCATCCCAATTTCCCCTTTTGTTAGTCATCTTGCCAAAACCCTTCGTCGTCAATCCCGAATTACCCAAAAGAAACTGTGCACTGTAGGCTCGCCTGAGACTTGGTGCCTATTAAGAGTTTGGCTCAACTACACAAAAGCTCATTTCCAACTACCCTCATTTCTAGAATTCCTTCCTCAACTCCCAAACTCCAATCACATAAAACATCATGAATGATGCACAATTAATCTCATTTCATATTCCACATATATCAACAGTGAACAATATTCCAACAACAGTTCACAATCACAACTCTATGAACATTCGAATCAAGCAATGATACACATATAACCAATTATCATCCAATCCTAATCAGTCAATCGATATTAACAATAACACTTCACGAAATTCAATAAAATCAATTTCCGTAAAGGTCTGCCGTATTTCCCCTACCTGGATTCCAAAGCATTGCTTCGAGATAATAAGACAAGAAACCACAATTGTGATAAGCTCATATTCACAAGTATAAGAAAATCAATATATGCAAGACAAGAGCTTTAATCCCAGTCAAAGCACGTGAGATTACTAATTTAACAACACCCATTTCAAATGCCCTTTTGGTTGATCTAAAATAATAACATGGTCATAACATAACCTTTGAATGAGTACAACTTGCAGAACAAGGAACATGTGAAATACAAATATATATAAATATGCACGTTGTCTTCTTGGTGTATAAGCTGGGAACATAACTTTAGCCAATAATTAAATAGTCTTTCATATGATTAATATAATAAGTATATTAAACCACAAGCAAATTACCAAATGCATGACATGAACTCTAATCCTAATTAACATATTTAAGTTTAGCGATTTCACAAGTTACTATATGTTGATCAACTCCAAACACATGCTTTACTTGATACAGTTGAAACTATACCTATGAACATATTCAGATAGTTCCATGCCGCGAAAGCTAGCTTGGTTTACTCAGGCTTGTGCAAAGTTATATGCATGAATACCAGCATATACATATATAGTTTCTCTCAAAACCAATAAGAAAGATATATGTTCGAATTAATATGCTCAAGTCCTCTTTTATACAACCTCTAATAAAGGTAAGAGATAATATTTAGCATGTGATAATTATATACAGGTTCAGTCCTATCACTTTTGTGTAGGTAAGATGATCCCCAATTGTAAAGTCTGATAGCCATACATCTATACAGATATACATACATATATGCAGTACATGCTTTTGACTCTTCTCTTTGCAATAGAGCAGCATCCAAGTCTCCCAAAGTTAAGTGCCTTTCCAAGAATAGGAATCAATATGATATTGTTATGTAACATACGAAATACAGAACATAAGAGGCTATCACTAAAGAACAATATGAATAGGAAGACTTTTCTATAAAACTAAATCAGCAGTATGAACGAATTCAAATACATATGCATAACGATGCCCAGCAGCCCCCTTTTTAGTTTAGATACAAACATTTATAATTTATTAATAACATATAGAGATATGAGACAAATAACTAAGAGGAAAACCTAGAAAGGAAAACTCTTTAAACCTGAGAGAGAGTAGACCCCGATAGAAAATGTTTCATCTAGCCAGCGAAGAAAATTGAAGCAATAACATTCTATTTATAGGAGAGGGAAGTCGGCACAGAGGAAGATGAGATCAGACCAAGCAACTTACACCGCCTAAAAGCTATCGGTAGGTAGTAAGAATATACGATAAAATACTCAGATATTTATCAATCCTTTCAGGCTAAATATTTAATCAATATTGTAAAATATGATTTTAGGAAATATATAATATGCATAATCACAATAGAAAATAAATAATATTATTATTATTGTAATAATACTATATGCATTTTAAAATACTGGTCTTTACACCATGTCATCTTTATTTCGGCAGTGGAGAGGGTGACGCTCTAACTTGGTTGAAGCGTCTTCTCCATACCTTCCTTCACTGCTCGACTTTTTTGCTACTTAGTTCTTTGCTTGCCTCAATGTGGGCTTTGCTTGTAATGTTTAGCATCTTTGTCCTAGTAATGATAATCCCAACTTCCAAAAAAAAAAAAAAAAAGTACAAATATTAAGATATATATTTTTTTTTCTTGGCTGAATTGTTTATGGCTTTTTTCGGTTATGTCGATGCAAATTTTCGTTGTCTTTAACTTAAACAAAAATGCAACTGCAAAACAATCAACATCTTTGATCAAAGAATACCTCACGTGCCCTCGAAGTGAGTGGAGTTAGGCCTTTGGATTTCTAATGCCTAAGTTAGTTTCTAAAAAAATAGTAATTGTTTAGGGCTTTTTAGGATTGTAAAAGCTTACCAAAATTTAGTAAAATTGGGGATATATATAGAGGAGATGGTCGACCATAGTGTTAGGGCTTTACCCTACACAAGGCGGCATCCCACTGGCCAAAGTTTATGAACAAATATTCTCAAGATATTAAATAGGAAATAATGTCTTGAGATAATAGAATAAATATCCCTAATTGATTTAAATAGGGATTACTTACTTGAATGAAGTCAGTCTTCAATTGAGAATGTATTAAAGATATGATTTGGGTAATTAATCCTTATATTTAATGTTTTGACTTTTCCTTGCCAATGGCAGGTGAGCTATGGGCAGTCCTATTTAGTTGCAGGGACCTCCAGGGGTGTGAGCTGCTAGTGGGAGTATTTGAGGAGACTGCCATTTAGTAAGGGCAATCTTGTCATTTTTTAGCAAAAGTCCACGTGTCGTCTCTAGCATTTTTGGAATTATTTTTTACTCCACTTACAGAGAAGAAGAATAAGAGAGAGAGAGAGAGAGAGAGAGAGAGAGAGAGAGAGAGAGAGAGAGAGAGAGAGAGAGAGAGAGACTAAGGAACAACTAATCTCACTCTAGCAACACCACAACAATAAGATGAGAAAAGTTTCTTGTTTTAGCCATGTTCAAACCCTAGTACAACTCCCAAAGCTCAGCCCGTTGGACTAGCCTAGGCACCATCCACATTCAGTTTTAAAATCCAATGAAGATGAGGAGGAAAATGACTCTCTCTCCAAGTCCAAATAGTAGCATAAATTGAGAAAACATGTGAAAGATGATCATGGGAAGAATTACAAACCTGGCAGATTTTTTTTATTTTTAGCAAACGATATTTACGTTAAGGGGAGAGGATAGGCTTAATCTCACAATAGGCTAACAAAAATGTCATCCAAATTCGTCTTTTGGCAAGATTCAAACCTAAGATATCTTACTTACAAGTGAAAGAATATCACTAGATCGTAGTATTAAGTGATGGAAGAAATCGTTGTTTGACTAGAATTACAAAAACAATAAAAATAAAAATAAAAGGAAATTACAAGCCTATACATATTTGGTAAGTTCATGATTACAACTTCTATCAGTGAACGGATTTTCTCCCTTTCTAGTCTCCTTTTTCTTTCCCTCCTCTCCTATTTGAACGGTTATAGTTAAGCTGCTTCAACATTTTATGTTAATTTTTTACTAGCCAGAAGAAGACAAAAAAAAAAACAATTTATGAGAGGAGAGGATGGAAGACGATGAGAATAGAAAGGAGAGAATCCTACTCTATCTTTGAAACAATCAACCACCAGAGCCTTCGGATCCTCTTGACCCTCCTTCCAAACACCACAACCATCTTTAAGTCTTAAACATGCTTTTCCTCCTTCCATTAAGAGTTGACAAATGAAAAACTTTGGTGTTCCTGTCGCCGTCTTTAAGCCAAGAAGCTCTGGATTTTGTTCCCAAAAACTTGCATCCTGATTTAAGAGAGTATCTCTTGGAGCAGCTTATCTTCTAGATCAATGAGAAATTGAGAATGCCTGACCATGCCTGCAGCTGGTTCCTTTATCCAGTGGTAGACAGCGCGCGAGTAATGGTCCGCCAAAGAACGGTAGATAAGGGAGTCTGATATTGTTTTGACATTTTTGGAACTCATTTTCTGAAAATTCACACACAATATTGTTTCAATTTGTCTAATTAGCGTATGTAAAGATCAGAGGACTCGGTCACGATTTAAATAGCAAGTACATCCCACAAGTTATTTTTTTATACAAGCCATACCGGGAAGAGAAAATCGAAAACATGACCTCGGGTGCAACACATTTTATTCGTTTTGATGGGTCCAACTATGAATCGATTGGTAAAAGGGAACAATGTATACTCCTAAATCCTAAGGTACCACTACCAATTTACATGTGTATGTTTTTTTGAGTACATTGATATTTTTACACTAAGGGGAGGGGAGTTCGGCTAAGCCACACAATGGGCAGCCTAATTTGGTATCGAATTCACCATCCACAAGATTCGAACCTAAAACCTCTTACTTCCAAGTGAAGAGGAATATCACAAAATCGTAATATTGAGTGACAATTTACATATGTATGTTGTATCCTCCATCATTGATGTAGATGTTGATGCATATGGACTAATATAGAGACAGTTTAGGTAATTACTAGCAATTGAGCCCGCGCGATGCCGCGGGTTTTAAAATTGTGTTAAACGTGTGAAATATATTAAAATATATTTACATCCATATCAAAATTTATTTACATATTTATGTTCAATAAGAAACAAAAGATGAGAGATTAGATGTCAAATGAATCCATTGTGATGCTTATCACATACCCTACACTACAGATTCTTATTTGTAAAGAACCATATGAGAAAGTGATATTAATGTCCCAAATCTTTGTGAAAAACCATAAAATGGTCACTTCCAAGTACAGGTTTTCCAAATAAAAAGCAAAAGCAGGAGAGTCCACTCACCCTAGGTGAATATGCCCGTCTACGTTTCCAAAAATTAATCTGTCCCAGCTGCTAAATCCTTTTCAACTTTGTGCAAAAAAAATCTCTTTCTTATGTTTACTTGAAGTGCTGATTTCAAATCGGTGATCCCTTTCTCACCCCGGTAACATTTAACAATTGCAATCAGTAAAAATTTATTGGTCAGGGAAAAGAAAGGGTAAGTAATAAGCAAAGTAGACAGACGTAATAGACCAATGCACAGGGAGAGAGATAGGGAGACTTCATGGTTTTATATGAAACTTGAATTCCTTTAACCCTTAGCCTTCTAATAGTTGCAAGCAAAATTGAGGTTCACATGCTATAAGCGTGCTACTGAAGTTTCATATAGAAAAGGTCAGTTGTTTCTTATTTTCTATACTATTATTGAATTTTGAAAGTGTAAACAGTTGGATTTTCTGGTTGCTTCATTTGTTTCAATACAGAGAAACAGTGACCCTTTTTAATTTTTAAAACCGCAGCCAATTGAACTTTTCAAAAACCTGCAATTGTTAGGCAAAGTTTTAATATGACACCTAAACAGGAAGAAAAAAAAAAAAACACACACACACACACACACATTGAAAATGGTAGCTTTAAAATTTTAAATTGCAAATTACCACCTTTAGGCTAATTCAGATTCGCAATGAAAAGAGAGGCGCAAATGCAAGAACAGAGTTGCCTGAGACACTGCAAAAAAGGAAATAACTACTTATCATTACATTGAAAAATTAGACTACTTGTAAGCATATCACTCTGACAATGGGATTACAAACAAACATTCGCGTAACAAATTTAGTACATGGAATGAACAATTAACACAAAATTGATAAATAGGCAAGTAGTAAAGAGCTAGAAATGACATGAATTGTCAATCTGTGATTGATTAACAAAAGCAGGGGAAAAAACATGAAGAAAAATGCTGAAGTTATTAGCATTTTTACAAATGCAAGTCAATATCAACAACAATACAATGCTATCTAAATTGTAAACCCAAGCCATGAATACCAGTTAGGAAAAATGTATTGAATAAGGAAAAAAATTTAAAATAAAATTGCTGCACTCTCACCGTTTGAAATTTGGCAGGAATGGACAATGCCATAAAAGAGCGAAAAATTGCACCACCGATGATTGTACAACAGGCTTCTTCGACTGTTTTCCTATGTACCAATCCTTAACTGCAAGCCATGAAAACCAACGTTATCAAACTAAGTATAAAATTGTTTTGTAAAACAGAAAGTAAATGTAAACTGATAGAAACAAAGGGAAAACCAACAATGCAGAAATTTTATTCATGAAAATTATCTCATTTTGTAACCACTATATAGCAGAACACAAAAACTATAATCAGCACACATTTCAAGTTTATACTACAATTAAAAATAACAAAAGACTGAACTAAACCGCCAACAAAGAACATTTATAAAAATTTAAACCAAAGATGTCCAAAATTGTTTTAATTTCATAAATACACTTACAAAAAACCAAAGATGTTTATAGATAGGTTGAATTACAAAAATAACTTAATTGATAATAGATCTCAAACAATATACATTTCAGGGAAAGAAGAGCCAATGCACCGCATAACAATAAAGGATAACCTGAATACAAGACAACTTTATAATATGATTCAAAATAATGAATCCTCCACTCAACTGCCAACACAGAAATTCAAATCTAAACTTCTGTTGTAAAATAAAAGGCCAATGTAAATGGACACAGTCAGAGGAAACATATAACACAGAAATTTTTTGCCAAATGTCAATCAATTTTCTAACCAATCCATACCACAACACAATTCAACTTTTTAATGTGATTCAAAAGAAGAAAAAGAAAAGAGAACACTGAACTAAACAACCAAGAGAGAAGATTTATAAAAATTTAAAGTAAATATGTTGAAAAAAGTTTTAA
Source organism: Cotoneaster glaucophyllus (assembly GCA_036320875.1). Taxonomy (NCBI): domain Eukaryota; kingdom Viridiplantae; phylum Streptophyta; class Magnoliopsida; order Rosales; family Rosaceae; genus Cotoneaster; species Cotoneaster glaucophyllus. The sequence goes on from CM070072.1 coordinate 19,583,425, forward strand.
TTGCAGAAACACAGTGATAAATACGTCAATACATTAAATGAAAGATGCAGCAAACTAAGCACAGTGGTAGAAGGAGATACATTTTCATATGCAGCCAAGGCAGAAGTGTATATCATGATGAATCATGACGAATGGTATATGGGCATGCATGTGTGATGCGAACCGTGATTACCCAACTGGATGCATCTTTCATCCACCATCATACAATTAATTAATCGAATCTGCAAATGTGATCCAATTCTACTCTCTCACTCACTGATTAATTATGTGCGTTCCCATTTCCCATATACCATTCCATTCCATAAGTTTTAATAGGAAAGATTATCCAAAACATCTAAAACAATGAAAACTTCATTTTATATCCATGTACAAAAGCTCCAAACTCTGAACAACAAAACCAATTTTAAGTCGTTCCAGAGCAACTGAATAAAACAGAACTAAACACAACCGAGAAGAAAAACTGTTTAAGCCGAGCACACACAGACTATATAAAATTGCACTGACATGAGTTTCCTTTCATTCAGGAAAGGAAAGGCACCAAAGCACAACCACTGCTTAATTATACAATTAAATCTTTACAAACCAACTGAATGATGCAGAAATGCTTAATAACAAAATAGTTAAGCAACAAATAATGTAAAATAATCATAAGTCAACTCAACAAATCCAAACAAAACACCGACACCACTCAATAAACCCTGCCCATTGGAAAAAACTAATACCTAACAAAGAACCCAACCACTGCAAGTGTAAATTCAAACAACAGAAGCGTTCAAACACTGCAAAAATAAGTGGAAGAAAAACACAAAGTCCCCAAAGACAAAAGCTTCCTAAAACGAAAAATCAAACCAGATTAGACAAATGATCACAACATAGAAGAAAACATTCGAAAGAAAGAGCTAACAGACCTTAATTCGAAAGGGTTTGCAACGCTGCTCACAAAAACCCCAAAATCTGGAAACCAATATTTTCTGCAGCAAAAAAGCCATTCAGATTAGCGAACCACACCGAAATCACTAAAAAAATTAACCAAATAATGAATGAAAAACGGTTAAACTTCAATTTCACACCGATCAAGCAATAATGTATAGGAAAACCCTAAACCCGAAAGGCCCAAATTTCCCAAAACGAAAAATCGAATTAGATGGAACAACCACACCAAAATAAGCGGAAAAAGAAGAAAACATTCGAAACAAAAAACTTACAGACCTTAATGACATATGGTCTGCAAGACTACTCCCAAAAACCCTAAAATTCACACACCCCTCCCCCTAAAACCCAGAAATCCCTAAAAAAACCACAAATTCAGAACCACAAAAATTCAATCTAAAAGATCCAATCACCAAGATCGTTTAACATGAATCACGGCCATCCAAACACAAACTGTAGTTCATAACTATTGTACAGAGTCGAACTATTACCTGCAGATCCACCACGTCCTTGCGACTGCCAATACTGATCACTCGCAAACGATCGAAAAAGGCAAACACAAACAGAGAGAGAGGAGAAAAGAAGAGGAAAGGGAAAACGAAAGATGGTGTACACGAAAAGTGAAAATGAAAGGTAAAGCAAGCAACCCAGTCGAAAGAGAGAACCCAGCGATGATCAACGCGTGGATCAAATGGGCAAACCGACTTTTGACTGTAGAAAAGTGGGCAAGCAGAGAAGAAATTAGGGGCATTTACGTCATTTCACTGTTCACGAACAGTGAAAAACAGTGTTTGCCGAACTGAGTTTTAGTATATGTATATAATATAATATAATGTCTAAACTTCATTGCGAAAATGGTTTTATTCTCCGTTTACACCTTATACAAATGTTTATTCATGAAATACTCTTTTATCACATTTGTTTCTCATTTCTCGCTTTTGAAATAAGCATATTCATGCTACTGTGTAACCCTACTTTAAAATTGTTGACATGATCCTTAATTTGCAGCACACAAATTTTGCAGATGAACAAGCCATATAACTAATACTGCGATACGGAGGCGGCTTCCATGAACTCCTTGTCACATTCAAGAACACTCATTGTTTCAGGTGGAAGAACAACCTCCAAGTCTATGCTTCCTTCTTGGCGTCCTTCATACGATGACACTTTGCCACTAAACTTGATTGCGTATCCGCTTCGAAGCGCTATCCCTTTGCCCATTCCAAATTCATTTCCATACATGTTGAATCTTGGTGAACTCCCCATCATAATACTGAATGGATCAAAATAGCTTACTTGGAGCACAGCAGGAGACTTCAGCCACGCATCAAGAAGCTCTCGTATCACCTTGTCATTGTGGTTAACCACCGCCTCGTGCAACTTCCACGCTGCCCATCCAAGCCCATGTTCAAGCAACTCACCTGCTGCAACAGTTTCTGATTTAACGGGGTAAATTGAGTTCCCAAAATAATCTCCAGACAATGGTGGGTTTATTCTTGCTCTATTATTCGTAGCCAACCTGTACAAGGTATTGAATATCCGTGTTAATGATGGTTATCAAGCAATATATGGAAGGTTAAACGAAAGAAGAAATTTTGAGGATGTTATCGTAAAATTAGACTATGCCTGCAGCTGGTTCCTTGATCCGATGATAGACAACGCGCACGAGTAATGGAGCGCCAGAGAAGGGCAGATAAGGACAGGAAGGAAGAAATTTTTGTGGTCTTGGACTCTGCATTGGCCTTTGCTTTAAGTTTGGCTATGGATTCCGAAGAGAAGTGAAACATTCTCTCCCTGAGAGGGGGAGATTCAAATCTGCCAATGAACTCATCTGAGTGTTTGAAACGTAGGTTGATGATTGGGCCATGACCATCCGGAAACCAGCGCTCGAGAACAGGTGGGCGCGAGATATTGGCTACAAAATCACTGTGACCTCCTTGTGCTTGTGCTTGAAAGATTTCAGACCAAATGTTGAAGAAATGCCAGAACGAGGTTCCTTCCCCAACGCTGTGATTCATGGAAGGCCCTATGAAGATTCCATCCACAAGTTCCGTGACCTGAATCGTCAGCAAAGACATGGTGTGCCCGTCATGGTTTACTGCCCTGACATGATCGAAGAACGATTGGATCACCAACGGGACATCAGTCGGTGAAAGAATGTCGGAGATTGACATGTCCAGAGTTGCATATATGAATTTGGCGCCAGGGCTGTTGTTGAAATCCACATACACCAAATACAAAGCCGGGTCCTCAGATTTCTTGGTAACCAAGCGACCTGCAAGCGGGTAGAAATGAACAAGCGCTACGGAAAGAGACTGCTTGAGCCTTTCCAACAGAGAATCGGTGAAGTTTTTCGGATCCCGTTTAGCTTCTGGAGGCTTGTAAAACAGAAGTCCTTTTTGGATATAGTGTACAGAGAGCCTGGAAAGATCATCTGGTGTCAAGTAGAAGGGCTTATCTGACTCTTCAGAAGCATGGTGTGGCTGGACAAAGCACTCTGAAATTCGTTCAACATTTGGGGAATCCATTTTTCTTCACTCAGTGTTGCTTTGGATTGCAGAATGTTGCTACTTGATATGGTTTTTATACTTCTTAATATATGATTGTTTAGTGCACGTAATGAACCGCAACCCAAGTAATTTTTTCTATACAAGCGATGTTGAACGAAGAGAAATTGAAAACATGAACTCTTGCAGGTCATATTATTCTAATTGATAGTAGGTAAGACTTTTCAGTGAGACCATTTTTGCTATATGATAAATGTACACTATTTCCTCTTCCTTTCCTTTTACCAAACGAAAAGATAGACAAGTCGTATCTCTCTTCCTTTTTATTTACCTTGTCAAACTCTTCCTTTTTATTCATTGTTAATGGTTTGATCTTGCTTTTTAAAACAAACGGTCAAAGAATTCGTATAAAGCATGGGGAGAAGATTCGAACTTGAGTGAATAGGATGGAGCACGACTCTAACTGATTTGGCTAAACTTTGGTCTGGATTGTTAATGGTTTGATTTACTTTGCCTAATTGTTTATCAACACTAGGAGAGTGCTGATCCCTTTGCGACAAAGTTCGTATTTCTCTTCGTAAACTAGAGTAATTTACAGTATCGTCTTTAAACAAAGAAAATTGATTAAGTATGGTTTCACAAATCAGAGATTAATGTTTTTTGAGTCAACTGTAACTGAAAATTGATTAAACAAGAGCTTTCATCGCTTCCGGCGAAAGGCACGCTTTTAGGTTAATGCTTCTGCCTCCTCGGCGACCAGGATACTATACAACTCTCCCGTCATACTTATCCACCCACCCGTATCTCGTCGCCAATTGTTTCCCCATTCCGGATTCAATTCCATACATGTCGTAACTCGGAGAACTGCGTATGGTCACAAGATACGGATCCAGATGCTGTCCAAATTGGTAGGCGGTAGGAGACTGCAGCCATGTATCTATACGTCGCAGTATCACCTTATCATTGTGGTTCACCACTGCCTCATGCAACTTCCGGGGAGCTCATCCAATGCCGTGCTCTCATGCACTAGTTCCCCTGCTGTGCTAACCCCCTTGAGGCACTGACAAATTTTCCAAAATAATGTTGGGACAAGGGTAGCTCTGGTTTTGGTCTCTTATTGGAACCCACCACACAACTGGTTACTTGGCCTGGAGTTGCATTACACACTTGCTGTAATACACCTCCAGACCAGAGCAGGCAAGGAGTGGTAAGGGGAGATTGTGTTGGGACTAGAAGAATAATTCGCATTTGCCTTGGCTTTGAGTTTCGCTACGAATTCTGAAGAGAAGTGGAAAACTCTCTCTTAGTTGCGGACCCTCGTATCTGCCCGTGATCTTCATATCTGCACAAGGCAGGTTAAAAATCGGGCCATAAACGTCCGGAAACCAGCGCTCGAGGGCCGGTGGTTGTGAAAATACTGGGTGTAGTTTTTTCATTTCCTTGTGCTTGAAAGATGTGAATCGTCACTAAAGGCGTCGTTTGACCATCGCCATGGACTGCTTTCTCATGATCGAAAAACGACTGAACCAGCAGTGGCACATCGGGTTGTGAAGGAACAAGGACACCAACAGGTCTAGAGCTTCTCCGGACCACCACCAGCAGAGAATGTATAAAATCAGCCTTCTGAGAAGCCATGGATTCTGGAGGGTTGGCATAAATTAGGTGGGTATGTGCCAAGAAAGTTGAAGAAATCGGATGGATACAGGTAGAAGGGCTGTTTCGATACCTCTGAAACATAAATGTGGCCGCACAGAGCACCCCGAGATGCGTTTTTCGACACTTCTGAGATTCATCATTTCAGGGTGTTGACATAGGCAACAAGTTGAACATTATATAGAATTTTACCAGAATACGGGGATCACCGTAAAAACTAGTCGATGATTAAGCCGACCAGAGTGGCAATTTCAGACACGACAATTAATGTTAAAGGAATTTAAGAGGAAATTTAAAATGTCTAAAGCAATTAAACAAAACAATGAAGCAAGCCAAATGTCTAGTCACTAACCAAAGTCATGAAACAAGCCAAATAAATGTAACAATAGTGAAAATCCTACACAACCCGAAAACACAAAAACGCAGGAAGAATGAAAAAATTCAGTCTTAAGTTCCGATTTCCAAAAAACTACGATAACTCAAACTCCAAACGATATCTTCTACCAGTCTCCATGTTACGAGAAACATAACCAGATGCCGCTCATCACATTCAAGAGGCAAGGTTGTCATTCAAGAGTTAATGAAGCTAGTTGATCTGCGCTGCTGTTAGCCTGCTGTTGGGCAACATTCCTCAGAACATCCGTGGCCTCTGCAACCTTCGCCTTTAGAGCCTCTGGTGACTCGAGCAAATGCAAAACTTCGGTCTGGTCCATCTCCGAACGTCATAGATCTTTTCTAATCACGTCTGCTACGTGCCCCCAAATCTCTTGCTTTAGTTGTATTTTTACCTTTATTTTTAACTAACCTCTTTGAACATACTTTTGTAACTGTTTCATTTTCTTTTATTTATAAATGTATGTTGTATTTTATTTTTGGGTCGTCGTATAAGAAAGAAATCAACTAACACAACACGTGGCTCTTTAGTGCATAGTTACCTTCTCATTGTTCTATGTTTCCTATTATTGAAGTCATGGTAATGAATAGCTGCAATTGGTTAGGTGCTTACGATCTTTTGCAGGAAACATGACAATAAAATACTGATTTACTTCAAATTTATGAACTCCCTGTACCATTAAAATGAGATAGTGAATATATACTTTATGTGTATTCTAAATAATGTAAATATTGTTATGTTTGCTTTATATTTTGACATTTAAGTTGTTTTGTTTTTTGTTACCAATACTTAATGTTTTTATCTACTCTTTTTTATTTATTTATTTATTTATATTTACATACTATTGTTCATGGACTTTAGCTAGGAATTTGTATCTAAAATCCCATGTTGATTGACGATTGCATGAATAACATATAAATCATTACTTTACGCAAAGTAAAAGAAAAAGACAAACTTTTAGGATGTTCATGATAAAGAAAACCTGATAGTGGTTCTTTATCCCACCAAAGAAATTACCCCACTGTATGTTTTAAAATTGTGCGGCGTATAGCACCCGTGATTAGAGAAAAATAAGGTTTGACTATGTGCGTTAATTATAAAGCATGGTTATAATAATCGCTCTAACACAACTGTAGAGAAAAAAATCATAAGGAAAATATTGAAAAAATAATAAAAATAAATTGTTATGATGTACGCAAAATACAATCTACAAAATAATCACTTAAGAATAGTGATGTAAAAATGTTTCTCGCATGCGCATGAGAGCATGCGGAAAGGCTAGTGTGTGTGTGTGTGTGTGTATATATATCATGCCTTGGTAAAATTCTATATCAGCGGGTATTCACAGTTATAACCGTAACCACCTGTTTATATATTATTCTCGATTGAATAGGTATATTCATACTCGTGTAATTGCATAAGCGGTTAACATAAATCATTAAGTTTTATTGAATAAATAACCGCAGGTACCGCAACCGTGGTTACTTATTACTAACAGTGAGAAGTCTGAACTTATGCAAGCAGCTCAACCCCATGCGCTGTAAGACAAAGCAGAGAAATGCAACCAATTAAGGAATGCAGTGCAGAACGAATGGTGATGACACATGATCACTAATATTGTGGTACAGATGCAAATTCTATGAACTCCTCATCACATTCAAGAGCCCTCATTGCATCAGGAGGAAGACAAACCTCCAAGTCTATGATTCCCCTTTCCCTTCCTTCATACGATGAAACTTTCCCGCCAAATTTATTTGCGTACCCGCTCAGCAGCGCCAGCGCCTTTCCCATTCTGAATTCGTTGCCGTACATGTTGAACCTCGGCGAGCTGCCCATCATCACCATGTACGGGTCGAAAAACTGGCCGATCAGGTACACCGTCGGAGACTGCAGCCAGGCGTCAACGAATCCTCGTATCTCCCTGTCGTCGAGCTTCACCATCGCCTCGTGCAGCTTCCATGCCGCCCACCCGAGGCCATGTTTGAGAAGTTCACTGGATGCCACGGCTTCTGAGTTGATCCCGTGAATCGAGTTCCCAAAGTAGTCTCCGGACAATAGCGGGTCTAGTCTTGCTGTGTTATTTGCAACCAACCTAAAAACAGAAATATGGAAATCTAATATGAATCGCATTGTAAGAAATGGACACGCCCCCGCACGTGTGGCGGATTTTCAAGCCTACACGTGGACAACAATTGAGTGACGTGAAGCGCGTGTCCATTGGACTTCACACGTGGACAACCTTGCTCTGATACCATGATGAAATTTGGGGTTCCACCATAAAACCAATTGGCAATATGGAGAGTAGCCCAAGACCATATAAGCATGTAGCAAACCTTGTCCCTCACCAATGTGGGACAACTCTCAACAGAACATTCTCTCTCTGAGTTCGGGAGCTTCGAATCTTCCGATGAACTCATCTGGGTTTGTGTAAGGGAGGCTGATGATTGGGCCGTGACCGTCCGGAAACCACCGTTTGAGGACCGGCGGTCTGCAGATTTCGGGGACGATGGTATTGTCATGCACTCCTTGTGTTATTGCCTGAAATAGCTCGGACCAAGTGTTGAAGAAATGCCAGAAAGAAGTCCAATCACCAAGGCAGTGATTCATGGACACCCCTATGAATATACCGTCTGTTGATGCACAAAATCAGCGAGGACTTTGGTTCAACAGAAAGTTTCAAGTTTGTGACCTTCGCTAGATTGCTCCGGTCATTGGTGTGTATAAGTATGTAAATGGACAGGGGCAGGGAAGCAAACACAAGACGTACGTGGTTCACCCAAGGTTGGCTACGTCCACGGAGCAGAGGAGTTCTTATTAGTAGTGAAGGGTTTTCACAAGTATAGAGGTTCAAGCTCTCAATTTAGTGATTTCTAGTGAATGATTCAATACAAATGACATTAGGAAATATTGTGGGAGAATGACCCCTATTTATAGAAAAACTTGTAGCTTTGTCACATTGACATGTGTCATCTTGTGATTGGTCCTTGATGTCGACACGTGTCGCGCTCTGATTGGCTTTTGATCTTGACATGTGTCGCGTAGTGATTGGCCTCCAGGTTGGAGGGAAACTCTTCTGGATCCTTGACGGTATAACGTTGACCGGTCCTCAGTAGTTTCGGATCTTTGGCGGTATAATGTTGACCGGTGCTTGGTAGTTTCGGGATTGGTCAAGTATGGTACAAACAGTGCTCCCCTAAGTTCCCGAGTGAGGGAAGCTCCTCGGTTGGGGACTTGTAAGATCCAAGCCACTGAGTAATCATGGAACTTCTAAGTACCGAAATGTGCTACCGTTTTCACTTGTCTTATTTTTCCCATAAGTAGAAGCAGTATGCTCTCTAGTTTTTCTACAAGCAGACTTTTATTTGATGTTGATGCACAAGATAATGTATCAATTTCGCTTGAAGCTTACTTGTAGTTTCGGGCTTGTCAGGTGCTATGAAAACCATATATAGTAGGAGTTCACCAAGTCACCGAGCTAGGAGATTTGCCGAAGGAGGGTAACAGACAAGGTAAGCAATCAGAGTCTCAGGTAGTCAGTCTCAGATCAGAAGTTTGACCTCGGGCTCCGTCTGATTGTTCTCCTTTTACTTGTCTCTCATTCAGCAACGAGGACAAAGAAAATGACAGGGAGAAGAGATGATATGAGATACTCTTGCTTTCGAAGGAGTAGCCGGTGAATCGGCATGTGTTTTGTTGTACTTGTTGACTTTCCACAGGTTATTCTTGAACTAGGCTGGAGGGTTTTCTGGTTTCCTCTGGAGGAGCGAGTTGACTCAAGAACTTGAGGGTCAAAACAAGCCCGTCAACTCTTGAGTACGCTCGATCCTGATGATATGGGATACTTTTATTGTTGACAAAGTGGTGGATGCCGAACTTGGGTTTGACCCAGACTCCTCCGTCTGGATTGTGCGGTTATGCATGAAGGACATCATGCTGTAGTGATCTGTTCCAGCTCGTCGTTGAACCTTCTGCTTCAATCTTTTGCCTGGCAGGAGTGGTGTGCAACCTTTGCATTTAAATGGTCCATCACAGCACTTGCTTCTCAACGACTCACCTATGCTTGGCATCTTCAGTGTAAAAGGCCAATGTCATACCAGCTGTTCTGAGGTATTTGCCGAAGGAATTCGTGACCTTGAGAACAGTTGAAGATGAGTATTCGAGAGCAATGCTTGGTAACCAATTGTGCAAAGGTTCCTAGCAATCAGTTCCTGATCGGATGCTTGATTTCAGGTTCCGAATGATTGCGTTCTTTCTCCTTGTCTTGCGAGTAAGATCAAAGGCAAAGGAAAAGACAAGGAAAAAGCATGATATGGGATACTCTTGCTTTTAACCCTGATGATATGGGATACTCTTGCTCTAGTGTAGCTTGTTTGCAGAGGTATTATCGGGGGGAAGGAGGTTGAGCATTTTGAGAAGGCTTCGTTGGGAGTGCTCTCTCGGATGTGAGGAAAAGTTGAGCATGTTGGCAGGTCTGCTTGTCTGTGGAGGATGAAATTCTATATATAGAAAATTCTCAACAACAAGTAGTAACGTTGTTCCTTTACCTTTCTTGGTTATGGCAATATAGTGAGAGCTGCAAGATTCACGTGTTTTCACTTTGTCAGAGATTTTTGACAAAGTGGTCTGTGGTACCTGGAAAGCTGATGTTGCGTGTAAACAGTGTTGACCATTTTATCCAGGAAAATCCGACTCTCAAGGTTCGAAGAGCGGTGCCTTTTCGATTTTTTAGCGACCAATCCCGTTGGTGGTACTTTCTCGGGTGTGAGGAAAGGTTGGGCCTTTTTTGTAAGTCTACTTTGCCACGGGGCATGGAGGTTGACACACATAGAACTTTTCCAATTATCGAGCAGTGATGCTGTTCCTTTACTCCTGTAAGTAATAGTAGAGTAGCTGGAACTTCGAAATTCTCGTGCCTTAACTTTGTCAGATTTCTTTCGGCCAATCGAACCTTGGTATTCGAGGAGCTGGTATTGCGTGTGACGATTGCCCAGGAAAATCTGTTTCTCAGAATTCGGAGAGTGGTGCCTCTTCGATTTTTGAACAAACAGTCCTGCTGTCCTTTCTTTTATAAGGGTACCAATTGTGTTCGAGAGGTACGTTCATAGAGTTACTGCTTGTAGGAATCTCCTTTATCTTGTATTTCTGAGATTTATTGGACCTCATTCTTCTTTCGTTATTTATGAATATGTCTAGCCCATCTGACCTTCATTTGGGCTTGAATGTTGGGGAAGAGACAACCTTGTTTCCTCAAGACAACATATGGTGCCCGTTATTCTTATCCTCTACTGGTCCTCTTACTGTTGGGGACTCTGTGATGCAGAACGACATGACTGCTGCGGTGGTGGGCAGGAATCTTGCCACACCCAAAGATAATAGATTACTTGCCAGACGGTCTGATGAGTTGGCTATTAAGGATTCTTTGGCTCTCAGTGTTCAGTGTGCGAATTCTGTATCTAATATGGCCAAGCGTCTATTTGCTCGAACCCGCCAAGTTGAATCATTGGCGGCTGAAGTGGTAAGCCTTAAATAGGAGATCAGGGGGCTTAAGCACGAGAATAAACAGTTGCATAGGCTTGCACATAGCTATGCTACGAGCATGAACAGGAAACTTGACCAGCTACAGGAATCTGATGGTCAGATTTTGAGTGATCATCAAAGGTTTGTGGGTTTGTTCCAAAGGCATTTTCCGCCTTCATCTTCTGGGGCTGGACCATGTACTAAAGCTCCAAATGACCAAACGCCAGTGCCTCCTCTTTCTAGTGTTCTGTCCAGTACTGAGGCTGCTCCTGAGCAATCTTTGTAAGGGCTCCTTCCTGTTTGTTTGTTTTGATTCACGTGTACGTACATGTTTGTAATTTCTTGGGACTATCAATAAATAAGTTTTGCTTCAATTCAGCGTATTGTGTTAAACGTACCAAGGCGTATTGCACTGAGCTTTTTTGAATTTTTTTTGTTGCAGTTTGCATATTGAAACTTCGTGGGCGGATCCTTGTAGGTTGAAATAGTGCTCCCCTAATTTCCCGAGTGAGGAAGGGCTCTCGGTTGGGGACTTGAAAGATCCGAGTCACTGAGTAGTTGTGAAACTTTTGAGTACCGAGCATATGGTAGGAGTCCCCCAAGTCTCCAAGTGAGGAGAGTTGCCGAGGGAGGTGTCTTGCTAGTAGCCAAGTTTTCAAAAGTAACAAAACTTCATTCTTTTCTTTTCTAGGTGGTAGCCCAAAATCCTTTCTTCATAATTTTTTTTTTTCTGAAGGTTTGTTAGGCCCAAAGAAGTGGAGGCCTGTGTCTTTTTCCATATATTTTTTTTTGTTTTTGTTTGGTTGGCAAGCCCAACGATGGGAGGAGGCCCGTGCCCTCTTTTTTTTTGTGGCCCGAGGCCTAGTCTAAGAACAAGTGGGTTCAGCCCCTGTTTGGTAATTGGTCCGATGATCCAAGCTCCCTTTTTGCATGAAGCGCAAAACCAGCCCTGGGGTGTTGTTCTTCGGCCTGAGGCCCTAAGGCCTGCTTGATGTGATGCTGGGGACGAACTCCTTTTTGGGCTGTTGTCTCCTTCCTCTTTTGTTTATATATGCTAGGCCCAAGAAAGAGAAAGAGGCTGTGCTTTTGTCCGAAAGTGTCTGGGCTTAGCTCCATTTTGCATGAAGCCCAAGGCGCCCAATTGGGCTGCTGCTTTTTTTGTTGCTGAGCCCAGCCCAGCTTTAGTTTGAAACCGGCCTAAGGCCTAGGCTTTGCTTGATGCCGCAAGTTGCTGAAGCTTGATGTAGCTTGCTGCTAACATCATGATTATTCCACTACATGGCCCATGCTTATCATTATAATAAAACATTATTATGACCATTCCACATGATTATTCCACTATGCAGCTGGTAGCTTTTCTTTTCATTGTCCAGCCTTTGACTAGGCTCTGTAGCTCAAATTGCAAAGTCATCTTCATGAAAGTTGTTCCTTAACTCGTGAACTACAACATATCGAAATTTGAGATCCATCGGAGCAATACAACTCCATGAATTCAGGTATGATGAGTGACTGTTCATCATTTGTCTGTCACCCCGTCAGATCTGTTGTGAGCTTCGAAACTCCATTTTTTCTTGTTCAGATCAGTATACTTTCTTCGTTGAAGTTGTTCATCATCATCTCTTCCATAACATATTAAAAATTTAGAACGATCTAACGGTTAAATACTTCCAGATCTTCGAAACATCACAGCGGTTTTGAAATCTGCAGAAATCCGACCGTCATGTTTGGAGCTTCGACACGCTAATTTCCTTCGCTTGAACAGAAACAGTTCCTTCATGAAAGCTGTTCATCTGCGCAAGAACTATAGGATGTCCAAAATTCAGCTCCACTGGAGAAGAGCAGAAGTTGCAGAAATGTTTGTGTTTACCCATGTGCTTTTGTACAGATTCAAAAGTGGTTTTTTGTGAACAAAATCTGTTTGTTTGCAACAAGGTTTTGTATTTGGAAAATAGTTTGATGGGTAAGGTTTTTTTTTGGAGAAACTTTGATGGTGAAGCTTTATAGGTGAAGCTTTTTAGGTGAAGTTTTTTGGGTGAAGCTTTGGTGGTGAAGCTTTTTAGGTGAAGCTTTCTTTGGTGAAGCTTTGATGGTGAAGCTTTTTAGGTGAAGCTTTTTAGGTGAAGCTTTGATGGTGAAGCTTTGAAGGTGAAGCTTTTTAGGTGAAGCTTTATGGTTGAAGCTTTGTAAGTGAAGCTTTGAAGGTGAAGCTTTTTAGGTGAAGCTTTGTGGTTGAAGCTTTGTAGGTGAAGCTTTGTAGGTGAAGCTCTGGGTGAAGCTTTCTGGGTGAAGCTCTGGGTGAAGCTTTGTTGAAGCTTTCTGGGTGAAGCTCTGGGTGAAGCTTTCTGGGTGAAGCTCTGTTGAAGCTTTCTGGGTGAAGCTCTGGGTGAAGCTTTCTGGGTGAAAGCTCTGGGTGAAGCTCTGTTGAAGCTTTCTAGGTGAAGCTTTCTGGGTCAAGCTATGGGTCAAGCTTTCTGGGTCAAGCTTTTTGAGTGAAGCTTTGGGTGAAGCTTTGTGGGTGAAGCTTTGTAGGTGAAGCTTTGTGGGTGAAGCTTTGTAGGTGAAGCTTTGTGGGTGAAGCTCTGCGTGAAGCTTTTTGGGTGAAGCTTTCTGGGTGAAGCTTTGTTGAAGCTTTTTGGGTGAAGCTATGTTGAAGCTTTCTGGGTGAAGCTCTGGTGAAGCTCTGGGTGAAGCTCTGTTGAAGCTTTGTGGGTGAAGCTCTGGGTGAAGCTTTCTGGGTGAAGCTCTGGGTGAAGCTCTGTTGAAGCTTTCTGGGTAAAGCTTTGGGTGAAGCTTTCTGGGTGAAGCTTTGGGTGAAGCTTTCTGGGTGAACCTCTGGGTGAAGCTCTGGGTGAAGCTCTAGGTGAAGCTTTCTGGGTGAAGCTTTGGGTGAAGCTTTTTACGAGTTGTAATGTTTGCATTGGAAATGTCTGGGGTAGATGCAAGAGGACTGAAGAGCTTGATCTTCGTGTACCCTGCACTGGAGTCGTTGTTACCTTGCAATATAATTTTGTTGGTGACTATAACTCTTGTTGGGCATAAGTGCTCCCCTAGTTGAGTTGTAAGATTTGGGGGTTTTTGATTATTTGTGAATGCTAGGAGTTCACATGTACCAGTTGTACCACTCGTCACCTTTCATCTCCCTGTTGGTGGCCCCGAAGGTGTGTTCCTTCATCACCTGGTTGGTGATAAGAGTGGCAAGTTGCCAAATGATATAAAGTATGTTGAACCCTTTCGAAGCTCAGTTGGATTATGTATGAGTTAAAATGTATGATGTTTATGTTGATTGACATGAGTGATGCTTATGAATGTTTTGCTATGCATGAAGGAATCCATGCTTTTGATATGTTTTCATCACCTGGTTGGTGGCACGAAGGTGAGTTCCTTCATCACCTGGTTGGTGATAAGAGGGGCAAGTTGCCTAATGATATTAGAGTACGGGTTGTACCTTTCATCACCTGGTTGGTGGCACGAAGGTGAGTTCCTTCATCACCCGGTTGGTAATAAGAGTGGCATGTTGCCTAATGATATTAGAGTACGGGTTGTACCTTTCATCACCTGGTTGGTGGCACGAATGTGAGTTCCTTCATCACCTGGTTGGTGATAAGAGTGGCAAGTTGCCTAATGATATTACAGTACGGGTTGTACCTTTTCGAAGCTCGGTTGGCTTATGTATGAATGTGCTAAAATGTATGATGTTTATGTTGATTGACATGAGTGATGCTGATGAATGTTTTGCTATGCATGAAGGAATCTATGTTTTGGATATGTGAACCATGTTGGCTGTAACTCTTAGTTTCACTTACTTTGTGCCACAGTATGCATGTTGAAGCTCTGAGTTAGAGTATATAGGTAGGTCAGCATGGACCAAGCGCCCCAGTGCTAGGAATGTAAAAGAGTTAAGACCAAGTTGTCTGAATCATCTCTTTATTGAGTTCGAGCCAAATGATCCTCATTACAAAAGATGTTGAACGGTTATAGTTTAACACTTGTACAATGTGAATCTACTTGTAATAGTACTTCAATTGATCAGTGTTCCATGGATGGCCAAAGACTTTATCATTGGAGCTTCTCAGAGTAATCTTTTCTTCAATATATAACGTTCACTTGGCGCTGGCTACGGTTACTCCTTCAGGGGTGGAGAAGAAATTGATCCATTTTTCCTTCGCGTGCCAAAGCTTCAATATGGTCATGGAGGGTGACACACTTCTCGCTATCATGGCCATTATAATCGTGGTAGCAGCAAAACATGTTTGTGTTCTTTGTGGACTTGTAATATGGCTGCCTTGGTTTAGGCTTCGGTATCAAGTGAGCTATACTGGGGTAAATGGTCGCACATGTGGCGTTCAAAGGTGTGTATGTCTCATACCTCGGGGTAGGGCATGTCTTGACATGTGCTTGGCTCACTGCATTGACTGCTTGGGGGCGGGCATTATCATGGCGATATTCTTGATTATCGCGATAGTGCTCTTTACTCTTCTTACTAAAGTGAGATTGGTGAGGATGGAAATCTTTCCTCTTGCCCTGAGATTGATACGTCTGTTGACCTGGCGAAGCATTATGGTCATTTGGTTGGATATGGCTTCCAATCCCCACTTGCTGATAAGGGATAGCTGTAGGATGTTTCCTTTGGTACGTCCTTACTTCGGCAGAGGCATGGTTGTAAGCATGTGCCATCACTTCAGAGTAAGTCTTCCAAGTGTTGGCATTGATCATGTACTTGAAGAAACAGTCACGTAGGTCCGCCGTGAAGGCCTTGAGGGCAGTTTTATCGTCCGCCTCGGCGCAGCGAGAATACTCATGGCTGAAGCGGCTAGCATACCTTCGTAGCGACTCGTCCGGCTTCTGAAAAATAGTGTACAAGTCATCTGCAGAATGCAAACGGTCGGTCTGAAAGATGTGTTGAGAGACAAACAGTTTCCTTAATTCCTCAAACGAGTCCACCGTCTCGGGTTGAAGACGACAGTACCAGTTTAGAGCTCCTCCAGAGAGGGTGGAGGGGAAGAGGAGACATCGCTCTTCGTCAGTGTGCATCTGGTACGCCATGGTGTACTTAAAGAGGTTGAGGTGTTCAATTGGGTCCTCCCTTCCAATATAGAGTTGTAAGCCGAGTTTCTGTTTTGTCTTGGCTTGGAGGGGGGTGTCGAGGATCCTTCTTGTAAGAGGACCGGGCCTAGGCTGGTTCCAATCAGGTATCTCAGCCTAACGTTCGGCCTTCAACTTGTTCACTTCCTCAAGGAGTTGTAGGACAAGAGGGTCCTGAGTGGAGTCATGGACTACTGGGATCTTTTTTCGTAAGTTTCCATCACCTCTTGGAAGTAGGGAAGTTTGATCGAGGGCATGTGGTTTTTTCTTGGACTCACCGTATTGGCTTCCAGGGTGTGTCTGTCGGAACACTTCCGAGTCTCCAATACCTTCATGTTCCTCTGGGACCTGTCGTTCATTCCCTGGTCTGGCAGTTAGCCTAGGCCGTGGCAGAGGATCGAGTCTTTCAGAAACCCTTGGGTCATTGATCTTTGATCCTATGTGGATGGGGTTCTCTCGACGTTGTCTCAGGAAGTCTCGGCAGTCGCGATAAACAGCTTTCGATCCTTCCACTCTTTCTGTAAGGAGATGGCTACCTCCACTTCTCTTGCTTCGGGTTGAAGCAGTTGGGTTGAGAGAAGTCTCGTGTTGATCGACATATTGATTAGCAACACGCTCCTGGCCAAGCATATCCATGTTGGAGGCTGGTGAACCTTCGGGTTGGGGGGTACCCAGATGATGGTTGACTTCCACAGGGGCAATGGGTTCATGTGTTTGAGCATGCCTAGCCTCGTGGAGCATTTCGAAGAGCTTCTCATATTGTTCTTGGAGGACTTCATTCTTCATTGCTGTCTTGTTGTTCTGAGCCTCCAGCTCTTCGATTTTAGCTTGAAGAGCAAATCTTTTTCGTTCCTTCTTTTGTTGCTTCGTACTAGGTGCGAGAGGGGTGTCGTTCTGGGTGTTGTGGCTTCCTTCGCTTCCCATGTTGGGGAGGGATGCCTGATCAAAAGAAAGTGTACGAATAGTGGAAACCAGCTTGACAAAGCTGAAGATAATAGGAATAAATGTCGATTCCCACAGACGGTGCCAAATGTTGATGCACAAAATCAGTGAGGACTCTGGTTCAACAGAAAGTTTCAAGTTTGTGACCTTCGCTAGATTGCTCCGGTCACTGGTGTGTATAAGTATGTAAATGGACAGGGGCAGGGAAGCAAACACAAGACGTACGTGGTTCACCCAAGGTTGGATACGTCCACGGAGCAGAGGAGTTCTTATTAGTAGTGAAGGGTTTTCACAAGTACAGAGGTTCAAGCTCTCAATTTAGTGAGTTCTAGTGAATGATTCAATACAAATGACAATCTTTGGCGGTATAATGTTGACCGGTGCTTGGTAGTTTCGGGATTGGTCAAGTATGGTACAAACACCGTCCACAAGCTCCGTCACCTGAACCGTCAGCAATGACGTCGTGTGGCCGTCGTGGTTAACTGCTCTGTTGTGATCGAAAAACGACTGAACCACCAAGGGCACGTCAGTTGGCGAAAGAATTTATGAAACCGACACATCCAGAGTTGCATAGATGCACCTGGCTCCGGGGCTGTTGCTGCAGTCTACATAAACCAAATACAGAGGTGGGTTTTCTTCTTTCTTCGTAGCGAGGCGACCGGCGAGCGGGTAAAAATGAACAAGGGCGAGGGAGAGAGAGTGCTTGAGCTTGTCCAAAAGAGAACTGACGAACTCCGCCTGGTGGCTCCGATCCATGGCTTCCGGAGGTTTCGCAAAGAGGAGGCCTTTCTGGATATAGTGGACAGAAAGCATGGCGAGGTCGGTGGGTGCCAAGTACAATGGCTGCTGTGATTCCTCTGAGACATGGTGTGGAATGATAAAACACTCTGATATGTGTTTTTGAGAGTTCATCTTCTTCAATAACCTATTAGATAAGTAATTGCTCTGGCTTTTTGTACAGAGTGATGGCAGACTTGTTGAAGTGTTTAATTGGAGATATTTGTAAATGTACCCGTAATACGGTGTTATATACTACATGTTTTTTTACAAGTAGTCAAACTTTTGTGTTAAAAAATTATTAACATGAAAAAACAAAAAAATTTCATACTTCTATAATAACAAGCGATCTCCCACTTGTGTTTCTTGAAAAAAAAAATCTCGTTTATTTGGAGGTATTGCAGGTTAGGTCCTGAATTTTATAATTGTTTTGTACATGTGGCTTTCTGCTAAGTGCTAAGATATCTTAATTTTTATATGGATGTGCTTAAAGAACACAACTTTTCAGTTTTTGTTCTCATCGAGATATTTTTTTAATGGGACCGATACTGTTGACCCTAAAAACTACCAAGCCTACGTGGCGCGCAGGCCGATTAATCTATGAGCTAACTACGTCCTTCAGTTGAATGCGGGGCGTGCCAACTCGATAGCCGAACCCGGCCGGTGAGTAAAATGTTGATGTTGCGTCGTGTACGCGGCTGACTTCTGAATCTTGTGATTGCAGCCGAGGAAGGAACACGCCTCGGCCTTTGGGTTCTAGAGCCTGAAGACAAAGCTGCTAGTCTTGCGAAGTTCACGAATCGTCGGCGCCGGATTCGGTCACAGTGATTATATTCGTAAAGGTATAAGCACGCCGAATCGACACCAAAGTATAGGGGCACAAATACTCAAAACAGATATATGTCTTGACGGTGAAAGTAGTTCGGCCGTCGGAAAGCCGAACTCTGAAGCTAACCTGTGAGTATCCAATCATAAAACAACTCGGCGTTCGATGTGCCGAGCTCGGTAATTCGTAACACCTCACTTCGCCGAGAAGACTGGTGAGATGACCTCTGTCGATGAGAACCCGAAAGTCCTTCTCGACCGGGACCTGGATAGATAACCAACCGGCCTCGACGCAGTGCTGTTTATCCAAACTGAAGGTGTTCCACGATCGACTGGTTCTACGGCGATAATGTTGTTTATCCAAACTGAAGATACCACCAGTTGCCTTCATAGTGCTGTTTATCCAAATTGAAGATGTGTTGGTGAAAAAGAAAATAAAAATTTCAAGGTTGAGAGAGTTTGCGCAGGGCAGTTTTGTGTGTTGAGTTGGAGAGAGCTGAATGTTATGCCCTCCCCTCTATTTATAGCAATGTGAATACTTCAAACCATCATTGGATAGAAATCCTCTTCCTAGTCTAACTCTTCTTCGGCCGATACTAATCCAACTCTATTTCGGCCGATCCCATTCCAACTAGGATTCTGCACCTGCCTCCAATCGTGGGTTCGATTCACTTTTACCTCGGCTTCCTCGGGACTCCTTCTCCTAATAGGTCTTGGCTTCTATCTCATTCTCATGCTTATCTGCAGCATTCCTACTCCATTTGATACTCGGTTACTCTGAATCCTTCGGCCCATGACCTCAGTCCATAGCGCCTTTAAATAGACATTGGGCCGAAGGTGACCCTCATTCGGCCCACTATTATTTTGGGCCTAAACAGATACACAGAGTGGTACATCATATATATTATGCAAATTATGGAATTTGTGTGCTAAAAAGTTAATAACTTAAAAAATAAAATTTATCATCACTTCTATTAAAACACATGATGTACCACTTGTATTTCCATCACAATAAAAAAAAAAAATCGTCCTGATCCCAAAACGCCAAATACTTGCCGTTTGCCGCTAACTTTAATTGTGAAACTTTGGCTTTGATTGCCCAAGCTTCCAAGTTTGAACAGTTTGGTGGAAGGAATCAAAACTAGCACAAATATTAATTATATATATTTTTTTTATTGGCTGAATCGTTTAGGGTTTCTTTCGGTTATATCAATGCAAATATTAATGATAGATATTTTTTATTGGCTGAATTGTTTAGGGTTTTTTTTCGGTTATGTTGATGTTAATTTTCGTTATCCTTAGCTTTGATGAAAATGCACATATAAAACAATCAACATCTTTAATCAAAGACTTCAGACTCACATGCCCACGAGGTGAGGGGTTAGGCCAATAGATCTTTGATGCTTAAGTTAGTTTCTCTGAAAAAAGTAAGTGTTTATGACTTTTTAGGGTTGTAAAAACTTACCGAAATATTCAATTGGGAATTGGAGAGATTTTAATGGATTTATAAATCCGTGGATTTTAATGGAGTTTAATTGATTTGTAGAGATTCCATATAAAATTTTGATTCAATTCTCTTGAAATCTCTTGGGGAGATGTGAGATTTGTGGATACTCAAAATACACTACGAAATCTCTCAAATTCCCTTTAATTCCTCAACTTTGTCAAATTTTAATTGAATACACCTGGAATGTTATAAACTTCTTTAAAATCCTAATTGAATACATCCGGATTTCTAAGGATTTTCATAAACTATCTGAAAATCCTGATTGAATACCTATTGAATTTCAAAGAATCACTTAAATTCTTGATTGAATATCCCTAGATTCATTAAAAGAATTAAAATCCCGCAAAATCCCAATTGAATACACCCATTTGAATACCTATTGAATTTCAAAGAATCACTTAAATTCTTGATTGAATATCCCTAGATTCATTAAAAGAATTAAAATCCCACAAAATCCCAATTGAATACACCCCCATAGTAAAAAGGGAGCTTTAATAAAAAGGGCTTGAACTAAGTTTATTTTAACCAAAAACCATCCTATAGCTTTTTTTAACCAAAAACCATCCTAGAACAAGGTAAAACCCACCAAACCAACAGACAGCTCGACCACCAGCCAGTCACTCATGGGCTCTCCTTTGGCCCTCATCCTCCTCCTCCTCTTCCTCTTCGTCTCGCTGAGTACTACAACTTTCCTTTTTGAATCACCCTATTTCGTTGAGTATTGAAGAAGTTATATCCATTTGAATCTTACCCAGTTTCCGGCGACCTCCAAGGCTTTCGAGGCATTTTCCAGCCAAACCACAATGAGTTAGCCATCGTGAAAGGTACCATTCTCTTCGTCTCTTCGAGAACTATGATTTTCGTTTTTGAATCACTCGATTTCGTTGAGTATTGACAAAGTTATGAGCGTTTAAAGTTTGTCCAACCCAGTTTCCTGCGACCTCCGAGGCTTTCGAGGCGTTTTCCGGCCAAACCACAATTAGTTAGCTATTTTGCAAGGTACCATTCTCTTCGTCTCTTCGAGAACTACGATTTTCGTTTTTGAATCACTTGATTTCGTTGAGTATTGACAAAGTTATGAGCATTTAAAGTTTGTCCAACTTTCCGGCCGAAATCCGGCCTTCCTTCCGTTTAGCTCCAGCGAGCAGCAACCACACCAAGCCCTTTGGGCCGTGCACAAACAAACATTGTATCTGGAAAGAAAATGAACATTAACACTGTCGCTGGAAAAACATAACAATGTTTCTACAAAAAACTAACACTGTCGCTGGAAAAACTAACATTGTCGCTGGAAAAATAACACTGTCTCTGGAAAACGAACATTGTCACTGGAAATAAACTAACAATGTAGTGACTTAAATTCCAGAAACAGTGACTTAGATTCCAGAAACAGTATTACTTAAAATCCAGAAACAGTAACTTAACTTATAACATGGTTTTTTATTAAACAAAACTTATAACATGGTTTTTTTATTAAAAACTTATAACATGGTTTTTTATTAAAACTAAAACTTTTCAAGCCCTTTTCATTAATTTCCCTTAGTAAAAATTGGGGATATTACACCCCCTTAGTAAAATTGGGGATATATATAGGGGAGAGGGCCCGCATAGTGTAAGGGTTTTACCCTACACAAGACGGCATCCCATTGGCTAAGGTTTATGGAGAAATATTATCAAGATATTAAATAGGAAACAAAATCTTGGGATAATAGAGTAAATATTCTTAATTGATTTAAATAGAGATTATTTACTTAAATGGAGTCGATCTTCAATTGGGAATGTATTAAACATAGAACTTGAGTAATTAATCTTTATCTTTAATACTTTGACTTTTTCTTGCCAAGGCATGTGAGTTGTGGGTCTTATTCAGTTGAAGGGATCTTTAGGGTGAGCTGTGGGTCTTTAATGTATCGATTTGTCTTATTAGTCACTAGTTAAATAGCAAGTACATCCCACAAGTTATTTTTTTTATACAAACGATACTGAGGAAGGGGAAATCGAAGACATGAGCTTGGGTGTAAGATTGGTCGAAGGAAACAATGTGTAGTCCTAAACCCTAAGGTATCACTACCAATTTACATATGTATGTTGCATCCTCCATCATTGATGTAGATGATGCATATGGACTAATATAGAGACAATTTAGGTAATTATCTCTAAACTTTATTGCGAAAATGGTTTTGTTCTCCGTTTACACCATATTCAAATGCTTTGAAATAAGCACTTATTCATGAAATGTACTTTTTCTATCACATTTGTTTCTCCCTTCTTCGCTTTTCAAATAAGCATATTCATGCTTTTGTGTAAATCTACTCTAAAATTGTTGAAATGGCATGATCCTTAATTTGCAGTGCCCAAATTTTGCAGATGAACAAGCCATATGATTAATACTGCGATACGGAGGCAGCTTCCATGAACTCCTTGTCACATTCAAGAGCACCCATTGCTTCAGGTGGAAGACACACCTCCAAGTCTATGCTTCCTTCTTCGCGTCCTTCATACGATGACACTTTGCCACTAAACTTGGTTGCGTATCCGCTTCGAAGTGCTATCCCTTTTCCCATTCCAAATTCATTTCCATACATGTTGAATCTTGGTGAACTCCCCATCATAATACTGAATGGATCAAAATAGCTTACTTGGAGCACAGCAGGAGACTTCAGCCACGCATCAAGAAGCTCTCGTATCACCTTGTCATTGTGGTTAACCACCGCCTCGTGCAACTTCCACGCCGCCCATCCAAGCCCATGTTCAAGCAACTCACCTGCTGCAACAGTTTCTGATTTAACGGGGTAAATTGAGTTCCCAAAATAATCTCCAGACAATGGTGGGTTTATTCTTGCTCTATTATTCGCAGCCACCCTGTAAAAGGTATTGAATATCCGTGTTAATGATGGTTATCAAGCAATATATGGAAGGTTAAACGAAAGAAGAAATTTTGAGGATGTTATCGTAAAATTAGACTATGCCTGCAGCTGGTTCCTTGATCCGATGATAGACAACGCGCACGAGTAATGGAGCGCCAGAGAAGGGCAGATAAGGACAGGAAGGAAGAAATTTTTGTGGTCTTGGACTCTGCATTGGCCTTTGCTTTAAGTTTGGCTATGGATTCCGAAGAGAAGTGAAACATTCTCTCCCTGAGAGGGGGAGCTTCAAATCTGCCAATGAACTCATCCGAGTGTTTGAAACGTAGGTTGATGATTGGGCCATGACCATCCGGAAACCAGCGCTCGAGAACAGGTGGGCGCGAGATATTGGTTATAAAATCATTGTGACCTCCTTGTGCTTGTGCTTGAAAGATTTCAGACCAAATGTTGAAGAAATGCCAGAACGAGGTTCCATCACCAAGGCAGTGATTCATGGAAGGCCCTATGAAGATTCCATCCACAAGTTCTGTGATCTGAATCGTCAGCAAAGACATGGTGTGCCCGTCATGGTTTACTGCCCTGTCATGATCGAAGAACGATTGGACCACCAACGGGACATCAGTCGGTGAAAGAATGTCGGAGATTGACATATCCAGAGCCGCATGTATGAATTTTGCCCCAGGGCTGTTGTTGAAATCCACATACACCAAATACAAAGCCGGGTCCTCAGATTTCTTGGTAACCAAGCGACCTGCAAGCGGGTGGAAATGACCAAGCGCAACGGAAAGAGACTGCTTGAGCCTTTCCAATAGAGAATCGGTGAAGTTTTTCGGATCCCGTTTAGCTTCTGGAGGCTTGTAAAACAGAAGTCCTTTTTGGATATAGTGTATAGAGAGCATGGCAAGATCACCTGGTGTCAAGTAGAAGGGCTTATCTGACTCTTCAGAAGCATGGTGTGGCTGGACAAAGCACTCTGAAATTCGTTCAACATTTGGGGAATCCATTTTTCTTCACTCAGTGTTGTTTTGGACTGCAGAATGCTGCTACCTGATCTGGTCTTTATAGTCAATATATGATTGTTTTGTCCAAGTGTATGGAGAGACTAGAGGCGATATTGAACAAATCCGTAACCCAAGTAATTTTTTTTTTATACAAACGATATTGAACGAAGCAGAATTCAACACATGAGCTCGTGGACGGCATATTATTCTATTTGACAGTAGGTAAGACTTTTTAGTGTGAGACTATTTTGTTTTACGATAAATGGACACTGTTTCCTCTTCCTTTCCTTTTACAAAACGAAAAGATAGAAAAGTCGCATCTCTCTTCCTTTTTATTCATTGTTAATGGTTTGATCATCCTTTTTTGAACAAACGGTCAAATAATTCTATTGAATTCATCTAAAGTAGGGAGAAGATTCGAACTTGGGGGCATAGAGCAGAGCACACGGCTCTAACCGATTTGGCTAAACTCTGGTATGGATTGTTAATGGCTTGATTTACTTTGCCTAATTGTTCATCAACACTAGGAGAGTGCTGATCCCATTGCGACAAAGTTCGTATTTCTCTTCATTAATTAGAGTGGTTTACAGTATCATCTTTAAACAAAGAAAATTCATTACATATGGTTTCACAAAGCAGAGATTCATGTTATTTGATTTATCCGTAACTGAACATTGTAAACAATAGCATGATCCACAATCTGTAGCATTTTAGTTTGCACATTCAAGAGCTTTCATCGCTTCCGGGGAAAGACACGCTTCTAGGTTAATGCTTCCGCCTCCTCGGCGACCAGGATATAATACTACTCTCCCGTCATACTTATCCACCCACCTACGTCGCCAATTGTTTCCCCATTCCGAATTCATTTCCATACATGTATCTCGAACAACTGCGTATGGTCACAAGATACGGATCTAGATGCTGTCCAAATTGGTACGCGGTAGGAGACTGCAGCCATGCATCAATACGTCGATGTATCGCCTTATCATTGTGGTTCACCACTGCTTCATGCAACTTCCGGGCAGCTCATGCACTAGTTCCCCAGCTGTGCTAAACCCCTTTTAAGGCACTGACAAAGTTGCCAAAATAATGTTGGGACAAGGGTGGCTCTAGTTTTGATCTCTTATATGAACCCACCACACAAGTGGTTACCTGGCCTAAAGTTGCATTACACGCTTGTGTAATGCACCTCCAGACCAGAGCAAACAAGGACTGGAATGAGGAGATTATATTGGGACTGGAAGAATAATTCGCATTAGCCTTGGCTTTGAGTTTCGCTAAGAATTCTGAAGAGAAGTGGAAAACTCTCTCGAGTTGCGGATCCTCGTATCTGCCCGTGATCTTCATATCTGCACAAGGCAAGTTAAAAATCGGGCCATAAACGTCCGGAAACCAGCGCTCGAGAGCTGGTGGTTGTGAAAATACTGGGTGTCGTTTTCTCATTTCCTTGTGCTTGAAAGATGTGAATCGTCACTAAAGGCGTCGTTTGACCATCGCCATGGACTGTTTCTCATATGATCGAAAAACGACTGAACCAGCAGTGGTATAAAATCAGCCTTCTGAGAAGCCATGGATTCTCCATGGATTCTGGAGGGTTGGCATAAATTAGGTGGGTATGAGCCAAGAAAGTTGCAGAAATCCAATGGATACAGGTAGAAGGGCTGTTTCGATTCCTCTGAAACATAAATGTGGCCGCACATAGCATCCCGAGATGCGTTTTTCGACACTTATGAGATTCATCATTTCAGGGTGTTGACATAGGCAACAAGTTGAACATTATATAGAATTTTACCAGAATACAGAGCTCACCGTAAAAACTAGTCGATGATTAAGCCGACCAGAGTGACAATTTCAGACACAACAACTAATGTTGAAGGAATTTAAGAGGGAAATTTAAAATGTCTGAAGCAATTAACCAAAACAATGAAGCAAGCCAAATGTTTAGTCATTAACCAAAGTCATGAAGCAAGGCAAATAAATGTAACAATAGTGAAAATCCTACACAACCCGAAAACACAAAAACGCAGGAAGAAGGAAGAAATTAAGTCTTAAGTTCCAATTTCCAAAAAACTACGATAACTCAAACTCCAAACGATATCTTCTACCAGTCTCCATGTTACAAGAAACATAACCAGATGCCGCTCATCACATTCAAGAGGCAAGGTTGTCATTCAAGAGTTAATGAAGCTAGTTGATCAGCGCTGCTGTTAGCCTGCTGTTGGGCAACATTCCTCAGAACATCCATGGCCTCTGCAACCTTCGCCTTTAGAGCCTCTGGTGACTCGAGCAAATGCAAAACTTCGGTCTGGTCCATCTCCAGAAGCATGCCAGTCACCTTAGCCGCTGACTCATGCTCCAGCTGGTCAACGAGGGGATATAGGGCTTCACCAAGCATCTGCCCACAAAACAAGAAAGAAATCAATTCGCTTCGTTAAGCAAGTCCAATCCTAATATCACTTATATAGTTTAAAATCGAACAAAAAAGAAATGGGGCCTACCGTCCGTTGCTGTTCAGTTGAAGCATTTGCAAGGGCAGTAGCCAAAGCCGGAACACCCTGGCCTCCTGCAGCATCACGCATAGGAACAGGACCCATGTCATATGGAACTGAATGCATGCCACTGCCGACTCCAGAAAATGGAACTTCCTGCATGTTGCGACCAGGTGGATAGCGGTACACACGTCCCCTAGGCAGCATCTGAAACACAAAGCAAAATGGGAATATCAGGATCATGAGCAAAAAGTAAAATATTAACATCAGTACAGAAGTTGTATCTTTTCAACTGACATGCTGCTGCATCATTGGCACAGGCTGCTGGTTTGGTTGCACAGGACCTGCACCACGTCGACCTCCTGGGCGTTGGCCCTGCTGACCCTGCTGAACCATTGGAACAAAGAAGTTTGGCATTGGTGCACCACCAGGCCTTAATCCAGGCACAAGCTGCTGTTGGTAACCAAATCCAGCCTGCACAATAAAGAAAAAGGTTGAGAACAAATAATCAAACAAGAATCATAATTAAAGAAAATCAACATAGAAAATGGACAAATCATTACTTGTGGAGGAATTATCGCTGGAGGTGCTTGTCCATACATAAATTGTTGCCCTAGGCCTGGAGCACCTGGAGGGTACATTGGCATACGTGGAGCCACCGAAGGTGCCATAGCAACTGGCCTCATTTGAGAAAACTGAGCCTGATAAAAAAAAAAAAATGTATTAAGTAATGGTAAAAAGAACGAAAAATAGACGAACATAAAAGTTCCACCAAACTTCAGCGAACACTCCAAGCTAATCCAATCCTACCTGTAACCTTGCTTTCCTCTCTTCCTTCCTTTGTGCAAGTGCAACATACAGAGGCTTGCTAACAACCATTTTGCCATTCATCTCCGCAAGCTGGAAGTACAGAATCAAAGTGAACCAAATGTAATTTCGGATAACCAGTTTTCTGGTTTTATTCTTTTAAACAAACTCGAGTTAAAAAACATACAGCTCGAGAAGCTTCTTCAGCAGTTGAAAAGGCAACAAAACCAGAACCTCTGCTGTTTCCATCAGGATCACGCATAACCTATGAAATCCAAAAATAACATGTTAAATCAGATCTCTACCAGCATAGGTAACTAACAAATCAAAGAAGTATATTGACCAACCTTGCATGAACTAACAGTACCATACTCTGAGAACAATTCCTTGAGTTTTTCATCACTGATGCTGTCATCCAAGTTCTTGATGTACAAATTGACACCTTGAAACTTATCACTAGCTTCCTTCATGCTCTGCTCAAATCTCTCCTTCAGTTCAAGCTCTCTCTCGTACTTCTTCTGAGCTTTCCCAACATACCACTCCTTCTCGTCGATCTTCTTTCCATTCAAAGCGTCAACAGCTTTAGCAGCAGCTTCTGGATCCTCAAAGTTGACAAAACCAAAACACCTTGATTTGCCTTCCCCGTCCCTCATCACTACAACACTGGTTATTTGTCCATGTTCACCAAAAATTTTCTTCAACTCATCTTCTGTTGTAGATTCGGATATATTCTTGACATAGACATTGTTAAATTTAGTCTTATTAAAATTTCCGTCCCTCTCCTGCTTGCGGAGAAACTGTCCTACAAATACTGGCTTGTCATTAAGCAGCATCCCATTTAACTTATCTATTGCACTCTGAGCAGCTTCCTCACTATCAAATTGCACAAAACCATAGCCCTTTGACTGGCCAGTGGCATCAGTGGCTATCTTGCAAGAAAGAATATTTCCGAAAGAAGAAAACGTTTCATGCAATGCTTTGTGGTCAATTGCCTTGTCCAGATTCTGCGCTCACCCGAAAGAACAAAGTTAGCATAAGGCCAAAACATATAAAGCACCACCATACTTCATGTGAAGGAAATCTCAGCAATATCAAGAAAGTAGCTACCTTGATAAATATGTTTCCGGTTCCACTCTTTCTAATACTAGGGTCCCGGTGCGAATACATAATCCTGATTGATTTGTTATTCAGTGGAGTGAAGTTCAGAACTTCCAGTGCCCTCGCAGCTGCATAGTTAACAAAGATAAAATCAAATGCAGCACATAACCGTGTCGGTCAAATTAGTAAACGCCACTACACATACACCTCTCCAACACAACCAATACGCATATAAACCCAATCTCACCCATCAAAAATTAAACAAATTCCAAAATATTAGCCCTTCCCAAATGTGCTTCCAATCAACCTGATTTAGCATATTAGCATAAAGCCTCGGGCTTCGAAATCTCATCCAACTTTATGTCTCTAATTGCAAATTCAATAATCCATTTCGACTAATCAACAATAATAATACAATTAATTTTTTAACTTCCTCATAAATTCATATTAAAAAGGCAAACTTTAACATGCAAATAAAACATTCTCCAAAAATAACCAAAAAATAAATTAATCTAAAAACAATAACAGTGAAATTAATCAGAAGACTGACCATCCTGAGGACCGCTATAGTTGACGTAACCATAGCCGAGAGATCGGCGAGTGCTCAAGTCCCTGCAGACCCTCACCGACACGACCTGACCGACCTGGTTGAACAGATCGTACAGCTGCGAGTCGGTTACATTCTGGTCGAGATCCCCAACGTACAGCGACGTCGAAACAAACTGCGGGGGGGCACCGCCGGCGTTCGCCGCCACAACATTCGGTCCGCTCACAGGAGGCTGCTGCTGGTGCTGAACTTGAATCTGAGCCATGTCACACCAAAATCACAAAACCCTCACTTCAAAATTTCCTCTTTTTTTTGGGAAAACTCAAGGGACCGAAACTAAAAATTTGGAAAAACCCAAGGACCGGAAGCCAAACTCTGGCTGATTTTTTGGTTTTTCTGAGATTTTTTTGGGATAAATCGTCCGGGATCCGAGCCGGCGCGCCGGAGTAACCGAACGGAAAACCGAAATAATTTTTTTTTTGGGGTTTTTGGGGTGGAGGAGGGCAGAGTAAAAAAAAAACTGCACCGCACCGCCTGAGGACTTCACTGCTTAGCTTATATAGGGTGCGTTGGTGAGGGTGTGGGCTTTCGGAAACCCTAGTTGTTTTTTGGAAACTAAATACGGGCCGTCGGATCGGGTTTTTGTGTGTTTTTAACGGCTAAAACGGTCATCGGACTTTGCACAGTGACTTTGTGTTAGGGCATGTGACGCACCAGGCCCACAAGAGTTCTTATTTCATAGAGGCCCATATATGAGATAGGAGGCCCAAATACGTACCTTGCAAAGCCTGTGTGAGTTGGGCTTGAAAGATTACTTTTGGTCGGAGTAGAATTGGGTCCTAGTCCTACGCATCTTCATGAAGATTGGGTTGGACCAAAAACTAACTAATGGTACTAGGACAATGTACATCTCGTATGGGATCCAAACTTAAGACTTTGAAACCTTGTGAGTTGATTTTGAATTGGGACTCCAACACGCGAGAATCGGATTAGTTCCATTCTTGTTTTTTAAGATCAATTAAATTGTTCCATTCAATTTCGTTGAAGAATGTCAATTCCAACTTTAAGGTCGAATACAGCTGAATACAGTTCATATTGAGTGGCTTAATTATTATTTGCACCGACTTCTTTTGTTTCAAAATCCTACTAAGGTCATATGATTTTGCACTAAGCTTAAGTGGTGGATCTTCAACATTTCTTTCAACCCACTACGTTTCAAATTCAAACTCTCTCCTCTCTCAATAATTTAAAGTAAAAATATTGCTTGAATGTGAGACCGCCTCACTTATATGGTGACAAAATTTTCATTTAAATGAAATCCAATTGAATCATGCTATGAGTTGTAAAATGCGACACTTGGTACGTATATTTCGTACGCATGCATTAAGATGAAGCATGCACAGCCTGGACGATAAATTCATCAAAAATCGGTGCATGACAGGTCAATTTATGCGGTCGTGATTGGACTAATCACCGCAGTAGTACATAACCTCATTCATATTTCCGATCAGATGGACAGAGGTTTTGAGATGTTGTCTCTTTTGACGCGCAAACAAAAGTTGATTGGCATATATAGTCAACTGTGAGATACTGCCATGATTGCCATATATACGCGTGGCCCATCAAAATCTGACATAATGTGCGTTGTTGCATGAAACCAATTTCATGCAATAATGTATTTAGTTGTGTTGGAGGCATAGTCTGCAAAATCGATATTATCGGTGATATTTCGCCGATAATATCGTTTTTTTGAAGCACCGATATTTTGTACCACATACACCATAGTTTCGTATAAATATCGGCGAAATATCGCTAATATCGATAATATCGCGATATTAGCGATATTAGAGATATTATCGCCGGGATGTGAGAGAAACAGATCTGATGGTGCAGAGCCGCCGCCGAGGAGGTGGGAAACGGATCTGATGGTGCAGAGCCGCCGCCGGGAGGTGAACGATCCAGATTCCAGATTCCAGAATACAAACCAAATCAAATCAAATCAGCATACACTTCATAAAATGATGTTGAGGGAGGGTTTGCGTGTTGACTCAACCGATGGACGGAGAAGGATAGAGATGGAGATGGCGATGGACGGAGAGAACGAGGAGAGAACGATGGAGATGGACGGAGAGAACGAGGAGAAAGGATCCAGTTTGCGTGTTGAGGATGGACGGAGATGGAAGAGGATGGCCTCGCATTTCGGGTAGGCCGGTGACAGCTTCGGATTTGTCAGAGGGATTGGGTGGGACAACGAGGAGATCGATATATTGGAAGATGGGATGACGTTGGGTTTCATCGAAGAAGAGAGGCGTTGGGTTTCATCGAAGAAGAGAGAGGTTGAGATAGGGTAGCCAGAGAAAAGGACTGGGTTGGTGTTGGAGTCGACGGAGAAGAAGGACTCCGTTGCGATTTACAAAGAGAAGTGAACGATGGAGAGAACGAGGAGAGAAGTGAAATGAATGGACGGAGAGAACGAGGGGGATCCAGAGCATTCCAGAGACAGAGAGGGTCTCTGCGTGTGTGGTGGTCCGCGTGCGTGTGTGTGGTCCGCGTCACTGTGTTTTACTTTTACAGACCTTGCGTGTGTGTGTGTGTGATGGATTATTATCCGAGTGTGTGTGTGAAAAGTGAAAACACAAGATAATACACTCACTCTACACATAAAGATGATGAAGATAGTGAAAATTTTGAATATCATAGGAACTCTATGTGATACTAAGTCACTTATGTATCTTACCATGTAATGTATAAAGTGTAAAATATTGCACTAATTCATTATATATAAATGATTTTGGTGTGTTTAAACTTCTATCATTAATTACTATATATTTTCTACATTCACAATGTTTGCCAGCTCGCTATATAATCAACTTGATAATGTTAAATCCATCATGCAATGCATTTCCTTCCAATTTTTTGTGATAAACTAATAGATAATTGACTAAATAAACATCCTGCAAAGTTTCAATAAAAATTTCCAAGTTTTTCTTACAATTTCCGTGGTTTCCATGGAAATTTTATCGATATCGATATTATCCCGATATTTCCATCGATATTTCCGTGTTTTCAGACTACCGATATTTCCGATATTACCGATATTTAATACCTTGGTTGGAGGACATAAGATAACCTACTTAATTAGCACTAAGCAGTTGCAAACTTGCAACACAGACATATATATTAGCTCTCCATCGGACGTAAATATTAAAAAGCCGTTGCATGCATGCACAAGGCACTCTTTGTTTGGTTATATATGGTGATCCTAAAGCTCCATTAAATAATGATGTTATAATTCAACATGTACACATCACGTTGGAATGTTTGATTGGGTATTTCAAAATACAATTCATGAGTCAAAGCAATTCATTGGTCATAATAATATCATTCTTAATGGTTTCTTTTAATTTTAATTTCGGTTTTGTTTGCAAACCAGAACTGATGCATTAAAGGAGTTATAATGTTGGGGCTCTTAATCAGATTTTATCTTTGAAAATGCCATCTTGATTAACCCATTAATTGGGCAATTATATAGTAACGTTTTCCTCATTCAATTAGCTAATTATATGTCTCATGTTTAATTACCCATTGTCCCATGTAATCTCCCCTTTACGTTGTGGCAAAGAGATATGCCATTTTGATTTCTTAAATATATTTCATCTATTTCTTTTCCTCTCCAATTATCTCATGTCCGGTTGATGGATTCTTCATTCTTTCAAATGTTGATATGTCATTCGATTGTTGTACCAATGGAAGAATCGAGTTGTTCATCCGATTCAAGTACTGCAAGTGTACGCTTACAAGGATTATAGGTTTTTGTATGTTAAAGGGTAGGGCGCCATAATCTGCTACACTGAGACATTGTCTCCGAGGGGCGAAAAATCTACTTTTAAGGATAGTGAACATGCACGCCTCAACCTAAAATATTTTGTTTTAATCAAGTACCGACGAAAAAACATTTCTACCTGGAAAAATATTAGTATTTTGTTGTTGTTTCATTATTTTATATGATTGACCATGTCAACATAAAGTATCATTTACTAATTAATATTTATCTTGTTTGATTTGTTGTAGGAAATAACATCCACATCGCCAATATTTCCAACACTTCAATCTTAATTATTTATTTGCATTATTTTCACCATATTTTTACAATTTTTCTCTTTTCTTGTCACATATGTAAGATAAATTATCCTTCATACCAATACAAATAACGTGGATTTCGAGTTCATAACTATTAGTTTGAAGTTGTTATAAAAAATAAAATAAAAAACATACTAAACTACAAGTTTGAATTATATGGCTAATTAAATTTTGAAATAGATGGATCATACTTGAGAGATTCAAAATATCTGTCTATTTTACTACTTAGTATTGCGGTCTATATTCCTCTTCACTTGTAAGTAATAGGTTTTAGGTTCGATTTTCGCCAAAGGAGAATTTGAACCACGTTATTGTTAGCCCATTATGAGGCTTAGCTCACTCCCCCACCTTTTGGTGTAGATAATATCATTTGTTCAAAAAAAAAATAAGGGTTTAAGGTTTAGGAGTTTGTCAAGTATAGACTGGTGCATGGTATAATCGAGATTGGCTGTTGGATCAATCCTTAGCCATTGAATTATTATTAATTGTTGGATCTTAATCATTGAATCTTTGATTACATATTGAGCCGTTAATTCACTTGATACATACTACGAGTTAGTTGGTTCCAAAATTTTCGCTATTTCAAATTGTATGTGATCTTTCATTCTTCCCTCCCGAAAGCTAATCACTTTCCCACAGTTAAATGATAATCCCACTCCCACCTAGTTCCACTAGCTATAGTAAAAGAAAAGAAATATATGGAAGGCAATCATGAAAAACTAATAATAATGCACGTCTCTTAATAATCAATGATAATGATAGGGCAACTTTTATGAAAGTCATATAAGTGGTGGATTATATTAATATAATTTTTTGACAATGGCGCTAGAAGACATTTCTCTTTTCTAATTTAAAATGTAGAGTAATGCTAGAGAGATTAAATTTAGAAACTAAATTTTGGAAACTAAGGGACTTGTAAGTTGATGATTGGCTTATTACTTAAGCGTTGATAAACATTTTCATTTCTATTAGTGACACATAATTTAGTTTACAATTTTAATCTTCCTAATATTACTCGCAAAGATCCAGATGAAAGGAGACGTACGTTACCACTTACTACGAGGGTTAAGAAGAAGAAGTAGGTGCGTGGACTTCAGTGTCCAATCTTCAGCAGGCTTCCCGCTTTTAACCTAAAAAAGCTTCGATTCAACGTTTTAAGTTGCTGTTGTCAAAACAGTGACATCCACCACCACCATCACAGATAGAGATAGATTGGAATAAAAGTGCTTTTGGTTCCAAAAGGCAGAAGTAGAAGCAGAGCTAGCTTTCAGTACAAATTAAGAGACAATTACTTGCCTTTCTTCTTTCCCGAAACGAATAAGAAAAGAAGAAAACCAAGAAAAGAAGGAAAGCACATGACATTGTCAAATTAAGCAGATCCCATCATTTTCTTCCTTCTGGATGTAATGGGAAGAGCTCCAGAGTCATAACTCCAACACTACCTCCCTTAATGGCGTCGTCGTTGTCGACCTTACATACTACACTACTATGGTCGCCTTCTACCAAGCAATCAAATCCCCAGCTCCTACACTTCCTCTTGTACGGACTATCTTCCTCTCTTTCCACTACTATTTCTCCCAGCTGCAAAAATACAACATATAATATATATATAAGTTGGATGAATGTGTAAAATAAAAACAATAAACACCTTTTTTTTTGTTACAAAGGAAGATTTTAAACCTTGTATCTCTAGCCTAGCTACCCCTACCCATGCCCTTTTCCACACTTATTACTGAGCTAACCCCAGTGGCTGAAATAATAAACAACCTCATTTTATGACTAATTAGGGTTACTTACGGCGGTAATTACAGGAGTCGGTGTTCTTGGCGAGTGGCTGAGGCCGAGGCTGCTACGCTTTTGCTTCTGCCTCTCACGTGCCTTGTGATTCTGGAACCAGTAAAACACATTCTTTCCTTCGATCTTGCCGTACTTGCCAAGTTGAGCCGTGATTTGCTCTATTTGTTGTGCATTAGGAGTGCGCATTCCTCCTCTATACAACATTTCAAGTATCCCTATCTGTTCTTGCGTAGGGTTCCAGCGTGTCCCTCCCGGGTGCGTCTCTACCTGCACCATCATCAATTTTTCAGCAAACTCATTTTATTCTCCTTGTCTTAGTCGTATATTAAGCATGCAGATATTCTATTGTCAGACTGCCATGTTTACATTGCCTTACAAATCTTGATAATTTAGTATACACTGATTATGAACAAAATTTGCAGTCTAAATTATCAGTCTAGAACACTCTTGTTTGTCAACCTAGTTTGTTCAGGTAACCTAGGTGTTGAGGGCATGTAAGCAATGTATTATCGCATGATAAATTTAGCATATATGATATATTTAGTACCTGAGGGTGGGGGGAATCTTTCTTCTCCTGAAGATGGTCAGAAGATCCAAGTTTTCTGGAGCCACTTTCAGGTCTGATGAAACTCTTGAGATCGAAAGGAGCGAGAGTGGTAGTAGTGTCGGAGGTGGCGGCCGCGGTGTTGGCCAGTTTGGGAGCAAGAGGGCGTAAGCGTTTGGTGCAGCCAAGCGTGAGGGAGGGTTCGTGCTCCCAGAGTCCACGTGCGAACTGATGCACCTTCATGCTGCTCATTCCCATATGTGGTGAGTGGAGTACTGAATGATAAAGCCTCAGAGCTAGATAGCAAGTAATTATATAAGAGGGCCAAAAACGAAGATCATGATCACAGTTATTAAAGTGACAAAGTGGGAAATGAGGTGGTGTTTGGAACAACCAAGACCAAATGATGAGGTGCGGTTGACTTGGGATTTTCCACACTAAAAATATGAAAAGATAAAGCAAGAAAAAAGAGAATGTTGTGTTTGTGTGTGAGAGAGAGAAGGAGAGAAAGAGAGACATGTATGCATGAGACTAAATTAATTATGAGAAGGTGGTTATGGAGAAATTTAATTTTTATACTAATAGAATATGATCATTTTGTGTTAAAATACAATTATGTGATATGATTAATTTACGAGTTGAAATTTATTGTCACTATATTTGAACATGCATGCACAATAGTTATATAAAGCGATTGTGTTTTAGTAGTACACAATAATTTTTCATTATGTTCTAATAGTGCACAATAATGTTTTTGAAGTTACCAGCTTATAGATTAGTTGTTATGTTGCAGTACCACATCTGTAATTACAAACGTGTGGGTGTGTGAGTGCGTATGTGCGTCCGTGTTGGCCCGTGTTGGCCCGTCAAATCTTGTCAATTTTTTCTTGCTTTCATGATAAGGTCTCCATGCTTTTCGGTGGCCTTCTTTGGCATTGGCTCTTTCTCCAGCTTTTCCACAAAAAAAGGTACCCAGGAGGACTACTCTAATCAGAGGGAGGGAGAATAATAAGAAAAAAAGGTTTCCTCCAATCCCAAAACTTGAATATGGGAACTACCCTTTGCCCTTTTGCCATTTGCCTCTTTGCTTTTTCAAGATACGAATCATATAAATATATATTTGTGAATGCCGTCGTAGTCTTTGGTTTCACTCTTTTAGTCGTATACAGCGTTGAAAAAACTTACTCACATTTCGACCTTCCAAATCTATCTGAATGCATGCCAAGCCAAACAGGTGCGTCATGCCATTTCCCTATATTTTGTATCCTTTTTGGCTCTTTCTTTTGGGAACTGTACGTAGTTCCAATTTCCCAAATAGTATTATAAATATAAAGCCTCACAATTCCCCCAACCTCGCTTTCTGCCCAAATTTAATTTAACATTTGTTTGCCAATAACTTGACAGCACCAAAGCCATATGAGAAACATTATATACAGTGTCGGCTCTAAGCTTTTGAAAGTACTGTGCGGCGGCACTACGTGTATTTTTCAGAGCCGTCCAAATTACGTACATTTCCTACATATATGTATATATGTACGTATGTTACAGAGTTGCATGAATGTGATGAAATAAAATTTCCAGCCCGGCATATAGAATGATGAGTTTTGGGGTAATCTAGATATATAATAACTGTGAGCAATCACGCACAGTTAATTTTTGGAGAGTAATTGAGCATAACACGTGTGATGGATTGTGCAGATATATACTTGATTCAGTAGGAACAAACATTTCAGTCAATATGAATCATCACAAACACCTGCGTGTGCTCTTGATATGAAGTTCATTTCATGTTGCATGAGGGCCCAAAAAGTATGGAGGAGTTGTTCTAGCAGTTTCATGTAGGAATGAATGCTCTTCAGACATAATTTGCAGTACTTTAATCATGTAAATTTCGAACACCACGCGTGGAAGCAAATTTTCCCCAGAAAGCTTTACTATATTTACGGGAAACATATCTGTGATACCATTTTTTTTACACAAGTTTTTGTAGTCACTGCGTAATGTAGTTTAACGATTTGAACCATCTATTTTTTAAAACATTATTCATAGATCATCCTTGTAAAAAATTAGATAAATGCCAAACCATTAAGACATTCATTTATAATAAAGAAAATGGACAAATATGGTTCTACAAAGAAACTCTAAACTCGTAATCCAACAGTCATATGGTTTCAAATTTGGGTAATTTTTAGTAGACATGATTAATGAATGATGTTATGAAGATAGACAGTTCAAATCATTGAAATACTTACAGAATGAGTCCCACAAAAACTTATATAAAAAATTGAGTACAAAAAGTGGTGCCATGTATTTTATATTTAGCTCTTATCAAACCCTAAAAAAAACTAAAATACTATTTTGAAGAAAATGATTAATGAAGTACGTACAGTTAGAGGCCCCAGGTATATCCGAATTACATATGAACACGCTAAGATATTTATTGTCATGGAATTAAGCTAATAACTATAATAGTCAGTTCATACCCTTAAGAGAGTAGTTCATCAACAACAAATGTGAATGTGGCTATATAATTGAAATTAAAGGCATGCATGACTAATACCCCGATGAATAAGGGTTCATGTGTCAAGATTTGTTTGCCTGATGTGACTAAACGTTAAGGGACCGTACTACTTCTAGAAATTTAACGGGCTGTACATGTTTTTATAAATAGTTGAACTATTTTCAAACACTACTAAAAAAAAAATACTTTGCGCAACGAAGTAAGATTTGTTGTGCAAAGTAAGGTTTCATCTCTCAAAACCTTACGAGAATAATTTTTCACGCAAAGCTCCTTACAAAAGGGTTTGCGTGACGAAAATAAATATTCGTTGCGCAAAGTTTTTAGTTTTTTATTTTTTATGTAATTAAATTAATTTAATATTTGCGTGACAAAATTAATTGTTTGTGAGACGAAATATTTTGTTGCGCAAGGTATTTTATTTTTGCTTTATTATTCCTCTTATTTTAATTTAAATATAGTAATTGTTTGCGCGACGAAATATTTGGTAGCGCAAAATTTTTCGAATTTTTACTTTTTTAATTTAATTTAATTGTATCTTAATTTTATTAATTACTTTAATTCAAATTGAAATATCCAAAATAAAATTACATATGAAAAATAGTGATAAAATTATCCATAATATATATATTATAAATGTACACATAAATTAACAAAGTACAATAATAAAATCCTAATACAAGTCTAATGTGGTGGTAGTGGAGGGGGATATGGTCCAATAACGTCCTAATCCTCAACTTTCGCTGTCAAAGTCTCGATGATTCCCTACGAACAAAACAAACATGTTCAAATAACCAAAAAACAACATAAAATAATACCAAAAAAATGGTATAATCTCCCCTAAATTGGCATACCCCAAATCCAACCCCAAACTCCACCCCCACACCAAACCCAATTAATTACCTCCAAAAACACATATTAATGAAAAAAAATTAAAATTTGGGGAGAAAATACCTTTTGGCAAGATTGAGACTAAGTGAGAATGAGAGAGAGGAGTGAGTGTGAGAGAGTTAGAGGAGAGAGTGAGAGAAAGATGAGAGGGGTAAGTCATAGTGAGAGATAGAGAAGAGAGAGAGAGAAGAAAGATTAAGTGAGAGGAGCGAGTGTGAGAGAGAGGGTCGGATTTGGGGAGAGGGAAAGAGAGGAGAGGTAAGAGAATAGAGAAAGACATTGAGAAAATTGTGGAGGAGTTATTTTGGTTTTAAAAACTGTATCACTTTGCGCAACGAAGGATACGTGTTTGCGCGACGAAATATTGGTAGCGCAAAGTCTTAAAAAAATTTAAACAATAAATAAAAAATTTCCCACGTCCCATGTTTGGCGCCCTCCCAAATTTTTAGGCAACGAAAAACTTATTGATATACGTCGCGCAAAGTTTTTAAAAAATAATAAAAAACTTATGAAAATAACTATATTTTAAAATTTATAATATAAAATTAAATAAAAAAAGAAAATAAATTGGTTTAGGCGACGACATATTTGGATTTCGTCGTGCAAAGGTTTTTAAAAAATAATTTTTTTATTTTTGTAAAGACATTGCGCGACGAAGTTTTGTGATGACCCGTCCCTAATTTTTCATGTAACTTTATCCCCGAGTGTGTAAATTGACGTTTATATCATTTTTGGCAAAAGTGGAACCTGACGTGGGTGTAGTTATTCAACTCTTAAATTATTTTTCTCATTATCGTAATTAAATAGTACTCGTTGTAACGAATGCGTGAACACAAGTTAGACCTAAATCGGAGCTGTAAAGAAAAAGTTAGGCACAGTTGAAGTACGTTAACAATGGAAAATTTGGTACACGATGTGTTAATTTATCAGTGTGGGAGACACTGTTATTGATGAGAGATTTTTGTGTACGACTTACTTTACAAAATCTGAAAACCTTATCGTTTTTCTCCTTTAAAATTGAACCGTGTACCCATTCCCATCACCAATCAATTACTTTCCCACACTATTGCACCCAATCAGATTTTTCTTCTTCTCAGCCAATCAGAACTCATCTTTTCTTTCTCTCTTCTTCTTATTCTTTCTCTATCCCAAGACTCATTCTTCTCTGCAACCACTAAGAACAACCACCAAACTCCACGGATCAGGCCTAAAATTTCCACCATCACACTCCTCTCATCCTCGAACCCAACCATACAAACTGATTGTGAAATGGTTGAGTTTTGAACACCCAACTCGGAAGCTCCGACTCGAACGAGTTTTCCCCGACGTGTTCCCAGCCGAGTTACAAGCTTTTGGGATATTTGGATGCCTCCACACAACTCCCTCGAGTCAATAGCCTAAGTTAGAAGTCGAGTTGACGTGGAAACACACGATTTCGAGGTGAAGAAAATAAGTCTGAACCTTTCGAGGCTTTTTCAGGCCATTTCTGTCCACCTTTTGGACTTTTGAAATGTACAGTCTTGTTCTACTCTTCAAGAGCTTCAATTCCATAAAAAGTGTGTTGAAAATGATTGAGAAATGAGCAAGTTTTGAAGTTTTGAAAAATTTTCTAGAAACCAACGACTTTTTCTAGTTTCCGACAAAACTAGATGGCGGACGACGGAAGTCACAGGAAAAGAAGGAGAATATTCTGTCAAAGTTGATGGAATATTCTGACGCCGTTAGGTTCAACTATTTAACGAAATATTCCGTCAAGTCTGACGGAATATTCCCTATGTCTATCAGTTTCTGACTTGTGCATGGGCTAGGCGGCGCTTGAAGGCGCATCCGGCCTCCGGCCGGCGTGTGGTTGACATGTACAAGTCATGGACGTCAAGTAGAATATTTTTTGTATATTTAAACACCCTGTTTGAGCAAACTATGGGGGTTTTTCCTAGCCTTTTTGTGTATGTGTTAATTAATTAATTATTTTAGTTATTTCACATATAAGAGAAAATTATCCTGAAGAAGTGCGAGGTCAAGCAAGGCAAGGAGACTACGATCCGACCACATATCAGTAAGTGGACATTTGTTTTTATATATATGATATATAAAGTTTTATAGTTTTCCACAAATGCTTTTGAATTGATTCATGCCTATTATGCCATGATTAAATTGTCACATCCCGGCTCGGGCCCCCACCACATCTCGGGCTTGACTCCGCCGTAGCACGATATTGTCCGCTTTGAGCCCCGGCCACGCCTTCACGGTTTTGTTTCTGGAAACTCACGCGAGCATAACTTCCCAGTGGGTCACCCAGAATGGGATTGCTCTCGCGCAAACTCGCTTAACTTCGGAGTTCCGATGGAATCCGAAGCCAGTGAGCTCCCAAAAGGCCTCGTGCTAGGTAGAGATGGGAATATATATATAAGGCTTACAGGATCCACACCCATGGGCGATGTGGGATCTTACATAAATAATGTTATAAGAAATGTTGTACTGTTGTGAAATGCTAAAATAACACTACGGGATGCACCGATAAGTTTATTATGTTGACTAGAATTATTGAATCGTTATGGCATGCTTATATTTATGTAGTCTACTCATCATTGCTACACCCGGTGTTAATGCTCGCCCAGGGCCAGGGCCAGTCTTTCATATTTATGTTCACATCTGCACCACATGCTCCCCTTGATCCAAGTAGATGCCAGTCATGTCGTACAGGTTGCAATAGGCAACTCCGACATCTTGTCGTACAGGTTGCAATATGTAACCCCGACTCGTATGTGACTGTGAATAGCTCCAGTCTTCACGTGATTGTAGCACTAGAGCGTATATTATGATTACACCCAGTCCTGTCGTACAGGTTGCATTAGGCAACTCTGACTTGTGTGCTAGCATAGATTTATGAGCATCAGTCCAGTCGTACATGTTGCATTAGGCGACTCCGACTTGTGTGCTAGCATAGATCGATGAGTGTCTGATTTTATTATGCTACTGTTGAGATATTGTGATTGGTATATTTTTGGAATTATTGTTGATTTGCATTTGATTTCATACTT
Source organism: Cotoneaster glaucophyllus (assembly GCA_036320875.1). Taxonomy (NCBI): domain Eukaryota; kingdom Viridiplantae; phylum Streptophyta; class Magnoliopsida; order Rosales; family Rosaceae; genus Cotoneaster; species Cotoneaster glaucophyllus. The sequence goes on from CM070072.1 coordinate 19,625,299, forward strand.
ATACGTAGTATGATTTTTTAGAAATTATACATTTTTTGCAGTAAGGGGTTAGTATGTTCAGAAAATAAATGTGTTTTATAAATCTTTGTTTTTGCCCACTCACCCTTCTTTTTTTCGCCCCTCTAGGTCTTAGATAGCTAAACTCTCTGTGGCATACAAGGAATCTCCGACAGTTCTGACATATATCTATAGTTAAATGTAGGAACTGTTCCTGTTGTGTATTAAGTACTAAACTAGTTTCGATTGCACTACCTATGTCATCTATTCTCTGAACATTTGTGTTTTATGGGTTATTCCCACTACTGCGCACACACTTTATTAGCTTAAATAAATCCTAGTCTCGATTTAAATTTATCCATATTTTTATGCATCACTTTTCTTTATGGTTACGTCACCTTCGGGTGTCGTCCAGCACGCCTCAACTTCGGTCGGGGTGTGTCAAGTTTAAAGTTTCGTTGCGTAAAGTAACTTTGAGCAATGATGTTTGTTTTGTCGCGCAAGACTTTGCGCGACGAAGTTAAAATTTTCATCGCGCAAAGTGACTATGTGCGATGATGTGTGTTTTATCGCATAAAATTTCGTCGCGCAAGGGGTTTTTTTACTAATGAAATTATCAATTGGTGTTAGAGTTTTTAGCTAAAGTGGTATCTAAGATTGTCATAACTCTTGACTTTAGTTCCTAAGATTTAAAATTGATAGAAGTGGTTCCTGAGTTTGAATATCGTCAATCATTTTTGTCCTTTCATGAAAAATCTCCGTTAAGTAAGACCAAAATGACAAAAATACTCTCAAATTTTGTCAAATCATTTTGGTCCATTGTTTATTAAATTGAGGGCATTTTTGTCATTTTAGTCCTTAATTAACAGAGTTTTTTCATGAGAGGACCAAAATGATTGATGGTGGACAAACTCAGATATCACTTCTATCAATTTCAAATGTTATGGACCAAAGCGAGGAGTTATGACAATCTCCGAGACAATTTTGACTAAAATACCATTAATTTTATAATAAAACCTCAATTTTCTTCACTAACTGCAAGCCTTGGATCAATACATGCTTGGATTCTTCACTAACTGCAAGTCTTGGATCAATGCACGCTTGGAGAAGTTAAGGTTTCCCATTAGTAATTACCGAGTTTCTATTCGCAAAAGCTACAATATTAGTATAAATTTAAGGCAAACATAAAATGCATCAAAGCTAATTCATTGCAAAAATAAAAAAATATAGCAAGAACTGTACTTTTTACATTTTCTGAGTAGGCAACCACTAATTGTGCAGTGTTTTGTCTATTATATGTGTGACATTTTGTTTGGAGTTATGTGGACAAACTTAGTTACTAGATTATCAAAAGAACTTTTAGTAATTACTAGCTGAAAGATTTTTTATTAAGATTGGGGACAGCTCACTTCATTGTGGTGAACTCTTGGTGGACTTTAAACATTGGACAACAACAAATTAGTCTCACCAAATCTCATCCCTTTATCATTCTCAAACATACAAGATTTTGTTACTAAATTTCTTATCACTCCACGATCCAAGTCGTATTAGGTAGAATTTTGGCAGTACTGAACAGTTCGTGAAAATGATCCATAGAAAAATATGTTCCAAAGACTGAAAAAGTTAAGATTAGAGAAGTGATGAGTATGATTAGAACTTATAGGAACATATGTTCTATGCCAATAATTTTTCTACAACTTTAGCCGCAACATAACCTTCTATAAATAAACCCAGAATTTTCCCCCATTTTTCATGAGCTCCTCCGGCACTTGTGAAACTGAATTACCTGTTACCGTGGTGGCTAAGCGAGGAATTTCTTGTTAATGTGGTGGTTGAGACTCATAAAGAAAAAAAATTCAATGTGTTCGGAATACGGAACAGAACATCATATGTTATTATATAATTGATGAAAATTTTCCTTTCAAGTGTCCTCCAATTATATAACAAAATGTAGTGTTCCGTACAAAGTCGAAAACCTCTCTACATGAAGTAAGTTTCATGTACGTGCATGGTGAAAAATGAAAAATCCAATCTGAATCTTGAAATACTCCAAAAGTAGAAGATCGTTTTTGAAAGAGTGACCCCAATGTAATTATTCAATTGGACAGATGTCATTCTCTTCTTTGACGTATATGCGTGAGATAATGATACCGTCGTTGAAAATGTTTAAGCTTATGAGCTTGACTCCACATAATTACATGGTTAATTAGCTAATATTTAATTAACTACAATTAGCTATAGGTACTGACTCATTTAAGCACAAAAACCTCCAATTTCTGATCATTACATCCTATCAGCTTCCTTCAATCACGACAGCATAAAAAATTTCCTCTAAAAACATATATCTGCTCCTACACAGGTAGGTGTCCATCATTCTGTACCTAACCCAATTAAGGTTAATTACATGCATGCAAGTAACTACGACCACTCAAACCCTTTTAACCTACAGATATTTTGCGGTAACTTAACTACAAATTAACCCAATTATTAGACATATTTGCCTCTAAACTTGTCAAGCTAGTAATTTGAATTATTTGTGGGCCGTACCCGTACCCTTGAGTAAGTAGAGAAATTAATTTAACAAACAGAGATTTATGTTTCCCACAAATAAACGATATTGATCTGACATAAGCATCTATAGTAGCTGCTAGTGAGAAAAATAAAGAAAAATTATTTTGTATTGTTCACTTATATTTTAATAGGAAAACTAATGAAAAAAACTTGAAAACTTTCAGTTTTAACGATAAGGACAAAATAAAAGGTAAAGTGAATAGTACCAGGATTGACTTTTTAGTGTAAAAATATGGTTTTTCGTTAAAGTAAACAGTACCAATAACTTTTTGTTAAAGTTCCTTATTTTAATTTGGTCTTGAATTAGGCGATAATCCTTCTTGCTCTTCCCTCTTATTCCCTCGATGTTTCTCCTATCTTTTAAGTTTTAACTATCTTCATATTTTGGGAGGGTTGCACTTTTTACATTATTTAAGAGAGTTTTTGTGGTTGCGGTTGTCATCTTGTTTTGTTGAACTTCTATATCGGTTATAGATTATCACTCGAACTTGAATCTTTCAGCAGTGATAGGTGCTCAAAGTTAAGATGGTAATTTTTATGTTTTTTGTGATTTTATTGAAGGCGACTTATAACAGTGTTTCTTTGTTGATGATTGTAAGATCATCAAAAGATGGTGCCTTCACAATAGTTTACAACTTGCAAAGTTTAGTTTGCATGAGTGTTATATATGTCATTCAATCAAGGGTAGCAATCTATACAGGGGTGGGCTAATTTATTTTTCTTGTACTATGGAGTGAAATTTAGGTGTTTTGGGGTAAACTAAATTTCTATTATGTGCAATATTAAACTTTTTTTTTCTTTCATAAAATGCTTATTTTAACACCAAAAAATTTCAACTTTAAAGCTTGGAGCGTGTTAGTGCCCCGGGCAGCCGCTACCTGCCTCCGCCCTTGCATTTGATGCTAAAGAATTATTTCGTATTTATGATAAGTTTGTAATTATAAAGTTGTGGTATTTTTGGTAGCGTATATGATTTTGTGGTTAATTTGTACATGTCTACTATATATCCTCTAGACCATTCTTAATAATTTTTCATTTGATCTTTAACCAAATTAAAGACTCTCTTGAAAGTTTATTTCTATAACTTACTAAAAGTGATCCAGGCCCGGCCAATAATTTACATCATTGTAATCCAATATTGGCCAAAAATGTTACGTAGTAAAGCATTATTTTTATCAATTTCCCGACATCCCAATTCATAAACATGTATGCTCATCAGCTGGATCGAGTGGTGAGGAGTGAGGAGGATGTTAACAGTAACAAGATTGAGATGATCGATATGGAGATGGAATTTTGTCGGTCAAAGAAAAAGAGGACATGCAAATTGTGATGGAAGTTGGGTCGCATGATAGGAGTGGGGACCCACGCAGTGGAAGAAGCGGTGGAAATCCATCATTAGCCAAGACAATGCCATCATTTGCACGTGTCAATGGACCACATTCAACTCCCTCAATTTCTTGTTTATTTTCACTCCCCCTCCCACCAAACTGTAGCTTTAAACCCTATATACTCTTTCCTCGACAATTTGATTGTTGACGCACGTACTCAGTCTCACACAAAATACACAATTGTGATTGAGTTCTGCTAACAACCGTAGTTTGTGTGGATAACTATCAGGAGTTAATATTAACAATTACATTGTATCACTGATTACCAATTAACTGTAATCGGCCATACGCATGTGAGTTAACAATCACTTGCGTTGCCTGTCAGTAGGTGAGTAGTTTTCAATTAGTGATTAAGTATACATTACAACAATAGATAACAATCATTTATGATTGGCGGGTGATCGATAGGTGATTAGTTATCAGTTGTTAATTATGTAAGTATACAATACAACAACTGATAAAAATCATTTGTACTTTGCCATTAATAAGTGAGAATGTGATTGTTAGTTATATATTACATCAACGATTAACAACACTTATGATCCGCCATCAATTAAGTGTGTAATTAATTAGTTTGCCATGATTTGGTACCCTCTCACTTTATTTTCTTATTTATATCCTTGTTACCATCAAATTGTAAGTACGTTCACTTGTAGAGTGATAGATAAAGGTCATCCTCATCTACTTTTTTTAGCTAATGACTTCAGATTTTCTATACTCTAGTCCTCATCTTGGATGGAAGCCTTTTTAATATGGACATTGATAGAAAGGGATAGTTGATCGATCGAATTGCAAAATGCCACCTGATCCTTCACTCTTTCTATTATGCCAAATAAAGTGAATTGGGGGAAGCCATCATTGTTTGGATTGAAATATATTCCCAACTAGATTTAGATGGGACATCTTTATAGACTGAGACCATGACTTTATGTTCTACAGTTTCATTCTCCTTTCTTTTTCATCCTCCTTTTTCTCTTTTCAATTTAAAATTTTTCTTTCGGGAAAGAAAGAAGGTTGTGAAGTAATTTTTCGATATTCGAAACACAATCACGTAATATTATTATTTCATTCAAATTATAACATGTGAGTTTATTTTTATAATATAAATATACTCTAAAAATGAAATATTTTGAGTCATTCATTCGCTCATATTATAATACATGAAATGACACGTAATATGACTTGTGTTACTTGTATTATAAATTCGAAAGTTGAGAGGGGGTGAATGAAGGAGAACATGATCGCATGGTGACAAAATGGTCGTGTACATGTAAGGGAAAGTGGGTGCAAAATGTGTAGGGAAAGTGATGGAGTAAATGGATGACAGTCCAAACACAATTAAGTGAATTGATGGCACTGAAAGATCCTCACTATACAAACTTTTCTTTCTCTTTTCTTCATATATTCTTCTTCCCCTTCCTTTTTCTTTTTCTTCCAATGCGTTTTTAACCTCTTTTTCTTTCTTTCTCTGCTCTCTTTGCGGTGCCATGGTGGTGTTTTGCACACACTCAAAGAGGTAATATTTTTGACAGCTCTCACTTGTAAAGTCTAAAACGTACGTCCCTCTGTTTCATATTTTCTTGTCATCTTCTTCTCCTTGGAGACTACTTTTCTTGTCACAGTATTTTCTAAGGCGTTTGAAATCAACATCCACTTGGACGTCCTCCAAATGCTACGTGGCCCTCTTTGATAAGTTGGACGGATTTCACATGTGAGCACAGGCTAACTAGGGCAAAAGTGAAATTAGGGTTTTTTTTTTTTTTTTTTTTGGAAACTGGAAATAACCATAACTAGGGCCGGAGCCAAAAGCACAGGCAGGCCTACAAGGAGGCAACAACCAAAGAAAACAAACAAAAAGCAGTGGAGAGGGGACCAAAGGTTAAAGACGCATCACCAAATGCCAAGTGTCACCCCCAACACTACCCAAAAACAATTAAGGAGGACACGGGAGGCCATCATTGTTCAAAATATGCACTAACGAAGATGGGGGATGGTTAATCCAAGTATAACCGCACATCTCCGTGTTACTTCTCGACGCCAAATGGTCTGCCACCATATTGGCCGATCTCGGAACCAAAGACCAGTGGCACATCTGAAAGGTATCCTGAAACCTTAAAATTCTAGTCAACGTAGGATAAGCCTCCCAACTACCAGAAGACAAATCATCAATCAAAGCTGAAATGTTCTCTTTAGAATCAGATTCAACCATAATTCTCTGCAAGCCCAACGAACAAGCAAACTCACACCCAAACAAAATGGCAAGAGCTTCAGCCACAGCAACACATAGAGCAGAAATCAAAAGCTTTCGCGCCCCAACAAATCTTCCCTCAGCGCATCTACAATCCCCACACAGCCCATAGCTGAAGTGACATCCCAGCTCGCATCAACATTTAGCTTGGTAAACAAGGAACAGGGCGGAGACCAACGAACCAAACCCAAAGGGGAAACCTGCCGAGGCAGAGAGTTCCCCACAGGAGGACGGTAAGCATCCAAAAAAGCTGCAGCCGAAGAGGAGATAGACATAATGACTTTTTGTGGGTTAATAGCCGTCTGGTTATAGAGATAATTACAGCGGGCCTTCCAAATATACCAACAAGTAAAGTCTATAAAAGGCAACAACCAAATATCATCGTCCTTAGATCCCATAGGAGAATTTAAAAGAGAAGAAAACTAGATCGCCAACGTTGTGAAGCCAGCTCTATCCACAATGTAATTTAGGGACCCACCAAACCAAATAGTAGCAACCCACGGGCACAAAAAAAGCACATGCTCAACAGATTCATCTTCAACATTACAAATAGGACAGAGAGGAGTAAGGGAACAATTACGTCGAAAAAGAGCAACCATAGTAGCCAAAGCTCAAGTCAACACCTTCATAGAAAGCAACAGATTTTTGGGGCTGTCCTCACCTTCCAAATAACCTGCCAAACTTTAGAGGGAATCATACACGAAGAGGACGTAACCCTAGGCACCACAGGCACCGCACGAGAATGCACTCAGTGATAGCCCGATCTAACAGTATAGACCCCATTCCTCGTGTCCGGCCACACCAGTCTATCTGGACGCAAAGGATAACCAATACATGTATCATAAATCGCCTGACTCTCACCATGAGAAATAAAAGGCTTGAGAAAGTCAATATCCCAAGTCCTAGATTGCCTGCAGATTAGAGAGCTAACACACAAGTTCCTAGAAACCTGCAAGTCTCCTGGAGGATTAGGGTGCCCGAGAGGGAAAGAAAGAAGCCATCTATCACGCCAAACTCTAACATTAGCCCCATTCAAGATTTGCCAGTGGGCACCCCAGAGAAGGATGTCACGGCCCACCAATAAACTTGACCAACCCCAAGAGGCACGACCCCCACTAGTGGCCTTAAGAAATGAGCAGTTTGGGAAATAGCGGGCTTTAAGAACTTGAGCCCATAAGGAGTTAGGATCCATCACCAGCCACCAACACTGTTTGGCAAGAAGGGCATCATTAAAATCACTAAAGGTACGGAAGCTCATACTCCCCAAGTGCTTTGGCAATCCCAAAAGCTCCCGGGAAACCCAATGAATCCCCTACTCCCTCCCTGCTTCCCCCACCAAAAAACAGCAATTAAAGAATCCAGCTCCGAGCACAAAGTAGTACGAAATTTAAACAAGTTCATTGGGTACGTAGGAACTGCTTGTAACACAGCCTTAATCATAACCTCTTTACCAGCTTGTAAGAGAGTGCATTGTTTCCAACCTTGATTTTTTCTAAGATCCTACCCTTCACATAAGCAAAGGCCTGTTTCTTAAAATGGCCCCAGATTGATGGCAATCCCAAATATGTCCCCGGATCATCCACCAAGTGTATGCCAAGGACATGACTTAGCTCCGCGGAGAGACCTCCTGGGATATTAGCACCAAAGAAAACACAAGACTTCTGAAGATTCACATGCTGACCTGAAGCCAAACAATAATGAAGGATCATAGAATTGAAGGAATTAGACATCGGATGGGGTATTTAAATGGTTTTCATGTTACGCATATTGGACGGATGGGAGGTCTGAGCATGTGGTGGGATAATTCGCTGGAGGTGGAGGTTGGTTTTTCTTTTAAGAATATTATTGATGCTTGGATTAGGGTGATGGGTGAGGAGGGCTGGGCTCGGGTCACATAGGTTTATGGAACTGCTTATAAAGTTGAGAAGGCTGCTTTTTGGGGCTGGATGAGGAATAAGTTTGGCCCTTCCAATCTTCCTTGGCTTTGCAAGGGTGACTTTAACGAATTTCTTTGGGACCATGAAAAGGTTGGGGAGCGGAAGTGTTATATAACAGACCACGATTCCTTGAAGACTTCATGAATAGTGCGGAGTTAATGGACTTAGATTTTAATGGGCCTTGTTTCACTTGGCTGGGCACAAAGAATGGGCAACTTGTGGAGGAGATTAGATCGTGGTCTTTCCAACAGGCTTTGGCTGGACAAATGGCCAAGCACATTTGTCACTCACGGCACGGTTATGGGTTCCGACCACTGTCCATTAATCATTCAATGCCAATCTCGGGATCAAGGATCAAAAAAGTTATTTCATTTTGAAGCTTTCTGGGCCAAGGAGAATCGTTGCAAGGAGATTGTTGACAGTTGTTGGAGACGTCCATGTGGTGGCGATGGGATCTCATGGTGGCAGAAGAAGATGAAGATGTGTCGCACATAGCTGATTAATTGGAGTCGATAGGAATTTAAGGCGCGTGGGAGGGAGATTGAATGCCTTGTCCATAAGCTTGGTGAATTGCAATTTGATTGGAATTCAAATTGGGAGGAAATCAAAGTGATGTCTGATAGACTTGATAGGTTGTGGGAGTTGGAAGAGAGCTACTGGCATCAGAGATCTAGGGTCAGGTGGCTACTGGAAGGGGATGCTAATACCGCGTTTTTTCATCAGTCCACACGTCAAAGACGTAGAGGGAATAGTGTGCTGAAGATAAAGGATGAGACCGATGTTTGGGTGGACAACCAAGGGGCGATTCGAAACTTGGTTGATGAACATTTCACCAATTTATTTACTTCATCGGGGCCTCGAGATTGACTTCAAGTGTTAGATTGCATTCGGTGCTCTATGACTAGGGAGATAAATGATGTGTTGGCGGGTCCGATTACGGAAGATGATAAATTTCTTCCTCTTGCTCTTGGAAAAAATTGCACCTACAAAATAATTAACACATTTGTTCAAGGCCAAGAGCCTCATGCGCCCATGACGAATGGGGGGCTTTGGCCAAAGAACCTCTGATGCAAAAGTTAGAATTTAGAGAGAAAGTGTTTGAAAATTTTAGAGAATTTTAGCAAGAGAATTGGAAGTGTGTTTTTGAGAGAATGCGAGGCCTTTTATAGGGGTGTGGTCGGCCTCCTTGGGTGAGAGAGGACCGGCCACCTATCTCTCATTGTGGGCTAGGTTCTTGATTTGTTTTAATTTAAGAGTTATGGAAATAATTAGCTAATTAATTAGCAAATAGAATAATTGCCTAATTAACTAGCTAATTAATATGATAAAAGGGGAAAATGTGGTAGAATATATAAGGCATGGCCGGTCCCTTTGGGAGAGAAGGTGATCGGCCTTTTATGTATTTTTTGGTTGTAATGGATAGTTTAATTGACAATTAATGGATTAATTAGGCAATAAACCCATTAATTAGCCAATTAGCATAATTTAAAAGGAATGTTTTTGGGAATTACCTTGTAGGAAGCATTTGATGTGGATGAATGAAATAGGTTTTGAATTGTTAACTATTTTGGGCACTTTTGACTTGGTTGAAAGATGATTGCCCGCTCATCGCGTGTAGGAATCCCGATGTGCCTCAAAGGTATCTTTGTCTTTTTCATCCAAAGATCCACGTGGCTCCTTGTGATTATTTTTTGCTCCAAAAATGCCCCCACACCTGTTAGGCTGCTCGCAGGAAAGGGCAGCAGGTGTAAAGATCTTCTTGTTTTAGGAATCATAGGCTTGTTTCCTATTTTGATGTAGATTCCTTCTTTAATTGGAAATGTGGTCTTTTTAGGAAAGGGAAATAAATTTCTCTCAAAGCCTATTTAAGTCCACCTTAAGTGGGTTATTAAATCAACTTTGGAGATCGACTTATTCTACCCTACAAGAGAGAGAGAGCTTAGAGGATATTTATTCCCCATCCTCTAGCAATCTTCTACATCTTGCCCGTGCAAAGGATCGTCTTTCGTTGCTTTCTTTGTCTTCTCCGTGCCGCACCGATGTAAGAAAAATTTAGTTTTCCATGTCTTCTTCCTGGATAGTGCTGTCGTGAGGCAGCCGTCGAGGTGGTGAGCACGTCGGCTGGCAGGGGCAGGAGTTGGCTCGGTATGGGTCGAGGAGGTGTTGTGGCAAAGGCCACTGCTTTGGTTGCTTGGCTTGGCTAGAGCTAATGGCAGCTTGTGCGGCTGGGGCCGCAGATTGAAGTGCTGGGATGTAGTGCTAGGCAAGCTGCATGACTCATGTCCAATGGGTTCTTGGACTTGATGCGGGCCAGGCCTGCAATTGAGATAAATGAGGAGGTCGCAGATTGAGGCGTTGGGGCACAATGCTAAGTGAACCACATGACTCATGTTCTTTGGGCTTTTGGACCTGACGTGAGATAGGCCGGCGATTAAGAGAAACGAGGAAGTCGCAGGCCTTATGGGCTGCTAGAATGCTTGGCATGTAGGCCTCCTGCCTGCTGGAATGCTGGGCATGCAGGCCTCCTACCTGTTGGTCTGAGAGAAAAATGAAGGAAAAGCCAATATGGGTTGAGCTCCCCTGCTGAGTACCGTTAATGGCGTTAGCTGCTTAATCCTCTTCGTCGGGAGAAAGGTGGGCTGCTCCCAAGAGAAGAGGTAAAAAGGATCAAGGAGGATGCATTGGCTTGTCTGAACGATGTCGTGGAGCCCATTATGAATGAAAGTGGAAAGAAAAGATATTTCTTCCTGCTCAAGAGATGCCGGTTGAGAAAAACTAAAGACTTCCTTTGCTGCTTGTGAGGGTTCGCCTGCTGCCGAAAGGCCTATGACTAACATGACTTCTTCCAATGAGAGGAAAAGTAAGGCTGCTAGATCTGAGCATATGCGCCTGCCATGTCGAGAATGGCTTGTACGATTGCTGATAGAATTGCTCAGCGTAAAGGTCTTTTCATGCCCAAAGTGCCGAAATCTATACCAACACATCCGTTGAGAGCCAAGTCTGGTTCACCTTTGGAGAAGCTTGCTATTATAAAAAGCAATAAGGTGGACTCTGTTGCTAAAGTGGCGCCAAGGCCCACTTCCTTTGCTACTGAGACTGATTCGCCTGCTGGAAAGGAAGAGACTGCTCACGTGGGCAACTGTGAGAAATCCACTAAGCCTACTTCTAGGGAGGCTGTTGAGATCTATGTGCTCTTGAAACCATATCTTCTTGAAGACACGGATGCTTGTGCCAAGTTTGTTGATGGCGTTAGAAAGGTTTGTTTGTCCAAGTTCATTTGCGAAGTATACGACATAATATAGAATGACTGATCTGCTTGCTATGATGCATATATAGCAAGGCTGCCAAGGAGGTGGCGAAAACTATGGCAGCTGAAGCTTATTACTCGACCGAGGAGATTAAGAGGTTGGATTCTGAGCTCGTTGCTTTGAAGGGATCTAATATTTCTGCCCCCATTTCTTTGTAGCTTTAGACCACTCGCCAAAAGATCGTTGACTTGAAGACTAGGCTTGACGCGATCCAAGTTATGTATGAAAGTGAAAAGAATGAGATTGGATGTTATATACCTCAGATTCAAGATCTTGAGTTTGCAGTTTCTGAGCTTCGTTTCATTGCTTATGAAAATGATGATGAGTTGATTGATGCTCATAATTAAGTGATCCACTTCAAGAGAATCATCGATAGGCTTGATCTCTAAGTGTTGGAACTTCAAGGTGTACTGAAGATAAATGAAAGTCTGAAGAAAGAAGTGGATGAGCTGCAACACGTCCGTGTTGGTCTGCTCGAGGAGAATGAGCAGTTGAAGGGTGAGAAGGATAGGCTCGAGGTTTCGAGACCTTCTCTATTGTTCCGGAAAACTTGTTCACCTTTACTTTTGAGGCCTCAATTGGTGAAGTAGTCGAAGATACTGGTGCCCAGGCTGGAGCAGCCGGGGGTGAAGCGCGGGATGATGCCGCTGCTGAAGATATGGCGACCGAGTAGTCGTGGAGTGTCCAAGCTACTGAAAAGTAGTCTTCTAGGTAGTTTGTAGGATTTTCTTTGTTTCCCTCGTTGCTTTTTGCTTTGTATGAAATCATTTGGTCTTTGCTAGTTGTTTATCAATTTTGCTAGAAAATTTAATAAACTTGCTTCCTTCGCTTTTCTCCATCTTCGCTTCGTTTGTTTATGCCCTAACCTTTAGAATTTATAGACCAGTGGCAGGTGTGCTTCTTTTTTATAAGCAGACAGGCCGCGTAGCCTTATGCAGCCATAGGTGTTGGTGTAGAACTTTGTAAAGTTGTTAGCCATAGGGTCAGCAGCCGGACTCCTTACTTACAGAAGCAGACAAGTCTGCGTGACCACTAGGCTGTTAACCTTGGCTTTCTCTAATTCCATAGGTTGCGTAGCAAGTATCACAACACTTTAAGACTTGGTGCAGGTCGTTCCGCTCTTGGCAGAGGTGAAGCTTATCGACTACGTAGCATGTCGGCAGTGGATAAAACTTCGTATCTGAACGCTAGCTTGTTTAACCTTTCACAAGAATGTGCGGTTGTATAGCGCGACTTTACTGTTCTAATGACAAGCCGTAGGCAATCTTCTGGAAACCGTAGGCTACCTTAGTGCACTCGGTAGCAGCTTTAGGGTTCCAGGGCAGCCGTCCATCGGATGTATTGCGTAATGTGCCCCCTCCATCTCTAGGACCTGGTTCCTCACAGATTAGGCCAAGAGACCCAAAATCCTTCAGTTAGCTAAGTCTTTAAAAAAAACCATTGTGGCTATTTCTAGGAATCCCGATGCAAGTCATAGTGCATCTAGTTATACTAGGGTAGCTAGGCTCATCCACGTCTGGATATTCAGAGTGTAGAGTTTATCCTCCCGCTTTAGAGAGCAGACCCATGTGGGTGTCGGGGAATTAGTTTACCCTCTTGCACTGGAGAGCATGGTTGGTCATTAGAGGGTGCAATTCCTGCGATGAGTCCTTAAGAAGGGCGCAATTTTCTTTTGAAGTGCAGGAGTGATCAGTTGTTGTAAACATGCAGCCAAGCCAAGTTGTGATTACTTCTGAATTCCTCATTGAAAAATGAGTGAAACGAGCTGTAAGGTAGAAACTGCATAACAACTGGATAGTCCTCGGCTTGTGAGGTAGTGCCCGCTGAGCTGCTTGAGTCTTCGGGTCTTGATATAATGGAAGGTTACACGTGGTACTTCCTCAGGTTGTAGGCGTTCCATTGTTTCTCGATCTCTTTGTCGTTCATGGTGGCAAGGGTGTAATTACCTTTGCCTCCTACTCTGCTAATCTTGTACGGACCTTCTCAGATGAGATTCATCTTTTTGGAGCCTTCACTGCATGCAGTGATGAAGGCTTTTCTTTAGACTAGATCTCTGCGCTGGAATTGCCGGATCTTGGCCCTTTTGTTGTAGTTGAAGAGAAACTGTTGTTGGTAGGCTGCAATGCGGGTGATGGTTTGCTCGCGCTTCTCATCTGCCACATCTAAGCTTGTGGCCATCTCCTTTTTGTTATACTCAATGTTTGGCAGTAGAGTGATTCGGAACCAAATGTCAAAGAGAAAGGAGTTTCACTAGTTGCTCGTCTTTTGGTGGTGCGATATGCCCATAGACATCCGGGTAGTTCGTCTAGGCATTTTCCCTTATTGTCGATGAGGGATTTTTTGAGGCAGTCGAGGATCGTCTTTTTGGATGCTTCAACCTGCCCATTGCCTTGAGGATATCTCGGCGTGCACATATATCTTTGGAAAAAGTTCGCCAAATCTTTGCCCACGAATTACGGGCCATTGTCAGTGACGATGGATTTAGGGATGCCAAATCAGCAAATGATGTTCCTCCATATGAAGCGCTTTATGTCTATCTGAGTCGTGGTCGTCATGGGCTCTGCTTCTACCCATTTGGTGAAGTAGTCGGTTGCCACGATCATCATGACTCTGCCCTCAGTAACAGGCGGCTTAGGTCTTACCAGGTTGATTGCCCGTTGCATGAACGGCTAAGGACTCGTCTGCGGGTATAGCTCTTTGGCAGGCAATGTTGGTACCGGCTTGTAACGTTGGCAGCGGTCGTACTTTTGTACTAACTCCTTAGCATCTTGGTGCATGGTAAGCTAATAGTAGCCCGTGTGAAGAGCCTTCTATGCTAAGGATCGACCTCCGGAGTGGTTTCCACAAACACCTTCGGGAATTGAGCTTAGAACCTTCAAGTCTTCGGGAGGTGTTAGGCAGCAGAGATGTGGTCTGGTGTAGGATCTTCAGAGGAGAATTCCATTCCACATGTAGTAATGTGCTGCCTTTATTTGGAGTTTTCTAGACTCCAATCATTTCATGGGGAATGTGCCATTGACCAAGTAGTCTATAGTGGAATCTTACCAATTTAGAGTTGTACTAACCTGTGACACTTCGACTGCTGGCTTCACTTCTATGTTTGGCTGGTCTAGATACTCTATCGAAATAAGGCGTTTGAGTTGGTGTCTAGGGCGTAGCCTAAGCCGGCTAACGCATCTACGTGGGCATTGTCTGCCCGCAGAACTTGAGTGAGAGGGTAAGTCTGAAATGCTTCAAGTTGCTTGCGTACCTTCTCTAGGTATTATGCCATCCTTGGATGTTTCGCTATGTACTCCCCAGTAGTCTGGCTGGTGATTAGCTAGGAATTGAAATGAATTGCAAGCTTCTTCACTGCCAAGTCTTTGGCCATTTGGAGGCCTGCTAGTAGGGCCTCGTACTCTGCTTCGTTGTTGGATGCTTTGAAGCCTAGAGTGATCGTCTGCTCGGGCATCGAACCGTCTGGGGTAACAAGGACTACACCTGCTCTTGAACCTTTGTAGTTGGATGCGCTGTCGACATGCAGATGCCAGAAGTCTCCATCGGGTGGAGCAGGCGCTTCTAGGGCATGCTCGGTTGCCTCCAAGACATCGTTGGGTCGTTCTATTGCGTTACATGGGCTAGGCGTGAAGGCGTAGTAGGGAGCTGAGGCTATGTTACATGCATCAGGAGATGTTTAAATATCGGTATTGGGCCACTCTAAAGTTGAATTATGGAGCAAATGTCGGCTGGGGCCGAGTGACACATAGTAGGAGGTAGTGCTCAATTGCTGGTACATGATGCTCTTATGTGGAACCTTTTGGGGCGACGAGGACAAAACTTGCTTCTAAGTGCGTCCTTTTAGTGTTCATCTGCCATTGGCGTGCCTTTTAAGTTGAGTTGTTGTGTTCGTAAAAAAACTTTGCACTGCCAGTGTCTGGGCCTTTATCGTCGCGTGTCTGGATTGGGCAGAATAGTGCGTCATGAGGATGACTGCGTGCGTTTGAAGGTAAAACTTGAGCTTCTGGGTTGCAACAATTATCGCCAAAGTTAGCTTTTGAATTTTTGGTAGCATCGAGGAGAGCTTTTGAACTGTGGAATACAGGTAGTCGGGCCCCCAGCTCTTCTCGTATGATGGTAGAGCTTATTGCTGCTTCAGATACCGTCAAACATGCGAATAGGTCTTCCGCTGCTTCTGGTTTGGATAATAGAGAGGTGATGTCAGGTACTCATTCAATCCTGGATTAGCGAGCCTCGTCCCAAAGTGCATGCTTTTCTGCCAGAGTGAAAGAGTCTGCCAAATCTTCTTTCATGATCAATTTTCTGAACAACAGGTGGTCTGCTGGAAGTCCTTTTTGGAAGGCTGCTCTAGCTATTAAGTCGTTGCATCCTACTATCTTTGCCTTCTCTGCTTTGAACCTATTCACATAGTCGCGGAGCGACTCCTTTGGGTTCTTCTTGACGTTGAACAAGTGGTCGGACTTCTTCTTGATCGAGCGATAGGATGAATATTATTTGGTGAAAACCAAAGAAAGTTCGTCAAAACTCTGGATAGATTGTGGCGGCAGGGTATAGAATCAATCTTGCGCCTCGCCTTGTAGAGTGGTGGTGAATATCTTGCACATGAGATCGTCGTTGTTTCGATAGAGGATCATTGCGCTTCGGTAGTGCTTTAGGTGTCCCTCCAGGTCTTGATCTCCTTTGAAGGATATAAAATGTGGCATGCTGAACTTGCATGGAAGCTCTGCCTGCTCGATCTTGTCCGTGAAGGGTGACCTGCTTATGTTGGTCATGTCCCGTCGTAGTGCCTCGTCGGCCATTTCTTTGTGTTGGAAATCATGCGATCGCTTGTTTAGGAGCCTTTCTACTTCTTCCTGAATTTGCCTTTGCTGGGGTAGCGAAGCTCTCGGCTGCCCCCAGTCTTGACCTGCTGGTCTAGGCTACTCTTTTAGGTGCTCGACTCGTCTATGCCGCAGCAGCGGTGCATGTGGTCTGTTCTTGGCAGACAAGGGAATTCTTCGCATGATGCCGGTTGAACTTGAGCCGCCTACTCCAATATAAGGTGGATGATGCTCCTTTCGGGCTTAACTGCGAATGAACACTTCGCCTGAAAGGTTGCTCATGTTGACTATTGGAGCGTGACCCCAACCGTGAATGCATGCTCGTTCGTGGGCCTAGTCGAGAGTGCACGCTCATCCGCGCGCTAAGACGGAAGTATACGCTATCTCGGGGGCCTAATCGGGAGTGTACACTACCAGTACGCTCGGTTCATGGCTGGTCGAGTGGCTGCTGAAGAGGTTCTTCGTCTGCCCTTGTCCTACTTCGAGACACCTTGTTTGGGGCACGTTGCATCTTGGTGCGCTGCAAAAGCTTGTTCACCAAGGTCGTCTGCTGTGCTAGGGCTCTTGTCAACTCTATGACTTGTCGAGATAAATGTTGTTCGCCATTTGGATTGGAAAATCTTGGAAAGAATGTGCCTCTTTGAGCAGCGGAATGGTGGTAGACCCCGGACGCGAGATTTGAGTTAAGAAATGTCAAATCAGCTAAAAATATAGTGAGAATGCCCTTGCTTCGATCGTAGACCCAGAAATTTGAAGCCAGGATGGTTGAACTAATCTTGGACCAATTTGGGCTGCTTGGAATGCCACAGAAGCAGGATGGGCCGCGAGAGTGGGCTGCTCGGTGGGAGTGGGCTGCTCGACGTATGGCGCACATGAGTGCGAGGCTTGGGCTCAACACATTGGGCTCGCGTTGGATTTGGGCGGCACATGCCGGTTTGCCTTGGGCTTGAAATGACATGGCTTGGACCGTAGTTTTGGTGCCATGGACCTCGCCGCGGGTGGTTGCCGTGGTTGCCGCCGCGGGTGGTTGCCGTGGTTGCCGCCGCGGGTGGTTGCCTTGGTTGCCACCGCGGTGGTTGCCATGGTGGGGCCTCGTAGTGGTGGTGCCGCTCCACTTATTGTCACATTTAGCCTCGTGGATCGCCGCGGTCCCATCTCTTGAATATTGGAATTTTCACTTGTTGAATTTTCTAAATTTCTAACCATTGTACTTCTCTTTTACGTTTTATCAAAGAATCTTTGCAAATAAAAAATTCTAATAATAAGAACGTATGAAAAAATACAAGTGGACTAGAAAATAGAGAAAAAAAACTTTTTTTATACGCGAGTCTTCTACGAGTGTGGATTTTTTCCTCTTAATGAATGCACCAATTTATGGATGCAAAATTCTTCCTCCTTGATCTTGGACAAAATTGCACCTACAAAACAATTAAAACCTTTGGTCAAGGCCAAGAGCCTCACACGCCCATGATGAATGGGGGGGCTTTGGCCGAAGAACCTTCGATGCCAAAGTTAGAATTTAGAGAGAAAGTGTTTGAGAATTTTAGAGAACTTTAGCAAGAGAATTGGAAGTGTGTTTTTGAGAGAATGTGAGGCCTTTTATAGGGGTGTGGTCGGCCTCCTTGGGTGAGAGAGGACCGGCCACCTATCTCCCATTGTGGGCTAGGTTCTTGATTTGTGTTAATTTAGGAGTTATGGAAATAATTAGCTAATTAATTAGCAAATAGAATAATTGCCTAATTAACTAGCTAATTAATATGATAAAAGGGGAAAATGTGGTAGAATATATAAGGCATGGCCGGTCCCTTTGGGAGAGAAGGTGACCGGCCTTTTATGTATTTTTTGGTTGTAATGGATAGTTTAATTGACAAATAATGGATTAATTAGGCAATAAACCCATTAATTAGCCAATTAGCATAATTTAAAAGGAATGTTTTTGGGAATTACCTTGTAGAAAGGATTTGATGTGGATGGATGAAATAGGTTTTGAATTGTTACCTATTTTGGGCACTTTAGACTTGGTTGAAAGATGATTGTCCGCTGCTTGCGCGTAGGAATCCCGATGTGCCTCAAGGGTATCTTTGTCTTTTTCATCCAAAGATCCACGTGTTGCATTGTGATTATTTTTGGCTCCACAGTAGTTAGCTCTAAGTTACTCGGTTTGCGGGCCACATACGCTTAGTAATTTTTAGGGTCAACAAGTCCATATTTCATAATAATCGCATCCTATGCATCATATTTTATCTATGGAGCAGAGTAACTAAATTGTATAAGTTTTTTGTGGTACAACACAATTTTATAGAGATGAATAGAATTAATTTAATTTAAAAAAAATAGAGATTTATTCAAATGAATATTTTTATGCAACAGTATATTTCTATTGAGTGGTGTGAATTTTTTACTCACACCATGAGTCAACCATGTCTCTATAAACGTTATTTTAGAAATCGAGTTAATGAGGAATCAATGGACATTTCCAGATATATTGCCAAAAAGAATCGACACAATACGCCTAGTCGATTGTAAATTGATATCCCTTATAAAATTTTGGTAAAAATTTCTTCCTTGAGCCTAATATTCTGTGGTTATGTTTTGATTTCTTAGGGATCCCTTAGTTTGGTGAGGTTTATGTGTGACAAAAAAAAAAAAATGTAACCAAATCAATACACGGGTTTGTTTGTTCAACTCCTCAGCTCTGCTTTTGAAAGCTACTTTTCGAATTGCACCCGATTGCATGGTTAAGCTTAATCGATCGGGTCATAATAATTTTCATATTTTTTTCAATTCATGATTTTTGCTTCCTTGTTCCAACTGAGCCGAATCTACGAAATTGCATCCTCATCTTTTAGTCATTTCAATTTAATAATATCTATATCATCCAACACGTTAATTAAAGTAACGTGTTAAGCTAGTTGGACAAGACAATTGCAACATGCTAGCCCGTCACCAAGTTGGAATTCTCTCCCTATAGATTATAGTAGAACTAGAGTTGCGTGATCGTTGGCATGTGTATGGTTATATAAGGTGTATGATATTCAAAGTTGGGTGGTATTTAGTAAGAAACATTGACAAAGAGGTAAAGATTAATGTAGAAGTCTAATATTGCTGACAGTAGACAAATTCATTTCAAATTCAAGGTTTGCTTTTTACGTGCATTGGCTAATACATGGCACATGCATTGTGTCTGCATCTACTTTTGGGAATTGAATCTGGTGTAGTGAGATGAAACAAATACATGAAATAGCTACTGCAAAAGTCACATAAATATCTACAAACTTGTATTTAGATCTTACCATTTTGAGCTATTTTCTCTGAATAAGTGTGGGAAATTGGAAGCAATCGTTAAATTTCATCAATATACGCATAAAAAGTTGTTAAGAGTGTAAATCATTATTTTTCAGCTTGTTCGCCTATGTGTCAGACGTAACAGTTCAACATTACTCCACGTCATTTCGTATGAATTGGCCATCTGTTAGATACTGAAAACTCATTTTACATAAAAATTTCTAATATATTTTAGTATCTAATTTAAGTGTGATTGTGTAAATCCTAGATTTGATTTGATTCTAGTTATTCTTTCCTATATGGACTTGTATTCCTTGGGGATGAAGGAATTCTTCTCCCTCTTATTACTATAAATAAAGGCACTATGTAGGGGGGAATAACACACACAGTCCTTTATACAATTCTACAAACATATCTCTCTCTTTTCTCTCTCTGCCGCCGAACCTCTTCCCCTTGTCAGATAAAATAGGCTACAACACGTTATCAACACGCTCTTATCGCTGCGCTTATGAATCTGACGTGGAAGCTTTATGCATCAAACTAGTTCATCCATATCATCACGCAATCAGGTTCTTCCAAAACAACAATTTTTATCTCAATATTTTTGCAGTCCTGATAGCATGAACATTCACCTTAATGTATGAACCAACTTTATGTTTTTCAAATTTTAGATTCTACATAAATTGTGTATGCATTATATTCATAATTGTTGAATTATGTGAATTTGATATTGCCATGAATTGCATCAAATATATGTTCATTCATTCACTTTATATATGCTTTGAATTAAATAAAAAAAAAATCGAAAAACACTAGGGTTCTACGAACCCATGACCTTGAGCCGCAACTCAAGCCGGGAGACCATATGCCCGAACCATGGGCTACTGGTTTGAAACCTAGTGTCCTCCAAGACATATACCGGAGACCATATACCCAATGCAGATCTTGGGTACTCGTCCTAACGACCTGCAGATCTTGGGTCTTCATCCTAACGACCTGCAGATCGTCTTCCCCCTCCCCGGATGAGTTTTTGGCCGAGATTCATTTTGAATCTCATCGGTTTTTCTTCAAAATTTTGATTTATTTTCCTATTGTTTCTAACACAAACGTTGAGAGTCTCCACTCTCTGTTTACTTTTATGGGTCGTCATCGAACCCATGGTTATTTCCCGTGATTTTTGCACCTAGACACGACCGCCTGAAGCGGTGGCACGGTTGTCTTCTCCAACGAAGTTCACCCAACGCACGCTGGGGTGTTTGGTTCGAAACCCAAGCCTACGTGGGCTTGGCCCGTTCTCGGTGAGCACCAGCCCGTTAGGCTTTGGAGCTCTCCTCGGCCCAAAACACTATCTTTTCTAGGCCATAGTGTTCCTGTGTCTCGCACCGTAAAGGATCACAACCCGCTTAGCTATTATGGCTTCCATGTACCAAGACACACAAGATTGTGTCCTTCCCCCAGGTACATGTGCCAGCGAAGCATCAGATCAGAACCCGTTTTGCCTATGTTTTTGGGCTTACACCTGCAGCCCATTTTCTGTGATGATGGGCCCGTGCCTACCCCAGCCCAGTTTTGGGTCTGGACCTCACGACACCAGTTTTTACTCAACCCACCAATGGGCTTTGGTCCAAGTTTTTTGGGCCCCGAGTTTTAATTGCCTAATATTTTAGGCCCAATGGGTTTTATATTTTTCAGCCACACTTTAAATTTGGCCTCGAAGTCCAAATAATTAATTCAATTTTAATTATAGACCTGAAATTCTATTTGCATATTTTCTTGTTGCATTTTTTGTGTATATATTTGCATTTGTCTACAATAACATATGAACCTGAAGTTCATAATTATTGCAAACCTGAAGTTTCTAAAAACATGCCTTGTTTGAAAACCTGAAGTTTTCCTTAAAAATATCACCCATGAAAACCCGAAGTTTTTTCATCCGAATTTTAACCAATACATGTCTAGTAGAACTTGAATGTTCTACTCATATGTGAATGGATTGATTTTTTCTCCATTACACTAACCACATCTTGTCCATCTATTTTGTGATAGGAACATGTCGAATTTGAACATACTCGACTTCACCGCTTTGGAGGTCTCTGGAAGGAACTACCTCAAGTGGGTTCAAGATGTGAAGCACTTGCGTCCCGCCATTGAAGATGAGACAGACAACCCGGTTGGTGAAGCTGAGAAAGCCACTGACATGATCTTCATTCAAAGACATATTCATGACGCACTGCAAACCGAGTACCTTGCTGAGGATGATCCATGAGCACTATAAGTCTCTTTGGCTGATCGTTTTGATCACCAAAAAGACATCTTCTTGCCTGAAGCAAGACATGACTGGCAGCATTTATGCTTCCAAGACTTTAAGTCTGTGAATGAATATAATTCTGAAGTTTGTCGAATCCCTTCACTTCTCAAGTTTTGTAACAAAATTTTAACCGAAGAAGATCTCTTAGAAAAGAACTATTCGACCTTCTCTGCTACTAATATTTTCCTACAGTAACATTATAGATCTTAAAATTTCACTAAGTTTTCGGATTAGATCTCTGTTTTACATCTCGCAGAAAAACAGAATCAGTTGTTGATGAAAAATCATCCAGCTCGACCTACTGGACGACTGTTGAGCCTAAAGCACACTATAGCACAAACCAATGCCCAAAACGCCAAAAGAGGCGTGGTAGAGGCGGCCAGAAGCCACCCTGTCAAGGTCAACAGAGCCAAGGCCCATTTAAGGGAGGAAAAAAAGCCTAGAAGCGCCCTCACCTCGCTCCCAAGGCCTCAAACATTAAGAATAAAGGCAACACACCTAAAACCATGGATGAGGACATGTGATATCGTTGTAGTTCAAATGACCATTGGTCTCGTGTTTGTCGAGCTCCCCAAAAGGTTGTAGCTGAATATCATTCTCTTCGTAAGAAGTTTGAATCAAACTTTATGCAAGTAGACGAACATGAGAGTACCAAGATGGAGGTTTCTGACTTTCAAGAGGCCGTTACCTCTATGGAAGATTAGAATCTTAGACATAAACTATTTTTCTAGTTGAAATTGTGACATTGGGGCCGAATTCCACCTTGTGGCCAAACCCCCCCCCCCCCCCCCCCTTTTTGTGTTTTTGGTTAATTTTTGAACAATTTCCTTTATGTTTGGATTATTTGTTGGTGACTTGTTTTTTGGATATTAAATTTTTACTTAATTTCCGTCCTTAAATACTTAAAATTATTTTGAATGGATATTTTTTTAAGAACTTTTATGCATGTGACCAATTCAAATTATTTTTTCATTCTAGGTATGACTAGTGTGAAAGTTAGTTGTCTGGCAGATAGTGCAACCACGCACACAGTTTTGCGTGAACGCATCTATTTCATTAACTTAATACCTGAGAATGCAACTCTAACAACCCTCTCAAGCCCATCCAACCTGATCGAAGGATACAGTAAGGCACATTGTCCAATGGTACAATTTTGACCATTGATGAGGCACTTTATTCTCTGCATTCCGGAAGAATGTTGTTGAGTTTTAAGGACATTAGAGATAATAATTACCATGTTGAAACCTATTTAGAAAACGAAGTTGAATTTATGTGCATAACTTCCTACCAATATGGCCATAAGCGTATTCTAGAGAAGATGGAGCGTATCCCGAGTGGTCTATATACTACGACCATACGCCTCATAGAGAGCCACTATGTGGTCGGCCCTACCTCTGGGACCGCGCACGAAATTACACTTTGGCATGATCGTTTGGGACACCCTGGACAGACAGCGATGTGCCATATACTCAAATCATCACACGGGCATCCAATAACCCGAAGCTTAGGTTCGATTCAAGGAATCGCATCTCAAACATGTTCAATGGGAAAGCTTATTACTAACCTTCTTATGACAATATTCGTTCGGATCCTCCTATTTTTCTACAAAGGATTCAGGGGGACATTTGTGGACAGATTCACTCTCCATGTGGACCATTTAGATATTTTATGGTTTTGGTTGACGCTTCCTCATGTTGGTCACACGTGTGCTTATTATCCGTAAGGAATTATGCATTCTCCAAATTGTTGGCTCAGGTTATCAAGCTCAGGGCTCACCACCCTGATTATCCGATCAAATATATTCGATTGCATAATGTTGGAGAATTCACATCTAAAACTTTTGATGACTATTGCATGTCAATTGGGGTTAAAGTTAAACATCCAATACCCTATGTTCACACCCAGAACGGCCTGGCAGAGGCATTCATTAAGGGTTTACAAATGATTGCTCGATCGTTGGTTATACGTACCAAGCTCTGGATCGCTGCTTGAGGCCATATAATATTGCACACAGCCATGTTGGTTCGCCTGAGGCCTGTTGCTATCCAACCATATAACGTCATTCAGTTGGTTACCGGATACGAACCCGACATATCACATCTATGCGTTTTTGGTTGTGTGATCTATGTGCCGATTTCGCAGCCCCTACGTACAAAAATGGGGCCTCAGCGAAAAATGGGAATCTATGTCGGATATTATTCTTCTTCGATCATTTGTTACTTAAAACCTTTGACAAACGATCTGTTTACCGCTCGTTTCATGGATTGTCACTTCTATGAGACAGTCTTCATGTTGTTAGAGGGAGATAAGAACGTCAACGTTCCTGAAGAACAACGCGAACTATCATGGATGACTCCGACTTTGAAATTGAAGTGCATCTCATATTAGATTTTCAGAGCATAGCTCAGAGCATGCTAGATGTTTTCACCAATCTAGCGCAAGTGACAAGATCACATATTCCAGCTGTGAATGTGCCTGCAAGGACAGTTGTACCAAATATATGACTGACTTCCCTCCTGGAGGCCCACGACGCCAATTTTGGTGATCTACGTACATTATCGACTAGCCAATCATCTGCCCTTACACATAAGCATGGCAGACCTCTTGGTTCAAATGATTCACACCCCTGGAAGAGGAAACCCACGACATAGGCACCTGAAAAGCCTACCATGAATCTGACTGTCGCTTACTCATTCTATCTAGGGGTGGGCACGGGCTGGGCCGGGCCCAAAATTGAAGAGACCGGATCGGACCCGCTTAAAAATACAACAGGGCCTGGGCTGGGCGGTTTTACTATTTTAAAACTGAGAACCGGACCTAACCTGGCCCGTATAAAACGGGCCGATTCCTACGGGTCCAACGGCTACCTTTTTTTTTTCTTCTTCTTCTAATTTTCAGTATCCCAGGACTCAGATCCCGGATTCCCAGTCGAATTTGCACTCGACCGAGTTCAGATTCGAGTTTGAAATTGAATCAGGACAGGAAGAGAGTGCCGCCGGAGATAAATCAGAGAACTGGAGCAATGAAATCGATCAATTTTCAGTATCCCACTCTCCTCTGCAATTACTGAAGCACATCGACATCACCCTATCCAAGGCTCCAAGCTCCTGCAAAATATGCATGCCAGTTCTCTAGCACAAAGTAATAATATGTCTTCTGCTGTTGTTCCTGACCTCTAGGATGATTTGAATTGTCAACATGTTGTTGTTCATTTTGCTGCATGGGCATTGGCAAACTGGGCGTTGGCATCAGACAGGAATTAGATGCATATGGGCAAAGCTATTATGACTACTTTAATGGCGCCTGAGAGATCAGTCAAATGGCACGGAAGTTTGGTGGCTTACCTCCATTGTGGTTTGCAGCGATACGTTTAGGTTTGTTTGCAGTAGTGATGGTGATTGCTGCAACGGTAGGTAGTACTTGTGCGAAGGAAATGGTTGTTGAAACGAAGAAATCAAGATCGAGGTCGAGATCGAGACGAAATGAGTCGGGAGGATTCTGGAATTCGAGATCGAGGTTGAGACGAGAGGAGTCGGGAGGATTCTGGAATTCAAGTCCTATGTGTTAGAAATCAACGGTGGAGATTTAATTTCCCTATAATGAATGGTTGAAACGATTCGGGCTGGGGGCCCGTTTTCTCTGAAATTTGTACCTACCCCGCCCCATTTTGAATTAACAATATATGTACCCGCCTCATACCCGTGGGTCCAGGACCCGTTTGCCCAGCCCTAATTCTATCTAACTCATGTGAAAATTCTAGATTATGGAAGCGTCATTGAAGAGACGAATCCACCTCCCGAGAAGCGTGAGATTTCGGTCTATTATGCTAGCTTAGATGATGTGTAGTGTAGAAATGAGATGATCTTCGATGATGCATTAGCATATGCAGTAGCTACTGAGATCATGTTAAGCGATGACATTGAACCTCGTTTTGTTGATAAATGTCGATGTAGAATCGATTGGTCAAACTGGAAACAAGCAATCCAAGTTGAACTAGATTTGCTTGCGAAACGTAAGGTGTTTGGACTTATAACTCTTACTCCTCCACATGTGAAGCCTGTTGGCTACAAGTGGGTTTTCGTTCGGAAGCGTAATGAGAAGAACGAAATTGTACGTTACAAAGCTCGTCTTGTTGCGCAAGGCTTCTCACAACGCCCCATGACTGACTATGATGAAACTTATTCACTTGTTATGGATATGATTACTTTTCATTACCTTATCAGTTTGGTAGTTTCCAAAAAACTGAGTAAGCAGCTGATGGACGTAGTAAATGTGTATCTTTATAGGGATCATGATATAGAAATCTATATGAAAGTTCCCGAATGACTTACATTGACTGGATCAAATATTTTCAAACCCCGGAACATGCTCTCAATTCGGTTGAGGCGTTCACTCTACGGTTTGAAGCAATCCGGAAGAATGTGGTATAACCGTCTAAGTAAGTATTTGACTAGTTAAGGATATGTGAACAATGAACTATGACCTTGTGTGTTCATTAAGAAGTCATATTCCGATTTTACGATAGTTGCAGTATATGTCGATGACATGAACCTTATCAGAACTCCTAAAGAGCTCGCGAGAACTGCAGTACACCTGAAGTCGTAATTTGAGATGAAAGATCTAGGAAAAAATTGATACTGTCTCTGTCTCGGCATAGAGCACTGCTCAAATGGAATCTTAATACATCAATCGTACTACACCCATAAGGTGTCGCCGCTTTAACGAGGATAAAGCGAAGCCTTTGAGTACTCATATGGTCGTTCGATCGCTAGATGCAAAACGAGAACCCTTCCTTCCGAAGGATGATGATGAAGAGATTTTGGATCCTGAAGTTCCTTATCTAAGTGCGAAAGACAATTTATTGTGCTTAGCTCAATGCACTAGACCCAACATTTCCTTCCCTGTTAATCTTTTGGCAAGATACAGTAATGCACCAACATGCAGACACTGGACTGGCGATAAAGACATCTTCCGTTACCTTAAAGGTATTACGGATTTGGGCTTGTTATATCCCTACAGATCCTTGAGTGATGCTGCACTTCCCACTTCTCGAGTCAATTCTCACCTTATTGGTTATGTCGACACATGATACTTATCTGATCTGCACAAGGCGCGTTCTCAAATGGGTTATGTTTTTACTGTTTGAGGCACTGCAATCTCTTGGAGGTCAACTAAACATACCTTAGTTGCCAGTTCGTCTAACCATGCTAAAATTATTGCCTTACATAAAGCAACTCGGGAATGTTTTTGGTTGAGAGCAGTTGTGGGCCATATTCGAAGCTCTTGCGATCTTTATCTTGTCGTGGATGTCCGACGACAATCTATGAAGACAACGCAGCATGCATCAAATAGCTCAAGAAGGGTTACATCAAATGAGACAACACCAAGCACATTGCGCTGAATTTCTTCTTCTCACATCAACAACAAGAGCATTAGAAGATTGAAGTCAAGCAAATTTGTTCACAAGATAATTTGGCCGACCTATTCACCAAATCACTACCGAATGCGACATTTCGAAAGCTTGTTCAAGGAATTGATATGCGTAAACTTTCTGAGTTGTAACATTGCTAGTTCTCTTTGAAATTTTGTCAAACTCAAGGGGATTATCTTGAAGTATACTTGCTTGATCTTAATGTACCTTTTTCCCTACGATTAGGAGCATTTTTCCTACTAGGTTTTCGCTACCTAACTAGGTTTTAATGAGGCACCCACCTTGGGTTGATCATATCCCTGATGACATCCTGTAGACGTTTCTTTTGACTTTTGCATTACTCACACATTTTTCCTTAGACTATGGATTTTGTCCCTACTCGGGTTTTTGCCATAGCCGTAGGTTTTTTGTGAGACTACCTCTTTATGCAAGTTCCTACCTTATTGAGAATAGCTTATTCCCATAATCAGTGCCGACGAGTCGACTTCCTCAACTTCTACATGATGCCAAATCTACCTTGAGTATTTACACACTCAAGGGGGAGTGTTATACTTTCCTAGTTTAAGTGTGATTGTGTAAATCCTAGATTTGATTTGATTCTAGTTATTCTTTCCTATATGGACTTGTATTCCTTGGCGATGAGGGAATTCTTCTGTCTCTTATTACTATAAATAAAGGTACTATGTAGGGGGAATAACACACACATTCCTTCATACAATTCTACAAACATGTCTCTCTCTGCCGTTGGCCCCTTCCCCTTGTTAGATAAAATAGGCTACAACAACTACACTTTTTATATGACCCTATAATAGCTAACGTAAACAAAATAGAGAGACCATTTATTAATATCTTTTTAAATGAACTATACCAAAACTAAAACCTTTCCAAAATAGGAGAGCGTTTTTAGTGATTAGTATTGTGAAGAATCCACATCGTATGAAAAATTAAAGGAAAACTAATGAAAAGGGTTTGAAAACTTTGAGTTTTAACGATAAGGACAAAATAAAAGGTAAAGTGAATAGTAGCAGGTTTGACTTTTTAGTGTAAAAATGTGGTTTTTCGTTAAAGTAAACAGTACCACGGGCTTTTCGTTAAAACTTCCAAAAATTAATAGTTGAATGCTAACTTAGTTATATACAATGAAAAATATTTTATTATTATTAATAATGACGTTGTATACGCAATTTTAAAAGATGAGAACATGTCATTTGCCAACAACAAATGTAAGTATGTTTAGTTTTGAGAAGTTTCTTGTTCGTGACGTATGCTATAAATTTTTTACTCCTTCACTGCTCCAAAGCACCATTTTCGTGATTAAAAGATGTCAAAGTTGTTTGTAAATTCAAATTAGTACTTGTCAGCTAGGCTTGACAAGATGCCAGTTTGTTTTGTTCTACACATACAACAAGGCATCAAGCTTGGTGATCTGTCTTGTCCTAGTTAGTATTCTTTGATCCACTATCCACTATCCACTATCCACTATCCAGACACATTTGAGTGGCAAACAACAGTTCAGATTTTATCTCAAATAAATAAATATATAAATGATTCTGATTCTGGTATATATGGCCGTTAGTGATCAGCTTATAACTTTTTCACTGCTATTTAAGATTTTCAACTGCAAGTTTAGAATTTTTAACCTCTCATTGGTTGAAAGCAACCTGTATGAAGTATGATTTCTTCAAAATGCAAATACTGCATAAGTCCTAAACAGATGGTGTGTCCTTTTACTTGTCGGTTTGTATATCTTGACTGCCTTGAATGCTAAGGAGAGGTTGATGGTAACTGATCATATATATATGCTGATTCTTTTGAGTTCCAGCGTTGATGCTTTGGCATTTAGTATCTATCCCTCTCTTGGGGGTCATTTTCTGTATTTTAGTTTTGCTCAACTGCTATACATCTGCTACCACTAGCTTGCATTATTGGGCTAATTAAATTAGTTTTTTAGATATAACTTCCGAACACCATTTTTCTTCTTTTGCACGCTCTTATTTACTTTCTCTTTTAATTCAATCTAAAGGCCAAAATAAATATGTGTGAAGAAAATGAAGAAAATATGAGTTAGAAATTACATCCCACTATTTTTTTTATATTGTTCTGTCAGCTAGAAATAGGATTCAAAGCTAAAATAATGCCTTGTATAATTGTAGATGAGGATGAGGCTATCTGAGTGTAACATGTTATATAAACAATTGCAAATAGCTTTTCTTTAATACATTTAGTAGTTAGTACACTTATCTCACTCTTATCCATCTCAAGATGTTTTATATAATCACTTTTTCTTGAAAGTGTTTGTTGAAGAAGCAACTATCATAAGTTTCTGCTGAAGTCCAAGTGCTTTTGTTGCCTGTAAACACTTTTAAATATTGTTTGAAACGCTTATAATTATCTCAAAGCGATTTTAACAATTATAAAACCACTTCTAAACATATCAACCTGAGACATAAGGCTGTGATCGATATTTGATATTTCGTTTGAGCTTTGGAGATGTCTGTTCATTTGTAGACCACTGAATAGTATATGTGCCTCTGACCTTTTGTTGGTGGGGAAGCACTACCTGGTTTTGCCACATAGCTGGGGTACTATATCCACAAAATATTCTCTCCTTATCTTTGGGATTCATGAATTAGGTCTAGTATTTTCTGAAACAATGAGGTCTAGTTTTGTTCACTTGTGTATAAAGGTGACAACCTGGGTACAGTAAAACGACACACTTGTATGAGAAACTCGACCAAAATTTTCTTCATGTCTTCAGTTAAGAAGCAGAAAATTCAGGTACTAGTGTTGTATTTATACTATTTGTTATGAGAACTTACATAAAACAAGTTCACAACCACGTAGTGTTCTAGTTCACACAAGTTATTCTCGTTTTTGTAAGAGAATGTTGCTTTGAGTGAGAAGCAAACTAAAGAGTGTTTTTATTTTAGAAATTAATTAATGTTTTTATTGATTGAAAAATGCATGTTACACTGTAAAGGAGAGTCTATCCACTGCCCACACACGCCACTGAAATGCTTCCTTTTTCTATTAAGTCAAGTTATATGGCTAGGTATTTCTAAAGAAGAACAAGGATAACATTTTATAAAAGACATGGGCAGACATAGAATATTTAATCAGGTTTAAGCAGAAGTTGCGAAGATCCTGCCATTCATTTCTTCATAGGGTTATTGGCTTATTTTGAATCCTTGATTGGTTGTTGAAAACATATAACACACACACACACACACACATATATATATATATATAAAGAGTAACCATTTTGCTGTTGAATTACCATTAATTCATATCAGATATCTGACTAATTATATTATCTTCGAGTTCATTTCCTATATGCATTTCTGATTATAACACTTGGAAGCATAACACGAGCATCTCCTAATAGTTCATTATGGTACTTGAAGCACAAAAACACTAATTAATTTTTCATGTTCTTAATTACGTAAGAACTTATGATATATAGTATTTGTTTCAGTCATATCTTTTGACTAAGACACGATACTGCCATACATAATTACCCAAAAGCATCTGTGATTAATAAAATTGGTGAACTTTGAACTTTGATTCCCCAATAAAGTTTATCATCAGGTTATACTAGGCACAACTTAATCAATTGGCTAAAAGACAATTTAAGCAGATTTGTAGTGGTGGTGCATATTAACAATTAAGACGATGGATTATTGGCCCTGCAAGATCCATAAACACCGTAGATTAAATTTAATTCTAATAAGAAAATGAAAAACAAAGAGAAAAGTCAAAATTTGATTACAAAAGACAGTTAGGAGCAGCCGCAGAGTTTGGCAAACAAATTAAGAAGAGAAAAGGAATCACCGTCCACCGTCCATCGTCCATCGTCCATATCATCCTCCATTAAACAAAACGTGTCGTAAGCTTCCATTATAGTATGGAGTATATTGAGTCTAATGACAGTGACAACCTCTCTGATTGAAGGACCATCTTCAATTTCTCCTTCAACCATACTTCACACCACAAGCACGTCATCACTTACCCGTCCTTGGTGCCTCAACTCTCCCTTATCTCCTTATCTTCTTCTCTTTGTTTGGCAACTCCAAACTCCGAAAAAGTTAGAGTGGTACGGTGGTACTGAAACACGGTCGCATGAAATTAAGTTAAAAAAAAAACTTAATAAATTTTGTTAATTTAACTTCTATTTCGTTACACTGCCATGCAGTATATAAAATTAATACATTGGTTTTATGGGCATGATAGTTACGCTAAAAAACTTCAAACCCTACTGCCCCAGCAGCAAGCAAACGTGCACAGCGATGACCATTCAAGGCCTAACCACCATATGCATACCTAACAAAAATCTTCTAAGATTAGCAACCAAAGAATTAAAGCATAAATTAATCGATTCAATTCCACAATTATATATTATTGTGTAGAAGTGAAACATTAATATCATGCAAGTAATACTGCAACTCCGTTTTCCGTTGCAAGAACCATAAAAATCAAAGACTAGAACTTCAAGAAAGGAAACAATATTGATTGCCTTTCAGCTGGTCTGTTGTTGTTACAATTGAGAAACCATAACAAATTACCAATCAAACGGAATTCTTTTGACTCCATTTCCTGATCGGACCCAATAATACCTCCTCTGTATTTTCACTTTATTGCACACACTGTCACCTAATTTACCTATTCATATCAACTAAGATATATCAAAACCCAAACCCCATAAAAAAAAACATATAAAAAGAAGACGACAAAAGAGCTAGAAATTAAGATAAATATTATGAACAGTTGGTGATCGGTCGGCCTCATCTCTGAAGCTCTGTTCTTTTCTATTAACTTTCATCGGAGTTTTCTGGGTCTGGGTACTCATTTAAGTCAGGCTTCTGAGAGCTACGCCGGCTCGACGCCGTTTTGGATGGAGACGTTGGCGATGAGTGGAGAGCGGTTTGGGCAGCGTCGACCTTAGCCCCGACCTCCGTCGCCTTCTTCCGTATCGAAGCCGCCGACATGTCGTGGAGCTGCTGGCCGTCGTCTTGGAAAACAAGTTCCGGGAAGTTGAGGCGGGCAGAAGGGCCTCGCAGATAGAAAACGGCGGTGTCGTAAGCTCGGGCGGCGGCAACGGGGGTCGTGTAGGAGCCGAGCCAAATTCGAGAGCGCTTGTTGGGTTCTCGAATCTCCGCCACCCACTTCCCCCACTTCCTCATCCTTATTCCTCTGTACTGCTTTTCTTGGTGGTGATCGGGATGCTTGCGCTTCTCCATGCTCATGGACGTTGAGGAAGAAGAGGACGAAGAGCAGCAGTAATCTCCTTCCATGGCAAAGAATTTAACGTATCTAAAATATGAATAATATGGATCCAAAGATTCCAAACCCTTTGATTTTCTGATGTCGTTGTGGTTTTTTCAGAAGCTATATATCCTAAAAATACAAAACAAGAAAACCCAAATGAAAAAAAAAAATCAGAAAAGAAGTTGAAATTCCAGGAGTTAAGATTGTATAATATTTCAGAGGGGAATTTATACAAAAGATTAGAGGGCATACAGAAATTTTCGCACTTGGCTGCTAGTCTGTCGTCAGGGCACGGCCGCCACGTTGATATGTATCTTGAAGATGAATCCAAAAAATGGCCGACATATTCCATCAGCTCTCTCGCCCCCACACCCTTTCTCTCTTCTGCTTTCCCCTCTAAACACTGCGTTTTATACTCCTTATCTTCTTCTTTCTTCTTTCTTTTAGTGTGTCTGAAAAGGCATTTGGTAGTTTATTTATACGAATGTGGGACCAACATAAGCGGTTTTGTGGGCATGTGAGAGTCGACGTGGACGGATGTTTACACCTCTTACACGCAATCCACTATGTAGTACTAAAAAATCTATAACAATAATGAAATTGTTTCCAGGTTTTGGTTGTCGAAGGGGAGAAAATATGAGTTCGATGGTGATGTCGTTATTTAATTTAATGTTATTAATTTACGAGTATTAATATAACTAATGTTATTGATTGTATATTCTGAATTTGAGCTTTAGTGTAACTAATACTCAAAAGTACTCGTATTGAAGTGAATGGTGTTGCTAAGTTATAGTTTAAGCTGTTTTGAGGCATCTGAATTTGAGCTCAATCTGTGTGAGGTGAACGATATTGCTCATTGCTTAGTAAAGTTTGCGTTTTTGCTCAAATGTGAATTTAGAATGTTTTGAAGTGTTATTTGTGAATGTATAGAACGTCTTCTTCAATTTACCATATCATAACCGTTGGTGAATAACGACTTCTTAGTCATACGCATCATGCTTACTATTCTAAATTAAATTAAAAAAGTTAACATGAGTTTAAACTTGTGACATAATAAACGATGAAAAATAACTTATTCACCAAGGATGTTTACTATTTACACTCAAAATTGTTAGCGAAAAAATGATTTTTTACGTGTCAAAATCCATACATTTTATAAATTAAATTAAAAAAAGTTAACAAGAGTTTGAATTTATGACATAATGAACCATGAAAAATAACTTATTCACCAAGGATGTTTACTATTTACATTTAAAACTGTTAGTGAAAAATGATTTTTTACGTGTCAAAATCCATACATTTTATATTATTAGAACATAAATAGTCACAGTCGGTTATTTTTCTGTTGGCACTCGCAATATCGCGAAATATATAGGGAATTCAGGACCATCAAAATTATGAAAGAGGTCGGTGACGGATATGGACGGATGGCAACCTCAACTTGTTGAATTGTGGAAAATAGGGAAATATTAAAACGATAACTACATAATCAAGTTTGGTTCAAGTTATTTCCAACGACCATGTCACATTTTTTTTTTAAAATAAAAAATATTGAAGTGAAAAAGACTACAAGAAAGCAGTAAAGAACTGGAGTTACAAAAAAAAGTAGTGTTATTCACACAACTTATTTTTCACATATCCTTATTAATTTTTTTTTTTTCAATTCAACGACAGACAAAAATTAAAAAATAAATAAAAAGTGAAAATATATATACCTAAAAAGTGAAAATATATGCGTGGATAGCACTACAAAGAAAATTATCAAAAAAAACATAGGCCAACACAACCGCAGCAAAGCGGCAACAGAAGAGGGAAAGACAAAGAGCGCAGACACTTTTCGACGTGTCAACTGTAATTTTTTTTTTTTTGTAATGTTAGGGAGATTAAATTTAAATATTAAATTTCAGAAACTAAAAGATATGAATATTGATTATTGGTTTATTACCTAAGCATTGATAGACGTGTTCGTTTATATTTGTGACACATTATTTAGTTTGTAATTTTAATTTTCAAATTTAATCTCTCTAACATTACTCTTCTTATATTATTGATAATTAATGTATTATTAAAAGTTAATTATTTTTAATGTCCAAAACACTGCCTCCACAAAATTGTTTTAAAATATTATCCTTCTTTTATATTAGGTTATTGGAGAGCTTTACTTTCCAGGGCGGCACCTAAAACAATGATTTTTCTGGCACGTGTAAGGTTTCCAGTGGTGTCGGATAAATAATTCGTGGGTGGATAAATTATTCGTGGGTGGTCAAAATGAGTTTTGACTTCAAATGCCATGAAACTTGTGTGCAAAAACCCACCGGGCACCGCCTTAATTCAGAAACAATAGAATAAGAAAGAGCTATTCCCAAACTAATTTTCACTTCCTACGTACTCTTGTTAAAAGAGTTAAAAATTAATAAAGATGTGTGAGAAGTAAAAATGAATGTTTAATAGCAGTATCTTAGAATAAACCGCCAGATCATTTATCAGAGAAGGATGAATGCAGTTACCGTCCTGTCTGTTCACTGCGTTGAGTGCAGAACTGGGATGACCTTCGCTGCCTTCTTCGTAGCATTCGGCGCCCGAGTGTAAGTACAGTAAGTTCCGGTGGCATATAACCCTAAGGAGTTGCTTCGCAACCTTTTTGTGCTTTCTGTCACAATGATGTTGAAGACATGGACCATTTGTTCATCAAGTCCCCTTTTGCCTTAAAAACAAGTATGGAGATGTACCAAATAATATCTTATATATATTCAAAGTATATTAATGCAACGTGAAATGACTATGTGAAATTTAAAAAAGTATTAAGAAATTGTTATTGATACCCTAACAATCCTATTTTGTATTTTGAACTTTCTATAATTAGAAATTAGAAAATAAATACACTTGTAAGGAGTGTACAATGAGATTTGTAGAGTGCTAATAACAATTTTCATGTATTATTGTTTGTTTTTCTTAACTTTTTCACTCTATTAATATTTTATAGGGCATCCTTTAAAGTTCAGTGTGTGATTAATAAGTTCTCGTTGTACAGAAT
Organism: Cotoneaster glaucophyllus; assembly: GCA_036320875.1. Lineage (NCBI taxonomy): Eukaryota > Viridiplantae > Streptophyta > Magnoliopsida > Rosales > Rosaceae > Cotoneaster > Cotoneaster glaucophyllus. The sequence goes on from CM070072.1 coordinate 19,660,888, forward strand.
TAGAATAATTTATTTTTGAATTAAGTCGGACCAGCTAAGAACAAAATTTGGTTTAATGTCGCCTGGTTATTCATTCACGGATTCCATGGGACATGTTTGTTTTGGTCAAAAATTCCATGGGACATGGAGGAAGATGTTTTATGTTTTATCTTTTTTCTTTTGTAGATACAAATAGAGGACGAGATTACGAAATTCATATCTGTTCGATTTCTTAATCTTCATTTGAAGGTTAGTCGTACAAAAGTTATTTCAATCGGAGGTAGTTTAGTTATTCAAATATGTAAAATAAATCGATGATCTAGGTACTAAGTAACATGTTCATAATAAACTTGTCCTTATATTTGATATATTTAGATTATTAAATGATCTCTCATTCGAATGAGTTTTTGTAAGAGTGGTATTCAAATGAAGATCAATAAATTGAACAGTTCTGATCATTGATTTTATCTAGTCATATAATACGTTATTAATAAATTTAAAAAAAATATATGTGCATCCACACATGATAGATACGCAAGTATTATTCATGAGAAATTTTCTTATTTCTGCGTGATCACTTTACAAAAATCTGTATCAGTAACCATCAATCACTGATACATTATGAAATTAAAAACCGCATTGGATATCGTCGCTCATTCGCACTGACGATTGTTCCTAACAAATTCATTGCATCCATTCTCCTTTTTTTTGTTATTTTGGCAGTTGGAAAAAGCAAAGTAAGTGAAGAGAAAAGTGGGAAACTTAGTTCAAGTTTGACATAGATGAAATCAAGAGGCATGAAATGCTAAGGATATTCTTTTAAAAATGGGTTTTCATAAACTTTCTCTGACGTTATATTTTTTTACAAAATGAGGGTATAGTATTGACACGAAAATTAACTTTAAACTGTGAAAGAGTATCCATAGCATTTCCCTATAAATAGTGCCCATTTTATGTGTTATAAGTTCCAACTTCCCGTTGCAATTAAGTAGGTCAATTCTTATACCATCTTTTTCTTTTTTAAACAAATGATATATTATCTACACTAAAAAAGTAGAAGAGCGAACTAAGTCTCACAATAGCTTAGCAATAATGTTTTAAGGGTTAATCTCTGTTTACTACCCTCATGTTTCGTGGTTTTCAACATTTAGTACATCAAGTTTTTTTCATCCCAGAGTTATACCTAAAGTGTTAATTCTGGGACAGTCTCATACATCCGTTAGTCAAACTGTTAATTCTCCCGTTAAGTGATGACGTGGCGCCCATGTGGACAATGAATGGGCGCCACGTGTCATTAAAAATAATTAATTATTAAAAAAGCCCTCTCTTCTCCCCCGCCCCCAACCCAGAAGAAGAGGAATAAGAGGAAGAAGAAGGAAGAAGGAAGAAGAGGGAAAAAAAATACCCATCTCTTTCCCCCCGCCCCTAACCCAGAAGAAGAAGAAGAAAAAGAAGGAGGGGGAGGAGAGGGGCATATGGATCGCACGCCGGGGGGGGGGGGGGGGGGGGGGGGGGGGGAACGGAGGGAAGTGGGTCGCGCATGGGAGGGGTGGAAGGAGGGAAGTGGGTCGCGGAGGGGGGGGTGGGGGCGCGGGGAAGTGGGAGGGGGACGAAGGGTGGGGGAACGGGGGGGTCTTCCTTTTCTTCTTCCTTCTTCCTGTTCTTCTTCCTCTGGGTTGGAGATCCAGTTTTTTTTTTTCCCTTCTTTTCTCTCTTCTCTTTTCTTCCTTGTCCCTCCTCCTCCCTCACTCCCCTCCTCCTTCTGGGTTGCAGATTCCCCCCCCCCCCCCTTTTTTTTTTTTTTGTTCTCCTTCCTCCTTCCTCTTCTTCTTCTGCTGGGCTAGGAACGGGGGAGAAGAGAGGCTTTTTTTTTTAACTTTATTTAATTAATTATTTTAATATTTTTAATGACACGTGGCGCCTAGCCACTGTCCACATGGGCACCACGTCATCACTTAATGGAAGAATTAACAGTTTGACTAACGGATGTATGAGACTGTCCCAAAATTAACACTTTAGGTATGACTCTGGGATGAAAAAAATTTGATGTACTAAATGTTGAAAATCACGAAACATGAGGGTAGTAAACAGAGATTAACCCATGTTTTAAATTTGTCTTTGACGAGAAAATCTCTTATATACAAATAAAAAGAAAATATTATTAAACCATAATACAAAGTCACATTTTTTTTTAAGATACAGAGTCGACAAACTTTTTTTGGCACTTACAAAATGAAATTTATGAGGCGGCGTGAATGAGTTTCTCTACTTCATTTTCTAATTTATTATTATTATATATATTATTAATTGTATATTATATTTGATATATATATATATATATTTTTTTTTTTTTTTTTGAAATTTGAGAGAGATGCATATAAGTGGGATGTGGTGGCTGACCTAGGTGGCCAACTTGGTAGCTTTCCAGTCGGCAGCAGAAAAACTAATGGAAAAAGTTGGAAACTGCCTACCGAAACCAATAAGAATGTGAAAAATTATTAATACAATAAAAAATAAATAAGTTTATTTGAGGTTGTCGCTGCCTGCATATCAGTTTGTGTCATGCAAAGGAATAATAATCATGTTTCTGATTATTTTAAGTATCAGATAATTACTCTATTATTCTTTAAATCACCAACTAATTAACAGTACAGAATTAAGCCAAAGACAGAGTTGTCGACAATCATGGAAAGATTTAATTCTATAATTTCCCCATATAGCCACTAATTACAAGAGCAGTTAGGGCAACTGAGCTGTTTAATTTCTTTATGGTACAAATATATTAGGTGTTCTTCGAAAATAAAATGCTCAACAACTGATTCGATGTCGACCGAATCGAACCCCAGAAGCTTAATGCCGTAAACCTAGCTAGGCTGATTAGGGTTTCTATCTCCGGGGCCAGAGCCAATAAGGGTTCAAAGTGGTCCCGGATTCATCCTGACTACATTGTAAGAAAAATCCCGGCAATTACAAGTCTGTAGTTGCCTTGATACGTGAAGAAGAATATGGATTGTTCCTTGTGAAGAAGCTGAGTGGAACCACGTTGTCATCTTCTCATTCTAACAATTTTTTTGTTTTGTCATTGTAGTTTAGTGAAACAATAAGTTTGTAAATGGAGGTTTTAAAATATACTTTAAATTATTTCTAAAGCAACTAATCAATTATTGGAGCCCTCCTCTTTTCCCTCCTATCAAACGATGCAAGCCAGAATTTTTTTTGTATGTTCTTTCTATATTTTTTTAATTTTTTAGTGGTTACCATGCTTTCCACCTCCCACAGAGTTGTATTGCATAAATTTTTAATTCTCTTTATTAAATTTAATGAGAAGAGTACTTCAATTGCTTATATTATGAGTTTAATATTTTTTAGACATATAAAAGGTCGTCCCTCACACAAAATTCTCTCCCTCCAAGCCTACATGATAGAATTCCATGATATTGTTTTGGCACACCACACAATTCACGAGGACGGATAGTATTTTTGTATTTTTGCATTGTATGGATAGTTCAACATTAAACTTTAAACTAGAAACATTTCATACATTACTTGGTTACTTTAAAGTGGCTACTAGATTGGATAATTCGTAGATATGTTGAAAATAACGGTGAATAAATTTTTTATTTTGACGAGATTATAAGGGATTAGACATGACTAGACATAAAATAAACTTACGTGAAACCACTCTTGTGGAACTCATGCAGGTGCAATCACAAACACAAACTATAAAAATATAAAATAGTTCTGTAATTAAAACAATTTCAGTAAAACCATTATCTCCTTTTTTTTGTGGAAATAATTAAAAATTACCTCTTGAAAATTACAATAATATTTTTTTTCAACAAACGTCATCATCTACAGTAAAGGAAAGAGGGTAAGTTTAGCCTCACAATGGGCTAGCAATAATGTGATCCAAATTCACCTTTGGCAAGAATCGAACCTAGGACCTCTCATTTACAAGTGAAGAGAAATACTACTAGACCGTAGTACTAAGTAGATGCTATAATATTTGTTAGACACCCTTTCTCCAAGCATTTGCTAACTAATTTGTCATCAAAATCTAGGATCAACAAATTTTTTTTTTGAGAATATAATTTTCTCCCATGAATGATATGAAGACTACATTTTTCTTTAACTACGAGTGGTATCATATGATAGGATATTGTATTTGATTGTCACAGAATTTTAAGACAGTTGGTTAGATCAATGTATCCGTCTCCAAAAGCCCTAGTTCAAAGGAATTGTGCATTGTCACAGGAGTTGAAAGGTTATCAAAAAGGAACAAGTGGAGACTGAGATAAATTTTGGTAAGAGTTTATAGTACAAATGGATTTCAATAGGGGCTCCAAGTTTTATAGTACAAATGGCAAAAGTCCTCGGTGGTGACTGATTTAGTTAAGAAATTCTTGGGACAAACTTCATAGTTTTCGCAGACTGTTATGCTCGCTTATCGAACGAGCAATTTGATCTCAGAAATGATCATGATAGACAGAAATCACATGAGAAACCGAGAGAAACAGAGAATCAGAGAGGTTGCCGAGCCATAAGAGAAGAACTGGCGAGGGGTACACAACAAGGATCGGGAAGAAGAAAAAATGACGATAAGTCAATTGGCGCTGATTACACAAAAGAACTGGCAAACAGAGCCAATAAAAACAAGGTTGCAAACAGGACTATTGTGTGTAAATGTGAACAAGTAGTATATCTTCTAACAGTTGATAGGATGCCCCAAGTTACAGCGGCCAAAGTTTCACTGAGCTCTTACCAAAGAGGCAGGGACGAAGCTTGGATCTAATTGGCAAGCCGAAGTTTAAACTCATGATTGCTGGTACGGTTTTTTACTAGGAGATGGGGCAGCTCTAAAGAGGCTCATCTAATCGGAAGTACGATGTTGTGATCAACTGTGCAACAGGCATTCCTTGGTCAAATTGTGAATGCCTAACTCGAATGCAGAAGGGAAGGTTACAGACATAATTGCATCATCTCCGATTACTCACAAAATGGCCTTTTAAAGTATAAGCAGGATGCAAAAGCTTAAACAACAAATGAAATGCAATGTTACACTCAACATTGATATATTCAGTTGCTAGATTACTAAATACACCTAGATCAAACAATCGTATCGAATTCATACTAAACTAAATGTGACATGAAAGAAAGTTGGAACCTTCGAATTGTGTACGAGGACGAACGAAAACCTGGTCATACACTTTGGATTGTGTAAACCACCAGTTGCATTGCATCCTTCCTCTCTCAATGTATTCCTATACACCCCAATGCTTAGTTGTTCAACTTCACCTAGCTGTATCAAGTTTCCATATCAAAAAAACCCACCTTCCTCATCTGAATCCTCATTCTCACTATCAAGCAGATACTCCTCACTATCCGAATCGTCTTCCACCCAGTCTCCTCCTTCCAGTTCCCCTTCCGAAAAGGCGGAAATCCTCAGTCCACCAGACTGAGAACTTCTCACTAGTTCATCAACCACATTGTCTAATCCACTCCCACCATCAAAACCGAAATCCGAAAACAGCCCATCACCATTTTCCTCCTCATCCCCATCAAAGAACTCACTTATCCTCCTTCTGGGTACCAAATCTTTCTCCGAAACCTCCCCATTTTCGACACCAACCCACGGCACCCAAACATCAGCATGCCTTCCCAAAGCTCTATCCATGTCCCCAACCACCACAGTCCCCAACTTGGCCTCCCTAGCCTTCCTCAACATATCCGAAAAGTCCGAATCGTCCGAAACCAAGAACAACGAATCAATCCCTCGGCTCATAGAATGCTGCATTTGCCTCTTCAACGCCCAATCGCCGCCTGCGGCTTATCCTCCACCGTCTTCACAAAAACCCCCGCCCTCCGCAACTCCGACGCCAATCCGTACCCAACCTTCGGCTTGATCAAAGACCTCGCCGCCTCATTGTACTTGTGATTCCCAGAAACAAACCTCTCCTTAAAACGCTGGCGTTTCTTCCCTTTCAATGACCCCATCCGATTCAGCTTCTTCTGCCTCTCCCTCTCGTGCAGCTGCTTGAAATGCTTCTTCAAATCCAAATTCGTCTTGCACTTCCGCCCGCAGACGCCGCAGACGTACGGATCCGGCGGCGTGACCACACCCTTGCGCTCCAAAATGTCCAGTTGCTTCCGGTCGCGGCGCTCCTCGATGACCCACTGCGGCAAATGAACAAACGCGTGGCGGTTGGCGTATGCCGACGCGTCGACCACCTCGCCGAAGCGCTGGGCGAGCTGTTTCAGCGCCATGGCCGCCTGGTACGGCGGCCCGCGAGGGGGTTTGTTGTCCAGGTCCCACAAGATCACAACTTTCTTCTGCTTCGGCGTGTATATTCCCTGCTTGTTTTGCACCATGTCAATTTCGGAGCTTGCGGATGACTTGATGACAACGCGGCGGCAATTCCTGGTGGTTGAGGTTGCGGCGGTGGTGATGATGGGTTGGGGTAGAAGCGCGCGTTTTGAATGAAAGAAGGGGGAGCGGGAGGAGTGGAGGGAAATTGGAGGGAAGGGTTTATAGGGGAAGGTGTGGATTGGGTTGCAGAGGAGCTTCATGGTTCATTTATGGCGGCAACTCTGTCACTGTGTGAGTGAGTGAGTGTGCCTTCTTCTTCGTTGCTAGGATTGTTTGAATGCTTTCTGTGAATTTGTCGTGGATAGAATGCTTCAGAAAGTTCAGATGATCCGTTTGGGATTTTATGGGCATATCCGAATTTGATCCAATGAGATTCCAACTTAACAATGGGCTTTCCTTCAGTTTGCTGGGCCATTAGATATTACGGCCTTCAAATAAAACTCTTTTTAAACTACAAACGCGATGTAACTTCTCGAAACGACAACAGAAAACGAGAAAGATTTGACCCGAGACATAGTGTCTTGTAGTCTCCATCAGGATAATCAACCACTTTCAAGTGCACTTTTTTTGTCTTTTTTTTTTATTTATACAAGCGATAACGAGAGAGTAAGCCGTCAAACAAATTACTTGCACTACAAGACTTGTAGGGAGAGAAGTTGCGGTATTCCATTGTTTATACACATTGCCTTTGTTTCACTTATCACGTAATGAGTAGAATGTACCATTGCCACTCTTCAGTAGAACCAAACTGCCTCTTTCTTCTTTTCTTATATTTACACATGTCATATTTTATTTGTATTTCTTGACATATTTAAAGGTTGTAACAACTGAGTTTACGTGGTCTTGAACTATATTTGTATCTCTATGAAATATTGGGTTGTAACTATTAACTGCTAGAATTGGACTAACTAACTAGAGAAAATGAAAACAAAAATGGCAGCGTAGACTCAAACCAGCCAAAGCAAATCAAACTAACAATGGTTTGATTTGATTTGATTTCACTAATAGTTTTACTTATAGCAAACTAAATCAATATGTTATATAGTAATTGATTTAGCTGTAATTTAAATGTGAAATTGATCCAAGTCAAACTGTGCTTACCCTACTTCGTTTACTTGTAAACATCAAGATGCGTACTGATTACATAGTGATGCAGTTTTGACGTTTAGGATTCGAAGTAGGATTCTTTCCTCTCTTTTTTTTCCCTCCCCTCTTATTTGAACAATCACAGTTAAGCCACATCAACATTTTATGGTCTCTTGTTTTCCCAAGTCCTAGATTTATCCTCCTAAGAAATCCTAGCCAATCCTAGCTTGTTGCAACTTTACGAGAAGAGAGACAAATGAAATGGATGAGCTCTTACTTACATGCTTTTGCTTGGGAATGTCGTGCCATAAAAAAGGCTTTACTATTTGCAGGTCATTATCCTTAATGCTGGCTTTCATTCTTCTCTTTGCTCTTTTATCATAATGCACTTTCTCTTTTCCTTTTTCAAAACTTCTTTTGCCATTTTCAAGTCCATAAAACAATCTTTTCATTACCCATTCCATTAATTATTTCGTTGGCGTAGTCACATTGACTAGAATATATGTCCTTCATACCCTCAAATTAGAATCTCACATCCTCACTTTAAGTACAAGAGAAATGCTAAGGAGACTATCTCAAAAGTAGGACTTGTGCAATATCGCTTTAAGTTAGTCTAAACTGTGAGTCTCACTTTAAGTGAGTCTCCTTACCATTTAACTTAGTACAATATCGCTTATATAAAAACATTTCAATTTTTTAAAGACTTTTTAGCTAAAATATTCTCGGAGATTGGCATAACTTTTCACTTTGGTCCTTGAGATTTGAAATTGATAGAAGTCGTTCCTGAGTTTGTCCACCATCAATCATTTTGGTCATTCCGTGAAAAATCTCCATTAAATAAGGATAAAATGACAAAAATACCCTCAAATTTTGTCAAATCATTTTGGCCCATTGTTTATTAAATTGAGGGTATTTCTATTATTTTGGTCCTTATTTAACATAATTTTTCACGGAAAGACCAAAATAATTGATGGTCGATAAACTCAGGAACCACTTCCATAAATTTCAAACCTCAGATACCAAAGTGAGGAGTTATGCAAATTTCAAGGACCACTTTGGCTAAAAAAATCTTCTTTTTTGAGAGTTGCCTAACACCACAAAGAATTATTATAAGCATGAGAGTGCCGTAACACCAATTCAATATGCATTGGTTAAGTCCTAGAGGACTGTGGATTAATTAGTACTATCCACGCAGTGTGCTTAGCATTAAAAAAAAACGCCAATCATCCTATTAAAAATCTAATCATCCTATCAAGGATCCATCAAAGGTCAATTTAATCTTTGATTATGTCCTCCTTGATTCATGGCAGTTTCGTCAGAAAGCAAAGTAAATAACATAATTGAGATGATTAGTCACAAGATGATAACTAATAGTTTATGTCACTAATTTAAAGTATTCTGATGAATGATAAGGAATTAAGTGAACAACTTTGGTGGGTGTTCTGTAGTTGAGTAGCTACCAATCCGGTTTGCAAAAACACACCTGAAATAATGAATATTAAGTCCCCATTAGGGTTATATTTTATGCAGACCATTTGTTTTTGTTTTTGGGTTAGTAAAGATAAAGTTCTTTTAGTCTTTAAGCAAATAAAAAACTGATTCTTGAACCCATTCACGCTTATGTCACGTCAAGGTATTGCAAAAGAAAACAACTGCAAAATTTGATCCAATTTATCGTAATCGATTAGTTAATATGTTAGTTAATCGTATTCTGAAACGCAGAAAAAAATCATTGACTTATCAGATTATCTATCAGGTTTTTAGAAGTTTTAAGGTTGTGCATGTTCTTAACTTTTTACTTTACACAATTTGATTAGCTTTCTATACAAATGTGTAACGTTATATATACATCAACAGATGACAGTCACTCACTTGTTCAGGGTTTTCACTTTTGTTGCACCAATTTGATTAGTTGCCTATGCAATTTGTAATTTTACATATATATCAACGATTGACAGTCACTCACACGCACGTAAACACTTCTCAATTAATGACAAGAATAAGGACATCGATTTGAATTTTCAAGTACCCTTTTTGACACGATTATATATAGAATGAGGTAGATATTAGTGGGCGGCTGGATGTACCGTTGATATCGAATCCATTCAATGACATTTCCGCTTAGAAGATTTAGTTAGTGTTTTGAATTAGCTAGGGTTATCACCGTGAATATATGGTTGACCACTAATTAAAGAAAGAAAAAAAAGGAGGAGGTCAATATGTATTAAGTACAATTACGACTCGTTTGGAAGTACTTTTAAAATGATTGAAAGTAAAAATAAGTGAATTCTGAAAAACACTTGAAGTGCCTTTGAAACCAAAAAACAATTTTACCAAAAATGTTGTTAGTCATTTTAAAAGTATTTTCAAACGAGTCTTCATACAAATAAATGTAATGTAGAAAGAGCAAAAAAGGGGAGGTCGATATATATTAAATGCAACTATACAAATTAGTGCAATGCATGTTGAATATTGAATCCACTAACCCATTATGCATGCTGGATCAAAAGACAAGATAATGGCTAGTAGGAGGTGTCCCCTCATTCTAATGGAGATTATGGAGCCTTGCCAACCTTTTTCAAAAGCCAAAAATAACCACAAAATGAGACAAATATGTTATTTTATGTGGACTTTTCTTTCTAATTTTAATTCCACTACAAATAAAGTACCTTATTTGTGAGAGATTTTTCAGTGTATTCAGAACATGGTTTGGTACGCTCAGTATTATATTACAAATTGATAGAAACTTCCAAAAAAATTTCCTCCCCACTTGTATTATGACACTTGGTATTCCAGGTCATGTTTCTGGTACACTGTAAAATCTCTCATCCTTTGTAATCTTTGATTACCTTTTACATTCTAGTTTAAACCTTTTAAACGTGGGTTAACTTTTCAGTATGGGGATGAGCATATATTGTAGCTATGCTAAGCATAAAGTTAGTAACATCAAATTAACTACCAACTACTACAAATTTCTACAGTTGAACTCTTTTCCAACTTCATTTTAACGTCCTCAGCCCTTCAGGTACCCAAAGCCTCAATGTCCCCTCTCCTCCAAATATACCAGCCAAGAAAATAGTAACAAAAATACCACTAGAATATTAAACCTCCCTCAGCAAACAGTTTGGACCTTTTCGCTTTCTAGAAGAGCATGCTAAATGAACACACACACATGATACGACCCTAAGCATCTTTCTATGACGACAAATTAAATTTATCGTCTTGCCGGTTATACACAAATACCAACATATTTCAGAATCAGAAACGATAAAGTCATGATTTGAATAATGTCTGACTATTCACGTATGGGAAAAACATATATAATCGGTGGAGAGATCTTTCAGTGTGTCGAGAACACGGTCTGGTTGTAATAACATAATTGGTTGGAAATTTGAAGAAAAAAAAAGTTCCAACCAATTGTATTATTGATACTTGATGTACTAGTCCTTGTTTCCAGCACACTTCATACTTGACAATCTGATATGCCTAAGATCCTAAGCATTGGTAGATTTGAGAAAACCTATCATATAACTAGTTATTCACAATTATGAGCATATTTCGAAATTGATAAGTCATAATTTGAACGATACATAGTTGTTCAAGCGTAACTACTTGTCCTCTTATCATTTGTGATGTGATAATTTGAACGATATATAGTTGTTTAAGTATAAGATAAGCATGTTTCGAAATTAATAAATAAAGAAATAAAAGTCTCTGCCTTTGAAAAAACGTTTTGCCCGTCTCTTAGGACTCGTACGACATATGCCATGCCCACATTTTGCCCCCATTAATTTTCTTCTCTTTCTTATCCTCCTCCTCCCTGCCTTTCTTGAACCAGTCTTAGTCCACGCCCTCTCTCCCTTCCGGCTCCTCCGCTTACTTCTTAAAACCTCTCCGCCCTAAAAAATAAGAAAGTATTTTGCGAAAACACAAACATTCTCGTTAGCCCATTTGAGAGAAGATCGAAACACATGTTCGGATTGAAGCATGCCGCGGTGGTTGCAGTCAGCGCAGGAGTTGTTGCGGTTGTTGTTTTGATCGTATTATGGCGATGGAATTGTTACAAGAAACGTAAACAAAATGCTGGCAGCGGCGGCATGACAACTGCGGCCGCAGCGACGACGGTTGCTAGAGCAGAGAGCCTGCAGGATGGAATTGCAAGGCTTCATCGTCACCAACCAAGCAAGAGCATGTCGACCGGGAACAACTATTACCGCCGGGGGGTTTCTGGAAAGCCGCTGTTCAGCTGGGGTAATCATCCGACGTCCGTCACGGACGCCGTGGAAAACGGGTGGTCGCGATTCGGCTTCACAAATTATCAATCTTCCGGTTCGACAAGGTCCAGACTTTTGGGGATGTGCGTGGCCGGCGATCAAGTTAGGGAGGCAGAGCCGGAGATAAGCTGGGAAGTGTGTCAAGGATCAGCCGATTTCATGCAGAAAATTCGACTCAATCCTGGGTTGAAAAAAGTGCTTAATTTAAGCGCTTCTAGTTCTGCTTCTGCTGCCGCCTCTGTGATCAAAACTGCTCTGCCTCTGCCCGGCCCTCCTCTTGGAAACAATTCCTTCCCGCAAGAAGCTTATTTCGAGATCACAATTTTGAGTTCGCACGACGGCGAAGAAACAAGCCAGTCGATTGTTAAGGAAGGAGAGAAGATTAAATTGATTCAGGAGAGATACGATGAGAATTCGAGTTCGGATTCTTTTGTTCATGTGAGGAGTAGTAGTGAGAGCATTAGCAGAATTGAGGAGTTGAAGATTAGAGTTAAGGATGACATTCATCATGGTAAAAATGAAGCTGTGTTGCTGTCGATTGGACTCTCCGTCGGCGGCGCTCTTCCTCTCAAACTTCCGGGAAGTTATCGGGGAAGCATCGGATTCGGCTCCAATGGCTCTGTCCATCTTGATGGTAATGCTTGAATTTCCCTCGTCGTTTTCATTGATGTCACTGTGCACTTGCATTGTGCATTGTCCTAGGTTAAAAAACATGAGTGCACAAATTATCGAGGGTAGCGATTTTCACATTCCCGCTTTATTCGTTGCATTCTGAACTGAATATTTTATTAACAATTGTATAGTAAGGCATGGTAACTTTATATTTTACCTAGAAAGACTCATGAACTAATCTCACCATAGAAGAACAAAATAACTTGGTATCCTTGACCCAACAGATTACCTCTTCACGCGCAGCAGGATGTCATGAATTGAAAATTTGGAAATTAACGTCACTATGGACCCATTTCATGCTGCCATATACTTGGTTTCATCTGAGTAGGTTTATAGTTGTTGTTAAAACTTAAACAAACAAAAAACTCAGCGTCTTACATGTAAGGAATCATTTTTCACGTTAGAGAAATTAGAATTTCGATTCGTACATAAGCCGTTTCTTTTAATAAATATCTTTATGTATGTGTCAGACTGATTTGTAGTAAGAAGAAATGACTTCTTTACTGTAAGGAGCCAAACAATTATGAAAACAAAGAATAGATTATTGAGCATTAGGTGTTTGTTGCAACACTATTCCTTACTTCACCCACAATTTTGAATAATACTTATTGACCACTCAAAAGATGAGTAGGAGTTCTTACTCAAACCATCCATATTATAAAAAATAAGGTTTTTTAGTCATCAAACTGTATAAAAATAGATGAACAAAAATGATAGAAGTATTACAAATTGTCTATGTACTTGCTACAATATACTAAACAACCTTAGTTTTAATTCCTTTTTGCAGAGATAATTTTTATAGAGTGATTTATAATATGATGGTTATGATCATAAGTACAGAGGTTTGTGATTTGAACATGAAAGATTTTGAGTATGAATTCCTACTCATCCTTGAGTAGTCAAGCATTCTTCCAAATTTTTGCAGTTTACTTCAAATTTTTAAAATATTTTTAGAACATTGCATTCACTTGTGCTTATGTGATTATTTTTAGTAACTTGGGTTTTTTTTTTTCAGGGATTAAACTTGTGTTTGAATCAGAAAAAGCAGCTTGGGGACAAAGAGACAGAGTGATTGGATGTGGGTTTGATCCCAGACAAAAGAAAGTATACTTCACCGAGGAATCAGAGGTAGTGCATGTGGTCCACTGCAAGTCAGAGGAATTCGGCACTCCTCTCTATCCAACCCTAGCAGCAAACACTGACATTACAGTCCTGGTCAACCTTGGTCAAAGTGCCTTCAAGTTTGCCCCGGCCAATGCCCAGAGGACAGCTAACCCTTGCTTTGTGGGCCCTCTTGTGAGGTCCTCTGCTGCTGCATTCTATGAAGATAGCATGGAGCTCTTCTCCATGGACAGATCAATTGACTCCCAGTGGCTCAACAGGTGCACAACAAAGGGCAGCCGAAACCCTAGTCACGAACTGGAGTTTGATGAGGAATCTGATGCGGATTTGTTTGAGATTGTCTTGGAGAGTAGTGGAAGATCCCCACACACGATATCGTAGGAGCTTATTGACAACATATCAGTAATACATCGACACCGATATTTACACAGTATCAACAATGATACGACGTTGATATCATGATCGATATGAAAGGTCACTAACCAATGCCATAGATATCAGCAAAGATGGATTCTAGTCCTTCAAAAGATTTTTTCATTTGTTTACTTTTTGCAGGAGACCATTTGTTCCCCTTTGTATATATTTCAACCCTCAATCTTGCATTCAAGTTGTATCTGAGATTTGATATGCCTTGTTTTGATGAAATTGAAGGTCCTTCTATAACAAAAGCCACTTAATTCATTGGTTATCACTCGCAAAATAATTGTTGGAATTCAGCATCTCCAAACGAGTTAACGAGTTAGCAAAATTTTCCCTTAAAAGTGTCATTTGCTAATCCATTTGGCGCTTTTATGGCACTTTACAATCTCTTTACTAGACCATATTTTTGAAGAAAATATATTACGGGACTCAATTTGCTAACTTGAAGAAGTATCAACTGACTTTGTAAATTCTTCAGTTTGGTAATTGAGAGTTACTACAACTATTGGAGATGCGTTTTTCCTGCATGACATGACAAATTTAACTTTGCTACCCAATTCTATTTCCGTTGGAGATGCTCTTAGGATTATTGTCGGGTACCCCAAAAACTACTTCTCTTTATATGCATCACTACAAGTGACGTGTAAGTGTTAAAAAGAGAGGATAATCTCTGGGGTAGGAGGAAGACCAGGGTTAGATCGCTTGGCCATTTCGTTATTTAGGTAGCCATTAAGGTTATGTCACATCATAAGTTACTTGCGATATATGATTTTCTTGACAACACGCTGACAACTATGTAATCAAAGTTTTAGTAACTTCAATCATGTGAACGACATGACAATAGTCAATAACATGTTCGTATTCATCGATGCATGTCGATGTTAGTAAGCAACCGGATCAATATTTTTCCTCCCTTGTAGGAAGTGTACTCGTAGTGGCAGATTACGTGCAGCTTCTGATAGCGTGAGGAAGCGGAAAAGGACGCTGGGTCTCATCAGTCACTAGAAGGATGCTAATAAGGAAAAGGACTTTGAATGGCCAGTTGGACCTTGGAGTACTACATTACAGACATGCAGTAGTGAACGAGAACGACCGAAATGGGGAAAGAAACAAAACGCACGAATTCTATGAAACAAAAGTCTAACCCCTAACCTCCCAATTCTAAATATAGGCCCCATTAAATTCTCTAGAAGGGAGTAGAAATAAAGAAGTCAAAATTCCGTCACCTTCTCCGATTGTAACACGGATAGTGATTTTCACACTCCTCATCTTTTTCTTATCTCTTCATTATCGTTTCGTGTGTTTATTTCGTAACTCTTACAAACTATAACACATGCCATGGCTACATCCGGAACACAAGTCAATGTCATGGCTACATCAGAGAGAGATGGGAAAAAGAAAAAAAAAAAATTGAGTATTGAAGTATTAATTTGAATTTTGAAGTGCGTCAGAGCTTCCAATAATACAAAGAGAATAGCCGCAAACATAAAACCATGTCCACTGCCAGAACAGCAATGACTATAAAACATAAAAAACAACACCATATCATACTTGCAATTCAAATGAGAACTAACTTATAAGGTTGATCACGTCTAGCAGAGAGATTTAAGCATGACCTTCTTGACCAAATCAATGAGTTTATAATCATATCTAGTAAAAGCACAATACATCATAGAACAGGTGGATATTGCTTTGCCTGCTGTCGCACTCTTCGCTTGTACTCAGCTGGTTCCTGAACATCAGGATATAAATCGTCAAACACAGTTCATATTTCATGAACGGTCACAGGAGTAAATGAGAGACGGCTAAAGATCAAGACAAACCTGGATAAAGAGTTGATAACCTTCAGTTTGTGCCGGATCAGCAGGATTAGGCTGGCCTAGCAAATCCTGAATGCCTACGAGGATTTGCTTCACTGTGATGGCCGGCCTCCAACCCTGAAAAAAGAAATTCATGTTAGGACGACTTCATCAATGAACACAATCTCCATATACATGCTACAACAGGAGATATTGCTTACTTTGTCCTCGTTGAGAATTGAAAGACAAACAGTTCCAGAAGGATACACATTAGGGTGGAAAAAGCCCTGTGGGAACTTGCATTTTGGGGGCTTGCTGGGGTAATCCTCAGTGAAGTTAAGTGTAAGTGGAAAGTAGCCACCTTCCCAATCAGTCTGCAATACCAGCAAGATCAATACTGTAAACAATATATTGCAAAAATTTCTTGTAAGGATGTTACGCCAGCAACCAAGCAACCACTATCAGTCTGCTATCATAAAAATAAGCATTCCCGTCAGCATTATGAAGCTCTTGAACAGTGTTCTAAGAATCCCGCCTAGGCGCTAAGCGGTTGGCCACCTCCACAATTATACCCTAGGCGTTAAAGAAATAAGAAAGGGCACTAGACCTGCCTAGAGGCCCCCTAGCCCGCCTAGACCTGCCCAGTTTCAATACGTTCCTCCCTCCCACATTCATTGATAGACCCTCTAATTGATTTCAGATATTAACACTGACTAGAATATAAGTGCCGAAAGCTAAATCCTATATATATACACTATCCGAATTGCGCATTGTATCCAAGTGCCGATTTTACCAAAATTGCAAGCCAACAGGCAAAACTAAAAAGTATTATGAAAAAGCAGTACACCAAACAACTTCTGAAAAAAAAAAACCCATATGCAATTCTCTATAGAAATTTATGCAGTCAAACATAATTAAAACAAAATAGAAAAAAAATTAGAAAACCCCCAAAAATCTAAAACCCTAATGCCCCGATTGAGGGGGGAACTGATCAAGCAAGTCAAATACCGAATTAAAACCCCGAAATCCCCAATCTTTAACAGTCTTCAATTGCATGTCCTACAAAAATCTCACCAGGAGAATTAGAAATAGAAGAAGACTCACAGATGGTTTGCCGGGGATGATGCACTGCCACACCATCAAATTGACGGAGCCATCCGGAGCAGTCTCCGGCTTCGCCACAAAACCCTAATTTAATTAATTAACCACGAAAACGACGACGTCAGGCGATGCAATTAAGGGCGAATAAAAATTGAATTGAAAATAACATGGGAGAGAAGAGAAGGACGACGGTCGGTACAGACATGTGGGTGGTTCTTGCGCCACGCTTTTCGCTCCTCGGCAAGACGACCGCGCGCGATTCCTCCAGACATTCTCTCTCTGCAAGTTTCTGATACTTCTAACGGATTGCTATCAATCAGATCAGATGGACTCAGTCCTTCGAATGTCGACGGAGTCTATGTAGTTTGTCGGTCAATGATGTCAGAAATCGCGAAATTATAGATTGGAGTAAATTCTTTAGAAACTTCCAGGCTGCGCGCAAAGCAATAGGTCCGTACTCTACAAGATTCCTTACGCGGCTTCTAAAGGCGCGCGCGTTTTCCTGTTCTTTTTTTCGTTTTCGACCCCAAAAGTAAGTTTATTTAAAATCTAGCCCCCCATTAGTTTTAAAAGCAGTTGTTGTCCGCATGCATGCTAAAGCGAGAGAATTCTGGTGTCATTACTTTTAAAATCCAGCCCCCCATTTCCTTCAGCACAAATTCTGCAACGGTTTTTAGTGATGCAACTGCGTTGAAAATATCTGGTATGTACAACGAAAACAAGATTAGCAGAAATTGATTTAGTGAGACCTCTTCCAGATTTTCCAAGTACCCAAAATGAGTTACGACTCTCATTCAATAAAACACAAAACTAATATTTCTCCTTCAATTTAACAGTCATCACAAACTTGTAATTAGAGATAACGCAATACTGTAACAACCTCATTACTAGCTCGTAGATCTATATAATCAACAAGCTTAGGATATCATTTGTATTCCTTCTTTTTCCAAAATGGCGTCTCATTTTTCCAACTCTTCCTCCTCTTTCCCTCTATCTACGCTACCTAATGTTTCCAACTTCCTTACAATCAAACTGGATCGTACAAATTACCCTCCCTGGCAAGCCCAGATGCTTCCCTTGCTTCGTAGCATGAATCTCATCTCCTATGTTGATGGCACTAGCAAATGTCCTCTCGCCTTACTCAAAGATGCTTTGGGCAATCTTACTGATAATCTGAATCCCGAGTTTGAAGCATGGAATTCAACAGGACGCTATGGTTATGTCCTGAACCAATAGCTCTGTTCATCCCACTGTGCTCGTTGCCCTAAAACCAGTTCTCATTTTGCATGGACCTGTTTGCATGAAGGTTATGCTTCGCAGTCCACTAATTGTCTTCTTCAACTTCGTAGTGAGCTAAAGAATGCTCACTATGGTGACTCCTTCATTGATGAGTTCGATAAGTTCCTTGATCGTGTTAATCGCCTTGTTGACACCATATCCTTGTTTGGTGCTTCAATTTCTGATTCAGACTTTGTTGCCATCATTCTGAACAATGTTGGAGCTCCCTATGAAAGCAATACGGCTTCTGCTCAAGCTCGTGAAGAAGCCATCTCTTACAGTGCTTTGGAGGCCTTTCTGTTTGGTGCTGAATGTCGTTAAAAAATGCATATTGTCTTCTCTGCTGATATAGAACCTACTGATGCAGCTGCTACTCGTGGCACAGATGGTTTCCGTTCGTGGGTCAGGCTAAGGTGGTTTTTGTAGTGGTCGTGGCTCCATAACAGTGGTCGTGGCTCCATAACAGTGGTCATGGCTCTTCATTTCATCCTGGTGGCTCAAGCTCTAGCTTTCACTCCCATTCTAGCAGTGATGGATTTCTTCGCATTACTCATTCTCAGAGACGTACTATGTTTCCCCTTCTGGACGTATTCAATGTCAAATATGCAATCGCCATGGACACTATGCCATTGACACTTTCAGTCGTCTCAATATGGCGTACGAGGGTCGTGTTACTGCAACACCACTTCACGCTTATGCAACTAGTGATTCTCCTTCCGAATATGCCACAACTCTTGCCTTCCAGAATTAGTTGTTTGATATTGGTGCGAATATTCATATAACCAATGATCTTGCTCATGTGTCTAATTCAACAAACCTACAATGGAACTGATCATATCAATGGTGTTGTTGGCAGCACAGGTTTGAAAATTTCTAAAGTTGACACTTCTTGCATTCGTACACCTCATACATCATTTACCTTATCAAACACTCTATATTGCCCAAATGCATCCCACCAATGTGACATCTATTCATCGTTTTACCAATGACAGTCATTGTTCCCTAGCCATCATTCTAAACAATGTTGGACCTGCTTATGAAAGCAATGTAGCTTCTGTTGGAGAGTTGACTTCTTGTGATTATTTAGTTACCTTTTCTAGGTTATTTAGTTACCTTTTCTAGGTCCTTGTAATCAGATTGTAATTAATATTTCTTTCCTTGTAAGTCCTCTTGTACATTATATATTTTCCTCCTTGGTGAGAAGAATGATTATCAGAAAATTAAAACCCCAAATTGACATGGTATCAGAGCAGAGATCCTAGGGTTTCTGCTCTGCCCGTTCCCTCAAGAAAACTCGGCCCTCCCATGGAGAACCTACCACCACTCCACAGTGAATACAACCCCATCCTAACTGATCTTACTCCTACCCTAAACACTACAACCCTAAACACTACTACCCTGACCGATCCTACCATGAACCCTATCCCACCTATTCCGCAAGTTGTTACACAGATTGTCCATCACGATTCATCTACTGCTTCGATTGGCATCAAACTTAATGGTGCCAATTATGGAGTTTGGTCTCAGATTGTTGAGATGTTTGTTGCTGGAAAAGACAAGTTGGGCTACTTGTTTGGGAGTAATTCCCAACCATCTATCGACGATCCGGCCTTCACCAAGTGGCGTACGGAGAACGCCATTGTAAAAGGTTGGCTCATCAACTCTATGGAACCCAATTTGATTGGGTACTTTCTTCGACTACCAACGGCAAAGGAAGTATGGGATGCCGTTGCTCGCACGTATTATGATGGCTCCGATATATCCCAAGTTTATGATCTTACCTGCAAGGCCTCTCGCATGAGGCAAGATGGACGACCGGTGGAGACATACTATAGTGATCTTCAATCTTTGTGGCAGAAGATTGATTATCGTCGACCTAATCCAATGAAGTGCGGTACTGATATTGAAATTTTTAATAAAATTGTTCAAACAGATCGTGTGTACACTTTGCTTGCAGGATTGGATGAGATGTTTGATAAAATTCGTAGTGATATTCTACGAACTGAGCCCCTTCCTTCCGTCGAGCAAACTTTTGCCTATGTTCGCCGCGAGGGAATACGACAAGCTGTGATGAGTACCGGAGGACAGCTGCCGAGTGGGGCAGCCATGGTGGCTCGACCTACCATGACAACTCGGCCTGCCACACGAGCCGTAGCTTCATCCCGTCCCCGGGCCCCTGATAAGTTACCTACACCGAGCCCAGGACTGCAACCCCAGGTTACTGCGCCGAGCTCGGCACAGGGCTCGCTCTTTGCTGCTAGGACGGTTTCACGGCCCACCACGGGTCCCCGTCCTCCTCGACTTAAACCACCTGTCCCGGCCGGTGGTTGTACTTACTGCGGTAGTGAGAAGCATGGCCGTGATAATTGTTTCCAATTGCATGGCTATCCTGACTGGTGGGAACCATTGAAGCTTCAGAAGCAACAAGAACGAGACGAGCAAGCCAAGCTTGGGCAAGCCAATCTCGCCACCTCCATATCCCAATTATCTTTGCTATCTCAAGATGATCCTTCTCTGGTTCCGAGTTCGTCCGACATTTCTCCGGAGTCCTCAGGTAACTGTGGTTATGTTTTTAATATGACTAATGATGCTACTCCATCCGGATGGATCATTGACTCCGGTGCTACAGACCATATGACTTATGATCCCACTGATTTAGCTTGTGATACTGTTCCACTTCGACGTAATATTACTAATGCTAATGGAGTCACCTCACCGGTAACCGGCGCTGGCACCGTGCGCCTCACGTCCACACTCTCTTTGCCTCATACATTACTTGTACCTTCACTAAAGCATAAATTGATGTCTCCCGGCCAAGCTACTGAACAATTGAACTGTTGTGTGCTAATGTATCCTAAGTTTTGTCTTATACAGGATATTCTCACGAAGGAGATAATTGGTCGTGGTACTAAGAGGGGGGATCTCTACTTTGTGGATGATGTCAGTACATGCCGAGTCAATCTCGCCCAAGGAGCTGTTGATCACAAGAGGCGTCAGATATGGTTATGGCATCACCGTCTGGGTCATCCATCTTTCAGTTATTTGCAACATATGTTTCCGAATTTATTTGTTGGTTGTTCAGTTTCAGACTTTAAATGTGACACTTGCATACTCGCCAAGAGTCACCGTGTGTCTTATCCGTCGAATTCTAATAAAAGTATTGTTCCTTTTGGTCTTGTTCATTCGGATGTTTGGGGACCATCGCCGATTACTACTTCATCTGGTCTTCGATGGTTTGTCACGTTCATAGATGATTGTACCCGGATGACATGGTTATACCTTCTTAAGCATAAAAGTGATGTGTTTTCAGTTTTTAAGACCTTCCACACCATGGTTCAGACCCAATTTTCTACTGACATAAGGATTTTGCGTTCTGATAATGGTGGTGAATATGTTAGTCGTGAGTTTTCCCATTACTTGACGAATTCTGGAATTCTTCACGAAACTACATGCCCTCAGACTCCTCAACAGAACGGGGTGGCCGAGCGCAAAAATCGTCATCTCTTAGAAACGGCTCGGTCACTCTTGATTGGGGCGTCTGTTCCTCGCTCTTATTGGGACATTGCTCTCCAGACCGCCACTTATCTTATCAACCGTCTGCCGTCCAAAGTCCTGGATTTTCGTACTCCCTTACAAGTCCTTGCTACCTTCGTGCATCTCCCGTCGATCTTAGTCCTCCCACCTCGGATTTTTGGATGTGTTGCATTTGTTCATCTTCATAAAAATCAACGGACGAAACTTGACCCGTGTGCTATTCGATGTATTTTTATGGGGTACGGCCTCCATCAGAAAGGGTACCGTTGCTATCACCCTCCTTCCCGTCGACTGTATGTTACTATGGATGTTACGTTTTCTGAGTCTGAAATGTATTACCCCTCGGCTTCTTCCAATCCTCCTCCTCAGGGGGAGACACGGTATGCCGAGAAGGATTGCACCATTGCCGAGACTCGGTTTGCCGGTGATCGGCCAACTACCGTCGAGGGAAATCCAAGTGCCTTTGCCGAGATTCGGCCAGATACCTCTGCAGAGATTCGGCCAACTACCCTCGTCGAATCTCGACCAGCCACCTCTGCTGAGATTCGGCCAACTACCCTCGTCGAATCTCGACCAACCACCACTGCTGAGATTCGGCCAGCTACACTCGTCGAGACTCGGCCAGCTGTCTTTGCCGAGATTCGACCAGCTGCCCGTGCCGAGACTACTCCCCCCTCGTCTCCAAATATAGTACCACCAGACCTTACTTCTGAGAATATTCCTGAGGTACGCTCGACTATCCCTGTTAATAATACCGTTGTTCCGAATTATCAATTACCTTTCAGGCACAATCGAGGACAGCCACCTAATCGATATTCACCGGACACAACGAAAGGCTCCAAATACCCCATTGCCAACTATGTGTCATCACAGAAGTTATCAGAACTCGGCAAAGCTTTTGTACAACAAATATCCAATGATAGCACACCAAGTTCATTGAAAGAGGCACTATCTGATGATCGATGGACCAAGGCAATGGAGGAAGAAATGGCTGCACTCCAGAAAAATCAAACGTGGGATTTAGTTCCACTTCCCCGAGGAAAGAAGAGAGTTGGGTGTCGATGGGTGTACACCACCAAGTACAAAGCTGATGGGTCCGTCGAACGATACAAAGCACGATTAGTGGCCAAGGGATACACTCAAACGTATGGCGTTGATTACACAGAGACATTTGCCCCGGTAGCAAAGATTAATACAGTAAGAGTATTGCTTTCATTGGCGGCCAACTTAGAGTGGCCATTACAGCAATTTGATGTGAAGAATGCTTTCTTACATGGTAATCTCGACGAAGAAGTGTATATGGACATTCCACCTGGTTATGCCTCGGCGTTACAACCCGGAGTAGTCTGCAAGCTGAATAAAGCGTTGTATGGGTTAAAACAATCACCTCGAGCATGGTTTGGTAGGTTCCGGACGGCTATGAGGAAATATGGGTTCAGGCAGAGCAATTCTGATCATACACTCTTCTTGAAACGCCGAATGGGGAAATTGACGGCACTTATCATCTATGTGGACGATATGATTGTTACAGGTGATGACAAAGAAGAAATCTCAAGGCTCAAAGATTACCTAGCAACCGAGTTCGAGATGAAAGATCTCGGTGGTTTGAAATATTTCTTGGGGATAGAAGTAGCTCGATCTAAACAGGGTATATTTCTGTCTCAAAGAAAATATGTTCTAGACTTATTAGCTGAAACAGGAATGCTCGACTGTAAACCGGCCGACACTCCCATAGTCCAAAATCACCATCTGGCCGTGCACCCTGATCAAGTTCCCACTAACCGAGATCGTTATCAAAGGTTAGTTGGGAGATTAATTTATTTATCTCACACCAGGCTTGATATTGCATACGCGGTAAGTGTTGTTAGTCAATTTATGCATTCGCCGAGTGAGGCACATATGAGTGCAGTCGAACGCATCCTACGATACTTGAAGTCCTCACCAGGTCGAGGCATTATGTTTTCTAAGAATGATCATTGCCGAATAGAAGGTTACACCGATGCAGATTGGGCAGGCAAAGCTACTGATCGTCGGTCCATATCTAGTTACTTTACATTTGTGGGAGGAAACTTAGTCACTTGGCGGAGTAAGAAACAGAAAGTGGTTGCTTTATCAAGTGCCGAGGCCGAGTACAGGGGTATGGCAAAAGGAGTATGCGAACTATTATGGCTTCAGAGGCTGCTCGGTGAACTCGGGTATCCGTCGAATTCGGCCTCGAATTTATTTTGTGATAATAAAGCAGCTATAGATATCTCACACAACCCAATTCAACATGATCGCACAAAACATGTGGAAGTTGACAGACACTTCATTAAGGAGAAGTTGGATGGGAATATTATTCAATTCCCGTTCGTAAAGTCAGAGGATCAATTGGCGGATATTTTGACTAAAGCTGTTGCAAGCCAAGCGTTCTACAACTCTCTTGTCAAGTTGGGCATGAACGACATTTACGCACCAACTTGAGGGGGAGTGTTGGAGAGTTGACTTCTTGTGATTATTTAGTTACCTTTTCTAGGTTATTTAGTTACCTTTTCTAGGTCCTTGTAATCAGATTGTAATTAATATTTCTTTCCTTGTAAGTCCTCTTGTACATTATATATTTTCCTCCTTGGTGAGAAGAATGATTATCAGAAAATTAAAACCCCAAATTGACAGCTTCTGCTCAGGCTCGTGAAGCAGTCATCTCATATAGTGCTTTGGTGCTTCAAATTCTGATTCAGACTTCTTCACGAGCCTGAGCAGAAGCGACAAGAACATTGGTTATGCAACTAGTGCTTCTCCTTCCGCATTTGCCACAGCTATTGCCCTCGAGAATTAGTTGTTTAATATTGGTGCGAATACTCATATAACCAATGATCTTGCTTATGTGTCTAATTCGCGAACCTACAATGGAACTGATCATGTCAATGGTGTTGTTGCCGGCACAGGTTTGAAAATTTCTAAAGTTGGCACTTCTTGCATTCGTAAACCTCATGCATCATTTACTTTATCTAACACTCTATATTGCCCAATTAATGCATCCACCAATGTGATATCTATTCATCGTTTTACCAATGACAATCATTATTCCCTAGCCCTCTATCCTAATTCCTATCTTGTTCAGGATCTCAAAACCGAAAGGACGTCTTTCCAAGACCGGATTAAATAATGGTGTTTTTCCTTTCTTAAGAGCTATAGTGTCGAATATTGTTTGGCATTCTAGATTTTAGGTCATCATTTTGCTTCTATTTTAAAGTCTTTAATATCTAAGAAGAGTAATGCTAGGGAGTCTGAATTAATAGACTAAATTTGGAAACTAAATGATATGTCACCAATAACAAATAAGCAAATTAATCAACACTAAGTAATAATCTAATCATCAACTTCCGTATCATTTAGTTTACAAATTTTTGTCTATAAATTTAGTCTCCCTAATATTACCCGTCTAAGAATAAATTACGTGTCTCTGGTCATGTAACTCAGGATTTTTGTCAATCATGTCCTATGGGCAAAAGTCGCAAGATACCATTTTCTTTTTTTTTCAATGTCATTTTTCCATTGGAATTAATTCATTCAGACGTGCTCTATGGGACATGACTTTTGCCCTACAGAGACATAGTAACTTGATAAAGAAAATGGTAATTTGTGTTTTTTGCCTATAGGACACGAATGACAAAAATCCTGAGTTACATGACCAGAGAGGCAGAGACTGGTAATTTATTTCTAGATACTAAAAATCTTAAAGCAGAAGCATAAGGATGACCTATTTTAAAAAAATGGGGGAATACACTCTAGCTCCTAAGAAAGCAAAAAACGCCATTATTTTTTAGAAGAAACACTAGAAAATGGGTAGAATCCGTTTTTACTCCAGCCTTGCAAAAGCGTCATCCCCGTTTTGAGATCCTGAACATGATAGGAATTAGGATAAAGGGTTAGGGAACAATGATTGTCATTGGTTAAACGATGAATATATATCATATTGGTGGATGCAATTCGGCAATAAAGAGTGTTAGATAATGTAAATGATGTATGAGGTGTACGAATTCAGGAAGAGCCAACTTTAGAAATTCTCAAACATATGTTGCCAACAACATCATTGACGTGATCAATTCCATTGTAGGGTTAGCGGATTACACACCTGAGCAAGATCATTGGTTATACAAGTATCCGCACCAGAATCAAACAACCAATTCTGGAAGGCATGACCATTTGGCAGGCGCAGAAGGAGGAGCAGCAGTTGCATAAGCCCGAAGACTTTGTGCAAGAACACAACCCTCATACGCCATATTGAGGTGACTGAAACAGTCAATGGTAAAATGTCACTGGCGATTGCATATCTGACATTGATTATGTCCAGAACGGGAAAGCATAGTACCTCTCTAAGAAGAGCAACGCTAAGAAGTCCATCACTGTTGGAACGGGAGTGAGAGCTAGAGCTCGAGCCACAAGGACGAAACGAGGAGCCACGACCACTGTTATAGGAGCTACGACACCACAAAAACCACCGTAGCCTGGCCCATGACCACAGAAACCACATATGCCACGACCGCCACGAGCAGGAGCTAAAGCAGTAGGCCCAATATCAGCAGAGAAGAAAGCCTGGAATTTTTATGACGTTCAGCACTAAGGGCAAGAGCCTCCAAAGGACTGTAAGAGATGACTTCTTCACATGCCTGAGCAAAAGCCACAGTGCTATCTTAAGCAGGTCCAAAATTGTGATGGCAACAATTTCTTAATCAGAAACTAGAGCACTAGACAAAGATAGGGTGTCAACAAGGCAATTGCCATGATCGAGAAACTTAGTAATGGAAGAGTCACTAGGGTGAGTGTTCATCAACTTACTGCGAAGTTGAAAAAGACAACTAATGGACTGTGAAGCATAACGTTCATGCAGACAGGTCCATTCAAAATGAGAACTGATTTTTCTTAGTTCGGACAACGAGCACGGTGGGATGAACAAAGCTATTGATCCAAGACACACCATAGCGTCCTGTTGAATTCATGCTTCAAACTCGGGATTCACATTACCAGTAAGATTGTCCTCAGCATCCTTGAAAAAGACAGGATGACATTTGCTAGTGTCATCGACATAGGAGACAAGATTCCTGCTATGAAG
The DNA here is from genome assembly GCA_036320875.1 of Cotoneaster glaucophyllus. NCBI lineage: Eukaryota > Viridiplantae > Streptophyta > Magnoliopsida > Rosales > Rosaceae > Cotoneaster > Cotoneaster glaucophyllus. The sequence goes on from CM070072.1 coordinate 19,687,615, forward strand.
CAAGGGAAGCATCTGGGCTTGCCAGAAATGGTAATTTGTGCGATCGAGTTTGATTGTAAGGAAGCTGGAAACATTGGGTTCTACTATAAAACTAATGGGCAATACGGGGTGTAGCCTAACCTCTTATAAACCCTTGCATGATTTCTTCTTTCACCGATGTAAGACTCTTTTACCTTCACATCCTCACATGCCCCTCCTTGTAGCGAATTTTCAAGCCAAACATGTGGACAACACACACAATTGGGTGACGTGGAGCACATGTGGCAGTTGAGCTTCACATGTGGGGCAACCTGGCTCTGATACCATGAAAAAACTTGGGGTTCTACTATAAAACCAATTGACAATATGGGAGCAGTAGAACTAAAGTTGGAGTTCTACCATAAAACCAATTGGCAATATAGAGAGTAGTCGAACCTCTTATAAGCCCTTGCAAAATTTCTTCTTTTACCGATGTGCAACTCTTTTACCGTCACATGATCAAGATCATGCATACTCACACAACAATAATATCATTTTTTTTCTGGCAAATGCTGCAATGGCATTGAACATTGCAGACAGTCCACAAGAACAGAGAATCACGTCGGGAGTTCCCAAAAAGTCTGCTATTCTTGCCTCGCAAGCAAGGCGGGCATCTGAATCTGATGCAAAATAAAATGAAATGAAATGAAATAAGTAGATGTATGAAAAGAAAAACTATGAAAGGAAAAACCAAATTCATCTCAAGTAGTGAGGAATACCAATTGTTTCATAAAATCCACGAGGACTGCCAGAATCCTGAGATCAGACAGAGGTACAAATGCTCTGCTAAATAAATATACATAAAAGAAAATAAAGCTTCGTCTTACAAGCAGGTTCTCATGTCCTTTCAATGCCAGATAATTTGCTGCAGCGAAGTTCACGACTTCTTTGCCATCGATTATTGTATGTGGCCTTGCGGAACTGAATAAATCTACTCTTTAGTGGGATCCCTTAGAACAACCAAGGCGCGAGTACGTAAATTACTTCGTACTCGTTAGTTTTGAAAACCTAAATATTTCTCACTAACCTTTCCAACGCTGGGGGATCATATAACACCTCTTGAGAGAGGAGGAATAAGAGGTTCAGATACACCAGCAAAGGTCGGTTAAGAAACCAGGAAATCACAAGCATATCATACTAAATCATTTGGGACGGAAATTAAATTGTGACAAGTACAAAAACATGTATGCATATAAATGGGCAGTGAGAAGATGGAGAGAGAGTAGAGCCTGATGATTGAGAGCGGGTGAGACGGCGGAGATGGTGACGGTTGTATTCAATATATCAAGGACTTTACTGAAACTGCAATTCTAGAGGTTGTATTCAATTGAGAATTTGAGACTTTAATGGATTTATAAATTCATGAATTTTTTTAAGTTTAATTGATTTATAAATATTTCATATAAAATTTTGATTTAATTCCCTCGAAATCTCATGGGGAGATGTGAGATTTGTGGATGCTTAAAATACACTAGCAAATCTCTCCAATTCTCCCTAATTCTTCAACTTTCTCAAATTCTGTAAAATCAATTTCTAATTGAATACACGTAGAACGTTATAAACTTCTTTAAAATCCTAATTGAATACACCCGGATTTCTAAGGATTTTAATAAACTATCTTAAAATTCTAATTGAATACACCTTGAATTTCAGATAATCACTTAAAATCTTGATTAAATACCCCTAAATTCATTAAAATAAATAAAATTCCTCAAAATCCCAATTGAATACCTCTGTATCAAACTCCCAAGAACTATGTTTTGTATAATTCAAATTCTTATGTTTCCTCGAATTTTACCCTAACTCTGACTTGAATTTAGGACATAACTAAGCAAGTCCAAGGATATCCGGATTATGATAACATTCCATTCGTATTTGGATAAATGTTACCTTATGACAACACCTTAGCGAACAAATTTAATATGAATACAACACTAAAAGAGCATGTTCATGTTGTAACATGTGGATTTACTTGTCGATACTACATTTAGGTTTTGATATCAACTGTGTCGTCCGCTCATATTACATGTGACGATACATCAATAGTTAATAAAACTAAACAAACACAAGCGTTACATTGTAACGGACAAATAATACTATGGGATGATGTTCCGAGTGGACGGATTAATTCCTCCAATAATGCGCGGTTAGTGTTGGGGTAAGGTCAATTTTGATGGAGGCGTGTTAGGATCCGAAATTCATAGTTTACATAAATTTAAGTAACACATCGCATTTCATCTACAGTCATTTCCAACAAATCAAATATACACTCATGTTATCGACTAAACTTCATGCTAATCTCGTTCACAAGTCAAAACGCGACAAAACGCGATTATAATTTAATCGTATCAGTATGGCATAAACTATCGACACCCGAATACGCTGCCTTTCTTTGTTAGTCTGCATCACAAACCTGATCAACCATCGAAGGGCTTCGTAAAGATGCTGGACGTGCTCCTGCACCATGATCATGTCCGCGTGGATGCGAGAGCGAGAGAATTCTGGTATCCACCAGTCAAATATGATCCTTCAGCACCAATTCTGCAACGCTTTTCAGTGATGCAGCTGCCTTGAGCAGATCGGATTCTGTATGCCCAGCGGAGACGAACAATCTAATTCCTAATGGAAGACGGCATTTATCAAGTGTTGACTTTTGGGAGGTGACCACGAAAATGGAATGCTCCTTTAACAACTGCAAAACCGCAACCCTTACGGTTAAGAAAGAAGAGTAGCAGAAATTGATTCAGAAAAGTTTACTTAAGATAACCATTCACTTACACTGTTAGCAATATTTTGAAGGAGCTGGAGTTGCAGTTCATTCTTCAAAGAGTCTGCTTTCTCTAGTCTGAGGAAGACAATCGGTGATTCTGGACTGCTCGCGAATGAGAGGCCCCGTATACCTGACAATCCTGCACATCACATCATATTTCTCAATCAAGAGCATCACAATGCAAGGCAGGCGGTAAGTGCTCTGACAAAGTAAAAGAGATACCAAGGAAATTGATCAAGGGATGAATAAACCACAACACATGGACATATATGCACATGAAGAGGAGATCAAGAACATACCCTTCCATAATACGGCAATGTTTTTCTTCAGCTTCGTTATCAGATCAGGGTTTTCCTCTAGGATGTCAATAGCAGTAATGGCAGCACTCGCAAGATATGGGGGCAAAGAAGCAGAAAAGACGTAACCAGAGCTACTCAATCGCTGCAAAATACCATATCCAAAATTTATCATTTAGATACCTTTTGAATATTTTTGTTCAATATATGCACGTATATACAGGTGTTCGTGAGCACATAGTTATAAGAATTTATTAATATAGAAAGATAAGAAAGTGATTTTCTTGTTACAAATTCCATCTGTCAACACAGACATCATATAATAACTTGTTAGTAGTATGTATTCAGTAACCTACTTGGTGATCAGTGACCCTAGCACTTCCAGTGCAGAATCCTCCTTCTGTGGCTAATGCGTGTCCCATTGCAGCAGTAATAATATCTATTTTTTCAACCTGCAAAACCACACCACCAGAAATCACAAACAGGTAATGGATCAATACTCAATAGTTCCGAGAGATTGGAAAAAAAAGAAGGGTTTCTAAAAATACCGGAATCCTACAGTATTCAGTGAGACCTCTTCCGGATTTTCCAAGCACGCCAAACGAGTTACTCTCATCCAATAAAACACGAAACTTATATTTCTCCTTCAATTCAACAATCTTGTCCAAGGGGGCTATTTGGCCAGAATTCTGCAAATTTTATTAAAAGGAGCAAAAAAAAGTCATATAAAATCAACATGCTAATGACAGCGTTGAAGGCAGAAAAGACACTTTGCTTTTCTATTTGCCAGTGATTCATGAATTTCATGTAGAGATAGAAGTTTTCAGCAAAACGTAACATGACGCCAAGACTTTATGTAAAACCTTGAAAAAATTACAACCATACCAGGAGGATTGATTTCAAGAACCATCTTCCACCGTTATTAAAGGGGTGAAGGTTTCATAGGCCCTAAGACCACTAGTGAGCCAAGGTGGGTGCAACGGGATTCACTGACCCCAATAAGTTTGTTGGGCCACTATTTTTCTTTTGGTGCAAAGAAGAGAAAAAATGGGAAGAGGCATTGCTTTGGTTTTTTGAAGAATAAAGGAAAAGAAAGGCTGATGACTTTGGTTTTATGATGGGAGAGAAGGCAGAGCCTTTTGTTTTGGCAGCATCCAATATATATTAAGGCATTTGTAATGTCTTTTGGTTTTGAGCAGCAGCAGAAGAGAGAAGAGCTGTCAGTCGACAGCTCCAATTTGTGAGCAGAGGAGAGAGATGAGAGCCACACCAGGGAGAGCATTTGGCTCTTCCATTTGAAAAAAAGTGCAATCGGGTCTACCATTTTGAGATAGAAGCAGACGCAGAGAGTGAGAAAAACATGGGGCACTATTTAGAGAAGGCAGCAGCGGATTGCTTCATTTTTTGCTCTCCTTTGAGCAATCACTCATATTAGTGCTAGAGAAATTTGTTATGTCTTTTCGTATCTACTTGTTCTTTGTTTGAGTGAGAGCTATGGGTGTATGTGGGATTTGGGATTTGAGTTTGAAATCTATTTTTAAATGAAAGTATGATCGATTTTTGAAAGCTATTTTTTGACCCCACTGCTGTAAATTCCTGGCTCCACTACTGCCCAAGACCATTAGCTGTGTTAAATTGTGTGTGCTGAAGTATAAGCAACCTATTTTGTGAAAGTGGATGATGCTGGATTGAATCATAAAAGAGCTCGCAACATATAAAAAAATAATTAAATAAATTTTGATATTATGGAAGAGAATGGGATACCTGGTATACAGCTTCAACTACAATGTAGCGCCGCAATTTCTTAACTCGCTCACTTTTCTTATTTGAAGTGAGTTCCTCCAGAATTTTCCTTAAATCTTCCATGTCATTGTGCTTGAAATACTTGATTGTGCTCCTAGAAAGATGAAGACCATTTTGTATTCCCCAATGGACACCTTCATCTCTAGAAAAATGAAAAAGAAACCGCCTTACATGAATATATGTGAATAGAAATTTTCATGAAATCTTTTTAGCAGCATAAGGTCCATCGATACTAAGGCACGAGATCAAAAGTATAGACTCGTGTAAAAATAGAACGAAAACATACATAGTATTTGAAAAATATGAAAACAAGAGCTAACGTATTGAGCTCCATGCATATGAATATGAACAAGGTCATACAAACCGAGTCGGAATAAAATTTCACTAAAATTTATTCCATGTCATGCAAATACATCAAACAAAAGAAATACTGTCACAGCTTTGCATCAGCAAAAAGGAACAAAAGTAATGAAATAAAGGCAGAAGTAAAACATAACTTTCATGATTACCACTTCAGTAATTTCAGAAGTCATTTCGTCGTCATTTTGAATCATAATCAAAGATAACTGTTAAAAGATCCAAGCATTTTCTTAAAGTATAAAACATTTGCAACGAAACAAGTTTTACACAGGGACGAAAAGACTACAATAATTACGATGATCAAGATTATGCATACTATTACTCACACAACAATAATATCCCCTTTCTTGGCAAATGCTGGTATTGCACTGAACATGGTAGACAGTCCATAAGAATATAGAATTGAGTCCGGAGTTCCCAAGAAGTTTGCTATTCTCGCCTCACAATCAAGGTGGACATCTGATGCAAAACAAAATGAAATGAAATAAATAAATCAATTAAATATATGAAGAAGAAAAATCAACTTTATTTCAAGTAGGTGAAGAATACCAATTGTTCCATAAAACCCACGAGGACCACATGAACCAACACCATATTTTTCCAATGCAGAGGTACATGACTCCTGAGATGACACTGCTATAAATGCTCCATTTAAGAAAATATACATATAGAAAAAAAGTATTCAGTGATACTATGCAAAGCTCCGTCTTACAAGTAACTTCTCATGTCCTATCAATCCCAGATAATTTGCTGAAGCAAAGTTCACGACTTCTTTACCATTGATTATTGTATGTGGCCCTGCAGCACTGAATAGATTATACTCATTTAGAACAATGAAGGGACTGGTAAATTTTCACCTTAATACACAAATCATTAACCATCCACTAAAATGATTATCCTACACAATATTTGTAGGAAGTTAGGAACACAAAATCTTCCACAATGAGGGGACTAAACATAAGTGGGACCATCATTGAACTCCAGGCTAAACATACAGAAGATAGCCAGGACCATTTTGTATGGGGAAAAGGAAAACATGCACCACTACTAAAGGAACTCGTCTAGCTCTCTCTTCAGGAAAATTAGGGAACTGAACATACGAATCAAAGAATACATTTTGACCAGAAAAACATGGGATCAATTTATGATAAGATTAGAATTAATCTCACTAACCTTTCCAACACTGGGGGTTCATACAGCTTCTCTTCAGTGATAGAAGGAATAAGAGGTTCAGGAACCCATTCCTCGCATAGCTCATCTTTTTCCTACATATATCAGATACACCAGCAAAGTTCAGTTGAGAAACAAGGACACACCTCAGATACGAATCACAACTCAAGCACATCATACTAAATCATTTAGAAGGAAAGTTCAAATGTGACAAGCACGATACATGCATAGAGGTATCATTACATTTCCATTCACCGAGTAAACTCGTCAAATCTGTAAATCGCATATTTTTCATATAAATAGGGAGTCCAATCTAGTCATAACAATGCCTTGGAATTTCCGTCACTAGTTAAGGTACTAAGAAACTGTAACAGATCATTTGAAAAAAAAAATGGAAAATAAAAAAGAGGCATGCATGCAAACTGGATGTTTAGTTGTTACGCTCGACTTACCATGAAAGAGTAACCAGAGAGAAGTTTACTGTTACATTTACTTTTATATAACATAGAAGATTGCATAAGAAAACACAGATTTTGGGTTTAAGCCTAAGATGCTCTTCGTAAGGCATTAACTATACATGGAAAAGGAGTCTAAGACTAGATAAACCTAATCAATAGAGATGGACATCTTATCTCAAACAGTACTAAATAATAGTATCATCTATCAGAGAGAGTCCTATTCAAGGAAATAAAGGGTTAGGGTTGCAATCTGTAACACGAACCTGCTCTGTTAAAGGCCGCCTAGGCGGTCTGTAACTGTTCTGGGAAAATAAATAAACGATGACTAAGAAAAGCAGGAACTTCTACAAATAAATGTCCTGCAATAAAAAGGTTAAACAAAACTTTGTTAACACAAACATTAGTTTTCGATAGTAAGCAATAATAGCCATAAAAGGGAGACAAACAATAGAGGCAGTAATAAGGATCCGGTAAGCTACCGCCAATTGGAAATCCGAAAATAACAGCTCGAGAAGAGGGAGCATCTAAAGTCGCCGTCACCCAATCTACAGTAGCATTCACTATGTTCAGAATACGTGATGACATTTTACTCGATATCTCGATTCAATTCACAAATAGGCCTCAAACATCACTTGTCTAGAAACTAAAGCACTTCCATCATCGAGACCAAGTTCCCTGCACGTAAATACCGATTATTCACAGTAACAAAAATTTACAAATGTTATGAACTAAACCCCTTTCAAGTTTTCCTAATGAGCTAAAACTATCATTAGCAGAATTGAAAGTTCGAAACTCCGCAAAAAATCAAATTTACTTATAAATATATTTTCTTTATCATCGTCCACGGAATTGCCAGAAAACACGGTGATCAATGAGATCCAACAGCAAACAAAACCCTAACGTCGCCTCCTAAAATAAATAAACCAGAAATTCGGGGCCTTTTCGGTTCGCAATTCAAAACAATTCTCAAAACTGTGAGCTGTGTTCTGATTAATACAAATATCATTCGCGTAATCTATACATATATATATATATATATGTGCGTGTGTGTAAATCAATGGACGGAGACAGTGAGGAGATGAGTGAGACTAGTACCTGACGATGATTGAGAGCGGGTGAGACGGCAGAGGTGGTGACAGCTGGGACGACGGAGCAACGGAAGAGGAGGATCGGATGTGGTTCTTCTTCCTCTTCCCCCGCTTCTCCTTCTCTCTTTGATTCAGATGAAAATGAGTGGCACGGGGATCAAACCGTCAAACGAGTTGATTATTCGCTTGCCAGACTATATTTTTTGTGTTTTTATTTTTCGTTGTTGGTATTTTTGTAGGGACCGGTTGGCGCGTACACGGACAGAAAAAAGAAAAAAATATATTAAAAGGTTGACGATGCCCCCCACTAATCTCATGATTTAGATTTGTAAATCATTGTATTAGCGGGCATATAACACTTTGACTACTGGTTGCCACAAGTATAGATTTACGTAGAAATTTATAAATCGCGCACCTACAAGAACAGCTGCTATGAGACTCGAATAATAGTAAAGCGACACATAAAATAGGGACCTTATAAATTGAGTCAACCCTCATTGGTACCTTGTCACATCTCTTAGATACCGTTTGGTACGTGAGATGAGACAGAACACACTCATCCCACGTTTGGTGTGCCAATTTGCCTGGAATTCGCAGTCCCATGGAACGGATTTTAGTCAATTTTTTGTGCCACTCTCCCTTGGAACGACTTGTTCCAGCCCACAGAACACAAAATTATAACTTTTTGAACAAAAATACCCCTCCTCTTTTTCATTAATTTCACTTTGAAAATTAATCAAAATTCCAGATATCTCTTCATTTATGCACAATTAGCATAAAATATTCATTAAAAATCAAAATTTACCTCAACAGATGAACTCAAAAACTAAGTTATCTTGTTTTTTTTCCAGGGATATCAAGCTTCTTTGATCGCACTTCAAATTTTTTGGGAAACTGATTGACAAAAATCCAACAAAAAGCAATTTTCTTTGCATTTGATTTCTATATCCAAAGAAGAAAAACAACAAAACGAATAAACCCCGATCGAATAAAGAGTTCCTGAGAAAGCCAAAGAGAGAAATTTTTATGGCGAAACAAACAGGAAGAATAAAAGGGTACCGGGGAAAGCCAGTGAAAGGACGAGAGTTATGAGAGGAAGTGGAGGAAGAAGAGGAAGAGGTGGAAACCGGTAATGGGTAATCTGTGAAGGGTACGATTGTCATTTAATCCTTCATTCCATTTCGGCTTGAGCGTACACCAAACGTAGCATGGAACCTCTGTTTCGTCCCTTTCTGTTCCGTCTCGTTTGCGTATTAAACGGTACCTTAGTGAACAAATCCCACAAAACATAGTTTTGTTCTATCAACATTGCACTAACCTTATTATTCCTAACAAAACCTTAAAACCTAATGCCAGGCTTTTTCCAATGCAATGGGAGCTGGGTGTGTGATTGGAAGTGAGAGTGCAGCTTTATATCAGATCCACTTATCGACTTTATCTAGGTCTTGACGCGGTAAATAATAACGCGTGACGATGTAACTATAATTGCTGTAAAAAATGTCTCCAGTATAAATGAATATCGTGGTCTGTTATCGACTAGGGGCTTTTCTTGATTAGTTGGATTTGCAGTATGAGGGATGGGCCTCCATAGCACCAAAACTAATTGACCCAATAGCATAGGCCGAGATAAGATGATAAGAAGCCTGAACTAGATTTCTTCTTGGCCTAAAATATACAACTTTTGCCTTGGCCCATTGCACCACTGAAAACAATTGACTTTAGAAAGGACTAGGATTCTCTCTCTTTCTCTTTCTATCTTCTTTCATTCCCTCCTCTTATATTCTTTATTTTGTCTTTCTTTTTCTATAAAAAAATTAATATAAGATGTTAACGTGGCTTAACCGTGACCGTTCAAATAAGAGGGGAAATAAGGGGAGAGAAAAAAAGAAGGGAGAGAATCCTACTCCCTTTGAAAAACCATGGCATGAAGATATGGCAAGAAAAAGGACCACAATTCTTAGTGATATTCGGAAATGGGAAATCGAACTCTTCACTTAAATATTCGTAATTTATTGAGCTATAATTTTTTTGTTAAAAGTATTAATCATACATCAAAAAAAGATTTTGTATGTGCTTATAAGGTAATTGAGCTAATCCTCATATTGTCAATCAGGTTTACGGTGGAACTTCAACATTTTTCGTCTTTTACAAGATTATATTTCTATTACCTTTACAAGTTAGAGCACAACTCTTGTTGAAGAATACGAAGATCTCAAATCGCAAATTGACATAACGACATGTAATTATACTTATTCGTTCTATTTCTGATGCACCAAGCTCTTTTTGTGATAAAATCTTTACCCTTATCATGATGTGCTTGTAAAAATACAAATGAAAAGATAATATTAGTATAATTAGTAGTAAATTACTGATTTATCTTTCTAAACTCTGACACATCCTAACTGTGCAATTTTTACATATCCAAGCAAAAAAGGTAATCAAATTGCATCACCAATCATCAAATTGCATCCTAGCTAATTGACCCAATAGCATAGGCCGAGCTAAGATGATAAAAGCCTGAACGAGATTTCTTCTTGGTCTAAAATATACAACTTTACTGTCTATGCCTCCTCTCCCCATGCCTTGGCCCATGGCACCAGTGAAAACAATTGACTTTGGAAAGCCATGGCATGAAGATATGGCAAGAAAAGGACCACAATTCCTAATGATATTGTGAAATTGGAAAACGAACTCCGCACTTAGATGTTGGTAATTTATTGACCTACAAATCTTTTGTTGAGAGTATTAATCACACATCGAAAAAAGATCTTACATGTGTTTATAAGGTAATTGAGTTAATCTTCATATTACAAATTCGTTTTATAGTGAAACCTCAACTTTCTTCGCTTATTACAAGATTAGATTTCTATTGCCTTATAAGTTAGAGCACAACTATGGTTGAAGAATACGAAGGTCGCAAATCGAAAATTGATTGAATGACATGTGCTTATACTTAACGGTTCTATTTATAATCGCATCAATCTCTTTTTGTAATAAAATCGTGATGTGCTTGTAATTAGTAATAAATTACTGATCTATCTCTCTAAACTCTGCTGTGCAATTTGTACATATCCAAGCAAAAAAAAAGTAATCAAATTGCATCACCAATCATTAAAATTTTAATGTAAATGGATACCAGTGAAGAGGATTTGCCCATAGCCCCAAAACCCACCTAAAAAAATAGACGCATAGTGCCATCCATTAACCAATCCTAACTAAGACCAAACTTTGATGGAAAGCTAATGATGAAAAATTTGCAAAACTCCACATGCTTTGTCTCCTCCTCCACTCCCAAATGCCTTTTTCTCTTTTTTTTAACAACTTAGAGGGCATGAAATTGCAGGTTTTATCCAAGACAAAATATGATGGGATTGCAAAAGCACAATCAGGATTTGGATATTCACTTTGAGAAGACAAGAGGGCCACACTAATAATTGTGCTATGTATGAAGCCATAATTCAACTACTAATGTACATAATCTCACTGTTTAGTGACTAAGAAGTGACTGATTAGACTGCGTAAGATAGTCCAAAACCGGGATAATTATTGGGGTTAATGATTTTGTAAATTAAGAGAGGACTCGGAGGAGGATTGGTTGTGATTTGTGAGGATGAAGAAAAATAGGGAGATTGGGATAAAAAGAAAGGATTGGGAATACTATGTAAAGGTGGTGGAAGCATGTGATGCAAAGCTCCCACATCCACATGGTAGAAAGCACAAGGATATAAAGGTGAGGGGGTGAGAGGGACACACTGTAAAATTAGGCTGCTGCAACCTATGAAGCATATGGATGAAAAATAAAGGGATTTTATCACAATGGTTCTTGATATTAACCAACATTATTAAGATGTTTTCTAAAATTGAAAATCGATCAATGTAGTTTCTAAAAATAGGTGTCGCAAATCAATGTCATCATTCTGTCACAATTTTGTCAAAAATTTTGTTATACGCTGATGTGGCACATAAATGGGTTCCACAAGATTTACGGGCTTTTATCACGAATGGTCCTTGAAATTAACCTATACCATCAAAATGGTCCATGAAATTGAAAATCAATCAATGCAGTCTCTGAAAATAAGTGTCACAAATCAATATGGTCATTCTGTCACAATTTTATCAAAAATTTGGTTATGTGCTACTGTGGTTTTAATAATTTAATAATTAATTAAAAAAGTTGTCAAAACACCTTTTTGCACAATAAAATCGTCTCAAGGCAGAGCTCGTTGTTCTTCTCGTCACTAAGATTATCGGGCGAGTGTCCAACAGGCTTTCCAAGATAAAGGTTGTGAGGATGTCTATCGCCCAAATCTTAACTATGATGTCACAGAAATCGTCGTCAATCCAAACCGTCACCAAAGGTGCCATCTATCCAAGTCTAATTTGGTAAGGGTGTCGAAGAGTGTCTTGAGAATTTTTTTTCTCAAAGAAGAAACGATTAAGGCTACTATAGATGGAGGTAAAGGAGTGTGGGATGAGATCAGAGGTGATTGCGGGAATGTGTTTCTAGGTTGATAACTTTTTTACTTAATTATTAAATCATTAAATGTATTTTTAATTTAGTTAGACTTGTGTGATCTATTTATGAGTCACACAAACATATAATAGAATTTTTTACAAAATTGTGATGGAAGAACTACATTGACTTGAGACACTTATTTCTACGACTACATTGATCGTTTTTCAATTTCAGAGATCATCTTGATGGTGTGGTCAATTTCAAGGATCATTTGTGATAAATAAATTTATATAAATAAATAAATAAAAACTTATGGGGCTCATTGATGTGCCACGTCAGTACATAACATAATTTTTGACAGAATTGTGACAGAATGACCACATTGATTTGCAACACCTATTTTCAGGGACTATATTGATCGATTTTCAATTTTAGATACCATCTAAATTGTGTGAGTCAATTTTAGGAACCATTTGTGTGAAAATAAAAAAAGTTAAAAATTATCGAAATAATTAAAGAATGCATTTAGTTTTCTCCAACCATGTGGCTGGCCAATTTCAACTCATTCCTTTCTCTCATATTTGTAGGGAGGCGAATTTTGTTGTTGATGCTCTTGCGACGGTTGGTCAATATGCTTATGGTGCTTTTAGGTGGTTGCAGTCTCCGGAGAAAGCTGAGTTAGCTTGCCATTGAGATTGCTTGTCTTCTATTTGCCCTAGGGGACTTTCGTTGTAATTTTGTTTTCTTATGATGGTTTAAGAGTGTTGGAGTTTCGTGGATTGATACAAGCTGTAGATGATGATGATTCATTGCTAATAGGATCAACATCTTTTATGATAAAACCTTACGCTTGAAAACTCATTTGGTCTATCCGACCAGTAAAATAAACCAACGTAGGTCCGTCGCATAACAACGAGAAGCTAGCTAGTGTTGGAAACTTGGAGTATAGTTATTTTGATGGGGATGCATGTTAGGTGCCTTGTTTAAATGCAAGTAACACATCATGTTTCATCTACAGACTCATTTCCATATTGGCAGGTGAGTTGAGTTTTTGTTACCTCAAATTCCTGGTTTAGTACTCAAAATATCATTATCCATCAAAAGTAAAGTTGTTTAGACTTCAAATTCGTTAGCGTGAGGTAATTAAGCTACCGTAATCCATATTATTAGATGTTGATTTAGATCATCTTCTAGGTAGGAATATTGAGATTAAGATCACCACAGTTAATCAACAAACTGTACTAGTGGGACCTTGTTCTAGTTGCCTGGTCTGCATCCAAACCCAACGGTCGAATTCAGAAAATTGAATAGTTGGGAAGTTAGGTTTGGAACAGATAGAGGAAACTTCAAACTTGTGTGTTGTGATGATCATTTTATTTTATTTTTTTATTTTTCCCCTTCTTGCCTTCATTCTCACTAAAGGAGAAGTTGTAGAACTGCAGAAACAACTGCTTTTGCTTAACTTGCAGTCTACCGCTTCAGAAGAAAAAAAAGCACCAATGCTGCTGCTACAAAGTGCTGAATTAGGTGATCCCGTAAAAAAACGCTTCTATGATTCGGTAGTATTTTTGAGTTAGTAAGAAACGCTTTTGATTGTATGAAATTGTTTTTGGTAATTTCATAAATAGTCTAAAAGATAAAGGAATGACTTACCCTCACCAATTACAATTGTGACATTTCGACTAATAATACAGATTAATGTTTTAGCGAAAATATTTGTCCACATTATGAGGGCGAGCTTTGTCGCAACATAAAAGTTGTTCCTTTAGTGATCAAAAGGTCACGAGGTTTGAGTCGTGGAAACAGTTGCTTTACAAAGTAAGGGTAAGAATATGTACGATAAAATTCCTCCCCTCTCTCCCCCGACGAAAAGCGAGAATCCTTGTTGGCTTGGAATCCCCCTTATTTGTCCACATTATGCCATGGGACTGTACTCATTTGTGTTCAAACTTCTGTACTGCAAATTCCTACAAAAATGGAAAAATGACATTATATCTCAGTTTTGGCCCACCAAAAAAAATGTTTGGCACGCTGCAGGATATGGGGTGGTGCCATGGATTTCTGACTAGAATAATCTAGCTGACCTCCTTTGTCTACAACATTTTATGTGTATGTATTGAATAATTTGATCCCAATTTCCATGTTTGGTTCTTTGATTTGATTAATTTAACCCAATAATACAACTATCACAATCTCAGTTTTCCGTTAAGGTTAATTGAACTTTTAAAAAAAAAGTAAATTGAGTCTACTGATTAGATTTCGACAATTTTCGTGTCATCAATCCTAATATCTACATAAGTTGAGACTTAAATCCTAATATCGACATAAGTTGAGACTTAAACCCTAATATCGATATAAGTTAAAACTTAAACCCTAATATCGAAGTTTATAAATCCTAATATCAATTATGTATTAACGACAAATTTGCATTTTTAAATATATCGTTGATAATTAATCAGCATCTACCATCAAAATCAGAATGCAAACCTTCAATAACTCTTACCTATGACGCCATTGATGGTTCTTTCTCATCTACTTTGTAACAGTTTCTTTAAATCCATCAAAATTTATAAATCAACAATGCAACCACCACGAGGGCTTTTAACCCCTGCCTAAGTAATGTGCATTACTGTTTATCAGACTTTAGACACGATCATGCTAACGCTATCGCTAATAGTACAAAGAGAAACTTGCATGTAATGCGTTAATTATTATTATTTTTTTTTTTTAATACTCTCTCAAATCTTTTTTTGTATTTTCCATCACACGAAAAAATATTTAAATACAAAATCTTGGACGCATACGTGCATAACTAAATGCTTCTTCAAAGAGATTTAAGTAGGCCTATGAAGCTTCACTGTTCCTTGGGATTGGCTTTAGGCCTTTCCTGCGCAGCTTAGGTGGAAGGCGAAGAAGGCCCCCTTCCGGGGGGTGCCCGAGCCATCAGTGAGATATTAGTATTACTCTGGAAGAACTTGAATTTTAACCTTGTGCCAGGACCTACGGGCCATTAAATCCCTGTGGTGAAGTTTGTTTGGATTTAGACCCATAATTGAAAATTCTGTCAAACTCTCTGCTAATTATTAGCACGTGAGCCACACAAATAAGCCTAAATCGGAATTCTTTGTTAATTGTTAGAACGTGAGGCTAACATGTGAAGTTGACTTTATCTTTTTAGCCTCACATGTAAGTTTCATGTGCTAATAATTAACGGAGAGTTGACGAATTTTTTAATTTTTGACCTAAATCGAAACCGAACTCACCGCATGAGCTTAAATTCTATTTTTTTTTACAATAAAAACTATCTTTCAACTATCATATCACTACTAAAGCTATTAATCTCATTAAGATGAACTGTGAATAGAAGACGATGGGGTGGATTTTTTAAGAAGTCACACCGGAACACGATCCCTTGAAGTGAGTTTTTTATTTTCCTTAACTGCCACAAATTCTGTAAAACGTGGGACCATCATCATCGGAGTCTATGAATGTGTGTTGTGTTCTGAGCCAGAGTCATCTGACTGGAAAGAGCGCGGGGCCCGGCAGGGTTATGGACTCTAAATTGCCATGTGATGTGGGAGGCCACCAGCTGGCTGCGTCTAATTCGTGTGGGACTGTCCTTTCCGTCCACTCGCTTTACTCCTCCGGGTCCTCCCTAATGCCTCTCTACCATCGCTTTTCACACTCGATCGCCCCCCATTGTATATAGACGTACTTGCCCTGCCTGTGCCCCCCTAATATATAGGATTTGGGACATTTGTCGACGTTCAGGCTCCGCGTATTAATAACTGTATACGTGTTATAATTTGAATGAACTCGTTACGTTATTAAAAACATCTTTGACGTTAATCGTCCGAAGCATGGATTATTTTTTGTTCACAAGAATTATATTTTGTATGAGTTGTCCATGTGCATGTGAGTATTTGATCATTGACTTTTATCGTCATCTCAAAGAGTTTGTTAACGTTTGACAAAAAGAAAAAGAGTTCGTTAACCTCATTTGCTCTGTGAACTATGCCGGTTGAGTCTTTATCGAATGTAAACGAATAACCGTGGCGTAATAAGAAATGTTTCTGATTGTGTTTGACAAAAAAAATACTTAAAATACTCGTATCATAAAAATATTTTATCTCGTGAATAAACAAATAGTTTTTTACGTAATCATTTTCAAACGAGCCCCTTTCAGTCTAGTTTGTCCAAACTCCGATTAATAAAAGTTGAAGGCTGAATGTCACGTGGCTCCCTGCTAGAGTACGCTGTTGCCCGTCGCTTTTCCTTACCAAATTCCCTCCCCAAAACGGCACCGTCAAACCAGCCCGTAACGAAAAAAGGGCAAAAGTGACAAATCACACCCGGACACAGTCCCTTGCAGGAAGGTGCGCGACGAGAGAGGAGAGACCGTTGCAAAAGCGGAAGAAGGGGCATTTTGGGAAAGAGTGGGACGAAAGTTTGGGGAAGGAGGGAAGGGGGGAACTGTGTGAGTAGTGAAGCGGAAGGAAAATGATAGTGGTGGTTGTCCCCCCCAGCAAGCAGTTGCCCGCCCATTTCCCCAACTACCCTTACGGTCCCCATTTCTCTCTTACTATTTTTACTTTCTCTCTCTAACACTCCCTCCTCACAACCAGCTGTTCAGCTCTCTCTCTCTACTCTCTCTCTCTCTCTCTCTCCCTTTTCTTTTCTGGTTCTTGTAGTTGTCGTTTCACTTTCCAAGTCTCTCAAATTCTCTCCCAATTTCTCAGGCAATGAGAACGGTTTGATCTCTCTCTCTCTCCTCCTGAATTGAATTCTCCAAGTGTCTCTCTCTGTGTCTTTCTCTCTCTAGCTGTCTGGCTATCTTCCCCTGTAGCAATGGAAGCAGCAGGGGAGGATTGCTGCGTCAAAGTGGCGGTGCACATCCGGCCGCTCATCGGTGACGAGAAGCTTCAGGGGTGTAAAGACTGCGTCACTGTCGTCCCTGGGAAGCCTCAGGTACTCCCTCCGCGCTTTCACTCTCAGCCATTATTTCTACTGCAATCTCTCTCTCTCTCTCTCTCTCTAAGTAACTAATTGTGTTCTAGATTAACTAACTGAATTCGAAGAATCGATCTTTTGGGAGATCTAGATCCAAATGTGCGTACTGGGTGAGCATCAGGATTGCATGCTTCACTTGGCAATTTGATTTCGGATCATAATTCACACTTTTACCTTAAATTCATCTACTTTATTGAGTTGTAGAATTGTGTAGAACTGGGAGTTATTCGATTCGAGCGATATTCTAATTTAATCTAAACTACCGGGCTGGGGATTCGAGCACACTCTCGAGCCAACTTAGAACTGGGAATTATTGGTTGGTTGACATTGGGAGCTAATGAGTAATGACTACATTTCCTTTCATTTCAATCCCGAAAACTCGTGAGTTTTCCTGGAAATCAAGCTTTCTTTATCGGGTTTGTTAATATTTTGGAAGATTTTCTGTTGGTTTTAATTATTTATGAGCAAAAAGGGACCGCTTTTTATAAAATTAAATAAATTTTGTCTTAATTTGGTATGTGAAATGTGTTTGTTGGGTTCCAATCTTATGTAATCTCGGATTACTGAAAATTTCAAGGTTCTTAACACCTTGAGCAATGCTGACGCATGCTATGGACCAAAGCACGAGTATTTATGTTTAATCTCCGTGCTGATTGTGACAATGGTGCAGGTACAAATTGGCACGCATTCATTTACCTTCGACAATGTATATGGGAGTACCGGTTCCCCCTCATCTGCAATGTTTGAAGAACGTATTGCTCCACTGGTTGATGGTTTGTTTCATGGATATAATGCTACCGTCCTAGCTTATGGTCAGGTAGTTATATTTTTCGTGTAGGACTGAGATTGTGAATCTGCAGTTTACGCTCTTTTGTTAAGCTTTCATTACAATTTTCTGGCCTTTGTGTTAACCTTTTGATCCTACTGCAGACGGGTTCTGGAAAAACGTACACCATGGGCACTGGTTTTAGAGATGGTTGCCAATCGGGAATCATCCCACAAGTTATGAATGTATTGTTCAGCAAAATTGAAACTTTGAAGCATCAAACTGAATTCCAGTTGCATGTTTCTTTTATTGAGGTTTGTCAAAGTGTATACCATGGGACTATTTGTTACGTACCTGCATTACATTATTGAAATCTAAATTGTAGATTTTGATGCACAGATTCTAAAAGAAGAAGTACGAGACTTGCTCGATCCTAGTTTTTTGAGCAAACCAGAAGGTGCAAACGGGCATGTGAAAATAGCATCTCCTGGAAAGCCACCAATACAAATTCGAGAATCATCAAATGGTGTTATTACTCTGGCCGGATCCACTGAACTCAGTGTTAGTACACTAAAAGAAATGGCTGCTTGCCTTGAACAAGGATCGTTGAGCAGGGCAACAGGGAGTACAAATATGAACAATCAATCAAGGTAAACTATGTGCCTTCCCTTTCGCTTAAGTTATATGTATTTCTCCTTAACAGGGGAATGTACACCAATTGGTAATTGTTCTTCGCTAGACTTACTTTTTTCCAAAACTTTTGTTAAATGTGTAAAGACAATATTTTTTACCTGTAATGCTTGAGAAAGAGTTGGTACATTTAAAAAAAAAAAATTGTTTTATTATCATCTGTCTGAGATTCTATTGTCTACTAAGATGGATTCTTGAGTACGTGCCACTGGTTTCAATTAATGACTCGTTCCTTTTCTTTTTATGTTTATAGTCGTTCACATGCCATCTTCACCATTACATTAGAGCAAATGCATAAGGTCAACTTGGCATGTAATGGAAACAACGGTCTTGATGGGAGTATGAACGAAGAATATCTATGCGCCAAGTTGCATTTAGTAGATCTTGCTGGGTCTGAGCGAGCCAAGAGGACAGGTTCCGATGGCATGCGTTTTAAGGAAGGTAAATATCATTCTTTTATCAATTTGTGTGTCTAAAGCGCATTTCTGTTATACATTTTCATCTGGATATTCTTTTATATTAAACAGGAGTTCATATTAATAAGGGTCTTCTTGCCCTTGGGAATGTTATCAGTGCACTTGGTGATGAGAAGAAGCGCAAAGAAGGTCTTCATGTGCCTTATCGAGATAGTAAACTTACTCGGCTTTTGCAGGTTTGGTTCCATTAAAAAATTTGTAAAACTTTGTGGTAAAGTGTTTGACAAAATGTTCTTGACTAAATATATTAAATAAAATGTCCATGAAGCTCCTATTAACTTTTTCTGTTTTTATTATATTTGAAGTTTATACTAAATATAATGATTTTTTCAGGATTCGCTTGGTGGTAACAGCCGAACTGTTATGATAGGTAACTTTATTTGGTTTGAAAGTTGTAGTGTAGAAAGTTTTAGTTTTGCTTAATGACATGATACATGATACCTATCTGCATAATATATGATACTACCGTGTTTTTCCTTATGTCATACAGCCTGTATCAGTCCTGCTGATATCAATGCTGAGGAAACCCTGAACACGTTAAAGTATGCAAATCGAGCTCGCAATATCCAAAATAAGCCTATCGTAAGTTGTTCAGAATAAATGCTTATTCATGGTTTTCATTTGGAGTCGTTACCATTGTAGATACAGAATTTCTGCCTTTTGTAACGGTGCCATTTATGTAGCTTTTCTGATTTGTTGTAACAGGTAAATAGAGATCCCATGTCCAACGAGATGCTAAAGATGCGCCAACAGTTAGAGTTTTTGCAAGCTGAACTTTGTTCACGTGGAGGAGGATCTTCTTCCGAGGAAGTACAGGTACAACTTCCGTGAAGCTTTATGTCTGATTTTTTCCATTGACGGTCAGAGTTCCCCAGCTGTATTATTGTATAGCCACTATTGTTCCATGAAAGAAAAACCGCAAATGATAAAAGTGTGAATGATGTTTTTGTTACTAGGATAGATGTAATTGTTATTTCTTTCATATCTTAGGTGTCATTTTATAAGTTTCTAAGTGATTATACCAATTATCTAGGTTCTCAAGGAGAGAATTACTTGGCTTGAAGCTGCTAATGAGGATCTTTGCCGGGAACTTCATGAATACCGCAGTAAATGCAATGGTGTGGAGCAGTGTGAAAGAGCTTCTCAATATGTGGTATACGCTCTAGTAGAGATTGACACATTTCTTTCATCTTGTTTCTTTCAAGTACTAACATATTTAATTTTGACTTGTAACTTGTCTTGGTTTCTTATTTCACTTTGTAAAAGTATACTGAGCGTATATGATCAGCTAGAAAGATACATTTACAAATATAAAACATCATTTTACAGGATGGTAGCCCCTGCTCCGTCAAAAGTGATGGCCTAAAAAGGGGTTTGCAAAGTTTAGAATCAGCAGACTATCAAATGGGTGAAGCAATAACAGGTATCACTTATCTCTGGTTTTAAGGACTTTGCCGAAGACAGTTAATTCATAATTAAGTCATCTGCAACCGTGTAAATTTTGTTGTTTTTGTTGTACAATGCATGTAAGCACCTATAGGCTAGCTCATGTGCATCGGTAGTGTTGGGGAAGTTCTTTAAAGTGAAGATGTTTTTACTAGCTTTTATATACGGTAGGATTTTCTATGCTAGCAGGTGATTCCCAGGACATTGATGAAGAAGTAGCAAAAGAATGGGAGCACAACCTTCTGCAAAATACCATGGACAAAGAGTTGCATGAATTGAATAAACGTCTACAGCAAAAAGAGGTACCATTTGCGTGTGTGTATTGCTTTGTGTTAAATCAAAATCAAATTAATGTCTTCTCAGAGTTTGTGTAACATTGCATTTGACATCGGTGCAGTCGGAGATGAAATTTTTTGAAGGGTCCGACACTGAGGCACTCAAGCAGCATTTTGGAAAGAAAATTTTGGAATTAGAAGATGAGAAAAGAACTGTGCAGGTTAACATAAAGCCTTTATACTTGATGGTCTTATTATTGAGGGAACCGATATTCAAGTTTGTTCTTGTTTTGCACTGCAGCAAGATAGGGACCGTTTGCTCGGTGAAGTTGAAAATCTTTCTGCTGGTGATGGACAACCACAAAAGTTGCAAGATGTTCATACCCAGAAGTTAAAGGCACTTGAGGGACAGGTAACCATATTTCTTCTTACGACTGGATCGCTATTTCTCTTTGGATAACCAGTGGACTTCGTTGTAATCCAATTGTGGCATCTTATTCGATGTTTTTATACCAGATTTCGGATCTTAAGAAGAAACAAGAGAGCCAGGTTCAACTTTTGAAGCAAAAACAAAAAAGTGATGAAGCAGCAAAGCGGCTGCAAGATGAAATCCAGTCTATAAAGGCACAGAAGGTTTAGACTCATCACTCATATTTTTTTCCTATTAAGGCTAATATTTTCTCTGCATCTACTGATATTATTTTAAATAATAGGTTCAACTGCAACAAAGGATAAAACAAGAAGCAGAACAATTTCGGCAGTGGAAAGCCTCTCGAGAGAAGGAAGTGCTGCAGGTATTTACTTCCTTTCTTTTTCTTTTCCCACTGAACTTTTAAAGTTAAATGGAAGCTCACAAGTGGATTTTCAAATAAAAAGGAAACATGTATTCTATGAATTATTATTCTGTGTTAATTAATCTATCCGATGTAGTGAGTGCGAATTGGAAATTGCAGTACGACGTAGAACCCAATTACCTGTATATTTACTTATTAAGTAGTTTAGAGCCCAATTACCAGTATATTGACTTATTAAGTAGTATATGCGTGTCTATAATTTTTATGAAGTGTAAGCACTTTATATTTGTATTTATGCATCAATGCTCTAACGGTAGAGGGTGGAAATGAGGGCGTCCATGTTTTAATTGTTTTCTAGTCTGAATTGGATTTCCTCTATTACTTACTGCTCCCAACTTTGATTTACGTTTTCTATAATAGCTACGGAAAGAAGGCAGGAGAAATGAATATGAAAGACATAAGCTGCAAGCGTTAAATCAACGCCAGAAAATGGTGAGTATATCTGAGTTGCTTATTTCCCTTATTAAGACCAAATCAAATTGGGAATATTATCTCAATTGCTGCCTTCATCACAAGCTTTGTGGTACGAGACATTTATGGTAGTTGAATTAAATACTGTCCATTCTTTCAGGTTCTTCAAAGAAAGACTGAAGAGGCTGCAATGGCTACCAAGAGGCTGAAAGAATTGCTAGAAGCTCGTAAATCTTCTGCTCGTGACAGCTCAGGTATGCTTTTCGTTGCTGCAGTTCTGGACACTCGTTGCATTCATAATTGCATTTGTTATCTCCAAGGAGCTATCGAAATATGAAATTCACCTTCATATGTAATTACCAAGTTTCTAAAATTACCTCGTATGTGGAGTTGTGCCTTTTATAACATAGGGTCTTCACGCTTCACACTTCACAGCACAGGTCTTCTCCTTTAATGTTAAACTTTCTAATTGTGTAAACTTTTACCAGTTGTTGCCAATGGAAATGGGACACATGTACAGGTAATGGTCTTTGATTCCTCTTCTTTTCGTACGTTTTCTGTTCTACCCCTTGGATTTTGAATCATTCTAACTCAAGTTGAACCACTAGGGCAATGAGAAATCCCTGCAGCGGTGGCTTGATCATGAACTTGAAGTTATGGTGAATATACATGAAGTTCGTCATGAATATGAGAAACAAAGTCAAGTGTACGCATAAATATATGTTTGTTGAATACTGCATTTATCAGATATATTTTTGGAGATTCTAATTATTAAAAACTGTGATATCCAGACGAGCTGCACTGGCAGAAGAGTTGGCCATGTTGAAGCAATTAAACGAATTTGCTTCGAAGGGCCTTAGTCCTCCAAGAGGAAAGAATGGCTTTGCCCGGTATGTTTGATGTTGAACACTTACGTATTTATAATTCTGTCTTCTTCCACATTTTATAGTTTGCAATCTGATGTAATGGTTAACATGAAACATATAGAATCATAGAAAATTAAAATTCCTCTCTCTCTCTCTCTGGTGGTTTATTTGTGTATTTTGTTTGTTCAGAGCATCCTCCATGTCACCTAATGCACGAATGGCCAGAATATCGTCACTTGAGAACATGCTTAGCATAACATCGAACTCAATAGTAGCAATGGCATCACAACTTTCAGAGGCAGAAGAACGGGAGCGTGCCTTTACCAACCGTGGGCGTTGGACTCAATTGCGCTCAATGGCAGATGCAAAGAACTTGCTTCAATATATGTTCAATTCTCTTGCAGATACAAGGTATTATTTTTTATTTTTTTTTATTTTTTTTGACGTAATGTTCTGGTGTGGTTTTACTTTACCTTTTGTTTTTGTTATGGAATTCTAAGTATCATTTCACATGCTGACAGGTGCCAATTGTGGGAGAAAGAAATGGAAATTGATGAAATGAAAGAGCATCTCAAAGAACTCGTAGGTTTGTTGCGGCAGAGTGAGACACGAAGAAAGGAAGTTGAGAAGGAACTGAAGGTGAGAGAGCAAGAGGTTGCAACTGCATTGGCAACAGCTGCCTCGGTGAGAATATTAGTCATTGTGTAAAGTTTTCTTGTACTCTTCTTAACCTTGGCTCAAGTATGTGAAGGATTCTCTGATTATCTTTGTTACTTTTAGGCTGTCCATGATCAGGAGAACTCACACAATTCACTGAAACACTTTGCTGATGACACGAATGGTCCCTTGTCCCCAATCTCCGTGCCAGCACAAAAACAGCTGAAATATACAGCAGGCATTGCCAACGGCTCAGTCAGAGAATCGATAGCTTTCATAGATAAGACACGAAAGGTCAATTTCATCCTCTTTAAATTTTAGAGTTGTGACTTGTTTTCTGTTTTTGGCTAGGAAAACTAAGAACAGTGCGAGTTTCTGTTATTACAGATGGTACCCATCGGGCATTTGCCAGCGAAAAAAAGTCGCAGTTATAGGGAAAGCTGGGAAGCTATGGAGGTGGAAGAGGAGTCATCACCAGTGGTTAGTCCAATTCAAATGGAAATGGCAGAAGCCGTGGAGACTCTCGGAATGGATTAGGCACAGCGATGAAACTATCATCAGGTCCAAACCTCGCTTACAAGCTCGGTCAAATGTGATGTAATGTTCTGCAGTCATCTGCCTATTGTTGCCCAAACTTCATCCTTGACCTATAAGCATCGTCCCAACGCATAGCATAGGGAAACGAAGAATCAAGTACAGGTACTATAATGTCACACAAATTATGATTCAGAATCTCATATCATCTAAATAACTTGTTCAACAAGATAACTTAGCACATCGATTAACCTAGTTCGACTGTTTTGGATACTGCAGTGTGCTATAAGTAGCTGTTGAGGATCTTTGCTACTGTCAAGGATGGGATCATTATGGAAAGCATGGGGCTTTTATTGAAAGTTTTGGAATGGTTACTGCGCTCGGAGCATCTTGTAAATTCGTGTTGATGCTGCCGATGATATACTGTGTAGCTAGAAGATGACGCAATGGTGCAAGACTGCAACTGGTGATATACTGGTGAACGGAGAAATCGAGCGAGCCGTGTAATGTTATAGTACATTTCTGTTGATAACAACACAACATGAGAGGAAACACCCTTCAAGTTACAGATATATGTATAAAAGGTCTCCGTCGTTTTCTTTTTTAGAATGTCGTTTGCGTGTAGCGTTTTCTGTTGCATCAAAGTTTCCGACGAAAGGGAAAACTCTTTTGTAGGTTTTTTTTTCTCCTTGTGTAAACATTGCAAGAGATTGCTTCTTATTGTATGCACATCTGTAATAAAACAAATGGAATTGAATGAACGTCGCCGTCTTCTTTCCCTTTTCGTTTATATGGCATTCGAAGATAACCCAAACTACAAGTTGAGGCTGTTTGAAGAGTCCCTTGGAACGTATGAAATCATTCTTGGTTTGATGTAGCCGCCTAAGCCGAAGCAATAAGAAAAGCTTCGGTAGGGCAGCTCTCTCACCGGATAAGATCAGCATAGGGTTGATGGGACCAAAATACAGGTATTACAAGATTCTGTATTAACCATACAAGGTAATGCATTTTATCGATGTACTCCAAACCAACCGTTACACAATCTCGACATCCTTAACCAAAATATTCATATATTCGACTTGCTGCTAGTCTATATCTGACAATGCTGACCATTTGAGAGGAGCTGGAAACAGTAGTAACTACTCTGGAGACTCACAGAAGTTGAATAATAGTACAGAATCACACGCGTTGAGAGTAGCATTGCAGAAGTGGGCTTGTATCCATTCTAGGAGCGTGCACGTCAAGTTTGGCAGCACCAGTAAGCGTAGTGCTCGTCTTTGCGGTGATTGCTAACAAGACCTCCGCATTGTAAACAAATGAAGCTACTCCCATCTGAAAATGCATCCAAAACAATCTGCATCCTGCCAGTTTTCGCCAGTATGGAACTTCCTTGACCATCAGGTCCAAGACCAACCGATGGACCACCCACGTTACGTGCTGCTTCTGTTTCAGTCTTCAAAGGATGAGCTTCGGCAATTGCACACTCGGCAAACAAAGAAGCTAGTTGATCAGCAGCAGCGCTTTCTTGCAATCTACTTCTGTACAGCTCACGAGCACGATGCAAGGACTGAAATACAGCCTCGTCCCCACCTCTTGTTCTCATTGCCATAACAACCTGTGCCAAAAACGAAATTAGCATGTGATGAAGGTTCTCAATGGACACCGCTTCTCTTGATTCTAAGGCTTATAACAACATACCCATGTCATCTCTTCGTAGCAGCTCAATGATTTAACATTAAGCATAAATGCAGAAGCGTCTACATGCATTCATTAGACATACATTGGAGGTACCAACATCTAGACAGGACTTCATCGCACTAGACGAAACCCCACTGAGATAAAATAAGCAAATGATAAACACTACATCCCTCTATATCAACCATTCGGGCAAATCCCAAATGCGAGGAAAATCCTAAATGTAACGTTGCCTTTGGTGTCATGGATTTATTAGATAACATTTGGATGTGAATTTTTAGTGTAATCGAACAATCAGACATTATTAGTCAAAAACCGTGAAATGAATCTCTCGCTAAGAAGCTTAATCTTTGTCAAGAACCCCTCTTAGGTGGTGCTTCGTGATCTCCAAAATCACGACACAAACGCCACAACTATCGACCAACACTACCATTTTGTCAATCTTTAAGTAATAAGTACTAGACAATTAAGAAGTAAGAGAATTATCTTCCTCATCCAACTACTTACGCGAATCGCTTGTGTTCAGCTTCGAAAATGCCAAGATATGGTAACATGAAAATCCACTTTTGCTTCAATTTAAGCACTATCTAATGTTCTCTTCACAGTTTACACATTCACATTCAGACATGATTCCTATCATTTTCTCAACAACAAAAAATCAGTACAAAACTGGCAGGGAAAATAGTATAAACCCTAAATTCAAATCACAATAATAAGAATTAAATAAATGTCACTCAATTTCCATGAATGATGCGAATCAAACCGAAGAAAAATTGGAGGAAGCTGATAAATTATAAAAAACAAATAAACAAGAAAATGATGAAGTTGAAGATTACCGCTTGGAGGGCCTGGGAAGGCTTGCCTTCATTGAGGAGCTGGCGAGACAATGTGAGCAAGTCCCTGGCGACGTCACCTTGGCCGGTGCTGGACGGCAGCTCCGGCCGCCCAGCCACCGTCGTCTCCACCTCCATCATCTCCATATCCGTATGGTTCATGTTGGCATTCTCAAATCTCCAAATTGTACGCCGATTTCGTATTTGGGTTTTAACTTTTATAGTCGGAAATGTTTGACGAAAGAAAGCTGGAGGATTCTAGCAAATTCTTCAGGTTAAAGATGTCGGCTTCCTCGCCATCTCTCTTTCTCTCTCAGAGCGATCCCAGATGTTTTGACGTTGTGGGCTTTCATTTCAGATCCTTTCTTTGTGGCCTTTTTGTTTATTGGGCTTCTTGGACCCATAACAGCTTCTAGTCCAATACACATTTTCAAGCAATTCTTTTTTGGCTATTTAGCCAAAAATAGTCATTCAGATTGACATAACTCTTTACTTTGATATCTGATATTTGAAATCGATAGAATTGGTCCCTGAATTTGTCTACCATCAATCATTTTGATTCTTTCGTGAAAAATTTCCATTTAATAGGGATATAATGACAAAAATATCAAATCATTTTGGCTCATTGTTTATTAAATTGAGAGTATTTTTATCAAGTTGGTCTTTATTTAACAAAAATTTCACAAAATGACAAAATGATTGATAATTGACAAACTCAGGGACCACTCCTATTGATTTCAAACCTTAGGGACTAAAGTGAGAAGTTATGACAATCTCATGAACCATTTTGACTAAACAGTCTTCTTTTTTTCAGGGAGGGAGGAGGGGATTGATGGAGTAGAATTTTATCCCCTCCAAATCTACTCCCCTTCGCTCCCCTCCTCTCTCACTTTCCTCTTCGTTTTTCTTTCTATAAAGAAGTGAACAGAAGAAGTTAATGTGATATAATAGTGACTGTTCAAATAGGGGAGAAGGGAAATGGAAGGGAATTTGAAGGGAAAAGAATCCAACTTCATGTTCGACATCTTTTGTCCCACATCTAATCAACTTAGCAGCCGATTATGTTTGGGGCAAATATCGATGTTGAACCCACTAGTAGTGGATTGTTGGAAGAACACTACTTGGTTGCTGAAAGTTCTGCGACCGCTGCTAATACCCAATCACATTTGGACACGTGTTTAATTTGTGTTACAATTTCAATTATTTAGACATACATTTAAATATAATTGGGTATTAACAGAAGTGACTGTTGAACTTTCAGCAACAAAGTAGTTTTCTTGTTGGAACCTCCCCGAAATCTAGACGTATTCAAGTGAGAAATTCACTATGATGTTGAGTGGGACCAAGGCAAAATTAGGTGGGTCCACTCATTCACCTGAGAGCTTGAGCAGAAGGGCGATGTGTGGGACCTCAAGTGCATATATGAATCTTAAACAAAAAATAGCAAGAATGTAATCAGTTGAAAACTATCGACCAAAAACAAAAATCAGTTGAAAATACAACCATATGCTGCATTCATGTTCACCACCTAATTTCTCTGAACTGTAGTTAACTCTTCATCAATTGAATTTACAACTTGTTAGGCTGTCCCTGCACTCACACAGCTGACAGTCCTTGTCATTACCTTATAATTTATGACAAGTCCGACAACCAATCATTCATACACATTCCTTATAGCGGTATCTCAACCCAATTAAACATTGTGACGTGTTTGAACTTTCTCACTAACAGTTCTTGAATGATTTGAGTCCTTATAGCGGTATCTCAACCCAATTAAACATTGTGACGTGTTTGAACTTTCTCACTAATAGTTCTTGAATGATTTGAGATACCGCAATAGCGACTTTATGGTTTCAGTTTTCTCTCATGCATAAGGAAGCTAAAGATCACAAACAATGTAGCAGAGCAAAAGTGACCATTAATAATTAATTTACCATAATCATGTGTGATGAATCTATTTCTCTTCTCTACAAAATAGTTAAAACTCGTAGGTGACTGATCTAGTTAGCTAACATGTGTGCTCATCCCACTTCATTTTCAACCTCCTCCATGGATGATATTGTCTCCTCTTTAATCTCCTGTAACATCTTCAACACCTGCCACATAGTCGGCCTCTGCTCCGGCGAAGTTGAACTGCAAGCGATCGCCACCTCCAGCAGCATTGCCATCTTATCATGCCCATCATTTTGCTCATCTTGCCTCAAGGATCTTACCCATTTCATCGTATCATTGGGCGGCAAAACCAAGTGCTGCGATGGAGGCTTCCCCGTGAGAAGCTCCACCAACAAAATCCCAAATGCATAGACATCGGACTTTGAAGTTGGTTGCTGCTGTTGATCATGATGATCGTGATCATTTGATGAGTTCGTGCGAGTCTCTGGAGCTTTGTATGCAGCTGAATCTGGATCCTCCTCAGACGTTGGGGTGGTTGTGGCGAGAACAGAGAGGCAATAGTCGGTGAGACATGCTTCAAAGTCGGAGCCAAGTAGGACGTTAGTGGACTTGAGATTGCCATGGACAAGTCTCCATGCTTGGTGGATGTAAGAGAGGCCTTGTGCTACGTCCTCTGCTATTTTCAAGCATGACGTCCAGTGCAGCGGCTTTGCCCTAGTTGATTTTCCTGCAACACATTGATCATTAGAAACTTGGTTTAAGGTTAATCAATTAAAAAAGTATTTTATTTCAGTTAATTACTACCTCTAAAAAACAAGAAAATGTAACGTTCATGCACATGTTGCATGCAACGCGTGTCCCACATTCACGATCATGTGCTACTCACATCATGTAGAAAATGTAAGACAGTCGTTCCATCAACGAGTGCCAGTGAGTTTTAGCCTTGAAAACGCTAATGAGACACGTAATCTCGAAATGTAATCATGCCCGAAACCAAGAAATCATGTTCAATAGGACAACTCTCGCATGAAGTAAGGGAATCTTAAAACAGATAAGCAATAGGCTAATCAGACCAAAGTAAGCAGTCAATTTTTGTTTTCTCAACTGAGATTATGGAACCAGCCAAAAGAGGAGGAAGAAAAAATCGAGACATCCAAAATCTGTCAATTTCTTATGAGGAAAAGGTTAAGCAAGTAAATGTGACTTGGGATTGCAAGCCAACATACAATCAATATAAAAAGATTGCATCACTATGATTCTATGAACACTATACAAATATAATCATTATGTCATTTCATAGAGAGACTACCCTACACCTTTTATTTGGCATATTATCCTGCCGTCTTATTGAAATGTTAAAATACATGACACCGCGTTATTAGTCTGAATCTCGACCTCAATTTCTAATGCTGTCTTAATCAAAGGAGATTCTTAACTATCTCGAGACGTGTCTATAAACACAAACAAAAATACAACCGGTTACGAAGCAGATTATCCCATTTTAATCACAAGCAAGATTCTCGGCGTCGATAAAGCAAAGAGGTGAAGAAACAACCAAATCTAGCTGCAATCACCATGTTCTATAACCTAAAAAGCATGTAAACATAGTACTAAAATGTTGAGATTAAGTACGCTTACGTGTCAAGCTCCTATTGCCTCCCCTAAATTCTTCATCCACAAAATAGTCAAAGAATCGAACAACAGTCAAACCGAGTCAACCCAACTCACTCACTCACTCAACTGAAAGATTTGAACATTACCGTGAACGAGAGAGAAGACGCTGCCGTTGGGCTGGTAATCGTACACCAGCAGCCGCTCGTCCTTCGCCTGAAAATACGCTCTCAGCGGCACCAGATTCGGGTGTCTCAGAGCACCCACCGACTCCAGATGCCGCTCGAACACCTCTCTGCTAGTCCCACCCAACTTCCCGGCATCGAGCCTCTTCACGCTCACGATCAGGCGGTTGTCCAGCACCGCCTTGTATGTCGTCCCGATGGTCCCCTTCCCCAGCAGCTCCGCCGACGCCCGCATCAGCTGGTCCAGCGAGTACAGCTGCGACTCGCCCGCACAGAACATTAGGCTCCCGCTCTTCACCACTTGAATCCCCTGCGCCCTCTTCACCTTTTGCTCCAGCTCCTCCTCTATTTCCACCACCGCTGCCGCCGTATCCTCCGCCGCAGTTGGTCCCCCAGAATTAACCGCTTTTTCGGGTTTGGGATTTCCTCTGTTTCTTCACCTCGATTGCGAAACAGAGGAGCGAGCAGATCAGGACGAAGACGCCAGTGGAAAACCCGATAATGACGGCGGTTCTTCTTGGGTTTTTGTGACTCGGCCGAGTCAACTCAACGCCGTGGATATTTTCTGCACTGCTCTGCCCGAGCGTCCTCGTGGGCGGCGGAGCTTCGTGAGCATGAGTTGCGCCGAAAAAGGGCCTCGTCCGGTTGCATTCCTTATTCACAATCTCGCCGCAGAGGCCTGGGTTCCACGAGAAGGATGATGCACCGAACCGCAGCAGAGTCGGAGTGACGGGGATTGCGCCGGTGAGGTTGTTTCCGGAGACATTGAATGTCAGGAGGGTGGACTGGTTTAGAGGCGGGACCGGTCCACTGAACCGGTTCCAATCCAGCCGGAGGTAGTACAGCCGGTCCAGACCGGTGATTAGAAATGTGGGTAGTGTTCCGGTGAGGTTGTTGTACGAGAAATCGAGGGTTCGGAGGCGGTGGAGGGAGGAGAGCGACGGCGGGAGGGAACCCGCGAAGGAGTTGTGGTCGAGGAAGAGGGTTTTGAGGTTGGTGAGTCCGGTGATGTCTGGAAGCGGCCCGGTGAGCGAGTTGTTCTGCAGACTCAGGACTCTGAGCTGGTCTAACCGAGTCAGGGTGTCGGGCGCGAAAATGCCACCGAGGTTCTGGGACTGGACTATAAGGCGGACTATTTTGTACCGGGTGGCGCATTGGACGCCAGTCCAGCGGCAGAAGGACTGGACGGCGGTGGCGTTGGAAGAGAATGGAAGGGCGCCGTGTAAATCCGCTTTGGATTTGAAGGCGACGAGGGCGAGAGCGTCGGGTGGGCGTGATGGTTGAGTGCCTGAAGGCCTAGAGGAAGTAACAGTGGAGGTGGAGAGTGAGAGAAGAAGTAAAAAGATGTGCCATTTCTTGAACATTGTTGAAGAAACGGAGCGTAGCTGTCTGTGTCTGTGGTTTGTAATTTGCAGGGAAGGCATGGAGAAGAAGAGAGAGGACGAGGGTGGAAGCAGAAGTTGACAAAAGCATGCAAGGAGCAGATGTCGGACTGTAAAGGCCAGAGTCACGTGAAAGTATGTTCCCAATTCCAGAGGGCAGGGCCGGTTTAGAGTTTTTTGAGGGCCCGAGACGATGTCACAAAATATGCTCTCATTTTATATAAGAAAATTATTTGCTTTCACACATAAGATATAGATAAAATTCTACTTAGAAAAACACTTCAAGCTTAATAATTTAGAAACACGAAAAAATTAATTTATTTTGTATCGTGAGGAAAAAAAAAACTCCGGGTTTACAAGTAGATAGATATGAGTTTTGTTTTCCATTTGAACTTTTAAAATGTTTTTGTATGAATCGTGAGGTATTTTTTCTTATTTACTAACCTTATCAATATGAGACTAAAAAAATAATGATGTTTTTGAGTCTTTAATTTATATGTATAAGTAATAAATGGGTAATTAAACTTTTTTATAACACGTCGTATGATTTGTAAATTTGGTCTAAAAATTTGGTCAACATATTACTCTTTGTTGAAGATTAAACTTGAATTGAAACAAATGTTTTAAAAATAACAACCCACATAGCTACTAGCTACTAATTAAAAATAAATTAACAACCAAACAAAAATTGAAAAGTAAATAAGCACACATGGTGTTTTGAACCCAAAACCTCTTCATTAATTTTAAACAACAAAACCACCAGTTCTAGTTTAATTTCTTTGTCATTAAACCAAATTTTATAAATTTATACTCTTATGAAAACATATATAAATATATCACTCTAATAATTTTGGTGCCCCCAATTATTTTGGGCCCTGGACGGTCGCCCTGCCTGCACTGGGCCTGGGCCGGCCCTGCCAGAGGGTAATACGGGTGAGGGTAGTAGGATTTTTTCCCTATAAATCCCCTTCTCCTTCCCTTCTTTCATATTTAAACGATTTCGATTACATTACATCTACATCTTGTTTTGAATTTTTTTATATAGAGAATAAGATAAAAAGAAGAGTGTAAGAGAAGATGATTAAAGGGAATGGTAACAGGAAAGGAGTGAATCCTACTTCACGGTTGATAAGTTATGTGATGACGTTTCAAACTAATACGATAGTATGTGAAAATTTTAAAAGAGCAATAATTGATTACTTAAAGATGAGTAAGAATTCTTACTTAATTTTTTTTTAAATTATTTGTTGTTAATTTATAGAACTTCGTATTTATAATCAAAATCATTCAGATGATAAATTACCTTATAATGATCGTCTCTGCAAAAAAATCAATTAAAATTAAGGTCATTTAGTCATCAAACTGTTTAAAAACAAATGAACGGTATTGGTTGTATTTGGTAAAATAGATTGACTAAACGACCTTAGTTTTAATTTATTTTTTGCAGATATAATCTTTACAGTGTGATTCATAGTATGAACGGTTATAATCATAAGCACAAAGCTCTGTGATTAAAACACTAAGAGTTTTGAATATGAGTTCCTTCTCGTCTTCGAGTAGCGAATTATTGTTCAATTTAAAATGTGTACGTCGTATTGTTTGTTCAGTGAATTATCGATCATCTTTTCATATATTTAATTAATTTGAAGAGCGTTTAGTTATTTATATGTATAAACAGATGATAGTTTTGATTTAGGAAGTTTTAACGAAAAGCCCGCGGTACTGTTCACTTTAACGAAAAACCACATTTTTACACTAAAAAGTCAAACCTGATACTATTCACTTTACCCTTTATTTTGTCCTTATCGTTAAAACTAAAAGTTTTCAAGCCCTTTTCATTAGTTTTCCTTTTGATTTAATGGTTAGATGAATTTAACGGTTAAGATTTGTCTAAATGCGTAAAAGTGCACAAATGCAGAGATTTGGGATCTACCGTACAAATCATGATATATTTTATTGCATTTGGTTTTTTGTCAATTGATTTCAGTTACCCTAATTAACAAAATCATTAGTGCCTGATAAGAACATTGATCAATGTGCTTAGTTGTATTTAAGAATATTAGTACAAAATAACATGATTTAGACCAATATTATATAAACAGAAACATTGTTAAGTATGAATTTCCACATACTCTTCCTCGATCTTTATGTACACGTTAAAGAGTAAGAATATGTGAAAGTGTGTGTCAGTCAAACAAGAAACATTTTTTTTAAGATGAACTAGGGGTAAAAGTTTATTAATGCAAAAAAAAAAAAAAAAAAACACATAATTAAAAGAATATAAATGTTACTCGTTATAAAACAAGAAAAATAAAATACAAAAAAAGAGAGGGAGATCTGACGAAATCTCTTTAAAATAAAACTTAAAAGGTAAGAACATGTAAGACAAACTGCAAAACAAAAATGAAAATTCACAATGATTAGGTAAAAAAAACACACATTAAGAATAGGAGACAAACATATATGCTGACATGCCCAAGAAATTTGAATGCAAAAAAAGAAGAATCTCTATAGGATAAGCGACGTGTCAAACACGTGAAGATAAGAGAAGTCCTTAACAATGTTTAAAATTTCTTATATTTCCATGAAAATCTCCAAAAAAATAAGAGAGTTATGCAAATGGGGGTGAAGTCTAAAATTCACCTTATATCGGAGAAACTTTTAAATTTAGGCTAAAATCGACATATATCGTGGATATTTTTAACACATATGTTAAATATCGAAGAATCTCTTATATTTATTCCAAATCAATGTTTGACAATCTCCAAAAGCAACCGATATTGATATCAATATTTTCACAAATTTACATATCAAAATTTCCACCGATACTGATATTTTAAACACATACCCTAAATTAACTAATTTGTCAGCAAACATTTCTTTCTTGAAATGTATGAGAACAATACAAAACCATGCACTGCAATTGGAAGATACAGTTTTCCAACGAGCCCAAACAATCGAGGGAGAAGAAAAATCATAAGCAAAACGATATGCTAAAGTTTAGTTAGATCTAATTTCATCTAAAACTTCTTCTTTTTTATACAGTTAAATAAAAAGTTTTCGAACCCCTAAATTTATAAAACCCAAAATGTACTATCGTTCTTTTGATTTAATTTTCCGACAAATTGTGCTATGAAAGAAGCAAAAACGTGGGAAGAACCTGGGGTAACCTGAACTAAAGAAGGAAGGCAAACAAGCATGTTTCAATTAAAGAAGAAATTTGGATCAATGATTTTCGTTTTTTTTTATTATGCACTATTCCTTTCGCATTAATCTTTTAATTTATTCAATTTATAAATATTAAAAAACGGAAGACAACGAGAGTGCGAAGTCACTTCTCTGACCATTTCTTACCTGACAAGAAAAGAAAAAAGAAAACCTCAGGATCCTCTCCGGATCCATTTCCTAAGATCCTGCAATCTTATCCGTTCATTTTATATCGTGCGGTCAGTTTTCGTTATATACTATTTATACTTGAATTTTAAATTTTAAATTTTAAATGATTTATGACTGCACGATATACGATAAACGGACACGATTACGGGATCCCTAGGGAATGGATCCGGAGAGGATCCTGGTTCAAAAGAGAAGGCTATTGTTTTGGACATGGATCCCTCAGGGTGCGTTTGGTACGTAAGACGGGACGGGACGAGGCGTTCCGTCCCGCGTTTGGTACGCCAAAAAACCGTAGAACGGGTTGTCCCATGGGACGAAATTTGGCTGATTTTTCGTTCCACCTCTCCCCCTGGAACGATCCGTTCCACATCCGTGGAACACAAATTTATAACATTTTAAGACAAAATTTTTCCTTTTTTTTTTTTCAATATTTACATCATCTGTTTCGTCCTGTCCCGTCCCGTCCCGTTCCGTTCCGTTCCGTCCCGTATGCGTACCAAACGGTACCTCATTGCATGGGAGGAGGATTGTCTGCCCTCCCACTTCCGGTGCCCTTCTGTGCCCTCCTGTTTTGTGTGGTCACGGTTAAGCCACGTCAACATTTTATATTATTTTTTTTATAGAGATAATAAGACAAAAATAAATAGTAATATAAAATATTGACATGGTTTAACCGTGACCACACAAACAGGAGGGCAGACAATCTTCCTCCTATTGCATGTGTGATTTGCCCTAACCTATTACTTATGTGTCCGTCTAGCTTTTTGTGCAATTGGCAATGTATTTGAAGAACACGTTACTGTTTCTTTCTTCTTTTATATGGACCGCTGTCAGCCTAAGCTTAAAATCACTAAAACTTTGGGCCTAGTTACTACATGTCATAAACAAGTCGTGTTGAGCTTCCTTTGCAGCCCAAATATCTTTTCTCTATTTAATTTGAACGATGATTTACTATATGGTTAGTAATTTTATTATTTTCCAATTAAAATAAGTAAAATTAAAATATATATTAAAAAAAATATTAAAAAAATAATAAGACAAAAAAAATGATGAAATAAAAAAGATACGTCTGTGACAAGAGGCTAGTATATATACTAAAAGCGAATCCAAGAGGTGTGGTGATATTGAGGGGTTAATTTGGTGCGGCATCAACTCCTAGAATTTAGAGCATGCCATGCTACAAAGCAGCAGGTCGCTACTCCTTGTGAGGAAACTGAGGATGCTGGACAGCATGTTCAATGGAGGCGGCCCAACTATGGGGTATTAAAGGTTAACTGTAACTGTGCCTGGTGCGGGAAGTCTTTGAAGGGAGTATATGGTTGGGTAATAAGGGACTTTGCAGGGCTGTTGCAATTGGCAGGCGGAGAAGGCGGCTTATTTTTCAACATCGCGGCTATGGTTGAAGCTGCCGCGATCCGTGCGGCGTTGATGGTATGTATAGAGATGGATTAAGCTATGGTGGAAGTTGAGTCTAATTCTTAGTTGTTGGTTCGAATGCTTAGTGGGGAGTATGCTGTGGTGGACGTTGTCCCAACTAGGAGAGGTGAGGTTTTTGTTTGTAAAGTAGAAAGGAAATGTCGCTGCTCATACTCAGTGGCGAAGCCAGGATTTGCCGAGGGGAGGGGCGACAAAAGAGCGCAAAGTTCAATTGAAGTGGTTGCTTTCACATTGGAGAGTGCAAAGTTTTGAGTCAATATTCATACTAGAAAATAGTCTCTCCACCAAAGCAGTTGTGAGCAATAGTATCAAAGCCAATGTAAGAAGCTTAAATTGGCTAGGATTAGATCCTAAAAAATGTTAGGCGCTAATCAAACAGCGGACTGGGAACTAGCAGCTAGGTGTCTAGGCGAGATCTAGGTAGGAGCCTAGATGGATTTAAATTATCATAAAATAAGCATTAAAAAATATTTACGTTGTTTTAAAAAAGTAATACGATATTTATAAATAATGTGAAAGTTTAAGATAAATACGGTGAGAATCTTAAAAGAGAAAATAAAAATACATACAAGAATTAAAAAAAAAGGAGAGAAATGAGTTAATCAACCACAAAAAAGATGGCGTCAAAAGAGAAAAAAGAGAGGAGGAAATGGGTAAACAAACACGTGGGGTAGAAAGATAAAGACCGAAAGATAAGTGGTGGTTAGCACAATATTTTAAGAGAGAAAAAAAATAAACAAACGGTTAGCAGGATAATACTGGGATAAGATGTCAATACCCAATTTTTACTGACTTAGGTGGCCCAATAATTGTCCAACACCTATTGTAAAACCCCACCCTCAAATAATTTGTAATTTCAGATATTTGTCCCTCAAAGTTAACAAATTTTACAATTTGGTCATTTGAACACTTATCCTATCCGGATGGGATTTCCTATCCCTTATCCTCCTATCACGACTTGCCACGTGGCAAGTCCCCACCTCTTTTCCTCTTCTCCTTTCCCGAGCCTCCCCTGTCAGCTCACTCTTATCTCTCTCACAGATCTCTCACCTCTCCCTCTCTCGCACTCTCCCTCTCAGTTTGAACCCAGACCCACGCCGAGGCACCGTCGCCACCCCGACGTCGACAACATCACACCACCATCACCTCGTCAACTGTCTCTCCCTCTCTTCCTCGTCTCGGTACAACCCAGAGAAGAGAACCCTGAGAAACGGTCTGGAGGGGCTGAACCAAAGCTCCAATCGTGTTTTCCGGCGAGGGGAGTGGCGGACGCCACTCCTCGCCCTCACGTGGCTTCGCCACTGCTCATACTGTAGTCTTATATGTTACCTCACATTGAGATGCTTTCGGTTGAGATGCTCTTGGTCCGGAGTTACTATTTAATATTTTTGCTGAAGATGTAAACGTTTCTATTCGTATTTAATAAAATTTATCTCACATTATTTCCACTCAAAACTCTCTTTCACAATGAAAATCTACTTAAACCTTGTTACAAAGAAAAATAATACCTTATTGCACTCGACTATTGCCTTATATATAAGAGGCTTTTTTATCTTGATTCTTACAGTCCTCTTCTGATATTATAAATTTTCCCGGAGGACATACATTCATCAAGTACACAAAATTTCAAGACTAAGTTTTCGCACCATGATATCTCTTTGGATGTGAAGCTTTGAAGTGCCACCGCGCCTTTATCTTGTAAACCAAGCAACATTAGAATATTTTCCATCCTTATCCCCCCACGACGTTTTCCAGTAGTGCTCCTACCCATTTTAGTGACCTGATAACAAAAAGAGATTCTCAGTTCCATATTTGTATCCAAGCACTTCCAAATTTGCTGTTGGGAGTTTTGAGACTCTTGTCCCACATTGGAGAAAACAAGATTTCCAATGACCTTTATATAGATTTAGTGCTTTATTCTAGTAATTAAAACATGGATCCTTTGGAAATGGTTTGAAGGCTTGGGCCTTATGGTTGTGTGGATTAGGCTTGTATAATATAGCCTAAATACAATTAATATTAATTAATCAAGACAAGGGCCTTGGGCCTTGGAATTTAAAATTAATCTGATTCTTTAATTTTAAATTTTCGAATTAAGCCTAAATACAATTAATATTAATTAATCAAGACAAGGGCCTTGGGCCTTGGAATTTAAAATTAATCTGATTCTTTAATTTTAAATTTTCGAATTAAGTTTTTAATTAATTTATTAATTAAAACGTTTTGATTAAAAGACACAACAAGAGTTGTGTACTTTCAAATACACTGAACATGCATTTGAAAGGGTGTGAACCAACCTATATATTTCCAATCTCAGTATCCAAGTGTGATTATTTTTTCTCCTTCCTTTCTTTCGTACAAACTTTTCAGAGAGAGTAAACACACAAAGCAATTCGTTAGAATTCTATAATCTAGTGCGGATTGTAGAATTAGGTAGTTGTATCCTGGTCGAGCAGACGTTGTAGAACCACAAGCACAAGAGTGAGACGGAAATACTGTTCGAATGACATAGCTTTCGCGCTAAGCCTCTACCGCTGATTTCATTCAAGTTAGTATCATTTTAATTT
The DNA here is from genome assembly GCA_036320875.1 of Cotoneaster glaucophyllus. Taxonomy (NCBI): domain Eukaryota; kingdom Viridiplantae; phylum Streptophyta; class Magnoliopsida; order Rosales; family Rosaceae; genus Cotoneaster; species Cotoneaster glaucophyllus. The sequence continues at coordinate 19,727,018 of CM070072.1, forward strand.
TCTGTATTTATTGTATATCATTATGTATTGCAATTATATTTTTGAGTAATAAAGTATAAGTATTTCAAGTTCTGTATTTCTGTTATTTCTGTTTCTAAATTGTTCTCCAACATTTGCATTATCCCAACCTTCATCTTGGAAGCATTTGTTCTTTAAAAATAAAACTCGACGGGAAACATATGCCAAAGTGACGGCGTAGTTGGATTAGAGGTGTACAACGAGTCGAGCAGCTGAGATCATGTGATTGGTACACTATTTTTGCTTCCCACTTGGTACGCCACTTTTGCTTCCCACTTGCTGAAGCCACTGCAGCTCTCCAAATCTCCATTGACAAATAAGTAGTAATTTAACAGTATATAAAACTCAGAAAAGTGAACAGATTTTAATATTCGAAATTACAGAGGGGCATATAATTGGTGGTGAGTTCATTGAATCGTCTGCCTTACCTCACTCACTCAGCTAGGGCATAAGGGGACATTTCCTACCTAACAAGCACTTGGCTCATGAAAAAAGTGTCCCTAGAAAGTGACATTGCTAAAAAGGCCTTCAAGGCTTGCAGGTTCTTCTAGGATTGTAACAGAGGCAAAGCACCATCTTCTTTCTCTGTGTGGACAAATTTTTGGGACTATAGTTTTTGAAAAAGCACCTTTCTCTTCTTTTGCAATTGTCCTTCCCCACTAAACTACGATTGTTAACTTATTGCAAAGCGTGAAAATTCTGAATGAACCAATTGAGTGAACGTCTAAATGTATGATCAAGAATTTAATGACTAAGAATCCAACAGTTAAGGATTTGGTGCATACCATACTCTGATCCATACGGGAAAAACCTCATAAAGTGTGTTATATAGAAATGCTCTTTGTAGGACCTCCATCCTTTAACAAATGATGGTTTTGTATCAATAATGCAGATAATGTATCAGTAACACCTGGATGTGTTTTGCTTTTAAAATGTTTCCTAACAATGTTATCCATAGTATAATTGATGTTTCGTCATTTAATAAAGAACAGATGTCCTATGCAAAAAAAAAAAAAAAAAAAAAGAACTGATAGAGGTGTCATGTCCGATCCATTCGTCCAAAAAAGATTAAAAAGAAAAGCTACAACAATCATTGGTTTCTTAATGATACAAACAACATTGGGGGAGGGTGGAATCAAACTTAAATTCTCGGGTGCATGAGTGACCAATTGAGCTAGAAGCCCCTTACCAATCACTGATTTCTTATGATCACAAGTCATCTAGGAAAACATCTCATTAATTCTCATGTTAAATGTACGTACCATGCATTATGTTACACTGAAATGAGTGAAAAGATTGAATCACCATGTTTACATTGAAATTTTTTACTTCCATAAGGCTTGGAGAAGATGAACAAAGTAGGTCAAGGTGAATACAAAGAACCAAAACGAGGAAGCTTACATGGAATGTAAGTGTAGGACCCCATGAAGGGACAGAACCTTGGGTGTGCAAAGAAATCTGCACATTCCTCTATCGGTCTTTGAAACGGAAGATCGGGTACGCAGTTGTTCGTAACGTCGAGCACTCCTTTCCCGATCAAGCTTCTACAAACAGGACCAACATTGGTGAAATAATTATCGGACAGCGAAAAGTTTGCCAAATTCTGCAGCTCATGACATACCACCTCAGGCACCATGCCATGCAACAAATTCCGACCAAAATTCAGCTGCTCCACGTTTTCGAGACAGGCCAATGAGAACGGTAATGGCCCGGTTAACTGATTGTTTCCAACCTCAAAAAATACGGCCTCTTTTAGCAACCCTATCTCATAAGGCAAGCATCCTGTGAGCTGGTTGTTTAGGAGCAGAACCTCAGTCAGAGCAGCGAAAGCTTCGGAAATGCCTGATGGAATCGAACCTGTGTATTTGTTGTTTGCTAAGGTGGGGAGGAGAATATGAGAGCTGCCGAGATTGTCGGGAAGATTTTGCATGAAATCGTTGTTGTTTAAAAAGAGGGCGTCGAGTTCTTGAGTGAAAATTTGTGGCAGGACGGCCCCAGTGAAGAAATTGAACCTTACGTCCAAGAAAGCCAAGGTGTTCATGCCGAGAACCGCGGAGGGAAACGCCCCGGAGAAATGGTTGTTGCTTATGTCAAGCTCGTAGAGGTAGGGGAGGTTGGCAGTGGCGGAGGAGACGGTGCCGGAAAAGTTGTTGGAGTTTGCATGGAAGAGGGCAATTTCCGGGAGCTGGTAGAGGAACCCATTGAGAGAAGAGGCCCCAAGTTGGAATCCGTTAAAGTCTATCGAGGCGAGGGCAATCGCGGAGCTGTTGTTTGGAGGGCTGTCACAGTAGAAGCCTCTGTAGCTGCAAATGTCGGAGTCTACCCAAGTTTTGGTGATGTTTAGAGGATCTGAGGTGATGAGGGACTTGAAGTTTTGGATAATTGGGTAGACTAGTTTGAGCCTTTGATCTGCAAATACAAGTTCTTGGGTGTCTAGCAAATTTGTAGGAGGTGCTTGCAGTGGTGGTGGAGGTGGAGGTGAAGGTGGAGGTGGAGGTGGTGGTGGTGGTGGTGGTGGTGGTGGTGGTGGAGGTGGAGGTGACGGTGATGGTGGTGATGGTGGTGATGGTGATGGTGGTGATGGAGGTGGAGGTGGAGGTGATGGTGATGGTGGTGATGGTGGTGATGGTGATGGTGGTGAAGGTGGAGGTGGTGGTGGTGGTGGAGGTGGAGGTGGAGGTGGAGGTGGTGGTGGTGGTGGTGGTGGAGGTGGAGGTGGTGGTGGTGATGGTGGTAGTAGTCGGTGGCTTTTGTCTCCGTTGCCTCTTCTGTGGTGGCCAACTAAATCGAACTTGAGGGTTTCTTTGTTGGAGTAATCTGTTGCAGGAGAAGAACTTTCATGTATTGAGGATGTCACTACTACACAAACAATACAGAGATAGGTTAGAAGAAAAAAGAAGGTTGAGAATGAAACTAGAGCTTTGATGGAAGCAGAGCTTTTCATTCTTTCCTCAGAGAAAAGAAAAAGCTATAATTTGCTTAGGCTAGATCAAATGGAAGAAGACACTCCCCTCACTGCAGGGTTTTTAATGCCAAATTATACACACTTTTTCATAACTCATATGTTTTAAGGGTATGTTGTGGGTTGTGAATTTAGGCTAAATAATACAATTTCTCAGTTAAAAAATAGTATTTAAATTGTCTTCTTATAAAATTAAGTCAAAGACCTCTTATTTACAAGTACATAAAATTATAACTAGATCGTAATGCTGGCAGTGGCTTTCATAAAACATAATTTAATGTATTTATGTTATAATATGAAAATTGGGTAAGAAGCTAAAAATAAGTGGATGATTCATGATTGGGTGGATCTATGAAGCACTAATTCAACACTTTTGAGACTTCCTTTTATTTGGTAAGTCTCACACGTTTATTTGTCTTGTCAATTTCAGAGATTTTTTAGTGTGTCCGGAACACAATCATATATACCATATGTCATTATACAGTTAAAGGAGTTTTTTCAAGTGTCCATCTACTTGTATAATAACACATATCATACCGCCATATATTCCGAGCACATTAAAAAATCTCTCGTCAATTTTTTCAAAGTCTCAAACTTTTATATTGAATTTCGAGCACATTAAAAATCTCGTCAATTATTTTAACTCTGCAGACTTTATCTTAACGTTTTCAACAAACATGAAAACATGGCAAGGATCTTGATCTTCCCGGACCCTCGGTCCACTGCAGTAAAAAAGATACCGAATAAAGCCAAAGCAGATGCTTAACAAGTCAATGTTAGTGGACCTCCAAAATGTTCATTGTTAATATTCAAGTCTAAATGAACAACTGGGTTTTGATTCTTTCGGTGTTATTTTCTTATAGGTAACAAGTTACTTGACGAGCGACACATAGTGCGATGATTCCCTAATTACAACCAATATTTTGTCGGTTTTGTGTTACAGTTGACCTACCGACACCAGTGGGGGGCAATGCATCATTTTTTCAATAATAAAAGCAGCTTGTTTTGAAACTTTTGAAATCTTGATGGAAATAGACAGGAATTTTTGTTTATTTATTCATTGCCACCTTTAGATGAAGAACTAACTCTGGGTTTAGACTTGGATCTCCGATACTAGGCCCAATATTCTTCGGGGCTTGTTATGGGCCATCCAGCAAAAAATTTGTATGACCAAAAACCCAAAAAAGGAGGGGGAAAAGAAGGAGAAAATATGCCAAGTAATACTGATTAAGGACTCATTTTAAAGTGTTTTTAAAATGATTGAAATTGTTTTTAAAGAAAAAAATTTGAGTTCTAAAAGCACTTGAAGTGTTTTCTATGTGCTTCTTCTAGGAAGTACTTCAAGTGTTTTTCTAAGATTCACTTGAGTTTTTATTAAGAATTGGTTCCATAAATAACCAAAAGCGTTTTCAGTCATTTTAAAAACACTTACAAATGAGCCGTAAGAAGACTAATCATCTCAGTTTTGGAATTTAGTGATCGAATCTAATTTACCAAATGATCCAACCCAATTAAATTGGATTGAATAGGTCTGCTTCGTCGGATTGGTTTGAATCTTCAACCATCATGTTAGGAGAAATATTTTCAGGTACCTGAAATATCACACGTCGTAATATAAATGAAAGACAAATTTTTCAGCATCCTTATATAGCCTTGTGTTATGGTTACATACGGATGCAGACCTTGCATGAAATGTATCATTCTTCTCTCCACATTTTGAACTGGAAAGACTTCAAATGTGTGCAAAGTTTATTCTTCAATGAACAATTAGTGTTGGAATTAAGCTTGCTTCGAAATTAAACAAAGTAGGGAAGACATTAAAAGACAACCAACCTATCCACACCCCAACCGACCACATTGACTTTGCCAAATTCTTACCAATTTCAGCGGATCATTCATGACCTTCTAACAAGTCCTACCACACGAGAGATTTTTCAATATTCCCATCACACGAGGCGGTACATCACGTGTCTTTATGTAAATAGTTGGATATGTGTGTTAAAAGATTAATAACTTAAAAATTAAAATTTTCCACCACTTACACAAAAACACGTGGTGTATCATCCGTGTTCCCGTCACAACTAAAAATTTTCCCTACCACACGAGAAATTTTCCCAAATTCCAGGCTCATAAGCTGGCTTGGAATTCCACCAATTATAATTTGACACCTATACATTCCACCAATTATAATTTGACACCTATACATATTTAAACATCACCCCGCTATTTTTTTTTTTAAAAAAAAAAAAGCATATTGGGGTGTGGACCCCACTCTCTTTTCTCTCTCCCTTCTTTGAAAACTAAAAAGTCTTTTTATTCGTTGACCAAAAAAAATGAAAGCCTCATATGAGAAATTTTTCCAGGCAGTCTCCGACCAAAACGTCCCCACCATCTGCATCCAAACGTCTGCCACTGCCACATCCAAGATCACCCCCTTGATGTTAATGCCCTCCACTGAACAACCACATCAATGTGAACCGACCCGAAACTCCAGTATCGTCCAACTAAAACATGAATTTGAAAGAGATTTGATCATTTTGAAATTAAATTGTTGAGTTATGATTTTGAATAATTTAAATGCAAAAATCCTTGACGTTTTGGTCTGAGATTGCTTGATTGCCGGTGTGCATATAGACAGCGAAGGGAGAGCAAGAGAGAAAGCCGGTGTTGTGTTCACAAAAAGGCCTTTCAGTTTCCCGAAGAAGGAAAAAGAGGAAGGAGAGACTAGTGGAGCCCTTACCCCAGTATGTTTAGGCCATCTCCAACCGAAGGGGCCAGAGGGCCAGAGGGTCGAAAATGGCCCTAAAACCGTCTCCAACCGAGGGCTAGGCCAGAGGGCTCTGGAATCTGGGAGGGCCCCACGGAATCGGAGAGGGCTAGAGGGCTGGAGGGCTGGCTGTGTTCGGCCAGCCAACCAGCCAGCCCCGGGCTGGCTATTTTTTTTTTAATGTTTTCCTGTTGCTGTCGGTTATAACCGACAGCATTAAACCGCAATTTTTTTTTTATTTTCTATTGCTGTCGGTTACAACCGACAGCACTAGTTTGAATTTTTTTTGAATGTAACGGCTAGCTGAGCTAGCCGTTGTGCTTCTTTGTTTGTTTTTTTTTTTTTTTTTTTTTTTAAATTGCAGCTGTTTGTTGCGTTTGTGTTTTTTTTTTTTTTTTTTTTAATTTAAACATTCTCAATATTTCCTTCTTCAATATTTTCTTCTTTAATATTTCCTTCTCAATTTTTCCTTCTCAATTTTTTTCAATATATTTCTCAATATTTCCTTCAATATATTTTCCAATATTTCCTTCATCTATAATATTTGTTTCAAATTTTCAATAATTTCCTTCAATATTTTTTTTCAATTCTATTTTTTTCCTATAACTTCCTAGGCCATTATACAACATTAAATTAAATTAAGTAACATGAAACAACATTAAATAACATTAACCAACATAAAAATTATACAACATAAAAAAATAAATTATGTTTGGATTTGAATTTAAATTGTAGCTTTAAAATAATAAATTATGTTTGGCCCTATGGCTCTTTGGCCCTCGGTTGGAGACGGTTTTTTGTGACAGGGCTAAAACGAGCCCTCTGGCCCTCGGTTGGAGACGGAGGCAAATATGGCCATGTACTGTTCATTAAAATATTAATATCTTGGAGAATCTTGGAGGGCCAGAGGGCTCAAACGAGCCCTCTGGCCAGCCATCGGTTGGAGATGGCCTTAATTTGTTTATTTTTCAAACAGTGGATGTTGTTTAAATGTTTATAATTGGTGGAACTGCAGGTCAACTTATGAGCCTGGAACGTAGAAAAATTTCTCCTACCACGCGAACATTTCGAAATTCTCCAACAAAACTAATTACAGCCAAGTCGTTCGTCTTGGAGAGTCTTTTCACGTCTGTCGCTGGTTTTGGATGCCTATATCAGCTAATATGGCCGTAGATAAGGTGGTCTCGCTTAATTTTTTAGAGATGAGCGTTTATATTTGGGTCTATAGACTCCCACCGTTGGTCCACATTCCCAACAAGGATGGTCTGCCTTGTCCCCCTTTCTAACTAAGACTTGGGTGGTGTAGGCGTGGTGACACCTTTGCAATCATTGCAGTGTCCCTCTTCATGTATCCCCCTACACCTCCTTTATCTATATGGTTTATTAACTTTATTTATGTCTTCTTGTTTGCCCCATCGTGGGTTTTCAGTCTACTCTTAGCTTTGCCTTGGTAATGAACTTCCAATTTGTCCAAAAAAAAAAAAACACTAATTACAGCCAATGCTAGTTTGAGAAAGTGTTCGATTAGGGTTTGGGCACATGAGGCATCAATCTGTTTCACAAAATAATTAAATACGTGCGCTTCAAACCCAATTATATTTTATGTGAGTGTGTTGTCTCATGCCTCGATCTTACGTGATACTCTCGCTACTAAATTATATTCATGTAAACAAAAGCAAAACTACTCAAATGTGCATGTATTGTCTGACATTCAATATTTTATAAAATAAAATTAAAAAGTGAATAATGAAGTCATATATATGGTGGGATTGGAACAATTAAAAGTGGGCATCCTCATCAAAATCCACCACCATCATATATTAAACAACCCTAATAACAACTTAACAAGTATTTAGGAACATAATTAAAATTAAACAAAACCCACTAGTTAGCATCATTGACTTCCCACAAAATCCTAATCCTATTTTATATTTCATTTCTAATGAAAATTATAAAAATAATGAAAAAATAAACCCAAAAAACTAAAAGAAAAGGAAAACGACGAATCTAATTTTTGCATTGGTGTACCCACTAATCCTCTTGGAGACGGTGAAAGGCATGTCGTTGACTCTTTTGCAGCACAAATCATGATTTTCTTTGTTCTTTTTAATTCGAATTTTTTTAATAAAAGAAGTCGATTCTAGGCCGTTGGATGAGTTGACTTTTAAGAGGATTCGAGGACGAGGGTGGCCGTTGGATCGGTGACGGCGAGGGAGTGATCGTGATCGCCTTCGTAGGTAACGATCAGCATGGTGGGATCGTCTACAGCGCGCTCCACGTGCTTGCGTGCAAGGCAACCTCTCTGGCTGCTACATTTGTAATACCCTCTGCATCGCGACAAAAGCAACCACACATTCAGAATACAAAGCGGCCACGTTACTGAATCGATTGACTCGCAAGAGAGATAACAACGTCCCACGTATGCAAAGATTCTAAAAGTGAAAGGCATTAGTTGAGCGGCGGACTGTGACTTAGCAACTTAACGTTTAGGGTGTCTATGTTAATGAATCGATTGACTCACAAGAGAGAAAGCAATGTTCAATGTATGCAAATATTTTAAAGACGATAGACGTTAGTCGGACGAACTGTAACTTGACATCTAGGCATCTAAGCAGGATTTAAGCGGTTAAATTCAGCATTATCATGTGCTCTAAAATTCAACAGTGAATTTATGTACAATCAAACAATAATTCAATAAAAACAAAATGAATTAATGAATAAATGAAAGAAATAATACCTTGGATGAGGGGAACCCTTGATGGGTTTTTGACCGTACTTTCTCCAAGAATAATCATCAGGTGGAATATCAGCCAGTTTCATACTAATTGCAGGAACCCTAATCACTCTTTTCACTTTAGATTTCCTGCTCAATCCAATTAACCAATTCAAGTTAATAAAAATACATAATTGTGAACAAAAACCAAGTTAAAAATCATGATGGTTGATGGAAAATTTAACACTGACCAACCTTTTCTTAGAGCAGTGGCAGCGGCCGGTAGTAGATCCGCACCGGAGACGAGAAACATTGTCGACGGAGCTGCACTTCCTCTTCAACGACGACGAAGACAGAGGCGGCCTACCGGAAGACGACTGTGACATATTTGTAAATTGAAACCCAGAAGAGATCGATTGCTCAGCGGGATCCCCAGCAGTTAAGGACGAAATGAACGAATTCGCCGCAGAAATGGGCGCCGAAGGCGAGAAGTTGATGGTGGCTGGCAGCAGCAGAATCCATCTTTCTCTCAGAGCACCCAATACCGTTTGTCAGCACAACCGGAGTGGTTTTCAGATGGGGATTTTGCGGCAGCGGCGGCAGGCGAACCACAGGCGTCGGACAGTAAACCTTAAAAGCAGAAGATTGTTCTGTTCTGAAAACAGAGGGTTGCTCTGTTTTTTGATCATGGGGTTCTGAAATTGAAGGTCTCAGAATTTGGCTTATCGTCTTCGGAGGCACCAGCGTCGGGGGAGGCGGAGATAGAGTCACCGGAGCTTTCCGAAACCGGGCGTGGCCGGTACTTCCTTTGTCCAACAACGAAATGACCTTTCTGAACTTGGTCACGGCCATGTCCGCCACGGCTTTATACTCCGTACCAGCTTCCGGGTTCGACGACGTTGATTGGTGGTGTTCCGAAATCAGGCTAATGAACTTCTCGACGCTCTGGATTCCGGCGGAGGCCGCCTCCTTCACCGCATTCTCGTCCATCCTTGCTGCAAAACTGTCAACCAATCCCATCATTAGTTCCACGCCCATTTACCGCCGACGACAAGGCATACAACTCCGTAGAAACCAAAGAAGGACGGGTTGTTTGAACTTATAGAGATCTTTGCTTGCAAATTAGTACAACGGCTGAAGAAAATGGAAAACAGAAGGCCGAGGAAACAGAGGAAAGGGGGAAAAGATGATTCGAGTCAAAGAGGGGGATTGGCTCTCTTTCTTTTGATTCTGTTTTGTTTGCAGTCAAAGGCAGAGGCCAGTGATTTGTCTCCACGTGGCAGAGTTTCGGCATGGTCATTGAACCGCTTGGAGACCGTGTATAAATGATGAGAGAGAGAGGGATAAGGTCAAAAGGCTAAGAGTAGCCGTTGGATCGCTGACTGAAGGGGGTGGAAAAGGGCTAATTGGAGACAGTGAGGTAGAGTTGACCTTTTACATCTTTTAATGCAAAAGTCTTTAGAGCGAGGTGGTGGGGTTGTTTTTGGAGAATATTTTCATTATCATCCTAAAATAACGATAATACTATCATTATATTTATTAATGTTAGATAATTTTAAAAAATTTATATAGTATATGAACATAAATTTTGTAATTTAAGCTGATTGAAAGTTGATAAATAAAGTAATGAGTATTACCACCACTTGAGGATGGTGGACCAAAACGCACCGTTGTTTTCAACAGGAAAACCAGTTCACAAACATAATTAGAAATTAATTGAAATAATGATTTTAAAAATATAAATAAATGAGTATATGAATTTGAGAAAATGTGGAGCATTTTGTGAGACTTTTCGTTAAAATAAAGTATGTTATACGATTTAATTCTTAAAATGGGGCTCAATGCCTTTTATGTGAATAATTTGAAAGTGTTGGCATGAAGGACCAATGCTCTACATTTTATCAATATTTATGTATTAATTTGATGAATGTCTAATTTAAAAATCAAAGCTACAAGTTGGTTATAATTTAGAAGGACTTTCACGATTGGACGCCACTAGCATAACGTCTCGTGTCTATGAATCATGTAAACCATAATGGTGGTATATCCATATCATGGTATGCACATAAGTTAAGGGTTCGAATTTAACTAGACAGTGGAAGCTACGTCAAAAGGCTCAACTCTCAATTCACATGGGATTCTTCTTGTCATCAACAAAAATATACCAAATATGGTCCAATATCAGTTGGATAAATCTGAAACCTATTTGGAGCAGTTGATGCTATTGGTCATCCTGGTATACACATTGCGTAGTTAGAATTTAGGTTGAGAAGTTATGAACAGTTTTATGAACTGCCTTTGAATCCCAACCATTCGTGTCTAACTTAACAACTAACTGTTATTTGTGCGCATGTCAAACAATTTGTTGTTAACATGCTAGGGTTACTCATCTACGCCCATTTAAAAGATTCGTGTATAGTATAACTCTCATTTTATGTACACAATACAACGTCATATCATTCTTGTGTCGCGATAAATTTGTGATTAATGGTCGTTATACGTGTTTAGGTGGTTAACTAAGTTTTGTCATCTGCGTTGACGAGCCTTAGATGATTCAATGACGCTACTTAAGCACAACAACAAACAAATGTGACTAGCCACGAAACTTGTGGCAGAGTCAGAATTTCATGTGTGGGATGACCTCTCACATACATAGATAATCTAAACCAGAACATGAGAGGACGAGTAATTTGAATAAAAAATGAAAGATCCTAAATTCAATAGAGAGAACTAAAAATATTGCACAAACCCATAAAATTGAACATGAGGTCAAGAGTAAGGAGGGGAAGTGATTACTACAGAACAATAAGTAGGAGAAGAGAAAAATGAGTCTTAGCCTGGAACAAAAAAGAGTTTAAATTTAAAACACACTTAAATTCTAAGGGTATTATTCTGATATGCAACTGCAATATCTCTTGTAGAAGCAAGAAGAAAAAAGATGGGATGGATATCAGGGACCATTGTGGTCACTTAGTGTCTCCGCCACTACATGATACTGATCATCAATTTCCATTGTATGTAAAATTTAATATACAATGACGTGAATAATTTTGTGTGTTTAAATAACTTCAAATGTTTTTACCCTTGAAGTAATCAGACAATGACTGTTCTAGTTAGTTTCTAATGTGGCAATGTCCTTTAGTTTGGTCAAACATTCTCATTTTGGATGGAATTCAAACTGTGTAGCATTAGAATTTCATAAATGATCACCTCTATTTATGGAAAGTATTCATATAGTCATAATTGCTATGACGTTGATAATTCATACTTTCTCTTTCATCTCTGCTCTTCAATCATATTTGTGTTCACATGACTTTTTTATAATTTATTTCGACTTTCAAAAAAATAAGAATTTACATTATATAAGCGTATTTCTAATATTATGATTTATGTGTTAATAATATAATGATATGTGTAATTTTTTATTTGATATTGTATCACTAGCATGAAATATACTGGTAACAATATACTCGTAGACTTTTTATAACTATTCTATATTATTCTAGGAGCATCTAGCTTGTAGACTTTTTTTTCAGTTTCTTCACAAATCAAGCATAAAAACTTTGGCAAACCTCCAAAGTTTAAATTTATTTATGTGTATCTTAATTTTTTTTAAACAGCTGGTTGCCAATGGCTGACAATTGCTGCTCTGCTTTTAATATTGTTGTTATTGTCATAATTAAAAGTTAGATAGCAATTTAAAATTAATCTAATGCGTATGACTCATTTTGAAGGAAGAGGATTGTCTGCCCTCCCACTTCCCGTGCCTCTCCATGCTTTTCTGTTTTGTGTGGTCATGGTTAAGCCACGTTAACATTTTATATTACTTTTAATAAAGATAATAAGATAAAAATGAATAGTAATATAAAATATTGACGTGACTTAACCGTGACCACACAAACAAGAGAGCACGGGAAGTGGGAGGGCAAACAATCCTCCTCCCATTTTGAAGTGTTTTTAAAATAATTAAAATCGTTTTTTTTTTTAAAATGTTTTTAGATCTTAAAAACACTTAAAATGTTTTTGTATGATTCAATTGCATTTTTATTAAAAATTGGTTCTAAAATTATTTTTCACAAAAAAAAGCTTTCAACTTCTAAACCTACCGTAACTTTAGTTCATTTGTGATGCTTATTACTAGAACAATGCCAGAACTAAGTTGCTTCAATTACGATCTTTTAAAAGCATATTGCCACTCCAAAACCAAAAAACTTGCATATGATTCAATGTATCCAAAGTTTCATTCAAATTGCAACGTGAGAATTATTATTCAGACTCTCTCAAAAGTAAGTTCCAACAAATAAAGTTTTTGTGGTAAAATTTACATTATGTTTGGATGAGAGAAATAAACTTAAAATTTAGATAAAAGTTAGAATTTATAAATTGACATGCACTAATTCCCTTGTTTGGAATTACAAACATAGAAATTTAGAATTTTTGCGTGGAAAAAATATTGAAATTTGGGACCTTTAATTCCCAAGTTTAAATTTCATGTACATAGGTGTCATTTCTCAATTTCTATGATTGAGAGTTTAAAAATAACAAATTTCGTATTCAATTTCATTATTCTTTTAGGTTAACCAAACAAGAAAATTCACAAATTCTAGAAAATAAAATTCTGTCATTTCAAGTTCTGTCATTTTAAAATTCCTTGGTAATCTTAAATTTCGTCATCCAAATATAGTGCTATTTAATAGCTTGGACTCTTCATTGATTGGAAGTGGGAATAACATATTCCTAACAGAGCAGTAATATAATTTTGATATAATAAAATAAAAGGACCATTCTTTTTAGAACCATTTGCCTTCACAGCTAAATCTCAACTGCTAATGTAACTCCCACCAATAACCATTCATTTATAGAATCCAAAATAATAAAAAGCAATGAATGATAATAATTAACAAAATACCTAGTTAATTAATTTACACAAAAAGTTGTTAATTAATTATTTACAAAAAAAGAATAGTGAAGTTACCTTCTTGGATGAAGAATTAAAGAATGCATTGAGTAGCTTTCTGGGTTTGCCCTTGAATGAAACATCAAATCTGAACGCCACTGAAAATACCGCAATCGTTTCACCTCAAAATAAAATCTGAACGCACTGAAAGTTTTTCAAGTGCGTGGAGCTTTCTTCCGATTATTGCATGAAGAACAAGAACAATGACGAAGTGATAGAGAAAGTAACGGAGGAATATATACAAAGAGTACAAGATATACGGAGCAGAAATTTTAGAGTATACGCGTGGAATTGAAGGGTGAAAAGTGGTCAATGGGAGGTCATATGTATTGATAAAGTTTTATTTCCATGGAATAGGCAATGTTTCCAGGTAATTTTGGAGCCCCCAGTTTTTGACCTACAAAGTTTTCCTCCATGGAGACGTTATTTGATGAAGACTTCCCGATTTGGTATCCTTGAAATTGGCTTAAACGTCGCGTCCCACCCAATTACGAAAACACTACCATTTTCAGAAGATTCTGGTTGGACGTCAAGCTCATCATATTTCTACGTAATTACTGCATGCGTGCCAAAGGGCCTTCGGGTTATAATGATGTATTTAGTGTGTTCAACTAGATAATTTACGCTAAATTTGTCTAAACTACTGTCTAAGGAGAAATGAATTTGAATTTGAGTGTAGAGAAGTACCAACTTGGCGCCTAGGTTTGCTCATTTGGTGATTTGTTTGTATGGATGACTGAGTTTGTCGATGAAAGAACTGTCTGAATTTCTTGTTCTTTTGATTATGTTTTATCTCTACAACATCTCACATTTTTTTTTAAACTAAAATAACGTTTTTGTTCTTAAATTTCACGTTTGAGTTATAGATAGGCTTTTTTCAGACTCTTCCATTGATTATGTCATGTGTTCCTTTTCATTCAAGGGGGCATGAAGAGAAGTTTGAATTATTATAGAGTGGACCAAAGGGCTATAACAAATTCAACGTGTTTGCTGCACATGGCATGCATGTAATTGTGGCGAAATTTTTCACGTAATCGTCAGTCACCTTCTCAGCATTTTCCATAATTTCTTTATTAGAAGTGCGATAGTCATTGGTGAAGCCACCATAGAGTTATTGGTGGTGAAGCCACCATAGAGTTATTGGTGGTGGAGCCACCATAAGGTCATTAGAGTTTTTTTCTTCAACTTACTACGTTTCGAGTTTAAAAAGACCACTTGTAATAAAAGAAAAAAAAGAGAGGAAAGATCAACTGCGATTTCATGATATTTTTCAAACAGTGATATATATTGTTTCCTATTGTAGCTTATTGTTTTGTTAAAACGAGATATTTGTCTCATTTTCCATATTTGGATGATCGTTCTTTGCAACTTAGAATCTGTTTAGTGTTTGACAGAATACCGTGATAGTTGGGGTTCAAAATTTGGCTATATTCATCCCTAACTAGTGATTCTCTCTCTAGATCTCTAATTTATTTCCATTATTCTTCTCATTTGGACGAATAAGAAATTAAGAGTGTTAAAATATATGATTTGTTAGAGTAGCATTTTAGTCTCTGACAAAGATTACAAATATATCAACGAGTTCAATGTGAATATTGTATGGGTGTGTGTGTATATATATATATATATATATATATAAAAGTACATGTTATCTCAACGCATAATAGGATCAAATAGATTAAACGTTGTAAGAATACATACAACTATAGAAATTAAGAAATTAAAAATGTTAGATATGATTATGTTGTTAACACGACGTTGTATTCATATGGAAGAAGTTTTACACTTGTACTAAAGAGTTGTGATGAGCTTATATATATGATTCAACCTTTGTCAGAAAATACATTTTGTTGAACGTTTCGCTAACATACTTCCTGTAAACACTACATTGTGATTGACAGTGTATCGTAGTGTTGCTTAGAGAATATGATTTCATTCAGTCATATAATACAATAATATACAATAAATATATGAGAGTTTTCACTCCTATTATCAACGAGGCATTTGTTAATAAAACTTAACACATAGCATTAAGTAGTTAAATAGAGACAACATCGATGATGTTGGTGATGAACCTGCTAGACCTTTAAAGTTTATCTTGGTATCAAAGTAGCCTATTCTTTTGACATGTCCTAGGACCGATTTATTGGGCTCAAATTTGCCTCTTTAAGTTGGGCTTTTGAAAAGTTGCACTAGCTCCAGCTTAAGGATATTGACGTACTACAAAAAAATAAAAATAAAAAAAAAACAAAAAAAAAGGTTTTCCATTCCGTCGGCATATCCTTGCCATCAAAGATATTGTCTAACGGCTACAGTAAGTTTTACCGAAAAAATCTCTCACGATAAATCTTAGCTAGCGAAATGAAGCCACATGTTAACCTATTTCGTGGGCATAAATTAAAGTACCTATCCCGAAGAAGGGTTCCTCGCCTGCTAGGGAAAGGTATCTCTGGCGACGAAAAGTTCACTAGTAAAGGTAATATTTCGCCAAGAAATACACCTTATGATAACGAAACAATAGTTCATAGGGATAGATATTAATTTAAAAATAGATAAATATTCCTCCTCCACTGCTAAATATGTTTAAAACGGTGGAAGAGGAATGCCTAATTCACTCATCAAAATATTCAAAGATCCCTTGTCAAAATGCGAGACAACCAACCAAACTTATACAACATTATGTAAAATGCAAATCCTTAAATGCAAGTTCAACATTATTCAACACAATTTCTACTGCTCAATACCATTGTATCATAGTGAAAGCATCATCTCTATTACTTAATTACTTGTGCATGTACAACTGCACATAGCCAGGACATAGACGAATTCTATTCTGTAAAGAAAAGCACCTTCATTTAGTCATGGAATCCCTCTCGCCCTCTTTCCCACTCACCCGTCGACCTTGGAGACCATAGCCATGGAATCCCATCTCAAATCGACTCTCAGTTTTCTCGTTTGCGAGACGAAGTTGTTTCTTCCACGCCACCCAATTCTAAAATTCTTTGTGTGAATTGTCTATCTAACTTTCGAGACAAAGATTCGTGCTTTCTTCCTGAATGCAATTGTATAAAGAAGCAAAGAGAATAATTGTTCAACAAGTGAGGGGTAACTCACCTCTTCCTCTACCATTATTATTTGTCTAACACGCCCATATTCTAATCTCAACATTTGGCTACCAGAACGGTAATACCATACCATACCAATCCTGAAATTCTTGGTTCAGATCTCTTGGTTTTCTCTGTTTCCACTGGTAACCGAAAAATGGCCGAGGCACTCATTTCCATGCTTCTCGAACAACTGGCTTCGGTAACTTACCAACACGTCGAACAAGAGGTTAAGCTGGTTTTGAATGCGGAGAAAGATGTTCAAGAATTTGCTGCCAACCTTAAATTGATTCGTGCTGCGCTTGAGGATGCAGAGCAGAGGCAGGTAAAGGAGGCCAGCGTCAGAAATTGGCTGGAGGAGCTGACAGACGTGTCATACAAGATGGATAATGTGGTGGATGAGTGGAAGACTGAAATACTGAAATATCAAGTTGAGAAACTAGAAGAGCACGGTGGAAGTACTTCTCTTGTTACCAAGAAGAAGAAGAAGAAGAAGGCGGTATGTTTCTCTATTCCCTCCTCTTGCTTTTGTTTTGGTCAAGTCAGACGGGTAATTCGTCATCATGACATTGCTCTTGAGATGAAACGTCTGAATGAAGATTTAGATAAGATTGCTAAGCGCAGACAAACATATAACTTTCAATCCATGGAGAGAATTATCATTGAACAACCTCAGCGAGTCGAAACTGATTCTTCTGTTGATGAATCTATCATATTTGGTAGAGAACAACAAAAGAAAGTTTTGGTTAGCAAGTTGTTGAATGAGAGTAGTCAAGAAGAGAGGGGCCTTCTTGTCATCCCCATTGTCGGGATGGGAGGAATGGGGAAGACAGCTCTGGCCCAATTGGCTTTTAACGATGAAAATGTTAAAGCTTGTTTTGAGATCAAAATATGGATTTGTGTTTCGGACCCTTTTGATGTGAACAAAATTGCTAAAGCCATCATTTCTGGTGCCAAAGGGGACATCCCAAATTCAAATACTTTGGAAGATTTGTTTCAGTGTATGTCTGAAGTCATAAAGGGAAAAAAGTTTCTCCTTGTCTTAGACGACGTGTGGACTAATGACTCAAAACGGTGGGAGAAATTGAAGTTGCGATTAATGCAAAGTGGTGCTCGAGGGAGTAGAATATTAGTGACCACTCGAAAACAGGAGGTTGTTGATATGATGGGAGCTCCCACTCACACGATCAATTTGGAGAGTTTGAGCGAACAACATTGTTTGTCATTATTCAACCACATGGCATTTTATAATAGGGATAAGGATGGTGTGTTGGAAGCCATTGGTGAAGAAATAGCAAAAAAGTGCAAGGGTTTGCCTCTTGCTGCAAAGACTCTGGGTAGTCTCATGCGTTACAAGAAAACGAGGAAAGAATGGCAAGAAGTTTTGAATAGTAAGATATGGGACCTTGAAGAGTTTGAGCAACAAGTTTTCCAACCACTATTACTGAGTTATTTTGATTTGGCACCTGCGGTCAAACGATGTCTTTTATATTGTGTTATATTTCCAAAAGATCATTTGATCTATAAAGATCATTTGATTGAGTTGTGGATGTCACAAGATTATCTCTATTCGAAAAGAAACACAGAGAAGGAAATAATTGACCAAAGGAGTTTTGATAATTTAGCAATGCGATCTTTCTTTCAAGACTTTGAAGAAGACATATATGGAAATATCTGGAGGTGTAAAATGCATGATATTGTGCACGACTTTCTGCAGTATCTTACTCAAAATGAATGCTTTACAATGGAGGTCAAGGGTGGTAACAATACAATAAAGCCCTTGGGTGATAAGATCCGCCATTTGACCTTAATGCTTGCACCCGAGGGTCCACTCTCATGTGTTTCGTTTTCTAGCTGCGATCTACGTACTCTTGCAACTTTTGATTCAAAATTTAATGTTGTGGACTCAACTTTGATGTCGCAGTTGAAACATCTTAGGACGTTGAATTTGAGTGGTAATTCTATTGAAGAGCTTCCGGAAGAGATAGGTGAATTGGTGCATCTGAGGTTCATTGATTTGTCTAAAAATTATGGTTTGAAAAAGCTACCGAATGCGGTGTGTAATTTATACAATTTGCAGACATTGCGCCTTCTTGAGTGTGGGGAACTTGAAAGTCTACCTCAATGCATGGGAAAGATGATTAACTTAAAGCATCTTTATGTTGAGGGTTGTCGTCAGCTGAAGTACTTGCCGAAAGGGATTGAGAGATTAACAAATCTAAGAAGACTAGATTGTTGTCGTGTTGGCGGTGGTAAAGACGACGATGAAGCGTTCAAATTGGGAGATTTGAGAAACTTAGACCAACTTCAGGGTGAACTGAAGATAGAAATTGATGGGGAAGTGAAAGTTGCTGCGGGTGAGGGTGAGAAAGCATCACCCCTGGGGAACAAACAACAACTCTTAGATTTGAGAATATATTTTAATGAGTGGGGAAGTACTGCCAACAGGGCAGAAACACTGAATTTCTTACGACCGCATCCAAATTTGGAATCTTTAAGAATCAGTGGGTATAATGGAAGCACTGCCCCCAACTGGATCATGTCAT
This sequence comes from Cotoneaster glaucophyllus, assembly GCA_036320875.1. Taxonomy (NCBI): domain Eukaryota; kingdom Viridiplantae; phylum Streptophyta; class Magnoliopsida; order Rosales; family Rosaceae; genus Cotoneaster; species Cotoneaster glaucophyllus. The sequence goes on from CM070072.1 coordinate 19,746,085, forward strand.
TAAACAATTTGAGATTTCTTACTCTTTGGAATTGGGAAGAATGTGAAGTTTTACCTCCTTTGGGAAAATTGCCGTCCCTCGAAAGCCTGACCATTTGGGGTATGAAAGGAGTAAAAAAGGTTGGAGTTGAGTTTCTGGGAATAGAAAAGGAAACGTCATCAGAATCATCATGCATTACTCTTTTCCCAAAACTTAAAGAACTCAAATTTTCCATAATGTCAGCGTGGGAAGAGTGGAAAGGAGTGGAAGAGTGGAAGGAAGAGGATTCTCATATTACCATAATGCCATGCCTTTCTTCTTTACATTTTTATCAATGCCATCAGCTAAAAACACTACCAGACTTCTTGCGGAAAACACCACTTCAGACACTTGTCACCATAGACTGTGGTAGTCTTGCACGAGGTTGCCAAAAAGGCAGAGGAAAGGTGTGGCCCAAGATTTCTCACATCCCCAACATCACAATCATACCTCCACTTGATTCTGATTTTGATGATGAAGGTGAAGGCATAGTCGAGGCAGAGGATGCTGTTGAGTTAACTGAGAGGCCTTCCACTTGTGGTGAGAGGGGTAAAGGCATAGTGGAAGCAGAGGAAGCTGTTTAGTTGCATGAGAGGCCTTCCACTTCTGGTAATTAACCTCTTTTCTATTTATTTACCAACTCACTCTTTTCATTTTACATCAATCCAACTAATTTCTGGCTACACCTTTTATTATACTTGCCAAATTACAACATTATTCCAACTAGACAACTTTAACTCTATATATAATGTTGCAAGGGGACTTTTTAGCTCTGTTGGTTGAGACCCTATTCGAGGTCCCGAGTTCAATTCCTCCTCTCCCAATATCGTTGTATGAAAAGAAAAAAAAAAAAAAAAAACAATCACGAGTATAAGCTATATGGTCATGGGTGCGTCAATATCATGATTAGCAATGCTCTAGTTTTATTTTGTTTTTGTTAATCCTACCCGCCTGAGTGTTACCAATGCTGCTAATGAACGCAGGGCTCACACATTTTCTCTTTAGGGGAAGTGAGATATGGAAAGGGAAGAAAAAGCGGCATGCATTACTAGAACCGATGGTGGGCTGCTGCGCTACAGATTTCACCTGGACATAGGCACATTCAAAAGCTCCATTATGTGTGTGTGTGTGTATAGGCACATCAAAAACTCCATTATGTGTGTTTGTACAAGAACTTTAGCGGGCGTTGCCGCAGGAATGTCAAATTGATTGTAAGCATTGTATATAAGTGTTAGAATGAGGAACTAAATGTGTTGTAAGCGTTGTGTGTAAATATGTAAAAACTATTTATACAAAACATGTACAAAGTATTTATATAAAATATATAGTAGTTGTTGACAACTCTCCATACATATAAAGAGTTGTTCAAAATCTAACAGCTCCTATTTTACAGATATACAAATTGATGTTAGCAAGAAACTTATAAGAAGAAAATGGTGGGAGGGAAAGAGGGAGAGTGAGCTTTACAGGTGCGCAAGCCTATTGTACACTTGGTGTGGCTTGTTGGAGTTGTGCAGACAGCTGCAATACTTCAGCAAATAAATTGATAATGCTTGTGCTCTGCAGTGCTCTGTTCTTTTGCAAGCTGATCCTACAAACAAAAGCACAGACAAAACTGGAAAAACGATGCCAATCAATGAAAGCTAAGCACCCCCATCCTGAATCTTTTATAAAACAAAACACCATGGAAAATTTCAACAAAAATGTTTTTTCATACCAAAAACAAAACATTTGAAGTAAATGTTTTACTTTGAAATTTCAACATTGGCTTATAGTTCAGACAGTATTATCTTTCTTTGAAATTTCTCCCACGGAATGTGACTACAATGTTCGTAGATGACCGTTGTAGAGTAGACATTAGGCGGACAACTCTTTGACTATGTCATTAGACACATTACAAACGCTTACTTTCCATGACCTTTGCATGTAACTTACAAATTCCCAACTACATTTGTCATTTGTGTGTCCTCAGCTTTCATTGCGTAACCACGATTGGAACATTAACCAAATCCAAAAAAAATAAAAATATGACACACTCTCTCTCTCTCTCTCTATGGCTTTCTTACTACACAAGGTTAAGTTATCCCCCACATGAAAAAATAACAACAAAAAACAGAACAAGGGCACTATATTTGTACCAGCCAAGGCCAGCAAAAAAATTAATGATCAATCGAAAAAGTAGCTAAACACGCTTCACCGATATGCATCACGAAACACATTTTAAGCTATCTGGATAGACTATCCAACAATATTCTCTGATACACTGTTGCGAATATGCCTCTATAAAAAACACAAAACGTTGAATTCCATCACCTTGTTGTTATTGACCGCTTTCTCAGTCGGAATTGTCGAAGCTTCGGAATCCAGTCCGTTGCCGGAACTGTGGTGGAAGAGACTGTCGATCAGGACCACGTCGCCTTCAAGAGCCTGCGGCTAGAGCTGAAGAGGAGAGTCAGAATTATAATATATCATACTGACAACAGCATTGAATTCAGTTTTGCAGAATTATTTAGAGTTCAAGAAATAATGTTCGTTTCACATATCAATAAGCTAAACAGAATTCTCCTTGTGAGAAGAACCCAAATAATGTTCTAGTTATACAATTTGTTAGTCTAATTCGACAGAATTCCATCATCTTAGAAGATGGAATTATATAGTTACAAACACCAAAGTCCAGATTTCCAAGTTTTAACCCTTTAAAGTGAACTAAGTGTCCATGGCTTACAAATCCACAAAACATTGAAAATTACGCAGCAGAAATCTACTGAAAATAACGTAAAACACAAAAGCATCCATAATATCACAACCAGAAGCTAAAATTACCAGATAATCAGTATCAAAAACCCATAATCCAAACTTAAAAGCAAAAAAATTAATAAAAAATTTATAAGAAAAAACCCAAATGGTACCTGCTCTGTTACACGTCATAAAATCAGAATATTCACGGCCATAAGCAGAGGCTTCTTGGAATCGGAACCGTCCTACTGCTTCAATTCAGTGATCTCGCCGAGCTGGGGACTGAAATTCGAAAAGAAAATTTTAGGTCCCTGCAGGTCGTAATCGGCGAGAGAGTTTGGGTGGTGGGACGTGAGGAAATTGGGTGAGTTGCCGTCTACAAGAAGAAGAGAGAGAGAGAGTTTGTGTGATGGGAGAAAATTGGGTGGTGGGATGAGGAGATAGTGTTTGGGTGGTGGCAGGTGGGGAAATTGGGCAGGTTCGGTGAGATGAAGAGGGCTTTGTGACTTCAGTGAGGAAATTGAATGGGTTCGGTGAGAAAGAAGAAGATTGGGCTTTTGTGGGTTCGTTGAGAGAGTTTATTGGGTTGGAGAAGAAGAAGAAGAAGAAGAAAACACTTAAAAAATACAACACACTTATTAAAACTTAAAAAATGTTGTAAAATAGGCGGTGGGTGCAGTGGAATCAATAAACAAGACACAAAATTTTATGAGGTTCCTCTACAGTCAGTGTGACTGGAGTACATCCTCGGAGCAGCAGTGGTGCTTTCATTATAATTTAGAATAGGAGTACAAAATAACTCTCTCTACTATCTCGTCTCCTCTTCCTCTCTTCCTCTTCCATGAACTTCTTGTGACTTCTGTATCTTCTTGTATTCTATCTGTCATTTGATAACAATCGAATTGCTCTATTTATAGAACAATTCCACACTAACAGATTTCTTACACTTTGACATTTACATTGCATGACTTTGAAAATGTGTTTCTGTTGTTTCCAAAGTTCGTATCACATTTGTGTGGGCATTGACAATTCTATGTGAAGATTGAAAATCCATTTGGGCATTTATTTATCAGCCAAAGTTTTCAAACAATGCTGATGTTTTCAACACTCCCCCTTGGATGCCCACATATCAACATCAGTTGCCTCGTTAAAACCTTGATCTGTTTTGGATGCTCCCCCTCATGAGTATCTCCCCCTGATTTCAAATCATTTAGGCTGATTGTTGATCATTCTGCTTCAGTCTCTTAGCGAGAAGAGTTGCCAAAAAAGGAGTTTTACAGGCTTGTCCTTGAATTGGGCTGGAGGGCCTTCTGCTAGACTTCCTCCAAAGGTCTGAATTTACTTCTTTTATTTGGAGCTAAATTTGATTCAAGGGTGGTGGACACTTGATCTTGAATCGGACTTATGATTTCTTCAAAGGCCTTGTGACTTGTTCTTGAATGAAATGGAACCACGACCAGCTCCATGTGACAAGTGATCTTCAGCTCCGTCGGGGATGGATCGACACATGTTTTGCTGTGCTTGTCTCTACATGCTTCAATGTATCATTTTCACTTGCCTTATCTGTTTCCCTTGCATAAGTAGTATTTTCCCTGGTTTTCCCCCATGCATATATGGCATCTTCACTTGCAGTATTTGCCCTCCGATGCAGAAGTTGAATGCAAAACCTTGCATTTGAATGGTCCTTCAGAACATCACTTCTCAGCTGTTCATCATGTTTGGCAGCTTCAGTGTAAAGAGCCAACAGCGGACCAATTTTTCTGCTGTGTTGGTGACTTGAAAACCCAACTCCAACAACAGCTGAAAATGGCTACTCGAGAGCAAGGCTAGGTAAGCAATCAGGAAAGGTTCCAGGCAGTCGGTTCCTTACCGGAAGTTTGAGTGGAAGTTCCGACATATTGCATTTCTTTATCCTTGTTTTGCAGGTAAGAACAAGGACAAAGGAAATGATAGGGAGATTGCATGATATGAGATACTCTTGCTCTCGTCCCTGATGATATGAGATACTCTTTCTGTGGTGTGACTTGTTTGAAGAGGCATTCTCGGAGAGGAAGAAAACTAAGTATTTCGAGATGCTTTGTTGAAGATGCATTCTCGGAGAAGAGAGAGAGAGTTAGGAGTTTTGGATATATGCCTTGCCATGGAGGATGAATGTCGACATATATAGGGATTTCCACAATAACAGGTAGTGGTGCGGATGTGGCCTTGTTACCCACGCTTGTCGGCAACTTCACGCGTTTTCAACTCTGTCAGATATCTTTGACAAAGTTGTACGCGATATCTGAAAAAGCTGATATTGCGTCTGAGAAATGTTGCAAGAAATCTGGCTTTTGAAATTCGGAGAGCGGTGCCTCTTCGATCTTTGAACAAGTAGCTCTGTTGCCTCTTCTTTTTATAGAGGCATCAATTGTGCTCAAAGTGTATGCTCGGAAAACTGCTGCATGTAGAATTTTCCCTTTCTTGCACTTTTGAGATTTTATCTTTCATCATTTCTGAAAATGGCTTGCCCATCTAACATTTGCTTAGATTTGAGTCTTATGACTAATACAGGCGAGCCGCATCAGGATAATATATGGCGCCCATCTTTCTTATCTTCAAATGGTCATCTTACAGTTGGAAACTCTGTGATGAGGGATGATACAACTGCTACAGTAGTAGCTAGGAATCTTCTTACTCCAGAGGATAAGAGAATCCTTTCAGAACGGTCTGATGAGCTGGCCGTTCAAGACTCATTTGCTTTCAGTGTTCAGTGTGCTAGCTCCGTTTCCAATATGGGTCAACGTCTACTTGCCCGAACTCGCCAAGTTGAATCATTAATGGCTGAAGTGGCAAGTCTTAAACAAGAGATCAGAAGGCTCAAGCACGAGAATAGAGTGTTACACATGCTTACAAATAATTACTCAACGAGCATGAAAAGAAAGCTTGACCAGCTGCTGGAATCCAAAAGTCGGACTCAAAATGACAATCAGAGGTTCGATGGTTTATTCCAAAGGCACCTATTTCCTTCGTCATCCAGAGTTTTACCAAGTATTGATGCTCCAAATAATCAACCTCCAGCGATTCCCCCTTCAGGGGTACTTCCGAGTACTGAGGCTTCACATGAACAACTTTTGTGAAAGCTCCCTCCTGTTTGTTTTTTCATTTTTAACTCATGTGTATGTACATGTCTGTACTTTCTCAGAGATATTAATAGATAAGCTTTATCTCATTCAGTGTATTGTGTCAAATACAATAAAGCATATACTTCAAGGATGAATGATTTTTCTTAGTGTCTACATCATTTGAGTATTCAACTCATAATCTTCAATCCATATGAACTTTGAATATCATAAACATCATGGATAAGATTTGTGTTGCATATTGTTCGATCTGCAGTTCGAGACAATATTTCCTTCAACACTTTATAATTTTTCTAAACTCTTCAGGAGTTCCAATCTAATATCATTGACTCTTGCAAGAGATTTTAGTATGTTGCAACAATATCATAATGATAGTACTCACTAAGGCAATTTATACCATCCATTGGTATTGAGTACATAATTTATGCTTTACCCTTCGGGGGCTTTCTTCAAGCAATTTGAATCCTTCATGAATTGCAATCATATGAACTCGTTTACAACCTTGTGTCATATCATGTGAGTGTATTTCACTGTATTACAAATGCCCAATGTAATCTCCTTGGTTCAACATCTTTTTGCTATTTGTATTGTATTCAAGTATATAGGTCCATTCTTCCATGTTCTTACAAAATTGTAATGGAATTGCCTTTCTCCATTTTGGCCAATAATATTTCCTTCCATCGACGGAAAAAGAACGAGACTCAATATCAACATAGCTCATTGATGAATTTAGTAGCTACTGAAGAACCAAAATTAACATTGGTAATCATCAATCCATGATCGCGTATTCTCATGTGCATGTGCATGCGTAAAAGCTTTTTATTTCTTTTGGATATCCATTGCCTCTTCAAGGGCATTACACTATCTCTTCCAGGATAGTCATAGTTTAGAGAATGCGGATCATAACCTCTTCTTGAGCGTTATAGAGCTTGGATTTTAATCTCCACTTCCGGGAGTTGAGTCACTGGAACCTATACGTCTATCATGCTTCATGCATGAGACATCAATATTCCCATGTCCGCATATTGTCCTTTCTGAGACGTGTATCCATGCGGCGACTATCATGCTTCTGGCATGCAACAGTTGTGCTTTGGGAATGCAATAGTTCAGTAGTGCCATATTCTTCCTCTTTCGAAGAACTGAACCTTTTGAGTCTAAGGGTCTACCACGCTTCAGGCGTGTAACAGATAAATCATTTACTGCCTCATTATTTTGTCTAACAGGGACATTAATTCTTGTAGGCACATTTGCAGCAAGTATATGTGATTTCATCACTTTCGTTGCATCATCAAATGCATCTGGCATTTGATTGACACATCGTTCTTTCATTCAATTATTCTTACTTCATTTTCTCATTGATTGCTTCGTGAATCAAAATAAGACAAATTATCTTCGTTCTTCTAGAACAGGTTTTTTTTTTTCTCATCATTCTTCTGGAATGATATTTTCTCATCGTTCTTCAGGAACGGTGTTATTTTCTCCCCCCTAACGGCGGGAAAATTGTCTTATCAAAATGACAGTCCGCAAACCATGCGGTAAACATATCCCTAATCAAGGGTTCTAAATATTGAATGATAGATGGTGTTCAGCATCAATGCCCAATTGGCGATGATACTTCATTTCAGTAAGTTGTGGCAGTGCAATAAACACATAGATAACACAACATAAATGTATAATGTTTGGCTGGTTCCCAAACACGAGTTGTACTGAGAAGTATTGATGGTTGGTAACAAATCTCAACCAAACTAATAATGCATTATGTAAAATGGTATGTTCCCATCTTGGAATTTCCTTTTCATGAGCAGAACGCGGGTAATCAATTTCATCTGCTTAATAAATATTTCTGCTAAACCATTTTTTAGTATAGACATAAGGAACTTTTGGTCCTTATTTAATAGTCTGTAGACTGAGACTCTTATGGCTTTAATTACAATTAAGTTGAGGCACTGCGGCACTTCAAACTTACGATACTTGTCAAGGAACTTCATGTCCTGGTTTTGTGGATCAAGGGACTTCATGCCCGATCTTTTTGTATGATGGAACTTCAGGTCCAATCATTTTTATATGATGAGGATCAAGAAACTACAGGTTCTAATCTGATCAAGGAACTTCAGGTCCTATATATACTTATCGTAACAAAAGATAAGTACAACAAATAAATTAAAGCAATAAGTGGTAATTCTAGCCATAGTAAATAAATTGCATTTAAGTAAATAAAGCTTGTGACAAGGTCTTTAATTCAGCATCATTCACATAAATCAAAACTTAAAGCAGTAGGCGGTAATACCGTCCATGTTAATTAAATTACTTTAAAGTAAATAGAACTTGTGAAAGGGTTTTAAACTAACACTAATTCACATAAATAACAAGAAGTATCAAACCCCCTTCTATTTATTATTTTTCTTTCTTTTGTCAGCATCCTTTTCCAAGTTTTTAATTATTTTTACCAAATGGTGCCGTGCACCATTCAAATTTCTTTATATTTTATTATTTTTTTCTTAGGGTGTAACCAACACCACACATTTCCAAACTTTTTTTTTCACATGTGTCTTACCATTCCATCAATCCCCCTTTTCTATTATTTTTCTTCCTTCTCTGTCTCTGCCAGTCTCGAAACAGGGCCAACTGGATTATTGTGGTGGTTGAACAAAACCAATTCAATCCACAAGGCTACCAGAGACTGACTTTTGTTCTTGCATGGCCAAGAGAACATGGCATCGCGAAGTAAGAACCTTCATACAGAGATATAGATGATAGCATGGTTGATGGAGACACAAGAGAGGGAGGCTTGTGTGGAGTCAGTCATGCCATCACCATCTCAGACAACGATGATTCATAGTAGTCCTCGAGACCCGTTGAAAACAACGCGATCTGGGTTTCTAAGTTTGATGAGATTCTTCTGGATCTCAGGAAACCAGTTGTCAGGTACGAGTTTTCTTATCTCGTGACGACTACAGGTCGTTGTAAATTTCAATTCTCACCAGAATTCGGTGGGGCGCTTCTGGCGCGGTGTGAGAGACAAAAAATAGACATACCTTTTGTTCTGTGAGATTTTAGCTGACAGAGGTGAGAGGTAGAGGTAGATAGTGCTTCACCAGATTTATGGCGTTGTGCCTTCCACTGACATGAGAGCTTTCTCGTGCTGATAACGTGTTGTAAAATAGGCGGTGGGTGCAGTGGAATAAATAAACAAGACACAAAATTTTACGAGGTTCCTCTACAGTCAGTGTGACTGGAGTACATCCTCGGAGCAGCAGTGGTGCTTTCATTATAATTTAGAATAGGAGTACAAAATAACTCTCTCTACTATCTCCTCTCCTCTTCCTCTCTTTCTCTCTTCCTCTTCCATGAACTTCTTGTATTCTATTTGTCATTTGATAACAATCGAATTGCTCTATTTATAGAACAATTCCACACTAACAGATTTCTTACACTTTGACATTTACATTGCATGACTTTGAAAATGTGTTTCTGTTGTTTCCAAAGTCCGTATCACATTTGTGTGGGCATTGACAATTCTATGTGAAGATTGAAAATCCATTTGGGCATTCATTTATCAGCCAAAGTTTTCAAACAATGCTGATGTTTTCAACAAAAAACATTATTTATGAATAGCAATCGTCATTGTCTTTGTCCTTACTTTTTCCGGTGAATGAAATTGTATAAAGACAATTATTATTTAAAGTGAATAATAAGGGTAATTTCACTGTCCTTGCCTTTGCCTTATCTTCGATTTCCTAAAACGGGTGGAGATGCTCTAAGAGACTAGCCGCATCTTGTTTATATCAAAATAGGACAAATGGCCCAAAACAAAAAGAAAAGGGCCTAAACCCTCCTATGCAAGATGGCAAGGTAAAATATATTGAGGCCTATGCCCATACACGAACGTGACATTTATCCCCTTAATTTGGTTATCAATCAATGTATGATGTGTCTTAGTGAAATTGGAATATTGATAGTTGGAGGTTGGAGGTGGTCCAGAAATGCAGAGAAGGACCGATTACAAAGGGATTTCAGCTTCTTCCTGGTCACCATCGTGTGATTCACCAGTACCAAGAATCGAAATCAGGACAAGCCTTGTGGAATATGAACTTGAAAATATGTTTTAGTTGATCGTTAAATATGTTATTTTGCCTGCAGATATAGCAAATAGAGTAGGGAAGTCGACATCTAAAATTTTCTTATATATGTCATATTTTTATTTTATTTTATAAAATAGATGATTAGGCGATGTTAGTTCTAAAAAGTAGGACACAAAACGGCCAACCTCTAACCCGGAGGCGAAAAGTCGTACACTCTTCGAGAGCTAACCACCCTTCCCTCCATGGTAGTAGAGGAGGCGAATTTGTTACTACAATTCAACCTTTAATTCTTCCGTTTGAAACCAACCCAACAGTTTCTATAGAACTGATTACCATCAATTATTATATCCTATAGAAGAAAATTTGATGTGCCACAGAAATATATTCATTTGTGTTTACAACCGTACTTTGGTTACATGATATATTATTCTCCGGTTGTAGCACAAAATTTTTGTTACTATGAATAGTTGAATATGGATCCTAAATAATGGGGGTGAAAAACAAGTGGTTAATTATTCAAATATAAATAAATACAGAAATGGGCAAGTAGGTGGAGTAGAGGTGGAAGCTGCCTGCCACTGTCACGGTCGATCAGAAAAATGCATCAGAAATCTTCAAATTGTACTTTTTGAATGGAAATCACAGCTTCCATGCGCCCTAAAGAGTAGCCAGCAGCACAGCAGTTAAGAGCAGGAAGGTGGGATATCATATCAGATCATATGGGCGACTGGATTGATGACTTTGGATGTTTCTGCGTTCTAGTGGAAGAGACAAGTCGCATTCAGCAAACGGTGCTCACCTCTCACGTCCCACTTTATCGAATCTGTGATAACTTTACACCATGGGCTTGCTCCTCTCCTCTCCTGCAGAACGAGATCCATATACATAAAACAAGTTTATCGCCATCATAATATATCAGTTCATGATTAAGATCATGTACATGTTTTTAATATAACGTTACAGTATAATCAGGGACGAACTCATGAATAGGCAAAGACGTCAGTTGATCCTCTAAATCTGATGAATCTCTATGGATGACTTAAGTGTTGTCCCTTTAAAGATTGGAGTTACTCTTCGTACATTGACATCACAAGCTTGGTATAATACCTTGAAGAGGGGCTGCCCTTATTATTATTATTTTTTAAATATTACCTAACCAAATCAATGTCATTTTGAGCTAGGTTATTTTATTAAAAAATATATCTGCCGGCTGCAGCAAACCTCCAACTCAATTTCAATTCTTAAATCTGAATCCAACCAAACTCAATCCCTAACGCTCAAACTCGTACCACTCCATATTGACTTTTGTTCTATTAGTTGGTATTACTTCACTGGAGAGAGTTTTTTCGCTATGAATATTGTAAAAAGTCCATTGTATTATCGAATGGGAGATCAATAGTTGATTGCTAGCATGATGGTTTATATTGAGAGCAATGTTTTTTCTTCCATTGATAATGAAGCTATGATGCAGCGTTTTCAAAATATAAAAATACGTCATGGACAATTGTAACTTGTATTGTTATTTATTCTATAAATTATAAATGATACAGCTACGATTTAATTTTTGAAGTTCTTATACGTATATATAAGGAATATTTATGAACTTTTACATGATCCTCCAAATAATTTGTTCTAAATTCACAACTAGGTATAACGACGAACATGTTCCACGTAAATTGTTTTGCGTAACAGCTTGGAAGGCTTGTTAGTGTACAGTTTCACATGGGGGTGTCTTAGTTGGTGACTCAAAGCTAAGATTAAGTTTTTCTATATTTTTAAAATGGGAATTGAAATAGAGAGTATCGTGGGGTTTGTTTTGTTAGGCTGATAGCCTTCAAAATGTGGAATCAACGATGCATCTTTTGGACCCCTCTGCCCACCAATATGTCGTGGAATCTTTACTTTACCCCACTGTTTCCTAATTTCTCACGTCTCTCATTAATATACATTAAATTCGAAAAAAGTTTAGTTTTCACACTAATATCAATTAGCTAGGTGTGATTATTATCTTTAAACATGAACTATATTCAATGAAATTAACTACCCTTTTATATATATAAAAAAAACAAGTTGAAAAATAATTTACATGAAATTAATCTACCGACTAAGAAGTGTCTTTTTACTCAAAAGTTAAATCGATTGACACACAAAAAGGGCAAATTTGTATACATGTGAAACTATAAGGGCATGTTTACTTATTATAAATGAGATAAAGTGAGAAACTTAAGAATAGGGGAACTAAAGAAAGAAAATCAGATCAACTAGTCTTCTAGTTGATTGATTTATTTATTTAAAAAAAAGGATCAGCCCAGTGCTTCGTCATGACAGTCAACCTTTTTTGGGGCTGGAAAGACTCGCAGAGTCATTTCAGCCTCCCCTGACCACCATCGTAAGATTCACTAGTAGTAGGAATCGAACCTAGGACGTGCCTGTGGAATACGAGCTTAGAATACGTCCTCAACCGCTAGGCCATCCTGTGTTGGTTCTTCTAGTTTATTTGTTCCTGATAATTAGGTATTTAATTACGAATTTTAAGTAAAAGTTAACACTTTTTTAAAATTCTTTATTTTTTTTTTTGAACAACAAGAATATAAATTTTTAAATGTTAATATGAAAATTAAAATTAAATTATAATATGACAGAAAATTCATAACTTCTTGACGTTCTTCATTTCTAAAGGAAAAATAAGTGGATTTATGTTTGTTGCCTCCTTGATCAAGCCTCTATCATAAAGTGCCCATTTAAAACCACTTTCGTGTCGTGTGTGGGTCTTTGATTGGGATTGGGAATTTGGGACCATCTGCATAAAAATATCTACTAAATTTTCACGATGATTCATGACCCCACGGAAGTAGCAATTAACCTTTTTGTAGTTTCTCAATTATTATTCTTGGGCCTGTATAATTCAATTTCCTAATGGAGGATGTATGACCGTAATTAAGAGCTTGAAGACGGGCAAATTCATTTTTGGTATAAAATATGAATCTCGCAACAAAAAGCTATGGCCCATAATAGATATTCCAAACCAATCTGCGTGATCTTATAAATTATAAGGTTTTGTATACTTTTTGGGGAATTGACATGTTAAAGAGATTTTTTATAATACAAGTAACGTATGAAGAGAAGGAAATCAAATTCTGGATCATGAGTGTAGGTGATCTACTTAAAATAAATGCTCTTATTACTACCGTGATGCCTGAGTTAAAATTTACTGTCAAGTAAAAAGATATTTACCGATGCCACGTAGCGGTAAAAGTTCATTGGTAAGTTTTTCATACAAGATTCTTTGAATATAGATAAGATATTTTTAATCAACTAACTACAAGCCATCACAACACATGTGGTATGCTTGATATTAGCTTGGCTTGAGCTAATTATAGGAATTGGCTAAGATTCTGTCGGCAAGGTTTTTATCGAGGCCCATTATGCACACTATCTTCAGTTTGTACGTATTTTGATTTGCTTAATGAATATCGTACCTTTGTTTCAAAAAAAAGAAAGAAGAAGATTATATCGGTTTGGGTTTGGCTGGTTCTATTTAGGCATGTCCTTTTAAATAGTTTAAAATATGGTCACATAACGAATGTATAATCCCAACTTATTCAGTTGGTAATTAACCGTATACTTTATTTAAGTTGGAATTGGTGCTAAATAGCACAAATTAAATCCTAATCCAGTCAATTCAACGCCCCTAAAGGGTTGCCAAGAAACATGAAAGAAATTTATTTGCCTCCATCTTTTAATTCGTTGAATATTTGAGTCTTGTCCCGTGATGTGATGAACGAAATTGAAAGAATTATATTTACATGGATTTGGAAAATAAAAATTTACAATTGAGGTGACACAATGTGGGTGGAAAATGAAAGGGGAGGAAACAATTGAATTGGTACAAGCAACATGAAATGTCACTCCAGATAGTGGGACGAATGGAGCAGTCTCTTTCCCCCACTCTCCCAACTCATACAAAAATACAACGCTATTCTCCAAACCAAACTCTGACTACGTGCCCAACCCACCACCATACAGTAAATTCTCTGTTTTTTTATTATGTTTAAAAAAATATAAATTATTAAGAATTTCATCTTACTTATCATTATAATCAAGCAAACTCATTATTTCAAAAGCCATCATAATTATAATATTAAAATTCATCCTAACGGGTCCCACACTGTCTTGTCGAACAGTGATTGGCAGTGGGTTTGGACTTGGGCTTCTCCTCCAGCCCATCATATCTCATCTGATGGTCCCACACTCCTTGTTGTATTCCTATCATCCACTTTCTTATTTTCTCAATAATGAATGACTCTTTTTTTTTTGTTTGTATTCTCTTAATTTCTTAAAAATAAAAAATAGAAGAAAAGAAGGTGAAAGCAAATAGCCATTTTCTTAATAGGAAGTTTTTTGTATATTGTATTGATGAAGTTGCATTTATCTTAAGCCTCTATACGATAAATTATCATATCGTTACAAAAAATTTAGTTTCAACAAAATAAAGAATTTAACTTAGATTGGTAACAAAAATCAACACAATGATTAAACAATTTTCCCCACATAACTTTGTGGCGTTGATGGGAGTGTGACAATAGAATTGAGATGGTCTTCGGTGCATCTGGAGTCCATGAATCAAAAGATTCGGAACGTTAAAAAGAGATTTGAACTCTTGATTTTTGTGAAGTCAGTAAGATAAGCTATGAGGGCCACCAAATTCAAAGTGAGCGATCTAAATCTTCTGATTTTTAAACTACAAACACAAAGATCCAAAGAATATCTCAATTCGTCACAATAAGGATGTGCAATTCAGCTTTGCCAACTTTATACCAATAAAGTTACAACATTCTATATTTTCTATTCTATTCAAAATAATCCCATCCTATTATTCAGAAAATTAATATAATTTTAATAAATATATCCAGCGACCCCGCATCATACTTTTCCCTTTATAAGCACCCCACCACCTCTCCTCCTTTCTCGCACACGTTCATTTCCCTACTTCTCACCACTCCCGCCCTTTTCTCTCTATTTTCTTAGCACACAAACACAGCAAAAACATGGGGCCGTACCGATCGTCGCCGGCCGTGGCGGTCCTCCTCCTCACGATCTTCACTGTCTCATCGGCCCTCGACATGTCCATCATCTCCTACGACAACAACCTCGGAGACGGCAAGTCCACGGGCAGCTGGAGGACCGACGATGAGGTGATGTCGATTTACGAGGGGTGGCTGGCGGAGCACGGCAAGGCATACAACGCCCTGGGAGAGAAGGAGCGGCGGTTCCAGATCTTTAAAGACAACCTCAGGTACATCGACGAACAGAACTCCAAGAACCTCAGCTACAAGCTCGGTCTGAACCGGTTCGCTGATCTGTCGAACGAGGAGTACCGGAACACTTACCTTGGCACCAAGACCCGCGCTCAGAAGAAGCGGCTCTCCAACAGGAATACCAAGAGTGACCGGTACGTGCCGCGTGTCGGCGATTCGTTGCCTGACTCCATTGATTGGAGGGAGGAGGGCGCAGTTAACCCAGTCAAAGACCAAGGCAGATGCGGTAATTCTTTATTCTATTTATTTAATTGTTTTTACTTTTTTATTAATTAATTACGAAATTATTCTGTTTAATGATTAATCGTTGATGTTTCTCTTGTTACGTGGTTATAATTCGTTTAGAATTTTGGGTTTGCTTGGTGATATCTCAAAGGTGTGTAATTAGGGAGTCGTTGACCTTGATAATCTGGTTGATTATTGCTTAATCAAAGGGGTTTAACCTAAACCAAACATGGAGTATTCACTTAGACAGTTGATTATTCCGAAATCCATAGTTTCAGACGTGAATTTTGCAGTTTCCATGTTTTAAGGAATTACCTTAAACTTTGATTACCAAATACGTGAACATAATTTCAATTTTTTGTTTGTAAAGATGAAAAAATTAGAGAAAAATATCTTCCTTCTTTTATGGTAGGAAAAAAATAACAGCTAAAAATATCCGACAGACGATTGCAATAATTATAACTTTTAGAGGGTCTTTGTTTGTAACCATTGGATCAAATTTCAATGGTCCCGATGGGCTGGTCAGTGGCTCCGCCTCCAATGCTCCGGAGGGGATCCTTGTCCAGACAGAAGATTCTGGGTTGCCTGCGGTAATTAGGGGGAGGATTTTTACAACTTATTACTGTTATTGTTTCCCCTTGGATTATATTTTTTTGGGTTATGCTAGGGAAACTATTTATTTGAACTAAATTTGGTAAACTATATCACGTGGTTATTGATTATTGGATTATTACTAAAGTATTTATCAATGTGTTTATTTTTTATCTTTGAGACATCATATGTTTATTTTTTATTTGATTATTACTAAATTTTGAAAATTTGATATGGAGATGGTCTTAATGGCCAACCGCATGATGATTGATATTTTACCCGAATATTTCTTAACTCTATTGAAGTAAAAGGGTCCTCTTTTGTCATCTCTTTGTAACTCGTTGGTTTTGTGATATATATTCAACTAAGATTAGATAGTTTCTTGGATTCGACTATTACCCGGTTGGATCATTGTATCATAATTAACGGAAAAGTAATTGTTTGATGCATTTGCTCTAATCTTACAATGTGTCGCTAGCAAGTGATATATAGCTTCACATATTGTCAAGTTACCTTGGAATCCTTTTATGAGTAGTAACCTAATGAATTTGACTGTATATTACAGGGAGTTGCTGGGCATTCTCAACTATCTCCGCCGTGGAAGGTATCAATAAGCTAGTGACCGGTGACCTTATCTCACTATCTGAGCAGGAGCTGGTAGACTGCGATACAACATACAATGCAGGATGCAATGGAGGTCTCATGGACTACGCCTTCGAGTTCATCATCAAAAATGGCGGAATTGACAGCGAAGAGGACTATCCTTACAAAGGATACGATGCCACATGTGACCCCAACAGGGTCAGTATTTTTTGTCACTTGCTTAGCTGAAATATTTTTAAAGAGGAGCTAAAGTTCTCACTCATTTGGTCATTTGTTTTCTTCTATGCAGAAAAATGCCAGGGTGGTTTCGATCGACACTTATGAAGATGTTCCTGTAAACAGTGAGAAGGCATTGAAAAAGGCTGTTGCCAATCAGCCAATTGCCGTTGCCATTGAAGGAGGTGGCAGAGACTTCCAGTTGTATTACTCCGTAAGTTTTCTTCACTTTATATCACAAAATCTCTGCGATAAAAAAGAGAGATGTTCTCTTGTCGGATTTATGTAGTAAAACAAATACATATGTTGATGATCAATCTGACAAGAGAACATTACTCGTAGAAGAATATTTCATTACTTATTATACCAAATAAAGTAGTCAGCAGCTCAAGTCAGTGTGATATGATTGTTTTGACGGCTTCTGAAGAAAATGCATGAACTAATTTGCCACATGGAAATGCTATTTCAGGGTGTATTTACAGGACGTTGTGGGACGGCATTGGACCATGGTGTGACAGTTGTGGGATACGGCACAGATAAGGGGCTCGATTACTGGATAGTGAGAAACTCATGGGGTGCAAGCTGGGGAGAGAAGGGATACATCAGGATGCAGCGTAATCTGGGCAACACCGCTAATGGGATATGTGGAATTGCCATGGAGCCTTCTTACCCGATAAAGGAAGGCCAGAATCCCCCTAACCCCGGTCCTTCTCCTCCATCTCCGGTAAAGCCCCCGTCAGTTTGTGACAATTACTACTCCTGCCCTGAGAGCAACACGTGCTGCTGCATTTACCAGTATGGAAACTATTGCTTTGCATGGGGATGTTGTCCGCTTGAAGGTGCCACCTGCTGTGATGACCATAACAGTTGCTGCCCAAGCGAATATCCTGTCTGCGATGTCAATGCCGGAGCTTGTTTGATGGTAAGAACACCTAAAGTCCCCATTTCCGATAACCATTTCGTTTTAATTTTTCATTTTCTTTTCAGTTGCCGCTCGTTAATTAATTTCTTACATTGATTTACTTTCTTGTTGAAACAGAGCAAGGGCAATCCCTTGGGAGTGAAGGCATTGAAGCGCACCGCCGCAAAACCCCACTGGGCTGTTGGTGGCGGAAAGAGCAGCAGTGCTTAAGCAAAACACTCAAGCCTTGATGCAGTGGTTTAACAAAAGCTAAGAAGGAAGAGGAAAACATCAAAAGCATGATTGATAAGCTCCTCCTCCGTTTATCGTTGCCGGCGGATTACGCACTTAATCGTAATTTACATTCCAAGAAAAGGATTATTTCAGATGCTGATTTGTATATAGGCCTGTATTTATTATTTATTGCATTTGATCAGTTGAAAGAATACATATTGTTGTCAATTTAGCAAATATGCTCTGTAAATTATCATGAATTTGGCATTGGCTTTTATGAAAAGTGCTTTGTTCCCAATCCTTATTGTAATTTGCTTAATATATGGAATATGATATTTCATTTGGCCAGAATGTGCTAATACCTACACAAGTTAAATCTTTGTGATAAACTTTTGTGCTTCACAAACAGGCAATTAATTAAGTAAACAACATATGAAGACTACACAAGGGGAATGTTGCTTCAGTGTTACTAGTTGTACAGGACGTCTTCCGTTCAATCTTCCCCTTTAATATTGTATGGTCTAAAACAAATAACAAGATTTAAGGCTTCAGATTGATTCTGAAACGGCTAAAAGCGTTTTTGACTGTGTTTAGTACAAAAACTTAGAAACAACTATGTATGCATTGCTATGACCATAACTTCAATTAAGAAACATGTGGTGGATATTATTACAATAAGCACTTGCATTTTTAATAAAAATATCAAAATGCTTATAACAAAAACACACTTTTGCTAACCGAAGCCCTTGTGACTAGGTTAGGTAAAAAAAAAAATTAAAAAAAAACCTTACAAATAAATTTTCAAATTCCGTTGCATCCCCATTCTGTCCCGTCTACGTACCAGTACCTAAAAGACTAATAATTTTCCAAGTTAAAAAGGTCTGCAATTTGCGAAGTAAAGGGAACATGATATCTCATTATCTCATTTGGAAAAAATGTGCTTAAAAAATGTTGAAATAGTATTTATATTATTTGTTCTTCAGCTTCACAGTCAAATGAATCAATTAAAAAACTCATACGACCAGTTATTCTGCACTTTGAGGTCCTCTAAAAAAGAATTGATAATATTTAGAAAACAGATCGCCAGTCGCTCTATATTCTAACGAGGTTCAGTACCTATAAATATTGTCAAATGCAAGAGCAGGTCCTGCTTATACAGTAATGGACAGATTTAGTAATCTCCCAGATGAAGTTTCTCTTCATATTCTTTACTTCCTTGATACAAAAGACCTCACTCGTCTTGGGACCGTGTCCAAAAGTTGCAGAAGACTTCATTTATCGACTCCAACAATAAGAGTTTATCGGTGTTTTGTTGCATAATTCTGTCGATCCGCATCTGTCTAATTTTTTGAGTTCTTTTGATAGATTCTTGATTCAGCGTGGGAATGGTAAGATACACATCTTTTCTCTTAGGTTGTGCCATGTCTTCTCAGCCAATGCCACAGCACGTGGTTTTGATGAAGAGCTCTATCAAATCTTCGCGTGGATTTATAACGCGGTAAGATGTAATGTTGAAGTACTTGAATTTGAGTTGGTCGAAGCAGGTTACGTACAAGATTATGAGGGGGCACTGTTCGAATTTCCTTCTTGCGTACTTTCTTGTCGTTCTTTGAGGTCTCTACGTGTGAGTTTAAAGTACGGCATTATTAAATCACCATTATCCTCTCCCTCCTCTATTAATATTGTGTTCTTGAGATTGAACTTTGTTACTTTAGAGGTGGGTTTTTGCAAATGGATCTCATGTTGTTGCAAATGCATTAAGGATATCCGGCTTGAAAGTGTTAAAAGGGATAGAAAATATCACCATTGAAAGTTCTTCTTTGGAATCATTTGAGGTTTCTGGTGTGGTCCCTCTAAAATTTTTTGGTGAGAAACTTGAACATATTAGCATTGACTGGTCACATAATTCCCCTAATGACAGATAATTTGTAATGTCTGCTCCAAATCTTAAGTACTTGAGTTGGGTAGGGAATGTGATGAACAACAATCTGAATTTTGAGGAACTCTTGCGTTTAGAAAAAGTTAAGCTCTCTCATCGATTTGGCGTGTATGACTTGGACAGTGCATTCAAGTTCCTTTGGGTAAGGTTTGGTACATAGACAGGACGGGACAGGACAAGACGGAACGGATGTTCCACGGATGATGTAAATATTGTAAAAGATAAGGGGAAATTTTGTCTTAAAATGTTATAAATTTGTGTTCCACGGATGTGGAACTAGTCGTTCCAGGGGGGAAGGTGGAACGAAAAATCAGTCAAATTTCGTCCCATGGGACAACCTGTTCCACGGTTTTTAAGGCGCACCAAACGTAGGACGAAGCGTCTCGTCCCACTGCGTTCTATCCCGTCTCACGTACCAAACGGTACCTTACAGTATACGCAGGGTTAAATTTCTAATTATGGACGAAGCAATGAAGGTACATGAAATGAGAATTCTGTCATTGTTCTGCTAGTTGGAAAGAATAATCGGTACATAATAGGATTTGTATTTTAATTTTATGTTTGCAGGTTCTGTTTAGAGGTCTTGTGCCAGGACCATTGCATGACGTTACATTTCGGCGTATAGAATTTGAAGAACTCATTGAAGATGACATAGTCCCGACACTGGTCTCTTTTAAAAGCAGTGCCAAACTTAAAATACTTTGCATATAAGGAGAAAATTCTTTCGCTACAAAGAAACTCATGTAAGTGAAATTTTTATACGTTTTTTGGCCTTTTAAATACTTGTTTTATGCGCAACTTAGGTTTTATTTACCATGTTTCCTTGTCTGTGTTTTTCGGTTTTGCAATCAATTGGTTCTTACTGTATTAATCTTTCTCTTTCCTTTGCAGTCATCTTTGTTTAGTAAAGAGTTATTGGGAACTCCAGAACCTTGCTTTTGTTTCTCAACTTAAGCAGGTTACGATGGATCTTACTTACGAGTCGAGTGGGATTGAGTTAGCAAAGCATATGTTGGAGCATGCTCGTAATTTGAAAAAAAAATGGTCGTAAACGACTAATGTGATGATCATCCAAATTTGAAGCGAATCTTGACTGAAAGCATTAGATGCAACTAGAAATTTTTACCCGTGCGGGATTTGAAATTGTATGAAATTTTATCTTTGAAATATATAATACATTGTGTGCTTGAAGATTAATACTATTTATATTGAAAACGTTGGAAAAAGTTTTACATACAAAAGATTTTACGATACAATCCACGTTCAAAAGATGGTAAAAACAAGCTTTCTGAAATCTTCCAAACAATACAGATAAAAAGGTAACACCCTAGTCAGAAATAAATAGAGGTGCTAGCTTTCTAGGAAACCCAATGACAAAATCAACAAAATAGATTGGAAAAATGACTTACGCTTTTAAGGCATACTCGAATCTTGATCTAAAATTGGTGGTGGGTCGATTGTTGGTCACCAACTTTAAATGAAGAATTCATCACAACCTAGAAATTTAAACAAAGAATTTTCCAAATCAACATTTACTAAAAACCAGTTGCTTGGCTATCATGCATGATGGCTTGCCAAAGACTGAATTAAGGAATGCACAACTTTACTTTTATGATTATTTTCAATGACAGCTAAAAGGTCAGATCCAAATGAAAATAAAAGTTAGGACTTCACAAAACGAATTAAAACTCTAATTCCAAAGTTACAATTTACAAACACCCACCAAATGATTCCAGATAAAGTTTTAAACTCAAGGTAGACCCAAATGAAATTAAAAGCTAGGACTTCACAAAATCAATTGAAAATCTGATCCCAAAGTTCCAAACACCCACCAAATGATTATGGATAAAGTTTAAACTCAAAAACATAGGTGTCAATTAACTGTATCTAATTGAAGAAACTAAAACTAAAGTAAAGCAAAGTATATACCTCAAAATGTCAAGCAACTAAGTTCTTCCTCCAATGACCCAAAACTCTGAAAATTTCACACAAAAAAGGGTAAGCCCATTCGTAATTCATAGCTTTCAAAATTAGCAAAAACTTGGGCAACAATAAAGACGCGTTGAGAACCATCACTCTTTAGAGCTGAACTTCCTTACTAAGGAGAAGGCCATGAAGTTCATCAAGATTTGTAGATCTGAGATGGAATTGAACCACATCAACAAATGAATCGTATTCAGGAAGCAATCCATGCAAGGTAACAGAGATGAGTTCAGAATCATCAACTAGAGCACCAGCACTTGCAAGAGCATCAGCAATATCTTCGATCTGCTGGAGATAGATCGCGACAATGGATTCACCTTTGGTGATGTTGCGAAGATGAGAACGAAGCCGTCGCAAGCCTTGATTCAAGCTTAGACCAGAGCTCCCTAGCAGAATTAACACCAACAATGTATGTAGTCAAAGAATCAAAGAGCGTAGAATTAATCCAGTTCAAGATGTTTTGATGATTCTCATACTAGGTCACAAACTCAAGATTGAGTGCGAAGGTGCAATTTCTAGATAAATTGAAAGGAAATTTGGGAAAAGCAGTCACAGAGCCGTGATGATTCCAGTGAGATTGTAATGACGAAAAATTGGAGCGAATAGAATAGAGCACTCCAAAATGAGATAGTTGGCGGTGGTGAGCTTGATTGGAACCATGGATCCAATGTTTTGGATCGTGATTGAAGAAATTGATGGCGGTGAAGAAGAATTAGGACACATATTTGTGACTGGAGGAGGCTGAGGATGAACTTGAGAGGTAGAGCCAGAGGAAGGAGAAGAAGCGACTGCCATTGATGCAGGTTAGGGTTTGAAGAAGGTTTCAGAGGTCAGTGAGTGGGAAGTGAAGAGGATCGCCAAAGTCGGTTGACAATGGCGGTGGATATCATATTGTAAACTGTATTTTCATTACATAATCAATAAGATTACACACAAGTATTTATATACAAGATACTAACATTCTTGTATTGATAGCACACCCAAACACCCCCATGTGGGGTTGTTTGTTTTCAAAAAGTTGAACAAAAAGCTGTGGGTCCTATTTTACTTTGTGACTTAAACTGTGACCTAAATTTGACCCTCATTTGAGTTTTAGGTTTTAGGTTTATATTAGGTCATGCATTGGAGTGGATTTTGGGGGGAAAAAAAGGGGAATTTTAGGTTATAAGCCACCATTGGAGATGGTCTAACTAACCAACTATACAAAATACAATTGAAATAATAAAAGGAGTTTTAACGAAAAGCCCACGGTACTGTTCATTTTAACGAAAAACCACATTTTTACATTAAAAAGTCAAACCTGATACTATTCATTTTACCATTTATTTTGTCCTAATCGTTAAAACTCAAAGTTTTCAAACTCTTTTCATTAGTTTTCCTAATAATAAAACCTAACAATACTAAGTTTTGTCCTTTACAATATTACCCCTAATATGGCTTTCATATATGTGCTTCATTCCGATCTTGGTTGTAATCTGCTTGATAATGGAAAGTCATATTTCAGTTGGCCAAATGTATCTTGCTTTTTAAGATATCAATTAGGGTAAAGCGACAAACTAAACACATGAGCAACGCATCAAAATATGAGAATTGTTATTAGGGCTTCAAAAAAGTCTCATCCAGTTATTGGCATGTGATACTATTGAATTCATGTGTTGATGATTGTGTTTTAATCTCACTAAACCTTAAGAGCCTCATTTTGGTTACATGAATCAAGACTTAAGAGGGGCCTTGGTAATCTGAATTGTATAATTTGTGTGTGCAAGGTGTACTTGAATCGAGGGAATCTCCTCGATATAAAAATGTGTGACTCTGACTCTCCTGTAGGATCAGTATAAATATTTTCAACTGCATGTAATTCTGTCGCTCTAGGGGGTTCGGAGAAACTGTAAATTGACAGATTTATCTTCCAGACCAAATTTCTCATCATATTCTTTCCGTCTTTGATATAAAATATTTAGCTTGTTTCGGTAGCGTGTCCAAAAGATGCAGAAGGCTGCAATTATCAACTCCTAAATTGAACTTCAATCAGATTTTCCACAACAGTAGTAATCGGCTGCAGCTGTTAAATTATTTAAGTTCTTCGGATATATTCTTGATTCAGCGTGGGGAAAATGAGATAGAAAGCTTTAGTGTTTCTTGGCCGCGTTCTTTCAACCACAATGCCACCCCATCTGTCTTTGGTGTCGAACTCTTTCGAGTTATCTCGTAGATTTACAATATAGTAAGTTGTAATGTTGAAGTACTTGGTGTTGGGATTAGTATTTAAATATTGGAGCTAAATGAAGGAAGGTCCAAGGGTGCCAACTTAAAGGGGACTTGCCCGAAGCCCAACATCAAACCCTGAGGCAAATTGAAGCCTTCTCAACCAAGTACAAGCCACATGCTTACCACTGAAGTGATAAGTGATGGAGACTAAACTACTACCAGTCAAAGAACACTTTCTAGTGGCATTCCAAGTAAAAAGCTGATGACTCACTACCCTTCATGTGTTTTCGGGCAAGAGCAAAAGTTACAGCAGTTGGGCTAATTTGCCTATAAAAGGAAGAAGAGGCCCCAGAGACAAGGATACTCAACCAATCAAACAAACAAACATACAAACTCTACTCTCAAGCCAAGATTTGCATCCAAAAGCTGTAATCAGCCTCGATTCAGTCCTTTTTAGTGACAAGCTATCTTTTGTCTAGTTTAAAAGCTCTACCATCTCTCTCAGTGGTGTAGTATTGATTCCCTTGTGCAAACTTGTTTACCATTTATCATGCAATCTTGCCCGAAACTGTTTGTTTGTTTGCTAAATTAGTAGATCGATTACTTGATGCATTTTCCAGTATGTATTCAAGATTTTTCAATCAGTTTTCCTATTTTAAGAGTCTCATTTGCATTTGGATCCAGTTAGTTTAATGGATATGTTATCATTAAAATCAATCAAGAACCAAGTAAATGACTTAAGGGGCTCTAAACTCCCTTCATTTGAGCATACAAGACTATGAATTAAAAATCTTTGTTTACAAGGCAAGAAAAAGAACTTAATGTGGACTTAACCCATCCACGATAATTATTTGATAACAAGAAGTCTGAGTAACTTGGGGCGCAAGTAATCGACTTAAAACACACTTGTTCTACATCTGCTATACTGATATAGCAGTGACACGCCTAACACTTGGTTTTGATTGCGAGCCTCAAGGCCTACACCTAAGGCCCCACAAAGGCACCTTTTAGAACTAACTTTGCTTTCTTGTTGAAGCACATCAACAAGCAAGAACCTGACTACACATCCAAAGTGCCAATCCCTTAGGGAGCTGTGCTGAGGTCCGAGGAGCCTTCTCTAGAGAAATCTTCGCCCGAACACTTGGAATTGAAATTTATCCATGCTTCTGTTCTGAACCGTATGAAGGGAGACTCTTAGAATTTCCATCTTGCGTATTTCTTTGTGAATCTTTGCGGTCTTTATCTGTGAATATGAATTGTGCTGTTCTTAAATCGCCAATATCATCATCATTTTCTTTTTCTAATCTTGTGTCCTTGAGTTTGATTTTGTTTCTGTAGAAGAGGGTTTTTGTGAATGGATTTCATGTTGTTGCAAATGTATTAAAGAGTTATGCCTTGATGAAGTTACCGGGATACAAAATATCACCATTGAAAGTTCTTCTTTACAATCTTTCGAGGTATCTTGCCTAGGGAACCTGCTCGATCTAATTAAAATATCTTGTGAGAACTTGAACGTCTTGACATCCACTGGCACTGTGATTTGCCTATTGGCAAATCGTTAATCGTTTGTTATGTCTACTCCAAATCTTACGTATTTGAGTTGGCAAGGGAATGTGATGAATGATAGTATACATCTTGGGAAATTGTTGCGTCTGGAAAAGGTTGTTCTTCATCTATTTGATAAAGTTGATGATTTGGACAGTGTATTTAAGTTTCTTTGCAGTATTCGCAGGGTTAAACTTCTTTTTCTGTGTTTATTTGGACTGTAATTAGAATTCGGTTGGTATATCATGTCATGATGCTGATTGATCTACTTTCCAGTGTTATTATTGAAGTATTAATTTAGTTTCAGTTTTGTAGGTTATATGCAGGGAAGGTCCAATTCCTGTACCATTACTTTATGTTCACTTTCTGTGTGTTGATGTTGATGATTTCATTGCAAGCCATCTGGTTCCTTCACTGATTTCTCTTTTAGGAGTGGAGATGTTTTGACATATTACTGTTCATTAGGGGTCTATTACTGTTCACTGAGTAGATAAATGGGCTGGGTGCTGGCACATTTTTTTTAGGGGTGGAATTGCTCTTAAAAGCACTTCCAAACTTGAGTACTTTTTACGTGATGGCCGAAAGTGACTACATGGAGGATGTAAGTGAAAGGTCCGATCCAGGTTTTGCTTTTTTGTCGTCTTAATCAAACATGTTTTATTTTCCGGGGATCCAGGTTTTCTTTCCCGATTTCTGGTTTTTTTTTTATTTTTTTTTTATGTGGTTATCTGTATTGACTTGATTGTTCTTTCCTTTCGAGGCATATGCATGTCAGTTTAGTAAGAGATATTGAGGGCTTCAGAACCTTGCTTGTATCTCTCAGCTTCAGGAGGTAATTATAGAGCTTGTCAAATGGTACGATGGAATTGAGTTTGCAAGGTATTTGCTTGAGAATGCTCGGAATTTGGAAAAAATGATCCTAAGTTTTTTTCCGGAACGGCAACCAGATTCCCTCAGAAAGTTGAACAAAAGCAAGATGTTTTCCAACGCAGAAGTTGCCTTTCAGGATAGAAAGGAAGTAAGAAAACATTGGTCAAAAGTCGTGCAATGATACTCTAGTGATGTATATAGCAATCTCTCGGTCATCGATTGGATGTAGAGACGCAGTCTTTCATTTATGCACTGGAATATATATAGAGAACATCCTTATATTCTCATTTGGTCAAAATTCGCTTACAATCTGATAATTTTGAAATTTCCTAAGATACTATTTGTGCTTCACAAGAAGGCGATTGAGAGTATTTTTATTATTTTGGTCATTATTTAACAGAGATTTTTCACTGAATGACCAAAACAATTGACAGTATACAAACTTAGAGACTACTTCTATCGATATTAAGTTTTAGGAACCAAAGTGAGGATTTGAGTTATTTGTTTGGTCCTACTGTAATTTTCTCTGTACATACTAGCCATGGGTCCTGCAGACATCCTTAATTAAAAAGGAAAGGGTAAATTACCAAAAACTACCTCCACTATTGGGTCTGAACATTTTCATACCTTGTCTTTAAAAAATTTCAATGTTATACCTTATCTTCGAATTTGTTGCAATGTCATACCTTCCGTCAATTCATCCGTTATTGCTGACGTGGCATGCCATGTGGCACATTTTTATATTAAAAAATTAATAAAAAATTATTAAAAACTAAAAAAAAAATTAAATATTAAAAAATTAATTAAAAATTATTATTTTTCCTTCTCTTTCTCTCTTTTTTTTTTCTCTTCTTCTCTCTCCTCCTCCTCCTCCTCCTTCTCCGCCCGCTGCTTCTTCGTCCGTCCCCCCATCCCAGCTGCTTCTTCTTCTTCGTCCGTCCCCCCATCCCAATCCCCTGCAAACCCATAAAGAAGAAGAAGGAGGAAGATGAAGAAGAAAAAAAAAAAAAAAAAAAAAAAAAAAAGGTTGGCCGGACCCGTGCCCAGAAGAAGAAGAAGAAGAGAGAAGAAGAAAAAAGAGAGGGAAATTTTTTTTTTTAATATTTAATTAATTTTTTAATATTTAATTATTTTTTTTAGTTTTTAATAGTTTTTTAATATCAAATGTGCCACGTGGCATGCCACGTCAGCATTTTAACAGAATAATTGACAGACAACTGACGGGAGGTATGACATTGCAACAAATTCGAAGATAAGGTATAACATTGAAATTTTTTAAAAACGAGGTATGAAACTGTTAATGACCCAATAGTGGAGGTAGTTTTTGATAATTTACCCAAAAGGAAAATTGGAATGTCTAATCACTCAAAGAAAAATGCAACTCTTGAAATCAAAATCTTGTTACGATCGTCTATTGTGTGCCTTAACTAAAATCCTTGACCATCATATCGGTCTTTTGTTTTGACTTGAGGGTCACTTCAATCTGTAAGTTTTGTTCCGTATTTTTGCGAATGCATTTGTGCGTTGTGGACCTTCTTCTAGATGTAAAGTTTGCACCGTTTAAGAAACCCGCTTGCTTCATTTGTCAAAAGGAAGGCAATTCGCATTTCGTTTGGTTACGAATTCCTCAACCAAATTGGATTGGTATTGAAAACTTACCAACTAAAGTGGGTCCATCCTTCTTATCAATTGTGTGGGGATTTCCGAACGGCAAGTTGCACATGCACATATCTAGCATGTAGTACGAAATACGACAATCAAACCGGACCACTTGTTTAGACGACATGTCAAATGGCTTAAACACAGCCATATAAATAGTTCTTAACTTGCTTTCTTAGAATCATATTTACTCAATAACATACTGCTCTTAGTTCAGTGATATTTTTGTGAATGTATAAAGAGATTTCAAGTACACATCCACCTCCGACCAATAAGATGAAGAAAAATTGGGAGACTGAGGGTTTGGGACCATTTATTTTGCCGGGAGATAGATACCATATGTCTCATGCAACATCTTTGATCCAACCCTACAACAATCTCTGGTCAGTTTTAGTCCTTATTGGGTTTTGGGGACCATGGAGACATGGAAGACCACTCCCCCAAAGGGATATGGATAGACCACATTACTCTAACCCTACCACCAATCCTCAATGAGTGCACATGTAGAATTAGGAGGAGATGGTGCCACATGATCATCAGGACTTATAAGCACCAATAATTTGAACCCTAATTTAGTATTTGATTTGCATTTGGTCTCCCTAATGATTGAAAATTGGACCCAAATCAGGAGACAATTAGAAATTATCTCATGTTGCAGACATTATTACTGCATGAAAGAGTGCTTACATATATATTGCTCTATGACAATAGCTCGACTAATCAATAAAATTAAGTTACATACGTAGATTAAGCCAGTTGGTCAAGACAATGTGTCTACCTACTTAGGCTTAAGTTGTAATAAAACTGAGCTGCAGCTTCGTAATTAATTAAGTTTATAACTCTCTACGTCTTAAGTCTTGTTTTCATACCGGTCCGAATCTAGGTCTACCCCTCCTCCATTTTCCAAACCCAAATTAGGGTTTATGGAACTGTGCTTTTCTTCATGAGCTACATCTAAATGACAGGATGACTCTATTTTCATAATGCCACCACTAACCTTCTGCATCTGGTCTGCACAACTGTTTCTGTTGTTGCTCATAAGCATGTCAGGGGCTTCAGCAGCATTATACGATGGAATATTAACCGAAGGTAGCTTCGATAGAAGAGCTCCAAGGCTGCAAGAAATAGAGGGCAGAAGAGGAGCAATTGGCCAAGATGGTGATCCTGCTAATCCATTTTGTGGTGTGTTCCAGCCTAAGTTTATGGACTTGGTTTGGGAATCATCAGGAACTTCACTGAACAATCTTTTCACACCGGTCAGTTGGCGCTTTTCGTAGACTGATAAAGCTGTCTGATCTTGAGTTCCAATCATCTGAGGATTTGGTTTGAAGATGTAGGGATGTTGGATTGGTAGGTACGGTCTTTGCATGGCAAAAACCCCTGGTATGCTCTGAAGGTAGCTGAATTTCCTCTGTATACTGATCACCAAATTGAGATCCTCCAATACCTGAAAATCCCAATGAGTCAATCGATTGATGCTTCACCTAAGGCTAGTAATTTTAACACTTCTTTCGGCCACCTATGCTCACTTCTTAGTTCTTATATGAGTGCAGATAAAATTGTGAAATACTCAACTTGGAGTGCAGATGGCTAAAGATGGGGTGAAAATTGCTACTCTTGCTGAAATTTGAAGGGAAAATGAGGGAAGACAGACACAAACCTTGTCGAATGAGCCGAGTTGAATTATGCCTTCTCTAACAGAAATGATGGCAATTGTCTGCAAAATTTCAATATAACAAGCCGGTGAATCGTGTTACTTACATTTTCTAATTCAGTATCTATAATTCTGAGATTTTGATAGTGAACCTGTATGCCTGATTGGAATTGAAACTCCCATGCCCTTGGTTGCTGTATGTGAGAATGAATACAGGAAATTAAGGATATAAATGAAGAAAAAAGTAAATTTCATGCTTGCACTTTTACTTTTGTAAGACGAATCATGTAATGAATTGGCTTACTGGTTCAGTGGATGCATTCCAAGAGGAAATGAAGTTAGGATCAACATCATTTGGGGTATCTCTGAAAATCCATCTGTGACTATTATCTGCTGCAACTTTCCCAAGCAATCTGCAGCCAACTCAATGCAAATTAATTTGTAATTACCTTCTTGCCAACAAAAATAGTAGAAGGAAGATGCTTTTTCCGACAATGTGAAGCTTTGAACTAATTTAATCTTTGTGGAGGGAGATTCAAACTCGGATGCAAAGGACGGTTAGGACGGGCACACTGCACAACTAACTGGCTTAGCCAACATCACCAATAGAAAGTAGATTCTCACCCTTCTCCATAATTATATACTTCATGTGACATTTTGAAGAAGATGTCAGCTCCAAACCTCCCCTTAATGTACCCACTTCCTGCTTGCTCACATTCATAAAAATCACAGAACCCATCTTCCCAAACAAGAATCCTGAAACAAAAAATCCACTTAAAAACGCGAAAACCATCGAAATCAGAAACATGGGTTTTGTTTTGTCACAGTTCCTTGTTAATCACTTTACCAGTTTCTTTTGTTTCCTTTGGATCGATCAAGAGCACTCCCTCCATAATCCCACCTGAAAAAACCAAAGAAATGTGACTTGTCTCGTGAAAGTAGCTTTTCATGTGCAGTGTGCTATATATTCTGTTTATAGTAAAATTTTCTTACTTTGGAGGAGGATAGTTCCGAGGCAAGATTCTCCAGAAGACAGCATAAACCCACTTGGAGGAATTGGAAGAAGAATCTGAACATGAACAGAGGCTCCTCAGCGTCTGCTGCAAGAGACAATTAAGCATGGGAAGTCCACTTTCCATTGCCACACACAGAAACAGAAACAGAGAGAGAGAGAGAGAGAGAGGGGGGGATTTTAGAGTGAAGTTAAGTTTGAGTGTGCTGTTGTTTCCATCACAATTAATAGGAAAAGAGGAAACTTGGGAACAAACAACCAATGTCCGCTGGCTGTGTTGGGACATAAGGAGTGAGACTCCAACCAAACCCACCGCGTAGTGGACCACTGGGATCCCTGGAGTTTGTTTCACAGTGGGACCTGGATATTTACAACTCAGAAAGGAGGAGTTAAGAAGAGTGTCCTACAAAAGAGAAATGGACACAACAGATATACAGTCGGAGAGAGCTAAAACCTAAGAACCTCCCGACTAACTTGCGCTGTGATTCTGTGAATCAGTTATTATGCTATCATGTACGAAATACCAGTAATTTTCCGTGCAATGACGGAGCTTGAAATTTCTTATGGGCTACCTAATTTTTCGCTATTAGGATTAATTTGATTAACTAACATTTTACATTAGCATTATTATTGGCACCTGGGCTATAGCTCATGGTAGCCTTGTATGTAGCTTCACCATTGTATTTGTGCATGGTTAAAGAACAAAAGTTCAACGACATTGTCAACAATGTATCAATAACACATCAGTACGTATCAAAGGTCAATTCTTTGATAAGGAATACGAATAGCCGGATTATATAAAATACCATTTCAGAATTTTCGGGAAAATCTTAATCAAATTCCCATCATGAATCAAAACATAAGTAATAAAAAACCCAACCAGGTGTAGGCTAATTAGGAAGGCGTACAACAGCAATCCTTGATTTGTCCTGAACGCTGAGCAAACTGTGTTTAGCAGCTCACCTTACCTAATGGTTTTGTCTAATTTTTTGCAGTGGTCCTCAATCCCTACTGGTTTCCACTTTCATCACATAAATGGCACCAAACTTTGGGCCCCTCATCTGCAACTGCGATATGCATGCATGTTTTTAATCTGCTTTAAACGTTTTTTTTTTTTTTTTTCAACTTGAGTCTTCGTTTGGGGGTAGGATAAGTTGTAGGATTGGATTACCAATCCAAAAATAATCTCACCCTAATCCTATCATGTGCATTTAAGGATTATTTATCATGTGAAAACTTGAAATGCTTCAATTTCATTACTCTAATTCGTGCTTGAGACCTTAGACACGAAATCCAAACCCAATACTCTTGAGACTCAAGAGAACCGACCGAGTGGTCTTGGCACCCTAATGAGTATATTTCAACTAATCCAAATTCCTTTGTCTTGTGTATCACTAAACACAACACTGGATTAGTGTTCCTCCAATCGAATGTAAGTAAGCCTCTCTCAGTCACTAAACATGATATGTGTCATGATCGCCATTACTGTAGACGTGAATCTGGACCACCTGCCAACTTGGGTACACAAAGCATGTACACCCTGGGCTGCCTGTTCATGATGGGACTTGCAAGAAATTAGCATTTGGTCAGTATTTATCCATTGGAGTTGAGATCTTCTCCGAATATATGTGCTGACGGATTCGAAAATTTGGGCTATTCAAGAAGGAGATTGATTGTCTGCCCTCACCATCACATACCCTTTCCATTCTCTCTTATTTCTATGATCACGGTTAAGTTATGTCAATATTTTATATTCCATTATTTTTTGTCTTATTATTTTTATAAAAAAAATCAATATAAAATGATCACGTGGCTTAACCGTGACCACAGAAATATGAGGGGATGGGAAGGGGATGAGATGGGGGAGGGCAGACAATCCAGGTCCATTCAAGAAAGAGGGATAGATCTGGGTCGTTAACGGGCTTGATTTTATGTAAAGTGAATCAGTGTGATGCGCTAATGAGTGCCAGAGATTTAAATTGTGTGGTCCAAACTTTCTAGTTCATCGGCTCAAAACACAGTATATACAAAAGCTCTGGAAAGTTTTTTTGTTTTTACTTTTAACCTTCATCATGTTACTCAAGGTCAAAATTATAGCAGAAGGTCCAGGAACACTACTAGACGAGTTGAGATTTTCTGCACCCATTTTTGCGATTGGCTTTTCTGTGCCTTTACTTTTTGAACTAAATATAATTAATGTTAACTTGACAATAATTTAAATAATAAAAAATAAATCAAATCCTCAGCCAATTAAGCAAAGTATATAGAGACCACAGGTAAAAATGATGCAGAAAATCTCAACTCCTACTAGACTGGACAAAGTGAAGTGAATGGCTTCGTTGTGGAATGGCCCGATGTGTTGACTCCAATGAAAAATCCCTCGACTTTCCCAACAACTTATTAGTAACTCGCACTACCTAATTTTTGACAGCCCACATTTGTGAGTTTCCAATTCACCCATCCTCCCCAGAAAATGATGGATCAGAACTTTCCAATTCACCCATCCTCCCCAGAAAATGATGGATCAGAAAACAATCAAGCATTTATATACCACAGAGAAATGGAAAAAAAAAATTCGAAGTGTCAGTTCGTATTCAAGTGGGTACTTATGTGTTATATGATAAGTTGAGAAACGAAAAAAAAAATTATTATTTTCTTCACTTGTATTATGACATTTAGAGTATCACTTTAATACTCGGTACTTAAAAATATCTCTCACGGA
The DNA here is from genome assembly GCA_036320875.1 of Cotoneaster glaucophyllus. Classification (NCBI taxonomy): domain Eukaryota; kingdom Viridiplantae; phylum Streptophyta; class Magnoliopsida; order Rosales; family Rosaceae; genus Cotoneaster; species Cotoneaster glaucophyllus. The sequence continues at coordinate 19,779,720 of CM070072.1, forward strand.
AATTGATGGTCTAAAAAGACATGCACATTCATGAGAAAAAAAAAAAGGAGAAAACACAAATTCATGGCAAAAAAGTAAAAGTGAAAAGTATGATAATCATTGTTCTAAAAATCTATGCCTAGGCGCTAGACAGCTGGCCATTGCTCCCGATTAATGTCTGGGCATTTGAAAATTAAGAAAGAGCACTTGGACTTGCTGAGGAGCCCGGCCTAGACTTCCTAGGCACCCGCCTAACCCGTCCATACCCGACTAAGCACTTGCCTAGGTTGCAACTCACTTAGACAGAAAATAGATAACTTTAATTTTGGATTTTATTTTTTAATAAATTGTAAGAGACTCGTTGAATACTTACATGAATAGACATTATATGCTTGTTTCTCATGTTTTCATTATGTTCTAATACTTCATAATATATATGTCATTTTATTTTGTAGTTTATGATGTAATTATATATATTTTAAGTATAAAGAGACACGTATTTACACGAAATATAATATATTTACTTAAATCTACCTAGTCCACCCAGGCGTTAGGGCCCCAACTTGCCGCCTGACTAGCGTCTAGGATCTTTTAGAACCTTGATGATAATTCGTTGCTGGCTCGATTTCCCCACATGAAATTCTTGTTGTAGGCAAGTTTCGAAACCCTAACGAGACAATTAAAATTATGAACCCACAGAAAATAAAAAGCCCAATCTCAAGTTGGGATGGCATCACATGACACCTGCCAGCCATACTGATTAGGAAAAGAAACTTTGATATGTCTTACACTAAACTATGATTTTATTTGTATGTTAAAGTCTCGGAGTTGAATCACTTAATATTACAGTATGGTATTTATCTTCATTTGTAAATGAGAGGTTTTAGGTTCAATTCTCGTCAAAGACAAATTTGAACTATATTGTAAGTGAGAGGTTTTAGGTTCAATTATCGTCAAAGACAAATATGAACTACATTATTGATAGCTTATTATGAGGATAAACCAAATCCCTCTTCTTTAGTGTAAATAATATCTTTTGTTTAAAAAAAAAAAAAAAAAAACCTCGAATTCGAAGTTTTCTATTTTAATCAACACCTTTCGTTTGAGTTCATTTTTCTTTTTTTAATAAAAAGAGGGGACAATTGGTGACCTCGAACAGCGTTAGAGATTAAAAACCTTAGGAATATATGTCAAAATTATTAAAATTACAAAATAAAAGGTTATACACACGTATGAATTTATGATTTATCTGGATGAGAATGAGCCAAGTATTTTGTGCCACAATATGAGCCTTCTCGATGGAGCCACCAGCTTTGTGTTTCACGAACCCACCTACATCCATTCATATGTTTGCCTCTTAGTAACGTGATTAGTTTCCAAGTGTCGTTTTTCTTTAGAGCCTTTATTTCTTAACCTAACTCAATATATCCTAACCAGATTCTCTTATACTAATAGAATGACAAGTTTGAAAGGTTATTATTGTAATTGATTGATCGTCTAACTTAGCTCAAATTTTCGTCTAAAATATCGTTGTACCTACCAGGGGCGGCCCTGAGACTTTGGGGGTCCTAGGCGGTCTTCAAAGTGAGGCCCTAGAGTTATTTGACCTCCGATCGTTTGTACATTGATGTGTATATAAAAAATTTAAAAAAATCGCTAAATACATGAAAAAGTCTATTCCTACATCAAATATGATTAAAATTAGAAAACTTTAACGAAAAACTCCTGGTACTGTTCACTTTAACGAAAAAATCACATTTTTACACTAAAAAGTCAATTCTTGTACTATTCACTTTACCCTTTATTTTGTCCTTATCGTTAAAACTTAAAGTTTTCAAGTCATTTTCATTATTTTTCCTTTAAAATTAATATCAAAAGAAGGGTGATATCCAAAAATTATTTAAATAATACACGTCTCGTGTTTTCAGACGTAAATATACTAATTAAGTTTACATAATCTAATTTTTCAACCAATTCTTTTTAATTGCCTATGATTTTAATTTTTAATATTTTTAGTGAATTTGGATTGTAGATATATATATTTAAAAAATATTAAGGACCTAGGCGGGCGCCAAATTCGGCTATCCTCCGGGCCGGCCTTGGTACCAACTAAAAAAACTTGTCCATATTTCATTTTCAATGTTCTTCGTGTCTGTAATAGTTAATTGTTAAAGGAAAAAAAAATAATAACATCAAACCTGCACTAAGATCAATAAACATGATTGATTTCCAATATCAAATCAATGTGAACTTCTTTTAGGGTTTATATCACAAATGGTCCCTGAAATTGACCTCATCAATCATGATGGTCCCTGAAATTGAAAATCGATCAATGTAGTCCCTGAATTTTAACCCCGCGAATCAATGTAGTCCTTCTGTTAGTGTTCCGTCCAAATTAACTTTAAAAAAGGTTAGAGAACTAATTTTTCATGGTAAAATGACCAAAAATAACCATGTTACTTATAATTATACTTGAAAAAAAAGGTGGTACCCCAATTTTACTTGAAATTTCCCACTTTTTTTGTTTTTATTTTAGTTTTAGCACCAAATCCATGAAAAAATGGAGAGAAAAGTGAAGATGGAAAAAGGAAAAGAGAGGTAGTAAGTAAAATTATAAGTAACAAGGTTATTTTTGGTTATTTTACCATGAAAAATTGGTTCTCTAACATTTTTTAAAGTTAATTTGGACGGAATACTAACAGAAGGACGACATTGATTCGCGAGGTTAAAATTCAGGGACTACATTGATCGATTTTCAATTTCAGGAACCATCATGATTGATGAGGTCAATTTCAGGGACCATTTGTGATATAAACCCCTTCTTTTATATAGAACTTTGTAAAAACTAATTGTAAATTGAATAAAATGCAATTACCGAAATTGAGATTTTGATAAAAATCATAAAATGGTTGGCGTACGCGCGTCGTTAAAAATACTGAAAGCTCCAAAAAGTCATAACGTAACTGGGCTCTCAGTCTTCGACATATACGAAGTTCGTGTCTTGGAGGAGTAAAAAAAAGGGCAAAGGATCTCCATTGATTTGACGCAGCGATGAAGGTCCTAGGAATCGATTTCAGCTGCGCCTTGGGGGCCCTCGGCGACGGCCACTTCCCCGACAAAGATTGCTTGCTGCCCCTTATTTCCAAGCTCCTCGGCTACGCCATCGTCGCCGCTTCCACCACCGTCAAACTCCCTCAGGCACGTTCTTTCTCCTCCCTTTGCTTTTCGCCTATCATCGTTAATTACTTAAAGCAATCACCTTTTGTTTTCGTTTCACAATCTCTGTTGAAATTGTTGTATAGTATAAGAACAGAAGGCAGATCTCTGATATGGGCACCATCGATTAATGGGTTAAAAAAGGATTTTATGGTCTCAATTAGTGTTTGTTTAGTTATTTCGGTAGAAGATTTGAAATGGTTTGATTTTGAACTAAAACGCCAAATCCTTTTTCCCAGAAAATTATCTAAATATTTGAGTTTTCTAGATTTTTTGCCTTTTTTGCTGACCCATTAAGTCACTAGGCTGTGTGTTTTATGTTCAATCACTCAATTCGTTGTTAAATTTCGACAGTTTAAACTCGATACCAGTTGTTTAATGCCTGCAGATCCTTGAAGTTTTATTGATAAAGTGTTATGGAATCCGAACTGTTGGAAGGAATAGAATTTTTTCTTTCTTTTTCAATTCAAAGTCATTGTTAAATTGCCATAGTTTAAACTCGAAACCGGTAGTTTAATTCCCGCATATCCTTCAAATTCGATCATTGACGATTTATGGGATCTAAACTGTTGGAAGGAACAGAATCTTCCTCTTTATGTTTAAGTTTAAAAATTATTGGGAATTTCTTGTTAATTAAATAGTTATGTGCCATCGCCGTCTTTTGTCCTCGTGTTGAAAAGCTTTGCACCGTGTTATGTAGTCGTTTGAATTTATTTTTGACATTGTACACGGTATGGTGCTTTTGTTCTTTGATTGCAGATAATAAAAATTTTGCAGCATGGAAGTGTTAGAGGTCTTAGTATTATCTCTTTTGAGCTTGAAGTAGTTGGTTACACCATTGCTCTGGCGTATTGCCTTCATAAAGGGCTTCCGTTCTCAGCTTATGGGGAATTGGCCTTTCTTTTGATCCAAGGTATGTCAAAGGCTTCTTGTACTTTTATGTCAATAAACGTATACCAGGGGATTGCTTCATAGAGATATGAGAGTGAAAGTAGAGGTACAGAAGCATGATTTTGATGGTAGAGTGAGTTAATTTTATCAGATTAGCTTTATGTGATTGAACTTTTAGTTTTGTGGCAAATAAATAGTTGTGGTTTGTTGATTATAACTTTATGATGATTTTGACACGTATAGATCTAAACTCTTGGTAAATTTGTTGGGCATTTTGACTGCAATTTTATGGCATTAGGATGAGCTAATTTATAGCCCTCACACAGGATCTAACACAATTTGTTTTATGTTTCTCTTTTACAGCTTTAATATTGATTGCCATAATCTATTATTACTCCCGACCTATGAGTACCAGAACAATGATCACGGCGTTACTGTATCCTTTCTTGAGAATCAGTTCAGCCTTTGCCTTTTTTTTTCTCCAATCTCTCAATCTGTGTAAGGGAGAAATGTGGTCAACTTCTTCCTTAATATGATGGTTTTCCAGATATTGTGCTGTAGCACCAACCATATTAGCTGGCCAGATTGATCCTGTTCTCTTTGAGGCTCTATATGTAAGTAGCCGATTTCAAGGGTGCCCTGGCCTATAAACTATTGGGATGACAAGCACTTTTCCTTCCTTTCCTTGCCTTGTATTCATTTCCGTACTCATCTATTTTTATGCGTAAATATAATATTTTCTCTTATCTATATGGTTCTTTATGCATAGATGTACTGATGTGGAAACAATTTGATACAGGCATCCCAGCATGCTATCTTTCTCAGTGCCAAGATCCCACAGATATGGGCAAACTTTTCTGTAAGTGGGACTTAGTTTAGACGTTTGTCTTGTACTCTTTGTTGATGTGAGCATGAATGGTTTGACTGCTTGCCCGAAGTTGTAATTCTGAGTTTGCACGATCTCTGGCATGGCAACCAGTTTAATCTCCTACTATATCAATATTCTGTTCTTTCGGTATTCCCAACCTGTTTTAGCTATTTTTCTGATGCTGCTTAACAATTTCTTGCGCAGAATAAAAGTACAGGGCAGCTCAGCTTCTTAACGAACTTAATGAATTTTGCAGGTTCCATGGGTATGTTAAACATATTAGTAGGGCTATAGGCGTAGAATATAATCGATATATTGGCAGACTCACAGAGTTCTTAACGTTCTTTTGCAGTGAGAGTTTTCACCAGCATCCAAGAACAAGCACCCAAAAGTGGTATCCTTTTTTCATGTCTGTCACATAAGTTGCGTTTTTATTGAAATATAATTCAGCAAAAAAATTATTATTGTTTTCATAGTCTTAGTCTGTGTAGAAGTAGCAAGTTCTCAGGTTCGCACATCTTGATTGGGTTCCCTCAGAACCTAGTTACCGCTAGTTTCTTCCTCGTTCCCCCTAAAAAGAATGTACAAAATTGAGTTCCCCGTCAAAGATGATCATGACTAGTGTTTGTTTGCATCACCAAAAATAGACACTAAATGTGCACATACGTATTCGTTCATTTGCTTCTCCTTAATCCTCTACTAGTTCTGTTGGGCTCTGTGATTGGCATCGCAACAAATTTTACCCTCCTGAGTCAGATACTGATGTACCAAAAGCAAAAGCCGCGTGCTGAGAAGGAAAAGAAAACGGAGTAGAAAACTGAACCCGAGATACGGGTAGGTTTGCTTCAGTTAAAGATACCAACAGTTCCAGCAAGGAAGTCAGCTAAACACTGCAATTGTGCTCAAGGAAGGAAATGAGCAATCATCGTCCAATTCGTAATATATATTTCTACAGGTGTTAGCCATTAGTTTGTAGAAAGGAGACGACGTTATCCATCAAACTGTTAGTATTTTTTTTTTCTTGTATGCTAAACATTGAGATTAACATGAAATTATGGCAGATTCTCCTTTTATTTTTTTCAAAGTGAACATCGACTCCTTTTATCATTCTCGCTTTAATCTTTACATGTCACCATGCTCGTTTTATAGCTTTTGCTTTAGACCAGATTTCTCTTGGATTTGTTTTGTTTACAAATTCAAGGATAGAAATTTTCCATTGTTTGGGCGACGTGAGAGTCGTCGTCAAGCGCGGGAGTCCTTGCCCGTCAGCAACGGGAAGGCCTCTCCCTAGAGAAATTGTCAGCTATACCCAGTATGCGTATGGTTTCAAGTAATCTTACATAGAAGAAACCTTGTCACACAAAACCCCGTTAGCCTGCTTTGCAGCAGAAAGCAACCGGCGAGATTGTTGCAATCAAATAGCCGAAACTGGCCTTTCTCACCTAATACAATATTTTTTATTTTGGTTTGGATAAATGTGTCAATATCTACCTACACCTATGACGAAGTAACACACAAGTTACTTCCATTCCTGATCTCCAAGAGAATCTACCTTGTAGTCGGCTATATCCCTTTATCCAATCTGTGAGAGAATCATGTGAAAGTTTTCAGAGAACCCTTTGAATGATTGGTATGAGTTCTTTTTGTGCTCACCAAGTGTTTAACGTAATGTCTGCTAGATATATCTCGACAGCACTCGACAGATTGCGTCGAGAGCACTCATCAACTTGCTTCGGCATATTTTATGGTTCGGCCGACGACAACAAGCCTACCAAGTATTCGACGAAAGATCAATAAACTAAATCTTTTTGCAGGCTCTGCTTGTCGCTGGGTTTTAGATCTTTAACAATGGGACTCCCTAATGTTCGAATCCTGAATTCGTCACTGCTTGTAACCAGGTTTTACCAGCTAGACACAGACGGAGAAAAGATCAAACTGACCAGCTCTAGTTAAGAGATCACTCACTCCTTTACGCCCAAGGTCCTAAGTTCCATTTTCCCTCCCAACATCGCCTGTACCCAAATATTACCCAACAAAGACCAAAACCTTGTATACAAATCAAATGGGAACATAAAAGCAAATGAAAAAAGTATGAAAATTCGATTGAGAAAAGGCAATAAACAGCACACAAACATCAAATTAAGTACATGAAAAAGGGTCAGAATCCAAATAATGCAGCAAAAAAGTGAAAACAATGAACAAGGGGAGGTTTTGCTGTATGGTTCAATTTGAACAACACTTAACTATGATTCCGATTCGACGCCCACCTTCTCAGAGTGCAAGCCACAAAACCCCTCCCCGTCAAAAGCCCTAACCTTGACTTAAAGGTCGGCCGCCCAGCACTGCTTGAGGCAATGTCCGGAAACGCCGGTTGGATGGCCAACGGCGGGAACTCGACGGAATTATCGTGGGCCGCAACGGAGTTATCAGTGGCGGCCTCTTGGATTGTTTCACCTGTATCCAAATTCACGGCCAATAAAGGCCTGCTCGCCCTCAACCAATCAGCTCCCTCTGCTGTTACTCCTCTGCATTTCTTGAGCTTCACTTTCACCATGTTAGGGCAACCACCGGCCAATGCTTCGAGGCCGATGTCCGAGACGGGACAGCCCTTAATGCAGAGCTTCTTCAACGCCACGCATTTCACAGCAATGCACGAAATCTCGACATCGCCCACGGTATCGCTTCCGCACAATGCCAATCTTTCGAGATTGGGGCAATTCGACGCTAATGCCTCCAAGCTCACTTTTGTTGGATTAACACCAATGAGCACCAATTCCTGAAGGTTAGCGCAATTCTTTGCTACCGAGACCAAACCCTCGTCGCCTACTCGATTAGCCTTCCATCCGTCAATGTGAAGCTTCCTTAGCAGCTTGCAGCGTTCGGCGACGGAGACCAATCCTACATTGGTGCACTCAGGGGTCTTGACCAGGTGCAGAATCTCCAGATCCAAGCAATTGGAGATGGCGGTGAGGCCTACATCGCTAACCTGAAGCTTTTCGAGATGGATCTCAACCATAGAGGTCACTCGCTCAGCTATCACTTGGAGGAGCTTGTCCCAATCGCCGGAGCACCTGAAGAGCTTCAGAGTCCTCAGTTTCTTCGCGCCGATTATCAGAGGACCAAAGCACTGTCCATTGTAGAGCTCTTTGAGGCAAATCGTTTTGAGCGACGCGGCTGCCACGCCGGGCCCAATCGGCTCCGCCGCGGATCCGTCGGTGATGCCGCGAAGCCGCTTCACCGATAACTCTTCCAGGGCAGAGCAATTGTCGAGCACCGCGTTCATTCCTTTGGCTCCGAACGTGCACGACCCGCACGACAGCTTCTTCAACCCTTTGCAGTTTTTGGCGAACGACATCATCCCGGCGTCGGTCAACTCGCGGCACGCGCGGAGCTTCAGGCGCGTGAGGTTGCGGCATCTCAGAGAAATAAGGACAAGCGCCTCGTCGCCGACACTCACGGATCTACGGTCGCATTTGAGGGCGAGTTTGGTGACGGCGTCGAAGCGGGAGAAGAGGGAAGGAATGATAGGGAGGAGATCCTATTGGGCGTGGAGGGAGAGACGATGCCGGCTCTGTCCCTCGATCCTCAGCCACCGTCGGCAGACCAGAGAGCAGCGCTTCTGATCGCCGGAGCCGAGGGACTGGAATATGCAGGCCAAGCACTCGTCGGGAAGATCGGAGATGAAATCGGAGGCCCAGTCGATCTCAAAGCTTTCCTCGTCAGCCTGCAGCATCGGCGATATCGCGGCCGTTGCTTTGGACTTGGATCGTTGGATGAGGTTGTCGCTCTCACGGCGGCTTGAATTGGCGGCCGCCGAAGCTGACTGGCCCATTCACTAAACCACCGGGAAATCAACGGCTGAGCTCTGCCACGTCAGCGAGGCTAACCGTAGACAGCGTCGTAGAGGAGCGGTTTTTCTCGCAACAACCTCTCTGTGGAAATGTATGAGTGGGCGGACTTGAAATCCGATTGCATTTGGCTTTTTCCGGAAACTATTCTGTGTTTTGGGTAATGGTATAATAGTAATCTCCACTCCGGAGGAAAAATCAAAAGCGGGCGCTTTCATGTGATTATCGTGTGGACTCTTTCCTTATTTTGCTCGTTGGCTTGTGGGGCCCGCGATCTTGATTTGAATTTAAGTTTAAACCCATTAATTGGTTTGATTAAAGATTTGGGCGTCTAGTAAAACCAAAACTAAATTTGAAGTTAGGAGTGTGGATAGCGACAATTCAGGTGTGTCGTCGTCTGCGGGTGTTAAATCAAAATTAGCAACTACGATGCAATATACACCGAAAGTTCCAAAAATAAAAAATTGACAATTAATACGACCTTGTTCGCGTTCGTTGTAGTTAGATTTGTAAAATGATCGGTTTTATTGAGCTTGGATCGAATTTGACCCGATCAGTTAAGTTACAGATCACTTAAACTTAACCGATTAAATTAATGGATCATCCAAACTTAACCTGTTAAACTAATAAGTCATTTATTTCACCAGTTAACAGTTATTTTGGTTTTGGTTTCCTGCCAAAGGGGTCTCTGAATTTTGACAGAGATTGAAACTTTGCGTTTCGAAAATTTTGGGGCTTCAGATTGGGATGAGGGAGTTTTTCGATTTCAAAGGATCCGAGCAATTCTCAATCTCAACAAATTTCTGTGAATAATAAGAAAATTGTAAATTTGACATGCAAGTAGTGAATAATTTTTGCAATTGGGATTTTTCTCTTTAATTTTCTTATTTTCAAGTTTGATCCCTAAAATTAAATGTAGAATATCACTTTTACTGAAAAAAAAATAAATAAATTTGACTCTATTATTTATTGAGGAAAGAGAATTAAAACTCAATGTGTAATATCGAAACTTTATCAAATTATTTTTTACAACGTTCCGTATTCCATAATATGATTGAGATATTTTAATCTATATGTACAAGGATTAACTAAAATTTGGAGGCAAAAAAGTAAAACAAATCAACTTAAATAGACGTTTCTATAATGCAAGATACTAGTAACACGTTAGGTGCATCACATACATAATCCACAATTTTTTTCTTTAGTTTGATTGTCTAGACGATACGCATTATACGTCATAGGAATAATTTTTTTGCAAATATGATGGTACAACTACTCTACAAAATTAATGTTTAACAAATATTTGTCCACCATTATCCATTAATGATTGTCACGCAAAATACAGCTTAATATTCTGGTAGCGGTTTTGTTCATATGTCATAATCATCATCTCCATTTTATCTAATAATACAAATTTTGTATTAAAAATCTTAACTTGTTATTTGATGGGCTCTTCATGTACTTTTGTCTTTGGTAAGCCTCTTCCGTATACGACCATTTCAATTGCACCACTCTTACAGCACTTGGAGGCTGTGGGAACAAGTGTGACGATTAATATACAACACATGAATATCGGATTTTTTAAATCATATCAAGATGTGGAGATACTGGCATGTATTTACTACAATTATAGATAATAGTTAAATATAATTCATGTGAATGTATATATTTAGTGTAATCACCATTAGAATGTTGAGACGATGATTGGATTAATTACATGTAACTACTGTTGCGAAATTAAGTGAGCTGCAAACTTAATTGATAAAGAGATTGGGCTTAAAATTATTTAAATGTCATATACATATTTTGTGATGTGAGTGAGAGCACGCGAGTTGTTAGCTCAATACATAAACTAAGCTGCTTTGACATATAATTGAATGCGAGTGAGTGCATGTTTAGCGGAAGAAGAACATGGTGGCAGATGATATTGTTAATTTGAGCTGTCACATAGATCTTGGGTACCATTATTTTGAGAATCCTTCTTATTGGATTGGAACTCAATTATTTAATAATATGATGCGAGTCCCTAGGACTAAAATTAATGTAGTAACGCTTTGAGCTAGATTTTAGGGTTTCAACCCCCTATGTTACCAAAAAAAGCTACTTTCATATACAAATACTTACAAAACTCCTTAACTATATGAGATTCATACTTTCAACTCGCGTTCCGATTTCAAAATCTCTGTCGCTTATCTGTAAAGTTTAAAGTTTCAAAACTTATAACGATACTCAAATCCAGCAGTGTGGGCCACGTATTGTCACTTCGTTGGATCCTCAGACAACAGAAAACAAAAACAAAGCAAAACACGTGATGGACCCATCAGGCATCAGATAATCCATCCATCGGCCCCGCTACTTATCTCCATCACAAATTGGGCCTAATAATGGGCCTGTAATTTCGTTAGTCTCCAAAAAACCCGAAACAAATACCATAATTCCCGCAAAGTCCACCTCATCAGTCGCGACTCACTGAGTCGTCATCACCTCGACTGAGACGAGTCCAGCACAGTTACTACCATGATGCACGATACACTGCTGCCACTCAGACAATGAGATGACGACGACGACGCGAATGGCGACTCTGAATCCGGCGCTGCTGGTAACAATTTCGTTCCTCTGCGCGCGAATCCACCACCGACGCCTGGGCCTCGGGCTTGCGGTCCCGAGCGGCAGGGCGTGGTGCAGCGGGGCGAGCGAGTCGACTCAGCCAGATAGTCTATCGTCCTCGGCGGACAGTTCCGCGCTGAGAGGAGCGCTGAGCGTGAAGGACCCGCCGAAGTGTTAACCATACTGCAGTATTCTCTAGTATTATACAGAAAAGGTTAAAGAAACCCAGAAGAAGGAAGAAGATCACAGAAGCTAGAGAGAGAGAGAGAGAGAAAGAGAGAGAGAGACTTATCGAAGAAGATAATTGTTTCTCATATATTTTTCTTAATGAATCTGATTGTTTCACAGTACATATTATATCTTCTGTAAGATTTAGTAACATTTATGCTTATCTTCTAAATCCATACAGCTTTGTCTAACTAACTACCCAACTCTTGTATTCTAGCCTTTCACACATTGACACATGTCACAATCCTAATGACTTAATCATATACTCTAACACGAAGTACCCTCGCTGGGACGACCCTGACTACTGCAAGTGGAAGGATAAGGAACGGGAGATTTTAAACGACATCGAGCCCGTCGTTTTGCTCGCCAAGGAGATTCTGCACTCTGATAGGTACTGTCACTGTGAGCTTCGCTCGCAACGACGTGGGTCCCCGTCGTTTTGCTTTGTGAATGGGAAACTATGTGACTGGTTTTGGTGGTTTGCAGGTATATGGATGGTGAGCAGCTGACGGAGGAAGATGAAAAGTTTGTGGTGGAAAGGCTTCTTGCTCATCATCCACACTCTGAGGATAAAATTGGCTGCGCAATTGATTCCATCATGGTAACTTTTTTACTTCACCATTTACAGTCGGAGTTTGCCTTATTATATTGTCCATTAATTGAATTTCTTGTGTAGAATTTAGGTTTAGATTGTAATCAAATATATAAAATATTGAGGGTAAGTAACTCATTAGTCATTGCCAATATGTTTGCTGTGGTGCAAATGATGGTTTTTGAGCATCGGTGCATTCGTTCTTTTGGAATTGAGCCACGAATTAGTTATATATAGTGTTGATACTCATGCACCGATCAAATTTTGTGTGGGCCGAAAAATTTAACTAGAAATGAGTGTCATCGAATTATTGACTAGGAAGGTCTATTTTAAATTTGTAGTATCTACCAAGTTGTTTGTTGAAGTGTGAAGGATGGTTTGGAAGACGCACTGTTGTGTGTCACAAATCACCGTTGGTGTGAATGCACAATGTATGCCTTCTTTAAGTATGATAGTTTACGCTGTATAGAGAAACAAGCCTGTTGATGTTTTCATGAGCGGTTTGGGTTAGTGAAAAAATGGTTTCAAAGGTTGAAATCATAGAAAGAGGGTTTAGGGTTTGTGTATTAATTTTGTGGTGAACATATTGAGTGTTGAAAAGGAATGCAGCGGGTAATTTAAAAAATCATGGCTGTTCTGAAGTATAAGGAGGCCTACATGTTCATCCTATTTGCACCAATCCCTTACTTATCACTTCTTAAAAGCATTATGATACCAATCATATTACCCGCGTTAATTCAATTCCTTATCTTTATATGCCCTTCTCTCCCTGTTACCACCTCCCTTCCCCGTCCACTTCCTTTTCCTCTTCTTCCCTGAGAACATTGGCACTTGCCTTTACAGGCATCTATTTTTAATCTTTTTAAGTTTAAAAGAAGAAAGAAATTGAAAATATTGATGAATAATATGAGAAAGTTAAACAAACTTTAGGGAGGCGAGTATAAAGAGTAAAAATGTCAGTCTAAATATATATAAGCACACTTAAGGAAAATGTCCAGTGAACTCAACATTATCAGAGTACCCTTAACACCTTGAACTAAAACACAATAGTCTTAACAAACACCAGGATGCTTATTTTTTAACAAAAGCTATTCTTTGATGTTGTTGCTCTTCTAACGTTAAGGAGTGTTTTCAAAAACAGATTCTCTAACCAATCAAGTGCAATGGTGTCGTACCTCCTTGTTTTCAGCCTGTCTTTTACTATTTTTAATATGCTATTGCTGATGTGTCATTCCAGTTACTGTTTCAACCAAATGATTTAACAAGAAATTGGTGTTACCAACCTATGTAATAGGAAACCTTGGATGCATGCAAGATTTTAACTGTATTGCAAGTTGCAACTGAATGATAAAAGAAACGATTGAAGTATCGCTGCACAAACATAACGACTAAGAAGATTATGGTTATGGCATCTCTTAATGATTATGTGAGTAGAAAAGCATTTATCTAGGCTGAAATTAACTTTTTCCTCCTCTGTGTAAGATGAAGTTCAATAGGAGACCAGTCCCAGGTGCTCTAGCTTAATGAGCTACATGCCTTTGCATTTTTTTCCTACCACTTTAACCTTTTTTAGTGCATGTCCTAAGCAATTGGGCAAGGGTTTGGAACTTTAGATCTGCACGTTCATAACTTATCCTTGACTATTGGGGTTATTTTTCCTCAATTATTTTCTACAGATTGTTTATTTCGTACCTTTTCAATACAATTCAATGATAGCGGAAGCTGAAAGTGTAAACTCTTAAAATTTTGGTCTAATTTTTTTCTACTGTTTCTTTGGCTACTTTTTCATTAGAAAGTTGGTTCAGACATGAGTTACGAGTGTAATATGTAACCGTAGATAATTCTATTATTGTTTATGTGTATTTCTGTGACATGAAATTATCTGTCTCTATCTCAAAACTTCTCTTCTTGAGTCTGATCTTTATTTGAATAGAACTTAAAATGTCTATTTATTGACATTAAATTTTAAGTTGTTATTGATTTCTGAATCAGTCCTCCTTTCTATATGTGATCAACCTTTATTTCTGTTAAATTCAGGATGTTTCTGTCAAATCAACCCCTCTACTAGAATTGATGGTTTCAAAGACTGAAATCATAGAAAGAAGAATTTAAGGTTTGTGTATTATTTTTGTGGTGAATGTATTGAGTGTTGAAGACTAAAACTTGAACATGTTCGAAAGGAATGCAGCAGGTAATTAAATGTCATGGTTGTTCTGAAGTATAAGGAGGCCTAAATGTTCATCCTATTTGCACCAATCCCTTACTCATCGCTGCTTAAAAACATTATGTGCCAATCATATTACCCTTGTTGATTCAATTCCTTATCTTGATATGCCCTTCGCTCTGTGTCACCTCCTCCCTTCCCCATCCACTTCCTTCTCCTCTTCTTCCCTGAGAACCTTGGCACTTGCCTTTACAGGTATCCATTTTAAGTTTAAAAGAAAGAAATTGAAAAATATTGATGAATGATATGAGAAAGTTAAAGAAACTTTAGGAAGGCGAGTATAAAGAGTAAAAATGTCAGTCCAAATAGAAGCACCCTTATGGAAAATGTCCAGTGAACTCAACATTATTCAACTACCCTTAACTCCTTGAACTAAAACACTAATGTCTAAACAAACACCAGGACACTCATTCCAATTTTTGTCACAACCAAAAGATTTAACAAGAAATTGGTGTCACCAACCTATGTAATAGGAAAAATGCAAGATGTTAGCTGTATTGCAACCGAGTAATAGAAGAAACGATTGAAATATCGCTGCACAAACATATACAACTAGAAGTTTGTGGCATCTCTTAATGATTATGTGAATAGAAAAGAATTTATCTAGCCTGAAATTTATTTTTGTCCCCTCTGTGTAAAATCAAGTTCAATGGGGGGCCAGTCACAGGTGCTCTAACTTAATGTGCTACAGGCCTTTGCTTTAGCCTTTGCTTTTTTCTTACCACTTTAACCTTTTTTAGAGCATGTTTGGAACTTTAGATCCGCGTGTTCATAACTTATCCTTAACTATTGGGGCTTGTTTTTCCTAGATTATTTTCCACAGATTATTTATTTCGTACCTTTTCAATACAATTCAATGATAGCGGAAGCTGAAAGTGTAAACTATTAAAATTTTGGTCTAATTTTTTCTACTGTTTCTTTGGCTACTTTTTCCTTAGCACGTTGGTTCAGAAACCAGTTACGAGTGTAATATGTAACCGTAAATAAAGATCTTTCTATTACTGTTTCTATGACATGAAATTATCTATCTCTGTCTCTTTCTTAAAACTTGTCTTCTTCAGTCTGATCTTTACTTGAGTAGAACTTAAACTGACTATTTGTTGACATTGAATTTGTAAACTATTTATTGATTGAATTTCAAGTTCTTATTGATTTCTGAACCAGTCCTCCTTTCTATATATGATCAACCTTTATTTTATGCGATGTGGATTCTTGTGTTTGTCTATGCAAACTAACCACTTTCTTTGTAACTCGTCTTGCTGAAGGTTGATCGGCATCCCCAATTTAAACACTCGAGGTGCTTATTTGTCATAAGAACTGATGGTGTATGGATAGATTTCTCCTACCAGAAGTGTCTTCGAGCGTATATCCGAGATAAGTACCCATCCCATGCAGATAGATTCATTCGGGAACATTTTAAACGTGGTAGTGGCTAAAACATGCGTTGCTCCTTCCTAACGCTTGTATTGGGGGTTTAATTTTTGCCTTGGTAATTACAGATGCGTATGAAATGATATTTAAATTATCCATTGGAAGGGGAATGTCTTTCTTTTTGCAGATCTTCAGTGACCCACATACAACCTAGACATAAAAAATGTCAGTGTAGTAGATAATCCTTGACTGAAACTCATATGTGTCTTTAAGAATGACAATAAAGAAAATGATTGAACTTCACTTTGTTGACTTGCATCTCCTTTCCTTGGCTTTGAACATTTTTTTTTCTTTTTTTTTTCAAAAAAAAAAAGGGGAAAGTTTGAAATAGGTCTAATTTTCTAGCCTATCTTTTGAAATAGGTCCAATTTTTAGTGATTTTTGACTTTTAAAATAGGTCTAATTTTTAGTTACTTTGGACTCATATCAAAATATCCAAAAAAAAAAATAAAATTATATGACTTTTGGTTTTTTCTCTTCCTAGGACCTGCTTTTACTAGGGTTGTTGATTTACTTAGAAGTCCGCAAAGCTTATTAGAAAACGATCTACCTGTGCTTATTGTCTGACCTTCGATGGAGATAATAGCGTTGCATGCTGACTCTAGCACTAATTTATTATATCATTAACACGAAATGACAAGATAACGATCTACCTGTGCTTAGTAAGTTACTCTCCATAACCACAAAATCTACCAACAAATCCATGAAAATCTAATTTGATGCAGAGTCCCGCTCTACAAACTGTAATAGCACCGACACGTTTTGTCCTCCCTTGGCTCTCTAGCTTCATTTCTCTGAGAATGTACCGCAAGTAGGAGAAATAAGACTAAGAAGACAAAGATGAAAGAAAAGAAATAGAAATAAAATAGAAGAAGGGTATTATTATTAGTATTCCAAAAATCTCATTCTACACTCCAAATTTTGATATAAAAAATGAAAAATACAGTTGTAAGGACTAAGGAGTGTAGAATGAGATTTTTAGAGTGTCAATAACACTTCCCTAAAATAAAGCTACATCTCAAAAGAAAAAGACCTATAAGCCCTACACGTGTCCCCTTTTCTTCCCTTCCTCTCCTTTTGTTCGCATGGCATAGCGGGAAAAACACAGTATATTGGAAGACATCCACTGCTACGCGCAAACTGTCAGAGGTAGATTGTCTGCCCTCCTATTACCGTGCCCTTCCCATCCCCTTCTATTTGTGCAGTCACGGTTAAGCCACGTCAATATTTTTGTTTTTTGTCTTATTATCTCTATAAAAAAATTCAATACAAAATGTTGACATGGCTTAACCGTGATCGCATAAATAGGGAGGGGATGAGAAGGGCATGGTAACAGGAGGGCAGACAATCTGCCTCCCAAACTCTCTCTTCTGTAAATGAGGCGGGAATGAGAATAAAGATGACATCCTGCTGTGCAAGACCCTTGATTATACTCCGTTACAAAAAAATGCCGATTAAATTTCTAAAATTCAAATCAACTCGTTCGAATTAAAAACGAAAAATCGAAAGATGTCGGAATCAATCAACAATGAACACCAATTAACATTTTTTTTTTATATATATCATATATGAAAAATTGAACAATGAAAAGATATACAAAATTAGTCTAAAATTGGGAGTCGGAAAATTTTATTTGAACTCGTACAATTTCTTTCTACATCCAATTTACTCCCTACATTCATATTATTTTTAACTAAACTATTAACATATTTTGGAGCCCAAATTTATTATCTAAATTATCCTCACAAATCCAATTCAATATGTAAATTTATCTTTACACTCATTCAAAAAATAAAAAATCAAGTAAATTCATTAAACTTTTAAACTTACGGGATTGATAATATGTAATTGCCACCGAGATTCATTTGTCCAATAGATTAAAAGACTACTTTCGAATTAGCTTTGGATTCAACTACTTTCGGGTTGATAATATACGTATGTGTTGATTTTTTAGAAATTCCAAACATGATTGGCAGTAAAGATCAGGTGGAGTGGTTGTTTGATGTCTTCAACATGTCCTCATTGGCAGTTTTGGGTCTAATCCTAAACAACTAAGTGGGAATTTGCCAAACAATGTATGCCAGCATCTTCCAAGTATTCAGGAGTTGCATTCGTCACTCCACACAAGTTATGGCAGCCTAAAGAGCTTATGACTTTGGTACCGGACTTATACAATTTCAGTTGGAGGATTCAAAGTTAATTTTCACAGGCAATACACTCCAAAATCTTTATAATAAAAAATTGAAATGAAACGAAAGAAAGAAAAAAAAGCATAAATAAATTCATATTTTAGTTGGAGGATTCAAAACTTCAAATCATTGTTCATCGATCAAAGAAAGCATTTTTTTTTTTCTCTATGAGAGCGTCTTAAGGTTTTAGCCATAATGAATAAAGATCGCGTGATGGTAGGGTTTGATTACTGGGTGTGGATTTATTGATATATTTTAGTTTTACTGTTAATTTCATCTTATACTTGATGTAATTGTAATATGGTAAAAACAACAACCCAAATTTAAAACTTAAGTTGGATGTAGAAAGAGGTTATATGAATTCAAATAAAATTTCCCATGAAGTTGGGACAAAAATTAGAAACATTCAAACAATTGCCAACGGCCTCATTTTGAGAACCTTCCCGGCCTTTTGTGTCTGGCTACACGCAATTCAAAAGCCCTAGCAAAATTCTTAGAGAGCAGCACCATCAACATTTTACTATCCGTTAGAGCAACTTCATCGAAATCGAACAGTTTGGTTTTGCAGTTTTGAAATAGTTTCGATTTTGAAACCAAATCGCAATGTAAGAAACGGTTTGATTTCTGTTTTAGCTTTTGAAAACTGCACCGAAATCGAACCATACCACAAATATTAATAAATATTTAATTAAATTTCCATAATAGATATCATGTTTAATTAGTTGTTGTTAGACTTCATACACATTAAATATCATCATACATCACTTTCTTTCGTTCATACTCTCGAGGGACCTTTCTTATTTTATTCCATCACACCCTAATCCGTTAAGCTGTCCGAGATTCCAAAACGCCCAATAAAAACCCTTGTGAGAAACCCCAATTCACCAGTCCAATGATCCAATCCATCGATACTCTCATTGGAGCTGGTGGCGGCCTCGTCGTCCGTCGAAGCCGGCATCGGCTGCTGGGACCTCCGCACCGGCGCCGAGCAGCTCCGCTATAAGCTCTGCGCCTCTCCGCCTCAAGGCCTCATCTGTTTCGGCAAACGGTTCCTCGCCTCCTCTCAGCTCCACAAGCCTTCTGCCTCCTCTGGCTCTGTCCAGTACTGATCCTGGTCCAAGGTAAGATCACGTCCTTTATTATGCACACAACCTGTTTGATGAACTGCCTCAACTTATAAAGCTTGCATTTGAATTAATTTTGAGAATTTTGATGTGCAGCCGCAAGTTGATGTCAAGGGCTTCCCAGAAGAACCGATCAATCCACTCGCTGCAAACAGCGAATACATGTACATTGTTGGCGGAGGCTCATCGAGGAATGTCTAATTTTCCTAATCATTTTTTTAGCTCTGAAATGCTAATGGACATTTTGCGGAGCACACTCTTTAAGTCCCTCAATATCTTTTACATGTCTTTTGCCTATTGCATTCTTATTCATCCCCAATAAACAAAAAAAAAGCAATGCATTCTTGAAATTGCATGTGTTTTGTAATTTGGATTTGGATGTAAATTTCTTAGGTTTGGAGCGTAGGAAGTGGGAGATTATTGAGAAATATTGTTTTCCCTACCATAATTGATTCGATTGCACTAGATCCTGGTGATAATGTCTTCTTTGCCGGTGGTAGAGAGGGCAAGATATAGGTTGCTGCATTTGATGCCGAGAGCCCACTTAACAGCAAGTATGGCTTGCATATCATCGATTGTTTCTCGAATCACAGGTTTCTTGAATTTCCTATAGGGAAACTTTTGATGGACTTACTAATATTCCAGTTTGCAGTTTTATTTGTTATTCAGATGAGTTTTCTTCAGTTGACACTTCTCTAATTTTTAAATGTGTATTTTTGTTTTTTCAAAGTATGACGCCAAAGATTGTTGCACATTTTAAGAACCCTGCATTCTTCATTTAGTTATGAAAGGCTTTGCATTCTGGTGAACTGAATCGAGGAACATTCATTTTAGTATATTTTGAACGAATAAAACTCTTCTAACTCACAACTTTATATTTTGACTTTTGAACGACAAAGTTATTACTTGCTTCGCATATGGCATTTCTGGAAATTATTTGATTTCTGGATCAGAATAAGGCATGGTTCGAGTTTGGGATGCTAGAACTCATAACATTCTTCGTGTGTTCAAACATGCAAAAGGTTATCTCAATGCTATTTGGATTATTTCCTTCCCCCGGGTTTATGCAAATTTAATGATATTGAAGCAAAATTAGTGCTAATTAGTGTACCACTATTTCATAATACAGTTTATATTTGAATTTCTCAGTTGTTTATGTTCAATCTGCCAAACTTTACTAATTTGTTTAGCATTTACATAAAATTTGCACTGTACTCTGCAGGTCCATTGAATAATATTCTAGTCGTTTGACAACATTTTTGTGAGAAATATAAAGGAAATTGTATTAAGATCACCTTCTCAAACAAGTCTGGAGTTCATTGCGTTATACTACACACACCACGCAATGGAGCTTTTGAATGTGCCTATGTCCAGACGATCTCCATTCTGCCTGAAAGCAAAGGAAAAGACCATTCCGGTGAAATCTGTAATGCAGCAGCCAACCATCGGTTCCAGTAATGCATGCAGCTTTCTCTCCATTTCCATCTTACTTCCTTGAAAGAGAGTGTGTGAGCCCTGCGTTCATCAGCGGCACTCGCAACAGTCAGGCGGGTAGGATTAATGAAAAAAAACTTCAAAATGTCAACGAAACATGCATGCATAAACTAAACACCCCAATTAATTTGAGATTACCGGTTTCCGCACTCTTCCTTGTCGATGATTTTTGCACCCTGCCAAAGTGTGCTCCAGTTGAATCAGACCACTGGAGGGAGGGTCTTGGCAAATCTAGCCATTTGAATTTGGAGGTCTTCCGGCCTCCTAAAAGCGTGCTCACGAAACTTTCTGCAAAATTTTGTGATGATAAATTGTTACTTTCTTGCATTAAGTTTTCGGATTAAAAACAAAATAAAACTAGAACATTGCAAATAACGCTACTGGGAGGGGGAATAATCGTGTAATTGGCAAGTATAATAAAAGCTGTACCCAGAAATGAAATTAGTTGGATTGATGTAAAATGAATAGAGTGTGTTGGTAAATAAATAGAAAAGAGGTTAATTACCAGAAGTGGAAGGCCTCTCATGCAACTAAACAGCTTCCTCTGCTTCCACTATGCCTTTACCCCTCTCACCACAAGTGGAAGCCCTCTCAGGTAACTCAACAGCATCCTCTGCCTCGACTATGCCTTCACCCTCATCATAAGAATATTCAGGGAAGACTGTGATGTTGGGGATGTGAGAAATCTTGGGCCACTCCTTTCCTCTGCCTTTTTGGCAACCTCGTGCAAGAGTCGGAGAGTTCATGATGTCAAGTGTCTGAAGTGGTGTTTTCCGCAAGAAGTCTGGCAGTGTTTTTAGAAGACGGCAGTCATCAATCAGTAAAGAAGAAAGGCATGGCATTATGGTAATATGAGAATCCTCTTCCTTCCACTCTTCCACTCCTTTCCACTCTTCCCACGCTGACATTGAGTAAAACACGAGTCTCTTCAATTTTGGGAATAGAGTAATGCATGATGATGCTGATGACGTTTCCTTTTCTATTCCCAGAAACTCAACTCCAACCTTTTTTACTCCTTTCATCTCAATAAGCGTCAGCTGTTCGAGGGACGACAATTTTCCCAAAGGAGGTAAAACTTCACATTCTTCCCAATTCCAAAGAGTAAGAAATCTCAAATTGTTTAATGACATGATCCAGTTGGGGGCAGTGCTTCCATTATACCTTCTAATACTTAAAGATTCCAAATTTGGATGCGGTCGTAAGAAATTCAGTGTTTCTGCACTTATTCCACTTCCACCAAAAGGAGAAGATATTTCCAATTTTGAGAGTAGTTGTTTGTTCCCCAGGGGTGATGCTTTCTCACCCTCACCCGCAGCAACTTTCACATCCCCATCAATTTCTATGCCGAGTTCACCCTGAAGTTGGTCTAAGTTTCTGAAATCTCCCAATTTGAACGCTTCATCGTCGTCTTTACCACCGCCAACAGGGCACCGATCTAGTCTTCTTAGATTTGTTAATCTCCCAATCCCTTTCGGCAAGTACTTCAGCTCATTGCAACCCCAAACATAAAGATGCTTTAAGTTAATCAACTTTCCCATGCTCTGAGGTAGACTTTCAAGTTCCCCACACCCACGAAGGAGCAATGTCTGCAAATTGTATAAATTACACACCGCATTCGGTAGCTTTTTCAAATCATCATTTTCAGACAAATCAATGAACCTCAGATGCACCAATTCACCTACCTCTTCCGGAAGCTCTTCAATAGAATTACCACTCAAATTCAATGTCCTAAGATGTTTCAACTGCGACATCAAAGTTGAGTCCACAACATTAAATTTTGAATCAAAAGTTGCAAGAGTACGTAGATCGCAGCTGGAAAACGAAACACATGAGAGTGAACCCTCGGGTGCAAGCATTAAGGTCAAATGGCGGATCTTATCACCCAAGGGCTTTATTGTATTGTTACCACCCTTGACCTCCATTGTAAAGCATTCGTGTTGAGTAAGATACTGCAGAAAGTCGTGCACAATATCATGCATTTTACACCCCTTGATATTTCCATTGAGGTCTTTTCCAAAATCTTGGAAGAAAGATCGCATTACTAAATTATCAAAACACCTTTGGCCAATTATTTTCTTCTCTATTTTTTCTTTCGAATAGAGATAATCTTGTGATAGCCACAACTCAATCAAATAATCTTTATCGATCGAATGATCTTTTGGAAAAATAACACAATATAAAAGACATAGTTTGACCGCAGGTGCCAAATCAAGATAACTCAGTAATAATGGTTGGAAAACCTCTTGCTCAAACTTTTCTAGCTGCCATATCTTGCTGTCCAAAACTTCCTGCCATTCTTTTTTCGTTTTCTTGTACCGCATGAGACTACCCAGAGTCTTTACAGCAAGAGGCAAACCCTTGCACTTTTTTGCAATTTCTACACCAATGGCTTCCAACTCACTATCCTTATCTCTACTAAAAAATGCCATGCAGTTGAATATTGACAAACAATCTGGTTCGCTCAACCTCTCCAAGTCGATCATTTGAGTGAGAGCTCCAATCGTACGAACAACCTCCTCTTTTCGAGTGGTCACCAATATTCTATTGCCACGGGCGCCACTATGTTGTAATGGCAACTTCAATTTCTCCCACTTTCTTTGGTCTTCAGTCCACACATCGTCTAGGACGAGGAGAAACTTCTTTCCTTTAATGGATTCAGACATACACCGAAACAAATCTTCCAAAGTATCTGAATTTGGGCTGACACCTTTGGCACCAGAAATGATGGCTTTGGCAGTTTTGATCTCATCAAAAGGGTCCGAAACACAAACCCATACTTTGACATCAAAACAATCTTCAATCTTGTTATCGTTAAAAGCCAATTGGGCCAGAGCTGTCTTGCCCATTCCTCCCATCCCAACAATAGGGATGACAAGGAGACCGCTTTCTTCTTGACTACTCTCGTTCAACAACTTGCTAACCAAAACCTCCTTTTGTTGTTCTCTACCAAATATCTTAGATGCATCAACAAAAGAAGTAGTTTCGTCTCGCTCAGGTTGTTCAATGCTCATTCTCTCTCTGAATTGAAAGTCTCCTCTGTGCTTAGCAATCACATCTAAATCTTCATTCAGACTTTTAATCTTAAGAGCAAATTCATGACGATAAATTACCTGACTGACTTGGCCGAAACAAAAGCAAGAGGAGGTAATAGAGAAACATACCGCATTCTTCTTCTTCTCATCAGTAACAAGAGAAGTACTTCCACCGTGCTCTTCTTGCTTCTCAATTTGTTGTTTCAGTATTTCAGTGTTCCACTCATCCAGCACATTGTCCATCTTGTACGACACCTCTGTCAGCTCCTCAACCCAATTTCTGACGCTGGCCTCCTTCACTTGCCTCAGCTCCGCATCCTCAAGCACAGCACGAATCGCTTTAAGTTTGGCCGCGAATTCTTTAACATCTTTCTCCGCATTCAAAACCAGCTTCACCTCATCTTTGACATATTGGTAAGTTACCGAAGCCAATTTTACGAGCAGCCCAGAAATGAGCGCCTCAGCCATGTTTCTGTTAGCAGTGGAAACAGAGAAAACCAAGAGATATGAAGTGAGCAGTGGGGGATTGGTATGGTATGACCTTTCTTGTGGCCAAATTTTGAGATGAGAATATGGGCTGGCTAGACAAATAATAATGGACGGGTAGACGTGACCCTCATTTCTTCAGCAGCCATTATTGATCAGGAAGAAAGCAGGAATCTTATCTCAAAAGTCAAAAGTTAGATTGGCAATTCACACAGACTTTTACACTTTAATCTGAAAGTTATGTAAATGTAATTATTTATGCTTTTGAGATAAGAATAAGGGACTACTAGACAAATAATACTGGTAGGGTAGAGGTGAGTCATCCCTCACTTATTTCTTCAACGGTCATTATCAATCATCTTTCTTGTCAATTTACACACTAAGATATTAAATTGCATCATGTTATAACTTCGGTTAATTTAATCGTTACGTGTATGCCGTTAAATTGCAATTTCTTCTTTGATACATCAACTCAAGATAGATTTCATAAATGCAAGATTATATAAAACGTTAGGCGTTAATCGGACAGCGAGCTGGGAACTAAGGCCATCTCCAACCGAGGGCTGGCCAGAGGGCTCGTTTGAGCCCTCTAGCCCTCCAAGATTCTCCAAGATATTAATATTTTAATGAACAGTACAGGGCCATATTTGCCTCCGTCTCCAACCGAGGGCCAGAGGGCCAGAGGGCTCGTTTTAGCCCTGTCACAAAAAACCGTCTCCAACCGAGGGCCAAAGGGCCATAGGGCCAAACATAATTTATTATTTTAAAGTTACAATTTAAAGCTACAATTTAATGTTGTTTCATATTGTTTAATGTTGTTTCATGTTACTTAATTTAATTTAATGTTGTATAATGGCCTAGGAAGTTATAGGAAAAAAATAGAATTAAAAAAAATTGAAACAAATTTTGTAAAATAGAAGTTATAGGAAGTTATAGAAAAAAAAAAAGAAAAAAAATAAGGTTTAAATTGAAGTTATAGAAAAAAAAAAAAACTAAGGTTTAAATTGAAGTTATAGAAAAAAAAGAAAAAAAAAAGGTTTAAATTGAAGTTATAGAAAGAAAAAAAAAGGTTTAAATTCATAAAAAAAAAATTTAAAAAAAAAAAAAAAAAAAGGGAAGCAACGGCTAGTGGCTCGCTAGCCGTTGCAAATTTCAAATTCAAATTGCCTAATGCTGTCGGTTTTATCCGACAGCAATACTAATTAATTAAAAAAAAAAATACAAACTGCCTAATGCTGTCGGTTTTATCCGACAGCAAAGAAAACCATTAAAAAAAAAAATACCCAGCCAGCGGGCTGGCTGGCTGGCCGAACACAGCCAGCCCTCCGGCCCTCCAGCCCTCTCCGATTCCGTGGGGCCCTCCCAGATCCCAGAGCCCTCTGGCCTAGCCCTCGGTTGGAGACGGTTTTAGGGCCATTTTCGGCCCTCTGGCCCTCTAGCCCCTTCGGTTGGAGATGGCCTAAGCGGGCGCCTAGATAGATTTAAGTAAATCTATTATATTTCGTGTAAATAAGTATCTATTTATACTTAAAATATATATAATTTCATTATAAACTACAAAATAGAATAACATATATATTATGAGGTATTAGAATATAATGAAAATATGGAGAACATGCATATAATGTGTATTCATTTAAGTATTCAATAAGTCTCTTACAATTTATTGGAAAAAATAAAATGCAAAATAAAAGTTATCTATTTTCTGTCTAAGTGAGTTGCAACGTAGGCGGGTCTAGACGGGTGCCTCAGCAGGTCTAGACGCCCTTTTTTAATTTTAAAACGCTTAAGCATTAATCAGGATGGTGGTCAACCGCCTAACGCCTAGGCGAGACCTTGGCGGAAATTTTTAGAACAGTGCATAAAAGCTACATCAATAATTTAAAGGCAGACATAATGGTTAAACCAACAAAAGGCATAAAATGGTGCAATTTAATAACTTTAGGTCGCGGTCCATTTTGATTAACACCCCCAAAAAATGAGTGTAAAAAAGCACTTTGCCTTAAATTTTGATACTTTTTACCTTGTCAGTTGTCAGCTTATTTTAGTTGTATCATATACTATCAAACAGTACAATACCCGTATGTCTACGAGTGTGCTTGAAAGAGGTTAGAATAAATTTAATTATTTTTATTTTATTTTTAAATTTTAACTAAGGCTTGCTATGTTTATATGGTTGTGTGAAGGTAGTGTAAAAAACAACAAAAAAAATTTACTTATTTTTTATTTTATTCTTAAATTTTAACTAAGACTTGCTATGACTATACGGTTGTGAAGGTAGTGTAAAAAACAATAAAATTCATGTTGTGCTGTGGCCAGTTTATCTAACAAGGGAGAGAGGGGAGAAAGTGTAGGGGTTTCTTTGTATATATGAGATGTTATTCCTTTTACACAGTACCTTTATTTATAGTAGTAAAGATGAAAGAAATACTTGTCATCCAAGTAAATACAATCCTAATAGGAAAAGAATAACTAGTAACCAAATCTATCTATGATTTACACAATAACACTTTAATATAATACCTATAACATGTTACATGTAATTACTAAATCGCCTATGATTTTTATTTTTGTTTAGCATTGGTGGAGAGAGTTAGTGACACACCCTGAATCGGAATGTCCACTTGGACTCTAAATCAAGCTCTGTTGGTCGACACCCGAAAGGTGACAAAGCCATAAAGTGGAGTAATGTGAAAAAATTTAAACCTAAAAGTTACTATTACAAGAGTGCGCATGTGAGTGGGATTGAACTCATCTCATATGTGATGTCAAAGCATAAGTAAAGTATAGTAAAAGTAAAATAAAAGCTATATTAACCGAAAGAAATCTCCTATATCAGCGTTTGCCATAAATAATATGGTTGAGTGATATCATGTTTGTTTACATTGAGAAATATGTATTTTCTTTTATTGATAATGAGCCTATTATGCGACGTTTTCATGACATGAAACCTTGCCGGCAACAATTGTAATTTGTTTGTATTGATTAATTATGAAAGACATTACTATATAAAAAGATTCAGTTGTTGCCATTTTTCTTTAACCTTGCATTCTTTTAAGTTCGCCCATCCCCCCTAAAAATCCTGGTTTCGCCACTGTGTGTGTGTATATATATATATATTTATTAAGTAGATTTGAATTTATTTATTTTGTACGTATAACACTTGAAAAATTAAATGATATGTATATTTAAGCCGATCCAATGGTCACCAAATTTTAAAATTTAATTTAATTTATATATATATATATAATTATTATAGTTTTTAAGGGTATAAAATTGTTGAATTAATATATATAATTATTATAGTATTTTTTTAGGGTTATAAAATTATAAAATTAATATTTTGCTTATTGTGTATCGTGTTAACCACGTGTATACCTGAACCAACCCGTTATCTTAACAGGTGCTTATCGGGTTACCCGATAACGACCCGATTTGTTATCGTGTCGACCCGAACACCTGTTAATTTCGTGTCGTGTCGGGTCGGGTTATCAGGTTGTGTCAGGAATTGCCAGGCCTAGGATCGGGGCGTGTCAGAATATTTCAACCAAACTGATTCAATCCACACGTAGAATGAGAGACTAATATTTGGCATAGGCTAAACCCTATCTTCCAGATGGCTGACTTTTCAAACAAAATAAAAGCCACATATCCACACTTGAATCTGTCAACCAAATTGATCAAATCCACACGTAGAATGAGAGGCTGATCTGTGGTATAGGGTAAAGCCTATCTTTCAGATGGCTGACCTTTCAAACAAGATCAAAGCCACAAGTCCACACGTCCACACTTGAATCTGTTAACCAAACTGACCCAATCCACACATAGAATAAGAGACTAATATGTGGCATAGGCTAAAGCCTATCTTCAAGATGGCTGACTTTTCAAACAAAATAAAAGCCACACTTCCACACTTGAATCTGTTAACCAAATTGATCAAATCCACACGTAGAATGAGAGGCTGATCCGTGGCATAGGCTAAAGCCTATCTTCCAGATGGCTGACTTTTCAAACAAGATTAAAGCCATACGTCCACACCTCCACACTTGAATCTGTTAACCAAATTGATCAAATCCACACGTAGAACGAGAGGCTGATATGTGGCATAGGCTAAATCCCATCTTCCAGATGGCTGACTTTTCAAACAATATCAAAGCCACACGTCCACACTTGAATCTGTCAACCAAACTGATCCAATCCACACGTAGAATGAGAGACTAATATGTGACATAGGCTAAACCCTATCTTCCATATGGCTGACTTTTGAAACAAAATAAAAGCCACACATCTACACTTGAATCTGTCAACCAAATTGATCAAATCCACACGTAGAATGAGAGACTGATCTGTGGCATAGGCTAAAGCCTATCTTCCAGATTGCTGACTTTTCAAACAAGATAAAAGCCACACGTCCATACTTCCACACTTGAATCTGTCAACCAAACTGATCCAATCCACACGTAGATTGAGAGGCTAATATGTGGCATAGGCTAAAGCCTATCTTCCATATGGCTGACTTTTCAAACAAAATAAAAGCCACATGTCCACACTTGAATCTGTCAACCAAACTGATCAAATCCACACGTAGAATGAGAGGCTGATTCGTGGCATAGGCTAAAGCCTATCTTCCAGATGGCTGACCTTTCAAACAAGATAAAAGCCACACGTCCACACTTGAATATGTCAACCAAACTAATCCAATCCACACGTCTACACGCCACATGTCACATCCCGGCCCAGGCTCGACTCCGTCGTAGCACGATATTGTTCGCTTTGGGACCCGACCACGCTCTCATGATTTTGTTTCTAGGAACTCACGCGAGAACTTCCCAGTGGGTCACCCATCTTGGGATTGTTTTTGCACCATTCTCGTTTAACTTCAGAGTTCCTATGAAACCCGAAGCCAATGAGCGATTGGCTCTGATACCAAATTGTCAGATCCCAGCCCGGGCTCCACCACATTCCGGGCTCGACTCCACTGTAGAGCACGATATTGTCCGCTTTCGGCCCCGACCACGCCCTCAGAGTTTTGTTTATGGGAACTCACGCGAGAACTTTCCAGTGGGTTACCCATCATAGGATTGCTCTCGCGCCATTCTCGCTTAACTTCGGAGTTCCTACGGAACCCAAAGCTAGTGAGCTCCCAAAATGCCTCGTGCTAGGTAGAG
The DNA here is from genome assembly GCA_036320875.1 of Cotoneaster glaucophyllus. Lineage (NCBI taxonomy): Eukaryota > Viridiplantae > Streptophyta > Magnoliopsida > Rosales > Rosaceae > Cotoneaster > Cotoneaster glaucophyllus. The sequence goes on from CM070072.1 coordinate 19,809,097, forward strand.
ATGTGAATATACATATAAGGCTTACATGATCCACACCCATGGAAGATGTGATATCTTACACCACACATCCCAAATTAATTTGAATTGTACTGTTTGCTTGGAGATATAATTATGTCCTTTATTTTATCAAACCCATACTTGCATAAGAAGTCAAAATCTCCTACTGATGCATTCCACGTGGCAAGAATCAAAAGGCATATACCATTTGTATAATCATCCCATCCTACTACATCATCTAATGTCGCGCCTTAATGCACATTCATATTCCATCATATTTTGGAGGTATAATTATTCGAGTATATATAATTATTATAATTATTATAGTTAATTTAATATATATATATATATATATATATATATATATTATAGTTTTTAGGGGTATAAAATTGTTAAATTAATATATATAATTTTTATAGTATTTTTTTAGGGTTATAAAATTATAAAATTAATATTTTGCTTATCGTGTTTCGTGTTACCCAAGTGTATACCCGAACCAACCCGTTATCTTAACAGGTGCTTATCGGGTTACCCGATAACGATCCGATTCGTTATCGTGTCGACCCGAACACCTGTTAATTTCGTATCGTGTCGGGTTATCAGGTCGTGTCAAGAATTGCCAGGCCTAGGTTTGGGTTAGCCGAAAAAGGGGTTCAAAGGTTGAAACTTGAAATCATAGAAAGAGGGGGTTTAGGGTTTGTGTATTAGTTTTGTGGTGAACGTATTGAGTGTTGAAGACTAAAACTGGAACATGGTTGAAAGGAATGCGGCAGGTAATTTAAAATTCATGTTTGTTCTGAAGTAAAAGGGTGGTGTCATAATAATTACGGAATTGGATCCTCTCCTGACCAACACATAAGGATCGTTGAATCAAAATTTAACGACTATAAACAGATGATCTTCTAAAAATTATAATAATTATGACCGTTGGATGTTCTTGTGTGTTGATGAGGAGGCTCTTGAGCCCAAGCTCATGAGAGGATCGAATTCCAATAATTACGGGACAAACATTATCATCAGGTTTTCCTACTGTACTTGGTGGGCCTCCCGCTAAATTGAGAGTGCCACACAGCTGGAAGGGAGGATCCATGTGGGACCTAACCCCTCACGGTCCATATAGCACATCAGTTTTCTCTTTGCTTGCTAGACATGGGGATTAAAAGATCTTTAGCGATCTTGAATCGTAGCGTTTATTTGGAACGTTACTGTGATGGTGTTTCAAGTTTAGATTGCACTGGCAGTGTTTAAATGGTCAAGTTGAGACTCTAAGAATCTAGTTGTGCAAATCTAACCGTCCTACTGAACTGGTGCACGTGAAATGTTTTTTCTCATGCGTTTGAATTTTAACTCACGACAGCACGTTATTTATTTAAAATACCCGTTATAGTAGCGTTCCGAATAAGTAGGGTAAGTACAAGTCGATGGTGAAGCATAGCATTTGAAGGGTTGTTATATGTGCAGGGCCCGGGTCTAATCAACTATAGACCACGAGCTATGAGGATGGTTTGGTGAGTTCCAATAAAGGCCTTTACTTTCCGTTGCTGCCTGTAATTGAAATGCATGCAAGGAAAATTAAACACTTTCTGAGTTTTCAGAGGATGCCCACTGGGCATATCTGACTTTGACTAGAATTATGAAAGAGGAGGTGTTACTGTTTTACAAATCTGAGAAGAAAAAAAATCAAAACAAAACAAAAGAGAAAAAATTTGACAATGATCGTATAAAAAGTAAAAGGGTTAAAAAAAGAGAAAAAATGAAGAGATTGCTTTGATGCATGGTCTAAAATATCGATGATATCGGAAATATCGGCAGTCCAAAAACACGGAAATTTCGATGGAAATATCGGAATATTATCGATATCGATAAAAATTGAATAAAAACCACGAAAATTGTAAGAAAAACTTGGAAATTTTTATTGAAACTTTGGAGAATGTTTATTTAGTTAATTATCTATTAGTTTATCAAAAAAAATTAGAAGGAAATGCATTACATGATGGATTTAACTGATTTAAGTTGATTATACAGCGAGCTGGCAAACACTGTGAGTGTAGAAAATATGTAGTAATTAATGAAAAAAAAGATTAAACACACCATAATCATTTATATATAATGATTTACTACAATATTTTACACTTTATACATTGCATGGTAATACATGAGTGATTTAGTACCACATAAAGTTCCTATGAGATTCAAATTTTTCACTATCTTCATCATCTCTATGTGTAGAGTAAGTTTATTGTGAAGAGTATTCATCAAATGATAAATCCCCAAAATAGTTTTGCATGTAATTGTTAACTTGTTAACATGCCACTCATATAAATATAAATATTTTAGCATATTATCACTAAAACATAAGTGATATATGGTGGTTAAGGTGTTGGAGGAGTAAATCCCCTTTATGTTTTTTTTCCTCCATTTTTTCCCTTTTTTTTCTTCTTTTTCCTTTTTTTTTTTCCTTCCTTTACATCGATATTTTCGATATTTTAGCGATATTACACCGATATTCGATATTTTTCGATATTATTGTCGATATTTGTACGATATGTACATGGATATGTTCCGAAATATCCGTGATTCGAAAAAACCGAAATATCCTCGATATTTCGTCGATATTATTGATATTTCAGACTATGCTTTGATGGCACCTTTGTTCAGTTCTGGATGATTTTAGAGGGGTATTTTTTGTATACGCTAAATTCCCAAGAATTATCCATGTTGATGCGGTTTAATGAATAATTATCTAGTGATTAAGTCCGTTAATAATCTTAGTATACTTCGAATTTTGCATTGAAATTCTTCTCCGTACATCACTTGCATAGGTAATTGATGTTGTAAACCTCATTTACACGTCAAACGTGCTTTGGATGGGTTCAAAGGACATTTCTGCCCTTGAAAATGATGGTTACATGATGTGCACATGAGCAAATTGAATCTCTCTCGAGGTTAGTTCAAGTGGCAAGAGAACATTGGGTAATAAGTTAGATTAAAGCATATTCACTGTTCTAAAAATCTTCTTATAGCCTAGGCGCTGGGCGGCTGGCTACTATTCCGATTAAAGTTTAGACGTTTGAAAATTAAGCAAAGACGCATATACCTACTGGGGCGCTCGCCTAGACTGTCTAAGCACCCGCCTAGCCTGCCCAGACGTGCTTAGGTTGCGATTCACTTAGACAGAATATAAATAACTTTCATTTTGCATTTTATATTTCTTAATAAATTGTAAAAGACTTGTTGAATACTTAAATGAACCCACATTATATGCATGTTCCCCATTTTATCATTAAGTTTGATTACTTCATAATATATATGTAATTATATTTTGTAGTTTATGTTGAAATTATATATATATTAAGTATAAACATACATTTATTTACACGAACTATAATAAATTTACTTAAATCCGTCTGGTCTGCCTAAGCGCCTGTCTAAACTCTGCCTAGGCGCTAGGCTCCAGCTCACCGCCCGACTAGCTCCTAGAACATTAAACATATTAATCATTCGATAATACCCAAAAAAAAAAAAAAAACTTACAAGTAAAGTTCGCTTTACCAAGATTGGTTACGAGTTTAACAATTGAGTTCTTCACTACATAGAAGTAACATTGACACATGAATTACGAAAGACACTACATGCCTACATGGATGATTTGTGCAATTTCATCATTGTTGTACTGTGTTAAAAACTCAAAACATCATGAGAATAACTTTTATGGGATGAGTAAACCGTCGTCATGGGGCGTTCAGGATCAGTAATATAAAATGATGTGTGTGAGTTTATTTTCACATGTGATTATATTATTAATACAAAATATTAAGATAACGATCTAACTGTACTTGGTGAGTTACTCTCCACCATCACAAAATCTACCAACAATTCCATGAAAATCTAATTTGATGCAGAGTCCCACTATACAACCTGCAATGGCATCGACACATTTTGTCCTCCCTTGGCTCTAGCGATGGCAACGGTTCGATTTGGGGACGGAAATGCTATATCCATCCCCATAACCACAAAAATTAACCATATCCATAACCGCCGCAAATTAACCATTGGGTATTATCCATAACCATACCCACCGGGTAACGGATTCCCCATCGGTTAACGGTTATACCCATCTTCGTCAATACAAAAAATATATTTGTTCAATTAACGCATGATAATTTAGTAAATATTAATTTCGTCACTAAATATTTGATGTATAAAATGATTTAATGAATAGATCTTGTGTAGCATAAAAATTGAAGATAAATAGATAAATATTGATAATGTTGGTTGATCTTTAATACCTCTCATAAGTAGATTCTCATAGATTTTCTTTTATATCAAAACTTTTTAACTTGCACACAAAATGTAACTCACACATTACAACTTTTGTATTCTCAACGTAATGGATTCAATGAATTATATATATATATATATATATATATATATATATATTATATATATATATATATATTATAATACAATTATATTATATATGATTATATACATACTATTATATTATATATAATTCGGTTCGGATTCGGTTACGGATATGGATTGGGGACCCCTATAACCATATCCAAAACCATAACCGAATATTAATAACGGTTTTTCCCCATATCCAAATGATACCCGAATTTTCATACCCAAATTCAATCCATTCGGACGGTTATCCACGGTTATCAGTTTTAACGGTTAAAATTGCCATCCCTACTTGGCTCTCTAGCTTCATTTCTCGGAGAATGGACCGCAAGGAGAAGAAATAAGACTAAGGCCATCTCCAACCGATGGATGGCCAAAGGGCTCGTTTGAGCCCTCTGGCCCTCCAAGATTCTCCAAGATATTAATATTTTAATAAACAGTACAAGGCCATATTTGCCTCCGTCTCCAACCGAGGGCCAGAGGGCCAGAGGGCTCGTTTTAGCCCTGTCACAAAAAACCGTCTCCAACCGAGGGCCAAAGGACCATAGTGCCAAACATAATTTATTATTTTAAAACTACAACTTAAATTCAAATTTTAATCAAATTTTGTAAAATAGAAGTTATAGGAAAAAAAATATTAATCAAATTTTGTAAAATAGAAGTTATATGAAAAAAAATAGAATTTAAAAAAAAATTGAAACAAATTTTGTGAAATAGAAGTTATAGGAAAAAAACGGAATTTAAAAAAAAATATGAAACAAATTTTGTGAAATATAAGTTATAGGAAAAAGATGGAATTTAAAAAAAATATGAAACAAATTTTGTGAAATAGAAGTTATAGGAAAAAAATATTAATCAAATTTTGTAAAATAGAAGTTATAGGAAAAAAAATAGAATTTAAAAAAAAAATTGAAACAATTTTTGTGAAATAGAAGTTATAGGAAAAAAATGGAATTTAAACAAAAATATGAAACAAATTTTGTAAAATAGAAGTTATAGGAAAAAAAATTTAAACAAATTTTGTAAAATAGAATTGAAAAAAAATATAAAACAAAATTTGATTCGTATGAAAAGAAAAAAAAAGGAAAAAAAAAGTTTAAATTCATATAAAAAAAATTGAATACAACAGCTACTGGCCGTTGTATTCAAAAAATTTCAAATTTCAAACAAAAAGTGGAATTGAGTGCAGTGCAGATAGAGACAGAAGAGAGAGTAGAGAGTGACAGACCAACTTTTCGTACAAAAGTGGAATTGATATATATATATATATATATATATATATATATATATATATAATCGATTATACAAAGAGATAATAGTAAAGTAAGTTTAACCTTAAAAAGAAACATAAAAAAAAGGTAATTAATCCGCGTTTCATAATCTTAAACCTTAATTAGTTGGATTCAGTTGTATGTTAAGAGTTTTACAACACACTTGTGTGTAAAATTTGAGTAATGGGTTCGTTACGCATGCAGAGTTCTTCCTTGCTTTTTGTTTTGAACATTCAAACATGGAGGAGCTAGAAATAGAAATTCAAAAGTTAAGGTTCCGTGGTTTGTGATTAAAGTATTTTCCTGACATTCAAGATTTTATGTTCGGTTCGATTGATTTTTTCTCCACCCATATTGTTTGTATTATACCGATGATTATACTGTAGTGTCTCAACTAAGATTGAAAACTAGTGAGATACCCCGAACCCTAAACAACAGAATACGATCATCAAAATTAAAAGTGAAAAACAAGAAAGAAAATAAAAGAAAAAGGAAAGAGTTTCCTCACGGATGCCTTTACTTATGTGTTATGGGCTAAAGCTCGAAATTATTCGCCTAAAGTTTTACCTTTTATTTTACCCAAACCAATCAACGCAAAAACTTTATTATTGATTTTTGCGGTATTCGTTGATTTTTCTATGAACTTGTAAGAAGTTGTCAATTTTTCTTTTAATGTTCAATTTTAGTTGATTATCTTACTGAACTTTTATTATTGGTCAATTTCGCCCCGAACTTCAATTTTAACCGATGCGCTCTAAACATTCATAATTGGCCAGTTTCTAGTAATAAATTTGTTGAAGATGAGTAATTACTTTTCTTATTTGAATTTAGTTCTGGAATTGAAATTGGTAAAATCAGACGGTCATGTGAATTAAGTCATAAGGAAGGCTAAGGTAACACCATCACAACCACAACATGTTTCTTAAAAAAAAACAAAACCATGGAGAAGATTAATGGTTGTCCACATTAAGGATAAAATTCAAACAAAAAGTGTATGGAGTGAACTAGTAGAAACAAAGGAAAAAACAATATGTTGTGCACATTAGGGATAAAATTACAATTTTTACCTCAGATAATTGCCATGTAGCGTATACGTGACCAAGATGGTGAAAAATTTCAAAATCTAACGCCAAAGGGGAAATTGATCAATTATAAAATAGGAAAAATTAGTGTATGGTCCTTAGTTACTAATGTTCATTGACTGAAACCTTATTAGTTTTTAGATTTTGATCCAAGTCCCTATCATTAATGTAATGATGAATTTACATGTCAATTACATAATTTTTTACAATAAAAATTAATAATTGATTTAGGATTTTAATACTCACACCTTTATTAAACTCCTAACTAATTTTCAATTCAAAACATTTCCAAAATTATTAAAAAAATTGACATTAGCTTTTTATAAAATGTTTTCAATTTTTTTAATCTTATTTGCACTCATTCATGTCATTTTTTTTTTCCCAAATTTTTAATCTTAAAATGCACCTATTCTTAAATATACCAATTTGTTATATGTAAAATGTACCCTTTGTATTAATCTTATATGCTCTCATTCATGTTTTCGAGTGGTCACCAATATACTACTACCACGGGAGCCACTTTGTATTAATGGCAGCTTCAATTTCTCTCACTTTTTTTTTTTTTTTGTTAACTTTCTCTGACTTTCTTTGGTCTTCAGTCCACACATCGTCTAGGACAAGGAGAAACTTCTTTCCCTTTATTGTTTAGACAAATCTTGTAATACCGCTTCCAATTCATCTGAATTTGAGTTTGTAGTTCTGGCACCTCTAGTGATGGCTTTGGTAATTTTGATCTCATCAAAATGATGCGAAACACAAACCCATATTCTCATCTCAAAGCAGGCTTTAACATTTTCATCATTATAAGCTAGTTGGGCCAAAGTTGTCTTTCCCATTCCTCTCATCCCAACAATACTACAATAGGGATGGCAAGGAGGCCGCTCTCTTCTTGCCTCCTCTCATTCAACAACTTGCTAACCAATTCTTCCTTTTGTTGTTCTCTACCATATATGATAGATTCATCAACAAAAGAAGAAGTTTTCTCTCGCTCAGGTTGTTCTCTGCCAAATGGTGCAATTAAAAACTTTAGGTCGTGGTCCATTTTGCTTAACACCCCCAAAATAGGAGTGTAAAAAAGCACTCTGCCCCTGAATTTTGATACTTTTTACCTTGTCAGTTGCCAGCTTATTTGTATCATATATTACCAAACTGTACATACCCGTAAGACTACGAGTGTTCTTGAAAGAGGATAGAATAAATTTACTTATTTTTTATTTTATTTCCAAATTTTAACTAAGACTTGCTATGTTTATATGGTTGTGAAGGTAGTGTAAAAAAACAACAAAATTCATGTTGTGTTGTGGTCAATTTATCTAACAAGGGAGAGAGGGGTGCGGTAAGAGAGAGGAGAGAAAGTGTCGGGATTTCTCTATGTATATGAGATATTATTCTTCCTATACATTGCTTTTATTAATAGTAGTAAAGAGGAGAGAAATACTTGTCCTCCAAGTAAATACAATCCTAGTAGGAAAAAAATAACTAATAACCAAATCTATATAGGATTTACATAATCACACTTTAATATAAGATCTATAACATGTTACATGTAATTACTAAATCGCCTATGATTTTTATTTTTGTTTAGCATTGGTGGAGAGAGTTAGTGACATATCCCGACCCGGAATATCCCCTTGGATTCTGAATTGAGTTGTGTTGGCTGACACTTGGAAGGTGACAAAGTGATAAAGTGTAGTGATGTTATTAAATTTTAATAAATTTAAACCAAAAAGTTACTATTACAAGAGTGCGCATGTGAGCGGAATTGAATCATTTGACATGTGATTACCAACCGGAAGAAATCTCCTATATCAGCATTTGCCATAAATAATATGGTTCAAATTCACCTTTGGTGAGAATCGAACCTAAGACTTCTCACTTACAAGTAAAGAGGAATATCACTAAACCGCAGTACTAAGTGGTGAGAGCAGGTTAATCACTAAAAAATTTTAAAATATAAAAAATGACATTTTTTTGAAATATCACATGTGTAAGATCCCACATCGCCCACGGGTATGGATCCTGTAAGCTTTATAAAAGTAAAGAACTTGTAAAAAGATCTTAAATGATAAAAATAAATTAAAATTTACCTAAACTCCTTACGTTACCAAAAAAAGCTGCTTTGATACTAATGTAAATTAAAATTATACCATTCAACCATTAATAAAATAAAGAGTACCTAAACTCCCTATAAATACGTACAAAACTTGTTAATTACGTGAGATCCATACTATCAACTTTATTACGATTTCAAAATCTCTGTCACTTGCCTGCATACTTCAAAGTTTCAAACTTTGATTGACATACCCAATCCAGCAGTGTGGGCCACGTATTTTCAGTTCGTTGGACCCTCGGACAACAGAAAACAAAAACAAAGCAAAACACTTGATGGACCCATCAGGCATCAGATAATCCAATCCATCGGCCCCACTACTTATCTCCATCACAAATTGGGCCTAATAACGGGCCTGTAATTTTCTTATTCTCCAAAAAACCAGAAACAAATACTATAATTCCCGCAAAGTCCACCTCATCAGTCGCGACTCACTGAATCGTCATCAGATAATCCATATCTCCAATTCAAATTGGGCCTCGTAATGGGCCTGTAATTCTGTTTATTCTCCCAAAAACCCGAAACAAATATCATAATTCCCACAAAGTCCATGTCACGACTCACTGAGTCATCATCACCGCCGACTGAGACGAGTCTAGTACAGTCACTACCATGATCCACCATACACTGATGCCACTCAAACAATGAGATGACGACGACGACGCGAATGGCGGCTCTGAACCCGTTGCTGCTGCGTACAGTTTCGTTCCTCTGCGCGCGAGTCCACCACCGACGCCTGGGCCTTGGGCTTGCGGTCCCGAGCGACAGGGCGTGGTGCAGCGGGGTGAGCGAGTCGACTCGGCCGGAGAGTCTATTGTCCTCGGCGGAGAGGTCCGCACTGAGAGGAGTGCTGAGCGTGAAGGAGCCGCCGAAGTACCCTCGCTGGGACGACCCTGACTACTGCAAGTGGAAGGATAAGGAACGGGAGATTTTAAACGACATCGAGCCCGTCGTTTTGCTGGCCAAGGAGATTCTGCACTCTGATAGGTATGCTTACTATGATCTTAGCTCGCAACGACGTCGAGCCCCGTCGTTTTGCTTTGTGAAGTGGAAACTATGTGACTGGTTTTGATGGTTTGCAGGTATATGAATGGTGAGCAGCTGACGGAGGAAGATGAAAAGGTTGTGGTGGAAAGGCTTCTTGTTCATCATCCACACTCAGAGGATAAAATTGGCTGCGCAATTGATTCTATCATGGTAACTTTTTTTCCTCCACCATTTACAGTCGGAGATTGTGTTATTATATTTATAATTGCCTTATTATTGTCTATTAATTGAATTTCTTAGGAAGCATTTTAGGTTTATATTGTAATCAGATTTATAAAATATTGAGCGTAAGTAACTCATTAGTCATTGTCAATATGTTTGCCGTGGTGTAATGTAAATGATGGTTTTCGAGCATCGTTGCATTCCTTCTTTGTGAATTTAGCCTCAAATTAGTTATATATAGGGTTGATACTAATGCACCAATCAAATTTTGTGTCAGCCGAAAAATTTAACTGGAAATGGGTGTCGTTGAGTTATTGACTGGGAAGGTCTATTTCAAATTTGTAGTATCTACCAATTTGTTTGTTGAAGTGGGAAGGATGGTTTGGAAGACGCACTGTTGTGTGTCACAATTCACCATTGGTGTGAATGCACAATGTGTGCCTTCTATTAAGTACGATAGTTTATGTTGTATAGAGAAACAAGCCTGTTGATGTTTTCATGAGCGGTTTGGGTTAGGGGAAGAATGGTTTCAAAGGTTGAAATCATAGAAAAAGGGGTTTAGGGTTTGTGTATTAATTTCGAAAGCGTGGAAGACTAAAACCTGAACATGTTCGAAAGGAATGCACTGGGTAATTTAAAATTCATGGTTGTTCTGAAGTATAAGGGGGCCTAAATATGTTTGGGGTGGGGGGAGATGTGGATTATGGAGCTTTAACTGGGGAGTAAAAGGTAAGTGACTCGGGTGGGGAAATAACAGCTAGCAAGTTGATGTTCATCCTCTTTGCACCAATCCCTTACTCATTATGGCTTCAAAACATTATGATACTGATCATTTACGCTTATTGAATCAGTTCCTTATCTTTATTCGCCCTTCTCCCCTTCTGTCCCTGTTACCTTCCCCGTCCGCTTCTTTCTCATCTCCTTCCCTGAGAACCTTGGCACTTGCCTTTACAGGTATCTAATTTTAATCTTTTTAAGTCTAAAAGAAGAAAGAAATTGAAAATATTGATGAATAATATGAGAAAGTTAAAGAAACTTTAGGAAGGCGAGTATAAAGAGTAAAAATGGCAGTCCCAATAGAAGCACCCTTATGGAAAATATCCAGTGAGCTCAACATTATCAGAGTACCCCTAACTCCTTGGACGAAAACACTAGTGTGTTAACAAACACCAGGACACTTATTTTTGAACAAAAGCTATTCTTTGGTGTTGTTGCTCTCGTAGCTTTAAAGGACTGTTTCAGGCTTTCAGCCTGTCTTTTACTATTTTTATATGCTTTTGCTGATGCGTCATTCCAATTTTTGTGTCAACCAAATGATTTAACAAGAAATTGGTGTCACCAAACTATATAATATGAAACCTTGGATGAATGCAAGATGTTAACACTGTTGCAACTGAATAATAAAAGAAACGATTGAAGTATCGCTGCACAAACATAACAACTAAGAAGATTATGGCATCTCTTAATGATTGTGTGAATAGAAAAGCATTTATCTAGGCTGAAATTTATTTTTGCCCCCTCTGTTTAAGATGAAGTTCCATGGGAGGCCAGTGACAGGTGCTCTGGCATAATGAGCTACATGCCTTTGCTTTTGTCTTATCACTCTAACCTTTTTTAGTGCATGTCCTAAGCAAATTAAGCAATTGGGCAATTGATTCTATCATGGTAACATTTTTTCCTCCACCATTTACAGTCGGAGATTGCCTTGTTATATTGTCTATTACTTGAATTCCTTGTGATGAATTTAGGTTTGGATTGTAATCAAATATATAAAATATTGAGTGTAAGTAACTCATTAGTCATTGCCAATATGTTTTCTGTGGTGTAAGTGATGGTTTTCGAGCATCTGTGCATTCGTTCGTTTTGAATTTAGCCTCGAATTAGTATTACCCTTAGTCATATATGGGGTTGATACTAATGCACCAATGAAATTTTGTGTCGGCCGAAAAGTTTAACTGGAAATTGGTGTCATTGAATTATTGACTAGGAAGGTCTGTTTTAAATTTGTAGTGTAGAGGATGGTTTGGAAAACGCGTTGTTGTGTGTCACATACCACTATTGTTGTGAATGCACAATGTGTGCCTTCTAATATGGATCTCAACCATGGAGGTCACTCGCTCAGCTATCACTTGGAGGAGCTTGTCCCAATCGCCGGAGCACCAGAAGAGCTTCAGAGTCCTCAGTTTCTTCGCGCCAATTATCAGAGGACCAAAGCACCGTCCATTGTAGAGCTCTTTCAGGCAAATCGTTTTGAGCGACGCGGCTGCCACGCCGGTCGACAATCTCAAAGCCTTCCTCCTCGGCCTGCAGCATCGGGGAGATCGCGGCCGTTGATTTGGACTTGGATCGATGGATGCGGTTGTTGCTCTCACGGCGGCTTAAATTGGCGGCCGCCGAAGCTGACTGGCCCATCAACTAAACCACCCGGAAATCAACGGCTGAGCTCTGCCACGTCAGCGCGGTTAACAGTGGACAGCGTCGTAGAGGAGCGGTTTTTCTCGCAACAACCCCTCTGCGGAAATGTATGAGAGGGCGGACTTGAAATCCGATTGCACTTGGCTTCTTCTGGAAACTGTTCTCGGTGTTTTGGTAATGGTATAATAGTAATCTTCACCCCGGAGGAAAAATCAAAAGCGGGCGCTTTCATGTGATTATCGTGGACTCTTTCCTTATTTTGCTCGTTGGCTTGTGGGGCCCGCGATCTTGATTTGAATTCAAGTTTAAACCTGTTAATTGGTTTGATTAAAGATTTGGGCGACTAGTAAAACCAAAACTAAATTTGAAGTTAGGAGTGTGGATAGCGACAAGTCGTCGTGTGTGGGTGTTAAATCAAAAATAGCAACTACGATGCAATATACACCAAAAGTTCCAAAAATAAAAAATTGACAATTAATACGACGGTGCTCGCGTTCGTTGTAGCTAGATTTGTAAAAGGATCAATTTTATTGGGCTTGGATCGAACTTGACCCGATCAGTTAAGTTACGGATCACTTAAACTTAACGGGTTAAATTAATGGATCATCCAAACTTAACCCGCTCAACTAATAAGTCATTTATTTCACCCGTTAATAGTTATTTTGGTTTTGGTTTCCTGCCAAAGGGGTCTCTAAATTTTGACAGAGATTGAAACTTGGGAGCTTTAATAAAAAGGGCTTGAACTAAGTTTATTTTAACCAAAAACCATCCTAAAATTTTTTTTTAACCAAAAACCATCCCAAAACAAAGTAAAACTCACCAAACCAATAGACAGCTCGAGCACCAACCAGTCACTCATGGGCTCTCCTTTGGCCCTCATCCTCCTCCTCCTCCTCCTCCTCTTCGTCTCGCTGAGTACTACAACTTTCCTTTTTGAATCATCCTATTTCATTGAGTATTGAAGAAGTTATATCCATTTGAATCTTACCCAGTTTCCGGCGACCTTTGAGGCTTTCGAGGCGTTTTCCGGCCAAACCACAGCGAGTTAGCCATCGTGATGTCAATTTGGGGTTTAATTTTCTGATATGATTCTTCTCACCAAGGAGGAAAATATATAATGTACAAGAGGATTTACAAGGAAAGAAATATTAATTACAATCTGATTACAAGGACCTAGAAAAGGTAACTAAATAATCACAAGAAGTCAACTCTCCAACACTCCCCCTCAAGTTGGTGCATAAATGTCGTTCATGCCCAACTTGACAAGAGAGTTGTAGAACGCTTGGCTTGCAACAGCTTTAGTTAAGATATCCGCCAATTGATCTTCTGACTTTACGAACGGGAATTGAATAATATTCCCATCCAACTTCTCCTTAATGAAGTGTCTGTCAACTTCCACATGTTTTGTGCGATCATGTTGAATTGGGTTGTGTGAGATATCTATGGCTGCTTTATTATCACAAAATAAATTTGAGGCCGAGTTCGACGGATACCCGAGTTCACCGAGCAGCCTCTGAAGCCATAATAGTTCGCATACTCCTTTTGCCATACCCCTGTACTCAGCCTTGGCACTTGACAAAGCAACCACTTTCTGTTTCTTACTCCGCCAAGTGACTAAGTTTCCTCCCACAAATGTAAAGTAACCATATGTGGACCGACGATCAGTAACGTTGCCTGCCCAATCTGCATCGGTGTAACCCTCTATTCGACAATGATCATTTTTAGAAAACATAATGCCTCGACCTGGTGAGGACTTCAAGTATCGTAGGATGCGTTCGACTGCACCCATATGTGTCTCACTCGGAGAATGCATAAATTGACTAACAACACTTACCGCGTATGCAATATCAGGCCTGGTGTGAGATAAATAAATTAATCTCCCAACTAACCTTTGATAACGATCTCTGTTAGTGGGAACTTGATCAGGGTGCACGGCAAGATGGTGATTTTGGACTATAGGAGTGTCGGCCGGTTTACAGTCGAGCATTCCGGTTTCAGCTAATAAGTCTAGAACATATTTTCTTTGAGACAGAAATATACCCTGTTTAGATCGAGCTACTTCTATCCCCAAGAAATATTTCAAACCACCGAGATCTTTCATCTCGAACTCGGTTGCTAGGTAATCTTTGAGCCTTGAGATTTCCTCTTTGTCATCACCTGTAACAATCATATCGTCCACATAGATGATAAGTGTCGTCCATTTCCCCATTCGGCGTTTCAAGAAGAGTGTATGATCGGAATTGCTCTGCCTGAACCCATATTTCCTCATAGTCGTCCGGAACCTACCAAACCATGCTCGAGGTGATTGTTTTAACCCATACAACGCTTTATTCAGCTTGCAGACTACTCCAGGTTGTAAAGCCGAGGCATAACCAGGTGGAATGTCCATATACACTTCTTCGTCGAGATTACCATGTAAGAAAGCATTCTTCACATCAAATTGCTGTAATGGCCAATCTAAGTTGGCCGCCAATGAAAGCAATACTCTTACCGTATTAATCTTTGCTACCGGGGCAAATGTCTCTGTGTAATCAACGCCATACGTTTGAGTGTATCCCTTGGCTACTAACCGTGCTTTGTATCGTTCGACGGACCCATCAGCTTTGTACTTGATGGTGTACACCCATCGACACCCAACTCTCTTCTTTCCTCGGGGAAGTGGGACTAAATCCCACGTCTGATTTTTCTGGAGTGCAGCCATTTCTTCCTCCATTGCTTTGGTCCATCGATCGTCAGATAGTGCATCTTTCAATGAACTTGGTGTGCTATCATTGGATATTTGTTGTACAAAGGCTTTGCCGGGTTCTGATAACTTCTGTGATGACACATAATTGGCAATGGGGTATTTAGAGCCTTTCGTTGTGTCTGGTGAATATCGATTCGGTGGCTTTCCTCGATTGTGCCTGAAAGGTAATTGATAATTCGGAACAACGGTATCATCAACAGGGATAGTCGAGCTTACCTCAGGAATATTCTCAGGAGTATAGTCTGGTGGTACTATATTTGGAGATGAGGGGGGAGTAGGCTCGACAAAGGCAGGTTCGGCAAGGACAGCTGGCCGAGTCTCGGCGAGGATAGCTTGCCGAATCTCGGCAGAAGTAGCGGGCCGATTCTCGGCGAGGGTAGCTGGCCGAATCTCGGCAGAGGTAGATGGCCGATACTCGGCAAGGGTAGCTGGCCGAGTCTCGACGAGGGTAGATGGCTGAAGCTCTGCAGAGGTAGCTGGCCGAATCTCGGTAGAGGCACTTGGATTTTCCTCGACGGTAGGTGGCCGAATCTCGGCTGGCCGAGTCTCGGCAATGGTGCAATCCTTCTCGTCATACCGTGTCTCCCCCTGAGGAGGAGGATTGGAAGAGGCCAAAGGGTAATACATCTCAGACTCGGAAAAAGTGACATCCATAGTAACATACAGCCGACGAGAGATGCACGAAGGTAGCAAGGACTTGTAAGGGAGTACGAAAATCCAGGACTTTGGACGGCAGACGGTTGATAAGATAAGTGGCGGTCTGGAGAGCAATATCCCAAGAAGAGCGGGGAACAGACGCCCCAATCAAGAGTGACCGCGCCGTTTCTAAGAGATGACGATTTTTGCGCTCGGCCACCCCGTTCTGTTGAGGAGTCTGAGGACATGTAGTTTCGTGAAGAATTCCAGAATTCGTTAAGTAATGGGAAAAATCACTACTAACATATTCACCACCATTATCAGAACGCAAAATCCGTATGTCAGTAGAAAATTGGGTCCGAACCATGGTGTGGAAGGTCTTAAAAACTGAAAACACATCACTTTTATGCTTAAGAAGGTATAACCCTGTCATCCGGGTACAATCATCTATGAACGTGACAAACCATCGAAGACCAGATGAAGTAGTAATCGGAGATGGTCCCCAAACATCCGAATGAACAAGACCAAAAGGAACAATACTTTTATTAGAATTCGACGGATAAGACACACGGTGACTCTTGGCGAGTATGCAAGTGTCACATTTAAAGTCTGAAACTGAACAACCAACAAAGAAATCCGGAAACATATGTTGCAAATAACTGAAAGATGGATGACCCAAACGGTGATGCCATAACCATATCTGACGCCTCTTGTGATCAACAGCTCCTTGGGCGAGATTGACTCGGCCTGTACTGACATCATCCACAAAATAGAGATCCCCCCTCTTAGTACCACGACCAATTATCTCCTTCGTGAGAATATCCTGTATAAGACAAAACTTTGGATACATTAGCACACAACAGTTCAATTGTTCAGTAGCTTGACCGGGAGACATCAATTTATGCTTTAGTGAAGGGACAAGTAATGTATGAGGCAAAGAGAGTGTGGACGTGAGGCGCACGGTGCCAGCGCCGGTTACCGGTGAGGTGACTCCATTAGCATTAATAATATTACGTCGAAGTGGAACAGTATCACAAGCTAAATCAGTGGGATCATAAGTCATATGGTCTTTGGCACCGGAGTCAATGATCCATCCGGATGGAGTAGCATCATTATTCATATTAAAAACATAACCACAGTTACCTGAGGACTCCGGAGACATGTCGGAAGAACTCGGAACCAGAGAATGATCATCTTGAGATTTCAAAGATAATTGGGACATGGAGGTGGCGAGATTGGCTTACCCAAGCTTAGCTTGCTCGTCTCGTTCTTGTTGTTTCTGAAGCTTCAATGGTTCCCACCAGTCAGGATAGCCATGCAATTGGAAGCAATTATCACGGCCATGCTTCTCACTACCGCAGTAAGTACAACCACCGGCCGGGACATGTGGTTTAGGTCGAGGAGGACGGGGACCCGTGGTGGGTCGTGAGACTGTCCTAGCAGCAAAGAGCGAACCATGTGCCGAGCTCGGCGCAGTAGCCTGGGGTTGCAGTCCTGGGCTCGGTGTAGGTAACTTATCAGGGGCCCGGGGACGAGATGAAGCTACGGCTCGTGTGGCAGGCCGAGTTGTCATGGCAGGTCGAGCCACCATGGCCGCCCCACTCGGCAGCTGTCCTCCAGTACTCATCACAGCTTGTCGTATTCCCTCTCGGCGAATATAGGCAAAAGTTTGCTCGACGGAAGGAAGAGGCTCAGTTCGTAGAATATCACTACGAATTTTATCAAACATCTCATCCAATCCTGCAAGCAAAGTGTACACACGATCCGTTTGAACAATTTTATTAAAAATTTCAATATCAGTACCGCACTTCATTGGATTAGGTCGACGATAATCAATCTCCTGCCACAAAGATTGAAGATCACTATAGTATGTCTCCACCGGTCGTCCATCTTGCCTCATGCGAGAGGCCTTGCAGGTAAGATCATAAACTTGAGATATATCGGAGCCATCATAATACGTGCGAGCAACTGCATCCCATACTTCATTTGCCGTTGGTAGTCGAAGAAAGTACCCAATCAAATTGGGTTCCATAGAGTTGATGAGCCAACCCTTTACAATAGCGTTCTCCGTACGCCATTTGGTGAAGGCCGGATCGTCGATAGGTGGTTGGGGGTTGGGGGTTACTTCCAAACAAGTAGCCCAACTTGTCTTTTCCTGCCACGAACATCTCAACAATCTGAGACCAAACTCCATAGTTGGCACCATTGAGTTTGATGCCAATTGAAGCAGTAGACGAATCATGATGGACAATCTGTGTAACAAGTTGCGGAATAGGTGGGATAGGATTCATGGTAGGGTCGGTTAGGGTAGTAGTGTTTAGGGTTGTAGTGTTTAGTATAGGTAGGGCTGGAAAAAAATCCCAAAAATCCCAAACCAAACCGAAAAAATCCCGATCCCAAACCAAAAAAATCCCAAACCAAAATTCCCGAAAATTTCGGGATGTAATCCCAAACCAAACCGAAATTTTCGGTATGGGATTCGGTATTGCATATTCAATTTTCGGTATTCCCATACCGAACCGAAATAAATATTATATATATATATTATTTATTAATTATAAGAGAATTATTTCAACCGTTCATTGTTTTGGATTTAATCTGTACCGTTCATTTGTTTTTAGGTCAGATCTGGGATCCCCCACCCCATCGAACTTGAAGCGCAGTTGCGCAGCCATCGCCAGAACTCTCCAGAACTCTCCAGCCTTCGGTCACGATTCCTTCACGAATTGTCTCCGACTCTTGCGATCTCTCCAGCGGCCCAGCCTTCCTTGAAGCGTAGCCACCGCCAGCCTTCCTTCACCACACAGTCTTCCTTCGAATCGTCTCTGACTCTCCAGCGGCCCAGCCTTCCTTCACGAATCACCACCCAGCCACCGCCACGCCAAAGCATCAAAGACAGAACTCTCCAGCCTTCCTTCACGAATCGTCTCCGACTCTTGCGATCTCTCTCTCTCGGGCGATTTTCTCTCACAGACATAACTCTCGATTCAGCACCGAGTTCGAGTCTCACTCTCACAGACAGTGGTACCCTTCTTAAATTCTTGTTATTTTTCTATAGTTTTATTTGTTATTTTTCCCTTCTTAAATTCTTACAAACTTCAGACATCTTTTTATGCAGGATGATATTATACCTAGGCTAAGTCCAGCATCTCGAACGAGGTTGAGGAGTGAAATTCTTCAAACCGATTGGTAAGTAGATGGATGTGGTTCTTCACAGTTTCCTGTCACTCTTTTTCAAAATAGGTTGAGAAAAAAAAAAAAAAAAAAAAAAAAAAAACAAACTAGTCGTTTGAATTGAGACTAAATTGCTTCATATACCAAATGATTAAGAACTCAAAGAAGATGTTGAACTAGTTTTTGTAAATCTGTTGCTTGCAATTGATACTTTCTGATTTCCTTGTAATTTGCCTGCACAGTCTATTCTCAGAAATTTCTAAGTTTCAAGAATTCGATCGGGACCTTGAACTTGCATTTTGGGATTAATGCTGCATGGTAATTTGGAAATCTATGGTTTTTTTTGTGATTCTATGGTTTTTTTGCGATCTCTCTATCTCGGGCGATTTTCTCTCACAGACAGAACTCTTGATCCAGCACCGAGTTCGAGTCTCACTCTCACCCCAAATTAGGTAATTAATTTAGTGTTCATAAAATGAGACGTGCAAGCTTCTTAGCTCATAGAAGTTGATTCTGCAGATTCCTTCTTAGTTACACTCAGATGATAATGTATTTATGGTCCTTGACATGTTTTTAAAGATTTCATTTTCAATGTATATTTCCTTGACATGTTTTTGGTTGTGTCTAATTAATATGACCACTTAAATTTATGATGTAATGCTGCTACAAGGGTAGCATGAATTACACTAATGACTAATTCATTTTCAATGTATAACTTTGCAATTGATCACTTAAATTTAATGGCAAATCCAAAGCAATCTACAAGGGTAGCATGAATTACACTAATCCATGGGTTTTTATTCTTTTCGTTTTCACAGTGTTATGATTGTTTTGAATATTAGGTTGCTGCAAATGGATTGTTGTCTTGCGTGGTAATAATTTGAGTTTTGTTAAACTCGTTTTCAGAGGCTGGTGCAACATCAACCCACGCAGTATCCAACATCAGAGGAGTTGAGCATTGGGAAAATCAAGTTCAAGGCCTTTGATTTGGGAGGTCATCAGATTGCTCGCAGAGTTTGGAGGGATTACTATGCAAAGGTTAGACATACATAAAACTTGATAAACGGCCACACTTTTGCTCTATTCTCATACCTCTGCAGAGTCCTTTTCCAATCTCTTGCGTGAACCTAAACCTTCTTGCGAGAGGTCTTTTTTCTGATCATCAATGTGGTGATAAGGCTTTATTTTTGCCATAGTTCAGAAATTCATGGTTTAGTGTGATTTCTAGTCTTCTTTTTCTTGTTCGTTGAGAAAGTCTTCTTTTTTTTCTTCATTTGAATTTTCATTTTACTCCCTGTATTGGTGCAGCAACTTCTTCTTGTCGTCCTGGTTGAGTGTTGGTTTGTTGTCTTTGCTTAATACAACCAAATTTTGTATTTATGTAAATTTGATTCAAGTGAGTAGTGCCTGAAACTATGGAACCTTGTTCCTCTGGCATTTTATGGATGTTTAAGTTTGAATTTATATTTTTTATTTTATTATCGTTCAATACATGCTGTGTTTGAACTTTCATCAGCAAGGAATGTCTCCAACATGAGCTAACATATATCTACACGGTTTGCTTTACAGGTAGATGCTGTGGGGTACCGTGTACCTGGTGGATGCCTATGACAAGGAGCGGTTTGCATAATCAAAAAAGGAACTAGATGCGCTCCTTTCGGATGAAGCCCTAGCCACTGTCCAATTTTAAAACCTTGGCTTTGTAACTATTATTTTTGCTTTTGGATTTGGTACTTAATTTATTTTTATTGCATGCATGTGTAGTATAAATTGAATAGGCAGATTAGTAGAAACAAGCCAACAAAAAATAGACTGAAAAGCCCAAAAGATGGACTGAATTGTCGACAGATTAGTAAAAAAAAAAGGCATATTGGGCCCAAAACCATAATGTCACATTTTAGCCCAAAAGCCCAAAACCGTTTCGGGATTCCCGATTTGTCCCGAAATCCCGAAACTATTTTGGGATTCCCGAAAATTTGGTTTGGGATCGGTATTGAAATTGGGATTCCCGAAAATTTCGGTTTGGGAATTGGGACAAGGGTTTCGGTATGGGATCCCATACCGAACCACCCCTAAGTATAGGAGTAGAATCGGTTAGGATGGGGTTGTGTTCACCGTGGAGTGGTGGTAGGTTCTCCATGGGAGAGCCGAGGTAGCTGGAGGGAACGGGCAGAGCAGAAACCCTAGGATCTCTGCTCTGATACCATGTCAATTTGGGGTTTAATTTTCTGATATGATTCTTCTCACCAAGGAGGAAAATATATAATGTACAAGAGGATTTACAAGGAAAGAAATATTAATTACAATCTGATTACAAGGACCTAGAAAAGGTAACTAAATAATCACAAGAAATAAACTCTCCAACACGTGAGAGGTACCATTCTCTTCGTCTCTTCGAGAACTATGATTTTCGTTTTTGAATCACTTCATTTCGTTGAGTATTGACAAAGTTATGAGCGTTTAAAGTTTGTCCAACCCAGTTTCCAGCGACCTCCGAGGCTTTCGAGGCGTTTTTCGGCCAAACCACAGCGAGTTAGCCATCGTGAGAGGTACCATTCTCTTCGTCTCTTCGAGAACTATGATTTTTGTTTTTGAATCACTTGATTTCGTTGAGTATTGACAAAGTTATGTGCGTTTAAAGTTTGTCCAACCCAGTTTCCAGCGACCTCCGAGGCTTTCGAGGCGTTTTCCAACCAAACTACAGCGAGTTAGCCATCGTGAGAGGTACCATTCTCTTCGTCTCTTCGAGAACTATGATTTTCGTTTTTGAATCACTTGATTTCGTTGAGTATTGACAAAGTTATGAGCGTTTAAAGTTTGTCTAACTTTCCGGCAGAAACAGCGACTTAGATTCCAGAAACAGTGGCTTAAATTCCAGAAACCAGAAACAGTGCGTTAAATTCCAGAAACAGTGACTTAAATTCCAGAAACAGTGCGTTAGATTCCAGAAACAGTGCATTAAATTCAAGAAACAGTGGCTTAAATTCCAGAAACAGTGCGTTAGATTCCAGAAACAGTGCGTTAAATTCCAGAAACAGTGACTTAGATTCCAGAAACAGTGCGTTAAATTCCAGAAACAGTGGCTTAGATTCCAGAAATAGTGTGTTAAATTCCAGAAACAGTGGCTTAAATTCCAGAAACGGTGACTAAAACTTATAACATGGTTTTTTATTAAACAAAACTTATAACATGGTTTTTTTATTAAAACTAAAACTTATAACATGGTTTTTTTTATTAAAACTAAAACTTTTCAAGCCCTTTTCATTAGTTTTCCTTTGAAACTTTGCGTTTCGAAAATTTTGGGGCTTCAGATTGGGATAAGGGAGTTTTTTTATTTCAAAGGATCCGAGCAATTCTCAATCTCAACAAATTTCTGTGAATAATAAGAAAATTGTAAATTTGACATGCAAGTAGTGAATAATTTTTGCGATTGGGATTTTTCTCTTTAATTTTCTTATTTTCAAGTTTGATCCCTAAAATTAAATGTTGAGGAAAGAGAATTAAAACTCAATGTGTAATATCGAAACTTTATCAAATTATTTTTGACAACGTTCCGTATTCTATAATATGATTGAGATATTTTAATCTATATGTACAAGGATTAACTAAAATTTGGAGGCAAAAAAGTGAAACAAATCAACTTAAATATACGTTTCTATAATGCAAGATACTAATAACAAGTTAGGTGCATCACATACATAATCCACAATTTTTTTCTTTAGTTTGATTGTCTAGACGCATTATACGTCATAGGAATAATTTTTTTTGCAATGATGGTACAACTACTCTACAAAATTAATGTTTAACAAATATTTGTCCACCATTATCCATTAATGATTGTCACGCAAAATACAGCTTAATATTCTGGTAGCGGTTTTGTTCATATGTCATAATCATCATCTCCATTTTATCTAATAATACAAATTTTGTATTAAAAATCTTAACTTGTTATTTGATGGGCTCTTCATGTACTTTTTTCTTCGGTAAGCCTCTTCCGTATACGACCATTTCAATTGCACCACTCTTATAGCACTTGAAGGTTGTGGGAACAAGTGTGACGATTAGTATACAACACATGAATATCGGATTTTTTAAATCATATCAAGATGTGGAGATACTGGCATGTATTTACTACAATTATAGATAATAGTTAAATATAATTCATGTGAATGTATATATTTAGTGTAATCACCATTAGAATGTTGAGACGATGATTGGATTAATTACATGTAACTACATTTGCGAAATTAAGTGAGCTGCAAACTTAATTGATAGAGATTGGGCTTAAAATTATTTAAACGTCATATACATATTTTGTGACGTGAGTGAGAGCACGCGAGTTGTTAGCTCAATACATAAACTAAGCTGTTTTGACATATAATTGAATGCGAGTTAGTGCATATTTAGCAGAAGAAGAACATGGTGGCAGATGATATTGTTAATTTGAGCTATAACATAGATTTTAGGGCTGGGTTCGGTTCAAATCGGTTCGGTTTTTTGTCAAAACCGAAACCGAACCGAAATTTCGGTTCGGTTCGGTCTAATTTTTTTCGGTTTTTTTTCGGTTCGGTTTTTTTCGGTTTTTGTATTTTTTCGGTTCGGTTTTGGTTTTTTTCGTTTTTTTTTTTTTTTTTTTAATCTGGATATTGGTGCTTGAATACGAACTGGGGAGACTCGCAATGGCTGCATTAAACAAAACAAATCATCAATATCTGCAATACAGACACAAACCTTTGTAAATCCTAAAGTCCTTAATGTTGAATAATCCTTTAGTCGGGGTAACAAGAATACAACAAATCTTCAACATGAGTTCTAACCAATCCCTCCATGAAAATATGCTCCCAACAAATCATCAAACAATAACAAACCCACAAATAACTAACAAACCCACAACACAAAAATCAAATCTGCAATACGAATCAAAACAACCCCCCTAAATTTACACCAAAATTTCAGCGTTCCTCTGGAATTTACCCTTAAAAAAAACCAATATATCGACAAAATAAATAAGAGAGACTGGAGATCTTACCTTGGAGTGAGAAGATCGAGAAACGGAGAGAGAAGAATGGAGAAGAATGGAGAAGAAGGAGGCATGGACATGGAGAGAGTCTGAAGGCGCAGGGGAAGAGAGAGAGAGGAAGGGAAGGAAAAATAGAAAATGTGTGGCTGCTACTACTAGTGGCTAGGGTTTTGCTGATTTGTTGTTCCACAAAAGACAAGATTTCAATCTGTATAAATAATTTAGGCATACAATAATAACAAAACTAAACTTGCTGACAAGTTGGTTTTGGCGAAGCTTTCCAACCTGGAGCGCACGGGTTCAAACCCTCATGCCTCCAGGATTTCAGAGTTTTTTTTTAAATTTTTATAATTAAAATATTATAAAAAAATAATTAAATATATAATCGGTTCGGTTCGGTTCGGTTCGGTTTCCGAACCTCAAAAACCGAAACCGAACTGGGCATATTCGGTTCGGTTCGGTTTGACAGTTTTCGGTTCGATTTTTTTTCGGTTCGGTTTTTTTCGGCCTCGGTCCGGTTCGGTTCTCGGTTTTTTTCGGTTTTCGGTTTTTTGAACCCACCCCTAATAGATTTTGGATACCATTATTTTGAGAATCCTTCTTATTAGATTGGAACTCAATTATTTAATAATATGATGTGAGTCCCTAGGACTAAAATTAATGTAGTAACGCTTTGAGCTAGATTTTAGGGTTTCAACCCCCTATGTTACCAAAAAAAGCTACTTTCATACCATGATAAAAATTAAAACCGTACCATGCAACCAGTAATAAAATAAATAGTACCTTAACTTTTTACAAATACTTACAAAACTCCTTAACTATTTGAGATTCATACTTTTAACTGGCGTTCCGGTTTCAAAATCTCTGTCGCTTATCTGTAAAGTTTAAAGTTTCAAAACTTATAACGATACTCAAATCTAGCAGTGTGGGCCACGTATTTTCACTTCGTTGGATCCTCAGACAACAGAAAACAAAAACAAAGCAAAACACGTGATGGACCCATCAGGCATCAGATAATCCATCCATCGGCCCCACTACTTATCCCCATCACAAATTGGGCCTAATAATGGGCCTGTAATTTCGTTATTCTCCAAAAAACCCGAAACAAATACCATAATTCCCGCAAAGTCCACCTCATGAGTCGCGACTCACTGAGTCGTCATCACCTCGACTGAGACGAGTCCAGCACAGTTACTACCATGATCCACGATACACTACTGCCACTCAGACAATGAGATGACGACGACGACGCGAATGGCGACTCTGAATCCGGCGCTGCTGCGAACAATTTCGTTCCTCTGCGCGCGAATCCACCACCGACGCCTGGGCCTCGGGCTTGCGGTCCCGAGCGGCAGGGCGTGTTGCAGTGGGGCGAGCGAGTCGACTCAGCCGGATAGTCTATCGTCCTCGGCGGACAGTTCCGCGCTGAGAGGAGCGCTGAGCGTGAAGGACCCGCCGAAGTACCCTCGCTGGGACGACCCTGACTACTGCAAGTGGAAGGATAAGGAACGGGAGATTTTAAACGACATCGAGCCCGTCATTTTGCTGGCCAAGGAGATTCTGCACTCTGATAGGTATTGTCACTGTGAGCTTAGCTCGCAACGACGTGGAGCCCCGTCGTTTTGCTTTGTGAAGTGGAAACTATGTGACTGGTTTTGGTGGTTTGCAGGTATATGGATGGTGAGCAGCTGACGGAGGAAGATGAAAAGTTTGTGGTGGAAAGGCTTCTTGCTCATCATCCACACTCTGAGGATAAAATTGGCTGCGCAATTGATTCCATCATGGTAACTTTTTTACTTCACCATTTACAGTCGGAGTTTGCCTTGTTATATTGTCCATTAATTGAATTTCTTGTGTAGAATTTAGGTTTAGATTGTAATCAAATATATAAAATATTGAGGGTAAATAACTCATTAGTCATTGCCAATATGTTTGCTGTGGTGCAAATGATGGTTTTTGAGCATCGGTGCATTCGTTCTTTTGGAATTGAGCCACGAATTAGTTATATATAGTGTTGATACTCATGCACCAATCAAATTTTGTGTGGGCCGAAAAATTTAACTAGAAATGAGCGTCATCGAATTATTGACTAGGAAGGTCTATTTTAAATTTGTAGTATCTACCAAGTTGTTTGTTGAAGTGTGAAGGATGGTTTGGAAGACGCACTGTTGTGTGTCACAAATCACCGTTGGTGTGAATGCACAATGTATGCCTTCTTTAAGTATGATAGTTTATGCTGTATAGAGAAACAAGCCAGTTGATGTTTTCATGAGCGGTTTGGGTTAGTGAAAAAATGGTTTCAGAGGTTGAAATCATAGAAAGAGGGTTTAGGGTTTGTGTATTAATTTTTTTGGTGAACATATTGAGTGTTGAAAAGGAATGCAGCGGGTAATTTAAAAAATCATGGCTGTTCTAAAGTATAAGGAGGCCTAAATGTTCATCCTATTTGCACCAATCCCTTACTTATCACTTCTTAAAAGCATTATGATACCAATCATATTACCCTCGTTAATTCAATTCCTTATCTTTATATGCCCTTCTCTCCCTGTTACCACCTCCCTTCCCCGTCCACTTCCTTTTCCTCTTCTTCCCTGAGAACATTGGCACTTGCCTTTACAGGCATCTATTTTTAATCTTTTTAAGTTTAAAAGAAGAAAGAAATTGAAAATATTGATGAATAATATGAGAAAGTTAAACAAACTTTAGGGAGGCCAGTAGAAAGAGTAAAAATGTCAGTCTAAATATAAGCACACTTAAGGAAAATGTCCAGTGAACTCAACATTATCAGAGTACCCTTAACACCTTGAACTAAAACACAATAGTCTTAACAAACACCAGGATGCTTATTTTTTAACAAAAGCTATTCTTTGATGTTGTTGCTCTTCTAACGTTAAGGAGTGTTTTCAAAAACAGATTCTCTAACCAATCAAGTGCAATGGTGTCGTACCTCCTTGTTTTCAGCCTGTCTTTTACTATTTTTAATATGCTATTGCTGATGCGTCATTCCAGTTATTGTTTCAACCAAATGATTTAACAAGAAATTGGTGTTACCAACCTATGTAATAGGAAACCTTGGATGCATGCAAGATTTTAACTGTATTGCAAGTTGCAACTGAATGATAAAAGAAACGATTGAAGTATCGCTGCACAAACATAACGACTAAGAAGATTATGGTTATGGCATCTCTTAATGATTATGTGAGTAGAAAAGCATTTATCTAGGCTGAAATTAACTTTTTCCCCCTCTGTGTAAGATGAAGTTCAATAGGAGACCAGTCACAGGTGCTCTAGCTTAATGAGCTACATGCCTGTGCATTTTTTCCTACCACTTTAACCTTTTTTAGTGCATGTCCTAAGCAATTGGGCAAGGGTTTGGAACTTTAGATCTGCACGTTCATAACTTATCCTTGACTTACAATTCAATGATAGCGGAAGCTGAAAGTGTAAACTTTTAAAATTTTGGTCTAATTTTTTTCTACTGTTTCTTTGGCTACTTTTTCATTAGAAAGTTGGTTCAGACATGAGTTACGACTGTAATATGTAACCGTAGATAACTCTATTATTGTTTCTGTGTATTTCTGTGACATGAAATTATCTGTCTCTATCTGAAAACTTCTCTTCTTGAGTCTGATCTTTATTTGAATAGAACTTTAAATGACTATTTGTTGACATTAAAATTTAAGTTGTTATTGATTTCTGAATCAGTCCTCCTTTCTATATGTGATCAACCTTTTATTTCTGTTAAATTCAGGATGTTTCTGTCAAATCAACCCCTCTACTAGAATTGATGGTTTCAAAGACTGAAATCATAGAAAGAAGAATTTAAGGTTTGTGTATTATTTTTGTGGTGAATGTATTGAGTGTTGAAGACTAAAACTTGAACATGTTCGAAAGGAATGCAGCAGGTAATTAAATGTCATGGTTGTTCTGAAGTATAAGGAGGCCTAAATGTTCATCGTATTTGCACCAATCCCTTACTCATCGCTGCTTAAAAACATTATGTACCAATCATATTACCCTTGTTGATTCAATTCCTTATCTTGATATGCCCTTCGCTCTGTGTCACCTCCTCCCTTCCCCATCCACTTCCTTCTCCTCTTCTTCCCTGAGAACCTTGGCACTTGCCTTTACAGGTATCCATTTTAAGTTTAAAAGAAAGAAATTGAAAAATATTGATGAATGATATGAGAAAGTTAAAGAAACTTTAGGAAGGCGAGTATAAAGAGTAAAAATGTCAGTCCAAATAGAAGCACCCTTATGGAAAATGTCCAGTGAACTCAACATTATTCAAGTACCCTTAACTCCTTGAACTAAAACACTAATGTCTAAACAAACACCAGGACACTCATTCCACGTGTTCATAACTTATCCTTAACTATTGGGGCTTGTTTTTCCTAGATTATTTTCCACAGATTATTTATTTCGTACCTTTTCAATACAATTCAATGATAGCGGAAGCTGAAAGTGTAAACTATTAAAATTTTGGTCTAATTTTTTTCTACTGTTTCTTTGGCTACTTTTTCCTTAGCACGTTGGTTCAGAAACCAGTTACGAGTGTAATATGTAACCGTAAATAAAGATCTTTCTATTATTGTTTCTATGACATGAAATTATCTGTCTCTGTCTCTTTCTCAAAACTTGTCTTCTTCAGACTGATCTTTACTTGAGTAGTACTTAAACTGACCATTTGTTGACATTGAATTTGTAAACTATTTATTGATTGAATTTCAAGTTCTTATTGATTTCTGAACCAGTCCTCCTTTCTATATATGATCAACCTTTATTTTATGCGATGTGGATTCTTGTGTTTGTCTATGCAAACTAACCACTTTCTTTGTAACTCGTCTTGCTGAAGGTTGATCGGCATCCCCAATTTAAACACTCGAGGTGGCTATTTGTCATAAGAACTGATGGTGTATGGATAGATTTCTCCTACCAGAAGTGTCTTCGAGCGTATATCCGAGATAAGTACCCATCCCATGCAGATAGATTCATTCGGGAACATTTTAAACGTGGTAGTGGCTAAACATGCGTTACTCCTTCCTAACGCTTGTATTGGGGGTTTAATTTTTGCCTTGGTAATTACAGATGCGTATGAAATTATATTCAAATTATCCATTGGAAGGGGAATGTCTTTCGTTTTGCAGATCTTCAGTGACCCACATACAAACTAGACATAAAAAATGTCAGTGTAGTAGATAATCCTTGACTGAAACTCATATGTATCTTTAAGAATGACAACAAAGAAAATGATTGAACTTCACTTTGTTGACTTGCATCTCCTTTCCTTGGCTTTGAACATGTTTTTTTTTTCTGTTTTTTTTAAAAAAAAAAGGAAGGGAAAGTTTGAAATAGGTCTAATTTTCTAGCCTATCTTTTGAAATAGGTCCAATTTTTAGTGATTTTTGACTTTTAAAATAGGTCTAATTTTTAGTTACTTTGGACTCATATCAAAATATCCAAAAAAAAAAAAAGAAATATATGACTTTTGGTTTTTTCTCTTCCTAGGACCTGCTTTTACTAGGGTTGTTGATTTACTTAGAAGTCCGCAAAGCTTATTAGAAAACAACCTGGCTCTCTCTCATTGATTAGAAGCTTTGTCAATCGTTTTAGCTTAAATTAGAGAATTTAGGTGGAGGAAAATATGTGAGTCCTTTGTTGGGCATTCAGGACTTGTGCCAATATAGTCCATCGGTCGGAAGATGTTCGATGTGGTGATCACTGATCTTGTAGCTTTTTGGCTGACCTTCGATGGAGATAATAGCATTGCATGCTGACTCTAGCACTAATTTATCATATCATTAACACGAAATGACAAGATAACGATCTACTTGTGCTTAGTAAGTTACTCTCCATAACCACAAAATCTACCAACAAATCCATGAAAAATAAAAGAAGGGTATTATTATTAGTATTCAAAAAATCTCATTCTAGACTCCAAACTTTCTATGTAAAAAATGAAAAATACAGTTGTAAGGAGTGTAGAATGAGATTTTTAGAGTGTCAATAACATTTCCCTAAAATAAACTACATCTCAAAAGAAAAAGACCTATAAGCCCTACACGTGTCCCCTTTTCTTCCCTTCCTCTCCTTTTGTTCGCATGGCGTAGCGGGAAAAACACAATATATTGGAAGACATCCACTGCTACGCGCAAACGGTCAGAGGCAGATTGTCTGCCCTCCTATTACCGTGCCCTTCCCATCCTTTTTTATTTGTGCAGTCACGGTTAAGCCACGTCAATATTTTTGTTTTTTGTCTTATTATCTATATAAAAAATTCAATATAAAATGTTAACATGGTTTAACCGTGATCACATAAATAAGGAGGGGATGAGAAGGGCATGGTAACAGGAGGGCAGACAATCGGCCTCCCAAACTCTCTCTTCTGTAAATGAGGCGGGAATGAGAATAAAGATGACATCCTGCTGTGCAAGACCCTTGATTATACTCCGTTACAAAAAAATGCCGATTAAATTTCTAAAATTCAAATCGACTTGGTCGAATTAAAAACGAAAAATCGAAAGATGTCGGAATCAATCAACAATGGACACCAATTAACATTTTTTTTATATATATCATATATGAAAAATTGAACAATGAAAAGATATACAAAATTAGTCTAAAATTGGGAGTCGGAAAATTTTATTTGAACTCGTACAATTTCTTTCTACACCCAATTTACTCCATGCATTCATATTATTTTTAACTAAACTATTAACATATTTTGGAACCCAAATTTATTATCTAAATTACCCTCACAAATCCAATTCAATATGTAAATTTATCTTTACACCCATTAAAAAAATAAAAAATCAAGTAAATTCATTAAACTTTTAAACTTACGGGATTGATAATATGTAATTGCCACCAAAATTCATTTGTCCAATAGATTAAAAGACTACTTTCGAATTAGCTTTGGATTCAACTACTTTCGGGTTGATAATATACGTATGTGTTGATTTTTTAGAAATTCCAAACGTGATTGGCAGTAAAGATCAGGTGGAGTGGTTGTTTGATGTCTTCAACATGTCCTCATTGGCAGTTTTGGGTCTAATCCTAAACAACTAAGTGGAAATTTGCCAAACAATGTATGCCACCATCTTCCAAGTATTCAGGAGTTGCATTCGTCACTCCACACAAGTTATGGCAGCCTAAAGAGCATATGACTTTGGTACCGGACTTATACAATTTCAGTTGGAGGATTCAAAGTTAATTTTCACAGGCAATACACTCCAAAATCTTTATAAAAAAAAAAAATTTAAATGAAACGAAAGAAGAAAAAAAGCATAAATAAATTCATATTTTAGTTGGAGGATTCAAAACTTCAAAATCATTGTTCATCGATCAAAGAAAGCATTTTTTTTTTGGAGTTTTAACGAAAAGCCCACAATACTGTTCACTTTAACGAAAAACCTTATTTTTACACTAAAAAGTCAAATCTGGTACCATTCACATTACCCTTTATTCTGTCCTTATCGTTAAAACTCAAAGTTTTCAAGCCATTTTCATTAGTTTTTTTTTTTTTTTTTTTCTCTATGAGAGTGTCTTAAGGTTTTAGCCATAATGAATAAAGATCGCGTGATGGTAGGGTTTGATTACTGGGTGTGGATTTATTGATATATTTTAATTTTACTGTTAATTTCATCTTATACTTGATGTAATTGTAATATGGTAAAAACAAAAATTTAAAACTTAAGTTGGACGTAGAAAGAGATTATATAAATTCAAATAAAATTTCTCATGGGACAAAAATTAGAAACATTCAAACAATTGCCAACGGCCTCATTTTGAGAACCTTCCCGACCTTTTGTGTCTGGCTACACGCAATCCAATAGCCCTAGCAAAATTCTTAGGCCATCTCCAACCGAGGGCTGGCCAGAGGGCTCGTTTGAGCCCTCTAGCCCTCCAAGATTCTCCAAGATATTAATATTTTAATGAACAGTACAGGGCCATATTTGCCTCCGTCTCCAACCGAGGGCCAGAGGGCTCGTTTTAGCCCTGTCACAAAAAACCGTCTCCAACTGAGGGCCAAAGGGCCATAGGGCCAAACATAATTTATTATTTTAAAGCTACAATTTAAATTCAAATCCAACGGCTAAGTGACGTCAACTAGCCGTTGGTAGCACGAGTAGGCGTTTACGTTTTATGTTTTTAAATATTTTTAAAAATATTGTTTAAGTTTTATGTTGTTAAATGTTTTTTTTATGTTGTATAATTTTTATGTTGGTTAATGTTATTTAATGTTGTTTCATATTGTTTAATGTTGGGCTATAATTCACTTAATTTAATTTAATGTTGTATAATGGCCTAGGAAGTTATAGGAAAAAAATTGAATTAAAAAAAATTGAAACAAATTTTGTAAAATAGAAGTTATAGGAAGTTATAGAAAAAAAAAGAAAAAAAATAAGGTTTAAATTGAAGTTATAGGAAAAAAAAAAAAAGAAGATTTAAATTGAAGTTATAGAAAGAAAAAAAAGGTTTAAATTCATAAAAAATTTATAAAAAAAAAAAAAAAAAAAAAGGGAAGCAACGGCTAGTGGCTCGCTAGCCGTTGCAAATTTCAAATTCAAATTCTTATTTCTGTCGGTTATAACCGACAGAAATAATATATATTATACTATTTCTGTCGGTTATATCCGACAGAAATAAGAAAGATTAAAAAAAAAAATAGCCAGCCACAGCCAGCCCTCCAGCCCTCTCCGATTCCGTGGAGCCCTCCCAGATTCCAGAGCCCTCTGGCCTAGCCCTCGGTTGGAGACGGTTTTAGGGCCATTTTCGACCCTCTGGCCCTCTAGCCCCTTCGGTTGGAGATGGCCTTAGAGAGCAGCACCATCAACATTTTACTATCCGTTAGAGCAACTTCATCGAAATCGAATAGTTTGGTTTTGCGGTTTTGAAATAGTTTCGATTTTGAAACCAAACCGCAATGTAAAAAAAGGTTTGATTTCGATTTTAGCTTTTGAAAACTGCACCAAAATCGAACCATACCACAAATATTAATAAACATTTAATTAAGTTTCCATAATAAATGTCATGTTTAATTAGTTGTTGTTAGACTTCATACACATTAAGTATCATCATACATCACTTTTTTTCGTTCATACTCTCGAGGGACCTTTCTTATTTTATTCCATCACACCCTAATCCGTTAAGCTGTCCGAGATTCCAAAACGCTCAATAAAAACCCTTGTGAGAAACCCCAATTCACCAGTCCAATGATCCAATCCATCGATACTCTCACTGGAGCTGGTGGCGGCCTCGTCGTCCATCGAAGCCGGCATCGGCTGCTGGGACCTCCGCACCGGCGCCGAGCAGCTCCGCTATAAGTTCTGCGCCTCTCCGCCTCAAGGCCTCATCTGTTTCGGCAAACGGTTCCTCGCCTCCTCTCAGCTCCACAAGCCTTCTGCCTCCTCTGGCTCTGTCCAGTACTGATCCTGGTCCAAGGTAAGATCACGTCCTTTATTATGCACACAACCTGTTTGATGAACTGCCTCAACTTATAAAGCTTGCATTCGAATTGAATTTTGAGAATTTTGATGTGCAGCCGCAAGTTGATGTCAAGGGCTTCCCAGAAGAACCGATCAATCCACTCGCTGCAAACAGCGAATACATGTACATTGTTGGCGGAGGCTCATCGAGGAATGTCTAATTTTCCTAATCATTTTTTTAGCTCTGAAATGCTAATGGACATTTTACGGAGCACACTCTTTAAGTCCCTCAATATCTTTTACATGTCTTTTGCCTATTGCATTCTTATTCATCCCCAATAAACAAAAAGCAATGCATCCTTGAAATTGCATGTGTTTTGTAATTTTGATTTGGATGTAAATTTCGTAGGTTTGGAGTGTAGGAAGTGGGAGATTATTGGGAAATATTGTTTTCCCTACTATAATTGATGCGATTGCACTAGATCCTGGTGATAATGTCTTCTTTGCCGGTGGTAGAGAGGGCAAGATATAGGTTGCTGCATTTGATGCCGAGAGCCCACTTAACAGCAAGTATGGCTTGCATATCATCGATTGTTTCTTGAATCACAGGTTTCTTGAATTTCCTATGGGGAAACTTTTGATGGACTTACTAATATTCCAGTTTGCATTTTTATTTGTTATTCAGATGAGTTTTCTTCAGTTGACACTTCTCTAATTTTTAAATGTGTATTTTTGTTTTTTCAAAGTATGACGCCAAAGATTGTTGCACATTTTAAGAACCCTGCATTCTTCATTTAGTTATGACATGCTTTGCATTCTGGTGAACTGAATCGAGGAACATTCATTTTAGTTTATTTTGAACGAATAAAACTCTTTTAACTCACAACTTTATATTTTGACTTTTGAACAACAAAGTTATTACTTGCTTCGCATATGGCATTTCTGGAAATTATTTGATTTCTGGATCAGAAGATAGAATGGTTCGAGTTTGGGATGCTAGAACTCATAACATTCTACGTGTGTTCAAACATGCAAAAGGTTATCTCAATGCTATTTGGATTATTTCCTTCCCCCGGGTTTATGCAAATTTAATGATATTGAAGCAAAATTAGTGCTAATTAGTGTACCACTATTTCATAATACAGTTTATATTTGAATTTCTCAGTTGTTTATGTTCAATCTGCCAAACTTTACTAATTTGTTTAGCATTTACATAAAATTTGCACTGTACTCTGCAGGTCCATTGAATAATATTCTAGTCTTTTGACAACATTTTTATGAGAAATATAAAGGAAGTTGTATTAAGATCACCTTCTCAAACAAGTCTGGAGTTCTTTGCGTTATACTACACACACCACGCAATGGAGATTTTGAATGTGCCTATGTCCAGACGATCTCCATTCTGCCCGAAAGCAAAGGAAAAGACCATTCCGGTGAAATCTGTAATGCAGCAGCCAACCATCGGTTCTAGTAATGCATGCAGCTTTCTCTCCATTTCCATCTTACTTCCTTTAAAGAGAGTGTGTGAGCCCTGCGTTCATCAGCGGCACTCGCAACAGTCAGGCGGGTAGGATTAATGAAAAAAAACTTCAGAATGTCAACGAAACATGCATGCATAAACACAACACCCCAATTACTTTGAGATTACCGGTTTCCGCACTCTTCCTTGTCGATGATTTTTGCACCCTGCCAAACCTTGTACCCGCTAGCAGTTGAATCAGACCACTGGAGGTTAATCTAGCCATTTGAATTTTGAGGTCTTCCGGCCTCCTAAAAGCGTGCTCACGAAACTTTCTGCAAAATTTTGTGATGATAAATTATTACTTTCTTGCATAAAGTTTTCGGATTAAAAATAAAATAAAACTAGAACATTGCAAATAAGGCTACTGGGAGAGGGGGAATAATGTTGTAATTTGGCAAGTATAATAAAAGGTGTAGCCAGAAATTAGTTGGATGGATGTAAAATGAATAGAGTGAGTTGGTAAATAAATAGAAAAGAGGTTAATTACCACAAGTGGAAGGCCTCTCATCTCATGCAACTAAACAGCTTCCTCTGCTTCCACTATGCCTTTACCCCTCTCACCACAAGTCGAAGCCCTCTCAGCTAACTCAACACCATCCTTTGCCTCGACTATGCCTTCACCATCATCATCAATATGTTCAGGCTTGATTGTGATCTTGGGGATGTGAAATCTTGGGCCACTCCTTTCCTCTGCCTTTTTGGCAACCTTGTGCAAGACTCTTAGAGTGTCTGATTTCAAGTGTCTGAAGTGGTGTTTTCCGCAAGAAGTCTGGCAGTGTTTTTAGCGCATAACAGTACTCAAACTGTAAAGAAGAAAGGCATGGCATTATGGTAATACGAGAATCCTCTTCCTTCCACTCTTCCACTCCTTTCCACTCTTCCCACGCCCACATCCACAAAAATGAAAGTGTTTTCAATTTTCGGAATAGAGTAATGCATGATGATGCTGATGACGTTTCCTTTTCTATTCCCAGAAACTCAACTCCAACCTTTTTTACTCCTTTCATACCCCAAATGGTCAGGCTTTCGAGGGACGGCAATTTTCCCAAAGGAGGTAAAACTTCACATTCTTTCCAGTCATAGAGAGAGAGAAATCTCAAATTGTTTAATGACATGATCCAGTTGGGGGCAGTGCTTCCATTATACCTTATAATTCTTAAAGATTCCAAATTTGGATGCGGTCGTAAGAAATTCAGTGTTTCTGCACTTATTCGACTTCCCGGACCATAAAGAGAGAATTCTGAGAGTTGTTGTTTGTTCCCCAGGGGTGATGCTTTCTCACCCTCACCCGCAGCAACTTTCACATCCCCATAAATATCTATCTCCAGTTCACCCTGAAGTTGGTCTAAGTTTCTCAAATCTCCCAATTTGAACGCTTCATCGTCGTCTTTACCACCGCCAACAAGGCACCGATCTAGTCTTCTTAGATTTGTTAATCTCCCAATCCCTTTCGGCAAATACTGCAGCTCATTGCAACCCCAAACATAAAGATGCTTTAAGTTAATCAACTTTCCCATGCTCTGAGGTAGACTTTTAAACTTCAAACAACGAACAAGGCGCAATGTCTGCAAATTGTATAAATTACACACCCCATTCGGTAGCCTTTTCAAGTCATCATTCCGGGACAAATCAATAAACCTTAGATGCACCAATTCACCTATCTCTTTCGGAAGCTCTTCAATAGAATTACCACTCAAATTCAATGTCCTAAGATGTTTCAACTCCGACATCAAGGTTGAGTCCACAACATTAAATTTTGAATCAAAAGTTGCAAGAGTACGTAGATCGCAGTTGGAAAACGAAACACATGAGAGTGGACCCTTGGGTGCAAGCATTAAGGTCAAATGGCGGATCTTATCACCCAAGGGCTTTATTGTATTGTTACCACCCTTGACCTCCATTGTAAAGCATTCATTTTGAGTAAGAAACTGCAGAAAGTCGTGCACAATATCATGCATTTTACACCTCATGATATTCCCATCATCGTTTTTTTTAAAGTCTTGGAAGAAAGATCGCATTGCTAAATTATCAAAAAACCTTTGGCCAATTATTTCTTTCTCCGTGTTTCCTTTGGAATAGAGATAGTCTTGTGACATCCACAACTCAATCAAATAATCTTTACAGATGAGATGATCTTTTGGAAAAATAACACAATATAAAAGGCATCGTTTGACCGCAGGTGCCAAATCAAGATAACTCAGTAATAATGGTTGGAAAACCTCTTGCTCAAACTTTTCTAGCTGCCATATCTTGCTGTCCAAAACTTCCTGCCATTCTTTTTTCGTTGTCTTGTACCGCATGAGACTACCCAGAGTCTTTGCAGCAAGAGGCAAACCCTTGCACTTTTTTGCAATTTCTACACCAACGGCTTCCAGCACACTATCCTTATCTCTACTAAAAAATGCCATGCAGTTGAATATTGACAAACAATCTGGTTCGCTCAACCTCTCCAAGTCGATCATTTGAGTGAGAGCTCCAATCGTACGAACAACCTCCTCTTTTCGAGTGGTCACCAATATTCTACTGCCACGGGCGCCACTATGTTTTAATGGCAACTTCAATTTCTCCCACTTTCTTTGGTCTTCAGTCCACACATCGTCTAGGACAAGGAGAAACTTCTTTCCTTTAATGGATTCAGACATACACCGAAACAAATCTTCCAAAGTATCTGAATTTGGGCTGACACCTTTGGCACCAGAAATGATGTCTTTGGCAGTTTTGATCTCATCAAAAGGGTCCGAAACACAAACCCATACTTTGACATCAAAACAATCTTCAATCTTCTTATCGTTAAAAGCCAATTGGGCCAGAGCTGTCTTGCCCATTCCTCCCATCCCAACAATAGGGATGACAAGGAGACCGCTTTCTTCTTGACTACTCTCGTTCAACAACTTGCTAACCAAAACCTCCTTTTGTTGTTCTCTACCAAATATCTTTCTTGTCAATTTACACCATAAGATATTAAATTACATCATGTTACGACTTCCGTTAGTTTAATCGTTATGTGCATGGCGTTACATTGCAATTTTTTCTTTAACACGTCAACTCAAGATAGATTTCATAAAGCTACATCAATAATTTACCGGCATACATAATGGTTAAACCAACAAAAGACATAAAATGGTGCAATTTAAAAACTTTAGGTCGTGGAACACCCCCAAAATAGGAGTGTAAAAACGCACTTTGCCCTAAATTTTGATACTTTTTACCTTGTCAGTTGTCAGCTTATTTTATTTCTATCTTGTCTTGTCTTGAAAGATGTCAGAATAAATTTACTTATTTTTTATTTTATTTTTAAATTTTAACTAAGGCTTGCTATGTTTATATGGTTGTGAAGTTAGTATAAAAAACAACAAAATTTATGCTGTGCTGTGGCCAGTTTATCTAATAAGGGAGAGAGGGTGCGGTAAGAGAGAGTGGAGAAAGTGTAGGAATTTATCCGTAAGGATAAAATTGGCTGCAGAATTGATTCTATCATGGTAACTTTTTTTCCTCCACCATTTAAAGTCGGAGATTGTCTTGTTATATTGTCTATTAATTGAATTTCTTGTGCAGAATTTAGGTTTGGATTGTAATCAAATATATAAACTATTGAGGGTAAGTAACTCATTAGTCATTGCCACTATGTTTTTCTGTGGTGTAAACGATGGTTTTCGAGCATCGGTGCATTCGTTCTTTTTGAATTTAGCCTCGAATTCGTATTACCCTTAGTTGTATATGGGGTTGATACTAATGCACAAATGAAATTTTGTGTCGGCCGAAAAGTTTATCTGGAAATTGGTGTCATTGAATTATTGATTAGGAATGTCTATTTTAAATTTGTAGTATCTACCAATTTGTTTGTTGTAATGTGAACTGTGAATGATGATTTAGGAAGACGCATTGTTGTGTATCACAGACCACTATTGGTATGAATGCACAATGTGTGCCTTCTTTTTAAGTATGATAGTTTATGACATGTTGTATAGAGAAACAAGGTTGTTGATGTTTTCATGAGCAGTTTGGGTTAGCCGAAAAAGGGTTTCAAGGGTTTGAAATCATAGAAAGAGGGGGTTTAGGGTTTGTGTATAAGTTTTGTGGTGAACGTATTGAGTGTTGAAGACTAAAACTTGAACATGTTTGAAGGGAATGCGGCAGGTAATTTAAAAGTCATGGTTGTTCCGAAGTGTAAGGGTGGTACCATAATAATTACGGGACAAACATTATCATCAGGTTTTCCTACTGTACTTGGTGAGCCTCCCGCTAATTTGAGAGTGCCACACAGCTGGAAGGGAGGATCCATGTGGGACCTAACCCCTCACAGTCCATATAGCACATTAGTTTTCTATTGAAACATCTTTAGCGATCTTGAATCATAGACTTTCTTTGGTACGTTACTTTGGTGGTGTTTCAAGTTTAGGTTGCAATGGCAGTGTTTAAACAGTCAAGTTGAGACTCTAAGAATCTAGTTGTGCAAATCTAACTGTCTTACTGTACTGATGCATGTGGAATGTTTTTTTTTCGTGCGTTTGAACTTTAACACATGACAGCACGTTATTTATTTAAAGTATCGTTATTGTAGCGTTCAGAATAAGTAGCGCAAGTACGCATTGATGGTGAAGCACAGCTTTTGAAGGGTTGTAATACGTGCAAGGGTCTAATCAATTATATACCATGAGCTGAGGATGGTTTGATGAGTTCCAATCAAGGCCTTTTACTTTCCGTAGCTGTGATTCAAATGCATGCAAGGAAAATGAACCACTTTCTGAGTTTTCAGAGGAGTGGGCATATCTGACTTTCACTAGAATTATGAAAGAGGAGGTGTTAGTGTTTTACAAATCTGAGAAAGAAAAAAAGAACCTAAACTAAACTAAAGAGAAATTTTTTGACAATGATTGTATAAAAAGTAAAAGGGTTAAAAAAAAAAAAAAGTAGATTGCTTTGATGGCACCTTTTTCAGTTCTGGTTGATTTTAGAGGGGTATTTTTGGTATACGATAAATTCCAAGAATTATCCATGTTCATGCGATTTTATGAACAATTATCTCATGTTTAAGTTCGTTAATAATCTTAGTATACTTATACTTTGAATTTTGCATTGAAATTCTTCTCCGTACATCACTTGCATGGGTAATTGATGTTTTAAACCTGATTTACATGTCAAAAACATGTTTTGGATGGGTTCAAAGGATATTTCCTCCCTTGAAAATGATGCTTACATGATGTGCACATGAGCAAATTGAATTTCTCTCGAGGTTTGTTCAAGTAGCGAGAGAAAATTGGGTAATAAGTTAGATTAAAACATATTCACTGTACTAAAAATCTCTTCTTAGCCTAGGCGGTAGACGACTGGCCATCGTTCCAATTAAAATTTAGACGTTTGAAAATTAAGAAAAGACGCATAAACCTACTAAGGCGCTCACCTAGGCACACGTCCAGACTCACCTAGGTTGCAATTTACTTAGATAGAATATAAATAACTTTTATTTTGCATTTTATTTTTCTCAATAAATTGTAAGAGACTTGTTGAATACTTAAATGAACCCACATCATATCTTGGTTCCCCATTTTATCATTATGTTCTATTACTTCATAATATATATGTAATTTTATTTTATGTAATTTATGTTGAAATTATATATATTTTAGGTATAAACAGATATTTATTTACATGAAATATAATATATTTACTTAAATCTGCCTAGTATGCTTAGGCACCCGTCTAAACTCCGCCTAGGCGCTCGCCTGCCGACTAGCGCCTAGCCCTTTTTTTAAAAACATTGAACATATCAATCATTCGATAATACAAAAATAAAAATTAAATAAAACTTAGATGTAAAGTTCGCTTTACCAAGATTGGTAACGAGTTTAACGATAGAGTTCCTTACTACACAGAAGTAACATTGACATATAAATTATGAAAGACACTACATGCCTACATGGATGATTTGTGCAACTGCGTTAAAAACTCAAAACACCATGAGAATAACTTTTATGGAATAAGTAAACCGTCGTCACGAGGTGTTTAATGTTAATAATATAAAATGATGTGTGAGTTTGTTTCACATGTGATTATATTATTAACATAAATACTAAGATAACGATCCAAATGTGCTTAGCAAGTTGCTCTCCATCACCACAAAATCTACCAAGAAATCCATGAAAATCTAATTTGATGCAGAGTCCCACTCTACGACCTGCAATGGCACCAACACATTTTGTCCTCCCTTGGCTCTCTAGCTTCATTTCTCGGAGAATGGACCGCAAGTAGGAGAAATAAGACTAAGAAGACAAAGATGGAAGAAAAGAAAGAAAAAGAAAATAAAAGAAAGCTACATCTCAAAAGAAAAAGACCTAGAAGCCCTCCACGTGTCCCCTTTTCTTCCTTTCCCCTCTTTTTGTTTGCATGGCATAGCGGGAAAAAACACACAGACACTTGAAGACATACACTGATACGCGCAAACTCTCTCTCTCTACGTCTTCTCTCTCTTCTGTAATTGTATGCTGTTGTCATAAACATAATGGTTGAGTGCAGTGCAGAGAAAGACAGAAGAGACAGAAGAGAGTGGAAGACCAACTTTTCGTACAATAGAGGAATTGAGTTGTCCTGCGCTGCTGGTGGGAAGAGATTTTTCAGTGTGACCGTCACACAAAGTGGTACAAC
The DNA here is from genome assembly GCA_036320875.1 of Cotoneaster glaucophyllus. Classification (NCBI taxonomy): domain Eukaryota; kingdom Viridiplantae; phylum Streptophyta; class Magnoliopsida; order Rosales; family Rosaceae; genus Cotoneaster; species Cotoneaster glaucophyllus. The sequence goes on from CM070072.1 coordinate 19,850,756, forward strand.
AAGTGTTGTTATATAAATAGTAAGATATGTGTGTTAAAAAGTTAATAACATAAAAAAATAAATTTTCTACCATTCGTATAAAATCACATGGTGTATCATTCATGTTCCTGTCACAACTAAAAATTTCTCTCTACTGGGAAGTGTGTAATATATATATATATATATATATATATATATATATAATCGATTATACAAAGAGATTATAGTAAAGTAAGTTTAACCTTAAAAAGAAACATAAAAAAAGATAATTAATCTGGGTTTCATAATCTTAAACCTTAATTAGTTGGATTCAGTTGTATGTTAGAGTTTTACAACACACTTGTGTGTAAAATTTGAGTAATGGGTTCGTCACGCATGCAGAGTTTTTCCTTGCTTTTTGTTTTGAACATTCAACTTGGAGGAGCTAGAAATATAAATTCGAAAGTTAAGGTTTCATGGTCTTTGTGATTGAAGTATTTTCCTGACATTCAAGATTTTATGTTCGGTTCGATTCATCTTCTCCTCCCATATTGTTTGTATTATACCGATGATTATACTGTAGTGTCTCAACTAAGATTGAAAACTAGAGAGATACCCCGAACCCTAAACAACAGAATACGATCGTCAAAATTAAAAGTGAAAAACAAGAAAGAAAATAAAAGAAAAAGGAAAGAGTTTTCTCACATATGCCTTTACTTATGTACTATGGGCTAAAGCTCAAAATTATTCGCCTAAAGTGTTTACCTTTTATTTTACCCAAACCAATCAACGCAAAAACTTTATTATTGATTTTTGCGGTATTCATTGATTTTTCTATGAACTTGTAAGAGGTCAATTTTTCTTTTAATGTTCAATTTTAGTCGATTATCTTAATGAACTTTTATTATTGGTCAATTTCGCCCCGAACTTTAATTTTAACCGATGCGCTCTAAACATTCATAATTGGCCAATTTCTAGTAATAAATTTGTTGACGATGAGTAATTACTTTTCTTATTTGAATTTAGTTCTTGAATTGAAATTGGTGAAATGAGACGGTCATGTGAATTAAGTCACAAGGAAGGCTAATGAAACACCATCACAACCCCAACATGTTTCTTCAAAAAAACAAGACCATGGAGAAGATTAATGGTTGTCCACATTAAGGATGAAATTCAAACAAAAAGTGTACAGAGTGAACTAGTAGAAGTAGAGGAAAAAACAATATGTTGCGCACATTAGGGATAAAATTACAATTTTTACCTCAGACAATTGCCATGTACTGTATACGTGACCAAGATGGTGAAAAATTTCAAAATCTAACTCCAAAGAGGAAATTCACCTATTATAAAATAGAAAAAAATTAGTATCTGATCCTTAGTTACTAATGTTCATTAAGTGAAAACCTTATTAGTATTTCAGATTTTGATCAAAGTCTCTAGTATTAATATAATAATGAATTTACATGTCAGTTACATGATTTTTTAAAATAAAAATTAATAATTGGCCAAATTTTGAGGTGAGAATATGGGCTGGCTAGACAAATAACAATGGTAGGGTAGACATGAGTCAGCCCTCACTCACTTGTTGAACAATTATTCTTTTTTTTTTCTTTATATAATTGCAATCAGAAATAAAGCAGGAATCTTTATCTCAAAAGTCAAAAGTTAGATTCGCAATTCACACATACTTTTAAACTTTAATCTGAAAATTATGTAAATGTAATTATTTATGCTTTTGAGATAGGACTATGGGCTTGCTAGACAAATAATAATGGTAGGGTAGAGGTGAGTCATCCCTCACTTATTTCTTCAACAGCCATTATTGATCATCTTTTCTGTAAATTTACATCTTAAGATATTAAATTGCATCATGTTATAACTTCCGTTAGTTTAATTGTTATGTGTATGTCGTTAAATTTCAATTTTTTCTTTGACACGCCAACTCAAGATAGATTTCATAAAAGCTACATCAATAATTTAACGGCATACATAATGGTTAAACCAACAAAAGGCATAAAGTGGTGCAATTTATAAACTTTAGGTCGTGGTCCATTTTGATTAACACCCCCAAAATAGGAGTGTAAAAAAGCACTTTGCCCTAAATTTTGATACTTTTTACCTTATCAGTTGTCAGCTTATTTGTATCATATACTACCAACTATACAATATACGTACGACTACGAATGTGCTTGAAAGAGGTCAGAATGAATTTACTTATTTTTTATTTTATTTTTAAATTTTAACTAAGACTTGCTATGTTTGTATGGTTGTGAAGGTAGTGTAAAAAACTACAAAATTCATGTTGTGCTGTCGCCAGTTTATCTGACAAGGGAGAGAGGGCGTGGTAAGAGAGAGAGTGGAGAAAATGTAGGAATTTCTCTGTATATATGAGATGTTATTCCCCTACACAAGTGTCTTTACTTACAGAAGTAAAGAGGAGAGAAATACTTGTCTTCCAAGTAAATACAATCCTAGTAGGGGAAGAATAATTAGTAATCAAATATATCTATGATTTATACGATCGCACTTTAATATAATATCTATAACATGTTACATGTTATTACTAAATCGCCTATAATTTTTATTTTTGTTTAGCATTGGTGGAGAGAGTTAGTGACACACACCGACTCGGAATGTCCACTTGGACTCCAAATCGAGCTCTGCTAGTCGACACCCGGAATGTGACAAAGCCATAAAGTATAGTAATGTGGAAAAATGTGAATAAATTTAAACCTAAAAGTTACTATTACAAGAGTGCGCATGTGAGCTGAATTGAACTCATCTCATGTGTAATGTCAGAGCATAAGTAAAGTAAAATAAAAATTATACCAACCGAAAGAAATCTCCTACATCATCGCTTGCCATAAATAATATGGTTCAAATTCACCTTTGGTGAAAATCAAATATAAGACCTCTCAATTACAAGTGAAGAGACCGTAGTACGAAGTGGTAAGAGCAGGTTAATCACTAAAAAAATTAAAAATATAAAAAAACATACCAAAAAATTATGGTTTGCATCCTTTAATGGGAGGAGGGCAAAAAAGAGGTTTGCAAATAATATTTGATTAGGTTGATTTAGAAATAATATTAAAAATCTATTTTAATAACCCTGTTTACAAACTCACCGTTTTATTAAACTACAAAGACAAAACAACAAAAGATGTGGTTCGACTCTACTTTCTCACGAGCAACAATTTATCTTCCTCCTCATGTCTCACGAAAACTGCAAGCTTGGGATCATCGGAAAGTTTCTGACACCATGGCCAGGTTGGGCTTGAGACCATCCTGGTCCCTTAGTGGTTCCATCCTCGACGTGGGCTGTTGGCCCAACACATAAACTAAACTGCTTCGGTATTATGATAAAAATTTAAAGTATATCCCATACAACTAATTGACAACATATAAATAATACCTAAACTCCTTATAAATACATACAAAACTCCTTAATTATGTAAGAATTCATACTCTCAACTCTCATTACGATTTCAAAATCTCTGTCACTTAACTGTAAAGTTCAAAGTTCCAAACTTTGAATGATAACCCAATCCAGCAGTGTGGGCCACGTATTTTCAGTTCGTTGGACACTCGGACAACAGAAAACAAAAACAAAGCAAAACACGTGATGGACTCATCAGGCATCAGATAATCCATATCTCCAATTCAAATTGGGCCTCGTAATGGGCCTGCAATTCTGTTTATTCTCCCAAAAACCCGAAACAAATATCATAATCCCCACAAAGTCCACCGTATCTGTCACGACTCACTGAGTCATCATCACCGCCGACTGAGACGAGTCTAGTACAGTCACTACCATGATCCACCATACACTGATGCCCCTCAAACAATGAGATGACGACGACGACGCGAATGGCGGCTCTGAACCCGTTGCTGCTGCGTACAGTTTCGTTCATCTGCGCGCGAGTCCACCACCAACGCCTGGGCCTCGGGCTTGCGGTCCCGAGAGGCAGGGCGTGGCGCAGCGGGGCGAGCGAGTCGACTCGGCCGGAGAGTCTATTGTCCTCGGCGGAGAGGTCCGCACTGAGAGGAGTCCTGAGCGTGAAGGAGCCGCCGAAGTACCCTCGCTGGGACGACCCTGACTACTGCAAGCGGAAGGATAAGGAACGGGAGATTTTAAACGACATCGAGCCCGTCGTTTTGCTGGCCAAGGAGATTCTGCACTCTGATAGGTATGGTTACAATGATCTTAGCTCGCAACGACGTCGAGCCCCGTCGTTTTGATTTGTGAAGTGGAAACTATGTAACTGGTTTTGATGGTTTACAGGTATATGGATGGTGAGCAGCTGACGGAGGAAGATGAAAAGGTTGTGGTGGAAAGGCTTCTTGCTCATCATCCACACTCAGAGGATAAAATTGGCTGCGCAATTGATTATATCATGGTAACTTTTTTTCCTCCACGATTTACAGTCGGAGATTGCCTTATTATATTTCTAATTGCCTTATTATTGTCTATTAATTGAATTTATTGGGAAGCATTTTAGGTTTATATTGTAATCAGATTTATAAAATATTGAGCGTAAGTAACTCATTAGTCATTGTCAATATGTTTGCCGTGGTGTAATGTAAATGATGGTTTTCGAGCATCGGTGCATTCCTTCTTTGTGAATTTAGCCTCAAATTAGTTATATATAGGGTTGATACTAATGCACCAATCAAATTTTGTGTCAGCCGAAAAATTTAACTGGAAATGGGTGTCGTTGAGTTATTGACTGGGAAGGTCTATTTCAAATTTGTAGTATCTACCAATTTGTTTGTTGAAGTGGGAAGGATGGTTTGGAAGACGCACTGTTGTGTGTCACAATTCACCATTGGTGTGAATGCACAATGTGTGCCTTCTTTTAAGTACGATAGTTTATGTTGTATAGAGAAACAAGCCTGTTGATGTTTTCATGAGCGGTTTGGGTTAGGGGAAGAATGGTTTCAAAGGTTGAAATCATAGAAAAAGGGGTTTAGGGTTTGTGTATTAATTTCGAAAGCGTGGAAGACTAAAACCTGAACATGTTCGAAAGGAATTCACTGGGTAATTTAAAATTCATGGTTGTTCTGAAGTATAAGGGGGCCTAAATATGTTTGGGGTGGGGGGAGATGTGGATTATAGAGCTTTAACTGGGGAGTAAAAGGTAAGTGACTCGGGTGGGGAAATAACAGCTAGCAAGTTGATGTTCATCCTCTTTGCACCAATCCCTTACTCATTACGGCTTCAAAACATTATGATACTGATCATTTACGCTTATTGAATCAGTTCCTTATCTTTATTCGCCCTTCTCCCCTTCTGTCCCTGTTACCTTCCCCGTCCGCTTCTTTCTCATCTCCTTCCCTGAGAACCTTGGCACTTGCCTTTACAGGTATCTAATTTAATCTTTTTAAGTCTAAAAGAAGAAAGAAATTGAAAATATTGATGAATAATATGAGAAAGTTAAAGAAACTTTAGGAAGGCGAGTATAAAGAGTAAATATGTCAGTCCCAATAGAAGCACCCTTATGGAAAATATCCAGTGAGCTCAACATTATCAGAGTACCCCTAACTCCTTGAACGAAAACACTAATGTGTTAACAAACACCAGGACACTTATTTTTGAACAAAAGCTATTCTTTGGTGTTGTTGCTCTTGTAGCTTTAAAGGACTGTTTTCCGAAACAGATAATCTAACCAATCAAGTGCAATGGTGTTATGCCTCCTTGGTTTCAAGCTTTCAGCCTGTCTTTTACTATTTTTAATATGCTTTTGCTGATGCGTCATTCCAATTTTTGTGTCAACCAAATGATTTAACAAGAAATTGGTGTCACCAACCTATATAATAGGAAACCTTGGATGAATGCAAGATGTTAACACTGTTGCAACTGAATAATAAAAGAAACGATTGAAGTATCGCTGCACAAACATAACAACTAAGAAGATTATGGCATCTCTTAATGATTGTGTGAATAGAAAAGCATTTATCTAGGCTGAAATTTATTTTTGTCCCCTCTGTTTAAGATGAAGTTCCATGGGAGGCCAGTGACAGGTGCTCTAGCATAATGAGCTACATGCCTTTGCTTTTGTCTTATCACTTTAACCTTTTTAAGTGCATGTCCTAAGCAAATTAAGCAATTGGGCAAGGGGTTGGAACTTTATATCTGTATGTTCATAACTATGTTCATAACTTATCCTTGACTATTGGGGCTTATTTTTCCTAGATTATTTATTTCATACCGTTTCAATACAATTCAATGATAATGGAAGCTGAAAGTGTAAACTATCAAAACTTCTGTGCAACTTTTTTCTGCTGGTTGTTTGGCTACTTTTTCATTAGGATGTTGGTTCAGAAACGAGTTACGAGTGTAATATGTAACTGTAGATAAAGCTCTTTCTATTATTGTTTCTGTGTATTTCTTTGACGTGAATTATCTGTCTCTATCTCAAAATTTCTCTTTTTTTTTTTTTTGTCGAATCAAAACTTCTCTTCTTCAGTCTGATCTTTATTTGAATAGAACATAGAATGACTGTTTGTTGACATTGAATTTTTAAACTATCCATTGACATTGAATTTCAAATTTTATTGATTTCTGAACCAGTCCTCTCTATATATGATCAACCTTTGTTTTATGCGATGTGGATTCTTGTGTTTGCCCATGCAAATTAACCACTTTCTTTGTAACTTGTCTTGCTGAAGGTTGATCGGCATCCCCAATTTAAACACTCGAGGTGCCTATTTGTCATAAGAACCGATGGTGTATGGATAGACTTCTCCTACCAGAAGTGTCTTCGAGCATATATCCGAGATAAGTACCCATCCCATGCAGATAGATTCATTCGGGAACATTTTAAATGTGGTAGTGGCTAAATGTGCATTACTCCTTCCTAACTCTTGTATTGGGGTTTAATTTTGCTTTGGTAATTACAGATGCGTATGAAAGGATATTCAAATTATCCCTTGGAAGGGGGACGTCTTTCGTTTTTCAGACCTCCAGTGACCCACATATAACCTAGATCTAGAAAATGTCAATGTAGTAGATAATCCTTGACTGAAACTCACATGTATCTTTAAGAATGACAACGAAGAAAATGATTGAAGTTAACTTCACTTTGTTGACTTGCATCTACTTTCCTTGGCTTTGAACATGTTTTATTTTAATTTATGACTTTTGGTTTTTTCTGTCTTTCCTAGGACCTGCTTCTACTGGGGTGGTTGATTTACTTAGCTTTGTACCTATAAGTCCTCAAAGCTCATTAGAAAACAACCTGGCTCTCTCTCATTGATTAGAAGCTTTGTCAATCGTTTTAGCTTAATTATAGAATTTAGATGGAGGAAAATATGTGAGTCCTTTGTCGGGCGTTCAGGACTTGTGCCAGTATAGTCCATCTCCATCAGTCCGAAGATGTTCGATGTGGTGATCAATGATCTTATAGCTTTTTGGCTGACCTTCAATGGAGATAATAACATTGCATTGTGACAAATGTTGATGATAGGAATTTGTGTCTATGTTTGGCTGCGATTAACAAGAGAAAAACTTCTGTGAGGTAGGCTGCCTTGAGGAGCTTTCCCATATCGTTGGTTGGGTGAGACCAAAATACATAGAGTCCATGAGAGCTTCCCTACGGATGACATAGTCGAGCACCCTTAGCCTAGTTTTTATCGTGTTTAACGGGCCAGCAATGGATGGTCCATCCAATAGGACTTGGTCTTGATCAGTTTAGGTAGTATGATAATTTGAAGTTATTTGCCTAAGTGGTCCCGTACATTTTACCAACTATTAGAAATCGAGTAGTTGAGAATGGTATTGTAAGTCAAAATGGTCAAGCTCTCACAGATGGATGTTGTCTAGACTCTAGGGGACTTTCTTGAGTACTCCGGAGTATCGAGTACTCCGGAGCACTCAAGATTATTTGCGCTGTCAAAACCGTGAAATGGCTGCACGAATGTGGTTAATGGTGAAGACGAACATCATATTTCTGGTGGTAAATTATGCTCAAAAGAAATGCTCCCTACAGGCAGTCACCCTTCAAACATATTTATTCTTTGAGACTTAGAAACAGAGACTTTCCCTCATGGATGTTTAATGCTTTGTGGTCTAAAAATGTTTGGAATATTCTCAACTTTAATGTTTCCCCACCCATAAGCTTTCACTTTGCATTAATTTTTGAACAACACACAAAGATGGTAAAACCAGCTGTTTCCCCCCTCTTTTGATGTTGATATATAAACGCACTCAAATTTCACCCTTCCTCTCATTTCTAGTACTATTCAAAAAGAAGGGAGTGAATATTAGCCAATTAATCTTTCTTGAGGGTCATATATGGTTTTGTTTTAACGTCACTCATTTCAGGATAGTAAATCATTGCTAGTGTTAGTCGCGCGTGCTGATCTTGACTGTCGATGCTTGTGAGATTTACGATGCATCAATGGCCAGAATCACTTCATGCACACGCCATCAACTTGAAGCATTGGGTAGAGGGTTGAATGGTGGCTAGGAGGCCTCACTATAGAAACTATTGGGTAATGAAATAATGGGAAATCTAGTGTAATTAATTATAGGCTTTTTAGCTAAAATGGTCATTGAGATTAACATAACTCTTCATGTTGATCTCTGATATTTAAAATTGATAGAAACAGTCCCTAATATTGTCTACCATCAATTGTTTCGGTCCTTTCGTGAAAGATTTCTGTTAAATTGAGAGTATTTTTTCAAATCAACCAGAATTTGTGGTTTTTCAACTTAACAACGATTTTTCAATAAATGATCAAAATGATTGACAGTAAATAATCTCATGAACCATTTTTATTAATTTTAAAACTCAGATATTAAAGTGAAGAGCTATGCTAATGGGTCATTTTTTGCTTAAAAAAAGTCTTAATTATATAATGCATGTATTAACTATGGTGTTTAGGGATTAAGAAAAGGGTGAATAAGAGGAAAGGTTGCTCATTTAGGTCAACTGTCTTCCATTATCGTGCATGGTTAGTTACATACAGTCAATACGAGCAACTTCTGTAGGGTGGTGCCATAATTACGGGACAAACATTATCATTAGGTTTTCCTACCGTACTGGGTGGGCCTCCGGCTAATTCGAGAGTGCCACACAGCTGGAAGGGAGGATCCATGTGGGACCAAACCCCTCACAGTCCATATAGCACATTAGTTTTCTCTTTGCTTGCTAGACATGGGGATTGAAAGATCTTTAGCGATCTTGAATCATAGACTTTGTTCGGGACGTTACTGTGGTGGTGTGTCAAGTTTAGGCTACACCTGCGGTGTTTGAACGGTTTGGTTGAGACTCAAGGATCTCATCGTTACTGTGGTGGTGTGTCAACTTTGTTCGGGACGTTATTGTGCAAATCTAACCGTCTCATTGTACTGGTGCACGTAGAACGTTTTTTCTTACGCGTTTAAACTTCAACGCATGACTGCACGTTACTTATTTAAAATACCGTTACAATAACGCTCCGAGTAAGTAGGGCAAGTACGCGTCGATGGTGAAGCATAGCATTTGAAGGGTTGTGATATGTGCAAGGGTCTAATCAACTATCGACCACGAGCTATGAGGATGGTTTGATGAGTTCCAATAAAGGCCTTTACTTTCCGTTGCTGTGATTGAAATGTATGCAAGGAAAATTAACCACTTTCTGAGTTTTCAGAGGAGTGGGCATATCTGACTTTGACCAGAATTATGAAAGTGGAGGTGTTATTGTTTACAAATCTGAGAAAACAAAACAAACAAAAAAAAAGAGAGAAGAAATTGCCAATGATCGTATAAAAAGTAAAAGGAAAAAAAAAAGAGATTGCTTTGAAGGCTTTCTAATAGTAAAACAGTGCGAACCTTTGTTCAGTTCTGGCTGATTTTTAGAGGGGTATTTTTGGTATACGCTAAATTCCACGAATCATCCATGTTCATGTAATTTTATGAATAATTATTTCGTGGTTAAGTCTGTTACTAATCTTAGTGTACATCGAATTTTGCACTGAAATTCTTCTCCGTTCGTCACTTGCATAGGTAAATTGACCTTTCAAACCTGATTTATATGTCAAACACGCTTAGATGGGCTCAAAGGACATTTCTGCCCTTGAAAATGATGGTTACATGATAATTCACAAGAGCAAAATTGAACCTCTCTCGAGGTTAGTTCATATAGCGAGAGAGAATTGGGTATCTTATTAGATTAAAATATAGTTATCATTCTATAACCATAAAAGGGATAGAACTTAAGACCAAGATTTTGTAATCGAGTAATTTAACGGCAGAATTTTACCACACAAAAGTAATGTTGATATATGAATTATGAAAACACACTACATTGATGATTTGTGCAATTTCGCCTTTGTTGTATTGCGTTAAAAACTCAAGCACCACGATAAGGATTTTTATGGGATGGATACAACATTGTTTTGGTGTTCAGTATCAATAATATAAAATGATGTATGAGTTTTTTTTTCATTTATTATGATATCATTAAGATGAAATGTTAAGATAACGTTCTAACACTGCTTAGTAAGTTGCTCTCCACCATCACAACCACCACAAAATCTACCAACAAATCCATGAAAATCTAATTTGATGCAGAGTCCCACTCCACAACCTGCAATAGCACCAACACATTTTGTCCTCCCTCGGCTCTCTGGCTTCATTTCTCGGAGAATGCACCACAAGTAGGAGAAATAAGACTGAGAAGACAAAGATGAAAGAAAAGAAAGAAAAGAAAGAAAAGAAAGAAAAGAAAGAAAAAGAAAATAAAAGAAAGCTACATCTCAAAAGAAAAAGACCTAGAAGCCCTCCACGTGTCCCCTTTTCTTCCTTTCCTCTCTTTTTGTTTGCATGGCATAGCGGGAAATACACAGAGAAACTTGAAGACATACACTGATACGCACATACTCTCTCTCTCTCTCTACGCCTTCTCTCTCTTCTGTAATGGTTTGCTGCTGTAAACATGATGGTTGACTGCAGTGCAGAAAGAGAGAGAGAAGAGAGTGAGAGACCAACTTTTCGTACAAAAGAGGAATTGAGTTGTCCTGCGCTGCTGGTGGGATGGTAAATTCTACAGGGAAGTGTGTAATTGCAAGAAATATATATATATAGGGTGAAGTGCTAATTTAGTCATTGAATTATCACCTCAGTGAAAATTAGGTCTCTGAATTATTTTTTCGGTAAAATAAGTCCCTAAATTCATTAAAAATTGCTAATTTCATCCCTACTATTATATTCAAAGCTATTTTATCTAATTTTTCTTCAACTTAAGTCACTTGACACACTTTAGAATGTACTATCGTCATTTTCTTGCCTATAAGCCCTTTACATTTCATATAGGTTGCGAATCTAACATCTAATTTACCCTCCAAAATTAACTTACACTTTCTTATGTAAAACTACCAATTTACCCTTCAAAGTTAACTTTATACACTATTTCTTTATGGAAAACTACTGATTTACCCTCCAATGTGTATCACATACAAATAACGTGACTTAAATTGACGAAAAATTGAATATAGTTGCTTTGAATATAATATTAGGGATGTAATTGGCAGATTTTTATAATTCAAGGACTAATTTTTCTGAAAAAATAGTTTAGAGACCTAATTTTCACTGAGGTGATAATTCAGGGACTAAATTGGCAGTTCACCCATATATATATATATATAATCCATTATACAAAGAGATAATAGTACAGTAAAGATTAACCTTAAAAAGAAACATAAAAAAAGATAATTAATTTGCGTTTCATGATCTTAAACCTTAATTAGTTGAACTCAGTTGTATGCTAGAGTTTTACAACACACTTTTGTTGTGTGTAAAGTTTGAGTAATAGGTTCGTCGTGCAAGCAAACTTTTTCCATCTGTTTTGTTTTGAACATTCAACATGGAAGAGTTAGATATAGAAATTTGAAAGTTACGTAATTCATGTAATTAAAGCATTTATTATCGACACTCGAGTTTCTATATTTGTTTCAATGTATTGTCCTTTCTTCAATATTGTTTGTATTATACCAATCATTACACTAGAATGTCGCAAACAAGATTGAAAACTTGAGAAGATTACCCTAAACCCCATGCCAGAGAATACGATCGTCAAAATTAAAAGTGAAAAACGAGAAAGAAAATAAAAGAAAAAGGAAAGAGTTTGCTCACTGATATCTTTACTTCTGTACTCTGGGCTAAAGCTCAAAATTATCTGCCTAAAGTTTTACTTTCCCTTTTACCCAAACCAATCAACGCAAAAACTTTATTACTGATTTTTGAGGTATTCATTGATTTTTTCTCGAACTTATAACGAGCTGTTAATTTTTCTTCTAATGTTTAATTTTAACCAATTATTTTTTTGAACTTTTATAATTGGCCAGTTTCAACTATGAACTTTAATTTTAACCGATTATGCTCTAAACGTTCATAATTGGTCAATTTCTAGTAATAAATTTCTTGAGATGAATAATTACTTTTCTTATTTGAATTTGAATCTTGAATTGAAATATGTGAAATGAGACGGTCATGTGAATCGAGTCACAAGGAAGGCTAAGGAAATTGCATCACAACCCCAACATGTTTCTGGAAAAACAAGATTGTGGAGAAGATTCATAGTTGTCCGTATTAAAGATAAAATTCACACAAAAAGTGTACAGAGTGAACTAGTAGAAGAAAAGAGGAAAAAACAATATGTTGTTCACATTAGGGATAAAATTACATTTTTTACCTCAAACAATTGTCATGTATTGTGTACATGACCAAAATGGATGAAAATTTTCAAAATCTAACGCTATAGGGGAAATTGATCAATTATAAAAGATTAGGCCGTAGTCGGCTAAAACAAAGTTCAAGGGGATAATTGGCTAAAATTAAAGTTCATGGAAGAAAATTGGCAGCTATTTACAAGTTCGGAAAAAATTTGACAAATACTTCTTGATTTTGTATATGAATTAAAATCATACATAGGCAATGATAAAAAGCTAACTATTGACCTGTACACGAGTGTAGATTACCAAAGATGTAGTAATACTTTAGGGTTTAAGATCTACCTGGTTTAAAATATACATGTAGAGCTCACTATGGACACAAGTATACTACCATATTGGCACACAATTTTTCTTAAATGTGCGCACCTTCACATGGTTCGACTAGTACATTATTCTACACATGGTAAAGTAATGGATGATATGATAACATCAAGTTCTGAATTCTGATTGGGTGACAAGTTGGGCCTAGCGCTTAAACGGACTAAGCAAATTTAAGTAAATTTATTATATTTGTTAAATAAGTGTCTATTTATAAACAAACACATAATTGTTTTGGAATAGATAAATTGCAAAATAAAAGGAGATACAGATATAAAGTATTAAAACATATTGAAAACATGAGGAACAAACATATAATGAGTGTTCATCCAAGTATTCAACAAGTCTCTTACATTTTATTGAAAATACAAAATGCAAAGTGAAAATTATCGATTTTCTGTTTAAGTGAGAGTCGTGACCTAGGCGAGTGCCTAGGTGGGTTTAGACGGGTTAGGCACGTGCTTAGGTGGGTTAGGCAGACGCCTAAAAGGGTCTAGGAGCACTTTCTTTATTTTTAAACACCTAGAGACCAATCGGAACGTTGACTAACCACCTAACACCTGGAAGATTTTTAAAACAATGATAACATAATACAAATACGCACAAAAAATATATAATTAAGTCAAAGCCGTTTCAAAATGTGGTAAATAAGTTGACACGATAATAACACGTTAGGTAACCGGTTAAATGGATGTGCACTCACAAAACTTTATCGAATATCCTTTATTTATCTTTTCTTTTGAAAAATCGTTTTAGCATATAACTTACTTCCTTTAGGTATGTTTTCTTCGGAAATGGTTGGACATCTGCTGTACTTGATATTTATCGATGACTTTTATATTATAGTTGATTGATTGACAAAACAAAGTGAGCGACATGTAAACGTGTAAAATACGGTGCAACGCGTAAAACTTGTGATGAGTTCAAATTTATATATTTGGGCATGATAAGTTAACATATGAAATTGAGTTGTGCATAATCTCACATGAATCATCACATTAACGCAATTGTTAGGTCTACACTACTCTCTCGAATTAGTCACTTTGTTTTGGGAACTAGTTCATTATCACTTCAAGTACAACACTGCGACTCTAAGGCATCTCCCAATAGTTTTGTAATTTTTTTGCTAAATTAGCTATTAAATAGTGTCAAAATTTTAAAATAGCTAGCTAATTTAACCTATCATCTTCAACAACAATTTATTTCAACAAACACTATGAGATGATATTTTATAGGGAGCTTTAATAAAAAGGGCTTGAACTAAGTTTATTTTAACCAAAAACCATCCTATAACTTTTTTTAACCAAAAACCATCTCAGAACAAGGTAAAACCCACCAAACCAAAAGACAGCTCGACCACCAGCCAGTCACTCATGGGCTCTCCTTTGGCCCTCATCCTCCTCCTCCTCCTCTTCGTCTCGTTGAGTACTACAACTTTCCTTTTTGAATCACCCTATTTCGTTGAGTATTGAAGAAGTTATATCCATTTGAATCTTACCCAGTTTCCGGCGACCTCCGAGGCTTTCGAGGCATTTTCCGGCCAAACCACAATGAGTTAGCCATCATGCAAGGTACCATTCTCTTCGTCTCTTCGAGAACTACGATTTTCGTTTTTGAATCACTCGATTTCGTTGAGTATTGACAAAGTTATGAGCGTTTAAAGTTTGTCCAACCCAGTTTCCGGCGACCTCCGAGGCTTTGGAGGCGTTTTCCGGCCAAACCACAATGAGTTACCTATCGTGCAAGGTACCATTCTCTTCGTCTCTTCGAGAACTACGATTTTTCGTTTTTGAATCACTTGATTTCGTTGAGTATTGACAAAGTTATGAGCGTTTAAAGTTTGTCCAACCCAGTTTCCGGCGACCTCCGAGGCTTTCGAGGCGTTTTCCGGCCAAACCACAACGAGTTACCTATCGTGCAAGGTACCATTCTCTTCATCTCTTCGAGAACTACGATTTTCGTTTTTGAATCACTTGATTTCGTTGAGTATTGACAAAGTTATGAGCATTTAAAGTTTGTCCAATTTTCCGGCCGAAATCCGGCCTTCCTTTCCGTATAGCTCCGGAGAGCAGCAACCACACCAAGCCCTTTGGGTCGTGCACAAACAAACACTGTATCTGGAAAGAAAATGAACATTAACACTGTCGCTGAAAAAACATAACACTGTCTCTGCAAAAAACTAACACTGTCGCTGGAAAAATAACACTGTCGCTGGAAAAACTAACACTGTCGCTGGAAAAATGACACTGTCGCTGGAAAAATAACATTATCGCTGGAAAAACTAACACTGTCGCTATAAAAATAACACTGTCGCTGGAAAAATGACACTGTCGCTGGAAAAATAACATTATCGCTGGAAAAACTAACACTGTCGCTGGAAAAATGGAAAAATAACACTGTTGCTGGAAAAATAACACTGTCGCTGGAAAAATGACACTGTCGCTGGAAAAACAACACTGTCGCTGGAAAAACTAACACTGTCGCTGGAAAAATGGAAAAATAACACTGTTGCTGGAAAATAACACTGTCGCTGGAAAAATAACACTGTCGCTGGAAAAATAACAGTGACTTAGATTCCATAAACAGTGTTACTTAAAATCCAGAAACAGTGACTTAAATTCCAGAAACAGTAACTTAACTTATAACATGGTTTTTTATTAAACAAAACTTATAACATGGTTTTTTATTAAGACTAAAACTTATAACATGGTTTTTTATTAAACAAAACTTATAACATGGTTTTTTATTAAAACTAAAACTTTTCAAGCCATTTTCATTAATTTTCCTTATTTTATATGCACCAAAGTGGAATCGAATTCTCAATTTGCAGTAAAATTAATTTTAAATGCAAAGTGAGTGATCACCTTTTAGAAAGTTTAGTATTACTAATGATTTGACTCGTTTTGAGTCCATTATTTTTTTGGCAAGCTCTCTTATTTCTTGTCGTTAGTTGTTAGTTGCAAATATAATTAAAATCTCGTTCCTTTGTGAAAATTCTTATATATATATTTTATTTTATTTTGCTTATACCCAGACGTCAACTAAAAATAAATAAATGGAAAAAGTTCAACTGAAAATAAAAAGAAAAATACAGAGTTTTCAGTGACAGTGGAGAAAAACAAAAACCCACAGATTATAAAACACATATTTGGGGTTGTGGTCTGTCCCTTCCCTCCTCTTCCCCCACTGCTCTTCAATCAGAGACAGATAGAGTTCTTTAGAGAGAGATTAAGATAGAGATAGAGAGCATCTCTTTCTCCTTCTTCCTCACACTCTCTCAGCCTCTGGCTTTTCAATGAAGTAATGAACCCAGGATCAAATCTCTTCTTCTCAGAAGAAGATGGATCGAAAACATCATCATCAACTAGTAGAATCAAGTGAAGAACAAAACCCAGTTTTCCTTTTGGACGCTCTGTACTGCTCGGAGGAGCATTTGGTGGATGAGCAATTGAGCCCAGTGGATTATTTCCCAGAAGAGGAATTAGTAGAAGACAGCTTTAACAGCAACGTTTCTTCGTTTAAGCCAATAAAAGCTCCAATCTTAGTCGAGCAAGACCTGTTCTGGGACAATGAGGAGCTAATCTCTCTGTTATCCAAAGAATCGGAGCAAAACGAGCTCCAAAAACCCTTCCAAATCAGCCCTTCTCTGGCTGGAGCTCGCAGAGAGGCGGTGGATTGGATGCTGAGAGTCGCTTCCCACTACTCTTTCTCCGCCCTCACGGCGGTGCTCGCGGCGGATTACTTCGACAGGTTCTTGTCCAGCCTCCTTCTTCAGGTTGAGAAGCCGTGGATGACCCAGCTCGCTGCCGTGACTTGTATCTCTCTTGCTGCCAAAGTAGAGGAGACCCAAGTTCCCCTTCTACTGGATTTCCAAGTATGTTGTTTGGTACAATGTTTGTCTTTGGTTTCTTGAATCTTGTCCCATGTTTGTGTTTGGTTGTTGAAATTTGTTGGTTTTTTATTGTGTTTTTTAAGGTGGAGGATAGCAAGTATGTGTTTGAAGCAAGAACAATCAAACGAATGGAGATTTTGGTGCTCTCAACTCTCCAATGGAAGATGAATCCTGTCACTCCGATTTCATTCATCGATTACATCACCCGAAGACTCGGTCTCAAAAACCATCTCTGCTGGGAAGTCCTCAAGAGATGTGAGCTCATCCTTCTGAGTCTAATTTCAGGTATCCAAATCTTGTTCTTCTCCCATTTAATTCGATTTGTTTTTCGTAATAACATGATCGAAAACAAAGTAAAGTTGCCATCTTTTTGCTTTGTCTTACAATGTTGTTGGAATTTTGGATGTTTTTTTGTGAACTGCAGATTCTAGGTTTATGTCTTTCGTTCCATCTGTAGTTGCCACTGCCACAATGCTGCACGTTGTCAACAACATAGAACCGTGTCTACTTATGGAGTACCAAAACCAGCTCTTGGGAATTCTCGGAATCGATAAGGTTCGCTGATCGTTACCCTTAAATCTCTTTTAAGTACTAATCTTTTTCATTTCGAACGCGAAATTTTGAAACTTTTATTGAAGTCAGATTTGGATTGAATTTTAAACAGGACAAAGTGGATGAATGCTCTAAGCTCATCTCCGAATTAACATCTTCCGGAGGCAATGGCAAACAATCCAACAAGCGTAAGTTTGGTTCAGTTCCATGCAGTCCCAATGGAGTGATGGATGTGTCATTTAGCTCTGATTGCTCGAATGATTCGTGGGCTGTTGGATCATCGGTCTCATCCTCGCCGGAGCCTCTGTCGAAGAAGAAGAATCTCAACCACAACCGTAATGCAGATATCCTCAGCATCATTCCTCGCTAGTTCCGCAATTGGTTCCAATTTTTTTTTTTCTTTAAGGACCCAAAAAAATAGTCTTTTTCTATGTCTAATAACGCTTTTCTTATGTGGATTTGTTAAATGGCTACCATCTCTGTGTTTTCATCCTAATTTTCCCAATCCAATCCAGTCCAGGCCAGTGCAATCCAAACGATATGATCCTAGTGGGAAGGTGGATGTATGGGATTAGGAAACGGAGATGGTTGACATTTTATCCGGAGGAAAGTTTTTAAGAACATAGCAATGAAGAGAGTACTTGCAGCAGCTGCAGGGCAGTAATAATTATGTATCTCTCCTTTTACTCTCTTGCATGGCCTTTTTCAAGGAAAAAAACAAAAAAGAAAACAATATTACTTATGTAGCTAGCTCCACATTGTTTATAATTGCTCATCATTCTTAATTTGTTTAAATATTTTGTTGTTAAAAATCCCTAAAATCGTGTTTATATATATATATATATTTAGATCAGCATTCAGGAAGGAGGATTAGGAAAGGAAGGGAGGGGTTGAATGTAGAAACTTTTCAATGGGTCGGAAGTACAGTTCGATATACCGAGTGTTATATACAATTGGTTGGAGATATTTTTTTAAATTTGTAATCATATTATTATGTTTGATATATTGAATTGTGTGCTTATAACGTTTGAATGCATCTAGTTAGAGAAACATGTTGTCGGCCAATAGTATTTTTGGTGTTCTAAATAAGGTTTGACCTCGATGGATGAGTTAAATCTTGTATGACTTGGGGTTTGAAATTTGGAGGAAGATTGTCTGTCCTCCTTTCACCATATCCTTCCCATCCCTTCTTGTTTGTGCGGTCACGGTTAAGCCACGTTAATATTTTATATTTTTATTATTTTTTGTCTTATTATCTCTATAAAAAAATTAATATAAAATGTTAACATGGTTTAATCGTGACCGCACAACACAGAAGGGTATGAGAGTATGGTATTAGGAGGCAGACAATCTGCCTCCTTGAAATTTTTGCCCTAACGACTGGAACAAAGACCAACAGTTGTAAACCACCCAAATCTGCAGCAACACTGTCCACATCCTGTTTCGATGCACACCTATTGACTAATTTTGTTATGATATATTTACTTTAAAGCGCATAGGGACTAAGAGCTCGTATGAAAATGCCTGCGTGTAAAATGTTTTTGTGTAAACTTTTGGCACTGAGCGCTCTTAATAGAAGCACAAGAAAGTTTTTACTAGCTAGCAAAACAAATGCTTTCTAGAAATGTAGTTCGAAGTGTTTGATGATCTGTGTAATTTTTTAAAACACGATGGTGTGTTTTTATTGTTTACTAACAATTATAGTTATTTATGTCAAATACTGTTATAGAAATGCTTTCTGATAATCAAAAGAAATGTCAAGCAATTGCCCTATGAGGGATCCTTCAATATTTCCGAGGAGCAAAAAGGACATGTAGTAGCACCCCCCACCAAACAAGTGAGGCCTTTGTACTTCATCTACAATATGGTCATATATATACATATATTTTCCTCAAACCCTTTAGTTAACTTAGATTTATATATGACCGTTGTACCTAAATATATTCATATCCACTTACATAATGTTTTTATAAGTTCTATCCCAATCTTGTGTTTGTTCATAAGATTGCTGCCACTTGTAGTTAAGAATTAAATTTACCAATTGATCTCACTAATTAATTGTCGATGATTCACAAAAGACACCCACAATAAGCACTGCATCTGCATGTGCTTTCTACTTACTTCCCCTTTTGAAAAAAATTGCATGCTTAGTGTTTAAGCTTTGCTTAGGCACAATTGAATAATTTTATTTGTTGATTTGCTCATGCACCGTGATTGTTGGAGTATTATAAAATATGAATGATACAAAAATTTAAATGAATGTTGCAGAAGAATAGATTTTTCAACGTGATTGGTACATGAGATGATATGTCACATGTTATTATGTAATTAGAGGAACACTTGAAAAAAAAACTTCATTCAAATTGTTAGTTAGACCTTGGGAGATGTGCAAGTGCAGTGCTTGAAAGGTAGGAATTATGGGAAAGAGGAACCAAAAAAGAAAGTGGAGAATTAAGCCAGATTATCAACATGAAAGGGATGGATTAGCACTTAGAAGAATATTAAAAAGAAATTAATTTTACATAAACAAAAGAACATGGATAGAAAAAGCAAGAAAAGGTTGGGGGGGGGGGGGGGGGATTGCTGAAATCAGGGAACAATATCTTTTGATTTTGTATGGGGTCTTTGTTGTTCCTTACATGCACTTTGGTTTGCTTTTAGGGCAAAGACTAGCGTATTTCAACCTAAAAAGAAAAAGGAAGAAAGACAATGATAAGATATGAATTGTTGATAAATGTCCAGAGAGAGAGAGAGAGAGAGAGAGAGAGATGGGTTCCAGAGGTATAACACTATAACATCTCTTCTTTTATGGCCGATGCTGCTGCATGCCATCTTTGAACTCTTCAAAGTTCACCCTTTTCTTTTCTTTTCCCTTAATAAGATATTCAACATCCAGATTAACAATTTGCAAGCCCCTCGTATATATGTTTACTTTGTTAAGTACGCAAATAGTAAATATACTACATATGCAACATTATACTTTATCGAGATTCAATTTATATATGGTATATTGTTGCATGCATATTCAGTAAATACTATATATGTAACATTTTTTTTATCTTAAGATTAAGTTTATGATGATATGATATGATATATGTAACTCGCTAGGGTTTGATGACAAGATTGTAAGCTCTATTGTGTTTCATGCTTATTAAAACACCATAAGAGAACACGTACACGAGGATAGGGTAGGTGAAGCGTCTTCTATGGATCTCTGCTCCTTTGACGAACTGATGGGGAGTTCTAGGGTTTGTGATTATAATAGCAGTATGCATGGGAACCTCTTCCTTATCCAGTGCTCAATCCTACCCACCAACGGATTCAAGAAACCCAAACGAGCCTATAACTAGAATACTAAAGTCCATAGGATTACCTTCTTTACAAGAATCCCTTATTGCCTTAGTAATTAAAACCAGTCATCAATATTACTTGTGGCACAAAAAAGAGCTAACCATATACAACCCTAACTCTTATTTATCTCGATCGCAACTATGTAAATCAATTAGAATTGAGCTCTAGAGTTCAATTCCAACAAAGGCGAACTCCAAGAACTTGATAAGTACGTACCCTATAATATGATACGTACGTCTCATAAAGTGGAAAGTCACGTAAACAATAATTATAAACACAAAATAAAAGATTGCGTACGTACCGTATAAACATGATCCAACAATCATATCAAATTAGGTTGTAAAATTTAATGATGAACAATTGGAGTGGATAAATATTTAAAACGTTTCTTATTGTTCTATATTGTTCATGCTAATTAATTTTGCCATGCATGCAGATTCACTAGGTTGCGAATCATTTGGAGAACAGTTGTGGAGATCAACCAAAAGGCTAGCAATTTCAATCAGTTCCTATGATCATGTAATTATTCGATTAGCATTCAATGTGAGGACTAATTATTTTCTGAGTAGATACTGAATTATAACTATGGAGATTGGAGACCCTCAATTATATTTAGAATTATGGAAACGGTGAAAACATTGTCCTTGATTCAAAACACTAATAACACAAGCGCGTTGCAAAGATAATTGGGTCAGAAATAATCCTAAGAGACAGTTTTAGAGGGAATATATTTGCTCATCACCCTCAAGTGGTGGCGATTTTCACCATTCTATTTAATACCGTTAGATTTCATTAAAAAAAAAAAAAAAAACACCATTAGATGAATTTAAATTTCTAAATTTGTGTCGAAAATGTGTAGTGGGTAAATACAAATCTCAAAATTTAAACTCATCCAAAAATCATAAATAATGTAACCAGCACCACCGCTACTTGAGGGCCCTGAGAAAAATGCGACAAATTCAATCACACTCCACCAACACACTACTTATTAATGAGGAATGCCAGTTATGTTCTCTTGTGTAGTTACTACCTTCTCCTTTCCAATCAACAATGAGACACTTTAATCACACCAATATCTTCGATGCTTATTATCCAGCATGATCTATGATTCTCTCTACCTACTAAACCAAGCAAGTCTGTGTTGAGGTTAACTATATGAGTCACGTATTTTGTTGCAGATTATCTATGACAAAATGCAACCAAATTTGAAATCAATTAAAATGCAATATTTCGATTAAACATTGGATTATCACAATATTAATCAAATAGTTAATGATTAAGAATTTTATAAATGTTATTGATCAATCTCTTACCACCATTTATTACTACAAAAGGTTCTTAAGAATGTGATACGAACAACATTATTGTAAAATTTTTATTATTAATATTCTCATATTTATGCGTACATGACTTTCAATTATTAATGCAAGTGCGAACCATGTGTGCATGGTCAACTATCCAATGCACGCACTATCAACTTAAAATTTCCATATTTTCAATTAATGTTCTTAAAAATGAACTGTTTCAGTCATCATACCGCCACTAGAACCCTAATCTAGATTCGAAAGTGCATGCATGCAGTGGACCCATTGTTCCATAAATTATTACAGATATGAGAGACGAGACATAGGACATTGAAATCCATGAACATTTTGCAGATGAATTTAGAAGAATGCACATTCGACTCGTGAGTGGTTAATGGTATCCTTCTTCTATGTTTTATCCCTCCCAAGTATATCCAACCGGACGGTTTAAATTTGCCATCGATCTTTATGCCCAGGTTTTGTTGCAGTCTTGCAGTTGTAGCAGAAGCAGCAGATAGCCAGTCACAAACCGCAGGATTGGTATCCAATGGCCTTTGCTGGGCTGGCTCCTTAACAAGTCACTATCTCATGAAATGCCAAACGTATTATAGAGTCCAGAGAGGAGGGAGTGAAGACAGCTCTGCAATCCTGCTCTGCCTTCGGCTATGGTTGTTCTGAATTTGTTGTTTTAATGGAAGATATGCAAAATAAAACAAACTCCATTATTTCTTGCCCAAACCATGCGCCCAATGCCATCGACCGTACGAGGTGGTCCAAATGACATGATTATGATTTATGATAGTGTTGTGGTCCAATATTGCTATCGGTTTAGGTAATTTTCTGTTTCATTTTATGGGTTTCAAATTTCCCAACAAGCATTTGAATTGAAATAAGTAATCTGAAAAATGCGTGTTAGATCAGTTGGTCAGTCTATGGTAGAGTGTTTGTCCTCTTATATACAAGTTTGAATTATTCTCTTCATAAATTAAGGTAGTTTCGGGAAATAATTTTTGCACTCTGTTTTCTCCTCCCATGCTCCTCTTTTTTTTTATAGTTGTTGAATTGAATTAATTAAAGAAAATCAACAGACATAAATTAGTCAAACTCCTCTTATTTTTCTTTTCTTATTTAACATTTTGCTATAATATATGAACTTTTTTTCACAATGAGATTCAAGGTAAAAAGCATACTAATAACAAGTACACTAAAACAGAATCATAACCGAGTGTTATGGGGCAGTGGTGTTGTACTGTGGTGCCATGGATACAAAATTCGAGCTAGTACCATCACAAAATCCTATCAACAGATTTTGTTTTCGGCGGGAATTGAACACTTGACTTAGCTTAATCTTAACTTATTTTGCTGCTCAATTTAGCATTCTCAAGTGTTCAAAGGAAAAAGAACGCAAAAATACTGAAATTTATGTAGGTGTCTCAAGTCCACCTCTTCAGGGATTAGGATATTGGTGATATGCAATAACCATATATATTTTGTCACTGTGCTAATTCAATTTGGCAGCTTGTCTGACCCTGAATCGGTAATTATCTCAAAGGTATATGTGCCCCACAGCCTTGTGCCTTATGCCTTATTGGACGTATCCTGCGTCTGTTTTCTCACTTTTCTCCATCCTTTTCTTTGTCTCGTGCTTGTAAGTTCCGATCTAGAATCCAGAAACCAGCCAATTTTCACTGTCAGGTTAGTAATCATAAATGTACAAATATGCAGAGATCTCGAAAAGCTGTCCGTTTGGATTGTTTATGTGAGGAATACTTGTCTACATAAGTGTTTTCCTAAAAATGTCTTAAAAAGAAATTCCATGACTCAAAAAATACAGGTTTTTTTTATAGTAAATGTGGACGAAATTACTTTTAATTGTCAGAAAACGTTTTTATCTCTTTCAAAAGCAGTCTCACGTAAGTTCTAAAGCATGTTATGGTTGACGTGATTAACAACAAAAGAGACGTAGATGTAGTTCTATTTTTGTGAAAACCATATGATCATGAGATATTCCGTATTTGTCACTTATTCAAATTTTTGGGATCCAACGCTGATTTGTCCAGCGATTAGTAAAGATAAAAGAGCAAAAAAATAGAGGGGGCATCAAACTGACCAAACTAATCGATCAGAACTTTTTTGGTCAGTTTAATTTGATTTTGAGTAAAAAAAAAAGTCAAGCATTCAAAAATCAAAGCGAACCAATTTATTTTGGTTTGATTCGTTTTAATACTTTTGAAACAACCAAACTGAACATACCATATATCTTTTAATTATTAATTTTATTTATTTTACACATATTATAAGTTATTTGAGGTCTTACCCTACACATATTATTAATGCCAACATAAGTAGTATTAACAAGTACGAGATTTGTTTCTATTTTATGCTTACACGATTGTAACTAATAATTTGTTAGCTAGCATGATATTTTATTTAGTTGAAACCAGTCTTGCTTGATGACATTTTCATGTTTTGAAAAACTAAATCTATTGGTCGAATTGGAATGTATGAGATGTATGAATATTCAAAAAATTAAAAGCCTACAAATGTGAGACATTTTTATTGATGTGTTGGAATAAGCTTAAACCGACCGAACTACCGGTTTACATTAGGTTGATTTTGTTTAGTCTTAATAATAGTATTAATCAAAATCAAACCAAAACAAACTATAAAATGTTTTTAGTGTCAAACTAAATTAAATTGAACCTCGCCCATCAAATCCCCGATTCACTTCACTCCCTAAAGGCGGATTAAGACTAAGGCTACTCTCGGTAGGCAAGGAAAGAGATATTCAATCAACTAAGCAAAAAACCGATACTAAAATGTCCTAAAAGATTGATCCCTGCGGAATTTAATTAAAGCCCACGTAAATATAGAAATTCATGGATAAAGCTCAAAACTTTGGCAACAAACTTGGTCAATAAAATGGTGTCGTGATTAGCCTCAGGTTGATAGAATCCAAAGCCCAAACAGAGTAACGCACATTGAAACCTGCGCAAACGAATTAGACAATAGAACTTGGGCTTCACATGAAAGAAGTAAACTAAGGGACAAACTCCATTGAGCCCATTACTAAGTCCAAGCATGCATTCATTGAATCCCCGTCTTAACTATTTAGGTGAATGGATCTCTTGGTGCGAGGTTTTAACTTACAAGCCTCGATGCAATTAGTAATGGATTACCTAGTTTTAATCGGTAGATTATTGTTGAGTGACTTGAGTCACTACTCCAACAATCTCCAACTTGGCAAGATTCAAGCCAAGGAGAAATTTTTAGTTGTGACGGGAACACAAGTGGTATACCACGTGTTTTAATAGGAGTGGTGAAAAATTTTACTTTTTAAGTTTTTAGTACACATATCCCACCATTTACATAGTGACACGTGGTGTACCACTCCTTGTACCGGTCACACTGAAAAATCTCTCGAAGCCAAGATAGCCCGAGTACTACGGCACTCGCACTTTCTTTAAGAGTGACATGGTCCCTTGCTCCAGTTAGTTAGTCTTACTGCCCCTAGGATTTCCTTAAGCTCTGCTCCACCAGCTCTTGCTTTACTAGCATGCTCCAACTTTCTTCATCGGTTTAGGAAGTTGCTTAGCTGCCTCTGAGTGTACATGGTGAAGCCGTGTAACAGAGCCATGCTCTAATCCGCCTTTTTAAATTGGTACGGCTATTTGCTTGAGTTGCCTCTGCGTGTACATGGCAAACCCAGTAATCACAATTTCGAAGCAGGCTCTAATTAATATCAATTGTTGTGTCAGCAGCCCGACCATAGTCCACTACTAAGTCCAAGTATGCACTCATATTCTCCTCACCTTAGTCATCTAGGTCCAATACATAGAACATGGTTCTTCCTGAACAAAGGTCCCATGTGCAAAAGGGGCCCAAATTTTTTATTCTATGCATGGATCATTTGTTAAAGCTAATTTTTGGGTAGTGCTGTTCGCACACATTTTTTTAACATTTTACACACGTTTGTGAATTTTTGTTTATTGATTTTATTCAATACATTTGATCATACGACCAGAAATTGAAAAGGATGTGTGAGAGGTAAAAATTGGTGTTTAGATTGCTCAACCCTTTTTTTTTTAATCTTTTAATGAATCAACTGCTCACACCACTTAGTGGAATAAAGTTTTTTTTGTTGTTCTTGTTGTAATGACCCAACTCTTATAGGGTATTGTTTTTACTTTGAATCATTTTATTTTAGTGAAGCCTTAGCTAAAGAATCACACATGAGAAATAAAAACTGTATTTTCTATGTGAAGATAAAGTCAAAGAGGCCACATTTTGTAGGCTTTCGTCCTGAGCCACTGAAAACTCATGAACATTCTAACAAACCTCTCCTCAAAATGCTTCGTTGCAATTAGTAGCAGACCACCTATGTCCTTTCAGACTAAATATAGTTTACTAGTAACAGTACTCTTGCAAGACTTACACACTAGCAGCAGACCACCTACTATTAAACCCTAGGTTATTAGTACTCCTCCGATCTACGACTCATACTCCATGGCTTCTCGTATCAAGCTAAACTAACACCAACAAACTTCTAGTTAGTTAAGCTTGTTATACACCCTCCAAATTGTGCAGACTTCATCTCAACGTCGTAGTGTATGGAATTGGATGGTGAGGAATAAATCATATTAGTTGTGGGTTAAGAATACTTGTCGATTCATCAGGTGACAAGGCACAAACACAATAGCGTGCATGTCTAAATCCAAAACTTCATTGCTGTGTTATCTTTTTCTTTCTTTCTTTGTTCTGGAAGATCCATGCTCGTTCAGGGTAGCCCACCGGACTTTGCCATTTCTGTTTCAAGCTGCCTGGTCCATCTCTTTCAAAATCTAAATTTTATCAGCTCCAACTATACTCAAAGATTTTAAAGAGCCAAGTTGCTTTGGATTGTTTCAATGAAATTTAGTTATCACGATTATTGTTGTCCCACGTTTTGGCTCCTCCCGAACCCGACTGACCCACTAGCAATGTGAAGGATTAAGTTTGAACAATCAAAATTTGAGCAATATTGTTCAAGTTGTTGTTTTGTATATGATTATATATAGGATATAATATAAAGCACCTGTCCTCTTGTGTCCGATCATTGATATGTAGTTGCATGCACACCTCACACCTGCACACTGTGACAAATATGTATTGGGACCTTAGTGAACCATCCATACATGTGACATCCTATTGGTTCGTTCGTTGATATTTAGGTTAAACCAAACAAAATTGTCATTCCATGTTTGCCTTTTTCTATTTTTTTTTTCAGAAAATTAAAAGTCCAAGTGCAAATTCTTTCTTCTTTTTATTTTTCAAACAGTGATAGGCAATGGTGGATCCATAATTTTAAACTCGGGGGAGGGGGTCCTAATAATAAAGGTAAAAAAAATTATAGATTAAAATAACATTTAAAACTCAAATTATAATACATTTTATTCATGAATCATACGCAAACAACATTACAAGCTATAAAATCTAATTCAAGCATTTACGACAAGGTTTCATAGTCTGAAAATATTCCATTTGCAAATATGCTCTTTGAACCTCATCTTGAATATTAGGAGGATAATCCTTCATTCGAATTCTTTTTCCAGGGTCTCTCTCAAGATTATTCAAATTAATATCACACTCTTGAACTTGAACCACCCAAACAAATAGATGGTGCTATTGGTTTTGGCTTGAAAAATCTTTCCATATTTCTTATCTATACACTACACATTAATAAAAAAAACACAAAAACATATACCAATTAATCAATAAACAAAATTCCATTAATTAAATGAGTATACAAACATAGATAAAACATATCTATAATAGATTATAAAATCTCCATCAATATATAATATAATTTAGTTGAGATTAAATTAGAATACCAAAAAATCTTATTTGAATTTTGAACCAAATGGTGGTGGTGTGGAGATTTAAAACAAATTGAGATATGATATTGGAGTAAAATTAAAATATGAGATTGGATGGGATTTTAGGATTATGAGAATTGGAAAATTGAGGATTGTATATGTGAAAATTGGGGGTTTCAGGTTTTGGATGGGGGAAGGGATGAGTAATGTATGGGGATTCAGGAAGAGTGAAGGGAGCCTTGGGAAATTAAAACAAAAGGGAATCAAACTGTAGCGTTTTGCCGTTGTTTAATTTTTTTTTTTTTAAAAAAAAAAAGAGTTTTAATCGGTTTAAATGGCCACGTTTGGGCCAAGGTTGGCCAACTGAATTAAAGCAAACGGCAGCGTTTGGACCAAGGTTGAAAAGGACATAATTTTCTTTCTTCCTCCGCGCGGTCGTCTTCCCCGTCATGACGTCGCTGCTGCAGCTGCACAGCCTTCGTCCGAGTATGAGGGGTCCCCGGAAAATGTCAAGCAATGATTCAAGCATCTTCGAGGGGTCCTAGGACCTCCCAGGTCCCTCTGTGGATCCGCCACTGGTGATAGGAGAAATAGACATGCTTCGTTTTGTAAACTGAGCTCTCTCTCATGGTCTTACCATAAAAGCGAGGGAATAATCTCTGTTTTAGGAAGGCCAAGAACAAAACTCATATTTTGACATATTTAATGTGTATATAATCTTAACTATTAAAAAAAAAAATATTTGATTTGTCACAAGAAGAAACCAAACTTAATTATTTGTCTCCAATTTTTAGATGGGGTAAATATATACCTACCTAATTGGTCTTTTGATTTTTCAATTTCTAATCCCCAGTGAGGAGAAAGTTAATGGTTCCTTCTACGTCCACCAGATTTGATAATGCAACTAGGTTACAACTCGCATTGTCTTATCTAATCGGGGATGATGATAAATCTAAGTTTTGAGCAATCACTGACACTCCAACCTAAAAGCATAGACCGGGCTTATGGATGGCTCTATATAACGTGTTTAGTGTTTACAAACATCTTGTTGTAACATGTGTTTAGTGTTAACCAACATATGTTTAGTGCTAACCAGCTTGGTCAATTTTGCTAATTTCTTGTTTACTTGTATAATCTAATAGGTTTCTTGACGCACTGTATAATCCTAATCAGTTGTTAAAAAAAAAAAAAAAAAAATCTGCCCATATATTTGAGGAAGCCACCATACGGTAAATTGTGTTTGGTTTTTGAACATTTTAGCTCATAAGTGAGCTATTATTGACATTTAAAAAAAAAAAAAAATCATGCACTCCTAGAGAAACTTTTCAGAGTGTCAATTTCAAATCATAATATAAATTCTTAGTTTAATATCAGGATTAGAGCTGAGATATTTTAATTTGTAATGACAAAGACCTCTAAATTTTTCCAAGCAAAAAAGGTGGTGCTAATTTCGTTGAGTATTTGCCACTTAGTACTACGATCTAGTGATATTCATCTTCACTTGTAAGCGAGAGGTCTTAAGTTTGATTCTCGCCAAATGTGAATTTGAACCACATTATTGTTAACTTATTATGAGACTTAGTTCACTCATCACCCTCATAATATAAATAATATCGTTTGTTTAAATAAATAAATAAAATTCGTTGAGTAAGTACCTATGTAGGGTAAATATGATTGTCAAAGATCTGTGGATCCTGTTTCAAAAAAAAAAAAAAAAAAAAAAAAAATGAAGATATGTGGATCCATTAGAAAATCAAGAATCTTACACACATGAGATTCATCATGAGTTATTCATCTGCCTAATTACGGGTTTTGTTAAACTTATCTTCTCTGTAGTCACTGTTTAAAGAGAAAAAATAACTTTAATTGCCCCACCCCAAAGACACGAAAAAAAAAGGAAAAAAAGAAAGAAATATCAGTGGCCAATAGCCGAAAGGGTCAAATTAGAAGAGAATTTTCAATGTGACCGGTATACGAGATGATATACCATGTATTATTATACAAATTATGAGATATGTATGTTAAAAAATTAATAACTTAAAAAATAAAATTTTCTACCACTTCTATAAAAATGCGTGATGTACCCACCTGTATTTCCGTTACAATAAAAAAAAAATCCAGAATTAGGACCAAAATTAGGAGACAAAACTCACTTTAGTTAAATTAATCAATTAATTAAGTGGAATATTTTAACTCGGGGGCCGAAGTTTCACACTGAGTAGCGGAAAGTTGGGAGATACTCCGCACGGACAATAAGACAGAACATGTGATGCGAATCTTTCGGAGCGGACAAAAACATCACTACACACTAGACACTGTGGGGCCATCAGGTACACGGTGGGAGACGTGGCCAACTCAGCAAGTGGGTCCTGAAAGCGATCAGGGGAGAGGAATCATCGTCGTGGATTCCGTGGCCCTCAGTGTGAAATTCTAGTGTACGAAACCTGAACACCGGATCTTTTCCACCCACATTCAAATAAGGACCGCTCGTTAGTGAGTATTTTGTGTACTCATTTTTTTTCTCAAGTGGTGTAATAAAAAAAGGACAATACTTGGGTCCTCACCGGGGAGGACCCAATATACACTAACCCCCAATGAAAAAGTGACACTTGTCTTTTTTAGATATTTTTTATTCTATTTCAGATATCGGTGGGTCCCTCTAATGACAACTTGCTTGATTTGATTGGTTTAAAAGCAAAAATCAGTACATTAGGTCCTCCTCGGTGAGGACCCAAGTATTGTCCATAAAAAAATTCACGTGTTTTATGTTTTTTTAAAACTTAAGAAAAATTAATAATATGTTTATTATTTTCTAAAATAATAAAAAGAAATGTTGAAAGAGTTGAATATCTAAGTGCGACAAGACTACAAAATAATAAGGATATTATTAAATAAGAATGAATGTCGAAACGATTATAAAAGTTCAAAAGGCTACATTGTCTACTAACTTGTTATTCATCCAATAACCATAAAATACTAATATTTTCAACAAAAATATCAGACACAAAATTAAAAGGTAAGTACTCACAAGTGAGTACCTAAGTGATATCCTTAAAAATCACTTAGTACTTTAGTCTAGTGATATTCATCTTCACTTATAATTGAGATGTCTTAGGTTCGATTCTCGCCAAAAGGGAATTTGAACCACATTATTGCTAACTCATTGTGAGGTTTAGCCAACTACCCCCATCAACTTTTGTGTACATAATATTGTTTGTTAAAAAAATTATTATCCTAAAAAAACACCCATGGCCGTCCTCTTTGATTTGAGACTCAGACTTACTCCATTTTTTTACCCCCCCACCTCTCTCACGCAATTCTTATTATGTCTTTCGCAGAAGAATCACTCAAGCGTTGCGAGAAAGGCTTATGTGGGAGACAAAGTGAGGATGGTACGAGAGAGGGTGGGATAAAACAAAATGACATAAATGCGGGTCTCAAATCAAGGAGTGAGCATGGACTTTTTCTTAGTGTGCTGTCGGAATTCGGTAGTCCGTTTTCCCTCAACGCTAAAATTTATCCTCACAGTGGTCATGACCGACGTGACATTTACCAATTTACAACGTACGTCTTCAAGTTCCCCTCAAAAGCGTTTCTAGTATTTATGTTTATGTTTATACGTTTATGCATGATTGGCTCGAATGCACCACCACCTCAAAAGTCTTTGGAAATGCGTTCTGCGGAGTTCTCCATTAAGTTTACAACTTGCTCTACTTATCTAGCTTAGCTTCTTGATGTTGATCGTAATAGTATTATGTATACGTTACTTTTTTTCCTAAGTTAGTGGAAATGCTAGCATCAGTCTCAATGCAAACGTGTCTCATGCTAGCATCAGTCTCATGTAATCATGGAATTCTAGCATGATGTCACTACCTAATTTTTTTTCCAAATTGTATGGTAAATTTCAGTGAAAGTTCACTCCTTTATTCTTATTATTATCATATGTTTCCACCATTTTACGTCAATGATTATGACACTACCCTTCTCTTCGGAACTCAGCATGCATGCTTACATATTAATAATTGTGTTGCGTGGTGTGTTTTGTGCCGAGGAAAGTAGCACAAGGTCCAAACCCACATCCGAAGACGGCTGTCACTCTCCAACAATGACCTTAGTTGGCAAAAAATGACGTACATACAGTCATACTTTAGTTGTGGGAAATACATAAGCATGCACTAAATATAACGTGTGGATTCCAATCGGTCATTTAGTGATGACTAGGATGAAATTTGACAGGACGTGTGACTCAGAAGTTTTTTTAGGCAAATTATTGATTGACTCGCACTAGTTAGAGTTGAATTAAACCTCATAATATATATGTGGATGCAAATTTTCGTTTTCTCTTTTTTGGATAAAATTGCACCTACAAAATAATTAACACCTTAGGTCAAGGCCAAGAGCCTCACGCGCCCATGATAAATGGGGGGCTTTGGCCGAAGAACCTTCGATGCCAAAGTTAGAATTTTGAAAGAAAAGTGTTTGGAGAATTTAGAAAATTTTGCAAGAGAGTTGGAATTGAGTTTTGGAGAGAAAGAGGTAGTATTTATAGGGGGTGGCCAGCCCCTTTATGATGAGGAGGACCGCCCACTTGGTTGGTATTTTGAGTGAGGTTCATGATTTGTAGCTAATTAGGAATAATTGAATAATAAATCAATTAATTAGCTAATTAATAGAATAATTTCCTAATTGATTAGCTAATTAATATAATAAAAGAGGAATGATTTGGGAGTTACCTTGTGGAGAGGATTTGATGAGGATGGATGAAATAGGTTTTGAAGTGTTACCTATTTTGGGCACTTTTGACTTGGTTGAGGGATGATTGCCCGCTGCCCGCATGTAGGAATCCTGATATGCCTCAAGGGTATTTTTGCCATTTTTTTATCCAAAAATTCACGTGTCACCTTGTGATTATTTTTGGCTCCACAATATCGGTAATAATTTGACAACAATTCATAAAAGTTAAATTTATGCCGTCCCATTTATAAGTGGAAGATTTATGTCACAAGATTTAGCGGATGTTTACATGTTCAATAGGCATGCTACAATTCTAGCTAACAAGTAACAAGGTACAAAACGAAAATTCCTAACAGTTACAAATGAGGCTAGCTCTAATTTTTCAGGCTTTTCCCCCACCTATTGGAAAGCGAGGCCAAGATAAATAAACCATAGATGGCATACAGTATTACGTACGGGGCAAGATGACACTTTGATAAAGGAAAATGTTATTTTCTCAACCTACATGATCACACTACACCCACACATTTTAAGAGGAATAAAAACTAACTGCATCGATCAACACATGTTAGCTAGTTACATTGGTTGAGAAAAACAGAAAATTGTTAGTAAGATGAACGGGTTGTACATATATAGCATTGTGTGATCATAATTTCCATGTAACACACATATTGTTCTACTAAATGGAGAACTGGACACAAATATTGTTTTACTAAATTGAAAACTTGATGTTAGATATCCTTCTTCGAAAGTTATATTCACGTTTTATGGTATGCATATAAGAAAAAAGGTTGACGATAATTTACATCCTCTATGTTAGGGTTTTTAATTATAAAAAAATAATGACAATGAGGTTTTTAATCTCTCACGTTACACCCTAAGATTTTGAAAACATACCCGTTTATCTTTCGTTTGTTTGTTTCTAATCCCCCGTTAAACTGATGAGGATTCATTTATGAGCTGTGCAAAAGCCACACTTTCACCACTATAACCAAATTGTACCATTGTTTGTTGTTTTTGGGATACGAAACGTCTACCATGAAGAGAAGATGAAACTCGATGACGGTTACTTTTGTTCCGGGTTGTTAATTCCACATTAACCTATAAATGAGTCCTCATGATCATTATGTCATCAACTTAACGAATGACCACAAAGTTCAACATCTAAACCGCACAAATTGATATGATTCTAAAACATCATAGTACAATGTTAGCAAATTAGAACATGGCGATCCATTTCGAAAATTACAAGGTGTAGCATGCAATTAACCTTAAAAGGAATATAAGATATATACTAGAAAATTAACTAATTACAAAGATATCGTTTGCATTGGTTTAAAGAGTGCAAAATACTGCTAGGTTTCTCTCTGCTAGGAAACAAACCCTAACCTTGCAAACCTTCAGCCGCCGGTCCCTTGCTTAGACTTAGGCCAGCGGCAACCCCTCCCACCTCTCTCTAGCATCCCACTCCTCCTAACATCTCCACCCTTCGCTTCTTACTCCCTGCCCTTGCTGCTTTCCACAATTTTTTCCTTTCTATCAGCACCCCCGAACCTCTCCAGCCGATGTTCTCTCTTTCCTCTCTGTGTCTGACCTGCACCTTCTCCCCATACTCTTCTGTGCGCTTCCAGTTCTCATGGCTTCTGCGAGCCTCCGACCCACTCCCTTGATCTATTGTCGCATTGGGCTCCTGTTTGGGGCTTAGATCTGCGGTTTTGGGTGGGTTTGTGGGTATTGGACTTGCAATTCTTTTTCTTTTTCTGCTTTTCTTACCTAGTTGGTGGCGGTCTTGCCTCCGGAGATTTCATTTTTCGGTTTCGTGTTGCTCCTGGGTGGGGTTTGCACTTGGAGCTTTCCGGCGGCGGCTTCTTGGTCTCCAGATTTGTTGGTGTGCATATTTGCCTACTGGTTTCTCTCAGTTAATTAGACATCCGAGGGCTCTGCCCTTGGAACTATCGTTTTGTCCTCTTTGGGTTCGTGGTGGTGGTGGGAATGGCGGTGCAACCGCTTTTCTTGCCATCACTGCGACCAACTCTGGCCGGAGGAATCGCTGGCGGCTCTTGGTACTTTTATGTTGGTTTTGGGGTGTGGAGTGTTCCAACAACTATGGTGGCACTGGCTTGATCTTCCTCCCCACCTCTCTGAGCTCGTCCCGGCTACAACTGGCCTCCCACTCATCCCGACATTCATGCAGGTGCCTCTGCCTTTGCCACCCACGCCTACTGCCAACTTGTAGCTGCATCTCCTTGTGGACTCGTCACACGTCACTTGTTCTTTTGTTTTTTAGACTAGTTTTTATGACTGTTATGTGTTGCTTCGGCAATTGGTTTGTGTCGCTGCTGCGATTTTGTAGCCTCGCTGTCTAGCGTAGGTTTTGGTGAGGGTTTCGGTGCTTGGTATGCCACTTATGGGTCATATCAATCTTAGACTCCTCGTTGTAGTGGTGTGTTTTGAGTGATTGCCGTATAGGGGTTTTAAAATTATTTGTAATTTGTGCTCATTACCTCCAGATCAAGAAATTGATCACTGGAGCTTATGTACCCGTCTGGCATCCTTGTAAGTGGATGGCTTTGGCGTCCTTGTAAGTTGATGGCTTTGGCATCCTTGTAAGTGGTTGGTTATTAATGAAATTCTATCGTTTCTTTCACACACTAAAAAAAAAAGTGCAAAATATGATAGGCCCACATATATTCATGTGCACAGATATACGTATACCAACAAAGGCAAACCTTAAAGAGAGCTGAGATAGGGAAAATATCATGATATTATTTATGAAGGATACTGTAAAATATGGTCATGTGGCTTTGTATAATTAGCTTATGTGCTGATTTTATAAATCAAAGATAAGCCCATCTATTCCTTCCACATTAGCATATGTGCATAATGTTGAATATATTAACATTGTAAAAGTCTTGGGGGAAAAACAATTGAATTTGTTCATGTACCACCGACGATACACAGGACAAACTATTAGTGGGTACGACGTCCATGAGCACTAAAATGTGTACCAGCCATGATGTCTAGTCCCCAACTTTGGGAGTTGATGCACGTTCCATCAATCAGTATTTGTTTAGTATAGTAAGCATTTTAAAAGTCCCGCTGTTTCTGCTCTGCTTAGGCATTAAACGGTTGGCCACCGTCATAATTAATTCTTAGACGTTTGAAATAAGAAAGTCGTCTAGATTTTCCTAGGTGCCCGTTTAGCTTGTTTAGACCCGCCTAAATCACCTGACTAGGTCGCGACTCTCACTTAGACATAAAATAGAAAACTTCCATTTTGCACTTTATTTTTTTATAAATTGTAAAAGACTTATTGGATACTTGGATGACGACTAGGCGGCCTAGCTAGGTTGTGATTCTCACTTAGATAGAAAATAAATAACTTCAATTTTGCATTTTATTTTTTCAATAAATTGTAAGAGACTTGTTGGAAATACTCATTATATGTTTGGTCCTCATGTTCTCAATATATTCTAGTACTTTATAATTTATGTAAATTCTATTTTGCAATTTATGTATCCCAATACAATTATGTATTTTTTTTTAAGTATAAGTAGACATTTATTTGTATTTTATATGATTATTTTAATTAAAATTAAAAAGCTGCCTAACCCTTCGCCTAGGCCCGGTGCTTTAGCTAAACCCATGCCTACCGTCTAACTAGGGTTTAGTGCCTTTTAGAACCTTGGTAGCAAGAATTAATTTTTTTATTTAAAAACACTTTGTGTGTGTTTGTATGCAAAGAGAAGAAGTTCTTTGGTGCGTCCGTCTCTTAAGTGAGATCCATAGGTTCCATTTTACTGTGAGAGAACTGCTCCATGCGAAAGCTATAACAAAGAAACTTCCTGTAGATATATACTTGATGCCCTAATATACGTGCGCATGAAAATCAATGTTGTGGAGTTTAATTGATGTAATCTTTACGTAATTATCTAAGAAGGTTTGAATGACCCTTATGTGTATCTGCCAGCTTCCTCCTCAATACATTGTCATCAGCCTAAGCAAGACCATTTAACCAATCATCATCAGTCTTATCATCTCATTATCCTGTGCTAATTAGATCGATTATGCTCATGTGGGGATATACTTAAACGAAATACAGAAATAATCCAGCACCGTTGGGACCCATCTCACCTTTGAATTTATGATTAGGTCTCCGCCGCCAGGCCCGCCATGCCTACTCCGGCTTTATATGTATATATATATATATATATATGGAAATGCGTAGAAAGAAAGTCACATGAAATTAACCAGAAATTTAGAAGTCGCATGAAACTTAAAATGTTTAAAGAAAGTGACGTGACAATAAGTGGTTAAATGATATGTTAATCCTCCAGGCAGAAATTAATAGGGTAGCAATTATAGCATGCAAGTCTAGGTCGAGGGTGGTTAACATCACTTTCGTAATCAAATTCACTAGATTTAACGTTCGATTGTGAGGTGACGAATAGTTCATGAAAAAGCTTATTTTTTAAAGAGTCTACTTAGCATTTCTCTTCATGTTTTAGCATGAAGGCAAGATAAATTTTTATTTGTGCTGGAAACATGGCCCTGTACACCAAGTGTAACAAACAATTGATAGATTTTTTTTTTTAAATTTTCAACAAATTGTATTACACTTGGTGTACTGGACCGTACCCAGCGCACTCAAAGATCTCTCTGAAGGCAAGGCAGTGAAAAATTACAGATTTCTGTTTATCAACTATAAATTTATACAGAGAAAACCATTATATTTGAAACAATTCATTAATGAAAAAAATTAAAATCGTCTTCAGCGATCAATATAAAAAATTATCAGATTCTGTACATATACTAGGCATTATATAATTCGTAAATTCGAGTCACGACCACAAACAAAGGAAGAACAAACGAGAAGAAAAATCAACAAGGAGAAAAGAAAACAAAATAGTTTATGATAACGATGATTTTCTTCTAAACTATTGCGAAGAGTTCTTGTACGTATCTGCACGACTTTCAAAGCAAAAATACATTTTTTTCTAAAAAAATACGATTTACTTGCATGCATGTGTTTAGTTGTCATGACCAGAGACTGCCCTGGCCTGGCCACTCCATAAGCTGCTCCAAACCAGATCGCTCTCGTGAGTTGGAGGAAGTTGTATGAATTTGAAATTTGTAAAATCTTGAAATATATAGTGTGGATGCACTCTTATATTAACGTTTATCGTCAAAAGTTAACGTTATTCTAGAGATAAACTTACATACACTATTCTATTAATAAATATTATAATAATTGTATTTCCGTTTTATGTAAGTTTTTATGGTGAAAAATAATCTTTTTTTTTTTTTTTTTGGAAAACCCACACAAGTCATTTCATTTAACTCGCTTCCTTATCAAGTAGATTTGAAATACGTGCAGTGGTAAAATTTAAATTGGTCCCTAAATTCCAAAATTACCTTCGTTGCTGGATTTCATGCTAAGGAGATTCAAAAGTCTATTGATTCTCTACCACATCATGTTTTTGGCATAATTTTCGAGAGAGTCTCTTTAGCATTTTTCTTTCACCATTGGGTTGGGCCACGCTACCCTTGCATGCTAAAAATTCATGACATTAGTGGCAAAAAAGAGTTAGATTAGGGCATTTACATAAAAACAGAAGATGGGTTGGGGCCGGCTAAGAGATTGTAAGTTGGTTAATGGCTAGTTTGAGATAGTGTTGCTTTAAAAAAAAAAAAAAAAAAAAAACTGGTGTCAATAATAGTAGAAAAGAAGAAGTAGATAAAAGTGGTTTTTTTTTTCCAAAGCATAGTAATCAGTCCCAATTTAATAAATTTTTTAAATGACAAGTATACCCCCACGTATTTTACAAAATTACAATCATTGCCCCTACGTTAGGCTTTTTAGCCAAAATGGTCACTGAGATTTACATAACTCATTACTTTGATCTTAAGATAAACAATGAGCAATATGATTTGACAAAAATTGAGAGCATTTTTGTCATTTTAGCCTTATTTAATGGAGATTTTTCATGGAATGACCAAAATAATTGATGGTGACAAACTCAGGTATTACTTCTATTGATTTCAGATCTCAGGGACCAAAGTGAGGAGTTATGCAAATCTCAGAGACCATTTTAGCTAAAAAGCCCCTACATTATTCTCTTTGACAATTATTATATCATATTAAATACCATATTCTTAGCAATTTATATAAAATTTTACCATACAATCAGACACTATTTTTTTTTTTTGTTAAAATCAATTTTACTAAAAAAAATTACATAACACTTAACAACTTTATTTTACAACTATTTATACTCACAATATAACATAAGTAGTTTTTTTTTTTTTTTTTAAACATAGCAATACCAAACCAGAGGAAAAGACAACCCAAAACTAAGGAAGACCGCAAATGAAGGGTTATTATTTATTTATTTATTTTGAACAAAATAAAGGGTTATTAAACCTTAAACACAAAACGGAAGATGGGTTGAAGATTCGTGTGTCACGTCGTTCCCCCCATTGGACATAGCTAACACTATAATAACTTCCCGCAACAAGTGGGGTACAAACACAAATGCAATGCAGGGAATCCTAATTAAGTTTAATTTTAATCGAGAAACCTTAATAAAATTAAATGAAAATAACAAATATGATTAAACATATGTGTGTAAAAATATAAAAAGTATGACTTTGGACTTATTTGGAAGTGTATTTAAAATGACTGAAATCACTTTTGATAAAAGTGTCTTGGAACCAATTCTTAGTAAAAATACTAATGAATCCTAGAAAATCAGATGACGTGCTTCTTGAAAAAAAAACACATAACAGATGTTCTTGCATAAAACACTTCAAGCTGTTTTTCAAACCCAAAAACAATTTCATCAAAAACACTTTCAGTTATTTTAAAAACACTTCAAAATGAGCTATTTGTCATTTTTCATTATTCAAAATATAGAGAATGAATATGAACTTAGAGACATATAAAAGAACACATTGTGCTAATCAACTTAGTCAAGTCTAGGCCTATGGAAAAATCCACATATCCTATTGTTTTAATCCTTCATATTGATTTGTTATTTATTTTATTAGCAAAATGATAGTATTAGTAGATTAATTAATCAGTATTAGGACCGAAGAGAAGTAGTGGGATTAAACTCCCACCAAGTACATAGTTATGATTTGTTGTCAATATTTTAGTTACAAGGTGAATAGGCATACAAATGCTCTTTAAAACCACGAATTATTTTCACACATATTTGATCTCTCTAACATTTTTCAAAGGCCTAATTAGATTATTAGTCCTCGTGGTAATAGGGTAGTAGGAAGATATCCCTGTGGTGAAAAAAATAAAATAGGATTTAAGCCCTTGTGGTGAAGTGTGTTAGGATTTTAGCCAAAAATTGCTCAATTAATTATTAGCACGTAAGCCACACATATATGGCCAAAACTAAACTCTTTGTTAATTGTTAACCAATGAAGCTTACATGTGAGTCTAATTTTATTATTTTAGAAGCCTTATGTGCTAACAATTAAAAAAAAATAATGAAAATTTTAATTTTGAGCGTAAATCTCAGCACACTTCACCACAAAAAGCTTTAATCTTTAATTATTTTTTACCACAGAAGTAATTTTCCGACTATCTTATCGCTACCGGAGCCTTTTTCAAATGGAAAAGGTAGCAGCATTCCCTTCTTATATTCGGGCCAAACCTTGGAAATCAGCACGACCCAATTTAATTAAATTTTAAGATCCGATTCCTAGAGGCAATTTGGAATCCACCCCTGCCTATAAAATCCCCGCAACCCTGGCATTTCGCAGCCACAACACAAACAAAGCAAAAAAGAGGGCGCGCACATAGAGAGATCTAGAGTCGCACCGAAGCAAGTACAGAGAGGGACACAGAGAGCGCGAGTGAGAGGCAGAAAAATATGGGTGGTTGGGCAATTGCGGTTCACGGCGGCGCGGGTGTCGACCCGAACCTCCCCATGGAGCGTCAGGAGCAGGCCAAACAACTCCTCACCCGGTGCCTCAATCTCGGCATCTCTGCTCTCCGCTCCGATCTCGCCGCCATCGATGTTGTCGAACTCGTTGTACGTCTCCTCCCTCCCCCTCTCTACATTTCTCTCCATTTCAATCCCATAACAATGGCATTCATATTTTCCGTTATATCATACAAGAGGATATTCTGAACTACCCTAATTTATAACATGATAACATGATATTAAACTCAGACTCAGCTGACCTAACTCGCTTCTGCATTTTTATTCGTTGCTATCGTCCCCTTGATTTTCATGTTCAATATCTTTTACTGCCGATTTAATCCCATTTCTGTGTTTGTTTTATGTGTTTTTTACATGACCAAACAAGCCGTAATGATTTTCCAAACACTGAAAACATTCTTGTTATGTTTCCCGAGTTTTTAGTCGCGTTTTTAGTTTGCCTGGTTACCCAAAGCTGTCGGTGCATGATGCATGCTGGAATTTTCTCTTCTGGTTTACACTTCTCAAAAACTATTTTATTTTTAATTATTTTTTGCTGAATATTGGTTTTATTATTATGTTTTGTGAATTTGTTTTGTCAAAAAATAGGTTCGGGAATTGGAAGCCGATCCCTTCTTCAACTCTGGCCGTGGATCAGCTCTCACCGCTAAAGGGACGGTTGAGATGGAAGCCAGCATCATGGATGGACCTAATAGACGGTGCGGCGCCGTTTCGGGCTTAACCACTGTTAAGAATCCCGTTTCACTCGCCCGCCTCGTCATGGACAAATCCCCTCATTCCTACCTTGCCTTCTCCGGCGCCGAAGACTTCGCCCGACAACAGGTTTATTATTTTTCACTTTAACCCCTTTCATTGTCAGTAATAATATTTAATACCCAAATGCAGAACAAAATTTTAATTTGGATTCTTGAAAAAAATAATAAATCCTTTGACAAAAAAAAAATTAAAAAAATATAAACTCGTGTCTTGTTCCGCAGGTGTTATGAATCTACTGCAAAGATTCCACCTCAAAATTATGAATCTACTGCAAAGATTCCACCTCAAAATAATTAAAAAAAATATAAACTCGTGTCATGTTCCGCAGGTGTTATGAATCTACTGCAAAGATTCCACCTCACTGTTCATAGTGTCACACGTTTACTTAATTATTATTTTAGCTGATCACCTT
Organism: Cotoneaster glaucophyllus; assembly: GCA_036320875.1. Classification (NCBI taxonomy): domain Eukaryota; kingdom Viridiplantae; phylum Streptophyta; class Magnoliopsida; order Rosales; family Rosaceae; genus Cotoneaster; species Cotoneaster glaucophyllus. Next base: position 19,892,564 of record CM070072.1, read on the forward strand.
CCCCTACTATTTCATATAGAAGAATAATATCGACTTCATTTTTGGATATATTTTATAAACTGAGTAAAACAACAGTTGATGGTTAGATTCTTTTATTAACCGCCAAATCATGCGGTCTACAAATATGATCTTTGTATATATTATTTTTCCGTGGAATCTTAATGGTGTTTTATGTAATATTTTAGGGCGTTGAGGTCGAGGACAACGAGTATTTCATCACGGAGGATAATGTGGGGATGCTCAAATTGGCAAAGGAGGCCAACACAATATTGGTACGTATATTCTATTTTCATCAAGGGTAATTAATTAACGGATTTATTACTTAGTACGTTTTTAGTCATATATTAATTAATTTTGGTCGCGTGCAGTTTGATTATAGGATTCCATTAGGATTGGAGAGTTGCAGCGCAGGCGTGGAGAGTCCGTTGGTCATGAACGGGCTTCCCATTAGAGTTTACGCCCCTGAGACCGTTGGGTGTGTGGTGGTAGATAGCCAAGGACGTTGCGCTGCAGCTACATCCACCGGTGGGCTGATGAACAAAATGACTGGTCGAATCGGTGACTCGCCACTCATTGGTGCGGGTACCTATGCATGTAACTTTTGCGGGGTCTCGTGCACTGGAGAGGGCGAGGCAATCATTCGCGGTACACTCGCGCGTGAGGTGGCAGCAGTCATGGAGTACAAGGGCCTGGGACTGCAAGATGCAGTGGATTTTGTGATCAAAGAGAGGCTTGATGATGGCAAGGCCGGACTCATAGCTGTGTCTAATAAAGGTGAAGTAGCTTATGGGTTTAATTGTATGGGAATGTTTAGGGGGTGTGCTACTGAGGATGGGTTCATGGAGGTCGAGATTTGGGAGTAGAGAGGGATTTTGAAGGTGAAAAATCTTTCTGGGTTTGCTTTGTTGGGAGTCTTAGATACTAAATAATCTGTATCTAGGCTTTGTTTTGATGTTGGTGGAGGCTAATATCAGAAATGGATGCCTTTCATTTGGTGTAATTATCGTTAAATAAACAGCTAAAGCATTTTCATAATCTTCATTTCTTTTTAAATTACAACACAGTATCAATTCTAACGACATATATTTTAAACTACTCTTATTTACACAGACAGAATCTGAATTTGAAAATAAAAAGATCTGTTGGCAGACGTATTACATTGACGAACTAACATGACACAACTTTTTGTAGTCTCTATTAAAATTGGAGGAGGAGTCTCTACCCTCCTAATCTCTCTACCTTTTCATGCCCTCCTATTTGAACGGTCACGATTAAGCCATGTAAACATCTTATATTTATTTTTTGAAAGAGAATGAGAATATGAGATTAGAGAATCCTCCTCCATTAAAATTAGATGTCATTTCGTGTAATGTACAAATTTTAGGTAGGGCATCCGAAAATTCTTGTTGTCAAAAGTAGCCAAATGAATAAAGATTCCTGAAACCACTTTTGTCATGACGTGCTGAAGCTTTGTGTCTGTCAGATTGCTGATAGTGATTCCTTTGACATGTTTGATAACTAGATCATCTTCAATGAAAAGGATTAAATATTTAAAAATTTAAAAAAAAATCTGATTTGTCTAAAATTTTATCTCCACCGATAGTTGGACTATAAATTATAGAGTCCAACATGTTATTATTTAGCCAAAAGGATATCAGGCTAGACAAATGTAGCCTCGTCTTAATCCTTTTTGGGGTCTCGCTCCTCATTTACAATAATTGGTTAAAATTTAACGATTAGATTTGAAAACATTTAAATACAGTTTAATTAAATTAATCAATAAATTTAAAGTATAAACTTAAAATTAATAAGTTATCAAGGAGGCTATATTTAGTCATTCGATTAGGGATGATATATATGACCTAACACTATTTATTTAAAATAATTTTCTATAAAATTATAATTTTAAACAGGATTATATTTAGTTTTTTTTTGCTGAAAATAGCCGAGGACCTCAAACAAGTTAGGCCTGAAATTCTCATGAGAAGAATATGAAAAAGCAGAAATGGGTTCACATGCTGGCCCATATTGATCGTACCAGAGACTCATACTCGCACAAAACAAAGGATGGGAGAATTTGGTAATAATATGGTCCTTCGGACGGTAGTTAGTTGGGCATAGCTTAACGTGTCAAGATTTAGAGAAACCAGCCAATTACCACATGCGCAACACTGCACGTGTGAGAACTACGGAAAAGGTGGCACTGAGACTGAGGTAAAAGTAAGGTTGAGAAATACGGAAAATGATCATCTCCTAAGCAAATGGTGGGGATCCTCATGACCACACAACACGGACCGTTGGATTTTAATCCAACGGCTACAAACAGGGGGTCCCTCTAAAAGTTATAATAATTGTAGCCGTTGGATCAAAATCTAACGGCTCGTATTGTGTGGTCATGAGGATCCCCACCATTTGCTTAGGAGGGGATCATTTTCCGAGAAATACAAGCATCTTCAAAGGAGATGTTAAAATTTTAGGTGTAATACCATTGTTCATATTTGATATCAAAGTCTCTTCAACTGAAATGTTATTTGTTGATTGAATTTAAAGGTTTTGTGTTTTGAAGTTAAATTTGACATCAATGTCAAATTTATTTTTAAAGGAAAACTAATGAAAATGGCTTGAAAACTTTGAGTTTTAACGATAAGGATAAAATAAAAGGTAAAATGAATAGTACCAAGATTGACTTTTTAGTGTAAAAATATGGTTTTTCGTTAAAATGAACAGTACCGAGAGCTTTTTGTTAAAGTTTCATATTTTTAATTCATTTTAATGGTGAATCTCTTATTCCACTAACATTTCAACCAATAAAAATTGTGTTTCAACATTTTTTTTTAATAATAATTACAACCATTTCAAGTTTTATTTAAATAATAAAATAACATTTGACAATTCAGTTGGAGAAGTACAAAATTTGACATAATACTTTAGATTGTCACATCAGTCATCAATTGTAATTTGACTCTTATAATTTAACATTTCCTTTTGAGATGATCTAATGAGACTCTCAAAAGTATGACTCCTTTTTTTTTTTTTTTTTGGAAACTAAAGTATGACTCTTTTTGGACTCTCTTTATAATAGTGGTATGAAAATTAACGTTAAACTGTGAGATGTCAGAGAGTCCATGGAGAGTCTAATTTTAAGAGAGTATCCTTAGCATTTCTTAAGTAGGGTTTAGTAAAGTAGCCTAAATCTGAGAGTGACTCTATAGGCTTGTGGCTTATGCATGTCCTCTCTCACATTGGAATCTAATGCTGTTAATTAGGTGCTTACAAGAGTGTGAAAGAGATGATAGATGATTAACACCGATACTTTCCTAACTTAATCATCTACTAGCCCAATAAGAGTGGAGTTATATCTTAAAAAGACCTGAGTGTAATTAGGAAAAAAAATCATATAATTAGAAGTTGTAAATTGTTTTGTCAAGCTTCCGATATTAGATTTCCAGCAAAGAAGAAGATATGAAGCAATTGATTGAGAAAACACTAATGCCATCTCTACTGGAGCAGACGTAGAGAGACATTTGATTTGAAGCTGCAATATGCCAGCACATTCTTTAGCTAGACACGCCCCAATAACTTGTGCTGCATAATCATGTCAATCTTCCAAAGTTCTGGTCTTGTATCATTTCAAGTGAATCCATGGAAACCAGTTTTACTAATTAGAAAAGATGACTGCCCATCGGTAACATCCACATACTTTCAATTGTTTGGGGACACGTATTTTGACTGACCTAAATAATAGCGCATATTACATTGATATTGTTGCAAACTTTACCATACATTCAATATTAGTTCAATATTAGATTGGACATGCTCAAGACACATCCAGGTGTAGGGTGTTCGTCAAAGAATCGTTGCAATATGGAGAGGACAACCACTCAATGTGCCCAGTCACGTCAATTTTTATGAAGTACGTACGGATAAATAAAAGATTCCTTGAATCAGTTGCTATTTGGTACCGGATACGATTACGACACTCTTCGTCAAGTAGTCACAAAGGAACATATTGTTGTAAATACCCAATCTGAAAAATAAAGAGTCTCTACGATCACCAAACCAAATTCTTTTTCTACACATTCATTTCTCTCTCTCTTTTTCGTTTTTTTCAAATCTATTTTATCATTAATCCCCATTGTCAACTTAAATAACTTCAAACTTTAATCCAGCTATAGATAATTCAGTACATCAGGAATGCAAGTGCTACCAAGTTTACGGAATAAGGGAGGATAATTGTATAAGGCTTAGGCTTTGAAGTATATTGAGTTTCATGAAGGAAAAAAAGTTTATTTAAGCTCAAGGGGGCTTACTAGTGAGTAAAATATTAGGACATTCGCAAAATATGACAATGGTGATAAGTCCTAAGTGCCTTTATTATCTTTTAAGGTATAATTGAAATAAGTTCATGAGGTTTAAAGCAAGTTAAGATATATAGAGTTAAAGATACACAATTTTGCATATAGAGTTAAAGATACACAATTTTGCATTTTAATATGCCATGCCACAAGGTTGTTTGCCATATAAAAGCATATTCCTTAGGTGCGTCCAATCTGTATCTGAATAACCTGCAATTTCAACATTTGAATCAAATGAATAGTAAATTTCATAATTCACTGTCCTACTTACATATGTTATTATTCTTTTCACAAAAGTAAGATGAGATTCTTTGTGACATGATTGAAATCTAGCACAAACGCCAATACTAAAAGAGATATCAGAACGACAAGTTGTAAGGTAGAGTAAAGTAAACTCCGTATCATGCTCCTATTTAGTGTAGGAGAGTCATCTTTTCCGGATGAGTCCTTGTGAAGTTTGGATGTTTTGCTCATGCGATTGTCGTCTGGTGGTGCATTTTCCAATCCAACTTTGAAACTAACCTTTTTGCATACTTAGTTTGAGATAGAAACATCCCATCTTTTAATCGTTGAACCTGCAATCCAAGGAAGTAAGTTACTTCACCACTCATACTCGTTCCAAATTTATTGTGCATAACTTTAGTAAATTCAGAAACCAAGGCATAAGAACGTGAAGAACAAAAAAAAAAAAAACAATATCATCCACACATATTTGTGCAACCATTAGATCATTGTCTACATTTTAGACAAAGAAAGTTTTAAACTCAGGAATCTCTTTCTGAAGTAAGTGCAGTGATAAACATGTTTTGGTTTGATGGATTGGACCTTATACCATTTCTAACTTTTCAATCCTGTCTTTTTCATTTTCCAGATTTTTCATTTCTTCTTTCAAATCAAAACTGTGATTTCTGAATTTTTTATAGAGGCTAAATGAAGCTCCTTGTATTCGCAATAACCTCATCAGCATTAAACTCTTGATCATGTGCCTCTTCCGATTTATTAGATTTAGTGAACGCAATAGCTTCTTTTTCCGAATCAGTGTCATCGTCAGACTCGCTATCACTGCAAGTGTCATTCGTGACTTGAAAGTGTTTGCAGAATTTTTTGCGTCACGACCATAACCTCAACATTTATAGCACTTTTTCGTATCTTGTTGATTTGCAAATTTTAAAGTCTTATCAACATTAAACTTTTCAGGTTTGGATTGGTTAGCTCCTGATCCAATGTTCTTACCTTTAAAGTTTTTAGTCTTCAAAAGCTTTAAAAATTGACGAGTGAGAAGAGCAAACCGCTCATCATCCAATTCCTCAACTCCCCTCATTTTCATTTTGTTACAGCTTTTAAGGCCATATTCTTACTCTTCTTGACATCAAGAAACTCTATTTCATAGGTTTGCAAAGCACCATTTAAATCTGCAATTTTTGGTTGAAACCTAGTAGGCAAAGACCTAAAAACTTTCGTTACAACTCTAGCTTTAGGAATACTCTCACCCGAGTTAGCAACTGGTACTTAATTTTCATAAAATTCTGCATAAGTTTCATTCTCAACTCACCTTAATAGTTTCAAATTGCGTTGTGAGCATTTGCAATTTTTAACACTTCTACTGCGTCATATCCCTTATGACCTGTAAGATATCCCAAGCCTCCTTGGAAGTCTCAACCTTGAGATATAATTGAATTGATCAGCACACGAAGCAGTGAATAGGGTTTTCAATCCTGTTTTATTGCTTATGCAATGAGTTTTCTCATCAAGAGACGACTCGCAGTTTTAGGAACAACACTTCCACTTATGATAACTTCTGCTTCACTATTTTCCACAGCTTTCACAGGTGCAGTGTAGCCATGAACCACAGAAAACCCTGTAATTTAGTGCCCCGCGTAAATTCTTCGTTTTGGGTTTCCATGCTACATAATTTTCATCATTAAAAAATGGTGGATATGTGGCTGACCTAGACGCAAGATTCATCATGAACCCCTAGGATCTCTCTCAGTGCGTCCAGAGATGGTTCTGGTATCAGTTAAAATCGCAGATGGATCATGAAAATCATTTCAAACCAAACAGATAAAATACGTGGGATTGAAACGCAGTTCCAATCCTGCGACCAACAACAAATATAATGATAAAAATCATACGGAAAAGAGAATTTATGAGGGAAACACTCTTCAGCAAATGAAGATTAAAAAACTCACAGCACATCGCTGGTAAATACATTCCACTAAGAAAACAAGACTTTACAAGACTCAATTTGATAAGACACCAAAATCAAAGCTACACCAAATCCTATTGTCTTGCAACACTCCCATCTTGCTTTATTTTATCTTGAATGAACGTCACGTACAGAAGATCCTCCTCACGAACAAAGAGATGCACACAGCTTGATGAAGAAATAAGATGGATGATAAATCTCTTAAAAACTTGCAATCGCACAATTTCTAACAAAACAAGTACAAAGAAACACGAATATAAGTGCACTTGAACTTCATTTCATTTCCTAATACAGTTTTTATTTCCGTCGAATAACAAGCAAATGTTATATGATATCATGTCATCGTGCACCAGCTGCACTCGCTCATTCAGTGGTCTTATCATCTTTGGATTCTTTGGCACCGCCAGAGATGGCATCCTTTGCTGATTGAATGGAGTTTGCCACTGCAGCAGCTGCACCCTGCAAAAGGGTGAACACCCTCACTCTTTGCTCCGCCGTCTCGAATCTCATGAACCACTTCAACGTCCTCCTTCTTGGCTTCTTTGTTTTCTCCCGCCGGCGATCGATAATCCACCGTCTCCACCTTGATGTCCTCTTTTGTTTCTCCACTTGATCCCTACAAAATTTTACCCGATTAATTAAAAAACCAGAGCTAGAATTACTACGCTTACAAAACATATAGCACAAATAAAATGATGGGATGAAATTCCTACCTTCGAAGTATCCATGTTGCAAAATTCAACTCGGACAATTCTCAATCTTCCACCTACAGATCATATGAAATTAGTTGGCCAAAGCTCCTAGATATATAGTTTACTTCGTCGAGCTGAAGGCGTACCAGCGCCTGACACGTATCTCGTGAGCTGCCCGATTCGTGTCCACGTATCTCTGTGTAGCAGGCCAGCACTTATTTCTTTTGCTTTTTCTACTTTGTAATGGACGAATGTCGGTAAGCAAGACATTGAGATGAAAGCTTTACCAAATTACAACGGAACCTTAACAAAAAAAAGTCTCAGTTATGTTTATTTTAATAAAAAATTATATTTTTACATTAAAAAATTAATCATGTACTATTCATTTTACCATTTATCTTGTTCTTACCATTAAAACTCAAAATTTTCAGATCATTTTCGTTAGTTTTCTAATTAACAATGGGCTGATAGAAATCTTGCACCTGCTATAATTTGGATATAACACAACTTTTAAAAGCTCTCGGCCATCTAGTTTGGTTCCCTCATCTGCACCAGGGAGGGAAGGGATTGGGGATGACTGGTAGGTATCGTGGATTCTTTTGCCGACATTTACCTACTTTTTAGATAATTATCTTAATACAACTACTTAATCAAATTATCCTAAAACATGTAAAGCTTCAACACATGTTTGCCAATCTCGGAACTAGTGTTTTGGCATATATGCTTATAGAAATTATTTTTGAAACGTTTATAGATACCAAACCAAATAGATCTACTAAAATGTCTTCACTCTTTCCTTAAAAACTCACGGAAATATCTTCACAACATTAGTAGATTGTGGAAACTAGCTCGTGATTAAGGATTCAACCAACAATTTGACATCCTCTAAATTTGATGCAAGATAATAAAATATGAAATCATCATACCTCACGTGAAGCTTCAAACAGTCGATTTGATGTTCCGCTTCAGACAGTCGATTTCATCTTCCATTTTTTTCGCTAAAATGTAGTAGTCTTTGTGTGCATATTTGTGAAGTGTATAAACCACACTTTCTATTATATATCCCATCAAACAAGAACATGCATGTTACATAGTCTCATATGCAATGGCCTCACACATTTGGTGATCTTATCTTTGTCACTCGCAGAAATGGCATCCTTGGCTGACTCGAGGGTATGTGCAACTGCAGCAGTTGCATCAAGATCAACAAAGTCCCTACCTCCTCCTGCAGCCCCCTTATTTCCACCATCTCGAATCTCATGAACCACCTCAACCTTCTCCTTCTTGGGCTGTTTGTCTTCCCCTGCCGGAGATCGATAATCTACTGTGTCTACCTTGATTTCCACTGCTCCTTGCTCCTTTTTTTCTTCAGTTCCCTTACCAAAAACACAATTCAAAACAGAACGCAAAGTTACTAGATAATCCAATTAATTATTACTTTAAAAAATTCAAATAAATATTAAACATATGGTATAAAATTAAGAAAACGAGGATTGCATACTTTTGAAATATTCATGTTGCGAAACTGAACTTAGTCTGAAACCTGCACCTCCAAACATGATGATCAGTTGGCCAAGGCGTAGATGGTAGATATAGTTTAGTTCGTCGCGGTCAAGCCATAGTGTGGAAAGAAGGGGGCACCAGGGACGGGCACGTATCATGTGAGCTGTCCGCTTTGCGTCCACGTATCCTATGGTAAAGAGTACTCACTTAGAATGAGTTCATAGTTACGTGACATCTTTGTCTAATAATATTGTGTCGTTATAATTTTTTCACATAGAAATATAATATTAATAAAAATACTATATGACGATGAACTTGTTTTATATAGATTATAAAAAGTTAGGTATTTTTGTCATTTTATTTACGTGACATTTTTTCACAAAAAAATAATAAATAAAAAATAATTAACAGAAGATCAATTCAGAAACCACTTCTATCGATTTCAAATTCCAAGAATTAAAATGAAAAACTATGTCAATTTCAAAGACAATTTTAGCTTAAAAACAGTACATTCCTCGTCATTTATATTCCTACAGTCATACTTGATGAACATACGTCGTCAGAAGCCAGAGAATTCCCATTATCCATAATACACAGAATTGTTAGGCCTCCTTCGGATTGAATTTAATTGGGTATTTGGATATATGGGCTGTTTTCTTGTCGCTTTTAGAGCCAGCCCTTGAGCAAAGCAGGTAGAGGTGTTTATCTTTCATATAGGGGGTGTAATTTTTCATCAAATTACCATACCAACCGTATCATATCAAAGTTGTGTTAAAAAATTTGTACTATTGGTAATGATACGATATTTGTACCGTATTACATATTTTTGGTACGATAATAGTATTCAAAATCATTATCAATGGTATACTGTACTGTACCATTACTATTAATATTATATCATTTATTTATTCATTTATATATAATTAGGTATTATTATCATTATATATGCACTTTATAATTTATTTTTTTCTAGTCATTTATCCAAAACCATCCTCTCACCCTCTGCCTCTACTTTTCCAATAAAAAGACCTAAGCCTTCTTGCCGTTGCGACTTCATCTTTTCACTCATCTTACCATTGACTTCATCTCTGATGCTTCCATTCCGGCGACTCTCTCTCTGTAGTATTTAGAAATCTTTGTACTATTGTTTTTAGGAATGCTGAGTTCTTTCAGCAATTCTTGCATATATTTACTTTCTTTTTTTCTTGAATGAATCTCTATAAAATTCTCATGATTAAATAAAAAAGTTTTAGAAACCCAAAGGGAATGGCCAAAACACGCTTGGGCCTTGAATTGCGTTGGAAAAAAAAACCAAATTTTGGCCCAAAACAAAGTAATAATTATTATTACCATTCCATGCCAACAAACTATTTGGCATGCCGAAATTCATTATACTGAAAATTTGGTACGACAATAGTAATAGATTTTGTCATACCAAAAATTTAGTGTGGTAATTGGTACATGGGTTTTGGTATGGTAATCGTATGAATACCATCCTCACTGTTCTAAAAATCCCTGCCTAGGCGCTAGGTGGCTGGTCACCGTCCCGATTAATGCCTAGACGTTTGAAAATTAAGAAAGAGCGCCTAAACTTCCTGAGGCACCCGTCTAGGCACTCGCTTAGGTTGCAACTCACTTGACAGATAATAGATAACTTTCATTTTGAATTTTTTTTTCAATAAATTGTAAGAGACTTGTTGAATACTTAAATGAACACACATTATAGGTTTGTTCCCCATGTTTTCATTATGATCCAATACTTCATAATATGTCATTCTATTTTGTAGTTTATGATGAAAAAAATATATATATATTAAGTATAAACAAACACTTGTTTACATGAAATATAATAGATTTACTTAAATCCGCCTAGTCCGCGTAGGCACTCGTCTAGGCCCCGCCTAGCAGCCTAGGCGTTAGGCCCCAGCCTGCCGCTCGACTAGCGCCTAACGTCTTTTAGAACCTTGCCCTACTTACATAGGCATCCAATTGACTCGGTTTAATGAATGGAGTTTTAACGAAACACTTCTGATATTGTTCACTTTTAACGAAAAACCACATTTTTACCTTATTCTGATACTATTCACTAGGGGTGGGTTCGGTACGGTTACCGTACCAAAACCCTTGTACCAATTACCGTACCAAACTTTTGGTTTGGTAACATCTATTACCATTACCATACCAAACTTTCGGTATACCAAAGTTTGGTATTACCAAATGTTCGGTTGGCATGGTATTGCCATGGTAATTGCCACTTTATTTTGGGACAAAATTTGTTTTTGCTTTGTTCGACATTTCATATTTTGTGCATTTGTAATAAGACAAAGATATATAAACCAAATGCATAGACGGAAGAAAATTCTCATAACAAATGGATTTCCACCTTCAATTGGATTTACAGCCGCATGAAATGTTGATGAATTACTTGAAAATTATAAGCCTGAAACAAAGAATGGAAACATAAAGCAGTACCATACTACCATAGGTCTACAAGGACAATGCGTACCGGTTGATTATTCAACGGAAACATAAAGCAGTACCGGTTGATTATTCAACGGAAATGAGAGAGGGAGAGCGAGCAGTCACTAGTTTGTGTCTACTGTGGGTTTATTTTTAAATTATTAGAATATTATAAATATATATTATAATTTATAAACATGAGTTATATTACAATTATATATTACATAATTTATATAAATTATATATTATATTATATTTTCGGTAAAGTACGGTAATACCGTGGTAATGGTATCCATTACCAATACTGTACCACGAAATTTCGGTACGGTACAATACCGTACCATTGCCGTTGGCACAAAATCGGTATGGCACGGTTAGTAATTCGGTTGGCATGGCAATTTGGCAAAAAAATTCATCCCTACTATTTACTATACCTTTATTTGTCATTTTTCATTAAAATTAAAAAAAAAATTGAACTTTTCGTTAGTTTTCTTTTTAATGAATTGTTGGGCCTTTTGGATTTGAGTTCTTCATACTTTTTCATCGCAGTCGATGAATTCGTACCATTTGATAAGCGCTAGAGCATCTCTAACAAAAATTCTAATATTTTTTAAATTAATAAATGAACAATATAAAAATGAAAAAAAAAATTACTTAGCTACTCAGCTTACCTTTTCACCTCTAACAAATATTTTAACAAATTTTGAATATTTTATTATTAACAATTCAAACCCTACCCATTAATTTTCCTTTCATTTTCTAAAACAACCTTCACTCTTCCTGTTTTCCTTGCTGAAGGATTCAACCTTGAGGTTTTTTTTTTTTTTTTTTTTGAATATTTAGCACATGAACAGTTGCACTCTAAATTTAAAGAGTGATTATTCATTTGCTATAATAGAGACTACTTTACAACATGAATTTTTTGAATATGACTATTTAATAGAGTATTTTTTTAACAAGTTTAAAATAGAGTATTAGTTGTTTTACAACATCTCTTGGAGATGCTCTTAGCTATTATTTACCATGCTAATGGTTGAAGCACAAGGATCATAAAACCAAATTAATTAGCAGAGGTGAAACAATTTTATGGTCAGTTACTACTTCTTATTGCATGCGCTACAAAAATGATATGTATATCATTAGTGGCGGAGCTAGAAATTCATTATAGGTATAATTAGAAAAAAATAGTTACAAGTATAATTAATTGGAGAACAATCTAAGGTTTTTTGTTGTTGCCTTGTATTGTCATGAAAAATTTAATCAAACAAGAATGATGAAGCTTTAAAATTTGTATGAAAAAAAAAAATATTGAGTTCATTATATCATAAGAACATAGCTTGTTTATGAGCTTTAATAAAAAAAAAATGATTAACATATTAGATTTGAACAAAAATTTGAAGCCATGGTTGGCTCAAAACTGTTACTATGAGATTTTTCTTTCAACATAATTAGATCTTCCTCTAAATTGTATAGATGTTGTTTCATATGAATTGACCAAAAAAAAAAAAAAGGAATTAGTTTAGAAAATCAAAAGGTTATTGGCATCAGAAGGCTTATGTGATAAAACAGAAGGCTAGTTATAAAGCTTGATGGTAAAAGAATCAGAAAATTGTTTGCATAAACAAGTCTCGAACCCATGTCTTGCTGGAAACTTTAAACTCTACTCCACCAATGGACCATATACTCTTTATTGAATAACCCAGGAAACAACACATCTAAATGGGTGAAATTCCAAAATAGGTCCTTGCATATTCTAGCCTCCATGTAGCTCCGCCCCTGTATATCATAGTACAAAGTCAATCATAGGATAGTAGCCTGGCCATTACACTAATAAATACAAACATTTCAATTTGTAAACAATATGAATGAAGTAACAAGTTAGCTAGCTAGTGGTGAGAAATTTCAGTAGCAAATAAAGTAAAAAGTGGAAAACATAATTAGGGTATGTTGCAGGAGCATTACTTATGGCGCTGGGCTGGAACTGAAGATACGCATCAGCCAACATTTTCCCAAGTTCAACCTGGGCAGGGGTAGTGAGGTGTAAGCCATCAGGCTCCAGTGGCAGACCTTTGGCGTCGACGGTTCTCACGTTTAGAAGGTCGCCTCTCAGCTGAGCTTCTCTAACTATCTCTATCAGTGTTGCTTCATACCCAGATGTTAGAGCCACCTATATAACCAACACACATCCTGCACTGTTATTTCTAGAGTTGCAGACACCCCATCATCAACCAACTAATTAGTCCATCACTAATTTATATAAAGTCATACGCTATCTGACCAGAAACTGTCTCTGCAAGAAACTGTCTCTGCAAAACGTCTGGTTTTTTTTTTTTTTTTTTTTTTTTTTTTTTTTTTACATTTAAAGTTAAACGCGTTCATGACATTAAAATTTGAACACGTTCAGAATAGACCTTATTTGTAACATCCCACATCGTCCAAGGGTGTGGATCTTGTAAGCCTTATATGTATATTCTCATTTCTACCTAGCACGAGGTCTTTTGGGAGCTCACTAGCTTCGGATTCAGTAGGAACTCCGAAGTTAAACAAGTTCGTGTGAGAGCAATCCCATAATGGGTGACCCACTGGGAAGTTCTCATGTGAGTTCCCAGAAACAAAACCGTGAGGGCGTGGTCGGGGCCCAAAGCAGACAATATCGTGCTACGACGGAATCAAGCCTGGAATGTGGTGGGGACCCAGGCCGGGATGTGACATTATTCCATTTCAGTTGATTACCAAACGACATTATTTTAATAGTTTTGTTGTCATATAATATATATATACACACACACACATACATGCATACTAGGGCAGGACCTCGAAGCATGCACATTGTGATAATCCAATCATTGAAAATGAAATGAAACAATTTGCCCATCAATTCTGTCTCTTCCTTTCAACTCTGAGCGTAGATGTGAATTCCCTTTATTAATTTTTTTTACCATTTCAATTGAATAATTCATATCACATTAAGAAATACCAAGTTGCACTAGGTTTACCTAGGAATCGATCAAACTTGTAATTAAATTAGTTAACAGTGATACCGACTCATCAACTTCTTACATTTTAAAAATATCTAAACCTAGCTAACAACGTGACATCATACAGAAATTAGGAAAACCTGCCTTTGCTAAATTTGGATTAACGAGATCAAGGAATAAATGGAAGCTAAGGCAAGAAGCTGAAAATCTAAAAGAGTAAAACCAAGTATTAATGTAACTGTGAGTTGCGCTAGTTGGCTAGCTAGGGTGGTGTGTTCGTCCTCTTACATTTGAATGCCACACCAGAATTTTATCGTTTGTATAAACAAAAACTGAGTACTTAATTAACAATACTAAGTAATCGTACCTGGATTATTGGGAGATCAGGAGATTGCAGATCCAAACGTACATCCCCAAAAAAAGTTTCCAATCTGTTACTATAAGACAGAGCGTCTTCTCTACTAGCTGTATCGCTCTCGCCCTGATACCACAGAATTGCTCTGATCGAACCACCATTCTGCAACGAAGCCTTGGCCCTCCTGATCATCTGGTTGTACAGAAAGGAGCCACGTCTCCACTGGGTTATGTTAGTACCGCCGATCGCACATGGGACTAACCCAATCCGACCAACGGTACTAGAGTAATTGGCCAATACCGCATTGGCAAACGCCATGCCGGGTCCAATGCCATTGGTCTTCTCCACGTCAATGTCGGCATGGAGAGGCTCGCTTGCTTTAACCCACGTGAGATTCACATTGAGCCGGAAGACTGATGGGTTGGGGCGGCACTCTGGCGGCACAACACCGTCCCCGGTTGCGATGCCTGTGGTGGTGTCGTTAACCACGCCACCTCGACCCGCCATGTTACTCTGTCCGGCAAGGATGAATATGCTTTTGAGATGTTGATCTGTTTTTTTGTTTTGTTGTTGGGTAGTTGGAGATGCTGAGCAGGCTTGCGCCACAAGAGACAAGACCAACACGAAAAGCAGCATTGTGGGACAGGAAACTGTGGCTTCTTTCTCTCAATCTTGAAGGCATTTTGAAAGCAGAGAGTCTTGCATTTTTAATATTTTTATGTCCAGTGATTATTCAGTAGAGGTAGGAATCTTACTCACTGTTCTAAAAATTCCCGCCTACCGTCGCCTAGGTCCCGCCTAGGCACCCCGATTAATGTCCAGGCGTTTGAAAATTAAAAAATGACACCTAGACCTGTTGAGGCGCCCGCCTAGGTAGCGACTTACTTAGATAGAAAATAGATAACTTTCATTTTGCATTTTATTTTTTTTCAATAAATTGTAAGAGACTTGTTGAATACTTAAATGAATACACATTATATGCATGTTCTTCATGTTTTCATTATGTTCCAATACCTCCTAATATATATGTCATTCTATTTTGTAGTTTATAATGAAATTATATATATTTTAAGTATAAATAGACATTTATTTACACGAAATATAATAGATTTACTTAAATCCGCCTAGGCGCTAGGCCCCAGCTCGCCGCCCAACTAGCGCCTAGCGTCTTTTAGAACCTCCACACTCATATTTGACTTTCAGTCGCATAATCATTTGCAATTTGAAAAAAGTAATACTAGGGAGAATAAAATTTTGTAAACTAAATCATATAGTTGTTGATTATTGAATTATTACTGATAACATGTTTATTTCTTATCAGTGTCACATCATTTGATTTGCAAACTTGGTTTAAAAATTTAACATTCCTAGTATTGCAGATTTTCGGAACTGTATTGTCTTGTATTGTATAAATATCACCTCCTTATAAGAAGAATAGAAGTATTATTCTCCAAATCGACTAGCACCAACGCCTGTTTAATAAAAAAAAAAAAAAATCAAAACCCTAATCCTATGTCGTGTTGCTCTGTTTAAGCGACCAGCCCAAAAAACGCAACAGCCGTTGCTTGATACCCAATTGTCTTCGATCTGTTTTGACTGAGCAGGTGTACTCGATTCGATCTCCAGGAATCGATTGTTTACCGCTCCACTGGTAGAGAAGTCCATCACCGATACCACCGAAATCCAGTCTCTCGTTGCTTCGGTTGTTGTTCAGTCAAACAACTCAATTTTAATATTAGAGTGTTGAAAGATGAACACAACTATGACCTATGAGCACCTCTCATTGAGATGCATATAGTCGGAAGAAAGAAGTTGGGATATTTTTGTGGCTCGAGTAAGGCTTCAGCCGAAGACAATCCTATGTATGATGATTGGTACTCTGAGGACCAGAAAGTCAAGAACTGGCTTCTATCCTCCATGAAGCCAAAACTGATGAAGCAATATACTCGGTTACCGACTGCAACTGACATTTGGAAAGCCTTGGAGGCTGCTTTATTTGATGAGCAGAATGAAATGCGAGTTTATACATTGATCATCTCACCTCCAACCAAATGGGAAGCCTGTGTCTACCTACTTTGGTGAACTCACTGAAAATTTTCAGGAGTTAGATCACTACAGTAAGGTATCCATGAGTTATGAAAAGGATATTAAGATTTATCAAGAATCATAGGAGCATCAACGAGTTCATCCTATCCTGGGAGGCCCTGATGATAAGTTTGAACAAGTTCGTGGTGAGGTTCTGCGCAAATAACCAACCACGAGCCTTCAAGCATCCTATGCCTATTTACGTCGCGAGTCAGACGGATGCTATAAAGGGCAAGGGGAAAAGATGGAAGCGTTGGTTGTTTGAAACCGTCCCTCCTCAGAATCGGTCCAATTCATTTGGTTTAGGAGGCCGGCCTTATACTGATTCATCCAAATGCACTGAGCCTAGCAAGTGTGCCTATTGCAGTCTTCTTGATCACTAAAAAGCCAACTGCTACGTGCTAATTGGTAATCTTGGAAAGTGGGATAACAGTGTGATCCGTGCCATAACAAACAACGTGCTGCGTTGGGATGAACCAAATATTGTTTCATATTTGTTTTATATATTACAAATTTCAAATATATAAGAAATCCTCAAATATTATGTGATATTTACAAATTTTGCCATGTTTAGTTCAACTGAAAATGCATTCCAATCTTCGCGGGGGGATCCAACTCCTACATTGAAGTACTTGTAGAAGATCCAACGGTAGGGTTTCGTGATCAATACGAGTGTTGCTTCCTATGGCTGGATGTTTCCTTCCCTGTTCTATTTCAGCACTTGTCGAAACGAGTGGACCAAATGGCAGCATTCGCAGAGCGATTGGAGCTCCGGACCTGGATTCGTATTGTAGCTCAAAAATGAATAATTTGGACGATGGGTTTGGCTTTAGAGTCACTGCTTAGATCTGGTATCCAAAAGACAAAGGATAATACATGTAAGCTCACTCAGCGCCAAACCCACAAAATCCAACTGTTAAAAAGAAAATGGGATATCCACCAACTGGACGTAACATGACATCGTTGCATTAAAAGAGTGGAGGCTGCATGGGAAAACTTGATTCTGAAACCAAGTTTGACCATCGTGGGCAATTTCTTCAAGAAAAATGATCAAGTTGTTTCAGAAATTTACTTTCCATGTCATGTTTAGGCCCTGTCCTTTACAATAAAGCTTTCTATTATCAATGGAACGCTTGTTCCTCGTTTCCTTTTCCCTACAAATAATAGTATTCATTTTTTTATCACATTTTTTTTGTCAAATTCAAATAAATATTACGTACTTGTATCATGTTTTGACAAAATAAAAAATACTTATAAGGAGATAACACTACTTGGCTCCTTAACTGTAAAATAAATATTTACTCGTTCAAGTGAAACTACAAGTCTATAAAATAACTCCTTAGTTTAGAGCATATCCACCAAGGGTAGCTAAATTTGACCTTTGAATTGCACAAAAATTATTCATAGACTCGTAGTTTTTGAGTTTAACAATATCACTCCGACAGTACTCTCTAATTCTATTACTTCAAAATTTTAATTCTTTTGTAATGAGATTGAATCATTTGGATAACTGTTCACAAAGGGAGATCCAGATGGTCCGTTGAAAAGGTTTATTAGGTGTGTTTGATGAGTCAAATTTCTCGTAAACAACCTTCAGCTAGTCTGTTAGAGATGCTCTTTTAATTTCATATATTTCCAAAGAGGTATTTGTCGGTTTGCCCCCTAATTAACTTGTATAGAGTTGCCAATTTCTCCCATGAACTTTAATTTTAGCAAAGTTTTGTAATTAGCCAATTTTCCCCTTGAACTTTAATTTTAGCCAATTACTCCCCCACCCAAAAAAAAAAAAAAAAAAAAAAACTAAATAGCCAATTTTCCCCTAGTGTTAGATTTTAAAAAATTTCATCCAAATTTCATTTTTTTTTTTTGCGACCATGTAGTTGTCATGTGTTGTATGCTAAATGGATGAATTTTTTAAAAATCTAGCGTCATGAGGGAAATTGGCTATTTATAAAAGTTCATAGAGGTAATAGGCTAAAATTAAAGTTCAAGGGGAAAATTGACTAATAAAAAAAATACAGGGAATAATCGGCTAAAATTAAAATTTAAGGAGAAATTGACATCTCAATACAAGTTCGGA
The DNA here is from genome assembly GCA_036320875.1 of Cotoneaster glaucophyllus. Taxonomy (NCBI): domain Eukaryota; kingdom Viridiplantae; phylum Streptophyta; class Magnoliopsida; order Rosales; family Rosaceae; genus Cotoneaster; species Cotoneaster glaucophyllus. The sequence continues at coordinate 19,911,278 of CM070072.1, forward strand.
GGGGAGGGGCAAATCGACAAATATGCTATTTCCAAACTATGCTTTATCCACCATGAACAGTTAACCCACGTCAACATCTTATATTAATTTTTTATAGCAAGAGAAAGACAAAATAAGAGAATGTGAGAGGAGGGGATGGAAGGGGATGGAAGGGGATAGAAAAAGAAAGGGAGAGAACCCTAGTCCTTTTTCTTCCCTCTCCCTCGATGCTCTCTGGCTTCTCTCTCTAAAATACCCACCCGCCGCTGTCATTTTTATTGTCAGAATAATTTTGAGCTATTGCTCTATCCATTATCTATAATAAAGAGAAATGCACATAACCTGTCCATTATAAATAATGTATCTTCATCATATAAATTTTATACTCGAAATCGTTCAATTTCTTAAGCTGCATTTGAAGATCATCTCTACATAAAAGCATTAGAATTAGAGATGATTTATTCATTCAAATGTATCAAATAAATAGACAATTCATTGAAAATATGTTACTTGGTGTCCCACGGTCGATAACAATCTTCAATTCAGATGTTTTTTTATTTTTGTAAGAATGATCTTCTAATGAAGATTAAGAAATTAAATGACTTTGATTATGAAATTGTATGATGAAGATTTTGCAAATGGGTGGGGTAACTATACATAAGGACTTTCAATATATAGTAAAGAGGTTTTATTTTCTAATATAAGAACATCTTATTTCAAGGATGCAATCAATCGACTACATTATAATTGTTTAGCTATTTAATCATTTAAACACTTATTTCATCCTTCTATATGCTAATTTTTTTTAGATAACACTTATATGAAAAACTAAAATATAAATGGTTATGGTTTTTTATTTTAGAACCCCACATAATGTTGAATGCACTCCACATTAAAATTCAATATTAAATGACTTATGTACCTTACTATGCAATAACAATTTCGACCTTATTAGGTTTTAAAAATATAAGAAATTTCTAAATGCACCCCACATCACTTTTAACGTATTATTTATCTTTTTCAACCATCAACACCTCTCTTACCCTCCATTGTTGAGCAAAAAAATATTTGACGAATGAAACACAAAATCAATGTTTTGGAAGCTTCATATGAAGAAGATTTCATATCTTTTTGGAATTACTTTTTCTCCGTTAGGCTCATTCCAGTAGAATTTGGTGATGCAACCTCTCTCTCTTCCCGCCACTAAATTTCCTAAATATACCGCAACACGAGATTTCCTAAATATACCCCAACACGTTGTGAAAACTGCTAAATAAAATTGTGTAACAAGGAGGTTTGTGTTTGACGCCTCAAAGATTGCTGCTCTCCAATCCGATGCTGCCAGTGCCGTGCCAAGCCCTACGCGTACTTCAGCCATTTCGACATATTTGGAAATGCACAACGGTTGCAGCAGTTGGTGTAGGTTGCAAAAAAATTAGGTGTATGTTGAGAATGTGGGATGTAAGGGTATCATGGGGAGTATGTGAAGTGTATTAAGATAATCCACGTTACCAATTAATAAAAAAGAAAACTAATGAAAATGGCTTGAAGACTTTTAAGTTTTAACGACAATGACAAAATAAAGGGTAAAATGAATAGTATCATGATTGATTTTTTAGTCTTTAATAAAAAGGGCTTGAACTAAGTTTATTTTAACCAAAAACCATCCTATAACTTTTTTTAACCAAAAACCATCCCATAACAAGGTAAAACCCACCAAACCAACAGACAGCTCGACCACCAGCCAGTCACTCATGGGCTCTCCTTTGGCCCTCATCCTCCTCCTCCTCATCTTTGTCTCGCTGATTACTACAACTTTCCTTTTTGAATCACCCTATTTCGTTGAGTATTGAAGAAGTTATATCTATTTGAATCTTACCTAGTTTCCGGCGACATCCGAGGCTTTCGAGGAATTTTCCGACCAAACCACAACGAGTTAGCCATCGTGCAAGGTACCATTCTCTTCGTCTCTTCGAGAACTACGATTTTCATTTTTGAATCACTCGATTTCGTTGAGTATTGACAAAGTTATGAGCGTTTAAAGTTTGTCCAACCCAGTTTCCGGCGACCTCCGAGGCTTTCGAGGCGTTTTCCGGCCAAACCACAATGAGTTAGCTATCATGCAATGTACCATTCTCTTCGTCTCTGCGAGAACTACAATTTTCATTTTTGAATCACTTGATTTCATTGAGTATTGACAAAGTTATGAACGTTTAAAGTTTGTCCAACTTTCCGGCCGATATCCGGTCTTCCCTTCCGTTTAGCTCCGGCAAGCAGCAACCACACCAAGCCCTTTGGGCCATGCACAAACAAACACTGTATCTGGAAAGAAAATGAACATTAACACTGTCGCTGGAAAAAATAACACTATCGCTGGAAAAACATAACACTGTCGCTGGAAAAATAACACTGTCGCTGGAAAAACATAACACTGTCGCTGGAAAAATAACACTGTCGCTGGAAAAGCTAACACTGTCGCTGGAAAAAAAAACACTATCGCTGGAAAAACTAACACTGTCTCTGAAAAAATAACAGTGACTTAGATTCCATAAACAGTGTTACTTAAAATCCAGAAACAGTGACTCAAATTCCAGAAACAGTGACTTAACTTATAACATGGTTTTTTATTAAACAAAACTTATAACATGGTTTTTTATTAAAACTAAAACTTATAACATGGTTTTTTATTAAACAAAACTTATAACGTGGTTTTTTATTAAAACTAAAACTTTTCAAGCCCTTTTCATTAATTTTCCTTTAAAAATATGGTTTTTCGTTAAAATGAATAGTACCGAGAGCTTTTCGTTAAATTTCCCTTAATAAAACTCTGATTGTCAACCAAAACTCCATGAAAATACCATTTTAACCCCCTCACCAAAACTGAACTCAAGTAAAAAATATGGGCAATTTAGTAATTACATGAACATAAATTTTGTTTGTTTTTACATCAATCTCACAGTTAAGTTAGTATGACATGCCCTATTTAAAAATTAAAAATTAAATAAAATAAAAAAGTAAAAAGTTATCCCACATTAGAAGAAACCACTCATCATTATTTTTATTTTCATAACTGATTTTTTTTTTTTAGAATTTTAAAAATTAATCCCACTTCATAATAAAAAGCAAAATGAAATAAAATTGTTCACATAGTGTGCATTGGCATCTACTAGTTCTTAATTAAAAAAGCAAATGTGAAGTTTATTCACAATATGTGAAGTGTCAATATAATAAGTCAATGATTAATTATCGTACATTTTTAACGTAAGAAATCTCTATACATACATATGCAAATTAGACAATAAAAAATTCATACTGAAGGACTGTGGGAAACATCGTTGGGTCTTTCTACACTATGCAATTAGAAACTTATTAAGCATTATTAAACAAGATTCCCACATCAAATTGATCCTATTATCCTATTTGATTATCCTCAAAGACTCAACTTTTCTTTTTGTTTAATAATTAATCTGCAGATCGAGAGGAGATGAGGGAGCCGAATGTAGTTGCACTTTGAAAGGTACACATTACAAAAACGAAAAGACTGCCCACTGCCGCATTTGTCCCACAGACATACGTATTAACTAAACCCATTGGAGAAGGTATTGCTTGTAAAGAATCCAAAGTATATAATTGAGTTGTTTGCATAAAACCATGCAATCCATCAGTGTGCCCACGTTTTTGGATATTTCTTCCATCTGCAATATTCTCTAAAATCCGCCAATCACTTCTTCTTTTGCTTTTTAATTATTTTTTTTTACTTTTTCAATACAAGAGATACTATGACGAAAAAAACAATCTCGAGACTTTAGATGTAAGAGTGAAAATTCTTATCAAACTGAATTACAAGTTTTTAACAAAAAAAAAAAAAAAAAAAAACTTAATCGAAGTTTAATTTTCCTTTTAACAAAAGCCCTAGTATTAGGAAGATATAAATTTTACTTTCGTCATAAATAATTTATCATCTTTATTCAATTTTGGGCTCTCCATTTTTATATTTAACCATCTTACAATATAATGATAACATCTAACATCTGAAATATAAAAAATATATTTAACGATGATGAGTAATATAAATGACAAATAAGAAGGATTAAACCAAATAGGAGAAAACTTAGAGCTAGTTTGGGATTGCTGCGTTTTTTTTTCCAACACTACTTCTACTTTACTGTGAGAATAAACAGTCATGAAAAATTATTAGGTTGCTCATTGTGTTGTTTTTGAACTCTCCCTCCCCTTAGTGTAAAATATATTGTTGTACTAAAAAAAAATTATGGATGTAAAATAGTGGAAAGCACAACTCTACCCATGCTTCTCAAAAAAACATTTTTGAAAAACTTACACCCATAATTTAAAAATTAAAAAAAACTTTTTTTTCATTTACTCAACACAATTTTAACCCCCACTTTAAAAAATATATATTTTAAAAGAATTTAAGCAATCCCAAACCAACCCTTAATCAATATCATAAATGATTAGGTGAGTCTAATTACACACCAAGATTCAAATTGCGACTGTCAAAGCAACCTACACCTTTTCTTGTTTAGAGCCATTGGAAGGAGTCCAGATCTTCTGCACCCAAATACCCCTGTGGTCCATCTGTGCCTTTGTTTTTTGGACTAAACATAATTAATGTTAACTTGACAATAATTAAAATAATAAAAAATAAACCAAATCCTCAGCCAAAAAACAAAGACACAGATGGGCCACAGGGGTATTTGGGTGCAGAAGATCTGGACTCCATTGGAAGGGGCCATGCCACAATGATACGAGCAAAGAAAACTCAATTACTATTAAAACCCATCATTAAATATTTAAGGTTACGCTACAATTATCAAACTCTCAATCCAATACTACATAAATGGTGAGGTTTTACTTAATGACACTAAACATTATTACTACTATAACAAAAATAATGTGACTATAAAATTATTATTATTACTTAATATGACACAACATTATTTTCTTATGCTTTGTACGTGAATGCATGTCTCTTATAAAGTAAGTGATTTTTTATTACCGTGGTAGAAAAGATTTGAGCTCTTACAGGTGACGTGAGTTCTAACTCTGTCAATGACTTATCTATCATCTAATTTAATAAGATCTATCGTTTGGTAAAAAAATAAAAGCAAATAAAAAATAAAAAGGCAAAGCTCACTGCCATTGGCATTGCAAGTTGTAATATATTAGGCGGCCACCTTGGGCAGGTGATGACTCGACCAGTACCAACCGTCCCTGCCAGTTCCCTTGTTTAATCAAGTGGTGGCCGTGCGGGGAGTGTGGGGGTGCGCACCTCACGTGAGGTGCACTCGTGTGGCAGAGGAGGTCACGTGAGGAGTACGGCTGAAGGACAGCGTTAGGTTGCGAAGGCGGGCGAGGGTTGGCACGTGAGAGGGTGTGGGTAACAGTGTGGTCCTACGTGTACGTGTTTGTTAGACAGCTGTTTCCCGCGTAACGAAATTTGCAAGTTGGTTTAAGTTAGACAAGTGTCGAAGGTAGGGGGCTATTCACTAACTCCCCTCCCTCCCTCCCTCTTTTTCTTACTTTCTGTTTTTGTTGCTTTTCTCTCTCTCTCTTTTTTTCCGGTTTTTCTGTTTCTCCTTTTCCGTTCCATCCTCACGCTCTTGTCTTGCTACACCTCACACGCACCTCAAAACTTATAAATTAGGCTTATTTTTTGCTACACATTCTAGAAGTCGATTTTTTAATTTTATTTTACTTTATAGAATTCAAAGTCGTCATTTTACTTCTTGAAATTTAAAGTTCGTTTCATTTTACACTTGAAGTTCGATTTTGATCACATTTTGCTCATTGAAACTCGAAAGTCGTTACTACAAAACTCAACATTCATTACATATTGATTTAGATCTGATAATTTCTTAGGTGATTTTAACTTGGGTGTGTGATTTTAAATTTAACTTTTAATACATTGTATCGAGGGTTAGAAGAAAACACAATGGGTTAGGTTTTCCTTTTAGTATTTAATGAACGAAATCCAATTCAGACCTGCTAATATTAACTTTACGTACCTTATATAAATTTCAGATTTCCAACAAATTATGTGGTACGTGTCACACCATTCTAACTTGTTAAACCGCTATTTGACGGATCCATTACGTTCTATATTAATAATTAGACTTGGTATTAAGTTGCAAAGATGTAACACGTAACTATAATTATTTCCTAACAAAGTCCAAACGGATGAAAGCAACCAGGAAGGAAGCAAACAACAACCCATTAAATTAAGCCGGTTAGACGGTGGAGTCGGTTATGGCAGTTCAGTTCCAGGGGGGAGCGTGACCGGCACGTGGAGGTTGGAGCAGTAGGCAGTTAGGGAGATAGGCACTGCCCATTGTAGTGTGGGCCTGGGATTTTACAGGCTGGACCTGACAGATTTGCAGTACGTTCATCACCAGATTCTACTGCTCAATTTTGTCGTTTTGTGAGCCAGCTCAGCAGTTCCGTGCGTCAGTTTCCCATTTCAATTAAAAAAAATCATTTTCTCCCCCGCCCCAAAATGCTCGCCAGCCTGGCTTTTGGTCAAAGTCATCCGTTTGCTTACGCTCCCCATCCATTTCCAACCCCACCTCCCAACTAAACCAAACCGTACACCTTCCTCATTAATTTTTAATTTAATCCTATTTCATTTTCCAAAATTCAAAATTTTAAATATTTTTTTTTTTTTGCGGCAGAAACGGCAAAGAGTTATATAACAAAGTTTACGAGTGCAATTGTGGTACTGTTATGTGATGTTGGCATATTAATTTAAAACTCGTTTAGATATGTTTTTAAAATGACTGAAAGTGCTTTTAAAAAAAATGTTTTTGAGTTCAACACTTTAAGTGTTTTCTACGAAAAGCACCAGTTATGTGCTTATTCTCGGAAGCACTTTAAATGTTATTCTAAGATTTACTAGCATTTTTACTAAAAATTATTTTCAAAAATATTTTTATTAAAAGTATTTTCAGTCATTTTAAAAGCACATTCAAACGAGCTCTAAATATTTTAAGATTTTGAGATTATTTTGTTGTCTCATCATATTATACGAGTGCTTCATTGATAAATGTGATTGTTTTGATTGCGACACTTACATATCTCCTGTTATCTAAAATTCTACTATTAAAGAAAATAAGTTTTTTGTTGTTGTAATATTTAACAAAATAAGTTGAACCAAAAAAAAATAACACCACATTTCTGGTCCTTGTCAAACTTCCAAAACGGTCGTTCAACATTTAAATGCCGCGGTTTAAGAGGATAAACATCTCATCTGCTTACTGTAACAGTTTTCACTTCTCACTTCCCATTTAAAGTTACTCAAATAAATATTTATCTTAAATTTTTATTAAAAAACAAAAAATAAAAGAAATTAATAACTAGTGAAATTATACCCCACACAATGTTCTAAAAGACGTTATGCGCTAGTCAGAGGGCAGACTGGGGCTTAGGCACCTAGACAGGACCTAAACGGGTGTCTGGACAGATTTAAGTAAATATATTATATTTCATGTAAATAATTATCTTTTTATACTTAAAATATATAATTTTATCATAAACTACAAAATAAAATGATATATATATATATATATATATATTATAAAGTATTGAAACATAATGAAAACATGAGGAACAAACCTATAATATGTTTTCACTTAAGTATCTCTTACAATTTATTGAAAAAAAATAAAATTCAAAATGAAAGTTATCTATTTTCTGTCTAAGTGAGTTGCAACCTAGACGGGTGCCTAGGCGGTCTAGTCGGACTCCTCATCAGCTTTAAGCACCCTTTCTTAATTTTCAAATGCTTAGACATTAATCGGGACAGTGACAAGCCGTTTAGCGCCTTGATAGGATCTAGGCAGCACTAGGCTGAGCTTAGGTGGTGCTAGACATTGATTTTTAGAAGAGTGACCCACATATTAAAAAAAAAAAACGAAAATTATAGAGAATAAAATTTAAATTTGGATATAAAAAGCGAAAAATAATCTTAATCAGCTAATATAACTCACGTTTAAAACATAAGTAAAATGGACGGTGATAAGAATTATCCACTTGAGCGGTTGAGGGCTCCACCGTTGATCATCATCTCTTAGCCTATAAAAACAATAAGGATGTGCTATCTATACACTTTTTTTTACTCTCTCACACCCTTGTTAATTTTTGTCAGTTGATGTTCTTTAATTTATCCGATCTAATAATTAAAAATTAAAAGAAGATGAGATAAATAAATAAAAAAATATGTGAATATCACATCCAAAAAATAAAAAGGCAAAACAGATGGACTGATTATATTTTCTGCGTGTAAGTTAGAGGGAAAAAGAAGCGACGCGTGTTAGTTATACAGCTGTATGCTAGTAACTGCCTTTGCCTGGAAGAATCCCAACTCGCAACGGCTAAAACCGGTTACTCAGACCGGCTATCCCCGGTCACCACTATCCCCTTCCTCGTATACTATATATACGCACCCACACCTGTATGACCCTCTTCCCTCTCAGAACACGGCGAGGCTCCGCCTCAACCACCGCTGGCGCCGCTTCCTCCTCCTCTTTGAACCCTCCAGCCTCCCTCAAGAATCTAATTTATCCTTAATATTTATTTTTATTTTTAAGATTTTGGATTGATTTGCTATGGCTTCCACAAAGAAAATGGTGGATCGGATAAAGGGTCCATGGAGCCCAGAGGAGGACGAAGCGTTACAGAATCTGGTCAAGACCTACGGCCCGAGAAACTGGTCGCTGATCAGCAAGTCGATTCCCGGTAGATCCGGCAAGTCTTGCCGTCTGCGGTGGTGCAACCAACTCTCTCCGGAGGTGGAGCACCGCCCCTTCAGTCCTGAAGAGGACGACACCATAATCCGGGCCCACGCCCGGTTCGGAAACAAGTGGGCCACCATCGCCCGGCTGCTCAACGGCCGGACCGATAACGCCATAAAGAACCACTGGAACTCCACGCTCAAGCGCAAAAGCTCCTCCATGTCGGAAGATTTGAGCTCCGACGTCCAGGCCCACCCGCCGCACAAACGATCCGCCAGCGTCGGCGCCGTTCCGGTTACGGGTCTCTATTTCAATCCCGGTAGCCCGTCCGGATCCGATTTGAGCGATTCGAGCTTGCCCGGCGGTGTGTCTCCGTCGTCTCAAGTTTTCACCCCCTTTGCGAGACCCTGTACCTCCTCCAATTGCTCTGCCGCCGATGGAGGCCGTGACATCAGCTGTGGCCGTTGATCCGCCCACATCGCTCAGCCTCTCGCTTCCCGGATCCGAATCGTGTGATGGGTCGAGTCATATGGCGTCCGGATTCGGAACCAATCCGATTGTCGGCCCCGCCCAGATTGTACAGCAAGCGGCAGAGGTAACAGCTCCACCGCGGGCGGTTGGGTTGCCGCCACCGCCGCGTCAGAGCAACCAGAACAGCGAGACGGGGCACGATCAGCAGTTTTTCAGCTCGGAGTTCCTGGATGTGATGCAGGAGATGATCAGGAAGGAGGTGAGGAACTACATGACGGGGATCGAGCAGAAGGGGCTGTGCATGCACACCGAAGCCATCCGAAACGCCGTCGTAAAGCGTATCGGGATTAGCAAAATCGAGTAGCGTGAGGAAGGAAGGAACCAGATAGAATGACGTAGTAGTCCTAGTGATGACGATCATCAAGATGATCGAGATGGAGTCCGAAACCAAAAGAAAAAGATTGAACTCTGTTATTAAATTTCCGTTTTATTTTTTGGGTTTTTTTTTATATAATTAGTGAAAATAATTTTGGTAGTGTACAAAGGGACGAACTGCGGATGTTGATTAATGGAGGGCAGAAATGGGTAGATGGAAATTTCAAAATTTTACCAATCTCAAGAACTAATTTGTTTTCAAATATATTAATCAGTTTTAGAAAATGAATTATAAAAGACTAAAACTGGCATAATTTTGAGAAATTTAGAAAAGTAATCATATTTTAAATCCCATATAGAATTATAACTGTCATTTTAGTTTTATGATAATTCTAACCAAAACTTGATATAAAAGTACTAATATATCTTTAATGACAAAAAAATTCCCCATTATTCTTAACCATGAAAAAACAACAATTAATTGAGATCTTGAAGCATAAAAGAGGTAGCCTCTTGAATACTACCAGTACCCCTACTCTCGAAACCCCTTCATTTCCTACTCTTTTTTAATCAATATATACACACACACACACATGTATATAGATATAGATATTTAAATGCAATCAGAGAACATAAAAAATGAAGATAACCCAGTAAACTAAACATAAAACCATGATATGAAATATCAAAAAGTTGATTTAGGAATTGGAAGCTACAATTGACCAACCATTCCATTGTTTCTTAGACAATTTGAAAAGGCTGTTGCGTCCTTTTTTTTTTTTTTTGTCAGAACATCCCTGCTGCTTAATTATGCAAAATTGGCAAATGGTGCTCTTCTGGTTTAAGGTGAGAAACCAGAAGGTTGCGAGAGAGTTTAAAAGAGTTTTTGTTGTGAGAAACCCTAATATTAAGGATATACTAGTACTTTTACATCAAATTTTGGTTAGAATTATCATAAAACTAAAATGGTGGTTATAATTCTATATATGGTCTAAAATATGGTTGCTTTTCCAAATTTTCCCATAATTTTTTATTTTAGTCAAGAGATTTGAAATTAATAGAAGGGATTTTTGATTTGGTAATATTAAGGAGATTAAATTTTAAAAATTAAAAGATATGAAAGTTAATGATTAGTTAATTACTTAAATGTTATTAATTTATTATTTATGTATTGATAAATGTGTTCATTCTTATTGGTAATGCATCATTTTGTTTATAAATTTTGTTTTCTTACCATTGCCCTTTAGAGTTTGTTTACCAACAATTATTTTCGTCATTTTGTGAAAATCAACATTAAATAAATATAAAGTGACAAAAATAATTGATGGTGAGTAAATTCATTCCATAGATGTTAACTTAATCTTAAGAAACAAAATGAAGAATTATGTTAAATTTTTTTTTATTTAAAAAAAATTAAAAAAATAAAAAAAGTAAAAATTAAAGTTAGTCGAAAATTTATATTAATTTAGAATATAACATCGCTTGTAAAAGACAAAATATTAAGTTTAAGTGGAATATCGCTCGTGAAAAATGAAAAGTTGGGTAACATTATTGGAAGGAGAGTGATGGAAGAAAATTCGAAGTGTTGTGTTTGATTGAGGTGCAGATTAAGACCCAGATAGAGTTTATGGAGTTGAAATGGTGACGGGAGGGTTAAGTAAACGCAGTTGTCAACGCTTAATTAGGGGATGGCCCCCAGTCGGGCCATCATTTTTTCAATCTCGTTCACGTGATTTGTACCTCTATAATCTCTGGGGAAAGACTATGCGTCTACAATTTTGTCACACCTTTGGCACTACATTTTGTCACGAGATTACTTGGTTTGCGGTTATTTGGGTATGAAGTTCGTGTTTATTTTATGGGAACTTAAATGGCACAACGAACTCGCATATGACGTTTTACGACATTGGCAAAAAGCAATCATGCGTATGTATTTTGTGCAAGTTCGATTCTCACAGATCTCCGTCTTCTTACAATCAAAATAAAAATTTCATTTTTGATGTCATCTATCTAGGAGCCATTCGTAGAGGAAAGGAGACTAGTGTGTTAGAGATTAGAGATATTGGTGAAATGAGGCTCATGTAGATGTCTTAGACAAGTTTTATTTAGAAGTGGGGATGGCCACTCTCCTTCAACTAGTCAAATATTCAACACTTTGACTCATAGTAGGTCTAGGCTCTAGCACCTGTCTTCCTCCAAATTCTGAAGAGCCGCTTTCATTAGAATTTCAATTCTATCCTCTTCTCCCACCTTGCTTTCTGCACGATCTGCATGCGGTCTAATATTTTATTGGATAATGTATTAGATTTTTATATAGGGATGAGCAACGGTTATGACGGACGGATAATCGTGGTTACCCATAACAGTTTATGTTCATACTCGCATAACCGTTTACCCCTTGGGTAATTGCATAAATGGTTATACTCATACCCATAACCGTTTATAAATGGTTAATCATACCCATAACTGTGTACTGTCACAGCCCGTCCCGGATTTTATTTATTGACGGATGTGAAATGACAAAATTGCCCTGAACGTTGGTTTGAGTTTAGACTTGTGGAACTTAAATAATTCTAGGGTTTTGAGTTGGTAACCCTAGTTAAATTTTGAACCACTTTTTGTGTGGTTGGGTTAAGGGTTGGTGTGTTGGATGTGTGAGGACCACACAATCACCAATCACACACTCTCTCTCTCTCTCACTCCCGTATGCTCTCTCTCTCGCACGGACTCTCTCTCTCTCTCCCTTCTCTTTCGTACGGACAAGCCCAAAACACCCTCAAACCTTGGAGATCGAAGGTACAAAGAGTACCATTGCGTTCTTGAAGACCATACGAACACATTCGTACCATTTTTAGGTAAGAATCCCTATGTTTTCACGTCGAACCACGGTCCGCCGATTTGGTACTGTTCATGCAAAAATTAATGGCTTGTTTTTAGGGAATTTCAAGGCCATAGGAAGCTTAATGAGGTCCCAAGGAGGCTCGGGGGTACCTCGTTTGAAGATTTTGGACGACGGGAAGGCAAGCTTCAAGGATTTGCAGAGCTCGCTGGAGTTTCGAGGGATCTCCGACGTGATCCCGTGAGCATCGACCTTCAAGACAGGTATAACGCGATTCCTCACATCCTAAGCTTCATTTTGGCGTTGGTTTCATACAATTTGGATTAAAAACGAGCGAGAACAAGCCCGTAGAAGTTTTCCCAGTTTTCCGGCGACGACGTTGGTCGCCGGAGCTGAAGGTTAGAGGTGACGGAATATTCCGTCAAAGTTGACGGAATATTCAGTCAAAGTTGACGGAATATTCTAACGGCGTTAGGTTAAGTTTAACGGATTCCGTCAGTTTTAACGGAATATTCCCTAACTGCCGTTACTGTTCCGTTACACGTGCCAGGCACGTGGTCGCCCGTGACCGGCGCGTCTGGCCTTGCCTTCGCCGGCGCGTGGTGGCCCGTGAGAGCTCCAAAATTAATTCTAAAAATATGGGGATGATCCTGAGGTTGTGTAAATCATGTTGGTATATTCACACACCTCATTTGAGCATTGTATGAGAAGTTATTACCTAGTTTCGTTTATGTGCTTTAAAATAACGTATTTATAGTTGTTTCTCACATAGACGAGACCTATCCGGAGGACGAGCGTAGCCAGGCTAGGCACGGGGGCTACGATCCTTCTACATACCAGTGAGTGGGCTTTTGTTTTCCGTATATACCTATACACTATGTGTTTTTCCCAGAAACTGCATTTTAAATGCTTTTGTAAACGAAATGCCATGCCAATACTTATATACATCAGATTATGCATCATGAAATGGTTATGCATTATGAGATGTGTTTGCATTATGAATTGTATGCGCATGACTGTTGGTGCTGAGGACGCTCAGGTAAGTTCAGGTAAGACTCTGCATGTTTAAATAAAAGTTGAGTTATGACGAGATTGTTGAGATGCATCGATAACTCATAAACCTGCACCCCGGTGTTAGTGCTCCCGCCCAGAGTTAGGGGCCAGTCTTTCACGTGATGTTCACCTCCCGCACCATACGCTCATCTTGGATCCAAGTTAGGTGCATAGTCCTGTTGTATAGACCACTTTCAGTGGGTTTGACTCGTAGGTGACCCGCGATCATTCGCACAGTCTTCACGTGATTGTAGCACTAGAGCCTATTATATTACACCCAGTCTTGTCGTATAGACCACCTTGAGTGGGTTCGACTTGTGTGCAAGATATACATTAAGATGAGATATGTTGAGATTGATTATGAGCTATAGTTCCAGCCGTGCTGATCACACGGTAGACATGTTATTATCTATGATGAGTTTATTTCACCTGAATTTACTTACCTGATGAATTAGTGGCATGGCATGACATATATTTGATTCGTTGGCATATATATTTGGATGATGATTTTCAGATGAGATAAGTATATGTTTATACTATTTTCTGGGAAAGTATACAGGTTTTACGGCGAAGGGTTATAAAGATTGTTTTGAAATGATTTTCGAAAAGACTTTGTTTTTGCCCACTCACGCTTTTGTTTTGCGCCCCTCCAGGTATTAGCTAGCGTTATTGGTGGCACTCGAGGCAGCAGCACTGATTCTGACAGACCTTCACTCATGTAGGATCCCCGTTGGGGTGTTTTTTTATAAATACTCCTTATGTTCGACTGCACCTAGACTTCATGCTCTGAATATGTGTTAACACTCCTTCAATTTCGGTTTTTACTTATTCGTATATCTCATTACCTTAATGCTTCCGCACTGTGCACATGGCTACGTCACCTCACGTGATGGTCAGCATGCCTCGATCTCGGTCGGGGTGTGTCATGTACCCATTTAACCATTACCGTTTACCCATTTAACCATAACCATTTACCCGTTTATCCTTTTTTTTTTTTACCCATTTACCCATTTTTTCATTCGTCTACATGTTTTTTTTTTTTTTTTTTTCACACCCAAGCAAGTCTTTAATTATAATCCATATGATTACAAAGTAAAGCTTCTAATAATAAAAAGTAGTCATTATCTTGAATACTAGATGATTCAAAGCTCCAAAATATTCCAAAACTAAACACTTTCGATTGCTAATGCTTTAGCATGTTCAATCACAAAGTCTCATCGACTCGTTGTCACCAAAAGAGGCTTACAAAAGAAATGTATAAATTGAATTAGTACCAAATCAATTGAGTTAGTATCACCATTATAACCGTTATAACATTTCCGACAGCTTCCAAATGATCTCAACAAATGTTCTTTAAATCTACTTTACATTTCCGACAGCTCTGTAAAGAAGCTAAAATTAAAAGGAAAACTAATGAAAATGACTTGAAAAGTTTTACTTTTAATAAAAAAAATCATGTTATAAGTTTTGTTTAATGATTAGTACAAGGCCCATATTACAACAGTCCAACTAAAAATGGCCCAACTATAATAAATTATGATTTGTCGATTTTACCCCTAACTTTTTTAGGTTGAGTTATAGATTTTCATCGTTAATGGAGTTCATCGTTGTTCTGCAGACCTTCTTCTTTTTCTTTGAAACAAAAATATAGATCCTCATGCTATTTAATTTATATTTTGTTGAAATGTGATCGTCGTTATTATTTATAGTGTATTCGAGGTATTGTTTTTCAATTTTTCTTCGTCAGTGGTGTTCATCATTTGTTTCTCCAGAAAATAAATTTGAGATCTGCATGCCATTCAATAATAACGACGGGTCACTGTTTCTGGACTGTAAAAATAAACTGTTTCTAAAATCTAAGTCACTGTTTCTGGATTTAAATAAAATAGACACAATGTTTCTTAAATGTAAGCTAGAAAAGAAATAGTGAAATTCACTGTATCTGGATTCAAAGAAAAATAAGCACTCTTTCTCAAATATAATCAACTGATGCATGAAAAAAAGAAACAATCAAAAGTAAAAACAAAGACTGTTTCTGGAATCTAAGTCACTGTTTCTGAAATTTAAGTCACTGTTTCTAGAATTTAAGTCACTGTTTCTGGAAATTTTTTTTCCAGATATAATGTTTGTTTGTTTGTGCACGGACATAACAAACATTGTATCTGATTTTTTTTTTTTTTTTTTTTTCTAGAAACAGTTTTATGTTTTGTTTCTTTCTATACATTTTATAGAAAGAAAAATTATGACACTAAGACCCAAATGTGCTAATCTATCATGATTAAGGAGGGAGTCAAATATATAATGGCTTGAATTCTAAATTAAATTGACATGTATAAAATAATGTAAATTTGTTGTTCACTTAAAATCTGCATTTTGAGAACCTGTGAGGTCCTCAAAACAAATGCCTTCAACTTAATCTAATGGTAGTTGGAAAATTTGAATTCTCTTTCAAGCTTCTCTAAAAGGACTTTGCGATATATAGCCACAAAATTCTAGGGTTTCGATATACAATTCAAATCCAAATGAATATATGGAGTACGGATGCCTTTATATGGTTTGTTCTGCGTAAAGGTTCTTGGTGGTCAAATTAAGGTTTCTTTTGTGGCTGGAAAAAAACTCAAAGAGAGAGAGAGATAGCTGGAGGGAGGAAGCACGTGTGGGGATGAAGCTTCTAGGATTTTGATTTTGTGACGCGAAAAGTTTGTCACCCATGGAAGAAGCTCAGCCGTTGGAAGTTATTCACGCTTGAACTCCTTGGTTTTGGCCGCTGGAAGGATTTTGGTTCAGACGCTTGACTTCTTTCTTTTTGTTTTGGATGATTTTTTATTAAACTTTGAGCTCTTTTGGTTAAATAACATTTTGAGATGGTTTTTGGTTAAATATTTCTTGGTCCAAGCCCTTTTCATTAAAGCTCCCAAAATTAAATGGGTAAATGGATACCCGTTATAACCGCGGATAATACCTATAACCGATGGATACCCGTTATAACCGCAGATAATACCCATAACTGCCCATTTAAATTTTACGGATAAACGGTTATACCCATAACCGTAACCGTGAACTTTAAATGGGCGGATAACCGCGGTTACCCAAACCCATGGATATTTTGCCATCCCTATTTCTACCTATGTGTTAGAGGTTCGAAACTATCTCCTTAAAATTATTGTAATAATTTCGAACTCTCTCATCTCCTTAATAATAGAAATTAAAAAAAAAAAAAAAAAAAACAAAAGACGACGTATTCATCTTCTTCTGTGTCTCCCCTCCACCTTCTGATGATTGAAAACCTTCTGCCGGACTCTTTCCGATGAGCATTTCTAACACAACAATCCCGTAGCTGTAAACACACTTTGTAAGTGATGGGTATGTTGTGAACCCACTCTGGTTCCATATAACCTCTGGTTTCTCGTATCCTTGAAAATTTTGAGTCTCTAAGCTCACTTCGGTTTAACAGGTTGGACAAGCCAAAATCCACCACTTTCGGGTTGTAATTCGAGTCCAAGAGTATGTTTTGAGGCTTCAAGCAAGTACGTTGGAAGATAACTTCTCGGCCAAGGAACCAAGATCTCATACACCAAAAGCCTATGGTTGTCTTCCACACAATACCCCACCATTTCAATCAAGTTCATTTGGTAAAGCTTCCCAATGAGGCTCACTTCTGCTAAAAACTCTGCTTCCCCTTGGTTTGCAGCATTCAATTGCTTGATCGCCGCAACGCGCTGATCAGACAATGTGCCTTTGTAGACAACTCCTCCCCACCTCTCCCAATCTCTCCTTTGAAACCTCGTGTCGCCTTTTTCAGCTCGGAGTAACTAAACCTTCTGAATCCGGTTACAGCATAAAGGTAACCTTGTGAAACTACATCCGGCTCTTCTCTCGTTTTGCTGCTTCGCATCACAAAATACCACACAATAAAGACGCAAGGAACTTCAAGACCCCTCAATGCAGAAGAAGGGTGTCAAATCTCTGCCACAAAACGACATAATCGTCGGAGTTTCGTAAAACCAGATTGCCGGAGCTGTGGAGGGTTAAGGGAGAGCTTTGGGCGTTTTCCGTTGACTGGACGGTGGAGATTGGCCTTCCAGACAACGGTGGGGTTTTGGTGGCCTGTCGGAGGATGGTGAAGGCTCGGAGAACCAAACGGCAGGCAAAGCAATATGGCTTGTTGCCAACTTGGTGAAAGACGGCGGTGAAAACTCCATCAGGTGAAATTAGAACATCTTCTGGTTTCTCGACAGAGAGGGAGGAGGCTCTACTCAGAGTGTCGGAGGTTGAAGACGTAGTTGGAGAATTAATGGCGAGAGAGAGAAGAAAAATGAGAAATATAGTAGCCTTTTGAGATGAGAGTGGGGGATTGGCCTGCAGAGAGCTGAACTAAATTAAGAGAACATGGTCATAAACTATCGTATGTACATATGTTCGCAACAGGCAAGACAGTCGTACGCCTCAAGCTACATGTCTTCGAAAGGCCCATTAACAAGTAGCAGCTCGTGGACCGTCACAATCTCACAAGGCGTGAAATGATCAACAAGGACAACGAGAGGTACCTGTCACAAAAGAATAGAACAAGGCTGCAATTTTGACGAAATGATCTGCATAAACTATGTGTGAGTGCAGGTGACGGTGTTGAATGACAAGGTTCCTCAATTATTTGATGTGTGGAATGAAAGAGTTCCTCAACTATTTGATGTGTGAAATGATAATTTCCCACCCTTCATTATCATGGAGGTGCTAGAACATTAGACATGCCCAAATCGGTCAGCACGGTTGCATAATTTGACAAGAACGTCGATGTATAGAATCTCCCGGGCAAGAAACTGAATGTTTGTCCCCGCCCCAAATTTGCAAACCAATTTTGTTACTAGATTAATCACAAAAGATACAACCTCAACCGCGTAGAACCGCAGGCTTCTACAAGGCATCGGGCACGAACTAACTAGATATTTTACATATGATAAATGACCAGATTTTTGAAGTATCAGTTACAGGAACAAAAAGGATTATAACATGTGCACC
This sequence comes from Cotoneaster glaucophyllus, assembly GCA_036320875.1. Classification (NCBI taxonomy): domain Eukaryota; kingdom Viridiplantae; phylum Streptophyta; class Magnoliopsida; order Rosales; family Rosaceae; genus Cotoneaster; species Cotoneaster glaucophyllus. The sequence goes on from CM070072.1 coordinate 19,929,758, forward strand.
ACGAGCACATTCAGTTTCAACGGCTTTTCGAGCTGATGAAATATTCAAAATGGTGCCGAGACATCATGAACAGCAGTTCTTTTGCGGTATTATGTACAAAAATGTAGCAAGTGTGCCTGCGCTTAGACACCTGGTTTGTTGGTGCTGGTTTCAATATCGTCTGGTACATGATAGGTTGAGAGGAAAAACGCACTCTGGTTCTTCTGTAGGAACCTTCATGACAAGATGCATGATCAATCACAAAGAGTGAAAATGATGTCGAAAAAGAAGAAACTCGTGGGATTAAGAAAACCTGCCTGCTATTATGAAAAGACAAAATTTCGGATATTTATGTAGGAGAGCAAGTAGAAGGAGAGCAAGTAGGAGTACGTACTTGAGAAAGTCGACCAATTTTTTCTGCAACACTTTCAGTGTCTCCTCTTCAATGTTAGCATCCAACAATAACTCGGGTAGTTTAACTGCAAAATATCAAAAAATTACATCTCAAGTCCAGATCCTATGATGATTAGCTCTTAATATAACAAAAGCTTCAATGTATGCTATTATAATTACAAAACCATGAGAAACCACAAAATCAACAGCATGTGCAAGAATGATACGCATTTTTTGATACAATTCTATTTAGAAATACGCCATTTGGTTACGTAGGAAAGTATGCTTATACCAAAGAGACGTAATAGATGCTCAGCACCATAGACAGATGAAGGAGAGACGTCATCTGTGATTGCTTTCTCATACTGCTGACGTTCATTTTTGTACAAAAGCATCGCCGGCAGTGCTTTGTCAAAGTAACAACACAGTCCCTTTCAGAATTTCTTCGATAGATTGAGCTTTCTTCCTGGATTCACATTAAGAATGGTCCATCAGCTAAAATCAAGTGCATATCTGCAAACCTGATTCTAGAAAATACAGAAGTTGAATTTATGGATGTTTTAGGTCCAAATTAATTTACTCTCACTCGTGAGAATAAAATCAAGTGCATATCTGCATTGGTAATCCCTTCCATCTCCTCACACTCGTGAGAATAAAATTTTAATTTACTCTCTTAATAAAAAAAATTCAAAATGGATATATTTTGTAAAATGGAACCCGAGAAAAGAATTTAAAAAAATAGGATGCCAAGAGATGGAAGAAGGAAACTTACTTACTGTCCTTCTTTGATCTGTAGTCGAGATACTTCTTGAATATGTCATTCACATTTGGAGTACGTGGAAGTTTAACAAGCTGAAATACAATATTTATATCATCAACTCGGATTTCATCACGAATGAATCAAAGGTATAAATTCAAGTTTGAGTAATGAATCCACAATACCTTGCCCAGATCAGTAATGAATTCGCAATCATCAACTAGTTGTTTCTTTAGTGGTTGTGGCATTTGAAGCAAAAGATCTTCCATCGGTATGGCATCCTTGTCCTAAAATTTGAAGACAAAAGTACTCAAAAACTGCAAAAGTTCATGCTGGCTTCTAATTTAAATACAATCTTAGGATAGTTTACGTAACAAATGAACAGAGCATACCTTATTGTCAGAGTCATTCTTTCGCTTCTTCCCTCTTGATGCTGCACGTAATACCAACAAGTAAGAACAATGCATATTATATACACATTCAAATTGCAAGAGAAGTTAATAAAAGAGGATATATTTTCAATACACCTCTTGTCATCCTGATTCAAGAACCATATTCAAGTTATAAACATGAAAGAAGAATGCATGTTGTTAAATTCGTTAACTACATTGTTACTTTTGCAGTTTCCATAACCCTTATATTGACTCCTGCAACGACTTTCTTTCCACCTCTTCAAAGGGTAACACTTAGGTTCATGTGACATGCCAGAATTTTCACACCCTACATCTAACATACAAGAATAAATCCGAATATCAGGATTGGGCAACAACAAAAGAAAAGTTAAAGATTGTAAAGCCAACCATGATCACTTTTTGGTTTAGTCTGCGACATGTGTTTTAGCTTCGCGTTCTTGTCTGTTCCCTGTTTCTGTTTGATGGCCTCTTGTTTCTTCCTATTCTCTTCAGTGTTTTTCATCAGACGATCCACCCCTACCCACTCATCCCAACTGTTAGAGGAAAATAAGAGAAAAAAAGGTCAATAAGATAAATGAAATCCAAAGTTTTGAGAGATAGTAACTACATGAGTAACCAATGAAAATCACAAAGAAGCTTAAGCATTAGCCTTCAATTCCGATAAACCTCCATCATCAGAATCTGCCGTAGTCTAATAAGCATATCTTTCAATGACATTACACAAGCGATAATAGAGGTGAAAAGACCACTTAAACTGAAGCGAGAAGGCAAATGATAACCGAAAAATAAAAAAACACACAAATCGAAGTAGACCATGCTTCCAACGTCCACCATCATGGTTCAACAAACATGAAACCAAAATTCGGAAACTTTAAGCAGGAAGGCGGGCTCACTTTTTGCTCCATCCCTGCAGGACAGAAGAATATACAATCAAGAGATGCTATTACAACAATTATCCGATCCTACAGAACAAAAATACAAGTCTATATCACCTACAAAATGCAACTACATTCAAATGGAGGAAATGCCGAAACAAGACTAATCGAAATCCGAAGGCATTTCACTTCCGGAAAAGACTTCAAAAAAGTACAAAATTTGAGCTTACAAATGAAACGATCATGCATTTAATACATGTTTGATCGAAGAAAATAAGAAATTAATAGAAAATTAGCGTTAATACTTACAAGGTAATGAACATAAAACTCCCATTCCATCTTGTATCGGATATTGGTCACCTTGCAATCAAAACGCACAGCATCAGCGATCAAACAGCAAAAAGTTGCAATTATTGTCACATTTAGGCAAACAAAACCCTAAAATATCATACAGAACTGCAATTCAAACGCCGGCAGGAAAGCGAGTACCTTGGCCGCGTACAGTCGATGGTTGTGAAAGGCGATGACCTTCTCGCCCTCGGCGAAGGGGCAGGAATCGGAGGAAGGGGAGGAAGCGTCGTCCTTTTCGTCGTCGATCATGTCGGAGTCGGTCTTGGTGGCGGAGCTATCGGACTCGGTGGCGGACGAGTCAGTGTCAGTAGTATCACTCACCACACTCTTGGACTTGGAGCCTCTGCGTCTCATTTTTTTGATTTAGGGGCGCTGCTGCCGCTGCTTAATTACGATTAATTATTAATCAATTAATATTAATCACTTGTCTTGGCGTTAAACCTTTGCATCCAGAACTGTGAGGTATTTATGGTTATGGCGGTTGTTCCTAGTTACAGATGCAGAGAGCACGAGAACGATGGAGTAACTGAAAAACTGGGGTTTTTACTGTTTGGTTTCATCGGTTTCCTGGTCCGACCAAACGACGTGGCTTTGTGGAATTTACACCGTGAACCGGCTAAAAAACCCATCACGTGGGCATCGAGAAATTGTACGAATGGTGGAAAATTGTATTTTTTTTTAAGTTATTAACTTTTTAATACACATATTTTATTATTAGTATAGTGATCTGTTGGTATTATCTCGTATTCTAGTTATACTGAAAAATTTCTCGTGAGCACGTGCAATGCGAGGTTGTAGTTAGAGATGGCAAATCAAGTTATTGAGTTGTTAATGGAACCTCTTAAGACTCGTTTGATTTGATATCAGCGTAATATTGAGGTGTGATTGGTAGTAGTAATGATGGTGTAAGATGAAATCAAAATAAATAGATCTTAATGGATACTCATTACCAACCACAAAAGTGTGATTAGTCACCTCTAGCTGTAGCGTAATTACAAACTACGTGGCAGGTGGGATAGTCGGGGATCTTTAGCTATGGACATGGTTCGATTCAATTAGAGCTTAAATTGCGATTGAACCGTCTTTTTTAGGTTGTAGGTATGGACTTGATCTGGTTAGTTAGAGCTTAAACTGCAAGTAGATCAGTGCTAACGTCAGATTTCCCTCAAGCGTTACACTAGTAGAGCAATTGAAACAATACACCACTTTCATAATCGATTTGATTCGGTTTAGGTTTTAAATTGCAAATTGATTTCCTTGGGTTAAGCAAATATTTCGTACCATGAATTGAATAATTGTTGACATCTAGACTCCATTTTTAACTTTTCCTGTGATGAAAAAGTTGTTAAACTTATCATGCTTGTCGTGCACCTATTACAATCTTCTATGTCAAGAAAGTTGGGGTTTTAAGAATCTCTCTTTCGTGAGAGTTCTTCTCCCTTGTGTGTGAGCTTTTCCTTTTTGTCAACCTTGTAGCCGCCGGCCCAATGGCAATCCACCCTTGCTCGTTCTTTTCCCTTTTTTCTTTCTTTCCAGTTCCTTCTGCTTTCTTTTCCATCTGTTTGCCATCTCGATCGTCGCTGTCTTTCAAACCCAACTGTTGCCCATTTCATCATTCTAAACCCCCGCATCAGATTCCCTTTCTCTCTCATTCCTTGTCGTCCATCCATTTCCATGTCTTTCATCAATCCTTCTCATTACGATTCTTCCCTTTTCTTCACTCAATTTCCTATTTTGCTCTGACCTTCATCGTTTCTACCCCAATTCTGATCTGATGCACTTTTCTTCACCGTGCTTTGTTGTGGTGCTCTCTGAGGTGTGTAGGGCTCTGACTCGGGTGTTCACATCATCACCTTCACTCTGTTTGCCTTTATTGGCTCTGTCACTGATGGGTTTCTTATTCCCATTGACTTCTTTTGTTCCGTGAATGCGATCAGAGGGGTGTTCGTTGCAAGATGCGGGAATTTCTCTTTTCTTCACTTCTGGGGAGTTGATTTCTAGTAGCCGTTGGGGTGCTGTCTAGCGGTGGTTGGAAGGTACTGTTCTGGTGGCATCGTTGGTAGCAGGAAGCTAGTTTTTTTGTTTTGGTTTGTTTTTGTTTTTGGGCTTCAAAGTGTGTTTTGAGCCCTGTCTTGTTTTGCTTTAGGGTCCATATATTTTGCTTTGCGTTAAACATGTAATTGGACCTGTTATGTATATTTGCTCTACTATTGTACCTTGTTGGCTTTTGCATGCTAATTCCAGTTTACCCAAAAAAAAAAAGAAAAGGAACTTGGGGTTTCCCATAAACATATTGGGGAAGTAACACAATCTCCTATAAATCTTTGCAAGATTTCTCCATTCATTGATATGAGACACTTTTACCTTCACATCTTCACAAACTTCCTGATATGTAATGAATTTTCAAGCCAAACACATGGACAACACAAACTGGGTGATGTGGAGCACGTGTGTCAGTTAGCCTCACACATTGACCAATATGCTCTGATATCATGAAGAAAGTTAAGGTTCCACCATAAGGCAAATTGACAATATCGGCAATAGCCCAACTTCTTATAAGCCTTTGTAAGATTTCTCATTTCATCGATTTGGGACACTTCTACCTTTACATCATCATGCAAATATAGGACACCATGTGGCATGTTAACAATAATAATGAAAATTTGTCCTTGGAAAAATCTAGGCCCTACGGGGCAGAGGTTGCATCCTTTGTCAGCATTGGCTTGCTAATTTAGTTTGGAAGAAACGAACTTAGTTGCCTATGGAGAAGGAATGAAACGAGTTTATTGTCCGTGTGTAAGTTTCTCTTTACATATCATTGAATTGTTAGCTTAGAACATCGAATTTGCTCTATGTAAACTGTTCTCCTGCTTGTGGTTTCAATACTTCACTAATTCATTATAGACAAATTTTAGAACCATGCAGGCTGCTGGTACCAATCTATTTGTCGGTAAACATAATTTGGATAATACCTGCACTCTTCTCTTGCAAATAACGTATACGAACTGTACAAATTTCATAATCGGTACTATTTATTTTCTTAATTTTCATTTGAAGATCACACCCTCCAAAAATCTCTTCAATCGGAGATTACCATTCATTCAAATGTAAAGAACAAATCGACGATATAAGTACTATGTAACATATTCATGACGAATTGTTCATTTATTTGATACGTTTTGATGATTAAGCGATCTCTAATTTGAATGATTTTTCGTTAGTTTGATCTTCAAATGCAGATTAATAAATTGAACGATTTCGATTGTTGATTATATTCAGCCAAGATATATTACTAAATTTGCAAACCAAATGATGTAGTTGTAGATAATTGGGTTATTAATTAAGTGTCGATTAACGTGCTTGTTTTTTATTGGTGTCACATCATTTGGTTTGCAAAATTGGTTTAAAATTTTGGTCTCTTTAGCATTATCCTTATTGGTACATGGATGAATACGTGCATCACAACAACGGGATGCAAGTATTGTCTCCTACCAACCCATAGATAAAGAAAGCGTGGAAAATTTTTAAATTTCCAGGCCTGACTTGATCTCTTATGTTCTTACACGACCTTGACAAAACCTTGACATAGCTTCATATCGGATACTTAATATTTGAATCCTTCTACAACATTCTACGACAGAATATATTTATTGAAAGTCAAAGTGTATTTTGTGACCAACTCCAATCCCCTTTCTAATTTCAAATGGCTACTCTGTTTCTTATTTTTCTTCTCTCTAGCCATTAATTCTCCACCTTCGTCTTCAACCTCCGACACTATGATTAAAGTCTCCTCCCTCTCCATCGAGAAACCAGAGGATATTCTAATTTCACCTGATGGAGCTTTCACCGCCGGCTTTCACCAAGTTGGCAACAACTCATATTGCTTTGCCATTTGGTTCTCCGAGCCTTCACCCTCCGACCCCCGACAAAATGGCACCGTTGTCTGGAAGGCCAATATCAACCATCCAGTCAACTGTAAACGTTCCAAGCTCCCCGTCCTCAAAACTGGGTATCTCAACTGATGCCGGAAAGTCCACAGTTTGGGCCACCAACACCACTTAACTCACACCGGCTCACTTAACCCTCCACAGCTCCAGCAATCTGGTATTACTAAACTCCAATAATCATATTGTTTTATGGCAGAGCTTTGATTCCCCAACTGACACCTTTTTCCACTCCAACCCTTTACCAGACATGCAATGCTTGTATCCGCAAGAAGCCCAAGCAACTTCTCCACGCGTTTCTATAAGCTTTTATTCTACGATGACAACCTTCTCTTCTAGTTTTCGAGGGTTTTGAGATTTCCAGCGCCTAGTGGCCGGACCCTTCTCGCGTGAGCTGGGACAATGCAAGGTCCACCTACAACAACACCAGAACAGCCATGCTGGACTTTCTCATTGGACAACTAGACTTTTGAGTCAACTGATTACGGTGCATGTGAGGTTGCATAGAAGATTGAGGATTGATATTGATGGCAAAGTTCGATTGTATAGTCGGGAAAGGGCAGGAGAAAAATGGGTGGCTTCAAGGGAGGCCATTTCGGATCCATGCACGGTTCATGGGATTTGTGGGGCTAACAGAGTGCAGCTACACACAGTTTTGGTAGGAAATGCTCATGGGTGGTTTCAAGCGTGCCGGCTTCTTGTAACTTTCTTTCCATCATGTCTACTTGTGTTTTCAACACGAACACGATTAGGATCAACTCAAACACATGTTATCTGAAAATGACAAGATTAACTTGTTTAACATGCATAAGTTCAAAATTTCTAATAAAGTTAATATTTAAGTAAAAAATTATAAAATAAGTTTAAACTTGTGGTTTCGCTTTCAATTTAAACAATTCATCTCATATTTATATGGGTCTTGTATAGGTTTACATGTTATAGGATTATGTAAACCATCCAAAACATGTCATTTTAGGGTTTGGCAAGTTGACTCAAAACAAGTACTTAATAACTGTGTTAAACGAGTGACACAATTATAACACAAACCATGATTAGAACTACTCCAAACTTGCTTATTTTGTGTTTTTTTTTAATCCGATTGTCGTGTTGGACACAAAATTGTCACTCTTATTCACTACTAAGGTGAAAGAACAATAGAAACAAGTTTTTAAGAAAGTACAAGAACTAGTTAGTATATGATCTAGACTATAATTAAGACCAAGGTTCTAAAAGATGCTAAGCGCTAGTTGGGCAGCGGGCTGGGGCCTAGTGCCTAGGCAGCTAGACGGGGTCTAGGCGGGTGCCTAGGGGGACTAGACGGATTTAATTAAATCTGTTATATTTTGTGTAAATAAGTGTCTATTTATACTTAATATATATATAATTTCATTATAAACTACAAAATAGAATGACATATATATTATTATGAGCTATTGGAACATAACGAAAACATGGGAAATAAGCATATAATGTGTGTTCATTTAAGTATTCAACAAGTCTATTACAATTTATTGAAAAAATAAAAATGCAAAATGAAAGTTATCTATTTTCTGTCTAAGTGAGTCGCAACCTAGGCGGGTGCTTCTGTAGGTCTAGGCGCTTTTTCTTAATTTTCAAATGCCTAGACATTAATCAAGATGGTAACCAACCGCCTAACGACTAGGCGAGGATTTTTAGAACATTGATTAAGGCAACCTCCTTCTTGATGGCATTAATATTGTCATGGCTGGTTGGCATGTGTGTGGACTCTTTTTTTTCACTGCAGTTTCTTCCTTGTGGTTTTACTTAAATAAGGTTGTCGCGTGATTATTTTGACAAATTCAAGTTCACACGCTCGTCTCTCGTAGCAAATGAGTTCAAATGCTGTTCGAAAAATCCATTTACCACCGTTGATGGAATGTGTGTAATTTTCCTCGGCTCGGTGTTCGTAAACCCATCTGGCAATAGTGGAAAACTTTCTAGTTGCAGGTCTGCTCCTCTATTTAGTGCTGCAATAAATGCCGTTGTTTCCTCACAGTTGGATTAATTGACCATTTTTCTTCTTTCTCTAGCCATTAATCCCCCTCCGTGTTCAACATCGGACACTACTTTCAAACTAAATACCAAAAACTCAAAAGCTAATTTTTGGACGATAGAAATTTCATTCAATACGGACGGAAACGTTTACATGGACAAGTGAAGTGACATGGAAATGGAAACGAGATTGTTATCAAAAGACTTCTGAGTTATCATCATGGGCAAGTGACGACACAGGATTCATGAAAACTTTGTTCTTGCTGATTGGTTGTTTTCATGGTGGCATTGTAAGAAGTACTTACAATAATCAATTACAAATTTACTTATCTGTAGAATAAATACACGACTCTCGCGGATGATAAAAAAGTCTCCTACTTTCAGCTAGTGAGAGTGTTTCAGCAATAATAAAGTTTGCTCGGAATGGAATGTATATTTTGTGAAAGCAGTGGCTGCCTATATATATAGTGATGAGGCAATCCAGCCTATTAACTAATTACAAGGGATATTCCAAATCAATTAGGATTTCATTTGAGTACTAAATGGTATTGAACTCTTTGCAAATCAAATAAGGTTTCTTGATTAATTGCACAAAATAAGAACTCCTAATCTCAACCAAAACAAGACACCAAGATTTTCTCAACTTAATAACTCGTTGACTGAGTTACTTGCACGTTAAGAAACAATAAGATCATGTTCTTTGGCACTTACAACTTACATGGCTGTTATGTAGACAGGTGTTTCTTAAGGTTTGGTTTCTTCATTTGACGGTCAAAAGCTCCATCCTGAATGAAGCAGAATCGCCCCACACTTTGTAGCTTCAGATAAAGTTTCCATAAACAATTGATCCCAAGATGTCACGGCGGCATGCTTGTTGTTAGGAATCCAATTGGACCTGAACCATTTGCTATTTCACCTCCATGACAATGATGAAACTATGTCGTCTTTTAGGAGAATTTATATATCAAGAATATATTACCACGTGGTATTCTGTATTAATAAGAAAAAAGATATATGGACAAAAAGAATTTATATATTTTTTACTTTATGTACTCACGTTGTATATGTCCTCCGTTTTAGGACTTGGATTGTCTGCCCTCCCCATGCCCTCCTATTTCTGTGGTCACCGTTAAGACACGGTAACATTTTATATTGATTTTGCTTTTTGTCTTATTATTTCTATAAAAAATCAATATAAAATGTTGACGTGGCTTAACCGTGACCACATAACATAGGAAGGCACGGGGAGGGCATAGAATGGGGATGTCAGACAATCCAAGTCCTCCGTTTTAAGAGTATCCTACATCGATGGATGAAAGTCTAGTAGTAGAAAAGCAACCTATGTCCCTAGACAGTCTAGGTATTACAAATAAAACGTACTTTTTTTTTTATTTTTTTGTGAAGAATATTACATCATAGCTGCATTACATTACATACAAATAAAAGAAGCTGAACTTGTTTAGCTTTATTATAGGGCTAGACAACAAGTTCTACATGTTTTACATGAAAATACACCTTATTATAGGGATAAAAATATTTATCTTATACATAATGAAAGAATCAATCACTAGTACGCAGCGGCAATGATGAGTCCATATTTTACTATATATTTTACCCTCATCTTAGTTATAATTTATTGGTTATTTTGGTAGAATTTTGATACTTTGAATTATATTTTCAATGTAGGACATTCGACGTCCTCTTGAGCAAAAAGTGATCAAACGGATGAATTTTGGAGTGATTCTAATTGGAGGATGTTCGTGAGTCTTTCAAGATGATTGTATCAAAATTCCAGATTTTTCTACCAAGCCATTTGACTGTGGCGATGAAATTAAGGCCCATCGCGCAGCCTTTCCAAATTGACATTTCTGGGACGTTTTGGCTATTTTAGAGGTCAAGATGGCATATTTTAAGGAAGATTCCTTCTTAGGATTTGTAGGGGACGTCTTCATCTTTTAAAAGAGACCTTTTAGGACCAAATCGGAGTTGATTTGGTCAGTCAAAAGTCTGATTTTCTGAGAACTCCGAATTTAGTTCAAATAGGAAACCTTTTATTTTCTGTTTTATCATTTAATTATGCTTCCTAGTTTTATTCCAATACCTTTTAGGGTTTTATTTTGAAGTAGTATAAATAAGGCTTGTTAGCCATTAGGGTAAAAAAGAGATGCAACATTGAGAGGAGCACGCACTACTCTAGAGGGCTTTTCAAGTTTATTTTTAAAATGTTTTCTATCCTTGGTTTTAATAATATTTTGGTTTATGGTTGTTAGTAACTAATTTTCGTTTGTTAAGGCGATGCCTTGAGCCTTAGCATGAATATGTAGTTTTTATTTAATTGCTTATGATATTATGCATGCATACTTTGAATTATTAATCACTGTGCTTTAAACTGTCTCTATATCTTAATGCTTAGCTACCATTAGGATGTTTAAATAAGTAATTTGATGCAATTTGGTCGGAATGCCACCGGGGAATTGAGTATTGCTTCTTGTGATTGATAGTTGTAATTTCACCTAGGGCGAATGCCACGTCTTAGGGGTTGCATGGTTTTTCAAAGGGTTTTCACAAAGCGTAATGAGTCATGCATGTTTATATTTGATTTGAATGTCACAGACGGATTGCATGTTTGATATACGTTATAGCTTGAATGCCACAAGTAGAACATGCATTAGTAAAACCTAACCTTCAAAGTTGCATGGGTAATTCATAAGTAATTAGTAATTCTACATAGGATTGTTAAGGGGACGGCGGAACCCTAGGCTTTTACAATTTGGTTTTCAAAACTCTTTTCTTTTGTTTTCTTTACTTTGTCATTTTATTTCATTATTTTTAATTAAATTCGTTTTTAATATTTTAGGTCATTAAATCAATCTCTTCTAAACTTTGTTTTCAAATAATTAATTAAGATTTGGTATTTACACAAGTTATTCAAACAATCCTTGCGGAAACGACCTGACTTGAGCTGCTATACTACGACAACCTTGTACTCTTACAAGTATTTTTATGTGTTTTTATGCCTACTTTTGTAGGTGGTAAAAATATCTATCAAGAAATTGGTGCCGTTGCCGGGGATTGTTTCAAATAATTTGTGTTTATCATATTCTTAGTTGATTATTTGTGTATATAAATTTTAATTTTAATATTTTATTAATTTTCGTTGTTCTTGCATATTGCTCAAATTTGGGTTTTGACTTTGTAGGATGGCTTTCTTCATACATGAAGCTTGCGGACCCATGAGAGAGTCATTAGCTGCAAGGGATTGGTTTGGATTTTCACGACAACCTCCAACGGATTGGTTTGCACTCCCAAGATTTTCTCAACTTAATAACTCGTTGACTGAGTTACTTGCACGTTAAGAAACAATAAGATCATGTTCTTTGGTACTCACAACTTACAAGGCTGTTATGTGGACAGGTGTTTGGTTTCTTCATTTGACGGTCAAAAGCTCCATCCTGAATGAAGCAAAATCGCCCCACACTTTGTAGCTTCGGATAAAATTTCCATAAACAATTGATCCCAAAATGTCACGGCGGGAATCCAATTGGACCTGAACCATTTGCTATTTCACCTCCATGACAATGATGAAACTACGTCGTCTTTTAGGAGAATTTATATATCAAGAATATATTACCACGTGGTATTCAGTATTAATAAAAAAAAAGATACATGGACAAAAAGAATTTATATATTTTTACTTTATTAGCACGAAACTTCATTGTGACAATGTACTCACGTTGTATATGTCCTCCGTTTTAAGAGTATCCTACATCGATGGATGAAAGTCTAGTGACAGAAAAGCAACCTATGTGCCTAGACAGTCTAGGTATTACAAATAAAACATACTTTTTTTATTATTATTTTATGAAGAATATTACATCGTAGCTGCATTACATTACATACAAATAAAAGAAGCTGAACTTGTTTAGCTTTATTATAAGGCTAGACAACATGTTCTACATGTTTTACATGAAAATACACCTTATTATAGGGATAATTATCTTAAACATAATGAAAGAATCAATCACTAGTACGCAGCGGCGACAATGGCAAATGGCTGCTGCAATCAGTTTCCCTCACCTTTAGAGCTAGGACCAGATTTGTTCCCTCCTAGGGTTTCCGACTCGGTGAACGCATGACCCTGTCCGTCGCTCGGACTATTCTTCATAGTTCCAATATACAACCCATCAAACACACTCTCCATCTCTTTGTCTATGTTCCCCAACTTAAGAGAACGAGCCTCCGACGTACACAAAACCAAAGAGCTTACGACGAGGACAGCAACAAGGAAGGAGTACAAGGGTTTCAAACTTTTCGCCATCTGGAAGAAGAATATATTGCGAAATGTCGATGATGCTTGATCAGACTATGCTTCTGGCCTGTGTTTGAGTTTTCGGTTTGATTTGGTTTGGAAGAAGCGAGTGGGGATTTGGGTGCTATAAATAGTAGTGTCCGAGTGTGTGGGGAGGAGGTGGGAATGTGAGCTTCATATTTTTGACTTGGGAATGAAGAAATGAGTGGGAAAGTGCATGGCTTTGTTCAAACTACACGATGGTTGGTTGAAGACTTGGACGATTCGTTTGGAGGGAAATTTTTTAGTAGTGATGGGAACACGGATGGTACACTACGTGTATTTATGTAAGTGGTGGAAAATTTTAATTTTTAAGTTATTAATCTTTTAACACACATATCCAACCATTTACATAAAGATACATGGTGTATCGTCTCGTGTGACGGAACACTGAAAAATCTCTCCATTTGGAGGACTTTATCGGATGGACTCAGATACAGCCAATTTAGTCTAAGTTCGGAGGAACGTAGATGTTGAATATTAAATTTGTGTTGACCGGAGAAATTTTTTGTTACAGTTAAGTTTACCCCTTTGTCTTTTGATTCGGCCTGCCTAGCTGCCTGTGTAAGATTGAAGGGAAAGAAGACTGCAAAAGGGTGGGAAAGCCAAAGCCCACAAAATATTGGTCCGAAATTAGTTGTTTCTGAATCTGCACATAACTTGTGCGGGGTAGCCAGCCAAACTAAGTATATTTAAAACATACAAGAGCGCATATGAAACTGTAACTGATGCTGTTAAGAGCACTTAGCACCAATTGCTGTTTTGTTCCCGTCTACTCGTTCTTGAACGGCCAGGTGGACTAGACTTGAAGATGGGCTGAATCGAATTTTTATCTAATTTTCGATTGGTTGATGTCAAACTTTAAAGTCTCAATTAGCTATGGACAACTGGACATTGCTTGGCTCTCCCACGAATAGAGCCACCCATTTATGCAAATCATGGTTTGTAACATGCACAAAATAACTTGTCAAAGCCATAAAAGATTTCTATATATATATATATATTTTTTTTTTTGTGTGCAGACGTTTCAAAAATGTGATGGGAGTATTTGTTTGACAAGTCTTATAAGAGTGAGATCAACGTAGAATCAAAATATTATACTACATAAAGTCTATCTTATATTTTTGTGAAAGACGTCTTACAAATAACACTCATACTCAAATAAATGAGCCAAATAGTTTACTTCATATGTGGAGAACCCTTTTCCACAAACAGATTTGAATTACGTGTCAAAATTTCATGTTATAAGTAGAATCCGTACCATAACAAGCTAATTTGACCTACCAAATTGGACAAATTTGTGATTTTATTTCTATGCCAAGAATATTGTGACACAATTGTACGGGAATTTAGGTGTCTGCGGGAAGCCACAAACCGAAAACAACTTTAGAATCCTGGGAAGTTACAAAAAGTAAGCAGCGGTGAGTTGAAACATTGACATATGGAGTTAGGTGGCAAGTCTTCATACGGTGCCAGTGACAGCGAATTCCAAACAAGCACAATCCACAACTGGTTCAGAATTCAGAAGAGCAATGATAATGGTCTGGAAATTCTTGGTCCAAATGGAATAAAAATACACCTTGAATGGTATGCTTGCCAACTTGCCTACCAGAAGACCAAAGAAAATATTTGCTCATCACTCACTACATTGATTATCGTTACCGCGCGCATTGGTTGAATTTCGAGATTTGTATAGTAACGATAATTAATATAATAATAATGCTCATCACCAGCTTAGATCAGTGAGCAAAACTATACTAAAAAACTAAATGAAAATGAAAACCAACCGGCCAAGAAAAAAGAAAAGGGGGATTGAGCAAAGGGACGGCCAAAAGACTAAACAGTGAGTTCACCAACATCCATCCATTCTCTCTGTTTTGTTGTGTCGTAAGCTTCAACGTTTTGCTTGCCGTCAACGACGTGCGTCCAAACCTCAATATATTACCAGTAGAAAAAACCTGTCGCCGTTTTCCAAAAAAAAAAAAAAAAAAACCGTCGCTTGTCGGTCACGGGTGAAGATCCTGTAGCTCTGTGTTTTTATGCTGTACGTACCCATGGAATGGAACATATAATCGCTTATCCACATGTAGGGTTTATGCCATTTCCTGTAAAAGTATAGAGCTTTGCACGTACAAGGTTATTTTCTTCGGCAAACTTGAGAATTGACGTTTGATATCTACGTCCATGTGCCCATACCACATAGCAATGGAATGCCAGGATCTATTAGTTGAATAATATAATGATAAATAATTAGATAAGCATCAACCTTGACAGAGCATCCCTATAACAAATCGACGATATAAGTACTAAGTAACATATTCATAATGAATTGTTCATTTATTTGTGTTGACCCTAAAAACTACCAAGCCTACGTGGCGCGCAGGCCGAATAATCTATGAGCTAACTACGTCCTTCGGTTGAATGCGGGGCGTGCCAACTCGACGGCCGAACTCGGCCGGTGAGTAAAATGTTGATGTTGCGTTGTGTGCGAGGCTGACTTCTGAATCTTGCGACTACGGCCGAGGAAGGAACACGCCTCGGCCTTTGGGTTCTAGAGCCTGAAGACAAGGCTACTAGTCTTGCGAAGTTCACGAATCGTCAGCGCCGGACTCGGTCACAGTGATTATATTCGTAAAGGTATAAGCACGCCGAATCGACACCAAAGTATAGGGGCACAAATACTCAAAACAGATATAGGTCTTGACGGTGAAAGTGGTTCGGCTGTCGGAATGCCGAACTCTGAAACTAACCTGTGAGTATCTAATCATAAAACAACTCGGCGTTCGATATGCCGAGCTCGGTAATTTGTAACACCTCACTTCGCCGAGAAGGCTGATGAGATGACCTCTGTCGATGAGAACCCGAAAGTCCTTCTCGACCGAGACTTGGATAGATAACCAACCGGCCTCAACGCAGTGCTGTTTATCCAAACTGAAGGTGCTCCGCGATCGACTGGTTCTACAACGATAGTGCTGTTTATCCAAACTGAAGATACCACCGGTTGCCTTCACAGTGCTCTTTATCCAAACTGAAGATGTGTCGGCGAAAAAGAAAATAAAAATCTCAAAGGTTGAGAGAGTTTGCGCAGGGCAGTTTTGTGTGTTGAGTTGGAGAGAGTTAATGTTATGCTCCCCCCTCTATTTATAGTAATGCAAATGCTCCAAACCGTCCTTGGGTAGAACTCCTCTTCCTAGTCTAACTCTACCTTAGCCGATACTAATCCAATTCTATCTCGGCCGATCCCAATCCAACTAGGACTTTGAACCTGCCTCCAATTGCGAGTTTGATTCACTTTCTCCTCGGGACTCATTCTCATAATAGGTCTCGGCCTCTATCATATTTTTATACTTATCTTTTATTCCTTCCTTTTCCAGATAGGATTTCTCCTAATCCGTGGCCCATAGCGCCGACTCACCGCCTTCGCGCAGGTCTTGGACCGAGGATGGTCCGAGCTTGGCCCAATGTCATTTTGGGCCCAAACACTGCCCCCTCGCTTCTGAGGTCGTCGACCCATAGTCCATGGTCGAGCCTCGGCCTTGAAGAAGCGAAACGACATTACTCTTCTCGCAACGCCTGATGAGCTGTTATTTGCCACGCGTCAGTCCTCGATCACCCCAACGGTTCGCATTTATTTCTTTGGGTGCACGCAACCGTCGAAGCGTCTTGTTGCATTTAATTTCGCCGTCACACACAATCGTGCATCCTCAAACCTCGAGATACTCCCTCAATCTGCGAGATCTTCGGTCCTTTCACCTGGATTTTTTGAAACAAATCATGGCGCGCAGTTATCTCGATTGGCCCATTTCAAAATTCAAAACCAAACGATTGGTCTTCCTTCGAGGCGTCTATAAATATCCCCTTTTTCTTTCATTTCCATTTTACACTTCCAAATCTTTGAAATCCCTTTGCTCTCTTTCTCTCTCTCGAACCTCCAGAAAAACCAGTTTTCTCTGAGACGCTTCCAACCCAGTACTTTCGTCTCCAGTTTTTCTCATCAACAATGGCTTCCTTCATCTCTCAGATCTCCAAGGAATACAACAACTGCGAGGGCATCATCGACCACTGCGCCATCAGGTCTCTCCGCCTTGATGGCGACTCAAGTGCCACTCATCAGATTCTTGGTCCTCTGTTCAAGAAGCCTGTTCCTTCCTCCATTACCAACCTTATGAAAGGGAATTGCCTGTCGCCCTTGCGACAATGGTTCGAGTGGTCAAAGTGGGACGTGGCAAAGCCCCAAGGAACCTGGCCCTCGACCACTGCTACCTGGGCGGCCTGGGTCGATCGGATGGAGAAGTTCTTCAGCCAGGAATGGAGGGTTCTCGGTATCTACGACGCTATCAGGCTCTCGACCTTAGAGATGGCTATGGACAAGGAGCTCCTGATGGTAGCCCTTAGTTTCTGGTGTTCGGCAACCAACACCATGACTCTTCCTCTTGGTCCTATCGGCCCCACCATTCTTGACATCTCGGCCATTCTCGGAACATCCCCTTCTGGTCTTCCCGTCGACGCTGCCCTATTTGGGCTCTCGTCGAATCTTGACCTTAAGGCTCTGTTTGACGCCCAGGCCGTCGAGACATTGAGCTGAGACGGCCACGAGCCTTCCAAGGACGAAGTTCAGAAGTTGCACAAGAACTTCTTCAATTACAACACCCTTTTCGTCCACTTTGCTGGTCGAGGGGAGGCAAGTCTCCGCAAGGGAGAACACGAAGCATTCTTATTCTACTGGTACAACAAATTCATCTGTTATACCAAGTCGAATAAGTGCTTGGTCGAGAACATGCCCGTGGCTGAAACCCTGGCCAGCGGCCACACTCTGTTGCTCAGTTCAGCCATCCTTGCTCACCTGCTGCGCTGTCTAGCCGAGACAACCACCGAGAAGATTGATCAGCACCAGAGCGGGCCTCTCTGGGTCTTTCAGTTGTGGTTGCAGACGTACTTCGCTACGCTCCGGCCGGAAGTTCTCGACTTCTCACCGACTGAAGCTCTCGGTCTCCAACTGGCTTCTCGACCGGTGCCCCCACACCGAGCTGAAGAAGTGTTTAGATTCTTCTTCGGCTTCGAGGATCTCTCCGACGATGAGTTTTTGATATGCCGTCGTCGAGAATATCCTGCCTCCATCAAGCTTCCGTCTTCGGCCTGGAGTGAAGAGGAGGACGTTGTCCTTCGCCAGAATTGGGGGTCATTTGTATTGACGCGTGACCTCCCCCTCGGCTGCGACGCTCGGCGAGCAAGCTAGGAAGTCTACCACCCACACTTCACAGCCAGGCAGCTCGGCTATTCGCAATGCTGCCCAGTGCCCCTACTCCTATCTCACTCCCTTCTCAGCCGAGGGCGGCTCTCTGGTTCTTCGGAGAAAGAGTGTCGGGACGCCGAGGACGAATTCCAGAAAAGGTGTGCACGCTTCCATCTTCGGCCGGCCATACCTGAAACCTTGTGCACTGACACGTTTGGAGATTGGTGGGAGACATACACCCAAGAATTCTTCGGGGGGTCGGTCGAGGATATTGTCACCAAGATCTTCGGCGACCGTCCCCTGAAAACTGCTGCCCCTCCTGCTAAGGAGAAGAATCCAGGTAATCGGCTGTCTTCACCTCGAGACTTCTACCTTGATCCTTTAACTCTTATCACTCAATTCTAACTTTACTTTCCTTTGTTAGGTGGTCGAGTGTTAAAACAGGCGGTCGTGATCGCTGCGGCCGCGGCCAAGAAAAGGTTGGCTCTCTCCAAGAGAGCTGATCCTACCGTGCAGACTTCGCCAAGCAAACAGCCGCGCTAAGAGGTTGAGTCGATGCGTGAAGCTCCCCGCCCTCACAAACGTGTCAAGAAATTGGCAAAGAAAGGGGAAAGGGAGATTCACGTAATCTCTAGTCGAACGACCGAGGTGACTGCCTCTGACGTCCCCCCTACTGCTCATGTCGCCCGGGAACAGTCGGCGGAACGGCCAATTCTTGTCAGTCGACCATCTCAAGTGTCGCCTACTTTGGGAGCGGTCGAGCCAACTGCTGCCCCGACCATTCCTGAGGCAGTCAAACCGTCTACTGCTGCACCAGATGGGGAACCTGCCGCCCCAGTGCCCCCTGTTGCACCTGCTCCGGAGGTAGCACCACTTTTGGTCGAGCGGCAGACCCCGCCGCGTCCAAAACGAACGGCGATCATCCTGGAAGAGGTATGAATAATTTGAAGTATATATGAGAATGAAGTTTGCTTGATTCTAACGTATCTCATTATTTCAGGACGACGCAAGCGAGGAGATTTTGCTGGCACATCGCCTTCGTCGAGCTCGGCTATCCAAGCCTATGGTCTCTTCTTCTCAACCGCCGAGCAAGGCCGCTCAACCTTCTGGCCCTGCTGTGGTCGAGGCGGTCGTGACTCCCCTAGCTACGGCAGACGTTGCTCTAGTTGCAGCTGCGGCCGGGGCGAAACCCACTGCTTCAGTTGCCGCGGGAGTCGCTGCTCCGGACATGGTTCCTTCTGTTGAGCCAGAGGCAACTGCGGAGACCCCGGTGCACCCGCACGACGTCGATCTCGGCATCCCACCTCAGGAGGTTTCGTCGACTTATGTAAGAAGTCCCACCCTTCTTATTTTCAGCTATGCTTTCCTTTTAGATTTCTGAATCAAGGATGTACTAACTGCTAGGTGCCCCCCATTATTTTCACTGAAAATTCGACGTGCCGATGGGCGTTGTTTATATTTCTTGGCCACCCTAGTGGCCATCGAATGTAGATAACCTCCATCGACCGCGTGAATTGAGAAGCAGTCTCAAACATTGGGCTCGGCCTTTAAGTTCTTTAGGTTCGAGCAATGACCCATGGGATATGGCCGAGGTCTCGTCACGTCAGGTCTATCATCTTCCCTTTCTCTATCCTTTTCGGCTTAACTTGTGTTAATACTTGTCCTTTCATGCAGCCTTCTTGGGAAGTCGAGTTCGACGCTCTTCTGGCCAGCACGTCGAAGAGAGCAGCTGGGTCTTCCACCTCCGTTGCACGGGACTCGGCTGACCCAGACTCTGCGGCCAAGCTACAAGAGCTCTTTTCCCTCTCGGCTTCTCAAATCCTTGAGCGAAAAGGCCTTGATTCTGTCTGGGCCTGTTTGAACGACCTTGCTGCAGACGGTCGCTTGGATAATGCCGCTGTCACTTGAGCCTCGTCGATGTTAGAACGAACTCGAGAATACTTCGGTATTTTTGAAAGAGCTCTTCGAGCTGAGGATGACTGGAAAGCTGTGTTGGCTACGTAAGAAACTCTTCGTCCGAAGGTGGAGGCGCTCGTAGCGAAAAAAGAACAGCTTGCCGACCTCGACCGTCAAATTGCCGAACTCCAGAATCGACGATCGGCATTTGCTTCTGAGCTTGAACAGGAGTTCGAATTGGGTAAATCCACCATGATCAAATATGCATCTAACAGCAAGCGGGTCGAGCAGCTGAAACTGGACAAGAAGATTCGGCAAGCTGAGGTGACAATGGGCGAGGTGAGATGGCTGGAGTTGAAGGCTTTCCTCGGATCTGTTCTCCCTTCTTCACCTTAGGGCTTTACTTGTAAACTCAACTTGTACCCATTTTTGCAAATCTTAATGGAAATTTATCAAATTTTGCATTTGTTGGATCCTGGATAATATTTCTTTAAGAATTTCCCATTAATTGGTAACTAATGAATTAAACCCGTTCGGTCCTTGAGACGATATGCCCCCTTGCCGAGAACCTTATGAATAATGAACGGTCCCTCCCAATTCGGTGACCATTTGCCGAATCTAGGGTCTTTAACTCCAATGGGTAATACAGTCTGCCAAACCAATTCTCCTTCGCCGAACGTTTTCTGTCTAACCCGTTGATTATAGGCTCGCTCGGCAATCTTCTTTTGTGCTGCTAATAGATTGCAAGCATCGAGTCGAGCTTCTTTTAAGTCTTCTAATTCTTGTCTCATGGCTTGGCTGTACTCGGCGCTGAATAAACTACTCTGTTCGATTATTCGCAGCGAGTTTACACTTAGCTCGGCTGGCAGCATTGTCATGCCCATAAGTCAAGGCATACGGCGTCGTTCCGGTCGCTGATCGTGGTGAGGTTTGATAAGCCCACAAAGCTTCATTTAGCTTTAGATGCCACATACCAGGCTTTTCCTTCACCATTTTCTCGAGGATACCGATCAAAACTTTGTTACTCACCTCGGCTTGTCCGTTCGCCTGTGGGTAATACGGCGTAAACTGTTCGAGCTGAATATTCAATCCACTCGTATATTCCTTAAACCTGTCGGGTGTGAAAATTGTGCCATTGTCCGTTATGATAGTTTCTGGCCCACCGAATCTCGTCACGATGTTCTCTTCCACGAAATTACAAACTTCTCTAGACGTTAACTCGACATATGATTTTGCCTCGACCAATTTAGTGAAGTAGTCGGTCGCCACTAGGATCCATGCATGTTTTGCTGCTCCGGAGGATGGTGTGATTTTGCCAATTACATCCATGGCCCAGCCTCTAAACGGCCAAGGTTTAGTCACTGAATGTAGTGCCTCGGCTGGTACTCTTTGTATGGAGCCATGGATTTGGCACTGTACACATCCTCGGGCGAACTCGATGCAATTCTTTAGCATGCTCGGCCAAAAATACCCCGTGTCGGCGTAACAACCATCGCATCTTTCGACCTGATTGATGGGCTCCGTATATCCCTTCGTGCACTTCTGCGATTGCTTGGACGGCCTCCCGTGGTCTGAGGCATAATAGGCATAACAGCAAAAGGCCATTTTCACCTTTTCGGTATAGCTCATTCTGATAGATGACGTAGTTCGTGGCATGCACCCTTGTCTTTCGATCATGCTTGCCGTTCGGGTTGTCAAGGTATTGCATAAGTGGTCTTCTCCAATCGTCTGGTAATGCCTCGACCTCACAAACAACCAACGATTCTTCTCGTTCCAAGAACGATGGTAAAGACATCATGCGCGTTCGAATTACTTGGTCGCGATGAAGAACTTGTTGATCGACCAAGGCCGGATATGACTCGTGCACTGTGGGTGTCATCCGGCCTACCTCGCCTCCCAAGAGTTGTGCTCCGGAGGCCAGCTGGGCGAGTTCATCGGTGATGGTGTTTCGATCTCGAGAAACGTGGCTAAATGTAATACCGTCGAATGACTTGGCCAGGTAGCTGGCAACCATGTGATATGGTGCCAGAGTGCAACTCATGGAACGGAAAGTGCCATTGAGTTGGTTGATGACAAGTTCGGAGTCGCCGAGAACAAATACGCGAGGGGCTCGTAATTCATGGAGAACGCCGAGCCCGATGACAAGGGCCTCATATTCGGCCTGATTGTTGGTACACTCAAAGTCGAGTTTGAGCGAGAAATACCAACGATGTTGTTGTGGTGATTGGATAACGATGCCGACGCCGACCGATGTTGAGGTACTAGAACCATCAAAGTAAAGCGTCCAGAAATTGTCGTGTGCTTCCACCATGCCGATCTCGACGTCAGTTTCGCCGAAATCGTATGGGGAGGGGTGCTGAGCAAGAAAATCGGCTAGAGCTTGTCCCTTGACTGCTTTCTGGGGAACATAGTGTAGGCTAAATTCGGATAACGCCATCGTCCATTTCCCAATTCGGCCTTTGACTATTGGCCGAGTGAGCATGTATCGGATAATGTCTGTCTGAGCGATGACATGAGTGACCGACGGTAGCATGTAGTGCCGGAGTTTGGATGCGGCGAAAAATAAAGCCAGGCAAAGCTTCTCGACGGGGGAGTAATTGATCTCTGGCAAGTTGAGCCTCCGGCTGAGATAGAAAACGGCCTGCTCGCGAGCTGCGTCATTGTCTTGAGCGAGGAGACAGCCAATGGATTCCTCGACCGCGGATATGTAAAGTTTGAGAGGTTTATCGCGCCGAGGGGGAACGAGAACGGGTGGTTTTGTAAGAGAGACTTTGATTTGCTTGAAAGCTGCTTGGTGTTCTTCACGACACTCAAACTTGTCGGAATTCTTGAGTTTCAGAAGTGTGGAGAATGCCTTCATTTTGCCTGCCGAATTTGCTATAAAACGGCGGAGAAAATTTATTTGGCCGAGCAACGACTGGAGTTGCTTTTTGGTGGTTGGTGGTGGAGCGCTCAAAATTGCTCGAGCCTTGTTCTCATCTATCGCGATGCCCCGATGATGGACAAGAAAGCCCAAAAAGTTACCGGCTGACACACCGAAGGCGCATTTAGCAGGGTTCATCTTGAGATGATGTCCGCACATACGAAGGAAAGCCTGCCGAAGGTCATCAAGATGCGTTCAGCGGTTCTTTGATTTTACCACAACATCATCGATGTATACTTCAACGGTCGTGCCAATCAGATCGTGAAAGATGGCGTTCATGGCGCGTTGATATGTGGCACCAGCATTTTTAAGGCCAAAAGGCATGACTACCCATTCATAAGTGCCGAGTGCCCCCGGGCAACGAAAGGTAGTTTTATGGACATCGGCTTCGGCAATAAAGATCTGGTTATAACCAGCATGGCCGTCCATGAAGGATAACATGGCATGATTGGCTGCGGCGTCAATGAGTAAGTCTGAGATTGGCATTGTATACTCGTCCTTGGGTGTTGCCAGATTCAGATTGCGAAAATCGATGCATATGCGGAGGGCGCCATTTTTCTTGAGTACTGGGACGATATTTGCAAGCCATTCGACATATCGAGTTGTCCGAATGAACCCGGCGTTTAAAAGACGAACGAGTTCATCTTTGATGCCGAGTTGGACCTCGGTCGAGAATCGTCAGGGTGGTTGCCGAAAGGGCTTGTAACTAGGTTTGATACGTAATTCGTGCTCGACGAGTGTGCGATCAAGACCGGGCATCTCATGATAGCTCCAAGCGAAACAATCTTTAAATTCATGAAGTAGCTCACAAAGTTTGGCTTTCATAGATTGGGGGAGCAGAGCACTAATAAATAATGGCCGAGGATCCTTAGCCGTTCCAACATTCACCTCATCCAATGGATCCTTAACCTTCGGCCGGAGCGGCTGGAATATTGTCAAAAGATAGCATGGGACCGCTATCGTCTTCGGCCAGGAACTCCACAAGATTGATACCCAAATAAGATTGTTTGGATATGATATGCCAATGAGCCAGCAATCGTTCCATAATCGATGAAACCGCGGCTCGACGTCGGGTTTGACTGGTGTCAGACATCAGGGTCGGTTATGGTTAGCCAGTCCGAGTCTCGCCGAATCCTGATAGACAGTTTCAGCGCCAACCTCGACGGCTTTATGAACTGAAATGCGAGTCGGTCGTCCCTCTTCATTGAGCCCTTGTAGAGTAATGTAACCAACGTGATCGTCGTAGTACCGTGCTTGGACCATGTTGGCCTCAAAGGGCAGATGGTCGGCTGGATGTACGACGATTGATTTACCATCCCAAAAGACGAGGACTTGATATAACGAAGAAGGAATACAACTTGTTTGATGAATTCAATCTCGACCGAGCAGTGCATTGTACTCAGTCTTCGAATCAACTATGAAGAAAGCTGTCATGTGGTTACGACCAGCAATGCTTACTTCCAACGGTAGCACTCCTTTTGTTTGAGACTTATCCCCGACGAAGCTGCTCATGGTAATTCCTGATGGGATAAGTTCGTCGTTGGAGCGGTGTAAGGCTATGAAGAAAGCTGTCATGTGGTTGTGGTGCGAAATATATAAGCACACAAATTAAACCCTCTTGTGACAATTGTAGTATATGTATAAGTAGGGATCGTTCTAGACCGGGGATTAGGAGGGATTGCTAAAACACTTGAAACTGACTTGTAAACGTAAAACTAAGTTTGAAACACTAAACTAGACTCAAAGAATGCAAAACTAAACTCTAAAACACTAAAACAACTCAAAAGACTCAAAGCAACACAAAACAAACTAAAAGACTCAAATCTGCCACTAAGAATGAATTTGGACGAAAGTAGGTTTTGACTTAGATCAAAACACTTAAAAACACAAACAAAACAGATTTCAAACACTTTAAAACAAGAAAGTAAAAGGGGGGTTTTGGTTTTGACGAATTTGAAAGTAAAACAAACAGATTGTAACTAAAACAGATTTTGGACGAATTTGGGTAAAACTATGGATGATGGGCTAGCTAGGGGGTTCTTCTCCACATATGACACACTTGCACATAAATCAATTTTCAGTTGTTCTTTTGATAAATCATGAAACTCAACACCCCAGGTTAATTAGGTTCGCTTAAATTAACCTTCAAGTTCTCCTTAAGTTATCGAATTGGATGGGAAAGCGTATACAACAATTCAAAGCATTCTTCAAAAGTCCTTTACATGAACAGCATAATAAAGATACAATCAAAGATCATTAAGCATCATGAGAACTATAAGTATTGACGAGGCATTCGTTACTATGATGAGCATGAAACTTTTGCCAAGAATTCATTTAACGCGATCGTTTATAAGCGACCTCCACTACTTGTGAATATAAGTTTGTAACTATTAGGTGAAACTCCCTTATATTCTAGCATCATATTCATGCATGAAAACTAAGCGTGCACTCTTAATAAACATACACGAATGAGTTATCAATCAAGCAGTTAAACAAATTGAATCCACAACTTATGAAATCACAACTGAACAGCAATCAATTCATAGTGCAAGCATAGCCATAGTTTCGAATTCCCCCCTAACTAAGAGGGGTTTAGTTCCTCATAATCGCAAAGCAAAGATTAACAAGTTTATACATTGAAAACAAAAGAAAGAAAACACCTAAACGCTCCAGCGATCGAAGTTGAACAGCAAGCACGTCCAAGAACTTTCCTTCCCTTCCTTGATTGCGACACAAGGTTTTGTGGTGGGTTTTGGGGGTTATGGATGGTGTAGAAGGATGGAATTGTGTTTAAGATGGATGTATGGTGCGGCAAGGGTTGATTGAGATAAGAAAATATGGAGAATGGTGAAGGAAGGGTGCGGCTGAGAGAGAGGATGAGTTTTTGACGAAATTGGGTGAATCAATTGTTTTTAGGGTGCAGCAAAGGGGAAGTATTTAAGGTTTTAGGAAATTAAAATCCTAACTTATTTAGGCTCCCAGAAATTAAGTCAAAAGCTTCTAGAAATAGGAAACAAAATCAGAAAACTAAAGGAAATTGGCTAAGAATTGCGGCAAGGACTTAAAACAAATTAGGAATGTGTTTTAATTCAGAAAATAGGAAAGAATCACTCTCCCTTGCACGGCAAGGAAGAGGAAAGGGCAAGGAGGGTGCGGCTGGATGTTTAGGAAAGGGGAAGTGTCCTAAAACTAAAGGGAAAGGGGTCCCCTTGCACGGCAAGGGAAAGGGAAAGTGGGACAAGTGCGGCAAGGAGTTGGACCATGCAAGGAATGTGTAATTTGTGTCCTAGAATTCTTAAAAGGCCTTCAAAGTTGCTGGAACAAAGGGACTTTTAGGATTAGGAAAGGTCAAACCAAAATAGGAAACCTTGGCTTAACTTTCCTACTTCAAGTAGGAATCCTTGTTGGATTAGGAATCCTCATTCTTCTAGGAATCCATCTTCAATTAGGAATCCTTCGTTGATTAGGAATCCTAACATCTTCAAGTCTTCAATTTCGTCCATTCCTTTTGCTCCAAGCATGTGAGATTCATTCCAAGCCCAACTTTGCTCCAAAAGGCTCCAAAATGCACCTTCTTGCATACTTTGTCCTTAGAACCTGAAAACACACGAAAATGGCTTAACAGACTAGAATAACTAAGAAAACACAACGTAAGTGCACAAGAACAAGCAAACTAAGTCGCACAAATATGCTCCTATCAAATTCCCCCACACTTAGCTTTTGCTAGTCCTCGAGCAAAACGAAACAAAACAAAATAAAAACACAATCTAAACCTTCCAACATTTGCCTCAGGGATTTCCAATGAACATGACATGCCAAATATCACTACTCCCACAGATTTTAGTCATTCTTACCCTCGAGTACATACTTAATCATGGTCACCATTCACTGGCTCGCATTTAATCAATTAAAACATGGTTTTGAATGTAGTAACATGCCTTAGAGAATTCCCTCAATTCCTTACTAGATACACTCTTATTTTCACACAGATTTTCTGACTACACACCCTACACTAGGTATATGTGAGAAGATTGATGTAAATATGTAGACTAAGCACTCACATATGTTATAACAAAGAAAGCACTTTTCTGGAGTATTAATGCATGTGTATATATGATCTCATGAATGGAATGCCACTACTTAGACGCAAGAACCAGGGACACCATATGCTCATACCAATTCCAAACTCCACATATTGAAACACATAACACTCAAGAAGAAGTTAAGGGTTGTAATGGGGCTAAGGGGAATTGGCTGACAAAGAAAGGTAAGGATAAACAAACGTTCTTAAAGCAAAGTAAGCAAAGTAATGAAATTGACACTTAGAATTCACTTTGAATGCAAAAATCAACTCTACAACACAAAGGGAAGATTAAACAACATTTGGGGCCAGATTTGAACCTTTTGGACCCTTCCTTCAACAACCAACACATTTGAGCTTATTCTCTCTTAGATTTCAACTATTTTTCATTCTTTTCATAACTTTTTCTTTTCTTTTTCTTTTTCCACGAATTTTTTTTTCTTTTCTTTGATACACAAAACACACACTACACACACTTTGAAAGCCCTTCCCCCACACTTGTTTTCTGCAAAAAGGACAACGAAAAGGAATTCTTCTTTTTAAGTCATGCTTCACTATGCTTTAAGAACAAGGGTATGGATGGTCCTATTCTAGGCTAGGTAGGGATAATGTGGTTAACAAAGAAAATAGGCTAAACAAGGCTCAACGGGGTTAAAACCTACAAAACATATGACAAAAGGGATTCGGCTATTTGGCTATGGTGGCACTAAACAACTTCATCTTGAATATGTGTTATGCAAATCAATGTCATGCTTTGAATGGAACGGGCATGAGTTCTAGTATTTGGAACTAAATGATGAAACGCATTCTAAGTAGTAACCAAGCAAAGAATAATGAGATCATGCAACGACTTTAGAAAACAAAAGTGCACAGATTCATAACTCTCCAAAGAATGTTTTAGGCTCAAGTCTCTCAAGGTTGTAGCGTTAATTTGAGTTTCTTCCTTCAAGCATGTTACAAAAACTGATTTTATCTTTTGTGATTACATGTGAATTCGTAAACTATAACAATGACCAAGCATAAACCAAAGAGCATATCAAACGTCCATCCATGTTTGTAACTTTCTTTAACAGTCATGCAATTAAAAACCAAATCCTCATCATTGTGTTGGAAGGTACCCTAAGACACAAACAAACACACAAAAACAACTCTTTTTGGGTTTTTCAAAACAAGTTTTTCAAATTTTTATGAGATTTTCGGATTTTTATGTCAAAACACACTAAAATGCACCAAAACAGCTTAAAAACACTTAAAAACAGCAAGGAACAACATTGAAAGTTATGGGTGATAAAATCCCACGAATTTGCATCAACAACACTTAGTTACCCCCCCCCCCCCACACTTAAATCAAACATTGTCCTCAATGTTTCAAGCATAAGATCACACAAAACACACAAGTAAACAAACAAACAGCAATTAAACAAACTAAACATAGCAGATTAGAAACAACAACAAAGAGAAGGGTTTTAGGAACGCAAATCTGGAATTTGAGTGATTCCTAGGTCTTCCTTTGTTGAATGCATGGGTTGCCTCCCAAGAAGCGCTTGCTTTAACGTCTTGCAGCCGGACGAAGAACGTCATTTACTCCCCATTGGAGCCCACGGCATGGAGTGGGATCTCCTCCACGACATGCTCAACAAAGTTCTCATAGTAGAGTTTCAAGCGATGTCCATTCACCTTGAATTCTTGTCCAGTTTTTAAACTTTGTATTTGGACTGCACCATGCACAAAAACATTAGTAATAACAAAAGGACCAACCCACTTAGAACTTAACTTACCGGGGAATAAACGAAGACGGGAATTAAATAGCAACACTTTCTGCCCAATTGAGAATGTTTTGCCTCTAATCATCTTGTCATGGAACGCCTTGGTCTTCTCTTTGTAAATTCGAGCATTCTCATAAGCATCATGCCTAATCTCTTCAAGCTCGTTCAATTGAAGCTTTCTATGATTTCCAGCCGTGTCCAGATCCATATTGAAGGTCTTGACCGCCCAATGTGCCTTGTGTTCAAGCTCCACGGGCAGATGGCATGGCTTGCCATAGATGAGCCGAAATGGGGACATGCCAATGGGCGTTTTGTAAGCCGTTCGATAGGCCCACAATGCATCCTCCAAACGCAAGCTCCAATCTTTTCTATTTGCCCCAACGATTTTCTCCAAGATTTGCTTGATTTCTCTATTTGAAACTTCGGCTTGGCCACTAGTTTGGGGGTGATAAGGTGTGGAAACCTTATGCATCACGTTGTACTTCTTGAGCAGCGCTTCAATGGTGCGATTGCAAAAATGAGACCCACCATCACTTATGAGCACTCTAGGCATCCCAAATCTAGAAAAGATGTTAGATTTCACAAAATCTGCAACAACTCTAGAATCGTTAGTTGGGGTGGCTTTAGCTTCCACCCACTTCGAAACATAATCAACCGCAAGTAATATGTAAGTGAAACCAAAAGAAGTAGGGAAATGACCCATAAAATCAATACCCCACACATCAAAGATTTCAACAACAAGGATTGGGGTTTGCGGCATTTGGTCTTTTTGGCCTAGATTTCCTGTCCTTTGGCAACGATCACATGTTATGCAAAAAGTTCTAGCATCTCTAAACAAAGTAGGCCAATAAAATCCACTTTCAAGAACCTTAAACGCTGTGCGTTGTGTGCCAAAGTGTCCACCACATGCATATGTATGGCAAAAGCTTAAAATTGAATTAAACTCAGATTCATGAACACATCTATGCACAATCTGATCAGGGCCAAATTTCCACAAATATGGGTCGTCCCAAACATAAAAACGTGCATCCTTTTTAAGTTTATCACGTTGGGACTTGCTTAGGGTATTGGGAACTTGCTTAGACACCAAATAATTGACCAAATCTGCATACCAAGGTGTACTTACCTCAATGGACAGTAGTTGCTCATCCGGAAACGTTTCTGAAATGGGAATGGACTCCTCTTCACGCACCATTCGACTTAGGTGGTCAGCCACCACGTTTTCACACCCTTTCTTGTCCCTAATTTCAATGTTGAACTCTTGAAGTAAAAGCATCCAGCGAATGAGTCTTGGTTTAGATTCCTTTTTTGTAAGCAAATACTTCAAGGCTGCATGATCAGTGAAAACAATAACTTTAGTGCCAATTAGATACGAACGAAATTTATCTAATGCAAATACAACGGCCAAGAGTTCTTTTTCAGTGGTAGAATAATTCAATTGTGCATCATTCAAGGTCCGTGATGCATAATAGATAACATGCGGCTTCTTGTCTCTCCTTTGGCCTAAAACAGCCCCTAATGCATAATCCGATGCATCACACATGAGCTCAAAGGGAATGCTCCAATCTGGTGGAGTGATGATTGGTGCCGTGGTGAGTAAGGCCTTGAGATGATTGAAGGCAGCCGTGCACTCCTCATTGAAATCGAAAGTCACTTCTTTTTGAAGGAGACGGCAAAGAGGTTGGGAAACCTTGGAGAAATCCTTGATGAATCTTCGATAGAAACCTGCATGGCCAAGAAAAGAACGAACCTCTCTAACCGAAGTAGGAGAGGGTAAGTGACGTACAAGATCTATCTTAGACTTATCAACCTCAATACCATTTTTAGAGATTATGTGACCCAAAACAATACCTTGTTTAACCATAAAATGACATTTCTCCCAATTTAACACAAGGTTTGTTTCAACGCAACGTTTCAAGATTAAAGTGAGATTATCCAAGCAATTATCAAATGAATCACCAAACACACTAAAATCGTCCATGAATATCTCAATAATCCTTTCAACATAATCAGAAAATATACTAACCATACACCTTTGAAACGTGGTAGGAGCATTGCACAAACCGAATGGCATGCGTCGATATGCAAACGTTCCAAAGGGACAAGTAAACGTGGTCTTTTCTTGATCATCCGGGGCTATGACAATTTGATTATAACCAGAATATCCATCAAGAAAACAATAAAATGAATGACCCGCTAACCTCTCAAGCATTTGATCAAGGAATGGCAATGGGAAGTGATCCTTTCTTGTTGTGGCGTTGATCTTCCTATAGTCAATGCACACTCGCCATCCGGTTTGGATTCGGGTGGGCACAAGCTCATGCTCCGCATTTTCCACAACCGTCACTCCAGATTTCTTGGGAACAACTTGGATAGGTGAGACCCAACGGCTATCGGAGATGGGATAGATCACTCCACAATCAAGTAGCTTGATTATCTCATTTTTCACAACTTCCATCATCGGAGGGTTGAGACGGCGTTGAGCCTCTCTAGTTGGTTTGGCCCCCTCCTCAAGAAATATGTGATGCATACACGTTGTAGGGCTTATCCCCTTGATGTCGGCCAAGGTCCAACCTAGGGCAGGTTTGAACTCCTTCAAAACACGCACTAGTTTCTCTTCTTCTTGTGCCGTGAGGGATGAGGAAATAATGGCAGGTAAGGTCTCTTCTTCCCCCAAGAAAACATACTTCAAATGGCTTGGTAATGGCTTGAGTTCAAGGATAGGTGCCTGAATTATTGATGGAAGCAACTTGTTAGTTGAAATGGGAATTGAATCAAAGTTAGGAGACTTACCATCATGCTTAGGCAACGACTCAAGGGTAACAACCATCTCAAGGAATTCTTCACAAGGGGGCACGGCATGAATGTCTTCATGTGAGCCGTGGGTTAGCATAGGTCCTGCCACTTTGTGGTTGAGTTCCATTCCTCGTGTAATGACCATTTCAAGTGCATCGTCATTCAAATCTTCGAAATACCCCTGCGCCAAAGAATCAATGATATCAATAGAAAAACAAGAGTGATCATCACTAGGATATCTCATGGTTTTAGAAATATTGAAATCGATCACTTCCCCATCAAATTCCATTGACAATCTTCCTGTAAACACATCAATCTTGGTGCGGGCTGTCTTCATGAATGGCCTACCAAGGAGAATCGGCAAAGAGGTGGAATGGGATGAATCTTCCATGTCTAAAACGTAAAAATCAGCCGGGAAGACCAAATGATTCACCTGCACTAAAACATCCTCCAATACTCCTTTTGGATCAGCGTTAGAACGATCAGCCAATTGTATGATCACACCATCCTTTTTCAATTCACCCAAGTTCATAGATGCATAAATAGAATAAGGCATGACATATATAGATGCACCTAAGTCAAGCATTGCATGTTCAAACCGATTAGTGCCAATTACACAAGGAATCGTAAAACTACCGGGGTCTTTGCATTTAGGGGGTAGTTTACGTTGCAATACGGCTGAAACATTTTCACTTACCTTCATAACCTCCTTGTTCGAAACTCTCTTCCTAGTTGTGCAAAGTTCTTTCAAAAATTTGGCATACCTTGGCACTTGCTTGATTGCATCAAGGAGTGGTATGTTGACTTGAACTTTCCTAAATGTCTCTAGAATGTCCTTTTCAGCTTCTTCTTTCTTTGTTTGCATGAACCTGCTAGGAAAAGGAATATTCGAAGGAATGACGTTAGTAGGAATTGAATTTGGCACGTTCTTACCTTTATTGGACATATTTGAAGGTTTAGGAGCACATGGGACTTGCGGCAATGGTGTTTCCACCCTTGCCGTGGGTTGGTTTTGTTTCTCCTCTTCAAATTGAAGTCTTTCATCTTCTTTGTGACCTGATGTTGATGGTTGTGAACCTGCCCCAACTTCTTTTCCACTTCTCAACAATATTGCTTTTGCAGTTTCGAAACCTCCCTTCGGATTTGGAATGGTTGAACTAGGGAGTTGGCCTTGGTCTCGAAACTTCCCTACAAAATCTGCAATCTGCCCAATTTGTTTCTCCAAATGATCCACCCTTTTGTCTTGGTTTTGCATCGCTTTGGCTTGATTTTCTTGCCCCTGAGACAAATTGGTTAATAGCTTCAGAAGTGTATCATTGTCTAAAGATGTACTTGAAGCATTTGGGGCAAATTGTGGTTGGACTTGTGTGGGTGCGTAGGGCTTGGTGTAGAAGCCGGGGGGTTGTTGCCTAAAGCCTCCTTGTTGTTGGGATTGTTGGGGCTCCCTCCACTTGAAGTTTGGATGGTCTCTCCAACCTGGATTATACGTATTAGAGTATGGATCGTTCCTTAGTTGGTTTTGGCCTTGAAATCCAATTGCATTGGCGCTCTCCCATCCACCATTCTCAATCAATTGTGGGCACTTTTCAGAAGCATGTCCTTGGATAGAACACACACCACACACACTTGGTCTTTGCACCCTCATTCCTTCGGCCATCTGAGACACAATGGAAGTAAGATTAGCTAATTGTGAGTGAATGTCGGATGTGGAACTTACCTCATGCACTTGCTGCCGTGGGGTGCCTCTTTGCCCAACACCTTCATATTGTTGAGCGTTCAACGCTCGGTTAGCAATCAAGATCTTGGCAGCCGTGGGTGTCTTGTCCACCAAAGCTCCACCCGCTGAGGCATCTAGCATTTGGAGTTCAATTGGTAGAAGCCCCTCGTAGAAATATTGAAGAAGAAGCTCATCCTTCATTTGGTGCTGTGGACATGAAGCAACAAGTGATTTAAAACGTTCATAATAAGTAGGAAAAGATTCACCTTCATCTTGCTGAATTCCACTAATCCTTTTGCGTAAAAGAATGACTCGAGAAGTTGGGAAGAACTTCTCCAAAAACGCCCGTTTCATGCTCTCCCAAGATGTAACAGTTCCGGGAGCTAATTCAAACAACCAATCTTTGGCTTTGTCCATTAAAGAGAATGGAAAGGCCTTCATCTTCAATATGCTTCCGTCGACGTTGACAGGAGTCATGCTTGAACACACCACTTCGAACTCTTTCAAGTGCTTGTTTAGGTCCTCCATGGACAACCCATGGTATTTTGGAATGTGGTGTAGCAAACTTGACTTCAACTCAAACTCCTCGGTCTTGCCTTGAGCAGCCGTGGGGTATTGGATGCATAGGGGTGTTGCATTGCCAACACCTGAGGCAGAAAGCTCTTTGATGGTTCGATTGTCCGCTGCCATGATTGGTACTTCTTCCTCTCTTTGTGCCGTGGCCTCCTCTTCCTCTTCTAGTACTGGTTCTTCAAGGTCAGGTTCAAGGCTAGGTGGATTGGGCACTTGTTGATTCTTATTCCTTCTCAAATTGCGCTCAAAATCGTCGTCGAAGTCCAAGATATTCTCACGAATAGGTTGGGATCTTCGTGTCATACACTAGTACCTAAAAAAACAAGAAAACAAAACAAGGTCAGAATCTGGAATAAACTAAAACAAACTGAAATAAAAGATCCAAGGGATTAGCAAAGTTGCTAATCCTCGGCAACGGCGCCAAAAATTTGGTGCGAAATATATAAGCACACAAATTAAACCCTCTTGTGACAATTGTAGTATATGTATAAGTAGGGATCGTTCTAGACCGGGGATTAGGAGGGATTGCTAAAACACTTGAAACTAACTTGTAAACGTAAAACTAAGTTTGAAACACTAAACTAGACTTAAAGAATGCAAAACTAAACTCTAAAACACTAAAACAACTCAAAAGACTCAAAGCAACACAAAACAAACTAAAAGACTCAAATCTGCCACTAAGAATGAATTTGGACGAAAATAGGTTTTGACTTAGATCAAAACACTTAAAAACACAAACAAAACAGATTTCAAACACTTTAAAACAAGAAAGTAAAAGGGGGGGTTTTGGTTTTGACGAATTTGAAAGTAAAACAAACAGATTGTAACTAAAACAGATTTTGGACGAATTTGGGTAAAACTATGGATGATGGGCTAGCTAGGGGGTTCTTCTCCACATATGACACACTTGCACATAAATCAATTTTCAGTTGTTCTTTCGATAAATCATGAAACTCAACACCCCAGGTTAATTAGGTTCGCTTAAATTAACCTTCAAGTTCTCCTTAAGTTATCGAATTGGATGGGAAAGCGCATACAACAATTCAAAGCATTCTTCAAAAGTCTTTTACATGAACAACATAATAAAGATACAATCAAAGATCATTAAGCATTATGAGAACTATAAGTATTGACGAGGCATTCAATTCATAGTGCAAGCATAGCCATAGTTTCGAATTCCCCCCTAACTAAGAGGGGTTTAGTTCCTCATAATCGCAAAGCAAAGATTAACAAGTTTATACATTGAAAACAAAAGAAAGAAAACACCTAAACGCTCCAGCGATCGAAGTTGAACAACAAGCACGTCCAAGAACTTTCCTTCCCTTCCTTGATTGCGGCACAAGGTTTTGTGGTGGGTTTTGGGGGTTATGGATGGTGTAGAAGGATGGAATTGTGTTTAGGATGGATGTATGGTGCGGCAAGGGTTGATTGAGATCAGAAAATATGGAGAATGGTGAAGGAAGGGTGCGGCTGAGAGAGAGGATGAGTTTTTGACGAAATTGGGTGAATCA
This sequence comes from Cotoneaster glaucophyllus, assembly GCA_036320875.1. Classification (NCBI taxonomy): domain Eukaryota; kingdom Viridiplantae; phylum Streptophyta; class Magnoliopsida; order Rosales; family Rosaceae; genus Cotoneaster; species Cotoneaster glaucophyllus. Next base: position 19,965,327 of record CM070072.1, read on the forward strand.
ATTGTTTTTAGGGTGCAGCAAAGGGGAAGTATTTAAGGTTTTAGGAAATTAAAATCCTAACTTATTTAGGCTCCCAGAAATTAAGTCAAAAGCTTCTAGAAATAGGAAACAAAATCAGAAAACTAAAGGAAATTGGCTAAGAATTGCGGCAAGGACTTAAAACAAATTAGGAATGTGTTTTAATTCAGAAAATAGGAAAGAATCACTCTCCCTTGCACGGCAAGGAAGAGGAAAGGGCAAGGAAGGTGCGGCTGGATGTTTAGGAAAGGGGAAGTGTCCTAAAACTAAAGGGAAAGGGGTCCCCTTGCACGGCAAGGGAAAGGGAAAGTGGGACAAGTGCGGCAAGGAGTTGGACCATGCAAGGAATGTGTAATTTGTGTCCTAGAATGCTTAAAAGGCCTTCAAAGTTGCTGGAACAAAGGGACTTTTAGGATTAGGAAAGGTCAAACCAAAATAGGAAACCTTGGCTTAACTTTCCTACTTCAAGTAGGAATCCTTGTTGGATTAGGAATCCTCATTCTTCTAGGAATCCATCTTCAATTAGGAATCCTTCGTTGATTAGGAATCCTAACATCTTCAAGTCTTCAATTTCGTCCATTCCTTTTGCTCCAAGCATGTGAGATTCATTCCAAGCCCAACTTTGCTCCAAAAGGCTCCAAAATGCACCTTCTTGCATACTTTGTCCTTAGAACCTGAAAACACACGAAAATGGCTTAACAGACTAGAATAACTAAGAAAACACAACGTAAGTGCACAAGAACAAGCAAACTAAGTCGCATAAATATGCTCCTATCAGGTTGCGACCAACGATGCTTACTTTCAACGGTAGCACTCCTTTTGTTTGAGACTTATCCCCGACGAAGCTGCTCATGGTAATTCCTAATGGGATAAGTTCGTCGTTGGAGCGGTGTAAGGCCTTCATGATAGTTACGGGCATGATATTGACAGTAGCCCCACAGTCGATGAAGATTTTTGAGACCGGATATCCTTCGATGTGGGTTGTAACATACAATGGTTTGAGGTGACGAAGGTTGGCTGCTGCAGACCGCGGAAATAATTCGGTCAAAGCTACCTTGAGGTTATAGTCCTTAGCCGTTGACTCGACCTCGGTGAGAGAGACGAAGTCGACTTGGGTAGCCTCTTCGACCACTACGTCGCCATCTAGGAAGCTTGGTTGGGGCGTGGTCGACTGAAAATTGGCAGGTAAGACATGGACCATGCTGATTTCCATGTTGTCGAGGATTGAAGGGCCCATCGAATTGGGATCTTCCTCCTTCGTTGGTTCATCTTCATCTGGAGTCTCGTCCTCTGGAATTTCTTCCTCGTCCCCTGGGTTCTCCTCCTCATCCCCAAGGTTCTCCTCATTATCTTCAAGGTTCTTCTCATCCCCAAGGTTCTCCTCCTAGTCCCCAAGGTTCTCCTCCTCATCCCCAAGGTTCTCTTCCTGACGCTCTTCCTTGCCCTCTGGGTTATTTGATACTGGCGTCGGGTCTGGGACTTGTGCCGTGGCCTGAGTTCATTCTTGGTATGCTATTCGGGCGTCTCTGATGTCCAGATAGGCGTCCAAACGCTCGACCCAACGTATTTCATCGGCCGTAAGGCCGAAGAGAGAAACGGCTGAAAATACCTCAAAATGATATCGTAAGTATTGGAGATCTTCAAGGGAAAATGGGAGTTCACCTGGGTTGATGTCTGTAAATGGATCGACTGTGAAGCCGAGAACTCGGGCCTCGCGTATGTGTTGGAACCTAGCTTTCAACCCGAGATCCGAATTCTTTTGGATGATTCGTTCGGCATCTGGGCAGGTCAGGACAAGGTCGATCGTGTCTTGACATGCTTTCGGCAAACCATATAAATCATTGGCCGAATGAGTTTGGTGAAACTCTCGCATGTACTGTAAGGCTTCTCCGAGGAATGGTGGATGTAGATTTCATCGGATTTTGATCAACGGTCATTCTACAGGCAATGGAGGAAGTTTATCTTCGGCCTCCTTCTTAAAATGCTCAAGTCGTGCCTTCATTTCCCCAGGTCGAATAAGCAGTTTGATTCGCTTATCGGCTTCTTCAAATGTGGTTTCTAGGGCGTGATCGACTGACTGTTTGCCTTGTACCAACTCTCTCATAATTGCTGGGGTTTGCCGGTTATCGTTATCACCAACTTTCTCTTTCGGCTGCCATTTGTGGCCCGAAGTAGCCGAAGTCTCTTGTGCCGCTTGTCGGCGGGCCAGGCAATCGATTCTTTGAAGTCGACGCTTATGTGATTTGGATAACACGGTGTACACACCCTTAGGCGAGTGATAAGTATACCATCGTTGGTCTTGAGGTTCAGGAGGTTTGAAGGTTCTTCGACTTACAGAAGAACTTGAGCTGCTAGAATTGCAGGAATAATACTCTTCATTGTAGAATGGAGTATCAAAGTCGAATCGTCTTCTAGCCGAAGATGATTTAACCTCCTGTGGGCCGAGCCTGTTGAAAACGATATTGCGCGGACTCGAGCCTGGCGTTCTCTGAAGTGTCGTCGGAACGGGGCGCACACGTGGCATCTCTGTTTGCTGTGGTCGTGCTCTTGGTTTAACCGGAACATCTGCTTTGCACTGTGTGCACAGGGTTGCAGATTCAATGGCTTCTTCGGCACTAGAGCTCGACATGGATTCGACTATGGCTGGTCCGACCGAATCTCGAGGTGGGGAATTCGAGAACAAATCTATCTTGAGTCGTGGTTGAAAACCTTTGGTTAGGACATTCCGAGCCGGGACAATCTCGACCTTTGAACTTGACATGGGTTCGACGATAGCTGGTCCGATCGAATCTCGAGGAGAGGAATTCGAGAACAAATCGATCTGAAGCTGCGGTTAGGTCCCCTTTCTTGGGATATGTCGTGCCGAGACGACCTCGATCTTTCCTTTTCCTTTGTCTCGAGGTAAATGAGCATCGATCATACCTACCGTTGTTGTAGGGAAAGGGTCGGCATCAACTCCTATTCTCTTCTCTGGAAACTTAAGTTTTCCATCGTCAATCCATCTTTGAATAGTATCCCAAAACACGACATAATTTTTTGTCGTGTGTTTGCTCGAATTGTGATATTTACAATATACCCGCCCCTTCATCTCTTCGGCCTTGGGAATGTTGTGTCCCGGCCAAAGTTTTATAATCTTGGCAAGTAACAATTGATCGAAGATGGCGTCGGCCTTAGTGATATCAAACGATACTGTTGTCGTTTTTACGGCGTTTTCTTCAGAGCTTGGCCGAATTTTGACATCTTTAGGATTGATGTGGGTCAACGCTTTGCATATATATGGTTTATCAATCACTATTTCGGCCGCATCTATGCTGGCGTATTCTTCATATTCCGCCGATGCATAGCTAACCGTGGGATTTTTATAGATGGTTCCTCGGGATGGGGACTTCGAAATTTTCTCTTCGCGGAGCAGATAATCGTATTGCTCGACATGTTGAGCTAATTCGTACATGTCGCGGAAGTTCGCCCCCAGGAATTTCTTCTTATATTCCACGTCTAAACCGTTCAACTCGAGTCGAACAAACTCAACTTCTGGCAAAGGTACTCGGCACCAGTTCCTGGCCGATTTGAATCTTGTAAGATAATCCATCGACGATTCGTCAGAGTCTTGTGCCATTCTGGCTAGCGAAGAGACTGACATTTCCATCCCCGGCCGATAGAACTATTCGTGAAACTTCTCGACCAGTTCTTCCCAACTTTGAATGGAATTAGGTGGGAGGTTAATGTACCACTCGAATGTAGAACCTGTGAGTGAGAGAAGTTAAACAGTCGTAACTTATAGAGGTCATTACTAACGTCTCCACACTGTGCAGTGAAACGGGAGACATGCTATAAGAAGGACAGAGACGATTCTCCAGCAAAAAGGCTGAAATCTGGGATTTTAAAGCCTTTAGGATACTCGAACTTCTCCACATAAGCTGGATATGGGTGGATAAATTTTGGGAACTTCGGCCCTTTCTTCAGAGCCGAATCAATCATTCGCTGAACTTCAACTACGTCCACAAACGTTGTTTCCACACTTGAATCAAAATCATCTGTCCGACTGCTTGATCCACCCCTCTTGTCTAGATCGACCATTTTGAGCCGAGCAGGTTCTGCCTCGGCCGGTGATACTGATGCGAAATTATTTTTTGGCATAGGCTGTTTGAAACGATCAGAATAGCCAATATGCTGGGTATTGTTAACTACGGCTTCGAGCAATCTCGTATGCATGGCGTTTTGACTATGTATCTCTTCGAGTATTCCTCTTATTCCTTGACTGAATGTGTGTTCGAACTGCCGAGACTGTTCTTCGAGCCTTCGTCGAAAAAATGATCTGGTTGGTGGGTCGAAACCCTCAACACCGTCTTCATCACAATCCTCCACTAAACCTTCGATCACGGCTCCCTTTGCTATCTGTGCGAGGGTGCCTGTGTCCCGAGGCAGTTCACCAATGCTCGTTTCTCTTTCTTGTCGCGTTCCTTTCGATGCCTTAGATGTTTCGGCAGCAGTGGCCTGTGTTCGTAATGAACCTTCGGCTATGGGCTTCTGGCTCGAGTAGGTAGCGATCGACTTTCGCATGGTTGATTTCTTCGTTACTGACCGTGTTTCAATGGTCATGAACTTCGAAGGTTTAGCACTTGGTCCCACTGGGCGTGCCAAAATGTTGACCCTAAAAACTACCAAGCCTACGTGGCGCGCAGGCCAAATAATCTATGAGCTAACTACGTCTTTCGGTTGAATGCGGGGCGTGCCAACTCGACGGCCGAACTCGGCCGGTGAGTAAAATGTTGATGTTGCGTTGTGTGCGCTGCTGACTTCTGAATCTTCGACTACGGTCGAGGAAGGAACACGCCTCGGCCTTTGAGTTCTAGAGCCTGAAGACAAGGCTACTAGTCTTGCGAAGTTCACGAATCGTCGGCGCCGGACTCGGTCACAGTGATTATATTTGTAAAGGTATAAGCACGCCGAATCGACACCAAAGTATAGGGGCACAGATACTCAAAACAGATATAGGTCTTGACGGTGAAAGTGGTTCGGCCGTCGGAATGCCGAACTCTGAAACTAACCTGTGAGTATCCAATCATAAAACAACTCGGCGTTCGATATGCCGAGCTCGGTAATTCGTAACACCTCACTTCGCCGAGAAGGCTGATGAGATGACCTCTGTCGATGAGAACCCGAAAGTCCTTCTCGACCGAGACTTGGATAGATAACCAACCGGCCTCGACGCAGTGCTGTTTATCCAAACTGAAGGTGCTCCGCGATCAACTGGTTCTACGGTGATAGTGCTTTTTATCCAAACTGAAGATACCACCGGTTGCCTTCATAATGCTGTTTATCCAAACTGAAGATGTGTCGGCGAAAAAGAAAATAAAAATCTCAAAGGTTGAGAGAGTTTGCGCAGGGCAGTTTTGTGTGTTGAGTTGGAGAGAGTTAATGTTATGCTCCCCCCTCTATTTATAGTAATGCAAATGCTCCAAACCGTCCTTGGGTAGAACTTCTCTTCCTAGTCTAACTCTACCTTAGCCGATACTAATCCAATTTTATCTCGGCCGATCCCAATCCAACTAGGACTCAGAACCTGCCTCCAATTGCGAGTTTGATTCACTTTCTCCTCGAGACTCCTTCTCCTAATAGGTCTCGGCCTCTATCATATTTTTATACTTATCTTTTCTTCCTTCCTTTTCCAGATAGGATTTCTCCTAATCCGTGGCCCATAGCCCCGACTCACCGCCTTCGCGCAGGTCCTGGGCCGAGGATGGTCCGAGCTCGGCCCAATGTCATTTTGGGCCCAAACAATTTGATACGTGTTGATGATTAAGCGATCTCCAATTTGAATGATTTTTTGAAAGATTGATCTTCAAATGCAGATTAATAAATTGAACAATTTCAATTGTTGAATATATTCAGCCAAGATATATTACTAAATTTGCAAACCAAATTATGTGGTTGTAGATGATTGAGTTATTAATTAAGTGTCAATTAACGTGTTTATTTCTTATTGATGACACATTTTGCAAATTTAATTTAAAATTTTGATCTACCTAATATTATCCTTATACGAGCATCCCAACATCGGGATGCAAGCATTGTCTCCTACCAACCCATAGATAAAGAAAGCGTGGAAAATTCTTCAATTTCCAGGCATGACTTCAAACATCAATGGATCTATTATGTTCTTACACGACCTTGACAAAACCTTGACATAGCTTCAGTATCGGATACTTAATATTTGAATCCTTCTACAACATTCTGTGACAGAATATATTTATTGAAAATCAAAGCGTATTTTGTGTCCCACTCCGATCCCCCTCTAATTTCAAATGGCTACTCTGTTTATCATTTTTCTTCTCTCTAGCCATTAATAATCCACCTTCGTCTTCAAGCTCCGACACTATGATTAAAGTCTCCTCCCTCTCCATCTAGAAACCAGAGGATGTTCTAATTTCACCTGATGGAGCTTTCACCGCAAGCTTTCACCAAGTTGGCAACAACTCATATTGCTTTGCCATTTGGTTCTCCGAGCCTTCACCCTCCGACCGCCGACAAAATCGCACCGTTGTCTGGACGGCCAATATCAACCATCCAGTCAACGGTAAACGTTCCAAGCTCCCCGTCCTCAATACTGGGTATCTCAACTGATGCTGGAAAGTCCACAGTTTGGGCCATCACCACCACTTCACTCTCACCGGCTCACTTAACCCTCCACAGCTCCGGCAATCTGGTATTACTAAACTCCAATAATCATATTGTTTTATGGCACAGCTTTGATTCCCCAACTGACACCTTTTTCCACTCCAACCCTTCACCAGACATGCAATGCTTGTATAAGCTTTTATTCCACGATGACAACCTCCTCTTCTAGTTTTCGAGGGTTTTGAGATTTCCAGCGCCTATTGGCCCGACCCTTCTCGTGTGAGCTGGGACAATGCAAGGTCCACCTACAACAACACCAGAATAGCCATGCTGGATTCGTTAGGCAGCTTTGTCTCATCGGACAACTCGACTTTTGAGTCAACTGATTACGGTGTGAGGTTGCAGAGAAGATTGAGGATTGATAGTGATGGCAATGTTCGATTGTATAGTCGGGAAAGGGCAGGAGAAAAATGGGTGGTTTCAAGGGAGGCCATTTCGGATCCATGCACTGTTCATGGGATTTGTGGGGCTAACAGAGCGCAGCTACGCACAGTTTTGGTAGGAAATGCTCATGGGTGGTTTTTAGCGTGCGGGCTTCTTGTAATTTTCTTTCCATCATGTTTACTTGTGTTTTCAACACGAACACGATTAGGGTCAACTCAAACACATGTTATCTGAAAATGACAAGATTAACTTGTTTAATATGCATAAGTTCAAAATTTCCTGTAAAGTTAAGTAAAAAATTATAAAAAAAGTTTAAATTTGTGATTTCGCTTTCAATTTAAACAATTCATCTCTCATTTATACGGGTCGTATATAGGTTTACATGTTATAGGATTATGTAAACCATCTAAAACATGTCGTTTTAGGGTTTGGCAAGTTGACTCAAAATAACAAGTACTTAGAAATAGTGTTAAACGAGTGATACAATTATGACACAAACCATGATTAGAACTACTCCAAACTTGGTTATTTCGTGTCATTTTTTAATCCGATTGTCGTGTTGGACATAGAATTGTCACTCTTATTCACTAATAAGGTGAAAGAACAATCGGAACAAGTTTTTAAGAAATTACAAGAGCTAGTTTGTATATGATCTAGACTATAATTAAGACAACCTCCTTCTTGAACCGCCGTCTCAGGATGGCATTAATATTGTCATGGCTGGTTGGCATGTGAGTGGACTCTTTTTTTTTTTTTTTTTTTTTTTTTTTTTTTCACCGCAGTTTCTTCCATGTGGTTTTCACTCAAATAAGGTTATCGCGTCAAATTCAAGTTCACACGCTCGTCTCTCGTAGCAAATGAGTTCAAATGTGTAATTTTCCTCGGCTCGGTCTTCGTAAACCCATCTGGCAATAGAAGAAAACTTTCTAGTTGCAGGTCTGGTCCTCTATTTAGTCCTGCAACAAATGCCGTTGTTTCCTCACAGTTGGATTAATTGATCAAATGGCCGGGCACCTTGTTTCTCACTCTAGCCATTAATCCCCCTCCGTGTTCACCATCGGACACTACTTTCAAATTTTTGGACTACAGAAATTTCATTCAATACGGACGGAAACGTTTACATGGACAAGTGAAATGACATGGAAATGAAAACTGAGATTGTTATCAAAAGACTTCTGGGTTATCATCATGGACAAGTGACGACATAGGATTCATGAAAACTTTGTTCTTGCTGATTGGTTGTTTTCATGGTGGCATTGTAAGAAGTAATTACAATAATCAATTACAAATTTACTTATGTGTAGATTAAATATATGGCTCTCACGGATGATAAATGAGTCTTCAAGTGAGAGTGTTCCAGCTATAATAAGGTTTGTTCGGAATGGAATGTATATTTTGTGAAAGCAGGGGCTGCCTATATAGTGATGAGGCTCCCTATAATCCGGCCTATTAACTGATTATAAGGGATATTCCAAATCAATTAGAATTTCATTTGAGTCCTAAATGGTATTGAACGCTTTGCATATCAAATACGGTTTCTTGATTAATTGCACAAAATAAGGACTCCTAATCTTAACCAAAACAGGACACCAAGATTTTCTCAACTTAATAACTCATTGACCGAGTTACTTGCACATCAAGAAATAATAATGTTCTTTGACACTCACAACTTACAGGGCTGTTATATGGACAGGTGTTTCTTAAGGTTTGGTTTCTTCATTTGACTGTCAAAAGCTCCATCCTGAACACTGGCGGATCCATATAGGGACCCTTCGGAAGCCCGAAGAAACACTTGTGATCAACCTTCGGGACCCTCCAATAATTTGGGCAGGTGCAGTGGAGAGGCTTGTTGCCTCCATGGATGTGCAGGCAGTAGTGCTTATAACAAAGAAGAAGAAGAGGTTTTTAATTTTTGTTTTAAAAGACCTAGCCAAAACGACAGTGTTTTTGAGCTAGATCATTATAAAAAAATTGAAAACTAAAATATATCTGTTTTCTCTACAGAGCCTGAGAACTCTGGTCTTTTCCAGTATCCCCAAATTATATTTAAGAACTCCCAGCCCCAATGGTCGCAACCTTCCAACTTTACACCCAAGTTACCCTATTCTCCACCACCATTTGCCGTTCCACCTCCTTTAGCTGCCTAATTTTATTTCTTCCAAATTTATGTAAGTTTTTTAATCCTAGACTCTATAGTCCCAACTCCCAATTAATAAGAAATATGTTACATTAACAACTTTTATCTTTGTAGAGTCACTAATTGCATTATGTTGCTAAGGAGAATTTGTTGGTTTTATTACCTTTGAGATTAATCTTGATTTATTCAATGAAGCTTTTATGTTGGGACCCCTCGATCTTGAAATCCTGGATCCGCCACTAATCCTGAATGAAGCAGAACCGCCCCACACTTTGTAGCTTCGGATAAAGTTTCCATAAACAATTGATTCCAAAATGTCACGGCGGCATGCTTCTTGTTAGGAATCTAATTGGACCTGTCTGAACGATTTGCTATTTCACCTCCATGACAATGATGAAACTACGTCCTCTTTTAGGAGAATTTATATATCAAGGATATATTACCACATGGTATTCTGTATTAATAAAAAGAGGATATATGGACAAAAAGAATTTATATATTTTTATTTTATTAGCACATGACATCATTTTGACAACTCATGTTGTATATGTCCTCCGTTTTAAGAGCATCCCACATCGATGGATGAAAGTCTAGTAATAGAAAACCAACTTATGTGCCAAGACAGTCTAGGTATTACAAATAAAACATAATTTTTTTATATTATTTTATGAAGAATATTACATCATTGCTGCATTACATTACATACAAATAAAAGAAGCTGAACTTGTTTAGCTAGTGCTTTATTATAGGGCTAGCAACATGTTCTACATGTTACATGAAAATACACCTTAATCTACATATGCAAAATACCCAAAAATGTATAAAAATATTTATCTTAACCATAATGAAAGAATCAATCACTAGTATGCAGCGGCGACAATGTGGCTGCTGCAATCAGTGTCCCTCACCACCAGAGCTAGGACCAGATTTGTTCCCTCCTAGGGTTTCCGACTCGGTGAATGCATGACCCTGTCCGTCGCTCGGACCATTCTTCATAGTTCCAATATACAACCCATCAAACACACTCTCCATCTCTTTGTCTATGTTCCCCAACTTAAGAGAACGCGCCTCCGGCGTACACAAAACCAAAGAGCTTACGACGAGGACAGCGACAACGAAGGAGTACAAGGGTTTCAAACTTTTCGCCATCTGGAAGAAGAATATATTGCGAAATGTCGATGATGCTTGATCAGACTATGCTTCTGGCCGGTGTTTGAGTTTTCGGTTTGTTTTGCTTTGGAAGAAGCGAGTGGGGATTTGGGTGCTATAAATAGTAGTGTCCGAGTGTGTGGGGAGGAGGTGGGAATGTGAGCTTCATATTTTTGACTTGGGAATGAAGAAATGAGTGGGAAAGTGCATGGCTTTGTTCAAACTACACGAGGTTTGGTTGAAGACTTGGACGATTCATTTGGAGGACGTAATCGGATGGACTCAGATACAGAAAATTCAGTTTAAGTTCGGATGGACTCGAAACCTTGACATAGATGTTGAATATTAAATTTTCGTTGACCGGAGAAATTTTTTATTACAGTTAACTTTACCCTTTGTCTTTTGATTCCGCCTGCCTAATTGCCTGTGTAAGATTGAAGGGAAAGAAGACTGCAAAAGGGTCGGAAGGCCAAAGTCCACAAAGTATTGATCCAAAATTAGTTGTTTCTGAATCTGCACATAACTTGCGCATATGCGGTTAGGAGCTCTTAGCACCAATTGCTGTTTTGTTCCCGTCTACTCGGTCTTGAACGGCCTTGTGGACTAGACTTGAAGATGGGCTGAATCGAATTTTTATCTAATTTTCGATTGGTTGATGTCAAACATTAAAGTCTCAATTAACTATGGACAACTGGACATTGCTTGGCTCCCCCACGAAAAGCGCCACCCATTTGTGCAAATCGTGGTTTGTAACATGCACAAATAACTCGTCAAAGCCATAAAAGATTTATTTTATTTTATTTTTTGCATACGTTTCAAATATGTGATGGGAGTATTTGTTTGACAAGTCTCATACGAATGGGATCAACGTAGAATCAAGATATTATACTACATAAAGTCAATCTTATATTTTTGTGAAAGACGCCTTATAAATGAGGCTCCTACTCAAAGAAATGAGTCAAATAGTCTACTTCATATTTGATTTAAACTCTTGAATAAAAAGATGAGCGGAGAACCCTTTTCCACAAACAGATTTGAATTACGGGTCAACATTTCATGTTATAAGTAGAATCCGTACCATATAACAAGCTAATTTGACCTGCCAAATTGGACAAATTTGTGATTTTATTTCTATACCAAGAATATTGTGACAGAATTGTAGGGGAATTTATGTGTCTATAGGAAGCTACAAAACAAAAACAACTTTAGAATCCTGGGAAATTACAAAATCTAGCGTTGAGTTGAAACATTGACATATGGAGTTAGGTGGCAAGTCTTCATACGCTGCCAGCGAATTCCAAACGAGCACAATCCACAACTGGTTCAGAATTCAAAAGAGCAATGAGTAATGGAGTCTGGAAATTCTTGGTCCAAATGGAATAAAAATACACCTTGAAAGGTATGCTTGCCAACTTGCCAATCAGAAGACCAAAGAAAATATTTGCTCTATCACTCACCGCATTGGTTATCGTTATCGCGCGCATTGGTTGAATTTCAAATTTTGTATAGTAGCGACAATTAATATAATAACGATATTCATCATCAACTTAGGTCGGTGAGCAAAACTACACTAAAAAACTTAATGCGAAAGAAAACCAAAAGGAAAATAGAGAATCTGACAAAAAACTAATTTCAAGGAGACCAAAATTCTGGAAGTTTACCGGCCAAGAAAAAAGGAAAGGGGGATTGAGCAAAGGGACGACACAAAAGACTAAACAGTGAGTTCACCAACGTCCATCCATTCTCTCTGTTTTGTTGTGTCGTAAGCTTCAACGTTTTGCTTGCCATCAACTACGTGCGTCCAAACCTCAGGCCATCTCCAACCGATGGCTGGCCAGAGGGCTCATTTGAGCCCTCTGGCCCTCAAAGATTCTCCAAGATATTAATATTTTAATGAACAGTACAGGGTCATATTTGCCTTCGTCTCCAACCGAGGGCCAGAGGGCTCGTTTTAGCCCTGTCACAAAAAACCGTCTCCAACCGAGGGCCAAAGGGCCATAGGGCCAAACATAATTTATTATTTTAAAGCTACAACTTAAATTCAAATCCAACGGCTAAGATGAAGGAAATTATTGAAAAATTGAAGGAAATTTTTGAAGGAAATTTTTGAAAAATTGAAACAAATATTATAGATGAAGGAAATATTGGAAAATATATTGAAGGAAATATTGAGAAATATATTGAAGGAAATATTGAAAAAAATTGAGAAGGAAATATTGCAAATGAACACAAACAAATCTTGAGAAGGAAATATTGAAAAAAATTGAGAAGGAAATATTAAAGAAGGAAATATTGAAGAAGGAAATATTGAAAAAAAATGAGAAGGAAATATTGAAGAAAATATTGCAAATGTTTAAATTAAAAAAAAAAAAACAAACAAACACAACGGCTAGCTGAGCTAGCCCTTATATTAAAAAAAAATTCAAACTAGTGCTGTCGGTTGTAACTGACAGCAATAGTAAATAAAAAAAAAAAATTGCGCAGGAATACCTATTACTGTCGGTTATTATAACCGACAGTATTAAAAAATCCTTCTTTAATGCTGTCGGTTATAACCGACAGCAATAGGAAAACATTAAAAAAAAAATAGCCAGCCCTTTGAAATTCCGTGGGGCCCTCCCAGATTCCCGAGCCCTCTGGCCTAGCCCTCGGTTGGAGACGGTTTTAGAGCTATTTTCGGCCCTCAATGAACAGTACATGGCCATATTTGCCTCCGTCTCCAACCGAGGGCCAGAGGGCCAGAGGGCTCGTTTTAGCCCTGTCACAAAAAATCGTCTCCAACCGAGGGCCAAAGGGCCATATGGCCAAACATAATTTATTATTTTAAAGCTACAATTTAAATTCAAATCCAACGGCTAAGTGACGTCAGCATGACGTCAACTAGCCGTTGGTAGCTGACATCATGCTGAGGTCAGCTAGCCGTTGGTAGCTGACATTATGTTTTTAAATGTTTTTAAAAATATTATTTAAGTTTCATGTTGTTAAATGTTTTTTTATGTTGTATAATTTTTATGTTGGTTAATGTTATTTAATGTTGTTTCATGTTACTTAATTTAATTTAATGTTGTATAATGGCCTAGGAAGTTATAGGAAAAAAATAGAATTGAAAAAAAATATTGAAGGAAATTATTGAAAAATTGAAACAAATATTATAGATGAAGGAAATATTGAGAAATATATTGAAGGAAATATTGAGAAATATATTGAAAAAAATTGAGAAGGAAAAATTGAGAAGGAAATATTAAAGAAGGAAATATTGAAGAAGGAAATATTGGGAAATATTGAAAAAAATTGAGAATGAAATATTGCAAATGTTTAAATTAAAAAAAAAAAATACAAAAAGGCAACAAACAGCCGCAATTTAAAAAAAAAAAAAAAAAAAAAAACAAACACAACGGCTAGTTGACTCAGCTAGCCGTTACATTAAAAAAAAAATTCAAACTAGTGCTGTCGGTTGTAACCGACAGCAATAGTAAATAAAAAAAAAAGTTTGCGTAGGAATACCTATTACTGTCGGTTATAATCGACAATATTAAAAAATCCTTCTTTAATGCTGTCGGTGGCTGGCCGAAAGTAGCCAGCCCTTTGGCCCTTTGACCCTTTGAAATTCCGTGGGGCCCTCCCAGATTCCCGAGCCCTCTGGCCTAGCCCTCGGTTAGAGACGGTTTTAAGGCTATTTTCAACCTTCTGGACCTTTCGGTTGGAGATGGCCTAATGTAATCGCTTACCCACATATAGGGTTTATGCCTTTTCATGTAAAAGTATAGAACTTTGCACGTACAAGGTTATTTTCTTCGGCAAACTTGAGAATTGACGTTTGATACCTACGTCCTATCCATGTGCCCATACCAGGCACTTCATATTAGAAGGAAGAGATTCGCCATGTGGCAAATATTATTGGACTGGTGACTCACTTTATGTATACGTGACACACGTTTATCAAATGTATAGTGCAACTGGTATGGAAGAATTTATGTATTAAAAAAGAAATTCTTGGGTCCGAACACTCGGACCACGTAAGTCATGTGGCTCTACTTACAAAATCAAAAGAGATCCCCTATATTTGGTCTCACCCACTTCAAGTTAGTCTCACATCATACGTCTGATGTAGTCCACCAGAGGACTAAAGTTTATGCTTTTGAGCTTTTGTCTATTTGTAGAAGCGTATACGTACCAAGTTAGTTCATAAAAAAAAAATATTAATATAGCGCTTGTGGAGCCAAAAATAATCACAAGGCGACACGTGGACATTTCAGCAAAAAAGGACCAAACTACCCCTGAGGTACACCGGGATTTCTACACGCGAGCAGTAGACAATCATCCTTCAACAAAATAAAAATGCTCCAAAAAGAGGTAACCAAATCAAATCCATCTCATCAAATCATTTTCTTGCAAAGTAACCTCCAAAATAATATTAATAGGTAAATTAATGGATTAATTACCCATTAAATCTATTAATTACCTATTAAAATTGTACAATTTAAACCACAAATTGGTTAAAGGGCCGGCCATCCTTTTCCACCATTCCCATCCGCACCTTTTCCCATTTCTCCCTAAGTTATTACCCAAATTAAAATAATCATTTATTTTCATAACCACCCATTTATTCTTTTCATATTTAATTAGCCATTGAATTGGCTAATTAAGCCAAAAGTTGAATCCAAAAAACCCTAAAAGTGGCCGGTCACTTTCTTCAAATTTGGGCAAAGCCTAGCCCTATAAATAGGCACCCATTCTCACCAAAAGATAATTCCAAATCTCTTGCAAAAAATCTCAAATTCACTAAACACTTTTCTCTCTAAAATTCTAACTTTGGCATCGGAGGTTCTTCGGCCAAAGCCCCCCCCCATTCATTGTGGGCGCGTGAGGCTCTTGGCCTTAACCTAAGGTGCTACTTGTTTTGTAGGTGCAAATTCGTCCAAGATCGAAGAGGAGAAAATTTGCATCCACAAATTGGTGCTTTAATTGAGAGTTGAAATCCATACTCGTAGAAGACTCTCGCATAAAAAAGGTTTTTTCTCTATTTTCTAGTCCACTTGTATTTTTTCATATGTTCTTATTATTAGAATTTTTTATTTGCAAAGATTCTTTGATAAAACGTGAAAAAAGAAATACAATGGCTGGAAATTTAGAAAACTCCACAAGTGAAAATTCCAAAATTTAAGAGATGGGACCACGGCGATCCACAAGGCTAAATATGACAATAATTGGAGCGGCACCACCACTACGAGGCTCCACCATGGCAACCACCGCGGTGGCCACCACGACAACCACCCGCGGCGAGGTCCATGGCACCAAAGCTACAGCCCAAGCCATGTCATTCCAAGCCCAAGGAAACCCGGCTCGTGCCACCCAAATCCAACGCGAGCCCAATGCGTTGCCGAGCCGAGCCGAGCTGAAGCCTCGCACTTACATGCGCCACATGTCGAGCAGCCTACTCCCGTCGAGCAGCCCACTCCCGTGGCCCAGCCTGCTCCCGCCGAGCAGCCCACTTCCGTGGCCCAGCCTGCTATCGCCGAGCAGCCCACTCCCGTGGCCTAGCTTGCTCTCGTGGCCCAGCCCACTCCCCTGGCCCATCTTGCTCCCGTGGCCTTTCAAGCAGCTCAAGTAGGCCCAAGACTATATCAACCATCCGGACCTATCATCGAGCCGGGGGCATTCTCACCATATTTCTCTGTGGATTTGGCATTTCCCAACTCAAATCTTGCGCCCGGAGTCTACCACCCTTCCACTGCTGAAGGAGGCACATTCATTCCAAGCTTTTCCAATCTAAATGGCGAGCAACACTTGTCTCGACAAGTCATAAAGTTAACCAGCGCCCTAGCACAGCAGACGACCTTGGTGAACCAACTCTTGTAGCACACTAAGATGCAACGTGCCCCTGACGAGGTGTCCCAAAGTAGGACGAGGGTAGACAAAAAACCTCTCCAGCAGCCTCCCGGCAAGCAGCCACTCAACCAGCCACGAACCGAGCGTTCTAACGGAGTACACTCCCAACTGGGCCCCCGAGATAGTGTATACTCCCGTCTTAACGCGTGGAGGAGCGTGCACTCTCAGTTAGGCCCACGGACAAACATACACTCACGGTTGGGGCCACATTCCGATAATCAACATGAGCAACCTTCCAGGTGAAGTGTTCATTCGTGGCAAGGCTCGCAAAGAGCATCCTCCACCTCACATCGGAGTAGGCAGCACAATGGACGGAGAGAAGCAGTCACTCAATCCGGCTCAAGTTCAACCAGTAGCCTGCGAGTTACCCGCTCGCCTGCTAGGAATATACCGCACCCACTGTAGCCGCGACATAGACGAGCCGAACACATGGAAGAGCAGCCTAGACCAGCAGGTTACAATCGGCGGTAGCCGAGAGCTCCACCACCTTAACAAAGGCAAAACTTCCATGCTCTCCAGTGCGAGAGGGTAAACCAATCCCCCGACACCCATCTGGGTCTGCTCTCCAGTGCGAGAGGATAAACTAATTGCTCTCCAGCGCGAGTGGGTAAACCAATTCCCCGACACCCATATGGGTATGCTCTCCAGTGCGAGAGGATAAACTAATTGCTCTCCAGCGCGAGAGGGTAAACCAATACCCCGACACCCATCTGGGTCTGCTCTCCAGTGCGAGAGGATAAACTAATTGCTCTCTAACGCGAGAGGGTAAACCAATTCCCCGACACTCATATGGGTATGCTCTCCAGTGTGAGAGGGTAAACTAATTGCTCTCCAGTGCGAGAGGGTAAACTAATTCCCCGACACCCATATGGGTAAGCTCTCCAGTGCGAAAAAGCCACATAGCTCAAAAGATCGAATGCTAGAAGATCAAATAGGCAGCAAATGTTCAGGGGGCAGCAACTACTTTTACACTTAACAGTTCGCTCATCCAACACTTCATCTTCAGCAGCTCCGATCTTGGCAACTCCATCCTTGACTGCTTCATCTACGGCAGCTGAGAAATCAAACTCAAGCAGTTTCCTCATTTTTGGCAAGCAGCCGAGACGTGGCAGCCCAAACTACGCCATTTCCTCGGCCCATGCCAAGCTAATCATTGGCTCTAGCCAAGCCAAGCAACCCAAGCAGTGGCCTTTGCCACAACACCTCCTTGGCCCATGCCGAGCCGACTCCTGGCCCCTGCCAGCCGACGTGTCGCACCACCCCGACGGCTGCCCCGCGACAGCACTATCCAAGAAGAAGACAAGAAAAATTAAAATTTTCTTACATCGGTGCGGCACGGAGAAGACGAAGAAATCAACGAAAAACGGTCATTTGCACGGGCAAGATGTAGAAGATTGCTAGAGGAGGGGGAACAAATATTCTCTAAGCTTTCTCTCTCTTGTAGGGTAGAATAAATTGCTCTCCAAAGTTGATTTAATAACACACTTAAGGTGGACTTAAATAGGCTTTGAGAGAAATTTATTTCCCTTTCCTAGAATGACCTAATTTCCAATTAAAGAGAGAATCAACAACAAAATAGGAAGCAATTCAGAGTTTCCTAAAGCAAGAAAATCTCTACACCTGCTGCCCTTTCCTGCGAGCAGCCCAACAGGTGTGGGGGCATTTGTGGAGCCAAAAATAATCACAAGGCGACACGTGGACATTTTAGCAAAAAAGGACCAAACTACCCCTGAGTTACACCGGGATTTCTACACGCGAGCAGTAGACAATCATCCTTCAACAAAATAAAAATGCTCCAAAAAGAGGTAACCAAATCAAATCCATCTCATCAAATCCTTTTCTTGCAAAGTAACCTCCAAAATAATATTAATAGGTAAATTAATGGATTAATTACCCATTAAATCTATTAATTACCTATTAAAATTGTACAATTTAAACCACAAATTGGTTAAAGGGCCAACCATCCTTTTCCACCATTCCCATCCGCACCTTTTCCCATTTCTCCCTAAGTTATTACCCAAATTAAAATAATCATTTATTTTCATAACCACCCATTTATTCTTTTCATATTTAATTAGCCATTGAATTGGCTAATTAAGCCAAAAGTTGAATCCAAAAAACCCTAAAAGTGGCCGGTCACTTTCTTCAAATTTGGGCAAAGCCTAGCCCTATAAATAGGCACCCATTCTCACCAAAAGATAATTCCAAATCTCTTGCAAAAAATCTCAAATTCACTAAACACTTTTCTCTCTAAAATTCTAACTTTGGCATCGGAGGTTCTTCGGCCAAAGCCCCCCCATTCATCGTGGGCGCATGAGGCTCTTGGCCTTAACCTAAGGTGCTACTTGTTTTGTAGGTGCAAATTCGTCCAAGATCGAAGAGGAGAAAATTTGCATCCACAACGCTAATCACTTGTTTACACACAATTTGGCCCTTCATATGAAAATCACCTTGCACAAAGTTAATAAAATGTCTTTTATAAATACCGTATAATTAAGCTTTACCCGTTACAAGTGTATTTACCTAATTTTGTACACAAACCTTGTATTTACCTAATTTTGTACACAAACCTTTGTAATATTATATACAATCTTCCTATATTTTGCCTATTGTAACTTCTATTCTTTCTTATTAAAAAAGAAAAACTTTGTAGGTTTGCTTCATTATTAACTTTAAACGTGTATGACTGTACCATCTTAATTTTTTTTTACAAATGTAAATCAGCGACCGGTCACTCTGAAAAAGTGAATCCATTATTGGTTCCTGCAGCATACATTCTCATAAACCAAAAACAAATTTTAGGGGTGGGTTCAAAAAACCCATAACCGAAAAAAATGGCCCGACCACCGAACCGAAACCAAAAAATTGAAAAAGAAAACTATACCGAACCTTATTGGTTCAGTTTCGGTTTTGAAGGTGTTGACCCTAAAAACTATTAAGCCTACGTGGCAAGCAGACCGAATAACTAATGAGCTAACTACATCTTTCGCTTATGTGCGGGGCGTGCCAACTCGTCAGCCGAACTCAGCCGGGGAGTGAAATGTGTTGATGTCGCGTTGGGCGTGCTGCTGACTTCTTGTTCTTGCAACTGCGGCCGAGGAAGGAACAAGTCTCGGCCTTCGGGTTCTAGAGCCTGAAGACAAAGCTGCTAGTCTTACGAAGTTCACAGATCGTCAGTGCCGGGTTCGGTCACGGTGATTATATTCGTAAAAGTATAAGCACGCTGAACTGGCAACAAACTATACGGACACAAGTACTCAAAAGAGATGTATGTCTTAATGATAAATGTGGTTTCACCGTCAGAATGCCGAACTCTAAAACTTACTTGCGAATATCCAATCATAAAACAACTCGGTGTTCAATATGCCGAGCCCAATAATCTGTAACACCTCACTTCGCCGCGAAGGCTAATGAGATGACCCCTGCCAATAAGAATTCGAAAATCCTTCTCGATCGAGACTTGGATAAGTAACCAGTCGGCCTTGACGCAGTGCTGTTTATCCAAACTAAAGGTGCTCCGCGGTCGGCTAATTCTATGGCAACAATGCTGTTTGTCCAAACTGAAGATGTCACCGGTTGCCTTCACAGTGCTGTTTATTCAAACTGAAGGTGTGTTAGCGAAAAAAGAAAATAAAAATCACAAGGTTGTTGAGAGGTTTCGCGTAGAGCGAGAGTTTGCACAGGGCAGTTTGTGTGTTGAGTTTGAGGAGGCCTTCTCAATTGCCCGCCGCTTTGTATTTATAGAGCTATTGTACTTGCTTGGCGACTGATACTTGTTGCAGAATACAATTGCATTTCAAACTCATGAAGCGATTTTTTTTGTTTTTTTGGCAAACAAAACTATATTAACCAGGCAAGAGATGCCCAAAAGTACAACAAAAGCCAACACCGGCAATCAACCAAACAACAAATAGGAAGTATAAGGGAAGAAGACCCGACACTCCAAGCGAGGCACAAAGTGTCCCCCCTTACACCTCCCAAACAAAACTAAGGCGGACAAGGTAAACCATCCTTATTTAAAATATGCACAAGTGAAGATGGGGGTCGATCAACCCAAGACACATCACACATCTCCACGCACCTACCCGACGCCAAAAGGTCAGCCGCCAAATTGGTTGATCTTGGAATCCAAGACCAGCGACAATCATGAAAGGTTTCCCCAAGCTTCACACACTTCGCTAAAATAGGAAAAGCCTCCCACCTACCTTTAGAGATTGAGTCCTGCAAACTTGAAATAGTTGCTTGAGAATCAGATTCCATCATCACATGAGTAAGACCCAAAGAGAAACCCAACTCACAACACAAATCGCACGAAGCTTAATCCTACGAGCTGCAAGAAAATTCTCCGAAGAATCCCGCAGCACTGCCCCTGCATATCCAAAGCCCGTAGCAACATCCAAACTGGCATGAACATTAATTTTCACAAAGGGAGGATCCGGCGGCAACCACCTAACCTGGCTCTTTCGTGGGGAATGTTGATGCCCCTGCCGAGTAGAGGACACTTGCATAGCGTCAAAGAAAGCTGCCACATCGGTGGAAATAGCAGAGAGGACTCGAAACGGGTTGATAGCTTCATGTTACTAAAGGAAACGACATCTAGCTTTCCATATGTGCCAACAAGAAAATGCAATGAAAGACAAAACCCGCTTCAAATCATCATTCGAAATAACATGATCCTGGAAAACAGCCTGTAGCCAAGCATTCCACAATGTAATTTCCCTTATATTAACTCGATAGGTTAAAACACCCCCAAACCAAATAGCTTGCACCCAAGGACAGAGAAGAAACAGGTGTTCGATAGACTCCTCATGTAGAGTACAGACAGGGCAAAGTGGTGAAGGTGCAGATTTTCGGCTGTAAAGAACAGCCATTAGGGCTGGGCATGGGCCGGGCCGGGTACATCATATTTCATTACAGGAATCAGACCGAACTTGGCCCGTTTGAAACGGCCCAGTACGGGCCGAGTCCACGGGTCCTTGGTTTCCTTTTTTTTTTTTTTTTTTTTTGGGACAAAAAACCCTATTTTGCTTGCAACCTCCGCCGGTGATCGATCCGATCATCGTCCACCATCATCGCCAGTGGTAGGAAGATAGGCCTGCTATTGTGAGGGAGAGACTCAGCGGCTTTCGCGATGCTAGCGACTCAGAATGGCCTATCGACTCGGCTGCCTGAGTTCTGCTCCGCAGCCAATCTTCATCTTCTCTGCTTCCCCAATCTTCATCTTCTCATTTCCATAAAAAAGCAAAAAATGTAAAAGTGCTTTCACAATCAGCAGAAAAATTAGAGTAACAATACCATTCAAGTCAACGTGATGCTGAATAAACTTCCTGACTCTGAGACTCTCATCCCAAAACCCTCATCATTCGAACTCCTTTCCCATCTCCTCCACCGTCGCGCACGAGCTCGAATTTCGCTTACTTTTGCTCTGCGGCTTCGTCTCTAGCTCAACTTCGCCTCCGTTTCAGACTCTGAATCCAAATTTCCAATTACCTCGGTCCTTGCATTCTCTTCACATTTCTACCGTATTTTCTCGACAACAAAACATAAGAAATAGGGGGAGAGAGAGAGATAGATATAGAGAGCTGACCAGACAAAGCCGGAGAGAAGATTCAGCTGCCCAGTAGAGATGACGAAGACCAGCGACGCGGAAAGACAGATTTGGGGAGGAATGGGAAAATGTTACAAACGAGTCGGTCCGGGTCCCCTTTTTTTTATACTTTTGGAACCGGCCTGCCCCTAAAATTTCAAAGGCCCACCCCAGCTTGCCCTGTTTCACTTTTTAAAAATTAGGAATCGGCCTGTACCCGCCCCGACCCACGGTTCCTATACCCGTTTGCCCACCCCTAACAGCCATCGTGGGAAGTGCACAATACAATGTCTTCCACACAAAACATCTGAGTTTAGGGGAATGTGAAGCTGCCACACCCACTTCCATAATCTCACTGGAGTGGATGCATGCAAGGAGGAGTACCGGGGAAGTGAAGGAGTAACTTGAGAACATTGCCAATGATGACCAAATTTGACAGTATAAACCCCGGTCTTAACCATAGGCCACATTAACCGATCCTTCCCCATAGACTCACCAATTGGAATTACCAAAATAGCCTCAATCTCCTCCACCGAAAGAAACGGTCGAATAAACTCCACATTCCAATTCTTAGTGGCAGGATTAATGATGAAATCTACCATAGTATTTCGGCTAACCTGCACTTCCCCTAAAGGGATAGGATGACCAGCCGGAAGCGAAGGTAACCAACGGTCGCGCCAGAGCCGAATCTGGTGGCCGCCCATCACCTGCCAATGGGCTTCTTTAAGCAGAATCTCTATACCCCATAACAAGCTTGACCAAGCCCAAGAAGCATGGCCTCCCCGTTTAGCCTCTAGAAAGGAACAGTGAGGAAAATACCTAGCCTTCAACACCTGCGCCCACAGTGATTCTGGTTCCTAAATTAAACGCCAACATTGTTTCGCTAAAAGGGCATCATTAAACTCCATAAAGCTTCGAAAACCCAACCCCCCATTAGCTTTTGGCAACTGAAGAATGTCCTTAGAAACCCAATGGATATGCCTCTCTCCCGCATCATGCCCTCACCAGAAATTCGTAACCAAAGAATCCATTTCTTTACAAATAAGCTCCGAAAACTTGAACAGGTTCATCGGATAAGCTGTTATAGCCTGAATCCCTGCCTTAATTAAAATCTCTCTCCCTGCCTGCGATAGAAGAGCATGTTTCCAACCCTAAAGTTTTCCCAGAATCCGGTCCTTCACATAAGCCAACCCCTTAGATTTAGATCTTCCCCACATAGTTGGCACACCCAGATACGTCCCGGGATCATCCACCCAAGGCATTCGCAAATAGCACCAATCTCCGCCACTAAATCCGCGGGAACATTCGCCCCAAAGAAAACACTAGACTTTTGAAGATTAACCTGTTGTCCTGAAGCCTCGCAATATTGGTCAATTAAATTGACCATATTACGGCAATTCTCCTTATCCGTTTTAAGAAACAGGAGGGTGTCATCTGCAAAGAAAATGTGTCAAATAGTAGGGCCAGACGGATTAAGTTGAACTCCAGACAGAGCATGTTGATCAGATGCCCTTGAAATGAGTAGAGAAAAAACCTCACTCACAAACAAGAAAAGATAAGGCGATAACGGATCCCCTTGACGGAGTCCACGCGAAAGAGCAAACTTTTTCCCAGGGGTACCATTGAGGATGATTGAAAAGTTAACTGAAGAAATACATCGAAGCACCAGTTGACACCAAGCCTGTGTTTGCCAAAGCCTATGTTTTAGTCGTTTGACTTTTCCAACATGGCTAAACCCTATCTTTATCTCATTTTGTTTTATTAATCCAAAGCTCAACTCCAAATAATCATCTCTTGCAAACTGGGGTCACGTGTTTTTTTGTAGCAACCTGATGCTCTTCCACTTTATCTTTAATCATCTGGTTGTTATCACAAAGCCAATAACACATCAGGGACATGCACGACATTAATCAAACACCACACATATTGCTAATTTCTTCAAATTGGACTCTTAGTTGCATGGAATTAAAATCCAAATAGAAGTCTCCATGGCCTCACGCTGCATGCAAATGCAATCCCATCTTTAATATCTTTGTGCTGATCTCCTACTTCAAGCTGTTCCAACCTACGTGTCCCAAGTTAACTTGAAATTTGTTATTGCTTCCAGATTGGAGATAATTTGCATCCCATTTATCTTGGATAAGAAAAGACCAAGATAATTATCATGATAAAAATCATAATATTATCCTTTAATAATAACAAAATTATCATCACTTTTCTATCCGACGGTTGGAAGCTGTGCTCACTCAACGACCTTGATTGCACGGGCCGATGGTGTAAATTTGGGTCAAACATTGCCCCCCAGTTTCCGTGAGCTTCGACTCGTTAACGGAATGGTTAAGGAATCTAAGCATTTTGGAGCTGCTGTCAAACAACGAACATTTAGGGCCCCATAATTGCCGAGCTATTCATCATCGAGATTTTATGGAGAAGTAGCATGTCCCATCATTAATTCATACCCTCAAAAGTATGAAGGCTTTTCCTTTGGTAGTCCAGCAACATGAGGAACTTTGGCAGGGGACATGCATGTCGATAAGTGGACCGCCGAAGTCACCATCTTCATTCAGTCGAAAAACAATAATGGGGCCAAGAAAAAGAAAACTTGAGTTTCAGTAACTCGGCCTACCATCAATCCTCAGCCACCTTTTGCCTATTTGATCGTCGACGAATACACATGTTGGCTAGCATCCTCAATCTCAATCGAGAACAGAAAATTGACGCCAAGAAAAAGACATCAAGAGAAAGAGAAGATTCTGGCCGAGGGCATGATTAATTTTTGCATGCCATACTTTTGGTCGAGATTCCAATTCGGTGGGATTTGTAGTATTGCAAACATTGCTTCGCCGAATTATACTATGGTCGAGCTCGACCAACAACCCTCGGTTATTGAATTCATATCCTAAGCAATGCATCGAACTATCGTAAATTTCTCGGCCTGGAATTCAACCGTGTCCTTGCTTGCTTGCTTACCCTCGGCCTAGATAGCTGAAAGTTTTTTTTTTATTTTTAATTTTTTTAGTACGAGGTACGAAGTCCAGATGCTTGTTGCCCCCTTATTTTCTTATGCAACATCGGCTCAAACAGCCAAATGGATAAGAATATATAAAAAAAAAATTGAAATCTAATATATGAGAATAAAGTGGCGGATCCATGAGAAAAAGGCCAACGATGTTTTATTTCTAGTTGAGATCTTTTCATATTAAAATTTTCAATTTGATTTCGCTTTAGGCCGAATAAAGAATAATCTCCAAATACTTTTGACATGGCGAAATTTTGTCCATTTTCGGCCGCCGAATGTGTTGAACAATTATATGCCCCCCGAGCATAATAACTTTGCCAATTTCAGCTCTTAACTCGAACAACTTAGCCGAATGAGATTTCTCTACATCGGCTTTATCACCAATAACCATGTCAATTGGCGTAGTTTCGACGTCTAAGACCATGTCTCTAATGACCATATCAATTGATGTGGCTTTTTCGTTTGAAGCTGTGTATCGGCCTTATTCATCATTGGAACACTCTTTTGCCGAATCATTTTCTAAGTCGATTTGTGGCTTAAAAACTTTAACTTTTGCTTCTAGGCCCACTTCAATTTCAGTCTCGATCGAAAAAACAGGTGGCCTAGGTTATTCGGCCGTCTCGACAATCTTCTTAGGCCGAATGTTGGTTGTGGCCGAAGCAAAAAATTGCCCCCCCCCCTCGGCCTTTTGATCCAACCATTCTTCAAATGGAAATGATTTGAACCCAAATGACATTTTTTTATCGAGCCACTCATAAAATCGAGCTTTATCTTCATTTAACCATTGATCTTGTAAGTTGTGATGAACCTTCACCTTTATCATTTGAGAGAAATATTTTTGCCTTTCTTCATCTGCTTTAACGATCCCGTCAAGGAGTTTTTGTTGCTCGACAATTTCCTTGAATAGGCGCCGAATCTCATCCTGATTGTGATCTTAATACATCATGTGAACTTCGTAGTTTCAGCACTTGGTCCCACTAGGCGTGTCAAAATGTTGACCCTAAAAACTACTAAGCCTACGTGGCACATAGGCCGAGTAACTAATGAGCTAACTACGTCATTCGGTTATGTGCGGGGCGTGCCAACTTGTCGGCCGAGCTCGGCCAGGGAGTGAAATGTGTTGATGTCTTGTTGGGCGCGCTACTGACTTCTTGTTCTTACGGCTGCGGCCGAGGAAGGAATAAGTCTTGGCCTTCGGGTTCTAGAGCCTGAAGACAAGGCTGCTAGTCTTACGAACTTCACGGATCGTCAGCGTCGGGTTCGGTCACGGTGATTATATTCGTAAGAGTATAAGCACGCCGAACTGGCACCAAACTATACGAACACAAGTACTCAAAAGAGATGTATGTCTTAATGGTAAATGTGGTTTGGCCGTCAGAATGCCGAATTCTAAAACTTACTTGCGAATATCCAATTATAAAACAACTCGGCATTCAATGCGCCGAGCCTAGTAATCTGTAACACCTCACTTTGCAACGAAGGCTAATGAGATGACCTCTACCAATAAGGATTCAAAAATCCTTCTCGACCGAGACTTGGATAAGTAACCAGTCGGCCTCGATGCAGTGCTGTTTATCTAAACTAAAGGTGCTCCGCGGTCGGCTGATTCTACTGCAACAGTGCTGTTTGTCCAAACTGAAGATGTCACCGGTTGCCTTCATAGTGCTGTTTATCCAAACTGAAGGTGTGTTGGCGGAAAAAGAAAATAAAAATCTCAAGGTTGTTGAGAGGTTTCGAGTAGAGCCAGAGCTTGCGCAGGGCAGTTTGTGTGTTGAGTTAGAGGGGGGCTTCTCAATTGCCCGTCACTTTGTATTTATAGAGTTACTGTACTTGCTTGGCGACTGATACTTGTTGCAGAATACAATTGCATTTCAAACTCAAGAAGCGATTTACTGCAGGCCAAAGCCTATGTTTTAGTCATTTAACTTTTCCAACATGGCTAAAACCTATCTTGATCTCATTCTGTTTTATTAATCCAAAGCTCAACTTCAAATAATCATCTCTTGCAAACTGGGGTTACGTGTTTATTTGCAGCAACCTGATGCTCTTCCACTTTATCTCCAATCATTTGGTTGTTATCACAAAGCCAATAACACATTGGGGACATGCACGACATTAATCAAACACCACTCATATTACTAATTTCTTCAAATTGGACTCTTAATTGCATGGAATTAAAATCCAAATAGAAGTCTCCATGGCCTCACGCTGCATGCAAATGCAATATCTTTGTGCTGATCTCCTACTCTAAGCTGTTCCAACCTATGTGTCCTAAGTTATCTTGAACTCTGTTATTGCTTCCAGATTGGAGATAATTTGCATCCCATTTATCTTGGATAAGAAAAGACCAAGATAATTATCATGATAAAATCATAATATTATCCTTTAATAATAACAAAATTATCTTCACTTTTCTATCCGACGGTTGGAAGCTATGCTCACTCAACGGCCTTGATTGCACGGGCCGATGGTGTAAATTTGGGTCCAAATAGAAGGTTCGGAAACCAAACCGAATCCTTTTACACTTTATGAATGTATGCCCATTTTTGAGAAACTTTGTTGCCAAGTTTGGAAGAGCTTCTCTATTTGTTTGCTTTTTGAATGGATACGGTGATCATTTTTCTTTGTTATTGAGGTTGTTGATGGCATAGGATTGGTTTATATGATCTTGTATATGTACAACTACCTTCCCACTTTCCCCATTTTCTTATTATTAGTCTACCAATGCAAGCCTCCTTTTCTAAATTCCATATTATAAAAATGATCAAGTTTTATAAAATAAAATAAAAACCGAACCAAGTAAAACCAAATTGAAAAAAAAAAGGAACCAAAAAAACTGAAAGAAAATTGAACCGAACCGAAGTTTCGGTTCGGTTTCAGTTTTGGCAAAAAAACCCTCCACCCCCAACAAATTTATGGGAGCAAATATACAAAAATCTACACACAAAAAATAGAGAAACGAAGTTAGACTAATGTTGGTGTGGTGTTAGGTGTTAGTGAAAGTGCTTTTGATGCCTAAGTCAGAAAGACTGTAGGAGTAATCGGTATGGCATCTTTGTCCTAAAATGAAGACAAAAGAACTCAAAAATGGCAAAAGTTCATGCTAGCTTCTAGTTTAAATACAATCCAAGGATAGATTACGTAACAAATGAACAGCGCATACCTTATTAACAGAGTCATTCTTTCGCTTCTTCCCCCTTGACGCTACACATAATACCAACAATAAGAACAATGCATATTATATACAGATTCAAATTGCTAGAGAAGTTAATAAAAGAGGATATATTTTCAAACCTAAGCTCTTATCATCCTAATTCAAGAACCATATTCAAGTTATAATCATGAACGAAGAAAGCATGTTGTTAAATTCGTTAACTAAATTGTTACTTTTGCAGTTTCCATAGCCCTTATATTGACTCATGCAACGACTTTCTTTCCACCTTTTCATAGGGTAACACATGTTCATGTGACATGCCTGAACTTCCACACCCTACATCTAACATACAAGAATAAATCCGAATATCAGGATTGGGCAACAACAAAAGAAAAGTTAAATATTATAAAGCCAACCATGATAACTTTTTGGTTTAGTCTGCGACATGTGTTTTAGCTTCGCGTTCTTGTCTATTCCCTGTTTCTGTTTGATGGCCTCTTGTTTCTTCCTATTCTCTTCAGTGTTTTTCATCAGACGATCCACCCCTACCCACACATCCCAACTATTAAGAGGCAAATAAGAGAAAAAAAGGTCAATAAGATAAATGAAATAAGATAAACGAAATCCAAAGTTTCGAGAGATAGTAATTACATGAGTAACCAATGAAAATCACAAAAAAGCTTAAGCATTAGCCTTCAATTCCGATAAACCTCCATCATCAGAATCTGCCGTAGTCTAATAAGCATAACTTTCAACGGCATTACACACGCGATAATTAAGGTGAAAAGACCACTTAAACTGAAGCGAGATGGCAAATGATAACTGAAAAATAAAAAAAACACACAAATCAAAGTAGACCATGCTTCCAACGTCCACCATCTTGGTTCAACGAACATGAAACCAAAATTCGGAAACTTTAAATAGGAAGGCGAGTTGAACATCAGAGTACGAAACAAATAAGACTACAAAATAATAAGAATATTATTAAACAAACGAGAATGCCGGACCGGCTACAAAACTCTAAGAGCTACATCGTGACTAACTTATTGTTTAATGAATAACAAAGAACTCTATTTATAATAAACTAACCCTAATCTCTAAGAAAACCTAATTCTAACGGGCTGAGCCCAAGTCCTAAATCTATTATTTTCCAACACCCCGTCAAACTCATAGGGGTAAACAACATGAGTTTGCCAACAAGTAGATGTGGATGCAGGTTTTGTTAGTCGAACAGACAGGCAGGCTCCGCAATGAGGATAGACATGCAGGCTTCGCAATGCGGACAAATAGACAGGCAGGCTTCGCAACCTCAGACATACAGACAGGCAGGCTCCGCAATGCGGACAGACAGACAGGCAGGTGGCAGATGGATATAGATTCAGATGGCAGAGGATAGATAGATTCACGCATACATATTTCGTTTAAGCATAGACCTTATCACTAAACGGACGAGATTCCTATACCCCAACGGCAAGAAACGAACAAACACAAACACTATCACTCGAGTGGTCACAATTCCAAGCACTCGAGTGACAGTCACAAAACAATCTCAAACAAGCCAACAACTCGTGTGGGCCTCAAAGACATCAAACTAAAAAAATAGGCGGTAAACAGCCTACAACCCATTTTCCCTCTCTGCCCGTGTGGGCCAAAACGTCCAACAATTTTTTTTTCCTACTTTTTTTCTATTTTTTTTCTTTCTAATATAGAAGTAGCAGTGGTGTAATCTGTGGAGATGGAAATGGGTGCAGGTTGGTGGATAATCTGAATCTGGTACAATGTGGTGATTGTGGGCGCGATGGACAGCAACGGCAGGCTTGGTGGCTGGGTGCATGAGCAGCGGCAGTGCGCGGATGAGATTCTGTTGCAGCGGTGGTTCAGTGGGTTCAAGACTGCAGCGGAGTACATGGTTGAGCAGTAGCGGTGGTGGGGCAGCGGATGCAGGCAACATGCGGGTTGCATTGGACAATTAAGCACTGGTGCAGTGGATGCAGGCAACATGCGGGTTGCATTGGACAATTAAGCACTAGTGCAGCGTAGTGGGAAGGTTGGCAGCAAACTAGTTTGTATTTGCAGTGGGTGGGTGGTGTTGCGGTAGTGTTGATCAATGGCAAATGGTGGTTCGAACTAGTGCAAATGCAGAAGCAAGTGCAAGTTGAGCGGTTTCTGGGCAGGATCTGGTGCGAGCGGTGGCTTTAGTTACATACTTTAGGTTTTGGCGATGACAGGTTTTATATATATTTTTTCTTTTTAAACTAAACCAATGACAAACTAAACAACGAACAAGACAAACAAACAAACTGATACGAATCAAGGGCATATTAAATCCCGAAGGATCAAACCTGCTTTGATACCAAATTGAATATCAAAGTGCGGAACAAACAAGACTACAAAATAATAAGAATATTTTTAAACAAACGAGAATGCCGGAACGACTACAAAATCCTAAGAGCTACATCATGACTAACTTATTCTCTAACGAATAACAAAACACTCTATTTATAATAAACTAACCCTAATCTCTAACAAAACCTAATTCTAACAGGCTGAGCCCAAATCTTAAATCTATTATTTTCCAACACCCCCCGTCAAACTCATAGCGGTAAACAACATGAGTTTGCCAACAAGTAGATGTGGATACAGGTTTTGTTAGTCGAACAGACAGACAGACAGGCTCCGCAACATGAACAGACAGACAGGTAAGCTCCGCAACGCGGGCAGACAGACAGGTAGGCTCCACAATACGGACACACAGACAGACAGGCAGATGGTAGATGGATATAGATTAAGGTGGCAGAGGACCGATAGATTCAGGCAGACAGATTTCGTTTGAGCATGGACCTTGTCATTAAACGGACAAGAATCTTATACCCCAACTACAACGAGCGAACAAACACAAACACTATCACTCGAGCGGTCACAATTCCAAGCAATTGAGTGACAGTCACAAAATAATCTCAAACAAGCCAACAACTCGTGTGGGCCTCAAATACATCAAACCAAAAAAATAGGCGGTAAACAACCTACAACCCATTTTTCCTCTATGCCCGTGTGGGCCAAAACCACAAACAATTTTTTTTCCTACTTTTTTTCCATTTCTTTTTTTTTTGTTTTCTAATATAAAAGCAGCAGCGGTGTAATTTGTGGAGATGGAAATAGGTGCAGGTTGGTGGACAATCTGGATTTGGTACGATGCAGTGACTGTGGGCGCGATGGACAGCAGCAGCAAGCTTGGTGAATGGGTGCATGAGCAGCGGAAATGCGCGAATGAGTTTCTGTTACCACGGTGGTTCAGTGGGTTCAAGACTGCAGTGGAGTAAAAGGTCGAGCAGCAGCAGTGGTGGGACAGCGAATGCAGGTAATAGGCAGGTTGCATTAACAGTTAAGCACTGGTGCAGCATAGTGGGAAGGTTGGCAACAAACTAGTTTGTATTTGCAGTGGGTGGGTGGTGGTGCGGCAGTGTTGATCAATGGCAGGTGGTGGTTCGAACTGGTGCAGATGTAGGAGCAAGTGCAAGCTGAGCGGTTTCTGGGCAGGATCTGGTGCGAGTGGTGGCTTCGGTTACATACTTTAGGTTTTGGCAATGACATGTTATATATATTTTTTTCTTTTCAAACTAAACCAACGACAAACTAAACAATGAACAAGACGGACAAACAAACTGATACGAATAAAGGGCAGATTAAATCCCGAAGGATTAAACCTGCTCTGATACCAAGTTGAATATCAAAGTGCGGAACAAACAAGACTACAAAATAATAAGAATATTTTTAAAGAAACGAGAATGCCGGAACGGCTACAAAACCCTAAGAGCTACATCATGACTAACTTATTCTCTAATGAATAACAAAGCACTCTATTTATAATAAACCAACCATAATCTCTAACAAAACCTTATTCTAAAGGGGAAGCTCAATCCTAAATCTATTATTTTCCAACAAGGCGGCTCACTTTTTGCTCCATCCCTGCAGGACAAAAGAGTATACAATCAAGAGATGCTATTACAACAATTATCCGATCATACAGAACAAAAATATAAGTCTATATCACCTACAAAATGCAACTATATTTGTTCGGCTCCTGCTTGTCGGGATGCTGCAAGAGGAGGGCAAAATTAGTCCTGAAATGTGCCTTTGTGAGGCTTTAGGTATAGGCCTTGAGGCTTACAATCAGAATTAACTAAGTGCGAGGGCGTGCCACCGCCATCTATGTTTGGCAGATGTAAAACAAGTGTATTTAAGCCGGTTACTTGCGCCCCATGTTATTCTGACTTCTTGTTATCAAAAGATTGTCGTAGATGGGTTAAGTCTACATTAAGTTCTTTTCTATGTCTTAAGATTAAGGACTTTTGTTTATCTTGTATGCTTAGAAGGTTGGAGGTCCAGATCTGGTTAAGTCATCAGTTTAGTCCCGGTTTAATCCTCTTTATAATAGTAAAACCACTTAAATGAACCAGCTGAGAACTGATAGAACTTTGGGTCGTCATAAGACTGGAAATGATTTGAGTATATACTAGGAAATGCATTATAACACAAAATCTATTGATTGAAAGACGAAACAAAGAGATTCGGGTAAGATTTCACCTTGTCGGACAAGGTTAAACGTCTTGCGGTCTCTTCTCCTTGTAGTTACAAAAAGATTAAATACTAAAGGGGATGACTAGTGAAGAGTTAATACAAGAGGAATCGATACTACAACATTTAGGAAAGGGTAGCAGAGCTTTTACACAGACAAAATATGTCGTTCTAGGAGGGAACTACGGCTAAAAGGGTGCAGAATCTGGGAAGAGCACAACTTTCTGGGTCTTTGGCTTGACTGAGAGACAAATTGTATGTTTGTTTGCTTGATTGGTTGAGCCTCTTTATCTCTGGGCCCTTTTCCTCATTTTATAAACGAATCAGCCCAACTGTAGCATTTTGCCTTTGCTCGAAAGCAGCTAGAGGTGATGAACCATTAACATTTTATTCACATGTTTTGCCCCTTAGAAAGTACTTTTGGGCCGGGAGTAGGTTGATTCCCATCAGTTGTCACTTCCTGTGTAAGCAACTAGCCCTTGCGTTAATGGGGATCAGTCATTTATCTTGAGATGGGTGATTTGGGCTTGGTGTTGGGCCTCGGGCAAACCAATGTTTCTTGACCTATTTAAGCCCAAAGTTTAAATATTAACCCAAACAGTGCCCCCTTCAATCGTTGTCAAGCTTACAAATCGAGGCGTTGACAACGATTGAAAGCCACCGTACACCATCTTCTCATAACTTGCACCGTTTCAAAAGCAACCGTTGGCTAATTGAGGCCCTTGCACTACCCTATGAATTCAAATCATCACCCGTTCCTCCACTATAAAACTCCCTTCTCTGGCTAAATATTTTAACCAAGTTGAAGCCTTTTAAATTTTCAAAGTTCCCAAGAATCCCTTAGAGCCCTTAGTCGCTACTCAGATCATTCTCTAAATGTCCACAAGTACCTAAAGTTGTATGAATCAAATTTTACTTCTCGATATGTGAAGAGACTTCCACTATGCATCGTCTTTTTAATGATCTTCAACCCTTTTGGGTATGCCTTTACTCTTAATCTTTCCTCAAAGACGGGAGAATGCATTCCTTAGGATCTGTATGGTTTCTTCTGGTCTCAATTGCTGTTGGAAACAACCTGCTTAAGGAGCAACTAGTTCTTGTAACATCTTCAGTCATGTGCTCTGCTCTTGGCTCTTGTTCCAGGATTTCTATGGTTTTGCAGGCTAGTCGAGTAACCTTACTCACACCGGTATATTCCACTCGGACTGATATTCGCGAGCCCAGACTCCATCGTAGCTTCTGCTTTCTTAATCACTTCATCATTGTAGATTTATGCTTCGGGTTTAATCACCATGCCTTTATTGGCCAAACAACTTGGTTGAGTATTCAAACGAAAGCGTAGAAGACTCGAAGGAGTCAAGTCAGCAAACTGAAGATGTTATGCCGAAATATTTTTAGCCAATAGTAATGATGTTTAGGAAGAGTCAGGTAACATGTAGACCCACCATTCTAGGATAGTTGACCTTTGAATTTTTATGCAATGTTCATTCTTCTTCAATGTAGTAATCCCTAATATCCCACAAAGTTGGGTGATATTTCTTCAAGAATTTGACATTGATTGGATGCTTCTGTAAGCCTCCCTCCAAATCTGCTAAGTAATATCCACCCCTACCCAATACTTGGTTAACAATTAAATGACCTTCCCAAGTTGGGTTCCATTTTCCAAAGCCTCTGATCTGAGCTCCCAAAGGAAGAATTGCCTTCCATACCAACTCTCATTCTTTGAAATTCTTCAACTTGACCTTTTTATTGTAGGCTCGGGCAACAACCCTTTTTTCCTCTTGAATTTTATTTAGAGCATCAATTCAGGCTATATCAAGGTCTTCAATTCCTTGACACATAGCCTGAACGTACTTATCACTGTGCAATCCGAATTGATTTTGAATTCTGACCAAACTTACGTTAATTTCCATAGGAATCCTAGCATCTTGCCCAAAAATCAGAGTATAAGGAGTAGTTCCAATTGCTACAGTTTTGGAAGTTTTATATGCCCACAACGTATCTCCCAACTTTTCATGCCATTTCTCTAGATTCCCAGCCACCATTCTTTTAATAATGCCTACCAAGACCTTATTGCTGGCTTCAGCTTGACCGTTCGATTGAGGGTAGTAAGGACTAGACTGGATCATCTTTATCTTGAACTTATTGGCAAACTCTTCTACTTCTTTTGAGATAAAAGATGGCCCGCGGTCTGTGACCATTGTCTCGAGCACCCCAAACCTATGTAAGATCTTGGTTTCGATGAATTTCTTGACCGTAGTTGAAGTGATAGTTTTTACCCATTTGGTAAAGTAATATGTTGCCACGATTATGAACGTGTGCTATTTGCTAGAAGCTGGGTGAATCTGCCCGATGAAGTCCATCGCCCATCCTCTGAAAAGCCAAGGCTTGACCATGAGGTTTAAAGGTACTGGGGGCTCATGTTAGAGTGGTCCATGTCTTTGGCACTCTTCACACCCTCGGGCATAAGCCTTACAATCTTTCTCCATTTCGGGCCATAAATAACCGTATCTCTTAAGTAGCCACCTCATCTTGGTTCCTGCTTGATGTGCTCCACAGATCCCCTCATGTACTTCGGCCATTACCTTCATTGAATTTTCTTGGCCCAATCATTTTATCATTACTCCATTTGGAGTCTTTCTTAGTAGATTTTCTTCCTACAAAACATACTTAGTCGCTTGTTGTCTGTTCTTTTTACTTGTGGGGAATGATGGTATATTTTAAATATTGAAGAACAAATGTCCTCCAATCTTCAGTCTCCAACCCCTTGATCATTACATCTAGGCTAAATCCCCTTTCCAAGATGGAAGGGAAATATTTTCTCTGGATTTCTATATCCTTTTGGAACTTCCTTTCATGGATCTGCACTACAGAGGCCAATTGTGCCATTTCATTGGCAATCGCATTTGACTTTCTAGGGATGTAGCTAATTGATATTCATGTGCCCCAATAGCTTAACAATTGAGTGGCCACTAAATAATAACCAGTCATGGTGATGGGTCGGCACTTGTATTCTTCATTCAACTGATTGATCACCAACTCTGAGTCTCCAAAAGCCTCAACTTCAGTTGCCCCCAACTCTATTAAGATCTCTAGACTGATTCTAATGTCTCATATTCTGCCCGATTGTTGGTAGTTTCTTGGTAATCTAGGAGGAATGAATAGCAATGGTAAGTACCTTCGAGATCAATGATGGCAATCCCTGCCCCAACAGCATTTCGAGTATAAGACCTATCAAAATATAACTTCTATGGAGTGATCCAAAGGCTGGATATCCTCTTTGCCTCCTGTTGGATCCATTCTTCCCTGCACGAGAGGACTTAGCTTGAAGGCGGTAAAGTACAAAGTTAAACATAATTTTTCCACCAAAATATATCTTGTCTCTACCTGGGTAAGGATTCTACTGAGGTAGTATATGGCTTGTTCCTTCCCACCTTCATTGTTTTGGGCTCGCAAGCTTCCAAAAGCTTCCCTCTCTAAGGTGGCATGAGCATTGGCGGAGAGTCCAAGTAAGCCTTTATGCTATCGAAGGCTTCTTAGTGGGGGGGGGGGGGGGGGGGGGGGGCTATTCAAACTCTTCTTTGTCTTTCAATCTCAGTAGATGAGTTAGCGGTTGAATCTTGCCCGCTAAATTAGCAGTGAATCTCCTCAAGTAGTTGATTTTTCCCAGCAGCCTTTGAAGTTGTATTTTATTGGTGGGGGAAGGTGACTCCATTATTGCCCGAGCCTTGTTTTTATCAACCTTCACTTCTCTTTGATGAACGAGGAATCCCAAAAGGTTGCCCGATCTCACTCCAAAAACACAATTATTTGGATTCATCTTTAGCCTATGGATCCTTATTCTTGTCAAGGCTTGTCTAAGGTCCATTAAATGCTGCTTTTCATTTTTAGATTTTACTACGATGTCAACAATATATACTTCCATGCTATGGCCGATTAATCATGAAAAATGGCGTTCATTGCTCTTTGATAAGTGGCATCGGCATTTTTGATCCCGAATGGCATTACCAAATATTCATATGTTCCAACATGCCCCGGGCATCTAAAAATTGTTTTATGTATATCTTCTTTAGCCATTTTTATCTGATTGTACCTAGCATTCCCATCCATAAAAGATAGAACTTTGTGTATAGCAACTGCATCTATGGATAGGTCCACCACAGGTATAGGGTATTCATCTTTAGGCGTGGCTCCATTAATATTTCTATAGTCAACACAACATCTAACTGCTTTAGTTATAGCTTTTAAGACAGGCACAATGTTGACCAACCACTCAACATATTTGGCAGGCCTAATAAATCCAGCCTTCACCAGCCTTTCGATTTCTTCCTTGACTTTTTCTTCAATTTCTTTTGACATCCTCTGTAATGCTTGCTTGACAGGGTTAAACGTCTCCTTAATAGGCATCATATGCTCTACCAAGGTTGGATCTAAACCTGGCATCTCGGTATAATGCCAAGCAAAACAATCTTTAAATTCATGCAAAAGGTCGGCGATCCTTGCCCGATCTTCGGTTTCCAACAGACCACTGATCTGTATAGGTCTCGGATCCTCCTTAGTCTCCAAATCAATGGTTTGCAAGGGGTCTTGCACTTCTGGGGCTGGTTTGTCTGGCTCTGCACACAAAAATTCGACCAATTCTGGACTGTCGGGCAGGTCATTTGTTCCATCCAAGATGTATACACACTTGGCCATTTGGATGGCTGCTTCTAACTCTTCTCCAAAAGATTCTTCCTTATTCACTTGGCTGCTTGAAACCTCTCCACTCCACTCTTCTTCTACCCTGGTTGAGTTCTCCCTCTCTTGTTTTCTCTCTCTCATACACTAACAGTCTCTTTATTAAGGACCTAACTGCAACTACTTGGTCCTTCTTTTTCTGCTCTGACATTTAATGTTGTTGGGGTGTTGGGATGATATAAGGTCGATTCCATTATTCTTTGCTAAGAGACAACCGTTGTTCCAAAAGCTTTTGGGCCGTCACCTTAGTTGGGCGGCCGTTCTTATTAGCTCATGAACATTGAAGAATCCCAATATTGGGATTGTAGAAGTTGGCTTCTGCGATATTGGTTGTAGGTAGGAATGACCGTGTTTTGGCCTCCATCATTTCCCAAAACCCAAGTTATGTTTCCCCTTTCTCATGGTAAACAGCTACTTGTTGGTGCAAGGTAAATGGCACAAAGAGACTCTGATGAATCCGATCTCTACCCAGTAAAGTCCCATAAGTATAAGTGTTGTCCACGACAAAGAAGGCCAACATGATTTGTTTTGACCCCAGATCGACCTCTAATGACAATATCCCGTGAGTCCGAGTGATGGCTCCTGAGAAGACACTGTAAGATTTGTAAGGATGAGATCCTCTTTATTTCTGCATATTCTCTTCATTTGTTTGTAGGGCAGTACATTGACTGCAGCCCCTTCATCGATCAAGACCATTTTGAAAAGTACATCTTCCAGGTGAGCAGTTACGTATATGGGTCTGAGATGGTTGGCCAGGGTCAAATTCGGGCGGACAAAGACCATTTGTCCGAGTATATTCTCTCAGGTTTCTTCCCTTATTACTCGGGCAAGCTTGTCTGGCCGGGTTCTCCTTATCCCGCTTCTTCGACACTAACATGTGCCATCATTGGTTCTGCCGCCGGGTAATCACCTTCCATTGTGGGAGGTTGATTGTATTTGGTGCGAAACATGGCTGATAAAACATATGTCATGTTTACGTGGAAGTTGTTGGGACCAGTTAAATATTTTTCCTTGCCCCCGATGTTGTTCATAAACTCCTCCAACCAAGCTTGTTCCTTCTCAAGCAGCATCAGCTCAGGCAAACCTTCTTCCTGTGTTATGCCAAGTTTGGCAACTGTTCTGGAACTTCGCAGATAGCATCCATCAACAATGGTGCAGGTAATCATCTCTCGGGTGAAATAGTTCCAAAGCAAATTGGTTATGGGTTCCATCTCGGGGTAGGCATCATTACTATATCTTCTTGAGCTCTCCTTAAGATTCTGTATTCCTCGGATAGGGATTTGACGGCACATGGTCCCCTTCCCCTTCATTTTTGATGTCTGCCTTTTTTACCTCCCTTTTACTTCTCCAATGAGGTTGATTTCTTCCCTCATGAGAAATTTTTTCGAGCTTTACATTCTTTGAAGTTTTCGAATTGGTGGGAACTTTCAATAAATCCATGTGGGCCTTATGCTGTCTTTGGACCCTCCTGATCATGGAGGCTCCTATTTCTTTGACAGGTATCTCACTAAACCTCAACTGAAAGCATCCTCGTCAAAATATGTAAACAAATCATGAATATGCCATGCCACATAAACCAAATCACCAGGTAAGTAATTCAAATGCAATAATAACTGCCATAACTCATCAGCAGAACTCTAGATCATAAATCATGCCTGCACACGAGTCGAACCCACTTATAGTGGTCTATATGACAAGACTGGGTGTAAAACAATACGCTCTAGTGCTACAATCACGTGAAGACTGTGCGAATGATCGCGGGTCACCTACGAGTCGAACCCACTGAAAGTGGTCTATACAACAGGATTGTGCACCTAACTTGGATCCAAGATGAGCGTGTGGTGCGGGAGGTAAACATCACGTGAAAGACTATGCCCCTAACCATGGGCGGGAGCACTAACACCGGGGTGCAGGTTAATGAGCTCTCGATGCATCTCATCATAGTCATCATAACACAACTCCTCAACAACAACACATAAACTTATGCCTGGTACTTACCTGAGCTCCCGCAGCGTCGACGACCATGCATATACAATTCATAATGCATAAACAATAGTATAAATATATTGGCATGGCAATTCATTGATAAAGTCATTTAAAATGCATTTTGGAAAAAATACTTAACATATAGGTATATACGGAAAACCAAAAGCCCACTCACTGGTATGTACACGGATCGTAACCTCTGTGCCTAGCCTGGCTACGCTCGTCCTCCGGGTAGGTTTCGCCTATGTGAGAAACAACTATAATAACGTTATTTTAAAGCACATAAACGAAACTAGGAAATAACTTCTCATACATTGCTCAATTGGGGTGTTTGAATATACCAAAGTGATCTACACAACCTCAGGAACATCCCCATATTTTTAGAAAAAAATTTCGAGTCCCCAAGTGCCATCACGTGTCGGCAAGGGCACGGCCCTACGCGCTGCCAACCCTAACGGAAACCCTAACCGCCGTTAGGAATATTCCGTTAAACCCTAACAGAATCTAACTGACGCCGTTACTTCTGTCAGACTTGACGGAATATTCTTTGTCTTCTCCGACGAGTCGCCGGACGCCAGCGACTGTTCGCCGGTTTCTGGAAAATCTTTAAAACCTTATTTCTTCTTCAAATTTGCACCATTTTCAACGAATTTACTATCATTTTAAAGATCTCACTAAGACGAACACAACCATACCTGATTCGAGTCTTGAAACCACCAGAATCTCGTCGGAAAAAGTCTCGAAAGTCCGGCCAAACTTGAAACTCTTTGTTCTCACTATTCCGACTTCCAAATTCTTCCAACGAAGTACTCCGAGCTTCGTGAGGACCTCCTAAAGCTCCATGTGAGCTTGAAATCTCCTAAAACACACGATTTTACGTGAGCATAAATAGTGACTCAAAACGGAGTTCGGATTTCACGAGTTTTCGAAGAATTCCTTACTTGAAAATGGCACCACGCGACTCGTGTGAACCTTAGGAATTCGATGTAGACCTTAAAACCCTCGATCCGTGAAGTTTTGGTTTGGTTTGGGTGTGGTCCGTACAGTTGCAGAGAGGGAGATCTTGAAGGGAAGGAGAGAGAAAGAGAAAGAGGGTCTTCAGTTGTGTGCGTGTACGTGTGGTATGTGTGGTCCTCGCACTGCTAGCCAAAACCACACCAAACAACAACAAAAGTCTAAGTCCTAATTGGTTTAGAACTAAGCTTACTACAACCAACTAAACCCTAATTGGTTCCCACAAACTAGGAAACAATGTGACTGGTCCAAAGTCAAACTTTTGGGCCTCTAAACTTAGCCCAAAATAAGAATTCAACCCAACGCTCAAGGGTAAAATCGTACTTTCACGTTTCGAGGATAATAATACATAAACCAGGATGGGCTGTCACAAAATCAATATTAAATGTTGGGGGATAAGCAAAAATGTACTCAATAATTAATAATTAATAGTAAAAGAGAAATCTAAAGTTTGTAATGTGTTTTGGGATTGATGATTAAATTCTAAACAAAATGAAAAAAAAATGAAGGGGGGCTTAATTTCTAATATGGAACCATTTAGATAAGAATAGACGACTAAATTCTAAACAAACCAAAATGTGTTTTCGAATAGAGGTATTAGATACACACGCTAGCTCTTTATTTGAAAATTGAAATGGACTGCTGGTTGAATTTGTTTGAAACCAAAAGTTAATTTACCATTCAATTAGCAGAAAACAGAACAAATTAAGACATGAAACGCAGACGAATCAGGTTCCACACATTCTGTACTAAATGTACATATTACTTCACTACAAAAACAAAAACAAAATTTTCGGTTCTAATTGTGGTACTGTTGAACAATTGAACTCGGAAAAATTCAGAAAGGAAAAAAGAAGAGGCAATTCCAGGATATCAAAATGCTGGAAGATATATACACTTGTGAGGAGTGTAGAATAAGATTTTTAGAGTGCTAATAACACTTCTCAATATATATATATATATATATATATATATATATAAAAAATATTATAACCACATTGATTCAATAATACACAAGGGGGCTTAGTTCATGTTCATATTGAGAATGGCCAACACAACACAACACTAGGTAAACGACAGTAAACTCCCCTAAGACAGATGGACGTGCTAGATCTGCAAGTAAGGCTTCTAACCAGACTAGTAAGAATTGTATCCATCATACACCACATCATCAAGCGAAATATGGCTCTCGTAATCATCTGAATCATAAATTGTAGATCCCTCACATCTGAAATTAGTAATATGAGAAGCAAGCTTTGATATTTCTTCATCAACCTCATCAAAACCGACACAATTACTCACATCCAGAAAGACAAGCTCTTTGCATCCCCGTAGTAACAGCAAAAGATCATCCCGATCAATTTTTGCCGCACTCAAGTTCAACTTCTTAAGCTTAGGCAGCAAGTTAACAATTGCCATTGCCTTATCATTTCCAATGTTAGCATTAGACACACGTAAGCCACAAAACTCCTTGCAGTGAATGCTAACCTGTGAAAGTATTTTCTCTAATTCGTAGCTGCTCCCCAGAATCAAAGTCTCCAAATGTTTCCATTTATGAATAAGTTCAGAAATTATGCTCGACTTACTATAAACCAAACCTCCAGACAAAAACAAAATCTTGAGCTCACCACACCTGCAAACAAAATTTTACAAAGGCTCATTTATATGGAGAGACACTAAGAAAACTATATATATATATATATATATATATATATATATTCATTTAAAAATAAAACTATCATAATTTTGATTTACTTAAGGAAAATCTTACACGTCTGCAACATATTTCAAGGCTGTTTCTGAAGTATATGCAGGTAACTTGAGTACAGTAGCATGCCCGCTGCTGCGGCCGACGACAAACTTTATGAATGCAGTGACAGAGAAACGACTCTCATCAATTCGATATTCATGAACAAATCTTTCCAAAAGAGTGACATAACGCCAGCTTTCAGAATCATCAGAATCACCAAGATAGCTACTTGCAATGTCCGGAAAGATTAGACACTCCCAGCACGAAGGAGTGAGGGTTGCTCTATACCACGACTTGCATACAAAAGGCACATCCAGAAGCAGTGACTCTAAACCAACTCTTCCGAACACATTCGCCAAAATGTCCGCGTTTAAGTCTTCCCATCTTTGATTCATCTAAGGAAATGAATATTTTTTTTTATACAAATATGAAT
The DNA here is from genome assembly GCA_036320875.1 of Cotoneaster glaucophyllus. Taxonomy (NCBI): domain Eukaryota; kingdom Viridiplantae; phylum Streptophyta; class Magnoliopsida; order Rosales; family Rosaceae; genus Cotoneaster; species Cotoneaster glaucophyllus. Next base: position 20,007,837 of record CM070072.1, read on the forward strand.
ATGTCAATATATTATATATATATATATATATAAAACGAAATCCACACACACAAAACACTACTGTAAAAACAAAAAGGGAAAAAGAAAAAAAAAAATCAAAGAGAGAATAGAAAAAGAAAAAAAAAAACCTTATATCACATATTCAAAAGTCTTTCTATATGTATATATTAGTTAAGTGTAAATAGACTTATTATCCCGTATCGACGAAATACATATGTAACACTACTTGTGACTCCTATATATATATACTCCACATTGGAGATTAATAAAATATATCAGAAATTCCCCAAAATACTATTTTATATATTTGATATTTCCCATACTTAATTCAAATCTTTCTCCAGATGATGAGAATGCAAATCGAATCCCAGATGATAAGAAGATAAATTAGAAAGGCAGGGCCGCCCCTTTAAATAAGACTTTTCTAAAGGGGTGCGATGAACGATTCTGTTATTGGAAGGGAAAGAGTGATATTAGTGTATATTGAACTTTTGGTCTTCCCAATTAGTTGTATTTAATTCTAATGTACATCGAAGGTAACATTTGTGATCTTCAGACTCCCAAAAACAATTTCAATTAATAATTCTAATGAAGTGGGTACATGTATGTGTTAAGAGTTTTACTTGTGACGCCAATTTATTGTATAATACCATAGTTAGTAAATATAATACGCCCATTTTTGAACGAAGTACGATATTCATTAAACGATTGAAATACGTACATACTGAAGATAGGGTGCTTACAATGGGCCTCGATAAACACATACATAAGTACTTTTAAAAAATACTTCCATTTTCCATATACTTCTTAATGATTCATTAAATTGTAAAACTCCAACGTACCATACTCATATTATACATGTACTTATGTACTTTTCACATTTAATACACATTATTTTCACACATGTTTCAATAATACATATAAATTTGGCGTTTTCTATGCATATTTTTAACATATTATTGAAGAAATAGAAATAAATAAATATTTTAAAAATACCAAACGTCTCACTTTAACTTCTTATTCCTTTACATATTTGTATCAATAACTCGTTGTCAATAACACCTTACAATAGCAAAATGATACAACGAGTTATTGTTACAAAACATGTAGAGGAATAAAAAGAAGTTCAACTAGACGTTTGTTATTATTTAAAGGATGGACTGTCAACATGATGTTTGATAAATTGTCAATACCAGTTTTCAACAAAAAAATGTTCGACGAGTTATTGATACAAAATGTGTACTTCAACAAAATACAAAACAAATGTTATACGTGTGTGTGTGTGTAATATTTATGTACAACTTATATATTCTACTTTTAAAAAGAAATATCATCTTTTCCCCAATCGGTCAGTTCAAATAGCAAGATTACTAGCCAAAATAGTAATAAGAAAAACAATGGAAATGAATAAGGCCTTCCTAGTTAAGTACCTTTATATGATTTTTTTTTTTTTTCCTTCAGAACTATATAAATTTGAGGTATATCATATTAGATTTATGAGAACACGAGATTTTGTTTCCTTCATTCTAATCAAGAATACAATGAATGATGAAAATTTTAAGCTATATATGTAATAAGGGTACGAAGAAAATATGAGGCCTAATTTAACGTGAGGCCCATAGCGCATGCCTTGTTCACCTTGCCTCTGATCCGCCTCACACGCATATTTACAAAAGAAAAAAAAGAGAAACACATACGCCACACAGTGAAGTTGAATTGGACTAGATGAAAATTCCATATCCTAAACCTAACCCCACACCAAACCCTACGTTCAGTCTTATATGAAACCAAACTCGGGTGATACGTGCACAAACAAAAACTACTTCTCCATAGATGTATATGGTAGCTTCAGAAACCAAGATGAAGACAAAGGCGATGTTGTTGATGAACATGACAGTTTTCTTTTCGAGCATCGAATCTATGATTTAATTGGTGCAGCAACAGAGGTGAGATCAAGATCACAAAGATCCCTTTTTACTTGATTCAAATGGACCCTAACCCTTCACAAATATATAACTAAATTAACTAATAGAAGTTCTAAGTTCAGAGTTCTTACCATATTAGCACGCCGGAGCTGCAAAGAAGCGGAGGAATCTCGACTTGAGTCGCGATTTTCAGTGAAAGTCTGTGAGAGGAGTGAGGAGTCGAGGTTGGTCAGGATTGGTGGCGGTTTGCAGCCCAACAGCGCACATTAGGTTAATCTCGAGCCGTACCTTAGGCCGCTATCTCCCTACTGAAGTATTGGTGGGAGACCTAACGACTGCTCTTGAGAAGAGGAATTGTTTTATGACTATGTGATAGGACGGAACCCAAGAAATGAAGAGGAGTGAGGAGTCGGGGTCGACTAGTCGAGGACGTGAGAGAGGAGCGAAGGAGATGTCGACTACATTTGGAATTTATATCAACGGTTAGTGTGGCATTGATGTGCTTTTTAAAAAAATAATTATATTTTTTTGTTCTCTCATAATAAATAACAGTAAAATAAAGTTGTTGAGTGTTTGGTAATTTTTTTTTTATTTTTTTTGTAAAAGTGATTTAACAAAAAAAAAAATTGTGTTTGAGTGTTTGGTTAATTTTTATATAAAAGTGCTGTGAATATGTTAAATAACTAAAAAAGATACAGTATTTAATGTGATATAATAATTGCCAAAGAGTATAATGTAAGAGCAAAGATTATAATTTTGTAAAATATGTAGGGGTATATTTGACATTTGAATATTTTATTAAATGAACATTGATCACTATGTTTTGAACAAAAAAAATACTTTTTTTAGAAGCATGGTAGATCATATTTATGCTTTTCTATACTTTACTACTATTATTGATAGCAGTTTTTTTTTTTTTTTTTTTTTTTTTTTTTTTTAATTTTTAAAGCACCACAATCCCAAACTCACCCTTAAATCCATCAAAATCCTTAGTCGCTAAAATCTCAACAAATCTCTATCATTCTCGCTACACTTAAATATGTGTGGACTTTTTTAAAATTTTAATTGAGTACCTAGATTTGGATGTATTCTTTATACCCCTCAAATATTAATTTGACTACACTTTGGTTTTTAAAGTTTTTAAAATCCTATTTTAAAATTCTATATAACTACATTTTGATTTTAAAGTATATTAAAATCTTATCAAAACATAATTTGACTACGCCCCTAATAGTTTGGATAGTGGCCATGTGTAACATGTGGTTGAGTTGATTGTACTCGATCAAATAACCAATTACATTAAAACACCTAATTGGCTATTAAGTTAAATATTTTTTATATTATGTGGTTCGGTTTGGTTTCCTTTTGGTTCCATATATTAGGAACCAAAACTAAATCATTTTTTAGCTTGTGGTTTGTTTTCAAATCGAAACCGTTTTAAAACTGTAAAAACCGAACTGTTAAGTGCGATTCAGTTCGATTCGTGTTTCGATTTCCAGTTTTTCCCATCCTAGCAAGAGGTGTGGATAGCAGGCGATCGATTGGCATTAAAGTTCGTGGGAGCTCACAACTCCAGTAATTATAACATTTAATTTGAGAAAGAAATTGCACGAAAAAAGTCTTCATGTCACTTTAACTTTATGAAAAGAGATGAAGTTGGCACCAAAGAAAAAAGAACGTTTTTTTGCTTACTACTCTCAAGTGGTGGTAAAGCTCTATCACTCTATTATCACCGTTAGCTGAGTTTGAATTTTGAGATTTATGTCTATCTACTATACGAATCTCTAAATTCAAATTTTTCTAACGATGATAAATAAGATGGTGAACATACGTCATAATATATGGTGGTGAGTAAAAATGCTCTTAAGAAAAAAAAGGTTCATATTACTTTTAACTTTAGGAAAAGAGATTACTTTAACTTTACAAAAAGAGATTTTACTGTAACTTTAGGGAAAGAGATTACTTTAACTTTGGATGAGGATCCTCTCTGGATTCTTTTTGTATGGATCATAGAAATTCTTACATCTTAATCGTTCATCGTACATTGTACGATCATTTTTCGTTAGGAACTATTTGTGTTTAATTTTAAATAAAAAATTCAAATAATTTATGTCCGCATGATGTACGATGAATGACTAGAATGTGAGGATCCCTAGGATCCCCACAATTTGAATGTGAATAGGATCCAAATCCTTTAACTTTGGAAAACGACATGAAGTTGGAACCAAAGAAAAAGGAAAACCAAAATAAAGGCAAGTTTAACAGTCCTTTTGTTATTTGTTAAGGGTTGGACTGCTGATCCTCAGTAATACATTTTAATGACAAATGACTCAACGAACTATTGATACGAAATATATGTAATTAAACGAAAGGATTACGATACTACTTTTCCCGAATTGGTCATATATAATAGGAAGATGACTTAATGCAAATATGCTATCACTGTCCCTTTTTTTTTTTTTTTTTTTGAACAAATAATATTATTTACATTAAGGAAGAGGAGATGAACTTAAGAGTTAAGACTAATAATAATATGGTTCTGTTGACCCTTATTTTGGGCCCAAACAGGTTCAAATTCACTTTTAGCGAGAATCAAACTTAAGACCTACAAGTGAAGAAGAATATTATTAAACTGTAGTATTAAGTGACACCACTATCCAAGTTAAAAATGCCTTCCCTTATCTCTCTTTCAAAAAAAAAAAAAAATAGAAATTATTGGTCATTCACAATACGAGGCTTGACAGTTGACACCCGATACAGTTATCGATGTCAATAAAATGATGCAAGAAATGCGTCTTAGGTTTCTGCATATTAAACATATACAATGATGGTTTTTATTTTAAACAAATCCAAACAATGATGGTCTTCCACGTCCTCATTAATTTTGGTAGGCATAGTAGGGGGTGACACTTTTACTTGGTTGAAGTGTCTCTCTTTGTAGCCCTCTCTGTGTTTGTTGTTTTGTTATGTGCTGTTGGTTAGCCTCTTTTGGCTTTCTTTGCTCTTTTAGCCTCTATGCCCTGGAATGATATTCTTAGCATTGCTCAAAAAAAAAAAAAATTAAACATATACAAAAAATTATTCTATCAAAAAGGAAAAAAATGGTGCTGTAATAAACAAATCCAAACATCAATCTTTTTAATTTAAAGAAGAGCGAAAAAGGCATTCTTGATTGCAGAGTCGAGCTCCGATCCAGCTGAGTTCAGCACTGCCATGTCAACCTTTTCCCTAGGAAGAAGCAAGAACTCTCCCTCTTCCATTCTCCCAAACTCGCACAACTAAAGAAACTCGACGCCGCCTTTTACTGAACTAACCCTTTCCTGCGTAGTTAACGAGTGATTTGACAACAAATGAAAAGAAAGCTGAGTTAGTGACCAAATCAAAAAACATGGACATTAAAAGAGTAAACTAGACCAGTAAACGGATATGATTTTTATTGGATCCGCCTAATCCACATTTGATCCATTTATCAATGGTATTTTATCGGATTGTATCAACTCAAATCCATATCTGATTTGTTAGCTAACAGGTTACCAGATTCGGAACATCACATTGAGAGGAATCCTTTCACAAGAAGGATCCCCATTTTTCTAAAAAAATGGGGATACTCTCTTGACCGTTGGATTTGACTTTAATGAAATTGTGTGGTTGAGATTGTGTGGCCTGTGTTTTAATCTCAACCACACAATTTTATTAAAGCCAATCCAACGGTCAAGAGGGTGTCCCCATTTTTTTAGAAAAATGAGGATTTCTCTTGGTAAGGGGCCTGCACATTGAGAATGTCAATCCATATCACATCGGATTCAGATCATATCCGGATCAAAAACTATTGGATGATATGGGCTGCGATATGGGGTGACTGGTACCCATGCTGTCAGTCCTCAGTTTCCCTCTTTCCATGGGATTCATTATTAAGCCTAATCCCTTAATTTGAGGAAGATTGACAGCTAGTTGACTTGTTGATATTTGTTTGCTAGTTATTTGCTGCATTCCTTTAATTTAAGGGGTGACAGCTTTAGGGTTTACCCGGTTAGTACAGTTTGTCAAGGGAAGGTTGCTTATAACCATCTCCCTCATTTTATATATACCCTCTTGTCCATTCAAACAATCCATGAAAAACACATTCAAACCAACTTAAATTTCCACAAAAACCGATCCATTGGTAGGTCTAAGTATAACTTAATAGTACTGTATACTCAAACTTTCGCATGGGAGGGGAAAGAGAACAAAAATCTATAAAGGGGAAAGATTGGACTCAAAAATCCATTGGTTAGTCTTATCTTTCTAAATTTCTAACAACTTTCTTGATAAAACTCTATGTTAGGACACGTTTGGCAATATAATCCATTTTGGTTCTTTATTTTCATTTCTTCGATCTCTTCATTTTCCAGAAGCGCTTTTGTATGGTCCACAAATTAATGGGAATACATATGCTTTCCAGATTTCAAGACTATTACAGAATCAGTTGGTTTTGTTGTCATCCTAAAAACTCCAACAAATTGTTATTTGCGGGGCAATATGTCGTTATCGTAATGGTCCTGTGTTAGAAGGTTCGGATTGTAGTATTTGTTCACTAAACTTTTTAAGGTCCAGGTGTTCATACTTCATATTATTACACTTCCCAAAACAGAGGTATGGATGGATATGTATCATGTATGGTGTCACTCCAAGAATTGTTTTGTAGTAGCCGACCACGCTTAGTGGGATAAGGCTTTGTTGTTGTTGTTGTTGTCGTAGTCATCAATATTAGTTGTATAGAATTTAATAGGTAAAAATCATAGCTCAAGTCAAAGAGAGCTAAACTTCACAATTGTGGAGTTTCAGTGGGAGAAGAATTTGTGAGGATATTTTTGTGTTCAGATAATATGTCGAGAGTGTTGAAGTACCAACGGAACTCTACTACTCGATAGACTTGGGCAGCAACGAATTTATCTCTATAAATACAACATGTTTGACAACATAGTAGTGATGACCTTGAATCTAACACACAAATCAATGCTTTACGCGAAACCTCTCACAACTTTCTATGAAACACTAATTGCTTTACTAATTGTTAGCACGAATTCCATCTGTTAGATGAGTTTGGGTTGACAGCTGAAGGATGATAATTGTCTAGTTAGACGAGGTTTTTTAGAAGCAACCAGTAAATCCGGCTATCTAATTAGATAGGGCTATAGTTGTAAAGTTGGTTTGCCTTAGGGGTCTTGGCTGCCTGGTTAGACAGCGAGTCTTGGAAGTTCGATTGACTATCTATCTTAAGTCTCAACAAGCAAAGAGTCTTTGATTGTTTCGCCGAAAGAGGTCACTTCATCAGCTTTCTTAGTGAGGTAGAGTGTTCTATGATCGGATATTCCCAAGTACATTAAGAGTTTGGCACGTAAGCGGTCAAACCACTTTTACTAGTAACTTTGTCCTTATAGTTGATGCCAATTTGGCAAACCTATATTTTACCAATATAGTTGAGGTTGCCAGACACATTGTAGAGGACCAAAAACTTCACATGCCACTTGGTCGCTGGTGAAGGCCTCGTTCTTGTTGAGGGTAAACGTATTGTTGTACTCACCACCGTCACAGTGGTTGTGTCTAGCTATGCCATACAGTGACAGTTCTTATCCAGCGCAGCCACGTGTCAAGCAGAGGTTGATTCTAAAGGGATAAAGGAATATACCTTCGTCATCTAAGATTCCGTTAGAATTAACAAAAACTGTCTTCTTTGCCGTTAAATTCGCTGGCGGCTGCCATCCTCTGTTGCTGGATTCTGCAAATTTTCAAAAATTGCACAAAGCTTCGAATTAGCACGTTGTCACCAAATTTTCAATCAAAACTTCATAAAAATGTTTGAAAGTTTACCCAAACACAAATTAGGACGATTTGGGACTGAATTCACCTTGAGTTCACCAAGGTTTGGCCGGACTTCCTCACCGGGAAATGCAGAACAACAGATAGAGGGCTGTAGAGGTTAGAACCTCAATTCATAGCTCAAATTCATCACATGGTGACTAAAGTTACTTGGGATCCATTAGAGACGATCCTAAGCTAAATTGAAGGCCAGCTCGTCGATTTTCACCATGAACTTCGCCAGAAAACTCACTTAGAACTTGAGTTTGATTTTTTCACGTTCCCGCCACCACGCATGCAAGACCACCATTGAGTTCTTCATGGTGGTTCTGATTTTGGTAGTTTGGAGTTGAGATTTGGTCAAGATTGGTCGTGGTTTGGGTGAGTGTTCTTGGTGAGTTAGAGAGAGGGTGAAAGTTGCAGAGTTAGAAAGAGTATTGTACACTTGTACATTTATCTCTTTCTCTTCTTTATTTTCTCTCTCTCTAGAAAATGTTCTTCATTACATACATCAAAGATCTTCAACTGATATAGTTTAACATGGTATCAATCACCTCTGATGCTTGTGCATGACACTTCGATCTGTCTTCTTGCCTCCACTACCTTCCAATTTGTCTTCGGCTGCCTTTAATTTCTGTTTTTGGATCTTCAAGGATTCTTCGTCTTCTTAAAACCCTCATTTTTTAGGGTTTGGCTCGATCTTGATTTGTGATCGATTTTCTTTTGTATTTCTCTGAATTGTTCAGTCCAAGTGTTTGTGATTAGTCCTCAGTGGCTTTCTTCTTTGAACAACGATTTGGTTAAGCTTTCTACTACAACAATGGTGACTGCAGCACAACTTACGATTATTCAATCTCCAATCACGGCTCTAATTTCTACGATTTCTACGTCTGTAAACGTGAAATTAGATGATTCAAACTACCTGAATTGGCATTTTCAGATGCAACTCATGCTGGAAAGCAATGGAATTATAGGATTTGTTGATGGCTCTAATCTCTGCCCTGCTAATATTGTCTCTGCTGAATCTGGTATAAATTCTTCTGATTCTTCTACTTCTGTGGAATGTAATGAATTGCTAGTATGGAAAATGCATGATAAGGCTTTTATGGAACTTATTATTGCGACTTTGTCTGCTGTTGCTATGTCTTGTGCGATTGGTAGTAAAAGCTCTGAAGATCTTTGGATTTGCCTAAAAGAACAATTTTTCACTGTGTCAAGAACTAGCATTTTCCAAATGAAGTCTAATTTGCAGAACATCAGAAAAGGGTCTGATACTATAACTCAGTAATTGCATAAAATCAAAGAGGCTAGGGATTACTTGGCAGCTGCAGGTGTGTACTTTGTTGATGAAGATGTTGTAATTCTAGCTTTGAATGGACTCCCTCTTGAATATAATACATTCAGATGTGTGGTTAGGGGTAGAGAGAGTGTTATTACCCTTAAAAAAAATTTCGATATCAATTACTGGCTGAAGAAAGTATTGTGGATAATATCTATGTTGTACCATCTTATCTCACTACTATGGCTGCTAACTCTGGACCTAATATGTCTTAAGCACCAACGTTTCAGTAGTCAAATGCACAATCCTCTTATATTAATGGAGGTTATAAGTCTTTCAATAGAAACAAGGGTAAGGGAAAGTTCAATCAAGGTCAAAGATCATTTAATCCAAGACAACAGTTTTATACACAAACTTATCTGTTGCCTACACCAAATCCAGGTGTTCTTGGTCAATCACCAACTACATACTACTCGTCACCATCAGCACCTCTTATTCCTACATGTCAATTATGCAACAGTGAATGTCATACTGCTTTATTTTGTGGTTCTAAGCCTCTTGAGAGATCCCAAGTGTGACATTTGTGAAAAAATAAATCATATCACATGGTACTGCTTCTATAATGACAAAGGTCCGAATTTTGTTGGTGTTGGTTCATATCAGAATTATTCTCAGATGTCTTTTCAGTCATTTGGACATTCTCCATCTCAACACTACCAGTCTCAGCAATCTTCTATGCAAGCCATGCATATTGCAATACAACCCACTTAGGCATCCACATCTCAGAATCTACCTCAAGTATGGCTCACGGATTCTGGTGCAACAAACCATATGATTGCCGATCTGGCTAACATGCCTTTGGCAACTCCTTATCCAACTAATGAAACCATTCAAATGGCCAATGGTGAAGGTTTGTTAGTATCACATATTGGTAAATCTGTTATTAATGCAAGAGTGAAACCAATAAACTTGAATTCAATGCTCTATGTTCCAAAATTGACCCAAAACTTGTTGTTTGTTCATAGGATATGCTTGGATAACAATTGTTGGCTAATTTTTTATACATTTTGCCTTTGGATTTAGGACAAGGCCACAGGGAGGATGACACGCCCCGACCTGGATATTCCCCGAATACCAGGATGGTCACGTGCTGGCCGACACCCGAGGGTGACGAAAGCCATTTATTGAGTACAAATGCTAAGAATAAGGAATAAATAAGACTTAAAAATATAAAAGAATAATGAATGACATTTAAGGAACGTGTTCAGAGCACATCTAATCTAGAACACTAAAAGAATTAATGTAAAATTTAATGAAACAAAGAATGGGTCCTACACCGAGAGGACTCGAAGATGCCGATGCGGAAGTGCCTTGACGTCGGGATTGTATGCCTCGATTCTATGCCCTGAAAGGGGCGCAAAACAAAGGTGAGTGGACCAATTTGATATATATATAGTAAAACAGTCATCAACATACTAACCCCCAGGTTTTATGAAAACATATATATATCATGATAATCATAGGTTTTCCGAAACCTAGCATATCGTGCAATGTCTGAAATCATAACTCATATAAATCGTAATCACTAGTGTATGTCCAATATAACACTTCAGGCCCCATGCCGGCTCCCCGTCTCTGAGCAGACAGTCAGAGGAAATATCACTTTAGGCCCCTTGCCGGCTCCCCGTCTCTGTGCTAAATAGCCAAAGGAAACACCCTCCAGGCCCTATGCCAACTCCAAACCGTCGCCCGGGACGGACCGGACACTATCCCTACGTCCCGTAGCGGAATAAGGACCACTAGGTAAATACAAAAACCATTTGGCCTATGTATTGAAAAGCAACTTCATAGTATAAAGTCATCGATCGTCTATACTATAAAGAGGTGTTCGAAACATGTTCTAAATATTGTATCGTCATCGATCAGATATCCTATAAAGAACATGGGTTATAAGAAAAATAGTAGTAATTCAAACTAGCCTCAGTAAGCATGTTATCTCAAAGTATTTCATAAAACATAATCATCAAATCATGCTTTTCATGTGTGCATTTCTAGTATTAAAACATGCATTTTTAGAAGGGGTCCACTAACAGTACTTCGCCGTCGAAAGCTGCGCAGACTAGCGAAGATACAACGCCTCTATAATTGCCCCTAAGCACAATAAAGGGTACATTTAGTCAAACTCTACTCAAACGATTTAATTTGGGAAAACGGACGTCGGAAACGGATTCAGGACGTCGAATTACCCTAAGAAGGGTCCTGGGTAAATTTCGTGAACGTCACTAGAATATTCCCTGACGGAATATTCCCCGTAAAGGGTTTGGGCTTGGAAACCAGATTAGGATTTAGGCTTAGGTTAAATAGGGTTAGGACCTATTGGGTTTTGGGTTTTGGGTCCTAAGGTTTTTGGGTTAAAAGGGTTTAGGGTGAAAAAGGGTGGTTTGGGCCTAAGCCCAAATCCACACAAACATACACACATACGGCACAACACACATGCACATGCTACACACATACACTACACATATGCACGGCATGCACTTACACACACCACAAGCATGCACTCACACACGTAAGCACTACACCACACACACGCACATGCACGGCATGCATAACACACACACACACACAACACATGGCCCAAAGGCCTCACATAACAACACACGCACTGCACATGCACATGCACAGCCCAAACACAACACCCACACACGCACGCACGGCCCAAAGGGCCTGATTTTGTAAAGGGTTTAGCAGCAGCGGCCCAAAGGTCTTGAGCTCTTACGGGCTTGGGTTCTGGGTTGGTGATTAGCGGGCCTAAGGCCTGAGGTTTTTTAAGAAATGGCCCGAGGGCCTTAGAAACAGAAACGGCCTGAAAGGCCTGGTGCGAACGGAGAAGAACGTCGGAGCTTTCCTAGCTCCGGCCGACTGCAAACGTAGTCTTTAGGCTCCGATTTAACTACCAACGTGAAGAAGAAGGAGAGAGGAGTGTGTTCGTACCCTTGGTTCGCTGTGAAACAGCCGGTGGTGGTCGGAAAGCTCCTCGACACCCATGGGCTCGCCGGAAACACGAGTGTGCTCACCCTTGCTCGAAATTGAGGAAAACCTAGGAAATAGATGAATATTTCATCTCAGAAAACACAACCAATAGTCATAACCATCGAGGAAATGAGGGATTCAACTTACCCGAATGGAAAAATGGGTGAGGTTCGTCGGAGCTTTTGCTCCCGTGTTGGCGACTTCACAGAGACGAGAGAGAGAATAAGAAGGAGAAGACGACGAGTTACGATGATGGTGCTGGTGGTGCGTGGCTGTGGGTGTGCGTTCACGGCAAGATGGAGAGGGCGAGAAGAGTGAGAGCTCGGGAGTGAGAGAGACAGAGATAGAGAGCTGTGCAGGAGAGAAGAAGAAGACTGAGAGAGAGAGAAAAGGTTACGGGGAGAGGAGAGAGATTGGAGACAAAAGTCACAAGGTGGGCCCCACGTGGCTCACCAATTAAGAACTAAAACAATTTTTTAAATAAAAATGGGGGTGGGTGTTACAGAGGATTCTCTACAAAGGGCTGTGCAGTAATGGACTCTATCCCATCGCTCTACCATCCTCTCATTTTGTCCTCAAAACTACCAAATATCAACCTCAAGCATATCTTGGTCAGCTAATACTATCTTCTACTTGGCATCATAGATTAGGACACCCTACAAATAAGATTGTTACATTGATGTTACATAAAGCTCATGTATAAATGTAAACAGGTTTCTTCACCTGTCATGTGTCACAGTTGTCTACAGGGCAAGTTTGTAAACTTCATTTTCACCAAAGTGTCAATAAGTCTGTATAACCCTTCCAAACGATACATTGTGACCTTTGGGGCCATTCTCCTTGTATTTTAGTAAATGGATATAGGTACTATGTGATGTTCGTTGATGAATGTACAATGCATTGTTGGATTTTTCCATTAATCAATAAAAGTGACTTGCGTTTTGTGTTTGTTACTTTTTACAAATATGTTCAAACTCAGTTCTCAAGCTTTATTCAAACTTTACAAAGTGATTTGGAAGGGGGGAGTATGTCAGTAAACAGTTTCAATCATTTCTTAAAGATATGGGTATCATTCATCAAAAGTCATGTCCATATACTCCTGAACAAAATGGATTGGCTGAAAGAAAACATAGACACCTTATAGAAACCACCATAGCTCCCTCAGTTAGCCTATCACTTGACCTTCTTTCTGCCTTTACCTCCCATATAGCCTTTCATTTTCCCTTTTCTGCCCACGTTAGGTTGATCATGTTTACTGGGGCTTGTATAAAAGGGCTAGCATTAACCATTATATCAGCCTGTGATTCTTCTAGCAATTGCTTTATTTTTGGCCCGCATTGCCCCCTGTCATCCAATGAAAATAACAAGGGGTTGGGCAACTTTGGTTTTTTTTTCAACAACGGCTGACTAGCTTCGGATTCTTCCTTGTTCTTCACCTCACCCTTCTTTTCCTCAATCACAGGAAATAGAGGCGTAACTGACTCCTCCACAGGGCTGGCCTTGCTCGTCATTTCTCTGACATGATCATTTTCTGGGTAGAGTACTCCAGATCTAGCCTTCTTTGCGGATTTCCTGTTAGGGAACAGAGTATGCTTACTCCCCTTTTTGTTTCCTGAGAGATCTTCTCCATGCTCCTCAAGATAGCTATCATAGTGGCCTGTAGGTCCTCATTTGTGACCTTCCCTCTTGATTTTTCAGAAGGAGTCAGGCTTTCAGTTAATCCTGGTCCTTGCAAGCCTTCAGGGAGAATTGCCATTTTTGATCTTGGTGTGTACTGGGGTGGCTTTTGTTTTGTTCCCCACCTGAAGGTTTGTTCTTTCCTTTGTCTTCTTGGCATACAAGATTCGGATCCCACCGGGCGTGCCAAAACTATGTTCGGGCACGAATTTCGCTAGGAAGGGTCCCTGGCTCGAGCACACAGCTCCCCGAGGAGTTGGTGCTTTGGTTGGTTGTCGTGCTCCTACTTGTCGAGATGCTGCAAAAGGAAGGCAAACTTAGTCCTGAGAGGTGCCTTTGTGGGGCCTTAGGTGTAGGCCTTAAGGTTCACAATCAGAACTAACTAAGTGCGAGGGCGTGCCACTGCCATCTCTGTATGGCAGATGTAAAATAAGTGTATTTAAGCCGATTACTTGCGCCCCAAGTTATTCTGACTTCTTGTTATCAAAGGATTATTGTAGATGGGTTAAGTTTACATTAAGTTCTTTTCTATGCCTTAAGATCAAAGACTTTTATTTATCTTGTATGCTTAGAAGGTTAGAGGTCCAGATCTGATTAAGTCATCAGTTTAGTCTCGGTTTAAGCCTCTTTATAATAGTAAAACCACTTAAATGAACCAGATTTGAGAACTGATGGAACTTTGGGTCATCATAAGACCGGAAATGACTTGAGTATATACTAGCAAATGCATTATAACACCATATCTATTGATTGAAAGACGAAACAAACAGATTCGGGCAAGATTTCACCTTGTCGGGCAAGGTTAAACGTCTTACGGTCTCTTCTCCTTGTAGTTACAAAAGGATTAAATACTAAAGGGGATGACTAGTGAAGAGTTAATACAAGAGGAATCGATACTACAATATTTAGGAAAGGATAGCATAGCTTTTACACAGACATAATATGTCTTTCTAGGAGGGAACTACGGCTAAAAGGGTGCAGAATCTGAGCAGAGGGCTTGACTGAGAGGTAAATTGTATGTTTGTTTGTTTGATTGGTTGAGTCTCTTTATCTCTGGGCCATCTTCCTCGTTTTATAGTCGAATCAGCCTAACTCTAGCATTTTTCCTTTGCCCGAAAGCAGCTTGAGGTGATGAGTCATTAGCGTTTTATTTACATGTTATGCCCCTCAGAAAGTACTTTTGGGCCGGAAGTATGCTGATTTTCATCGGTTGTCACTTCTTATGTAAGCAAATAGTTCTTGCATTATGGGGAGCCGTCATTTGTCTTGAGATGGGTGATCTGGGCTTGGTGTTGGATCTCGGGCAAACCAATGTTTCTTAACCTCTTTTTGGGTTTCTCTTTCTTTAAGCTCAAAGTTTAAATATTAACCCAAACAATATTCAAATGGAGGAAATGCCGAAAGAAGACTAATCGAAATCCGAAGGCATTTCACTTCCGGAAAAGACTTCAAAAAGTACAAAATATAAGCTTACAAATGAAACGATCGCGCATTTAATACATGTTTGATCGAAGAAAATAAGAAATTAATAGAAAATTAGCGTTAAAAACATAAAACTCCCATTCCATCTTGTATCGGATATTGATCACCTTGCAATCAAAACGCACAGTATCAGCGATCAATCAGCAAAAAGTTGCAATTATTGTCACATTTAGGCAAACAAAACCCTAAAATATCATACAGAATTGCAATTCAAACGCCGGCAGAAAAGCGAGTACCTTGGCCGCGTACAGTCGATGGTTGTGAAAGGCGATGACCTTCTCGCCCTCGGCGAAGGGGCAGGAATCGGAGGAAGGGGAGGAAGCGTCGTCGTTTTCTTCGTCGATCATGTCGGAATCGGTCTTGGTGGCGGAGCTGTCGGACTCGGTGGCGGACGAGTCAGTGTCAGTAGTATCACTCACCACTCTTGGACTTGGAGCCTCTGCATCTCATATTTTTTAAGGAAAACTAATGAAAAGTCCAAAAAAACTTCCCTTTTAACGAAAAGTCCTTTTTAAAGGTATAGTGAATAGTGTCAGTTAAAGGTAAAAAAGTGGTTTTTCGTTAAAAGTGAACAGTACCGGGACCTTTTCATTAAACCTCCCTATTTTTTATTTAGGGGCTGCTGCTGCTGCTTAATTACGATTAATTATTAATCAATTAATATTAATCACTTGTCTTGGCGTTAATCCTTTGCATCGAGAACTGTGAGGTATTTATAGTTATGGCGGTTGCTCCTAGTTACAGATGCAGAGAACACGAGAACGATGGAGTAACTGAAAAACTGGGGTTTTTACTGTTTGGTTTTGGGTTGTCGTTTGGTTTCATCGGTTTCCAGGTCCGACCAAACGACGTGGCTTTGTGGAATTTACACCGCGAACGGGCTAAAAAAGCCCATCGTGTGAGCACGTGCAATGCGAGATTATAGTTAGTGATGGCAAATCAACTGATTTAGTTATTAATGGATACACATTCGTTTAATTTGATATCATTATAATATGAAGGTATGAGTAGTAGTAGTGATGATCGTGTAAAGTGAAATCAAAATAAATGAGTTTTAATAAGTATCTGTTAACAACCACAATAGTGTGATTTGTAACCTCTAGCTGGAGTGTAATTACAAACAACATGGCAGGTGGGATAGCCAGGGATTTTCTAGTATGGCCTTATACTGATTTGGGCTTTTCATCTTTTAGCTATGGGTGCGATTCGATTCAGTTAGAGTTTAAATTGCAATTGAACCGTCTTTCTTAGGTTGTAAGTGTGGACTTGATCCGGTTTAGTTAGAGCTTAAACTGCAAGAAGATCAGTGCTAACGTCAGATTTCTCTCAAGCGTTAAACTAGTAGCGCAATTGAAACAAGAAACCACTTTAGTAATCGCTTTGATTCGGTTTAGGTCTTAAATTGTAAATTGATTTCCTTGGGTTAAGCAAATATTTCGTACCATGAATTGGATAGTTGTTAAACTTATTATGCTTGTCGTGCACCTATTCCAATCTTCTATGTCAAGAAAGTTGGGGATTTAAGAATCTCTCTTTAGTGAGAGTTTTTCCAACTTGTGTGTGAGTTTTTTCTTCTTGTCAACTTTGTTGTAGCCTTCGATCCTAACCGTGGCCAAGGTCAGTGGCAATCCACCCAATTGTCATCTTGTCAACTTCTTGTTAGTTTTTCCAGTTCCTTCTGCTTTCTTTTCCATCTGTTTGCCATATTGATCATCGTCTTTCAAACCCAATTGTTGCCATTTTTCATCTTTCTAAACCCCCGCATTAGATTCCATTTTTCCATCATTCCTTGTCGTCCATCCATTTCCATGTCTTTCATCAATCCTTCTCATTTCGATTCTTCCCTTTTCTTCACTCAATTTCCTAGTTTGCGCTGACCTTCATCGTTTCTACCCCAAATCTGATCTGCATACACTTTTCTCCACCGTGCTTTGTTGCGGTGCTCTTTGAGGTGTGTAGAGCTCTGATTCGGGTGTTCACATCATCACCTTCCATCTGTTTGCCTTTATTGGCTCTGTCACTGATGGGTTTCTTATTCCCATTGACTTCTTTCGTTCCGTGGATGCGATCAGACGGGTGTTCGTTGCAAGATGCGGGAATCTTTCTTTTCTTCACTTTTGGGGAGTTGATTTCTAGTAGCCGTTAGGAATGCTGTCTAGCGGTGGTTGGGAAGTACTGTTCTGGTGGCATCGTTGGTAGCAGGAGGCTAGGTTTTTTGTTTTGATTTGTTTTTGTTTTTGGGCTTCAAAATGTATTTTGAGCCCGGTCTTGTTTTGCTTTAAGGGTCCATATATTTTGCTTTGTGTTAAACATGCTTATGTATATTTGCTCTAGTATTGTACTTTGTTGGCTTTTGCCTTAGAATGTTATTTCCAGTTTTCCATAAACCAATTAACAATATGAGAAGTAACACAATCTCTTATAAGTCTTTGCAAAATTTCTCCATTCATCGATGGGGGATACTTTTACATTCACATCTTCATACCCCCCAACATGTGGCGACTTTTCAAGCTAAACACGTGGACAACACAAACTGGTTGATGTGGAGCACGTGTGGCCGTGAGGCTCACATGTTAGCCAACCTACTCTGATACCAGGAACAAAATTAGGGTTCCACCATAAAACAAATTGACAATATCGACAATAGCCCAACTACTTATAAGTCTTTACAAGGTTTCTTCTTTCACCAATTTGGGACACTTCTACCTTTACATCCTCACACTATGGTCAAGTAACTAATAGTACGATACGTGATGTTGCAATTTCCCTTAAATTATAAGACGCAAATATAGTACACCATGTGGCATGTGTTAACAATAACAATGAAAATTTATCCTTGAAAAAATCTAGGCCCTACGGGGCAGAGGTTGCATCCTTTGTCAAAGATCTAATTACAGCATTGGCTTGCTAATTTAGTATGGAAGAAACGAACTTAGTTGCCTATGGAGGAGGAATGAAACGAGTTCATTGTCAATGTGTAAGTTTGTCTCTACATATCATTGTATTGTTAGATTAGAACAACATGACGAGAAATTTGCTCTATGTAAACTGTTCTCCTGCTTGTGGAATTCAATACTTTACTAATTCATTCTAGAAATTTTTCAGAACCATGCAGGCTGCTGGTGCCAATCCATTTGTCGGTAAACATAATTTGGATAATACATGCACTCTTCTCTTGCAAATAACGTATATGAACTGTACAAAATTCATAATCGGTACTATTTACTTTCTTAATTTTCATTTGAAGATCACACTTGACAAAAATCTTTTCAATCGGAGATCACCATTCATTCAAATGTATAGATTAAATCAACGATATAAGTATTAAGTAACATATTTATAATGAACTATTCATTTATTTGATATGTTTTGATGATTAAGCGATCTTCAATTTTGTAAGATTGATCTTCAAATGCAGATTAATAAATTGAACTATTTATATTCAGCCAAGATATATTACTAAATTTGCAAATAAAATGTTGTGATTATAGATGACTGGGTTATTAATTAAATGTCGATTAACGTGTTTTTTTTCTTCTTATTGATGACACATCATTTGGTTTAAAATTTTGATCTATGTAGCATTATCATTATTGGTACATGGAGGAATACGTGTATCCCAACAACGGGAAGCAAGTATTGTCTCCTACCAACCCATAGATAAAGAAAGCGTGGAAAATTCTTCAATTTCCAGGCATGACTTCAAACATCAATGGATCTATTATGTTCTTACACGACTTTGACAAAACATTGACATAGCTTCGGTATCGGATACTTAATATTTGAATCCTTCTACAACATTTTGCGACAGAACATATTTATTGAAAATCAAAAGTGTATTTTGTGACAAACTCCGATCCCCCTCTAATTTCAAATGGCTACTCAGTTTCTCATTTTACTTCTCTCTAGCCATTAATTCTCCACCTTTGTCTTCAACCTCCGACACTATGATTAAAGTCTCCTCCATCTCCATCGAGAAACCAGAGGATGTTCTAATTTCACCTGATGGAGCTTTCACCGCCGGCTTTCACCAAGTTGGCAACAACTCATATTGCTTTACCATTTGGTTCTCCGAGCCTTCACCCTCCGACCGCCGACAAAATCGCACCGTTGCCTGGACGGCCAATATCAACCACCCAGTCAACGGTAAACGTTCCAAGCTCCCTGTCCTCAAAACTGGGTATCTCAACTGATGCCGGAAAGTCCACAGTTTGGGTCAGCACCACCACTTCACTCTCACCGGCTCACTTAACCCTCCACAGTTTGGGTCAGCACCACCACTTCACTCCCACCGGCTCACTTAACCCTCCACAGCTCCGGCAATCTGGTATTACTAAACTCCAATAATCATATCGTTTTATGGCAGAACTTTGATTCCCCAACTGACACCTTTTTCTACTCCAACCCTTCACCAGACATGCAATGCTCGTATCCGCAAGAAGCCACAGCAACTTCTCCACGTGTTTCTATAAGCTTTTATTCCACGATGACAACCTTCTCTTCTAGTTTTCGAGGGTTTTGAGATTTCCAGCTCCTATTGGCCCGACCCTTCTCACGTGAGCTGGGACAATGCAAGGTCCACCTACAACAACACCAGCATAGCCATGCTGGATTCGTTAGGCAGCTTTGTCTCATCGGACAACTCGAGTTTTGAGTCAACTACTTACGGTGTGAGGAATTGCAGAGAATATTGAGGATTGATATTGATGGCAATGTTCGATTGTATAGTCGGGAAAGGGCAGAAGAAAAATGGGTGCTTTCAAGGGAGGCCATTTCGGATCCATGCACGGTTCATGGGATTTGTGAGGCTAACAGAATGCAGCTACGCACAGTTTTGATATGAAATGCTCATGGGTGGTTTCAAGCGTGCTGGCTTCTTGTAATTTTCTTTCCATCATGTTTACTTGTGTTTTCAACGAGAGCACGATTAGGGTCAACTCAAACACATGTTATCTGAAAATGACAAGATTAACTTGTTTAATATGCATAAGTTCAAAATTTCCCGTAAAGTTAAGTAAAAAATTATAAAATAAGTTTAAACTTGTGATTTGGCTTTCAATTTAAACAATTCATCTCGCATTTATACGGGTCATATATAGGTTTACATGTTATAGGATTATGTAAACCATCTAAAACATGTCATTTTAGGGTTTGGCAGGTTGACTCAAAACAACAAGTACTTAAAAATTGTGTTAAACGAGTGATACAATTATGACACAAACCATGATTAGAACTACTCTAAACTTGCTTATTTTATGTCATTTTTTAATCCGATTGTCGTGTTGGACACAAAATTGTCACTCTTATTCACTAATAAGGTGAAAGAACAATAGGAACAAGTTTGTAAGAAATTACAAGAACTAGTTTGTATATCATCTAGACTATAATTAAGACAACCTCCTTCTTGAACCGCCGTCTCAGGATGGCATTAATATTGTCATGGCTGGTTGGCATGTGTGTGGACTCTTCTTCTTTTTTTCACCGCAGTTTCTTCCATGTGGTTTTACTCAAATAAGGTTATCGCGTGACTTTGACAAATTCAAGTTCACACGCTCGTCTCTCGTATCAAATGAGTTCAAATGCTGTTCGAAAAATCCTTCATTTGACAGTCAAAAGCTCCATCCTGAATGAAGCAGAACCGCCCCACACTTTGTAGCTTCGGATAACGTTTCCATAAGCAATTGATCCCAAAATGACACGGCGGCATGCTTCTTGTTAGGAATCCAATTGGACCTGTCTGAACCATTTGCTATTTCACCTCCATGACAATGATGAAACTACGTCGTCTTTTAGGAGAATTTATATCAAGGATATACTACCACATAGTATTTTGTATTAATAAAAAGAGGATATATGGACAAAAAGAATTTATATATCTTTATTTTATTAGCATAGGACATCATTTTGACAATGTAGTGATGTAGTCATGTTGTATATGTCTTCCGTTTTAAGAGTATCCTACATCGATGGATGAAAATTTAGTAATAGAAAACCAACTTATGTGCCTTGACATAGTCTAGGTATTACAAATAAAACATACTTTTTTATTATTTTATGAAGAATATTACATCATAGCTGCATTACATTACATACAAATAAAAGAAGCTGAACTTGTTTAGCTAGTGCTTTATTATAGGGCTAGACAACATGTTCTACATGTTACATGAAAATACACCTTAATCTACATATGAAAATATTTATCAATCACTAGTGCGCAGCGGCGACAATGGCAAATGGCTGCTGCAATCAGTGTCCCTCGCCTTTAGAGCTAGGACCAGATTTGTTCCCTCCTAGGGTTTCGGACTCGGTGAACGCATGACCCTGTCCGTTGCTAGGACCTTCCTTCATAGTTCCAATATACAACCCATCAAACACACTCTCCATCTCTTTGTCTATGCTCCCCAACTTAAGAGAACGAGCCTCCGACGTACACAAAACCAAAGAGCTTACGACGAGGACAACAACAAGCAAGGAGAACAAGGGTTTCAAGCTTTTCGCCATCTGGAAGAAGAATATATTGCGAAATGATCGATGGTGCTTGATCAGACTACGCTTCTGGCCGGTGTTTTGAGTTTTCGGTTTGATTTGGTTTGGAAGAAGCGAGTGGGGATTTGGGTTCTATAAATAGTAGTGTCCGAGTGTGTGGGGAGGAGGTGGGAATGTGAGCTCCATACTTTTGACTTGGGAAGGAAGAAATGTGGGAAAGTGCATGGCTTTGTTCAAACTACACGAGGGTTAGTTGAAGACTTGGAAGATTCATTTGGAGGACGTAATCGGATGGACTCAGATACAGCAAATTTAGTCTAAGTTCGGAGGAACGTAGATGTTGAATGATAAATTTTCTTGACCGGAGAAATTTTTTGTTACAGTTAACTTTACCCTTTGTCTTTTGATTCCGCCTGCCTAACTGCCTGTGTAAGATTGAAGGGAAAGAAGACTGAAAAAGGGTCGGAAGGCCAAAGCCCACAAAGTAGTTCTTTCTGAATCTGCACATAACTTGTGCGGGGTAGCCCAGCCCAACTAAGTATATTTAAAATGTACAAGAGCGTATATGAAACTGTAACTCATGCGGTTAAGAGCACTTAGTACCCCATGCTGTTTTGTTCCCGTCTACTCGTTCTTGAACGGCCAGGTGGACTAGACTTGAAGATGGGCTGAATCGAATTTTTATCTAATTTTCGATTGGTTGATGTCAAACTTTAAAGTCTCAAATAGCTATGAACAACTGGACATTGCTTGGCTCTGCCATGAAAAGTCACCCATTTGCACAAATCATGGTTTGTAACATGCACAAATAACTCGTCAAAGCCATAAAAGATTTTTTTTTTTCCTTTGTTTGGCAGACGTTTCAAAAATGTGATGGGCGTATTTGTTTGACAAGCCTCATACGAGTGAGATCAACGTAGAATCAAGATATTATACTACATAAAGTCAATCTTATATTTTTGTGAAAGACATGACTCTCCTACTCAAAGAAATGAGCCAAATTGTCTACTTCATATTTGATCTATACTCTTGAAAAAAAAAGGTGAGCGGAGAACCCTTTTCCACAAACAGATTTGAATTACGGGTCAAAATTTCATGTTATAAGTAGAATCCGTACCATATAACAAGCTAATTTGACCTACCAAATTGGACAAATTTGTGATTTTATTTCTATACCAAGAATATTGTGACAGTATTGTAGGGGAATTTATGTGTCTGTGGGAAGCTACAAACCAAAAACAACTTTAGAACCCTTGGAAGTAACAAAAAGTAAGCAGCGGTGAGTTGAAACATTGACATATGGAGTTAGGTGGCAAGTCTTCATACGGTGCCGGTGCCGGTGCCAGCGAATTCCAAACGAGCACAATCCACAAGTGGTTCAGAATTCAGAAGAGCAATGAGTAATGGTCTGGAAATTCTTGGTCCAAATGGAATAAAAACACACCTTGAAGGGTATCCTTGCCAACTTGCCAACCGGAAGACCAAAGAAAATATTTGCTCATCGCTCACGACATTGGTTATCGTTACCGCGCGCATTGGTTGAATTTCGAGTTTTGTATAGTAGCGACAATTAATATAATAACGATGTTCATCACCAGCTTAGATCGGTGAGCAAAACTACACTAAAAAACTAAATGCAAAAGAAAACCAAAAAGAAAATAGAGAATCTGACAAGTGACAAAAAACTAATTTCAAGGAGACCAAAATTCTGGAAGTTTACCGGCCAAGAAAAAAGAAAAGGGGGATTGAGCAAAGGGACGGCACAAAAGACTAAACAGTGAGTTCACCAACATCCATCCATTCTCTCTGTTTTGTTGTTCAACGTTTTGCTTGCTGTCAACGACGTGCGTCCAAACCTCAGTATATTACCAGTAGAAATAACCCGTCGCTTGTCGATCACGGGTGAAGATACTGTAGCTCCATGTTTTTATGCTGTACGTACCCATGGAATGGAACATGTAATCGCTTATCCACAGATAGGGTTTATGCCTTTTCATGTAAAAGTATGGAACTTTGTACGTACAAGGTTATTTTCTTCTGCAAACTTGAGAATTGACGTTTGATGTCTACGTCCTATCCATGTGCCCATACCATGCACTTCATATTAGAAGGAAGACATTCGCCATGTGGTAAATATTATTGGACTGGTGACTCACTTTATGTATATGTGACAAACGTTTATTAATCGTATAGTGCAACTGGCAAGGGAGAATTTATGTATTAAAAAGGAAATTCTTGGGTCCGAACACTCAAACCATGTAAGTCATGTGGCTCTACTTACAAAATCCAAAGAGATCTCCTATATTTGGTCTCACCCGCTCGAAGTTAGTCTCGCATCATACGTCTGATGCAGTCCACCAGAGGACTAAAGTTCATGCTTTTGAACCTTTGTCTATTTGTTGAAGCGTATAAGTACTAGGTTAGTTCATAAAATAAATATTAATATAGCGCTAATCATTTGTTTACACACAATGTTGGCCCATCATATAAAAAACACCTTGCACAAAGTTAGTCAAATGTCTTTTATAAATACCGTATAATGAAGCTTTACCCGTTACATGAGTATTTACCTAATTTTGTGCACAAACCCTTGTAATATTATATAACAATCTTCCTAGATTTAGCCTATTGACATAACTTGTATTCTTTCTTATTAAAAATGAAAAACTTTGTAGGTTTGCTTTATTATTAACTTTAAAAGTGTGTGATTGAAATTTTTTACAATTGTCAGTGTTACCTAGTATGCACATCGATAAAAGAATATTCCTCGACCCCTGGAATATGTTTTGGAAAGTCTTGTCATGCTAAGAGATTAATAAGCAAACCCATTATATATCAAGGTTGTTTGATTACGCCGTGTGGCGATTGGCTTGGACCGTCCCAACGCCTGTTGATTGTAAGTGTCCAGGACTTTCGTAGAGAATGTAGCCCATTAGCCCTTCGGGATTTGACCAACGATCTTCATAGAAAATGTGGCGTGTTCTCGTTGGTCGGAGTATTTTACGTTCCCACAGCCTTCACCATTTCCGAAATTTTACTGGAAACCCTACTACTTGGATTTGGCTCTCTCTCACATCGAACACATAATCTATTGAAACCAAGGTATTAAATATCGATAATATCGGAAATATCGGTAGTCCGAAAACACGGAAATATCGATGGAAATATCGGGATAATATCGATATCGATAAAAATTATATGGAAACCACGGAAATTGTAAGAAAAACTTGGAAATTTTTATTGAAACTTTGCAGGATGTTTATTTAGTCAATTATCTATTAGTTTATCACAAAAAATTGGAAGGAAATGCATTGCATGATGGATTTAACATTATCAAGTTGATTATATAGCGAGCTGGCAAACATTGTGAGTGTAGAAAATATGTAGTAATTAATGAAAGAAGTTTAAACACACCATAATCATTTATATATAATGAATTAGTATAATATTTTACACTTTATACATTGCATGGTAACATACATGAGTGACTTAGTACCACATAGAGTTCCTATGAGGTTCAAAATTTTCACTATCTTCATCATCTCTATGTGTAGAGTAAGTGTATTGTGAAGAGTAATCATCAAATAATATATCCCCAAAATAATTTTGCATGTAATTGAACTACCGATATTTCCATCGATATCGAAAACAGGGGAACAAAGCGCTGGCATTTCTGGTAGTAATATCTATCATCCTCTAGTTAAAATTAGATTAAACATAAAATGCGAGATGATCAAAGGTGACTCACTACTGTAACAACGAAAATGGTACCAAATATTAATAATGCTCTTTAATTTTGTTCTATTGGTACCAGAATATTAACGTTATTTCAACAATATCCACTGAACATGTGCACTTTCGCCGACGTCGTTTACATTCGTCGTTTACATTTCCAACTTTTCCACTCTCTCTCACTTCATCCCAGATTGTAAATTGATGCTTTCTGTCATTTCCTCCTTCCCAAAGCCCCCCACCCCCCCATTCCTGCTTTCTGTCATTTCCTCTCTGGCATTTCCTCCTTCCCAAAGTCCTCCCCTTCCTGCTTTCCTCCTTCCCAAAGCCCCCCACAACTCTTCTTCCTCTTCTCCGTGACCCCAACCCGCGAAGCCCCAACTCTTCTTCCTCGTCTTCGTACTGCCCCCTTTCTTCCTCTTCTCCGTAACCCCCGCCCCACCCCACCCACCTTCGTTCCTCCCCCCCCCCCCCCCACACCTTTCTTCCTCCCCCCCCACCTTTCTTCCTCTTCTCCGTGAAACCCCCCCCCCCCCCCCCCCCGCGCCGTGACCGGCGATCGTTCTTCCCAGAACCTCCCCACCCCGCCACCTTTCTTCCTCTTCTCCGTGACCCCCCGTTCTTCCCAGAGCCTCCCCACCCCGCCACCTTTCTTCCTCTTCTCCGTGACCCCCCGTTCTTCCCAGAGCCTCCCCAATGTCTTCCCCGCAGCTCTTCTTCCCAGAGCCCTCCCTTCCCTTCCGACGACGAAGCCTCGGCCGGAGTTCGGCGATATTATCGGTAATATCGATAATATCGCGATATTTTGACGATAAATGATTGGATAGGTGTAAAAAAATCGCTATCTGTAAAAAACGATATTATCGACGATATTTCGCCGATAATATCGATATTTTGTTCCTTGATTGAAACATAACAAGATGCCCATTCTAAGAATGCAAGCAAAAATTACAACGGAAACCAATGCGGCAGCAAGCAGTCCGGCAGTTCTCCAGGAAATACGAGCACTTCAAACACATACGACAACTTCGTCCTTCTCAGTTCCCGTTCGGATCATCTCAATTTTCTAACCTATTACTACTCTCATTCCTCTTGTCCTTTTCCTATTCACGCCCATTCGAACCTGCCAAATGCCCAGAACCAAGCCTTTTATTACAACCGTACCCTCCTTCGATTTCCCTTTCTGTTTGTTCGTATTCGCCAATCGAATCCTCCGGACCGCCAATCCCCGAAACAAACAAGAAATTGAAGCAAACCCAAATTCCAATACATCAAATTATGGAATTACAGTGCATAATGATTCAGAAATTACCTTAATTTATACAAAAAGCTTCAAAGTTTAACAAGAATTACAGCTCCATTTTAGGGAAATTTAGAGGAAGAAACCCAAATCTAAAGAGGGAAAATCCAACTGAAATTACGAAATATATAGATACATAATTATATATATAATTTAATTTTGGGGTTCAGTTTCTGATCATCTTCCTCTGTTTGCGTAGTTCATCTTCTCGTAAAACCGAATCGAGAAAAGCGAGAGGGACAGATTCACCTCGTCCTTTCCCCACCGAGCGCTCGGCGGCTTCGGGTTCAGCATCGGCTTCGCCGGAGCCGCCGCCCAAGGCGAATCAGAGGAGGACGCCGCCGACGAGAAAGAAGGGACGGAGCTGGAGGAGGAGGCCTTGCTGAGACGCCAGATGTAGTGGGCGTGAAGCCGCCGGAACCCGCCGAGAGCGAGGACCACAGATCTCAGCTGCTGGCTGCCGCAGCCGGTGTTGGCCCAGTGCCTTGTGCATATCAGCTCCCAGAGCCGCTCATCCTCCGCCGTCTTGTGCCACTGCTTGCTCACGCACGACGCCATCCCCAACGTCCGCGCATCCACGTGCTTGAACACCTCGAAGATCAGATTGTCGTCCAGATTCGAAAACCCCGCCCCTTTCAGCTCATCCTGGTCAACGCAGTCAGCCACCTCCACCTCCTCCTCCTCCTCCTCCTCCATCTTAACCCTCTTCATCTTCACATCCGCCAAGCTCTCCGCCGCCGCCATCGAATAGTCCCCCGATGATGCTCGCTTCATCGAACGATTACAACCCACCAGTCCGAATCTTCGAACCGATAGCTTCCAATCGGAAAACCCAGAGCTCAAATTGTATGAGCTGTGGGATGTCTGGAAAGAAGAGGCGGGTAATAAGGAGGGCGGAGTGTGTGTGTGGAGTGGCCCAGTGGGGACCTGTTTCCGTGCGTTTTCGAAGACGACAATTTTCTGAAATGAATGCGCCTTGTTTTGGTATTGGGTTTCTGTCTCTGTATTGACGAATACGTCCTGCTCCTCCCACTTCTTTTTACGCTGCTTTTTCTCTTTTACCTGCCTAATTTGTTTCTTTCTCTGTCTGCTTGCTTCTATTGTTTCCTGCGTTAACATCAAAAATTAAATTACTTGATTAATATAAAACGTGTGGGAAACTGTGTCCTAATTTGCGCATGGGATTAAATGTCAAAATCGCCTTATGTATATTACCTTGTCGGTCACTTTAATCTTTGTGTTTTTAATTTAGTTAAATTGGTGTTTACCTTAATTAATTCTAAATAATCTGTTAATGATCGTTAAATTGACATGTGCCTTGTGAGTAAGAGGATCAAAATGTAACTTCACTATAAAACCATTAAACCCATGCAAGATCAAACGATTGAGATGACCATCTCAGGTGCAAAGCACATGTTGATTTTAATGGTCCTTTAACTCATTGTCTAGGATTTGTGGAAATTATCGAGTAATCAGAGATGAAAAGATTGACTAACGAAGGTAAACACAAGGCCCATTTGGCCAATTTGAAAACATGAGAACCAAATTGAGTAATAAAGTAAAATACATGAACCATTTTGCCATTTAAGCCTTGCACATATATAGGTTAAGATCGGGACGCATACTTTTCTGGGCTGACTTGTTAATATATTTCTACGATTTAATCAATTATCTTTTATGTCTTTCCTTAAATGTTATTAACAAAAAAAATCACCTAAATCAACAGACATGACTGATGGATTAATTTAGGTTTCTTTGTAGAATCGTATCTATCTATTTTATAACTACAAATAAATGTCTTAGTGATTTTAGATTTGTCTAATATTTTGCAAAGATGATCTATAAAAGATAGATTGAAATATAAACAGCTCAAATTCTTGGAAAAAGTTACGTAATGAGAGCAACAAAAATGTATTACAAAATGCGTAAAATTCTGGTCCATATACATATGTAACTCCTAAGATCGCTGTAAGAAAATTTGAAAATTCTTTTAATCCTATTTAATATGAAATAAAACAAAGAATGAATACGTGAGATTGACAAAGAATATCTAAATAGTCATACAAATCAAATCTGAATACCTGTAACAATGACAGGTACCATTAAATTCCACCCAGAAATTCGAAGACATTTTGCCAAGAATTTTTTTTTTAAATGACATTATGGTATGATAACTACGTCTACGTATACGTATACTAATATTTTTGGGAGTAATATTGAATGACGTGGTTTGTATTTAGATATGGCAAAATGATGCATCATCTTGTAACATGTCATGTATGGAAAACCTCAGAGAGCGTTAGGGCGGGAGGGGAAGCCAATCAGCCATTGCCTCCGCCACCCTTTGTGCTGCTTTATTGGTTGGTCACTTTGCTTGGTCGAATGAGCAATCTTTTGCTGAGAATCGCTCATGAAATTGACGTTTCTGGCACCCACCCAACTTTCTTGCGCACGTCAACCCGATATTATCCCGTTTCCTTCATCTTTTCTATGTTTTAATGTCTCCCATTAGGTTTATACGGTGAAAATTTTATTTGAACTTATATAACTTTATTTCTTATCAAATTTACTTTTTATAATTATATTATTTTCAACTAAATTATCAATATCCCTTTAAATTCAAATTACTATCTAAATTATCTTCACAAACATAATTCAATATGGAAATTTATCTTTACATCTATTTTAAAAAATAAAAATCCAAAATCAAAACATATATCCTCTCCTTCCAACAGGTATATCATCTTTCCTTTCAATTCTACTTTATTTAATAGAAATCGAAACCGAAGTTAAAATAATGAGGTAGTTTAAGTAGACCATTTCATTCAACATTCGAAGAATTGTAAATATTTGAGCCAAAGTATTTTAGAATACCAAAAATCATGTATGTAAACAGCAAAAGAAAGGCGAAAATAAATCGAAACAGAGTACTCATGTTGATCAATCCCTTTCTCGCTCCCACCATACTACCAAACTTCTAACTCTGACAAGCTCCCTTCCATCAAAGAATTTGGCACTACCCAATTAGTTAAAAACCCAAAATTTCTCGGTTACTCAGAAATAAAGGCTGAAACGTAAGAGTTTAAAACAACCAAGTACCGCCACTAGAACTACGGCACAGTGGTATTCATTTTCACTTGTAAGTGAAAGGTCTTAAGTTTGATTCTCGCCAAAAGTGAATTTGAACTAGATTATTGCTAGCTCATTGTGAGACTAAGTCCACCATTTTTTCTTAGTACCGATAATATCGATTGTTAAAAAATAAAAACAACTAAGTACCAAGTGATGGGGTTCAAATTAGTTTGCTTTCATGACCGAGAGTCAAACCTAGACCAAAGTATTGTGTATCTTGCAATTGGAGCTTTGCTAAAAATTTAAGATGCCTACAATGTAAAGAAGATGGCCCCAGAGAAGCTGATGCGACTGGTGGTTATATTCGAGATGTAGATTTATGTAAATTTAATGTCACAATACATTCGTTAAAAAGAGTTATTCTCTATGAATGCATTTTAGAGTTTTGACCAAAACATAACGTAACAGAAAAATTACGTGATGGTAAGAGTTTGAAGGTTTGATTATTAAGCGTAGGTTTATTGATAAATTTTAGTTTTATTATTAATTTTATCTTGTATTTGATGATAATTATACAATAAGATAGAAATGACGATTCACACTCAAAGTTTAAGTTGGATATGGAGTGAGGTTATCATATTAATTATTTTTAAGCAGACGATAGTTTGACTATATCGATTTATAGAGGATGTGCTTTTACCCGCGCACTCTAGTGATAACCTATTAAAACTCACTTTGATAGTGTGGACTAGACCTGGCATTCATTCTGTGTTTTTCGTGTTCGTGTCATACTCGATATCTTAACGGGTCGTAACACCCGTTAAAGTAAACGGGTAATATGACCCGACTAGAAATCGACCTATTAATATTATCAGATAATGTGACTCAACCTGGTACCCGTTCAAGAAAATATATTTTAAATCAATAAAAATGAAAATGAAAAACATAATTTGACCCAAAAAAATAGAAAACATAATACTAAATTAGTATATGCATACCACATTGTCACATAAATATTACTCAAAACATAAAAAATAAAAACAGTTGCCTTTCAAGTATTACATACTCCAAAATAAGAGCCTAATGAAAAAACATTAGTACATTACTATAAAAACCAAATGTTCAAGGAAATCCAAAATGAAGAGAGCTGCGTTTCAAGGTTGATGAACCGTGCACGTTTATATATGCTTTCATATTTTTTAGACTTGTACATTAATGATTATGAATTTTATTTATTTTGAACTCCCTTAAAAATACTATTCATAAGGGTTTGTATGGTTTTAAAAATTCAAACGACGATATATCCATACTCAAAGCATAGATGATGCAATCACGAGCCTTTGCATATTTTTTCACATTGTTCGCATTTTTAAATTAATTATTGTAATTTTGTAATGTGTTTGGTATTTTTAAAATACCTGATACTTTTATTTGTAATGTGTTTTATAATTATACTATAAAAATAAATAAAGAAAGCTTAATTTTTTTAATTTATAAGAATAATAATACAATAATACCTATTTAATATACAATTATATATATACACGATGGTTATTGTATTTTATAGTAAG
This sequence comes from Cotoneaster glaucophyllus, assembly GCA_036320875.1. Classification (NCBI taxonomy): domain Eukaryota; kingdom Viridiplantae; phylum Streptophyta; class Magnoliopsida; order Rosales; family Rosaceae; genus Cotoneaster; species Cotoneaster glaucophyllus. The sequence continues at coordinate 20,039,232 of CM070072.1, forward strand.
TTTTTTTAGTAGAATAAAAAATTATAATCATCGAAATAACTTTTTTCTTAACGTGTCGAAACAGGTTACCGCGTGTCACCTTCGTGTAAACCTGTTGAATCCGTTATTAACGGGTTCTTATTGTGTGATCCGATAACGATCCGATTAATTATCGTGTTGATCAAAAATTCATTATTTTTGTTTCGTTTACGGATTGAATTAACGAATCGTGTAAGAAATTGTCAGGTCTAGTGTAAACGTCGAGGTATCTTTATTGGCTAAAGAATTGCTTCTTCTCTTACATCCAAGCCCGAATTCCCTCCGTATTGTCGTTTTTATTAAAATAAAAAACTTACTATGCTGGAGAAAACTCACGGACCAATTGTTATTTTGCACTAGATCTTTTCTACCTGGCTGCACAAAGCATTTGACCGATCCCCATTGCTCACAGTGGACTTTACCGGGTACAAAACCAAGCCCAATTGATAAATTTAGGTAGAAGCCCAACTCAATTGCAAGATTCCAACACTACTTGAGATCCTATTACCATCTCCAAGTTAGTTGTCACAAGGCCCAACGGCCCAACCCAAACAGGGGATTGACTTATTTCTTTACTTGCAAATAACGGATCATAATTGTAGAAATTTATAATTGGAATTGTTTAATTTTTTAATCTTATTTGAAGATCATTCCTACAAAAAATTATGCGAATCGAATATCGTTTAGTCATCCCATGTATCAGATAAATGAAGGATTCATCTTGAATATGTTACTTGGTATTTATATAGTTGATTTGCTCCACACAATTTTGGATTGCTAAACGATATCTAATTCAAATAATTTTCACTAGAAATAATTTTCAAATAAAATTAAGAAATTTAACGATTTTGATTATAAAATTTATACGATGAATATATGTTATTCATAAAGGGTGGGATATGTGCATTCCCCTTGAAGGAACGCAAGTTTGTAAGTATTGCAAACAAACTTTGGAAGGAAACTTGTGAAATATTACATGCATGCTAAAACTAAGAAAGAGCTATTTGCACTCATTTTTACGTTTAACACACCTTTATTAATTTTTAGCCATATATTTTCTTCAACTCATTTGATTCGACGACCGAAAATTGAGAGAAGTGTGTGAAAAGTAAAATAAATGTGTTAATAAAACTACCCTAAAATTAAAGTGAAGTGATAATTTTCATCGTATCCCACTCATTATTTTTTTAAATTTCCAACAAGTACAACCTCACTTTTGCCATCACAAATCTTATTTCCCGCATACAACCACCACTCTGTTTACACTTATCTCGTTTTGAGGGAAATAAAAACTTTAATTTAACTTGGACATGGACATGGACATGGAGACAACATCAAGCTTGCCATCCCAACAACATTTTAGGAGACCAAAAGAGTAGGCAGTAAAAAGAACGCATTTCTGCACAAAAAACTGCCAAATGTTTCTCAACAGAAACCAAAAAAAACTTGAAAGATGGAAACTCTGAATAAAATTACAAATTAAAAAGAAAAGTATGATGATCCATCGGGGCAATTGGAGCACGGTGAGTTTGATGATCTAGTGGCCAACCCCGCCTTTAGCCGGACCAGAAAATGCTTTAGCCGTGGTCAACTTCTTGACTGGAGCTCTAGGAGAAAGATTAACATGCAGAAAAGCATGGCCAGACCCTTTTCTACTAGGACCAGAGTATGCTTTTACTATCTTCAACCTGCTACTAATTGAACTACTAGAAGATATCAGTTTATCTACAAGAGACCTCGAACCTTCGATTTCCATGGCGGAAGAGAGGATGAGGAGAAAGATGATTACAGAAAAAATGGAGAACTTCATTTGGAAGGCATGATTAATGGTGCCAATCATGCCATGCTGCTTCATTTTGTTTTGATATATTAACGCAAGCAACTCATTGTGCAAGTATATCTATATATATATATATATAGGACACGGAACAAGGGAGGCACAACCCTAAAATATTAGAGGACTTTTGGACTCTTGTGAAACATGATCTGTTTGTTTATTGTATTAATCATTCTCCCTGCAACTCGATCTCATAAGAACCCTAATTTAAATTTTTTGGAGGCTTGTAGAACCAAAACATGCAAGCCATTGAGTTGGTTAAGTTACTTCCCAAACTTTTTTATTGAATTTGGTTGGTACACGTTTCTTCTGTAGTTTTCAGTCATATATATACGAATAGATTTTCAGTCTTTAAAAATGGTACATCATTCACATATTAACGACCACATTTACTGTTAAAATTTCAAAAGACAGTTGTGATCTACCACTGTCCTACCTGTGAAATCAATAGGGGTGAGGTTTTCAAGCAAAAGGCTCGATACAATTTAGAAGTGAAACCATTTAAATATAAGTTATGATTTATTATTTTGTAAGATGACCGACATGAGACTTTATACATTATTCTTACAACCGACATGAGACTTTATACATTATTCAACATGTCTTTTATATCTAAACTTAGCGTTTGTCTGTCATCTACTTAATATATAATCTATCAGTTGGTCAAGTCTGGTGGATCAATAATCAATATATAATCTAACCATTTATAGGTTATATCATTATTGCTCAATTAAGGTTCTATGATATGTTTGGTTTCTGCTTATTATATATATTAGCATGTAAACATCAATTCCGGCTAGTTCAAATAAATATGAACAAGGAATTAACTCGAGCTATATCTAATACATACATACATACATATACATTTATATCTAAATCAGAAAGAAAATCTACAACACTGAGTTATAAGTTCCTTTCGGATACATTCATGGAATCGACCTCAATTGAAAAGAGTAGAATTATACACACACACACACACACACACACACACATACATACATATATAGATATATACATATATATATATATATATATATATATATATCTAAATCAGAAAGAAAATCTACAACACTGAGTTATAAGTTCCTTTCGGATACATTCATGGAATCGACCTCAGTTGAAAAGAGTAGAATTATACACACACACACACACACACACACACATATATATATATATATATATATATATATATATATGTATATATGTATGTATATAATGTGTGTGTGTGTGTGTGTGTGTGTGTGTGTGTGTGTGTGTGTGTGTGTGTGTGTGATCCCGTGAACATATGAATATAAGATGGAGGATGTCAAGTGTCAACTGGGCAGATCAGACGCCATCTTCGGCAGCTCGTGCCGGATACGGTGGTCCGTGGTCCTCAATTGCGGTCGCCGTCTTTGCTTGACATATCACTTAATATGTAGTGCTACTCTTTGGTTTGCAATGCTCACGAGAGCCTTGTTTAACATGCTCTGTGTGTGTGTGTGTGTGTGTGTATGATCCCGTGAACATATGAATATAAGATGGAGGATGTCAAGTGTCAACTGGGCAGATCAGACGCCATCTTCGGCAGCTCGTGCCGGATACGGTGGTCCGTGGTCCTCAATTGCGGTCGCCGTCTTTGCTTGACATATCACTTAATATGTAGTGCTACTCTTTGGTTTGCAATGCTCACGAGAGCCTTGTTTAACATGCTGTGTTGGTGTTGAGTTAGTTGACCAGAAACTAAAAACAAAAACATGTTGGAGTTCAAAATATATCATATTTCCATTCCTTTACATGCCAATTAGGTCACCATTTTATGGCGCATATGATACACAACTCACCCATAAGTAGCAATTTTGTTTTAAGTTTATGACTTCAGTTGTCATTTGTCAACCTCATGAATCACGAGTTTGGGTTGCTAATTTTTTATGGGCATTATATTTCTAAGCTGTATCAACAAAAATGAAGTGGAGGTCCGTGTGATTAGGAAGTAATCGTGTCCAAAAGTTTGATCCCAGTTGTACGGTACCTTGAAGATATACACATTTGGATGGAAAACAATAAATAGTCTATACAATGTGATACGCAAATTTAACAAAATTTCCTAAATAACACTTTCGCCCCTCTAGGTCCTAGATAGCTGTCCTCCTTCGTGGCACACGAGGATTAATCGGCGGTTCTGACACTCCATCAAATAATGTGGGGATATTCTCTCTCGTTATGTATTTAGTACTTAATCAATTCGTCTGTACCTTTATGTTACCTATGCTTTGAATATTTGTAACTTGGGTTTGACCACTTCCGCATGCTTATTTATTTCTAGTTTAAATAAGTTTTAATTTGTTCACATTTTTAATTACTTATTTTGCACTTTTGGCTACGTCACTCTCACGTGACGGCCAGCATGTCTCGACTCTGGTCGGGGTGTGTCCGGCACGATTTTTCTGATCCAAGTATTTCATTTCAGGTTTGAAATTAGGGTTCAGTGAATTAACATCTTGTAGGTGACGAACACTATGATATTGATTTAAATATTCATGTATTGAGAGTATGCATTCCGCAATAGGGAAGAAGAGACTATTTAACCCGTTAAACTATAGGTGACGAACACCTTGCATATAAGGGGATGACTATTTAACCCGTTAAACTCGATAACAGTGAAAACTGTCTGAATGGAACGGATTTGGGAATGAAAATTCGGATATGTTTCAGATATAGAGAAAAATAGTGAATATGTTCGGTTACTGTTTCTGATAAGGTTATAGGGGTCCCTAATTCGTATTCGTCCTCAAATCCACTCCGAATAATAATATATAATATATTCACAAGTATCTAAATTATTTGATAACTTTTTTCGTCGTTCTCCCGTAGTTGCTATTGTATGTGTTTTTGTCATCCTTTTCTTTTTTCATTAGACCAATTTGCTGTAATTTGCCATCATATTTTGCTTATCATAAAGTATTGTTATGTTTTTGATGATTTGGATGTGGATATTTAATGACAGAATTAGTATCTGTTAAATCATAACGTGTTAGTTGAATGAATATATATATATATATATATATATATATATATTTGCATTGATTAAGATGGATAAACCATTAACCGATAGTGCCTTCCTTACCCAGTAGGTATGATTATGAATAACCTGATTATGAATAACCCGATGGTTAATTTTTTATTATGATTACGGTTAATTTTCATAATTATTGGAATAGATATGACATTTTTGTCCCTATACCGAATTGTTTTCATCCCTATGCATGTTCTTATAAGTTTTTAGGCTCTTCTCATCTTACCAACCTCAACTATCTTCAAACCTCGAGTTACGAAATTATTTATTAACCTAAATTAAATTTGCTATCTATTATCATTGGTATCAGAATTTTCATAATCTGATCCCTTTTGTCCCTATTTTATGCCCTATTGACTATATGTAATTGTCATGCTCACGGAAGCTTAATTTATATACTTTTTTTTGCTTTTGTAAAAGCTTAATTTAAATTATATGCTTTCTACAAGATTTTATCAAACAATCTGCATTTTATCCATAAATTAAACAAGTGGGTATGCGTGGCATACTGTAATAGAATATCTAAGAAACATCAAGTGGCATGATGGCATGGCTTGGTTTTATACCAACTCCTCTTATTCTTACTTACCTGTAAAATAAGAGTTAGTTAGAAAATCCCCAAGTGGTCTTCCACACACTCAAAACAAGAGCATGTTTTTGAAAAAGGGCTCGTTGAAATTCTTGCACAACCGAATGCCTCCCTTTGAACACCCTTTCAAATTAGTTCTCTTTGGATTAATTTAAGTATATGCTTTGAAAGTAAGAAAACACACCTAATATACACGTACGTGCCCCTTTTTAAAGCAATTTAGCCAACCTTGATTTTGAAGAATCACTGTTCCTTACTCCCCATTTGCCCCGCACTACATACATCACCGTCTTATCTTTTATTTTCAGAGTAATATATAAGACTAATAAAATACTAATGGTATTGTGCATTTACACTATGACACGTAAGTTAATAACATTACATAATCGTGTGATATGTGAAGTTCATCAAATCTTGCATGCAATATGTGGTTGCAAGGAGTTGGACTACTTTCAATATTGCTAACTGGTTTTACAGTGAACCTTAACTTCCTTCAACGTTTCAAAGTTAGGTTGGTCCACATGTGAAGCTTAATAGCCACATGTGATTCTTGTCATCCAATTTATGTTCTTCACGTATTAAGCTTGAAAGTTCCCTAAATGTGGGCATGTGTATATGGATGTGAAAAATTCTTCTACAGCGGATCAAACCTTAGATGCCCTCTTGAACTATTCTTAATTAGCTTTATGGTGTAAACTCAATTTTCTTGCAGACAATCGTCTGATACTGTTCAACAAATTAAAGAAAAAAAAGAATTTCAGAGAAAAGGAGATATATGCCATGCATGCCATGTCCAAAGAAATATGCTTTTAATTGTCCCTCTAAAATTGACTGTCCTGCGTTTTATGAACAAAGATAGAAATTAGAATATAGAGAGAGACCGCCTTACAGATGTAACACCACACGCGCGTTAGATCGATCATAGACGACGACGGTGTGAATCCATATTAATTAGGGTATCCAACATGACCATGGAAAAAAGTTCTTAGTCAAAACACACACACACACTTTAAGATTTTCCGACCAACGAATATTTTCTTGCTCTTTTCGTTGCTGACGTACAATGGTTTGGTAATATTTAAAGTCAAATTCCAACAGCATAAACGAACCAGAAATTTCAAAGTAAAAGCTCACCTCCCTCGCCTTGCTTGCCACGTGATCTCACACAAGTAAACTATAACAAAAAATAAAAGTGAAAAAAATACAGGAAAACAAGGGAAAGTCAAACATCTTGTTGTTTTACCCCACTGCATTAACAGCTAAGCCACACCGTCATCAGCAACTAAAATTCTTGTATATATACGAGTGGCGAGCCCTTCCTTCTCGACACAACAAAGAAAATAAACCAACCAGAAAAAAGTGAATAGAGATTAAAGATTTTGTTAGTTGAATATGTCAATGAAGAAGAACTCGGCAGGATCAAGTTCCAACTGCGTGTGGGTTGTAATGGGGTTGATGGTGCTGATTGTGTCGTCGCAGTTTGCTCAAGTTGATTGCCGAACCCTAAAATCGACCACGGCGAGTGTTAATGCCAACACCACAAGTGGCGGATGCAAAGGTGGTGATGGGGCTGAGGAGGCAGCAGGAGGAATGGCTATCTTTGCTGTTTCTTCTAACTACAACTCGAGCAGCAGTACGGATCTTCGTCCTTCGATGAGGAGCTTGGCGTTTAGATTGGCCTCTGGACCTAGCAAAAAAGGCCCTGGCCATTAGCTTAATGAATTCCAGCCTCTCTATTCTCTCTCTCTCTCCCTCCCTCTAGATCTCTCATTCTTTTGTTTGATATTTATCTTAGTTCATCATACAATGGCACAATTACGCAATCCGTAAAACAGATTATGGCTTGTTGTTAGTTATAATGGAACGCAAGTATTACCCTTTGTAAGTATTGCAAACAAACTTTAAAAGGAAACTTGTGGAATATTATATGAATGCTAAAATTAAGTGAAGTGATAATTTTCGAATCCGGATCCTCTTCGTGAGTATTTGGGGATCATAAATCATGTTCATTCATCGTATCGTGCGGTCAAAAAATCATTTTAAACTTTTTTATTTAAAATTAAACACAAATAGTACCTGACAAAAATTGATCGCATAATATACGATAAACGAATATGATTTACGGATCATCCGGATCCTCATAAAGAGGATCCTCGTGTTGGATAATTTTCATATCCCACCCCTCATTTTTCTTTTTAAATTTCCAAGCACAACCTCACTTTTGCCATCACAATTCTTGTTTCCCGCGTACAACCACCACTCCTTGTTTCCCCTTCTCTCATTTTGAGGGAAAAAACTTTAATTTAATTTGCACATGGACGTGAAGACAACATTATGCTTGCCATCCAAACAACATTTTAGGAGACCAAAAGAGCAAGCAGGAAAAAAACGCATTTCTGCACAAACAACTGCCAAATGTTTCTCAACAGAAACAAAAATAATAATAAAAAGACGGAACTATGAATAAAATTACAAATTAAAAAGAAAAAAAAAACTATGATGATCCATCGGGGCAATTGCAGCACGGTGAGTTTGATGATCTAGTGGCCAACCCCGCCTTTAGCTGGACCGGAAAATGCTATAGCCGTGGTCAACTTCTTGACTGGAGCTCTACGAGAAAGGTTAATATGCAGAAGAGCACGACCAGCCCCTCTCCTGCTAGCACCAGGGTATGCTTCAACTATCTTCAACCTGCTACTTATTGAACTGCTAGAAGATATCAGCTTATCTACAAGAGACCTCGAGCCTTCAATTTCCATGGCGGATGAGAGGATGAGGAGAAAGATGATTACACAAAAAATGGAGAACTTCATTTGGAAGGCCTGATTAATGGTGCCAATCATGCCATGCTGCTTCATTTTGTTTTGACTTATTAAGGCAAGCAACACATTGTGCAAGTGTGTATATATAGGACATGAAACAAGGGAGGCACGATCCTAAAATATTTGGAGACTTTTGGACTCTTGTGAAACATGATCTGTTTGTTTATTGTAGTAATCATTTTCTCCCTCCAACCCGATCTTATAACAACCCTAATTTAAATTTTTTTGGAGGCTTGTAGAACCAAAATATGCAAGTCATTGAGTTGGTTAAGTTACTTCCCAATTTTCTCTTCTTGAATTTGGTTGGTACACGTTTCTTCTTTAGTTTTCGGTCATATACGAATAGATTTTCAGTCTTTAAAAATGGTACATGATTCACATGTTAGGCTTAACAGCCACACTTACTATTAATATTTTAGAAAGATAGTTGTGATCTACCACTAACCAAATCGATATTGTCCTTATTAATCACCCGTGCAATCAATAAGCGTAAGATTCATCGATACAATTTAAAAGTGGAACCATTTAATTTAAGTTATGATTTGTTTTGTAAGTTGCCCGGCTTGAAACTTTTACATTATCTAACACTTCTTTCATATCTAAACTCATTGTTTGTCTGTCATCTATGCGAAAGAGGTCATGCTATGTATACACTCCCAAGTCCAATAACCTTAATATATAATCTATTAGTTGATCTGTCTGGTGGATCAATAATCGATGTTATATCATTAATATTGCTCAATTAAGGTTCTATAATATTTTGATTTCTGATTATTATATGTATTAGCATGTAAACATAAATTCCGGCTGGGTCACTATAAAATATGAATAAGGAATTAACACAATCTATATCTAATGCATATCTAAATCCGAAAAGAAAATCTACAACACTGAGTTATAAGATCCTTTCGGATCCATCATGTGGCAATCGATCTTAATTGCGAAAAGTAGAATTATATCTGAGCCCGTGAACATATGAATATATGATGGAGAATGTCAAGTGTCAACTGGGCAGATCAGACGCCATCTTCGGCAGCTCCTGCTGGATACAGTGGTCCGTGGCCCTCAATTGCGTTCGCCGTCTTTGCTTGACATATCACATAATATGTAGTACTACTCTTTGGTCTGCAAAGCTCACGAGAGCCTTATTTAACATGTTGTGTTGATGTTGAGGTAGTTGACCAGAAACCAAAAACAAAACATGTTGGAGTTCAAAATATATCATATTTCCTTCCTTTACATGCCATTTAGGTCATTGTTTTATGACGCATATGATACACAACTCACCATAAGTAGCTGTTTTGCCATAAGTTTATGACTTCAGCTGTCATTTGTCAACCTCACGACTCACGATTTAGTGTTACCAATTTTTCTTGGGCATTATATTTCTAAGCTGTATCACCAAAATAAGTGGAGGTTCATGTGATTATTAGGAAGAAATCTTGTCCAAAAGTTAGATCCCAGTTGTACCGTACCTTTAAGATATGTACACATTTGGATCGAAAACAATAAGTAGTTTATACAATGTGATACGCATTTTTATCCAAATTTGCCTATGTAGACATTTAAATATACTTCTACAAGATCTGATCAAACGATCTGCAATTTATCCATAAATGAAACAAGTGGGTCTGCTTGGCATATTGTAATAGTAACACCTAAGAAAACATCAAGTGGCATCGCTTGGAAATGTACAATATTACATGCTCCAAAGGACCAAAGCTAAACACATGTCACGGTTTCATACCAATTCCTCTTTTCCTACTTACCTGTAAATTAAGAGTGAGTTCGAAAATCCCTAAGTGGTCTTCCACACACTCAAGAAAGAGCACCACTCTTTTTTAAAGTAATTTAGCCAACCTAAATTTTGAAGAATCACTGTTCCTTTCTCTCACCTTTGCCCCGCACTACATACATATCACCGTCTTATCTTTTATTTTCAGAGATATATTAGACCAAAGGTAAGGGATTATAAACTACTAATGATAACTTGCATTTATATTATAACACGTGACTAATAACACAGTACGTGACCGTGCAATATGTGAAGTTCACCAAGTCTTGCATGCATGTGGTGGTAATTAAGGAGTCGGACTGCTATCAATATTGATAATGGGTTTTACATTGGAACCTCAACTTCATTCAACATATCAGATCAAGTCGGTCCACATGTGAAACCTAACAGTCACACGTGATTCTTGTCACCCAATTTATGCTCTTAACTTATTAATTAAGCTTGAAAGTTCCCTAAACGTGAGCAAACATGTATGGATGTGAAAAAAATATTTTACAGCGCACCAAACTTTACTTGTCCTTTTGAACTATTCTCAATTAATTTTACAGTGTAAACTCAACTTTCTTGACGAGAATTTTCTAAGACTGTTCAACAGAGAAAAAATAGATTTTCATAGAAAAGTGGATGTACGTCATTCATGCCATTTCTAAACAAACACTGCTTTTAATTATCCCTCTCAAATTGGTTGTCTTGCATTTTTACGAAAAAATAAATAAAGAGAGACCGCGTTACAGATGTAACGACACACCCGCGTTAGATCGATCATAGACGAGAACCGTGTGAACCTATATGAGGGTATCGAATGTGACCATGCAAAAATGCTCCTGCTCAAAGCACAGACACACAGATACACTTAAAAGATTTTATGGACCAACGAACATTTTCTCCTTGCTGACATACAATGGGTTGGTAATATTTAAAGTCAAATTCCAACAGCACAAACGAACCAGAAATTTCAAAGTAAAAGCTCACCTCCCGAGCCTTGCTTGACACGTCATTTCACACAAGTAAACTATAACAAAAATAAAAAAATAAAAAAAAGTAATGTCAAGAAAATCAAATTTTTAAACCAAATTGTGTAAACCAAATAATATGGTTATTGATTATTGGATTATTAATCAAATGTCAATTAACGTTCTGATTTCTTATTTGTGACACATCTTTTGATTTATAAATTTGATTTGAAAATTCAACCTCACTAACATTACTCAATTAAAAATGAAAAAACACAAAGGAAAACAAGGGAAAGTCAAACATCTTGTTATTTGACCCCCACTGCATTAATAGCTAAGCATCACCGTCATCAGCAACTAAAATTCTTGTATATATATGAGTCGAGAGGCCTTCCTTTTCGACACAACGAAAATACAAACCAACCAGAAAAAAATTGAATAGAAATTAAAGATTTTATTAGTTGAAAATGTCAATGAAGAAGAACTCGGCAGGATCAAGTTCCAGCTGCGTGTGGGTTGTGGTGGGGTTGATGGTGCTGATTGTGTCGCCGCAGTTTGCTCAAGTTGATTGCCGAACCCTGAAATCGACAGCGAGGTATAACGCTACCACCACTAGTGGCGGATGCAAAGGTGGTGATGGGGCTGAGGAGGCAGCAGGAGGAATGGCTAGCTTTGCTGTTTCTTCCAACTACAACTCGAGCAGCAGGACGGACCGTCGTCCTTCGATGAAGAGCTTGGCGTTTAGATTGGCCTCTGGACCTAGTAAAAGAGGCTCCGGCCATTAGCTTAATGATTTCGAGCCCCTCTCTCCTTTCTTTCATTCTTTTGTTTGATACTTTTATGTTCATGCTGCACAAAGGTGTGACTTTTTGGATCTTGTTTATGAACCGCCCAGGATTTTCTCATATACACTTACAATTTTTCAGTCTTAGTTCATCATACAATGGTAGAATTACGCAATATGTAAAACAGATTATGGTTTGTTGTTAGTTAATTAATAAGTTTCAAATATTAGTAACTGGATTTCGTTAATTCCAGTTTTTACTGCCACCTTGCATTGGTGTTTCCATTGTGTTTATACCATGCAGCTGATGAGTCTACCAAATAATCAAAACCTTGCTCGGTTTCTATTTTCCTTCCATGAATAAGTTGGACTTCACTTCTTTCTTTTTTTCTTGGTTAAAAGTTGAAATTTTTTTTGTTAGGAACTTTGGATCACATAATCACGTAGTATTATTAATCCACTTGTTATAATATTAATGGACAAAAAGATCATATCATCGCAGAATGTTATTAACTCACATTTTATAACATGAATTGACAAAAAATTTATATCCTCACGCAATGTGGCAATCACTCTCAAATTTCACATTGATTAATGTAAGACCGGGAAATGGAGAACCTTTTCGTCTCCTATTCTTTGGCATCGTTTGGTTTGTGGAATGTATGTCGGTACAGATATTGCTTTGAATTGGTCTTAATAGAAAATAAAAAACCATATTGAACGTTTAAAAATGTTTTGGAATCACCAAAGTTGATTCTCTCAAAAAGCTAGCCTAAACTCAAAAAGCACTAAAGAAAGAATCATATATGGAGTGTAAATAATATATCAATATAACACCACCCACTTCCTACCTACGAGATCATGACAAGCGTTCCAACTTTGACGCTCAGTTTTAATTTCATTTTAATCTTTAGTTGAATAAGTAGACCTCTTAATCTGAAGTCCGACTACATTAGTACGTGCTATTGTAGAGATTCAATAGATCTCTAGTTGTAAAATATGGGTTTTATGTAAAATTTAATCGTTGCATAGATCTATTAGATCCTTATATGCAAGATATAATCGTTTGATTTTTTTGACCACACAGTAATACATATTATGGAAGAAAACTGCTGAAATCAACGACCCAATTAGCAACGCACACATATTCATCCACTAGTTTAGACAGTGGCCTGCTTACTAGCAACATCTCATCCTAAAAAGTCAAAGTCCAACCCACCTAAAAAATATCAAATGCATAACTAATCCAAGTCCAACCCACCTAAAAATAGTTTGACATCATTCTCTTGCTTCCGAGGACTGATATATGTGAACAATTAGTCAAGCATAAAAATAAATTGAGTTATATAATAACTTAAAAGTATTTGAATATTTTAATTTAATTAAAACTTGAAAATCTTGCAAGTAATAAATTACCCTGATAAATAAGATTTTTTTTTTTAAGCATTACGTTTTGGGTTGAAAGTCAAACCGACCGTCTCTCTCTCTCTTTGTTTAGACAAAGGGTAACATATAGGATCGTAATTTGGCCATTTTTTAAGACTTTCTTTGGATTGAGCTACTTCTACTTGGACAAGGATCCTCGCCGGATCCCCTTCATGAGGATCCTAGCGAGGATCCTAGGGATCAATGTATGTGGATCGTTGATCGAAAATCGTGCAGTCCAAATTAAATATTTTTTATATTTTTAAAAGTAAAATAACCTCGTTTTGCGTGAAAAATATAAAAAAAGAAAAAACTATGGCCGCACGATTTTCGATCAACGGCCTAAATGCGTTGATCCCTAGGATCCCCATGGGGGGGATCCGGCGGGGATCCAATTCCCTTCTACTTCTCCTTGGAGCATATACTATTGGGCAACTTAGAACAAAATACAAGTATTTTAAATCATAACCAGATAGAGAGATGGCATAAAAATGGAGAAGCTCCGAGTGTATTGTGTTGGTGTCAACTAGTTTTATTTGTCCCACATCGCATTGCGTATGAATTTAAAGACATGACTTCTCCAACCATTGGGTACCCGTTGTGGGTCTAGTTCTCATATTCCATTGTGGTGTCAGGACTATGTTATGTGAATGTTGTCACACAATATTATGTTACTCGTACATATAACCTAGCTCTGATACCATAAACAAATTTAGATCTAAGGCCCACCAAATTTTTGTGACAAAAATTAGTTCACATATGTTTTTTTTGTAGTATCAAGGTTTCGTTATTCACATCTTGGAGTCAAACTTTACATGTTGTAGAGTTTACATATATTCTTTACTTTTATATTTTAAATTTGGGTAATGCTAAGGAGATTAAATTTGTAGATTAAATTTTGAAAACTAAAGAACATGAAAGTTGATAATTAGTTTATTATCTAAACATTGATAAACGTGATCACTCCTATTTGTGACAAATTATTTAATTTACAAATTTTATCTTCAAATTTTATCTCCCTAGCATTAGCCTTTAAATTTTTACTTGAAAAGTTTATAGCCATGTCATGTGAATAATTTTTCAGAAATTCTTTTACTAAAATAATATTCTAATCTACTTTAATACACACAATAGAGATTTAAACTTAGGTGCAAGTAGACAATCTGATTAGACACATGACTTACTGCCCTAACTCATATCTATTTCTTAAGAAATTCTTTAAAATTGATGCTACAAAGCATGATTATATACCAACAATTATAGCCCTAAACTACATACTGAAGGCAAATGTTATTTGCTGATCCGAGCATGCCAATTTCCAACCCACTCTGGTAATCACAAAAATAACCCCAAGTTTCATAGCAACTATAAACACCCTATCAAATGAGTCCTCAAAAGAGCCATTAGTTTTCTACTTGATGCATCAGATTCTAACAGAGAAGGATGAATTAGGGAAGGCCAACTGCTAAACACAACAGGGGGAGCGTTTCACAACGCTGATGATGTAGTCGTCGATCACGTTATTCGGGCGGGATGACGAAAATACAATGCTTAACGAAATTCTGAATAGAGAGGTAGAATATACAGAACATGTGTGGTATTTTCACCATAAATCTTCAAAGCTTGATGCAGCATCGCATAAACCATCTAGCACAGCATGCCCAACCGCTGCACTCCCAGAAAAGAAATGCAGACAAACAAGTAAAGGCATGCGATCATCAAGACAAACAAGGTTTCAGCTAACTGAAAAACTAGAACGAATATCAATTCCCTAGACAAATTGGGAGCTAGTCCAAAGATTAGATTCCAGAAAACCATGGAGAAACCTGCAGTGAGAGGACATCAGAAAGCTAGAGAGCGACACGGCAGCAAAGATCGCTTATTGTCAAACGAGACATGCACTAAACCGAGGCATCTGCAAGAAAAACATCCTTAGCGGTAGCAGCAACACAATTAGAGTTACATGACATCAACCTAACATAACGACAAATCTTCTAAGGTGTGAGTGCCTGGAACTCACGATACTAGTGTAATATATACTCAACCATTTCACACCAATAATACTCTTAGTCAAATCCTAGTTGACCTCAAGGAAGTTCGAACTTATACGACTATAAAATATCAAGCAAATAACATTTACCCAAAAACATTACTCGCCTTTGCCTTCCAGATTATCTACTACGGGTGCAACAAAAAGAGACAAAAAAAATGAAATGAAATAAATTAGATTTGCTTATCACAGATAATGCAGATTACTTTTGAGTTTAACATGCTTGAACAACAAAAGAACTGGACAAGAAAGCTCTGAGCAAGAGCAACATTAGACAATCTCACTTTCACCGAAAGCTTAATTTGACAAGAAAATCGAACCTTTCCAAAAATGATATCCTGTAAATTTGCTCACATTGGTTCCACACCAAAGGATAAAAGTTTCTTATAATTGTGAACTTTGTTTCCATAAACGAAACATAGAAAATAGTAATGACTACTTCCGAAATAAGGTTTAAATCAATGAAGAATGGTTCTGTTGAACTCTCATACCATTGCAATCACATCAAATGGACAATCTGAACTCTCAAAACAGTACAATGCAACAAAAGTTACCCAAAAAAAAACACAGATCAATACTCAGCGTCCTTGAGTATTACTCTCAACCCGGAGACATTCGTCAAAGTGGTCGGAGATGTTGTACATATATTATTGTTCTTCGGATCGCGCTGTATAAGTTGTGGATTTGGTGTCTTCTTCTGTACAATACCCATCCTTGGAAAATTCTACTCCTCAGTCGAGGTGCTTTAAGTTTGGGAAGAAGCCCAAGAAAAAATGGAGTACAAAAATTATCAAAGACGACCAATGCAAGTGCAGATCCAACTACTTTCATCCATTCATGCCGCTCTGCAATGTGTCTATGATAATAATATGGTGTGGCTATTAATAATGAATTTCGAATTGCCACAGGTTACCTTCTCTGTGTGGTCTACACTTTTGTTGTTTGGTTAGCCTATTGTCTTTTTACAAGGAGGTTGTACCCCGAAGAGTGGAGTTTATGGATGTGGCTTCAACTTAGCTACAGTGTGCTTCTCTCGTTGTTCGTCCTTTTAAGGTTGGTCATGACTCATGACTGAAATGGAAAAGTTCATGGCAAACAAAGATTTGAGGCTAAGTGGATATCTTTCAAGAATTGGCTAAATACAAAATGTGGAGACACTAACACATAAGTTGTCGAACCAATGATGGCTTTAGTCTAATCAAATCATCGGTTCGATAACTTATGTGTGTCTACACATTTTGTATTCAGCTAATTCTTGAAAGATATCTACTTAGCCTCAAATCTTTATTTGTCATGACGTGTGCAACTTTTCCATATTTCAGTCATGATAAATCTTATAAGGACGAACAGCAAGAAGAGGAGCACATTGTAGCCACATGCATAAACTCCGCTCCTGAAGGTACAGCCTCCTTGTGGAGAGACAATAGAATAACCAAACAACCAACAATGTAGATCACACAGGAAAAGTAACCTATGCCAATTCTAAAGTCATTATTAATAAACCTCCACTATATTATCATATATATTGAAAAGCGTCATGAATGAATGAAAGCAGGTCTACACCGCATTGCTTGTCATAATTCTTGTAATATATTTTTTTGCTTGTCTTTGATAATTCTTGTAATATATTTTTTTTCTTGGGTTATTGCCCACCTTAAACCATCTTGACTTAGGATGAGAATTTTTAAAGGATGGATATCGCACGGAGAGAAGCACCAAATCCACAACCTACAGCACAATCCGGAGAACAATAAAAATATGCAATATTATCTACGACTGGTTTGACGAATGTCTCCGGGTTGGGAGTAACAGTCCACACATCAAGGCAACCAGACGCTGAAACCTTCAGCACAAACATCTCCGAATAAAGCAGATCAAGAATCAGTAGATCAATACTCTCAACAGAAACCCAGAAAATTGAGGATTGCGAAATTACCTAATAATTCAAATTTGGAGGAGGTCATTAAGTATATAGGCATCACAAGAAATCCATGATTAATACGAAATAGATCTCGATATGAAAGCCCTAATACGAAGCTAAAAGTGACCTAACACACATGGAGAGATCAGTACTCTTCCGCCTTAACATCCTCACCGGCGGCATCAGCAGTGGAGTCCACCACAGAGCTCGCAGTCTCAGACTCCGCCGCACCGTTTTCAGCAGCGGCGATCCTGGACTTGACGGTGTCGAGCATGCGCTTGCTGATCTCCTTGGAGTAAACCTGCAGGATCTGAATCCCGTCTTCCTCGGTCGCAGCGGAGCCACCGGCGGCAGCGAACGCGTCGTCCTCGATGAGGCGGGCGGTGGTGGAGGCCTCATCGGCGGCCATGGTGCCGTAGCGCTTGGAGAGAGGGGAGGGCGTACTGAGGGTCTCGATGAGGCGGTTGACGACGGCGTCGCGGGTGCGCTGGGTCGGCGGCCATATGCTGAAGGAGGTGAGCAGGCTGGGCTTCCCTTTGTGAGCTGGTGAGTCGTGGTGGCGATGCTGTTGGGAGATTTGGCCTTGAGGCGCTGCTGCGGCGGTGCTCTCGGAGGCCGACATTTCGATGAGGATTTGTGGAGGTAAATACCAACTCTAAAATTCAAAAATAAATATAAAGAGAAAATGAGAGAGTAAATAAATTGTTGGTGATTTTTTTTTTTTTTTTTTTTTTTTTAAGTTCAAAATTGTTGGTGAATTGAATTCAAATGTGGGAGTGAATTTAGAGTTCGGCTTTTATCATAAATAGTCTCTGAGATTGATCAAACTCATTATTTTGGTCTCTTACTTTCAAAATCAATCAATGTCGTCCATGACGTTCACTACCCCACATCAATTTGGTAATTCTGTTAAGATTTCGTTAATTATTTAGTTAGTTTGTATATGGAATCCACAAATCCAATGAAATGGTAACACGTGGATTTACACAAAATAAGGGTTTTTATTGCAAATGGTCCCTGACATTGATCCAACTCCTCATTTTGGTCATTGAGTTTCAAAAATCAATAAATTCGGTCCCTAACTTTCACTACGCACATCAATTTAGTCCTTCCGTTAGAATTTCATCCATATTTTTCGTTTGAGTGCTGAAGTGGTCCCATTAATCTAGTCATATGGCTCCATGTGGATTAAGTACAAGAAACTATTTTTTTAAGAGTGAACCAACGAACGAGTATTTCGCGCTAGCATTGTTCTTGCATCTCACCACCCCAAATTGAAAAGAAAAAAAAAATTCAATCTAGACTCGATAAAATCGAATCCAAATTCAATTCAAATTTGATACGATTATAACCGAATAGAGAGAATGAGTGAGTTTAGGAGGCCAAGTACTTAGTGGTGTCATAGTGCCTTCCTCTTTTTTTTTAGCATACCCTGATGAAAATGACGATGACTATTTTTTTTTAGTTTTGATTTTTAGTTTCTTATTTTACTTTTAGCGTAACGACCCGTCTCCGAATATTATGAATTTTATGAATTTTATAATTTTATAACGTGAAATTACGAAAATGCCCTTATAGGCAAAAATGTTGACTTGTGTTGACCACATTGTCATGTCACGAAGATCTGTTTTCTTGGTGTATCCTTGGAGTACTCATCGTTACGAACGCATGGGCGCAAACGAAATGTAATTTGGAATTATAACGAAGAAGTTATAGGCGAGCGAAGTTGAGGGCAAAATGGTCATTTGACCATAAATCTAGAAGGCTCCAGATTTGCTTGATCAGCAATCTAGGTGCCACGTGGACGGTTGAGATGGAAATAAGAGGAGAGAAATAAGGGAGATGGCCAATCAAAAAGCAAAGAAATGAGAGAAGTGAGGAAGCAGCCAACAAGACCCTTGAACTCTAACCCGTTTCGGACTTGTCTACCTAGGGGTGGGCACTTGGAACCGAAAATCGAAATCGAAACACGATCGAATCAAACCGCACCGAACGGTTTGGTTTTGCGGTTTTGAAACGGTTTTGGTTTCGAAACCGAACCGCTGCAAAGAAAAAGGTTTGGTTGCGGTTTTGGGTTTTCAAAACCACATCGAAACCGAAACCACACCATATAATAAATAAATGTTATATTTTAAAGTTTAAACTTTTAATTAGTTCAACTAGGTTAAGTTTGGTTTAAACTTTTAATTAGTTCAACTGGGTTAAGTTTGAACTTTAGTTGTATTATGGCAAACTTAACTTTTCAATTGGGTTGTAGTAAAGTATTGTGATTGGTGATCAAGTTGAATTTTAGTAGATGTGAATCTGTGATGCGTTTTTGTGCAGTTTTTTGGTGCAGTTTTGTGCAGTTTTTTTGTTGTGCAGTTTTTTGGTTATGCAGTTTTGGTGCAGTTTTGATGCAGTTTAGCTGCTTTTTTTTGTGCAGTTTTGGTGCAGTTTTTGGTGTTGTTTTACTGCTGTTTTTTTATGCAGTTTGGCTGCATTTTTTGGCAGTTTTGCCTCTGTTTTTTGCTACAGTTTTACTGCATTGTTGTTGCTGTTTTTGGTGCAGTTTTGCTGCATATTCATTAATTAATGTACAAGGAAAATAAGACCATCTTATGCATAAATGTGTACATTTTAAATTGTACATTTTTTCTCAAAAACCAAACCGAAACCGTTTGAAACCGCACCGAACAGAACCAAACGGTTTGGTTTCATTTCGGTTTTGGCTTCAAAACCGCACCGCAAAATGTTTCGATTTCGGTTGTGGTTTTACTTGAAACCGCATCGAACCTCACTGCGCCCACCCCTATGTCTACCCGATGGCCAGACCCGTTTTCTACGACTGTTCCAACGGATTTTTTCGTCGATTTTTCCAACTTTCTTCAACCTCTCATCGCCACCAAACTTCACCACAACATCACAGCATCCAATTATAGCCAAAATCGACGAGATTTCGTCATGGTTCTACGAAGAACACCCATGTTGGTGCCGTGAAACCCTAGCCAGCGACCCACCATTTCTGAAATGTTCTCCTTCAATTACCACCACCATTAGGCACATTTTGAGCCCAGGAGCAAACCCCAAACAAGTTTGGGGGCGGCAGAACACCGAAGTGGACGAATCGTGGTTTACCCATTTTTGGGTTTCCAGCAGATCGAGGGTGATTTAAGGTGTTTCCCGGCTGAATTGGACTTTAGCCCAGGTGCGTTAATAGGGAGCGACACCATCCTCGCTAGTTCGAGCGGCTTCCGGGCAATGGGAAAACTTGTGAGTGTCCCCTTCTTAAATTGCATATTCTTATAAACTCCTAGGCTTGCATGCATTTCATATTTCATGAATCGAGCATGGTTTCTATTATGTTTTTACGCATTGCTATATTACGATTTATTTGAATTACATTTATGAAATAATTATGATTTATTTATTTATATTGCTTTTACGAAACCTTTATGAATTATTGGTTTTTCATATATGCATTCTATGAATTACGAAATTGAAATATTATGGATTTATGAATATGATTTATATTGCTGATTTTCGAATATATACAACACATCCACACAACACGGGTATGTAGACTTCTATGGCCATAGGACACCATCGAAGAGATTTATGTATATACCTCTTCTCCGACGTAACCCGAAGTCATATAGCTTCACCTTGGGGTGATGGATCATGGTTTCTTCATTGGCATAACCCAGTGTCGTATAGCTTCACCTTCGAGTGATGGACAGGTATTGCCTTTGGGCGAATGAGGAGTTGATGATATTGATGATATAACCCCTAGCTTCACTAGCCCGGAGCTAGTGTCGGTGTGTGATGTTATATACCCTCTTCTCCGGTGTAACCCGAAGTCGTACAGCTTCACCTTCAGGTGATGGACCATGGTTTTCTTCACTGGCGTAACTCAGTGTCGTACAGCTTCATCTTCGGGTGATGGACAGGTACTGCCTTCGAGGGACTATGATACCCTTAGAGAATACAGTATGATGTATTTTACGGATTTGCCTTCGAGCGGTGATATTCATTTCTGAGCACAGTTTTATATGTACTGATTTTATGAACGTTTGCATAGCATGTAAAGTTTTCGAGAAAACCTATATGTAGTATTAAATTGGTTTTCAAAACAGGGGATTGGTACGTTCAGAAATAAAACGGTTTTCCTATTATTAGTAGTATTATAAATTTTGGTCCACTCACCTTTTCTGGTTTTGCGCCTCCTCAGGAGTTAGGATTGAGGCACATAATCCCAGCATCAAGGCATTTCCGCGTAGGGATCTTTAAGTCTTCTTAGGGTAGGACTCATTCCTTGGTTTATTTATTCACATTATTTTTTATAGTTATATGCTTTGAACACGTTCCTACATTAGTAGATTTCTTCCCAATCACATATTTTAATTTGCATTCATGTTTAAAATGGCTTCGTCACCCTCGGGTGTCGGCCAACACGTACTTACCCTGATATTTGAGGATATCGAGGTTGGGGCGAGTTATTTAGTTTTAAATCTAAAAAAAAATAGTTTCTTGTAGATAATCCACGTGGCACCATACGCTTGGATTAGTGGGGCAAAAATATTGACGAACCTTTAACAGAAGGATTAAATTGACGTGCGGTATTGAAAGTCATGGACCAAATTTATCGATTTTGGAAACTCATGGACCAAAATGAGGAGTTGGATCAATGGCAGGGACCATATGCAATAAAAACCTTTATTTTGTGTAAATCCACATGTCACTATTTCATTGAATTTGTGGATCCCACATACAAACTAACAGAATAGTTGACAGAATCTTAACAGAATGACCAAATTGATGTGCGGTAGTGAATGTCAGGGACTATATTGATTGATTTTGAAAGTGAGGGACAAAAATGATGAGTTTGATCAATCTCAATGATCATTTGTGATAAAAACTCTTTAGAGTTATATATAGGCAAATATTGAAAGCGTAAAAGGATGGATTACCTTGGGCGCATGTTTACGTACACGAAATCAGAATGATTCCAATTCTGGATCAACCCTTCGTTTACCATCCCAACGAGAATGAACAGTGATGTGGGCCCCAGGTAAAATGAAGAATCAGATTCCTACTTTTGTGGCACGTTTACTTAAGGGTAATCGGAATAAAGAAAGGGAATTGAATTCCGATTACGAAGTATTCTGGTGTTTACTAAATATTAACGAATCAAAAAAGTGGTTAGGCACACACGAAACAAAGAATCCAATTCCTAAAATTGGAGGAACGGGATTTCCTAGTTTTGTGAGGTATTTGAATTCCCTGAGGGTAAGGGAATCGGGAATGCATCTTTTATTCTTATTATGCCCTCACTTGTTTCTTATTATCCTAACATTGCCCTTCATTTGACACTCGTTATGCCATCTTTAAATAAATAAATAATAAAACCTACTTATATATTTTTATATAGATAATTTTATTATATAAATTTAATTAAAAAATTAATTTAATTAATTAGTATGAAAATAATTTATTTATGTAAGGGCAATTTAGTAATTAACCTAGTTTTCATTTCAATTGAAGTGAATTAGTAAACAACTTATATGGACTCAATATCATTCTTGCCATCTTTTAATAAATAAATAAAATCTATTTATATATGTTTATATAGATGAATTTTATCATATAAATTTAATTAAGAATTTAATTTAATTAATTAGTATGAAAATAATTTATTTATGTAAGGTCAATATAGTAACCAACCTAGTTTTCATTCCGATTGAAGTGAATTAGTAAACAACTTATATTAACTCAACATCATTTATACTCCGATTCCAGACAGTTTTAGTGAACAACTTCAACATGAATCTGATTCTGATTCCATTTCATTTCAATTCCTCCTCAATCCAATTCCTCCTCAATTCAATTCCTCTCAATTTGATTACGAATTAGTAAACGCGCCCTTGGAGGAATTCAATTCCTCAGGGGAGGTGGGTTTGGGCATGGCAGAATGGGAATCAATTTTATTGGTTGCTGGGTTTGGTTGGTTAGGTTAGGATCTTTGGTTTGAATTGGGCCCTTCGAATGAAGTGGCCGTTTATGTTTTCACATTTACTAAATAGTTTGGGCTAATTATGTTTTACAATTTTTGGCTTTGCAACTATTTTCAAAATGAGATCACATAATCTCAAATTTTCATATTTGTTATATCGTACCAATTTGTACCTTTAATTGTTTAATCGTCTGATTCTTTATTAAAATGACGACGTTGCAAGTTTATGACATGTTTATAAGCTAACGCCTAACCATATTTGCACCACATGGACAAAAATAACTTATCATGATTTTTTGACTATCCTAAATCGATGCATTATGTCCCAAAACGACAACCAATTGTATAGTTTGATTTAATGAGTGCAAGTGGCTGGCTTATATGTCAGCCTAAAAGTAGATCCCACATGTAACGGAAGATTAGACGTAACAGTAATAACTCTCAATTTGTCATATGCCGATATAAGCACATTTTAACAAATTAAAAAGGTTTATAACAAATTAAAACTTTACAAAATAGAAGAGTACCTTAAAAATCCAGAAGTGAAATTTGATCGGTGCTTTTTTCATTCGAAAAGATCGGCAAATATATTTTTCTTAGGACAAAATGATTCAAACTTCAAACCAAAGTTTGGAATTTACTTTTGTTTTTTACAGGGAAGATGGCATGATTTTGGTGTGGTTTGCAAATTGCCTCCAAGGGCTTGACTTCATACAAAGTTTAGAGCCCTCTTGGGATTGCTTTGCTAAAATACACTTACACGAATACGTGATTCATGCTAAGAACACTTGAAGAAGCACCAGCATGTGTAAGCAGTTCAAAAATGAGAAATGCTAAGAAGGCTATCTATGAACTTTCTGTCACCTGACAGTTTAACTCAATTTATGTGCCAATATTATAAAAACATTGTGTCAACACATGAGGTATCAAAGAGTTCATATAGAGTTCTACTTTTGAGAAAGTCATCTTAGCATTTCTCTTCAAAATTTTATTTTAAGATGCACTTAAAAATATTTATGGTAATCAAACAACGCTTTTAGTCATTATTCACGTAAGTACTTAATAGTCTCAATTAATTGTGATGAATTACTTGGGCCTGATTTCGTTGCCATGAACCTTAATGTTCCACAATGGCTCTCCGTCTAATTTGACTCCACCATGAATTTTGGTTTTTAAATAAGGTACGAGAAATTTTTTATTCAAACAGAAAATTATTGTAAATGAAGGTGTGAATGCCCTTTGTAATAATTAAGCAGTTAAATATGACTACTTTATTGTCAAAAACAAAATCTTTGGTAGGTTTGAAAAGTTCGATAGGGTTTGTTAGACATTTTGCCTATAAAAGATTGAAGAACAAAGAGAGAAGAAACATACGGAGGAAATGAAAGAAAAAGAGAAAAGAAGACAGAAAATAAAGAAGATGTATGCATGAGAAAATATCAGTGAGCCAAGCTAGAAAGAAAAGAGAAAATAATGAGAATTATTTTGTACGCATATTATTTCAGATAAAGAAAAAAAATATTACTGTTGCTCCCGAGGACGTAAGCACACCTGCCGAACTTCGTAAATATTATGTCTTATTTATTTTATATTCCACTGCACACATACGTCGATTTCGTACAAAAATAAAGTTATACCGAATCATTTAAAAATCGAAAATCAGACAAACCAAAAAAATCCGAATGTCAAAAAACACATACCGCCAAAGGAGAAGAATCATGCCAAATTGGAATTGAAGAAGACAAACTAGTCGGCAACCACATTCCTTCTCGACCTTACACTCCCCACCATGAAACTCTCCGTCAACTTCATCCTCGTATCTCTTGTACCCCAAATTTTTATTCCTACATTATTTTCCTCTCTGTTTTATCGATTCTTGCTTACCAATTGCCAAAATATTTATAAAAAGTATGCAATAAAAGTTAAATTAAAATTATAAAAACAAATCCACCAAGAACACTTGAAACTTATAAAACTCCACATTTACATAAAAAAGAAAAATCAAACAATGAAAAAAAAATGGAAGAACAATCACCCTTCTTCTGGTACACTACTACAGGTCTCATCATCATCTTCCTCACCTTCCTCACCAAATTTAAACCCAAACACAAATTCACGAGTCTGCCCCCATCCCCGCCATCACTTCCAATCATCGGCCACCTTCACCTCCTAAAACATCCAGTCCACCGAACCCTCCACTCCCTTTCTTCAAAGTTGGGTAAAATCCTCCTCCTCAAATGGGGTTCGCGAGCAGTCCTCCTAGTCTCCTCCCCTTCCACCGCTGAAGAATGCTACACCAAGCACGACGTTGCCTTCGCCAACCGTCCAAGCCTGCTCGCCGGAAAACACTTCCACTACAACTTCACAACCGTCGCGGCGGCATCCTACGGCGACCACTGGCGTAACCTCCGCCGCGTCATGACTCTCGAATTCTTCTCCTCCTCCCGCCTCGCCGCGTTTTCAACCGTCCGGCAAGGAGAGGTCCGTCTCTTACTGAACCAGATCATGAAGAAGTCAAAGGTCGAGCTCAAGTCCAAATTTACGGAGCTTGCGTTCAACGTGATGACGATGACGGTGGTGGGAAAGCGGTACTTCGGCGAAGACGTGGCAGACGACGAGGAGGCAAAGAATTTCCGGGAGGTTATGAGGGAGGCCGTGCACCTATCGGCGGCGACGAATTTGGGAGATTTTTTGCCGGTTTTGCAGTGGATGGATGCGACGGGGTTGGAGAAGAAGATGGTGAGGCTGATGAAAAAGATGGACGGCTTCTTGCAGAGTTTGATTGAGGAGCGCCGTGGGATTTTGGCGGCGGGTTTTGAAACGAACGGCGGAGAGTTGAAGAAGTTGATGATCGACAACTTTTTGGCGTTGCAACAAACAGATCCCCACTTATATACCGACGAAATCGTCAAGGGAATCATTTTGGTAAATTTCTTGATCCTGCAACTTTTTTGTTACACAAAGAGAATTTAGGCTCAAGACATGATTCATTCATAATTTGATATCAAACTCAGTGCCGGATGCAAAAATTCATGCCAAAAGTGGCTTTTAAGCTAATAAAAGAAATTAGAATTCTTTTTAGTAATATTATGAAAAAATTTAATCAAATAAGAATGACGGAGCTTTAAATTTTCTATGAAAAAAATTAGAATTGAAAAAAGTCATAATAAATAGAACTTGGGTTGACATTTTACGCAACATTGATAATAACGTTATAACTAGCTCAAAATATTATTGTGAGATTTTTCTTTTCATATTATTGAATCTTCCTCCCGAATGTCTATACCTTGTTTTATATGAACTAATACAAAAAAAAAAAAAAAAGGTTTAAAAGAAATCAGAAGGGTTTATGTATGGTAAACTTTATTTTAGATGGGGGTTTAAAAAACCAAAAGGTAGTTTTCCATCACCAGGTGTTGACCACAGGACCTGAAGATACCTCCAAGGTATATATTTCAGGATGGGCAATAATCAATAGACAATTAATATAAGTTTAAATTTTAGGATGGGCCTGAACTACCTTAATCTCCATGTGGTTCCGAGTCTCCTTTGTGTCTACCAAGTGTTTGATGAAATGTTTTTAGACATATCTCAACAGGTTACACCGATAGCAATTGACAAATCCTCTCGATATCACTTATCAGATTGTTTTGGCATATGTCAATATCTATTGACATGTGCGCAACCTAGTTTGGCTGACGACAACAAGTTCACCAAGTGTTTGACGTAATGCTCAATGAATATACTAAAACACTTCGCACTCTATTTCTACCTAAAATATTTGTATTTTAACATCAAAGCTTCCCAAGGTTCGAATATTGAATCAGCCACTGAGCGTATCTTCTACCCTTGAGTTTATATTTTTCCAAGTTGATGAACTCGAATTGTAAATGTAAGTTAGGTTTGGATTGATTGTTCAAGCCTGACTTGCATCCCTATAGGCCTTACCATTAGTCGCGTCCAATTTCAGATAGTTGAAACAAAATTTCTGTCATGCGTTCCACATGTACTTGATGTATTGATCAAATAGTTGAGTGATTATGTGTTACCAGGCGCACATCTGCTTGTATGTATCTTTCATCTAATGGTCACATAAGCACATGTTTGTACTTCGAGTAAACATGATCACGTTGCATATGAACAAGTCACATCACAGGTGTGCACAGTAGACACAATAACAGCATTATAATTTCGACTAATCAATACTAATTGTAGGTGTTGCTGGTAGCTGGGACAGACACAACGTCAACAACCCTAGAATGGGCAATGGCACTATTGCTAAACCATCCAGGTGCAATGGCGAAATTAAGAGCCGAGATAGATACCAAGACTGGATCTGATCATCGTCTGTTGGAAGAGCAAGACTTGCCAAACCTGAACTACTTGCAAAATGTGATCAACGAAACGTATCGTTTGTACCCTTCATTTCCAATTCTAGTGCCTCATGAAAACTCAGAGGACTGTGTGGTAGGGGGATTCGACGTGCCGCGTCACACAATGCTCGTGATCAATGCGTGGGCTATCCACAGGAACCCTGAGCTATGGGAGGACCCCGAAAAGTTTAAGCCGGAGAGGTTTGAAGGGTGGAGTGGTGAGGGGTCCGAAGGGTATAAGCTGATTCCATTTGGGGCTGGAAGGCGACGGTGTCCTGGGGCCAGCCTCGCAAACAGGTTGGTTGGGTTGGCGCTGGGAAGCTTGGTTCAGTCGTTTGAGTGGGAGAGGATTGGTGAAGAGGAGGTGGACATGAGTGAGGGTTTGGGGCTTACCATGCCAAGGGTCAAGCCCTTGGAGGCTATTTGCAAGCCACGCCCAATCATGCTATCTTCCATGTAAAATTCAACCATAAAGTCCAAAGCACAATACTACCACTACATTATTCCCTTTGCATGATAGTAATCAATATGCATGGTTTGATTGTAATCAAGTTCAAAGTTATAGTTCTTATGGTTAAATCTATCAAAAACTATACTTGTTTAACTAAATTTTTCGTATAACTGTTAATGTTAGTAAAAAAACACTTCAATTGATATTGTTAAAAAGAGCAATACTTAAAAGGGAACTTTAATGAAGTGTTCTTGGTACTGTTCACTTTAACGAAAAACTACATTTTTACACTACAAAGTCAATCCTGATACTATTCACTTTACCCTTTATTTTTGTCCTTATCATTAAAACTCAAAGTTTTCAAATCATTTTCATTAGTTTTCTTTATTTAAAAGATTCAAAAGATAGTAAAAAAAATCCGATAGTCCAAGAAGAGTCGGGCTTAATAACAGTTAGGACAAAACAGTCACTTAATTATCTTTTGGCATTGTCTACCATCAATTTGGTCATTCTGTGAAAAATTTTAGTTAAATAAAAACTAAATAAAAAAATACCTTTAATAAACAATTGACCAAAATAATTTGACAAAATTAAGAGTATTTTTGTCATTTTATTTTTATTTGACGAAGATTTTTTACAGAATAACCAAAATGATTGATAATTGACAAACTCAAGTGTCAGTTCTATTAATTTTAAATCTCAAAAACCAAAATAAAAAATTATGTCGATCTCAGAAATCATTTAAGCTAAAAAAAACCATATCTTTTCCGTACAGATTTCAACGGTCAAAAGACAATTTTCGATTTTGCTTCTCAATGCAAGAATTCCATAAGCAAAAATTCCATGGCAACTGCCAACAGCATACAGGATAATCCTAAATACAACCATCTCATCATCTTTATGAAAAAATTTCTTAAGATTTACTAATATAATAACATTATTTCCGACGAAGATAACTTTCTACGTGAGTTTATATTATTAACATGAAACGTCACAATTATAGTATATTCGTGCTATTGTTGAAGATATATAATAAGAAGCCCTCCATTACGAAGACACATATAAGTAGCAAACAAATGCATTGCGACCAAAATCGTGGCAACTAAGAAAATATCACGCCACATACTACATATAACAACTCATCTCTCAATGGTACATTGCAAATCCTGAAAAAGACCTAAAACTGGAGAAGTGGAAAGGACTGGAAATGGACAATCTACAAAAGCAACAACAGGCACTTTCAGGTTCACTTCAGGCTTCTTTTCTAAAGGGGTAGGGGCCCTAGGGGGGGATATATAATAATAATAATAATAATAATAATAATAATAAACACGTTCAATTTACACATTGATTTCGTATACGAAACAACAAAATAGGAAGTTTCCCAAACAAAAAAAAAAAAAAAAAAACACAACAAAATAGATTGAAGGGGAGGACATACTAACCTAGCCAACTGTTCCAACTCACGTTTGCTATGAAATTAAAAAAGCCATTTACCAACGAAGCCTGATGAAAGATGACAAAATGAGTGCTTGCTTCAACTCCTTAATTTTTTTGTTTCTTGACGTTAATTCCTCAACGATTATGGAGAGGGTCTGAAGCGTTAGGAACTCTCCTCTTGCTTGAAAAGAAGACCTCAAACGAGTGCTTTGGATTCAAACGATGCTGCTGCTGCTTATTATTCTCTTGTTCCCCTGCTAGCTTATTCGGTGATGCCGACGAGTAGTTCAGCTTCTGCACATCAAGTTGCATTGTGCTTTCCTTGTCCCCGAAGGCCAGCATTGTGAGAAAGACCAAGATTATTACGACGAACTGCTGAAATTGCATAACTGAGACTTGTGGGGGGTTTCAACTTTCAGGTTTAAGAGAAGAAGAAAGATGAAAAGAGGAGGGGTCTGAAGAGGGAGTTTTAAAAAGGCGAAGTGTGGAAAAGCTACATGGCTTTGTTTGGATGTCTGTAGAGAGAGAGAGAGAGAGAGAGAGAGAGAGAGAGAGGAAAATAAAAGGTGATGTGGTGCAATTGAGTATACCCTGCAAACAAGGGACACTTCCCACGAGAACTCATTTTTGTTTGCTTTTCTTTTTCCTTTGTATAATATTCTTTGTGTTTCACGAGAACTTTTCCTGGCTTTCTTTTTCTGGTCAGAACCCTCCCTGGCTTTCCAGTCCCCTTAAACAAGGCACTCATGCATCTCACTCCACTCCAAGCCAGAATTAAACTAATAAGGGTTTTTTTTATTTGTGTGTTATTAAACTAAGGATTAATTGCAGTTGTGTTCCTAAATTTTGGAATGGTTTCGCTTTGGTTCCTAAATTATTTTCCATCTCAAGTTGGTCCACAAACTTTCAAAACGTGTATATGATAAGGAGAATAGTGACACTTGTTATAGAAGTTGACAACAATCTTGTGGCTAAGCCTTGAATGCGGGCTGGCTAGTGTTTTAGGCGAAATTGCACATTGCATCGACCAAAATGAATGTCAACTTCACAAAGACAAAGTAGATATGTAGCAAAACACTAAATGGCTCCAACAACCAAACCCATTGGTCTAGGTCATTGATATAATCATGGTATTTTTTAAGACAACCTAACTCTTTCGAGATATTTCAAAACTCGGTACGGATCTGAACCAAGGGAGACGAGAGGACGTTTTCAAAGCTCAAGTTCACCTCGATCTAAAAGTCTTCCAACGGACGGCTTCTTTTATTCCTTTTGATACGCATCGTGATTGTTTTGTCAACTTTTGTAATAGATTGTGAGCAATTGTCCTCGTTAAAAACAATTGCAAAAGTTCATGGACCAAACCATGAGGAATAAAAGTTTGAAGGATGAAAGTGAGGAACCCAAAAATAGAGTATAGAAAAGTTGGCTCATGTGCTAGCTAGTTGCTTGGAGGGGTCGTGATTGTCGGGTTTGGATATAGGCCTGGAAATATATGTGTGGCTTTTTAGAACATCGGAAAGAGTGAAATCATCATATACATCCAAGGGCTTTCTTCTTCATGCAAAAGGTTGCCATACGAATATCTCTTGCTTTTTATCCTTTTCTTTGTTATTTAAGGAGACATATAATATAATTCTTAATTATTTGCTTAAAGCAGACGATCGATTAATTTGAGTGGTCAAATCATGCGTGAGTTTTTTTACTAAGTTTTGAATCTTTCTTTCTTTTCCTGCTTTATTTGAGCATTCCTTTCCCTTCGCTCCCGAAGAAGTGCCAAGACATACGGCATCCATTTGTTCAAAGATTCAAGCTGCTTTCTCTGACGACTGATACGCTACCCTGACTGGTAATTTCATGCATGGAAAGCGTACGTCTTGAAAATCTTGGACGGACATGGAAGCAAGAGTTTAGATAGATTTTGTTGAGTCTTTTTGTGTTGAGAGATATGCAGCAGAAAATCTTAGTAGTGCAGAACTCAGAGGAGGCATCTCTGTTAAGGATACAATAGGACCATCAAATGATAATGTACCTGATTAAACTTTACTTAGCTGTTAAGCTATGACAATTAGTGTTGGTTAGAATAGTTGGGGATATAGTTGATTGTATCTATTTATATATGATTGTACCTATTTATATATGGGTGTGTACACATTCTATTGAGATATAATGAAATCATTTTGTACAACAACTTCTCTCTCTACAATTCCCTCTCGCTTCCATTTTCTTGAATTTTCTCACTCTTTCTTGTTCTCCAAACAAGTCTCATCAGCCCTAATTTTCTCAATTTCTTCTCTAATCCTCTCAATTCCTTCATTTCTCTTCTCAAATCTTGATTTTCTAATGGTGACTACTACAAACTCTGCAAACTCCTCTTCTCCGGCGGCTAATTCTGGCTCTCATGGCGAGGTTCAAATTCGTCGATTCAATCCTTCTCTTCGATTACAGTTCAAAATATCACTGGTATGGTGGCGACGAAACTCAATCGTCACAACTACATCACCTGGCGCTGTCTCTTCCTTCCGGTTCTAAAACGATTCAAGCCTTTAGGGCTTGTTAATGGCACCGATCTGTGTCCTCCTTAATTTGTGACTGATTCTTCTGGATCTCGAGTTCCTAATTCAGCATATGAGACTTGGTGCGAAAGAGATCAAATCTTGATGGTTTGGATTAATTCGACTGTAAACACCCAAAAGTACGTATGTTTTTTTAAAAAGCTTGTAAAGGTGAGTTGGATTAAATTAGATTGTTAAGTGTTGTTTAAAAAAAAAGATTGTCTATGAGTTAGTTGGGATGTTTTATTTTCCTTTTCATTTGTTCATTCTCAAAGGCCTTGCGGATTTTAAGGATATATGAGGTTGTTATGATCTCTAAAGAGAGCATAACACTTTCATATAATTTAAGGTTCGCGGCGCTGTTGCGATTCTTTCGGGTCGTTACAGAAAAATGGTATCAGAGCGCAATTTATAACATGTTTAAAAAAAAAAAAAAAAATGATAAGCAACCAGGAAATCTTTTTGGTATTTTAAATTCTTGAATTTTTGTCTTCTTGAATCATTTGTTTTTCTTGATATACCCTTTCATGAGTCATGCATTTTGGTTTCAGTTTATTGATTTGGTTGACAAGATGCCGCCACAACCTGAAGACAGCCCTCCCCTCGCACACATCGAAATGCTCCTGAAGAACATCATGCAGAATTACCTAACGTTCAGCCAAACCCACAAGTTAATGCACAACAAATGGCTGAGTTATTTCAAGCCTTCTTGGCTAGTCAACTTGCAAACCAACGAAATGAGGAAGAAAAAGAGAGTGAGCGAGAAGCTACTTATCTTGATCATTTTCTGAAATTGAAGCCTATGAAGTTTTGTGGTACACCTGATTCTGACAAAGCGGAGACATGGATCAAGAACATCAAAAAGAAGCTTGATATTTTGAAGGTGCCAGGTAAGAATCGAATTAAGTTAGCTACTCATGTAATGGAAGGTGAAGCTGACTCGTGGTGGGATACTGTTTGTGATCAGAATGGAGATACAGAAATGACTTGGGATGATTTCGAGCAACATTTTTATGATCGATATTTTCCAGTTGCTTTGAAACAAACAAGGATTAAAGAATTCTTTGAGCTGGAGCAAGGCAATATGACAGTGGCTGAATATGTATCTAGATACACAGAGTTGGGTAAATATGCAAAGGCTTTAGTCGCTGATGAAAATATGAAAGCCGTAAAGTTTATGTTGGGCTTGAAAGATGGAATCAGAAGGTATATTGTGGGTCAGGGAACAAAGACTTATAGGGAGATTGTAGATGCTGCTTATGCACTTGAGCAAGATCACCTAAGCTTTTTGAAGAAGAAAGCTTCAGCTGGTGCATCTGGGGGAAATAAGGGCAATAAGAAGGTGAGAAAAGAAGCTGGAAGTTCAAGTGGCAGTGGAAGACCAAGCAAAAGGCAAGCTGGCCCCGAATGTTATACTTGTGGTGAATTTGGGCACATCAGCCCAAAATGTCCTAGAAGAGAAGGCTCTGGTTCTGCAGTGACCAATCGACCTCAGCTACAACAAGGAGCTAAAACAGAAACAGTTCAGCAATCACAACGCAATCAGCAGGCATCACAGAAGAGCAACCAAAGGAATCCTGGTCGAGGAGCTCAAAATCGTGCGTCTGCAAAGGAAGGTGGCAGAGTATATGCTTTGACCGAAGATGATGGAGCTACCACAAATAAGAAGATGGTGATAAGTGGTACGATTCTTTTCTCAAATACTGAAGCAACAATATTGTTTGATACTGGTGCATCACATTCCTTTATATCTGTGTGGTTATTGGGGTTGAAATCTGAACTAGTGGTGGAACCTTTGACCCTAAGTGTACCATTGCTGGGGAAAGAAGCTATAAATCAAATCTTTAAGGGGTGTAAGTTGGTGGTGAAAGATCAAATCCTTACAGCAGATTTATATCCTTTAGAAAAGGTGAAGTATGAACTGATCCTAGGAAGGGATTGGTTAAGGAAGCACAAAGCCCAAATTGACTGTGGAAGGGGAAAAGTGAGAATTGTTACTCCTGAGGGAAAAGAGATCTCTCTGAAGGTAAATGAAAGATGCACGGCACCGAGTTTGCTACTGAAGAATTGTTTTCAGAACAACAAAGTATTATTTGCTACTGAGAAGAATACCAAAGAGTGGGTGGTGATCCCTGTAGTAGATGAATTTTCTGAGGCGTTTCCAGAAGACTTGCCAGGTATTCCGCCACATCGAGAAGTGGAATTTAGAATTGATTTGGTACCAGGAACCGAACCTATTTCTTTGCCAGCATATAGAATGGCATCAGTGGAATTGAAGGAGCTTAAGGTGCAATTAGAAGAGTTACTTCAGAAAGGATTTGTAAGGGAAAGTACTTCACCTTGGGGAGCACCGGTTCTATTTGTAAGAAAACAGGATGGGACCTTGAGATTGTGTGTTGACTATAGAAGGTTGAATTTGGTAACTATAAAGAACAAGTATCCTTTACCAAGGAATGATGAACTGTTTGATCAGCTTGTTGGAGCAAGGTACTTTTCAAAGATCGATTTGCGGTCTGGTTATCATCAGTTAAGGGTTCGAGAAGAAGATATTCCTAAAACAGCATTTCGCACTTGCTATGGACTCTATGAATTCGTTGTTATGCCATTTGGATTGACGAATGCACCTGCTGCATTCATGGATCTTATGAATCGTCTGTTTCGACCCTACTTGGATAAGTTTGTAATTGTTTTCATCGACGACATTCTTGTGTATTCTAAGACTCGGGAGGAGCATGAAACTCATTTGCGGATAGTTCTACAAACTTTGTTAGACAATCAACTATATGCAAAGAAGTCAAAGTGTGCTTTCTGGTTGAGCGAAGTGCATTTTCTTGGGCATGTGATTTCTGGAGAAGGAATTTCAGTTGATCCAAGTAAGATAGAAGCAGTGTTGAATTGGGAAAGACCTAAAAATGTCTTTGAGGTTCGAAGTTTCCTTGGGTTAGCTGGATATTATCGAAGATTTGTAAGGGACTTTTCCAAGATTGCAATTCCATTGACCTGTTTAACTAAGAAGGGGGTAAAATTTACGTGGAGTGAAGAATGTGAATCTGCGTTTAAAGAATTAAAGACAAGGTTGACAACTGCTCCCATATTGGTGTTACCAAATAATGAAGATCCATATGAGTTATACACTGATGCATCGGGACAAGGATTAGGAGCAGTGCTAATGCAAAATGGAAGGGTGGTTGCTTATGCCTCAAGGCAGCTGAAAGTACATGAGAAGCACTACCCTACTCACGATCTGGAGTTAGCTGCTATCGTTCATGCCTTGAAGATTTGGAGATGTTACCTATACGGAAATAAATTTCATGTTTTTTCAGACCACAAAAGCCTTAAATATGTGTTTACTCAGCGTGATCTGAACTTAAGGCAAAGGCGATGGATGGAGTATATCAAGGATTATGACTTCGAATTGTCGAATCATCCTGGAAAGGCCAATGTAGTGGCTGATGCATTGAGCAGGAAAACAAGAAATACGTTGTCAAGTTTAATGTTGGCTGAAAAAGATATGTTGGGAACTATTGAAGCTTATGGCATAGAGGTTTTGGGTGAGGGTGTTCTGACTAATCTACAATTGGAGCCTCAACTGGAACAAGAGCTGATCGCTAAACAGAAGGATGATCCAAAAATAGAGTTGTTGAAACAAAAGGTAATATCCAAAGAAGCATCAGAAGAGTGGAAAGTTAATGAAGATGGTGGCCTGAGATATAAGGAAAAAATGGTTGTGCCTAAGGATAGGTGGATGAGGGATCGAGTACTGAAGGAAGCTCACAATACTCGATTTGCAATGCACCCAGGAAGCAATAAGATGTATCGAGATTTGAAGAGAAGATATTGGTGGAAAGGGATGAAGCGAGATGTAGCCAATTATGTTAGTCAATGCTCAATATGCCAACAAGTGAAGATCGAGCACCAAAAACCATCTGGTATGCTACAGCAAATGGCTATTCCATAATGGGAGTGGGAGAGCATTACCATGGACTTCATTACTGATCTACCGAGCTCGAATAAAGGGCATAATGGAGTTTGGGTAGTTGTGGATCGACTTACCAAGAGTGGCTCATTTCTTGCCTGTAAGGATGAACTCACCTATCGACTACTTTGCCAAGCTTTATATCGAGTGGATTATTCGCTTGCATGGGATCCCTAAAGCAATAGTTTCTGATCGAGACTCTCGGTTTACTTCACGTCTTTGGAAAAAGCTACAAGAAGAATTGGGTACAGAACTCAATCTAGGCACAGCATACCATCCACAAACTGATGGACAATCAGAACGAGTCATCCAAATCTTGGAAGATATGTTGAGAGCTTGTGTTTTGGAGTTTGGAGGAAAATGGAGTGTACATCTCCCACTTGCTGAATTTGTTTACAATAACAGTTATCAAAGTAGTATCGGTATGGCACCTTACGAGGCTCTGTATGGAAGACCTTGTCGATCGCCAATTTGTTGGGTTGATGCAGAAGATCGAATAGTTTTGGGTCCAGATATTATAAAGGAAACAACTGAGAAGGTTAAGCTTATTCGAGATCGACTCAAGACTGCACAAAGTAGGCAGAAGTCTTATGCAGATAGAAGAAGAAGACCTTTAGAATTTCAAACGGGAGACTTTGTATTTTTGAAAGTAAGCCCTCAAAAAGGAATACATCGATTTGGAATGAAGGGAAAATTAGCACCAAGATATGTTGGTCCTTTCAAGATAAGTGGAAGGGTAGGAAATGTTGCTTACAAACTGGAGCTGCCACCCCAACTTAGTCATATTCATAATGTATAATGTGTCTTGAAATTCAGCATATTCAACCATGGGTGGACTTGCCGTTAGAGTCAAATGGGACATATGTTGAAGGTCCAATTTGTATCCTTGATCGAGATATTAAGCAGCTTCGAAATCAAAGTGTTCCACTTGTGAAAGTGCAGTGGCAACATCATGGAGTTGAAGAAGCAACATGGGAGTTAGAGTCTGAAATGAAGTAGAAGTACCCCCACTTACTCAAATGACTGCAAATTTCAGGGACGAAATTTATTTTAAGGGAGGTGGAATGTAAACACCCAAAAGTACGTATGTTTTTTTAAAGTAAAGGTGAGTTGGATTAAATTAGATTGTTAAGTGTTGTTAGAAAGAAAAAAAAAAGGGGGGGAAAAGACAAAAGAATGGAGATGTGAGTTATGAAATAAGAAGACTTTTCTTTCTTTTGGGGCTTCGGTGCACTGATACCAAGCTAGCAGAGGATAAGAAACCACCATGTGAAAACGTGAGGGTGAGTGGGTCTTCCATCTTCCAGTCGGTGCAGCTTCTGAAATGGGCAGATAAGAAGAGTCAATTTTGGGGATTTTCTTTGGGGTGTCGATTGAAGGAAGGAATGCATGAGTAAATATCTGAAGGAATTTCAATTCGATTTCAGCTCTGCGGTCACCACTTCGACCATTGCAAATGAAGTGTCTATGGATGAATTGAGTTTTGGAAGTTCCAAGGTTGGTTGAGCAGCATAATTGAAGAGGATCAAGGTAAAATCTTGCTTGAATTGGAGTTTAGAAATTCAGTTATGCTTGGGTTGTTAGATAGCATTTGTTTTATGATTTATAGATGAAATTCTTGGAGAAAACTTAATTAAACTGGAGTTGGGATTGAGAATTGGATTGTTATCTTGGGGGTTAGTCAGGCACGGTGCATATGAATATGAGATATGTTAATTTCTACAGTACATGTGAAATCTATGTATTGATAAGTTCTATGTCAGATTAGGAATCTATGTATTGATAAGTTCTATGTCAGATTAGGAACTTTCTTGGCAAGGCAAGAACAAGTGATAAAGAGTGAGAATTGTGGAGAAAATTGGTACCTGAAGCTTGGAAAATCAGGTAGGGGGGACTCACACCCTGGTTAGTGGATTTCAGCTTGTATATATTATGTATGTAAGTATGTTTGGTTGTAAACTATACGTTGAATTGTGTTGTGATTAGAAATGCATGTTGAGGAAGTAGAGTTTGATTTTTCTAGCATGTGTTTCATGTTGCTGTTCTGATTTGTGATGACAACCTGAGAGTGAAGGGGGTTGTGTGACTACCCTGGGCTTCGATCCCCTAAACCTCTGGAGGGTCCTGTGTATATATATGTAAACCACTTGTACCATTAACCATGAGGGAAGGGTACCTGAGTTTAAGTGGCACAGATGGTAAGTGGACACTCTCACTACCTGTTCTTATGTTGATATTGTTTGAGAAAGTAGTTAAGATTGGTAGTTGGCTGTGTGTTCGGTTGTCAGAACAAGATGAAGGCAGGAATCTTACTATATTTATTATTGATTTGAAATAAATTTTACTCCCGCTAGAGTATCTTGCTGTGAAAAATTTAGTTTCTCTTATGTGTAGTACCAAATATATCTAAGTCTAAAACCTAGCTAGGGTGCCTCCCGAGGGGGGGCAAATGATTTATAGTGATGCTCACCCCTACATTTTCAGGTGTTGTGCGAGAAACAATGGAAGAGTTGGACTGAGGTGTGCTGTGGTAGCTTGTCAACCTTCAAAGCTTCGAACCAGAAAATCAGTTTTGACATGTAAATATTGACTTCCTGGTTTTTAAGAAAAACTGCTTGTGTATTTCTCTTTTGCTGCTGTACAGTTTTGGTAGAAACCTATCAGATCTCTAGTTTGTAAATTAAATCACTTTTGGAATTTCTATTTAAAAAAAAAAAAAAAAAGATTGTCTATGAGTTAGTTGGGATGTTTTATTTTCCTTTTCATTTGTTCATTCTCAAAGGCCTTGCGGATTTTAAGGATATATGAGGTTGTTATGATCTCTAAAGAGAGCATAACACTTTCATATAATTTAAGGTTCGCGGCGCTGTTGCTATTCTTTCGGGTCGTTACATCGACATTATCTGAAGATCTTTTTCCATTGACGGTTGGCATGGATGATTCGAGATCTCTCTGGCAATCTCTGGAGCGCCGTTTCTCTGGTGCTTCTTGTACTCACATTCACAGCCTACGTTCAAAGATTCAAATTATCTAGAAAGGTGACTCTTCAATGAATGATTATCTCACTTCTCTCAAGAAATTTTTTGATAAACTTGATGCGGCTGGGGAACCAATCTTTGAATCGATCTTGTTGCCTACATACTTTCTGGTCTCTTGGAGGAGTATGAGTCCTTTATTGATTCGATTGAAACAAGAACTGAGGCTGTCAATCCTGATGAACTACATGGATTACTTCTTAGTAAAGAGATTTCTCTTCAAAACGCAAGACCAAAGCATCTTCTTCCTCTTCCTCTACATTGTTTCATGCCTACACGACCAGCAATGCTCCTATAGTTTCAATAATTACAGAGGCAACACTCGTGGATGATTTCAAAATCGAAACCGATAAAATCAAAATTGGAACTTTGGACGTCACATCCCAACTCGAGCTCCACCACACCCCGGGGCTCGACTCCTCCATAGCACGATTTTGTCCGTTTTGGGCCCCGATCACGCCCTCACGGTTTATTTCTGGGAACTCACGCGAGCAGAACTTCCCAGTGGATCACCCATCCTGAGAATGCTCTGGCCCATTCTCGCTTAACTTCGGAGTTCATACGGAACCCGAAGCCAGTGAGCTCCCAAAAGGCCTCGTGCTAATGAAGGTGGGCATGTACATATAAGGCATAGAGAATCCACTCCCCTGGACGATGTGGGATCTAACAATCCACCCTCCTTAGGGGCCCGACGTCCTCGTCGGCACACTTTCGGCCAGTGATTAGCTCTGATACCAAATTGTCACATCCCGACCCGGACCCCACCACACCCCAGGCTCAACTCTGCCGTAGCACGATATTGTCCGCTTTGGGCCCGACCACGCCCTCAAGGTTTTGTTTCTGGGAACTCACGCGAGCAGAACTTCGCAGTGGGTCACCCACCCTGAGAATGCTCTGCCCATTCTTGCTTAACTTCGGAGTTAATACGGAACCCAAAGTCAGTGAGCTCCCAAAAGGCCTAGTGCTAAAGGAGGTGGGCATGTGCATATAAGGCATAGAGGATCCACTCCCCTGGGCGATGTGTGGATCTAACATTGTAGGTAATCGCAACAACAACAACAACTCAAGAGGTATTCTTGGTCATGTTCCTTCTTCAAAATCCACATTTTCTGGTCAAAACTCCAACAATTATAATTCTGGAAGATCTCTTCATTGTCAATTATGCCTCAAGTATGGCCATTAAGCTCTCAATTGTGAGAAACTTTCTCAGTTTGCATCTCAACGATCACATGTTGGGCCTCCCACTGGCATGACTGCCACTATTTCTCCTCCACCGACTTAGTGGTTTACTGATAGTGGTGCCTCTCATCATGTGACGCCTGATCCAACTTCTCTCAACTCTGCCATTCCTTACACTGGCAGTGATCAACTCTTTGTTGGCAATGGCAAAGGTTTGTGCATTTCTCATACTGGATCCGCTTTAATTCGTACTAAAAATGCTACATTTTGCCTCAATGATGTGCTATTACTTCCAAAGCATCACATAACTTGTTATCAGTTTACAAGATTGTCTATGATAATTGGGATTTTCTGACA
Source organism: Cotoneaster glaucophyllus (assembly GCA_036320875.1). Classification (NCBI taxonomy): domain Eukaryota; kingdom Viridiplantae; phylum Streptophyta; class Magnoliopsida; order Rosales; family Rosaceae; genus Cotoneaster; species Cotoneaster glaucophyllus. The sequence goes on from CM070072.1 coordinate 20,079,839, forward strand.
TTTGACCTATTTGGATTATATATAAAGGACTTAAGAACTGGATGATGTTCTTCCAATGCCCATGTGAAGGTGGTTTATACCCTTTATACTGGGATGCATCTAATGGTACCTCTGGAATTGCACTCTCTCCTCAGGCATTGATGATAACTAAGGTAGATATTCATTAGTGGCATAGAAGACTCGGCCATCCATCGAGTTTAGTATTACATACTATTGTCAATAAAAATCAGCTTCCTGTTATTGGTTCTGTCAATACAGTTTCTATTTGTACTTAGTGTAAATTGGGGAAGGCCTCTAGGTTACCATTTTCTACTTTGCCTTGTACTTCTACTAGGCTCTTTCATTTACTACACACTGATGTTTGGGGCCCTTTTCCCATCGCTTCATGTATTGCCTACAAATACTACCTTATTCTGGTATATGACTATACTAAATACAGCTGGTTATATCCTATGGTTTATAAATCTGATGTCTACTCAATTTTCAAGACTTTTGTTCTCAAAGTTCAAACCTTTTTTTATTGTAAGATACAATGTCTAAGGTCAGATTCAGGGGGTGAGTTCTTAAGCAAGAATTTTTAGAGCTTTCTTAATGAGCAAGGCATAACCCATCAACTAAGTTGTTCTCATACCCCTGAACAAAATAGGTGTGCATAGAGGAAACATATGCATGTTGTTGAAATGGGTAGGACTCTTATTTCTCAGAGGGGGTTGGCAACCAAGTTTTGGGTCGAGGCCTTTTAAACAGTTGTCTATCTCATCAATAAATTGCCTCCTTAATCCTCTTTTATTAGTCCATGGGAACAACTTTTCAAAGCCCTTCAAGATATCATACTCTTAAAACCTTTGATTGTGTTTGTTATCCCTGGTTCCACCCTTATTCCTCTCATGAGCTTGAAGCAAAGAGTAAACTGTATATTTTTCTGGGTATAGTCTCAATCATAGTGGTTACAGATGTTTTGATCCTATGACTAATAAGGTTTATGTCTCCCAACATGTTACATTTGATGAGCAGCTGTTTCCTTTTAAGATTAGCATGTTTTCAGTTTCTAACTCCTCTCCAGTTGCCTCATCTCCAAGTTCTCCCCCTATTACTATCACCATTCCAATTATTTCCGCAACAAGTAACTCTCAGTCTGCCAGCCAATGTAGTTCATCACATAATCAGGTCTCTACAACACCTAATAGTTCTACATCTTCCTTATCTGCTTCTTCAAGCATCGTACAATCTACAATACTTTCAACATCTGCCCATGTGCCTACTAACTCTCACCCCATGATTACAAGAGCTAAGGCTAGCATTCATAAACCAAAGGTCTTCATTGCCACAAAACACTCTCTTCCAGCTTCTGTTGATTCCTTTGGTTGTCTTCCTCTAACACCGACAACATTTCTGCAAGCCTCAAAGAATCCCAACTGGATAGCAGCCATGAAGGAAGAATTTCAAGCTTTGCAATCCACTGGTACTTGGGATTTAGTTCCTTTTCATCCGAGTTTAAACTTAGTTGGCTGTAAATGGGCGTTCAAAGTTAAACATAGGCCTGATGGCTCCATAGAACGGTATAAGGTCCGCTTAGTGGCAAAAGGGTTTCATCAGCAAGAGGGACTTGACTTTTCTGAGATTTTCAGTCATGTTGCAAAGCCAACAACGATATGAATTCTATTATCCATTGTTGTTTCATATGATTGGTTTGTCCATCAACTTGATGTCAGTAATGCCTTCTTGCATGGTACTTTAAAGGAAGATGTTTATATGATCCAGCCACCAGGTTTTGTTGATTCAACCAAACCATAACATGTTTGCAAGCTTAACATGTCCCTCTATGGTTTAAAACAGGTTCCTAGGGCCTGGTATGAAGCATTCTACAGGGTCATTCTATCATTGGGATTCTTACCTTCCTACTCTGACACTAGTTTGTTTATTAAAAATGATTGTACCATCACTTTCATCTTAGTATATGTTGATGATATCATCATCAATGGTAGCTCCAACTCAATATGTCAATCTTTTATTGCTTAGTTACAAACTTCGTTTCCTGTGAAGGATTTGGGTGATATTTAGTACTTTTTTGGTATTGAAGTTTACAGGTCTGCTAAAGGGTTATTTCTAAATCAGTCCAAGTATGCACTTAATTTGTTAAAGAAAACAGATATGATTGGTGTCAAGTCTTGCTCTACTCCTGTTGGTTCTGCAAAATTGGATCACTCAGGCACTCTTATCTCAGATCCTACTTTTTATCGATTAACTGTTGGGGCTTTACAATATCTAACTTGGACACGACCTGACTTGGCATTTGCTGTGAATCAAGTCTATCAGTATATGCATGCTCCTATGATCATTCACATGCGCATGCAGTCAAATGGATACTTCGATATTTGAAAGGTACCACTGATGCAGGTCTATGGTTTACCAAAGGGTTTCAATGCCTCATTGTGTGGTCTGATGCGGATTGGGCAGGATGCCCTGTGGACAGACGATCAACTAGTGGCTACTGAGTCTTCCTTGGTCCTAATCTCATATCCTGAAGTGCAAAGAAACAATGCACTGTTGCCAGATCCTCCACTAAGGCTGAGTATCACTCGATTGGCAAAGTCAGTGTGCATCACGTTGCTTCTCCTCTTCAACTTGCAGATATTTTTACTATGTCTTTGTCGTCTGATCGATTTGCAGAGTTAACTTCCAAGCTTTCAGTTAGATCTCCTCACTTTAGCTTAAGGGGGTGTGTTAAGGATATAATAGGACCATCAAATGATAATGTACCTGATCAAACTTTACTTAGCTGTTAAGCTATGACAGTTAGTGTTGGTTAAAATAGTTGGGGATATAACTTATTTACCTATTTATATATGGGTGTGTACATATTCTGTTGAGATATAATGAAATCATTTTGTACAACAACTTCTCTTTCTACAATTCCCTCTCTCACAACAATTCTTTCTCTCTCTCTGTCTCTAACCTTTTGTCTTACAGAACTATGAGTTTCTACAGTATCTACTTTATTTCAAAGTAGTCACATAACATGCATTTGATCTTTTTATCACGACGACTAATTTCGTCGCGCCATTCTTCTTTTCCTACATACTCTTTTCTTTTCTTGTAACCTTTATATTGGATATATAACAAGAAATAAGGAACATAAATAAACAAGTGTGTAAAAGAGAAAAAAGTATGTAAAAATCATTTGTCTTTTAGGATTTAAAGAGTACTATTATTGTAGGGACGAAGTCATTGTAAGTTTGTGGTCCAAACGTTGAATCACATGTGATCACAATTTCATCTTAGGGACAAAGAACCCATTTTTAGACTGGATTGTATTTTTAGCCTTTTAAACCTAACAAATATTTCCAGTTTCCACTTTTGATAGTCATTCTATTTCTTTTTAAGAGAAACAATACGGAATTTATTAGAAATTAAGGGGGCATACAATCGTCTAAGAGAGTGTCTTGAATAAAATCAGGAGCCTCCTCGAACTAACAAGAAACAAAACCTGACGTGGGCCAATCCTTATTGACGTTTCGGCGAACATGACAAACACGGGAAGCAACTAAACTGCGCAATCCAATCCTTATGTCTTCAGTCATTAAACCAGACGCGGAATTAACACCATGCTGGCTGCCAATCGAGTTAACAACATGGAGGACATCACTTTCAAGCATCACATGAAACCTCTATTTCTCCAACGCCTACTGCACCCCTCCCTAGCAGCGAAGAACTCTATTGCTCTTGGGCTGATGACGTGCAGGATCTTGCGAACAAAACCTCCAGCATAACTACGGATTTTGTCACGAAGTACCACACTGATACAGCACGTATTAGTACATAATTATATTGAGATAATGAATTAAAAAATAAATGACTCCGGCCAACTTGGCATAAGGTTCTTACTGCAATATGTCTTCTTACTTTAAGTTCGGCCCTACTGTAAAAAGTTCATGAAGCCCAATCCAACCAAAAGGCCACGCCGGCAGCCGCGGCTCCAACTGTAACATAATGAAGATTATAAAAGAATACATAATTATATTGAGAAAATGAATTAAAAAAATAAAGTGATATAAAAAATAAAATAAAATAAAAAGTCACAAAATCATCGAATGGTCGTTTTTATTAATTACAATTGAAAAAAGGTCATAATTTCACACACTGGATGCCCAATGGCCGTTTTTCTCAGCACAGCGAGTAAGAGAGCATCCCTAATGGAGGTTTATCTTCCACGAAGCTACTACATTTCAAGCCCTAGTGAGAAATTTTATCCCTAAGGCCATCTCCAACCGAAGGGTCCAGAGGGCCAGAGGGCCGAAAATGGCCCTAAAACCGTCTCCAACCGAGGGCTAGGCCAGAGGGCTCTGGAATCTGGGAGGGCCCCACGAAATCGGAGAGGGCTGGAGGGCTGGCTGCTTTCGGCCAGCCAGCCAGCCCGGGGCTGGCTCTTTTTTTTTAAAAAGCTTTTCTTTGCTGTCGGTTAAAACCGACAGCAGTAAGGACAAACAAATTTTTTTTTATTTATTTTAGCATTGAACCGACAGCAATAGTTTGAATTTGAATTACACTCCAACGGCTAGTTGAGTCACTAGCCGTTGCTTCAGTTTTTTTTTTTTTTTTTTTTTTTTTTAAACATTTATTTTCTTCTATAAATATGGTAAGTTCTTTCAATTCTTCACTTCATTTGCAATATTTGCTTGTTCAATATTTCATTCTCAATATTTGTTTCAATTTCTCAATATTTCCTTCAATATATTTGTAGTTTTTAAATTTTAGTTGTTGTTGTTTTTAAATTTAAGTTGTTGTAGTTTTTAAATTTAAGTTGTTGTAGTTTTTAAATTTAAATAATAAATTATGTTTGGCCCTATGGCCCTCGGTTGGAGACGGTTTTTTGTGACAGGGCTAAAACGAGCCCTCTGCCCCTCTGGCCCTCGGTTGGAGACGGAGGCAAATATGGCCCTGTACTGTTCATTAAAATATTAATATCTTGGAGAATCTTGGAGGGCCAGAGGGCTCAAACGAGCCCTCTGGCCAGCCATCGGTTGGAGATGGCCTAATAAGTCAGAAAATGGGGCTAGATCCATCACTTTGGCTAGCAACTTCTTTTCTTGGGTAGCATAAAATTGGGTTACATCTAGCTTCAAAAAACAGTGGATCCCACAAAAAAAGTAGCAACTCATGTGTGCGAAATTCCATCACTCTCTCAGGGCCCGCCCTGAGGGTAGTCGGGGTAAGCAATCGCCTAGGGCCCCCAAGCTCGGGGGGCCCCTAAATTTTTTTATACATCCTTCATATATCATATAAATATAAAGAAACGTAAGAAACATTACAATTACTTCCGATGGTGCAGCGGAAACGGTTCTACTCCGTTTCCTTGGGGTGGGCATTTCGAAACCCCTTGTAGGCATTAGTTTTTGCATTTTTTCAAATCTATGAAATTAATGGTCCCAATCGGCCAAATCCTTTTTTTTTTCTTTTTGCTTTTGAAAGTAACCTCCAAAAACAAACCAAAAATTAAAAAATTAAAAATAAAAATAAAAATAATCATAACTTTGTAATTCTTTTTCTTTCAACTTCCCCGTCTTTCCATTTTTATTGAATGTTTAAGCAACTATCACTTGGTCTGAAGATTATAATTTGAGGTAACCGAAACTTTGAATTTAAATTTTCTTTTTCAATAATTTATTGTTAAACTATTTTATTCTAAAATTTGATTCGTTAGTGTGATGTTGATTTTAGAAAGAACACAAGAGAACCACTTGGTGTTGTTGAATTATTATATTCATTAATCAAATTTATTGTTTTTTGCTCTCTTGATCATCAAGTTTTATTGTTCTTCACTCTCAATCTTAGACTCTTGACTGCAAACACTTTGTGCATTTGCGTCTAAAGACATGTAATATTTAAGTAATGTTAGTATATCTTTTTTCTTTTGATATTAATTTTTAATGATATTCGATGAAGAAATAAACTTTTTATGTAGTTAGCGAATTCTTTTTACTACATACCAATATACAAAGAGTCGAAGGTCCGAGAACTTTAGGCCATCTCCAACCGATCCGGCCAGAGGGCCAGAGGGCCGAAAATGGCCCTAAAACCGTCTCCAACCGAGGGCTAGGCCAGAGGGCTCTGGAATCTGGGAGGGCCCCACGGAATCGGAGAGGGCTGGAGGGCTGGAGGGCTGGCTGTGTTCGGCCAGCCAGCCAGCCCGGGGCTGGCTATTTTTTTTTTTAATCTTTCTTATTTCTGTCGGATATAACCGACAGAAATAGTATAATATATATTATTTCTGTCGGTTATAACCGACAGAAATAAGAATTTGAATTTGAAATTTGCAACGGCTAGCGAGCCACTAGCCGTTGCTTCCCTTTTTTTTTTTTTTTTTTTTTTTTTAAATTTTTTATGAATTTAAACCTTTTTTTTCTTTCTATAACTTCAATTTAAACCTTTTTTTTTCTTTTTTTTTTCTATAACTTCAATTTAAACCTTATTTTTTTTTTTTTTCTATAACTTCAATTTAAACCTTATTTTTTTTTTTTTCTATAACTTCAATTTAAACCTTATTTTTTTTCTTTTTTTTTCTATAACTTCCTATAACTTCTATTTTACAAAATTTGTTTCAATTTTTTTTAATTCAATTTTTTTCCTATAACTTCCTAGGCCATTATACAACATTAAATTAAATTAAGTGAATTATAGCCCAACATTAAACAATATGAAACAACATTAAATAACATTAACCAACATAAAAATTATACAACATAAAAAAAACATTTAACAACATAAAACTTAAACAATATTTTTAAAAATATTTAAAAACATAAAACGTAAACGCCTACTCGAGGCTTCTTTTGGCCCAAAGATGTGCAACAAGATCCTGTTGTAGATGCTTGTTTGTGGCACGAGAACGTATCATTCTATAGCGCCTCATGTACTCTTCTATAGAGATACTACCAGTTCTTGGATTGAAAGGCAAATTAGGCCCATCATATATTTTTGCACGAGCCCTTCTTGACCTATTTGGATCTTCTTCGTCGTCATCGGACTCTCCATCAATATACCCATCTCGCTCATCCTCCACTATCATATTGTGTAATATGATGCAAGACATCATGATGGAGTCCAAGTTTTCTCGACTCCACCCTCTTGCCGGTTCGTTGATGATCTTCCATCGTGCTTGTAGAATACCGAAAGCTCTCTCAACATCTTTCCTATATGCCTCTTGGTGTAAGGTAAACAACTTTTCCGCGTCATTCTTAGGGTTCGGAATTGCTTGGACAAGTGTCGCCCACTTTGGGTAGATGCCATCTGCCAAGTAATACCCCATATTGTATTGACGACCGTTGATGTCGTAGTCAAGTTGAGGTGCTTTACCTTCCGTCAGGCGATTGAAGAGGGGTGAACGCCCAAGAACTGTAATGTCATTTTGGGATCCAGGGACTCCAAAGAAAGCATGCCAAATCCATGTGTCATATGAGGCAACCGCCTCTAGCACAACAGTTGGCTTTCTCGACCTTCCGCTAAAGCCTCCTTGCCATCCGGTGGGACAGTTCTTCCAATCCCAATGCATGCAGTCTAATGACCCTATCATGCCCGGAAACCCACGGTCTTCAGCTTTGCGAAGGAGCCGATTCAGATCTTCTTGATTTGGCGCGCGGAGGTACTCGTCTTTGTAAACCTGAACAATTGTGACACAGAATTGTTCAAGAGTATCAAGGCATGTAGACTCAGACATACCATGGGTTTCATCCATCGAATCAGCTGGGGAGCCATAGGCCATCATTCGGAGTGCAACAGTAACCTTCTGATGAGGTGAGAAACCTTGGCGGCCTGCTCTGTCCCGCTTCTGTCGAAAGTATGGATTGACTTGCTGGACATCACGAAGTAAACGCTCGAAGACATGACGCCTCATCCGGAAACGACGTCTGAAATCCTCTTCTGTGTACACTGAGTTGGGGTTGAAGTAGTTGTTCATCAGATTGGCTTGTGTCATCTCTCTGTTTCGTGGTTTGTAAGATCGACCAGCAATAGAGCCACCCCATTGAGGTTGTTCCTCAGTTGGCTGACACACCTTCGCCGCTGCCATGGCTGCTGCTCTGTTTTGTTTGTTGCGCCTTACTTCAACTTCTTCATCAGACTCCTCATCTTCTCGTCTCATTTGCGCCCATTTTTCTTCCAATTTGGAATTGGATGAGGACCCCCAATTGGAATTTGAAGAGGATCCAAAGTTGGAATTCATTGCAAACTTGAATTGAAAGAGATTGAATTGAAATAGATTGAAATCAAAGTTGTGTGAATTATAGCCCAATATCCACCCTATTTATAGCAAAAAAAAATTCAAATCCAACGGCTAGCTGACCTCAGCATGATGTCAGCTACCAACGGCTAGTTGACGTCATGCTGACGTCACTTAGCCGTTGGATTTGAATTTAAATTGTAGCTTTAAAATAATAAATTATGTTTGGCCCTATGGCCCTTTGGCCCTCGGTTGGAGACGGTTTTTTGTGACAGGGCTAAAACGAGCCCTCTGGCCCTCTGGCCCTCGGTTGGAGACGGAGGCAAATATGGCCCTGTACTGTTCATTAAAATATTAATATCTTGGAGAATCTTGGAGGGCTAGAGGGCTCAAACGAGCCCTCTGGCCAGCCCTCGGTTGGAGATGGCCTTAGGGCCCCCACTTTGTAGACTCGCCTAGGGCCCCCAAATTCTCAGGGCCGGCCCTGCACTCTCTCTCCACTTGCAAATACACTTATACTCTTCTTTCAATTCTTTTTTCAATTCTTTTTTCTTACATATTTTTCTTGCAATTTGGCTAATTAATGATTTTTTTAAATTCCAATAAGAATTAAAATTTCAAATTGATTTAACGTTCATAGGTATTAGTGGGTGAAATTTTCAAATAATTTTTTTCAAAATTTTATGTTACTAATTTACCAATTAGTGCTAGGTAAATTGTTGTATTGTCCTTAAAAATCAAATCAGAGGGCGAAGTGGAGGTTTGTGTATTTTAATGGATGAGGTCGAGATAAGAGAATCTAATTCAACGGACGGTTCATAAGTAATAAAATCTAACTTTGTGACAATTTGAACTTTTTTAGAATGAAAGGTTCAAAAAAAATAAAAAAAAATTAAGAGAGCAATTCCAAAAATCAACTTAAGAAAAGTAAACACAAAAAAAAAAAAATCGCATAATCAAATTACTACATAAGTAAATATATATAGTCACATATAGAGCCTGAAAGAAATAGCCCCTCATCGGGAGATATTTTTTTATAAAGCCCCAAAAATTCCTCAGAGTTCCAAAATTGGTTATATCCACCACTTTTTCAACCTCATATAGAGCTCCGCACTAGGAATGCTCTAAGTAACAGCCAAGGTGCAGGACCGGCTACTGAAATTGTATCTGGATCAAATTTTTGGGGACATCGGGTTGTAACATAGCATATTGGGAGCATTTTCCCTCAACACTATAACTATAGTGTATGTTTACCGTACAACTTATCATCTTTTATGTGTCCTTCACTTAATTTTTTTCAAAATTGGAAAATATACATTTAATATTAAAAATAACCATAATTGGTAGTAAGGACACGTGATAGATGTGTCTGGTGAACATACATCATAGTTTACGGTGACGAGCAATAAAACTCCCAAAATATTCCAAGTTTATATCTTCAATGTATAACTTCTTTAATTTTTCCACAGATTAGCAATTATTTATGGATTGTACGCTTTTAATATGATATTGAAACGGATGATTTATTTGTGTCACATAATAATATTAATTAACGATTTAAGTGTGGAATCCTATTTTAAGAATAAATAACATTAACATTGAACTCATTTGGAAGTGCTTTTGGAATCAACTTTTAGTAAAGATAAAAGTGAATACTGGAAAAGCATTTGAAGTACTTCTTGCAAATAGATTTTGGAACCCAAAAACAATTTTACTAAAAACTTTTTCAGTCATTCTAAAAACACTTTCAAGTTGACCATTATTTATTTAAGAATATGTCAACCCTCTTTATAAGGATCATGAATATTCATGAATCATATTCGTTCATCGTACATCGTGTGATCAGAATCATTTTAAATATTTTTATTTAAAATTAAATACAAACAATACCTAATAAAAACCAACCACACGATATACGATAAACAGACACGATTTACAGATTCTTAGAATCCTTATCAAAAAGATCCGATGAGGATCCTGTTGGCTAGTAGAGTACACATAGTATGAGAAAAGTAAGAAGATTGATACAAGAAGGTAACAAAAAAAGTTGCTACCATTTATCATATTGTCTAATCTAAACACGGGGAATTAGAACTTGAGTGCCAAATGTTGTGTTGGATTGCCAAATACAAATCTTTCAAGCAGAATGCAAGTGAAACGAAAGGAGGATAAAAGATATGGGGATCTATAAACAACATTTTTAATTTTCTACAGATAGAAAACACGAGGAACATTACAAGCTTTCACACCCATTCAACATCAACCTGCTAATCTAACTTCTCTCCACTAACAAATAATCTACCAACTGACCAAAGAAAATTCAAACCCTAGTGAGGACTATCTAAGCAAAACCATCAAGAGTTGAAACCCTACAAAATTATATCACAACGATTTTGACAAACTTAAGAACTGCCTCCCAGATTCATCTTGCAGCTAAAACCCTAGTCTTCTTGTACTCGAACAATCATGCCTTCGGATCTTCGAAATAGTTAGTTGGTACTTCTGCAGGTGAAGAGATAGTCGCCACGCATTTGAACTGTTTCAAGAAAACAATGCAATTCAGTACATCCCTATGGTGAGGAAAATGAAATCAAAATCAGTAGGGTTAAAATTTTAGCCTGAATATACCTTATGCTGTTTGTACTTTCGTCTTATGGATTGTAGAGACGCTCCTCTTTTACTACGATGCAAGTCGTATATGATAAGAACGCATTCCTTCAAATCGGCTGGTTTATATCCGGAATATCGTTGCAGGGACAAAGTCTGCAAGAAGCAAACAACTCAGCAATTGCATTCAATACTTTGAGTTGAATGATGTTAAAAGTTCTCTAACAAGTTCTTACCCAAGGATGATCCTTTGGTCGGATCATAAATCTTGCGAGAAATGTAACGGACGCAGCCACCAAAGAAGGCAAAAACCGAACACATTCATAATCCAACAAACTTAACTCTGCCAGGTAGTATCCCAAAAATTCTAACTGCAGATTAGGATCCTGTAAAGACCACAAAACAATTTGTTAGCTTCCCACATGAACTGACACGTAAGTAGCAGAGAAAAAGAGAGATTCTGCTTACTTTGTAGCTCTCTTGAGCAAATCTATTGAATCTCCTGCAAACCAAAACGTGAATGAACGTTAATCAGTCCAATAAGCTATCAAACTCAGCATCTCAATAGCATATTGATAAAATATGTCCAAGAAAAACAGTACCAAGACTTCTTACCTTAGTAATGTTTTTATTGTAGGACTTCCCAAGTTGAAATTTAAGGACTTGAGTATATCAGCCTCCATTTTTAACACCTTTACAATGAGAACATGTATTAACTAAACTTCTACAATTACAAAACCAAAGGAGATGCGATACATTCAAATCTAAGATGAGGAATAGATATACGAAAATTCACCTCGCCCCTATCATACGTATTATCTGTTATGTAGCAGAATTGTTCTACATGTGGAGGGCTGATCTCTTCATACTTTCTGTTTACCACATTAACCATAAGATTACAAATTTTGATCTATGTCAACAAGAAACATCACTTAAATTTTGTTGATTCGTGGACTTACGAGGCAATGAGCATTGAAGAAACACCGAGTAACTGAAGCCTTTTCCGATTGAGAACATTCAAAGACAGGAATTTATCAATATACATAACGGTGAGGAAAAGAGTGTCAGAAAGGAGTTTATATTCCTCTGCAACTTCCACCAACCAGTCCACTAAGATTCCTCTCATATTAGCAGTGACATCCTTTTGAATCTTTGTCATGTAATCGGGTGAAGGTCTGCGATTTTCATCCGCCTGAACGTTAACCCCTCATCACCATTAGCCCAGATGCCCCAAAACCCAAAAGAACCCCAAATTCCAATTCAAATCAAAACCAAAATACATAGACCACAAAACTTACTTAATTAAGCTTAAACTTTTTGCATATCAGAAGTACATAAACTATCACCAGAAAGATTCAGCCTTTATTCTTAATTCAAGTTTCAGAGGAACCAGAAAAACCACTGGTAAATAAAAAGCCCAAAAATTAACAAAACCCACCTCCCATTTTCCAGTAAATTCCACTTCTAACCAAACCCAGGACACAGATACTGCAGAAGTTCCTGAAAACAGCTTAATCTTTGACTAATCAAAAAAATTACATAAACCATCACTAGAAAACTTCAGCCTTTATTCCTAGTTCAAATTTCAGTGCAACCAGAACCACTGATACATTAAGAACCCAAAAATAAGAAAAACCCAACTCCCATTTTTCCAATAAATTCCAGTTCGAAAGAAAGAATGCTGCAATTCGATAACCCTTTACCTCGAGCTTCTGAAGATACTCATAAATGTCACGAGCATATGGCACACATAGTTGGGGGTCCTCCGACGACGCATCAATGTCCAGGGCCGCCTTCGCGGGCACTGATTTTTTCGCCTTGCCTTTGGCGCCGCGTTTCTTGATCTGCTTCTCTGTTCCGAAGCTTTTATTCACCGGAACAACAGCATTCGTGAGCTCTCCTAGCACCACCCGTTTCTTGGTGGCCCGCTGCTCCGGGGTCACAGCTTCGGCCCTCCGCTTCATCGACCTCGTGACACGCACGCAGTTCTCCTTGTCCGCCATGGCTGCCTGTGCTCGAATCTGTGAGTTTCGAGGTTTTGGGTCAGAGGTTCAGAAAGAGGAGGGGGGAGAGTTTTGTAGCGAGTAAAATGAGAGCGCCATTTTGAAAAATAAAGTTGGCGCCTTTGGGTTTCTGCTGCTTCTGAACGTTTTGGTTCGCCCTTTGCTTCAATTTTTTAAATTTTGGAATGTGTCTTTTGCAATATTCATTCGGGCATTTGGGTCAAACTATTTTTTTTCTTTTTATTTTTTATTTTACACTTTTCGAAGTTTTCAATACATTAGAGCAAAGTCCATACTTTAAAAAAATATCAACATTCAGCCCATTTAATACATTCAGTGAACAGTGATAGGCCAAATACATATTCACTCCTAAAAAAAATAGCATAGTCAATTTTATTAAAATATTATTTTTTTATTATAAAACAATAAAAAACTAATTTTAAAAAAATATTAATAATTTCTGACAGTTTAATTTTTTTTTTCTATTTTTTTAGCAGAAAAATCTGGACAGTTGATCTGAAAATCAAACGGTCCTCATTGTACGCAACTATGTTGGTCTGCCTTGAGGTCCATTGCCACCCAACCCTTTCGACATTACAGTTGGTTACTGGGTATGAACCTGACGTTTCGTATTTACGCATTTTGGGTGTGCATTCCATATGCCAAGTTGCGTCGCCATAACGTATCAATATGGGTCCTCAAAGAAGGATGTGAATCTTTGTCGATTATGATTCTACTTCATACTAGCTCTCTTAGAGCCCTTGCACGCGATCTTTTTACCGCTCATTTGCAAGTTGTCACTTCAATGAGACAGTCTTTCCTGCCGTCAGGGGAAGATAAAAACGTCAACGTTCCTGTAAAACTAGCGCAAATTTACATGGATATTGCCCATTATGTCTCATCTCGATCCACATACCACACAAGTATGATAAGCAAGTGCGATAAATTTTAGCTTTTAGAATGTTGCCCCATACGCATTCCTCTGATCTAGCTAAAGTGACGAGATCATATACTATCTGCAAACATGCATGCAATGATAGACGTACTTAACGGACGTCGAGTCAACTTCCCTGAAGGGTGTGTCGTCCCTGTTGGACTGTCCGGTACACCGACGGATAGCCAATCAATTTGTCTTGGCCTGAAGCACAACAGATCACTTAGTTCATATGATTCGCTTCCCTAGAAGAGAAAGGTCACGACACACTAATGAATCTATACTCAATCGTTTTCTCAATCATTTCCATCTCATGAGATTAATCCGATTACTCCCGAGACTTGAAGTTCTTGGTCCAGTATACTAGTTTGGATGAGATAATGGAATTAGAATGAGATTATCATCAATGATGTTTTCACTTATATGGTAGCTACCGACATAAATGAAAAATGCGATATTGAACCTTGTTTTGTGGATTAAGTGACAACGTAGAACTGATTGGACAACCGAAATTACAATCCAGGTTAAATTCTTTACCAAAGTGTGTTTGGACTCATAGTTCCTACACTGCCCAAGGTAACCTTGTGGGAAAGGAAGCGTAATGAGATAAATGAAATAATGTGATATGATGCACGCCTTACAGCGCAAGGTTTCTCTCAAACACCCTGTGATTGATAGCAGCATTATGAAATGTGATTACTACCCTAGAAGAGAAAGGTCATGGCACACTAATGAATCTATACTCGAACGTTGTTTCAATCATTTCCATCTCATAAGATTAATCCGGATTACTCCCGAGACTTAAAGGTCTTAGTCCAGTATACTAGTTTGGATGAGATAATGGAATTAGAATGAGATTATCATCAATGATGATGTTTTCACTTATATGGTATTCGAAGTTCCATATCTAAGTTCAACTTTGCGCTTTTTTGTACTTTGCTCATTGCATTAGATAGGAAATCTCCTTCGCTGTTAATCAATTGGTAAAGATACAACACTACGCCTACACGCAACCATTGAATTGGTATTAAAGACATTTTCCGTTACCTTGAAAGGTACTACGAATTTGGGCTAATCCCAACGCATCCCGAGCGGATCCGACCCCATGATCCTTAGAATGATGCTTGCCTTGTTGTTATGCTGACGCTAGTTACTTATCAAACCCGCACAAGGCAAATCCCAAATGGTTATGTCTTTACCGTTAAGGGCATATCACAATATCTTGGAGGTCCACGATTTGACCTTAGTTGTGAAATCTTCGAATCGTTCCAAGATTCACCTTACTTCACATTGCCACATGCGAGACATGGTTAGGAGTTCTTGTTGAGCATATTTGAAGTACTTGTTGTTTTCATCCATCGTTGAGTCTCAACGACGATCCATGAAGACTATGCCATATGTATCAACCCGACCAAGACATGATACATCAACGAAGTCAACGCCAAGACATATTGCGTCTACATCTACATAATCAAAGCATCAGGAGATTGCAGTCATGCAAGCCGATCCCAAACAACCTTGCCGACCTCTACACGACATCACTGCTGAAGTCAACCTTCCAGAAGCTTGTCCGAGGAATTGGTGTGCCTAACTATTCATATGCAGTGCTTGTAGTTCTCATTTGGAAGTTCTTTCAAACTCAGGGGGAGTATCTAGAAGTATACTCGCTTATTCTTAATGTACTTTTTTTCCCTACGATTAGGAGCATTTTTCCCACTGGGTTTTTGCTACCTAACTAGGTTTGGATGAGGCACCCATTATGGCTTGATCATACCTTTGTAAGCTTTTCTACTTGCGTCCAGAAGACGTATAGTTTTGACTTAATGCAACTTCTCACTTTTCTCCTTAGCCTATGGATTTTTCTCCAACCTTGGGTTTTACCATAGCGAGGTTTCGTGAGTTTTACCTTTTATGCATTTTTCCGTTGATTTGAGACTCGCATTCACTCATTATGCCGACAACTTCATCAATTATACTTACTTCATTGCTGAAGACCTAATGCACCATTTGTTTGAGTATTTACACACTCAAGGGGGAATGTTGCAGTTCTATTAGATTATGAATGTGATTGTATAAATCCTAACATATCTAGGATATCCTTATGGGATTCTACCATATCTCTTAGACTAGATATTATCCTATTAGAGTTGTAATCCTATTAGGGTAAAGAATTAACCTTCCCTACTACTATAAATAAAGGCACAATGGGGTGGAATAACACACACCTCACAATTACACATATCTCTCTCTCTCTCTCTCTTTCTCTCTACTATTGTCGCACCTATCTCTCTCTGTCCTTTATATGATTCAGTAAATTAGGCCTACAACAATATGGATATTTTACCCTGCTTGTATCATAAATATTAGCAACATATATAAATTAATTTACCAAATTAAAAAAAGAAAAAAAGAAAAAAAAAAGACATATCTTGTACGAAAAAAATAATATTGTTTGAATCATGTAATTACCTACATACATATTAATTTACCTACTTATAAAATATTATACTAATTTACCTGCATTTTGAATCATGTAATTACCTACATACAAATATTATACTAATTTAACTACATTTAAATTAATTTACCTACTTATAAAATATTATACTAATTTACTAGGGATGGCAATTCTAACAGTTAAAACCGTTAACCGTGGATAACCGCTCGAATGAATTGGATTTGGGTATGAAACTTCGGGTATATTTTGGATATGGGGAAAAACCATTAATAATAATTCGGTTATGGTTTTGGATATGGTTATAGTGATCCCCAAACTGTATCCGTCCCCGAATCCGAACCGAATTATATATAATATAATAGTATTTATATATATTTATTATTCACCGAATCGATTACCTTGAGAATACAAAAGTTGCACTGTGTGAGTTGCATTTTGTGGGCAAGTTAAATAGTTTTGATATGAATCAAAATCTATGAGAATCCAAACCAATAGTACTTATGGGAGATATCAAAGATCAGCCAACATTATCAATGTTTAGTTTTAATTTTTATGCTCCACAAGATTCATTCATTAAATCATTTTATACATCAAATATTTAATGACGAAATTAATATTTACTAAATTATCATGCGTCAATTGAACGGATATATTTTTTGTATTAACGAAGATGGCTATAACCATTAACTAATGGGGAATCAGTTACCTGATGGGTATGGTTATGGATAATACCCGATGGTTAATTGACGGTTATGGATATGGTTAATTTTCATGGTTTATGAAGATGGATATAGCATTTCCGTCCCCAAACCGAACAGTTGCCATCCCTATAATTTACCTATTTATTAATATTATACTAATTTACCTACAATTAAATTAATTTACCTATTCAAAAAAAAATAGTGATATTAGATAATGTTCGAATGTTGTGGGTTTGTGCTTGTAGGCAATTAAATAAACTTTTAATCTAATGCACATAAATCATGTAGGTAAATTAGACCATTTTGGAAGTAAATTAGACCCTTTAAATTTTGGTTTGATGGAATAGGTAAATTAGACTATTTTGTAGGTAAAAATTGCACGGAACATATAGCTATTGTTTTATGTATTAGGGATTGGAGTATTAGCCGAAGCTGTTTTAGGTTTATTGTTGTGTTGGTATTTAAATTAGCTTATATATTTAATGCACAAAATTATGAAATTAATATTTGTTGTAGGCATAATTTACTGAACAATTATGGAGGCCAAAAGAGATAGAGGGTGAGGCAAGAGTAGAGAGAAAGAGAGAGATGTGTAATTGTGATTGTGTGTTATCTCACCCTATTGTGCCTTTATTTATAGTAGTAGGGAAGGTTAAGATATATTCCCATATCTACTAGGATTTACACAATCACATTCTTATTCCAATAGGACTGCAACAATATTATTATTTTTCAATCGGCATGTTATAACAATTTGATAGTTAATGCATTGAATATACAATGAATGGCATGAATTATTTTGTAAAATATATAGAATTAATTAAATAAATCTAATAAGTAACTGATCCAAAAACCCTATCCAAGTATTAATAGTGGTAGTTTAAACATTCGGAAAATACATAATTTGAAAAGTCAAAATTAGTTAAAGAATTTGTTTAGTTGGAAGCTAGTCAATGAGCTTTATTCAAGAAAACAAAAGAAGATGGATTTTAATGAAGGAAAATATAGTTTCAAGAGGTAATATCAAATTTTCAGTTTGTTTTGTTAGGGTTTTACTCTCATTTTCCCCATTAAACAAACTCGCACTTCCATCTTTCAATGTATTTCTTAGGGTAAATTACCAAAAACTACCTCAACTATTGGGTCATTAACAGTTTCATACCTCGTCTTTAAAAAATTTCAATGTTATACCTTATCTTCGAATTTGTTGTAATGTCATATCTTCCTTCAGCCTTTCGTCAATTCATCCGTTATTGCTGACGTGGCATGCCACGTGGCACATTTTTATATTAAAAATTTATTAAAAACTAAAAAAAATAATAATAATATTAAAAATTATTTTTTTTCCTTCCCTTTCTTTTTTTTTCTCTTCTTCTCTCTCCTCCTCCTCCTCCTTCTCCGCCCGCTGCTTCTTCGTCCGTCCCCCCATCCCAACTGCTTCTTCTTCTTCGTCCGTCCCCCCATCCCAATCCCCTGCAAACCCAGAAAGAAGAAGGAGGAAGAGGAAGAAGAAGAAAAAAAAAAAAAAAAAAAAAAGTTGGCCGGACCCGTGCCAAGAAGAAGAAGGAGGAGAGAGAAGAAGAGAAAAAAAAAAAAAAAAAAAATGTTGGCCGGACTCGTGCCCAGAAGAAGAAGAAGAAGAAGGAGAGAGAAGAAGAGAAAAAAAAAAAAAGTTGGCCGGACCCGTGCCCAGAAGAAGAAGAAGAAGGAGAGAGAAGAAGAGAAAAAAAAAAAATAGTTGGCCGGACCCGTGCCCAGAAGACGAAGAAGAGAGAAGAAGAAGAGAGAGAAGGAAAAAAAATAATAATTTTTTAATAATTAATTAATTTTTTAATATTTAATTAATTTTTTTTTAGTTTTTAATAGTTTTTTAATATAAAATGTGCCACGTGGCATGCCACGTCAGCATTTTAACAGAATAATTGACAGACAACTGATGGGAGGTATGACATTGCAACAAATTCGAAGATAAGGTATAACATTGAAATTTTTTAAAGACGAGGTATGAAAATGTTCAGACCCAATAGTTGAGGTAGTTTTTGGTAATTTACCCTATTTGTTACTAAAATTTCAAATGTACTATGTAATTAAAATTTGAGATTTCCAATTTATGAATAAATATGCTTGAGTAATATCTCATGATTTTCTGTTCTCAATACAACCAAACTTTTACTTGGAAGTCAGCAAACTTGCAAATTTGCATCATTAACACTTTCATACCTACGAAATATTATCTACCACTATAACCTAAACATAATTTTCAAAGCTCAAAAGGGAGCATAAGCAATGAGCATTCTTGTCCTCTGTTCTGGGAGATCATTAAATTAGTTTCATCAATGGGAGAAGGCTTGAAGAGGGCAAGGCTGGCTGTTCAGTTTGACAAGGCAACGCTCTTGCTCATGTGTATTGTTCCATTTCCATCTGTGGCTCAAAAATGCTGGCTTGGACAATTAGATCCCATGCATACATCATTGCAACACATTTGGGACGGAATGGCCCCTTGGTTCAGTGCTAGACCACAACCCTGCATCACAGTTCTTTCCAGTGTTGATTCGACAAATGATGCATACAGAACCAGCTTGTCCAAAGTCTACCATGGAGAAGTTTACTCAAGTGCAACTGATCAAGATGGCCGAAAAGCAGATTGAAGCTCATGCCGTCTCCTCACAGAATGGCAATTGGCCACATTACCAGCCTTTCATTAAACTCGCCAAACACAACTTAAAGCCACATCTTCCTATCACACTGGATAAGACCTTGCCAAAAAGATCACTCTTTCATGCTTTCAGATCTTGAAAGAAATGAACTGGGATTTCTTGAGGGCAAGGAATATGTGCCACTTGTTTGAACTGCATTCGAAAAATAAAATGACTCCATTAGAATCATTGTTTCCGAGATTTGGAAAATAAGAGAAGGTCAAACACATTTCTGATAAAAGTACCTTAGGTTGTTTGTATTTCTCTTGAATAACATTCAAATTTCTTGCTCTTCTTCCCAAGCACATGTCATGTATGGCAAGAACACATTCTTTCAAATCGGCTGCTTTATATCCGGTATACTGTTGCAGCTCTGGACACTGAAATGAATGAATGTATCTTAGTAATTGCTTTTCATACATGGAACAATAGAAGTCGCATAAGTAATTCATCAAATCCTTACCCAAGGATGTGTTTTTGTCCGTGTCATAAATCTTGCCAGAAAAACAGCTGATGCAGCTACCAAAGAAGGCAGGAATTTGACAAGCTTGTAATCCAACAAACTCAGCTCGGCAAGGTAGGCAACCAAGAACTCTAACTGCACAATGGGAGTCTGTAAACCACACAAAACAGTCAACCAGTCAGTACAAGAGACCATAAACTTGTCAAATCCACATATATATATGTTACAGGACAGAAGGAAAGCTTACTTTGTAACTCTCTTGAGCAACATCAGTGAATTTTCTGTAAAACAATTTAACCAAAGGGGCAAATCAGAGCTTGGAAACCAAAACAATGTACCAAAAATAGTGAGTTTTTTGAATGTCAGGTTCATCCTTACCTTAAAAAGGTCCGAGTAGTCGGATTGCCCATTTCAAATTTTAGGGATTTGAGTATATCAGCCTCCATCTTGATTACCTTTATAACCACCAAAAAACCACTTAGTATAAAGCACATGTATCTACCTAAGATACTGATGCAAAAAGAGACAACCATCGGATATAACACCGAAAGTAAAAGATCAAATACCTCTTCTTTTTTGTATGTATTTTCGGTTATGTCACAGAGCTCATCCACATTAGGAGGATCAATCTCTTCATATTTCCTATCAGTTAAAAAAGCATCATGAATTTCAGATCAAAAGAAACAGAACCAATCAGGCAAACTAGCTAACAGATCCACAGATTTGCAGGCTTACGAGGCAATGAAGATTGAAGAAACTCCCAGAAGCTGAAGCTTCTGCTTGTGGACGACATTCATTGAGAGAAATCGATCAATGTGAGAAACGGAGAGATAAAGAGTCTCAGGGAGGAGCTTGTATTCCTCTGAAACCTCCACCAACCAATCCACAAGCACCGCTCTCATGTTAGCATTTGCATCCTTCTGAACCTTCTCCATGTAATCAGGCAACGGTCTTCTTCTCGGCTCCGCCTAAACAACAACTACTCATTATTCATGCCAAACCCAAAATCCCCAATTCACAAAACATAAACCCTAATTGAGATTAAATCCAAAAAGTTGCAGGATTTATCAAAATTGGAATTACCATTATCAAAATTGAACCCAAGAACCCTAGCCCAATATCAAGATCGAATCGAACAGTCCAACACCAGTCTAATTATCGAGTGAAGAAATTGAAAAGTTAGAAAAGGTGGGATCTTTCAGTACCTCCATACGGCGGAGGTAGGCATAAATGTCGGAGGCGTACGGCCCACAAAGCTGGGGGTCCTCAAACTCACGCGCCGCCTCGGCCCTCTTTTCCTTCTCGGTCAAACAACTCGGTTTCTGCAGCTCAACCCGTTTAGAGTTCCCTGAAACGCCGACGCTAACCACATTCGTAACGTCTCCAAGCACCGGGCGCTTCTTATTAGCCAAATGGTTATCCTCCGTCAAGGTTGCCATCGCCCTCCTCTTGCTAGCTGCGCGAGTGGTGATCCGACTGCAGTTCACTTGCTCCGCCACAGTGGTAGAGACCATTGCTCCGAGAGTGCCGAGCTTTGGACTTTACTCGCTGTGGCTTGGAGGGAGGGAGAGAGATAGACAGAGAGAGGTGTGAGAAAGTGAGGGGGGAGATGGGGATTTGTAGAGGAAGTTGAAGACTTTGAAGTTTTGAGAAAGATAGGGAGAGCGCCATGTTTCAAGAGCTTCAAAATTTTCTGCTTTTCGCGCTGTTTGATTTGACGTGAATTTTGGAGGGTTTCATTTTTTAAATTTTTATTAATTTTTGGAGCGGTTTGTCCCGTTCGTTTGGGAACTTCAAATTTGGGGAACGCACGTGACTTTCTAATGAGCCGGATTTCAAATTTTGATTTTGCGGTGGGGTTTTAATTGGATTTTTCAAAGTTAAAATGATTGCGCGCTTTGTAAACCTGAAAGTGTTGGGTTCTACTTTGGACCGGTTTGTTTTTTCGGTCTGATTTGGCTACGAATTTTGAAATTTCACAAGTTCGAAGCAAAAAATATTGTACTTCGCTGGTCCGGTGATTTGGTTACCCGGACAAGATGGATTTGGATATTTTTTTTTTTTTTTTTTAAGTGATGCTTTTCTAAATTTAGAATTCATCTCTAAAAACAAATGTATTGTATGTATGAATTAAGTCAATTGATAAGACATGTTTTATTTTATTTCATTCGAGTTTGAATCTCATTTTCCATAAGTTTAGATGTCTGAGTTGGTTTCTTCTACTTTAGTGAGATCAGAAACATGTACGTGATTCCCTTAATAAAAAAAAAAACAGCCTATACTGGTTATTTTCTTGCTTTGCTTAGACTTCAATTAAAGTGTTTCTCTATTTTTGTGTTAGACATTTGTCTAATTCCTTATTCTTATTTTTGAAATTTTGATATTTGAATCAATCAATCTCCAAACATGGCGGAACAAAACAAGATAGAAATAGTACATTACTATTGGTTAGCAATATGAAAAAACCAGCCTCATATATCCGAGCCCCTGAGACCATCTCCAATGGTTGGGCTAAAAGCCAAACATTTTAGCCCGGAAAATTTAGTTTTTAGCCTAGAAACAGTTTTTTTACTCCAACCCGTTCTACCCTAAAATTTTAGCCCGGGATTATTAAAGAATAAACTTAGGCTATTTTTTTTCTTAAATTATTATTTTTTTAAATAAATATGTAGACTGTCGTAAATTAATTTTGTGAACATTTTAGTCTAAAAAAATTTAAATTCCGATAAATATTTTCACTCGATTCGGTGGAGCCCACACTGATTTCTGGACTAAATTATGGGGGGAATTTGGCTTTGGTTTAGCATTTAGCCCAAATTTTCCCCTTGGGTTGGAGTGAGTTTGGGGGGAAATTTTGAGGGGTAATTTAGTTTTTAGCCCACCATTGGAGATGGTCTGAGAGTGTGAGATTCGAATTCTCGTAAGATCTTCGCTGTAAACTTATACATGAATGTGCAATTGTTGTCCAAGTTAATGCTTTACAGTTGACACTCTCAACATTGAAAAGGGTTTGTCTAGCAGTTTCTAGCTTGTAAGGGCCTTCCTCAAGCTACTGCGTCCGTCAGGCGAAGCGCAAGTGCAAGAGAGTCCAACTTCAAAAATTAAGACCAGGCAAGTTCTTCTGGGATGAGATATGGGCCTTCATTAGGCAGGCAGCACAGAGTCTAGCACATTGATCATGTTGTGAGGGAAGGCTTATTGCACCCATCTGATGAGGTTTTCGGCCCCTGTGAAACTTTCGTCGTTGGACTTTTTCCAGTGAAGAGCTCCAACAACATCACTCCGAAACTATATGCATCCCCCGCTGTTGACGGGTTCTGGCCGGAACCATACTCTACATTGTTGTGTTCATCCTCAAAGTCAGCAGATTATAAATCAAGCACATTTGCTATAACAATCATGATCAACTAAGACTGAATATCAATCTACGGGACTTAATATATTAACAATATGCAAAATATATCAATAATTACCATGGACTACTGGACATATAACTAAATGTTTTTTCAAGTGAGAAGACAGTGTAATTAGTACTAACCTGGGGGTATGGATCGTATGGAACCCTTCATGAGCACCTTCGCCAGCCCGAAATCTCCAATCTTTGTTGTGTAAGAGCAACCATACAAGCTCTATAACAAACTAGCCAAGAACATAAGATTTAACCAACTAAATCACAATCATCACTCCAAATATATTATGTATATGCAAATACTGAAGTAATATCTACAATACATACTTTCATCAAGAACAACCAGGACTCGTCGTCCTCTTCTCACGCCAAACTCGTTCCTCTGCAACAAGCACAGCAGCAGCAACAACACTTGTGGGATGAGATATCTCGTCTCCCCTCCTTGCCGTCCTACAGCAGCAGCACTAGTGCTACAGGTGAATCTCATGTACAAGTTCTTCCCAGCAAAAGCATACTGTCTGGAGAAGACATCCATGACGTTGACAAAGGTTCAACGATGGTTGATGAATATCTCCCACAACAACACACATGTTCTTCACGGCATTGATCATGGGAAAGAATAGTACTAGACACCATATCTTAACTATGTTCAACAAATTAGGATTAAGAGCCATTCGAGAAATCTACACACAACCTTCTCCTCTCTGCAAAACTCAATGCTCTCCAAGTTATAGGTAATTGGAACAATAAGAGCGCGTTTTGTGAGAGCAGGGGCTTGTGGTTTTATACTACAAGACCTGGATCGCCCTATAACAATCCCACAAGGAATACAAGACTGCATTCCTTATATCAATATGAGTCCTATAAACGAGCAAACACAAGAGTCCTCAATATACCAATATGATTGGATTAACTCTTGTCAACATGATTTAGACTTCTTTATAATATCAATTATCCCAAGACTTGTAAGAATCATACTCATACTCTTACATGTTGACCATAGACCCACGCTATGCATGACAACTTCTGGACCGATTGGCACAATTTTGTATCTGGGGGAATCTTTTACGATTTCCCAACAATCCCATCTGTTGAATGAACTGTTTCCGTTCTTTGAATTGTAGTATGCTTGTGCTTGTAGTGTCTATAAAAATGTGGGATAAGAAGATATTAAAAAAATGCGGGTGTAACACTAATAAATCATTTCAAATATTGATGCGGGTGGAATGCATATAAATTACATATATTACATAAATAAATTAAATAAATTAAAAGATTACATAAAAAAATAGTACATAAAAATTACATATATTTGATAAGAAATTAAATAAATTAAAAGATTGGTGCGGGTGGAATACATATAAATAAATAAAATTATTGTTACCTGATCCGCTAAACTTGTCCCACTGTGCAGATTACCGGAAGCATGACATATGGCGTTTTTCCAACAAGTAAAGGGTGCGTTGAGCTTTTTCCAACGACCTTGAAGACCTTGAGTAGTTCTTGCATTTTCTCCATGTACATCGCAAAACGCTTTCGTAATTCTACTCCACATTTCTCGCTTATCCATCTCATTACCCGTAATCGGATCATGAGTAGCGCGATACCAACTTTCACACAAAGTAATATCTTCAATGTTCTTCCACGAACTCATTTTTTTCTCTCAAAGTGTACAAAATATTGAAATGTAGAAAGTGTAGAAAATGACAAAATGTGGTGTAGAAAGTGTAGAAAATAATGAAATGTGGTGTAGAAAGTGTACAAACTGTTAGGTATTTATAAAAAAAATTTCTGTATTTTATTAATTTTTTTTTTATATTTTTAATGTTTTTTTAAAGAATTTTTAATTAATTTTAATGTTATAATTAATCTGGACCGTTGGATTTGAAATCCAACAGCCCATATTCAGCCACATGTCCAACGGTCATATTTGTGACCGTTGGGACTTTTCTTTTTTTTTTTTTTTTTTTGCCTGACAAATTGTGGACCGTTGGATCACAGATCAACGGTCCATGTTAAAAACAAAATTCAAATTTTTTTTACCGTTGGAAATCCAACGGTCTAGAATAACTAGCCGTTGGAAATCCAACGGCAGGAGGTGAGCCACGTCGCCAAACTCACGGGTGTCTGAAAAGCAGCCTGACAGGCTGCAGTGCTGCAGTAGCCATGTCGGCTACTCTCCGTGCGGGCGTTTGGGCTGCACGCGCCAGCCATTTTGCCCGGGTATTGGGTCAGTCAGATTTAGGCTGGGCTCTTGCCTGGCATGGGCTGGGTGCCAGGCAAGTGGGCGGGCTGGAGTCCAAATTGTGGGTGCTGGGCAAAATTTTCACTAGGTGCTGGGCAATATTTTGTGGGGTGGAGTTGCTCTAAGTGCATAGCGGGCTACGCGATGGGCAGTACCATTGGCTTGACAACGAACGTGGGTATAAGAAGCCACTGAATAGACCAATTGAGACAGGTATGTTACCATCAATTCGATTCCCTCCCATGTACAATTTCGACAAAACCTTGGAGAGGTTGCCAATGGACTCTGGAATTACGCACTTCCAACCGAATTTTGTCAATTGCAAACCAACTTAACCGACTGTTTGTCAAAGAAGCAATAAAATTAAGAGTATTGTCACCATAGCTAACGATCCCATTGAAACCAATGTTGTACATTTCGAGGAACGGAAGATTTCCAAGGCCTTGAGGAACTGAACCGTCTTGAAAATTGTTGGACAGTTGGAGCTCTCGAATCCTTGTACTGTTGTGCAAAGGCGCTGGAATTTTCCCTGTGAACAGATTGAAACAATTCGAAAGTAGAGAAGGTTACAAGCGTGACACCAATGTTGCTTGGAATCTCACCCCAGAGTTGGTTTGAAGCTACAGTGAAGTGAACTAGCGAAGAGATGTTGTATATGGACAAGGCAACCGTGCCAGTGAGACTATTCGTGCCAAGATTCAAACTTGTGAGGGTGGAAGAGAGGTTGCTTATGGATTGCGGGATTGGACCGCTGAGATTGTTTCGTGCCAAGTTCAAGACTTGAAGCTCTGTCAGGCTACCAACATGATGGCTTATGGAACCACTCCGAAGCCGGAAAGATCAAGAGAAACAACCCGTTAGGTCCCACTGGTTTGGTTGCGTGAAACGCCGGTCCAGTTGGCGCTGGGTGATGAGCTTTGGTTCCAGAAAGTTGGAGGGACATTGGCCATTGATTTGAATGCGATCAACGCCTCCTTGTCGGTGACAATGCTTGGAGTGAATGCTGAGTTAACACTCAGAACAATGCATGCAAGAACAGAGAACAATGTTACGGTGATGTGAAAATTCATGGCTTTTTTCTGGGGTTTCCTTCTGAACTCGGTTGGAAAAAAGATTAAAGCTTGCATGTGTTCAATGCAGAAACTTATACGTAGGATGCTTGGTCAAATTACCAGACTTGTAACTTTTGGGTACCCATAAGGAAAAGTACCCATTTCATACAACCAAGTGCGTGTGTTGACTTAAATTCTTGTTGTTTTGAGATAAGTTCCCATTGGTGGTAGTGGAGTTTAATGCTCAATTCCATTGACACTTCTAATCTAAGAAATTATGGACACTCTGCTTTGAGAGTTGGGTTCTTGTACCATGCATTGTTGTTTAGTTTGAATAATTTTTGTGGAACACGAGTTCATTGTTGTTAACTTCTTGAACTTTTAATGTATAATTGATGAATGGCTTGCTCTAGTGTAAATTGTGATATATCTACTTCTTGTTTTGGTATGTTGTAATATTTCAAGATCATTGCATTTGATTTCAGATGTATCTTAGGATCGGAGTGTGACCATTAATTGGCATTGGTTATGGGATCACTAACATTTTTTTAATATGATTTTTGGTTATTACAAATGGTATCAAAGTCCAACCTAACTAATTGCCTAGATGGGAATCGGGGACTGTTGTTACGATGAAGACTTTTTTTGGGTGAACAGAGGGTTGAACCATTAGCTTATTAAAATAAAATGAGAAATACAAACGAGGGGGACATAACGCCAAACTTCGTTGAGGAAAAAAACATAGCAAGTAATACGGTAAAGGAATCAAAATCAACCACACGTACAAAAAAAAAACATAATAAAGCTTATCTGAAACGACAGTCGGTAGAAGCAGAAATTTTAGACACGCAATAAGCAGTACATAAACCCGCAGTCGTTAAAATTTATGCTTGGCACTCTCAACCCTGAGAAGGGTCTTTCTGGCAGTTTCCAATTTGTGAAGGGCGTCCCTCAAGCTAATGCGTCCGTCGGGAGAAGCAAAAGTGCAAGAGAGGCCAACCTCAATGATTGGGATGATGCAATTATGTTCTACTTCTGGGATGATGAGGTCGTTTAGCAGCTCAGAGTCTAGCACTTTGATCACGTCGTGAGGGAAGGCTGACTGCACCCATCTGATGATGTTTTGATCTCCTGTGAAACTTTCATGGGTGGGGCTTTTTCCGGTGAAGAGCTGCAACAACATTACTCCAAAACTGTATGCATCTCCCGCTGTCGAGGGTTTCTGGTGGATACCATACTCTACAGTGTAGTGTTCATTCTCCAAGTCAGTATATTAAAAAACACACATATTTGCTTAAACGCCGTGATTAACTGGTACCAAGTGTTAATCTACAGTACTTATCACGAAAAATGGACCAATTATTAACACAATTGGTGTCATGGCCTATTGAAAAATAACTAAATATTCTTTCAATTGAGAAATAGTTCAGAACTATATAATTACCAACCTGGGGGTATGTATCCTATAGAACCCTTTAGGACATTTGTGGAGCTAAGTGATTGTTGAGCAATCTCTGTTCTCTCCATCAGCAGCTTCGCCAGCCCGAAATCTCCAATCTTTGCATTCATATCTCCATCCAAAAGAATGTTGCTCGGCTTTAAATCACAGTGCACAACTGGAACTTCGCAATCGTGATGCAGATAATCCAATCCACACGCCACATCAATGGCCACATTTAGTCTCTCCAAAATGTTCAACCCATCTCCATCTTCATTTTTTCTCTTGTCACTGATCCAATCTTCCAAGCTTCCATTACTCAAATACTCATAAATCAAAGCAAGAAACTCCATGTTTTTAAAGTCCATGCTCGAGCATGAGGTGATCAGTTTAACAAGATTCCGATGCCTCACGCTCCTCAACACTTCACACTCTGCCAAAAAACTCTTCCAAGATGCTCTCATTTTCACATCAAGCACCTTCACTGCAACCTCAGTTCCTTCTCTCAAAAAACCTTTGTATACAGTCCCAAAGCTTCCACTTCCAATCAAATTTTCGGTGCTGAAATTCCCGGTTGCCCCACGTAGCTCTTCATAAGTGACCATTTGATGTTGCCCTTTTAGTAGCAAACCAGAATTAGTTTCTATAGTTGTTGCTTTGCCACCTGAGCCTCTTTTTTTTCTAATATGCAGCAAAAGACCAACCATAATACATACTGCCAGTGTTGCCAAAACAATAGTAGTGATACGAACTCGGACAAGTACCTTTCTCCTGCGATTCACACATGGGAAATGCATGCATAGCTTAGGGTTGCCTTCAAGATGGACACTAGAGACATTTCTGAAAACTCCACCATTAGGAATCACTCCTTCTAAGTGATTAAATGAGAGGTTCAAGTATCGAAGGATGTGTAGGTCTTGGAGTTTATCAGGAATAGATCCCGAGAGCTGGTTCGAGGAGAGGTCTAAAATCTCAAGACCTCTAATTTCTCCAAGAGCATTTGGAAGGGGACCAGAAAGTTTGTTTCTGGCCATGAACAATCCACCTAAGCTTTTACACTTTTCGATTGAGCTGGGAATCAACCCCGAAAACTGGTTGCTGGAGAGGTCTATAGTGACAACACTTGTTAGAAGTCCTAATTCTTCAGGCAAAGGTCCACTCAGAAAGTTGTTAGACAGATTGAGAATGGTGCTCAAACTAGGAAGCTTTAGAATTTCTCCGGAAATGCTTCCATTCAGCAAATTGTTAGATAAATCCATGGAAAGCAATTCATGAAAGTTGGAAAAAGAAGGGGGTATGCGACCAACAAAGTAATTTCCAGATAAATCAATGTTGTTCAATTTTCTGAGATTACCTAGTGAGTTTGGAATATGGCCAGACATTTTGTTTCCTGCTAAACCAAGCATTTGCAATTCTTCCAGTTGGCTTATTTCAGGTGGGATTTCACCAGAAATTGAATTGTAGCTCACATTTAGCAAAGTCAAACTACTAAGGTGACCAATTGAGGAAGGTATGTTACCGTAGATTCGATTCCCTCCCATGTACAATCTTTGGAGAAATTTGGAAAGGTTGCCTATGGACTCCGGAATCAAACCCTCCAATTGATTATCATCGACCGCAAGGAACTGTAGACGGGTGCTGTTTGTCAAAGAAGTAATGAAATTTAGACCGTCTTTTCCATAGCTAACAATCCGATTGAAACCAATGTTGTACATTTCAAGGAATGGAAGATTCCCTAGGCCTGGTGGAACTGTTCCTTCATGAAAGTTGTTAGACATGCGAATTGATCGAATTCCAGAGATGTTGTGTAGAGAAGTAGGAATTTTTCCAGTGAATTTATTGAAACAATTTCTGAAGAACAAAAGATTTGGAAGTGTGTCACCAATATTGCTAGGAATCTCACCCCACAGTTGGTTTGAAGCTACAGTGAACAAAACTAGAGAGGAGATGTTGTATATGGATGGGGCAATAGTCCTGGTGAGGTGGTTACCGGCGAGGTCGAGTTCTTTGAGCTTATGGAGGTGACCTAATTCACTAGGTATAGTACCACTGAAACTATTTGTACCTAGATTCAAATTTGTGAGGGTGGATGAAAGGTTGCTAATCGATGGTGGGATCGCACCGAAAAAATTGTTTCGGGCCAAATTCAAGACTCGGAGATTTTTCAACTGGCTGAGATTTTGAGGGAGGATTCCTGTGATGTTGTTTGAGGAGAAGTCGAGGCTTTCGAGTGCCATCATTAGGGTTATGTTTGATGGAAGTGAATCTTGTATGGTGTTGGAGCTTACGTTGAGTGATCTCAAGCGAAAAAGGTTGAAAATTTGAGTGGGAATTGTTCCGGTTAATTTGTTGTTTTGGAGTTGGAGGGAATGGAGGAAGGAGAGGTTACCAATGTGAGGGCTTATGGAGCCTGTGAGTCCCAAGCCTGAGAGGTCAAGAGCGACGACTCTCTTGCCATGTTTGTTGCATACAACTCCAGTCCAGTTTGTGCAGGGGGATGAGCTTTGGTCCCAAAAATATGGAGGGAGATTGGTCGTTGATTTGAATGAGATCAAGGCCGCTTTGTCTGTGGAAATGCTTGGAATTACTGACTCTATGCTCACAAATAAGCATATCAGAAGAACAGAAAATATGGCAAATTGTGGCAATAGATGGAAGTGGAAATCCATATCCCTTGGCTTTATTTTTTGTTTTTGGATTTGGAACTACAAGATGGGTTTTAAAGGCGAGGGAAAGCATTGCCGGTCGGTATGCATGTTAGTCAACGAATTAGTCAACGAATTAGTCAACGAATTAACTTGGCCCTCTGAGCAGGAGTTCCTTCGCAGAATACTCCGTGCTCAGCTAACAGAACTTGTGCTTATAATTGAAATTGTTAATATTATTTTATACGAATTATCTCTAAAAATCAATAAAATATAAGATGGTTTAGTTATTATAAAAACACATAGACGACTTGGGTAAAAGCATTATAAATTTTAAGAGTTTAATTTGTTGTTGTATTCTTCTCTGTCGGAAACAGTATATACATACAATCCTAAACATAACTTGTAGTACAAGAGGCAATTAAGGAATCTTAATTACATACTAAAAACATTTGGTTGACTCGCGGCAACATTACAAGCAGTTAATCTATTTACTATAATTAATTAACTAAGCTACTTTAATTTTAATTTATTTTTTTAAAGATGATTTTTACAAAATGATTTATAATAAAAACAATGAAGCATGAACCTAATAAACCGATCACAAATTATTTTAAGGAGAAACTCTCATCAACTTCAAACATTTCTCATTAGTCAAGGTCTATCAGGGCAGAATTATTTTCTTAATTGCCTATGGTCAAGTGGGATTCCATTTCTAATTAATCAATACCCACCAGCACAGTAGACTCATCACTAAAGAAAGTTGAGGTTCCAGCATAAAATTAATTGACAATATGGGAAGTAGCCCAACTAGTTATAAGCACAAGCAAGATCCCTCATTTCCTCAATGTGGGATTCACTCTTAACACTCTTGAATATCCCACATCGGCCAGAGAAAGAAAGAAAGAAGAGTTTAAATATCTTAACCCTACTCCAACTAATACCAAGACATTTTGAGATAAAACCTCACACTTGACGGACTATGCAGGTGATAATTACCAAGTTAAAGACAATATCGGTGTTGTCAGTAATGGGTCTTCGAGCTGTCTCTCTGATAATTCGACATTGTATCAGAGCCAGGGAGCGGGCTAGTGTGCCACGTGATGGGTGAGTCCTCGTGGCTCCACGCGGTTGTTGATAGGTGGATCTCCCACGTGTGACCCACTTATTGGGTCACATGAGGGGGCGTGTTGGCCCGTCTCTCTGATAATTCTACAAACACACCCCTTCATGTGTGATAAATTTTAAAGCCTAGCACGTGGATAATACAAATCAGGTGACGTGGCTCCACGTGGTTGTCGATGGGTGGATCACCCACGTGTGACCCACTTATTGGGTCACATGAGGGGGCGTGTTGGCTCGTTTATCTGATAATTCTACAAACACGCCCCTTCATGTGTGACAAATTTTCAAGCCTAGCACGTGGATAATACAAATCGGGTGACATGGAGCATGTGGCGTCATTGAGCTTCACATGCTAGACAACTTGCTCTGATACCATCAAGAAATGTTCCATTATAAAACTAATTGGCAATATGAGATGTAACCCAACTACTTATAAGCACAAATAAAGTCCATTATTTCCTCGACGTGAGATTCATTCTCAACAATGGTAATTAATGGAATTCATTGAGTGAAAGAAATAGGTATTTAATTTGTAAAATTTTATTTTGCTAGACGTGTTTGAGGGTACAAATGATTTGATGCGTCGAGTCTTCAACCTCGTTCATCAAGTAGTTTTTAGAACTAGTATAGGAGGCTTAGGAGATGACTTTACGTCAGTAAATAGAGAAATGACACATCAGATGATATCAACTTGTGACACAAGCGCCCTCATAATGTTAGGAAACCAAAATATTATCATGCATGTGATATTAACATTATATGACATATATATATTTACTTGGTGATTAGAGAAATGATTTATACACACATTGTTTTTTCTTCATATAATGTGATATTAACATTACATGACATATACATATTTACTTGGTTAGGGAAATGATTTATACATACATTAATTGTTTTCCTTCTGCACACTGTTTTTTTTAAACCGTCGAGTTTTGATTCTACTTTATTTGATTTGATTTAAAGGAAAACTAACGAAAAGTCTAAAAAAACTTTCCTTTTAATGAAAAGTCATTTTTAAAGGTATAGTGAATAATACCAGTTAAAGGTTAAAATGTGGTTTTTTGTTAAAAGTGAACAGTACCAGAAGTGTTTTATTAAACCTCCCTTGATTTAGAGCAACTCCACCCTTGAAGCCCTCCCCCCAGGCAATCTACTATTCAATCCACCCAGTGAACAGTAACTGCCCTTAATGAATAGTAATTACCATTTGCATCTCCAGCGTGGGAGCCCTCCCCCTGACAATATGCAATATAATATTAATTTTTAATTTTGTTTAAATAATACAAAATAAAATTATTCGTAAATTTGGATAAGATTTTTTAAATCGTTCTCGTTGCGCCACGTGTCATTTTATCCAAAAAAAAATTATTTAATGATGGATTTCGATAAGATTTTTATCCAATGTCATCGTGCCACGTGTTGTTACATTTTCAGAATCTTTGAGGATAGATTTCGATCAGATTTTAAACCGTTCTTGTTGCGCCACGTGTCATTATCCGAAAAGATAATTATTGGCGATCGATTTGGATAAGATTTTTATCCAATGCCATCGTGCCACGTGTCGTTATCTTTTCAGAATCTGTGAGGATAGATTTAGATCAGATTTTTAACGAATGACGGCATGCCATGTGGCCCTATCTACAAGCTAATCCTTTTTGAATCGTCCATATAATCCACCATCCATCCTCACAAATCTCACACCAATTTTCTCAAGATCTCTATCATTATTCATAGTTTTTGCTTCCTTCATCACCAAAATCTTTATCATTATTCATAGTTTCAGCTTCCTTTTTACAATGTCTTCTTCTTCATCAAGGATGATGTGGGAAATTGATCAGCAAGAGGAAGAATTGTTTAACCAATCTGAAGGAATGTTCAATCTTCAGATAGCCCAAAATGAGATGGAAGAGGATGAGGAGCGTACAAGGAGAGATGACGAAGCAAGAATGGCCAGAGCCTCACATTCCCGTCGAGTCATCCAAGTTGTGGCTCAAATATCCAGGCCCAGCCGTTCCAGAAACCTTGATAGAAGCAGGCAACGACGGGGTGCAGAGCTGTTAGACGATTACTTTGCCCAAAACAGTGCATTCCTGATACGTACTTCAGACGTCGTTTTAGAATGGAACGACATTTGTTCAACAGAATCATGACTGATGTTTGCAACCATGATTCTTACTTTGTGCAAAAGAAGGATGCTTGTGGTGTTATAGGTCTCCTGCCTGAGCAAAAAATCACTGCTGCGTTGCGGATGCTTGCGTATGGAGCATCTGTAGACCAAGTGGATGAGATAACGAGGATGGGGAAATCAACCATTCTTGAGTCCCTGATGAGGTTTTGCGGAGCAGTCGAATCTTTGTACACTGCAGAGTACCTCCGGAAACCTACTCACATGGACTTGCAAAGGCTTCTGAAGACGGGCGAGATGCGAGGTTTTCCTAGGATGATAGGAAGCATCGATTGTATGCACTGGACGTGGAAAAACTGTCCAAGTGCATGGCAAGGCGCATATGGGGACAAAAAAGGAGCAAAATCTATCATTTTGGAGGCAATGGCATCTTTTGATACATGGATATGGCACGCCTTTTTCGGGTCCGGGGGCTCAAAATGATCTCAACGTCCTTGGCCAATCCCCAGTGTTCAACGACGTCCTGCAAGGAAAGGCACCAAAAGTCACGTACGTCGTCAAAGGACGTATGTACGACGGGCCATACTACCTAGCTGATGGCATTTACCCACAGTGGGAAACATTTGTCAAAACAGTGCCACGTCGGCGAAGTGCAAAGGAAAAACACTTTGCAAGCTGTCAAGAGGGGTGCAGGAAGGATGTGGAGCGTTGTTTTGGTATCCTCCAAGCTCGCTGGGCAATCGTCAGGGGTGCTGCCAGAATGTTCGATTTAGAGTCAGTTCGATCCATCATGATGACGTGCGTCATTCTTCACAACATGATTGTGGAAGATGAGTTCGATTATGATGCGGTTGATGAATATGAGCCAGACACGATGAACAATTCAAGAACACGGATATATTGTGTGCATGACGCCACCGAAGAACCCGTGCAACACGAGCCATTACAAAGGGATGAACGTTACAATGAAAGGGTCATTCAACGATATACTGCACTTCAAAGGCCATATATGCACAATGCTCGGCAAATTGACTTGATAGAGCACCAGTGGGCATTGAAACAAGCTGAAGATACTTAAGTTTATTTAGTGTGTTTGTTTGTATTTGGTGTGTTTAATTTCATTTGGTGAGTTTATGTAATTTTATTTGGTGTGTTTATGTAATTTCATTTGGTGAGTTTTTTAATTTTATTTGGTGTGTTTTTTGTAGTGAGTTTTATATGTTTATGTAATTTTATTTGAATAAAGATTGTATTATTAGTATAAATATATTACAAAATTAAATAAATGTACTCTCACTTTAAATAAAGTACTAAATTCAATAAATTGGAAACAACATAAATAATAAATTACAACCCAAAGTGATTGGAAAACTATGGGCTTCGATTACAAAAAGTACCCTATTCATCATCACTTAACCAATTTGTGGTGCTAGGATGATCTTCTCCTGTCGTGCTAGGACCATCTCCTCTTGATCTCGCTTCTCTTGCATGCCTCCTTCGCACCACATCCGCTTTCTCCGACTGCCAAAAATATTTAGAATTTGGAGACTTCCCTTCTAAAGGCGTGTTCATAATGTCACGATCTCGTTGAGCCATTCTTTCTTCTCTAACCAAATCCCTTTCTTGCCTAAGTAGTTCTCTTTCCCTCTCATTAGTTTGAAATGCTCTCTCAACAGCTGCAACTTTTGCCTCATCTCTAGCCTTATCAGCCTCAAATTTCGCCATTTCCCGCGCCAAAGTCAATTCACCTTGGCGAGCAAGTTCTTCCATGTACTTTGCATAATCATTCTTGGAAGCACTCCCTTTTCTCTTTGAAGCCTTCTTACCTTGAGGCCTAATTGGATAACGGGTCGACCCCGATGCTTGTTCAGGGACAAGCGTTTCAGGCACTTCTTCTTCATCTTCTTCTTGAACATGTGAGCCATGATCGGGTGTAAAGTGTAGAGGGCTGCTGTTCATGTGCACTTCTGGACCAATAGGCAAAACTCTGAATTTAGGACAATCTTTAACAATATTCCAACATTCCCACCGGGTGAATGATTTATTTTTTGATTTGGTTTTGGCACCATACCAAGCTTGTGCTTGAAGTTGCTACAAATGAATAATAATAATGAAATTAGGTAACAAATAAATAATACAAACAAATAATTATGATCAAATTAGGTAACAAATAAATAATACAAACAAATAATTATAATCAAATTAGGTAACAAATAAATAATACAAACAAATAATTATAATCATATTAGGTAACAAATAAATAATACAAACAAATAAATAATACAAACAAATAAATAATATATTGTTACCTGATCCGCGTAATTTTTCCTACTTCGAAGATTAGTACTAGCTTGTGCCAAGGCGTCTCTCCACGTACTAAAGGATTGGCTAAGTAATTTCCAACGACTGGACATCGATTCTTTGGTTCTTTTCCCACCCATTTTCTCAAGAAAAATGGTATGAATACGACTCCACATTTCTCGCAACTGCATCTCATTACCCGTAAGCGAACTATGAGTAACTTCAACCCAGCTAGTGCACAACGCAACATCTTCAAGAAGCGACAAATTCGTACCTGCATCAGTAGTCATTTTGTGGAAAAAAATTGGATTGAAACTTTGAGAGAAAGATAGGAATTTGATTGAAAGTAGTTGAGAAAATATGAAATTGTGGTGTAAGGTAGATGGAGAAGAAGTGGTATTTATAGAAAAGTAAAAACAATTTTCTACAAAATTTTTCAGATTTTTTACAATTTTTTTTAAATTTTTATTCAACTAATTAATCTCTGCCGTTGGATTTAAAAAAATTTGAATTCCAACTCTCCAGATTGTGCCACGTGTCACAACGGTAACTTTTCTTAATTTTAAAACTATTATTTATTTATTTATTTATTTATAAAGCAGATTAATATCAACCGTTGATCTCAGATCGAACGGTTGATATTAAATTAGCTTTTTTTTTTATTACCGTTGTAAATCGGACGTCTCATATTAAAGAGCCGTTGAGATCGAACGGACCGTTGGAAGCCACGTGGCTTCCCAACGGTAACTGGGTAAACTGCGCGCGGGCCCCCTATTTCTGAAAACGTGTCGGCTTACGTGCCCCCACTCGCGAGTGAGGGGCACGCGCCTGACACAAAAAAAATAAAAAAAGACCCGACGCCAGGCTGACGTCAGGCCTGGCGTCACACCCACCTTGGGCTCACGGGCTGGCAATCCCCCACAGGCCTAGCCCTTGGGCTCCCACTGTCCCTTGGGCTGCCCACGCTGGAGCCCCATCCCCCGGCCCTCAAGCTCTTTCTCCTCGCCTGTCCCCCAAGCAACCAACAACGCTGGACTTGCTCTTAAAGGTCATATTTTAACACGAGTGTGCATAGGAAAAAAAAAAAAAGTGACAAAATATAACGTTTAGAATTTAAATTGTAGTAACAGTAAAAATTACACATAATTTAAATAAATTTGTAACATTCTAAGACGTATCTACTTAGAATCTATGCAGGTATAGATCCATCCGTTTTATAATCGCTCATCCAAATTAAGTATCAGAGATATTTCTAAAAGATTAACCTACTTGTAGCCTACGGCAATATGAGTGTCTCAATGTCTGATTCAAGTGCGTGGTCAATGTTCACCCATGCATCCATGACCTTTTCAATTAAAACAAGGGAGTTTTAACAAAACACTTCTGGTACTGTTCACTTTTAACGAAAAATCACTTTTTTACCTTTACCTAACACTATTCACTATACCTTTAAAAATGACTTTTCGTTAAAATGGAAGTTTTTTTGGACTTTTCATTAATTTTCCTTTTAAACAAGTCTTCATACAAAACGCTAAATTTGGTGTGCATGATTTAATAATTACATGCAATGCCTAATTAACAGACTTAGAGCACCTCCAAAAGAGATGTCAAATATAATATGTTAAAATTTATTTGATGGCTGATGTGGCAAATTGAATACAAGTGCTAAATTATTTTCTTTTCCAATGGATGTGTCAAATATTTATTTTATTATTTTACTGGGTCTAGAGTTACATTAACTATTAAAAAATAATGAAAAAGACTTGAAAACTTTGAGTTTTAACGATAAGGACAAAATAAAGGGTAAGATGAATAGTACCAGGTTTGACTTTTTAAAGTAAAAATGTGGTTTTTCGTTAAAGTGAACAGTAGCGCGGACTTTTCGTTAAAACTCCCTAAAAAATAATCAAAATTAATTGTAGTTTTTATTTTATTGGTTGTTAATGGGACCCATGTATTAAAAAATTCAATTAAATATATTTGACTCTTTCTTTGTTTGCTGTAAAAAAAAACAGCTAGAAAGCAAGGAGTCAAATGACTCACATGACACATCATATATGGCATATTCATTGAAAAATACCTAAATATCTTTAAATCTTATTTGCCATATTTGACTTCTCCTTTCTTTGGAGATGACTTTTGAGTACCCAGAAGAAGAAAAATGATACATTGCACACCATCAAGTCAAGCATGCGTGGCGTGATCTAATTCTTTATGTTTGGAGATAAGTTTCGATTGGTGATTGTGAGTTTAATGGTCAGTTCCATTGATACATTTAAGCAATTTAGTTATTATGGGCAGAGTCCTTTAAGAGTTGGGTTCTTGTAGCACGCTTTGTTGTTTAGTTCAAATTAATTTTATTGGAACAAGAGTTTATAGTCAATTTGCTGAATTTTTAATTGATGTATGACTTCGCTCTAGTGTAAATCGTGAGATCTCTACTTTTATTTTTATTTTTATTTTTTTAATCGTTAATATTCTAAAATTAGAGCATTTGATTTTAAAAGTATCTCAAGATTGGAGCGTGATAACTAATTGGCCTTGATTATGGGAAAAACTAGCATTTTTGGGATAAATAATACTTGCGTTCTTCCATGGGAGAATGCACATATCCCACCTTATACAAATAATGTATCTTAATCGTATAAACTCTATAATCGGAATTGTTCAACTTCTTAATCTTTATTTGAAGATCGTTTAGTCATCTAATTGAATGAAACATATTGACGGTGTGAGTACCAAGTAGCATATTCAAGATGAACTATCCTTTTATTTCATACATTTATATGATTAAACAATTTTTTTTTCGAATAATTTTTTGTAGAGATGATCTTCAAATGAAGATTAAAAAGAAGAACGGTCCCGATTATGGAGTTTATACGATTAAGATACATTATTTGTATAAGGTGGGATATGTGCATTTGACAATGGGGAGCATAAGTATTATTCTTTTTTAATATAGATTTTGGTCATTAAAAATGGTATCTAAGCCCAACCTAACTAGTTGCCTATGTGGGAATTGGTGGACTGTTGTTATGATGATGACACTTATTTATGGTGAACAGAGGGGTATTATTTTAAAATAAAATAAAATTTACCATTATTAAGAAGAGGGGGAGAGTTTGAAACTGTTACATAATCTAGGCAAAAGAAAATTTTGAACTTGAGATGCATGTGCAAAAACGCAACACCCTGATCATTAGGATATTGGAGTTGAAGACACCCTACACCAAACTAAACTACAGTGCTATGATGATGACTCTTTGCCAATGAAATAAAAGGCGCTAAACCTTACTCAAACACAGATTTTCTATTTGACTAGTTTTTAAATCTAATGGCATTGTTGTCAAATAAACATTTGTCATGTGTTCGGAAAGTGTACTACCCGTCCAATGACCGATTGTCAAATAGTGAGTTGAGAGAATGATGCAGTGTGATACATTGAACATGAAAATCAAACGAGAACTCTAAGTAGAATCCACTAGCAAACTTCAATCCACAAAAAATAGAGAAAACCTCAAAGTTTAAAATAGGAGGATATGAATGATAATTGTTATATAACCCTAAAAATTGTTTAAATAGTTGTACAATACCCTACCTCCAAAAGAAAATAAATTAAGAAATAATAAAATCAATAAACCTTCTAAAATTTTAAACCACAAAACTTACTGGTGAAACAGGTTTGAGCGTGTGAAAATAGAAACGGATCACCTAAATTTCCGAAAACAAAAGCTTGAACCTAATAGGGCACAACTTTGTGCTCGTCGCTCAAAACTACCCAAAAAGTCCAAACATCCACTTTCAAATATGAAAGCAGCAAATAATCTATTTGCCATGAATTTCCAATCTCAAATCACTTTCTTATATAGAGGTTGTCTTCTTTGAATTTTATTGCATGTGAAATTATAAAGACAACATTAATCAGTACATAAACTAGCAATTGTTGCTGCAGCCTGCAAGGGAAGTATTTTTTTTATCCCAAAAAGATGGACGAAACTGACTCCTGACTTGAACGAGATCAAGGCCTCCTTGTCTGTGGCAATGCTTGGTGTGAATAATGCCGAGTCTCTACTCACAGATATTATGCATGCATGCACAAGAACATGAAATATGGCAATATGAGGAAATGTGCGGAAATGCAATTCATACTTTGGAATTTGTTGAGTATTGTTAACCTGGGAGTATTTCCGACCTTGCAATTAAGTGATGGAGGTACTAGGCGTTTGTTTGGTCAAATTGTCTTTGCTAGGCGTGCTTGACGATTGATGCGTCGAGTCTTTAAAACTTGTTCATATGCGAGAGATGACTATAGCTAGGTTTTGAAAGAGAACACTTCTATCATCAATATTAACGAGTAGAATGTCAACTTTAGGGGTTTATATTTGATGTGATACTTGTGCAAATTTCTCTTCAAATTAAAAATTTAGTCACTGAAGAATATATACTCAGTAGGTTACCCCTTGTATCGTCCAACTCCTATCAATAAAATCACTCTAGTGCTCTTAAAGAGAAACCATGTAATATGTCCGTCTGGACTGTATTTTATAAATGTTCTCAACCTTCTGACCCAAAAAAAAAAAAAAAAAAAATCATTCAAAGACTAGCATTACTCTTATATTTATTAGGTTTTAATATTAACCGGTCTTTCTACACGTGCTTTGGCGCATATAAAATGTGGGCACAACTTTGTGTTCGTCAAACTGATTCGCTCAAAACTACCCAAAAAGTCCAAACATTCACTTTCAAATATGAAAGCAGCAAATAATCTATTTGCCTTGAATTTCCAATCTCAAATCACTTTCTTATATAGAGGTTGTCTTCTTTGAATTTTATTGCATGTGAAATTATAAAGACACCATTAATCAGTACATAAACTAGCAATTGTTGCTGCAGCCTGCAAGGGAAGTATTTTTGTCCCAAAAAGATGGACGAAACTGACTCCTGACTTGAACGAGGTCAAGGCCTCCTTGTCTGTGGCAATGCTTGGTGTGAATAATGCCGAGTCTCTACTCACAAATATTATGCATGCATGCACAAGAACATGAAATATGGCAATATGAGGAAATGTGCGGAAATGCAATTCATACTTTGGATTTATTTTTTGCTTTTTGAAATTCATACCAAGTGAAATTTACAAGCCAGAGATGTACGCATGAGAGGGGAAGCTTGATCGGTAGGTTCTTATCCAACAGATTTGGCATGAATACATGCTATAATCATTACGTAATTATTGTTGAAGAGCTAATCTCGCCTAATCTTACTTCATTGGACTTATAAAAAAAATATAAAAAAAAAACTAATTAGTCAAAGACTCTCACATATGGGGCCGGATTATAATTTTCTTGTTTAATTTGTTAGGTATTGTTAACCTGGGAGTATTTCCGACCTTGCAATTAAGTGATGGAGGTACTAGGCGTTTGTTTTG
This sequence comes from Cotoneaster glaucophyllus, assembly GCA_036320875.1. Taxonomy (NCBI): domain Eukaryota; kingdom Viridiplantae; phylum Streptophyta; class Magnoliopsida; order Rosales; family Rosaceae; genus Cotoneaster; species Cotoneaster glaucophyllus. Next base: position 20,121,687 of record CM070072.1, read on the forward strand.
GTCAAATTGTCTTTGCTAGGCGTGCTTGACGCTTGATGCGTCTAGGTTTAGAAAGAGGATACTTCTATCATCAATATTAACGTGTAGAATGTACAACTTTAGGGGTTTATATTTGATATGATACTTGTGCAAATTTCTCTTCAAATTAAAATTTTAGTCACTGAAGAATATACACTCAATAGGTTACCCCTTGTATCGTTCAACTCCTATCAATAAAATCACTCTAGTGCTCTTAAAGAGAAACCGTGTAGAACTAGAACGTACGCTGTAATATGTCCATCTGGACTGTATTTTATTATTGAGAAAATGATTTTCATATATCTCAAATGATAAGTTACAAGAGTATTTATAGGGAAGCTAAGTGTAACAAACAAACAGACTTAAGGAAGTTACAATAGGAAATTACAATTGTATTAACTAGCTTTTGACTTGAGTTACTTGAGTAACTTTCTCTTCACACCCCCTCAAGCTAAACGGAGAAGGTTGAAGTGATAGCTTGGATCGAAGAAGAAGAAACCGTTGCCGTGGAAGGGATTTGGTATGAATGTCAGCAAGTTGATCCTGACTACAGACAAATTGAACAATCAACAGCTTAGCGAGAACAAGTTCCCTTATGTAATGATAGTCGATTTCGACATGCTTGGTACGAGCATGGAAAACAGGATTGGAAGCAAGAGCAATTGCGGAGACATTGTCACACCAAACTTTAGGAAGAGAAGAAAGCTTGAAACCAATAACCATGAAAAGTTTGCAGATCAAAGTTATTTCAGCAGCAGTATGAGCCAAGGATCTGTATTCGGCTTCAGTGGAGGAACGAGCAACAGTATGTTGCTTCTTGGCACTCCAACTAATGATGGAGGAACCAAGAAAAATGCAAAAGCCTCCAGTAGAGCGTCGATCCCATGAGCACCCTGCCCAATCTGCATCAGAATATGCAGTGAGACTAAGAGGAGTGGAGATTTTAGGAAACCATAGGCCATAGCCAAGTGTGCCTTTAAGATAGCAAAGTATTCGCTTGACGGCTTGAAAGTGAGGTTCTCGGGGAGAATGCAGGAATTGGCAGACCAGGTTAACGGCAAAGGAGAGATCTGGGCGAGTCCAAGTAAGATACTGAAGGGCCCCACCAATAGATCGATATTCTTCCGGATTATCCACTAGTGAACCAGTGAGATCCAGCTTAGTAGAACCAAGGGGAGTTGTGCAGGGCTTTGCTCCATCCATCTTAGTGCGTTTGAGAAGATCCAAGATGTACTTGGATTGGTGAATAAAGATCCCTGTAGAATCTCGGTTAACTTCCAAACCAAGAAAAAAATGCAGATCACCTAAATCCTTAATTGGAAATTGAGCACTGAGTTGAGAGATAACATTGTTGCAGGCATGGGAAGAAGGTCCAGTGACAACAATATCGTCAACATATACCAGAATAATAACCAATATAGGTTGTTGCAACACAAACAGACTATGATCAGATTGAGAAGCCTTGAATCCCATAGATAATAAAGCAGATTGCAGTTTTTCAAACCAAGCCCGAAGAGCTTGTTTCAAGCCATAGGTGATTTTTGCAAATGACAAACATAAGAAGATTTGTCCTAATCAATAAATCCTGGTGGCTGAGACATATACACATTTTCCTTTAAACAGCCATGTAAAAAGGCATTATTGACATCCAATTGGTGTAGAAACCAATTAGATTGAGCTGCAAGTGTGAGAAGAAGTCGAATGGTAACTGGTTTAGCCACTGGACTAAACGTATCACTGTAATCTATACCCTCCTGCTGATTGTATCCTTTGGCTACTAACCGGGCCTTATAACGATCCACAGATCCATCAGGATTTCTTTTAATTCAAAAAACCCATTTGCACCCAACGAGAATGTAAGACGGATCAGGGGGAACCAGTGTCCATGTTCTTGTATTTTGCAGGGCATTAAACTCATCCTGCATGGCAGCTCTCCAATGAGGATATTTAGAGGCTTGAATATATGTAGTTGGAACAAATTCAGTGTTGAAGGTGGAAGGAAGGGGATGTTTAGTAGCAGTGAAGGCTTTGGGCTTGAAAATTCCAGATTTGGATTTGGTTTGCATAGGATGAGTTGAGACAGGAAGAGTGGGAGGGATAGGGTCTGCTGCAGAAGTTGGTACAAAAGCAGAGAGGGGTACAGGGTCTGAGGCAGGTGCAGGTGGAGGAGCAGAAATTGAATTTGATGCAGATGCAGTAGGAGTGGCAGATGATACAGGTACAGGGTCTGAGGTAGGTGCAGTAGTAGCGTTTGCAGATGGTGCAGGGAATGGTGCAGGTGATGAAGAGTTAAGGTTGGATGAAGGATAAAGGTTGGGAAAGGTAAGGGAAAATGATGAAGAGGTGACTGATGATATAGTAGAAGCAGGTAACTGTGAAACAAGAGAAGGATTATGAAAGGGAAATGTGGTTTCATCAAAGTAAACATGCCGATGCATCATGGTCTTACTGCAATCAAGGCATCTCAACATACTTGGCATCAACGTTTGGGACATCCCACGTTCAAGACTCTGCAATCTGTGCTATGACAGTCTTCATTACCTATATCTACTACTGTAAAACAATCTTTCTGTTCGAATTGTGTTTTAGGCAAATGTGCCAAATTACCTTTTCAGAATTCCATCTGTACTACTTCTAGATCTCTAGAATTGATTCATGCGGATGTTTGGGGTCCAACTTCTTTGTCTTCTGTCAGTGGATACAGATTTTATGTCATTTTTGTTGATGATTTTACTAAGTACACCTGGTTGTATCCTCTCAAACATAAATCAGAAGTCTTTCAAGTCTTTGTTCAATTTCAAGCTCTTGTTGAAAATCTGTCTGGTAACAAAATTGGAACTTTGAGGTGTGACTCAGGGGGTGAGTTTATTAGTACTCAGTTCAAGCAGCATTTATCCATCCATGGCATTCAACAACACTTAAGCTGTCCATATACTCCTCAACAGAACGGCTGTGCAGAACGGAAACATCGTCACATTGTGGAAACAGCCAGGACATTACTTATTACATCTCAAGTTCCTCATCATTTTTGGGTAGAAGCCTTTCTCACTGCTGTCTATCTCATTAATAGACTTCCTCCCACTGCTAAATCTTCGCCCTGGTAGCAGTTTTTCAAGAAGAAACCAGACTACACTCAGCTGAGAATATTTGGTTGCAGCTGTTATCCCTGGCTCAAGCCCTACACTCAATCCAAACTTGAACCTAAAAGCAAGCTGTGTGTTTTTATTGGTTACAGTTTGGTTCACAAAGGTTACAGATGCTTAGATCCTTTCACTAACAGGGTCTATATATCTCGGCATGTTTACTTTGATGAAACCACATTTCCCTTTCATAATCATTCTCTTGTTTCACAGTTACCTGCTTCTACTATATCATCAGTCACCTCTTCATCATTTTCCCTTACCTTTCCCAACCTTTATCCTTCATCCAACCTTAACTCTTCATCACATGCACCATTCCCTGCACCATCTGCAAACGCTACTACTGCACCTACCTCAGACCCTGTACCTGTATCATCTGCCACTCCTACTGCATCTGCATCAAATTCAATTTCTGCTCCTCCACCTGCACCTGCCTCAGACCCTGTACCCCTCTCTGCTTTTGTACCAATTTCTGCAGCAGACCCTGTCCCTCCCACTCTTCATGTCTCAACTCATCCTATGCAAACCAGATCCAAATCTGGAATTTTCAAGCCCAAAGCCTTCACTGCTACTAAACATCCCCTTCCTTCCACCTTCAACACTGAATTTGTTCCAACTACATATATTCAAGCCTCTAAATATCCTCATTAGAGAGCTGCCATGCAATGAGTTTAATGCCCTGCAAAATACAAGAACATGGACACTGGTTCCCCCTGATCCATCTTACAATCTCGTTGGGTGCAAATGGGTTTTTTGAATTAAAAGAAATCCTGATGGATCTGTGGATCGTTATAAGGCCCGGTTAGGAGCCAAAGGATACAATCCGCAGGAGGGTATAGATTACAGTGATACGTTTAGTCCAGTGGCTAAACCAGTTACCATTCGACCTCTTCTCACACTTGCAGCTCAATCTAATTGGTTTCTACACCAATTGGATGTCAGTAATGCCTTTTTACATGGCTGTTTAAAGGAAAATGTGTATATGTCTCAGCCACCAGGATTTATTGATCAGGGCAAATCTTCTTATGTTTGTCATTTGCAAAAATCACTCTATGGCTTGAAACAAGCTCCTCGGGCTTGGTTTGAAAAACTGCAATCTGCTTTATTATCTATGGGATTCAAGGCTTCTCAATCTGATCATAGTCTGTTTGTGTTGCAACAACCTATATTGGTTATTATTCTGGTATATGTTGACGATATTATTGTCACTGGACCTTCTTCCCATGCCTGCAACAGTGTTATCTCTCAACTCAGTGCTCAATTTCCAATTAAGGATTTGGGTGATCTGCATTTTTTTCTTGGTTTGGAAGTTAACCGAGATTCTACAGGGATCTTTATTCACCAATCCAAGTACATCTTGGATCTTCTCAAACGCACTAAGATGGATGGAGCAAAGCCCTGCACAACTCCCCTTGGTTCTACTAAGCTGGATCTCACTGGTTCACTAGTGGATAATCCGGAAGAATATCGATCTATTGTTGGGGCCCTTCAGTATCTTACTTGGACTCGCCCAGATCTCTCCTTTGCCATTAACCTGGCCTGCCAATTCCTGCATTCTCCCCGAGAACCTCACTTTCAAGCCGTCAAGCGAATACTTCGCTATCTTAAAGGCACACTTGGCTATGGCCTATGGTTTCCTAAAATCTCCACTCCTATTAGTCTCACTGCATATTCTGATGCAGATTGGGCAGGGTGCTCATGAGATCGACGCTCTACTGGAGGCTTTTGCATTTTCCTTGGTTCCTCCATCATTAGTTGGAGTGCCAAGAAGCAACATACTGTTGCTCGTTCCTCCATTGAAGCCGAATACAGATCCTTGGCTCATACTGCTGCTGAAATAACTTGGATCTGCAAACTTTTCATGGATATTGGTTTCAAGCTGTATTCTCTTCCTAAAGTTTGGTGTGACAATGTCTCCGCGATTGCTCTTGCTTCCAATCATGTTTTCCATGCTCGTACCAAGCATGTCGAAATCGACTATCATTACATAAGGGAACTTGTTCTTGCTAAGCTGCTGACAGTTCAATTTGTCTGTAGTCAGGATCAACTTGCTGACCTTCATACCAAATCCCTTCCACGGCAACGGTTTCTTCTTTTTCGATCCAAGCTATCACTTCAACCTTCTCCGTTTAGCTTGAGGGGGTGTGAAGAGAAAGTTACTCAAGTAACTCAAGTCAAAAGCTAGTTAATACAATTGTAATTTCCTATTGTAACTTCCTTAAGTCTGTTAGTTTGTTACACTTAGCTTCCCTATAAATACTCTTGTAACTTATCATTTGAGATATATGACCAGAATCATCAACAAGAAACTGAGGCGGTGGAGGTTCAGAGCCGTCAACGATACCTGTAAGCTTGTAGCGACGGAAGATCGGCTCGAAGAGAGATCGCCAAACAAGATAGTTATGACGCTTGAGTTTAGTCTGAATCATGCTTCCTATGTTGTGAATCGTAATCGAGTTGATCGAGGCCTGAATTGAAGAATTAGGGTTTGTGTTCATCGGAACCGAATGATGAAGATCTGAAGAAGGAGGAGGATCAGCCATCATAGGAGGAGAAGTGTGAGGTGCGATCACAGGAGAAGAAGAATTTGACGAATTTGCCGCCATAGATCTTCGATTTCAGACGGAAATTGACAGAAAGAAGATCTGTTTGGTTGGTGAGAAAAAAAATGTTTGGTTAGTGAGAAAAGGGAGTCGGTAGACTATTGGCTCTGGATACCATATTGAGAAAATGATTTTCATATATCTCAAATGATAAGTTACAAGAGTATTTATAGGGAAGCTAAGTGTAACAAACTAACAGACTTAAGGAAGTTACAATAGGAAATTACAATTGTATTAACTAGCTTTTGACTTGAGTTACTTGAGTAACTTTCTCTTCATTTATAAATGTTCTCTACCTTCTAACCCAAAAAAAAAAAAAAAAAAAAAATCATTCAAAGACTAGCATTACTCTTATATTTATTAGGTTTAATATTAACTGGTCTTTCTACACGCGCTTTCGCGCATATAAAATGTGGGCACAACTTTGTGTTCGTCAAATTGATTCGCTCAAAACTACCCAAAAAGTCCAGACATTCACTTTCAAATATGAAAGCAGCAAATAATGTATTTGCCATGAATTTCCAAACTTAAATCACTTTCTTATATAGAGGTTGTCTTCTTTGAATTTTATTGCATGTGAAATTATAAAGACACCATTAATCATTACATAAACTAGCAATTGTTGCTGCAGCCAGCAAGGGAAGTATTTTTGTCCCAAAAAGATGGACGAAACTGACTCCTGACTTGAACGAGATCAAGGCCTCCTTGTCTGTGGCAATGCTTGGTGTGAATAATGCCGAGTCTCTACTCTCAGATATTTTGCATGCATGCACAAGAACATGAAATATGGCAATATGAGGAAATGTGCGGAAATGCAATTCATACTTTGGATTTATTTTTTGCTTTTTGAAATTCATACCAAGTGAAATTTACAAGCCAGAGGTTCTTATCCAACAGATTTGGAATACATGCTAATCAATACGTGATTATTGTCCAAGAGCTAATCTTGCCTAATCTTACTTCATTGGACTTAAAAAAAAAAAAAAAAAAAAAAACTAATTAGTAAAAGACTCTCACATATGGGGCCGGATTATAATTTTCTTATTTAATTTGTCGAGTATTGTTAACCTGGGAGTATTTCCGACCTTGCAATTGAGTGATGGAGGTACTAGGCGTTTGTTTGGTCAAATTGTCTTTGCTAGGCGTGCTTGACGCTTGATGCGTCGAGTCTTTAAAACTTGTTCATATGCGATAGATGACTATAGCTAGGTTTTGAAAGAGGATACTTCTATCATCAATATTAACGTGTAGAATGTACAACTTTAGGGGTTTATTTGATGTGATACTTGTGCAAATTTCTATCCAAATTAAAAATTTAGTCACTGAAGAATATATACTCAGTAGGTTGCCCCTTGTATCGTCCAACTCCTATCAATAAAATCACTCCAGTGCTCTTAAAGAGAAACCATGTAGAACTAGAACGTACACTGTAATATGTCCTTCTGGACTGTATTTTATAAATGTTCTCTACCTTCTGACCCAAAAAATAAAAAAAATTGTTCAAGGACTAGCATTGCTCTTATATTGATTAGGTTTTAATATTAACTGGTCTTTCTACGCGCGCTTTCGCACATATAAATTGTCTTTTTTTAATTTTTTTTTAAATTACATCACGCTACGCGCAACATACATAGTTCAATATTAACTTTCCTAATTTGTATTTGTCAATGGTGAATCTATTGCAAAAGCAGGTATCCCTTATCAGCATTCTTAATCCCAGGTAGTGCATGTCCAAGGTCTTGGATTCACTGACATATAAACCCTAATATTTTATACTACTAGTAAGAAAAACTATTTACGCGACAAAGCAAAATCCGTCGCGCAAAGACGTTTTGCGCAACGAAAAAAAAATCTTGTCGCGCAACGTTGGTCAACTTTGCGCGACGCAGATGTTTGTCGCGCAAAGCCAGCAAGAAAACTGCAGGTGATTTTTTTTTTTGAGGCGAAAATATATGCGCGACGAAGATTTTCCAGTGGAACCTTTGCTCGACAAAGCCTTCGTCTTGCAAAGTTCGTTCAGTTTTTGGGGTAGAGTATTCAACGCCTGGGAATCAGAGGAACACTTGCGCGACAAAGGCTTCGACGCGCAAGTTACAGTCAGTTTTAAGTTAGACCATTCACTGCATGTGACTCAGAGGAATCTAGACTGTATTTAGTGCGGGTCTTTGCGCGACAAAGCCTTCGTCAAGCAAAGGCCCTAATGTTCCTATAAATATGCGCTTCTGCTCTCCTTGTTCTTCACAATTATGTTCTCCTTATTCTTCACAATTCTGTTCGTGTTGCGATGGAGGATAAAAACAAGGATCAGAGCGTGCCTGCCAACCCATATGATTTGAGGCAACATCTGGAGTTCACGCAAGCGATTAGTGTAGCCATGCAGAATAATTGTCCTACTGCTGAGTGGTGTTCTTGGAAATATGTGCCCAAGAATGTGAAGAAGGCGGTGATGGATGAATTATTAGTAAGTATACTGTTGATGGATCATTAATTAATTTTGTGAATTTTTTTGTTATATGTTGGAATTAATTATTTGCATATATGTGTAACAATGTAAGTATACTCTTGATGACGATACGAACGAAGAGTTGATGAAGTTGATGGAGGCGGCGTTGATGGGAGGTTACAAGCAGTGGCGTTATGACGTCGAGCAGAATGGAGGACCATCGAACTAGTAGTTTTAAATTTATGTTTTTAGGACAATAATTAAATTTAAGGTTTTTTTTATAAATTATGTATTTGAACTTAATTAAACTTTAATTCTCGTTTGGTTTTTTAATATTAATTTATTTAACGTTTTAATTATTTTTAGCATAAATATTATAACTGAAAATTTGTTTGTAATTATGAAGATTACTTAAACATAGATATCTATGTTTACGTTAACTTCATAATTACAATCGATCACGTTCGTTGCTAGAACATTTGAGCGACAAGGGTAGTCGCTGTGCAAAACCTTGTGCGACAAAGGCTTTGTCGCGCAAATGGCGTTCAGTTTTAGGTTTGCGTATTTGGTGCATCTGAATCAGAGAAATCAATACCGTATTTAGTGCAGATGTTTGCCCGACAAAGTCTTCATCGCTCAAAGTCCCTAACCTTCCTATAAATGTGCACTTCTGCTCTCTTTATTCTTCACAATTCGTTTCGGAAAAGCTTACCAAGTTTGCAAATTATAATCAGTTCGTTCTTTAATTGTTGGTACGATGGCCGACAGCGGTGCGCGTTCGTCAAAGACAATGGATTGCGAAGGTTTCCGACAAGGTTTGCCTTGTAAATTTTGCATTTTGTATAATTTTTTATTTAGCTTCAGTATTATGAAAATATATTTTGTGGATAGACAAGAAGAAATTTATTGCGGTACGGGTCTGACACACTTATGGTCGCAGCCGTTATCGAATCACTGCTGACGAAGTAATAGAGATTGTGAAGTCAGAACAACGTGCCAGCTTATGGTCCGGCGTTGGAGCATTGGTGCGTACCAAATGTGCTGCGGATTTGGAGTCTTGGAGAGCCATCCCCGAGGAGGTAAAGATGCACATGGTTGATGAGTTAGCTGTATGTGTTAGTTTTATTAGTTAAATAATAATGTTTGTTAAATATAATATAATAGTGAGCTGTTAATTTATTAATTTTTGCATGACAGCCCAATTGGGACATTGACAAAAGTGACCCAAATCTGATGAAGACCATCGACAACATGTTCAAGTCGAGTTTCTAGGAGTGGAAGTTTGATAATCAACGCGCGGCAGAACTATAACAAGAGCCAGAACTACCAGCGGATGCGTAGAATAAGGTTTTTTTATTTTTATTTTATTGTTTATTTAATAATTAGATCTGAATTTTAAGTTTTTTTTAGTATGAAAGATTAATTAAATATGTACTTAATGTTTATTATGAATAAAATTAATGCATTTTAATAAATATGTACATTAATTAATTATGCACAAATGGTATAATGAAATTAGTTCTTGATTTATTAAGTATTTATGTGGTTTGAAAAAATTTGAAGAGTGAATGGAAAAATATTTTTTTTTTCTCGAAAAATGAATTAAAAAAAAATGTAATGCGCAACGAACTATGGTTCGTCACGCAATGTGTTATAAAAACGCAGCAAAGCGTAGTTGGATGGCGGCAAAAAGTTGAAGCACAAGGTTTTGTGTGACGATGCTTTCGTCACACAAAGTCTTTCACTTTACTGAATTTAACCAAATTGCAGGAAGGCAGAAGCTGTAAAACAATTGCAGGAACTGTCTTCCCCTGGTGGAGTTTCCAACAGTTGGAGGTATAATTTTTCTTAACTACCTTATTAATTTCCATTCATTTAAATTGTGTTGGATGTAGTTTATAGGTGTTGTGAGTTTATGTATTTGTATGCAAAATATTTTTGTATGGATGTACAAAAAATGGTTTGCAATGTTCATATGAGCTTAGTTTCTCATTTGAGAATTAATTGGATTTCGCGAATGGATGCGAAAGTATGACTGCGGTCCAATTAATTCTTGAATTGTCCCAAAATTTTGGACAGTTTGAGAATGCACGATAACATGTTGTATTTTGCGGTTCACGCATTAGAGTTTGAACGTGAAAAATGTGGTAGCATCTCTTTGCGTTCTTCGAGTGCATAGTAGTTTTTTGTATCTATGTCATGCACTTAAAGAACTGCAGGGAGATGTTGCTGAAATTTTCTCACGATCGAACTCTAATGTGTTGGAACCGTAAATTATAGCACGTAACTGTGCATTCTCGAATGAGATAGGACCTATACCGGAGGCATAAGGTGGCATGTCATAATTGAAGTTGTTGTAACCCTTGTACTTTTTTTTGTTTGCAGGTGAAATGGACAAACAGTTGATACATAATCCTAACAGATGTGCTGATGATTATTTGGATGGAATAAATGAGTTCATTGATTTTGCAATTGCAAACAAACGCAGTTCAACTCAAATTCGGTGTCCTTGTAGAAATTGTAACAACTTAATGATTGAATATTTTGAAACTGTTCGATACCATTTAGTCATAAATGGGATGATGGAAACCTATACTACGTGGAATCATCATGGAGAACAAATACAATATGCTTCATCCTCCCACATTACTCGAGTAGTGGATACAATTGAATCTGTTGTGGAGCCAAACGACAAAATTATGGACATTATCAATGCTGCATTTCCAATCGCTAGTTCGAATACGAATGAGGAAGTAGAAGATGACATCCTTCCCACCATGGATAGTGAAGCATTCGAAAAATATGAAAAGTATTAAAAAGTGCCAAGCAAGAATTATACCTCGGTTGCGAAGGATTTTTGGTGCTCATGGCCATTATTGAGTTGATGCATGGCAAAATAAAGTTTTGTATGTCGAACCAGTGTTTTGATTACTTTTTGGGGGTTTTCAAGAGGATGCTTCCAAAAGACAATTGTCTTCCTAAAGATCATAAAAGTGCAAAGAATGTGTTGAGTGGTCTTGGATTGGGATATGAAAAAATTCATGTGTGTAAAAATAATTGCATTTTGTCCTACAAAGAGAATAATGCGTTGGATAAATGCCCTGTATGTAATGGGTCGTGGTTTAAAATGACCTCTCAGAATAGAAGAACGAAGATTCCACAAAAAGTTATGCGTTATCTCCCATTAAAGCCTAGGTTGCAGCGATTGTATATGTCGACGCATACTGCAAGCGACATGAGGTGGCATAAGGACAGACAAGTGGATGACGACGTTATCAGACATCCTACAGATGGAGAAGCCTGGAAAGAGTTTGATCGGTTGTACCCTGATTTTGCACGTGAGCCCTGAAATGTTAGATTGGGGCTTGCGACATATGAGTTTAATCCGTTCGGGTTTCTAAACCAAAGCCACAACATTTGGTCAATCTTTGCAATTCCGTATAATTTGCCGCCTTGGACGTGCATGAAAAAAGAATATATGATGATGACGTTGTTGATAACCGAAGATCCGGGCACGCCTATTGATGTGTATTTACAACAGTTGGTCGATGAACTAAAAGAATTATGGGAAAATGGTGTTCCTACGTACGATAAATCTTCCGGGAAGATGTTCACTTTGAGAGCAGTCGTGATGTGGACTATAAACAATTTTCCTGCGTATGCTATGATGTCTGGGTGGAGCACTAAGGGTTATTAGGCATGCCCAGTTTGCAAAGAGAACACAACGTCTAGTTGGCACGCGGGAAAAGTTTGTTACCTAGGGCATCGTAGATGGTTACCGTGGGACCACGAATGGCATTAGAATGAGACAGGCTTCTTCAACGACACAGAGCTTCAACTAAGACCCAGAGAATGGTCCGACGATGAAATTTTGGCTCAGGTGAATTGGTTGGATTTTGCTCCGTTGGAAAAATCCGTAAATAGGACAAGACCAGACACACATCTAAACTAAACACACAAGATGAGGTTGTTTGAGCTCCAGTACTGGTCCAAATTAAAATTGAGACACAACATCGATGTATGCATGTTGAGAAAAATGTGTTTGATACACTGGTCGAAACTATACTAGACATCGAGGGAAAAACAAAGGACACAATAAAAGCTCGAATTGATTTGAAAAAAATGGGGATTAGGCCAGGTTTATGGATGGCATGGGACGGTGACTGATATGAGCATATTTATGCGACTTAGTTAGCTTGTTTCTTTGCATTTAGTGAGTTGGTTTCTATTTATTAGAGTGTTTTAAGCCATTTTCGTGTGTTAGTAGGTCCAAATGGCAAAGTTGGCAAAAATGTGCATTTTGGAGCATTTTAGAGCAGTTTTGGGCTTGGAATGGATAACATATGAATGGAGCAAGTAGGATGAACGTTTTTGAAGTCAAAGAGGCTAGGAATGTGCTGAAGAGTTGGAGAAATTAATTCAAGACAAAGAAGATAAGGAATCAGCTAAAAGGAAGGAACATTATTCAAAACCTTATCTCATCTTATCCAAACCTTATCTTATCCTAATTTATCCTAATCCTATTCTACCTAATTTCCAGTTGCAAGGGGGAATTATTTTCACATAAGAACACCTAAAAACCTGGTTCTAGAAGCCCTATCCCTTCTCCTAATTTCCTGCTGCACCACCCCATCCCTTTCTCCTTAGGAATCTGCCATCCTTCTCCTCCTTGGATTCTGCCGTTTGTAGTCCTTGTCCTCCACAAACTTGGTGGCGTGCCAGCCCTATATATATGTACCTTTGTCGTGGCTTTCAAAAGGGGGGGAGGAGCTTTAGAGATAAAATTCAAAAAATACCACAGATTGCCGCAGCTTTGCAAGGAAGGAAGGAGAGAAAAGCTTGGAGCTGTGCCTGCCATTTCTGGAGTGTTTCTAGGTGTATTCTATCCTTAGTTTTTAGTACAATGTTTGTTTTAATTTGGTTTTCAGTTATTATGAACATGTGGAACTAATTTCTTTGTAGCTAGAGGTGAATTCAAAGCCATGAACATATATGTGATATGAATTGATTACCTCCAGTTATTATTTCATAAATCGTGAATGCAATTTGCTTAACTGTTTGATTGATAACTTATTCTTGTGTGTTAATTAAGGATGCATACTTAGTTTGCATGCATGAATTTGATGCTAAAATATAAGGGAGTTTCACCTAATAGTTATGAACTTATATTTACAAGTAGTGGAGGTCTCTAGTCACGATCGCATTAAGTAAATTCATGGCATGAGTATCATGTAGTTCATAGTTACGAATGCCTTGTCAATGCTTATGATTTTCATAGAACTTAATGATCTTTGATATGTATCTCTATTATGCAGTTCATGTAGGGAACTTGATAAGAATAATTTGGTTGAGGCGCTGAGTCCAATTCAATGAATTTAGGAAAATATGAGGTTTAATTTGTGCAGTTCATGGTTAATTTGGGGCATTGTCATTCATGGTTTATAGGTAGAATAACTGGGAATTGATTTGTGTTGCATATGTGTCATGTGTGGAGAAGGACCCTCTAGCTAGCCTTTCACCCCTCAATTCACCCCAATTTCGTACTACCTTTACTTTGTGTCTGCAAGTACTTAGTTTAAGTCTTAGAATTCGTCCATACACATTCCCCTTTCATCGAGTCAAGTTAGTTTAATTTTCGTCCAAGTCATCCCTAAGTTCCTGTTTTGAGTCAATTTAACTTAGTTTTGCGTTTTGAGTCAGTTTAGTGCTTGTTTTGAGTAGTCTAAGTCTAGTTTTCTGTTTTTGAGTCTAGTTCAGTATTTTAGAGTCTAATTAGTGTAGATTAGCATCCCTCATAATCCCCGGTCTAGAACGATCCCTACTTACACATACTACAACTATCAAAAAGAGGGTTTAATTTGTGTGTTAGTTTCTACCACATCAGTGACATAGCCAGAAAGAAGCTCGCATCGTTTTTTGTGAAACCGGATAAGAGAAAAGAGTTTTTGCAGTTTCTATCTTTTGTAAAGTTTCTAGATAGGTATGCTTCAAACATCGGCCGTTGTGCAAACGTGGATGGAGGTAAATTTTTCGGCCTAAAGAGTCATGGTTGTCATGTCATACTTCAACGCCTTCTCCCAGTAGGAATTCCAGTGGGAATTCGACACCTCTTGCCTGAAGATGTGGTGAAGCCGATTATGTTGTTGGCGAGATATTTTTCTCAATTAACTGTAAGATCTTTGCGCAAGTTCGATGTTAAACAATTGTATGACGATATTATTGAAGTGCTATGAAAATTTGAACAAATATTTCCTCCAGCTTTCTTCACAAGCATGATCCACGTGATGATTCACTTGCCAGAGGAGGCACTTCTAGCCAGACCCGTCAACTATCGATGGATGTATCCGATAGAAAGGTATATAACCGCCATAAATACTTTAGTTCGTGATAAATGTACGATTTGACTAATTTTATACGATATTTTGTTTATTGATGGAGACTACTGAGTGAATTAAAAAAGAGTGTACGAAACAGGGCAAAGCCCGAAGGATTAATCGTGGAGGTATGGGTCGCATTCGAGTTGTTTACATTTTGTGAAATGTACCTACAAGACGTTGAGACAACGTTTAACCGACAACAATGCAACAATGATGGTGGTGTGAGAAGTGAAAAACTTTCTATTTTTACCCAAATTGCACAACCCTTTGGCGAACCAATCAGAGGGGAGTCGTTTGACAAAATGGACATGGAGGTAGCACCTTGGTTTGCACTTAACAATTGTGACGAGATAAGTACCTACCTAGATGAGCATGAAGAGTTGATGAAGCGGGAACATCCTTCACATTTATATGCCAAAAAGCATCGTGAATTGTTTCCTCGATGGTTTTGTGAAAATGTAAGTTGTTCGTGTTTTGGGTTATTTGCATAATTGTAAATGTTAAACTAACACGACAACTTTTTCTCATTTATTTAGGTGAACAAATTGAAGGAAATGAATTTGCCTGCTTACACTGAAGAATTGTACAACTTGGCTATTGGGCCCTTGAGCGCAGAATTGTAATCCGGTTGTCATGTAAATGGCATCAAGTTTTTGGCAGCTGATCACGATGACAAGATTTGTACGCAAAATAATCAGGTACATGTCCTGGGTGCGGGCGACATTGTAGACATTGATTTCTATGGAAAACTGACAAGTGTTGTGCAATTGCTTTACAAAGATCGCTGTCAAGTTATCTTGTTTAAGTATCGCTGGTTTGATAAAAACTCACCTAGGGTTGGAGGTGTTAAGCGAGACGATGGTTTGCTATCGGTCAACACTAATAGATGTTGGTATAACGACGACCCCTACATTTTGGCAACAATGGCCAAACAAATTTTCTATATAGATGACCCTTAGGGCGGGAGAGGATGAAAAATATTTAAGAGGATTGAGCACAGAGGGCTGTATGATATTCCGGATCGAGATCCTGCTGCCGATGACGATTCTGGTGACGTTGCTGACCAACAATTGGAGACTTCAATGGAACTTGGTGCATATACATTGCGGGATATGACTATTATACAAAAACTGTATCAAGTAGTTGGAGGTCCTAAAATCGAATACCGATCGACTCCATTATGATTGATCTCGGGGATCTACCGCGATACAATGCACCCGAGTGTGCAAACGACGACGTTGACGTGCCTACAGAGGAGGAGGAATAAGAGTTTGAATCTGACCATAATGATGATATTTGTTCTAGTTCAGACGAGGATTAATGAAAAGTTGTGATGTAAATGTAATGATATTTATTGAATGATATTTATTTTGTATACAAACTAAAGTTTCCTTTAAAATTTGTAAAAAATTTATTTATTTAAACCAAAAAATATATTAAATTTACATACATGCGCGATGACGTTTTAGAAATGTTTATCACGCAAATATTTAAAAATTCGTTATTTAAAAAAAAAAACTGGTGGCTTGACAAAAATTTAAACACACTCGTCGTGCGAACATGTGAAAATTTGATTTTTTTTTTGCCAAAATTGGGCGCCTTTTTGTTTCGGCTCCTTCACTCTATCTCTCTCTATCTCAGACTCACCCAATCTCTCTCTCGATTCTGTCCGAACTCAAGCTCCTGTCTCTCTCGATTCTTTCAAGCTCCTCACTCCATCTCTCTCTATCTCAGACTCACTATCTCAGTGTTTCCCTCTCTCCCTCTCTCGCACTCTCTCTGTTTCTCTGTCTCTTTGTCGCTCTTCCTCTCGCATCCTCCGCACTCCGACGCCACACCCTCTCCCCGTCGCCGCAACATTACTAGGTAAGCACCCAGTCTTAATAAGAACCTTGTTCTAACCTTCAACGCATGTCACACACACAAGTATATTGAATTACTAATGACAATACAATTTCTATCCTAAACTTGCCTTGCACACTTTAGCCTGTTATATATATCCAATTCAGGCTTGCAAGCTAAGTTTCTATCACAATAACCACCAATAACCATCCCATCTAATGACAAGTGTCAAACATCCACCTAATTTGGCTAACCCTTCTTAGTATCCTATCATTACCCCGCCCATAGAAACAAACCTTGTCCTCAAGGTTGAAAGCAGGAAGAATGCCAATGACAACACCACAGTCGCGCTAAGTAGCAACCTCTGTATCAGGAATCTGAAACTGGGAGTGCCTGCAGCAGACCATCATCAGTAACAGTGGGCAGAGAAGTAGTAGGAGCCACACCGACGCCCAATTGCTTCTTCAAACACGACACATGAAAAACAGGATGTAATTTGGAATAAGCAGGAAGTTTCAGTTTGTAAGCGACTGCCCCAATCCTGTCCAGCACTTCAAAAGGCCCATAAAACTTGGGTTGTAATTTGTGAAATGGATGGGAAGCCAGGGACTGATGTTGGTAAGGAACAAGGCGAAGATATACCATGTCACCTACTTCAAACGAGCGTTCAGTACGGTGCTTATCCGCTTGATGCTTCATGCGGACTTGAGCTGCTTCCAAATTGGATTTGAGTTGAGACAAAATTTGGGATCGAGTTTGTAAACACCGATCGACCACATCCAACTTAGTGGTACCTGATTCATACGTAGGGACAGCAGGAGGACGCTGCCCATACACAATTTCATATGGAGTTAGTTTGGAGGAAGAATGGTAAGAGGTATTGTAACTCCATTCCGCCCACGAAAGCCACTGAAGCCACTTCTTGGGTTGAAGGCTACAAAAGCAACGCAGATAGGTTTCAAGACAACGGTTGACTACCTCTGTCTGCCCATCTGATTGGGGATGGTACCCCGAACTTAAACACAACTTAGACCCCTGTAAAGCGAAGAATTCCTTCCAGAACGCACTAAGAAACACCGGGTCTCGGTCACTGACGATCGTGGCAGACATCCCATGTAACTTGAAGATATAATCCACAAAAATCTGAGCAACAGAATGAGCAGTATAAGGGTGGGACAGTGCCACAAAATGCGCATATTTAGATAGACGATCAACCACGACAAAAATAACAGTCTTCCCTTTGCGAGGTGGCAACCCAACAATAAAGTCCATGGAAATATCCGTCCAAACCGTTTGAGGGACAGGTAACGGATTCAATAGACCGGGGGAAGCCAAAGTTTCGTATTTGTTTTGTTGACACACTGAACATTCAGCCACCATGCGTCGAATATCCCCTTTCATACCTTGCCAATAGAAAGAACGAGAGATGCGTTTATAAGTCTTCAAAAACCCAGCATGACCTGCTACTAAAGTACTATGATGTTCATGAAACACCTTCTCCCACCAATTAGTCGTAGGACTCAGCACAATGCGGCCCTTATGTTTAAGGAACCCATTGTCGTAATGGTAAGGCGAAACTGAGCGATCAACAGCCCCGTGCACAACCGAGGAGTCCCTTAGTTTAGCAATCACCCACGGCTCCAGCTCCAAATGTCGACGCAAATCATCTAACCAACCCATGTAAGGATAGGAAATAGCACACAATTGAGCCTCTGAGTGTAAACGAGATAACGCATCCGCCACTTGATTTTCAGTACCTTGTTTATACTGGATTTCGTAATCAAATCCCAACAGTTTCGAGATCCATTTCTGTTGGAAAGGAGTATGGGCCCGATTCTGTAAAAAATATTTGAGGCTGTGATGGTCCGTGCGTATCACAAAATGTGCACCGTGAAGGTAGGTCTGCCACTTTTTAATAGCATGCACAATGGCAAGCATTTCCCGTTCATAGGCAGACATAGCTTGAGATCTAGGACCTAGAGCTTTGCTTGTGAAGGCAATAGGTCTGCCTTCTTGCTGCAAGACAGCACCAATGCCGGTGTTGGATGCATCCGTTTCAATAACAAAGGTCTTCGAAAAATCTGGAAGAGTAAGCACTGTCGGAGATAACATCATCTCCTTCAACTTAGTGAAAGCCATGGTAGCCTCAGAATTCCAATGGAAGGCATCCTTCTTCGTTAAAGCAGTTAGTGGACCACAAATCCTGCCATATCCTGGTATAAACTTGCGGTAATACCCTGTCAAACCCAAAAATCCCCGCAAAGCTTTAATGGACACGGGTAACGGCCAATCTTGAATGACCTGAAGTTTCGAAGGGTCCGCAGATACTCCTTGCCGAGAGACGACATGGCCCAAATACTCAATTTGTGATTTACCAAAGTCGCACTTGGAACGCTTAACAAATAACTTGTGAAGTTGCAACACCTGAAAAACTGTAGTAAGATGCAAAAGATGATTTGCCCAAGTAGCACTGTAAATCAAGATGTCATCAAAAAAGACAAGAACAAACTGACGCAGAAAAGGCCGAAAAAGCTCATTCATTAAGCTCTGGAAGGTGGCTGGAGCATTTGTCAGGCCAAAGGGCATGACAAGGAACTCATAATGGCCATTATGAGTTCGAAACGCTGTCTTTTCGATATCAGAAGGATGGACACGAATCTGATGATAACCCGCCCGTAAATCCAATTTGGAAAAAAATTGTGCACCAAACAGTTCATCCAACAACTCATCGATTAAAGGAATGGGGTATTTATCCTTAATGGTTAACAAATTTAAAGCTCGATAATCCATACACATCCGCCAACTATCATCCTTCTTTCGAACTAACAAAACAGGAGAAGAGAAAGGACTATTGCTGGCACGGATGAAACCCGAATCGAGTAACTCTTGGACACACTTCTCAATTTCCGACTTCTGCATAGGGTTGTACCGATAAGGCCTGGCAGATGGTGGCTTACTACCCTCAACCAAGGAAATCTTATGGTCGTGAGATCGCGATGGAGGCAAAGTAGTAGGTTCTTGGAAGACAGATTCAAAACTAGACAATAACACATCCAATTCCATTTGCTGAGTACTAGACAATTCCCCCACTGTCGCCACAACAGTATCCGAAGCAATCAAGAACAAAACTACTCCAAAGGACCCTTGATTCAATAACTTCTCAACTTGACACACTGTTGCTGAGCGTGGTGCAGGAGGAGGCGAACTATACAAGCAATAACGATGTTGACCCACTGTGAATTCCATTTGTAATTTTTCAAAATCCCACAGAATGGGTCCCAAGGTGCGCAACCATTGGGCTCCCAAAACAACATCACAACCTCCGAGCTGTAGGACATACAAATCGGAAACATATTCATAATCTTGAATAGTAATTTTGACCTGCGAACAACATCCCATACTGGCAATTGTACCCCCATTGGCAATCATTACCTCAAACTTCTTAAGTGGATCGACTTTCCAACCCATTTTCTTGGCCAAGGCAATGTTAACAAAATTGTGAGAACTGCCAGAGTCGAAAAGAATCACTGCAGGACTGTTTTTGATGGAACCTAAAACTTTCATAGTGGGAATATTATCAGGAGCTGAAACCCCATACACCGCACAAGCAGTAATGCGAGCAGACAACAATGCATCATCTTCATCAACAATTGTATTCACATCAAGACTCTCTTCAGAACGATCAGACAAATCAAGTAATAGAAGCTGCTGATTTTGGCACACATGACCTTTAAACCATTTCGCAGGACAGTAATCACAAAGACCCTTTTTTCTTCGTTCACGAATTTCCTCAAACGTCATCTTCTTAACATTGTTCTGCTTAGAGAAAGTAACAGAAGAATTAGGGTTACCTGAATCGGAAAACCCTGGTGTAGTTTTACTGCCCCAAGAATTATGCCCTGAAAAAGATGGGGTCTTCGAGAAAGATCTGGACCTGGAATCTGCAATTTTCGCATCCAATTGCAAAGCAATAGCTTACGCCTCATAAACATCCGTCGGCCGGAGAAGCTTGACATCATGACGGAGCTCCGGTTTCAACCCTCCAATGAAACAGCTTTTAAGCATCGACAACGCAATCTCATGAGTTCGATTAGCCAATCGGCGAAACTCAATGATGTAATCCCTAACGGATCCCGTCTGCCTTAATTGAATCAAAGCTTCAGAAAAATCTTCAAACTCTGAGGGGCCGAACTCGCGACAGAAAACCCTAACAAAATCAGGCCAACGGGGAAAGTTCTGGAGACAATTGCGCCATTGAAACCATTGAAGGGCTTCTCGATCGAAATGAAAAGATGCCAATTGAACTTTCCGATCATCAGCCACCGAGAAATATTCAAAGAAATGTTCCGCCTTATATACCCAAGCCAAAGGGTCATCGCCTTCACCAAATCGTGGAAAGTCAAGCTTAATCAGTGGTTGGCGAGACTGAAATTGGGAATCATGGTAGCGTACCCGAGAATCTTGACGCTGGAATTGCCGATTGGGGTCAAGATTTTGATCGCTGTAGGTTTCCTCTGAATCCAGGGGATTTCCCCCAATTCCTGACAGACCCACATGAGTAGCACGCTCGCAACCTTGCTCTTCCATTGATGCAGAACGCGATTCGACTGATGCAAGACGAGTATCGATCGACGCCATGAACTTGGACAACTGGGCTGCAAGATTCTGAACCGATTCTTCGATTCTGGAATTCGAAGCTTCAAGAGCGGACACACGAACATCCATTTTTGTGGCACGCGTGGTTGCTCTCGGCATACGCAAGGGAAACGTGGGATCGTAAGATTGGCTGATACCAATAATAAGAACCTTGTTCTAACCTTCAACGCATGTCACACACACAAGTATATTGAATTACTAATGACAATACAATTTCTATCCTAAACTTGCCTTGCACACTTTAGCCTGTTATATATATCCAATTCAGGCTTGCAAGCTAAGTTTCTATCACAATAACCACCAATAACCATCCCATCTAATGACAAGTGTCAAACATCCACCTAATTTGGCTAACCCTTCTTAGTATCCTATCAAGTCTCCCTTAATTCAATTATTTATAAGTGCAATTTTCTCAATTTTTCTGTTGAATTGTTTTAATTACAACATTTAGGGATTTAGGGTTTGAATTGGGAATCCTACGTTAGGAATTTAGGGTTCAAATTGGGAATATTGGGTTATTGATTAATTTATTAATTAGTTTTGATTATAAATATGTATTCGTAGTTTGTTTCTAGCTAATGAAAAATGTGTTTTACTGGGTCAAATTTTTATTTTTTTTATTTTTTTTGAGGATACTTAGAAATTTGAAAGGATGAAAATTTCCGATTAACATTTAATTAATTTGTTGCTTTCACATTGTTTTCAACCAAACACAGCTTTAGCAGTATATACACTGTGTATCTGTGCGTGTGTTTTTCTTAAGAATTTGCAGTTATTTGAAGTTTAGTCAAATTTGCAAAATGTGGATTAATTGTTTCGCATTTGTATTTGTAGCCATCCAGGAACTTTTCTACAGCGCAAGGGAAGAAGGAAGTGAAGGTTCAGGTAATTCACGATTTTCATTTAAAAGAAAAAATATTTTCTTGGCTTATTATTGTACACGGGCATCAAATAATGAACTAAATTTGGGTTGATTGTAGCTGTCATTACTCTCTGTTCTCATGCTTTACTGAAACTGGATTGGTGCTTTTGAATTTTGCATTGGACTCAATCATATCTTGCCTGTTTTACTGTGTTGATGGAATTCATAGTTTTGTCTATATTTTTCACAAAGTATGTTATATTGTGGTATGCATAATTAAAAAAAACTATTAGGATGTCACTTAGGATGTCACATAGTTTTGTCTATACTAAATGAGGACTGGCTAGTTCATGTTTCTTTGACAAAATAATTAAGTGGCTTAACTATTTCCTTTTCCTAAGAAGGTTAACAAACATGTGGAGTTCAGAGCGAAGTCAATCAAACAAACCTAAGATTGACATGTTTGTTTGTGAGCCCTTGATTCATTGCATCTTGCATATGGAATCATAAGTTCTTAGGTGCATATAGCTAGCACTTAGTTGTCATTCTTTATCATTGTTTCTCCATGAAACATTATAACAATATGGTTTATGAATTGTGAAGACGCTACTCTGAAAACGAGCACACTACTTGATCATTCCTATTTGTTTATGAATTGCGAAGATGTGAGGAAATGTCTCAAATTTGAAACTTACCATACCTTGTAAGGGCTTGCAAAGAACTGGGTTACTCACTTCATTGCTAATTGAGTTTAGTGTGTAATCTCAACTTCCTTCATAATAATATTAGAACATTTCTGTTCAATTTCTTCATGGTTTGGGGTTGTTTATTTTGTAATGTGTTTACTATCTAGTGTGAGTATAGGGAAAGAACTAGAATTTTTTTTTAGCTGAGGTGACCTTAACTTCTAGCTCTACTTGAGAAAATTTATGATAGTAGAATATCTTCTATAATTTCATTCCTTTTTTTTTTTTTCAAATTTCATTAAGCCAACTGGTAGGCATTTCAAAATTTCAACTGATCAGTTAAAGTACTTAAATATAACAAATTCAAGTTATATATGTTTTTTACTTTATATTCATTCGAAGGAGCATGAATAATATGTTCTACCCCATTATGTAAGCATCATATTTGTAGTGTGGGCCTTAGCTGCCTTCGTCTTTTGAGTGTGACTAATTGATTAAGATTTATATTGCGGTATACCGAGTGAGAGATAAACTGTGAGAGTGAGCGAGTTTCTTGGGTGTATTAGGAACTCCTTTAAAGACTATTGAGATGGATTGAAATGAGTGAGGTTACCAATGAGTATGTGACACAGAGAGGAGCTGGGAAAACATTATTCTTTCTGTCGACATTTTGTTGTAACCTACAAAAGCTTTTAAATGTCATCGCTTTCTGCAATTGTCCGAATTTAGAAGACAAATTATAGGAGAACTGGTTGGAATTCACCTATTTTAAAGACTGTATCAACAATAGTATATGTTTTCACAATTCATAAACAAATAGGAATGATCAAGGAGTAAAACTGTGGAGCTGATGAGAATTGGTAGTTTTTTCATGTTGAACTTGCTCTTTTTCACTAAGTGATTTGAAATATCCCAAATCAAAACAAAAATTGTGTGTGATTTGGTGAGCAATCTCTTATGTTGCAGTAATTTTGATGTTAAGACTAGCTGCATTTAGCCATGCTGCTTCTAAGTTAATTGTTATGTTGAAGAACATGTAGTTCTGCCTTTTATTATGGCCCTGTTTGGACCCAAAATGACATTTTGGGGGCCGAGCTCAGAAATATTCTCAGCCCAATGTTGTTTAGAATAGTGTCATGGGCCGGCCTTGTCAGGGTTGGCCGAGTCCTGATATGAGAAAGATTACTTGGGATAAAGACGAAGAAGTTGAATCCTGATACAACGGGGAGTTTCAAGGTTGGAAGTAAGAATGAATCTAGTTCATTATAGGGCTTGGTACAGAGGCCTATTGGAACTAGGATGGGCCGAATCATAATCAGATTGGGATAAAGAGTTCTAGTTTGAATACATCTCTGATTCTGCCAAGGGTTTTAGCCACTATAAATACAAGAGGTCGTGCGACATTCTAAGGACCTCCAACTCAACACACAAATCTGCCCTGCGCAAACCCTCTCAACCTTGAGATTTTTTTATTTTCTTTTTCGCCAACACATCTTCAGTTTGGATAAACAGCACTGTGGAGGCAACCGGTAAACATCTTCAGTTTGGATAAACAGCACTTTGGCACGCCTGGTGGGACCAAGTGCTAAAACTACGAAGTTCACATGATAGATCAAGATCTCAATCGAGTTCCATTGGATGAGATTTGGCGCCTATTCAAAGAAAGTTCCGAGAGGTATGCCAAATTCCTCGAGGAGCACATTAGAGTTATTGACAAAAGGCTAGAGGCCAAGGGGCAATTTTTCGCTCCAGCCACAATTAAAATTCGGCCTCAGAAGATTGACGAGACGGCCTCAGAAGAACCTAGGCCACCTGCTGTCTCGGTCGAGACTAAAAGTGTGGTAGGCCTAGAAGAAGGAGTTCAAATTTATGAGTCAGAAATTGACTTGGAAAATGGTTCGTCAGAAGAATGTTCCAATGACGAACAAGACCAATTCATTGTTTTAGCCAAACAAACCACGCCAATCGATATGATTATTGGCGATAAAGCCGATATAAAGAAATCCCACTCGGCTAAGTTATTTAAATTAAAAGCCGAAATTATGCCTGAGGGGCATAATAATTATTCAACACATTCGGCGGCCGAGAATCAAAAATATGTCGCCATGTCAAACGTATTTGGCAATGGTTCTTTATTCGGCCTAAAGCGAAATCAATTTGAAGATTTTGATATTAAAAGATCTCGGCTTGGAATAAAGCATCGTTGGCCTCCTCCCAACTATGATTCGGCCACTTTTCTTTTCGTTTGCTAAAAATAAAAAATATACATATATATATGCAATAAAGAAATTATTTTCTTACACATACGGCTATGCAAGCCGATGCATAAGAAAATAAAGGGGGGTATAATAATCGGCAATCTTTATCAACTTGCCAATTGTTGACTTTGATTTGTGATAGGCCGAGCTGCCATTTTTTCTCGACCTCGGCCTCAAATTTTTCTCGACCTCCAATTGTTGACTTTGATTGGTGATAGGTCGAGCTGCCATTTTTTTTTCTCGACCAAGATTTTTCTCGGCCTCCTACCCAATTCTTAACCTATATCACACATGCCGAGCTCGTCTTCGAGACTTCGACCCCATTTGGTTTTTCTCGGCCCATTTGGTTTTTCTCGGCCAGCTCGTCCAGGGTGTCAGGCTGTGGAGTGGATTCACTCGACCATACATTTCTTCGACTGCGCTAATTTCCTTAACCATTCGGCTTATGGGCCGAAGCTCAAGGAAACTGGGGGGCAATGTTTGGACCCAAAATGACATTTTGGGGGCCGAGCTCAGAAATATTCTCGGCCCAATGTTGTTTAGAATAGTGTCATGGGCCGGTCTTGTCAAGGTTGGCCGAGTCCTGATATGAGAAAGATTACTTTGGATAAAGACGAAGAAGTTGAATCCTGATACAACGGGGAGTTTCAAGGTTGGAAGTAAGAATGAATCTAGTTCATTATAGGGCTTGGTACAGAGGCCTATTGGAACTAGGATGGGCCGAATCATAATCAGATTGGGATAAAGAGTTCTAGTTTGAATACATCTCTGATTCGGCCAAGGGTTTTAGCCACTATAAATACAAGAGGTCGTGCAACATTCTAAGGACCTCCAATTCAACACACAAATCTGCCCTGCGCAAACTCTCTCAACCTTTTGAGATTTTTATTTTCCTTTTTCGCCAACACATCTTCAGTTTGGATAAACAGCACTGTGAAGGCAACCGGTGATATCTTCAGTTTGGATAAACAGCACTATCGCC
The DNA here is from genome assembly GCA_036320875.1 of Cotoneaster glaucophyllus. NCBI lineage: Eukaryota > Viridiplantae > Streptophyta > Magnoliopsida > Rosales > Rosaceae > Cotoneaster > Cotoneaster glaucophyllus. The sequence goes on from CM070072.1 coordinate 20,147,554, forward strand.
GTAGAACCAGTCGATCGCGGAGCATCTTCAGTTTGGATAAACAGCACTGCGTCGAGGCCGGTTGGTTATCTATCCAAGTCTCGGTCGAGAAGGGTTTTCAAATCCTTATTGGCAGAGGTCATCTCACCAGCCTTCTCGGCGAAGTAAGGTGTTACAGGTTACAAGGCTCGGCACATCGAACGCCGTTTTATGATCGGATACTCGCAGGTTGGTTTCAGAGTTCGGCATTTAGACGGCCGAACAACTTTTACTGTCAAGACCTATATCTGTTTCGAGTACTTGTGTCCCTATACATTGGTGTCGATTCGGCATGCTTATACTTTCACAAATATAATCACGGTAGCCGAAGCCGACGATTCGTGAACTTCGCAGAACTAGCAGCCTTGTCTTCAGGCTTTAGAATCCAAAGGTCGAGGCACGTTCCTTCCTCGATCGCAGTCGCAAGATCAAGAAGTCAGCCGCGCAACACAACGCAACATCCATATTTTACTCATCGGCCGAGCTCGGCCGTCGAGTTGGCATGCCCCGCATTCAACCGAAGGACGTAGTTAGCTCATAGATTACTCGGCCTGCGCGCTACGTAGGCTTTGTAGTTTTTAGGGTCAACAGGCCCTAAATCTAGGAAAACCTCACTAATTTTCACCATGTAGATTCTAACTACTGGCTTATCGAACCCCTCGGGAGGAAAAATGAAAAAGAAAACATAAAATGTAGGCAAAACCCCATTCCATTTTAATCTCAAAATATATGGTGATTTTTCTATGCACTATTGGAAACAAAAATAAAGTCTAGGAGCTTCCTAGTTCTGGAGCTGCCATCCATCTAAGGAATTATTCATTCTATTTTTTCTTTAGGGATAAAAATGTTGTATGCCCAAAAGTGTTTGAGATTATTGATTTGATAATATGTTGGTTTTAACTTTGTCATGGCATGCATTTAATAATTAGTTGGAATTAATTTCATCATGTCATTTTAAGAATGCTTTTGCTTTAAGTTCTCATTTTATTTGGTGACTGGCAGTTGAGCTCCGTGTTTAACCACAATCATCCCATTCGCTAAGACATTGAGCTACTATATCACACATTCTAGCCTCATTCACATTTGCATTACACATGTTAGGGATGCAACAAGTTTTGTAACTGTCATGGTACCAGTTGCTGTCAGTTTGTTCAAGTTTTGTAACTGTCTTCCATTTATAATTTGTACGAGTTTTGTAACTTAGAAATGTATTTGGAACTTTATTTATGATTTTATTTATTTATTTCCTATTTGATCGTTAAGACCTTTTAGGGTTTTTCATGACAAACGTGAGTTTTCTCTCAATTATTCTTAGTGGATTCTAGGGTTTGCTAATGGATTCTACCTTGAGGTTATCGTTCGATTTTCCTTCAATATATTTGTTGCATCATCTATGTCATTGTAGATGGGTTAATTTGTTTGTTTGTTTTTATGAATAAACTTGTTCCTTGCAATACTCTTATTTATTCATATCTCATGTTTTCATTCACCTTATATATGTGAAATGAAATGCATATAATAAGATGATATCTAAACAGATTCATGATTGTTTTTTTTCTTGTTTTTGTAGAACTCAAACTTAAAATCAAACCGGTGGGCAACTAATAAGAGCAGTCAGACACCTTCACCAAGAGGTAGTGCTGCTGCCACCTCCACACTTGATATGGGCACGACGAGTGTCCCTTCTGTCATGCCTTTGGGCCAACGGTGTCTACGACTCCTGCATCATCGACTTCTTCGGTGACACATCCTGTACCAAGCGCTATGTGGACTCATCGATGGCCCCAGAGTTTTAAGGAGGCTCAGCAGTCTGGTGAGGCTTCCTCTATCCATGGAGAGGGGTCTCAGACAGGTAAGCTTGCTCTGTCCATTGATATGTTGGAAATGTGCCCTAAAAGCCAATCATATGATGATACTTTACGGACATTTCACATGTTAAATTAATCTAGTTTAATATATATAAAAGGCAAAGATTATTGTTTAAAGCCGTTTAGTATAAATGTTATATGCTTAAACGATAAGTCCAAGAAATATGTAATTGGGAGAATGCGATGTAAAGAAGTTAGATTCATGAGACCATTCTCTTTCGTATACATATCCTAAACGTTCATGATCATAGGATTGCCAATTGGGCATTGACAGTCCGTTAAGATCAGTATGTTCTATGTCTTCTCTTAAAGACAGTGACTGGTCTCGAGTCATTGGTGTGACCAACACCAAGACAAGCATGTAGGTGCTCAACAGAGAATGAGTCCACTGAACATGATCAACGAGGAGTTCTCATACTCATGTCACATGAGAACTCATGGTTGGGATAATGCAAAGTAGTCAATGCAAAGTAGTCATTTGACCTGAGGCATCGTAGTTGTCTTGTGGTTAGATCCTTGATCTTTGACTATGTCAAAGTCACTTCGCCAGAGGGTATCCACGACATAGTTGAGGTTAAGCCACTTAGCCACGGAGGCAAGTGAATGATCAACAAGGGACCTCTAGCCTTCAAACCGTTTGAGGGAAAATACTCTATGATATGATTAAGAATCTCTGGCCAGAGTATGAATGAGATTTAGGAAGTCGTTCCAAATCATATTCAAGGTAATCATATAAGTAAAATAATTACATTGGATAGTAGACATGAATAAACTACCAAACCAAACAATGTGGTCAAGATTATTGTATTAGAGAAAGACAATATTGCATTGTAATCCTAAACTGAATAGGTTCTCCACCTCTTATGATTAGCTTGGGTAGCCATGATATACTACTAGGTGTCATCATGGTTTGTGGAAGCCCTAAAGGTGTATAATCACTAAAAGGAGAATTGAAAGTATGTTTCAATTCACAATCGATTTGAAGAGTTTTAATCGCCCACTGCCTTGCTAAAATGAACCTACTAGATCATACACAGAGTAAGGTAGAGATTGAAGAAACAACGGAGATGAGTAAGGATAATTAAATGATTTAATTATTTATGGCTAGGATTAATTAATATGTTAATTAATCAAACAAATAAGTTTGTTATAGACCTCGGGTTAGTTTTGGGCCGCAAGGTCCAATGAGATTTGAATGTCAAGCCCATTAACTCAAGTTGTATGACAACTTGAAAACACAAAGGGCCTCAAAGCCCAATAAACCCATCAAGGCCGGCCATAGGGTGAAGGGTAGGCAAACTTTTGTTAATTGCAAGTTTGCCACTCCATTGTGAGGTGGTATAAAGGCAACTTTATAATCATTTCATCCTAAGAGTTTTTTTTAAGGAAATTAGAGAGAACACAAGCTCTCATTTTCTTCTCTAAAGAAGGCCGGCCACCCTAGAGGAACATCGCTAGCAATATTTCTTTCTCTAGGTCACTCATCTCTTCCTCAATGCTCTCCTTGGTGTGGAGACTTAAGGGTTCTCTATTTTGGGAACTTGGAGAATTCGAATCCTTCATCCATCGCAAAGTTCCACCATCCATATCCATGGAGCCAAGGAGCAAGGAGACTAAGGAAAGAAGGCCCTCACATGGGTGAATATCCTTTGCTAAGCAAAGAGGTGCTTCAAAGGTATAAAAGTTTCTCAACACTTTTCTTTAAGATTTGAGTTGAGTCTTGGATCACCACAATTACTAGGCCTTGAATTTCATGTGTAAAGTTTTGTTTTGAGTGCATACAAGCATGATTCCGCCTTTTAATTGTTAATTGCATGCATAAATGTTGCTCAAATGAACTAGTTTTCACAAATATTTCCTTCATGATAAGCTTGCTTCTGGTTTCATGATGGTCAAAGCAACATTGACATTAGTCTGTAGGCATGCTTGAACCTTCAAAACTATCACATTCCCATTAAGTAGAACGAACTTACTAAGAACTTCGCTTTGACTGCTTTGCCTCTATTGTTGTCACTTCGTGTAATCCCATAAATAGATGCTCTCTATATTAGTAGAACCACTACTATAAACAATTTAAGTTGGCACACCTGGCCTTGGAAGCCAAAACTTGTTGCTGACTTGCAGTGTGAAATCATATCAACAAGTTGTAAATTTTGTTTTAACGTCCCCAATTGGTATAAATTGTTTGAATTGTTGCGTGGATGTGTTGTTTTTATTGTTATATTGTTTGCAGGTTATAGGAAATGTTATAGTTTTAGGGGAGGTTCTACCGAATTTTCGGTAGAAAATAGAATTCGTCTAATGTTTACTTTGTTTATTTGGTAGTTTAAAAAAAAAAAAAAAAAAAAAAAAAACCCAGAGGTCCTTGCAGACTACTTAAGATGTCACAGACCACTCGCACCACGACCGAGAAGATCACCATTACATGGGATCCTCGACATCGTGCGGCTGCAACAAAGGAGCAACACAGTGCGTTGGCCACCGACATTGGCTCGGTTATCAAGAACCATTGCCCCCTCATGTGAGAGTCGTGGAAAGCTGTCCCACCTGAAGTTAAGGAAGCTGTTCTTTATGAATTATCGGTAAGTATTTTCAACCTCAAATACTAAATTTTTATTAAAGTATACAAAATTTTTAAATTTTAACTACTATTTATTTGTTGAGTTTTGTAGCATCAGTTTAAGCTCTCCAACTTCGATGCCAATCAAATGCAGTACATCAACGACCTTTGCTCCGGGAGATTAACTCAATGGAAGAGCGACCTCCACAAGCATTATGAGCTATATGACGGTCCGGAGGTCGCTTTAGCAGTTAGGTGGCTAATAGAGTTGGTGGAGCGCCGAGATGAATAGGAATGGCTTTGCGGCCATTTTCAAGACGAGAAATACCTCGTACATGTAAAATTTAAAAAAAAAATTAATTTTTCATTCATTTGTTATAAATATCGAAACTAATACGTTTTTTTTAATTCAACAGAAAAAAGTGAAGGCAAACTCGATCAAGTCGAAGAAGAAACTTCTTCACCGATCCGGCTCACGACGCTTCTCTTATAGGTTGGATGAGCGATGTAAGGTAACTGTATATTTATTTTAAGTTTTCAATCTTTTTACTCTTTATTACACAATTGATAATCTATGTTAACACTTTATAAATTTTTTTAGGGGGGTCAAAGTTTCCGGAAATTGACATGTTCAAGGAGGTGTATGTTCGGCCCGGGGATGAGCTGACGGAGCAGCTTCATGTAAGTTATTCCAATTTTTTAATATTCAAATTAATTTGTTTATTTCATTTTTCAAGTCTACCATGGTGGAGAAGGAACATACTGTTATGGAGGAGGTAGCTTCCCAGCTTCCCGTAGAGACCCCAATCGAGGAGGTGTTTCCCCCTGAAGATGCTGGTTTTTAGATCATGACAGACACACTCGATCATACCCTCGGTCGTTGACCTGTGAATGTTCACAAGGAGCTTGGGAAAGCCCGCCTTCGGGACCCGTCTACCTCATCCTCCATGTAGAGGATAGAAGAGGTCGAAACACTGACATTTGAAATGGTGGACCTGAAGGAGCGAATTGCCGCCCAGCAGTCTCAGATTGCGGCCCAAAACAATTTGATGAACCAAATTCGTCGCACACTTCAAATCTCTGGCATTCACTTCCTCGACGTTGAACCACCTCCAGAAACGACCTCCCAACCCCCCGACGCAGCAGTAACATCACCAACTAGCGATTGTGATGTCGAGGACTACTTTTTAAAGTTTTGTTTTAAATTGTTTTCAAATTTAAAAATACTTTTTTTCTTTCTATTGTATGTACATTTTCAATAATTTTTTAATTCAATATTCTTCTTCACATTTTATATTTCTAATTTCATTAAATTATTTTTACACAAAAAAATATTAGCAAAATTTAAAAGGAAAAAAAAAAAAAAAAAAATTTTAAAATCTTTACTACGACAGCCTCTATGTTCGTCGCGCAAGAGTTTGTGGGTCAAACTTCTATGTTCGTCGCACAAGAGTTTGGGGGTTGAACATTTACTTCCGTCACGTAAGAGCTTGGGGGGTCGAACTCCAGTTTCGTCGCTCGGTACGCGCAACGACCACCAATTCCGTCGCGCAATCATCATTTTGCACGACGAAGAGCTTTCCTCCATCGTGCAAAGCCTGACATCACGAGCTTTGTGCGACGCTCTCTTCGCTGCCCAATGTTTCCAATGACGGTATTGGCCTTTGCGCGACGCTCTCCCCTTCGTCACCCAAGCAATTATTCTTAGTAGTGTACGCATATGTTAATTGAAAACAATTAGTAATTAAGACAATATTCTAAACATCTAGTTTTCAATAATGTTAGGAGCATAAACCATGTGATATAAATTAGGGTAAATTATACAAAACTACCTCAACTATGGGTCAAACTATAATCTCATACCTCATATTTTAAACATTGCAATATCATACCTCAACTTATGAATTCGTTGTAATATTAGATCTCCGTTCAATATTCTATCAAATTGGCTGTTAAATGATGACATGACAGGAGCTGCACCCACTTCATAGCCAACTAAAATAAAAAATTAATTAATCATTAATAAATTATTATTTTTTATTCATTACTCTCTTTTCACTCTCCTCCTTACCTTGTTTCTTGAGATTGTACACCATGTGTCACTATACAAATGGTGAGATATGTGTGCTAAAAAATTGATAACTTAAAAAATAAATTTTTCCACCACTCTTATTAAAACACGTGATGTACCACTTGTGTTTCCGTCGCAACTAAAAATTTGTCATGTTTCTCAACCTCTCCCTTTCTCCAACTCTCTCGTCCGTCTCCTTATTGCAAAAGAAGAAAATCAATGACGGCGTTCGCCGCCGTTCCCGTCAAAGCCAAACTACCCACCCAAACCCGCCATCCGCGTTAACCCCCGATCTCACTCAACCATGAAAGCCAACCACCCCCACCCTAAATCGCCATCAGCCCACCACCAGAGCCTTTGATCTCTCTTGAATCGAGATTCAGATCTGCATCAGAGATTAAAGCCTCTGAACTCTAGTTAGCTGAGACTTGTGGATTTCAATTTCTCTAATATCACCAGATCCTCTCCAGATGTTTTTATGCGAGAGCCTGCGGACCACATCTCTCCTTGCCGTTAATTGAAAGTAGATGCAAATCCCAAAACCCAAAGCATCACCTCTACCGACTCTCACTGATCTCCCAAATTCGAAAATATCAACACCACCGACTCAAACCGCCTCACCACCGACTCTTTCTATTCCTCTCTCTCCCCGTCATAACTCTCATCCACCTTCCCCAATTACAAATAAATCTGAAAAAGAAAAAACAGAAAAAGCAAAGGACTAAAGATAGAGAAAATGGCTTCAATCATGGCCTTCAACCTTTCATCTATTGCTCTGAACTTTTCATTTCTAATATGTCATCATTCATGGTTTTCAATTATTCCTTAATAATTATCTAATTTATTAATAATTATCTAATTTTTTATTTCAGTTGGGCAAAGAGTTGGCCTAGCTTTTGTCACGTCATCATTTAAAAGTTAAATTAATCAAATATTTAACAGATATATGACATTGCAACAAATTCATAAATTGAGGTATGATATTACAATGTTTAAAATATGAGGTTTGAGATTATGTCTCGACCCCTAGTAGAGGTTGTTTTGTGTATTTACCCTATAAATTATCAGCAATAACAAATATCAAATTATCAAACAACAACAACAACAAAAACAAAGTCTTATCTCACTAAGTGAGGTCGGCTGTATAAATCTTCAAACGCTACTGCGCTTGGTTTTGTGTCAAGTCTTCTGTAAGCTTTAAGTACTTCATGTCTGTTCTTAAAGTTTCTTTCCAAGTCTTCCTAGGTTTTTCTTTACCCATTTTTCCCTAAGCATTTGTCTCATAGTCACATTTTCTAACCGGAATATCTGTAGGTTTTCGGTTCACATGTCCAAGTCACATTTACCAATTTTCTCTCATCTTATATTCATTTGTGGTCACTTCTACTTTACACCGAATAGCCTCATTCCTAAAAAGGGGAAAAAAAACCCTTACTTTTTCTTTCGTCTTCTTGTTCCTCACTCTATAAATTCTCCTCTTCTACTTTTTTCCGTTTCATCTTCTTCTATTTTTCTTTGTAATTCCCATTCTTCGATGGAGTGCATAGAGAGAGGGAATCGCGACGGCCAGAGAGAGAAAGTCGTGGTATATAGAGAAGGGGAGTCGAAGCAGTGAGAGAGTTTTTGTGATTTTGGGTTCTATTTGGATTTTCTTCCCAGAAACCCTTGCACTCCGCTTAGGCAGTCGTCTCCTAGGAGCACCTAGGCTGGCGTCTAATAGCTCACCGATTTTTCCCAACGTTTTGGACCTAATCGCATCGACAAACTGACGTCTAGCTCTTAGGATTTTTAGAACGGTGGTTTTATCCTTGTATAAGGTCTTCCAACATTCCTTATTAGCCTTAAACTTTTCATGTATTTCCTCATTTCACCACCAAGATTCCTTTTGAAATCCCCGGACTCTCCTAATACCCCTTTTGCAATATTTTAGATACAGCTTGCCATGGAATCTCACATTTGACTAGCATTCCCCTTTGTATCACAAATGCATTGGGTGAGTACTTTCTCATTGGAAGTGACTTGTATTTCTCTTTTTAGATTCCACCATCTAGTTCTTCGATATTTAAGGGTCTTGTTCCTTCTTCTATCTCCTTTGATACGTACATTCAGCACCAACATGCGATGTTGGTTAGCCAAACTCTCTCCCGGTATAACTTTGCAATCCTTACTAGTTATACGATCCCCTTCCTCATTAAAAAGAAATCTATCTATGTTTCGATGATATACTCTTGTAGGTGATCACATGCTCTTCTCTCTTCTTAAAGGAGGTATTGTCTAGAAAAAGATCATAGGCCATTACAAAATTCAAAATGTCTTTCCCCTCCTGGTTTCTCTGTCCAAAATGATGACCACCATGAAACCCTCTGTAGCTGCATGTCTCATTGCCTACATGTTTATTTAAATCTCCTTTTGTGAGTAGCTTTTCCGTGTGAAAGATTTCGTGAACCAATTCTCCAAGATCTTCCCAAAATTTCTCCTTCAGACTCTCATCTAACCTAACTTGAGGTGCATACACTAATCACATTGATGAGTTCTTGTCCTACCATAATTTTGATTGCTATAATTTTATCCCCAACCTTCTTAACACGTACAACATCTTTTGTTAGAGTCTCCACGATGATGCCAACATTGCTTCTCGATCTGTTTATGCCCAAATGCCAAAGCTTAAAACCTATGTTTTCGAAATCCTTTCCTTAAGACCAACCCACTTAGATTCCTAGAGGCACATAATACTTATCATTCTCCTCACCATAACTTCCACTACACTTACCACATTTTTCACTCCATATTAGTACCATCTCTTTAATAAAGGAATAACCTCTCAACACATGTGGATCGAATCTCTATTATAGAGATGATACAAATGTGGTATGAAAAATAGGGTGAGTAACTTTTTTTACTATGTGAAACGTCATGCATGCATTTACTATATAGCATGATAGCAACAAGGGAAAAGTTCATTACGCATTCTTACAGTTCTGTATTGACATTCAACATGGTAATAAGACACGAAGGAAAAGCAGTAAAATCATGCGAGTAGTAACCACAATATATACACAAAATGTCAGAGTTGGTTTTGATCTTGATTGGGGTGCAAGATGGTTGGTGGTGGATTGAACTGTGACGACATATAGAGTCCTCGTCCCCCTGAAGAAGCTGCAGGAAAGTGTTCATTCGTCAATAATTTTATTTATTTTTTAATTATTTCAATTCCTTGCACGATGACTTGGTTATTGTTTAGTTGCATGAACTGTAGAGAAATAATATATGTACTTTTTTTTTCTTCTAAGGATATAATTATCAGAACATGCAAAAGAGAAATACCTGTCGGATAGAAATCCTTCCACGCGGACAAGTTGACATCAATAACTTGTCCTAATTCTTGACGCTGTAAACTATTATTGTCATCCTCCAAACGATTTCCCGTGCTGCGATGCTCATCAACACTCCTATTTTGTCCGCTAACTAGTGCTGATTGGGAAGCTATGGCGTCAAGTCTACTTTCAGCTGGCTGATCTCTAATCCTCATCAAGCGGAAAAAACCATTAATTTAACTAACACGAAACTAATAAGTTTTTCATTAACCTATATATAACTGTAATGATATATAGATTAATATGTGTGTATATATATTCAGGTTCTTTAAAGGAAGCGATCTCATTTTTTGTAAAAAAAAAAAAAATGAAGATTAATTGTGGGACTCACTTCACATCAAACTTCAATAATTTGGATTGTTTATTTTATAAGTCTCGATTCATAGATTATTCTTCAAAAAATTCAATTCAATCCAGATTTGGCCTATTATAGTTGTTTCGATGAAATTTCAATATTTATTAGTATAATGTTCGTCAATTTCTTTGAATTCAATTACATGCCTTAAATATTTTCATATTGACTAATATTTTACAAAAATGATCTATGAGATGCATTGAACGATAAACAATTCGACCGGTAAAGTCAGATGTGGGTGTCCCCAACTGATTCCCATTTTTTTCTTTAAAAAGGGAATCTGTTTCTTTAAGGGCGCTCTCTGTATATATGCATGTTTGGCCAGTAAAATTCATATATAATATAATTTATAATCACCTTTGGGGAAGAAAGCCATTTGAATTCAAAAAGTTTACAATCTGAACTTGTGGATCTCCTTGCAGAAGCCAATCAACTAGGATATTGTGTGGACTTCCTGTAACAAGTTCATATATATTTGTTGTTGCTGTAGGTAGCTGCAAACGTATATACACAGTTAAACATATTAAATAATGAATACTTTATGTTATTTCCTTCTTGGCATGCATACTTGAAGTATATGCTCTTATGACGAGTTCTTAATTTTTCGGCGACTACCATTACGTGAAGTTATTACTTCATTCACATTATAATATATGTATTAACATAATATACTCTAGAAATGAAACATCAAACTTTGTCATCCACAAATGTTATACCACCTATAAAGATAACATCATGTGGCTAGCTATGTCCTCGACATGCTTATAAAGGTTTCTCCATATAAAATTAGGACGAAAAAAGTTTACTATAAAGATAAAGTACACACAAAAATGCTACTTTAACAGACCTGTAGTATTGTAGCAGAAGAATCATACTCCTCCAGAACTTGCTGTACATGTTTTGCCATGAATTAATGTCATTAGTTATAAATTTCAGCTGAAATTAATATAAACGACATGCGTAGTAACAGATGTAGTTGCAGCTAGGAGCATACCAGCGAAGTACTGTATTCAGTATATAACATACCTTGCGCACGCGCAAACGTTTTAGAGTTTCCCCAAGGATCTGCTCCCGGTACTCAGCCTCATGCAATGTCCTGATTTCAGAGAGATCCTCTCCTTCAAAGATCCTGCTATCGACACTTCACATATAAGAGGAATGCATACATAGGATGCTTGCTAATTATAGTAAATGTCGGTGATCGGAGACATGTGCGCTATAGGATTTAGGGTTTTGTAAATATAGCAACACCTTAGTCGATTTCCCATTTCTTCCAATTGTGATTTGCAGCATACGATGTCTTGTTGAATCTCCTGTAATTAATTGAGAAATAGGGCTTTACATATGAAGCCGTGTCAATCAACTTGTATGTGCTTGAATATGTTCATAAAGTACCTCCAGTTGATCCGAATCAGTACCACTCATCGGACTGCATCCATCGATTACATGAAATCATAGCAACAATCACCATACAGTCAGTACAATACTAGTGCTATACTCACCAACTTTTGCTCACCAAATAAATTGACTAGCTAATGTATCATTTGACCAGGAATTTTGGTAAAAGATTACATTAGAAATTTAACTAAGCAGGGTGAAGAACATAGACAAGTAGGGAACCAACCTGGTTGCTTGATAGGCTTGATCAGCTTCCCTCCACAATTTACCAAGAACGCTTTGGAGAAACTGCATATTTAATCATCACTTCAATAAAAATCGGAAAGAGATAAAGATATTAATTGATGAAAGGAATTTACTTTTGCAAACAATTTTCTTTTTTTGCGCACCCATGTTTGTTTTTGTTCATTGATTTTCTTTTTCTTTATTCGACTCAAATGCCAGAAATAAACAGGAATGTGCATGAGGACAAAAAGAGTGTGTGAAATTGTTTCCCGAATTGAAAACATAAGTATATAGAAATAAATATACAAATTTACATATAATTCTTGGAAGGATGTAACTTATGAGTGCTGCTTATTTACCTCTTGATTATGCTGACTTTATAATTGCATAAGTTGATACAAACGGAGAGCAAGGCATCGTACCAGAAGGGTAAATGAAAAACCATGCATCAAAAGGAACACAAGAAATATTACATGCTTCGATCGAATGTGATCACAACCATAATTTGATGGTCTATATCTGCTTACCGTCCTCGCTCATTGGCAGGAAGATTAATATACCGCGCCAGAATCTCTTCAATGCTTCAGTACCATCAAAATAAAAACAAAAGAACAAATATTCCTTGATATATATTAGCATATACAGATTAATCTGAGTGCTAATTACACAAAAGAACAAAAAGAACGACAATATTCCTTGAACAAAAAGAATAACAATATCACTACCTTTTATTTCCAGAGAAGAGACCAAGTCTCCCAGATGGAGAAAACATGATTAGAGCAACATCAACATCGCAGAGAACAGAGAGTTCATAGGCTTTCTTGATAAGCCCGTTTCTTCTTTTTGAGAAAGTGACTTGCCTATTGGTCGTATTCTCAATCCTTTTGATCTGAAGCTTCACTCTCCCCATATTTAACAATGCAAAAATTATCAAAAATTCTTGCCCCTTTCCTGTTCTATTTTGTGAAACCTAGTAGGCTACCTAGCTATATGGTAAGGGAGAAAGAGAAAGAGGATAAATCTTTCGCTCTCACATAGATGCCTCAAAATAGAAGGTAGGAGAAGAAAGTAAGAGGAGAGAAAGATACGGAGTAATATATACTAGTTTTGTGGATGTCAGGCCATTTATGAAATTAGCTGACAAGAAAGAGAAAATGAGAGAGCGATTTGGCGGTGCAAGGTTAGACAATTAATCTATGAAAAAAATATCAATGATACGATAACATCACTTGATAATTAACAGTTTAATCTGAATCTTTTCAAGCCATATTTGCCACGTACTTTGAGCACACACGAAAAATTATTGTATAGAGAGGGCTAATCATGATTGACTATTTTAAAATTTATATTATCAGGAACTTCAGCTTTCATTGTCAACCACTTCCGAAAATAGGTTGGAATAAATTTCTTAAGAATAGATTGGAATAGTAAAGTTAAAGTTTTGAAGATAACTATAAAGATTAAACACAAAAGATGTTTTCTATAAAATAACATTTTTATGGATAATGTTGTAGCATGAGTCATGAGTGAATAGGGAGCTAGTTTGCAAATGCCAAAGTAAAAACAAGTATGCTGACCTAATACATGATCTAAATTTGCAGAGAGTACTAGACAAGGGCTTGTGAGAGGGGTCCCATTTAGCACATAGAGAGCTTACGGTGCGCGGGTTTTCGCATAAATGTCGAGGAAGATTTATCTGCCACCAACAGTTATCGCTTACTCCCACAGCGCACCTCTGCATGTTGGTGTCTCCGACCATCCTCTTTGAACTTGAGTCCGAGTCCGAGAATTTGTTGCCGAGCATTGTGTATAATTTTGATCTGACACTTTTGACGCCGAGGACTGTGTTTAAAAGTTAAAATGGGGGATTTCTGTGCAAGTTCCGATTTATGCTTTTAAGATACATTGACAAAGTTCATGCGAGTGAATGCTTCTGACGTAATAATCTCGGATGAAATTCTGGTATGAATTCAAGAACCAAATTGCCGTAATCTAATCTCCGCCCCTGAAGGAATCCATTGTGTTTCCAAAATTAGCAAATACAACGAGTCGTAGCAATGTTGTTTTTAGATAGAACTTTTGACACACCTCTGCATGTTGGTGTCCCCTATCATCCTCATCCCAAGTTAGAATCTAAAGGGTAATAATGCAACAATTACAAACTACAGTGAGAGCATTTTTTTTTTTTCCTTTGTCAAACGATAAATTTTGTCAGATTAGCACCAGTGGGGTTTGAACCCACGCCGTCATTCAAGGGTTAAAATACTAAAATTTTGGGTTGTAGATTTTATTACTTAGAATAGTATGAGATTCGAGGGTTTTTAACAGATTCCGCAAACGAGAATAATGAATATAATGTAAAATATTGGAATTCACCCTGGATGTTCTCAGTTAACTGGATGTTTTTCTTTTCAATGACATGCAACTAATCATAGAATGAGGATCCCTGGGAGGATCCTCTCCAGATCCTCTAATCGTGTTCGTTCATCGTACATCGTGCGATCAGAAATCATTCTAATTTTTTTTATATAAATTGAATATAAACAGTACCAGAGAAATGCTCTGTTTATATAAATAAATAATTAATTAGAGACGACAAGAATTGTACCCGTTGCAAAGCAAAGTTGGCTGAGATCAAAATTGACTAATTTGATTTGAACAAGACTTGAGAGACTGCTTCCGCCGCTTCCAAGCTCGCCAACCCCCACACCGCCAACAAGATTTGAACATGTCAACGTAATATTTGTTGAATAGTAAAGCTATAGTTTTAAAGACAACCACAATGATTAAACACAAAACAATAAGATTTTGTACAAAAATACAATTTTATGGATGATGTTGTAACATGGCTCATGAGTGAACAAAGGCATACGCTGCGAGGTTTGCATAAATGTCGAAGAGGAATTTTCTGCTACTCACACTTAGCAAATACAACATGTGTTAGCAAGCATTTTTTTGGACAGAACTTTTGACGCACCTCTGCATGTTGGTGTTCCCGACCATCCTCATATCAAGTTACTCAAGTTAGAATCTCAAGCTACAACTACAGTGAGAGCTGGTAGTGGTTGGGATGCAGGTTTCATATATTTTGGCCAACATTTTGAAATTCGAGGGTTTTTAACAGATTTTGTAAACGTGGCACTAATAAATATCATGCAAAGTATTGGAATCATCCCCTTGATGTTTTCAGTTAACTGCATGTTTTTCTTTTCAATGACATGTATCCAATCATATACCTGATGACACCCCATTCATTTTTTTGGGTCAAAGTGAATACAGATGGCCTTGCCAAAAGGTAACTCGGGTCCTGTGACATGTGGTTGGCTTTTTTCGAGATTCTGCGGGTTATTTTCTTGGTGGTTTCTCACTGAGCTTGAGGCATCATACTTCTTTTTATGCGGAGCTTTATACTGTCATTCTTGCCGAGGAGTCGGCTCACGCGCGGGTTTAGCAACATTTATGGCTTGAAAGTGACCCTTCTAGCGTGACATATTGCTTTGCTTCTGGTTCTTTTTCTCCTCCTTGGTCGCTCTAGACTCGTTGGATGAACTGTATTTCCCGATTGCAACTCATGGTATTTCGTTGCTTTCATACATTTTGAGAAGGGAATGCAGTTGCTGATAAATTGGCCAATTTAGAGTTTCTCTCGTATTCACTTGTTTGGCATGCTTCTCCTCCTATAGAGATTCTTCCTTTTCTGCAATCAGATTTCTTGGGTATGTCAGCCTACAAGTTTGTCTGCCCTTCTTGATGTGTGGTTTTCCTTTTTTGTTTTGTAGCTTGTCTTATAGGTCCTTACCTTTTAGGTTTTATTTTAGAGAGGTTTGGTCCTATGTCCACCTTCTTTTTTTCTTGTATTTTATTTTTTCAAGAGGGTTAAGGTCTAGTCCCCCTTCTTGGATTTTCTTTTTCAAGTGGGGTAAGGTGTATGTCCTCCCCCCTCCTTTTTTTGTTATATTTTGTTTCCTTGCTTTATGAGGGATAAGATTTTTGTCCATTCGACTAGGTGTAACTTTTTCTTTGTATCAATAAATCACTTTCGTACCGTCGATATTAGTTTAAAAAGAAAAGAAAAAAGAAGCCTGATGACAACATTTTCTGACAGAGCATTTATTTTTATTTCAATTTGTTATTCTTTTTACAAAACACCTAAATTTTAAGTACTTTTTAATCTGAAGATAACAAATGAAACTAAAATTAGATAAAGTTTTTTAAAAGAAAACAAAATGCTCTGTTTAAATGAATAAATAATTAATTAGAGGTGATTTGAACAATATTAGAGAGAGAGAGAGAGAGAGAGAGAGAGAGAGAGAGAGAGAGAGAGAGAGAGAGAGAGAGAGAGAGAGAGAGAGAGAGAGAGAGAGAGGCTGCTTCCGCTTCTTCCAACCTCCCAACCCCCACACCACCAACCCTTAGTCATTGGCGTTTAGGCAGATACGGCTTCGGGTGAGACGACGGTCTGTGATATGATCATCCAACGGACCAACAGCTTCACGATCATCGTGTCGTCGTGCATGAGTATAATTTCGATCTGACGCTTTTGATGCCGAGGACTGCGTTCAAACTAAAATGAGGGCAATCCGCACTACTACAAAAGGGGCTTATAGTGTCAGTTGTGGCGACGCTTTAATATAGTACAGTGGCGCATAAGACAGAACCGACACTAAGTGAACATGACGTCGCTTTTAATCCGACATAATATTTTAATGTCACTTTAAAGCGACGTAAGAGTTCATTCAGTGTCGCTTTTAAGCGACATAAATTATGAGTGTCGCTTTTAGGCGATACTAACTATTGTTTTTAATTATTTTAAATCCTGCGTCGGTTCTGAGCGACATAGATTTTAGTTTTTTAAATATTTTGAGTTGTGGGAGGTGGGCACTCCCACTTATGATGCGTATTCCAACCAAAGGTTTACAATGAAGGCTGCCGTCTTATGGACTATAAGTGATTTTCCGGCTTATGGAATGTTATCAGGATGGAGTACACATGGCTATAAAGCCTGTCCACATTGCATGCATGATAAAGAATCTATTTACTTGCCGGTGAGTCGTAAGATTTGTTATATGGGGCATCGACACTTTCTTGAAGATAATCATAGGTTTCGAAGGCAATCAACAACTTTTAATGGTCGTTGAGAGCATCGTAGTGCACCAAGGCAGTGGACTGGTTTACAATGTCTCGAAGAACTTTCTACATTGAGATTTACTTTCGGAAAACCAAACCAAGATGCTTCAGTTGGGCAACGTAGAAGAAGAACTTGGAGCAGTACAAGTAGTAACAGTCAGTGGAAGAAGAAATCTATTTTTTATGAACTACCTTATTGGAGGCATCTGTTGATTAGACACAATCTTGATGTTATGGATATCGAGAAGAATATCTGTGACAGTGTGGTGGGAACATTGCTAGATATAGAAAAGTCTAAAGATGGATTGGCTGCACGTGCAGATCTTGAATTCTTGAACATAAGACGTAGTCAACACCCACGTAGAGAAGGAAATAGAACATTTCGACCTCCAGCATTGTTCACGTTGAAAAGAGAAGAAAAAACTGCGTTTTGCAAAGTGTTGTCTACTATTCGGGTCCCCGATGGATATTCATCAAATTTGTCACGATGTGTGCACATGAATGAACGAAAAATGCATGGGTTGAAAAGTCATGATTGCCATGTTTTAATGCAGCAATTACTCCCGCTTGCAATACGCCCGGTTTTGCCTAAAGCTGTTACTATGGTATTATTGGAGTTGAGTGCAATTTTCAGACAATTGTGTAGTAAAAATGAGTCTGAGGAAGGATTCAAGCAACTGAATTCAAGAATTGCCTTGACATTATGTCAACTTGAAAAAATATTCCCTCCCGCATTTTTTGATAGAATGGTGCACCTCCTAGTTCACTTGGCAGATGAAGCAGCTCTTGCAGGGCCTGTTCAATATAGATGGATGTATCCAATTGAACGGTAATGAATAAATTTTTATAATTTTTTTTACAATTATAGTCGTAACTTCTATTAATAATTATAATATTTTGTATTTCGTTTTCTAATTGTAGGTATTTGCAAACATTGAAGCATTATGTTCGTAATAAGGGTCGTCCCGAAGGTTCTATTGCTGAAGCATATTTGGTGGATGAGTGTTTGTCCTTCTGTTCCATGTATCTTAGAGACGTTGAGTCTCGTCGTACCCGTAGAGGCCGAAATGAAGATGGTATTGGACGTGGAGTATCTGGTGGGTTATCAATTTTTTACTCGAAAGGATGTTATATGGGTGCAGGAGAAAATGTGGAGCTCGATCTAAATGTTCTTGATCAGTGCCATAAATACATTCTAAATAATTGTGATGAAGTTAGCCCATTTAGAAGGTAAGAACGTTTAATCATACATCTTAATGTTTTATTAGTTTTCTTAACTTTGAAAAATTAATTATCTAAATTTGGACATAATTGTCTAGGCAACATGAGGAATTCTTGAAAACAAAACATTGTCGAGAAAGGTTAACTATGCGACAAATTAAGGAGCTAAGCAAGAAAGAATTTCCAGAATGGTTCAAGCATCATGTGAGTTGATATAACAATAACATTATTTATTTATTGTTTTGCATTTTAATTATAACATGTTTATAGTTATTCTGTCAATTTTTATCTACATACTTATTACAGATGAACTCAAGATGTCATGATAATGACACATTGATATCTCAAGACTTGCATTGGCTAGCTAATTATCCTAGTAGGGTTGTGAGAAGATATAAAAGTCACATTGTTCATGGGTTTAGATTTCGTATAAAATCTGTGGATGATAAGCATAAGAATCAAAATTGTGGTGTCTTTGTACCTGCTAATGTTCCTGGAGCAATTGGGCAAGTGAATTGTTATGGCAGAGTTATGGATATGTTCGAGGTGAAATATTGTGGTCCTACTGAGGCAGGAGATAGGGGTCGAGCTGTGATGTTATTTAAGTGCGAATGGGTTAATAGTGAAAGTCTACGAGAAATGAAGACCGATCAATATGGATTTACTAAGGTGAATTTCAATCAATTGGTGTCACATCCCGGCCCGGGGCGGATCACTTCCCGGGCCCGCTCCACTACCGTAGCACGATATTGTCCGCTTTGGGCCCCGACTACGCCCTCACGGTTTTGTTTCTGGGAACTCACACGAGAACTTCCCAGTGGGTCACCCATCATGGGAGTGCTCTCGCGCGCTACTCGCTTAACTTCGGAGTTCCGACGGAACCCGAAGCCAGTGAGCTCCCAAAAGGCCTCGCGCTAGGTAGGGATGGGAATATACATATAAGGATCACTCCCCTGGGCGATGTGGGATCTCACAATCCACCCCCCTTAGGGGCCCGACGTCCTCGTCGGCACACCACGGCCAGGGTTAGGCTCTGATACCAAATTGTCACATCCCGGCCCGGGGCGGATCACTTCCCGGGCCCGCTCCACTACCGTAGCACGATATTGTCCGCTTTGGGCCCCGACTACGCCCTCACGATTTTGTTTCTGGGAACTCACACGAGAACTTCCCAGTGGGTCACCCATCATGGGAGTGCTCTCGCGCGCTACTCGCTTAACTTCGGAGTTCCGACGGAACCCGAAGCCAGTGAGCTCCCAAAAGGCCTCGCGCTAGGTAGGGATGGGAATATACATATAAGGATCACTCCCCTGGGCGATGTGGGATCTCACAATTGGGATTTAAAGATGATCCTTTCATATTAGCATCACAAGCATTACAAGCATTTTACGTGGAGGACACAATTGAAAAAGATTGGCACATAGTTGTTCGAACCCAGCCGAGGGACTTGTTTGACGTATTAGAGGAGAATGATGCAATTGATGATTATGCCATACCTAACTTGGATGATCGAATTCTTGATAATGAAAATTTACATACAAGGGTTGGCGTGGAAGAGACTCCTTTTCTTGAATCATTACTGTTGCCTACCGAGTTCGTTAGTCATGCTATTGCCGACGAGGAGCTAACAGATGATGACAGGGAATAAATATATTTTCTGCTTTATGTATTAATTAGACCATATTTTAATTCGTGTGTTATGATATCTTCTCATAAAATTATATTTTCTGCTTCTTATTAAGTATTATATATAAGTTAAATTTTATTTATTAAAATATTATATGAGATAACATAACTGTTTTTTAACTTTGGGTTAAACCTTTTTTTTTTTTTTAAATGATTGTTTACTGTCGTTGTTAATCGAAGGTATATGCCATATGCGTCGGTTGAATTGAAACATTTTGGGCGGGAATTTTCCCCGTTTTTTTGCACAGGGAAATGGATAACAGCAACTTTTCAGTCAGTGTCAGAGTTTGCGTCGCTTTGAATCGACGCAACCTGATATCATAGCGACACAATCTTCCCTTAAACTGACGCCATACTGCCATGTCAGTCTAACGACGCTTTTATGCGACGCCATGTCAGCCTAACATCGCTTTTATGCGATGCCATGTCAGCTTAAAGTCGTTTTTATGCAACGCCATGTCAGCTTAACGTCGCTTTTATGCGACGCCATGTCAGCTTAACGTCGCTTTTATGAGACGCCAAGTCAGCCTAACGTCGCTTTTATGCGACGCTAACACTCTCAGCAGAAATGTGTCAGTGCCTTCAGTCAAAAGTATGGCAGGCCTAGTTAATCTAGTTGTGTCAGTGATTCTATCGCCTTAAAGCGACGCAAGGTTTACTTAAAGCGACGCAAGGTTTACATAAACCGACGCAGGTGAAGATACTGTCGAAATTAAAACCGACGCTAAGTTTTTGTCCCATATTTAGATGCCCATCTTTCCCAACACTACCGTGCTTCCATTTCGTTTTCATTTCTCTCTTTCGTATCCTCCCTCTCCTTCCCCAATTTCAACCATTCTCTTTCTCTACGTCCTTCCACTGATTTTGCTATGGAAGATCAACCTTCTGAGGAACTTCATGTGGAAGAGGAGTTCGAATCTGGTTCTATTTTTAATTATTGTTAATTATTGTTTTTGTTTTGTGTTTAAATTAGTGTTGTGCATTAACTGAAAATTAACATTTGTTTCCTGGTTTTTAATTGTTTTTTTTTATGTGTGTTAATAAGGAACTTCCCAACGAAGGCGCGGACCTTCAATTCCTAAATGGACGAAACAACTTTGTTCGTTTGATGCGTCCGGAAAATGCATTAGTGATAATTCTAATGCATTTTCAAAGTATGTTGCAGGGGAGGTTCGAGACTACAGAAATCTGCCGTTGATGAGGGATTGGCGTAAGATTGATGAAGATGTTAAGGAAGCTTTTTGGAATAGGATAAAGGTATAGATATTTTTATTTTGACTTGAGAATAAATTTATAAGTCATTGGTTGTAATAATAATTGATGAGCTTGTTTTTTTTTTTTTTTTTTAATGGATGTAGGGAAATATTTTTTTTGAAGATGGAGATATCGCTAAAATGCCTATTATCCGCCATATGACACTTGAGTGTGCGGAGAAGACGCACAAGGAGTATAGAAATAAGTTAAAAAAAGAGTATTATACCGAAAGAGCAGCGGAGGAGCGCATCCACCCTCCTCCTAATGTGAATCCTGCACAATGGTTGGAATTGGTGGCATATTGGAATAGAGAAAAAACAAGGGTAATAGGTATATGATTTATTTCATTTTAACTTTAAGTTTGTCGAATAATTTCTTCTTATTTTTTTGGAGGAGGTTGCTGAAAAAAATAAAATTAATCGGCAATCTAAGACAATGAACCATACTACTGGTACAAAATCTTTTGCCCGAGTGAGGCAAGAATTTGTAAGTATTGTACATTTTGAAGAAAGGTTATTGGTTTCTTAAAATTTTTATGTGAAATTTTAATTTTGATAAAGCAGAACAAGCATGGGAAAGAGCCTGATCCAGTAACATTTTTTCGTGAATGTCATACACGAAAAGATAAAAGCTGGATTGATTAAACATCAGAGCGTACAGGGGTAATATATTTTTTCGTGTTAGTTTATCATTGTTATTAATTTTTATTAGCTATAGCTTTTTTTTTTTACTTACGATTGTTTGAATTTTTATTTTTAAAAATTGTAATGCAAGGCAACAATGGAGAGCAATTTGCAAACATTGTTTTCTAACGTCGGTGTAATGTGTTTTTTTTTTATTTAAATGTTATATGACGTCGCTTTAAAGCGACGTAAGGTATATATTTTTGTTATTTAATTGTTAGATGACGTCGGTTTAAAGCGACGTAAGGCATATATTTTGTTATTTAATTGTTAGATGACGTCGGTTTAAAGCGACGTAAGGTATATTTTATTATTATTTTATTGTTAGCTGACGGCGGATTAAAGCGACGTAGTGTTTAAATTTTATTTTTTAATGTTGAAGTGTACGTCGCTTTAAAGCGACGTTATAGGTAGTGGCGCTTTAAAGCGACACTGATTAGTGGCGCATTAAGGTCCAAAGCGACGTTGAAGCCCTTTTGTGACGCAAGCAACTGTGTCGCTTTTCTCATTCGACATTGCATTGTTGTATGGCGGATTTTTGCCAAATTAGCGACAGAAAATGGATTTCTTGTCGGTTTTCTCGTCGCCGGTGATAGGCTGTATTGTAGTAGTGCCGTCCAAGTTCCGATTTATGCTTTTAAGATACATCGACGAAGTTCATGTGAACGAATGCTTCTGATGTAATAATCTTGGAAGAAATTCTGGTATATATTCGAGGAACAACGGCTCCGCAATCTAATCTCTTCTCTTGAAAAAATCAACAGTTTCCATCCTTGAAGATTGACACCAATTAAGAGATTGACGTTGCACTGCATGAAGAGTCTGTGTCATACCCGAAATGGGATTGATCAGAGATAAAATGGGGACCCTATATTATTGGTTCAGCTCCTTTGCTTGGATTGTTTCAACCAATGACGTAGCCAGAAATTATTAGGCTGGTGGGTTAAGCTAAAATTGTTATTACGAAATCAAATTTTTAATCCTATGTTGCCTACATAAAGTTATATAATTGTAAAAACTTGAAGGTAGTAATTTGAAGCAAGAATTTTATGCTATGTTTTCTAGGTTTTTAGCCTTCAAAGCTTTCAAGTGAATAAAATAAGGAACTATTTGTGATATGGAAGTTTTAATTTATTACTATTAAATATAATATTGGTTAAAGTGATGAGTTTATTTAACATCTATTAGCTCTTATTATTCTTAAAAACAGCTTTACTAATAAAAAATTTCATTTGTTAAGTGGAATATGACAATTGAAAATCACAAACTAACCCAAAAATTAATATTTTTAAGTTTGAAGAACCAAACTCTCCCTATGCTATAGCCTATGGGAGCCTTGTACTTGGCTCCGCCCTTGGTTTCAACTTTCGACTAACTCCGCACCTTAGATGGCGAGAGTCCAGTAGTCGAAAACATTAGTAGCTTGCACTCCGATTCTAGTAGCATGAGACACGTGGAATCCCATGTGAATCAGCAAGGACCACCTTACAAAGCTAAATACTCTTGGGTGACTGATAGTGAAGTAGTACCGTGAGAGAAGGGTGAAAAGAACCCCTCTCAGGGAGTTAAATGGAAAATAAAACCGTAAGCTCCCAAGCAGAAGGAGGAGCCTAAGACTCTGACCGTGTGCCTGTTGAAGAATGAACTGACGACTCATAGGCAGTAGCTTGATTAAGGACACCGGTGGAGGAACAAATTACCCTTTGGCTCGAAGAAGATTTTTCTGCCACTAACACTTAGCAAACCAACATGTGCTAGCAAATATTTTTTTGGACAAAACTTTTGGTGCACCCCTTGGTGTGGAGAAATTTTTAGTTGTGACGGGAACACAAGTGGTACACCACGTGTTTTAATAGGAATGGTGAGAAATTTTATTTTTTAAGTTACTAACTTTTTAGCACACATATCTCACCATTTGTTTAGTGACACGTGATGTACCATCCCCATGTACCGGTTACACTAAAAAATTTCCCTGATGTCCCCGACCATCCTCATCCCAAGTTAGAATTTCAAGGAAAATAATACAATAACTACAAACCACAGTGAGAGCTGTTTGGGCTGCATGCTTTTTATTATTCACAATATTGTAGATTTTGGCCTGTAGGTTTCATAACTTCAATATTGTGAGATTCGATGGTTTTTAACAGATTTTGTAACGAGGCACTACTGAATATCATGCAAACAATTGGAATCAACCTTGAATGTTTTTAATTTACAAGATGTTTTTCTTTTCAATGACAAGCAACTAATTATATACTACATTTCTTGACAGAACATTTATTATGTTGCAGTCCTATTAGATTAGGAATGTAATTGTGTAAATCCTATTATATCTTATAATATCTCATATATTACTATTAGGAGTTGATTACCTATTAAGAGTTGTAATTCTAAAGGGGTAAGGAATTAACTTTCCGTACTACTATAAATAAAGGCACAATGAGGTAGAATAGAACACATCCACAATTACACATCTATCTCTTCTGCTCTCTATGCCGCACCTTTCTCTCTCTCTCTCTCTCTCTCTCTCTCTCTCTATGGCCTCCATAATCGTTCAGTAAATTATGCCTACAACACGTTATCAGCACGCTCTTGATATTGCGCTAACAAGAGTTTAATCTTCAAATATGGGAGTATTATGTTTTAATCATTCTTTTTTATGATTAATTAATTGTTTTATTGAATTGATTTACATGCTATTGATTCAATTTAATTTTTCTGTGTTGAACGTGATACAACGCATTGGAGATGCAATTTCGGCTTTATGAGAATGATCTTCTACATATTCAAAGGCTTTTGTAGTTTTCTGCAAATCAGGTACGCTTAAAATAAAGTAAGATATTTGAAACGACCTTGAAGCATGAAAACATTCCCCATGATGTATGAACTCCCTATGTTTATAATTTCCTTCCGATATATATATATATATTTCATGCATTACGCAATTTTTGCTATGTGGAATTTATGAGTCAAAGAATCGATTCAATTAGAAGCAATTCTAGGATTTTGCTAACCCTAACAATGTCGAAAATAAAAGAGAAATATTTTTTTTTCTTCGGGAAAAGCACTAAGACATTGAAACAGGCCAGCAGCTTGTGCTAGTGTCACCAATGACGTCAGTATGACATCTGTCTAGCATCAGCAGCCTCTGTTTGGGCTTGCTGCATGTGCATGAGAACCACGTGGGTTTCCTTCTAATGGCCTGCAGCCCTTGGCCACCAGCCAGCAAGCTTATACTTGCTGGGCTTGTTTTGCACCAAACCTGAAGCCAGCGACTGCGGGGCTTCATCGTGATTAGGCCTAAAGCTAGTAGCGCAAGGCTGTTGGGCTATTCCCAACACATGGCCTGCTTTCAACTATAAGCTTGAAGCCTACTTTGTATGCTGGGCTGCACGGTAGCCTTCCCTAAGCCCACTTACAGCCGTGTCCGTAAAGGCCTGCAACTTTTATTTGCAAGGCCGTATATTGCAGCCAATTAAAGTGTGTTGGGATGCATTCTTTTTCGACCCGATGCCATATTTTGGCATCTCGTGCTTCTTAACCATACCCAAATAATTTTGGGACCTTTTTGGTTAACGCTAATTAAGCTCTAAATCACTTGTCACTTGGGCCACCGCAAATTGAAGCTAATAAGACCCGAATATCATTATTTTGCTTCCACGATCGACCCTGTTTGCTTCCATTAATCTGATAATTAATCCAAAATTATTGGCCTGAATCCCACTTTTGGACATTAACGATTCGATAATTTATTTCTCTTCTTTGAACCATGACATCCTTTTCGTAGTCGCGAAGAGCTCACACTTGAGTTCCCGAAGAAACTCAAATCCACTACACTTAGTTGTATATTGCATTCTGTGTTCTTGTAGGAACCTCTCTTTTATGAACTAAACATTCATAAACTAAATTGAACCTGTAGTTTCAAATTTAGTGCCTTTGAAACCCGAAGTTTTCATAAAACAATACACCCATGAAAACCATGTCTTAGAACTCGAATGTTCTAACTTTGATGCTTATAGATGATTCATTCCCATAGCACCAATCACAATCTTGTTCCTTCCAATTTTATGGATTGTCGAACCGTCACAAGTTCGATTTTCCTTATTTGGACGTTTCTAATAGAAACCACTTTATGTGGGGTACAAGACGTGAATCTCCACTTGACTATCAAGAAGTTGAGAAACCATTGAAGCCAACAATGACAAGGAAGAGCTCAATAAGCCTCCGCCATTATCTTCATTCGAAGACTTATGTCCGAAGCATTACCAACTGAAGTACCTCATGAACGAGGATTCCATGGCTGGAAGCACACCATGATTACGTCCATGAATGAGTACAATTATGAAGTTTATAAAGACTTCTTATGTCGGGATACGTGTCAAATAATAAATATTCTTTTTTAGGCGGTCTACGAGCTGCTGCTCAATTATGAAGTTTATAAATCCGATCGAATTTTGACTAGAGAATACTTTTTCTCATCCTTCCAAGTTTCTAACTAGCTTTTGAAGTAGCAGTGTAGAAAGCATAAGTTTACCCAATTCTCGGATCTGATTACTACCACAAACATGAGAGAACAGTATAGACCCAGTTCGGCTGGAGTCTACCGAATGGCTTGACCCAGTTCAGTCAAAGCCTAACCGAATGGCGATGCACTGCTTCAGCAGGGATACATCGAATGGAATACTCTCTCACAATCCAATTTCGAGTTTTTTTTTACAACATATGGTAGAATCAGGCCTGCTAAGGTGTGGCATCATGCCCGAAGTATGATCTTTGGTACCTAAGACCAAAAACTTCAGAATAAGGGATAATATTCTCGAACCTCAACCCTGTAGAATCTACTTCCGTCTCGATGGAATAGATCATTGGTTATGCACCTGTTCGTGCCCCTACCAATGTTGTTGAGGAGTACCATTCTAGTAGTCAATATGTGAGACTAATTTTTCTCCACCAAACACCGTTGGAAGAGCCGAATTTTGACATGGATAGCCTTATTGGCCGAATCCCTTTAGTTAACCATTTACTTTGTGAACATTTTTCCATGTTCTTGGATTCAAGTTTGGTGTATGTTTTACTTATGGATAATCTTATTGATATTATCCTCGAATATGAGTTAATTGAATCATGTGACCTAATTCAATTAAACACGTGATTATGTAGGAATTTGGGAAAGTTAGTTGTCTAGGTGAATGCGTACTACGCACACTAACTTTACACCTAAATCACATCTCTAACTACGACTTCAGGTCTATCCAACCTGATTAAGAGCATTGGCACCCTCCTCGTTGTATGAATGGTACTACATCACCATTTAATGGACCTTAAATTCTCTCTGTCGTTGAGTTTTTAAGGATATTCGAGAGAACAATGATCATCAATGAAATCACTAAAGAAAATAAAGTGAAATATCTTTGCACCACCTCCAAAAATGAGCCTGAAGCTTTGATTTGGGGCCAATGGGTTGTCCCCTAACTGGGAACACACCACATGTGGCCGGCCTTGAGCAATTTACTTGCTTTGGCATGACCATTTGGGACACTTAGGTCGAACAATGATGCTACGATCATCTTTTTACCCAAGTAAGGATCTTATGCCTACAAGCACACTTTCCCAAAGCCCGCTCATTGAGAAATTTGATTTCTATATCATTCCTAGCAAAGATACGAAACGACTCTCTTTTCACAGTGGATTCAAGGGAATATATGTGGACTAATCCAACCAAAATGTGGACCATATAAATACTTATGGTTTTGGTTGATGAATCGACAAATTGGTCACATGTTTGTCCACACATATTGCTGCTAAACCTCATGGCCGATTAAGGGCTCACCACCCTACTTATCCTTTAAGATCCGGGAGACTGGATAATGCCGAAGAATTTATATCGACAGTTTTCAATTAAGTATTGAGTGTATTTTGGGTCTATAATTGAACATCAAATTCCCATGATTCACCCCAAATAGCCTTGCCTAGTGATCATAAAGCGCAATTTAAATGATCGCCCAAATTTTGGTAAACGTACCAAGTTTTTGGTTTCTGCTTAGGGCTATGCAATCTTTGTACGCAGTTATGTTGGTCCGCTTTGAGGCTCATTGCCACCCAACCTATATGACGTTACAGTTGGTTACTGGGTACGAACCTGAATATTTTCGTATTTATGCATTTGGGTGTGCATTTCATGTGCCAAGTTGCGCTGCCGCAACGCACCAACATGGGTCCTCAAAGAAGGATTTGTATCTTTTGTCGATCAAGATTCTCCTTCACACTAGCTCTCTTCGAGCCTGTGCACGCGATCTCTTTACCGCTATTTGTGGGTTGTCACTTTAATGAGACAGTCTTCCCATCGTTAGGAGGAGATAAGAACATCAACGTTCATGTAGAACGGCGCGAATTTGCGTGGACGTTGCCCACTATGTCTCATCTTGATCTTCATACCGCATAAGTGTGATAAGCAAATGCGATGAATTCTAGCTTTCAGAATGTTGCCCTACATGTATTCCTCTGATCTAGCTAAAGTGAAGAGATCATATACTAGCTGCAAACATGCCTTCAAGGATAGACGTACTTAACGGACATCGAGTCAACATCCCTGAAGGGTGTGCCGCCCCTGTTGGACGGTTTGGACGCCCCTGTTGGACAGTCTGGTACACCGGCGGATAGCCAATCAATATGTCTTGGCCTGGAGCACGATAAATCACTCGGTTCGTAGGATTCACTTCCCTGGAAGAGGAAGACATGGCACAACAATGAATCCATACTTGATCGCTGTCTCAAATCATTTCCATCTCATGACATTAATCCAGATTACTTCCGAGACTTGAAGTTCTTGGTCCAGTATACTAGTTTGGATGAGCTACATGGAATTGAAATGAGATTACCATCGATGATGTTTTAACTTATACGGTAGCTACCGACATAAATGAAAAGCGAAGATATTGAACCGTGTTCCGTTTATTAAGTTATAACGTAGAACTGATAGGACAACCAAAATTACAATCCATGTCAAATTCCTTACCAAAGTGTGTTTTGGACCCGTCGTTCTTACACTGCCCAAGGTAACCCTGTTGTGTTACAAGTAGGAAAGGAAGCGTTATGAGATGAATGAAATAGTGCGATATGATGCACGTCTTACGGCGTAAGGTTTCTCTTAAACGTCCTGTGATTGATAGCAACATTATGAAATGTGGTTAGTGTTTTCTCCATGAGGATATAGATACAGAGATTTACATGTAAGTTCCCGAAGAATTACATGGACTGGTTCAAATAGTTCCAAACCACGAAACACCATTTTAACTTGTTTGAGGCGTTCACTTACAATCCGACGGATGTGGTATACCCGTCTAAGTGATTATTTGACCAGTCAGGGATGAATTATGACCTTGCGTGTTAAATTATGAAGTCTTATTCCAAATTGCTAGAGTTACAGTTTATGTCGTTGACACGAATCTCACTAAGACTCTGAAAAGAGCTTGAAGTTCAAACGTTGTTCTGATGGTACCTTGGTCTACCAGTCGAACTACACCCTGAATGTGTTACCTTTGAATATACCTTTGATCGTCCATACGTTATATGCAAATGAGACCCTTGAAGAGGTTATGGAATCCGAAATTCCATATCTAAAGTTCAACTTTGCGCTTCATTATACTTAGCTCATTGTATTTAAACAGGACATCTCCTTCGCTGTTGATCTTGGTAAAGATGTAGCATTGCGCCTACAAGCATCCACTGAATTGGTATTAAAGACATACCCTGAAGGTACTATGAATTTGGGCAAATCAAATCCCAACGTATCTCGAGAGGATCCAACCCCCTTGATCCTTAAAATGATGTTTGCCTTGTTGTTATGCTGACGCAAGTTACTTATCAAACCCGCACAAGGCAAAATCCCCAAATGGTTATGTCCTCACCATTAGGGATATCGTAATATCTTGGAGGTCCACGATATGACCTTAGTTGCGAAACCTTCGAATTGGTCCAAGTCTCACCTCACTTCGCCATAAGTGAGACATGGTTAGAAGTTCTTATTGAGCATATTCGAAGTACTTGTTGTGTTTTCATCCATCGTTGAGTCCCAACGACGATCCATGAAGATTATGCCGCATGTATCAATCTGAACAAGCCATGATACATCAACGAAATCAACGCCAAGACATATTGCGTCTATATCTACATCAGCAAAGCATCAGAATATTGAAGTCATGCAAGCCAATCCCAGATTTCAGAAGCTTGTCTGAGGAATTGGTATGCCTAACTATCTTATGCAATGCTTGTAGTTCTCATTTGGAAGTTATATCAAACTCAGATGGAGTATCCAGAAGTAAGTATACTCATTTGATCTTAATGTACTCTTTTTGCTTACGATTATGAGCATTTTTCCCACTGGGTTTTGGCTACCTAACTAGGTTTTAACGAGGCACCCAACCTGGGTTGATCATACCCTTGTGAGTTCTTATACTTGCGTCCAAAAGACGTATAGTTTTGACTTAATGCACCTTCTCACTTTTCTCCTTAGTCTATGTGTTTTTCTCCCACCTTGGGTTTTACCATAGCGAAGTTTTATGAGTTTTTACCTTTTTTATGCATTCTTCCATTGATATGAGACTCGCATTCGCTCATTGTGCTGACGGCTTCATCAATTGTACTTACTTTATCACTGAAGACCTGATGCGCCATTTACTTGAGTATTTACACACTCAAGGGGAGTGTTGCAGTCCTATTAGATTATGAATGTGATTGTGTATAATCCTAGTATATCTTGGAATATCTCTTATATTCTTATTAGGAGTTGATTACCTATTTAGAGTTGTAATTCTAAAAGGGTAAGGAATTAACCTTCCCTACTACTATAAATAAAGGCACAATGGGTGGAATAGAACACACACACAATTACACATCTCTCTCTTATTCTCTCTATGCCGTACCTTTCTCTCTCTCTATGGCCTCCATAACTGTTCAGTATATTATGCCTACAACATATTCTTATTTTTATCTTTTTTTTTTTAAGAACACTTAAATTTTAAAAATCATATTTGCAACCTAAACACTGATGAAATTGAGGTTCCACCATAAAACTAATTGGCAATATGGGGGAAGACCATGTAAACACATAGCAAATCTTGTCCCTCATCAATGTGGGACAACTCTTCCTCACATTTCAACTCTCAACACGTCCCCGCACGTGTGACTGATTTTCAAGCCTACACGTGGACAACAAGTGGGTGACGCGTGAGCACATGTGGCCCTTGGGCTTTCACACGAAGGACAACCTGCTCTAATACCACGATCAAATTGAGGTTCCACCATAAAGCCAATTGGCAATATGGGGAGTAGCCTAAGACCATATAAGCACATAGAAAATCTTGTCCCTCACCGATGTGGGACAACTCTTCCTCACATTTCAACTCTATATTTTTTAGATCGATGGGTCGGGGGGCCCCACTTTAACGACACCAATACTGTCCCCAACTATACCACGTGCCTAATCGTCAGGTGTGGGGTTTTACCATAAAAAGCCTCTGTATTAGTTAGAGTAGGGTAATCATATTTAAAGCCACCTTTGTTGACTTCTCCCATCGATATGGGACTGCCAACACGCATCCTCACGTGTAACCCCATTTAGTGGTTCACATGTGGAGATCCACACATCGGCAATTGAAACTTAGAGGTCGGCTCCAATGAAGTCTAGACTTGTTTTCAGTCTTTTTAGGAAGTGCCTCTTAAGAACTCAGAGGCCGGCTCTATGTTAAGAGTCCAAGTTTGTTTCCAAGCCCACACTTCCTTGTGACAAGCCTATAACTGTGGGCTTTGATACCATGTTGAAATTTTTTAGATCGATGGGCCCAAGGGGCTCCACTATAACGACACTGATACTGTCCTCAACTTTACCACCTGCTCAATTCGTCAGGTGTGGAGTTTTACCACAAAAAGCCTCAGTATTAGTTAGAGTAGGGTAATCATTAAAGTCACCCTTGTTGACTTCCCCCACTAATGTGGGACTGCCAACAAACATATCACACAAGAAAAATTATTGTATAGAGGGCGCTAAATAATCATAATTGACTATAACTTTCATTTTTATTGGAAAGTGCTATCCACACACTCATTTTTACTTTTCACAAATTCCTGTTAATTTTTTGTCATTGATCTTCTTTGATTCATTTTATTCGACAGCTAAAAATAGATAGTGAGAAGTAAAAATGGGTGTGCGAATAATACTAACCTTTTTATAATATCATAAGACTTGAACTTTCATTGTCATTCACTTCCAAGCTAGGATAGATTGGAATGATTTTCTCAAAACTCCTAATTACCTTGTCGACCTAATGTTTGAATAGTAAAGCTAGAGTTTTAAAGATAACCACATAGATTACACGCACACAAAAAAACAAGTTTTAAAGATAGATAATGCTAGAGAGATTAAATTTAGAGACAAAAATTATAAACTGAATAATGTGTCATCAATATGAATGAGTACGTTTATCAATAATTAAATAATAAATCAATTATCAATTTTTATGTCTTTAATTTTTAAAATATTATCTAAAAATTTAATCTCTATTACTCTTTGAAAATAACCGTAAAGGGCATATATAGTGTGCGGTTTTTCGCAGAAATGTCGTGGAGGATTTTCCTGCCGCTAACACCTAGCAAATACAACGTGTCGTAGCAACATTTTATTATACATAACTTTTGAATTCCTCTGGTGTTTCTGACCATCCTCGTCCCGAGTTGGAATCTGAAGGACTATAATAATAATTTTACAAACAACGGTGAGAGTTTGAAAGCTGGTTGGCTTCAGGTTACAGAACTTAAAATATTGTGAGATTCGAGATGTTTTTACAAATCAGAGTGAGAGTTCAAGTGTTGGTTAGCTTCAGGTTTCAAAACTTAAAATATCGTGAGATTCGAGGTGTTTTTTTACAGTTTCCGTACATGAGTTATTAGTGTTTAAAAATTAAGTGAATGCTTTTCTTTTTCAATGACAAGCAACTAATCATACACTTGATACAATATTGATGTTCCAACGAATTTTTAAGTTGATATATGATATTACAACGTTTAAAAAATGAAGTATGAATTTGTTATGTGTCTCATAGTTAAGGTGATCAAATGTAATTTACCTTTTTTATTTTTAGTTTTTTCATACAAAGATACGTGCATAATTTCAGATTGGGATCTTATACTATTGATTCAGCTACTGAATTGTTTCAGCTTTCAACCCATGAGCCAAATGATGGAGTTATAAACAGTTTTAGCTCAACCTTACGAGGAAACCCAAATCAGTGAGGTGCCATGCCTATATAACCATAAAAACAAAGAAACAAAAGCCGTGCCATGCTGAAATCCCAAAATCAAAGGGGAGGCCATCCCTTCTAGGTTCTCAAACAAAGTGGTTGCCACTTCATGGTGTAATTCTCTTGTGTTACTAAATCATCACTTGACAATGGCAATTGGCTATTAAACGGATTGTATATTTTTTAAACACGTGATAAAATTTATTGGACGATGTCGCCAATAAAATTAGAACTTGATTGCATTGAGATAATCTCTCCACCTGAAGATGCTTGATAGACTAATTTTTTGTCAGTCAAGACAAAGGCTCTCCCTTACATCTCTCTTTCTCTGTAATTTTTACCATGGCTCTCAAGCCTCTCATTGTAATGAGATGCAACTCAAAGTCCGAAGCAGTCGCATTGTTTGTGCGTGATTGTATTTAATTTGTTGATCCGAATGTATGCATCATGTTAGTAGCAGCTACGCACAGCATGCCTTTTAACTAAATATAATAGTTGTGATGATATTGACGTGCATTGTGAATTGTAAAGGACATTACCAAAGTCGTGTATTTCGCAATCCATACAAGAATCATTTGTGATAAAACCTTATCTACTATACCATTGAAATACTTCTGCATAAGACAGACATGAAACGACAACCAAAAAGGCCCAATGGGTATTCTTAGAGTTGAGAAAGCAGGGCAAGCACTTTGCATGTGGTGAAAATGCAAGTTCCTCTTTTAATAATATTTCACAATGCAAGCTGGCCAAGCTTCTTTCGGGCAAGTTCATTGTTCTCAGCAAGGAGGCTATTTCAGATCTCTATATAAAAAAGCAGAAGCACAAGGATTAGGGACACTCAAACAACCAATCAATCAACTATACTCAAATTAGCTCATTAGCTTGCTTGTAGAATTTAGCTTTAGCCAAGCATCCATTGCTTTCCTTGTTTATTAGCTCTGCTGCTCACTAATAGTATCGATCTCATTTGTAGTTCATGTACAACTCCTTTTCAGTCATTTAAATTACAAGCAATCTACAATACCAGTCATTTACTTTTCTCTGTCATTCACACTTCCAGCAATCCTGCCATTTACATATTGTTCCATCTCTCTATATAGTTTTTGAGAAAAAGAAGGTGAACGAAGACCAAAAAGTAGTAGAAGAAAGAATGAAGTTTCCATTGATATGTTGATATGCTGGAGCTGTTTTTCCATTGATAAGTAAATCAATATCATATTATCTTAGCAGTTGGCCACCATCGAGTCCGATAGACCCTACAATGACATGACATGATCCAACTTTTACCAAAAAAACCCAAACATCGTCTTCAATTCCAGTGATCGGACTCAATAGTTTGACATTGGAACTGGACATGAAGATTGAAGACCCAGTGAAACGCACTCGAAATCAGATGAGACGCGTGTATCAGCATACAGATCTTGCTCGAGCATTTGACATTCGGGACTGGTCTAGTGAACCCGATAGTTGGGTTCGAACACGAGGCCTAGGCGCCTAGGCCTGATCCCGAGACCTCTTCGCCCAAGCCTGAACCAACCAATCGCTTGAGACACTAGCCCCCGGACCCGAACGTGAGACGTCGATGCTCCAAAACCGGGTCATAACCCAGAGTCAGGAACCTAGAGATCTGACGCTCAAGATTCCAATAAATGAAAAGGCTACACCACTTTTGTAAAAAAAAATTAATCGGCAAAATCGTTGGCCATAGTAGTATTTTCATATTATATAATGGGTCAATTTAAATGGATTTAATGTAATTATTCTACCATTTGTCAAACAACAAAACAAGTGTTCGTTTGAAGGTTCTTATATAAAAACACTTCGAGAAGTGAGAATTGTGTCGGGTTTCAAGAGAAACTTTTCCTTGTGCCGGTAATATAAGTGGTGCATCACTTGTTATTATATAAGTGGTGAGAAATTTTATTTTTTATGTTATTAATATTTTAACACAAGAATCTTACTACTTGTATATAGACACGTGGTGTACCCAGCAGGGCCGGCCCAGGCCCAGTGCAGGCAGGACGATCGTCCGGGGCCCAAAATAATTGGGGGCACCAAAATTATTAGGATGGTATATTTATATATGTTTTCATAAGAGTATAAATTTATAAAATTTGGTTCAATGACAAAGAAATTTAACTAGAACTGATGGTTTTGTTGTTTAAAATTAATGAGGAGGTCTTGGGTTCAAAACACCATGTGTGCTTATTTACTTTTCAATTTTTACAAATTTCTTTTCAATTTTTACAATTTTTACAAATTTTTGTTTGGTTGTTAATTTATTTTTAATTAGTAGCTAGTAGCTAGTAGCTACGTGGGTTGTTATTTTTAAAACATTTGTTCCAATTCAAGTCTAATCTTCAACAAAGAGTAATGTGCTGACCAAATTTACAAATCATATGACGTGTCATAAAAAGTTTAATTTGGTACTCATTTATTACTTATACATATCAACTAAAGACTCAAAAACATCTTTATTTTTTTAGTCCCATATTGACAAGGTTAGTAAATAAGAAAAAAAACACCTCACGATTCATACAAAAACACTTTAAAAGTTCATATGGAAAACAAAACTCATATCTATCTACTTGTAAACCCGGAGTTTTTTTTGTTTCCTTCTCACGATACAAAATAAATTAGTTTTTCTGTGCTTTTAAATTATTAAGTTTGAAGTGTTTTTCTAAGTATAATTTTATCGATGTCTTACGTGTGAAAACAAATATTTTTCTTATATAAAATGAGGGCACATTTTGTGGTATCGCCCGGGCCTCAAAAAACTCTAGACCGGCCCTGGTACTCAGGGACGAAACCAGAGATTTGTATGAGCGGGGTCATCCTCAAACAACAAAGTCATAATTAAAAATCTCAAGAATTTATTGAACAAAACACTAATATATTAATTCATAAAGTTTTTCATACAACATATTATAATATTCCTCGAATCGTTTTCATGTTTTGAAAGAGTTGCATAACAATATTATTACCAATACCATTAAATATCTCTTTATATAAAATAATCATGTTATCATTCATCCATTGATCTCTAAATTAGAAAACTAAATTCTAAATTGAAATGCCAAAAATAAATTAATAAAGTAAAGTCTTATAAAAATACCTTGTGGAGTAAAATTCTTGGGTTGAATTTTGATAATTGATTACTTGAACTCCAACTGTCTGTAACACTCCAAATTCAATTGAGTTTTGGTTGAGTGAAAGGGGAGGAAAAATCTGGAGAAGTTGAGGACTGGAATTGCTTTGCCGTACGTGGTGGGATGAGTTTTGTGTGACCTAGGGTTAGAAAAACGGGGAGGCACAATTAAATTAATTGTTAATTAAATTGTCATCAAGTAGGGCATTTGGGATCCAAAACGGTAGACTAGTTTAGCTGCCTACCAATTTTTTTAATTGTAGTTTAATTAGGGCTGGTTATTGAGAATTGGAACGCAACCATATATTTTTTTAGGAGAAATTAGGTTCTCATCCCTCATTTTGATACTCCATTGATTAAAATCTTATTCCTTTTCAATTTTTGATCAAGGTCCTTGAGTATTAATAACATCATTAATTATTTCAATAATAAAATATTTTTTATTTTTAAATATATTCCTTTAGTTTTAAAAATGTTACAATTAGTATATTTATATTTATGGCTAAATTTTTTTATCATATATTTTTATTTTTAGTTTGTACCCATTTTTAATTTGCAAACCTTTTTTAATGTGTACCAATTTTCTTTTCAGTTTTAATTTGCACCTATATATTAATTTCTTTTGGTGCCCATATTTATGGCTTAATTTTTTTATCATATATTTTTATTTTTAGTTTGTACCCATTTTTAATTTACAAACCTTTTTTAATGCGTACCAATTTTCTTTTCAGTTTTAATTTGTACCTATATATTAATTTCTTTTTGTGCCCATATTTTTTGAAGTTTTATTTGTATTTGTGCCCATGTGTTTACAGTCACGTAATATTGTATAATTAATCAATGATAGAAAAATTACATATGGTATATTTATGTTTTATGACTAAACTTTGTATCATATATTATATTTTTAGTTTGTAGCCACCTTTAATTTGCAACTTTTTTTTTTTTTAAATTTGTAGTATTTTCATTTTAGTTTTAATTTGTACCCATGTATTAATTTCTTTTTGCGCCCATATTTTTTAAAATTTCATTTGTGCTCATAATTTTTAATCTTTTATTTGTACCCTAATTTATTTATTATGTACCCATTCTTCTTTATTAATGTACCACTTTGTTATATGTGAAATGTACCATTTTTTTTTTGTTGTAAAATGTACCAATTTTTTTTTTTTAACACTATGGATACATTCTTTTGCCATTTATTATTTCTCATTGTTACATAGTTTTTATCCATTTATTCAATCAAAATGTTTGAATTTTTGTTATTGTAACCGTTTCTATTAGTATTATAATGAGGGATTTTAAATTTATAGTCAAAACTATAAAAATAAAAATATTAATAGTAATATAATGAGGTGTACAAAGTCAAGGGACTTTGATCAAACTTTGAATACCATTAAGGTTTTAGTAAAAAAAATGTTAGGAATTAGGGACCGCATCCAAAGTATTATTTTTAAAAAAAAAAAATTAGTGGGGGCATCCGCCCCCTAGGCCTACACTAGCTCCATCCTTAGGTGTACCACCCCATGTTGGCATTGAAAAATCTATCTGAGTTGCAAGATTACCCCAAACTGGATTTATCCAACACCCAACATTAAATAAATTCTTGCTATTCAAATTTTGCGCCAACCACTTTAAAAACGGTTAGTTCCCCAATGGTTCCTCTCATTTTCCTCCACCAGAACAATTTCCTCACACCTCCCACTCTCTCTCTCTCTCTCTCTCTACCTCTCACTACTAGAATTTTGGCCAAAAGCCACCCTTTTTATTGGTGTCTATTGTCAAGTGTGGGCACTCTCATTGGTGGCAAACCTCAATGGCCACCAAGCAGCCACTAAACTAGAGAACATGGCCTATGTAGAAGACTTTATTGTAACAATGGCTACCAATATTGCATTGGTGCCATCTGCAAACAATGCCACCCTAATTCACATTGGTGGCAAAGTTGCAAA
The DNA here is from genome assembly GCA_036320875.1 of Cotoneaster glaucophyllus. Taxonomy (NCBI): domain Eukaryota; kingdom Viridiplantae; phylum Streptophyta; class Magnoliopsida; order Rosales; family Rosaceae; genus Cotoneaster; species Cotoneaster glaucophyllus. The sequence continues at coordinate 20,185,791 of CM070072.1, forward strand.
ATAATATTAAAAAAAAAAAAGGATGCCTCTGGGGGCACCCAGAATTGAATATATATATATATATATATATATATATATATATATATATATATATATATATATATATATATATATATATATATATATATATATATATATTTTGTGGTGAGGAAACAAATTGTAATATCGTTGGCATAAGAATATACTACAAATTTTCATAACTGATATTTTATACAATTTTGAACAAATGTTGGGACTCAAGCTTTGAAAAGTGTTTGAACACTCTGTTTCCAAAGAGCTTAATCATGTCAATAACTTGAATCTGTATATTTGCTGCACCCAAAGTCAAATCCACAAAATTCATAAGAATAATGTTAACTCAACTTCAACTATTAAATCAATTAGAGTTGAGGACATGTATCACTGAGATATGATCAAATAAATACCTGGGAAATGTAGTTTTTCAAGAGGTTTGCAGTCATAATATCAGCCATGAAGACTCTCACATTGCTGCTACTATTTGGCCTGGCTAGTTAGGCCTCTAGCACAGTTTGTTGTACTTTGGGAGACTGCTTTGTAGTCTGTTATTAATAAATTTCCTTTTTTTTTTCAGAAGAAAAACAGGTAAAATGCGAACATAGAATTACAAGGTCTAAACATCAACTTGAAAAACCAAAATATCAAAATCAGATAACTTAACAGGAAAGATATAGCTCCCACACATACTCATGAACCCAGGCATCATGCACAAATACAAGAAATCCAAACCCATTGCTTATTTCAAACCAATAGGCAGTCTGAAATATAGACTAGTGAACCAACAATCATATTGAGCATTCAAAAAAGTAATCTACTCATCTTATCTCTAATGAAGCTTTAAACCTTCTCCCAGATGATCTCATATGTACTTGGTTCCTCAGCACTCCCAATGTGCTTGAATAATGCTGTCAAATAAGCTGTGCATACAAGAAGATGAGGTACATTATGAAAGAGAGAGATTTCGATGATCCTAGATGTATCAAGTGTTGAACTTAAGGCTAGTAAGAAAAATACATAAATCTGCATAAAATGTGTATGCGTTTGTACATAGATACATATTTACTTATAATAAAAATGCTAACTTACAATCTGATGTAATGAAACATCAGTTAATTTGTAATAAGCATGTAATCTGTAATCGTGCACCATCACTTAATTTGAAGAGCACAAATATACCTTTAACATCTTGCCTCAAAAGGGCAATAAGTGCTTTATGCACAACATCATACTCCACAAATTCCTCTAAAAGCCCAACATCAGACTCATATAACACAACCACCATACTCTCAGGATCACAATTCCTAACAAAGAAAGGAAAAAAAAAAAAATCACCAGTGTGTTGAGGTGTAAAATATGCCAAGAAATAGAAAGTTAATTAATTAATTTACAATTGATTAATTAATTAAAAATGATGGGAAGCAGTCGGTTGAAACGGGTAGAAAATGGAGCAGTTCCTCCCCCACTTTCCTCCAACGTGCAAAAGAGGAGTTAATAAAAAAATGCTCATTATTTTCATGGTATTTCACAAATAAGTTACACAAACTCAAGTCTATAGAAAGGCCTGAAACGGATTCAGAAGGGGATGGAGAGGACAGCGGAGGAAGAAAACAACGAAGTAGAGCACAACAAAAAGCTAAAAGAGAAGCGAAGAACAACTAAAAGAGAACAATACAAAAAAAAAAAGGAGACGACATAAAAGCACAAGAGAAAACCAACAAAACAAATTTTGCTCAACACAGTTCAAGGAGAAAATCACCCTGTTCTCCTTAATTTGACCCACAACCTTCCATTCTTCTCGGCTCAGATTGGAAACAACCTTGATTCACCTTCTTCGTCCCCAATCTTCGACATGCATGTAGAAAATGGAATTAAAATTCGAAATCTAAAATCTATCCAAAAACTGAAAGTTTTTATTTTGAGAAAGCACTTACACTAGAGAACAACCCATGAAGAGAGGATCATTTTTACCTCTTCGGTTAAGGTCCAATTTCGGTAGACTTCGTCGGAAATTGGCCGGATAACCAGCGGTCAACGTTTTTTAGATTTGAAATTGAGGAAATTTAGCTTCGAATTTGTAAAAACTAACTTGGGGGTTGGAAAGAGGAAGGGAAAAGAATATTGGAGGTATAATTTGACGGTCGTTGGTGATCGGGTGACGGCGGCGCTGCTACATGAGAGAGAAGAGGGAGAGAGAGGATACCAGAGGGAGGAGAGAGAGAATGAAGGGGGAAGGAAGCAGAGAGAAAAAAGAAAAAAAGAAACTTAAAAAATATCTGAAGAGATAAAACAAAAGAATAAAAAAAGATTTGTATAGACGAGTTTGGTCACCGATGCACAAAGATTGTCAGTGGCCTTATTTCAAAGCCCACCGATAATAAACTTCGGTGACTATAGAGTTAGAAAGGCACCAATCTTCATTAGTGTGTAAAGAAGGGTGTCCTATAGCCCTTTTTCTAGTAGTGTCTCTATGCAACCTCTCCATCCTTCTTCGCAACCATGTACCGTCTGATGTGGGCCCACCCGACTCCTCAGGCTGGCCCTCAGTGGTGTAAAGAGACTTGGGCTCGCCTGCTCGCTCCTATGACCCTCTGGATATGCAGCATGTATACATATATTTTTCATCTTCAAGACCATTTTACCTTCCACGGACCCTTCCATCTCAACAAAGCATTTCACTTGTTTTTTCAATTCGATTTGGTTTCGGTTTGGTTTTTTCAATTCAATTTTGTTCGATTTGGTTTTTTCACTTCAGTTCGGTTTTTTCGGTTTTTGATTCTCGAACTCATCCCTACTTCCAACACCAACACCGCCAATTTCCGATTTATGATTTTAATAAGACACATCGACCAAGTTCTTCTGAGTGGATGCTTATCATGTAATAATATTTTCTCTACATGTTACCTTTGTTGGATAAAAACGGGGGTCATTTCTTGTGGGTTAGAGTTAAGAGAAAGAAAAAACTATTCAAAACGAATCAAACTTAGAGAAAAACAGCGGTAGGAAAAAGTGCATTGACACCATTTAGAGTTGAGATAGTAGGGCAAGCATTTTTGGGCGTGGCCTACACTTTGCAAGCAAAGGTTGAGCTCTAGGCATGGTGAGACCAGTCCCTTCACTCATGTCCACCATTTCCTCACCAATTCTCTCCCACTCAAAACACTGAATCAGTGATCCTAGAGCCAGCCCGACTATTCGAGTCGCTAAGCCTTCCCCGGGGCAGCCCCTCCTCCCTGCCCCAAACGGCAACCAAACAAAACCATCTCTTTCCTCTTGTAGGTTATGGAACCTCTCTGGCTTGAATTGGTCAGGTTGTGCCCACAACTTTGGATTATGTTGTATGGCCCATATGTTCACCAACAACATTGTTCCACGTGGGACGTGGAAGCCCCTCACGGTGCAGTCCTCTGATGACTCATGGGGGGCTAGCAATGGGCCTGTTGGGTACATTCGGAGGGTTTCGCTGATGCTGCCTTGGAGATAGGGTAACCTGGGAAGTTCTGATTCCTCAAGTAGCCTGCAGCTTTGTCCAATGTGGTTATCAATTTCAGTCTGAGCTTTTGCAAGGGCTTCTGGGCTGTTGAGCAAAAGGGATAGAGCCCATTCCATGGTTCCAGATGAGGTGTCTGTCCCTGCTGTTAACACGACCTGTGGGTGCAATTGTGCAAAAATCCTTAAGCCATAAGGTTTATTTCATTTGTAAGAGTCAATTTACATATAAGTAACTAGTTTGGTGGAGCGATCTAATATGGGAGAAGGTCTTCTATGCAACTGAAATGCTATTGTTGTGATATGACAAGTTGATCACGCATTGGAATGAAAAAGTCATAAAAGATAGCAGTGCGTTGCCATTTAATACTACATGCCACTAGTATTGTTCTTCACTTGTAAATAAAAAGCTTTAGGTTCAATTCTCATCAAAAGAAAATTTGAACATTATGAGGCTTAACCCAATCCCCACACCCTTAACGTAGATAATATCGTTTGTTTAAAAAAAATAGCAATGCATTATTAACTTAGAATACTGTATAGTGACATCGGCTTTATTACATAAAGAAAATAATTTTCATTTGAAATAAAAGTTGGAAATTGACCTTAGTTTAATTCAAAAAATCCATGTTGCCAATGTTATATAATATTCACAGGTATCAAGATATGAAAGGGTTTTTTTAATTTTATTAATTTTATTTTTATATATATATTCAAAATGAATACTGAGATTAGCATAACTCATCATTTTGATCTTTGAGATTTAAAATCGATAGAAGTGATCTCTGAGACTGTCAACCGTCAATCGTCAATCGTTTTGGTCTTTATGTGAGAAATCTCAATTAAATTGATGGTATTTTTGTCAGGTCAACCCCTCTCCTTGAACTGATAATTTCTTCAATTTAATGGAGAATGACCAAAATGATTAATAATGGACAATTTTAAAGATCACTTCTCTCGATTTTAATTTTTAGGATCAATTGGTTATGACAATTTCAGAGATCATTTTTACTAAAAAAGTCAATATAAATTATTTATGAGCAATGCTAGACAGAACTATTAGACTAAATTTTCTATTATTATATTTCAGAGATTTAGGTTGAACACTGTATTCAGCCAAACAAACTAAGATTATCTTTAAGCAGAAAATTAATGCATCTGACTCTACAATTTCACATATTTTGGTCAAGAGACAGAGACTTACTTGCATGATGCCTCTTATGATCTCATCTGTATAATATTCAGGTTCACTTTCTTGCAGGGAAAGCAAAACTTCCACCATTGTCTTCCTCTTCAGTTCAGAAACAGAGCCACTCTGCAATTTTCTATGTTCTTCAATCAAATCTTGCATGAATCCATCCCTTTTCTTCTGCAATATCACCAACTTCTTCTCAAGCCCCGTTACTCCCAAATACTTCAAAGACGGCACGAAATCTCCTATATTCGTAGCCCCGCTCAGCTCAAAGGTCTCCGTCACAATCTGTTTAAACCGGTTCGCTTCCTCCAAATCCGCCATATGTTCTCCATAATACCGCTTTCCGGCGATTATCCTTATCAGAACATTAAGTGTAAGCTCAAAAAACGTTGACTTCATCTCGAAACTCTGAAATTCATGGCTGTTAGAACCTCGGAAAAGCAGGCAAATCAATGACCTAACTTCATCTGCACGGATGTCGTGAAACATCTGGAGGCGGTTGGATGACAATAACTCGAGGGAGGTTATGCGTCGTAGGTTGCGCCAGTGGGAACCGTAGGAGGCCCAGGTGAGGGAGGTGTAGTTGTATCCGAGGTGTTTTCCGGCGAGAAACTTGGGGCGGTTGGCGAAAGCGATGTCGTTCTTGGTTAAGCATTCCTCAGCCGCGGACGGTGAGGATACGAGGAGGACGGGGCGGGAGCCGAATCGGAGGTATGTGATTGGACCATATGTGTTGGAGAGTTTGGCAAGTGTTCTGTGTAGGGGTTTCTTGAATAGGTAGAGATGGCCTATGATGGGGAAACAAAGGGAAGGGCTTGGTGGGAGTTTGTTGTTCAATCTTCGCGAGGAGTTCTTGAGGAAAAGAAAGATGATGAAGAGGAAAATGGAGTAGTAGAATGATGCTTCCATTGGATGTGTTTGATGTATGCAAGTTGTTTGTACTTCTTTGTATAATATATATAAGCGTGCCTTATATGTATGACATTGTAATTAAATCGTAACTTTGTGAATGATATTGAAATATTTTAAAAATAATATATAGAATTACAATTATATTTAAGTTTAACGGTGCAAAATATAATTTACCTTAATTCGTTAATGAAAAATTAAATGTCACTTTATCTTGGATTTTAGTCAACTGATGAGCATTGATAAAATGCAAGAGAAGTATACAAAATTTAGCAATGCTATCGAACAAGACAGCTATGTTAAAATGACAATCTCAAGTTGTAGCAGTTGGCCACGATCGAGTCCGATAAACCCTAAATGACATGATCCAACTTTCACAAAAAAAACACAAACATCGTCTTCAATTTCAGCGTCAGAAGCATTCCCAAGGTCAGACTCAGTGACTCAATAATTTGACACTGGAAAAGGACATGAGGAACCAATCAAACTCACCCGAAATCGGATGAGACGCGTGTATCAACATACGAAATCTTACTCGAGCATTTCACATTTCGATACCAATCCGATGCACTTGACGACTGAGCTCGACCACAAGACCTTGGAGCTTAGACCATCTCCAATCGAAGGGGTTATGTTTAGCTTTCGTTCAGATTATAACTTTGCATAGCTTTGCAAGAAATTATTTTTAAATGAACAGTGCCAGACTATATTTATATACCATCTCCAACCGAAAAGAGCTATTTTTTGGCCTCTCAATAGTTTATTATTTTAAGTTTGTTCTTTAACTTATTGGTTAATTGAATTAAACTACCATATTTCTAAATGAGTAACTCTCCATGTTTCTTATCTTTTTGTAATCTTAATAATTTTTTAGAATGCTATTTTTGTTTTGCTTAAAAAAAAATATTTTCGGATGGAGTTTAAGAATGTGAAGAATTGAAATAAAATGAGGTAAAATATTATGGAAGGGTGAAAATGATGTAGAAATAGCTTAGGTATTTATATAAAAAAATTAGATTTTTTTTTAAATTTCATCCGACAAAAAAAGAAATTCAAAATTCCAAGTCTAGCCATCTGCTAGCAAGTGAGTTGCTAACAGCTTGGGCCCTTCAAACGGGCTGGCTGGCTTAAAAACCCTGTCCGATAGCCGAAAGTTTGGCTCTATAGGTCTCCTTTTCTTTTGGCTCAGACCTTTATTGGAGATTTTTTTACTCATTTCAGGTTATAACACAGCCCATAGCCCTATGACTTGATCCATTGGAAATAGCCTTAAGCTTCATCCTGAGACCTCAATGCCAAGCCTGAACCAAGACCTGGTGCTCGAGAACTAGTCGCTTGAACACTAGTGCCCATACCCGAACATGAGACCTTGGTGCTCTAACTCGAAACCAGGTCACAACCCAGAGATCTTGGATACTCAATGCTCATTATCGAACCTAGAGATCTGATGCTCAAGATTTCAATAAATGATACACGGCTACACCACTTTTATAAAAAGAAATTAATCAACGAAACTGTTGGTTATATAAGTATTTCCATATTATATAATGCATCAATTTAGATAATTTTGATTGAATTATCCTACCGTTTGTCAAACAGCAAAAAAACAAAAGTGTTGACTTGAAGGTTGTAGACAAAAGTGTTGACTTGAAGGTTACAACTGACAAGTACAACATTATCCCAAACCGAAATAACTAACACCTAACATTCAAAAAACTTGCCATTCAAATTTTGCGCCAACCACTTTAAAAAACGGTTAGCTGAGCTATGGAAGAACGGGAACCAACGGAACTACCAAACACAAATCTACTAGTCTTCTTCCCCCCAATCCCCCAATGGTTTCTCTCCTCTCTCCACCAGAACAACAATTTCCTCTCACACCTCTCACTTTCTCTCTCTACCTCTTTCTGCAACCTCCCCATCCTTCTTCGCAGCCATGTACCGTCCGGTGTGGGCCCACCCGACGCCTCCGGCAGGCTCTCAGCGGTGGCAGGAGACATGGGCTCGCCTCCTCACTCCTCTGACCATCTGGATATGTGGCATGTACACATAAATTGTTTCATTTTCAATACCAATTTTCCTTCCACTGACCCTTCCATCTCAACAAAGCTTTTCACTTGTTTTTTTTGGCAGTTTCGGTGAGTCTCCGATACGGGTACTATGGCGACCGCCGGATGGAGCTCGGGCCGAGCTCTTCGCGATTGATGAAGGCTAGTGCTGTGTTTGTCAAACATGTTGAAGTGAGAGATGTTGACAGGAAAGGGGTTTCTCTCTATGCTTTTTCTGAAGAGCCTAAATTGAATTACCAAACAAATTGGAGTGTGCACAATTACTTGATCATTCGATCGTATAATCGCAAGGTAGGAACTGAAAATTTACAGTTTAAAATTAAACTAAATTGTTTACTTATGGTTTTGGACTTTTTCCCACATTATGCATTTGCCCTCCAAATTATTGATTTGGATTTCCAGAGGCGTTGAAATTTTCTTTTCAGGGCTTTTCCTTCTGGTTAAACAAGGGTTCAAGTGTGTCCATGAGATTGGAAGCTCATGCTACTACCTTAAATCAACTACAAGTTGCTATGCTTAAAGGTTAGTTCCAATTTGAAATCTGTTTTCTCGATCAATTTTGTTAATCAAATTTGTTCACCAAATAACACGTCAGTTCACGTTTCAGTATTTCACTTTTTATAAGCAAATAAGGTTCATGATGGACCCTAATTTATTTATTTTCAGTTACATAGTGAACTTTGAATAAATTGAAAAAACTGTCATGTCCTTTAATAAACAAATTCAACGGAAACTGTCACATCTTTCACAGAAAAATATCGTCTTTGTTGTTTGCATCTTATTAGGTTTTGGACTCATCTTAAAACAAATCTAACGCACGTTTTGTCAGGGGAGCAAAATATCGAAATATTGCAGCCGGAACAAACAAGTTCTCAGGACAGCCTCGCCTTCAATGAACCCAAAATCGGTAACCGATTCTCCGTTTTCGAAACTATTATTCCACAATTAGATTGCAGAAAAAAGAAGTGTTCTGAGGCCTAAAAAAATGATCACGAAGTTTATTTGCAAAATGATCATCATAAGGGTTTTTTGTTCAGGTAAAGAAGCCGAGTACAATATTGAGGAAGATGACAAGTATTACCTTGAATTCATAAGCACAAATCCTAATAGCGTAATTGTATCAGTGAATGTAAGCGTTTCATCAACGATGTATGATGTTACGAAAGCTAAGGAAGTCTGTTCAACAACGAAGGGGTCCTGCCGGCTCAGCCTTGTATTCCCCAATACTCACTATGTCATACTAACCACACCTAACAATGTAAGGCCTGATTTCATAAATTGTCTCAAATTGTTACTAATTTTGTGCCAACATAAACAATGAAGTCATTGCAGGGAGATCTTTGTGACTGGTACATCGAGCTTTCGTTCGTGGCTCGTGTGGTAACCTACATTGCGATTTTAGGTACGAAATCAGAAATAGACCTCAGCTCTGTTCATCTTTCAGTATCTTTTATCAGTAATCTTGTAATTGTATCAATTATGGGTCTCATTTATGTCCAACTTCCAGGATTTATTGTGATGGTTGTTTTTCTGATATTGAAATACCTTGGAGCCTGTGACGGTGATGATAGAACTTTAGTTGAAACAGCAGTGGAAGAAGTTAATGAGACCTACCCTATAGTGCCACAGAAGACGCTTCTTCGACAGACATACGGGACAAATGAAGAAGATGAAGATTCAGGAGCTTCTAGTAGCTCCTCGGAGGAATTATATGACGAGAAATTATGCATAATTTGTTACGATGAGCAGCGCAATTCCTTCTTCGTTCCTTGTGGTCACTGTGCCACCTGCTATGACTGTGCTCAAAGGTACACACTACATACACCGCTCATTTTCATGTTTTTCTTTCACACATGTAATGTTTGTGTTTTCGAGATTTTAACCGAAATGCATCTTGCAGGATCATGGATGGGGAGAATAAGGTGTGTCCAATATGTAGAAGGCTCATCCACAAAGTGAGAAAATTGTTCAATCCCTGAAGCAAAGGTCTTGATTGGGAGATTTTGCGATTTAGTGTGATTGAGAGGATTTTATTTTTTGGGTGTGGAAAGAGAAGAGTTGTAAACGTACAGAATGAGTGCCATTAAACTCTAACTTGTGCCCACAACCACTGCCTTATTGTTCAATATACCACACAAAAAATTTCTTTTTTCGAATCAAACTGCGCGGAAGAGAGCGATTTGGGTGCGGTTTATTCATCAGCAAACACTGGAGCATGGAGAAAAAGCTGTTATGTGAACTCTCTAATGGAGATTGCTTCATGTTTTTGAAAAATTTAATCATTTGCAGAGTTGTATACAATTCTTCTGTCTTCCTTGAGAAGAAAAGAAAATAAAACAAAGAGGGTGCACTAATGAAGATTAATTCTAGTTTCTATGAGGAATGTCTAGGCGTCATGTGTTTGAGATCTGTTTGGATGTAAAATTGGTGTACGGTACTGGAACATTGCCGCCACGTGGTATAATGAAATCACTACAAGTAAATGATGGGTTTATGCTTCAGGTTAGTATAGTATGATCAACCAACATATTATAACATCAAATGATTAGTGAAAGATCCCTAAGGCCATCTCCAACCGATGGTTGGCCAGAGGGCTCGTTTGAGCCCTCTGGCCCTCCAAAATTCTCCAAAATATTAATATTTTAATGAACAGTACAGGGTCATGTCTCCAACCGAGGGCCAGAGGGCTCGTTTTAGCCCTGTCACAAAAAACCGCCTCCAACCCAGTGGCGGAGCTAGAATTCTGAGTGAGGAGGGGCTTTTCACAAATATATATATATGTATGCATGTGTGTAAAAGTTGAATTCATAACATATTAATATATGCAATTTGTGTAATCTTCACAAAACTGAAAACCTCTATTAAATTCAATACTAAGAAGAAAAATATGTACAAACCCAGACAACCAAGTAAGAGGTAGACTGTGGAAGGCTAAAGAAAATACAAAGAAGTAGAAAAAGAAGGATTAGGGGAAGAAGTCTGCAAAAAAACTCCCCTACCAAACTCATCGTTTCATAAAACAGTCAAACAAATTCAAAACCAAAGCAGCCTAACAACGTCGTTTGTTTCATCTTCTTCCATGAGGTTCACACCTCTGCAAATAAAAACTTGGGGTCACTAATTGATTTCATACACCTTTCACAGAAGTCAGGATGGGCCTAGAACTACCCTAATCCCTTGGTGGCTCTGCCCCTGCTCCAACCGAGGGCCAAAGGACCATAGGGCCAAACATAATTTATTATTTAAATTTAAAAACTACAACAACTTAAATTTAAAAACAACATTAACTTAAATTTAAAAACTACAAATTAAATTTAAAAACGACAAATTAAATTTAAAAACAACAAATATTATAGATGAAGGAAATATTGGAAAATATATTGAAGGAAATATTGCAAATGAAGTGAAGAATTGAAAGAACTTCACCATATTTATAGAAGAAAAGAAATGTTTAAAAAAAAAAAAAAAAAAAAAAAACACACACACACACACACACACACAACGGCTACCTGCAATTTACAGAAAACAAAAAAAATTAAAACTCAACGGCTAGCTGACTCAACTAGCCGTTACATTCACAAAAAATTCAAACTAGTGCTGTCGGTTGTAACCGACATCAATAGTAAATAAAAAAAATTGCGCAGGAATGATTATTACTGTCGGTTATAACCGACAGTATTAAAAAATCCTTCTTTAATGATGTCGGTTATAACCGGCAGCAATAGGAAAACATTAAAAAAAAAATAGCTAGCCAGCCAGCCCTTTGGCCCTTTGAAATTCCGTGGGGCCCTCCCAGATTCCCGAGCCCTCTGGCCTAGCTCTCGGTTGGAGACGATTTTAGGGCTATTTTCGGCCCTCTGGCCCTCTGGACCCTTCGGTTGGAGATGGCCTAAGATAATTATACTTGGAGTCCTTAACTTTACAAAATTGTCGGATTGTACCAAGCTCCTACTACTTGGGATTTTCAGCATCTCCATATGTATGTTATATGGATTGGCTACAAATTAGAATCTCAAGCGGCTGTCCTAGTTGGATAGCATCCCATTTGTACATTTCCCCTTGAATATTACCAATTAAAAAACCCACACTGATTAGTACCAGATTATATGATCTTATATAAATTCTTATTATGCAACAAAACAACAACAATCAAACCTTGTTCCGCTTAATGGAGTTAGTTGTATGAATCTTATAACGTCATTGCGCTCAGTTTAGCGCCAAGTCTTTTGCTAGCTTCAAGTGCTCCATATATTTTCTTAAAATCTCTTTCCAATTCTTACTAGATCTTCCTCAACCCCTTTTGACCTGATTTTCCGGCTCATAGTCACATTTTCTAACTGGAGTATCTACAGGTTTTCGGTTCACGTGTCCAAACTACCTTAATTGTCTTTCTCTCATTTATCTTCAATTGAAGCCACTCTCACTTTACCTTGGATATCCTCGTCCTTAATCATATCCTTTCTCATGTGCCCACACATCCAGCGAAACATTCTCATATCCGCTACACTCACTTTTATTGTGCAAACGACATATTTCAAACTTATCTAAATGCGTTACAAAAAATACAAACTTAGGTGATCAAATCTGCTCTAGCCAATGTAACTATACCCACGTCTGCTGATCTTATATAAATTAAGTACATTAGTGTTGCAGACATATTCAACATAGCAATGGAAACCTCATTCTACCACTACATTTTGCTCTTCACCATTTTCCTTTTCTTCAAAAACTATTTGCAGAAATATAACAAAAGACTCCCACCAAGCCCTGGTTTCTCTTTGCCCATCATAGGCCATCTCCACCTCATCAAGAAACCCCTCCACAGAACACTTGCCAAACTATCCGAAAAATACGGTCCCGTTTTGTACATCCAATTCGGATCGCGCCCCGTCATTGTTGTGTCTTCTCCCTCCGCTGCCGAGGAATGCTTCACCAAAAACGACGTCGCTTTTGCCAACCGTCCCGGGCTACTAGCTGGAAAACACCTTGGATACAACTACACCACCCTTGTTTGGGCCTCTTACGGCTCTCACTGGCGCAACATGAGACGCATAGCTTCGATTGAACTGTTGTCATCTCACCGCCTTCAGATGTTTTATGGCATCCGTGTGGAAGAAATCAGGTCACTGCTTGGCCGGCTTTTTCGAGGTTCGAAACCCGGTGAGTTTCAGAGTTTAGACATGAAGTCAACGTTTTTTGAGCTGACTCTTAATGTTTTGATGAGGATGATTGCTGGAAAGCGGTATTGTGGGGAACAAACGGAGAAATCAGAGGAAGCTCAGTTGTTCAAAGAGATTGTCATAGACACATTCAAGTTGAGTGGGGCTACTAATATCGGAGATTTCATGCCGGTTCTGAAGCATTTGGGAATAACAGGGCTTGAGAAGAAGTTGGTGTTATTGCAGAAGAAGAGGGATAAGTTCATGAAAAATTTGATTGAAGAACATAGAAAATTGCAGAGGGGCTCTGTTTCTGAACAGAGGAGCAAGTCCATGGTGGATGTCTTGCTTGATCTGCAAGAAACTGAACCTGAGTATTATAGCGATGAAATCATAAGAGGCATGATACAAGTAAGCTCTCTCAACCAAATTATACGAATTACTCCAATAAAAAACCATCCAAAAAAGAAAAAAAAAACGTTTCTGGCCACAATAGTTTTCACAAAGTTTCGCTTTCGTCCCAGTAATTTGATTGCATCAAAACTAATTTATTCCCTGCAATTCGCAAATTGTTTCAATGCAGAGGATATCAGTCAACTTGTGTTTAATTTCACACGAGATAATTAAACAGAAGTTGACGGATGTCCTTTGACCTAATGCATGGACGAAAGAGAAACTATGTGAAAACTAAAGACGTTAAAAACGTATGTTTGGTAGATTGTTCTAGTACAAGAACATCCGTCAGCTTCTCTGTTGATTTCTTGTACAAAATCCATCAAACCTAGCCTCCTATGTGCCATGTGCCATGAATAAGGCGTTCTCATAGACATTCACGAAAGATGATGGATGTCCTTGGACTGGAAGAATTTGCAAACTACACATCAAATTCGACACAATTGAAAATATAGGGATGAAAGTAGAACTTTGTGAAAACAACATGACAATGCTTGGTTTTAACCGTTTAAGGCCTTTTGCACACATAGGTGATGCTATCGGCAGGGACAGAAACCTCGGCTGGAACAATGGAATGGGCTCTGTCACTCTTGCTCAACAACCCTGAAACCCTAGCCAAAGCCCGAACTGAAATCGACATCCAAATCGGAGAAAGCAGGCTGATTGAGGAGTTAGACTTTCCCAAGCTTCCCTACCTCCAGGGCATCATCAACGAGACCCTGCGGATGTACCCAGCAGACCCATTGTTGGTGCCCCATGAATCATCGGAGGAGTGCGCTGTGGGAGGGTTCCGTGTTCCACGTGGCGCAATGCTGTTGGTGAACACGTGGGCTATACAGAACAATCCCAAGCTGTGGGCACAGCCTAGAAAATTTAAGCCAGAGAGGTTTCTGAATGTAGGGGAAAGAGATGGTTTTGTGTTGTTGCCATTCGGGACCGGGAGGAGGGGGTGCCCTGGGGAAGGACTAGCAATAAGGATGATTGGGCTGGCATTAGGGTCTTTGCTTCAGTGTTTTGAGTGGGAGAGAACTGGTGAGGAAATGGTGGACATGAGCGAAGGGACTGGCCTCACCATGCCTAAAGCCCACCCTTTAATTGCAAAGTGTAGGCCACGCCCAAGAATGGTTGCCCTGCTATCTCAACTTCAATAAGAGTACCCACCCTCCTCATCTATTCACCAACTAAGAGCATCTCCAAGAATCTCTTTGTAACCTCTCGAGTCTCGGCTAGCTATTTTAATAACAAGGCCGGTTAATCAAATGTTGCTCCAAGAGACAGATAAAGAGCATTCATTCATTTTGTAAGATTGCATGTTTAGAAGGGTGGTGGTGTGGTAGGTCAATCTGATCTGATAGAGGGTGCGGTGAGTAGAGGGCGCTGATAGTGTGGTTGCAGGTTGGGCTTAAGCAGAAATAGGGATGGTGCGGAGCTGGTGACTTTCCCCGTGTTTTATAGGTTTATGGAGGAGGAGAATAAGGTGTGTCCAATATGTACAATGCTGATACACAAAGTGGGAAAAAATTTCTAATCCTGAAGCAAAGGTGTTGATAAATTTTTTTATCAGTATGATTGACAAGATTTTATTTTTCGGATGTGGAAAGAGAATAGTTGTATCCGTAGAGACTGAGTGCTATTAAAATCTGAATTGAGAGACAAACGAAAAACAATTCTGAATCTTTCAATCCCAATTTACGTCTGTAACAAGTTGATTAAAGAAACCTCTCCTTAATTTTTTGAAGTAGACCAATTTCCAATAATTCAGCCAGTTCATCTCGATCACGACAGCCTCGTAAAACATCACAACCGGATGATGCCTGTCTATGATTTGAAACGTATACTTGATGCCCCCCGGGGCAACTATCTGGATCTTCATCCTCGTTAAATGTCCGGAGACAGACTTCTTTGTCTGCTCCTCCTCCCCGTCGAATTGTTTGTTGTACTCCGCCACCGCGAATTCCGCCATCTCTTCCACGTGGGGATCGGACCTTCTCGGCAGCAGGCACCCATCGCCCAGTTGGTAATCGTAACGGGGTCGGGGTCGATTCAGAACAAAGAGGAGGCCAACTAGCGTGACGACGGCAATGAGTATGAGTGCGTGTGACGACGGATCATGGTAACTTCGGCAATTCAGGCGTCGATCTGAATTGAAGAGGGAGATTGGCTGGTTTTTTAACATTTCTTAATATTTAAAAGTAATTTTAGGAAATAGTATTCCCGGTATTTCACTCGGAAACCGTTTGATTTCTTAATCTGACCTAATCACTGTTGATTTTTTCAAACTTGCCCAGTACTTTGAGACAGTTGGATGCAACGGATTGGCTTGGACATAACTAATATTAAAGATTGACTTGGATTGCCTTGGTTAGGATTTATATTTGCCCCTACCCTGTTTTAAATTTGTTCCCCTCTAACTTTTTTCAAATTATTGTTCTTTATTTGCATTTTTCGTTGCACCCTACCCCGTTATTGTCACCATCTATATTTCACTACTATTCACATAATTATTGTCAATACTATTACCACATTCCAATCACCATTAATGCTATCAACATCACTCTCATTTCAACCATCATCTCTACCACCACTACCACCATTACTACCAAATACGATTTCAATGTTTATATTATAAAAATCATTCTTGGATTAAATCATCGAACGCATTCTCAAATCATAAAAATAAAGTTCTATTTGTCACTTTTGTTTTTCAAAACGGTCCTTCAAAAATTGTTATGTAAAACGTTATGAGACTGCCCCTTATATTGTATAATCTGGAAACAAAGATTACACTTAGAGCAATTCCACCCCTAAGACTGGGTGCCAGCACCCAGCGCATTTATCCACTCAAATGAACAGTAATAGACTCTAATAAACAGTAACAGACCAAAGCATCTCCACCCCTAAACAAAAATTGCCTAGTCAATTTTATTAAAGTATTATTATTTTTATTATAAAATAATTAAAAAAAAAAGGCTCTCTCTCTCTCTCCCTCACCGTGAGCTCTCTCTCTCCCCCTCTCTCCCTCTTTTTGCGTCTCTCTGCACTCAGACCACCCCACACCCCCGCCATCTCCACCCTCCATCAAATCCCCACCTCCGCTTCCTCTCCACCGCCCTCTGAGGTCCGACTCGCCCCAAACTGGTCGACATCGGCCTCTTTCCCCTTCTCTCCGTCTCTCTGTCTCTCCGTCTCTTTCCCGCTCTCTCCACTCGGACCAGAGCACGCCAACCCCACACCCATCTCCACCCTCCAAATCATCCCCACCTCCCCTTCACTCCGCTTCCTCTCCACCGCCCTCCGAGGTCCGACCCGCCCCAAACTGGTCGACATAGGCACCTGGGCTCGCCAGCTCCAAACCCGCCACCTCTGGACCTACGCCTTGACCTTCAGCTACAAACCCACCGCCGCCTCTGGTCGTCATCGTCCTCAACAGCAAGTTCCGATTTCAGCTCCAAACCCACCTACACCCTGACCTTCAGCTCCAAATCCACCTACGCCATTCATTTGCCCGGTCACAGGCTCTGTCAAAATTTGGCTGGGCTCTTGCCTGGCTTGGGCTGGGTGCCAGGCAAGTGGGCGGGCTGGAGACAAAAAACAGGGTGCTGGGCAGATTCTCCACTGGGTGCTGGGCAAATTCCACTCCGGTGGAAGTGCTCTTATGTTTACGCATTTTTCGGTATCGTCTTAATTAGTAGTTGTCTAACAAGATACTATATGCTTCGTCTTAGTTTTGCTGAGGTGAATCTAAGCGATGATGCTTTAGCTTCAACAGACATTATTAGATGTAGGAGTATTGTATTAAACGTAGGTTTCAGTTGCTGATGATCAGTTGCTTTTATGATTAGCCACAATTAATTGGTTAATTAGAAGCTTTAGATGATCAAATTAATTTAGCACTAATTCGTGACATGATGTTTGTGTCATTTGATATAACCAGCAGTCTTTGCGTGATATAACAAGCAGTCGATGCTCTCATTTGCCACAAAGAACATGAGACCCATGCTTCAGAACGTCCTTTGGGTTCTTGGTAGAGGGTTGTTAGTCATATATATGTATACCTTTCCTTAATAATTTATCTTAAGACCTATATGACCCTTGGAAGGGCATTCCTTTTGTTCTTCATTTCCTCTATGCTGCTTGTCTTAGAGGATTCGTTAAGAATCCCAGTCCACCTCATTCAAAAGAAGCTACGCAAACTCAAAGAGAGCAAAGAGATACAAAAAATTTAAGCAAAATTATGAGAGCATACTAAAGTTCACCAAGACAGGAAACACGATTTACATCCTTAGCCTAAACTATTTCTCTGATCAAGGATGTAAATCGTGTTTCCTGTCTTGGTGAACTTTAGTATGCTCTCATAATTTTGCTTAAATTTTTCGTATCTCTTTGCTCTCTTTGAGTTTGCGTAGCTTCTTTTGATTTACATCCTTAGCCTAAACTATTTCTCTGATCAAGGATGTAAGTCGCGTTCCCTGTCTTTTTGAACTTTAGTATGCTCTCATAAGTCGTGTTCCCTTCATTTTCCTTTTCTCGCTAGTGTTTTCTCACCTGCATGTTTACATTCATTCTATCTTCTAACTCTCCCAATTCGCTCAAGCATCCTTTGATCCCGCAACTTTTTGGATCTAAAACCATTTCTTTCCACCATGTTTCGCGGCTTTACTAGAAGGTGTGTAGAGCTTTGGAGGCTCGGGTCTTCACACCACACCTTCCTTGTGCATGCCGTTTTTGGCACTGTTGCTTATGTGATGTTTTATTCCCACAGGTTTCATTTGCTTTGAGGTTCAGGTCTGTGTGCTGCTTGTTCGAGGATGATAGAGCTTTCTCCTTGTTCGTTTCTGGGGCTTTCGGTGATTGGATTTCAAGCATCTTCAAGAGGTGCGGGTTCGTGCGGGGTAGATGGTGAGCCCATCTGTAATTAATTAATATTTGCAATTTCTTTAATTTGGATGTTCATCTTCTCCGTCCAGATATGCTTGACTGCGTAGCTTCTTCTCGTTTGCCGACCGAGCCCACCCCCAGCTACCCAACTCACTCATGACCTACCTCCACCATCCATCTATTTCTCTTTCCCTCTCTCCGCCAACTCCTCGCAATATGCCTAGAGACTCCAGATCTTTAACCCATATCCACGTCCAAAAAGTTTTGCATCCACGTCATAAAAAAGTTGGGACTCGCATTTGCAACATCATGTTTGACATTGAAGTAAAACGTAACTTTGTGAAATGTTGTAATTTTGAGGGAGGCCTTGACCATTTCTTTCGTGGCGCAGGTTCTTGCTGGGCTTTTGCCGCAGTGGCAGCCGTTGAAAGCGCTTACATAATTTGTTGGGGAAAACCGGTGGTTTCGCTTTCTGCCCAACAACTGGTGGACTGATAAGATAGACGGTGGTAATGGCTCCCACGGGGTAACCCAAGATCGGCTTTTTCATGCATCATAGAGGAAGAAGGGATCACGAGTGATGAAACTACAGGTACATCCACTACAAGAAAATTTGTGATAGAAAACAATCAACAGTTGTTCTAAAAGTCTAAAATTGGTTGCGAAGGGATACCCCACGCCTTTCCGTCGCCGCCCCCGTCGTTGCGTTTGGTATTAATTATCCGCGACGCCATGCATAATCGTTGCAAAAATGATGCTCAACAACTTGAGCATGCGTTTCCCACTTTAATATGCAATAACTCACGTACAGTCGTGGTGGACTATTATAGGCAACGAAAATCAATTCGTTGCTTACACCAATAACCTATGTCGTTGTTAACAGAAATACGATAGTACTTTACTATCTACTAATCTGTTGATCACATACCTTACACGTGAGATAATTGCTCTTTTTATTATTTTACTTTATTATTATATTTTTAATTTAATTATTTTAAATATAATTGTGTTTTTATTACAATATATTTTAAAAAATAATGAATGAACACCCATTTGTTTGTTTGTTTGTTTGTTTTTTTTTTTTTTTTTGAGATCTTAATTAGGAGAATAGTAATTTGGGTATTATGAAAACTTTTTTTTTATAAACTTTTTCTTTATATGTATTTAGTTTATTACTTATTTCTTAAAATAACGGACTAATTATTGTGTTAAAAATAGAATGGTTCATTGAAATTGCTAGTTTCAAAAACATTAAACTTAAGTAGTACATGAGAAATTTCATAATATTGAAAATTAATATTTAAATTCATTAATCAATCTCCTCACTTTGAAGTTTCTCAGAGCTTCAAACTACCTCAGCTAAACAATCTAGATGATAGGCTTACACCAAAATAAATGACTGTTCAAAAATAAAAAATGCTAACTTTGAAGCTAAAAACTATTAAGTCTAGACTTCACAATTTTTATTAAGAATTGATTTCAAAACATTTTTTTTCTAAAAAATGCTTTCAGTATTTAAAAGCATCTTTCCTAAACGAGCCTAAGACAATGACAAGTCAGTTTGTAATTAAAACCTTAAAAGAAAATACAAAATTGGCTTCCTTCATGAAATAGTGAATTTAAAAATCCAAATATAATACCCCCAAAGTTCTATAATCCTCCAATAACTCTACAAAATTCACCACTATAATTAATAATAGTGTGACAGAAATTAAATTCAAATTGTCTTATTCCTATATATAGAAATAATCAAACTGATTTAAAACACTATGGAAAGAATTGCAGGTTGTAGGTAATGAAATCATCTAATCAAATAATTATTTTGAGTTATTTCTTATCACCCTTGTTTGTTAGCCAAGAGGCCATTTACCACATTGGTGGAAAGGAGTTGAGTCATTGCATGACGGCGTTGGTTCGAACTCCGTCGGTGGCTAATCTAACATCTAATCTATCAAATTATGTCGTTTGATAAGAAAAATAATATTATTATTGAGTTGGATCTTCTCACTATAATTTGAATATAGTAAAATAAAGCTACGAATGCATAATATGAAACATATAAGAACGTAGAGTCAAATATATTAAAAATAGAGGTGTGATATCTACACACCCTTTTTTTACTTTTCACACACTCCTTTGATAGTCGAGGGCAGAGCTTAGGCCGACTAGTGCGTCCGCGTTGGCGTTGTGTACCCGGGGAACTTGAGTGAGGGTGTAAGTCTGAAACACCTCAAGCTGCTTTCGTACCTTCTCCAAGTATTGCGCCATATTTGGATGTTTTTCCGTGTACTCCCCAGTAGTCTGGTTGGTGATTAGCTGGGAATCAGAATGAATTGCAAGATTTTTCACTGCCAAGTCTTTTGCCATCCAGAGGTCTGCTAGACGGGCCTCATACTCTGCTTCATTGTTGGATGCTTTGAAGCCTAGAGTGATTGCTTGCTCGAGCATCGAGCCGTCTGGGGTAACAAGGACCATGCTTGCTCCCGAGCCTTTGTAGTTGGATATATCATCTGGGGCCTTGTTGGGTCGCTTTGTTGCATTGCCTAGGCTAGCGTGAATTTTGCTATAAAGTCCGCTAAGGCTTAGGCCTTTATCGTCGTACGCGGTAAAAAAACTAAGGCTTAGGCCTTTATCGTCGTGCGCGGTAAAAAAACTAACCCATATTGACAAAGTTCCAACGCCTACTTCATTACTCATTGAGAAGCATTCGGACCATATAGGATTGATCGCAGAGGATATTGAGTCATGATGATGACTGTATGAGCTTGAAAATATGGTCTGAGGTTCCGAGCCGCAACAACTAGCGCCAAGATTAATTTCTCGATCTTCAAATATCTGGTTTTCGCATCGAGAAGAGCTTTAGAAGTGTAGAATACCAGCAGTTGGTTCCCCATCTCTTCTTGCATGAGGGCAGAGCTTACTGCTACTTCTGAGACTGCCAAGTAGATGTACAAGTCCTCAGCTGCTTCCGGCTTTGATAGTAAGGGAGGTAATGAGAGATATTTCTTTAGGTCTTGAAAAGCTTTTTTGCACTCATCATCCAATTTGTCTTATTGTGCCCTCTTGATTGCCTTGAAAAAAGGTTTACATTGATCGGTGGACCACGAGAGGAAGCGGTTGAGCGCGGCTGCTCGTCCGGTCAAGCTTTGGATTTCTTTCAAAGTAGTTGGAGACTTCATCTCTAGGATTGCTCGGATCTTCTTGGGACGTGCTTCGATTCCTCATTGGGTTACTAGGTACCTTAAGATTCTGCTTGAAGATACTCTAAATGTGCATTTGGCAGGATTGAGCTTCATCTTGTACTTTCTAAGGATGTCAAAAGTTTCTGCCAAGTTGCCGATGTGGTTTGATCGTTGCTTGCCCTTCACCATGATGTCGTCGATGTAGACCTCCTTGGTTACTCCAATTTGCTTCTTGAACATCATGTTTACCAGTCGTTGGTAAGTGGCTACCGAGTTCTTGAGGCCAAAAGGCATGACCTTTGTAGCAGTAGGTGCCTCGTTCAATCACGAACGCGATTTTCTCCTCGTCGGGCTCATGCATGGCTATTTGATTGTAGCTGGAGTATGCGTCCAAGAAACTGAGCAGTTGGTTACCGGAAGTTGAATCTATTAGTTGATCAATTCGGAGAACTGGATAAGGATCATCCGGGCATGCTTTGTTGAGGTCGGTGTAGCCTACGCACACCCTCCATTTGCCCTTTTCTTTCTTCGTTACTAACACGACATTGGCAAGCCATGCTGAGTGTGCTACTTCTTCTATAAATCTAGCTTCTAATAGCTTGTTGATTTTCGTTTCAAAGATCGACACTCGTTCGGGTACGAAATGTCTTTTCTTTTGCATCACCGGTTTAGCAGCAGGGTCGACGTGCAGCTTGTGACAAGCTATCTTTGGGTTGATGTCGGGCATGTCAGAAGGTGACCATGCAAAGACATCCTGATTTTCCTTAATGAAAGCTGTGAGTTCCACCTTTTTTTATGGGCTCAAACGTGAGCTGATTCTAGCAGTATTCTTTGGCTACTAGGGATCAAGAAGGATGTGCTCGACTTCCTCTTCAAGTTTCCATCATGTCTCGTCTGCTGGCGCATTGATTTGGACACTGTCTTCTTGATCTGATTGTTGTAGCTACTATTTGGTAGCTTTATCTTCCTTTTGGACCTCGGTAGTCTCTACGTGGGTAAAAGTCTTCTTCTTTGATTTTTTTAAATACTTGCACAATGCATCGTTGAGATGTGGCCTCGTCAGACTTAATTTCTCTAATTCCTTCTCCCGGGATGTGGAATCAAACTTTTTAATAC
The DNA here is from genome assembly GCA_036320875.1 of Cotoneaster glaucophyllus. Classification (NCBI taxonomy): domain Eukaryota; kingdom Viridiplantae; phylum Streptophyta; class Magnoliopsida; order Rosales; family Rosaceae; genus Cotoneaster; species Cotoneaster glaucophyllus. The sequence continues at coordinate 20,208,256 of CM070072.1, forward strand.
TTTACGTGGGTTATAGCGTCCAGCTTTATCAGCCAAGGTCTCCCTAGAATCCCATTGTAAGGAGATGGGTCGCTTATGATCGTGAACATCTGCTTTAAGACAACTGGCAATATTCTCACGTCAAGTGTAATGTTGTCGATGACAGTCGAGGTGTGTCTGTTGAATCCGGTGAGTACCTCCGCTCGGCATATGATTATGCTTTCTAGGCTCATCGTTTGAATTACTGAGAGTTGAAGTAGGTTGACCGCGCTTTCATTGTCAACCATCATTATGTCGACTATAGCATGGGCTAGTTGGACAGATACCACTAGTGCGTCGTCGTGTGGGAAGTCAATGCCTTCGGTATCCTGCTCAGTGAAGCCAACGATGGGTCCAGGTTGAGTGTCGACTGCCTGGACCTGTAAGACTAGTAGAGCCTGCTGGATCTTACTAATAATGTAAACCTTGTTAGAAAAAGGCTATTTTCCTTCAAGTTTGACGCTATGTGGTTACGTCATCCTAATTTTAGGAATTTTGTCAAAAGGACTTGAACTTGTACAAATACTTTATTTAATATAGTGTTGCACAAACTCAGGAAAATACTGTCGCTGGGGACAATACATAATATCATGAATATTCAAATTTAGCATAAATTGTAGGTGTTCCTTGTGAGGATCCAAACCAATCAATTGCAGCAATGCTTTCAAAATCAACAAATTGTTACCTAAAAAAAAAAAATTAAAATCAAATAAATAAAAAAAATTATATATACAAAAATAATTAACTAAGAATTGATAAACACAAATTATTTAAAACAATCCCTAGCAATAGCGCCAATTTCTTGATAGGACTTTACCGCCTGCAAAAGTAGGGATGAAAAACACTTTAAAATACTTGCAAGAGTACAAGGTTATCGTATTATAGCAGCTCAAGTAAGGCTATTCTCCACATGGATTGAATGAATCATTTATGTAAATACCAAATCTTAATTAATTATTTGAAAACATAGTTTGGAAGAGGTTGATTTTACAACCTAAAATATTAAAAACAAATTTAATTAAAAATAATTAAACAAATTGAAAAGGTAAAGAAAACAAAAGAAAATAAATTTGAGCACTAGGGTTCCGCCGTCACTCCAATTACTTATGAATTACACATGCATATTTGAAGGTTAGATTTTTTTAATATATGCCTAGGGGTAGTTCGGTATGGGATACTGAACCAAAACCCTTGTCCCGATTCCCAAACCGAAGTTTTCGGGAATCCCAATTTCAAGACCGATCTCAAACCAAATTTTCAGGAATCCCAAATTTCGGAAATCCCGAAATAATTTCGAGATTTCGGGACAAATCGAGAATCCCGAAATAAAATTCACACAAAATTGCAGGTAGACTGCTACAATTGTATCTGATATGCATCTGTAGAACTTAAGACACCCAAATTCCTAATCCAATTCAATCTGCAGAAACTAATTGCATCTGCATAATTCAATCATCTAAAAAAAACTAAAGCATGAAACTTGCAACAATTAGAGGTGTGGATGAAGCCGTGAGGTGTGGTGGTGGCCGGAGCAGAGATAGTTCGTCGGAGTGAGACACTGAGGGTTGTGGCTGCTGAGCTTCGAATTCGAGGAGAGACAGAGAGATAGAGAGAATCTGAGACTGAGCGAAAGGCCAAAGATGAGAATTGAGAGAGTGTGAGTAGGGATGTGTCGACTCTAGTTTGGATTGAGTTGAAGGAAGGTGGCTTTTGCCTTTCTAGGTTGCAAATAGAGATAATTCGAGAGAGAGAGAGAGAGAGAGTGAATGTTGAATTCTGTAGATAGCAATGCAGCACCCATATGCTTTGAGTTATTTAATAATATAATAGGCCATATACATATTCCAACGTATATATAATACATATATGGTTTAAACTTTAAAGTTCAGTTCGGGATCATAATACTGAAATATTTTAAAGTGTGAGACCGATCCCATATCGAGCAATTCGGGATCGGTTTGGTTTCGGTACAAAAATTTTCGGGATTTTCGGTTTGGGTTTTTTTCGGTTTGATTTCGGTATTTTTTTTTACCCCTATATATGCCTACTTGGATCCCCAACATAGAACGTATATTAAACATGCAATCCGTCTGTGGTATTCGGATCAAATCTAAACATGCATGACTCATTAAGTTTTGTGAAATCTTTTGAAAAACCATACAACCCTTAAGACGTGGTATTCATCCTAAGTGAACTTGCACATATTAGCCACAAGAAGCCTTCGTCAATTTCAGAGACCGACCTCCAACCAAAATTGCATCAAATTACTTTTCTAAAGATCCTAATGGTGGCCAATCATTAAGACAATTAGATAGTTTAAACTGGTGATTAATAATTCAAAACTTGCATGCATAATATCATAAGCAAATTGAAAAGAAACTACATATTCTTGCTAAGGCTTATGGTCTCGCCCTAACAAACGAAACTATAGTTACCAACAACCATAAAACAAAATATTATTAAAAACATTGATAGAAAACACCTTGAAAATAAACTTGAATCGTCAAAGGCTCTCTAAGTAGTGCGTCCGTTCTCTTTGTGTCTACACCCTAACCCTAATGGCTAAAAAGCCTTATTTATACTACTACAAAATAAAACCCTAAAAGGTCTTAGAATAACACTAGAAACATAATAAAACAATAAAACAGAAAATAAAAGGTTTCCTATTTGAACTAAAATTCGGATTTCTCAGAAAATCAAACTTTTGACCGACCAAATGGTCTCTTTTGAAAGCCTAAGTTGTCCCCTACAAATCCTCATAAATAATCTTCCTTAAAATATGCCATCTTGACCTCCAAAAGACCCAAAATGTCCAAAACGTCAATATGGGAAAGCTGCGCGTCGGTGCCACGGTCAAATGGCTAAGTAGAAAAATCTGAAACTTTGACATAATCATCTTAAAAGACTCAAGAACCTCCTCCAATTGGAGTCACTCCAAAATTCGTCCGTCTGTTCCCTTTATGCTCAAGAGGAAGTTGAATGTCCTACATTAGAAATATAATTCAAAGTATCAAAATTCACACAAAATAATCAATAAATTAATACTAAGATTAGGGTAACACCGAAATCCCCACAATCGAAACCTAATCCTTCAACCATAAACTACCCGCCATAACTGTGCATTCCCAATTTGTCCAAATAATGGGACAATTCAAGAATCAATTGGACCGCAGTTATGCTTTCACATCCATGTGCGAAATCCAACTAATCCTCGAACGGGAAACTAAGTTTTACTATAAAAAAAAAAGTACGAAGTTAACTAAAATTAACTTCATACATCACAATACATATTTGTATGCCACGTACAAATTTAAAAACATAATATAAATATAATTTCACAACACAATATAAACATAATAACATAATTTAATTAATTTTATATTTTTAAAAAATAAAACGAAGAAAATACCTTGTAAATTGTTCTCCCCAATCGTTAATCACAACACAATATCCCTATAGACAATGAATTTTACATTAGTACTTTTACCCTAACAAACAAAAAAAAGCTTATCAGACACACAGAGATAGCTCGATCAACCTAGAGAAGAAGATGGAGGGAGTATTGGATGATGAAATTGAGAGAAAATGGCAGTTCTGCCTCTGCAGTTGAATCCAAATTATAAAGTTTACTTTTGGACAAATGATTTTGCGCGACAAATATTGTGTTTGTCGCGAAAACATACTTTGCGCGACAACTCTATCATTCGTCGCACAAGTCTACATTTTTTTTCGTTTACTTTATAATTTATTAATATAAACAAGTTGTGCGACGAATACTATTTTCATCGCACAAAATGCAAATTTTTATTTTAATCTAAATAAAAAACTCAAACCTAATTAAACAATACCAAAATAATTAACAAAACTAATTTATTATCTCAAATACATATTATAATTAATGTAAATATTAATAGTCATCCATTTAACATAAATTTATTGATTAAAGTCAAAATAACGTCCTAAAATATCTTATTTCATTAAAAAAAACAATTCAACTTCAATCCTCCTCCTCCGGGGCTGCAGCACCTCGCTCCGCATCCCGCAGCATATTAAACTTCCACTGCCGGAAATGCTTCTTGAAAAGTTCATCCAGATACTTCCGCTGCTTCTCATCGGTTTCATCGACATCCCAATGAACCTATATTAATGCCAATAACAATATATTAGTAATTAAAAAAATACTATTTTTTAACAAAAGTAATTATACATGATTTAATACAAACTTAACGATAACTCCCCCACCATGGACTTCTTCAACTCCTCAGGCACCTTCTTCCAAGACTCAAACTCGGCAGAACATTGCCTCCGCACCAAACCACCAATATCAAACATAAGTTCAACATAAGCATCAGCCCTACTTTTGTCTTCAAAGTAAGGCACTTGCTTACTCCGGTACCTCTCTAGTCGCAATACACCTTTCCTTTCGCGAGAGCCTTCTTCCGAATTAGCCATTGTCTTTGAAACAAAACCTTTGAAAATTAGTGTTCAGAAATTGTGTTTATATAACACTCAGAACACTTTGCGTGACGAACAACTTCATTGTGCAAACTTCTTTGTTCGTCGTGCAAAACGCGTTATAAATGCGCACTTGGGAGCATTTGAAGGCATCTGACCATTTCAATGAAACGTTGCGTGACGAATATGTGGAAATTTTCGTCGCGCAAATATTTGTCGACAAATTTTTTTTTTTTTTTCCTTTCTTGCCAATTTTGCAATACGATTTTTTTTTTTTTTTTTTTTTTTTTTTGTCGTCGTGCAAGTGTCTCTTAGGTGACGAAATATGTTTTGTCGCGCAAGCGTTTTTTCTACTACTGGCTGCTCTAACCAACTAAGCTAATGGGGGTGAGAAAGATGTTACTCATGATTTTTTTTCATCAGATTTTTGGGGAAAAGGTCTAGCTGGGTTAGATTCCCTTCTCCCTCTTGTTGCTTAGGCAACTTAAACCCTCAACATAGTTGAGTAGCATAAGAGAGAAAATATTTTCTCATATTGTTTTTGAATTTATTATACTCAAATCTCATATATAAATTAATATTTTTCGATATGACGATGTCTTGTAAATATTTTCCCGTGGCGTGCGATTGAGGAGGTGCCTCTGCTGTTTCATGGCGTAACAACATTGCTTATGAAATTTATGCAAGTATTGTTAAAAGGTTGGTTCGATGAGATTAAGATGATCTGAAACATCGTTACTAATCGCTGTTAGCTGAATTTGCAATCCCTGACTGCGATTATTGTAGTTGGTCTTCTTTTTAGTTTTATTGTTGTAAATTTGAGATCTTATTTAGTTTCCTGTCAAGATGTTTTACATCACCCTCGTCAGAGAGTTTTAAAAGTCGAATTTGAATGATATTATTGCTAGTTTATTATGAGGCTTAGCTCACTTTCCCACCAACTTAGTGTAATAATATCGTTTGTTCAAAAAAATTATACCAGTGAAATTAATCTTTTGATTTTACCTGGTTAATGAATTCAAATAAAACCATTATCTGTTTTACTCATCGAATCCGTCAAACAATTTGATGATGATAAAGGTTAGACAAAATCAATTCCAATTTTTAAAATGATTTAGTAATTAATGGTTGGTCAAGATAATATAAGGAGACAATCTGATAACATAACGTAAAATAAGAAAAGATTAAAAGTTCATAAGAATAGATAGATTCTGAAATACATTCCACAAAACTGATCAGCTCTTTTATTTAAATCTAAATTAATCTCTCTCTAAACATCTTTCATTCAAGAACAAGCAACTTTGGAAGAGAGTGGCTTGAAAGGAAACTTAGTTGTCGAAGCATAGGCAAAATTGAAATTTTGATTTCCATAGATTGGTTGACCATTATTGACCAAACACTTGCCACCAGATTTCGACAAAATTGAAGGATCAATGGGTTCTGAAGACTGAAATCCATCGCAACTGAGCTTCACATCCAGTTGAGAACATATACAGTCATTAGTGATTTTTACATTCCACTTGACATCGCTAATCTTTCCTTGTGTAATTTTAAGATTGTCTAACGTGCAGGGTTGGCAATTTCCTGCAATAATCGAATATGTAAAGTTGGTAAACTACTATATTGACGGTAAAATACTATACATTAATTCTTCTAAACTGCGGAGGAGGGGTTTGAACTCGTAACATATAGTGAGTTGAAGAGAAAAAATTAAAAAAAGAATATCATGGAAAATTATATAAATTGTTACTACCACCAAGTATTTCATATAAAAAGTAAAAAATAATATGGAAGATGCATAAACTAAAAATTAACTAGATCATTCGTTAAGCAAGACTACAAGGAATAGTAAAATTGGATTAAAAAAGAGGGTAAAGTTATACCTCCTACAATGAGATTGCAAACGAAAACCAACAGAGAAAAGTTCACGAATCTGGATGCCATTGGATTGGAGACAAAAACCAGAATTTTGTTTTGCTCTTAGCTGCCCTTGTTATTTGATGAAAAAGTCAGAGAAATCTAACCCAATTTATAAGGGCTTCTAGGGAAACAAAAAATGTAACGATATCAATGCATTAATACCTGAAATTTTTTGTGATCAAAGAATATTTAAAATACTCGAACGGAAAGGTAACTGTAGAATGGTGTATTTAATTGAGATTTTGAAGGAATTTAAGATTTATAAACTATAGATTTTGATGGAGTTTGATTGATTTGTAGAGTTTTCATGTAAAATTTTGATTCAATTTCCTCAAAATATCAGGGTGAGAGATGAGATTTGTGAGTGCTTAAAATACACTCAAAATTTCTCCAATTCCTCAAATTCATCAACTTTTCAAAATTCTTTAAAATAAATTCCTAATTGAATACACATTAAATGTTATATACTTTTTAAAATTTAATTAAATACACCCGATTTCTAAGAATTATCATAAATCATCTTAAAATCCTGATGGGATACAAGTTGAATTTTAAATAATCACTTAAAATACTAATTAAATATCCATAAATTCATTAAAAGAATTAAAATCTCAATTAAATTGGCAATAGAGAAAAATGAATCTTGCCAATCCACTCAACGGAAGGATAAAGTCAAGGCTCCACATTAAAAAAATAATTAAGTGAGTTTGAGTATGGAATTTATTTATGTAAAAGGAAATTGAAGGAATGCATGAATTTAAATGATTATTTGCACTTTAAAATGTTTAATTAACAGTACTACTTTGTATAGTCTTTTTCGAATACACTATTCATGTAGCCAAGGTACTCACTTCTCATGTTCGACCTAGCCTCGAACCTTAGAACTCGGATTGGGGATGTTCCTTGAATCCCAAGTCTTGGATCTCGAGAGTAGATCTTGGACTCGAGACCGAAACCCAGGACTTCGAAACCGAAGTGATCCAAACCCAAGCCCTAAATCCATCTTTTGAGCCATAAACCCCAAACCCTAGTGTTAGAGATAGAGTCATACTTTTTTTTTTAATAAACGATATTATTTATATTAAAGGGGGTGGGGAGTGGGCTAAACCTCACAATGGGCTAGCAATAATGTGATTCAAATTCATTTTTGGCGAGAATTGAACTTAAAACCTCACACTTACAAGTAGGCCTAACAATTTCTAACACGACCCGTTAATCCGACACGAAATTAACAGGTTATCGGGTCGACACGATAACGAATCGGGTCATTATCGGGTAATCCGATAAGCACCTGTTTAGATAACAGGTTGGTCCAAGTATACACGGGAACCCCCGATACACGATAGTTGGTCCAAGTATACACGGGGAACCCCGATACACGATAAGCAAAATATTAATTTAATAATTTTATACCCCTAAAAAGCTATAATAATTATATATATATAATATTATATAAGGAAAACTAACGAAAAGTCCTAAAAAACTTTAGTTTTTAATGAAAATGACAAAACAAAGGTGTAAGTGAATAGTACCATGAGTGATTTTTCAAGGTAAAAATGTCCTTAACGTTAAAAGTGAACAGTACCGGAAGTGTTTCATTAAGATTCCCTATTATATACTATAATAATTATATATATATATATATATATTAAATTTAGAAAATGAGATAATATATTTTTAGGTAATTCAGCCAAAGATCAATAAAAACTTTACTATTTGCCAATATATCAGTGACATATTTTTGTTCTAAACTTAATCAATGATATATTTGTAAACACAAAAATTATGTATCGAATGAAACGAGAACACGTGTACAACGTAGATTTGTTTTGATTTGAATTTGTAGGTTACAATCTCTGTTTACAACTTTTCCTCTGATTCAGTTTTCAAATATGATGTAGATGTGTAGTGTTGATCCAAGGGTCACGATGACTTGATCTCGGACGAACGATTGAGCGGTTGCTTCAAGTTTTGGGCTTGAAAACAATGCGTGGATGGTCTTCACCTCAAGGTGCAGCAAAAATGATGTTGACTTGGGAATTTCGTTGATGCAAGGGTCTTGGCGACTTGATCTTGAAACGAACGTCGTTACAAGTTTTGAGCTTGCAACAAAATCTTGAAGGAATCGGCACAAGTGCTTGTTGATTCTTCAAGGGAATGCTTCAGCTTTGGTTGTGCGTTCTTCGAAGAGAGCTTTAACAGCGTATTTGTCTTCAAAGATTTGGCAGAGGTTATTCTCAATGGAAGAATTTCGGCCTTGAATTTAGAAATTTTCGACCCTTTGTTTGTCCGGGGACCTTGTATTTATAGACTTCCAAAGCCACGCCTTTGGGTGGATTTGGCTTTGATTTTTGTCTTGATTCGTCCATGGGATAATTTAGGCATGTTTTGTCTCTTAATTTCAGCCATTTTCCCTTGCCTTGGCCGAATTATATGGCTTTGTTGCCTATTTTTTGAGCAATCTTCAATTTTTGATTGTTTCATGACGATACTTTAGCTTTCTGTCCAGTTTTGAGAGCAATTTGGGCCCTTCGCCGATTTTAAGAGGGATTTTGTTCCTCCCTTTTACCGAATTTTGGGAAGCTTTTGTACTTCCTTTGCTTCATTTGTGCCACATGTTATTGATAACTTGTCTATTTGTAATGAGTCATATGCCACGTGGAGCTTTTGTGATGCACCTCTTGTATGCAACGAATTTCCATGTCTACAATATTTTTATTAATTAGGTATAGGTCATGATAAATGCTACATGGGCTAATACATCTCTTTGCACCAACCGTACACCACCAAACTTCCAAAACCTCTCAGAGTCCCCTTCCTCTCAAATTCCTAAGACCCAAAAGATTTTATCTTTCAACATTTGGAATTTGAAACCATAAAACCTTAAATCCCAAGAATCCGACCCGAATTGCCCAAAAATCATGACCAAGATTGACACCCTCCGTCGATTTCTCTTCCCTCTTGTCCCCCTTGTCCGCGAAATCCACCCACTCCACCGCCACTGTGTAATATCCCGAAAAATACTAAGTGGTGTTTAAGAGTGGACTACTTGTGGCCATTGTTAGCAAAAATTGATGTTTTATTTGAAGGTTGGATTAAGTGATCTTTGGTTCATTAAATGATCTATTACTTTGAGACTAATCTTTGGAATATATATATATTAGAATTTCCGTCTAGTTTCCCAAGTAGAAAAAAAAAATTATTTTTTAGGCTTGTGCTATTGTTTGTCGGGTAGATAGGTGTTTTGGTATCCTCAGATTTTAGAAACCCTCTTTCTGGAAACATGCAAGTGAGGCTCTTTCTGGGTGCTCTCCTCTCCAGCCGAGAGTGAGAGGACTTCTTAGTTCTTTTGGATGCCAAATTTTCTCAAGGAAGAAGAAGTAATTATCCAGTTATTTCGCTTGTGAAGATTAGGACAAGTGAGGTTCTTTCCTTTGTCTCAATTAGAGGTAATTATTTCTTATTTTTGGGATCTAATTACTAGTTGGTCTGAAAACCCATGAATTAGTTTGTGTGGGAGCAGGAAACATGAAAGTATCTTATTGCATGTTATAGTTTTAGAGTTGAGCACCAAGTGTTTGTTTAAAGTCCTCAATTAACCTTGAATTAGAGTATGTTGTCCGATACTTTGTATGAGCAGTGTGTGATGACTTTTCTTACTTATAGATAAGGAAGAGAAGAACAAGGTGACTACTGATCAAGTTGATGAAAACCATGGGAGTTGAATATCAAGAAATTGAGTTGAGGTAGGGGAGTTTTAACCATAAAAATATTTTGGATTTTTCATTTTTACTCGATCAAGAATTTTTGGTAATTGAGTACTATTTCAAGCTTATTTGAAATGTTTTTCCACTTTCGATTATGTGAAAGAGGTGAAGAAAATATTTCTCTATGGTTTGATGTTAACGATTTGAATTCCGTTGCTATAACTTTGGGTGAGTTTAAAGTGATTGATTTGATTTTCAAGATTTTGTTTGATGTGCATGCCTCTTATTTTACCCAATATCGAACTGTGAAGCATCTTGTTACGAATGTTCAAATTGTGAAAGTAGATGGAAAGTAGTATAATACCTGTGCAAATGTGAAGGTTGAGAAATGTATGGATGGGCATAATGATCCGTGAAGTTGTTGCTTATGGGCACAATGGCCCAAGGTTCCCCGGGGAAAGCTCCATGTGTGAGGGCTGTGATAATGAGTTACGAAAGTGATAAATATGTGTGATATGTATATTGGCCAGGTATATTACGATTCTTTCCAATTTGCTTGTCACTTGTTTGGGATAAAAGAAAATCTTTGTGTTTTGTTGTGCTAGTGATTCTTTAATTGATGATGGCTTTGTTATTCTTATGACAATTGAAATGACTTTGAACTTGGGGGGTTGTACCGTTGTTATCAGCTACTAATGCTTCGAAACCTTCTGTTTTTCTGAAATCTGTACCTCCAAGCATTTTTGAGCATATTTCAGATTCTTGGTTTATGTAGTAGTGATTATAAACAGTTTCGAATCGCTCTTATTACTTTCTGGCATGCACCATAAATTTTAAATGGCTACGGACTTACTGAAAAACCCCTACTGGGCATTTTATGTTCACCCCGTTTTCCTAAACATGTATTTTCAGGTGTGTAGAGTCGACTAGCTGATTTTCAAGTGGCAGCTCTAGTGTGGGCTAGTAGAAAGGGGTCCAAACATACACAACTTTTGGGTGAGCTGCCACAGTGTTTGTACAGTTAGTTTCTGTTTGTAATTGACCCTTTTGTGGTGTAGTAGACTAAGTTGTTGTAGACCTCCGTGGGCTAGAGTCTCTACTTACCTGGGCTATGGAAACCATGTATATAACTACTCATCTTTTGGCTTGTATAGTTCATTTTGCTGTTATACATTTCCATCAAATGGCCTGAATATGTTTACTTGTAAGAAGCCTTGAAAACCATTTTGAACTCACTTTATTATGTAAGGTTTTATGAGTGGCTCTTGAAGAACCACTTTGAACTTGATTATGTTTAAAACTGTGGGTGTGTTTACTACCTAAATGGTATTCTGCAGAATTTCAGAGATTTGTTCTTGGGAATCTATAAGTTTTATTTACAAAGTAATATGTGCTGAAACTGTTTTTATTAGGAAAACAGCAGCATGCCTGTCTTAGTTTTAAATTTTTCTATACTTCCCGAGCTCGAAATTTTATGAAATTTTGACACAACTTAGTTTCATGAGTCTACTTTGGGTCTGGAAATTTTCACACTTTCTGGTTAAACGAGTTATGTTTGGTGAATTTCACAGTTCAGGTCGTTGGTTTTGCAATTTGTATTACATAAAGAAGTTTTTAACTCTATTTCTTTAAGCGAGCTTTGTATTTTGGATTAATGTAATTGTTGAGTTTACCTTTTCTTTGACAAAGTCTTCAGCTAATATTTTTTTTACATCCTTGAACAATCACTTTGTTCTAGTTATTTCTCTTAATCTCACATCCCTAGTTTTTGGGGTGTTACACACTGCCCCCAAGAAATGCCTTAGCACCTCTTTGCGCGACGACCTGGACAACATCAACACCGATGCTGCCAAAAGCTTAGACCCCAAAACGCCGGGTTTGATGTTTTCTTCTATTGGGTTTGAAATCTTTTTGCGTTTTGATTAATTTGATGAGTTCTATCTCCTTTTGTTCTATGATATGAAATTTATAGTTTTTTTTTAAGAAGTAATTTTATGGGTCGAGAGAGACTCCATGAAATGTGGAAAAGAATAAGGGAAGAAGAAGAGAACCAGGAAACAAACACTGCAATGCAACGTCTGAATAGAAATGTAAAAACAGAACAAGGAAATGGACACTACATTGCAGTTTTCAAATCAAAACGTAAAAATAAAATAAAAAAATAAAAAAGAACCAGGAAAAGGACACTGCATTGTAGTGTCTGAATCAATATGTACAAAAACAAAAACAGAACCAGAAAATGGACATTGCATTGCAGTGTCCAAATCAAAATGTAAAAAAGAAAAAAAAAAGAACCAGGAAACAGACACTGCATTGTAGTTTCTGAATCAAAATGTAATACAAGAAAAACAAGATAGGGAAACAAACACTGCATTATAGTGTTTGAATCTAAACGTAAAAATAAATAGTCGCTCAAAGAATGTAGCATAGAAGGCGTGTGAGTGATGAAAAATGGGGAGTCAATTGAAGTGGGTGCCAGCTGTAATGGCAGATTCTGTCATTTTTTGTTTATTATTTGAGTGTCATAATGCATGATTGACCTATTTATAATTAACATAAATATTGTTGATCTATTGTCAATATGGTAACTTTGTATTGATTTTATACAAAATCACCCTTTTTATAGGTATAGTATTTCTTTTCATAATAATTTTGGTAAACTTCTCATAATTTGAATGGTTTATAATGTTTGTTTTTCTATACTTAGTTTATGCGGAAGAGAGTTCTGATGTTGAAAGAAATGAAATTTTTCTTCAAGGGTCGTAGAGGCTTCATCTTGAATGGAATGAAACTTTTCTTTAAGGGCCATAGAGGCTTGATCTTGAAAGAAATGAATTTTTTTTTCAAGGGCCGTAAAGGCTTGATCTTGAAAGAAATGAAATTTTTTTTCTTCAAGGGCCGTAGAGGCTTGATCTTGAAAGAAATGAATTTTTTTTTCTTCAAGGGCTGTAGAGGCTTGATTGATCTTGAAAGAAATGAATTTTTTTTTCAAGGGCCATAAAGGCTTGATCTTGAAAGAAATGAAATTTTTTCTTAAAGGGCCGTAGAGGTTTGATCTTGAAAGAAAATTTTGAAAATGGATAAATCGGCACATACTTATTGTGCGTATTGATTTTCCATAATTTTGACAAAATACAATTGGTGTATTTTGAATTTTTTTTCCTTGTGGTTGTAGGAAAAAAATGTTTTTCCTTCCTTAGGTAGGAATCTCCTTCAATTTTGGTAATGAGGGTGACTTCTTTCAATGTGTTGGAAAGCTTTGGTGATTTCCTTCAAGGTTTTGGAAAGATTTCATGCTTGTCCTTGGGTAAGTAGGATGTGCATTTTTTCCTTTCCCTTTTCTTTTCCACGGCAAGGAGGGAGGGTATTTCCCTGTCCTCTTTTGATTTCCACGGTAAGGAGGGAGTTTTCCCTTTGTTTTGGGAAACTTTGAAGACTTGTCCTTGCCTTGGAGGGATTTCCTCTTTGAATTTCGGCAAGGGGCAATTTCCTTTGATGTTTTGGAAATTTTGAAGCTCTTTTATTATTATTATATTATTATTATTATTATTATTATTATTATTATTATTATTATTATTATTAGGCTTATTATATTAGAACCCCACATACTTAATACACCCTACATTTGCTTTTTTAATGAAAAATTATCTTAATACACCCCACATACTTCCCCATAATACCCACACACCTCACATTCTCAATACACACCTTGCATTTCTACATGCACCCCATATTTTCTATACACCCCATCAAATCTTATAAAGCTTTTAATTTGGACAAAAAATGTTGACTGTAATTTTGACAAAAGATGCCGCCTAGGATTTAAAGCATATGTGGGTTGTTTTCAACTCCACCATTAAAACTCATATGGTAATTTTAGGTGTTTAATTCTTCATGTAGTCCCTGTGATCCCTAAAAGATGAATACGAACATAGAAGCTTGAACAACGCAGCAAAAGCAAGATTAAATAATTATTTATGTCATCAAAATCACTTAAACAATAAAAAAATATGAAGTCTTACATCATGTGAAGCTTCAGAAACATCGATTTCGTGTTTCATTCGTCAAAAATAATTTTTCTCAATCAACATGTATTTCATTGGTTAGAGTTTTGTTCAACAATGGAGGGTTGGAGGGATTTTGATACTTGTAGAAGATAAATAATACGTTAAAAGTGATTTGTGGTGTATTTAATTTTTTTTTAAAACCTAATAAGGTCAAAATTGCCATTGCATAGTAGGATAAATAAATCATTTAATATTAAATTTTAATGTGGGGTGCATTCAACATTTTGTGGGGTGCTAATATAAAAAGCCTTATTATTATTATTATTATTATTATTATTATTATTTCTTTTTCTTTTTCTTTTCTTTGCTGATTTTTGTTGCAAAAACAGCATGCTTTTTTCCTTGGGGCCGAAATTACCTTACCACTTTTGCTTGGAATTTGCTTCTTTTTTTTTTCTTTTTTTTTGGTTCGAATGTACTTCCTTCTTTTTATTTTTCTTTTTGCTATTTGGTATGTATTTCCCTTATAGCATTAGGAAGCAATTGACCCATATTTATAGGACAATTTGGTGTGTGTTTTTGTCACAACACATCCTTGCCGTGCATATTGACTCTGTGCTTGTCGTGGGTTTACTTGCTTCTTTTCCGTGGGTTTTGCTGCTTGGAGCTTGTTGCAGTGCATCACTTTTTACCACGTGGTGATGTTCAAAAGACTGCAGCGAGGTTATGTTGTGTAGTGCCTTTTGGTCACAGTTTTTCCTCGGTGGTGACTTTGTCGTATAGTGCAAGAAACTGCTTATGTAATCGTTGCTGGGTTGCGTAGTGCAATTGCGTAGCATTTTGGTTTTCTTTGCTACTGTAGCGTGCTTTGAAGAACCGTCTTGTAGCTGCCCTGTTTGCCGTGTTGCTCAAGCTTTGTGGTTGATTTTTTTCGTTGTTATGACTTTTTCATCGCCATCCTTCAACAGTCACGAGGTTTGTTTTGCATGTCTTTTGCTTTAGTGAAGCAAAAAATAATTTATTTATTATTATTTTTTCTTTGCCACCTCATTCTTATGCTTGTGTTGCCTTGTTTGTTTTGTTGCAGCCATGGTATTTTTCAAGTGAGCAATACCATCACTATTCTTGCGAAGGAAGGAAGGCGATTCGCAAGATAGGGGAACGACATTGAAACTTTGTGCACCGTTGACTAGCCCTAAGGCGCGTGTTCTTCCTGCAAAAGACTGAAGGAAAAAATTTGTCCTAGCTAAGAACATGTGAGAACATTTGAACACATAAGCAAACTAATAACACTTTAAAGTAGGCATGCATTCAAAACAATTATAAAACCCATGACTTTCAAAGCCTAGTGAATTTTGAACCAAAAGACTCTTTTAACAAATTAAAGAGAATAGAGAGTTTGAGTTTCATTACCCTTGAAGCTCATCCTTGTTTACACAAGGGAGTCACCCAAGTGGAGGGCCTTCAAGTCACCTCCTTTGCTTCTTGGATGGTTGCTTCTTTGCTTCTCCTTTGCTTCTTGAGGATTTGAGGAGAGGAACTCCAAGAACACCAAAATTTTGGTGTCTCTAAGTCTTCACACCAATGATGAGGTGTGAAGATGAAATGGATGACTTAGAGGAAGGAAGATTGCTAGCTATTTTTCTCTAAGTGTGGCCGGCCTCTTTGGAAGACAAAAAGAGAAAGAGTTTTGCTCTTTTGACTCAAAGAAAAAACCCCACATGTGGTAAAGCTATAAAGTTCATTTTATAGCACCTCACATTTGAGTGGCAAACTTGCAATTATGCCAAGTTCACTACCACTCACCCTATGGCCGGCCATCCTTTAGTTATTGGGCTAATTACCCATTTTGTTCTAGTTATCATACAACTTAAACATAATGGGCCTTATGGACCAAAACCTTTTTAGGCCCTGAGACCCGAAACTAACTTGAAAGCCCAATATGAACATTTCGTATAATTAATTAACTAATTAATTAATCTTGATCATTCTCAATTAAACCATTTAATTGCTTATCAATCTCATTTATATTTCTTTACTTTCATCCTTACTCGGTGTACGATCCATTAGGTTCCAATTAGCGAGACAGTGGGTGATTGTTACTCTTAACGATCAATTGTAAATTGAAACTACATTTCAATTCTCCCTTTGATGAAGATTAGTGTTTGCTAATCTTCAGGGCTTCCACAAACCATGAGTGACACCTAGCAGTATGTCATGGCTACCCAAGCTAAGTAGAAGTGGTTGGAGAACCTATCCAATTACAATTACAATCAAATACGGTCATTCTCTAATACAATACTCTTAATCACATTGTTTAAGTGATAGTTTGTTTCATGTCTACTATCCAATGTGATACTTCTCTATATGATTCAATTGAATATGATTTGGAACAAACTTCCTAAGTTATATTCGTATGCTTTGGCCAAAGACTCCCGAATCATATCTCAGAGTATTCTCCCTCCACCATGGAAGGTTAGATATGCCTTGTTGTGCATTCATATGCCTACATGACTAGATAGCTTGGCCCCAACAATGTCGTGGACACTCTCAATGGAATGTCTTTGACATGATCAAAGATCAATGACCTAACCATTAGACATCTATGATGCCTTAGGTTAAATGACTACTTTGCAAATTGCAACTTACGAGTTCTTACATGACATGTATATTCGAACTTTCTTTTGATCGTTGTTCAGTGTGCTCGATTACCATTTTGAGCACCTATGTGTTTGTCTCAGTGTCCAACACTAAATGACTTGAGACTAGTCATACTCACGCTTGAGTTAACATAACACATACTAACCTTAGCGGATTGTCAATGCCCAATTGGCAATCCTATGGCTAGGAACGTTTTAGGAATGAACATAAGAGAAAGGTCTCATTAATCTAACTTACTTAGATCACTTCTCTCTTAGATTAAATACATTCCTTGGATTCCCTTATTGCTTAAACACATAATACAATAAATAGTGATTAACAATAAGCTTTGCCCTTCATTAAACGTATAATAGTTTAACACAATAAGTATTCCAAAAGCTATTACATCAAATGAGTGGCTTTGTAGGCATACTTCCAACAAAGACAACTCGATGCATATCAAGTCGTGGTCTTCCTAAAGTATCTTGGGAGGTGACAAATTTTGGTCTACCAAATACAAAGAAGAAAGCGTGTACGTCGAAGATTCTTATCTTGAATCCTTTGCACCATGCTCATGACAATTCATCGGCTTCGTTTAAGCTTCTTGGCAATCGCATCCATAGCGAAGCTATGACTTGGAGTGGAACCTTGTCGACTACTGAAGAAGCCACATTTGCTGAGTTTTACTAGGAGTGGCTTGAAGATGTCTTGAGCTGATCCAGAGATGTGCTTACCAATGTGGGCCTTTATCACACTGTGTACGTATCTTTGTTTAGTTATGATCACCATTCTTCCATCCCTCATGTGTTCTTTAAGCATTGGTGTTCAGCGACCAACACACTTCACACGTCATAAGGGGAGATATCGATTTCACTTTGGGATCTCCACAAGATAGAAGGCTTGCCGATCCAGGGTAAGTTTTACGACGAAGTTGTTCCTAGCATGGAGGAATTTTCTCATCGCAATAATCGATGATTGCCTGCTACTTGCAGCTACTTGTTTTAGGCATATCATAAGCTTTCCCAAGAGCCTCAGGGTAAGTCAAGCGTGAAGATATCTTCATGGATCCAATTTTGGTATTGGGGTGCTATGAAGTACAAGAAGCCTTTAAAGAAAATTGGCCGCAATAAGACAACTAAGCCAATGGGAGACTTAGATCCGTTAGGTGCCATTGCTTCAGCTGGCACCATAACCCTGCCAATTTGAAAGCATTTGAAGAACTTGGTGTAGCGTCAGAGCATGTGGAAGAATCTTACGTAGCCGCTTTCTTAGCTTGTTGGCTTTGTAAGTTTGTCTTCCCCAAAGATGATGTCAACTTTATCCATCCTGAAGTCTTCAAAGTTGTTAGCAAGATGGCTACAGGTGAATTTTTTAGCCTCATTATTCTAGTCTTAGCCAACATTTATGATGGCTTGAACATTGTTTCAAACTAATGATGGCTTGAACATTGTTTCAAACTCAGCGAGCATTGAAGATCGTGTTGCAGTACTCCCCTACCACTATGTGTACAGTTGGTTAGGTGAGTACTTTGGCACTCATTTTTCTTTGTCAACTTTAGACAAGTTAGGGCCTTTGATGACAAAGTACTTTGACGTGCTTTCTGCGAAGGGCCTTGATGATTTGCAGGCGCAAGCGTTGCTTAGAAGCTGTGACGGTTTAAGGATGGACCATCTGGCGATAGTTGGCTCGATGCGGCGAGGCCTCATAGATGATTCATACCTTCGTTTCTGAGACTTATTTTATCTCACAAGTCTTCACTCGGGATATGTTTCTTTGCAGCAAGGAGACTGATGTATTGTTCAACCGTATAGTCCTCACAATTTCAGCAGGCAATTTGGTTTTGTCCAACATATGCCCGGCAAGCTGAAGGAAAACACACAGCAGAAATCCTTGCAAGTCGTGTATATGCATTGGGAGTCTTGTACTTGTGTATGCATAAATACTTGTATCACCCTGCCGGCCAAGGGCGAGCTAAAGAGCAATTCGGTGACTCGTGCCTGCGTAGGTTGGTGGTCAAAAGTGTACCGTTAAGACTTGAGGACAACAAGTGACACCAGTTTTTCTCATTCACGTAATGATGCGTCGAATGAGGGTTGTTTTGCGGTTCCTATGCATCTGGCACCTTTTGATTGTGCTAGTGCAGCTCATTTGCAAGATGGACCTGCGGCTCAATGCCCATGCTTGTCTTCTCCACATTTGGATGCTTTTGAAGAAACGGGTGATAAAGTTGATTCGTATGAATATGAACTTGTTTCGCTGCAGCGTCAATCAATTTTGAACAAGCGACTGCTTAAAGGTGCTCAGGATGACATCGATGTCCATTTTTGTTATAAGAAAAAGAAAGTGTTCAGGCATCCTCAATTTGACTTCTGCGCGTCACTTGAGAAATATGTATGTATTTCTTTCTTTCTTATGATTTCTTCTGCTTTCATTGGTTAAGCTTTTGTTTCTAACACCTTTCTTTGTCTTCTTTAGGCTAGGCCCTCTTGTTCTTTTGACTTGGTGAATATGGGCGTTCATTCCTTTACGGAGATGCTATTTGGAGGCAATCTACTTACAGACGAGGAGATTGGGGATATGCCCAGTGTATAGATTATTCCAAATCTGCCAAGTTGCCTAAGTTTACCGTGTGTAGGTGAAGGTATGCAAGGCCCATCATAAGTCCAACACCTTTGCCAGCTAGTTCTGAGATCTTCCTAAAAGGGGCTAAACCTTAGTGACACTGAGCAGCTAATCCATCGCATCAACCTTCGCGCGGCCATGGATATCAAGAGCCACATTGAGAAGATGATTTCAAATTGCCCATTTGAGGACCTTGCGTTGCTCAATAAAGACTTGTCGAAGCTTGTTTCTGTGATTGACAACCTTAACGTTGGTTCCTTGTTCTTGAGAGTCAAGGTTGCCGAACTTACGGCGTCCTCAACTGAGTATTCTTCCTTGCATGTTATTTCCTAAAAGAAGTTGAGTCCAGAGGTTAGAGCTTAACAACTTGCGGCAATAGACTTGTCAATTTCCCAAGCTTGGTCATCTCAGCAAGCTGCTTCAGAAGGTTATCAAGTCATTGTGACTTCTTTAGCTTCCGTTCAACTGCATCTAGAAACGTTGGCCCGAGAGCAAGAGTAGTTGGAAATCGAAACATCATGACTTCAAGGTGTTCTCTCAGAGCAGGAAGCTACACTTTATCAGCATCAATAGGAGATTTTACGCCTAAAGCAAGAGAAGGGTGCGGCCATGGAAGTGCCCACCTTGTTTCCCACCGATGTAGAGACTTTGAAGACTTTGGAAGACTTGCTTGAAGATCGTTGTCGTAGTTTTAGGGACATAACTTTCAAGTAGTGTCTTCCATTTTTTTTTTTTACTTTAAGCCTTCTTTGTTTTTGCTCTTTTTGTAATAAGGCTTTGTAGCCAAATTCTTCCTTTAAAGAAATAAAGTATTCACATTTTGAATTTGCTCTTTATTCTTCAAAGTGTTTTTGTTTTTGCTGATGATGTAGTCGTACTTGAAGTTTTGAAGTTTCAAGCTACCTACGTACCCTCATCAATTGAGGAGGGATCAAGTCATGACGTAGTTCAAATGAGTGATGGGTTTTGGCGATTTTGATGGTGATTTTGTTTTTGTTTTGCCGTACATAGTTTATGCTCTTATGGGCCAGGAACGTCGGGTGCGCCTTTTAAGCTCGTGCGAACAAGGAGCGTTGAGTGTTTCCTTTTAAGCTCATGCAAACAAGGAACGTTGAGTGTCGTGTGCAGTTTAGGCTCATGCAGTGAATGAGCTTTGAGTGTCGTGTTTTAAGCTCTTGCGAACAAGAAGCGTTGTGCCGTGTGCAGTTTAGGCTCATGCAGGAGATGAGCTTTGTTTGTTTGTTTTAGGGTAGTAGCGCTTCAAGAATCTGTCGTTGATGGGTCGAACTTCAAGCCATTTTCCGCCATGATTAAGTAGGTGTCGTTGGTGTAGACTTCTTGTATTACTTAAAGCCCATCCCACTTTGACATGAATTTGCTTTTTGTCTTGTGAGTTGTGATGATTGGCCTTCGTAATGCCAAGACAAGATCTCTAATTTGGAAAGACCTTGGGCGGACCTTCTTGTTGATTCCCTTGGTAGCCGTGCTTGGTATCATTCCAAGTATTGTTGAGATTCAGCCTCTTTTCGTCGAGTGCTTCCAACTCTTGAAGTCGTAACTTTGCGTTTTCCTCTTTAGTCAAGCCTTCCTGTATAGCCATCCTTAGCGAGGGGATTTGACTTTCGAGCGGCAGACTGGCACGTCTGTAGCTTCATCTTCTCTTAGCGCCATACTTGAGGCTAAGTTAGCGAGAGTGTTCGCCATTTGATTTTCTTTTCTTGACACATGTTCCAGTATCATGGCCTCGAACTTTTGTAGCAGTTGAGTTGCTAGCCAGAAGTATGGGACGAGATCATCTTTCCTCACTTCATACTAAGTCAAGAGTTGATTGATTATGAGCTTGGAATCGCCATACACTTCTAGCATTGTGATTTCCATGTCGATCGCCATTTGGAGTCTAATAATCAGTGCTTGGTACTCAGTGACATTGTTGGAGCATAACTCTCTTAATTGGAAAGAATAGGATAGTATTTGTCTTTGTGGTGACATGAATACTACTTCTGCTCCCGTTCCGTCTGCTTATGCGGATCCGTCGAAGAACATTGTCCATGTCGAAAAAATGTCAACGCAAAACACTTCCTCGTCAGGCAAGTCGTTTGAGATTTTCCAATCAGTAAGGAAGTCTGCTTTCGCTTGTCCATTTGTGGCTTTAGCCGGGATGTAGATGATCTCATACTAACTGAGAAGAAATGCCCATTTAGCTAGTCGCCCAGTCAAAACTGGTTTGGACATGACGTATTTAACCGGGTCAGCTTTAGCAGCCAAGTGGATGGTGTAAGCATGCATGTAGTGTCTAAGCTTTTGGAAGGCAAAAAGGCACATTTTCTTGATTGGTGAGTAGTTGAGCTTGGCACCAGCAAGGTTGGAGATGAAGCATCTAATGAAGGCCAGCCGTCCTTGTAGATTTCTCAACTCGTGTAAGTTCCTTGGCTCGGGCATGCATTGGATGGCATTGATCTTTGAGAAATCCACTTTGATGCCACAATGCTTGACAATAAAGCCAAGGAATTTCCCAGAAGTGACACCAAATGAACACTTCAACGGGTTCATTTTGAGGTTGTAGTTTTGTCTAACACTATTCGTAAATCCTTCAAGTGATCAGATCTCTTCTTTGTCTTGACAACCACGTCGTCTACGTAACATTCTACATTTTTATGTAGCATGTCGTTGAAGATCTTTTGGAGTGCAGAAGGCTGTTAATTCCTCATCTTCGGGGGCTATGCAGATTTGATTGTATCCAGAGGAGCCGTTTATGAATGATAGTGCCTCGTGGCCAATGGTTCCGTCCATCATGATTTCGATAATTGGCAAGAGAAAGTCATCCTTCCAGCAAGCATCGTCGGGGTCTCAAAATTCCATAGAAACACGTATTTGTCCAGATTTCTTAAGGACAATGACGATGTTGGAGATCCACTTAGGGTATAGCACCATTCGGATGAAGCCTACTTTGATTAGCTTGTCGATCTAGGTCTTAAATTGCAAGATAAGCTCGGATCGATAGCCTTTTTTAGTTTGGTTTATCGGTCGTGTTCAAGGCTTGACTGTAAGGCGATGTACGACGATGGTAGGGTCAAGGTCGGGCATTTCTTTGTAAGTCCAATAGTAGTTGGTAGTACTCCCCGATCTCGTCCGCGCTTAGTAGTGTACTTACGAAGATAGGCTTTGGCTCCTCGCTTGTGCCTAGGTCAAGCTCCTTGAGATCATCAACCGTGGCTTGCCCCCCATCCTCAAGTTATGGTGGTGCAATAGTGACGCCTTCCTTGGGGATTTTGTCTTCTTTGTCTTCTTGGATCGTGATGTGGAAGACGTCTTGGACGTCTTCTTCAGTGCCATCTTCTTGGGCTTGTTGGCGTAAAGATTGGCCAGTGTGGATGATAGTGCGCCTCCTTACATTCAGTGGTCCTTTTGTGTCAACCTCCAAGGTTGCATGGCGTTTCATCCTTGAAGGAATCAAGCTTCGAACGTCTTCTTTTTCTGCTAGACCGTCGAGATTTTCTTCCTTTGGTGTTGTCTTCTTCTTTCTAAAAAGCTTCTTGGTTTCTTCAAGTCTTTCAAAGGCTAACCATTGTGGAAGAGAACTAGTCGTGTTGCTTTGTTTCTTAGGTTTTGAAACCTTTCGAAAACAGAGCTTCGGGATGTTGGCGTGTTAAGCCATTTGAAGACAGAAGTTTAGTCTTGTCTATCAATGCGATCAAGTGCCGAAATTCTGGGTTTTGAACGATTCAGCCTATCGAAGACTGACGTTTGAGGGGTGGGTTTAGGTTCCTCTTGATCTTCTTCAACGCTTACGCTGATGTATTGAGTGCTAGCGTTTTTCGCTTTTCTTAAAATCTTCACAGGTGTATTTAGTGTGAAGCCAAGTCCCGTTTTGTTGTTGTCAACTCCGTAACCATGCTCCTTCAACTTTTTTTGAGTCTCGATGAGGTCACATTCTTTGTTGTTGATGGTGTTTGGATCCTTCTTCCCAAGATTTGAAGTGAAGGCGAAATCATACCCAACCTTTGACATGAGTTTATAGCTATTTAGGTCGAAACCTTCTTCAGTCCCCTTGGTTGGAAGAGAGCTTGGTTCCGCCCCGTTTGGCAGGTGTTTTACGAAATCTTGTGGTGGTTTTGAAACTCTAGCATAGCCTAGTTGTGTCAGAGGTAAAACCACATTTATCTTGAGCAGCCTTACATTGTCCTTGTGCAGCTATGTGTCGGCTTTGATTGTTCTAGTTTCGAATGGGGATTGCCCATTCTTTCTTCTCAACATCAGGATGTATAGGAAGACGGGTGTGTTTGATCCTTTTGAGGGTGTCACACTCTGTTTGGTTATTAAGGGCTTAGCAGGTTCATCGTTGTTTTTGCTTGAAGATGGCACGACTTCCCCTTTTATTAATTTATGTCCTTTGATCTTTTTCAATTCATCCGATTCGATGACCGAAAATTAAGAGGTTGTGTAAGAAGTAAAAAGGGTTGTGTAGATAGCATATCCCTAAATATAATGTCGAACATGCATGAGCGTAAAGTCAAAAGACAAATTTATTCTTTAATTTTAGACAAAAGATTATACTCTTAAAAGTAATATTTTTCAAGAATTGAAATATATAGATCTGTGGATAGATAGGGTCGGAGTAGATGCCACAAACGCCATCAGTTAACACACCTCCTCTAAGCATTCTTATGTATTCAGAACTCCAAGAATTTTTCAAAATCCAAACTCAAGGCCATCTTCCGTCTTGTCATAGCCGACTATATTACAAGTTCATGGTCAATTGGTTTACCATCGCCATAATGTTCTGGGTCAAATAACTCACCAGTATATATACTGTTTAAAATTAGTATTGCTTGCCCTAACTCGGATTAGACATGTTGCATGGACACGGTCCAAGCCAACTCCTCTTCGTTATTGGTAGGCACACGCACATATGCATCTATACAAAGAGAAGTTGTTCTGGGTCCTATCCATGCAGCCTGTCCTAGTCCGTGTTATGGCAAACAATACTGATTTTAAATGGCATACTTGAGAGGTATTCTACCCAGAATACTGTGGTGATGGTAAACCAATTGACCCTAATCTTGTAATAGTCGATGAACAGTCTGAAGATGGTCGCGAATATTGATTTTAAAAAATTCTTGGAGTTCTGACTAGGACGAAGATGGATACATGAGAATAGGTAAGGGGGCGGTGTGTCAGCTGATAGTGTTTGCGGCGTCTACACTCTGCCTATCTATCGACAAAGAAGATAGAATCCTATGTTTCAATTCTTGGAAAATATATTTTGTTGAAGATAAATAATAAATTTGTCTTTACTCTATTTTCATGTATGTTCGACATTATATTTAATATATTTGACTCTATGTTCTTGTATGTTTCACATTATATAATTGAATCTTTAATTTACCATTCTCGTGAGTACAGTGAGCAAATCCAAACTCAATAATATTAACATTTGGTTAGATGATTTCATTACCTACAGCCTACTAAATTCCTTCCATAGTGTTTTAATTCATTTTGATTTCCAACATACGAATCAGGCAATTTGAATTTAATTTTTATAACACCATTGTTACAATGGTCGTATGATTTGTGTGAGACCCTGAATATTGGAGGATTATTTATTGAATTTTGGAGGTATTATATTTGAATTCCTAAATTCACTATTTTATGAAAAAAATTTGTGTTCTCTTTGAAGGTTTCTATTAGCAAGCTAACTAGTCATAGTATTAAGGCTCGTGTGGGGGAAATGTTTTAAACGACTAAAAATGCTTTATGAGAAAATATTTTTAGAACCAATCCTTAGTAACATTTGCGAAGTCTACACTAAATGGTTTTTGTACCTTTCTTGTCAAACATGTAATTTATCACACAAGCTCTTTAGATCAATTTACATTAGATTAGACTTTAGGATACTTGACATGGAAATCTGAGTTAGTGAAGATCAAAGTGCAACTGCATGTGCCTCAACTCAAGTCAGGTTTGCTTATGCATATGTATTTCATGGTTAAGGTGTGAATTATGACTAGTGAGATCATCTAATCAATTTTTGCGTGTGTTTTACACCTGAGTGTGGCACACATTTTAAAAAAAAAATCCACATATATATAAGCTAGTCTGGAACCCTCATCCAAGAATGAGTTTTTACCATTAATGTTTTTAGATTGCTTTAACATTTGACAAGTGTCTTGGGGTGATCTTTGTCGGAACTTGTGTTTGTTGGGGACTCCCAGAGTCCCACATCGCCCAAACATTCATAATTAGGAACCTTTATAAGTGAGTTCACTCACTTATAGTTTGAAAAGAATTGGGCTAAGGCCATGAACCTTGGACTTTAGATTTGGAGGGTTTGGGTGTATATATTAAATGTCAAAGATGGGCCTTGGGGCTCGGATGGATGAAAAACACAAGTATCATTTTACGTTTTGATTTTTGCATTCAGTTTTTTCCGAAAGGATAAAACTGATCACGAACAGTTACATCCGTTCTTATCATGAACGGACTTTAACTGCCTGTTTTCGCCATAAAGTAAATTCGCCAAGGATCCAAGTTCGAGTGCAAGAACTTGGGTTAGATAGTTGTATCCTGCAAGATAGTCGTCTGTTGAACTACTGCACTTGTGTAGGGGCGAATTTCTGTCTTAAAAGATTGCTACTGCAAGCCACTATCCACTTAACCAAGTCAGTGTTATGTGATTTATTATACTATTTCATTTAAGTGTTTATATTTTGAATATATTGTATCTATTGTGAAATTTATATTCGAAATAAACTGTGTAAATTTTATTTATTATATATATTGCGTAAGTGACATTTGATTGGTTCTAACAATCTTGGTTGCTGCCAACAAACATATTTGGTTTGTTTTATGCTCTCCGAGCCTCCTCTGTGTTTTTCATTACCCTAGCTGCAAACATTTTTTCATGCTTTAAATAATTGTGCCAACTCAACAAAATCCTTTGTGAAAAGTTTGCATTGTGCTTGGTCTAAAGCTTCTTTGAAATCTTCGTATAGACCTAGGTATTGGTGTTAGAACCCTTGCTCTACTTCTTCACAATTGCACAGTACCTTCTTGCATTACACAAAGACTATTACAATAACTGCCTCTCCAATTACAACCGACTTCCTTATATGTAAACTACCTAGCTTGCTCTCTAAACTATCATCTAACAAATTTAACATCCATCTTATCTACTAACTATAACATCTCAACCTTACATTTGGCATATTGTGATGATGACAAGTGGCATCATAACAATACTCCCCTTGAAAACTGACTTATTACAGCAGAAAAAACTAGTAAAATGTGAATACAATGCAGTTGTAAAACAAGTAAAACTAACAATACTTAGAGATTGGCAACTTCTGGAAATTTCGTTTTCAAGTCATGATATAACTCCCAAGTAGCATCTTCTTTAGTGTGATTCTGCCATTGAACTAAGACTTCAGTAATAGCATCATTTCCTTTCTTCATCATCCTTCTGTCTAAAATGGCAATTGGGATGTCTTGTAATATTCCTTTCTCAGTAATGATTGGTAGTGGCGTAGTAGGACTATTCTGAGAACCCAAATGCTTTTTGAGGGAAGAAACATGGAAAACTGGATGTAGTTTTGAATTTTCAGGAAGCTTCAATTTATAAGCCATTGATCCCACTTTGGCTAGCACCTCGAAGGGTCCATAAAAACGAGGTTGTAATTTGTGAAAGGAGTGAGAAGCTAAAGACATGTACTGATAAGGCACCACTCTCAAATATATGAAATCACCCACAAGAAACTACCTTTCAGTTCTTTTCTTGTCAAACTGGACCTTCATTCGACACTGAGCTACTTGCAAATTAGCTTTGAGAATAGATAACATCATGTTCCTTTCCTCTAAGCATTGATCCACTGATGCTACCTCTGTAGTGCCATTTTCTAAAAGGAAACCACAGGATGAGCCTGACCATACACTATCTCATAAGATGTTAATTTGGTAGCAATGTAACCATTTCTTAGGCTGCAAACTGCAAAAACACCTTAGATATGTTTCGAGGCACCTGTTCCACACTTCTGTTTGGCCATATGTTTGAGGGTGATACCCTGAGCTAAAGCAAAGAACTAAACCTTGTAGTGAAAAAAACTCCTTCCAAAACTTACTCATAAAAATGGGATCTCTGTCACTTATGATAGAAGTAGGCATACCATGCAACTTAAAAATGTTATCAATGAAAATTTGTGCAATCATGGATGCTATGAAATGATGAGATAAAGCTAGGAAATAAGCATACTTGGATAACCAATCTACTACAACCTAGATCACTGTTTTTCCCTTGCAAGGAGGAAGCCCCACAATGAAATCCATAGAAATATCATACCATACTCTGAATGGAATAGGCAATGGCTGAAGAAAACCAGCAGAAAATAAGGTTTCATACTTGTGTTGTTGGCAGACATTACAAGATGCTACTAACTCTTTGATATCATTCTTCATTCCTTCCCAATAGAATGATCTTGAGATTCTTTTATAGGTTTTAAGAAGACCTTCATGGCCTGCAATTAGAGTTGCATGATGTTCTTCAAAGATTTTCGATTTCTAAGAATTAAAAGGGCTGAGTACAATTCTACCGTTGTACTTAAGAAACCCACACTTGAAACCTGAGATTTCCAATTGGTGCCCTTTCTGAAGTATCACTGAGGACTTTCTGTGTTTTTTCAATCACCCAAGTGTCTTTTTCAACATGTCTCCTAAGATCATCAATCCATGTTGAATAAGGATAAGAAATAGTTGCACATTCAATGGAATCAAACTGGAACTCAGCAGTTAAATCAGTAGTTAAGGGACCTGTTGATAATGCATCAGCAGCTTGGTTGTCACAACCTTGCTTGTATTGAATTTCATAATGGAAACACATGAGTTTAGACACCAATTTTTGTTGGAAAAGGGTGTGAGCTCTTTCCTTGTAAGAAATAATTCAAGCTGTGATGATCTGTGAGAATTATAAAATGGTTCCCAACCAAATAAGGCTGCCATTTGTGAATGGCATGAATGATTGCCAACATTTCTTTTTCATATGCTGAAAAAGTTTGATTTCAGGGGCTAGGAGCTTTGCTGGTAAAAGCAATGAGCCTGCCTTCTTGTTGTAATATTGCTCCAATGCCATGCTCAAAGGCATCACTCTCAATAATGAATGGCTTACAAAAATTGGGTAGAGCTAGAACTTGGGGGGAAAGCATGGCTGCTTTGAGAGTGTTAAAGGCATGTGTAGCTTTATCAGACCAAATAAAATTATCCTTGGTTAAGGCAATCAAGGGACCTATAATTTTGCCAAAATGGGGAATAAACTTTTTGTAATACCCAGTTAAACCCAGAAAACCCCTAAGTGCTTTGACAGAAGCAGGAATAGGGCATTTTGCAATTGAATTCAACTTGGTAGGGTCAGCAGCTACCCCTTCTTTGGACACAATATGTCCCAAATATTCAACCTTATCCTTCCCAAAGGCACATTTCGATTTCTTAACAAACAAACAGTGAGTTTTCACTACCCTCAAGTGTTGCAAATCCAATTCCCAAGTAGCACTATATACCAAAATGTCATCAAAAAACACCAAGATGAATTTTCTCAAAAATGGTTTGAAAATTTCATTCATCAAACACTAAAATGTGGCAGGAGCATTGGTTAAACCAAATGGCATGACCAAAAATTCATAATGGCCATCATGTGTTCTAAAAGCTATATTCTCTATATCATTAGGATGCATCCTAATTTGATGATAACCATCTCTTAAATTCAGTTTAGAAAAGGATTGAGCACCAAACAATTCATCCAGAAGTTCATCAATCAGAGGAATTGGAAATTTGTCTTTGATAGTGATGCAATTAAGACCCCTATAATCCATACACATTCTACAGGTCCTCTCTTTCTTTCTCACTAAGATTATTGGAGATGAATAAGGGCTATTACTTTTCTTAATCAAACCAGTTTGTAACAACTCTTGAACATATTTTTCAATCTCTAATTTTTGCATTGGACCATATCTATAAGGCTTACTATTTAGAGGCTTACTTCCTGCTATCAAGTGAATTATATGATCATGCAGCCTATTAGGAGGTAAAGTATTAGGGGTTGAAAACAATACCTCATATTCCCCCCAAAAAGGACTTTAAGTCTTGTTGTTGCAGCTCAGTGAGATGTTGATAATTTAGATCCCTCAGAGTTTGTTCCAGAGAATAACATCGCATAGGAGTAGGTACCATTTGATAAAGAACTGCTCCTACTGTGGTTTCGTGCTGCAAAAGTTTCTGCATCTGCAATGCTGAAATGTCTTCAATCTGGTGTAAGGAAGATCATGGACTTGTAATACAATATGTATGAGACCTCTTTGAGAATTTCATGTAAAGTTTGTCAAAATCCCAGAGAATGGGACCAAAGGTTCGAAGCCATTGTACCCCCAATACAATTTCACAACCACCTAAAGGAATCGCATAAAGATCAGTTATACAACTGAAGTTCTGAATTTTAATAGTAGTTCGAGCTAATGTTCCCTTTGTAGCAACTTTTCCCCCATCTACAATTTTAACATTGAAAAGATGTGCAGTATCAAGATGCCCCCTAAGTTTTTTAACTAAACCCAAATCAACAAAATTATGAATACTACCAAAATCAATGAGTATAGTGACTGGACAATTTTTAACAAATCCATTGACCCTCATAGTATTAATTGTTGGTCGAGCTGGGGTGCCAAAAAGAGCACAAGCAATGATCTCTGGTTCCTCATCAGAACACTCATCACCAATCTCACAGTCTTGAACATCAAGAAGAAACAACAGCTTCTTTTCACAAGTATGTCTTGAAAGTCCTACGATGAGTACTAATTTAACCTAGAGGTGTAAATAGGTTCCAACTTAAACCTAATTCAAATTATGATTAACATAAACCATAATTTCATGAGGTGTCATGCATGCAAACCTACCTGAGTAAGTATTTCTGAAACGCTTGGTATTCTTGCGATCGAGAGCACAAGAGACAAACTTAGACTAAAACATAATTACAACAAAAAATATGTACTAGTCTAAGACATTACAGACTCAAGCTTTTTGTTTGGCACATGTAGCTCAT
Source organism: Cotoneaster glaucophyllus (assembly GCA_036320875.1). Classification (NCBI taxonomy): domain Eukaryota; kingdom Viridiplantae; phylum Streptophyta; class Magnoliopsida; order Rosales; family Rosaceae; genus Cotoneaster; species Cotoneaster glaucophyllus. The sequence goes on from CM070072.1 coordinate 20,238,699, forward strand.
TTGCATTCACACAATAGCAATTGTCTTTGGACCTTGTTCCTACAAAAATATCTACCTCACTAGCAACTTTTACACTACATTTCAACTTATTGAACAATACTTCAGCATCATCATCATCACAAATTTGACTAATGCTGATTAGATTAGCTTTTAAGTCCATCAACCAACATGACATTTTTTAAGCATGGAATTCCTAGAGTTTTGCTTTCTCCTTTTCCAATAATCCTTGCTCTTTTTCCATCTCTGAAAGTGACTACTCCATTTTTACAATCCTCGGTGAAAGTTGTGAACCATCTTTTGTCTCCAGTCATATATCTCGAGCAACTGTTGTCAAGATACCAAGTATTTGACTGACAAGTTGAGTGAGCAGTGAACGCCACCAAACACGTAAGATTGTCTTCCTCAGATGATGGTGACATATTATCTAATAAGCAAATTTGAATCTCCTTTCTTCTCCATTCTTGCTTTAAGTTTAGAGTGATGGAATTCTAAATAGGCATTATTTTTGAAAATCTATTCATTCCCTTCGGGTGAGCAACAAATCTCACTTTGAGATTTGATTTTTTAGAAATCCAAGGAGTGGTGTGTTCAGTTCGATTTTCCTTTCGAAGTTTGTTACACCTAGGTCTGATATGTCCTATTTTTCCACAAAAATGACAAATAGGAATAAAAGTTTTTGACCTAATGAAATTCTTCGGATCAACGAAAGTGATCATAGAATTTGACTTATTTGTAGTGATATAAGAATTTCCAAAAGCTTCATCACTATCCGCTTTCCTGCTTGGCTCTTGTAAAGCTTTGACAAACTTAGTAATAGAAGAGGAAGAACTTCCAGTGATATTAAAATCATAGCTTAAACCACTTTTATCACCAAAATTCTTTCCATAGTTCAACATTTTGTCAATTTTTCTTGAGCCAATACTGAACTCTTCAACCTTATTTTTCATGTCACTCAGTTTATTTTCAAGAAATTTATTGTCTGATGCTAGCATATGTAACTTCTCCAACATTGACTCTCATAGCTTTTCTTCATTTTCCATTTGAGATTGATGCTCAATCTCTACTTCCTTCATCTCACTTTCAAGCTGCATAAGTTTCTTTTTCAGTTCATCATTTTCTTTGCTCACTTTCATGGTGATATCATAAAGTGCAGTATATTTTTGTAAGACTTCTACGGAATTAGGTTCTTCAACTTCCGAGTCACTAGTCTCATATCCATTAAAAGTTCCAACAAACGTAACCACTTCATCATCATCTTCAGATGCCAAGTCTTTTTCTGAGTCACTGTCACTCCAAGTAGTGGTTAAAGCCTTGTTTTTTTCATCCTTCAGCTTTTTAAGAGCATTGGCACATTCATGAGCATGATGTCCATACCCTTGACATTCGAAACTTTTGTCTCTGTCATTTAAACTTTTCTTTTCACCAAGTTTGACAAACTTAGAGGAATTTCCATGAGAAACAACTAGAGAACGAGAAACTTTGGAATTTGAATCAAAGTTGTTTTGATGTTCACGTCCCCTGGAATTTCTAAGTTTCCAAAATTTTCTAGCTTGTTTGGTGAGAAGAGCAAATTCATCTTGAGTTAAGTTTTCAAACGAATCCTCATTTACTTTTTCATTATTGACTTTGAAGGCAACATTTTTGCCTTTCTTAACCTCGGTGAAATCAGATTCATATGTTTGTAGTGATCTAATCAATTGTTCCAGCTTGTAAGTGTTTAAATCATTTGATTCCTCTATAGCTGTCCTTTTCGCATGAAACCTTGTAGGAAGAGATCTTAGAATTTTTTTTTGGAATGTTATCACCAAGATTGTGACAACCATTGACCATTACACTAAGCTTAGCATAAAAGTCGGAGAAACTCTCATCATCCAGCATTTTGATATTTTCAAATTTTGTGATGAGATTCTAAAGCTTGAATTCTTTGACAGTGGAGTTACCTTCATGAGTAACTTCATGAATATACTAAGCTTCTTTTGCCGTTGTGCATTTATTGATGTAGTTAAATTGTTCAAGGGAACGGTAGTGAACAACGCATTCAACGCTCTTTGGTTGAAAGTGCTAGAGCTGCGTTCATCTTCGCTCCATTCCTTTCTAGGCTTAAGCATATATATAATTACAAAAGACTGTCCTTCACCTTTGGTTTCTTTGACTGTTGGAGGTTCCCAGTCTTTTTCAACTGCAAGCCATACTTTGTCGTCAAGCGCCCAGAGAAATGATTTCATATTTGCCTGTCATGCAGCATAGTTGTCACCCTCGAAGTGTGGTGGATGGGAAATCGACCCCATGGTACGATTCATCCTAATAGTCCCACAGATCTCACTATTTACTAGTGACCCGCTCTGATACCAATTGAAAGTCCTAGGTTGAGTACAAATTTAACCTAAAGGTATAAATAAGTTCCAACTTAAAACTAATTCAAATTATGATTTAAATTAACAGTTATGCAAACTAAATCTTACACAAATATTCAGCATAACTATAAAGAGTGCGCACATGATATAGGATTTAACGAGGTAAAACCCACCATTGGGAAAATCCTTAGGCTACCAAGCCAGGAAACACTAAGAAAGAAAGAATACATAAAGACTTACAAAAACTCATCAACTAGACACCTATACTAGCTGGCAGCTTTGTCTTTGCGCTTTGCTATTCGATCTTTTTTCATCCTTCAAGTTAAAGTGGCACGACACTAACACGATCCTCGATCACCTTGCCCTCGAACTTTCCAAGATACTAACTCGATCATGTAGAATGTATATATGATGAAGTGTTTGTTGAAAAACAATCAATTACGAAAATCACAAGGCACATTTTCATAATTGACATTTAATTAAAAACTCAAATGAAAGCAGCAAGAAAAATAATATTTTCTCTTAAAAACACATGTTGTCGAAAACACAAGATAGCAACAGTATAAAAAAAAAATTCTTGCTCAAAACACAAAGCTGCTACCTTTCAATTCTTTTGTCAAAGAAACCAATATTCATGCTCTCAGTGCATATATATGTTCTGATACGGAGAGGCCACAAAAACCCTATACCAATGCATATATATGTAGGCGTAAGTAAAACAGAGTGAAGGAGACGTGATCAAACAAATACTAGAGATATTATTTGTTTTGTGCTGATAAGTGTGAAAATTCACCAAACATTATCTGTGTTCATCAAACAAATACTAGAAAATATGCTGCCACCTAAGAAAGATGGGCTTTAACTAATAAGACTTTAATTGAAAGTTAGATACCTAAACTCAATCCACAGTTCACAGCAACAACAAGGTTTAGTTAAAGTTTAAGTTCATTTGTATTCTTGCTGAAAACTGCAACCCAAAAACACTTAACATAAACCATAATTTCATGAGATGTCATGCATGCAAACATACCTGAGTAAGTATTTCTGAAACGCTTGGTATTCTTGCGATCGAGAGCACAGGAGACAAACTTAGACTAAAACATAATTACGACGGAAAACGTGTACTAGTCTAAGACATTACAGACTCAGGCGTTTTGTTTAGAAATAGTCAATTTTACCCTAACATGTCCTCTCACAAATTTCTCCTTACAATGAAAACACAATCTATTCTTTCTACAGTGATCCACTTCTTCTGGAGTCAATCTTCGTATATTATTAGTTTTAGGACGAATATCAGCCAACGGTTGATTAGTAACATTCTGCAAAACTGGTGATCTAAAATTGGACTAAATTGCAGGTTATTTATAGAAGGTTTTCACCTTGATATCTACAAGTTTGGCATCGATCTGTTGTGCGAATGCATAGGCTTCTTGCACATCCTTAGGTTTGAGGAGCTTCACATCATGTTGCAATTTCGCCTTAAGACCCCCAATGAAGCAAGATTTCAACAAGGCAGGGCTGATATCTTTTGTTCGATTGGATAGACGTCGAAATTCCAACCTGTAATCTCTAAGTGTCCCTGTTTGCCTTAACTTGACCAAGCTTTCAACTGAGTCTTTGAATTCGGAGGGTCCAAATTCTTGACAAAAGACCTTAGTGAAATCCTCCCAATTGGGATAATTAGTAAGACATTTGGCCCACTAAAACCATTGAAGAGGTTCCTCTTCCATGTGGAATGAAGCCATTTTCACCTTCTTGGCATCTTCGATGTTGAAGAAATCGAAATAATGGTCAGCTTTATAGACCGAACCCAGAGGATCGTCTCCTTCCATGAACCTGGGAAAGTCTATTTTCAGAAATGGCCATCGATTCTAAAGACCCATATCGTGGCGACCGCAGTTGGGAGCAAAAGTAGTGTTTACTCCTTCTTGCACCAGAGGATTCAGCGGAGTTGCTATCGACGATTCACTCCCGTAAGAACCGCCTTTTGCGGCCATAGATTGCAGTTGCATCATGATCATCTCCTGGCTGTTCTTGAACTCCAATTTGAGATCAGCGAGCATGGTTTCCAAATTCGTTACTCGCGATTCCATGGCTTTCAGGGAAGCTTGGCGAGTCATACAACAATGAAGGATTGAGAGGAATCGACACTGGTTGATACCAATGTTAGAACCCTTGCTCTACTTCTTCACAATTGCACAGTACCTTCTTGCATTACACAAAGACTATTACAATAACTGCCTCTCCAATTACAACCGACTTCCTTATATGTAAACTACCTAGCTTGCTCTCTAAGCTATCATCTAACAAACTTAACAGCCATCTTATCATTTAACTATAACATCTCAACCTTACATTTGGCATATTGTGATGATAACAAGTGGCATAATAACAATTGGATTCTGTTAGTTTCTTCCTTTCAATTCTTTGACTGGAGAAACTGATTTGTCAGTGTTTGAATCCAGAATTGCATATCGTTCTTTCATTTCTTTATATCACTTGCATAGTTACATGCATGGCCCTACCAACTGAATAACGCACCTTAACTGCAAATACCTCTTTCGCCCCACATTAGAGAGATTTTTCAGCGTGCCAGAACATAGACACATACACCATATATCATTATACAAGTAGAATGCCCTGAATTCGCAATAAAAAAATTTCTTTGCCTTGAGTTCATTTGTACCGTTTATTTGAAGCATAAGTTGAAAACCCATCGATGGGAAGGAGAGCCACTTCCACTTTGTGTTCAGCAACTGGTGGATTACGACATGATCTTGGAACTGGATTACGACATGATCTTGGAACTAGGATCATAGAAGACAACCACGATTATGTCGTAATCCATTGCTTTACGATGCAATGTCATAATCGCTTGGGATCGGCCTTTCAATAATCAATACATTATGAAAACAACAAAAAACAAGCATATCCTATAACTTTGTACTATTAATTGTGGTTGGTTCTGGTGTGAGATACCATAAACTCCATCATCTTACATCAATCACAGTGTTTCAGATTGCTCCCTTTTTATCTTTTTTTTTTGTTGACCATGGAGCATAAGCCCAAAAGAAAGAAAAATGATTACATAAGAATATCATGAGATTATGAGACTCCAATTATATATATAACTATCAATCTACGATAAAAATGAAGAACTTAATAAAAAAGACAGAACTCAAACTGCATGATAAATCCGAACAAACCTATTCATCCATAACTAAATTATTTTGACGACAAATAGGAGTTTCAAGTTGCTTCTTTGATATGGCCGTACCTCAAATTGATAGAAAAATACTCTGTGGCAATTGGCATAAAGTACATTTCTTGCATGTCAATACAATCCAATCAAATCCAACAGTGGATTGCATTATGTGCGCCAAATGGCATGCATTTTCACCCATAAACCAAAAGAATGGTGCTCAATTCGGCTCACCAAATCATTTCTATTTAGACTTTGGAGTACTTCCATTATTCTTCAAATAATGTTTAATCTTAAATGATAGCATACAAAATCCGATGAAGAAAAAAAATGGAATTGACACATATTCCAAATTTATATTCGACCTAAATAGATAGGTGTCATTTTTTAGTGTTGTTTGGGTGAGAGAACTCTAAATTCTACAAAGGTGAGAGTTTAGAGTAAAGAAATAACAAATATGTCCTGTTTTACCATTGCAGGTCGCTATCTCTACTCTCACTACACCTTCCAAAGTGATCACCACCCCTACCCCCAACTCTCATCCCGATATCACTACTTTTGTCATGGTTAAAACAATTTATCGACCAATATTACTCATTTATATAATAATGTCTTTCATCAAAAAATCTAAATTTAGTATTCAAAATTCATCAATGTAAACTTTTTCATCCATGTATAGCAAAAAAAAAACTAAAATTAACGTGATTCATGTTCCTTATTCCAAAAGGAAAATTAATAAAAAGTCCAAAAAAACTTCTTTTTTAACGAAAAAGTCATTTTTAAATGTATAGTGAATAGTATCAGGTAAAGGTAAAAATATGGTTTTTCGTTAAAAGTGAACAGTACCGAAAGTATTTCGTTAAAACTCCCTATTCCAAAATGGTAAGGTGAAAAGAAAAAAAAAAAAAAAAAAAAAAAAAAAACTTTCATAACTACAAAGTTGACAATTTGAACACGTGCCAACCTCCTAATGGCCACAAACACAACATATTTCATCTGCAACTAACATTTTCTCTTTTCCACGTCAACAAAAAAACCGTCTATAAAATGCCAACTCCACACTCCACAACATCCGACCCATCTCACCGTCCGTCCGTTTAGCAGCCCGCAAATCCAACACTATCTCCAACAGTTCACCGCAACTGAAAGAATAAAAAATTAAAACGCCCGATACGGAAGCGTTTCGGTGCGTTTCTGATTCGGTTGACGACCGACAAATAGAAACCATGAGCGCCCAATTGCGCGAACACGATGACGAGTCGTCGAAGCTGCGAGACGACGCGGACGATGACGAAGCCAACCGCCTGCTTCAGCCGCAGTCCCTGTCGCTGTCGTCGTCGACATGGGACGACGACGATGAGGTGGCCTTCGAGGCGCGGGAGAAGATCCTGATCGTCGACGACGCCGTCGACGACGAATCAACGGCGGTCCCGCCTTTTTCGTGGAAGAAGCTGTGGCTGTTCACCGGGCCGGGTTTCTTGATGAGCATAGCGTTCCTGGATCCGGGCAATTTAGAAGGGGATCTCCAGTCGGGCGCGATTGCCGGTTACTCGCTGCTATGGCTTTTAATGTGGGCCACCGCCATGGGACTGCTGGTCCAGCTGCTCTCCGCTCGGGTCGGAGTCGCGACGGGTCGGCACTTGGCGGAGCTCTGTAGGGAGGAGTATCCGAAATGGGCAGGGTTGGTGCTCTGGTTCATGGCGGAGCTGGCGTTGATTGGGGCCGATATTCAGGAGGTGATTGGGAGCGCCATTGCGATTCAGATACTGAGCCATGGGTTCTTGCCGCTTTGGGCTGGAGTTCTGATTACGGCTTTGGATTGGTTGGTATTTAGTAATTACTTTTGTTAATCTCGTTTTTAACTCTGTTTTAAGTCTTGATTTGGGATTTGTGTTATCTCTTCTTGTCAAATGCTTGTTGATTTGTTCTTGAATTTTGGTTTTCACTGCTTAATTATGTTGATTTAAGTGGATCATTAGGTGGGGGAGTGATTTTTCAGCTTGATTTTTGGTTGAATCTTTATCTTGTACCTAATTTTCTATTGATTGAAAGGAACTTATGCTGTTTATTGGGACAATGAGCTGATCAAGTGGCATTGGATTGGAATTGGTTTAGATTTCAGTTGTTGACTTTAATATTCTCACCATTAAAACTCAACTTTTTAATTAAAACTCAACTTAATTGGTGATTCATGGTTTCAAAGAGTTCGATTACTTATCCATGAAAATTGCAGATGGATAAAAAATTTCTTATTGTTTCGTGTTAAAATCATGTTTTAATTGATAAGTTAATGTCTTTTTCTTATGGTGAATGGGTATGGGAGTTAGCTGGTCAACTTTGGCCGTGTAGGGATAATTCTGTTAACTAGGGTTTTGTGTTTTCTCTTTCGTGCAACAGTTTCATCTTTTTATTTCTTGAGAACTATGGGGTGAGGAAGTTGGAAGCTGTGTTTGCAGTTCTCATAGCAACTATGGGTTTATCGTTTGCCTGGATGTTTGTTGACACAAAACCGAGTGGGAAAGAACTTTTAATGGGTAAAAATTGTACCTTACTATGCAAACAAGTTGGAAAACTGTTAAACTATTGGTTGTACTGATATGTGTTGATCCACTTCCTCTTCCCTGCAGGTATTGTGGTTCCAAGACTTAGCTCGAAAACAATTCGGCAGGCAGTGGGAGTTGTGGGTTGTGTCATTATGCCACACAACGTATTCTTGCATTCTGCTTTGGTACAGTCAAGAAATATTGATCCGAACAAGAAAGGACGGGTTCAAGAGGCCCTAAACTACTACTCAATTGAGTCATCAATTGCACTTTTGATCTCCTTCATGATCAATTTGTTTGTCACCACTGTTTTTGCCAAGGGATTTTATGGTACTAAACAAGCAGAAAGTATAGGACTAGTAAATGCAGGTCAGTATCTTCAAGAGAAGTATGGAGGAGGGCTTTATCCGATTCTTTATATCTGGGGTATTGGGTTGCTGGCAGCTGGACAAAGTAGCACAATAACTGGAACGTATGCTGGGCAGTTTATAATGGGAGGCTTCCTTAATCTTCGTTTGAAGAAGTGGCTGAGGGCATTGATCACACGGAGTTTTGCAATTGTGCCAACTATAGTTGTAGCAATTATCTTTAATAGATCTGAGGCTTCGTTGGATGTTTTGAATGAATGGCTTAATGTTCTTCAGTCGGTTCAGATTCCTTTTGCCCTTATACCACTTCTTACCTTGGTGTCCAAGGAGCAGGTCATGGGGGTCTTCAAGATTGGACCTGGTCTTGAGGTATGTTGTTAACGTTGTTATTCTACCATTTTGGGCATACTCTTTATAGCTTTATGTGTACTGTCATATTGTTAGTTTGGTTTGCTCTATCTATTCAGTAATCACTTGTCATGGTTGATATTGATCTTGGATCGCTTTGAAATCCACAAATTCAGCTTTCATATTTCTTTTCAACTCTAAAGAGAAAACATCTATATAGATTTTAGAATAAGCCTATCTGCCTATGGTTATCAGCAGCTCATTTTGCATAGTAAAAGAAAATTTACTTTTCGTAATCTGAAAATTGGAGAAGCATTTCATTGACAAGATCTATGTTGCAGAAAGTGGCATGGACTGTGGCGGTTTTGGTGATGGTGATCAATGGTTATCTGTTGTTGGATTTCATCATTTCTGAAGTTAGAGGAGTGTTGTTTGCTCTTGTGGTCTGCAGTGGCACAGCTGCGTATATAACATTTATTGTATATCTTGTTTCACGGAGTGGTGCCCTCCCTTCTACTTTTTTCAGTTCACTGTTCAAGAGGTTTGCAGATTCAGTTAACTGAATCAACATCCACGCGATTGCAAGAAGCACGGAACATCTGAGTATCAAGCCAGTTAGGCACGAGGGTCCTCTAGCTACGCTTTCAGGAGTGAAGCTCTTTCGACATAACATTCTCTAACCTTGGTGCATATGTAAGAGTTACATCTTTCTGAATCGTCAAAATATCCAGACTCATTAAAAATGAATATACAAATTTAGACAACTGAACACCGTTGCATTATGGAGCTACACACAATCATCTTGTACGGGTCGATAAGTGAAAACAGAAAATATTATTATCTCCAGTTTAGTGGACGGACAAAGCATCGTTGCAATATTCGGGATGGATTTCTTTCCATGTAACTGATGTAACTTTCGCCTCTTTAAAATTTTGCTCAGAACGAATTGCTTTGTTATTCTTGAGGTAACAGTTTTATCTTGTACCATAGTGAAACCGGTCAATTCTTGTTATTCTTAGAGTATCGGTTAATACAAAATGAGGAAGTGAAGTTTGCAGAAGTGTTTCGTGTCGTTTTCTTCATCTGATTTTGCAAACTCAATGACCTTTTTTACAGTTTCATTTAATTAATTATCACGATATGATCTCTAATTTTTTGCATAGATGATTATTATACGATGATTACGAGAATGAACTGTTCCGATTTGTGAGTGTATATTACAACTTACAAGGGTGAGGATTAAGTCTTATTTAAGCAGACCTCTAAATCTTCCTCGAGAAGATTTTAAGCTTGAAGTTCCAATGCAAGGGTGATATGATATCTCATGAATCACAGTACAAACATTTCTAACCCTTAAGTCAAAAGGCCTGCCATCCAAGTGATCTAGTCAAGGGTTAAAGAGCTTTTCCGTCAAATGATGATGTGACAGAGATGTAACCAATAAAAGAAAGTTGATGAAACCAGTGAAGGAAGTCTTGAACATCAGTACGGTAACATTTTGATAATTATACGTGAAAATATTAATGCAAAAGCATGAAAATATCATTCATTGATAATTTGGTAGCAAGAGCAAAATACTTGTCGATGTTGTTAGTTTGGGTATGACGGGGGTGCAACCGTGCTAGACTAAAAAACAAAGAGAAAAACTGTCCATATTTTTATACTCAAGAGAAATCAAGGGCTTTGGTGTGTGGTTAATAAACACCAATGAAGGGTTGATTGAAATGAAATCGTTGACTTTTAAGCAGCAAAAGGAAGACAATGTTTTTGTAGATCAATGGACCGATTGCAGGCTCTCACAATCGGCGGTAGATCCAGGAAATATTAATTTGAGGGTCAGTAAGAATAGCGGCTGACGTGTAAATTTTTTGGGACAGAATAGCATGCAAATTGGTATTTCATCGAGCTTTGGTAGGCCTGAAATTATTTGACAAGTCATATTGCACACATCTCAACATATGTCAATGACTTTTGAAAGAGAATGTTGACTGACGTCAATAACTTTTGAGCGAGAATGCTAACATATGCTAATATATGCCGAGTGAGCCTATCGACAGATGACCATAACAACGCATACGCATAAGGTTAGTGGCTACCTTGCCTAATGCCTATAGAGGCAATTCGTAGAGTAGTTGGAGAGTAGCTTTTAAGGTTCAAAGGGCATCACCCAACTTTTCTATGAAGGATTTTTGAACCTGTGAGGGTCAGCTGGCCCCTCTTGCCCGAAGGTAGATCTGCCCCTGCTCACAATCCAATTTGACACTTGATATGCAGATTGCATGTGCCACATATCTCATAATTTGACGGGTTATTGTGTTGTATAAAGCATTAAAAAAAATTAAAAAATAATAATATAAATAATAATAATAATTATTTATAAAAAAAAAAGAGTTGGCGTATCTAGTCTTATCCATATTTAATAGCCCAATTTTTTCTATGAACTTTTCATTACCAACACTTGATAAGTACAATACGTCATTGCATTGGAAACTAACAATATTATACAAACCAATGTGATAATCAACAGTGGAAGTGATTTTCGCACTCTTAATTAGTCTTTCACACATCCTTTTTTATTTATAAATATTGAATTGAATAAATCAAACATAATCAATGATAATAATTAAACGTATGACAAGTCAAAAAGTATGTGTTTAACATTTCCTATCAATAAATACAGAGACACCAAAGTTTCTCTTTCATTCGATTTTTTCATATGATGTGGTGGGACCTATAAAATCAAAAAAAAACAATCATGTAGAATCCATTCCATGCGGCAGAGTTCAGATAAAAATTGATGTCTCTCTTCGATGGAATTAGTCGTCCACTGCTGAAGTGCAGAGGCAAAGTACTACATGCATTAAACTCTATTGAATTGAACTGCATCGATCTCTCCCAACGGACAAGATTCACTGCCTTACCCTCTCGTTTCGCTGGGGATTGATTCACAAGTGTACCCCAGAAGGTGATTTTTCATCCCTTATTATTCTCGTGTCTCGCATGCTAAAGAAAATAAGATGCATGGATGGAGGCCACCATAGTTTGGCACCCAAATTACCCCAGGGAAAGGCCCGCATAAGGGTTAGCTAGGGCAACAGTTCGAGAGTCCCACACACTGAGTGTTTTAACCATTAAATTTTGGTTTTTTTATTTTAAAACAAAAATCTATCCGTTAAAATATCCAGAGAATTTCAGTCTCCGGAGTCTTAAATATCTTAAAAAACCACATCTTTATTTATTTCTATGTGTAAGCCATTCTTTATATGTGTGATCGTTGACCACATAATTCAGAGTCTCACAATATATAATAAAAGTTACATATACATGTTTGACAATAAAAAATATGATTTGATTAAACACACCAACTCTTTTTATATATTTGATCTTATCATTCTTTTCAGGAACTTTCATGAAAATGGTTTGGGCAAAGTTTATTTTAATAAAGAATCATGCTATAACTTTATTTGATTAAAAAGACTTAAAAATTTAATGAAAAACCCTTAAATTTTAATAAAAAGGACAAAGAACTTAAATTTTAATGAAAAATACATAATTTTAATATTAAAAAAAATCATACACGCGCACAAACTGTTTATGAAACTTTATGCATTCTACGTGAAACTTACGACACTGTTTATGAAACTTACTACACTGTATATGAAATACAGTCAGAGTTAGCGACCGTCTAGAACCTATGATACCATGGATTAATCATAATTTGCAGTTTTCTCAAACGATTCACTTTGTATTGAAAAAGGCAATTAATGGACTTGATTTGATTTGATATTGTTCCCTTCTATTATTGGCAAACCTTCCTTTATTCAACCTTGTTCCATCAAGCTATGGCTTTCCAAAAAATGAGGCACGGAGGAAACTGGATTTGATTTGAAGGTTAGGCAATTAGGGTATAGGTTTGCTAGGCTTTGTCGTGGAAGGAGGCGTGGAGATAGAGAGGATGGTGCGTTTGTGGGTGGAGCTGACGATGAAGTGTTGGGCGGATGGGTTGTAGGCGAAGCTTTCTGTAAAGCCTGGGGAATCGAAAATTGACGATGGCGAGGAGTAACGAGCGACGGGAGTGGAGGATGGAGGTAATCTCGTAGCGGAATTAGTGGTATTAGTGAAGGAGGGATAGGCTATAGGTATTGTGGGAGAGGGGATTGGGATGGAGTTTACGGAGGAGGGTGAGTTGGAGTTACAGAGTTTTTTTTTTTTTTTTTTGTGGGGGGTGGGGGGATTTTTTTTTTTTATTTTTGTCCTTATTATTAAATAAAATTTAGTGTATGATTTTTTTATTAAAATATAAAGATTTGAAGTCCTTTTTATTAGTTTTCTTTCTTTTTATTGTCAAACATCTTGGTATCTGTTACTTACCTTTTTCTTTTCAATTTATGATATCTCTATATTTTAACTATCAATTTTTTTTTTCATTACAATTCACTCTGAACGACATACTCGAGAGGGTCTCTTATTTTTTTTCCCTTCGGATACACCAAAAAAAAAAGAACGAAATTCAAAAACAAATAAAGGAGAATGATAGGGAGACCATGTTAAAATGTTCAAATCAGTATTAATAGTAAAAAATTTGACAACAACAATGTTTTCCAACCAAAAAGCCATTGATATTACATGACATAGATTGACAACCCTCACTCTTGCTATCAAAATTGACAGCAACTTTATTTTTTTAATAAATTATTAAATGCATTTTGCTATTTTTATTTTAAAATATTTATTATAAATGGTTCTATAATCCTATCTATTATTTTGGAGATTTATAATTCTTCCTTTTTATTAGACGGAATTTCAATGAATGAGATTCGGAATTTCAATGAATGAGATTCACAAGAACCATTAACTGCCTTTTCCAATACAAATTGAAGCGTTTAAGTTTCTGATTTTTATCTTGTCCTATTTTAATGGTAGTTTGACTGTGAAATTTCTTTGTTTTTGTATTTCTAAAATGGCAGAATATGAGTGTGACACTTGGTATAGTTGATTGAATGTATAGTACAAATGATGGATTTGTCATAATATAATGTAATAAAATAATAATTTAGTTTGACATATTGAGTTTGAGAGCAAAACTTTAAAATATGTCACAATGCCACGTAGACTGTCATATTTAAATTTTGTGTTTAAAATTTGTCTTTTGAGGTCACTTAGTACTACGGTTTAGTAATATTTCTATTTACTCGTAAGTGAGAGATCTTAAATGTGATTCTCGCTAAAAACGAATTTCAATCATATTATTATTGGTCCATTGTGAAAGTGGACTCACTCGGTCAACAAAATACAAAACCCTAGTAGCATAAAGATGCAACGATCCTATTTGTCAATGAGACCCAATATTTGTTAATATTTTCTTTCGGGGCGCATTGTTTGAGCTGACAGATACAGAGAGAGATGTGGCCACCTTTTTCTCTTTCTCTTCACGCTATCTCGCATGAAAACTTTCCATAAATTGCATGCAAACTCAGACCCCCATTGAAACTCTCTCACTCCCCATTTCAGTCTCTCACTGTTCAAGCTTTTTCCCATACTTTCAATTCCCCCAGATTTCCCCCTAATTAAATATCTCCCTCTCCCTCTCCCTCTCTCTCATCGCAATTTCAAAACCCTCCTCTCTCAAAAATCTCGGAAAGTTCGAAGCTTTCTCTCACTCTCGAAACTCCATTGTCGGAATTTCATAGCTGTTGAGCCAGAGGATGGAGGGTTTTCGCGGTTTCCTGGAAACGGCGTCGCTTTGGGCTCCGAAATTTTCGTTGCCGGAATATGTGCCCGGAAGCTCATCGTCGCAGAACCACATTGGGGGAGAATCCCATTCTGATCAAACCTTGGAGGCTGCCTTTTCTCGCCTAAATGTGTCAGCTTTCAGCCGCCAGCAGCCGCGGATTTCCGGCATTGACGGCGGCGATTACAGTAATGGGCCGGCGCTGAACTACCCATCAAGCGATCACGGATTTAGCGGCGGAAATTCGATGCCTTTTTGCGGCGGCGAGTCGTTGCAGAGTCGTCTGAACTCACGGAACGGCGGGGGTGGGGATTTAGGGAATTTTGGTCTTGAAAATTGCTGGGTGGGAAATGGCTCGAATGGCTTTGTTCCCAATCAAGATTGCTGGGTGCATTCTGACATTGCTGGGTTTCAAGAACCTCCGGATCGCTTGTCGTTGGCTGATTGGCGCGGAAATATCGCTGCTTTGGCCAAGCAGCAGCACGGCTGTCGTTTTCTGCAGAAAACAATGGAGGATGCACCGAACAGGGATGTGATTGATTTAATATTCTTGGAGGTTATGGAAAATGTGGTCGTTTTGATGCTCGACCCTTACGGGAACTATGTCGTTCAGAAGCTTGTGGAGGTCTGCACCGAAGAGCAGAGGACCCGTATGCTTTCGAAGTTGATATTGGAGAGTCATACGTCACTGGTTTGCATTGCCCTCGACACTCGCGGGTATGGTCTGCGTAAACGCTCTTAACCACTTAAGTTACAAGCCCGTTGTATTTGTTGTTTGTATATATGTGGGTAATTGTTCTAACTTCTAAGATTGCTGACCAAATAACTTTGGTAATTGTTCCCATCTTTCTTGCGACAGGACTCGTCCTGTACAGAAATTGTTGCAGTACGTTACTAACCAAGAGCAAGTGTCGTTGATTATGGGAGCTCTGAGCCCTGCTGCCGCTGTCTTGAGTAAGAACAACAATGGCCAACATGTGATCGAACAGTGCTTAGAGAATTTTCCTGAGGAAGACAACAGGGTAATGTTTCCGTCCTGTTACTCTACGCGATTTGCAATTACCGTAGTATCTTGTTATGTTAGTCTTACATGTTGCAATTGGATTTGGATTTGAATTTTGGCTGGTTCTGCTTTTTCTTTTTTGTGATGGTTACGTTTTGCAAGAATCCACGATAAGTACTTACTCTTGATCAATAAAGTTTTATGATTTTAAGCCGATCCACAGCTTGTGGCTGGAACTTTAGCCTATTAGCTTTTGAAAGCAGGAAACTATCATCCATGCACCTAATGTTATTTCTAATAGGCTATCATGGGTCGTGATTTGTTCAAACAAAGAGTGTGATACATCCATTTGGAATTAAATTTTAACTGCAGAAGGGACTAGATTGGACCCTCACTTCCACCCTAATTGAACAACCAAAACTTTAGGCTTTTTATTTCTAAATATGTCCGGCGAAGCACATGAATTTTATATCCATGACTTACATGATGGAATCTTGTAATTGAAGGTTATGTAGATCATTAGTTTCAATAGATAATCTTTATTTTCATAGTTACTTCTCATATCAATGGTTTTCACCACGTGTTCCACTTCATATTTTCACATCCAACGTTGGTATTTTAGAAAGGGACATGCATAATAATGAAATCATGTCACTTGCAAATACAAGATCTGGTGATCAAGGAGCGCCAATCTTTTTATTTTTATTTTTTTTTGAAGAAGAAGTGAAGCGCCAATCTTTCCATGTTACTTAAAGCATCGTTTTAGAAGCTCTTTGTAACTAGTCCTTGAATCCACTCTCCTTTACAGGACATTGTATCTTGATTTCTAGCCACATTTTCTTTGGCAGGGTCTTCTGCGTGTGGTGGCTATTAATTGTTCTACAATTGGGAAGGACAAAAGTGGCTGTTGTGTGCTACAAAAGTGCATTGAACGCTCTAGTGGTGAAAATAGAGAACGCCTGGTTGCTGCTATCATAGAGCAGGCAACAGTACTTGCAGTAGATCGCTATGGGTTTGTTCCTATGAGACTTCATCCTAACTTTTTCAACATATCGCTCTAAATCTCTACTTAATGTCTTCTGTTATTTTCCCAAAACCCTAGAAACTACGTGGTGCAACATTTACTGGGTTTGAGGATCCCGCAAATTACACAAAATCTTTTGAGGCAACTTCAAGGCAGATATATTTCTATATCATTGAACAAGTATGGTAGTTGCGTTGTGGAGAAATGCTTGTCCGAGTCAAGCGAAGAACAATCTTCACAGATTATATTTGAGTTGGTCACCAACCCAAATGTGTCAATGCTTCTTGTTCACCAGTATGGGAACTTTGTCATCCAGACAGCACTCGAGGTTTCTAAGGTTAGATCATCTAAGTGCTTGGATGTTTTTGTTAGATCATCTAAGTGCTTGGATGTTTTTACTTGCTCGTATTGTTCATTACTTCATTTTGCTTGAAAATGTAATTAGCTAAGGTCCCATCTCTAAACTTTGGGTGCATATATGCTCACCATGTAAAGCCAAAAGCCTCAAAAAGTATACGCGTTTTGTAAATAAAAATGTTTTGTGAAAATTTAAATTGATACGTTATCCTAGCACTCTACATTTCTTAACTATCAACTTATGATCTCTGTAGCTGTGAAATTATCTTTTGAGATGCTCATCTGTCTTTTAAGCCTAGATGATTTTGATTAAGTTTCAATTGTGTGGTTTTTAAATCTCCTTTATTGAACAAGAACAGGGTATCTACCATCAAGCTCTACTAAATCTGGTTAATTTATACTCCGATTTTCTGCGTGGCAATTCTTATGGAAGAAAAGTACTTGCTCGGCGTGACAGGTGCCTGCGACATATATAGACATGCAAGTAAGAAATTGCATCTCTAGGCGTCTGTTGTGTTGTTCTCATTTTTCAGTCCCAAATATAGATACAGATGGATTGATCTCACTATCCTGTTGTTTCGCTATCTTGTAGAGTTTCTTCCGCCTACGTTGCAAAGTCACTTTTGTAGGTAGGGATGCAAGGGTTTGTTAATTGGAACAACGGAAAATATGCGTGCGGATATCTGCAGCGGGTTAGGAGCTAACTTTAGTCTTGTAATATCGAAATCATGTCCAAAGGAGATCACAGAGGGATGATTAATGTCCGTTTCGAAACTGTAGAGTTGTGTGATCCTCCCATTGTTTAGGGGGAATAGGTTTTTGTATATTGTGATCTCTCCCACAGGGCCACAGTTGATAGTTGTACTCTGTTATGTCAACTAGGAAGGCAATAGCTATGTTGAAATTGTTCTGAATTAACTCTGTTGTAATTTTCATTTCTTTTATTTACGTAAAAGTTAACAATTGAGATGCTATTTGTATTTACATAGGGAAACTTTTAATCACAATTCTGGATGAAATAATTTTCAGTAATATTTTTTTGGGTTTTTATCATAAATGGTTCCTGAAATTGACTTATCTCATCAAGATGGTTTCTGAAATTGAAAATCGATAGTCCCTAAAATTGGGTGTCGCACATCAATGTAGTACTTCCTTTACAACTTCGTTAAAAATTCTGTTATGTGTTGTGGCACATAATTGGATTCTACACTATACTAAAATATTGCCATGTGAATTAAAAGTATTAAAATGATAATTAAAAAAACTATTTTATATAATTAAAAACAAAAAAAAAATGAGAAAAAGAAGAAGATGACTGTTCATCATCTTCTTCCCCTCCTACCCAGTGACCCACCATTCTCCTCCCCGATGTTGCTCGACCCGGAGGTGCAATGTCCTCAAGAACTTTAAGCCTCAAAACAGATTACGAGGAACTTGTTTAATGGAAGACCTGCTAGCTGTTACCAGAGAACAAAAGCAGCGTCCGAAGACGCTGAAACTTTTGGAGAACCCCAAAACCCATCTCATCCATATTTTCAAAAATCATAGACAAATGTTGTGTCATTTCTGAAGCTTCATCTAACTTACCACAGAAGGCTACACAAATAATCGTCACCAATTCTCAGCGCCACTCCCTTACGGCCTGGCACCTCCGGGTCGAGCAACATCGGGGAGGTTTCATTTCGAATTACCGTCACCGGCGAACACGAGGACTGTAGGAACGGGGTGCGACGGGGCCGTTTCAAGGGGAGGAGAATGGTGGGTCGCTGGGTAGAAGGGGAAGAAGATAATGAACAGTCATCTTCTTCTTTCTTCTTATTTTTTTTTTAATTATATAAAGGCTTTTTATATTAGCACCCCACAAAATGTTGAATGCACCCCACATTAAAATTTAATATTAAATTATTTATTTATCCTACTATGCAATGACAATTTCGACCTTATTAGGTTTAAAAAAATCTAAATACACTCAAAATCACTTTTAACGTATTATTTATCTTCTACAAGTATCAAAATCCCTCCAGCCCTCCATTGTTAAACAAAACTCTAACCAATGAAATACATGTTGATTGAGAAAAATTATTTTTGTACATAATGTATTCTCTAAATTAGACCCTGCATCAGCAGCAGTTGGCCAATTTGGAAATGAGGTACACAATTACTTAAATTATAATAATTACTTTGTTGGATTAAACTAACACGATTTATTGCATTCAGCTAACATGGTTTCAAGATGCAAGAAGAACTTTTGGAGAACCAACATCAGTTGCTGCTCGAACAACAATGTCTCCTAGTGAGTGTAAACATATTTCACTATAAGTTTATAATATAATTTGTTGGAGTTATTAGGCTTATCAACATTGTTTTTCATTGTAGCTGAATGGTGGATCATGTATGGGACCGATGCACCAACTGTGAGAAAGTTAGCAATCAAAGTATTATCACAAACGGCTTCCTCATCTGCTTGTGAAAGAAATTGGAGTACATTTGCACTCATACACACAAAGCAAAGAAATAGGTTGGCTCATAGTAGGTTGGAAAAATTAGTTTATTGCTACTACAACATGAAGCTTCAAATTCGAGATAAGGAAGCAGAAATAGATCATGTCGATCGTGGTGACCCATTAGATGTGTTTGATATTGTTGCTGAAGATGATGATACAGAGGGTAACCAACTTTATCAATGGATTAGACCTCTTCATTTAGATGATGATGAAGGCAACCCAGCTGTAAGAGTTGCTGAAGAAGCACGTAATGAAGGGATAAATGTAGAAAGAGTATTAGCGGAGGAGGTGGAATCTGGCAGCTCTGACTCTTTCGAAGAACTTTTGCACTCAAGACGAAGAAACACTGGAATTCCACCTTCTTCCAATCCTACACAACCACAACATCCTGCTGATACTAATGATAGCTCTAGTACAAGATCAGGAGACTCACCTACCAGAGGTGGGAATGATGAAGGAGGTAGTGGAGCTGGAGGTAGTGGTGGATATGGAAACTATTATGGACCACCTCCCGGATTTATGAGCCCCTTCACTAGTGAGGCAAACTTCACGCATGCAACACAGGATGAGGACCATGGCAGTAGGTGGGCAGGACCAGGAATTGGTGCCATAGGGAAGGACTATACTCGTAGAGAAAGAGGCAAGGGAACTTTGTCAAGTGAAGAAGGAAGTAGTAACTATGGTTATACTCCTAACCAACCATTTCCCTACCCTTCATATCCCATTCATGTTGGGATGGAATCGAGCGACTCATGGAAAGAATCCGACACTCAATCTTCAAATGATTTTGGTTATGGACAACGTCAACCAATCTCGGATCCATATGGGTGGCATGTTAACAATTACATGGAAAACTATTTTGGGGATTTATCATTTGATAACTACTCTTCACAATACACTCACTCTACACGTAGAGATGATGAAGATAGTGAAAATTTTGAACCTCATAGGAACTCTATGTGGTACTAAGTTACTCATGTATCTTACCATGTAATGTATAAAGTGTAAAATATTGCACTAATTCATTATATATAAATGATTTTGGTGTGTTTAAACTTCTTTCATTAATTACTATATATTTTCTACACTCACAATGTTTGCCAGCTCGCTATATAATCAACTTGATAATGTTAAATCCATCATGCAATGCATTTCCTTCCAATTTTTTTTGATAAACTAATAGATAATTGACTAAATAAACATCCTGCAAAGTTTCAATAAAAATTTCCAAGTTTTTCTTACAATTTCCGTGGTTTCCATGGAAATTTTATCGATATCGATATTATCCCGATATTTCCATCGATATTTCCGTGTTTTCGGACTACCGATATTTCCGATATTACCGATATTTAATACCTTGTTTTTGACGAATGAAACATGAAATCGATGTTTCGGAAGCTTCACATGATGTCAGACTTCATATTTTTTATTGTTTAAGTGATTTTGATGACATCAATAATTATTTAATCTTGCTTTTGCTGCGTTCTTCAAGCTTCTATGTTCGTATTCATCTTTTAGGGATCACATGGACTACATGAAGAATTAAACACCTAAAATTACCATCAAATATTAAAAACAGACGACATGAGTTTTAATGGTGGAGTTGAAAACAACCCACATATGCTTTAAATCCTAGGCGGCATCTTTTGTTAAAATTACAGTCAACATTTTTTGCCCAAATTAAAAGCTTTATAAGATTTGATGGGGTGTATAGAAAATATGGGGTGCATGTAGAAATGCAAGGTGTGTATTGAGAATGTGAGGTGTGAGGGTATTATGGGGAAGTATGTGGGGTGTATTAAGATAATTTTTCATTGAAAAAGCAAATGTGAGGTGTATTAAGTATGTGGGGTTTATTCAACAATTTGTGGGGTTCTAATATAATAAGCCTTATATAAAATAGTTTTTTAATTATTATTTTAATACTTTTAATCCACATGGTAATATTTTACAATATTGTGGAACCTAATTATATGCCACATCAGCACATAACAAAATTTTTAACGGAGTTGTGACGGAAGAACTACATTAATTTGCGACACCCAATTTCAGGGACTACATTTATCGATTTTCAATTTTAGGGACTATATTGATGGGATGGGTCAATTCCAGGAACCATTTGTGATAAAAACTTTTTTTTTAAAAAAAAAACATGTTTGCTGTTTTTGGGATAAAAGAAATTCATTTTTAAATATTTTTTTCCCCTAATTGTTCGCTTTAGTCGTGATTTGTTTTAACTAATGCATTTTCTGAACTAGCGGTATTCTAAACTATGGAGATCGAGATTGTGAGAAAAGTTGGTGTTTGGCAATAAGAAGAATGAAACAACATCTTATAAGGCTTTGCAAAAAAAATTTAGAATCGTCTGATAACTATTTAATTTTTTGTTTATGTTTTTAAAATGATTTTTACACCTTTTTAGTTTGTCATGCAATTTTTCTTTGTTTTTGAGCATTGGATTGAGTAAATCAATCGAAAACAACTAACATGAGGGTGAGATTAAATCTTCTGCACCCATTTTGTGTGTCATCTATATCATTAATTGACACGTGTTAAGTTTATGACAATAAAGTTAAGGAATGTTAAGTTTATCAACACAGGATAACCACATATAGATGCTACAGAAAAGCTACACACAAAATAAGGGCATAAGATTTGAACTCATGCTCGGAGAGGGTAGGAGGAGAAAAAACATTGTTAATTATTGGGTTTTTTTAACTTTAATTGAAATTTAAAATAAACCTGGTGTTATATTACATATTAATTATAACCCCTTGATGTGTCCTTAATTCAAAATAATCATGTGCATTTTATTTAATGTCTCCCATTAAATATTTAAATGTATTAATATACAAATTTAATTTATTTTTTGACCAAAAAAGAGTTTTTTAATTTATTAATTTTATTTAACATTCTTCAAACTTGAAAGACTCAATTAATGTACCTAAATGTTAGTACCGAAATGTGTGTACCGAAATATGTGTACCGAAATGTATTATATTGAACTAATGTATTTAAATGTTAATACCGAAATATATGCACCAAAATGTATTATATTATATTAATGTACCTAAATGTGTGTACCGAAATATATGCACCGAAATGTTAGTACCGAAATGTATTATATTGATTAATGTACTTAAATGTTTGTATCAAAATGTATGTACCGAAATGTATGTACCTAAATGTATGCACCGAAATGTGTTATAATGAATTTAATGTACCTAAATGACGAAGACAAAGTATATTGAAATATGTTGTATAACAAAAATTAATTTATCTAAATGTTTACACAAAATATATTAAGATACATGAAATGAAAATGAAAATTATAATGAAATAAAATTAACACATTAAAAATTAGGAAGAAAAAGAGAAATAATTAAAAAATCAAAATATAATTAATAAATAAGATTATTAATGTATGAAGGACTAAAATTAGATTTTAATCTAAAAATCATCTTTATCAAAGATAAAAATAAAGTTTTCTATTAATTATTTTCCTACCAAGTACAAAGAAGGACCGAAAAATATTATTTTTCCATTATATTAAGAAGATTTCTGGCGTTCGCTAGCAAACATTCCCATCCAAAGTTTTTATTCGTTGACTTAAGTTGACGTCGAACGGCCCAATTATTATGTTTACCGCCGCAAAATTAAATCGCCGCCAATTCCACACCAAAAATCACGGGACTATATAAACCTTCTGAAAAAATCATAATAAAAAGTAAAATTCAGGTCCAAGGAAATTTCATTTGTGAAGCAGTGCGTTTGAACCGTGCGACGACGGAGGACTAAAGTCCTCTACGTCTCCGTTGTAGTAGGCAGCAGCCATGGCTCGGCGGACCTCGCTCCTTCTCATCTACTTCCTGCTGCTGAACCTCTGCGGCGCGTTTGCTTCACTCTCCGACGATCACCGCCGTCCGATGATCCTCCCTCTTCATCTCTCGTCTCCCAAATCCAATTGGCTCCACCGGCGACCCTTCGACGGCCGGCGGCTCCAGAGATCGGTGCCCAACGCGCACATGAGGCTCTATGACGACCTCCTCGCCAACGGGTTTGACTTTCCTACCAAATTTTCCCAATTTTGTACCTTTTGATATTTCGAATTGTATGGTGATCGGAAGGTTCGGGAACTTGGAATTGGAAACAGGTACTACACGACGCGGCTGTGGATTGGGACGCCGCCGCAGCAATTCGCGCTGATTGTGGATACGGGAAGTACGGTGACTTATGTGCCTTGCTTTGACTGTGAGCGGTGTGGTTTTCATCAGGTTCGGCTTCATTTCCGTGCTTAAGTTAATTGTAGTTATTAGTTACTTTGCAATTAGGTTTTACCTGTTTAACATACAGTTACTTATTTACTTTTATACTTTCCCATTTCTCTAGATTTGGATACCTTCCTAATCATGTTAAATTGTTAATTGCATCGAAGAAATGCTTGAATCGCATCTAGGATTGACTTTAATTGATGAGCGGAAAAAGCTCGACAATTGTTGTCTAGTGTTGTTGATTGAAATTCTATATAAAGTTTAGCATGGAGTAGGATTCTCTCCTCACTTAAATTCCCTTCTCTTTCCCTCGCCTTCTATTTGAACAGTCACGATTAAGCCACGTCAACAATTTTTGTTAAACTTTTTAATAGAGAAAGACAAAAATGAAAGTGAAAGAGGACGGGAGGGAAGGGGAGGGGATTAGGAGGAGAGAGAATCCTACTCCGTTTAGCATGCTTCTTAAAAATAATAAGGCTGGGACTAAAACAATGTGCATCACATTTCACTACGTTAGTTATTGTTTGGTAATGTTTTAGTTTCTATTCCATTTGCTAAAAACAAGGAAATAACGGAGAACTGTTTTTGGTTTTCCATGAAATAAAAATCGAACTTTACCAAATGGGTTCTTAGTTATTTCTTTGTTTGTAGCCAAACAATTCCTGTTTTCCTAATTTTTTTCAGTCATTCTGTATAAATTATTTGAATTAACTCATATGTATCGAAGCTAAATTGGGTTTTGTTTTGCAGGACCCCAGGTTCCAGCCCGATTTATCTAGTACATATCAACCTGTGAAGTGCAAAAGCGATTGTAACTGTGACAAGAAAGAAGCTCAATGCACTTATGAGCGGCGTTATGCTGAGATGAGCTCTAGTAGTGGGGTACTTGGTGAGGACGTCATTTCTTTTGGTAATGAGAGTGTTCTTGTGCCCCAGCGTGCTGTTTTTGGTTGTGAAAATATTGAAACTGGTGATCTTTACCGTCAACGTGCTGATGGCATTATCGGTTTGGGTCGTGGTCAACTCAGTGTGATGGATCAACTTGTTGACAAGGGTGTTATTAGCGACTCATTCTCATTATGCTACGGAGGGATGGGTGTAGGAGGGGGTGCCATGGTTCTTGGCGGGATGAAATCTCCCCCTGATATGGTATTTGCCCATTCAGATCGCTTTCGCAGGTACAGACTTTTATAATACCAATAATTTCAAACCTATTTTCATGAAGAATGTATTTTGTGCATCTCACACATATACTTTAGTTCTGGGATTGAAACAGTCCATATTACAACATTGACCTGAAGGAAATACATGTGGCCGGCAAACCTTTGAAGTTAAATCCCAAGATCTTTGATGGCAAGCATGGAACTGTATTGGATAGTGGAACTACTTATGCGTACCTTCCAAGGGATGCTTTTCATGCGTTTAAGGATGCTGTAAGTCTTCATGTTTTGACTTTCCTACTCTGTTTTAATACCTCTAAAATCTAGCTGATCCTGATACCTATGAGAAAAGGTCTAGGGTTTTTTTTCATGCGTTTAAGGATGCTGTAAGTCTTCATCTTTTGAGTTTCCTACTCTGTTTTAATACTTCTAAAATCTAGCTGACCCTGATACCTATAAGAAAAGATCAAGGGTTTTTTATTTTATTTTTTAATTTTTTTATTTTATTTTCTTTTCTTTTTTTGAATAGAAAGGTAAATGGAAAAGTTGCTTTATTGTTTACTTAAGAGAAAAACAATTGAACTATTTACTTGAGGAAATGATTTAAGGGAGGTATTTCTGTTTGCAGTCCATCCCTCTTTGAACCATCAAGTAATGGTAAATTTTTTTTGGTTGGGAAATGTGCAGATTAAGAGGCAAATTGAGTCCCTCAAACAAATCCATGGTCCTGACCCAAATTATCAAGATATTTGTTTTTCAGGAGCTGGAAGGTAATTCCTGTAGAAAACTTGCATTGTGTGAGGTTTGCATGCATGTCTTGATTTACTAATTGACTTAATTCTTTATCTGAAAGTTTAACATGGAATTGTGCTTTAGGGATGTCACCCAACTATCAAAAGTTTTTCCACAGGTTGATATGGTATTCGGCAATGGACAGAAGTTAGCACTGTCTCCAGAGAATTACCTGTTCCCGGTAACTTGTTTATTTACTGTTCTTGAGCATGTTATTTTTAAATCATTTATGTGGCAAATATGATTCAAGATGGTTCCGAGGCTGTATATTTGGCTTTCATAATTCGAAGTTCTTATCTATAATCTATAATTTTGTTAAGAGAACTCTCTTTGTCATTCATCACATCAGAAAAATCAAATATTCTATTATTTAAATAATTCCGATACTGGGTTCACAAGTTAAGAATAGTGTGATAATTTTGTATAGCCTCATTTCTATGTTGCATTCTCTCTCTCCGCTATAACCCTGGTTGTGTTGCACTAACATTTTGTGTGTATGATTCTTATTGCTCATATCTCACTATACACACCCACATTTTGATGCATTGTTTCTCTCTGTTGTGCTTGTTCCTCAGCATACAAAGGTTGGTGGTGCTTATTGCCTGGGGATTTTTGAAAATGGTGATGATACAACTCTTTTAGGAGGTTAGTGGTTGCAAAATCACTCTACATCGGATGGTTTTGTATTGTTTTGCAAATCTTTTGTACAACCATGTATTGCGTACACATTGGAAATAACATATGCCATCCCCTTTTATGTCCCAAACAGGTCCCAGCATTTGCACAATTGCAAGTGGGGATAGCTTACTATAAGTTTGTTGAATTGTACAGGAATCATTACGCGCAATACCCTTGTGACTTATGACCGGAAAAACGATAAGATTGGCTTTTGGAAAACCAATTGTTCTGAACTATGGAAGAGATTGAATTATAATAATGCCCCGCCTCCAGCACCTTTAGCTTCTGATGGCCCGAATATTAGTGTAGAAATTTCTCCTAACATTGCCCCAGGTGGATCGCCTGAAACATTTCTTCCAGGTAGAGTTAGTTTTTCAGTCAAATGTTCTAATGACCTTTATGATGCTCTCAAATTCAAGAATGTCGTTATCGAACCATATTGGACTTTGATTCAGAATACACTGACAATGTATCTGAGGTTGTTAGTGCTGGGTGTATAATTTCTTACTCTTGACATTTTAATGTTAGGTTGACTCATTTCCAATCCAATTTGACATTTTTTTTCCGTTTATAATTTCTCTTGTAATGCATTTGAAACTTGCTTTTCCGCTGCAAGTTTTTTCCTATTGTTTTGGTTGACATCTCAAATGTTTGATAACAGGTGAACTTCAAATAGGGCTAATAAATTTCGATATGATGCTGAGCATCAATAACACTATGAAACCCAACTTCACAGAACTGGCAGATTCTATTGCTCATGAGCTGGAAGTTGATATTTCCCAGGTATAGTTTAGCAAAGTTTAGCTATTTTATCTTGGACTTGAGAGCGTAGTTTTTTGTTTTGTTTTTGTTGGGTCTTGCATGATTGGCATGGGTTGGGTCCAGGCCACCCTAACCATGTAGCATCCTCCTCTACTAATGCATGATTCAAGAATTTAACATCTACCTGTGAATAATCAAAGATGAAATTACTCCACCCTCTCCCGTGGTGTCATAAAATTTTAAATAAAGGGTCTTTCATAATTCTGTGGATTTCTTAATTCTTTGCGTTTCATCTTTGTCATGTTGTCAATTAAAAAAACTTGAGCTCGGAGTCATTGTTCTTGGTAACATACTCTAACCCAACCAATTGCGACCCTTTGGTGATCTTTATTGTGTGCCAGTATACATTATTATTACTGTCTGCTGATATATCTTAATATTACTTTGCTTGTATATCTTCAGTTACTTTACTGACCACAACACTAACTCTTCTCAGGTTCGCTTAATGAACTACACCGATATGGGAAATGGTTTTGTTGTTAGATGGACAATCTTCCCTGCTGAACCTGCAACTTGCTTTTCTGCTGCGAAAGCAATGGTAATAGGCCTTCTGTTGCTGGGTTGCTGGATAACGTGTACTTACAACTGGAGCTTTTTCCATATGCTGACTAGAGTGTTGACTCAATCCTTACTCAAAATTGCAGGGCATAATTCTGCGCTTAAAGGAACATCATATGCAGCTTCCTCAGAAATTTGGAAGTTACCAGTTGGTCAAAGTGAAGGCTGAGCCTCGGAAGAAGCGGTATGCTACTTCACCTGGTTTTTCTCCATCCTTTTCTTTTCTCACTTTCTAAAATTGCTTCTCATGTCTTGCGTTCTTTTCACTGGAATGAAGTATATGGTTTTGGAAATTTTATTTTGTTGATTTCATCATTCAATTATTCATAATGGTAACCTCATGGACGTTGTCTTTGCTGCTTGATTTTCTGTTTCCTTTCATGTTTCTTTAACCAGTTTAGCTTTCGAATTTTGCTACAAAGTTATACCCGAATGATTTTTTCGTTGTTAAAATTGGACTGTGTTGGAGAATTGTAGGTCGTGGTGGGAGCAACACTATTTGGCGGTGGTAGTTGGAGCTATAGTTACCTCAGCTGTTGGATTATTAGCATTAGGGACATGGCTGGTTAGGAAGTACAAATTGCAAGACATCGTTTCGTATGAGCCAGTTGGTGCCAGTTCCATTGTTCCTGAGCAAGAGCTTCAACCGCTTAGATAGTAACTTTCGTGCCAGTGTAGTTAGAATGTTTCGACTCACTGGAAATTCCGATTATGGACAGCTCCGAAAGCTATACATACACACCGACACCGGGGCATTGGAGCCGAACATTCGGAGGAGATGAAATCTGCAATCCCTCTGTGCAATATAATTTCGGTATAGGAAAATGGAAAGACAAATAGGTGATAGAAAACTTCAATTAATATTTCATTTTACTCCTGTCTTTTTTACTTGTATGTACATATAAAAACACTCTTCAAAGTTTCAGCTAATTTGTTGTATATGACTTGTTCTGTCGGCTTTCGGCTTTCGGTTCAATAGTAAATCGGATTTACCTGTGCACTCTGTTTATTTTTGTCTGTTGATTCTGATTTAATTTTTTTAATCTGAATTTAAAAATTAAATAAAGAGGAAGGGTATTCGAAAACTACTTCATGGGAAATACGTAGAACAAATGAGAAATTAAAGGGTGTAGGTATTAAAATTTATACCTACTTTTGTAGAATTTTTGAAGTGATAAGACATTCACGTATTTGGTAGACTTTTACGGACTATTGTAAGCTTTCTAAAATTTCATTGACTTTAGTTGATATACTTTTGTAGAAAAGAAATGAGTTAAATAATAGACTTTTGCCGAATTTTAGAGAGTTCAATGCTAGAATATTATAAAAATTATGTACTGTCATGAATTTTTTAATGGCCATTTGTTAATAAGTATTACTATTTTTTCAGTTTTTCATTATTGAGATGGTGGTAGTAAAGTTGGTGCTTTTTGTGGCAGCAATAATAGTAGGGGTGCTGATTGTGGTGGCAGAGTGATGTTCGCGTGGTGGATGAGTAGGGATGGGGGCGGTGGTGATGAAATGGTGATGGTGGTGGTAAATGTGGCAATCTTGGTGATGATGGTGTAGGTGGTGGTCATAGTTAGGGATGTTGATGATGCTCATGCCAATGATGGCATAGTAGTGGCGGTGCGGATATAGGATATGGTCATGGTAAGATGGTGGTGCGACATGGTGACGGGTGTTGATAATTATAGTCATTGCATTATGTTGGGTGAGAGAGTATATTCTCATAAAATAGAGAAAAATGAAATCCATTAGATCTTAAAGGTAGAGTTAGAATTTGCCATCACAAAAACTTACCATAAAACTACTCAAAATCCATGACTTTTGATAATCATTTAAAATAATTTAAATTTTAAATACATGGAAAAATTGTACGTACATAAAATGAAAAATAAAAATTTGTCATCAGTTTCAAGTTTCTATTTCATTCATTCTCCTTCATTTCTCCATCTTTCCTTACACCAATCTTCTTTATCCGTTATTTTCCTCCATTTATTCTCTTTATAGTTGTACAAAAATTAAAAACGAAATGGTTACAGGTCATATGCCGTAAACGATAAATGGTAAGTCCATGACACAAATCATATGAGTTGCATCAACTCCACGGATCATTTTGTTCTACCAAAGACTTACTTTTTGGGGGGAATTATTGCGAGAGACATAGTTTTGTCCATGGAAGGGAAAACCCTACCACAGAGGCATTGGTTTTACGTCTGAAAGTGGCAGCCACAGCTGGCTACCGTCCTAGAGGAGGCAAGGGGAGTTTCTGTTTTTCTCCTGAAGAATGCAACCAGATTACCTATATATGCCTAAGTGATCTGTAAGTTGAAGGCTGTTCACAGTGGGGCATCTATACATTCTAGCTGCAAAGCAACAACTGGAACCTAATGAGTATACTGCAAATCATTTCCGCATTCCTCGTTTTCGGATAATAGAGTGTGGAAACTGCTACTTCTGATAAAAAAAATTAGGTTCGACGGTTCACTTGGTTATAAAGGAGACGGGAATATCTATGCAACATTAACTGATACAGAAAATATATTATTGAGATTGAAAATAGAATATCTAAACAGTTGCGAAAATCATCTAATGGTTAAAATATCCGTAACACTGAATGATATGCAGCACTGAAGCTACACCTACTGTAAATTACTAGGAATATTTCATTGAATGTGTGATACACTAGAAAACTTTGAGTCAAGCCATGACACCATGTTACTTGGCGAGATCAGAAATTGTTTTGAGGAGAACAAGTCAGTAACAAGCTGGATCTTGCAAATATATGTGACGTGGCAGAGTATCAATCGGACTGTTAACTGGGTCTCATAAGAGTTGGGGATGGGGACCTCATGCATAACAAACACGGTGAAAATGGCCTCTGAAGAGATGAGACGTACAGTATATGCATGTGAAATTGTTACGCCTTTGCCCTGCATATCCCTCAACCTCTCCCACAAAATCTTTTCTTTTAAATGTTTCACCTGTCATTGTTTGTGTTCTTCGGATTCAATAATGCAATATCAATGTAAGCTCCTTTACACATTGTATTATAGAGTTGAAACACCTTGTGAATTCATTCTTATAAGCTCTTCTCCATTCATGGCTTTACATATATATATATATGTGTTATGATTCTCATCAATTTTATACACGAGTTCACCGTTACGTATAAAAAGCCATATTACTAGAAAGAGAAACTCGAACACGGGGCTTGAATGCATGAGTGAATGACCTTAACCGACTTAATCTTAGAAATTATAGTGAGGAACGTTATTAGTGCTTGTTTACAATGGTGAAGTTGTTTCACTCTTGCTAATTTATTACTTAAAATATCATTATTTTTGGAAAAGAATGAAATACACCTTAACATTGGTACGAACCTCCACTTTATTCACTTGCATAACATGAAATAACTAACTCTTTACAAGTGCATAAATATAATACTAATAATAATAACAATAATTTGCTTTAACATCAACTCGAATTTGGCATTGACTTAGACTAATAATATAAAAATTACACAATAATATCAACTTTCGTTTATATTTTTGTAGGGTATGTCCAAGGCACAAATGCATACCAACACCATCACAAAGGCAAAGGAATCGATTAAGGGCACTTGTCCTCGCCCTTGGAGTTTTTGAGGTCCCTGTAGCAAGGGCACTCGTCCTTGTTCCCATAAGTCCCCGATGGAACGCACTGACATTTCTCACAACAGATTCCACAGAACCTCAAGCACCTGTTCTTAAATCCAGCTTTTGAACATCTCACCCCACACTTGGAGTCACAAAAAGCTGCAAAATTCATACAAATAGGTTCATTAGTTAATTAGAACATCATATATACAAATTCGCATAATTCGTTTCGATAAAGCTATATTCTAAGGGGTGTGTTGTCCACACACCCCATTTTACTTCTTACACACCCCTTGTTAACTTCTATCCGTCTATTTTCTTAGAAGGGTGTGTGAAAAGTAAAATGGGGTGTGAATATCACACCCCTATTCTAAACTACTCTAATTGACAAAAGGATACCCGAATTAGATAGTAAGAAATCGAATGCACTATCCGACTAATTAATTGACCGAACTCACATTTGTCGTATATTTTTAGTTTGAGAAACAAATTTAGAGAGAAAAGAAAAATGTAAGAACAATATTACGAACTCAAGAGAAACATGGTTTATTAATTACATAAAAGGAGTAATTAGTTGAAAAAAAAAAATGTAGGATCGTACGAGAACCAGCCATTGATGCCTCGAAGAAAGAGGAGGTGAGGACAAGGCAAACAAGCATGAAGGTTGCAAAGACGATCTTCATTGTTGCCAAGAAGAAGATGAGAGGTTGAAGATGGAAATATACGTATTCTAGTGAGCAAAGGAAACGTTTTTTTTTTTTTTTTTTTTTTGTGAGTGTGTGGTGCTTTAGTGGTGAGAAATGAGGAGTACTTATAATACGATGGGTTGGTACGTAGATGAAATAAAATAAAGGAGATTATTGCTTCGTAAAAATAAAAGGCTAAATATACAAAATGGTCTCTGAGATTTGCATAATCAATAGAAATGGTCTCTGAGATTAAAAACCAGTAGAAATAATCCCTGAGATTGTCCACCATCTATGATTTTGGTCCTTATGTTAAAAACTTTTTGAACAATTTTCAAAACTTCGTAACTCAATCAATTCTTAACCAAATTCGACCCATAATATATCAAAATAAAAATAGAAAACTGTAGAACAAGATTGTACCTATTTGAAAGCCCAGTGGTTACCGGAGATAGCCGAAAAATAGCCTGAAAGGTGACTGGTCTGCGAGAAAACTGAAAAACATGCCGAAAACTGAGTAAACTTTAAACGTTCATAACTTCTTCAATACTCAACGAAATTGAGTGATTCAAAAATGAAAATCATACTTCTCGACGAGATAAAGAGAATGGTACCTTTTTTTTTTTACTGCTAACTCATCGTGGTTGTTCGAAAAAAAGGCTCAAAAGTGTCTAACTATTTTCAAGTTACCCACTTTTGAGCCCTTTTTCGGCCAAACCACTGCGAGTTAGCCATCAACAAAGGTACCATTCTCTTTGTATCATCTAGAAGTATGCTTTTTGTTTTTGAATCACTCGATTTCGTTGAGTATTGAAGAAGTTATGAACGTTTAAAATTTACCTAGTTTCCGGCGAGTTTTCTAGTTTTTCCACGGACCAGTCACTTTTCAGGCTATTTTCTAGCCATCTCCGACAACCATTGGGCTTCCAAATAGGTATAATCTTAATCTACACTTTCTTATCTTCATTTTGATATATTATGGGTCGAATTTGGTTAAGAAACGATTGAGTTACGAAACTTTGAAAATTGCCCAAAGAGTTTTTAACGGAAGAACCAAAATCATGGATGGTGGACAATCTCTGAGACCATTTCTATTGATTTTCAATCTCAGAGACCATTTCTATTGATTATGCAAATCTCAGGAACCATTTTGTATATTTAGCCAAAATAAAATAAAGGGTGGTGCAGCTGGTGGTGCAACTGGCAGAGATACTCACAAAGCTAAGGTGGGATGTAGCTCAGGAAGGTTTTTTGGAAACTCATGTTTTAATGGCTTATGTTAATGCATGTAGCCAGCCCACCTAATTTCAATATATGTTATCATTTGATGTATATTTAGCGCATGATAAGTAATAAGTAATACTTTTTATGCTAAAAATAATAAATGAATTCTCTCTCCGTTCCTCTTTCTTTTATCCTATTTGTTCAAGAAAATGCCTTTTACACTATGCAATTTAGCATTTGTGCTTTTACTCAAGAAACGACAAAATAAAATTTTCTTTGAATTCACCATAAAATCCTATCTCCGCAATTTCCTTACTTTCCGTTGAGATTTTTCAATGAATCTCATGTTTGGTACGTTCTTAATCTCTTTGTTTAATTATTTATTCGGTCCTTGAATTTGCTGATTAAGGTTGTGATTTTGAGAATAGTTTATATTCCATTGTTGTTTTGATGTGGTAGAAACTAACACACAAATTAAACCCTGTATATTATGCAATTGTAGTACGAGTAAGTAGGGATCATTCTATTACGGTGATTAGAAGGGATACTAATCAGCACAAATTAAACTTACAAAGCTAAAAACTAAGTTAAACTAACAACAAAACAATGACTGGGGAATTTTGGACGAATTTAATTCAAACAAAACTAAATGGCAGCGAGTAAATTAAGTTGTAAATGAAATATGGATGAAAGGATACTAAAGGATTCTTCTCCACACATGAATCATATGCATACAAATCAATTTCCAGATATTCTTCCTATAAACCATGAAGGATAATGCCCCAAATTAACTGTGAACAATAATAATTAACTCTCAGATTTTCCTAAGTTCATTAAATCGGACTCAGTGACGCAACCAAATTATTCTTCTCAAGTTCCCTAACTATGAAAATCATGATAGAGATATATCTCGAAGATCATTAAATTATGTGAAAATCATAAGCATTGCCAAAGCATTCATAACTATGAAAAGCATGATACTCCTACCAAGGATTTACTCAACTCAATTATGACTAATAACTTTTACTACTTGCAAATAATAAGTTCATAATGATTAGGTGAAATTCCTTTATATTCTAGCATCAAATTCCTGCATGCAAATTAAGATACAAGAATAAGTTTTCTATAAAGCAGATTAGTAAATCACATTCATGTTTTATGAAATGTGATTAGAATTCTTCCTTGCAGTTGGAGATAAGATAAGATCAGATATAATAAGATAGAATAAGATAATATTTCTCTCAAACTAGGATTCCTCTTTCTTGTATAATTCCTTGCCTTCCAAGCCTCAACTTTAATTTCTCCAGATTTTAGCACATGTTTAACACCTTTTAAACACCAAAAACGTCTAGTCCATATGCTATCCACGCACGTTATCCAATCCAAATCCAAAACTGGTCCAAATTGCTCCATTTGAATATTTATTGTTATCTTTACCAACTGGACCTACAATAAAACAAAAATAACTTAAATTACTACAATAAATGGAAATAAACTAAGTAAATGCAAAGAAATAAGATAACAAAGTCGCATAAATATACTCTTATCATGTTTCATTTTGATTATTATATACTTTTATGTAGGCAAAAAAAAATTAAACATATGATTTTATGGTACTAATTTTAGCTAGCGCACCTAAGTTTAAAATCCTAGCTCCGCCCTTGGTGCTATCCACACACTTATTTTTACATCTCACACACCCCTATCAATTTCTGACCATCAGTTGAATGAATTGTAGAATATCAATGGACACAAATTGACAAGAATGTGTGGGAGTTAAAAAATGGTGGGTGACTACCCTAAAATAAATAGGAGATTGATTTTAGATAATGAATCTATTGAGCATCCTCATCAAATATGATATGGGATAAATTTTTTTTTTTTTATGACTGATGTGGCCAATTCAATATAGATGTTAAATCTTCTTCCTGAGTAATGTTAGGTAGACTAAATTTGTACACTAAATTTGCAAACTACATGATGTGTCGCCAATAAAAAATAAGCACGTTAATCGACATTTAAGTGATAATTCAATAATCAACTTTCATGTCAATGAGTTAAAAAAATTTAGTTTACAAATTTAGTCTTCCTACCCCACAGATATGTTAAATATTTATTTTATTAATATATTGAGCCCCATAGTTACATTTTTTTTAGTACATCGATATTTTTACTCTAAGCGGAGGAGAGTTCGACTAAGCCACACAATGGCATGGCCCTGGAGCGAGTACTAACACTGGGTGCAGCAAGATGAGCATGTACAAGTATGTATGAATGTCATGGCAGTAATATCCCAACCATATAGTAGCATTCATCACATTTAATATCACAATAACTATACTTGGCAATATAAGCGTAAAATGAAGTAACTACGCAATTATGGAAACTATAACTATGTATAGGTATAAAAACAAATTGCCCACTCACAAATACATTGTCGGATCGTAGCCCCCGAGCCATGCCTGACCCCTCAAGTCCTCAGGATACGTTTCCCCTATATGTGAAATAACTATATTTAAATTAATTAAAACACATATACGAAAACTTAAGTAAAACTCTCATAGTTTGCTCAAACCTAGAGTTTAAATATATGAAATCGATCTACTCGACGTCACGGACCTACACAAAATTTCACAATAATTTTTGGACACCTGACGTGCCTTCACACGCTGGCCAAGGCACGGCCACACGTGCCGGCCACGCACAGCACGTGCGGTCCATGTGGCTAACGGCGTTAGGAATATTCTGTTAAAACCTTAACATAAATTAACGGCATTACTTGACGCCGTTAGAATATTTCGTCAAAGTTGACGGAATATTCCGTCATCTTCTCCAGTCGTCCTCACCGTCTGGTTCGCCGGAATTTGGAAAAAATCGATGGTTTTTGGGTAAAATTTCAAACCTTCATATCTTCTTCATTTCTCAACCATTTAAAAAAAAAATTATATGGAAATGAAGCTTATGAAGTGTAGAATCACGTTATACCTTTTTGGAGTCCAAAAAATGGAAGGAGGTGGCCTGAAAAAGCCTCGAAAGGTATGGCCAAACTGGAACTCCTTGAACCAGAGTTGTTTGCACGTCAAAGCTTCCTTAAACCTTGACTCGGGACCCTAGGGATTTGTGTAGAGGCTTCCTTGAGTCCTAAAACACCATGACTCAGTCGAAAACACGTCGATCTAGAACTCGTCTGGTTCGGACCTTCCGAGTTAGCGAGTCAAAACTCATCCATTCTGAGTTTGGTTAGTATGGTTGTGTTCGTGGAGGTGAGATGAACACAACGGTGGTGTTTTTGGGTTACGTTGGTGAGGTTTGGTGTGAATTTGAGGGTGTTGCAGAGTGCGAGAGCTCATCGAAGAAGAGAGAAGAGAGAGAGCTTTCTGAGTTTCTGATTGGTGACTGGTGAGGGAGTGATCTGATTGGTGGCTTTTGAAGAGAAAGAAAATATATGATTAGGTGGTAAAGAGAGAAACCCAGAAAGGAGTGGATGAGAGTGATTGATGGAAAGTGAAGTTAGCTTGTTGCTGATTGGGGAGACACGGATCCGGTTTTAAAAGAAGAAAATGATAGGATTTTCAGATTTTCTACATTAAAAGCAATTCAAAAAATATATCTGAATCAGTGTTTCTAACACTGATAAAATTAATGTACACTCGTAACAACGAGTACAATTTAATTACGATTGCGATTTAAGAGTGAACAAATACGTTCACGTCACTTGCCAACAAGGGCATAAATGTCAATTCA
This sequence comes from Cotoneaster glaucophyllus, assembly GCA_036320875.1. NCBI lineage: Eukaryota > Viridiplantae > Streptophyta > Magnoliopsida > Rosales > Rosaceae > Cotoneaster > Cotoneaster glaucophyllus. The sequence goes on from CM070072.1 coordinate 20,275,709, forward strand.
CATACTCGGAGAGAAATTACATATAAAATTAGGGACGGGTCGTCATAATTTCAGGGACCATTTGTAATAACAACCTTTAAAATAATCATAAAAACAACCAAAAAAATTATTTTCAAAAAAAAACTTACAAAGTTCACACTATCTACCTATGAATAATCAAAGATAAAATTACTCCACCCTCTCTTTGAAGAAAGATTGGGTTCTACCATAAAACCAATTATAAGGAGTAGCCAAACTACTTATAAACACGTGCAAAGTCTCTCCTCTCATCAGTGTAAGATTCATTCTCAACATGTCTCCTCAAATGTGGCGAATTTTCAATGTATCATAATATGTAAAAATAAAAGGTAGTCTTTCTTAATTCTGTGGATTTCTTAATTCTTTGCACGTTTCATCTTTGTCATGTCGCCAATTAAAAATAATTGAGCTCGGAATCATTGTTCTTGGTAACATACTCTAGCCCAACCGATTGCCACCGTTTGGTGATCTTTAATACGGAGTAGAATTTTCTCCCCTCTTTTTTTCCCTTCCCTTCCCTCCTCTCCTATTTGAACGGTCATGATTAAGCCACGTCAACATCTTAAATTAATTTTATGTAGAAAGAGAAAGACAAAATAGAGAATGTGAGAGAAGGGAAGGGAAGGGAATGGAAAGAGGAGGGGAGAGAATCTAGTCCCTTTAATACCTGCTCTTATCGTGTGCTAGTTCCTTTATATTAATTACTGTCTGCTGGTATATCTTCATATTACTTTGGTTGGCTTCATGAACTACACCCATATGAGAAATGATTTCGTTGTTAGATGGATCCCTGCTGATCCTGCAACCTGCTTTTCTGCTGCGAAAGCAATGGTAATAGGTCTCCTGTTGCTGGGTTGCTGGATAACATGTTCTTACAGCTGGAGCTTTGCAGGTCATGATTCTGCTCTTAAAGGAACATCATATGCAGCTTCCTCAGAAATTTGGAAGTTATCAGTTGGTCAAAGTGATGGCTGAGCCTCGAAAGAAGCAGTATGCTACTTCACCCGGCATTCTTTTCACTGGAATGAAGTATCTGGTTTTGGAAATTTGATTTGAATTCATCATTCAAGTATTCATGATGGTAACTTCATGGACGTTGTCTTTGCTAGTGGATTTTCTGTTTCCTTTCATTTCATGTTTCTTTAACCAGTTTAGCTTTCCAATTTTGGTACAAAGTTACACTCGAATGATTTTTTTCCTTGGTAAAATTGGACTGCGTTGGAGAATTGCAGGTCATGGTGCAAGCAACACTCTTTGGCGGTGGTAGTTGGAGCTATAGTTACCTCGGTTGTTTTGATTATTAGCAATAGGGACGTAGCTGGTTAGGAAATATAGATTGCAAGAGATCGTTTCTTATGAGCCTGTTGGTGCCAGTGCCATTGTTCCTGAGCAAGAACGTATACCTAGTTGTATGTTTAATTAAAAAGCTCTCTACGATCATATGTCCAGTGCCATATAATATAAATATTAGATATATAAGAGACATGTATATATATGTCTGTACATCTAAAACTTATATCCATTCAATTTCAAAACTAAAATAGTTTACGTAAATATACGTATACATATAAGGCTCATATATAAACCCGTATATATTTATCATATCAAACAAACTAAAAGCACAATTTATTTTTAAAGTTGTTTTGATAAATCAGATTTCATTAAACCAGACAGACCAAAACCTGTTTCTGATTCACTTGACAACAAAATAATTACTTATTTTCATCTATTGAATTCAGGACCTGTCAGTAGTGATGAAGCAATTTTGGTAAAGTAACATAAGTAGTTGATATATATATAAGAAAACCATTTCAAACTGATATACAATACATAGTTGTTTGGAAAAGTATAAATCTCTAAGTGAATTGCATTTGTCAAACCATTTAATAAAGTGCATGTTAAGAACAGACTATCAACTTGACAACTTGTATACCAAAAGAAACATTAAAAGGGTATCCAATAGACTAAAACCATATAAACCTAGTTCTGGACTACAGATACCATATAGAAAATCACTAAATATTGAGCAAGAGAGATATAAAATAGTTGTGGAATAACTAAAAGAAATTATGGAACCTTTACCCATTTTTAGCAAGCTACATATACCACCGGTCAGGAAGCACCTCTCCATCTCTCCATCTCTCCGCTTCTGGTTTCTTAGCCCTTATGCTTTTCTTATCCTCTCTCTCTTTCTCTTTTCTTTCTTTCTATGACTCTATGTCCTCAAAATTTAGTTTGCATAAGACCTAAACACTATTCCAACTCTTGAAGTAAAACTCAAATGTTAGGTTTTAAACTTACCCCAACTTGCTCTAACCCTTGGATCAAATATGAATTAAAACCAAAAACTCATTTCTGAGGCAAATTTAACCTAGGATTTCCCCTAGGTTAGTAGGGTTGACACACCATATATGTGTAATTCTTTTAGTTCTATATTTATACATTTATTGAATCTAACGGCTAAGATCTAATTTGATCAAATCCAACAGTAAAAAAAATATCTAACGGTCCATATTTAAATTCAACTTCTAAAGTAATTAAAAAAATATTTTATGTGTTTCATAATCTTTCGTAGTGTTTTACGTTTCATGGTGTCGGTTTAGTGATTTTCAATATTTATCAGAATCTATATATTTTTAGGTTAAAATGTTCATAAAATTAAATTAGGATAGTCTACATAATTTTATTTTTTTAAAGTTACTTTTAAGAAAAAAATTATCCTAAATTTATTTTTTAATAATCTCGGGCTAAAAATTTAACCCAGAAAGATTGGAAGAGAAAAACTATTTCTGAGTTAAAACCGAAATTTTCTAAGTTAAAAGTTTTTGATTTTAACCTAGGAGTTGGCAGTGGTTTAAGAAACGCTACACTAAGAAAATAACCAAACAATTGAAATGATAAAGCAGGGAAGAAGGGAGTTTGTTCGTACAAGGTGATAAGGGATTGATCAATATGAATAAACCAAAATGTTGTGGCAGATTTTTTTTTTTTTTTTTAAAAGGGATCAGCTGATGGCTTCGTCATGGCAGATCATTCTTTCCATCCTTTCTAGGGCTGGAAACACTCACAGTGGTATCCCAACCTCCTCCTGACCACCATCATGCAATTCACCAGCTCTAGGAATAATGATAAGTTACACAAAGTATTTATAGCAAAGCTAAAAGAACAAACTAACAGTCACTTAGTAATACAATCTAGTGATATTCCTCTTCATTTGTAAGTGAGAGGTCTTAGGTTCAATTCTTGCCAAACTCAAAGTGCCACATAAGCCTTCAAATTTAAATTACCAGAATTGGAAAGAGATCCTCTCCGAATCTCTTCCACCAAAGCTCGCAGATCAAGTGATATGGGCCCTTGAAATTTGATCCAACGGCTAAAATTATTGTAATTTTTAAAATGAGCCTCTGTTTTTAGTCGTTCAATCAAATTTCAACGTTTTCAAATTTGCCTATGCCTCCTTTTAATGGCATTAGATTGGATTGGTACGTAACAAGTGGACTTAAACCAAAATAAAAGTGCTAAATAATTATGTAAGCTACAAAACGCGTTTAGTATCTTTTCACTAAAATGGAGAGATGGCTAGAAGGTTGTAGGTAAAGGCAAAGAGTGGTATACATCAGCATGAGTTGTATGATCAAATTTGTGAGAGAGGTTGTCAGATGTTAATGTATTTTACATAAATAGTCATTTATGCGCGGCAGTAAATTCGCTCTTACAAGTTGTTCTCCTTTTATATAGATGAGTTATGAGCTTCTCATTAATTTTATACAATATTTCATTGTTACATACAAAAAGCAATATTAGAGAGAGAGGCAAACACGTGCCTCGAATGCATGAATAAATGGTCTTAACCGACTTAATCTTAAAATAAGTGAGGAACGTTGTTAGTGCTTGCTTACAACGGCAAAGTTGTTTCACTCTTGCTAAATTATTACTAAAAGAGAAATGTTAAGGGAACTCTCTCCAAGTGTAACTCTCCATGAACTCTCTGTCACCTCACAGTAACGTCGATTTATGTGCCAATATTAATAAACATTGTGTCAAAAGTCCATGAAAAGTTTCACTTCTGTCAGCATTCTTTTAGCATTTCTCTTACTAAAAAATCGTTATTCTTGGAAAAAATAAAATGCACCTTAACATTGGTACAAACCTCCACTTTATTCATTTAACTTGTATGAAATAACTATTAACAGGTGAGAGACGATTGAAGAATAAAAGAAGATAAAGGACAGAAGATTTCTAATTCTATTGATAGAGTGTATTACAAGCTCACTTCACAGTAAAGGCAGCCATGCCTTATATAGCCTCACCATTACATGACTCAATTACTACAATACCCTCCTAATAGTCACAGCTAACCATAACTATTTTAACAAACTATTCCACTAAGATATTGCCAAGTGTTATTACAATTATATCGGTTATTACTCCCCCCTCAAACTGAGCTTGGAGCAACCAAGGGAAGTTTGAATTAACCATGATCCTGGAGCGGTGCTGAAATTCCAAGACCAAGTTTTCGACAGTGGCGCAAGAAAATAGGTGTATGAAGCCCTTTTGTAAACACATCAGCTACTTGATCATCAGTAGGGATATATTGAACAACCAGATCTCCTCGTTGCACTTTCTCTCGGACAAAATGAAAGTCAGTGTCAAGATGTTTGATTTTGGAATGGAAAACTGGATTGGAGCACAATGCCAAAGCACTCAAATGGTCACAGTGTAACACTGGTGGAAGGGGAAGCACTTGATTCATGTCTTTAAACAGAGAACGAATCCAAAACAGATCCGCAGAAGAATGTGCTAAGGCTTTATACTCAGCCTCTGTAGAGCTTCGTGAAACTGTGGACTGCTTCTTAGATTGCCATGATATAGGATTACAACCCAAGTAGATCACAAATCCAGTAATGGATCGTCGAGTATTAACATCTGCAGCCCAATCTGAATCAGAATATGCTGTAAGGTTGAAATGTGAACTTTGTCTATAATGTAGGCCACAATCAAGAGTGCCCTGTAGGTATCTTAAGATACGTTTGACAAGGTGCAGATGAAGATCAGTTGGAGATGTCATGAATTGGCATACCATATTGACAGCATGCGCAATATCAGGCCTGGTAAAGGTCAGATATTGGAGAGCCCCCACCAAGCTTTTGTAGTGACTAGGATCTGAAAGTGGAGTACCCTCTTTCGCAAATAACTGAGTATGAGGTTTAGATGGCGTGGATGTGGGTTTACAAGTTTCCATTCCTGCTTTCTTCAATAACTCTTTGGCATATTTAGATTGGTTGATAAGCAGAGAACCATCCTCTTTGTATTGAATGTGTAACCCCATGAAAAAAGTGAGCCTGCCTATATCCTTGAGATCAAAAGCCTCTGCAAGATCTTGTATAACTATTTGAATTTTGGCCGGACTAGATCCTGTGAGGATGATATCATCGACATACAGCAAGAGGATAATAATGTCACCTTCATCAACTTTCACAAACATACTTGTATCAGACAATGATGTTTGAAAGCCTAGAGATGGAAGATAACTGGTGAATTTCGCATTCCATGCTCTCAGAGCTTGTTTAAGTCCGTAGAGACTCTTGACAAGCTTACATACATAATCTGGGCAGGAAGGATTCACAAACCCTTGAGGCTGCATCATATATATTTCTTCCTCAAGATCACCATGCAGAAAGGCGTTCTTAACATCCAATTGTCGCAGATTCCATCCATATTGAACAGCAAGAGTGAGAATTATTCGGACTGAAGTATGTCTTATAACCGGACTGAACGTTTCAGAATAATCCAGTCCTTGTTCTTGGGTAAATCCTTGTGCAACTAACCTCGCTTTATATCTCGCAATTGATCCATCAGGGTTCTTCTTCACCTTGTATACCCATTTGCTACCAATTATAGTTCTATGAGATGGAGGTGGAACCAAAACCCATGTCCCCTGAGTTTGTAATAAATCGTACTCTTCTTGCATAGCTAGCTGCCACTCAGGTGTAGTGGATGCAGCTCGAAATGTTTTGGGTTCCTCAACTTCTTGAATATCAGCAAGAAATGAAAATCCACCAGAAAGTATTTCACAGTGATCCTGACTAGGACAATGCCCCATAAGTTGTAATGAACTCAACTCAGGTAATGTAGTAAGATAAGCTGCATAATTTTTTCGTGAAATCGCTCCTGTTTGTAATCGGGTTTGAATACCCTGCTGTCTATTTTGCTGCATTGGAATAACAGAAGAATCAGATCCAGAGGATGATTCGGAGAATGGAAGAAGTACCTGGAGTTGTGCTGGGTTGAGGACAGGAAACAAAGGAGGTGTATCACGAGAAGAGGAAAGAGTAAGATCAGTTGCTGAAGTTGATGAAGAATTCAAACTATGAGATTCTGATCTATGCTGATGAGCAGACCGAATATCAGTCCCTAAAGTATCATGTAGTGATATCCCAGAAGGAATTGTATGAAGTGCATCAGAATGTGAAACTGCACTATTGCCATTCTCAGATGATTGACCAAAGTTGGGAAATGGTATGGGAACTGGTACAATGATATTGGAAGATGGAGAACCATTACTCTTAGATGGATCACTTCTATGAGACAACCCCAGTTGTGCAGGGAACACTGATTCTTCAAACAAAACATGTCTTGAGATAATGCACTTTTTAGTTTGTAGATCATAGCATATGACTCCTTTGTATCCCACTACATATCCTAGAAAGATACACATTTTGGACCTGAACTGTAGCTTATGATCATTATAAGGTCTGATCCAAGGAAAGACTGCAGTCCCAAAAATCTTCAAGTTTTGCAACTCAGGCACCTTATCATATAACAGCAGATATGGAGACTTAAATGACAGAGTTTTACACGGCATTTTATTGATTAGAAACACTGCATGAGCACAGGCAAAATACCAAAATTCAGTGGATAGACTAGCAGCATTAAGAAGAGTCAGTGCAGTCTCAACTATATGTCTGTGTTTCCTTTCAGAGATACCATTTTGTTGAGGAGTGTAGGGACAAGATAGAAACTGCATAATCCCCTGAGCAGCCAAAAATGATGTAAAACGTTTACTGGTGTATTCACCTCCACCATCTGTTTGAAGTCCCTTAATTTTCATTCCAAATTGAGTACTAACCAAATTGCAAAATTTAACAAAAATGGCATACACATCTGACTTATTGCACATTGGAAATATCCAAACAAATCTTGTATATTCATCCACAAAAAGTACATAATATCGATATCCTTCTAGAGACTTTACAGGAGATGGCCCCCAAATATCAGTGTGTACTTTCTCAAAAGGAACTAAACAGCTTTCATTTCTAACCGGAAAAGGAATTCTTGACATTTTCCCTTGAATACAAGAAATACAAGTGGTAGATTTATTATCTAAACTATGGATTATTCTAGACTGTTTCAACATTTCAGACAAAGTATCATGAGCAGGATGCCCCAACCTTTGATGCCAAACAGTTGATTTCACCATCTTTCCCAAACAAGCAACAGGACCCTTTGTAGCAGATTGTACTCCTCTGGACTTGTGAACCACTGGTATGTGAAATAATTCTTCTGGCTTACTCTTTCCGTGATACACAACCTCCCCTGTCTTCTTGTCCTGCACATAGAAATTAGATTCATCACATATAAACCAACTGTGATTATCAGCACACAGTTGTTTAACAGAAAGAAGACTCCTCGCAATATGTGGAACATGAAGGACTTTGTTAAGATTAAGAGTATGATGATCAGTGTGAATTAGAGCTGAACCAGTATGTTGAATTGGTAAATGGGAACCATTACCAATGGTTATTTTCTCAGATCCTTGGAAAGGAGCAACCTGAGTCAAAGCAGATATATCCGCAGTCATATGGTGAGAGGCACCAGAATCCACAATCCATGAATCCTGAGGAACAAACTGCGATACAGGGGTTTGTTGTACATTCATAGCTGATAAGGTAGGTGATGGTGGATGTCCTTGAAAAGCATAATTCCCCCTATGAAAACAATCAAGTGCAGAGTGTCCTCTCTTGCCACAAATCTGACATTCAACTACAAAGCCAATATTAGAAGTACTTGTATTTCTGTGGAAACAATTAGCAGCTGTGTGACCCTTTTTATTGCAGATTTGACACTCAATTATAACAGATGTTCTTGTTTCAGTGTTGCCTGCCCAAGAGCTATTCCCATTACCAAATTGTCTTGAACCACCAGAGTAGTAAGAAGTACCATTATTTGATCCCCTGCCTCTAAAGTTATTATTGGAACCCCTTCCTCTATATTGACCTCCATTATAAGACCTGTACCCAGGAGCAGAAGAGTGAGATCGAAACCCCTGTTGATTTCCAGAATTTGAGTGACCAACAAAGCCATAGCCAAAAGATTGAGTATTTGGACCAGAAACATGAGGTAACAATGTATCCGGATAAAATGCTTGAGAATCATAGGAACCAATAGATGGATGAGGAACAGAACCATAAGGTTGTTGAACAAGAACTCCCCCTGTGGTAGCAGGAATATGGTTATGTCCTTGAGGATTAGAAGAAGAGGCACCAGATGATGACCCTGGACTGTGCACATTAGAACTAGAACCCATACCAGTAGTAGTGCTAGAACCAGCACCTTGAACATAGAGAGCAACCAAACTTTGAGACAACAAGTTCATTTCACCTTCAATTTCTCTTTCAGCACCCAGTAGTTGAGCACGAAATTCTCGTAGAGTAATAGATGATTCTCTGGCCAAGATTACAGTTCTGATGACAGAATACTCCTTTGGTAACCCGGCCAAACCAGCAATCATAATATCATTTTCAGAAATAGCTTCCCCTGCAGCAGTCAATTGATCTCGAATGTTCTTCAAACGCAGCAAATACTTATCAATACTATATGTCCCCTTCTGAATAGTATGCAACTCAGTCTTTAAATGGTTCACTCGAGACTTAGATATAGATGCATATCTTTCAAGAAGATTGGTCCAAGCCTCAAACGCTGTTCTACAACCGACAACATACTTCATGGCTTCATCTGTTAGGGTAGCTAATAGCAAACTAATGAGAGCCATATCAGTAGATTCCCATTCAAGATATTCTGAAGTTATTTCCTTTGTAATACCAGATTCCATAGTAACAACAAATTTAGATGGACAAGGAGTTGACCCATCAAAATGACCAAATAGTTTGTAACCCTTAAGAACAGATTGAAACTGAAATGCCCACTTAGCAAAATTATCATCTCGTAGCTTAATCGTAAGCATACCCAACAAGTTCTCAATTCTGAAAGATGAAGACGCCATCGAAGAAACAAAGAAAAAAACCAAATCTTGAATTCACACAGACAACTTGAGAGAATAACACTCCAAGATTCAACAAACCAGTAAGTAGAAAGAATGACACTTTCTATATCAACCCACAATCTTCAATTGTCAAAAGAAACTCCCAGAAAGAATGACACTTTCTGTAATTACCAACAAAACTACTGACCCTCAGAGAATGATACTCCAAGACGACAGAGAAACCCAGAAAGAAAACCCTTAGAGAATGATACTCCAAGACTACAGAAAACCTAGAAAGAATAACACTTTCTTGAATTCGATTTCTAAAAAAAATTCCCAAATCTTCAGCTCATATAAACCATCCTCAACATAGCAAATCAACACCAACATTCACAGCTTCAAAATTACAGAAAGACAGATAGAAACACCTATTTACAGATTCGAAGTCACCTGATTCACCAGATCCATCAATCGTCGTTCAAGAATCGCAGAACTTTCAACTTTCCAATCGGAGTCAGAAGCAAGACAGTGGAGAACGCCAGTGCAGCTACCACAAATCCGTCCAGAATCGGAGTCGGCGACAAGCCAGAACCGGCGATGATACCATATTAACAGGTGAGAGACGATTAAAGAATAAAAGAAGATAAAGGACAGAAGATTTCTAATTCTACTGATAGAGTGTATTACAAGCTCACTTCACAGTAAAGGCAGCCATGCCTTATATAGCCTCACCATTACATGACTCAATTACTACAATACCCTCCTAATAGTCACAGCTAACCATAACTGTTTTAACAAACTATTCCACTAAGATATTGCCAAGTGTTATTACAATTATATCGGTTATTAATAACTAACTTTAAACATACTAATAATAATAACAATAATCTGCTTACATGAAATCGAATTTGACATTGGCTTAGATTAATAAATAAAAATTACACAATAATATCAATTTTCGTCATTATTTTAGTAGGGTACGTCCCAGGCACAAGTGCATACCAACACCACCACAAAGGAAAGGGAATCAATTAAGGGCACTTGCCCTCGCCCTTGGAGTTTTTGAGGTCCCTGTAGCAAGGGCACTCGTCCTTGTTCCCATAAGTCCCCGATGGAACGCACTGACATTTCTCGCAACAGATTCCACAGAACCTCAAGCACCTGTCCTTATATCCAGCTTTTGAACATCTCACCCCACACTTGGAGTCACAAAAAGCTGCAAAATTCATACAAATAGGTTAATTAGTTAATTAGAACACCATATATGCATATTACATAAAGTTATATTCTGAACTACTATAAATTAATCGACAAAAGAGTACTTGAACTAGACAGTAAGAAAGCGAAAACACTATCCTGACGACTTAACTCACATTTGCCGTATTCTTAGTTTTAGAAACAAACTATGAGAGGAAAGAACAAAATTATGAACTCAAGAGAAACATGGTTAATTAATTACATAAAAAGAGTAACTAGTTGTGTTAAAAAAAAAAAGTAAGGATCGTACGAGAACCAGCCATTGATGTCTCAAGGAAAGAGGAGGTCAGGACAAGGCAAATGAGCATGAAGGTTGCAAAGCCGAGCTTCATTTTTGCCAGGAAGAAGATGAGAGGTTGAAGATGGAAATATTCGTATTCTAGTGAGCAAAGGAAAGGAGAAACGTTTTTTTTTTTTGCGAGTGTGTGGTGCTTTAGACGTGAGAAAGGATGGGTATTTATAGTACCGTACGAGGGGTTGGTAAGAAATAAAATAAAGGAGATTATTACTTAAACGTAAAAATAAAATAAAGGGTGGTGCAACCTGCGGAGGTACTCACAAAGCTAAGGTGGGTTGTTGCCCATGAAGGTTTTTGGTAAACTCATGTTGTAATGGCTTATGTTAATGTCTGTAGCTTATATAGAGCACCTAATTTTAGTGCAGATTATTATTCCATGTATATTTAGTGCATGATAGTTAATAAATAATATTTTTATGCTAAAAATAATAAATGAGTTTTCTCTTCCTTCCCCATCCGTTTATCCTATTCGTTAAAGAAAAAGACTCTTTACCCCATGCAATTTAGCCTATGTGATTCTTACTCAAGAAAAGAAAGAAAAAAAATTCTTTTGAATCCACCATTAAATCTTATCTCTGCAATTTTCTTACTTTCCGTTGAGATTTTCCATGAATGTCACATGTGGTACATTCTTAATCTCTTTATTTACTTATTCTTGACTTAATTATTAGGTTAATTATTTATATAGTCCTTGAATTTGTTGATTAGGGTTACGACTTTGAGAATAATTTATATTCCATTGTTGTTGTTTCATGTTGATTATTATATACTTTTATGTAGGCCAAAAATAAAATAAAATAAATAAAACATATGATTTTATGCTACTAATTTTAGCTAGCCCACCAAGATTAAAATCATGGCTCCACATTTGGTGTTATCCACATACCCACTTTTACCTCTCACACACCCCTATCAATTTCTGACCGTCGAATCAAATGATTTGAGGAAAATCAATGGGCAAAAATTGACAAGGGTATGTGGAAGGTGAAAAAATTAAGCGTGTGACTACCCTAAAATAAATAGGAGATTGGTTTAAGACAATGAACCTATTCAGCATCCCCATCAAATATGATATGGCAAAATTTTATTTTTTAGACTAAATTTGTAAAATAAATTATGTGTCACCAATAAGAAATAAGCACATTAATCAATACTTAAGATATAATGCAATCATCAACTTCCATGTCATTTAATTTACAAAATTAAGTCTACAAATATTTTACAAATTTAATCTCTCTAGCCCCATAGATGTATCAAATATTTATTTTATCAATATATTGGCCCCATAATTACTATTAAAATATAATTACAATTGATTTTAGTTTTCATTCTATTAGTTGTCAATGGACCATGTATTATTTTTGAAAGTAAGTAAAATATAAATTAAAAGCATTTAACTTTATTTTTGTTTGATGGGAAAAATGACAACTACAAAGCAATGAGTCAAATAATCATCTGTCATGTCAATTATTATGGCATCTCTTTTCGAGAAAACTTTGATATCGATCTTTTAGTCCAGGTTGGCGTATTTGACATCTTCTTTAACATGCGAAAACTTAGATAGACAACAGGATCTGAAAACACCTACTCTATCTTTGTTTCTCTATCTAGAAATCCAGATCCACAAGCTCCATCCCCAACTTCAAGCTCAGCCGCCGCCCTTTGCTCTTGCTCGAGGTAGGAGGCAGCCTGCTTCTCTTTCTTCCCTCCTCATTCCCTCCTTCCCTCCTTCTCTCCTCTCTCCTTTGCCTTTTCCATCTTTTTCATCCTCTCTCGTCTCATCTGCCCCATCCCCCTCCCTGCATCCACCTCTTCTCCCTTTCCCTTTTCCAGTCTCCTTCCTTCGTTTTTATTCCTAGTTTTCCCCTGAGTTTATCTCAGTTTCCGTTGAGCCGGGTCTCAACTATCCCCTAAGCTTGTCTCATATTTGGGCTTCATGCCCCTTATCCGGTGTTTTCGCCTATTTTTAATGCTTTTTGTCTTTTAATTTTCTTTCCTCCCTCCTCCCTAGCAGTGATACTCCATCCTCATCCCACCATGTACTCGGATCGACAGGCTCCGATCAGAAATTGGATTCTAGATCCATTACCCTCCTTCACTTTCCCTCCCCAACCAACATGGCGGATCCCCATCGAGGCCAAGTGTTGGGTATTTTACATACCCCCTTAGCCTCACTCTCTATCCATATGATACTTTGTTTGTATATATTTGCAGGGGTTTGTGAATGGAACTTGAATCTGATGTCTATTATCTCGGTTCGAAGTTTGGCTTCCTCCGAGAATGTGGCGGCGGCAGTGGTCTGGTTTATGCTGCTTAAACTAGGGTTTTGTTCTTGTTGTTTGTTAACGTAGCCTACAAGCCTAAGTTTGTGAAGGCCTCCGGATGTATCTTGGGTTGCTGCTCTCACTTTGCTTGGGCCTTTTACTTTATCTGTTGTTGTTTGTTGAGTTCCTTTTAGGCCTTGAACTAGTTTTTATTGTAATAAAAATTCTATTGACCTAAAAAAATGCGAAAACTTTAAATATAAAATATCCTAAAGTGCACTAGAATTTTCATAACAAAGAAGGTTGAGAAGCCACCTGGAGGAGTGCATTTAACCGCGGAAACAACAAAAACGAAGCAATTAGTCAATTTAATACTCACCACAAGTCAACGTTAAACATTTTTAAATGCCGCATGTAAGTGGCATTAGTTGGATTGGTACGTAACAAGTGGACGTAACACAAAATAAAAATAGTGCCAAATAATTATTGCAAAACGCGTTTTGCATCTTTTACTAAAATGGAGAGATGGCTAAATAACAAAGAAGGTTGTAGACAGAGGCAAATAGTAGCATACACGAGCATGAGTTGTATGATTATATTTGTGGGGGAGAGACCGTAAAGTGTTAATGCATTTTACGTAAATAGGCGGTCATTTATACGTGCGTAAGTGACTGTCAACCGTTAATGTATAATAAGTCTTATTCGCATGAATAGATGATTACTTATTAGAATGTGGGCGTTTTTTTTATCATTACTCATATGAATACATAAGACCTAAGTTACCTAACCTATAAGCCAAGCACTTTCTTGATCACTAGGAAATTCTAGACGGATTTACAATTAGAACACCAAAATCGTGAGCATCAACATGTAGGTCCCAAATCCAAGTGGTAGTATCAAGTTCTTTATCTATTGTTCTTGAGAAATGACCCGCCCATTCCTGAAAAGGAGTTTTTACGGGATCCCTAGCTTCCAGCTCTAAGTCTCAAGTTGAAATAAAACAGAGATCCATAACTTTAGCCTTTTAGTGAGCGTGTATTGTGCCACTAACCCCAAAGGAGGATGGTCGGTCCCGTCATTTGCCACTTTTAGACTTTTAGTGTGCTTTCTCTTGTGACATGTCGTTTTAACATTTGCCTGTTACCAAACACCGAGTCAAATACATTCAAAGCCCTTCCTCGTCTTCTTGCAAACCCTATTTTAGTTTGGTTTATCTTTCTCAATTTTAACAAAATGTCAACCGTTCAATTTTAAGACAATGTTAAGAAAGAATCCTCCAAGCTTCCATGTTGCATCACTTAGCTGGCATGGGACTGACTTCGGGCTGGTTTGGTATTGCTGTGCTTTGAAAAAAAACTGTTTCTGCTGTGCAGTGAAAATAAGCAGCTGTGAAATAAAGCAGCAGAGTGTTTGGTAAACTTTTTTGTAAAAGTGCTTTTGAAAAAAAAACAGTATTATAGTGTTTGATAAACTTTTATGTAAAACAGATGTGAAAAAAGCTGGTTTTTCAAAGCTGGGTTTTGCAGCTTTGTGTTTTTGGCTTTTTTTAACCCAAAACTGTGAAAAAAAGTTGAAGCTGAATGTTTACCAAACATAAAAAAGCTGGCATTTTTTTCAGAATCACCTCAGTACCAAACTAGGCTTTCATTTGGGCTTACATGAATTATAGCGATCGACAAAGAGGACAAGCAAGTTGCTAAGGGCAAGGATTTGACCAACACGAATTAAAATGTTGTAGTTTGTTTCGGACACTATAAGCTGCTCTCACCCGATTGTCTCTAATTTTTGTATACGGACGACCAGACCTAACATGCCTCCTTGGAAAGAACCAAAGAAGCCTTATTATTAGCCTTAATTGGTATTGCTCATATACTTCATGGGAGTTAATTGTGAGATGATGTGGTAATATATCAAAGGTACGTTGTAAATTGTAAGCGAAGATGTGTTAATGGCAGTTTCCTCACGAACACGGTTTAAATTTAGAGTGCGTGTTCGCTGTGTGGTGCCCTTAAGACGAAAGAAATCGTTATCAAAATATTGAGGAAGGTCCGACTGGGAAAAGGTTTATTCTTGCCTACTGGCATCCAGCGGAGCTGGAGCCCATCAGAATATTAGCTTCAGGTCCAACAAGTTATTCATAAGGATATTAATTAACAGGATCAAAATTGGGTGGTTTATATTTCGTCACTCCAGCTAAATTCTGTCTTTTCCATGACAATACGTGTTAGAACATCTCTAAAGAGTTCAAATCAGTACAATACAGCAACAATGTTTTTCAATCGAAAAACTAAATCTGATGAGACATGACATGGAATAGCTGCCCTCGTTTTTGCTGTCAAAATTGACAGCATCTTTAAATTTTTTTTTATAATTAATTATTAAATGTATTTTATTATCATTTTTGTTTCAAACATTTATTATAATAATTTAATATGATATCACTGTTTAATTAGACATATCGGGTGAAAAAAAACTTTAAAATATGTCACAGTGCCATATAGGTTGTTAAAGTTAAATTTTATATTTAAAATTTGACATCTCATTTGGAGATGCTCTTAAGACCCAATTATTTTGCACCCGAAAAATAGCATATCTCGCAAATAGTGGTTTAAGAGCTCTTGGATACCTTTTCATGGGGATCCTGTGATCATGATCGTTCATCGTATATCGTGCAGTCAGAAATCATTTAAAATTTAAAATTAAATATAAATAGTACCTAACGAAAACTGATCGATCACGTGATCCTAGGAAAAGGAGTCGGCGAGGATCCTTTTACCTTTTCCTTACAAGCCAATTTTTAAGGTCAAGGTCCATTCTTGAGCTGTCTCAGAGAGAACAGTATTAAACTCCTATTTTCAAGTCCTAGAAAAGAGCCTCGACGTGGGTTCGACATTGTAAGATTTTACGAGCCAATTTTAGGCGAAGTTTTCTTTTTCGATGTGAGATAATTATTAACGCGTCTCCTCACGTCTGGTCAGACTAAGAACTCAACACGTTGACAACGTATATTAAATAGGGAGTTTTAACGAAAAGCCCGCGGTACTGTTCACTTTAACGAAAAACCACATTTTTACACTAAAAAGTCAAACCTGGTACTATTCACTTTACCCTTTATTTTGTCCTTATCGTTAAAACTCAAAGTTTTCAAGCCCTTTTCATTAGTTTTCCTTATTAAATAACAATTGGATACTAGAATAACATGTTGAGATACAATAAACAAAGAATAGGAACCACCACCTGAACCATGAACAACAAAAGTAGCAATTGAATGTGAAATGTTGCTTTCTTTGGCAGTTGTATGGCCTAATTAAATGGGTCGTCCGCAACCCATCTCAAGGTGAGAGAGGATTTTTTGCACCCAAAAATCCATGTGGCATCTCTGTGTCTTTGATTTTATTGAGCATGTCAACAGTCACACCCAATCAAAACAAGCTTCAAGTCCCGAGTCCCAAGACATGCTCAATAAAATCAAAGGCACAGAGAGGCCACATGGGTTTTTGGGTGCAGAAAATCCTCTCTCTCTCAAGGTCCCGTTGCTGTTAAAAAATGGGGCACTTATTAGTTGGAAAAAAAAAATAAATAAATAAATAAACCCATCATTATTGCCATTTAAAACATGATATTATAGCAGTTGATGCATGAAAAACATCGTTAATGGTTGCATGCGGTGGTCTTCAACATGCATAATTAGTTTACTGTGGAAAATTTTCAAATGTTACCAACTTGCTCTGGTCTAACGGCACTTTTATTTGCATTATTAGAGGGATAATACTTGCATTTTATTTTTGAGGGAATGAGCAACGTATCTTAATCTTACAAAATTCATAATCGGAACTCTTCAATTTCTTAATCTTTATTTGAAGATTATTCCTACAAAGAGTTATTTCAACCGAAGATAATTTGGTCATTCAAATGTATAGAACTAATAAACAGTATATGTACCAAGTAACATATTTATGATGAACCGTCTATTTATTAAATGTGTTTGAATGATTAAACGATCTTGAATTTAAATAATATTTTATAGAAGTAATTTTTAAATAAAGATTAATAAATTAAACGGTTCCGATTATTAATTTTGTTCGGTCAACGAAATGGATTAGAAATATCAATGTGTGGAATATTGGTATGTTTTGCAAAATCATATGACTTGGATGCCTTTCACTTTGGGCCTTGGCAAGCCACAGTCTGTTTGAACTGAACTTTCTTAGGCCTGACTCTTCTAATTTATGGGCCGACGTCCATGATTGCAAGCAAGACTCTGGGAGGGCCCATTACTTTTCTTCTAGTCCCTTATAAATGAGTGTGAGGTAATTATAACATTTTTTTTAGTTTCTTAAACACTTTTATTTTTGGGCATCGAAATTGAGTAAATCAATGCGAAATCAACCGATTACATTAAATATAGTGCTTGAGAAGTTAAAAAATGTGTGTTTATCAATGTCTTCATCGAATAAATGACCCAAATAAAGTAAAATTAGAAAATAAAACATTGAGCAAAAAAGGTCTATAAATCAAAACTCATATTTTAGTTTATAACTACTTATAATTGTACGATACATAACTAAAGGGGGTAAAAATTGTCTTTCCCCTGCCTATGACTTTGTGCCATCTTCTTCCCCCAAAGTAAAGCACCTAATCTCTGATCCTCCTCTATCGTCAGCCTCTTTGCTCCGGCTTGAGGTCGGCGGTAGCCTAGCCCTCCCCTCCTCGTCCTCCTCTATCTTTCTCGTCCATCCACCCTATATTTTCATCCCTTTCATCTATCTAAAAAACTACTTATAATTGTATGTTTATGTTCCTATTTTAAATTTGAATTCTATAAACACACTAGAAAAAACGAAAGTGTTATCCAAACATCCAATTTTACCTCTTACTTCTTTGTTAATTTTTGTCTATTAATCTTTTTTAATTCATTCAACTCGATAGTTAAAAATTGAAAAATATGAGTGAGATGTAAAAATAAATGTGTAGATAGCAATACCGGTAAAGAAATTGTCACATCCCGACCCGAGGTCCACCACCTCCCGGGCCCGCTCCACCACCATAGCACGATATTGTCCGCTTTGGACCCCGACTACGCCCTCACGGTTTTGTTTCTGGGAACTCACACGAGAACTTCCCAGTGGGTCACCCATCATGGGAGTGCTCTCGCGCGCTACTCGCTTAACTTCGGAGTTTCCATGGAACCCGAAGCCAGTGAGCTCCCAAAAGGCCTCGCGCTAGGTAGGGATGGGAATATACATATAAGGATCACTCCCCTGGGCGATGTGAGATCTCACATAAATAGTCAAATGAAAAGGATACCTAACTTAGTCCAATCAATCAAAGTCCTCCCTCTAATAATCCAATCCATGGATGAACAAGAAAAATGGAAATCTAACTTATTTCCGTGATTAGCGTAGCTGCTGTTTTTTCGCCCTTTCAGACTGAAGAGGAAGTGTAAGTGGGGGACACTTTATTTTATTTTCCGCTATTGTCTCCATCAATCAATATAAAATATGAAATCTAAATTGACCAATCTCTATGAGATACTTAAAAGTTGACCGGCCTACGTCAGTTCGAGTCTAGAAAATAAAATTGTATAAAAAACAAGCTCTCCCATTAATTAAGAAAATGAGGAATAATTAGAAAGATTTGAAAAGAGTTTCTGAAAAAAAAAATTAAGTATTTGGAGCAAAACAGAAGAATTGACACAAAATCAAGTGCAGTAGTGATGTATGATTCATACAGCCAATCTCACTTAATGAAAGAAAAATTTATTATTATTGTTGTATGAGGGTCCCATTTTGTTGAATAGAAACGTTGAAAACTTGATATTAGTTTAGGTTTATGCATCATATTTAATGTTACTAAACTAGTTATTAGTTTAACGATATTTTTATGTCAATTATCAGAACATATCTTAAACTTGAGTTTCTTTTGTTAATAAACAAGATATCTAACCATTTCAAGAACTTGAACTTAGTTGAAAAATATTCATTTTTACACAAGAAGTACCGAGTTTGAATTCTTCTCTTGAATATAACTTGTATAAAAATAACGAAGTTGGTTGATTTAATTTTTCAATTTCGCAAAAATCTATACTCTAGTTGGCTCATCCTCCTAAGTCCCAAGACCATTTCGAACCCTAAGAAGTTGACCAAAGTTTTAGGTCTAGACATATAATTGCGGGGGACAAATAAACACACTCACGCGGGAAGATTTTTGTGGTGGCATCGCATCGCATGGCAAGAAAATCTATTAAAAAATGACCCCACGAGTTCAACAACCAATACTTCATATTAGGGTCTAAGGCCATCTCCAACCGAGGGCTGGCCAGAGGGCTCGTTTGAGCCCTCTGGCCCTCCAAGATTCTCCAAGATATTAATATTTTAATGAACAGTACAGGGCCATATTTGCCTCCGTCTCCAACCGAGGGCCAGAGGGCCAGAGGGCTCGTTTTAGCCCTGTCACAAAAAACCGTCTCCAACCGAGGGCCAGAGGGCCATAGGGCCAAACATAATTTATTATTTTAAAGCTACAATTTAAATTCAAATCCAAACATAATTTATTTTTTTATGTTGTACAATTTTTATGTTGGTTAATGTTATTTAATGTTGTTTCATATTGTTTAATGTTGTTTCATGTTACTTAATTTAATTTAATGTTGTATAATGGCCTAGGAAGTTATAGGAAAAAAATAGAATTGAAAAAAAATATTGAAGGAAATTATTGAAAAATTGAAACAAATATTATAGATGAAGGAAATATTGGAAAATATATTGAAGGAAATATTGAGAAATATATTGAAAAAAATTGAGAAGGAAAAATTGAGAAGGAAATATTAAAGAAGGAAATATTGAAGAAAGAAATATTGAGAATGTTTAAATTAAAAAAAAAAAAAAAAAAAAACACAAACGCAACAAACAGCTGCAATTTAAAAAAAAAAAAAAAAAAAAAAAAAAAAAAAAAAACAAACAAACAAAGAAGCACAACGGCTAGCTGAGCTAGCCGTTACATTCAAAAAAAATTCAAACTAGTGCTGTCGGTTGTAACCGACAGCAATAGAAAATTAAAAAAAAAAATTGCTGTGGTTTGTCTATTACTGTCGGTTATAACCGACAGTATTAAAAAATCCTTCTTTAATGCTGTCGGTTATAACCGACAGCAACAGGAAAACATTAAAAAAAAAAATAGCCAGCCCGGGGCTGGCTGGCTGGCCAAACACAGCCAGCCCTCCAGCCCTCTAGCCCTCTCCGATTCCGTGGGGCCCTCCCAGATTCCAGAGCCCTCTGGCCTAGCCCTCGGTTGGAGACGGTTTTAGGGCCATTTTCGGCCCTCTGGCCCTCTGGCCCCTTCGGTTGGAGATGGCCTAACTATCTATAGTCTTTCTCACCCCCCTCAAGTCCGGCTCCAGTCCGGCTCCATGTTAGGTGGCTAGGTAGGTCCATGGCCATCCTTTAGATTAAGGTTGCAAATTATTCAACAAATGATATTGTTTTGAATCGTAATTATTAGGTTGCAAATTAATGAAAATGTTGAACATAATAATTAGGTTTATGTTGAATTACTAGATCGTAATATAATAATGTTACGCGATGGCTTAACATTCTACTAAATAACCATGATTATAAGTTCATCGCATGCTAGATCAGATCAAAATAGGGTTATATATATTCTAATGATGAGAGAGAGGTCATTCGAGTGTATCTAAACAGGTACTATGTTTACATATGAATCCTTACCCCATTACATTAATTTAGGATTAAGAATAGGAGTAATATGACCTGTTTTTTTACATATCTCTTGTTATTTGGAATGTGATCCTATTCACATCACCGTTGGTTGTACGCACAACAATGTTCTTAAAATGCTCGATTGCAAGTGGGCTCACCATAGAAGGAGAAAAGAAAGAGGCCCAGCCGAAACAAATTAGTTTCGGACTTAAAGGGTTATCTACGAGGGAGTCCAGATCTTCTGCACCCAAATACGGCCCTTCTGTGCCTTTGCTTTTTGAACTAAACATAATTAATGTTAATTTGACAATAATTAAAATAATAAAAAATAAATCAAATCCTCAGTCAAAAAGCAAAGGCACAGAGGGGCCACAGGGGTATTTGGGTGCAGAAGATCTGGACTCATCTACGAGGACACCCTCTAAACTTCCCTTTGTCGTTATTCCCTCTCGCTCTTGGAAATTTGGAATTACAGACTAGGAAAAGTTTACAATGATACATTCTCCTGATCTAACAAGGACTCTTTAGAAACTATCTAAAGTGCAGAATTTAGTAAACTCTTAACTATTGCTTTGAGTTTAAGCTTACCAATTTGAACGCAGGAGGTTCACCACCGCACAAGTATTCTCTAAAATTTTGTTTTGCATGTTATCTTTCATCAAAGTCGTTGAAAGTTTGGTGCTCCAACATGATGCATTATTCAAACGTAAATGCTCAGTTCACAAGTCAGTTTCACGGCACACAATTCTTTCCATGAGTGCATAATTTGATTAATTTATTTCTTTGAAGTCATTCTTAACACCTCGAACAAAATTATGTTCGTTTATCTATGAGTTGAGAATTGTTTAACATTTGAGTGCTCCTGGTTATTATATTATGCGAAGAAAAGACATAGATTTTTCTTTTTAAATTTCAAAAATCATAAAATGTATTTATGATGTTTTTAAATTGGCATATTTATCGATTTATCCTCCGAACTTATGTAGAGCTATTAATTTCCCTCCTAAACTTTTATAATAAGTCAATTTCCTCCTTTAACTTTAATTTTAGCTAATTACTCCCCTAAACATTTAAAAATAGCCAATTCTCCCCTAACGCTAGATTTTAAAATATTCAATCCAATTTTCCATTCATTTTGATATACAACACATGCAAACTATATGAGGACAAAAAGAATGGAAAATTTGATCGATGAAAATTGGATAAAAAATTTTAAAATCCAAAACTAGGGGAAGTTGGCTCTTTATAAAATTTTAGAAGGTAATCGGTTCAACTTAAAGTTTAAGAGGATACAAATAAGAGGTAAACCAACAAATCCCTGTTTTAAATTTACCAACAACGAGAAGCAGCAGCCAAGCAACAAGCCAACAACTAAACGGCGCCAAACCCCACAGAACCTAACGGCCTCTGCCATATCATATTGGTCACGAGAAAGATTGTGCCCCCAAATTTTCCAGTTTTTCAGTTTTCTGAAACCAGAAAAACTTTTTGAAATTGTCAGGGCGTCGTGGTATCGTATTGTATTGTAGTAGCCCCGCAAGCTTCAGTGGCTCTGGCTATGGTCCTATAGGGCTATCGTCCTCCTTCTATGAAACTCTAAATAATATATGGAGGACAAATTTGAAGTATATCAATGTCAGTATTTTAAGTCAATAATGTTTCGCGATTTAATTAAAGAGTAATTAAATATGGGTGTAATGTTCCTTTTTCAACTGTATAGTTGTTATACTTGATTATGTAATTATTAGTATTAGTGAGAGTAAATATGTAAAATGTTAGTTATGTTTAACACTATTAATACTAAGTGTATGTCTAGTTATTGTTTAATGAGAAATACAAGTATTACGGTTAAAAGTTTTCTTTTACTCTAAACTTTCTCTATAAATCTCAATAGTAATAAGATTTGAGGTGTGAAAACGTGAATTTGATTTGCCATACTATTAGTGTTGCATCCCAAAAACAATATATTGGATATGGAAGATTGAACCATATCGCTGTCGAATCGAAAAACATTGATTGAGACCATTCTCCTGCGAGTAGGGTTGGGCGGTTAATTTTGTACCTAGAGTCAAATAGCCACGTGATTCTTTTATTCAAAATGTTTCTCTACCATAACGGTGTTTATAATTCAAAATAAACAAACATATGTATATTAACTTAAGATAACGTCACATTCAAACACATATAAGTTTTTGTCCAAACTAAGACACCAAATAAGAAAATAGGGAAGGGGAAAATGACTAAGCCACCCGCCCGCCCTTCACTTCTTCCTGATTTTTGGCCAAACCCCCCACAAGACAAAGAAAAAGTAAAAAAATTTAAAACACAACTATTCTCCTTTAATAGTAGAAAATCAAAAGAGAAAAATAAGAGGTATCGCAGAATCAAAGAATTTCGGAGAACGTAAATAAATACAGCTCTCTGCTCTCTCTCTCCCACAGAAGTAGCAGTAGTACTGTGAGCTGCAGTGCTGCTTGTCTCTCTCGCAGCAATATCTTTCCTTAATTTAATCATTGCCTCCCTTTTTATTTCCTCCAAAAATCAAAACCCAGAAGTTGCTTTCGCCAAAGCTTCCGTCTTTCTTCTCACTCTCTCACTTTTCCCTGCAAAACCCACAAACTAAAGCTCTCATCTTTCTACATCTTCTGCAGAGTTTTGGGTGAGGGGCAGACTTGTAAAATGGAGAGAAAGCAGGGGTTTTTTTCGGCTTTGAAGGAGGAGGTGACGAGGGGTTTGTCGCCGGGGAGGTCCAGGGCGAAGAGTCCGGCACGGAGCCGGTCCCCAATGTCGGGTTTATTGAGGCGGAGGAGGAACCACCACGTGGCGCAGCCGGAGCCGCTGATGGTTCCGAGATCTGGGAGCTTGAGGCTACCCGAGGCGCTGTCGCCGCTGAAGGAAGGCCCGGATGGGACGGACGGTGAAGATTCGAGGATGGAGGGGAAGTGGGGCCACTGGATGAAGGGGCAGCTGTGCAGGGCTCCTTCCGTTTCGTGCTCCGCCTATAAAAGGTCGGATCTGCGGCTGCTGCTTGGGGTTCTGGCTGCGCCGCTAGCCCCGGTGCACGTTAGCACCTCCGAGCCTCTGCCTCACCTTAGCATCAAAGACACACCCATTGTAAGTCCTTCTCTTTACTTGTAAATTTTGCTGATTACTCCTCCAACTCCAATTAATTTGACTGCATACTGAAAACTTGAAAGGGTCCAAATTTGGGTATAAATTTGACAACTTTGGAAGTTGTAAATTTGTTTATGTTCATTTTTGTTAAAATTAATGTCTCTGTAGATTTTTTTTCCTTTTTTTTTTTTGGGTTGGTTTGGTGAGTTATTATTTTGTTTACTCATTTTCCAAATTCCTGAAAGAATTAATTAAAAAAAAAAAAAAAAAGGTTCATCAAGTAGTTTACAATGCATGCCTGATTTTTATATATAAAAGTTGGTAGGACATTTTGATTATTTGCTCGACATGTTTATTAAAGTTAGTTCCTTTGACTTCACGCATGCTGATCTCATTATCATAAGGGAAAGAATCTCTCGGTTTGGTGGTGATTATGATCTCATTGTGCAGTTATCAGTTTCTTAATGTAATTTTATATGAACTGAACTGGAATGTTGAATCCGAGTATTTGATGTAAGTATATCCACAGACTACAGATGTGAAATCTAAGGCTCTGGGGATGATTTTCATTTCATCATTTCTTGGATTGGGGATTAATTTTCGGTGTTTATAGAGACCCTCTTATCATCATTTTTGGATATGTTTTGCAGGAGAATTCATCTGCTCAGTATATATTGCAGCAGTACACAGCGGCATCGGGAGGGCAGAAGCTTCAGAACTCAGTCCACAATGCTTATGCTATGGGAAAGGTGAGAATGATCGCTTCGGAGTTTGAAACAGCCAACAGGGTTGTACGGAACAAGAATTCCAACAAAGCAGCAGAGTCGGGCGGCTTTGTCCTGTGGCAGATGTATCCAGACATGTGGTATGTGGAGCTTGCACTTGGCGGCAGCAAGGTTCACGCTGGTTGCAATGGGAAGCTTGTGTGGAGGCACACACCTTGGCTTGGAGCACATGCTGCAAAAGGGCCAGTTAGACCCTTGCGGCGTGCACTTCAGGTAAAATGCTAGTCTTACATTGTTTGGATCAGTTTTCTTTTTCCATGCACAATTTAATCATTGTTTTTATTTTATTTAATACAGGGACTTGACCCGAGAACCACTGCTAGCATGTTTACCAATTCAAGATGCATTGGTGAGAAGAAGATCAACGACGAGGATTGTTTCATCCTCAAGCTTTGTGCAGATCCTCTGACGCTGAAAGCCAGGAGCGAAGGGCCTGCGGAGATCATAAGGCATGTTTTATTTGGCTACTTCAGCCAGAAAACAGGGCTCCTTGTACACTTGGAAGATTCCCATTTGACCCGCATCCAAAACAACGGAGGTGATGCTGTTTACTGGGAGACCACAATCAACTCATTCCTTGAAGATTACAAGCCCGTTGAGGGGATTATGATTGCTCACTCAGGACGTTCTGTAGTAACCCTATTCAGGTTTGGAGAAACTGCATTGAGCCACACCAAGACCAGGATGGAAGAAGCTTGGACAGTTGAGGAAGTGGCATTCAATGTCCCTGGCTTGTCAATGGACTGTTTCATCCCTCCTGCCGAGCTAAGATTTGCTACTATGAGTGAATCCTGTGAGCTCCCTCAGGATCAGACTGTAAATAACTCCACTGCAGCAGGTGCATATCGAGCGAAGGTTGCATCATGCGAGAAGTCTCATGAAGGCAATGCAAGTAATCTTATGCGGAAGATGGATGTTTAGAAGGATAACTGTAATGGACTGACTTATATCAAAGGTAGGTATGGTAAGATAGGAGCTGAGTTGCATGCAGAAGTTCTGCATTGGATCGATGTAGTTTCAAACTTGTACATAGTGAGTTGTCTGTAGATTTGCTCAGGTGCCTGGAAAATTGTCGTGCTCGAGTGTAAAATCATTGTGGAATCGGGGCTTGGGGTTTTGGTGGATGATTGAGCTGCGTAACGGAGCTCATTTAGAATCAGTATTCCTCTTAAGATCAGTTACTATTTATGTAAAATTCGTATTTTGTAGACTTTGATTTGGTGCAAAATTGTACTTAATGTCTGATTGTCTTCCAAGTTGGGTATTGTACCTTTAGGTACCGTTTGGTACACAGACGGGACGGAACGGATGATGTAAATATTGAAAAAGATAAGGAGAAATTTTGTATGTTCCACGGATGTGGAACGGGTCGTTCCAGGGTGGGAGAGGTGGAACGAAAAATCAGCCAAATTTCGTCTCATGGGACAACCCGTTCCACATTTTTTAGGCGCACCAAACGTGGGACGGAACGGCTCATCCCGTTCCGTCCCGTCCCACGTACCAAACGGTACCTTAATGGCACGAAGCCTAAAATGCAGTAAAATTGAATTTTTAGGAACTGGGATTACTGAAGCTCAAGTCAACATAAACGAGTAAAAACTAAAAAAATTAAAAATGTGTTAACAAACGGGTTCTAAGTTTTTATGATTAAGGCCAATAGCGACACTTTCTATCATAAAAAGTGACAATGATTTGTTAGAGAAGGAGTCTTGTCCACATAAACCGTATCTTCTAAGGTTTAAGAATTAATATTGTAATCTGATCTTGATTATATTTCTATATTTGATCATGACATTTGATCTTGATTATATTTCTATATTTGATGACACACCCCGACCGAGATCGAGGCATGCTGGCCGTCACGTGAGGTGACGTAGCCATATGCACAGTGCGGAAGCGTTTAAAATAATGAGAAATATGAATAAACAAAATTCGAATTCTAGGAGTGTTAACATATTCAGAGCATGAAGTCTAGGTGCAGTCGAACCTAAAGAATAATTATACAAAACATCCCAACAGGGATCCTACATGAATGAAGGTCTGTCAGAATCACTGCCGCTGCCTCGAGTGCCACCAACAATGCTCGCTAATACCTGGAGGGGCGAAAAAAACAAAAGCGTGAGTGGGCAAAAACAAATCTTTCAAAAACCTTTTCAAAACTAACTTTCTAACCCCTCGCCGTAAAACCTGTATACTTTCCCAGAAAAATAATAGTATATAAACATATACTCTAACTCATCTGAAAATCATCATCATACTAATATGCCAATAAATCATGACTATATTATACCAGGCTGCTAATTCATGATTATGTCAATAATTCCAACATATATGCCATACTAATGCCATTAACTCATGAATATGCCAACTGTTCACTGATATGCTATGCCATGTCACTAGTTCATGAATATGTCAATAAGTCCGACATATGCCAAATCATGCCAACATATGCCAAAACATCCATCAACTCATAAATATGCCAACGAAACCAACATATATGCCATAACACACCATCAACTCGTAAAACAAGTACCATAGGTGAAATAAACTCCTCAACAATAATATCATGTCCACCGTGTGATCAGCACGGATGGACCATAGCTCATACTCAATCTCAACATATCTCATCATCATCTGTATACCCTGCACACATGTCGAACCCACTCAAGGTGGTCTATACGACAAGACTAGGTGTAACAAAGTACGCTCAAGTGCTACAATCACGTGAAGACTATGCGAATAAGTCGCGGGTCACCTACGAGTCGAACCCACTGAAAGTGGTCTATACGACAGGACTATGCACCTGACTTGGATCCAAGGTGAGCGTGTGGTGCGGGAGGTGAACAACACGTGAAAGACTATGCCCTGGCCCTGGGCGGGAGCACTAACACCGGGGTGCAGGTTATGAGCTATCCATACATCTCAACTTCTCATCAATCTAGTCCTAATTCACTTATTTAAACACACAGAGGCTTACCTGAACTTACCTTGTCGTCCACAGCACCAACAATCATGCGCATACAATACCATGATGCAAGGCACTCCATAATGCATAATGCGTGATGCATGCTAAATCTTAATGCATAACCAATCCCTAATACAAGCTCATTTCATAATGCACAATCATTTCATAATGCAATTTTGCTATCTTAAGCATATTCCCTTCATTATGCAAACCCACTTCATGAAGCATAATTGAGATATAACAAGGTGTGATGGCATGGTATTCCGTTCATGAAGGCATATAAAACAATGTTCCAAGTATAACAACATAAGTACTAACATGGCATTCATTTCATAAAACATTTCAATTGTTTTCTGGGAAAACTCATAGTATAAGGTATATACGGAAAACAAAAGCCCACTCACCTGGAGTCCATGCTACGGCTTCCCAACGTAACCATCGAGGCGTCCCAAAATGTTCGGCGCCTAAAACAATTGTCAAACTACATCTTAGAACTCTTAACCATAGAATTCGTAATTCATGTAGAACATATCCTCAAGGATATTCTAGAATCATTTAAGACCCTTTATCAAAAGTCAACCGTCGATCAACGACCGACGGTAGGGTCCACAGCCCCACATCCTTGATCCGGAAGATCCGTAACTCCGATCTCCGATCCGTAACTTCCCAAGATGCGCATTATGCTCCTAGAGCAACATACTACAATTTCGTTACGATCCGACGGTTGGATCTCCGCTAATTTCCAAAACCGAGTGGCGGTTCACATTTTATTTTATGAACTTACAAACTCAATTCGGGAAGATCCGTACGTCGGATTTCCAATCCGTAAGTTCCTACCTTCTCCAAATATTACGTACTATCACGTATCAAAGTTTGGTAACGATCCAACGGTCGGATCGTCGATTCACATTTTCACCTAACCATAAATCGTAACGAACTTAGGTTCAATTGACCAATCTTTGCTAACCAATTATCAAAACTGAACTCATGGCATCAAATATAGCATGAAAATGACATTGGCGGCCCACTGGCCACGTGCCGCCGCACGGGCCGCCGCGGGTGGCGGTCGGCCGCCCCGACTCGCCGGAAAATCCAACTATTTTTAAAAATTCTCAAAAATTGCAGAATTGAAGATCTCAAGGAGTAGAACAACTTTCATACCTTTGGCCAAGGCCAATTTGGCCTAGAAACACCTCAATTTCGCCAAACCCGTGAAGAACCCTAGAAATTGGGTGTCTTCAATTCGTCTCCAAATCAATTCCGATGCTCCAACTAATGCTTGGGCTTTGTTCCAGGTCCTAAGGAGATGCCATGGCTGTTAGCAATTGAAAGAAAACGTTTCAAAAATGAGAGAATCGAACACACAAAGCCACCGCACCCTTTTGTGCGTTTTTCCTAATTTCAACACCAAATCTCTCCAAATTTGGAATGGAGTGGGTAGAGGGAAGATCATAGAAGGTTTTCCAAGAGATGGTTTGAAGTAACTCACCGAAAAAATGAAGAAATTCCGACGAAAATGGATGAAGAACCCGGCGGGTCGCGGGTATTCAACCCGTTTCCTCTTCTTTCCTCCGCTTCTCCTCCTCTCTCTTTTCCTCCTTTCTCTTCCTCTGATTGCCAGGCCATTCTCTCTCTTCTCCCCATTCGTCCTCCTCTCTCTCCCGAAGCTCTCCTGAACCTTTTCTTCTTCTCTGGTTGGGTAGCTTTGCCCAACCTGTTTTCTTCTTCTTTTTCTTCTACCAGACACGCACACACACATGTACCATCCTTTAGTTTTATTTTCTTTCCTTTACATCTAAGCCAACCATTTCCTCTTTCATTAAATCTGGGCCGTCCATTTTCATAAAAGAAAATCTATACTTTTTGAAAATAATAAAATTACTCAAACTTCAAACTTTAATAACTTCTTCGTTATAGCTCCAAATCACGAACCGTCTGCGCCCACGCGTTCGTGGCGACGAGTACTACGAGGTTATGCCAAGAAAATAAATCTTAGATGGCAGGACACAACAATTAACCTCGAACAACGTACGTGCCTCAAGGGGTATTTTTGTAAAATCCTTTATAACAATTTAAAAACTCTTAAAATCCGGGACGGGCTGTCACAATCTACCCCCTTATAGAAATTTCGTCCTCGAAATTCAAACAACAAAATACATCGCTGATACTCATAAAACAAGCAAGGATACATATCTCTCATCATATCCTCAGTCTCTTAAGTAGCCTCTTCCACTGAATGGTTCCCCCACAGAACCTTTACCATACGAATGGTCTCGTTTCTCAACACTTTGTCCTTCCAATTCAAAATTGTCACTGGTTCTTCATTATAGGACAAATCTGAACTAATTTCAAGCTATCGAGGAAGTGTCACATGTAAAGCGTCCGAAACAAAAAGCCAAAGTATAGAGACATGAAACACTTTATGCACTCTGGCCAATTCTAAAGGCAACTCAAGCCTATAAGCAACATCATCAACTTGTTCGATAATCTGGTACGGTCTGATGTATCTCGGGCTTAACTTACCATTTTCCCGAATCTTATAACACCTTTCAAAGGCAATAACTTTAAAGATTACCCAAATACCAATGTTTAACACTCTACCAGTAACATGTCTAAAAGCAAGGCTATTTTGTCGATCCTGGGCCACTTTCAAACTAGCTTTAGTCACTGGAACACTCTGAGTAGTCTCTTCTTTTAACTCAAGGCCCATTAAAAGTCTTTCACCGATCTTAGACCAACACAACAGGACACAACAAGCTTTCCCAAACAATGATTCAGCTTCCACTTAAAACAATCTCAAGAGAAGTCCTTTACGGAGAATAGACAACCAACTGAATCATATTACCAATAGCTTCCCCAAACTGAGCTATAACAAGGAACTAGGCTCATCTGAACGACGTGGCTCCTTACGAGGCGGCATAATTCTGACAGACGACACTAGGAAATTCATGAGATATGCAGGACTGCAAACCTAGGCTCTGATACCAAACTGACACACCCCGACCGAGATCGAGGCATGCTGGCCGTCACGTGAGGTGACGTAGCCATATGCACAGTGCGGAAGCGTTTAAAATAATGAGAAATATGAATAAACAAAATTCGAATTCTAGGAGTGTTAACATATTCAGAGCATGAAGTCTAGGTGCAGTCGAACCTAAAGAATAATTATACAAAACATCCCAACAGGGATCCTACATGAATGAAGGTCTGTCAGAATCACTGCCGCTGCCTCGAGTGCCACCAACAATGCTAGCTAATACCTGGAGGGGCGAAAAAAACAAAAGCGTGAGTGGGCAAAAACAAATCTTTCAAAAACCTTTTCAAAACTAACTTTCTAACCCCTCGCCGTAAAACCTGTATACTTTCCCAGAAAAATAATAGTATATAAACATATACTCTAACTCATCTGAAAATCATCATCATACTAATATGCCAATAAATCATGACTATATTATACCAGGCTGCTAATTCATGATTATGTCAATAATTCCAACATATATGCCATACTAATGCCATTAACTCATGAATATGCCAACTGTTCACTGATATGCTATGCCATGTCACTAGTTCATGAATATGTCAATAAGTCCGACATATGCCAAATCATGCCAACATATGCCAAAACATCCATCAACTCATAAATATGCCAACGAAACCAACATATATGCCATAACACACCATCAACTCGTAAAACAAGTACCATAGGTGAAATAAACTCCTCAACAATAATATCATGTCCACCGTGTGATCAGCACGGATGGACCATAGCTCATACTCAATCTCAACATATCTCATCATCATCTGTATACCCTGCACACATGTCGAACCCACTCAAGGTGGTCTATACGACAAGACTAGGTGTAACAAAGTACGCTCAAGTGCTACAATCACGTGAAGACTATGCGAATAAGTCGCGGGTCACCTACGAGTCGAACCCACTGAAAGTGGTCTATACGACAGGACTATGCACCTGACTTGGATCCAAGGTGAGCGTGTGGTGCGGGAGGTGAACAACACGTGAAAGACTATGCCCTGGCCCTGGGCGGGAGCACTAACACCGGGGTGCAGGTTATGAGCTATCCATACATCTCAACTTCTCATCAATCTAGTCCTAATTCACTTATTTAAACACACAGAGGCTTACCTGAACTTACCTTGTCGTCCACAGCACCAACAATCATGCGCATACAATACCATGATGCAAGGCACTCCATAATGCATAATGCGTGATGCATGCTAAATCTTAATGCATAACCAATCCCTAATACAAGCTCATTTCATAATGCACAATCATTTCATAATGCAATTTTGCTATCTTAAGCATATTCCCTTCATTATGCAAACCCACTTCATGAAGCATAATTGAGATATAACAAGGTGTGATGGCATGGTATTCCGTTCATGAAGGCATATAAAACAATGTTCCAAGTATAACAACATAAGTACTAACATGGCATTCATTTCATAAAACATTTCAATTGTTTTCTGGGAAAACTCATAGTATAAGGTATATACGGAAAACAAAAGCCCACTCACCTGGAGTCCATGCTACGGCTTCCCAACGTAACCATCGAGGCGTCCCAAAATGTTCGGCGCCTAAAACAATTGTCAAACTACATCTTAGAACTCTTAACCATAGAATTCGTAATTCATGTAGAACATATCCTCAAGGATATTCTAGAATCATTTAAGACCCTTTATCAAAAGTCAACCGTCGATCAACGACCGACGGTAGGGTCCACAGCCCCACATCCTTGATCCGGAAGATCCGTAACTCCGATCTCCGATCCGTAACTTCCCAAGATGCGCATTATGCTCCTAGAGCAACATACTACAATTTCGTTACGATCCGACGGTTGGATCTCCGCTAATTTCCAAAACCGAGTGGCGGTTCACATTTTATTTTATGAACTTACAAACTCAATTCGGGAAGATCCGTACGTCGGATTTCCAATCCGTAAGTTCCTACCTTCTCCAAATATTACGTACTATCACGTATCAAAGTTTGGTAACGATCCAACGGTCGGATCGTCGATTCACATTTTCACCTAACCATAAATCGTAACGAACTTAGGTTCAATTGACCAATCTTTGCTAACCAATTATCAAAACTGAACTCATGGCATCAAATATAGCATGAAAATGACATTGGCGGCCCACTGGCCACGTGCCGCCGCACGGGCCGCCGCGGGTGGCGGTCGGCCGCCCCGACTCGCCGGAAAATCCAACTATTTTTAAAAATTCTCAAAAATTGCAGAATTGAAGATCTCAAGGAGTAGAACAACTTTCATACCTTTGGCCAAGGCCAATTTGGCCTAGAAACACCTCAATTTCGCCAAACCCGTGAAGAACCCTAGAAATTGGGTGTCTTCAATTCGTCTCCAAATCAATTCCGATGCTCCAACTAATGCTTGGGCTTTGTTCCAGGTCCTAAGGAGATGCCATGGCTGTTAGCAATTGAAAGAAAACGTTTCAAAAATGAGAGAATCGAACACACAAAGCCACCGCACCCTTTTGTGCGTTTTTCCTAATTTCAACACCAAATCTCTCCAAATTTGGAATGGAGTGGGTAGAGGGAAGATCATAGAAGGTTTTCCAAGAGATGGTTTGAAGTAACTCACCGAAAAAATGAAGAAATTCCGACGAAAATGGATGAAGAACCCGGCGGGTCGCGGGTATTCAACCCGTTTCCTCTTCTTTCCTCCGCTTCTCCTCCTCTCTCTTTTCCTCCTTTCTCTTCCTCTGATTGGCCAGGCCATTCTCTCTCTTCTCCCCATTCGTCCTCCTCTCTCTCCCGAAGCTCTCCTGAACCTTTTCTTCTTCTCTGGTTGGGTAGCTTTGCCCAACCTGTTTTCTTCTTCTTTTTCTTCTACCAGACACGCACACACACATGTACCATCCTTTAGTTTTATTTTCTTTCCTTTACATCTAAGCCAACCATTTCCTCTTTCATTAAATCTGGGCCGTCCATTTTCATAAAAGAAAATCTATACTTTTTGAAAATAATAAAATTACTCAAACTTCAAACTTTAATAACTTCTTCGTTATAGCTTCAAATCACGAACCGTCTGCGCCCACGCGTTCGTGGCGACGAGTACTACGAGGTTATGCCAAGAAAATAAATCTTAGATGGCAGGACACAACAATTAACCTCGAACAACGTACGTGCCTCAAGGGGTATTTTTGTAAAATCCTTTATAACAATTTAAAAACTCTTAAAATCCGGGACGGGCTGTCACATTTGATCATGACATTTTTACTTATACACAAAGTATATACATTTTGTATATTTAAGTCTTTTGTGCTATGAATAAAATAAGAAGAAACTTGATATAAATCTAATTTTTTGAGTCAATAGCATGGTCTAAAATATCCATAATATCCTGATATTTCCATCGAAATTTCCGTGTTTTTGGATTACCGATATTTTTTTGGACTACCGATATTTCCGATATCATCGATATTTTAGACCTTGCTAAGTCACTCATGTATCTTACTATGCAATGTATAAAGTGTAAAATATTGTACTAATTCATTATATATAAATGATTATGGTGTGTTTAAACTTCTTTCATTAATTACTACATATTTTCTACACTCACAATGTTTGCCAGCTCGCTATATAATCAACTTAAATCAGTTAAATCTATCATGCAATGCATTTCCTTCCAATTTTTTGTGATAAACTAATAGATAATTGACTAAATAAACATCCTGCAAAGTTTCAATAAAAATTTCCAAGTTTTTCTTACAATTTCCGTGGTTTTTATTCAATTATTATCGATATCGATAATATCCCGATATTTCCATCGAAATTTTCGAGTTTTTGGACTACCGATATTTTCGATATTATCGATATTTTAGACCTTGGTCAATAGTAGGAATAGTCCAATTTAATAAAACAAGTCCAATTTGTTATATTTAATTATTTAATTATCAATAGTTATCTGTTCAATAATAAGATTTATTCTAAAAATCAAATTTTTTCCTAATTATCTCTTTGCTTATTTTTTTTTATTTATCTTTTTGTTATTTCTCGTTCTTCCTTCTGCTTTAAACCTATTTATAGATTTTATTTTTAATTTTTTTTAATCAACCTATATCACAGGTTAATTATATTTATCTACCTATATGACAGATTTTTTTTTTTTAATAATCAACCTATCACAGATTAATGTGTCTTACTTGTAGGTATGTTATGTTTTTTTCTACCTTTTAATTAGGTTTCATATCTCATGTATAGGTATAATATACATTCATATATTTGTTACTTGAGTTAGGGTAGAATGTTTTACAGATAAATTTATGTTGGTATATTAGTTTTTTTGTTACAAGATATTAATTATATTTTTTGGAGTTGGAAAATGCATAATTTTAGAAGATTTTAATTGATTTTTAATATTTTTAGAAAATATAAAATGAGTATAAAAAAAAATAAAAACATATAATTAAATAAGTGGACTCACTCCTAAAAACACTCTACCTTTTTGAACCTGGATCTAAAAGCCCCATAAAATAATCAGTCTATATTTTCTATATGTTTACGCTACGACAGAGACAAGCTTCTATTATAGTGTTCCATCAACCTTTATGAAATGTAATACTAATTTTCTTTTCCCCAATCTCATTGCAAATGCTTAAAAAAAAAAAAAGTTAAAATTTTCAGTATTCAGACGGTGTATGCAATTGAGATTTTAAGGGAAATTAATGAATTTATAAATCTATGAATTTTATTGGAGTATAAATGATTTGTAGAGATTTCATGTAAAATTTTAAATTGAATATCTTCGAAATCTCAGGGAGAGAAGTGAGATTTGTGGGGATTAAAATACACTACAAAATGTCTATAACTCCATTAAATTCCTCAACTTTTTTAAATTCTTTAAAATAAGCTCCTAATTGGATCTCAAATTCCTCAACTTTTTATAATTTTTTATAATTCTAATTGAATATACCCGGATTTCTAAAGATTTTAATAAAATATCTTAAAATCATGATTGAATATACGAATTTCAGAAAATCACTTAAAATTCTGATTGAACGCCTAGATTTACTAAAAGTATCAAAATTCGTCAAAATCTTAATTTGAATACACCGAAGAACGAGAGTTTTAATTTTCCATTAATTTTGTATGGGTGTGTGATTATTAAACTCTATTTTTAATCTAGTGCAAGTAGTGATACAATGAACATACATCCCTCCCTTGATGTTTATTTTATGATGCATTTCATGTATTTAATTGTGCGGTTCATTTCGTGTATTAAATCCTGATGTACTTAAGAAGATGCAATCAAACCAACATGAAGATACATTGGAAATATTAGTAGGGCAGTCCTATATATAAGGATTGGAGATTAAGAGTGTTTTAGAAACGGACTGAGTGTCTACTGAATCGTAAAAAACTTTTAAACATGGAGTCGAAGGCTGTCCTTTCAGGTTTTGCAGTAATCGCGATGACGCTATTGATCACTGCTGGTCATGCAGTTGCAGAAGAAGAACGTTGCTTTCAGGATTGTCGTAGTGCTTGCGATTTGGATTTGCTCACGCCAGAAGAATGCGATGAACAACGCTTCCAAAAGTGTCCAGTTCTATCTTCCTTGGCTCCAACTGCTTTTACCTTTTATCCAACCGATCGTTGCTTCACTAAATGCATGGAAGATTGTCATTTGCCTAAAGAAGTGGAATGTGCTAATACATGTTTCGTCAAGTGTGGATTTCCACCGATGCCTTAGTTGCATTGAAATATGTCTATCACCTGTAGAATAAATGTTTGTGATCTTTAATAAAGTGTAACAAGGTTCGTTCTGAAATTTGCCCTCTACTTTCTATTTTGTTTCGAGTTATTTAAATAATTCATAATTTATAAACTAAAACATCAAAAATGGAGTTGGAAACCAACACTGCATTGGTTGCTAGTTTGGTTTTGTACAAATGGTGCATGATTTGAATTTTGTAGGAGTTCTTTATTGAATTTGTTGTAAAATCAAGCAAAATGAAAGTCATATGTTAGGATTCGAACTCACACACTTTCACTAGGTTGCAAAACACAAACCCACTAACCATGAGCGCTCTTCAAATATTTTGATCATGTTTCCTACAAACAAGGTAGAAAAGATAAGGATTTTGTACAAATGGTGCATGATTTGAATTTTGTAGGAGTTCTTTATTGAATTTTTTTTGTAAAATCAAGCAAAATGAAAGTCATATGTTAGGATTCGAACTCACACGCTTTCACTAGGTTGCAAAACACAAACCCACTAACCATGAGCGCTCTTCAAATATTTTGATCATGTTTCCTACAAACAAGGTAGAAAAGATAAAGATACGGTGGCACCACTTGCACACCCTCAGGTTGGCCCAGTTGTACCAATGTTCAAAGTGGGGAGTTGATCAATTCCCTCTTCAGCCATATATTTTTATGAGCTACTGTGATTGGTGATAAGATTTTGCAACTTAGATTCTTTCAATACGCACATTGGTTGTACTAATTTTGTCAACTGTCCTAACCAACATCGGCTAAATATTCAGGATTTTAACATTTGATCAATGGTATATTGGACAGCCAAAACAAGAGAAAACTACATAATCACACGACGATACGATGCCTAGCACATGCAAATTATTCAAAAACTAACTGCCTAACACTCCAGCATGAGGAGAATCGAAACCTAGTCCCATTTGACCCGCATTCAGAACAACGGAGGTGATGCTGTTTACAGTGAGAACACAATCAACTCAATCCTCGATGATTACAAACCCGTTGAGGGGATTGTGATTGCTCACTCAGGACATTCGGTAGTAACGCACTTCAGGTTTGGAGAAACTGCAATGAGCCACACCAAGACCAGGATGGAAGAAGCTTGGACAGTTGAGGAAGTGGCATTCAAGGTCCATGGCTTGTCAATGGACAGTTTCATACCTTCTGCCTAGCTAAGATTTGTTACTGTGAGCGAAGGTTGCATCATTCGAGAAGTCTCATGAAGGCAACGCAAGTAATCTTATGTTGAAGATGGATGTTTATAAGATTACTGGTGCGTGGAAAATTGTTGTGCTCGAGTGTAAAATCATTTTGGAGTCGGGGCTTGGTTTTGGTGGATAATTGAGCTGCCTAACTGAGCTCATTTAGAATCAATACTGATTAGAGATTCCTATTAAGATTAGTTACTAATTATGTAAAATTCGTATTTTGTAGACTTTGATTTGGTGTGTACTTCATATATGATCCCCTTCCATGTTTGGTATTGTACCTTTAATGACATGAAGTCTAAAATGTAGTTAAATTGAAGTGTGGACCTGATTTCAATGAGGGCTATTTTTAACCTGGTGCAATTACTGATACAACGAACATACATCCTTGATGTTTATCGTAAGATACATTTCATGTATTGATTGTGCGGTTCATTTCATGTATTAAATCCTGATGTACTTAAGAAGATGCAACGAATCCAAGGCGCAGATACATTGGAAATATTAGTAGGGCAGTCCCCTATATAATAATTGGAGATTAAGAGTGTTTTAGAAGCGGAGAGAGTGTCTACTGAATCATAACACACTTTCAAACATGGAGTCGGGGGCTGTCCGTTCAGGTTTTGTGGTGATCGCGATTACCCTATTGATCAGTGCTGGTCATGCAGTTGCACAAGAAGATCGTTGCTTTCAGGACTGCCGTAGTACTTGTCATTTGGATTTGGTTACACCAGATGAATGCGATGAACAATGCTTCCAAATGTGTCCAGTTCTACCCTCCTTGTCTCCAACTGCTGTGACCTTTTATCCAACCGATCGTTGCTTCACTACATACACGGAAGATTGCCATTTGCCTAAAGAAGTGGAATGTGCTAATACTTGTTTCGTCAAGTGTGGATTTCCACCGATGCCTCCACGGCATTGAAAAATGTCTATCACCAGTAGAATAAATGTTTCTGATCTTAATAATGTGTAACAGGGCTGGTTCTGAAATTTCGGGGATCATGTGCCAAAATTAAACTATAACCCTCTATTTTGTTACTATCTTTCTCGAGTTATTTAAATAATATAATAACTTAGAATTTATAAACTAAAACATCAAAAATTGAGTTGGAAGCAAACAGTGCACTGGTTAATAGTTTGATTTCTACAAATTGTCCATGATTTGATTTATGCAGGATTTCTTTATGTCAATTTTTGGAAATTAAGCAAAATGAAAGTCATCAATGTCAGGATTCGAACTCACTCCCCTTCAATAGGTTGCAAAACACAAACCCACACTAAACCATGAGCGCACTTCAAATATATTCATCATATTTCCTACAAGGGCCTTGTGCAGTGGCACCACTTCCACACCTTCAGGGTCGACATAATACAAGTGTTGATCTGTGGGCAGTCGATCAATTCACTCTTCACCACATATTCTTTATGATCCACTGTGAGTCTAATTGATGATAAGATTTTTGCAACTTAAATTTGACCAATACTCACATTGGCTGTACTGATTTTATCAACTAGCCTAACCAACATCGGCCAGACATACAAAATTTTCACATTTGGTCAATGGTATATTGGCCCGCCAAAGCATAACAAGAAAAAACTACATAACCACTCGATTATACGATGCCTTGCACCTAGGAGGAGACTCGAAGCCAAGTTCGAAGTGATGACCAGTTTGCAGCAATCTTATGGCCTACAGAATTATTACATTATCTGTTGAACATGATACAATCCTTCATATTTCATCATGCTTTTGCGGCTAGCAATAACACCAAAGAGAGAGGATGCAGTTTGTAACCAAAAAATAAAAGAAATAAATAAATAAATAATAAAAAATTCCCAGCTTAATTATCTCTCATTAGTTTTATTTAATTTAATTTTTTTTTTTTTAAGTGAGGATATGTTAACATCTTTTGAAGATTGAAAACAAAGGCATTCCAATCATCATGAGCTTTAGAAACCAATGTAGGTATTCTCCACGCCAGTCGTACGAACAAGCAATAAACTAAACAACACCAGAAACATGTCTGCATATCCCATTACCTAGTTACCAATCACCAGAGAGTCATGTTACACACACGAGTTTTCGAAGTGTATTGTTTAAAACCTAATTACCTTTCTAGAGGAGATTATACTCTAATAAATCGCCTCTTTTCATGTCTCTTGTTTGTCCAATCTATATATAGTATGTGTATGTAACAGCCGCATATTCTTGAGACCTCCACCAGATGTACTAAATTACTAATTCTGTTTTCTAAAAGTTTTACTAGTTAGGGATTTAATACTTGTTTGAATTAGGTTAAGTTGAGGAGGACCATATATATGAACCACCTTCTACTATAGCAGATTAAAGAGGACCATATGAACCACCTTCTACTACAGCAGACTAAAGGAGAGTAATTTACATGGCACAGGAAGCTGCCATGGTAGTGTACCCTTGCCATTTAAGTCCAAAACTGAAACCACGTTTTCAAGCTGTGGTCCCTCAGATCGCTCAAGCAACAAACCCCATCTGTAATCACAATCCATTTTGCTGCATTATATATTATAAGTTAAGTAGAATAGAAGGACCTAGATTTTGGCTTTTAGAACAGCTTTTGGAGAAGATTATTAGTAGAGTAGCATTAGACCTGTTGACAAGGGAACTCAAAACGAAAATCAAGGTTCCAGACAACATGCTGTCAAATGTGCATTGAAAAGCAGAAAGTTTTTTGTTCTAACAAGTGTTTATTGGTTGGAATTATACTTGGTAGATTTTGAGAATCTACGATATATCTTGCTTAAGCGATCCTTAAATAGCTGTATGAAGACAAACTAGTATTTACAAGAAACAATGCAGATTAATGAAGAAACTAAAAACTAATAATCCTGATTCAAAGAAATTTAAAGGCCTTCCATCCGAAATGAGG
Organism: Cotoneaster glaucophyllus; assembly: GCA_036320875.1. Classification (NCBI taxonomy): domain Eukaryota; kingdom Viridiplantae; phylum Streptophyta; class Magnoliopsida; order Rosales; family Rosaceae; genus Cotoneaster; species Cotoneaster glaucophyllus. The sequence continues at coordinate 20,316,265 of CM070072.1, forward strand.
ACCACTTTGCTGTGCAATGTCGGGTGACAATTGCGAAGGCCTGTTTCTTTGTTACTTGTATGGCTGTCACTAGGCCAGGAATTTGTAAAATATGTACCCAACACCACATGATTTCATACAAAATTGAATTGAATATTACAAATTATATAAGAACTAAGCTTCATGTAAAAGGAATTTAACAAAGTGCAAACCCACGTTAGAAATCAGATCCTCAATCGCGACGCATGCACCATCTCTCTTTACAGGACCTAGTAACTACATAATGAGTCAGAATTTTACTATACTCTGGTATATAGCATGAATCAGAGTAATGAATAGTTAATGTGCGGTCTCAATGTTTAATATAAAGGGTCCATTCGATATAAACTCATGCAACACTTATTTTCTTAACAAAAACCCGTCTCATTTTAAATATTCAAATAAAACCCAAATTTGAAGTAACTACCATGTAAACAAATAAATAGCTATTATTTTCAAACTATTTACAATTGTGCCACAACACTCTAATTATGTTAATGAATTTAATTATCCACCATAATTGTGAGAAACAAGTGCCTTATTATTATAAATTATCTACTTTATACTTCTCTTACCATCATATGTTTCATTTCTTTTATTTGTTTGACAATCATTGCAGGTAAATTATTTTGCATGTATGTATTAAGCACATTTTGTTAAAATTATATATATATATATATATATATATATATATATATGCGTGCAAGTAATTTATCTATATTTTATGTAAAATAATATGTAATTAATTAATTTTGAATCAATTGGCTAATTAACAAAATTTATTTATTTTGTAGGTAAATTATTTTTCATGTGATAATACATATATACTAGCCACATTTTGTTATTATTATATAGAGTGTGCAATCCATCGACATTCTTTTATTTTGTAGGTAAATTATTTTGCATGTAGGTTAATTGTTATATATATATATTGCAAAATATTGGTATCTAATTAATTTTGAATAAAAATATTTATTTATTTTGTATGTAAATTATTTTGCATGTATCATTACATAATTTACTAGAAATTTATATTGTTATTATATATATGTTGTGCAAAATAATTTACCTACGTTATATTTAAAATATTGATAATTTTGAATAAAATAACTTTTTTATATTTGTAGGATATAGTAATTTACTTGTTAACATCATGTGAAAACAACTATATTTACAACAAACTATATTTTGAATAAAATATACACCGGTGCATACTAGAAAGAAATCCACATGAGTGTATACATTAGTGAAAGAGAGGTTTTGTTTACAACAAACTATATGTACATATAATTTAAAGTAGAAAAAATTATAAAGGCACAAATAATTCTAAAGTACAAATATGCTCCACAATATATATAATAAGATTTCAAACACTATACATGCGCCATTAATGTCACTAAGCTACAACACCTGGCCACTCTGCCCACTTAAACAATTTTAACCTTATCCTTTCTGTTCCCCCTATTGCTCTCCACAAATCAAAAACCCTAAACTCAACGTTTGTCCTTCAGTCATGGATTACCTGAAGAAAAAGGAGAAGAAAACCTTGCCCACCAATGTTACAAAGGAGCAGGCATGCACTCGACCGTTTTGCTTCTTCTGCACCATGAAAGAGCAAAACTCCTTCAAGAGAAGAGCTGGAATATCAGCCTGTTTTAAGGAACTACCTCTCAGAGAAGACCAAGGAAATGTTCTGGTGCTGAGCAGCCTATGGAATGTTGCTATGGCTCACCCTGACGACCCGGAGTTCCCATCCCTTGGAATCTTTGAGTGCATGGCAAGGTTTATCCACAAAGGCATCAACAATAAGAGTACTAGTTGGATTCAGAGGGACCAAAACATCTACATCCCTTACTATGCAGCTCATGTCATTGGTTCTTATACCATGAACAAGGCTACGTTTGCCGAAAAGGCGGTGGCATCGGGCGTGATTCCTCCACTTTTGGAGCTTCTGAGAGGGAAGATGAGTTGGGTCGAGCAAAGGGTCGCGGTTCGAGCGCTAGGTCACCTTGCAAGCTACGAGAGGACATTTGAAGCTGTGGCGGAATACGAAGAAGAGGTGGTAAGTTTGGCCATAAAGTTAGCCTCTACATGTCTTCATGTGGTGTATGTTAGTTTTGTGGGGGTGAAGGATGAGACAAAAAGGCAGAAATATCACTGCAATTTGCTCACAAGAGGTGTTGGGGGATTTGAAATGGAGAATTGCAAGGCTGAGGAATGGGCTAGTCAGCTTCAGTGTTGGTCTCTCTATATCTTAAATTGTTTTGCTTGCAAAGAGAGGTCTTTGAACCTCATTTGCAAGGGGAACTTTTTGAAAGAGTTGTGTGGAATGTGGGGTGGATTGGCAAATCACTCATCGCCAGCTGGGGTTGGACTTGTTAGGATTTTGTGCTACAGTAAATATGGAAGGAAAAAAATTGCTGAATCAATGGAAGTTATTGAGAGCCTGTGTAATCTCTCAAGGTCTTCAGATGACTGGCAGTACATGGGAATCGACTGCCTCTTGTTGCTTCTCAAAGACCCCAATACGAGGTACAAAGTTATCGATATGGCCGCCTTGTTTCTTGTCGATTTGGTTGAGCTCAAAAGCCTTGGAGATAGATCAAACTTAGGTGAGGCAATCACAAAAGCACTTCTTCTGAACGAGTTGAACAAGAACAGAAGAATTGAAAAGTGTTTGGAAGAGGTTTGGAATTTGAAGGTACAGAGGAGGAAGAAGGAGAGACTGTTGTCTGAAGAAAAAATTGAGGAAAGTAGGGTTTTGGTGGATTTAATGAAACAAGAAGCAAATCATATGTTTTGTATAGGAGAAATAGAGGAAGCTATAACGAAGTATTCTGAAGCATTAGAAATGTGCCCATTAGGGTTGAGAAAAGAAAGAATGGTGCTCTATAGCAATAGAGCTCAGTGTGAATTGCTGATCGGAGACGCAGATGCCGCCATTAGAGACTCGACAAGAGCTCTCTGCTTGTCGAGTCCAGTGAATTCTCACAGCAAAAGTCTTTGGAGGAGATCACAGGCATATGACATGAAAGGGTTGGCCAAGGAAAGCATGATGGACTGTTTGATGTTCATCAATGGGTGCATCAAGTCTGAGAGTAGCAAACGTGTGAAGGTTCCATACTATGCCGCACGTATGATCAGCAAACAGATGGACGCCACGTGGCTTTTTGCCACTGCCAGGTCAAAGATGGCAACTCTTGATGATCAAGACTTTCAAGTGATTAAAGAAGTACAAAAGTCAGAAAGTAGGGTTAACTTACACGAGAGTAACAGTGACAAGCAAGATTACCATGATGAAATGATGAGAATTGTGATGCAGAAGAAAGGTATGTGAACTAAAATTAGCACTCGAATATCATAATAATGAGATCTTTAGCATGATAAGAATTTACATGATGACACCGATACATAATCATTATGGCATCCCGTATTAATAATACAACGATATGTGTCAGTTTTTTCTATAATGCGTCGTAACATTAACACAGGATGCTACGGTGACAATGTGTGAGTGCCACGTAAGTTACTCTTTCACATTACCAAAGATCAGTGGTAGATGTTTGAAATTATAATACTGGGGTAATATATTTGTTTCATTTTTCTAACGTGCGGTGTGCGTAAGTCTATGCACCTTTTTAGGGTTTATATATGTGGAAGTATCATTCACTTTTGTACTGTATATCTTTTTCAGGTCTGTCCACCATTTTTGAAGAACCTTTAACTCAATTAAAGGAAGAGAGTTGGAGAAAGATGGAAAGGACGAAAACGATGTAATTAAGCCTTGGTCGTGGCCCAATCAGTGTAATTTTTGTGATGGGTCATTGGGTCTCAATGCAATATGGAAACTTGTGGCCACAAGATGTTAAGTATTTGTTGAAGTCAGGGTTTATGCAGTTGATGGTGTCTGTCCTTCTTTGAAGCTATATATACTACTGCATACGTTAATTTCCTTCACAATCAGCTTAATTAGTGTTATCTTGAGGTTAAGCGATATATAAGGTAATGTTTTCTTGGTCAATCAGAATTAACAATATCTAATTTGACGATCTAAAAACTTACTTTGCATCTGGTAATTAAGAGAATATTACTCAACTATATTTATATGTTCGAATATATATATATATATATATATATATATATATTGCAAAAGTGGAGAGGACCACTTGGGCATATTGATTAAACAAGTTTATTTCAAATGAAGAGAAGGACGAAACGAAAAGGATAAAATTAAGGTATACCTAATTCCATAACATGGCTTTTCAGGTTGCACATGCATTGCTTTGTCTTCTGAAGTTACTCCACTTTATGATCTTGAATATAATGTGTTTATCATAATTGTGTGTTTTTGGATGATAGATTTATAAAAACAAATTAATGTAGGAGTCAAAAATGTACTATAAAACATTACAATGAAGGGTTGAAAATGTTCTTCTCAGGATTACAAAGTCACTAGAAGAAAGATTTTCAAATGAATCATTTTAAGCAGTCGCTTTTAAATTTCTTCGTAATATTTTCAATTACACTTAATCTAAAAAGCTACGTGTTATATAACCGGTTTTTTGTTTTCCCATGTTGTGCTTGAGACATGGAGAAAGTTTATGGTGGAAATAACTAACGAAGAAGAGTGGAGAAAGAAAGGTGGGAGAGATGTAGAAGAAATTTATAGACTAAAACCAAAAACTACTTCAAGTCATTTTCACTTTCAAGATTTTGTTTCCGTTAATTTGTTTTTGTTCTTTCCCTCCCTCTCATTTCTCCTTTATATATTCATCATATTTGAGACTCAAAAAGTAGAAACAAAAACTCAAATAATTATCAAACGATTCCTAAAAGTTTATATTTAAATTTGTATGTGGCAGTAAGCTCCAAATTCAAAAGATGATCACCTGAATTAACCAGTTTAATTTAACCCTAGAAGTCTTTGTCATGATCAATTAGGTAGAAAGAAAAAGGCGATTTTCATGATTTTTGTATTTTCTTCAGTCTATCATCACATATTACAATTTGAATAAGTTAGGCAGACTTACACCCAGATCGCAATGCAACAAGACACAAAATCTCTACTTTATGATATGCTACCTACTCTAATTTCTTTTCGTTGTAGACAAGCTGTACATTTCTGACTATTAATTCATTGGAACCTAGGTTAACTTTTATTTATATATAATTTCAGATTGAATTAAATTTTTGCAATGATGATCTATGAATCAAGACTTAAAAAATAGACGGTTCAAATAGTTAAAATTTGATGTTGAGTGGACCCCACACCTAATCTTTTTTTTTTCAAAAATGGGAATCCCTTTGCAACCTTTGCATAAAAGGGCCTATATATATATATATATATATATATTTTTTTTTTTTTTTTTTTGCAAAGGGATTCCCATTTTTTGAAAAAAAAAATAGAGATTAGGTGTGAGGCCCATTCCACATCAAATTTTAACGATCCGAACCGTCTATTTTTGCAAGTCTCAATTCATAGAACATGCTTGCAAAAATTCAATTCAATCCAAAGTCATTTGCCTATTTAATTATCAAGATAAATTTCATTGTTTCTTAAATAACAAAGTATTCATTCATTTCTTTGAACACAATTAGATGTCTTAAATATTTCCGATTTGGCTAATATTTTGCAAGGATGATCTATGATGTACAACTTGAAAAATAAACGGTTCGGATCGTTAAGTTCCATGTGGTGTGGACCCATTACTAATCCCCATTTTTATTATAAAAATAAAAAAAATAAGGATTCCTTCCCTTAAAGACTTCCTATATATATATATATTGGCTCATTCTCAATAATTAGGTTGGAAAGCTTCATACCGTCATGCGCTGTTATTAATTCATATATTTCAAGAGTGAAAGTCCATAAAATGTCAAATATTATCGTCCATTCATATTATAATATATGACTTAATAACACTACGTGATGATAATACCGTATAACGTTACACTCAAAAGTTTTCACATATAAAACTAATCATTATGTACACATGTTGAAGTAGAACACATGTTGAAGAAGAACAATCTCACATTACTATACTATCACACTATCTGAGTATTAAAAACATCTTTTTTGCAATTTATTATGCAGTTTGAAGGTTCATTTGGAAATGCATTTAAAATAATTGAAAACTATTTTGGTGAAAATGTTTTTAGAACTAATCCTTAATAAAAACGCAAGTGAATTCTAAAAAAGTATTAAAGTGCTTATGAAACCCAAAAATAATTTCTCTAAAAACGCTTTTATATCAACTTCAACCATCTGGTGCAAATTACAATCTTGTTTCCAGAACAGCAGAACTCAAAACCCTTCTGCAATTCAGGGTAGCTTTCATTTAATCTAATACAAAACATTCAAATTACAACTAGTGCCGATATCTTCAACCACTTTCTAAGACATGCCCCTAAAGTTCAGATGAATTACCTTCAATTAATCAATCGAGCACGAAAAATCAATTTGCTGATACATTGGCCACACTAACTCCCGTGATCAGTAAACACCATTAGAATTCGATCATTAACATTACGCAGCTATTTGCGTGTCACACTAAAATTTCAACATCCCATCAAACCGATGAGCTTCTATATAGCACATGAACTGTTTAAACACTGAAAATGAGATCGCAAAACAAATGTGAGCCTAGCGCAAAGATTGAAAGTGCACTATTTTGCTTGATTGGTTGGGCTTAAAGCCCATTAGGATAAGGCCCAAAAGGTCACCTGTTATCTTATTCAAAGAGCAATGTCGCATACTATTCAAGAACTTTCCCACGCAAACACACCCGACTAATATAATTTCCTTCTTTCTTGCGTATGAATTTGAGATATTTATGAGAAGAGCTCATGGCTTACGTCCAAAAATGTTTTATTATTCTTATGATACAAATATAGTGTTGACGACTGATTGGATTAAAATATATAGCTGGTTTAGCAATGCTTTTAAATGACGAAAAACGTTTTTGGTAAAAATATTTTTGAAATCAATCCTTAGTAAAAGTCAAGTGAATCCTGAAAAAAAACACTTGAAGCGCTTCCTATAAGAATCACATATCTAGTGTTTCTTCCAAAACTAAAATTAATTTCACTAAAACCGTTTTCAATCATTTTAATAACACTTCTAAAAAATTTCTATCAGACTCTTGTGTTGAGTGAATGAGCTCAATGGGCCTTTGGTATCAGACCAAAATGTTGGCAATGGATATTGGACAACATTTCCAATTTGACAATTACACAAAACATCCGTGTTACTTGCCAAAGCATTTCAAGCTCGTTTAGATATACTTTTCAAATTTCTGAAAGCGCTTTTGGTTAAATTGATTTTGAGTTCCAAAAGCACTTTTTAAGTGCTTTTTAGAAGAAGCACTAGATATGTGTTTCTTGTAGGAAGCACTTAAATTGCTTTTCCAGGATCCACTTGGATTTTTATTAAGGATTGGTATAAAAAACTTTTTCACCAAAAACGTTTTCAGTCATTTTAAAAACACATCCAAAATCTCCGGCAAACTCCAAAGTTCCAATTTCAAATAACGTGACATAACTTCACCATACAACCTACGTAAATAATAAGGACAATTTCGATTATAACATTTTTACGACGAAACAATTCCGATTATAACGTTTTTAGGATGAAATAATACCATAAAGTTCATCAAACACAATAAAGTTCATCAAATTTCAAACTCTAAAATCACAACAATAGTTTGTTTGCTACATATAGAACAAGGACAAGAAACCCACAACGAACATGACCAATCCACCAACGCAATCATCGATCGATCAAGGCACAATCTTGAAAGATTTCATCTTATCAATCCAAGTAACAAACGAATTCCTCGAGTTTCGAAACCCGACGAACCCATGCTCCTTGCTTTTGTTCATGCTACAAATCATACACTCCCCACCCAGCATAACATCCACAAACCACCACACCCCCACCTCCTCCAACCTCGTCGCCTGCAGCTCATTCTCCCTCACTATCTCCTCCCACACCCCCTCCTTCCCCTTCATCCGCTCCGCCAAGCTCAGCCTCCCGCCTCCCTCCTCAATCCCATACTCCTCTATCCCGAACTGCTCCGCCAGCACCTTCCAGAAATGCTTCCACTTGAACACATCCCCGTTGTTTATATTAAACGCTTCGTTTTTCGCATACGGGTCCACCGCCGCCCATATCTGCTGCTCCGCAATGAGATCAGCATCAGAAGCCACCGAGTAACAATTCCACGCCGCACTGCTTCCCGGAAACTTCAGCGGCAGCCCCTCGTGCTTGCATATCGCGGCGTAGACGCAGAGCGTGCCCACGATGTTCATCAAGCTGTAAGGGGAAAACCCGAAAATCGCCTCGGGTCGATGCACCGACCAAGTCAGATCCTCTTTCTTCTCCACTTCAGCAAACAACAAGTCTTCCTGGGTGTAGTAGAAATTTGGGGCGTCCAATCGGGGCAAGTCCTCCGTAAACGGCGGATCATGCGGCTGGATCTTACCGATGGACTCGAACGGTCCGACGTAGTGTTTGCCGCCGGTCTGGAGGCAGATGTGGGTGAGCTTCGGCGCGTTCGGGATGACGGAGTCCAAAACGTTGCGCAGCATATTGCCGTTAACCTCGCAGTTCTCCGCCTCGGTGGACCGGTTGGTCCAGCTGACGTAGAAGATGTGAGTGACATCGGTTAACGGAGAGAGCTTGGCTTTGGCGTCGTCGGGATCGGAGATGTCACACTGGATGTACTCGACGAGGTGGTCGGCGTTCCAGTTGGGGCGGGGACGGCGCGCGACGCCGTAGACCTTCCATGGGCCGCCGGGGGTGTCGGAGAGGGGAAGGATCTCGGCGAGGCTGTTGCCGACTATGCCGGTGACGCCGACCACGAGACCCACGCTCTGGGTGCCGCGCGGCTGTTCGTCTTCATCGAATTTTTTCTGCAAAAATCGGAATTAAAAACGTTAATTAGGAAAAAAACTGAAAAAAAAAATGGAAAGGATCGATGGCGGAGGAATTGTGATTGCCTTGGCAGCGCCAACAGCTCCGGCCCACCACCAGCTCATGTTCTCGGATTTGGAACTCTGAGAAATTACAAGTTAATTTCACAAAATTTTGATCGGATTTGCACCTTCGCGTCTTCGATTTTTCAACATTTCTGCGCCAACTACTCACAAGGAGTAGCGGGGTGGAATTGTCTTTTTGCGCCGGATGATTGATTGTGCCACGTCATTAACGGTGACGTGGAGGGTTTATCTTCTTTTAGGGCCCAGCTCCAAGTCCAAGCCCAATAATCTAAGGTCATCTTCAACCGATGGCTGGCCAGATAACTCGTTTTAGCCCTCTGACCCTCTAAGATACTCTGAGATATTAATATTTTAATGAATAGTACATGGCCATATTTGTCTCCATCTCCAACCGAGGGCCAAAGGGCCAAACATAATTTATTATTTAAATTTAAAAACTACAACAACTTAAATTTAAAAAAGTGAAAATTATATGAGAAATGGTGTAGGAATGACTTAAGTATTTATAGGAAAAAAAGAAGAATTTTTTAAATTCATTAAAAAAAATTTGGCCCAAAAAAAAAAATTGAATCCAACAGTAACTAGTCGTTGGATTCAAAATTTTCCCTTCTATTTGTGTAGGTTAGAACAAACGCTAATAGTAATTAATCAAAAATATTTCTGCCTAGCCGTTATATATAAATCACTATTAGTGTCAGTTATAAATGACACTATTGAAATAATCTACAGTATTCCTGTCGGTATCCATCAAAAAAAAAATCCTGGCCAACCCTCTAGCTCTTTGGGATTCTGTGGGGCCCTCTCAGATTCCAGAGCCCTCTGGCCTAGCCCTCGGTTGGAGAGAGTTTTTGAGCTATTTTCGGCCCTCTATCCCTCTGGACCCTTCGGTTGGAGATGGCCTAACAAATTCAGTTTAGGGTAAATTCAAATTTGCGCCCTGGATTTCTATTGTATGTAACAATTGGTCCCTGAAGTTTTATTTTATTTTTTGTTCTATTTTTATTTTATTTTTAATATTAGCAACATTAACCCCTTTTTTTTTTGTTTTTTTGGACAAAGAACATTAACCCTTCTATCTATGAAGCACAGAATGGGACTATTTTCGGTGTTTCAACACAAACCATGACAAAACATGAAAGAAAATTTATGGCCATAGAAATGAAACATAAGGAGCTTTCAATCATTTTAGAACGCTTTCCATCATTTTAAAAACGCTTTGAGTTATTTTAAAATTACACTATATTTCTATATTAGCACTATAATCTAGTAATATTATTCTCTACATGTAACCTTAAAATAAGAAGTAATAAAATTCAACTCTCATAATTAATGAATTTAGTATCACTAAATAGTAGATCTGACATTTTGGACCCGACCTGTTAATCCGACCCAAACCTAATAAACCCGATTCGTTTACAGGTCTACTAAATATCCCACTCGGTGATGAACCAAACCTTCAAGAACCATTAGCAGCGCTAATAGCTCCGGCCCACCACCAGCTCATACTTCAGAGCCGCCGGGGTGGCAAATAAAACTGAGAAAAAACCTACATCAATAAATAGAAAGAGTTTGGGGAGTGGACAGTGGAGGTGACATGTAGAAGTTGAGAAGGGCAGTTATCAGTCAAATATTAGGTGAAATCTAACTGCCAGTCTTTTTGTTTGCAGCGGCAGCCACCTGCATGAGCCGTGACATTGTTGCCAACGTGGATCTTTGTCACATATTTGTCTGTTTATCTGCTTTTTGGAATTAAATAACACTACATGTGAATCATGATCCAAAATAATATTACATAATCATGCAATCAATAGTAGTAATCTCTATTTCTTCTTAAATATCTTTTAATGTATACAGAACACGTGACGGTACATCATATGTTATTATACAAGTTAAGAAATTTTTTTCCTCAAGTGTCTATTTAATTGTATAAGAAAATATGACGTATGTGCCGATGTTCCGAGCACACTGAAAATCTTTCCTAAATTCCTAACCTTTTACGCATGTTCTATTGAAGGAATGCATGGGCTGGCTCAAGCCTGCAATACAGCCATTTCGTGAAGGGCTTTATTTGAGAGCCTACTGGCCCATGGTCCATGGGTATTCCCGTAAAGATCCAGTCTTCAGTTAGCCAGCTGGTTTGATAAACGAAGAGAGGAGACTGGTTGAGCACACCGCATTGCAATCGGACTCGGACCCAATCGCCATTGTTGGAGCTTCATAGGTATTTCCCTTCTCCGTGATTTCGTATGAACTTCGTCCACTCAAATTCCCTTTTAATTTAAACATTTTTAACCCAAATTTATACTGAATATATAAATGCTGAAGCTTGATCGCTAGTTCCGGCCTGCAAACCGCCATAGCTGCGGCGATGGTTCTTACCAACTTCAATGGAGCTGGCGTGGGATTCGGTACGATTTCATAAAGCTTCTTGTATTATAATCTAGATGTATTGCGATGAGGCCGTGACCAATTCAGTTTGTTTTCTTCAGGATTTGGTGTTGGGTGCGGTTTCGGCGTTGGATGGGGTTTCGGAGGTTGGTTCCTTCTCCCTGTTGAATTTTGATTGCGTATTTTAATTCATTTACTTAAATAATGTTTAATCTTTGTAACAATTAGAATTGTTGTTTAGAAGAACTAAAACAGTTTTTGGTGCTTAATTTCTTAGCATAATTCTCTATTAATTAGGCGTTTCCACAAATTGTGCAATAAAAGAAGTGTTTACAGCATATCATCTAGTTAGATGTTGTGGATCCACAAGGCGAATGGTTTCAAAATGATTTCTGTGCGGTTTATGAGCAATGAAGAAAAGAACTTTCGAAGTGCAAAGTCTCTGAATTGTGAATCTGTTTTTTAGCACCGTTTCTTAGAACAATGGTTGACAAATAAACACCAACTCTCAATGGTTGAGTTGTTGAGGAGGTGGTGTTATTCTGATCACCTTGGCATCTTCGTAAATCTTGTGTTCGTATGGTCATTTGATGGTGTCTCTGTCCTATCTTTTAAGAAAAGGAAAATTTATAGCAATTTGAGAAAGGACTGTAAGCTGAGGATTTCATTTGGTTCATCCTCTACTTGGTTCATCACTGTCAAAATGTAGTTGGGTAAACATTTGTTGATACTCTCTCAGAGGAGAAGTAGGCTCTTTGAATACTAGAGATTTATTCAAGACGGATGTGATGTCAATGGAATCCGCTTTTCTTGGAGGGAGGGTAGTTTTAACCGAAAGGGATAGTAGGAATTGGTTCTTCCCCACGGGCCAATTTAGGAACCTCAGAAACATGTTAATATTTGGATCATCTGATGGCCAATTGAGATCCTTTTTCATCATGTTGGTGCACTAACGATTGGTTTGAACTTAAAGCATCTGTACCTGGAGGATTATTGGGAGGGTTTTGCTGTTCAGCATGTATATGCGACTGAAAACAGATATCCTCCTCCCCTCTTCTTTTCCACCAGTGTAAACATCCCTTGATCCATCTCCTCTCTAGCGTGGCCGAATCCGGTTATGCGTTTGGATCAATTAGTGATTACTTGATCATTAGTCAATGCAGAAGTGTTGGACTGGTTGTGTCTCTCGAGTCGAGATTGAGGCTGCATTTAAGCTTCATACAGATTATCATATAATGTGCTTGGTATTTGTTAGCCCCCAATTTTAGCACCATCAACTAGCATTAAGGAATTATCCTTATTTACTTAACACTGTTTGTTATTCGTGATACATCTTGTTTGCTGATTTACGACGTTTTTTTTCTGCTACAGGCACACCTTTGAACTTCTTGGGCCTTGGTGTAGGTATAACCTTTCCCTTTTCAATCAAACCGGAATCTCTTGTTTATATTTTTGGAATGTGTTGGATCTATGTCAAGTACATCACGATGCATCTGTCATTAACCGGTGTATTGTTTCGTAGGCGGAGGCTGTGGGGTTGGACTAGGTCTTGGATGGGGCTTCGGGACTGCCTTCGGTAGTCAGTATTATTCATCTGGGGTCACATTCCAGGGCATAGACTTCGGCAAGAAGGATCATGATGGTGCTTTACAGAAAAGCAACCAGGACATTCGTGCCTCGCGATAGCTTCTCGTTACAGCATTTCCTTATCATTGCTGTGAACCAAATTCATAACCGCAGACCCAGCTTATGTCACTATGCAAGTCGACTTAGGTGCCAATGCAGAGAAAATGGGAGATCTTTTTATGCATGCAGTACTTCAATTCAGTTTGTAGAATACATTTCAATTCGAGTTTTATAATATTGAGGATGGAAACGAAAATTTATTTCATATTGTAAGTAAACGTAAGAAGACTAAATTTTATATACTACAGAAACAGTCACAGAAACAGTCACAGTACATAACGCGAAGCTACACGGAGAAGGAAAGAAAATTTATATTACAAGATGCAGTAGCACATATCTTTCGGCTTACAACTTTCGCTGATATCGCTTGTAGTATCATACAACAGAAGTTTTCCTCCGTCAAAGGTATCAAAATTGGAGGAGGAAAACATCAAAACAAAAGTGGAATCCTTTGAAGGTTCTCTTAGGTTGTGCTCATCGCTTGGCACTTCAACAATGTGTGAAAATAGTATTGCGTTTTCCTACTACTAGGTCCATCGATTGACAGTTTCTCCTAGTTCTGTCACGATATACCAAAAACTGTGGACAAGGGCCACAGCTCAGATCGCACGCAATGTAAAGACTGCAAAGAACGAAAATGCCAAACTCATGAATACAAAACTAACCTTCAACAAGAAATGACAGAAAAAAGACAGACTCGGTTAGCATGACAAACATTAAAAAAATATATCATTAGCTGGATAAGCAACACATATAAGCTATTCAGACAACATTCGTGTCCAAATTGCATCTCAACATTGTGTCTATGTGCAAAACAAAGATCTGGCAGGGTTCAGTGAAGCTTACCAATCAAGAAAAGGAGTACACCGATCCAAAGTGCTACGCGTGCAGGCCAACTATATTGCATATAGTACTGAGACCGTTGAAGTTGTCTCTGGATAGCTCCGTACCAGCCATACAACGGTTTATCATAACATTCATCGCAACTATCCAAACAACTCTTATTTTTTTCCAAGCAAGCATTGATGCCCTAAACGGAAAACAAAAATTTTAATCACTAGTAACACAATGCTAAGAATGTAAGGTCTCCTAGTAAGTTAAATCAAAGGAGTAAAGTGTACATACCCTAGTCAACTGAGTAGGTGGCAACAATGCAGTATCAGCACCTTCACGACGGTCGACTGCCTTCCACTTCCTAAAACCATTCTTTGACCACTTCAACTTTGAAGCGGTTTCCATGGAACTAAGAAACCCAGACATACTAGGAATCTTTCGTACAGGATGCTCAACCATCATAGCAGAAGAACTTGGTATGTATCCATCGTCAAAAACTGCAATCTTCCAGGCACCAACGTCAGCACTATCACTAGCCGTCCTCCTATGCCCATGTGACTTCTCCTCCCTATCCCTAGTCTTCTGGGATCCCAACTCGGTCGAACCACATGAGTTCTTCGAACAACCTGGCGCCGTATCTCCATCTGTGACTCGTGGTTTTTCAACATCCTTGTCGTTACTTTTAACAAGAACTTTCTCTTCGGAAGCAGATGGTCCAGAAAGAAAAAATGCAAGTTCATTGCACTCCCCTTCATCCAAACGCACCCAAGGCTGAGACGCATTGCCCTCAGAAAGGGCAGCTTCCTTTAACGATTTTTCAATTTTGGAAACCTGCCCCTCGATGGCAACAATGAATTCACGGTGCCTCTCTCTTGCGTCTTCACATGAGCTTCTCGCATAACTCGACCTGACTGCTCGTGTAAACTCCTCTAACTGCATTGCCACACAAAAATTCAATCAACTATTCACAACACTGATACGGGGCATAACACCAATTCATATTGTTGGTCTGCCTAAACGGCAGCAGCCATAGCTGATGAGCGAAAGAAAGAAGAGGACCTGCCATTTGGTAGTTCCAAGAGCTGTACGAAGATCCCTGCGAAGTTCCTCGGGATCCCACATACAGGAAGCGTCCTTCCTGGCGTGGATCCATGTCCGATAAGTAGATTCCATCCTTCAGAACCAAATAGATAACAAAATTAACATACAATTTACAACAAAAACCAAATATCATCCTTAGCAGTCAATGCACATTGCATTTGAAGAACAAGTGCAGACAAAAACCCCAATTCCGGTTTTCATATAAACACGTCACGGATAAACACCGATTACTCAATGGGTTTACAAACAAATTGTATAGGAAAAAAATAGAATATTAAATCGTAAATCATGAATTTTAATTAATTGGGGCCAAGTTTCGTTTCTGCTGAACGTCGCCTAAAGCTGAGATTTTATTCAAACGTGCTGGAAGCTATCAAATTAAAGATGCAATTCAAAATTGCAATAAAACGTCGAAATGCTACAAATTTATTGGAAAAAAACTACAAATTGATGAACATATTTGGAATTGGAGCGCCAGAAATAACAGAATGAGAAATGCTACCTGTCGGCGGATTCTTGAACTTCTTCGGCCGCCGGAAAAAATGGATCTTTCTCCCACCGATCAAAACTTGACGCCATTAATTAATCAGCCCAAATTTATATATGAATTAGCAACCAATCTTGTTTTATTCCAAAAAAAAAAAAAAAAAAAAAAGAAGAACCCTAGCTCGAAAATTGATTTAATTCCGAAATTAATTTGAGTAAAAATTGACAGTGGAAGCAAATAGAAATTAGAAATAGACAAAGAGGGTAAAAGGGGAAATTGGGTGAGGAGAGATTTTGTTATTTCAGCGATGCAATTTGGATTTGCAGGTGACAGAAGATTTGGGCTGGGGAAGAGAGAGAGAGAGGCGTAAAATAAGAAAAAAATAACTGGAGTTTCCAAAAAGCCCAGAACGATGTCGTCTGGTGAAGTTGAGAGTTTGGAGAGGGGTCAAAATTGGTCGATTGGATGGTGATGGTGATGCGCCACCGCGTGGATGATTGTGGTCCACTGACAACTTCCTTTGCTTTTATAATTGCTACTTCAATTGTTTAACAATTTTCTTGTCTATTTCCTTTTTCTCTCAAGTCTCAACCGTTTTCCTCACCCATTTTTCTTAAGATACAACCGTGATTTTAGTCACTTGAATTGAGTTTATTATACTTGAGATATAACGAGGAGTTGTTCACGTTTGAGTACGCTGATTCTAATTTATGATTATTGATGAATTGTGAACTTCACACGCATCAGTGAATATAATTCTTCACACATGCATAAATTATTATTTTTAGCGTTGTTTTTATTCTACTAGGCTGCAACGCATATAGGTGTAGCTCTTTTTCAAATTGAGAATCTCCGAATCTCTGTATCTGGAGTAATCGGACTCAGAATTTGAGGTCGTTCAAGAGAGATTTGGGCCTCTTAAAGACTTCATTTTCTATGAGATAGATCAGTAAAATGAGCTAATGAGGATTGTAATATTTAAATTGTACAGTTGGAATTTCAATGTTCAACGACTCCGAACACAAGAGATCTAGAGAGGATCTCAACTCCTCTTTTTCTTCTCTTAATGCAAGCGATAAGCTATATATCGTTTTTCAAAATTAAAAATTAGTTTTATGTAGCCACTCAGTACTACGGTCTTAGGTTCGAATATCTTGGATGACGAATTTGATATCAAATTGAATTGCTCATTGTGTGGCTTAGCTGAACTCCCATTTTTCCTAATATAAAAATATCGATGTACTAAAAAAAAAAAAAAAAAAACTTTGGGCATGGTCTTTCCTTACCCACATTTAGTATGCATCTATTTTCACCCAACATTTATTATACAGTATTACATTGTACTTGATTTTCCACCCATCATTTATGGTCCCTTTACCCCATCAAGCTTCCAATTGTACCCTTCAATTTTACTCATCAAATACACGCACGAGAATTTTATAATGATTACAACCTTTTAAGTGTTGAATTAACCAAAACTGGTTATTCTAATAAATACAAGATTTAAATGTTGAATTAACCAAAATATTGTTGAACTACAAAGATAAAATGAGGGGAAATTTTATTTAGACCCATTTATTCTCTTTCTACACCCAACTTATTATTTTTTATCTTGAAATTCCAAATGTGCCCAATAATTCTCTTTCTACACCCAACAAGAACAAAAAGATAATAATAATAATTTAGCGATAAGCAACTCTAGCCATCCTATCTCTTCAAACCTCAACCACCCAGTTTCTAACCTCCCCAACTCCCCACCGCCACCTCCCTTACCACCCACAACAATTTGGAAATTGGAACATTATTCCCGACATCCCACGATTAAAAAACCCAAAAGAAACATGTCAATATATATATATATATATATTGGAAAAATTAATGGTATTATTAACATATGGTCCAACACAATTAGATTTGACACATCGACAATTTCAGCATAATTCGAACATGTTAGAAAGACTGCATGGAAAAGAGAGCTATTGTGTGGCCGGCGAAAGGTCGGGAAAGGGACATTGATGGCTGAGATCTTTGGGGGTTTCATTGTGAGTGATAAGATGGCGGTGGGGGGTTGGGGAGGGGTAGAAATTGGGGGTGGTTAGGGTTTGGAGTGATGGCGTGGCCCGGGTTTTCTAGTGTTGGAATTTTATATTTTATTTTTTTGTTCTTTTTCATTATGGGTGTAGAAAGAAAATTGTTGGGCAAATTTGGAATTTCAAGATTAAAAACTATAAATTAGATGTAAAAAGAGGATAAATGGGTCTGAATAAAATTTCCCTAAAATGAGTTATACAAAAGTGATACATGAGTTTATAAGAGTGTTTGAACGCTTGTGCGATCAAGATTTATTTATTTATTTTTTATCAATTTTAAGCCAATATATCCTTTAAAATAATTGGAATGTTTAGGGGTAAAATTGGAAGTTCATATTTTGTTGGGTAAGAAGAGCACAATGCTGGGTGCAAATAGAAGAGCACACCCTTTATAAACCTTGACCAGGGTTTTGACCAGCACTGTACACTGAGACAGACATGGAAGAAGGCGCGCAACTATGTGAGGCGGCGAGGAACGGCGACACCGAGAAGCTGAAGGCTCTAATACTCGCCGGAGCTGACGTTACGTACTTCGACGGTGAAGGCCTCAATCCGCTGATGCACGCCGCCAAGCTGGGCCACGCCGACGCCGTCACTGCCCTTCTAGAAGCTGGCGCGCCCTGGAACGCCTTATCCCCCTCCAATCTCTCCGCCGGCGATTTCGCCATGGAAGCAGGCCACGAGGACGCCTACGACATCCTCCTCAATGCCGGTACGTAATTTAGCATAGAAATTAGAAAATGATTGTAATTTGGATTGTTTCATATGAATCAGAAATGCAAGTGTTTGATTGATGCGAGTTGAATATTAGGGATTCAAGCTGAATTGGTACTCGGAACGATTGCGCGGAGGGAGAAGAAGGACGGGGATAGCGATGGTGATTATTTGGAAGACAGAGTGAGCTTTAGTGAGGATAAGCTTATGGACTCGAATTGTAAGGCGGTGATGATGGCGTGGGAGCATCCGTTAATGGAGGCACACGCGAAAGCGGTTTGTTCCGGAGGTGGCCATATATTGAACATTGGATTTGGAATGGGGCTTGTGGATACAGCCATTCAGAAATACTCCCCTGCTTCGCACACCATCGTTGAGGCTCACCCGGAGGTTTATCAGCGAATGATTCGAACCGGTTGGGCTCAGAAGGATAATGTGAACATAATATTCGGTCGATGGCAGGATGTGCTACCTCAGCTTAAATCATATGATGGTAGGTGAAATAGAAATGAGCTAATTCAATTAACTGTTCAAGCTTCAATTTGTGTGAATTTACAAAATGTTGGGTTCGTTTGTACAGGGATTTTCTTTGACACCTACGGAGAGTACTACGAAGACCTGAGAGAGTTCCACCAGCATCTTCCCGTGTTGTTGAAGCCCGGGGGAATCTACTCGTTCTTCAATGGGCTTTGCGGAGGTAATGCGTTCTTCCATGTTGTTTACTGTCATTTGGTCTCTCTAGAGCTTCAGAATTTGGGGTACTCTACACAGTTCATTCCATTGCCTGTCAAGGATTGTTTAGGAGACGAAGTTTGGGAAGGTGTCAAACAAAAGTATTGGCAGCTCGATACTTATTACCTCCCTGTTTGTCAGTCTGTAGATGATACGGAATGATAGTTGGACTTTGCTTTAGTTTATATTTTAGCTTTTTTTTCTTATTGTAACTTCAAGATATTTCATTGTGATTGATTTCATGATGATTGCATCGTAGACAGCTCTATGAATTTCCAGTTTTATAGCGATATGTTGAATTTCTGAATGTCTCTTTTCAACCGCTAAAGGCTTTGTTGTTGTTTGTCTCTTTTCAACTGCTAATTCAGTGTAATGTAATTCTCAATATGGATTTCCAGAAACTAGAAAATTGATGTGTTGTGGGTGATAACTTGGACAAAAAACAAAACGCTCAAAAAAAAAAACTCAGATACCTCACAACGCGGTGAATTTATTAGCACCATGATCTGGAGGTGAAAGGATTGTTGGCTAAAGTTAAAACCAGCTGATAGCAATGGGACTACTCACTATGTGTTTCCCATCGGACCAGACCAGACGGGCAAATATGTCTGTACCAGATGGCATGGCACTAGTAACAAAAGTCACAGTATAAGTCTTCTTCTCATATGCTTGACTGAAACTCAGTGATTTTGGTTCAACCAAGATCTTCACTGACGTTGCGAGTGTAGAGTCTATGGACACAGAGACATTATATCTTGCTGGTGGACCAACATTGGTCAGAGTCCTCGTGTATTTTCAGTACCTGCTCCACCGTTGTCTGAATTTGTGTATAGGTCTACAGCAAAAGATGGATAATTAAGATCTCCAACGTTGTAATTCTTGCTTGAATCGCAGGTGAAGTCTCTGTGAGTCAATTTCTTGATATCTGTTGTTGTATAATGCAAGGCACAGAGGAAGCTTAGGTAGTCCTCGACCGCAAGATTGTAAACAAGGCCAGGGTCAATGGCTGCCACTGGATCTACATGCCCAGCACCGTAATCGTATGGTGTTGCAGCATTCCCTGTAGCAATATCTTTGATTGTTTTTCCATTTTTGTATGTTGTATAGGATGTGGTCATGAGAGCAGACTTAATGGCTGCAGGGCTCCATTTTGGGTGAGCAGCCTTGAGAATGGCGGCCAACCCGCTCGCATGTGGGCATGACATGGATGTACCTGAGAGGATGTTGAAGCTCACCCGCATGGTGTCGTCATCTAGTCTTGTTGGTCCAACAGCACCAGTCCACCCAGCTAGGATGTTCACTCCTGGTGCTATTAGGTCTGGTTTGAGTACGCTCGGGGAGACTGGATTTGGTCCTCTAGAGCTGAATGCTGCCACCACTGGTGAGGGTTCCACGCCTAACTGTGTCTTCCCGAAAGCAGAGTGCGCTTTCGGATCTGCCTGGGAGGCAATATATCTTTTCATTGCCTTACCAGCTTTATGGCCAACCATTATTGTAGCCAGTAGATGCACCTTGGCAATTAGTTCTTCCCCGTTAATTTCAGCGTCCCGCCAAAATCATCCCTACACCACCAGCCTTTTTGACCACCGCACTCTTTTCAACCGCAGGGTTTTCCCCTTGATCACATACCACAATTTTCCCAGCAACTTTTGCAGGAACTAAACTGTCAGGAATGCATAGATTGCTTCCATTGCTTCCATAAACAAGTGGAAGTAATCCACTAGGTAAGGATGTTCCGCCATAGACTGATATACCTCTATATTTTTTTCGATTTCCAAGGCTAACATATGCAGGGAAATCCCGGTCTAATGTTCCAGCACCCACGGTGGTTATCCAAGGTGCATTATTGCCCGAGCTGACCTTAGATGGCCCCTGATTTCCGGCTGAGCATGACATGAAGATTCCCTTCGCCATGACAGAGAAAGCTCCAATGGCAATACTGTCTGGGTAATAATCTTCGTACCCTGTTCTCCCAATAGACAAAGATACAATGTCGACGCCATCTTCAACAGCCTTGTCCATTGCGGCCAATATATCGGAGCTGGTGCACCCACCAAGCCAGCAAGCCTTGTATGTGGCTACTCGAGCTTGCGTAGCCATTCCCTTTGCTGTCCCTGAAGCATAGCCGAAGAGGCTAGCTCCTGGAACAGGGGACCCGGCTGCAGTGGTCCAGGTGTGAGTTCCATGATGGTTTCATTCATGGGATGTCCAAGTCCTGCTTCATACCCCCTCGAGAAAAACCTCGCACCAATGAGTTTTCGGTTGCAGCTTGAGGAGTTGAAGTTCTTTCCCTCCTCGCACTTTCCTTTCCAGCTACTCGGCACAGGGCCGAGATTTTTGTCATCGTAGCTTTTGCTCTCAGGCCACACACCTTAATCTACAACTCCAATAACCACATCACTCACTTTATCGGATCCAGGGAAAACAGCTGCATGTTTTCCTGATATTCCAAGGAACTCAGGCGTCCGAGTTGTTTGAAGTTCATATCTCAATTCAGGCAGAACAGAAACAGTTCCCGGTTGTTTCTCAAGCAGCACAGCTTCCGCAAGAGTCAGCCTCGCGGAGAAGCCGTGGATTACGTTTGTGTATGTGTAAAGCATGTCTGCCGAATCCGACACCAGCTTCAAAGACGAGCCGTACCATTGGAAATGGTCATCTTCAAAACTTGCTGGCATATTGGACTTGTCCATGTGAATGATGTACGTCTTCTTCATTTGCTGCTCTCTCTCATCTTCTGTGATTGCGGAGATGTGAGAGAGAAGCAGAAGCGCAAGTGCCACGGCAGGTATGAAAACCGACCTTCTCATCTTCTCAATCTTTGCAAGTCTGAGAGCATCCGAGTTTGTGGCAAATATGGGAGTTTCTCTCCAGTTACTCTCTTTGTACTTTGCTCTGCACACGTGAGTGCCAGAGATTCCCTCTAGTAGAAACCCACTAGTGCTAGTATTATTTTCCTTTTGGAATTAAAATCCGCACGTGATTTTTCTTTTTCTGCATATCTTGTTAATTTATGTTAGTGCCAGAGATTATCCCAAGTTACTCTCTTCTGTACTTTGTTCTGCACATGGGAGGGCCAGAGATTCCCTCGACATGAAACCCACATCACGTCACTTGAAAAAAGAAAAGAAAAAAGAAACTTACATCACATCTAAATGCTGTAAGAGCAAGGTATTAAATATCGATAATATCGGAAATATCGGTAGTCCGAAAATACGGAAATATCGATGGAAATATCGGGATAATATAGATATCGATAAAATTTCCATGGAAACCACGGAAATTGTAAGAAAAACTTGGAAATTTTTATTGAAACTTTGCAGGATGTTTATTTAGTCAATTATCTATTAGTTTATCACAAAAAATTGGAAGGAAATGCATTGCATGATGGATTTAACATTATCAAGTTGATTATATAGCGAGCTGGCAAACATTGTGAGTGTAGAAAATATGTAGTAATTAATTAAAGAAGTTTAAACACACCACAATCATTTATATATAATGAATTAGTACAATAGTTTATACTTTATACATTGCATGGTAAGATACATAAGTGACTTAGCAAATATTAGCTTGAAAGCCTTGCAGACATCTTAACGACCATATAAATATTACAGCTTGAATATGTAATCACAAACACATCTGTAGCAAGTTTGATAAGGCCCAGGTGCATTGTTGACAAAGGGAGGGGTTCGAATCTCTCTATGCGCAAGATTGAGACTTTTCAGCATTTTTTCAAGTATTATGGTGTCTGCAAGTAGAACATGCCACATAAAATAACCATGTATACAATTTGAAGATCAATACAACTAATTTTATGCTCTAGCGTCCTTCCCTATATTTTCCTACAACTGAGTCATTCATTGTATCCCTCACATCCTACCAAAACCACGAGGAGATTGAGATAATGGAGAAACAAGCCAAAAGCAGGAAAATACATAAAAATCCACGTTCCAAAGCCACGCGAGGGAAGTGAGGGAAGTGGGCAAATTAAAAAGGTGTGTGGAAGACAAAAATGAGTGTTCACTTCCTTTTTAATTTTCTGATCACCAAATTAAGCTAGGATAAATTGTTCTATACTAAACAAGCAAAACTCATAATAAAGTGAGAAATGAATCAAATTAGTAAATCACAACTCGACCTAGTTGTGCTCTTGCAAACGACGTACACCAATGGTCATTTTATAATCATTTTGTTTTTAGATTTTAGTTTTACTTTTTGTGCTTGAGATATGTGATGATAAAAATGTATTTTAGTTTTACTTTTTGTGCTTGAGATATGTGATGACAAAAATGTATAAGGAAAATGATGGATGAGGAAGCGTGATGTGAGGGAGGGGAAGAACGAATGGAAACAAAATCTAAAAAAATAAAAAACAACTTAAAATATCAATCCATAATACTTCTACAACTCTGCTTCTGATATGAGGAAATTCAATATGCTTAATTATGATGCCATTCCATAATACTTCCTAGTTTAACTTCATGTCTTGTAGTACTACTAGAGAGAAATGTCTACCTTGAGAAACGAAGAGGAGAACATAATCCATGTTGGACATCCAAAGCCACGAGAGGGAAGTGGGCAAGAATCCCACATCGGCCGCGCGAGGGAAGTGAGGGAGCAAGGAGGTCTACAAAAGCCACATTCCAAACGTGAAAAAGTCAATCCTTTCTTGGCCTTTTGGCTAAGATCAAGGGTAGTAATATTTTTTTATCAATTTAATATTTGATGTGTTGGCTAATGGATGGTGCACAAGTAATATCGCGATATTAGCGTTAATATCGCGATATTAGCGATAATATCGCGATATATTGCCCAAATAATGTTTTAAAATGCTAAAAATATCGTTTTCGATATTATCGCGATATTTCGTCGATAATATCGATATTTTGACGATAATTAATGGATAAGTGTGAAAATATCGTAAGATGAAAAAAAACGATATTATCGGCGAAATATCGCCGATAATATCGATATTTTGGTCCTTGTGTAAGAGATATTTTGAAAGGAGACATATTGTCTACCTTCCTGTTACCGTGCTCTTCTCATTTCTTTCTATTTGTGCGGTCACGGTTAAGTCACGTCAATATTTTATATTCCTATTGTTTTTTGTTTTATTATCTCTATAAAAAAAATCAATATAAAATTTTGACGTGACTTAACCGTGATCGTACAAATAGAAATGGATGAGAAGGGCACGGTAACAGGAGGGCAAACAATCTGCCTCCATTTTGAAATCACAACAACAAGATATTAGGATCACGAATAAATCAAATCAATATAAAATAGAGATTAACTAATTATATTAAACTTATCTGTAGAATACGGAAGACATTGTAGAGTTCTAGGTTGTCTTCTACTTCCAGTACTTCAATAATATCTCTCTGCTATACGAATAGAGTTCAGCATATCAGAGAGATTGAGCGTATGGAAGTAAGGACTTAACTATAGTATTTATATCATTAGGGTTTAGTCACAGTCGACCTATTATTGGTTGTGAAAATCAAACTCTATCACTTAAGTGATTGAGTCCTACCATGATTCTATATCTTTGTAGCGAAACCCATTAGTTTCTTTGAGGTCAATTGCAAAGGTTAAGACTCCATAATCCTTATTTCACTAGGGCCATCAGATTACTTATGTCGTTAACATCTCGACAAACAAGTGGCTTACAACACTAGTAATCCAATACATCATTCATTGTCATTCATAACTTTAATTCTCCCACTTGAATGTCAATGATTTATCCTAACAAATAAGAACTCATGGTGATCAATGAGTCTTCATAAGTATGCAACAACCTTTCCTAGCAACTTGTCACTTTGAATCGAATGCAGAACCAAAGAAAAACAAAGAACAACTTGGTATGTTCCTTGCACTCTAAGATCACATACGCATTCAACTTAAAGCACTTTGTTGCTAACAAAGTCATGGTGTCAAGAACTAATAGTCAAAACATTAGCTCACAATAGTCTAAAAGTAGTTCACAAAAGAACTCAACAACATTGGTAACAAAATCTAACTTTTCTGTCAATTTAGAATATAATAAGAGAACAAGTAAAATACGATATACTGTTTACAAAATCAGGACCTCTTATTATAACTTATGAACAAAATTAAACAAAATTTACTCTTAAAGTATCAGCCACTGAAACTTCAAATTTTCAATATAAAAGGTAATCTTCTACTCCCACTGATTAAAAGAGACAAAATTATATAAATTATTATTACTCCACTGATTAAGAGAGTAAAAAAAAACTTTGTGTCTACAAAATGAAACAGATACCTTTCAAATACTCACATTAGCAAAACATTTGTCATGGGATCTAGAACATAAAATTTGTGAGCTCAACATCTTCATTCTAGATATCTGTAGGGAAGTGACTCTTGTGACTGAAAAACTATACAAAATCATTTGGTCAGTTTTGTTCATCTAACATTTGACAAAAATTAAAAAATTTAACTAAATGTTTTCTTATTGCATCAAAAGCATATAATTCCTAAATTATCTTTAGACGGAAACTAATCATATTAGGTTTGCATAGCTAAAACATAAAATACAAGGGCAAACGTATATAGCTTCAACACTTTTGAGCAGATGAAGTATATACAATCTTGTCAATTTCATGCTTCACTATACATTGATTTATAGTTGTACTGAATAAGAAAACACTTTTGAGCAGATTAATTATCCATCAATAACATATAAATCACAAGTCCAATTTCTTGAACAACAAATAAGAAATAACAAGCAAAACACTTTTGAGTAGAATATACTCATTAACCCTTCTTGAATTTCTTGCAAGATTAGTTGCATATATAACAAATAAAATATAAACAAGTATGATACTATACATTTTATCTACCAAAACTATGACCATTAAAAGCATGCAAAATTGATGAGTGTGAAGCCTATACTACATTATTTCTCAAACTTGGGCAAACACTCAAAATTGCAAGATTAAACACTAGAGAAAGTGGTTTTCATATAACAAAATATAGGCTAGTTGAATCAATAAAGATAGTGTATACAATCCATTGTATAATATAACATGGCAAATTTTCAAAAAGTTTGGAGTTAGGAAAATCTATCAAAATTGTAATCAAATAGGACACGTTGCAAGGTATGCAAAACTCCATCAGTATTTCCCAAGCTCTACCAAAATTTCAAATTTATTCATAATTTAAATAAAACCAATTTACAATCTTTAATATGCTCAAAACACGAAAATTTCTTAAATAAATTAAAGGTTCATTTCATTAGATAAACCAATCTATATGTATCAAAATTAGGCTTATATAAGAAACAATATCTCAACATTATTAATGATCTAAAAGTGACAAGTGATTAGATAAACCAATGACTACAAATTTTATTTTAATGTATGAGAGAAGACTCACATATGTGTTAAAGATTAGGTCATAAATTAAAATAAAACCTAATAGGAGAATCCAAACTCAAAATTTATGTTTTAATTCTAAAACAAAGTCAATTAAAATAAACACTTAGATATCTCAATAACATCAATTTTTCAACAATAATTTTAATCCAATTTAGAACTCAGAGAAAATTAAGGCAAAAGATTGACAAATTTACCTACTTATTCTCGATTCTGCAAAATTCATCGTGGAAGTAGTCGAGTTGTGGAGGATCGAACCAACTGCAAATTGCATGATTGTTACATCTTTGGGCAGAAACTAAACATGCAAAGAAAATACCTGCATAGCTAGCCAAAACATAAAATACACAAAATACATATAGCTTCAACAGCTTTAGCCTGATGAAAATATGTTAGAAGTACTTTATGTTGCTATAATATTAATTTATATTTGGTAAATGATTTCCTAAAATTCCCTTTGAGACAAAAGTATTCACCGTATAAATTAGAATTCAATTTTTTTTCAAAATAATCCTTTAGAACAATATTAAATAACCATTTTATTGGATATTCAATGATTCTCAAAAGATTAAATCAGATACAAAAATATGTCGTTATTTATTGACATTGAACAATAGAGTTCTCGAAAGAGGAAATATGGTTATTTAGTTATTCAATAGGGACCAAAATGATCAATTAGTAAACTGATGCCACTTTCCAAATTTGTCTCAAAAGACAATTATCATCATAATCAGAATTGATGACCAAACAAAACACTGATTTAAGCAAAATAAACCAATACATCTTAAATCAAAATTTAATCAGTGTTGTCTAATAAAAGTCATTAGTATTGAGAATTTGCATAACATAAAAACATATTGGAACTATAAACTTGTATAATAATCAGTACCAATAGATGTGCACAAATCAGTGAAACAATATCCCAGAACACATCCAGATGTTTGAAGTCCCACAATTTAGCAGTACTAAATTATTTTGTAAATTCATTGAAAACTCAATTCTAGTTAGTTTGTCATGAAAATGTTCAAGTGTGAACTAGGCATATATGGCTACTATTTTGCAAAATTTCATGATTTTTAAAATTTTATAAGCGAGCTAAAAATGAATTCGAAAAGAGAGGTGCTGCAGAAACAGCAGAAAATGTTCAGTACAGACCTGAGATTACAAATTCACCAAATATTCATTGTTCATCCGATATGCATGAGAATTTTCAGACATAAATTAAACATACAATGCTATTAATTCCAAAAAATTCATAATTTTTTAGACTTTACAAGTGTACTAAAAGAAAATTAGAAATGGGATATGTTGCCAAGGACTAAATAATTCATCAAAAATTCAATTTTTCTCCAATATGCATGAAAAGTTTCAGACATGAAGTAGACATATAAATTTACTATCACCCAAAGTTCCATTACTTTTGCAATATTAAAAGTAGGCTAAAATTAAAATCGAAATGGAATGTCATGCAGAAGCTGCATAAATCTGCAGTACAGTCCCGAGATTAAAAATTCACCAATAATTCATTTTCAGACCGATGCTCATGAAAATTTTCATATTTAAAATAAACATCTCAATGTATATCATACTAAAATTTCAAGAATTTATGAGTTACATAGATATATCAAAATAATATCATAAACAGACTATTCTGCAGAAGTCTGCATGATTCCAGATACATGGTATCACACTTAAAAATTTACCATAAATCCATTTCTGATCCAAAAAACATGAAAAAAAAACCATCGTCTAAAATCCATTTAATATTACGACATGACAAATTTCATATGTTACTGAAGGGAAGTCTATCAAACCGAGATTATTGACATGAATGATTTTCTTATCAAAATTACATCAGTTACATAAAAACACTTAAGTAATATTTATTCTTTTCTATGTCATAATTGAAACGGACAATCGATTTCAAAGATAATCAAGAACCAAGACTTGCTTGTTGATTTGCATGTGATCAACGAGAACATCAGTATTAAAATAGCAAGATTGCAGTGATCAAAACCCAGATAAACAAGGAGAAGATTTTTTTGTTAGTAAAACCTTTGCAACTAGACATGTACCTTAGCCGATTCATCAAGGCATTAACGGAAGACAAAATTAGAATAGCAGAAGCAACCAACAGTAAATAAATGAATTCACAACATCGATATGAAGAAGAAAACCACAATCAATTGTTACCTTGTTCTCGCTTCATAAGATGAAAAAGTAATAAGCATCTTGAATCTTATACAGGGATTAACAATATAATCCAACAAAATGACACAAGCCCAAAGACCAAATCCGTAAGATTAATTTGATCCATCAAATCAAAGTAATATCAAAAGATTATAACAGAGAACAACGAAAAAGAAATTCAAAAGAACCCAAAAGATACAAGCAAACCTACCAAAATACAAAAATTTCTAAAGGATGAGTTTTAACACAATAATAACCAGATCCTCAGCATATTTTTTTTTTTTTTTGAGAAAATAAAAACACAAGCACAAGGTTTAAATAAAACCCTCATCACCCAGATTCAACAACCCCTTTTCCTGGTTTTTTTAATTTTGGCATTAGATAGATAATCAATTGGAACCAAAAGCTTTT
Organism: Cotoneaster glaucophyllus; assembly: GCA_036320875.1. NCBI lineage: Eukaryota > Viridiplantae > Streptophyta > Magnoliopsida > Rosales > Rosaceae > Cotoneaster > Cotoneaster glaucophyllus. The sequence goes on from CM070072.1 coordinate 20,345,313, forward strand.
GTAATAGGGAGCAGGTGTTCTGGAAAGAAGACAACCCAATATACTCAAGAAAACTCCAAACTACCGAAAAGAAGAAAAAAGACAATTAGCCGGTGACTAATTATGAACTCCAAATTCACTGTGTAATTAAATTATTTCCCTTTTTATTTTCCATGCCCAATTTCAATTTATTTGGACCTAAATCACCAAACAAAATTGCAGAGTCAGTGATACAAAATTGCGGAAGCATCTTTATGAAGTCTCACATGATCGATTAATCAAAATAGCCAACCAAACGACGAACACAAATTATGCTTCACTTGTGTCACTCATCTACAATTAATCAAATTACTTGTGAATCGAACCATAAGCTTGTTGTGTGGCTCTAATACCACATGTAAGACAACAAGACATTAGGATCACGAATAAATCAAATTAATAGAAAATAAAGATTAACTAATTATATTAAACTTATCTGTAGAATACGGAAGACATTGCAGAGTTTTAGGTTGTCTTCTACTTCCAGTACTTCAATAATCTCTCTACTATATGAATAGGGTTCATCGTATCTGAGAGATTGAGCGTATGGAAGTATGGACTTAACCATAGTATTTATATCATTAAGGTTTAATCACAGCCGGCCTATTATTGGTTGTGAAAATCAAACCCTATCACTTGAGTGATTGAATCCTACCATGATTCTATATCTTTGTAGCGAAACCTATTAGTTTCTTTGAGGTCAATTGCAAAGGTTAAGACTCCATAATCCTTATTTCACTAAGACTATCAGATTACTTATGTCGTTAACATCTCGACAAACAAGTGGCTACAACAACACAAGTAATCCAACACATCATTTATTGTCATTCACAACTTTACAAACGTCAGATATAAATAACTAGCGTCGGCGGACAGGAGGAAAAAGTCGGGATTCCATTCACACTTGCAGATTTTCATTGATTGGACTTCATGAATGGATTTGGGTAAGTGGTCCAATTCAAGCATCAAAGGATAAAGAAAGAAACGAATCATGCTATATTAACCTTCTTCTGGTCAGCGGTACGAAGGAGATGCCTGTGGGCGTTTATCACATCGGAAACAACTGTATTAGTACAGGTTTCGAGTCATGTAACTTGTCGTTCCCAAAATTTGGTAGCCTGTCTTGTGGTGATTACAATATGATCCCAGGTGTTCTTTCTTTTGGTGTGAAAAAAAGAGGCCCAGCAGTCAGAAAATGGAAGATTATCATCTATTTTAGCTACATATCATATAGATGAATACAAATTGGTAATTATTTTCAATGCCCCCATGTCAATTCCTTATACAGTTTCCTGTACAATTATTTTACATCTGTTCTTCTTTCCCCTTTTAACTTCAACTGTGAAGAAAAAAAAACACATCAACCGGCTACGTTCGCTCGGCTGCTACGATACAAGAGAGGTACAGGATAGTTTCCCAACATACTAAGAAATATACAATTGGGTTTTTTGCAGGAACCTTAAAACCCCTGATCTGAGTTGGATCAGTTCTTCAATGCTGCTGTTAAAAATCATATCCAGGTGAAAGCAATTGGACTACCTACTGTGCGTTTCCCATCGGACCATACCAACCGAGCAAAGCTGCTTGTACCGGATGGCGAAGAACCAGCAACAAAAGTGACGGTATATGTTTTCTTCTCGTCTACTTGACTGAAAGTCAGTGATTGTGGCTCAACCGAGATCTTCACTGATGGCGCCTGTGAAGATATCGTGACCTTGTATGTTCCTGGGGTACCCACATTGGTCAGTGTCCTTGTGTATTTTACAGTTGTTGATGCACCTGTTCCACCCCCTCTGCCGGAAGATGTTTCCAGAGGAACAGCAAAAGACGGGTAGTTGAAATCTCCGAGGCTGTATTTCTTGCTTGTCCCGCAAGTGAAGTCTCTGTGAGTGGTTAGTTTGATCTCAGTCGAGCTATAATTCAAGGCGCAGAGGAAGCTGAAGTAGTCCTCGACCGCGTTATCATAGACAAGGCCAGGGTCGAGGGCTGCCACCGGATCCACATGCCCAGCACCATAATCAAACGGCGTTGCAGGATTTCCAGTTGCTACATCTATGATGGTTTCTCCGGTTTTGTATGTTGTGTAGGATGTAGTCATGAGTGCAGACTTAATGGCTGCAGGGCTCCATTCTGGATGAGCCGCCTTGACAAGGGCGGCCAAACCACTCACATGCGGGCATGACATGGAAGTACCTGAAATGATGTTGAAGGAGACATGCCTCTTGTCTTCGGATAGTCCGGTTGGTCCAATCGCACCAGTCCACCCAGCAAGGATATTTACTCCCGGTGCTATTAGGTCTGGTTTGAGTATTCCCTCGGTGACCAGGTTCGGTCCTCTTGAGCTGAATGATGCCACCACAGGCGACGGCTGCACATCTAACTCCGTTTCTCCAAGCGCAATTGTGGCGGTAGGATTAGATTGCGAGGCAATATAGCTTTTTATTGCAGCACCAGCTTTGGCACCAACCGCTGCTGTAGGCAGTAGATATGCATCCGCAACAAGTTCTTCTCCGTAAGCATCAGTGTTGGTCAATATCATCCCTAAACCGCCGGCCTTTTTCACCACCAAACTCTTTTCGACCCTAGGGGTTCCCCCTCGATCACATACCACAATTTTCCCTGCAACCTCTGCGGGAGTCAGACTTTCAGGAGCGCATAGCCCGCCACTGGAGGACTCACTTGCATTGCCAGCATATACAAGCGGAAGAAATCCACTAGATAAGGATGTTCCCCTATAGAGCGATATACCTCTGTATTTCTTTGCACTTCCGAGGCTAACAAAAGCCGGGAAATCCCTGTCTAATGTTCCTGCACCCACCGTAGTTATCCAAGGCGCAACGTTGGACAGACTCCCTACTTCCGGCCCTCCATTACCAGCTGAACACGACACAAGGATCCCCTGCGCCGCAGCAGAGAAAGCTCCGATAGCAACAGTGTCTCTGTAATATTCAGACTGTGATCCCCCAATAGACAAAGATAAAACATCGACACGGTCTTCCACGGCCTTCTCCATTGCGGCTGTGATATCAGAGCCGAAACACCCACCAAGCCAGCACGCCTTGTACGTGGCCACTCTAGCCTGTGGCGCCATCCCCCGCGCTGTCCCCTGAGCATAACCAAAGAGGCTAGCTCCTGAAACTGCCGAACCGGTTGCAGTGGATGAGGTGTGAGTTCCGTGACCATCATCATCTCGTGGTGATTTCGATTCTGTTTTCACATCGATTGGTCCAACTGTAGCTTCATACCCTTTCGAGAAAAACCTCGCGCCTATGAGTTTCCGGTTGCAGTTTGAGGAGTTGAAGTTTGTTCCCTCCTCGCACACACCTTTCCAGCCACTTGGTACCGCCGCGAGACCTGTGTCATCGTAGCTTTTGAGCTCAGGCCACACGCCGGTGTCCACCACTCCGACAATCACGTCACTCACTTTACCCGACGCCGGCAAGAGGGCTTCACTCTTTCCCAATCCAAGAAACTCGGGCGTCCGAGTTGTATGCAGCTCGTACCTCCTTTCGGGCAGAACGGACAGAATTCCCGACTGCTTCCCAAGCAGCTCAGCTTCCTCGGCGGTTAGCCTGGTGGCGAAGCCGTGGATTATGGTCTTGTAAGTGTAAAGCATGTCGGCTGAACTCGACACGGATTTCAAAGAAGAATCATACCACCCGAAATGATCCTCTTCAAAACTCGCCGGCATTTCGGACTTGTCCATGTGAATGATGTAAGTCTTTTTCACCTGCTGCTCTCTCGCGCCTTCCGCGACGATAGCGGAGATGCGCGAGAGAGCAAGAAGCATGACTGGTAGCAGAAGCATGAAACTTGATATCTTCATCCTCTCAGTTTTCTGCAAGCTCTGAGATTTGCTGAGTTTTCAGGGAACAGGGGAGGTTTTATTTTTTTGCTCGGGAAAATTACAAAGGCCGATGGAAGTGGAATTGCAAATTCACATAGCACTGAGAGATTTTGTTTGATATTTAAATAGATGTCCTCCGCTAAAAAATACTCTTGTCACATTTTTCATATTAAATGTTTATCTTTGGTAGAAACGGAACTCACATGTGTTGGTAGATTCAAACTCTATTAAAAAAATTGTAGAATTATAGTATAAAAATGTAATAGTTGTAGCGTTATTCCATTTTTGCTTTTTATTTTTTTATTTATTTTTATTGTAATTGCCTTTTTCTCTTTTCCAACAAACTCTTGTGATTGCAAATTTGATAGTGATTTGTCCCTGGTGTTTAGTGGGGCAGCCTAAATACAATAAAGTAAAGAAAAAGAAAAATGTAATTAAGTATACTTAATTAAGCTCGGTTTTATTAGGTTTGGTTTAATCATTATGGTAGGACTCAATTATTTTCTGGTTTTCTTTGTTAAATATGTGTAGCAATGTCTTGTGAACATAGTATAAAAGCCCAGAGGGTAAGGTGCTGCACAAGCCTACTCTACCTAATACCAATTTCAGATGAATGGGTAAAATTCACTAAATTTGGCACCATGATGTTACTTTTACAGGTTTTTAGGATCCGTTTGATGAGTCGGATGAGATAGGCTATGAACCATTAAAATTGACTTGAGTCTATTGCACCGTTTTTTATGTGAATAATGGGCAATCACGTATCGGATTCCTACTTTGGTTACAAGTCCAGCCAGAATAGCACGGGTTTCATAACTTGTTAGTAACGTAGGTTATGAGTCCAATATAATCTTCCTCTATTTTCTCCGTTGACATCATCACCAGGGATGGGAAAACAATTTTGATATATATTGAATTGTGAAATGGAATTTTTGGACGTCACAATTTTTGTTGCAATGTGCTTCACAATGGAAAACAATTTTGATATATGTATTGTTCTACGACCTTTCGGTGTTTAATTATTTTTGGACGTGAAATAATACGGCACCTTTTTGTTGTTTGTCGTCTGATTTTGATCCTGATATATCCCTTCCACATTAGAGCAATCATCATCCCTCATCCGATGGTTGTAGTGGAAATCCCACTTAAATTAGCATTAACATTGATTAGGCTAATGTGGACTGCTGCTGAGGGTGATGATTATCATGTGCTTTCAACCAACCTTCAATCTCACCATCATATTGATATAAAAAATAAAAAAAATAAACAGTACAATCTTGTGTTAACAACAATAGAGATATAAACTTCTTACACTAAATTTTGGTAACAGAAATACTGAGTTATTTCATTTGATACGAATAAATAAGGTTCATCAGCAGGGTCGGTCCTGAGATTTTGAAGGCCCTGTGCGAGACTCAAACGGGGGCGCTTACATGGTTTAACATTTTTGATTGCTACATTTTCTTTTATATTATATATTTTTTATTATGGATTAAATTAATATAAAGAAAAAAACAACATGAAGCATAGTGTGGTGGTATGCACCTATCTAAAATCCTATGTTTTTTTTTTGTTCGAAACTCTTTAATTTTTAAATACAAAAAGCATGGAGTGATGGCTATGTAGTTATTGTATCACCGTACAAATACCATAATCATAACCATTAATGCTCTTTATTAGCAACTAGAGTTCATCTCATGAAAAAATTGTGTTAAACGAATCACTGGTTATGATATTGATAGCATCTTACAATGAGATGTTATTTTTATTGCATTTTTGCTCATGCCCTAAAGCAAGGATTATTCTCACCACCCCCACCCCCCTCTCGGTTGGTTGCCGTTAGATTAGTTGAAAATTCGAGATTCGAGATTCATGTCTTTAACAGTCGGTATGAGCAAAGTTGTATTATAATTTTCTTTTGATATATAGATGACTAAAGTCTTCAAATGGATGAAACTTATAATTTGATAACTTTTAAACGGTGATCAAAAGAATAAACCATTCTTATTATTACATGTATTCTATTAAATGGTGTCATATAAGGAAGGGCTTTTTAAAGATTATATTTTTAGACTTTTAAGAATTTTAATTTATTATGACATTACTAATTGCAGATTTAACAATGAAAGAAATTAAACTACAAATATTCAAAAAAAGAAACAAATAGTCTAGCTTAAAAAAAGAGGCCCAAAATGGTTACCCGGACAACGCCCAATAGGAAAGAAAACCTAGCATGGCTGGAAAAAAATCAAAATTAATAAACATGAGCAAGTGTGGAGTCGAACCAGTGCACAAGTAAATAACAGTACCGCCCGTTGACAACTCTGCCAAGAAAGCATTGTGATCATGTTCACGCCTTATACATATATATACATATATTATTCTTTTTTCCAGAATTTGGGGCCCCAAAAAATCGGGGGCCCTGTGCGGTCGCACACTTTGCACCCCCTCAGGGCCGGCCCTGTTCATCAGTAGATAGTAGCAGAGCTAGGATTTTAGTCTTGGAGGAGCCCAAATGTCTCAATCTGAAACAATATCCTGATCTTACAAAAATTACTCTATTGTGTGGTAAGCAACCGAGTACCATCGTTTAGGCCTGAAATGGTGTCGTCCTCATCATCCTCTTCCTTTAACCTAAACCCCAAACCTTTAGGATTTTCTTCCTCTCTCCTTCACTGATTTCCAAAATAGAGTCATCCTCAAAGCGCACAAGCAACAGATTGCTTGAAATCCATAGAAGCCACCAATCTCAAATCAAATCCGATGAAAGAAAGTAAAGCAAAAACGTCGGATTTGAACCCTGAGCTTACGGAAGAACCTTGAAAATTATAAGCATAAAACTAAACATTTCTACGTGAAAAAGAAAAAAAGGAAAGTTAGAATGGACCTGGGACCATCCTGATCCGTTCGCAGCTTCCCCTCTGCCGCTAGACACATATCATGAAACATCAATTAATAACTAAAATTTAGTATATATGGCGACGTTGGTGTTTCTAGTGGCACAAAAAAATAATCTCTAAAAACGACAAATATCTGTCTCATGAAAATGAGCACAATAATGGTCAGATATTGAAATTGGCCGTCAAATGTGACCCTGCGTGCGTACTGCAAGTTAGTGGTAGTGGTAGAGATTAGAGATAGATAGCGTATATTAATCAAAGTTTATTTATGCACTAATTGTTACTATTACTTGTTCATACTTCATAAGAATCTAATTTAAATATTGGTAATTGTTATTATATATATATTATTATTTTTTTGGATAAATTGTTATTATATTATTTAATCATAGAAGAAAAAGACATGCACGTAGTGTATTTATATGCTAGATTGGACTACCTCCTAGTCCATTAGCTGGAATAGGGACCCTACCACTAATAATTCATGAGTGGAAGCTCCTATTGGATTCCTCCTTATACTGTTTAGTGTGCACGAGTGGTAGTTAGGTGTCGCGCGTACATTCTTTTAATTTGAGATTATGAGTATGTCTTAGTGTTGGTAATGAGAGTAGTCGATCTGCCTCTGAACTTTTTGTTCATAAAAAAACAAAGTTTGGAGATGGAAAATTTCACATTCGTAAGTAGTTTTCTAAGCGATAAAACATGGATTAAGGGTTGGATTATCTATATAATTACTTCTCTTTACCAATCGAAAATTTAAGGACTATACATGTATTGTAAATTAATTAAGCTAACTTCCAGTTGAAGCTAATATATAATTATGTGAAATTTATTCAGATTTCAACGAAGATATGTTTGGATCATAAGTATCTAATTGAATTTATATCATTTCTTGTTGCATTCGATGGAGTCCACATTTTAGCCAAAATGATTGACAACATGTGAAAGCAATGTGATTCTGAACTTTGTTTAATCAATTTTGAAGTTGATGATTAGCGATTATTGTCAAGATTTTCAAAGAAACAGAACAATGGCTCAATATTAATTACACCAATATTGTTTCAGCTTGCATTTAATTACCTAATAGAACAACAGGGGTGCGGCCATGCGAGAGCTAATGTATTGATTGTTTTTAATTTTGTCATATTTCCGATGTAAGATTGTTACAACAATGTTCAACAGTGATACCATGATAAATCAAGCAATGGTATTATTGAGTTCTTAAACAATCACTAATCTAGCTAGGTTGTTCGAGGAATCTTTACTTTTGCGGCCCCCTCCATTGTTTTTGCCTCCTTATAATTGTCCCCATCACATCTTTATCACTGAATTGGTATCTAATTTCTGCTAATTTGAGATATAAAAGGCGACTGTAAACCAACAAGATTCTTTACTATGTGTGGGTCGGGAGAGAAACATCTTATCATTTAATTTCACAATATGAATGCCTTGTTATTAAGTGACTAAGGTCTTTAAACTCTTTGTAGATTTTAGCCGTTTATTCTTGGTTTGATTACTAGTAACACACTTGAAATATCTTAAAACAATTGAAGAGTGTCAATTAGTTGTTCAAACATACGAAGTCTCTCACCCCTTATTTTGCAAAGATATTGTTTTCACGACTCGAACTAGTGATCATTTTGGTCACAAAGAAACAACATTTCCATTGCGATATAAACCCTAAAATTAAGTTTAATAGACTGCTTCCAAATTCCCATAAAATATAAAACCGTCTACCTGCATTACATAAACGTAACTAAAATCTTAATCACATATGATAATCCAGATGCAAAAAGCTTTACTGGAAATCAGGTGGGCGACGTGTGCTTGAAGCAACTGCCACATGGCATGCATAATTAACAATTATGTAAATTGTAGTTGAAATGTCATTTTCTCTCCCAGCCAATGCCTCCAAATAATTAAGATTTGAAGGTAGTCTTAATTAGTCAATTGTCGTTGATTGCTTATGCATGTTGCATTGTCTTTTCTGATTACTACACACAACCATCACATGATAAGAAGAAAAATCCAACTTGTGTTTCAACATTTTTATGTCTAAAACGACCTTGCCGTCACAATGCTTTTTATAACTTATTAAAAAAAAAGGACAAAAAACTGTTTACTACCCTTATGTTTCGTGGTTTTCAACATTTAGTACATCAAGTTTTTTTCGTCCCAGAGTCATACCTAAAGTGTAAATTTTGGGACAGTCTCATACATCCGTTAGTCAAACTGTTAAGTCTGCCGTTAACAGTGACGTGGCGCTCATGTGGACAATGACTGGACGCCACGTGTCATCCACGTGAAAATTTTTAAAAATATATATATATATATTATAAAATAATAAATTAATTAATTAAAAAAAAAATTTTTTTTTTTTTTTTTCTCCTTCTTCCTTCTTCTTCTTCTTCTTCCTTCTTCTTCCTCTGAATCTGGGTAGCAGATTCATTTTTTTTTTTTTTTTTTTTCTTCCTTCTTCTTCCGAATCTGCCTTTTTTTTTTTTTTTTTCCTTCTTCCTCCTTCTTCTTCTTCTTCTTCTTCTTCCTTCTTCTTCTTCTTCTTCTTCTTCGAATCTGCCCAGTTTTTTTTTTTTTTTTTTTTTTTCTTCTTCTTCCTCCTTCCTTCTCCTTCTTCTTCTTCTCCTTCTTCCTTCTCCTTCTTCCTTCTCCTTCTGCTTCTTCTTCTTCTTCGAATCTGCCCAGTTTTTTTTTTTTTTTTTTTTTTTTCTTTCTTCTTTCTTCTTTCTCCTTCCTTCTCCTTCTTCTTCTTCTTCTTCCGAATCTGCCCAGTTTTTTTTTTTTTTTTTTCCTTCTTCCTCCTTCCTTCTCCTTCCTTCTCCTTCTTCTTCTTCTTCTTCTTCTTCTTCCTCCGAATCTGCCCAGATTCGGTTTTTTTTTTCCTTCTTCCTCCTTCTTCTTCCTCCTTCCTTCTCCTTCTTCTTCTTCCTTCTTCTTCTTCCGAATCTGCCCAGATTCGGTTTTTTTTTTTTTTTATTTATTTATTTTTTTTTATATATATATTTTTTATAATATATATATATATATATTTTTTATTTTATAATTTTTTTTAAATTTCCACGTGGATGACACGTGGCGCCCAGTCATTGGCCACATGGACGCCACGTCAGAGTTAACGGCAGACTTAACAGTTTGACTAACGGATGTATGAGACTGTCCCAAAATTTACACTTTAGGTATGACTCTGGGACGAAAAAAACTTGATGTACTAAATGTTGAAAACCACGAAACATGAGGGTAGTAAACAGTCTTTTGCCCTAAAAAAAAAATCGAATTTGTGACATCTTTCAACATTGAGATAATAAGTAGGGAGTTTTAACGAAAAACCCGCGATACTGTTCACTTTAACGAAAAATCCCATTTTTACACTAAAAAGTCAATCCTGGTACTATTCACTTTACCCTTTATTTTGTCCTTATCGTTAAAACTAAAAGTTTTCAAGCCCTTTTCGTTAGTTTTCCTTAATAAGTATTGTTAAACTAACAATTAGTTAAGGACTTGTTTGGAAGTGTTTTTAAATGATTGAAATCGATTTTGGTCAAAATATTTTTGGGTTTTAAAAACACTTGAAATGTTTCATGCTTCCTACACTAGTTGTGTATTTCTTGCATGGAGCATTTCAAGTGTTTTTCCAGAATTCACTTGCATATATTACTAAAAATTGATTTCAACAACTCTTTCATCAAAAATACTTTCAATCATTTTAGAAACAATTTCAAACGGGCTGTAATTCTTCTGATTACACTCATTATTACGGATACTCTCATACGTCCATCCCCATCATCCAATGTATGAAAAATGTAAGAAAACAAAAAATGATGGGACCATCACCTCGTTGATTGACACTCTTTTTCTTTCGGGCTTTCAAACCAGCCAGGCTGCCAGGCAAAGGTAAATTGGAAATAACCTAACTTTCTTTTGTCTATTAGCTCAACAAATTATTTTAAAAAATAATAATCCCAGTTTTATTTGAGACCATGGATAAAAAATCTTAAGGTGGAAATACTACAGAAACCCTAACGGTGGGGACCACCATTATGTGGCTGGTCTGGGTCGGATTGCCGGAGTTTTCAACACTCGACGTCACTCGCAACAGTCCGTACCACCCTTCTTCCAACGCTACACGACCATGCTTTACAGTATTGCAGGGCCCTTGCATTATGAGTAGACTAAAGTGAAATCCGTGCAGCTGTTGCAGTGTCTTATTTATGTTTCCTTTCACTACTTTGTACTTCTTTCCTTGGTTGTTGCCTCCTTGTAGGCCTCCTTGTAACTCTGGCTTCGGCCCTGGTAACGTTTGTTCCAGTTCTCCAAAAAAAAAAAAAAAAAAAAAGTGAAATCGAGTGTGACCGTTATATAAGTGAGAGGTATCGTACTAATAATGTTATCGGACTTCTCCATGTCTTAGGCCTCGTTTGACAGCTCGAATTATATTGACTATTTCAGTCGGATATGATAAATAATCATTGGATAGTACTAACTAAATTAGTCGAACGTTTAGTACAATATCAGACTAATTACTGTATAATTTATACTGTGTTTGGTTTAACACTCTGTCGGATAAAACAATTGATGATTTAAGAAAATTGGGAATAAAAACAAATTTTTACTAGTATAGTATTTTTATCCTTGGATCTGCTCTCCAGACCTTCCTGCAGCCAAACCAGCACACAAATGCATGATATTATGAATTCATCAAAAAGCCAAGAAGTTGGAAAAATCTCCTAACCCATTTCTTCAACTGGGTTTGAATTTGCAACATACGCAACTCAGGGCGCACAAGCAAAATAATAACATACAAATCAATTTTTTTTTTTAGATCTGAAAACTGAAAATCCTAAAATTTTAATTAAAACACAAATTTGCAATCAATTGAAAAAAAATAAAATTGGAAGGAAAATAGGAGGAGGAGGGCAGAATAATGAGAGAAGAAGAAGAAAAACTGCAGGAGGGCGGAACAGAGAAGAGGAAGAGGAGAAGTTGGAAGAGGGCGAAACAGAGAAGGAGGAGGAGGAGAACCTGGGAAAAATTGCAGGAAAAATTGAAAGAAATATTGCAGGAGAGCGGAACAGAGGAGGAGGAGGAGGAGAAGTTGCAAGCGATGCGGGATGGAGAGAGCAAACGATTCGGGACGAAAGCGATGAGGACGGAGAGAGCGAGAGAGGCGTGTTTTCTACCCGACTAAATAATACCGTGGTATTGGGCGGTATAACTAAGCGGGTATCAGCAGGATATAAGGGGTGGGGCCGGATTATTTAATCTGATGACTATTTAGTACATAGGAACACCAAACACCTAACTTCGTATTATTAATCCTATCCGGTGTGTTATACTGTGTACCAAACAAGACCTTAGTGTTTTGGATTAGGAACATTTTGCAACAAGAAGCCCAGTTACAAATACATGGACGAAAATGAAACTGTGGCAACTACGCAGACTGTCAAACTTGTTTGACCTTTTCTAATACCAACGATAATTTACTTTTTTAAGTATTTAAACTAAGGTGAATGGGGTTCGACTCAAGTGCACAGAGAGGAGCACGTCTGCTTCAACCAATATGACTAGCTGCATGTTTCGACATTAGTTTTTAAAACACGTATCTAATTTATCGCCTCAACCCGACCCAATGCTCTCAGTTCGTATCTTTCAAGCCCATCCATCTCGGGTTTTTTGAAGAAAAACCCAGTTTATGTGCTCTTATTCGGACCTCTAGGAAAGAAAAGGAACATCCCATAGACTACCAAGCCCAATAAAAGTAGAAGCATAGAATTCCAGAAGCAGAATTATAACGCAGCAACTTTGAAGCCTTGTGGTCATGCAAATCGACATGACCACCAGAATCAAGCTGGCACGAGTCATCGTAATCACGCAGACCTGCAACCTTACCTTCCCCTCTGCCCAATCTGCTGTGCAGCTCTTAGAAACTCATGCCCTATGACAGACGATAGGCCTTATAAATCTAAGGAACCTACCTTATTTCGTTAGGGTCAATGACTAAAGCTCTCACTCTCTCCATCTTAAATTCGGTTTAAATCTCTCAGCTGCAGTGATCATCAGGGCCCTTCAAAGCTAGTAAAGAGGAAGACTAACGACGTCACATAACGGTGAGCTCTCTTCTATCCCTCTCTCTCTCTCTCTCTCTCTCTCTCTCTCTCTCTCTCTCTCTCTCTCTCTCTCTCTCTCTCTCTCTCTCTCCTTTTGGAGTACTAACATATGTTTATCTTTCTCTACTGAAGGTACAACGGTAATACGAAAAGTCATGGCGAGAAGCAAGGCAGTTTCATGGAGTCTAATGTTCTTGGCTATGGGGATTTTTAGTTATGTAGCAGTTGAAGCCACCAGAGAAGGGATTCAAGGGAGGGATCTGATAGACAAGAGACTTGGTTTGGACCATGAGATAAAGAATTGGCACAGTGAAGAGGCTGCTGCTTCTCATGGGCTGACAGCTGATGGTTACGGAGGTTATGGCTCAGGCTCCGGTGGAGGCGGAGGCTCCGGTGTTGGCGGAGGCTTTGGTGGTGATAATGGCGGTGGCAAGGGGTATGGTGGTAATGGTGGTGGGTTTCACAATGGTGGTGGATTTGGTAATGGTGGCGGATTTGGAAATGGCGGTGGATTTGGTAATGGCGGTGGAGGAGATGGTGGATTTGGGGCAGGCACAGGCCCAGGTTATGGTGGCGGGATGGGAGCGGGCGGTGGAGTATATGGTCATGATGAGAAGATGAACTAGGTCCATGAATCTTCCCTAATCTTACTAGAGCAAGATGAATAACTATTTTCCAATGTAGCATGCCTATGGGGACAAGAAGTAAGAAAAACCAAATAAAATGTCTTACTTCTCTTCTGTAGCTCTTTACTTTGCCGTCTTTGAAGCTGCAACTCTGTTATGAAACAAATCAAAGTCTTTTCCCCTTGCATCCCTAGTATTACGGTTACAAGTAATAAAGTTAGATGCCTGAAATAATTCCAGATCGATTGTAACACATCCCGTTCTGTAATGCAATGGGTAAACGAGAAATTGAAAAATTAGAAGCCTGATATAAAGAGGAAAGATTGCGGAAAAGAGTCAACTACGCGTTGCAAAAAATATATGTCAACAATTTTAACTTCAATTACAAGGAAATGAAAGTGTCGAGTAACATACAGATAAATCACATCTATGCAGAACAGAATTTGTACTGGGAACTAAGAAATGACGCTGTTCGACCTAACCACTTGCCCGACTCAGAGAGGGAGGGATTTCCCATAGATGGAGAGGGATAGCAGAGTTAGTAGCTAGTTTTCTCAGACCGTTGGCAAACGAATCCCTTGCGCATAAGGAGTACTTAGAGGGAGGAAATAAAACAGAACAATGCAAGCATTGCAGACCAATAAAATGTATTTAGATTTTAGACGGTCACAAAGAGTAGTGGCAGATAGACGAACACTGAGGTAGTAATCCAATCATCAACCACGTTATATAGTTTATAAAATTTAGTATAGGTAGCTGGTCTCCTAGCATTACCCCCGACAAAATATAAGAAATAACAATGACCAAGCCCTCTACTTCTAATCTAACTTTACATGAATATACGCCCTCAGATTTCTGTTCACATTAATTTCCATTTTATTCTTGTTTTTTTTGAATTTCCGATCTGTAAATTACTTTTTGTGTGTGTGGGGTAATGGTGTTAGATATCTTGGTTTTTTATTTTTAAAAGGGAACCAGCTGATGGTGAAGTATTTCACTTTTCTTAATGCTGTAAAGACTTATAGAGTCATTTCAACATCAATCGTGAGATTCACCACCGACAAAAATCGAACCCAAAATATAACGTGTGAGAATTCCGCAACCATTATGCCACCCCGTGGTAGTTAGTGTTAGATATCTTGCTTCACATTTACCTTCTTTTTTTTTCTTTTTTCAACAGCTTGTACTTCCACATTTTTCAAATTTTAGAATTGAGACAAGTAAAAACAAGCAGAGATATGGATAGCTACACAAATTAATTATATTAACAGAGAGATAACAGGAAGTCTAATACCACTTGGCACACTCACAAGTGTTGAGAGCCGTTGGATACCTGCACATGGCCACCGACATTCGCCGACCGATCAATCGTGTCCGTCAGATTTCACGCCGCAGCATATTCATCATACAACTCACTCTTCTCGATCCCCTCCCAATCATCCTCGTCACTGAAATCTCCCGATTTAACCTCACTTGGCGCCACGTGTGTCTTCTCCTTTGCTTCCTCGAAATCCACAACCCTAACCTCCTCCGATTGTTTGGCAACGACGTCGTTTCCTGCTGACTTCGCGCCAATTTCTTCCGCTTCTCTGTTTTCCGAGCTTCCGCAATCGAACTCGCTCGCTTTCTCCACCGACAGCTTTTCCCCGCCATCCGACCGCTTCTCCGGCAATCCAACCGCCACTGACGACTTCTCCGGCAATACAACCGCCACCGACTCTGCCTCCGTCAATCTACGACCTTCTCGATGCTGCTGCAGCGGCTCCACAATTACCTCATCCCGATGAACCGCTTCCTCTTCGAATTCCCCGCCATCTGACCACTTCTCCGGCAATCCTACAGGCACTGACAACTTCTCCGGCAATACAACCGCCACCGACTCTTCCTCCGTCAATCTACGACCTTCTCGATGCTGCTGCAGCGGCTCCACAATCACCTCAG
Organism: Cotoneaster glaucophyllus; assembly: GCA_036320875.1. Classification (NCBI taxonomy): domain Eukaryota; kingdom Viridiplantae; phylum Streptophyta; class Magnoliopsida; order Rosales; family Rosaceae; genus Cotoneaster; species Cotoneaster glaucophyllus. Next base: position 20,360,767 of record CM070072.1, read on the forward strand.
CCCGATGAACCGCTTCCTCTTCGAATTCCCCGCCATCTGACGACTTCTCTGGCAATCCTACAGGCACTGACAACTTCTCCGGCAATACAACCGCCACCGACTCTTCCTCCGTCAATCTACGACCTTCTCGATGCTGCTGCAGCGGCTCCACAATCACCTCAGCCCGATGAACCGCTTCCTCTTCGAATTCCCCGCCATCCGACCACTTCTCCGGCAATCCTACCTCCACTGACGACTTCTCCGGCAATACAACCGCCATCGACTCCTCCTCCGTCAATCCACGACCTTCTCGATGCTGCTGCAGCGGCTCCGCAATCTCCTGAGCCCGATGAACCGCTTCCCCTTCGAATTCCCCGCCATCCGACCATTTCTCCGGCAATCCTACCGCCGTTGACCACTTATCCGGCAATACAACCGCCACCGACTCTTCCTCCAACATCTCCTCCGTCAATCCACGACCTTCTCGATGCTGCTGCAGCGGCTCCGCAATCTCCTCAGCCCAAGGAACCGCTTCCCCTTCGAATCGAACGACATCCTTCACTTCTCCTTCAAGCTCCACCCTCCTCTGACTCTGACCGCGAAAAGCCCCTTCCACTATCAGCCTCCTCTCCTCGAAGCTCACCTCCTCCACACCAACTCCTTCACCGCCGCCATTCCCACCCTCCCCGAGCTCCGCCTCCGATTCGCGGCCAGCAACCGCCACGGCGACGAGCTTGGCGACGAGAAAAGAGAGGATCAGAGCCAGCGACGCCGTCAGAAACAGGTCCTGAACGAGGTCCATGGTGGTCAATTTACTACAGTACAAAATTCTGCGTACAGCGAATTGAAATCGAAGGATGAAAACAAAGGGAGATTAAAAGCGATTGGGCGATGAGTTCAAAAAGTTGATTAAAAATAATAATCAAAGGTGAGCAAAGAGAAAGGGATATTTGCCGAGCGGAGCGAAGCATATTCTCATGTTTTATTAATGCTCTTTCCGCTGCCTTGCCCTTGCGTCACTTTTCTTGACGTACACACTTCCGTTTCCCATTGGACGTCGTCAAATGGTCCATGCATTTACAGGGACAGTCCCCGTGAAGCTAGAAGACCTCCACCATCAACCAAGATCAAATCTTCTCCGTCTAAAATAAATGTAGCCGTAGAAGATTTGATCTTCCATCAACCAACACTGTCGTGAATTTAATGCAATTGAAATTCCGTAAACTTTCAAACTAATAATATAACGCAACTGATATTTTATTTGCATTATTAGTACGCTACATAACTATTTTTACTTTCGTATTTCAAGTAAGAATGTTCTAAAAAATTCCATCCAGACAACTAGTCATAATCCGAATTAAATCTCTATGCGTTTGAAAATTAAGAAATTGCGCTTAAACCTGTTTAGGCTTCTCTTAGTCACACCTAGGTTGCAATGCTCACATATACAAAAAATTGATAACTTTTATTTTTCATTTTATTTTTTCAATCAAATGTAAATAATTTGTTAAATACTCAAATGAACACTCATTATATACTTGTTTTCCATTTTCTCAATATATTTTAATACTTTATAATTTATAGTTCATTTTATTTTGTAACTTATGTCTTTCGATACAATTATGTACATTTCTTCCTTTTGAGTACATATATATATATATATATATATTTTCACTATAAATAAAAACTAATTTGTACTATATATAATAAATTTACTTAAATTTTCTTAAACTCTGCCTAACTGCCTAAGTACTAGATTTCAATCAGCCGTCCGACTAATGGCAATTGTCTTTTAGGAGTCTAACCTAAAATTCTATAGTGATGGTTTCAAAAAAAAAAAAATATTTCTATAGTGGAGCTGGTTAAGCTTTCTTGGAGGTTAAATTTGTCATTTTGTGATGCGTTTTCATTCTTATCCTATCCTAGACAAATGGGTGACGGTGGTCAGCGATTGGTCGGTGTTTGTAGATTTAATAACAGTTGGTGGCGTCATGTGCATTGTTGCTGCCGTTTTCTATTTTCGGCACACCTCGTGGAGAAATTTTTTTATTATTTTTGTATCACAAAGAATATACGATGTGTTATTATATAAGTAATAAAAAAATTATTTTTTACAATAAAAAATTCATCGCTTATATAATAATAAATGATGTATTACTCGGTATTTTGAACACATAAAATAATCTTTCCACGTCGCGATCAGGTCAGCAACTCACTCAAAGAATCAGGTTTTTTCGGTTTACGTTTTTAAACTTTATTTTTAGACTCAAGGAATCAGCCAATTGGGTCACACATATTTGTGGTGGGCCTATCTTGGGCTTCAAAATATGGGCCTCTTATTGAGTGAGCTAAGTTGGGCTAAAAGGTGGGTTGTATCCGAGATGTGAGGTGACGAGTTAGAATTGGGCTATCTGGCGACGAAGAGTTCAAATATGAGTTTTATTGGGCGGGGGTGAGGTAATGGGTCAGGATTGGTTATTTGGTGGCAAAGAGTTAAAAGTGAAGATAAGTTTTTTTAGGAAAATTTAACGAAAAACTCTCTAACGAAAAATCATATTTTTACACTAAAAAATCAATCTTGATACTATTCACTTTATCCTTTATTCTATCCTTATTGTTAAAACTCAAAGTTTTCAAGCCATTTTCATTATTTTTTTTTAATACATCCGACATTATTTACATGAAAGAGTGGAGACTGGACTAAGCCTCACAGTGAATAGCCAAATAATTTAGTTCAAATTCGTATTTGACGAGAATTGAACTTAAGACCTCTTACCTAGTCACCGAACTTAACACAAATATTAAACCATTATTGCGTACATGTGACTCAAATACGAGACTTTTCCATATCAGTAGACTGTAGTACTAATTGGAAAGATAGAAAATTTGGTGTCAACAGAAATCCTCATATTTCTAGTCAATTTATTTGCTTAGCTTCCAAACCACAATTTGTTGTGAGCTCCAGCTGTACAAGCACACACCACTAGTGAGCATAGCACCACGTGTGGTACGAATTCATTTGCTTAGTCAATCCAAATGAAACATTTTGTAGACTATGGTGCCACCTCAGTATCTCACATCAATGATATAATATCATGTAGAAAGTTAAAACACATGACATTATATCGTTTTCTAGGACGCTGCAGTGGCATCCGAGAGCGTAGGTAAGTCCCCGGTGTGAACAGAGCCTCAAGGCTTGAGGGGAAGTTTCTAGGTAGCCCTTGGATATGTGGTTTCTTTACTGGCTCCAACAATACCTAATTGATGAGAGTGATCTATATATGTCCTTTTCATCATCACATCTTCTTGGCCATTCTTAAAAGTAAAAACATTCTTCTTGTTCTAGCAGCATTAGTAACCCTGTCCTAGAAGCATTCAGAGACTAAGAAGAAGAAGAAGAAGAAGAAGAAGCGATGGGAGGAGGCAACGGCCAGAAGTCGAAGATGGCTCGCCAGAGGAACATGGAGAAGCAAAAGAATGCTGCCAAAGGTACCTGTCACCCCCTCCCATCTTTCAATTTGGTTTTCCTCATACTAACTGTGTGCATCTGAAGCCAAGTAATTAAGTTGTAGTGATGAATTTTCTATAACTCATTTTCTAAGCCACCAAACAGAATATATGTGTTAGTAATTTGTGCATCTCTCGACGCGCAGGCAGCCAGCTTGAATCAAACAAGAAATCAATGACAATTCAGGTAAATGAAGCTAATTGGCACCAAAATTTCATTGTACTTTGAGTATCTGCATTGTTTCTGATGCAAGGTAGTGATTGATGATTGCAGTGCAAGGTGTGTATGCAAGTATTCATATGCACGACAAGCGAGGTGAAGTGCAGGGAGCATGCAGAAGCAAAACATCCCAAATCTGATGTTTACACATGTTTCCCTCATCTTAAAAAATGACAAGTTCCCGACCCGAAAAGAAGAAATTGTAGAAATGTGTGTGAAGTTCACCGCAGAGGTTCTGCATAAAGATTCTTCCTAGACTCTTGGATGTTAATTAGCTTAAATCTATTTGGGGAATATGTTATAAAAGTGCATGTTTGTTGGTTGATCGAAGATTTTTTTTGGAATTTCGATTGTTGTTTTAGCATGCATATATGCAACATAATGCAAAATCTAAAATATGCAAACCAAAGCAAACAGGTTTTGAGACCATCAAATACTGTTGCATTGCATTCTGATTAATTACTAGGTCGTAACAAATGAAAAATACAATTATGTGCTCGGAAAAGAAAGAATATTGGCATTAAAAATTTGAAAAGAATGGATGTAATGAACAACCTAAGTTAGGTAAATATTTTTCTTTAGTGATCATTCACAGTCTACACAGAAGGACAAAGGGGATACAAGTTTTTTTACCAAAGGATTCTATTGGAGTCTGGTGTTACTGCGTCCGTATCCAGCTATTTTCTGCACTTCTCACTTGGGAGAAGTATGCATGAGCCTGAAACATGGAATACGTGAACTTATTATCTTTACAAGTATAACAATAGACCCTGAGCATGTGTAAAATGTGAAGGTACCCGACGATAATTATGTTTTGTGCTTAACGGTTGAACATAATATGTAATTAACCTACTTAACATTATGTATCTGACTACTATATAGACATATGTTAAACTCACATGAAGGAAAAAGAAACGAATGAAATGAAACAGCAGTTAATCTTAAATAATACCATTGCTTCTCTAGCTGTAAGCCTTTCCTGGTGATCATATCGAAGAAGCTTATCTAGAAAATCAATGGCCTGGGCATAGCGAAAAAAGGATCAAATAATCACTAGTAAGGAAAAGAAGATGAAGAAGAAAAGAAACCCAAAAGAAAATTACCTCTGGAGAAACCAGATGCTGATTTTCCGCATTGATAAATCTTGACCATGGCTTCCTGCTTTGCCTAAAATGGGGGAAAAAAATAGAAAGACAACTGTTTTTTGTTCATTTGACTCCTTGAATTATTTGTTCAACTATTTACTCATTATTTATTTATCCACGAAGAGGAGGTGACTTCATAAAAATGGACAGATGAGGATAAATTTTTACTGTATAGCTTTGCTGATACAGCTGCAATGTTTAAGCATCATCTGACGGAAAGACAGACAAAGCGATGCCTTTCCATTTTGGGTTAAATATGAACCAGAGGCCCAAAACCACTTTTTGTCTTTCAACCATAACGATTTGATCATGTAAGTGTATCTTCCGGTTCCAGGCAAAGATGAGAAGTATACCTTCCAACAAGAGCATCGAGTTGAGGGTCAAGCACAAGGTTATATTTATTCAAATATACATTCAATTCTTCTGTCCCAAGAACCTGAAGAAGAATTCATCAACATAAGATAACAAGTTATATGAATATAGACACTATTGCTAAAAAGACTTCACTACCATTTCTGATGGTTTGTGAAACCTCAGTGCTGCAACAGTATAACAGTAAATGTATGATCAACTTACAGACAAAAGGTAAAACTCAACAATCTTGAGGTGACTTTTAAACTAGTTTTGGTGGATTGAAGTGCTAAATCATATAGGTTATGGATTGCCTATAATAGGATCTTCAAGCCAAGTATGAAACCAAAATTACCTTAGCAATTTTCACTAGCTGGTCCTGATTGTCATGACCATAGAAGAATTGTTCCTTGCGAAAGATCTGCAAGAAAGAGAACACCTTGTTGAGAAAAATCCGTCATGACTAACAAAAATGTAGCAGCTACAAAAATCCTGGATACACAGTAACAACAGGGAAGCATAAACCCTCACCATTCCTGCAAACATACAGCCAAGGCTCCACAAGTCTAACGAATAGTCATAGTCTTGCAGATCCACGAGGAGTTCAGGCCCCTTATAGTGCCTGATAAACAGCATTCAAATTTATATACTTTCTGCAAAGCAAACAGAGAATTCGCATGTTGACAATGTAAGAAGTTGGCATTGAACTAACTATAAACCCTTTTGCCATCAGACACCATTGAATTTATTGATAATAAACTTAGTCTCACTGCAAGCTCTGTTTGATAACTGTTCGAGCAATAACTGCACAAATCACCATCTTCACAGTCCCTACAACTATTATTCAACTTAAGAAATTATGTCCATGTTTGCTCGACTTATGGAAGATTCTTGCCCGAGTTGTCCAAATTTTGGGTTGATTGGGTTGATCCAACCCAAGTCCTACTCCTCGATGAAACAAAATGAATAGATATATGCCTTTCCAGAATCTAGAAGAAAACTAACAATTCAATGAATTGGTAATAAAGTTAGAGGATCGAAGAGATTCTACCTTGAAGCTACTCGGACATTGTACTCTTTTCCAGGATGGTAGAATTCAGCGAGACCCCAATCAATCAAGCGAAGTTTCCGGAGATCATGATCAATCATAACATTGTGAGGCTTGACATCTCGATGCATTATGCCCTGCGAATGGCAGTAATCCAATGCCTGCAATTACGAGACCAGCTTTTGATTAGCCAAGCATGCAGCAGCTAAGCAGTACAAGTTGGAACCATGTCATTCTTTCACACAATTAAAAGACAGATTGCTGTCAGTAAAAGTATATGTACCGAAGTGGTTAGAAAAATAAACGTTTAGCAAGAGGATAAGATGAGAAACCTTGAGAAGTTCATATATATAATAGCGAATGTCATAATCCGTCAGTGTGGGGTACAACACTTTGAAATCTGCACTGTTCACATACTCAAGGATCAAGCTAGGAGTTTTTGAGTGTTCATCCCTGACAATGTCAAGCAGCTTCACGATGTTTGTACCACCACAAAGATTCTGTAGTATCTTTATCTCCCTTTTTATCTGCATGAATACGAACAAATTACTGTATTTAAGTGAAACAGGAATACAGAAATGTTGATTTAAACAAGTTCAGCATATCATTGCCACGACTCACAAACTATACAAATTACCAATCCATCCTAGAACATGCCCACCATCGAAACAAATTGAAAGAAAGGGAAATAAGTAAAAGGTACAACAATGTATATGCTAGAGTAAGGGGACAAGTTAAAGAAATCACAACCTTCTTTTTCTTGACGGGTTTAAGGATCTTCATAACGCACTTTTCGTTTTTGGTGACATTTACACCTTCAAAGACCTCACTGTATTTTCCTCTTCCGATCTTCCTAACAACCTCATAGTCATCTTGTTCACTGAGCATAACAAAAAGAGGTAAACAATAAGAACAGGAGTTGGAAAAATGCACCTTCAAAATGTCATGCGGACAAGGTTCCCCTTTGCGATGGTCAAGGAGAAAAGGAGGCAGCCTTACCCTTCTTTGCAAAGAGGTTACTTCCACAACTCAAACCTGTGACCTTTCGGTCACAAAGAAATAATCTTTCCGTTACGCCCAGGCCCGCCTCGAGATACTCAAAAGTAAAATCTCTAAAATAACATATGTGAAAAGCATTGCTTTTGAAATAGCTAAAAGCGTTGTAGATAACCAAAAGCGCTTCTGTACTCGAACGTACCAAGCGGGCCCTAGCGTGAGTAATTCTACAACAATTTGATATCAAATGCAAATCCAATACCCGGAACCTTCAACAAATACACACATAACAATGCAGCAAGATAGAACAAACCACATTTTTTGTCGAATTGAGAATTTTATAATCTATGAACCCTAAGATTGCAAATTGACATAAGCAGGTGTAGTTATACATTCAAAACAAAAAGAAGAAAAATAAATCAAAAGTTCAATTGGAAAGGTGGTTGTGATTAGACTATTACCCCCATTGAAGAGTGACGGATTCGTAATCCCAGTAATCACTGGGGCGCTGAACGTTGACGTCCGCGTAGACGCGAGCCCTGGACATTGCTCTCTCTCTCTCTTTCTCTTTTTATTTCATTTTTTTTTTTTTTTTTTGGTACGGTTGAAGATCGACGTTCAGACGGACTGGTTCATCAGGGTGGCAGATGGTTCCCGGGAAGATGTTACAGGTTTCCGGACCCTTCTTTTTTTTTGCTTTTTTTTTACTTGGGTCAACTGTAACTTATTTATTGGCCCAATGACTGTGTAGTGACGTGAATTGTGGCCCACTTTAATACTTTTAAGTATTCTGGATGGGTTTGAAGTTTTAAATCCGTTAAAATAACAAGTTTAATACTATACGATTTTACTATAACGAATTTAACACATAAAAAAAATACATTATTGTTAGCTTATTGTGAAGCTAAGACCACCTCCTCTTTCTTAGTGTAAATAGTAAATAATAAATGTCGTTAAAAAAAAAAACACAGCAAGCACCATCTGTTTTTCTAGTTTGCCTTTTTTTTTTAACAAATGATATTATTTACAATAAGGGGATGAGGAGTGGGCTAAGCCTCATAATGGGTTAGTAATAAAGTGATTCAAATCCGTCTTTAGCGACATTCAAACCTAAAACTTCTCATTTATAATTGAAAAGAAATATCATTATATCGTAAATTCGTAATACTAAGTGACATCTGTTCTTTTGTGCGTCTTCAATTCTGGGTGGATGGATGATGTGGCACGAGCACTATACTAAAAATTCTCTCCTTATTTGGCCCAACATCACATATGGACTGAAATTCTAAACAGAGCCTCGGAGGATTGGTTGCTAAAGCCCAAATGAAGGCCTGGTTGGCAACATCACGTGCCGGTTGGAGGATGAAGCGCAACGTTACACGGAAATGACCAAAACGCAGCGCTTTGTGCCTTGTACTATATAACCAACAACGTTTCGCAGATGCGAGTCTCAAGGATTAGGGTTTAAGATCGTATTCCCGCAGCTGCCGAAGCGAAGCAGAAAACCCTAGCGAGATTCAAGATGGGACACTCGAACGTGTGGAACTCTCACCCCAAGAACTATGGCCCTGGTTCCCGCACTTGGTATGAATTTTAATCCCCAAATCTCACTTATTTTTCCTTAGGCATGATTATTTTACTGATATTCTGAAATTAATCACCATTTGTTTTCCTGAGATTTGGATTATGGATGAACAATTGCTTTTTTGGTATTATATCTGTGTTGTACGATTGTTTATGTGTAAAATATTATCTATATTACCGGAGTTTTTGAGTTTCTATTAGCTTAATTAATCACTTTCAATAATCTTAATCACGGATCGGGATTTATTGTGTATTGCATATTTTTATACTTATTTGCTGCTAGTGATTTTCTTATGCATTTTTTTGGGTGTGATATATGGAAATTTTTTTTGTTAATTTGAACAGCCGAGTGTGTGGAAACCCTCATGGGTTGATTCGGAAGTACGCGCTGATGTGCTGCAGGCAGTGCTTCCGCAGCAACGCCAAGGAGATTGGCTTCATCAAGGTATGAATTCAATTTCTTTTATCAGTTTTTTGTTTGTTTCTGTTTTGATTGTATAATCTGCATTTGTTTCCCTGCCGCGATTGAAAAGACTTTTAATACATTGTGAATCAGCTTGATTATTCTTCTTTAGTGTGTGTTGCAGTTTTTGTATTTGATTTCGATACTTCTGTTCTGTATCTTCATTTTATTAACGGACTGAGACGTTATACTATATAGTTTTTGGACTTTACGTTATCCCCTTAGCAGCGGTTGATTGCTTTGGGGATGTACAAGTCCATGAAAGCAACCTACCTCCATCCCTTCACTTTGTCAGCTGTTTTTGTTTTTGTGACTTGCTGATCATTGTTGGATGGAATAGGTTATTTTTGTCGAACTTTCCCTTTTGTTTGTTGATATTTTGAAATTCTTTTACTTTGAGTTTTGTTGAAGTGGATGTGATTCGAGATCTTATTACGAACTGTTATAAATCAAATCGTTATCTTACAAAGATCGATGATGACAAAATCTAAGGCTTGTTTCTCAAGAACATTCGCAGTGGCCGCCTAAGAGCTTTCGCCTTTCGCCAGGCTTGAGAGCTAATGCTGCTTTATCCTTCCTTGGATGTCTGAGATTTTTTTGATATTTAGAATTATCCACTCTTCTCTACAGCTATCTTACTTGTTATAAATTTGTGTGTGTGTGTCCTTGTCTTGAATTTGGATGGGTACCTTATGCTGCGATGTATCTTCATTGCAGTACCGCTAAATGGAGAGACTGCCCGATTCAGATTGGCCATCAAGTTGTCTGAAGTATGGAGCTCGGGATCGTTTTCATTGTTGCTGTACCTCTTCATTTTCTTATCTAAGACCATAATGTAGTATAATCTTGAAGTTTTGACAATTAGTTGTTGAACGAGCCATTGTTGAAACTATTTGTTGAATCGAAATCTTGTTGGCCGTCTGCACTCCATCTTGCAACTCACTTTCTGTTTGTTTTTCAAGAAAATTCATGGAATTCACTTGATATCTTTCAAAGGCTACGTTTTTCCGATCAGTTTCTTCTGTTTTCTCGGCGACCAAACAAGAAATTAACCAATTAACGGTAGTTCTGTATTAATCAACCTATAACAAGCTTAAACTAATTGTTTAAGGGTGTTTTTAACCGTGCAAATGGGGCTCTGCCAAATGCCGCAGACGTGTCCAAATGCTCACATTCCACGGTAAATGAAGCTCTTAAATGCTCTGCTCTGTTATTACTTATTAGAAAGAAAACGCAGTAAATGAAGCGTCAGTGACACCCACATTATATCTTCTATCACTCGCTCACCACCGCAAAACAACCAAGCAGTACAAAAAGAGAGACATGGGTTCTTCTTCTTAGAGCCGGAATTCCTGGTGGTGGACGTCGTTGTCGTCTTAAAATATTTGGCGCGACGGCAGGCCGGGTGGTTGAGAGACCAAAAAAAGAAGTAAAAAAGCACCATGAAGGCTTCTGGATTTTGGGTTTTGCCTTTTGTGCTCGGAACAGTTGTAGTGTTCTTCCTCAGTGTCTCCAGCAGCAGAAATGGCTCCTTATTTCCGGGTAAAGTTTTAATCTTTTTTTGGGGTTGAATTTGGTTATGGTTTTATAATGGTGTTCTCAAATCTATAAATAGTAGTAAAAAAGAGTGGCTTTTTTGGGAGTTTAGTTGGTTTACTCACTCAGTTGAGGTTATAATCCTGTGTAATTTGTAGGGCCAGTGCTTTTCGGTACTAACCATTTTGTTATATAATTGCATGGCGGGCAGAAAATTCATACATAATCCCCTTGAAAATTCTTTACTTTCATGTGTTGAGCTACCAAGTTTTATATTTTCTGATTTGAATTACGTAAGTAGTGATAATTTTGTAATTAGTTAATTATGAATTGTTAATGGCTTAATAGCAAGGTTTAAATATTGATATAGGTGGAAATATGGATCTGCAAATTTATGAAAATATGAATGGATGTGTTGATCGATATCAGTTGCCTTTGACGAAAATTATGGGAATTCGCTATGGGGTGGATGTATCAACTCATTCAGATTTAGTCAGAATTAGAGAAAAATTTCTCAAAAAAATTCAAAAGTTCGAAATTTGCAATGGGTTTCGACGAAATTTCAGCCATGAATTAGTAAATATCATCGATATTCATTGATTTTCCTATATCTCACCAATATAGGATGGAAGTTTGCATTTTAGCCCCCCCTTATCGATTCTTTATTTTTTGAATATTTGGACATAAATATCGACATTTTTGTGGATATTTTAAACACTGCTTAATGGGTTTGAAAACCGCCATAATTTTGTTCTTAAATAACACTAAAGTTACCAACTATTTATCCTAATTTTTGGTTACCAACTAATACTGAAACTACAATCTCCTTAATGTTGTTACAGATGGTCTCTTCAACGTCCATGCTGGTGGGCCAAAAATGATTGTTACAAACAGAAAGCTCAAGGTAGATGCACAAACCTTTTGAAAAAAGCATGTATCACCCTCGTCCTAAAGTCAGGCCGAAGAAACTTACCTGCAACGAGAATATTATTATATAATATGTGCACAATAGCATCTCTGTTGCATGGAAGTCCTCGTGTCAAACACTACTCACAAGCTAGCTCAGATGACGTTATTGCCTGTTTAATCATCTTACTAATACGAGTTCTTCGTGATGTTGGGATTTGTCTTTTGTTTCTCAAACTGCAGGAGAATGGCTACACTCCGAGGACACAGAAGAAGGGCAGTACTGGCAATGTGAATCTGGATGATTACCGCCCCATTGATCCTTCTCCGAGTTCGAAAGCTTCCATCAAACACGGTCCGATCGAGCACGGTGCGCCTATAATCCCGTACATTCCGAAGCCTTCGCCTCCTGCTCGTCCCAATCCCGGCGGTACTCCTTAGCGAGCTTCAGACCTGTTCCTTTCATTACTAGAATCTTGATGTTATCTGCAACTCGGAAGTTGTTTTAACAACCTTCCATGCATATTTTGTGTGTAACGCTCGTGCACATTTCAGACTACTTGTGTCGTTTTATCATGATATGAATATTTTGTGTCTTATAACAGAAATAACTAGGGGTGGTTCGAAAATCAAAACCGAACCAAAATTTCTGTATTTTTAAAAAAAAAATCGGTATTTCGGTACGGTTTGGGACCGTAATTCAAAATCTCTAATTCAGATACCTTAATTCAAAATTCCTAATTCATATACCCTAATTCAAAATCCGTAAGTTCACTCACTCTTTCCGTATTTTAGATTTATTTAGTTTAGATTGTTGTTTGTATCATAAAAGAACTACTGTATAAATAAGTATTAGTTGGACAAAACTAGGCCTTACTATTTTTGTTGAAATTTTATACATAGGAACATGCTTTAGACTTTAGACTTTAAAGCCTAACTTTTTCGGACGATTTCACATTCCTAAGCTTTAATTTGCAAATTGTTATAATATGAGTGGGGTTGGCTCAGGAAAGTTTAATAGTATGGTAGTTAAGAACTTAAGATCAGGTCTTGTTGGAAAAGGGTTGACATTGAGATAAACTAATAGTATCATGTTAGTTAAAGATTAGTGTGGTCAAGTAATAGCCTTTGGTTAAACACCATAAGGTGACATAGTGGTTGTAAACGGATTTCAAGCCCGTATTCCAAACGGTACATTTTGGGTTCGATTCCTGACGTTGATGAATCACACGATGATGGCCAGAGAGATATTGAAATGTCTCTGTGGGTCTTTCCGGCCCCCAAAATAGTAGATTGCCTTGACAAAGCCATCAGCTTATCTCAATTCAAAAAAAAAAAAAAAAAAAAAAAAGGTAAGTAAAGTGAGAGCTTTTGGTTACCAAATACATGTTCGTTGGCAGCAGAGAATACATATGGAGGTCGGCCTACCTGTTCTCTCAAACTTTTGAGGGTCCATCTGTACTGTTTTCTTTTTCTCTCTGTTGGGTCCTAACTCATTTCTACTTCCAACCTTTCACTTTTCCCTGATTCAATTAGCAGAATGATTAGTCCTTGTAATGATAATTAGGATCCTTAATTAACTAATTATAAGAATTGGGCCGAAAATTAAAGCATCATTTGGGTGAGAAATTATGTGATTTTATAATGGCAGGCAAGTTGCAGAAAATATTGAGTATCATAATTATAAGAGTTAGGCAAAAGAAAACTGAGCCATTACTGTCCCTACTGTCAAGCTTTTTTTCTGGCTTTGGGTGTGGAAAGATTAAAGGATAGAAGCATCTTATTGATTAAAGCTAAGGGGACCATGAAAAATATTATCACTTCTCCTAAGCGTTTGAGTACATAAATATATAGGAAGTTTAGCCAAAATGATTGTTGAAATTTGTATAACTCCTTATTTTGGTCCTTCAGATTTGAAATCGATAAAATTTATTCTTAAGTTTGTCAACTGTCGATCATTTTGTTCATTCCGTGAAAAATATTTGTTAAATAATGACCAACATGATAAAAATATCCTCAATTTAATACGCAATGGGCCCAAATGATTTGACAAAAAATTAAGGGTATTTTTGTCATTTTTCCTTTTTTTAACAGGGATGAAAAATCAAAATGATTGACAGTGGACAAACTCATGAATCATTTATATATATATATATATATATATATATATCTTTCAACGTGAGATATAGCTCATGTTTTGGATGGAAGGTTTACCTAACCTAATCACATTTAGTTACTTTTAATTAACATCAATTATATGATGTGGATTAAGTAGTATTTCCCAAGCCATTTTGCTTTCGAAAACCGTCATTTACCTATGGTAGGTTTCTGATGGTATGTATTTCCACTAGTTGCATAAATTGGTATGTACGGTAGGTGTATGTCCGAAAATTTGGTAGGGTTTTGTTAAACATAAATGAGAATTTTGTTCCATCTAAATTGTTTCTCAGTTTTTCCTTTTTGCGACTAAATTGTGGATCAAGATTAGTAGGCTTTGTGTACATTAGTAATTAGTTGCTAGTCTTTTGTTACAGATTCTTTTGATCCCTCTTCCGGCGAAAAAGAGAAGACGGTCGTACCATGTCATCATGCTGATAATGACTGAAACGACGTCAATCCGTCATAAGTTTGCAGCCCTTAATCCCTCTATATGCTTGATAGAAACTTAACAGAAGATTAGGGTCTGTTTGGTAGTGTACTTGAATCCAATTTTTTAAACTCAAAAACAGTTTTTTAAGTTTTAGGCCTTAAAAACTTGTTTGGTATGACTATTTTCAAAAATAGAACTCAAGACTAACTCAAAAATATAGTCTATTATTTAAAAACATAAAAAGTGAGTTTTTAGAGTTTTTAAACTTAAACTTACTCATTTCTTTTCTCTCCCTCATTCCCTCTCACTCCAAATATATATCTCTCTCTTTTCTTCTTTCTTTCTCCTCTTTTTTTTTACCTTTTTCGTCTATGCTCCAATTCAATCAAGTTTAAGTTGTAAGATTTACAATTTTTAAATCACAAACCAATCAAGTTTTTGAGTCTTAAAGAAATTTGTTTTCAAGAAATGTTCTTAAGAAATATTTTGAGAAATGATAAAAAATTTCAAATAGGATACCAAACAGGCCCTTATAGTTTGGCTTTTAAGTGTGGGATATTCAGTCATTGTCCGCACATTGATGAGCACCACCATCTTTTGTCCTAAATCCTATTTTTACGCTATGATGGAGCAAAATTCATGTGCATCCAGCCTAAGTAAAAGTCCAAACAGATGATAAATTGTAGCTTGTTTTAATCAATTTGGCTTTGTGTACGACGTTTTGTCTTTTTTAGCTTTGTGTATGACGTTTTGTCTTTCTTAGCTTTTTGTATAATGTTTTGTCTTTCTTAAAGACGTAGGTGTTAATATTCACTTGTATTTAATTTTCTTCAACGTTTTCTTATTTAGTGACATGGTTGATTGTTTTAAGTTGTCTTTACAACTTAAGAGTTTAAAAGCTTATTATGAAGTGCTTTTAAAATGACTGAAACCGCTTTTAGAGAAAATGTTTTTGAATTCCACTAGTTATGTCCTTCTAGAAAGCACTTCAAGTGTTTTTCCAAAATTCACTTGCATTTTTACTAAACATTAGTTCCAAAAATATTTTCATAAAAAGCTTCAACCGTTATAAAAGCAGTTCCAAACGAGCCCCAAAATAAATCTCGAATTTATCAGCTTATCATTCTTCAAACGTCTTGGCTCATAGAATCTCTCGTCTTCTATAATGTATAACTTAGTGAACAAATTTGGTGTCTTAATCCAACAATTGGGAGCTAATGTATTCAAATTTGTGTCTAATATGTATGAATGTTGAATATTACAAATAATCAGTCTACTCGAATTGCGTCTAAAAAATCATCATACAATTACATCACGCGATGAATGTTATATAAACAACAAAAAATATACATTCGGGTGCATGTAAATCTCTTTCCTCCGCCTATAAAACTCGCGTGGAGAGAAGTGGACCCTGAAAAGACAGGCATACGAAGCAAAGTGGAGGAAAGATAGAGGCAAGAGGGGATGGAGCATCCTAGAAAGATGCTTTTTTTCTTCTCAAAGATTGTCCCTCTTTATGTTGAGAAGTGGGGATGGCCTTAACTAATAGGGGTTTGATCTGGATTAGGCAATAAAACAGTGATCATGGGTGGTCCTTAAGCAACAAACAAAATGGAATGTAGGGCATCAGATTTAGCTTTTGTTTCTTCATCGAATTTATGCAGGCATTTATTTCTCTCCTCTCTAATCAAATGCATGGCTTCCCACAACTAGTATTCTATACCTACTTGTTCATCATTCTGCCTCTGCATTTATTTTTTTTGTATTTTTTGTTTCTCTCGACACTTGATTGAATTTGCACGAGATGCCCTATTAAATGTAAAAGACATAAGCGGAAAAATTCTGTGAGTTTGGAGGGAAACTTGTCAACAATTGAATATCACAATGACAGTTCTCATTTCAATCACACATTTTCATGTGTTTTTTTTTTACTTTTTCACGTGACAATACGTTGTTAGTTTAGAATAAAGTCATTGGAATCTTCCAGATATAAGTAATTTCTTTTCGTAAAATTGAGTGGTCTCAATATTTATTCTTTTTTAGAAAAATCCGAACACATAAGAGTGTTGAAGAAGGGATAGAAAGGAGAGAAAGGAGAGAAAGGAGAAAAAGGAAAGGGTGATAGAGCTAGTTCTTTGAACAAAGGAGATAACAAGTTGAAAATAGCAGTTACTGCAATTTACAGCAGTGAAATATGCAGTAACTTCCAAACTAGGTTTAAAACTGGAAGTGAAGTCCAAGTTTGAATAAGATGCAATTCTGGGACAGCTAAGTCTTGGAAGAGACCTCACTCTTCATTCAGTGTGTCCGAAACACAATGCGGTATACCACATGTCATATACAATTGAAGAAAAATTTATTTTTCAGGTGCCTCTCTAATTGTATAATAACATGTGGCATATCCCTCCGTATTTCAGGCTCTTCCTTTACAAGTATGGCTTGGTAGGTTTAAATAATTTAATTAACAAAAATTAGGATAATTAAGTTTGTTAGTTAATTAAGTGACATCACATCATGCAAATAATATAAAAAGTTGGCTGCCGCTGACTTGTTTGTTTTCAAAACTACAAGTCTTTAATTATGCTTAATTCCTTTGAGTCATTAACGTATGAAGTGCTTTCGTCATAGGTTAGCTTTAAAAGATGTACAAAATATTATATCCTAAATAAGCTGTGGACTAAGTTTCCAAAAAAAAAAAAAAAAAAAAAGCTGTCGACTAAAACGATGCAGTTTATTGGTGAATAGCGATTGATAATCACATCACTAAAAGTTTGTTTAATGACAGATGAGTAATCATAATTACTTTAATATATAAAAAATAGGGATTTAAGTTGGAGGGAAAAGAATATGGCTTATAAGCATTCTTGTATCTACTGCACTCATCATTCATTACGGAAAGATAGTTAGTAGTTACGGGATGAGTGTTTTAGACAGAAAGCATGTGATGAGTGCTCTAAACAATCGATACAAATGCGTGTACAATCGAGGAATAGTTAAGATTGTGATAAGAAAGGGAGTTGGTTTGCTCTAATATCATTGCATTAAAAAGGCAAGATTTAGAATGACTTAAGATTAACATAAAGAAAGGAGAAAGATTAAGTTAAGGAAAGTGAAGTTACAAAGCATGAAAGAATGTGATTGTCCTTGTCACTTTTGTATGATTCAAAGTTAACTAAACCACCCAATACTAATACTAGAAAACCAATTAGTACATAATAACTTACTCTTCGTAACTGAGCAAGTAATGAATCACTATAGTGGATAGAGTTTATTTTATTTTATTTTATTTTATTTTAATCCACTATAAGTATTCACTGTAAGTTCAGTTCAAAGCTATCGGGTTAGAAAGCACTTTGAGAGATTTTTCAGTGTGTCTGGAACATAGGGGTTTACACCACACGTTATTTTACAAGTGATTGTATACTTGAAAAAATAAATTTCAACCACTTAAATTATAATGCATTGTGTACCGAATCGTATTTCCGACACACTGAACAATTTCTTCCACTCTCTTTAATATCGATTATAATCAAAATATAATTAAAAACTAAAAATGGAGCTAGCTTATGATAACACACCCACCTGGAACCCAATAAAAAGAAAAAGAAAACTTCAATGAGTGGCAAAGTTTTGGGATATTAATTCGTTATGCCCAAGAAAGGAAAAAAAAGAAGAAGATATGAAATTATATCAAATAATTAATTTTCTTATCGTGTGATTGAATTGAAAACACCATTTTTCCTTTCCATAATTGTGTTTGCATATCTCATCGAACGTCAGCCATAAATATTATGAAAAATCATCACGAAAATCATAAAAATTTGAAAACAAATATTTTGAAAATAATGATGTCTCTTCATTTATTTGTAATTGTTTTTATTTTATTTGTATATGACAAGAAAATTGATAGAATCCAGATATTGTATGGTTTGGTCAACCAAACGCCTAATTTTTATTGACAAAAAAAAAGGCCTAATTTTTAGTACCCGCGTTGAAGAAAGATAGCGTAACCGTAACGTTCCTTCGAAGATTCACATTCCTCCACTACATTCATTCGTATCTCTCCTTTGTTCTCGGCGACACAAATTACGCACCACCTCGTGGGGTGCAATTCATAAGCTTAAATCACGATAACGATATTTCGGCTTCGATGTTTGAAGTAACGACACTGTCAAATTCGCTTATACAATCGGTAAAATATTGTGAAAAATGAGAACATGGAAATAAAACATGATCTTCGATGATGTATGTCATATCCCAGACTCAGCTCCGTCATAGTACGATATTGTTCGTTTTGATCTTACCATTCCTTCTCGGTTTTGTTTCTGGGAACTCACACAAGAACTTCCCGGTGGATCACCCATCCTAGGAATCCGAAGCCAGTGAGTTCCCAAAAGACCTCGTGCTATAGGCAGAAGAGTATGTACATATAAGGCAAGTCATCTCCTTTCTGTTAGTTAATGTGGGATCTTACAATGTAAGTGCGCATAATATCATGCTATAAGTTAAATCCAACATGTTTTGAGCTCGATGACCATATAACTATGTGATATTATTAGTTTATATGTTATAATGATATATTTTTGGTTAAAAGCAGGACACAATGCCGAATGACCGCGACAAATGAAGGAGAAATTTTCAGAGGCATATTGTCTACCCTCCTGGGTGCCTTTCTCATGTCCTCCTATTTTATGCGGTCACGGTTAAGTCACGTCATCATTTTATATTGATTTTTTATAGAGATAATAAGACAAAAAGCAATAGGAATATAAAATGTTGACGTGACTTAACCGTGACCGCACAAATAGGAGGGCATGGGAAGGGCACCCAAACAGAAGGGCATACAATCTGCCTTCGAAATTTTCAAGTGTTCCTGTCACTTGTGCCCCGATGGTGTTCCCCACCTGTGAAAATTTAACATTTAAATTTAGTTAATTAAAAAGAAAGTAAAAATTATCTTATGAAATTTTCACAACATCACCTAACGCAAGTGCCAATAGGCCTAAATTTTTCTCCACAAGAAAAGAAAAGAAACTTAACTCCGCAGAACTAGTTTCAAAAAAAAATAAAACAACAACAACAACAACTATTCGCAGAGCTAAAAGAATCAGCTCTGGACTCCAACTAGATCATTCAAAACGACAACAAAAAACTTCAGTAAGTACAAATGATTGGTACGTTGCATATTTAATTAAAAAACGTATTAAGAATTCACGAGTTATGATGTAATAAAATAACTTATTTGTTGCATGGTATTGATTAAAAAAATTACCTATTATAATATGATTGAATTAAAAATAATACTAGGCGGTTAAGACTTAACAACTTCTCAGTCACGTCCTAACCTACTATTTAAAGTTGATTAACAATTAGAAAACATCCCGTTGCCTAAAACCCAGCGTGCGACCAAAAAAAAAAAAAAAAGAAAGAAAAAACCAAAAATATTTATTTAAAAGGAATTGAACTGAGCCACAACCCAAACACGGATGCGCTGCTCCCTAGTACGACAGTTATGCTCCCAAATCTCGCCTAATCAACTTCTTCTCTCGCCGATTTAATCGTAACGGTCATATTTCATCATATATTCCCACATTCTCAACTATCCGATCACTCCCCGAAAAAGCACTTTTGTGAAAAGCTCCCTCCTTCTTACTCTGTGATTTCTCACTCACTCTCCCCCCCTCTCTCTCTGCTTTCCTCCTTTATTTTTATTTTTTTTGCGATTGTTTAATTTTCTCAGAGCAGCGGAACTCGCAGGGATAGTCGGAGGTTCTGCTTTTAGGTCCCTGGAGTTTTGTTAATTTGCGAGGGGTTAGGGTTTTTTGGAGGATGAGATTTGAATGGGATTTTGTGTTTCTGCGATGGTAGCTGCTGTGTCGACGACATTGAACCCCAAGGCCGCGTCCCAAGGAGGAGGTCGCCCCCAAAACGGCACCGTAAGGCCTCCTCTTCTGCCTTCTGAACCCGACAATGGCGTCGCCATTCCTCGCCGCCTCAAAGCTCGGGAGGTCACTTCCCGGTACATGTCCTCCTCATCTTCTACTTGTTCGAATTCGAGGCGTTGTCCCTCGCCGTTACCGTGCAGAACCGGCGGTTCGACGGCGGAGACGCCGTTGTCGCAGTCTGTGAAGCGCTCGCAATCGGTGGAGAGGAGGAGAGCTGTCACTCCTCGCCCTAATTCTTTGAATTTGAGGACCGGGAATGGTGGTGCTGGCGGCGGTGAAATGTCCGCGGCTCAGAAGCTACTGTTCACTTCAACGAGGAGCTTATCGGTGTCGTTTCAGGGCGAGTCGTACTCGCTCCAGGTGAGTAAAGCGAAACCGGCGCCATCTCCGAGTACCAGGAAAGGCACGCCGGAGAGGAGGAAGACAACGACGCCGTTTAGAGCAGATCAGAGTGAAAATTCCAAGCCGACAGAGCAGCAGCGGTGGCCTGCGAGATTGCGACAACCGATTAGTATGAGTAGGAGCTTGGATTGCACGGATGAGAGGAAGAGAATGAGTGGATCTGGCGCCAATGTGGTTAGGGCATTACAAAGCTCAATGGTGGATGATGTTGATGGGAGATTGAGGTTGAATTCCTGCAATTTAGGCTCAGTGAAAGCTACTGAGGCTGTTGATGGGGGTACTTCAGGTAATACACAGTCTGAGACCAAGATTTGTTCGAATTTTGGTAATGGCGGTGGTGGCGGCACCAATGGCTACGTTGGTGTTGGACAAGCACCACGGCCTAGAGGGATAGTTGTGCCTGCAAGGTTTTGGCAAGAGACTAACAATGGATTGCGCCGCCAATCAGAGTCTAATAAGGGTAATGCAACCAAAAATATGGGTTCTCCTAAACATATTGAGAGCAACAGGTTATCTATGGATAGTCCAGCGTCATCTCCTCGAGGTGTTGTGAATAGCAGGGGGCAGTTATCCCCTATTCGTGGGGCTGCTGGGCCTGCTTCGCCTAGTAAGCTCAGCAGGTCGTTGGTGCCATCTTCGCCTGTGAGGGGATTGAGCCCTTCTCGGATGAGGAATGGAGTGTTGGCTCCGAGTAGTAATTTGAGCATGCCTTCAGTTTTAAGTTTTGCTGCTGATGTTCGAAGAGGGAAAGTTGGAGAGAACCGAATGGTTGATGCACATGCGGTGAGGCTATTACATAACCGGCTCTTGCAGTGGCGCTTTGTAAATGCAAGAGCTGATGCCGCCCTAGCTGCACTGAGGTCCAATGCAGAGGTATAGCTTCTGAACTTTATCCTTAATGTCTGGCTTATTGTTTGGTTCAGCATATTGAATAGATCTGTTTTGTTAACTATTTTCTTGTTTATGGGACCTTTGTTTTTATAGGGGAATCTGACTGCTTTTGGGTTTCTTTTCCTTAATTGATCACCTTTACATCTCTTGGCTGTAGAATTTATCATAAATTTAAGTTGTGATTCAGGTTTGGAGTCTCTTAATATTATATGGCATCCCTTTCAGTTTTGTTCATAATATATTGTCGATTATCCCCTCGAATGTTCCAAGTTGGAATTGACAGCATAAATTGAAACGAGACTTGTATTTGCAGTCAATGTTGAAGTAAGGTAAGGTATTCTGTGTTGTGTGTCCTGATCTAAAAACATGTTTGGGGAGGATGAATGACGTAAAACAGGGGTGCTAAGTTGTAAGTTGTGACTTGTGAGAAAGGGAAAAAATGGATTATTTTAATTCATTTGACGTTACTTGTCATGTGATGCATATTTGTGTATTGATGAGAACCGTTCGGGTGGTTAGCTTGATAGCTTCTTGGCGCAAAAGCATGATGATTGAAGTTTGACATGCAGCTTGGTGGCAAAATGCTGTATTGAATTATTTTTGCCATATGAGATCAATATGCTTTTGTTTGGGAATCTTCTTCCAAACACATACTAGATTAATTATTTTCCTGTTTTTGACTATCAAAGTAGAACTCATTGTTATGCAGGAATAGTATTCTGTAAATTTTGTTTTCAGAACTTGGGATGAAAGTGATTTGTAGATAGATGTGGATAGTTACCACTGATGAACACTTATTGTTTTAAAAAGGAATCTAAAGTACTATGAATAAATATTGAATTAGTGGATAGTTACCAGGATTAACTGCTTCTCTTTGCTTTGTTATATGTTTTAACTTAACCCATTTCCAACTACTTAATTCTTAACTCTAATTTTAGTTGTCTCAAATTCCTTCCATCAGGGAAGCCTCTATAATGCATGGGTAATGAGTTCAAGACTTTGTGAATCTGTAAGACAAAAACGGATTGAGTTATATCTGCTGAGGCAACATTTGAAGATAACATCCATCCTAAAGGGGCAAGTAAGACCTCTGACTACATTCTGCTTTTATTTCTTATCAATCTTTGGCCTGGTTATTCATGATTTTCAGTTCATTTCCATGTGAGTTCTGCTTCTAAAGGTCATCTAAAGGTCAATCTTTGTCTTCATGGCCATTTTGTACTCCTCAATGCATGCATTGTGTTGAGTTTAATCCTTTATTGCTTGATGAGTGCAGATAACATATCTGGAAGAGTTGTCACTTATGGATCGGGATTACTCAGATTCTTTGTCAGGGGCCATCGAAGCTTTGAAAGCTAGCACACTTCGCCTTCCAGTTGTTGGAGCAAGGGTATGTACCTCTCATTATCTCTTCTTTAGTTAGTTCCTTATATACCGTGACAGCTCATTGCCTAACAATTTATCATTTTTTTTTGGCTCTTCATTGCTACAGGCTGATGTCTACAATGTGAAGGATGCTATTTCTTCAGCAGTTGATGTGATGCAAGCTATGGCATCATCAATATGCTTGTTGTTATCGAAGGTGACTTTCTTTTATTTTTTTATCATTGGAATCCTTGCAATCTATGTTTGTATCTTGCATCTATAATTAGTTCAGGACCATGATGAAGGGTGAGTAGATTGTCATCTGCAATTTTATTCATTGTGCATGCCTTCTAAAAATCTATGCTTAAAGTCCTTCAGGACTGCAAATAGAGGTTGTGACATAATACATGTGGGTTCTCGAGTGTGATAGTTGACTTACTATGGCTGTAGATATAAACGACGTAGTTTAGAAATTCAGAATTACCACTACCTGTGCTGGCTTTTTGAGTAGAATACAGTATAAATGACACGTGACAACTACGAAATCTAGTGGGTATAACAAAAGGGTTCCGTGGGTTTTCACTTATCAATACCAGTGGTGAAAAAAAAAATCTTGTAAACATGGAGCGATTTGTTTGTAATATGTTTATATCACACGCAAAGCGTTTAGCTCTAGCTCTCTTTGGATGTGGGAGCAGCCAATAATCATGTCCAATAACAATGCATTTGGCCCTGACTGACTAACTATTGAACTTCCTGCTTAAAGTTTTGTTTTTTCCGTTGGTCTGAAACCACATGTAATTGATAGGTTGGGGATGTGAACTTTTTGGTGGCTGAACTTGCAAATGTAACTGCGAAGGAGCATGCTTTGCTTGGTCAGTGCAGAGATCTATTGTCAACAGTTGCAGCCATGCAGGTAAGATTTGTATTTGGTTTCGGTTCAATGGATAGGAAGTAGACACCAGTTTAGTGGTAATTGATGTGAATTTTCGCATTATTTAACCATGAGATAAACCTGACACTTGCATAAGTTATTCCTGAACAAATTTTGTTGTATAATCTGTACTATTGATTTTGTGAAAAGGTAGAATGATAGATGTGACAATAATATATGACGTTATCGGTGCTGATACAGTTTGTGGTTTATAATAATGCATACTGGCCTTCTTTCAGATTCCTCTTGCCTTCTTTCTATCCACTTGATATAAACTATCACATAGAAGAGTATGATCCGGATTGATCGCATTATTCCCTGTACTTCTACAACCTCAAATTTTATTCCCATCCAAAACCAATCATGAAACTTAGTTCATAACTGAAACTCCTACCTCAGTTTAATTTCTAGAAACACAAAGGTCCCGAAAACTTCGCCTAATTTTGGGGGACATAGTGTAACCAATCATTAAGGGGTAGAATTTGAGTGGTGCAGCTTTCTATTCTCCAATACCTTTTGACATTCCTGTCCTCTCTCTCTCATTGTTTATCTTATCTGCAAAAATTTCTGTTTTTAATACTCAGGTGGAGGAATGTAGCCTCAGGACACATATTTTACAACAGAAACGCGTACCTGACAGCCTCACGGCGGAAGTGTAAAGCTAAAACCGTATTATGACTGCCTAAACAGCTAACAACATCAGATTCTTTTTCCTTTTGCACATACTTACCTTCGAATCCGTGAAGCCAAAGCGAAAACAAGAGAAGAAGACTCAATTATGCCTGTTGCTGTGTTTAAGGTACTACGCGGAATTGAGATGTTTGCGTGCATAGATAGCAAGAAATTTGTGTTGTCAATATCAAATTAATTTGTATACACCTTTACTTTATTCCATAAGTAAAGAGGAAGGACAGATATATACTCCGGATCTTGGACCATGCAATCCGAACTACTCAAATTGAATCCAACGGTCTTCATTAACTCATTCCGCTGGCCACCTCACATAAACCAATGGCTGGGATTTCCTGGTTCTTAGGCTCCGGACACAAAAGTTTGGAGAGGATCCAAATTCCAAGAGGAAAATATGTGTAAATACGTGCAGTGATGCTTTTAATTTTTGTTTAATTCAATAGCTTTTGCAAGTCGATGTCTATTAGCGGGTGGCGTTGATATTAAATGACAATTGTTTGTAAATTCTATCTACCTAGATTACCATGGGCTTCCAACCATTTGAAGGAAGCTGTGGGTTCGAATCTATGCTCCATTTCTGTTGTAAAAAAAAGTAAAACGTAATTGAGTCTAATTATCGAGAAAACTTTCATGAGCGGGAATTTGTTTTGCGCGACCAAATACAACGACTTCAATATGGTGTAACTGATCACGCAAAATACGGCCCGCTGCCTAATGAGCCTGCCTAGGTTTATATATTACAAAGATTTTATTTCCTTACTACAAGGTTTGAATCTAACAATCCTTTATAAAAAGTGTACGGGGTAATTAGCTGAAATTAAAGTTTATAGGGAAAAATTTACAAATGAATTAGAAGTTTAGGGAGGATTTTGACAAAGATTAGTTTTATCCACACTTTTCACACATTCTTCATAATTTTAGATCGTTCGATTGGAAGAATTGAATAAAATCAATAACTAAAAAATTAAAAATTACGAAGAGTCGGTCAAAATAAGTGTGCCCGTGTTGTATGAACAATGCAATGCCAATCATGAGAGAGAAGTGTAGGTGGGGGACCCACACAGCATTTTTGAGAGACGCGGCGAAGCGAATGGATTAGAACAAATAGTTGATGTGTGTCCTTTTCCTACGTGTACCTTTTTAATTTTCGAAAAAAAACAAAAAAAATAAAAAAAAAATAAAAAAAATAAAGGTGGTGACGCCGAGGAACCCACTTCCAACGGCGGAGGACTATGTCCGTGGATGGGGCTGACGTGCACCGCACCATTTCTCGCTTTCTTTTTTCTTTTGCCCAAAATTTCTCGCTTTTCCGGGTCCCACTTCTCCCCCACTTCAAATCCATCCGTTGATTCTCCTTTCGGTTGCGGTCCTCTCCATATTCTTCATATGCTTTGATTAAATTCCATTTATCCATACCTGCCTCGCTAGCCTCTGTCACAATACCTCCTATTTAGATGGCACGTGTAGTGCCTACTGCAACACCATCGGCTCTAAGAATTGGAGATGGATTGTCTGCACTTCCTAGACCTGTAATCGATTCGAGTTTATTGAGTTTAGGTCGGGTTCAATCCGATCAGTTAAGTTAACGAGTCACCCGAACCCTACCCGTTTCACCCGTTAACAATTTTTTTTTTTTTTTTTTGTATAGAGTTTATTTTTTGTTGTTAAGACTTTATTGAAATTACTAAAACATCCTCAACTAACGGGTCTAACGGGTTGACCCAAAGTGACCCGTTAAATAACGGATTGTTAACGGGTTCACCCGTTAAGCACCCATCCAAATACTAATATTAACGGGTCGGGTTAAAGAGTCGGATCCAAAATGCCAGGTCTAGCCCTTCCCATCTCATACCCCTCTCATCCCTTCATATTTTTGTGAACACGGTTAAGCCACGTTAACATTTTATATTTCTATTTCTTTTTGTCTTATTAGTTCTATAAAAAAAGAAAAATCAATATAAAATGTTGACGTGGCTTAACCGTGACCACATAAATTGAAGGAAATGAGAATGGGATGGGATGGGGAGGGGAGGGGGGGGGCTGACAATCCAGGTCCCTAAGAATTTGGGGTCATAAACGAACTTTCGAAGTAGGGCTTTAGAGTTTTCTCATCTTCTACTCTTTGTACCTGAATATTCCACTATCATAATAGAAAAACAATGCAACTCACAAATCACCGTTTTCAAATTGAGTTAACTTCAGCTTTGTTTTTTTCTTGATGAGAATGGTTCAATGAAGTTGAAGTGTATACATTTGTTGGTTGATTTAGCGATATTCAGTTTCTACTTAGTTAGAGGAGGTTTAAAATTGACTACACGAATGCAAAGATGATACATAGTTTTAGGGAGTTGAATACTGAGTTGTGGTTCATTGTCATGTTATAGATGTGTTAACAACTTGTTGCAAAAATAGCTTATTATAAAACGTTGTGACTCATTCTCCACTTTTTAATGCATCTACAAGGGAACCAGCTGATGGCTTCGCAACCGATGTTAGCTCTTGAGTTTTTCATCCCGACACTCAGTTAATGTTGTGGTCCACAGATTAGCTAAATTTACTCTATATTTAAACTTCATTTTTTATTATTTTGGAGAACCTCGGAATCTCATCCAAGTCGTTCTTTTGAAAGATTGTATTAATTGTCTAATTATCAATATAATGCTATCGCTTTACAAAAAAAAATCTTATTGTACCAGAAAATCTTACAAACACCCAAAAAAAAAGAGAGAGAGAGAGAGAGAGAGGGAAATCAAGTCGATGTTTATCGGTTATGATGAAAACTTTGAGTTTTAATGATAAGAACAAAATAAAGGGTAAAGTGAATAGTATCATGTTTGACTTTTTAGTGTAAAAATGTGGTTTTTCGTTAAAGTGAACAGTACCACGGGCTTTTCGTTAAAACTCCCTTTTATTAATCTTGTTGGGGACGGGTGGGCAGTTGTACATTCATCACATTATCACTTTTTTTTTTTTGAACAACTGATACTATATACATCAATGCATGAGGGAGTGGAATAAACATTACAATGAATTTGTCATAATAATGTTGTTTAACTTCGTTTTTGGCACGAATCAAACTTAAGACATATCACTTCTAAATGAAGAGGAATATCAGTAAACCATACGTAGTACTAAATTGGCTCGTTACATTATCACTTAACATGTGATTTAACGGCAAACTTAAAACATTATATAATGATACATGACATTGCAGCTAAATAATAACTCTATATATAAAATTACAATATTTTAAAGATATGTATAAGGTTACAATTGAACCAGGTCTGGTCCAGAGATTTTTTAGGCCCGGGGCGACGTAAAAAAATGTGCCCTCATTTCATATAAAAAATATATTTGTTTTCACACATAAGACATCGATAAAATTATATTTAGAAAATCACTTCAAACTCAATAATTTAGAAACACGAAATAATTAATTTATTTTGTATTAAGAGAAGGAAACTAAAAAACTTTGAACTTACAAGTAGATAGATTATGAGTTTTATTTTCCATCTGAACTTTTAAAGTGTTTTTGTATAAATTGTGAGTTATTTTTTCTTATTTACTAACCATGTCAATATAAGACTAAAAAAATATTAATGTTTTTGAGTCTTTAAGGATATGTATAAGTAATGAATTAACACTAAATTAAACCTTTGATGACAAGTAATATTATTTGCAAATTTGGTCTAAAAATTTAGTCTACGCATTACTCTTTGCTGAAGATTAGATTTGCCTTAGAATGGATATTTAAAAGGGAGCTTTTGATATTGGTGCTTCATTCCCCAACTTGTTTGATTAAACATCTATAGGTTTTACGTTTTAGATTGTACCGGCTCCTCTAAATGAGGAGCCAAGTAGATTACAAAAAATGATTTCATTTTTCTAAAATTTACGAACACTGCCATTCTTTCAAGTGTTGGGAATTTATTTATTTTTACTAATAGATTTTTTCCTTCTAAATTTAGTATTTCAATTCCATTAAAAATTGTCATTATCCTTTTTATCTGGAAGTATTATCTCAATGGCTTTTGAATTTGAATTGTTAATGGTTGCTTACTCAATATATGTGAACAATTGTACCCAAGTTAAATATGATATGCAAACCCGCTTGGTACACTAAAAATGTATACTATTGTTAGTGTACCTATTTGGAAAACTATCAATAAAAAAATTTAAAACGTATCTAATAACTTTAAACAAACGTACCCAATTATTGACAACAGTACCAAATACATTCCAACAAACGTACTAAATTATAACTTCTAACGTACCCTTTTCTTATTAATTTGATTTTTGGGTTCATTTTATCTCAAATGCTTTGGTACATTTGGAAAATAGAATTTAGTGGTACATTTTCTTTTAAAGGATAGTTTTTATTGGGTAGGTTCAATTTAGCATTGGTATGCGTTTCAAAATTATATATTGGTACGTTTTAAGTTAGAATGGGTACGTTTCAATTTAGCATCGGTACATTTTAAGTTGTTATTGAACGCTTCAAGGTGAAATGTACGTTTCAATTTAGCATCGGTACGTTTCAAGTTGTTATTGGTACGATAACAATTGACCTGAGTACGTTTCAAATTGATTTCAATTTAAAATTCACATTTATATATCTCATGCCGAATAGCACTAATCTAAGTCCAAAGATTCCAAACTCTTCATTTTTATCAACAACTTTTATATTTTAATAATAATTTTATGATGTGAACGAGCCAACAAAAGGGGTATAAACCCTGACGCCAAAAAAAAAATAATTCAAAGTTCAAAGTTTATAGATAATATTGATGATTTAGTTAATAGCCATTAATAATATCCCTAAAAAGGGTATAAATCCTGACAAGCCAAAAAATTCCCCTTATCAACTAAAAGGATAAAGTGGGAAATCAACATATAGCATTTTTATTTTAAAAAATAAACTAATGACATGTAAATAAAATAAATTTAAAAATAATTAGGTGGACATTAGTTAAAGCATCTTAATCAAAATTTTAAAAGAAACAAATGTTTAATAAAAGTTATGTTAAAAAGGAGTGGGGGATTCTAATTTTCCCTATTTAAAAATAGCAATTCATATAGCTACTAGCTAGTAAATAAATTAACAACCAAACAAAAATTTGTAAAAATTAAAAAAATAAATAAACACTCACATAACTTAGGATCTCTCGTTAATTTTAAACAACAAAAATCATTCATTCTAATTAAACTTCTTGATCATTTACCCAAATTTTATAAATTTATACTGTTATGAAAAGAAATTGTAAAAATTGGAATGTAATTAAGCACACATGGTGTTTTGAACCTAAGACCTCCTCATTCATTTTGAACAACAAAACCAACAGTTCTAGTTAAATTTCTTTGTTACTAAACCAAATTTTATACATTTATACTCTTATAAAAACATATATAAATACCACCCTAATAATTTTGGTGCCCCCAATTTTTTTGGGCCCCGGACGATTGCCCTGCCCGCATTGGGCCTACGCCTGGGCCTGGGCGGGGCCTGAATTGAACTCAAACTTGAAGATGCAAAATATAATTTACTTTATCAATACGCACAAGATAAAGCAAATGGCATGGCATTTGCATTCCCCAATCTTTGTGTTATCTCGAACAAGAGAAATGTTAAGGAGACTCTCTCAAAAATTGAACTCTCCATGGACACTTTACCACCTCATGCTTGTGGCACAATGTTTTATAATGTTAGCATGAGAATTGATGTTAAACAGTGAGGTGTCAGAGAGTACATATAAAGTCCCACTTTGAGAGCTAATTTGGGGTTGATATGCTGTAAAAAAAAAAAAAAACGTTGTTTTTAAAAGCATGAGTAGAGTTGCTTCTTCTGCTTTGAACCCATACTTTTGAAATTTTTTTTTTTTTTTATTTACCAAACAGACCTCAACCTTTTTGAAAAGCTGCTTTTAAAAAAAATCAGCAATGCCAAACTGACCCTGAGAGTGCCCCCTTAACATTTCTACTCGAACAAAACACCAATAGTAATTAGGTCTTGAAAAAGAAAACACCAATAGTAATTAGAATGAATAATCACTAATTACAACTAACTCCACGTACTGATTTATAGTAAAAATCGGAAATCAGAAGCACATCTGACATCGACTAAATTATAGATCACATGTTGTCACCCGTTACGTAAGCATTTTTTCCATTTTTTCAGGTTGAGAGCATTTTTCCATTTTTGTTTCCCTTTGTTTCAAGTTCAAGTTTTTATTTATATGCTTGTTGCTGCACATGTTTTCCAGGTGGTAGAATGCCATCCACCCATATTTACGCATAAGGTATTGCCATCATGTCACATGTTGAAAATTGTGGCAACGAGAAAAACTTTCTTACACCTCGATACGCTATTATTACACGTTGAAATACCGCTTAACACGCAATATCATGTGCAAAGGCCACCGTCACACTGTGGCAAAAAATGAAAATACATTTGCGTTGTTAGTTTACAATTCACGACATTGTATTGAGAATATTGATAAGTTTTAGTCCATTATCAGTATAGAAATTTCAAGGGTAAATTATATAAAACTATCTTAACTATAGATCGAATCACAATTTCATACCTTGTGTTTTAAACATTGCAATATTATACCTTAACTTATGAATTCGTTTTAAAGTCAGACATCCGTTAAAAAATTTGTCAAATTTTTTGTTAACTGCGGACGTGGCAGATTCGGTCACACTTTGTCTTCTCTATTCATTGACACATTGACTGATATTCAAATTTAAAAAAATAAAAACTATTTTTTTTTTTGAAAAAATGAAAAAGGTGGGCGCAGAACCTGCTTTTCGTGCCCTCATGCTTCCCAGAACATCCTCATCAACGCTTCCCCGCCACCCTCCCCGACCTCCCCAACCTCAATACCTCGACCTTACCGAAGATTAGAGTCGGCGATCAGATTCACCCAATCCCCTCCTTCTAATTTCGATTTCCTAGGGTTTCCCCAAAACCTTTATCCCTTTTCCTCTCCCCCAGTATCCATTTCCCTATTCGCTGGAAACCAATTCCCAGGAAACCTCGAGATTTCCGCCGAACCCTCAACCTCCACTGCTTCGTTGGAAACCAGAACGACGCCGACTCCGCCTCTCAACCGGGTCTCCGCTAATTCGCTCCGATACCCGCCCGTCTTCCTCGGAGTCTTGGCCGAACGGGTCTCCACCAAATCACGGAGTTGCATAATTGCAGCTATTTTATTCGAGCTCCAGTTCGGATTGCTCGAGTTTCTTCCAGATTAAACCGATTCGACAATGATGGCAGAGGGACTTGTCATTTGGGGAAATCAAAATTGGGTTTTGCGGGTTCGTGGGTTTTATCATTTTTCGTAATTTTCGCCTCGGTTGAGAGGATGGAGCAGGAGACGGCAGAGGTAACGGCAGAATTGGGTTGACGGGACAAACGAATGTGGATGTTGTGGTTGGTTGCAGACGAGATGCGGGTGCGGCGGGGATGGAATTGATGAGTTTGATTGCTGCTTTTTTGCTCGAATTGAAGAGACCCAGGAGGAAGGAAAGAAAAAAGGCTATTATTCGACCCATCGGGGCTGTGGGAAGGTCGGAGGGGGACGACGGGTGTTCTGAGGGGAAGGGAGGGAGAGGATTAGGCCGGAGAGAATGAGAGGTAGAAGAGAAACTTCAAAAAAATAGAAAAAAATCAGTAGCGGGTGAAAAGAATTTTAGAAATAATCAAACGCTAGCGAGGACAATCCAGTGGCCGGAGAAGGAAGAGGACCGCCGGAGTTACGAAGGCGAGGGTGGCGTCTGGTGTGGGAGAAGGAGAACGCACGGTGGTGGTGATGGGGAATGAGGTTCAAAGCTTAGTGGTGGGACCCAATTCAATATTTTAATTTTTTTGCTAAAAAAATTCTGAACTTTTAATATTTAATTAATTTATCCATGAGGTGACCCATTAGCAGTTAACAAAAAAATTTGACAGATTTTTTAACTGAATTTTATTATTACAACAAATTTATAAGTTAAGCTATAACATTGCAATATTTAAAATATAAATTATGAAATTGTTGTTCGGTCGATAATTAAAGTAATTTTATATAATTTACCCAAATTTCAATAAGACAATCTCATGTCGAATTAGACTAAATATGAAGTTGTGTGAAATCAAATACACTATTGTTATAGATGTAGTTAAACACTATTTAAAGAAAATCAAGAATTTTCCACGTGTCGTCATAACCGTGATTTAATCAGACGGATCATCATGACAGGGGGTACATGCATGTCATATAGGTGTAATTCTCAGATGATGTACGGCCAGAACAATCCCATTGAAACCTGCGTCAAGAGGCGACAATGACCGACACGTCACCATTGCCATTATCGACAATTCCACCAAAAATAAAGCAAATTAATTGAAAAACTGAAAATTTAAGAACACCGGAATATTCAACGCAAAACTGATCGGCTCCGATTATCGTATTTCCTCTCGGAATACATTATTCACTTATCACTTCTAATTACGAGTACTAATTCGCTATTAGTTGAACAAAAACTCTCTCTCTCTCTCTCTTCTCTCATGGATTAATAGTACTTAGACAAAAAGGTTCAGAAGCTCGCGATCCTTCAGATCGCCCCCACCGCTTTCAAAGGTCCTCGTCGTTGTCGTAGTCGTCACCGACTCCTCCGAATCAAAAGACACCGTATCCCTCCGCCGCTGATCCATCGCGGCACTTACGCAGAACCACATTCCTCTCCCTCTTCCTCTCTCTGCCGCCACGAGATTCGGCTTCAGAGAGAGCCCCGCCGCCTCGAACGGCTGGATTCGCTCCGCGTCGTAGTATGCCGACGCCGACGGACAGTAGCGGTTTTTGGGCGTGCATGCGCCACTGCTGAACGCGTCCGAAGACTCGTCGAGGGTAGGCGTAGTAAAAGCCGGTATCGGCCTCAAAGCGCCGCCGGAGAGCACCGTATCGACCGCCGACTGGCACACGTGCCAGTTCCCGCTCGACAGAAGCCCCACCGCCCCGTTCACCGGGTTCACCGTGCGGCCGCACGCTTCGAACAGCAGAGACTGAAACAGAGCTGATCGAGAAAAAGGAAAAATATGGATTAATTAACGGCAAATATTAATCGTGTAAAATTATTGCAATATTGTTTAATTAATTAATTGATTGTTTTTATTTTTTGTCTACCGGGGCGTTGGTTTTCCGGTACGGCGGAGACGAAGGAGAGGAGATCGCTGCGGCCGAAGAACTTGGCGAGGAACAGGGTGGCGTTGCCTTGGGCTTCGGGAGAGTCGATCCAGTACAGGCACGGCCTCAGTATGCATGTGTCGCTGCATCCCTTCCGGAGCACTCGGCAGCCGTTGCAGCTCATCTCCACCGTCCGATCGGCCTCCCTCCAAAACAAATCAAAGCAAAGGTGAGTGATGAAATCTCTCTCTCAGTTGAAAGTTGTTTGGTTTGTTGAGTTTGTTGAGGGGAGGGAGTGAGAGTGTGGGTCTTGAAGCTACGTTTGGTATTTAGAGAAGCAGGAAGAAGAAACTAGAGAGAGAGAGAGAGAGAGAGAGAGAGAGAGAGAGAGAAGAAACTGTGGTTGAGTTTAGGAGTTTAGTGAATGTTTTCCGCATTCGCTTTTCATCACCCTCGTCTTTACTTTGTCTTTGAAATGAATAAATAATGAGGAAGCAGCCCTCCTTTTACCATACCCTTTACATCTCCTCATGTGTTGTACGGTCACGGTTAAGTCACGTTAACATTTTATATTGATTTTTTTTATAGAGATAATAAGACAAAAAACAATAGGAATATAAAATGTTGATGTGGCTTAACAGTGACCGCACAAATAGGAGGGAATGAGAAGAGTATAGTATTGGGAGGGCAGAGAATCTGCCTCCAATAATAGAGGAAGAATTATGAAAACAAATTGGGGTATTTACGATAATTATTTTCTTTCCTTATTGACTAGTTTGATATCAAAATTATGTAGAACCATTCAAGGGCGGAGCTATAACTTTTTTCTTGGATGGGCTAGCTGAAATTGGTATCATAAAATTATATTTTTTTTTGTTGTATAAAATTATATAATAATCAATATAAAAGAACAACAATAGAATATAAACAATTCTTGAAATCATAACCCTAACCAACAACTTCAAAGACCATATAAATAATTAATCTACTAAATAAATCAAGAATAAGTAAATAAGCGATTAAGAACATATGAAAGGTTGCATTCATTAGAAAATCGCAATGAAAAGTAAGGAATTGTAGAGATAGGGGATTTAATTGTGAACTAAAAGAAAATTGTTTTTATTTTCTTGAGTAAGAAGTACGGAGGCTAAATGGTAAATTATCTTTTTCTTTAACGAATTGGATAGAAGGGGGAAGGGGGAAGATAGAATTAATTTATTACTGATAGCATAAAAAATATTATTTATTACCTAACCTCAAATAAATATACATTAAATAATAACCTATATTGGAATTGAGAGGGGTATATAGGCTACATGAATTAACATAAGCCATTAAAGCATGAGTTTAAAAAAGGATAGTGTTATTCACACATCTTTATTAATTTTTTGTCATTGATCTTCATTAATTCACTAAATATGAAGGTAGAAAACTGAGAGGGATGTGTGAGAAATATAAATAAGTGTAGATAGCACTATACTTACAAAAAAACCTCCCGAGACTACAGTCCACCTTAGCCTTGTGGTTGGCTCCGCCCGTGCCACCATTACTGTTCATGACGAAGTCAGCTAAGGCCCAATGATGTCCCACTTAAAATTTTGTGCAAGTTAAAGATCATCATCCTTATAGACGGGGCGGAGGACATATTTGCTATATTATTCATGCTTCTTTACTTGATTTGTTGAAATTTTCAAATAATATGGATAATAATAAGCAATTATTATGATAAAATGTCTACAATTTAGCTTAATGAAATTTTAAAAAATATAGAAGATATTCTACCATTATAAAAAACAACTCTCAAGTATAATTGGAGGTTTGGTCACCCGTGCTAAAAATGTTTCTAACTCCGTCTCTGATTATCGTAATCTTCAAATTTAATAACATAACATACATCAAGTGTGTTTTTTAATAT
The DNA here is from genome assembly GCA_036320875.1 of Cotoneaster glaucophyllus. NCBI lineage: Eukaryota > Viridiplantae > Streptophyta > Magnoliopsida > Rosales > Rosaceae > Cotoneaster > Cotoneaster glaucophyllus. The sequence continues at coordinate 20,396,398 of CM070072.1, forward strand.
CAAATTATGATGTTATTGAAACTGAAGCGTCATGCGTTTCGTATTCTCGAACATTTTGCTTACGACGATGGACATTGGGTGGGGACCCACGAGGGTCTTGTGGAGGCAATACCTTCCAAACTCTGGGCGAGACAGAGCGGCTCCGTGTTTCCGCGACTCTTTCTGACCCGATCTGACCGTCGGATCGCGGTGTTTGATTGGGCTTTTGCCGTTAGATTAGCATCACGGTCGCTTTTTAATTATTGTTAAAGTGGGTTGAGGAAGTGTTGGGGTGGGTGCCCAACTGCAAACTCGGCGCCAGCAGCTTTGAAGGCAGAGAGAAACACAAGAAGCTCCGAGTTCCGATGCGTGGACTGTCAACGACTCACCCTTCCAGATTCCTTCCCCCGCTGCCTTTACATGACCAATCTAAATTCTAATCACACCTTCCTATATTTTAGGGAGGTTTAATAAAAAGGTCCCGGTACTGTTCACTTTTAATGAAAAGTCCTTTTTAAAGTATAGTGAATAGTGTCAGTTAAAGGTAAAAAAGGATTTTTCGTTAAAAGAGAAGTTTTTTTGGGACTTTTCATTAGTTTTCCTTATATTTTACTCCCTCAATTTTAGCCTCGTGACTAATTTTTTTTTATAAAGGAAACTAAGTTGCTTTGTTACAACAGCCCATTATTTCGAAAATCGAAATGACTCGCAGACGTATTTTAGTATTTTTTGACCATCATTGTATGATTCACAAATGTAAAATGCGAGTTTGAATTCGTTCCCAACTGTTAAATCTATTGACAAATTTGTTTTAATAATTATTCAATTGGTTATTTTATGGTATGATGAAAACATAAACTTGAACAATGCAAGGCTAATCAATAGTAATATTGCGAATAATTATTTGATTTAGCAATATAAATTTTTGTTTGTACTAGAAAGAGGTGATTGTTGATAAAGAAAATTGAAATAAATGTCGTGTTAATTAATATAAGAAAATGAATGTGGGAGCAAAATTTATTCGTCAAGAAATCAATTAAATTCGGGAAAGAAGAGCCTCAATCATGCAAGCAAGATGCTACAGTATCCCACTATCATGCCATGGCGGAATAGCTTGCGGTTTAATCAACTCGCGTAGGAAGATAGAGAAAAGAGGTACAAAAGTGTTCAAAATTTTGTAATAATCATCACAAACGCTAAACTAACTTGAACGTCAAAATGTCTTTTACAGGTACACCTCCTCATTATGTCCTTGGTGGCAAGCGAAAATGGTGTCTACATTTCTTCGATGTGACTACAAAATTACCGGCTTCAAGATTAGAAGATCAAGTTTGTTGATGCACAAAATCAGCGAGGACTCTGGTTCAACAGAAAGTTTAAAGATTGTGACCTTCGCTAGATTGCTCCGGTCACTGATATGTATGAGTATGTAAACGGACAGTGGTAGGGAAGCAAACACAAGATGTACGTGGTTCACCCAAGGTTGGCTACGTCCACGGAGCAGAGGAGTTCGTATTAATAGTGAAGGGTCTTCACAAGTACACAGGTTCAAGCTCTCAAGTATACAGGCTCAAGCTCTCAATTTAGTGAGTTCTAGTGATTTGCTTAATACAATGACATTAGGAAATATTGTGGGAGAATGATCCCTATTTATAGAAAAGCTTGTAGCTTTGTCACATTGACATGTGCCATCTTGTGATTGGTCCTTGATGTCGACACGTGTCGCGCTCTGACTGGCTTCTGATCTTGACACGTGTCGCGTAGTGATTGGCCTCCAGGTTGGAGGGAAACTCTTCTGGATCCTTGACGGTATAACGTTGACCGGTCCTCAGTAGTTTCGGGATCCTTGGCGGTATAATGTTGACCGGTGCTTGGTAGTTTCGGGATTGGTCAAGTATGGTACAAACAGTGCTCCCCTAAGTTCCCGAGTGAGGGAAGCTCCTCGGTTGGGGACTTGCAAGATCCAAGCCACTGAGTAATCACGAAACTTCTAAGTACCGAAATGTGCTACCGTTTTCACTTGTCTTATTTTTCCATAGGTAGAAGCAGTATGCTCTCTAGTTTTTTCCACAAGCAGACTTTTATTTGATGTTGATGTACAAGGTAATGTATCAATTTCGCTTGAAGCTTACTTGTAGTTTCGGGCTTGGTCAGGTGCTATGCAAACCGTATAGTAGGAGTCCCCCAAGTCACCGAGCTAGGAGATTTGCCGAAAGAGGTGACAGACACGGTAAGCAATCAGAGTCTCAGGCAGTCAGTCTCGGATCAAAAGTTTGGCCTCGGGCTCCATCTGATTGTTCTCCTTTTACTTGTCTCTCATTCAGCAACGAGGACAAGAAAATGACTAGGAGAAGAGATGATATGAGATACTCTTGCTTTCAAAGGAGTAGCCGGTGAATCGGCATGTGTTTGTAGTACTCGTTGACTTTCCACAGGTTATTCTTGAACTGGGTTGGAGGGTTTTCTGGTTTCCTCCAGAGGAGCGAGTTGACTCAAGAACTTGAGGGTCAAAACAAACCCGTCAACTCTCGAGTACGCTCGATCCTGATGATATGGGATACTTTTACTGTTGGCAAAATGGTGGATGCCGAGCTTGGGTTTGACCTAGATTCCTCCGTCTGGATTGTGCGATTATGCATGAAGGACATCGTGCTGTAGTGATCTGCTCCAGCTCGTTGTTGAACCTTCTGCTTCAATCTTCTGCCTGGCAGGGGTGATGTGAAACCTTTGCATTTAAATGGTCCATCAGAGCACTTGCTTCTTAGCGACTCACCTATGCTTGGCATCTTCAGTGTAAAGGGCCGATGTCATACCAGCTGTTCTGAGGTGTTTGCCGAAGGAATTCGTGACCTTGAGAACAGTTGAAGATGAGTATTCGAGAGCAATGCTTGGTGACCAATTGTGCAAAGGTCCCTAGCAATCAGTTCCTGACCGGATGTTTGATTTCAGGTTCCGACTGATTGCGTTCTTTCTCCTTGTCTTGCGAGTAAGGGCAAAGGCAAAGGAAAGGACAGGGAAAAAGCATGATATGGGATACTCTTGCTTTTAACCCTGATGATATGAGATACTCTTGCTCTAGTGTAGCTTGTTTGCAGAGGTATTATCGGGGGGAAGGAGGCTGAGCATTTTGAGAAGGCTCTATTGGGAGTGCTCTATCGGATGTGAGGAAAAAGTTGAGCATGTTGGCAGGTCCGCTTGACTGTGGAGGATGAAACTCTTCATATAGAAAATTCTCAACAACAAGTAGTAACGCTGTTCCTTTACCTTTCTTGGTTATGGCAATATAGTGGGAGCTGCAAAATTCACGCGTTTTCACTTTGTCAGAGATTTTTGACAAAGTGGTCCGTGGCACCTGGAAAGCTGATGTTGCGTGTAAACAGTGTTGACCATTTTATCCAGGAAAGTCCGACTCTCGAGGTTCGGAGAGCGGTGCCTCTTTGATTTTTTTTTTTTTTTTTTTTTTTTTTTTTTTTTTTTTTTTTTAGCAAGCAATCCCATTGGGGGTACTTTCTCGGGTGCGGGGAAAGGTTGAGCCTTTTTTTTTGTAAGTCTGCTTTGCCACGGGGCATGGAGATTGACACACATAGAGCTTTTCCAGTTATCGAGCAGTGGTGCTGTTCTTTTACTCCTGTAAGAAATAGTAGGGTAGCTGGAACTTCGAAATTCTCGTGCCTTAACTTTGTCAGAGTTCTTTCGGCAAAGTTATCTTTGGTATTCGAGGAGCTGGTGTTGCGTGTGACGATTGCCCAGGAAAATCTGTTTCTCGAAATTCGGAGAGTGGTGCCTCTTCGATTTTTGAACAAACAGTCCTGCTGTCCTTTCTTTTATAAAGGTACCAATTGTGTTTGAGAGGTACGTTCATAGAGTTACTGCTTGTAGGAATTTCCTTTACCTTGTATTTCTAAGATTTATTGGACCTCATTCTTCTTTCGTTATTTCTGAAGATGTCTGGCCCATCTGACCTTCGTTTGGGCTTTAATGTTGGGGAAGAAACAACCTTGTTTCCCCAAGACAACATATGGCGCCCGTTATTCTTATCCTCTACTGGTCCTCTTACTGTTGAGGACTCGGTGATGCAGAGTGACATGACCGCTGCTGTGGTGGGCAAGAATCTTGCCACACCCAAAGATAACAGACTACTTGCCAGACGGTCTGATGAGTTGGCTGTTAAGGATTCTTTGGCTCTCAGTGTTCAATGTGCGAATTCTGTATCTAATATGGCCCAACGCCTATTTGCTCGCACCCGCCAAGTTGAATCATTGGCGGCTGAAGTGGTAAGCCTCAAACAGGAGATCAAGGGGCTTAAGCACGAGAATAAGCAGTTGCATAGGCTTGCACATAGCTATGCTACGAGCATGAAAAGGAAACTTGACCGGCTACAGGAATCTGATGGTCAGATTTTGAGTGATCATCAAAAGTTCGTGGGTTTGTTCCAAAGGCATTTTCCGCCTTCGTCTTCTGGGGCTGTACCATGTACTGAGGTTCCATCTGACCAAACGTCGGTACCTCCTTCTTCCAGTGTTCTGTCCAGTGCCGAGGCTGTTTCTGACCAATCTTTGTGAGGGATCCCTCCTGTTTGTTTGTTTGATTCATGTGTACGCACATGTTTGTAATTTGTCGGGACTTATCAATAAATAAGTTTTGCTTCAGTTCGACGTATTGTGTTAAACGCACCACGGCATATTGCACTGAACTTTTTTGAATTTTTTTTTGTTGAAGTTTGCATGTTGAAACTTCGTGGATGGGTCCTTGTAGGTTGAAATAGTGCTCCCCTAATTTCCCGAGTGAGGAAAACTTCTCGGTTGGGGACTTGAATAAAAAATCCAAGTTAATGAGTGGTCGCAAAACTTTTGAGTACCAAGACGTAGTAGCATACGGTGGGAGTCCCCCAAGTCTCCAGTCGAATGAGTTGACGAAGGAGGTGTCTTGCTAGTCCCCCAAGTTGTAATGCTTTCTTCACATATTTTCTTCTTGAAGGTTGCTAGGCCCGAATAAGTGGAATTGCAGAGGGTGTAACCGTTGGTGCTTTAACATCATAATGGAAGCATCACAATGATGAAAGCATCACAATGATGAAAGTATCATAATGATGAAAACATCATGATGGTGTTTCTTTGGTGGCATTGTTTTTTATTTCCACTAACAGCCTGAATTGGTTTTCAACATAGCACCATCGTCTGTAGCTCGAATCACAAAGTTGTCTTCATGAAAGTTGTTCCTTAATTCCTGAATTACAACATATTCAAATTTGACATCCATCGGAGTAGTACAACTCCAGAAATTCAGGTACGATCAGTGACTGTTCATCATTTGTCTGTCAACCCGTCAGACCTGTTGTGAGCTTCAAAACTCCATTTTCTCTTGTTCAGATCAAAATATTTTCTTCATCTAAGTTGTTCCTCATTATCTCTTTAATAACATATCAAAAATTCAGAATGAACTAATGGTTAAATATTTCCAGATCTTCGAAACATCACAGCAGCTTTGAAATCCGCGGGAATCTGACTGTCAAGTTTGGAGTTTCAACATTCCAATTTCCTTCACTTAAACAGAGACAGTTCCTTCTTGAAAGTTGTTCATTAACTTGTGAACTACAACATATCCAAATTTGAGGTCCATCGGAGCAGCACGAGTTCAGAAATTCAGGTATGATGAGTGACTGTTCAACATTTGTCTGTCAGCCTGTCAGGCTTGTTTGTGAGCTTCGAAACTTCATTTTCTCCTGCTCAGATCACCATACTTTCTTCAGCAACGTTGTTCCCCATTGTCTCTTCCATAATATATCAAAAATTCAGAATGAACTAACGGTTAAATATTTCCAGATCTTCGAAACATCACAGCAGCTTTGAAATCCGCGGGAATCTGACTGTCAAGTTTGGAGTTTCAACATTCCAATTTCCTTCACTTAAACAGAGACAGTTCCTTCTTGAAAGTTGTTCGTCTGCTCAAGAACTGCTTGGGTTGGATTTCTAGTCTGGGGAAGATTTTCATTTTTGTAGCACTTTCACTATTGGTGAATATCTTGTACTTGTGTCCTTTATTGAAATGTGGGACTTTGGCTTCTTGTTTGATCCATTATAATATGTTTAGGAACATATATATAATTGTATGTTTGCTTATGACAGGGGTTTTGTGAATGTAGAACTGGAAATGTTTATGTTTACCCATGTGTTTTTGTACAGACTCAAGGGAATCTCGGGTTTTTGTAAACCAAATATGTTTGTTTGCAGCGAGGTTTTGTATTTGGAAAACAGTTTAATGGGTAAGGTTTTTTTTTTTTTTTTTTGGTGAAGCTTTGAGGGTGAAGCTTTTTAGATGAAGCTTTTAGGGTGAAGCTTTATAGGTGAAGCTTTGAGGGTGGAGCTTTTTAGGTGAAGCTTTGAGGGTGAAGCTTTTTAGGTGAAGCTTTGAGGGTGAAGTTTTTTTGGTTGAAGCTTTGAGGGTGGAGCTTTTTAGGTGAAGCTTTGAGGGTGAAGCTTTTTAGGTGAAGCTTTGAGGGTGAAGCTTTTGGGTGAAGCTTTGGGGGTGAAGCTTTTTAGGTGAAGCTTTGTGGGTGAAGCTTTTTAGGTGAAGCTTTGAAGGTCGAAGCTTTTTAGGTGAAGCTTTGAAGGTCGAAGCTTTATAGGTGAAGCTTTGTGGTCGAAGCTTTATAGGTGAAGCTTTGAGGTCGAAGCTTTATAGGTGAAGCTTTGAGGGTGAAGCTTTTTAGGTGAAGCTTTGTGGTCGAAGCTTTATAGGTGAAGCTTTAAGGGTGAAGCTTTTTAGGTGAAGCTTTGAGGGTGAAGCTTTTTAGGTGAAGCTTTGAGGTCGAAGCTTTATAGGTGAAGCTTTGAGGTCGAAGCTTTATAGGTGAAGCTTTGAGGTCGAAGCTTTATAGGTGAAGCTTTAAGGTCGAAGCTTTTTAGGTGAAGCTTTGAGGGTGAAGCTTTTTAGGTGAAGCTTTGTGGTCGAAGCTTTATAGGTTAAGCTTTGAGGTCGAAGCTTTATAGGTGAAGCTTTGAGGGTGAAGCTTTTTAGGTGAAGCTTTGAGGGTCGAAGCTTTATAGGTGAAGCTTTAAGGTCGAAGCTTTATAGGTGAAGCTTTTTAGGTGAAGCTTTTTAGGTGAAGCTTTGAAGTCGAAGCTTTATAGGTGAAGCTTTTGTGACGAAGCTTTGTAGGTGAAGCTTTTATGGCCAAGCTTTGTAGGTGAAGCTTTTCTGGCGAAGCTTTGTAGGTGAAGCTTTTGTGGCGAAGCTTTATAGGTGAAGCTTTGAAGTCGAAGCTTTATAGGTGAAGCTTTTGTGACGAAGCTTTGTAGGTGAAGCTTTTATGGCCAAGCTTTGTAGGTGAAGCTTTTCTGGCGAAGCTTTGTAGGTGAAGCTTTTGTGGCGAAGCTTTATAGGTGAAGCTTTGTGGTGAAGCTTTTTAGGTGAAGCTTTGAAGGTCGAAGCTTTATAGGTGAAGCTTTGTGGTCGAAGCTTTATAGGTGAAGCTTTGAGGGTGAAGCTTTTTAGGTAAAGCTTTCTGGCTGAAGCTTTATAGGTGAAGCTTTGGTGGTGGTGGTGAAGCTTTTTAGGTGAAGCTTTGTGGTTGAAGCTTTATAGGTGAAGCTTTGTAGTTGATCACCATAAGTTGGTTTTGTTTCACACTGTCTTGATCAAGAGTGTGTGAAGCTTTTTGAGAATTGTACTTGAACTCCATTGATGAAGCTGCTGTGTTCTCCTCCTTCTTTTTTGTAATAGTGATGCTCCTGTTATGCAGGTCATGACTGAATGTGAAGACATGCCTTGAGGTATCCAAGGTTAGGGAGGAGTTGGATGGTGCCCTGGCTGAGGTTTCTGAGCTGAAAAAGGGGTCTGATGATGAGGCTAGTGCTGATGAGCAGACTCAACAGGGTGAAGATGACCTTGATGATGCGGAGGATGGTGGTGGGATACAGAGTGATATCGTCAGGGGTTCAACCTCGGATGAGGGTGACCAGTGATGCCTTCCCTTTCTAAATGTGCTCTGAAGCAGATGCAAGAGGACTGAAGAGCTTGATCTTTGTGTACCATGCACCGAAGCCGTTGTTAGCTTGCAATAAAACTTTGTTGGTGACTATACCTTTTGTTGGGCGTAAGTGCTCCCCTAGTTGAGTTGTAATACTTGAAGGTTTTTGATTATTTGTGAATGCTTAGGAGTTCACATGTACCAATTGTACCATTCGTCATCTTTCATCTCCCTGTTGGTGGCCTGAATGTGTGTTCCTTCATCACCTGGTTGGTGATAAGAGTGGCAAGTTGCCAAATGATATAAAGTATGTTGAACCCTTTCGAAGCTCAGTTGGATTATGTATGAATGTGTTAAAATGTATGATGTTTATGTTGATTGACATGAGTGATGCTTATGAATGTTTTGCTATGCATGAATGAGTCCATGCTTTTGATATGTTTTCATCACCTGGTTGGTGGCATGAAGGTGAGTTCCTTCATCACCTGGTTGGTGATAAGAGTGGCAGGTTGCCTAATGATATTAGAGTACGGGTTGTACCTTTCCGAAGCTCGGTTGGCTTATGTATGAATGTGCTAAAATGTATGATGTTTATGTTGATTGACATGAGTGATGCTTATGAATGTTTTGCATGAAGGAATCCATGCTTTTGATATGTGAACCATGTTGGTTGTAACACTTAGTTTCACTTACTTTATGCCACAGTACGCATGTTGAAGCTCTGAGTTAGAGTATATAGGTAGGTCAGTATGGACCAAACGCCCCAGTGCTGGGAATGTAAAATAGTTAAGACCAAGTTGTCTGAATCATCTCTTTATTGAGTTCGAGCCAGATGATCCTCATTACAAAAGATGTTGAACAGTTATAGTTTAACACTTGCACAATGCGAGTTTACTTGTAATAGTACTTCAATTGATCGGTGTTCCATGGATGGCCAAAGACTTTATCATTGGAGCTTCTCAGAGTAATCTTTTCTTCAATATATAACGTTCACTTGGCGCTAGCTACGGTTACTCCTTCAGGGGCGGAGAAGAAATTGATCAATTTTTCCTTCGCGTGCCAAAGCTTCAATATGGTCATGGAGGGTGACACACTTCTCGCTGTCATGGCCATTATAATCGTGGTAACAGCAAAACATGTTTGTGTTCTTTGTGGACTTGTAATCTGGCTGCCTTGGTCTTGGCTTCGGTATCAAGTGAGCTATACTGGGGTAAATGGTCTCACATGTGGCGTTCAAAGGTGTGTATATCTCATACCTCGGGGTAGGGCCTGTCTTGACATATGTTTGGCTCACTGCGTTGACTGCTTGGGGGCGGGTATTATTATGGCGATATTCCTGATTATCGTGATAGTGCTCCTTACTCTTCTTACTAAAGTGAGATTGATGAGGATGGAAATCTTTCCTCTTGCCCTGAGATTGATACATCTGTTGACCTGGCGGAGCATTATGGTCATTGGGTTGGATCTGGCTTCCAGTCCTCATTTGCTGATAAGGGATTGTTGTAGGATGTTTCCCTTGGTACGTCCTTACTTCGGCCGAGGCATGGTTGTAAGCCTGTGCCATCACTTCAGAGTAAGTCTTCCAAGTGTTGGCGTTGATCATGTACTTGAAGAAACAGTCACGTAGGCCCGCCGTGAAGGCCTTGAGGGCAGTTTTGTCGTCTGCCTCGGCGCAGCGCGAATACTCATGGCTAAAGCGGCCAGCATACCTTCGTAGCGACTCGTCCGGCTTCTGAAAAATAGTGTACAAGTCATCTGCAGAATGCAAACGGTCGGTCTGAAAGATGTGTTGAGAGACAAACAGCTTCCTTAATTCCTCAAACGAGTCCACCGTCTCAGGTTGAAGACGACAGTACCAGTTTAGAGCTCCTCCAGAGAGGGTGGAGGGGAAGAGGAGACATCGCTCTTCGTCGGTGTGCATCCGGTACACCATGGTGGACTTAAAGAGGTTGAGGTGTTCAATTGGGTCCTCCCTTCCAGTATAGAGTTGTAAGCCGAGTTTCTGTTTTGTCTTGGCTTGGAGGGGGGTGTCGAGGATCCTTCTTGTAAGAGGACCGGGCCTGGGTTGGTTCCAATCAGGTATCTCAGCCTGACGTTCGGCCTTCAACTTGTTCACTTCCTCAAAGAGTTGTAAGACAAGGGGGTCCGGAATGGAGTTATGTATCACTGGAGCTTTCTTTCGTAAATCTCCATCACTTCTCAGGATTTGGAAAGTTTGGTCGAAGGTGTGTAGCATTTCCCTGGATCCACCATACTGGCTCCCAGGGTAAGCCTGTCGGAGCATTTCCGAGTCCCCTATACCTTCATGTTTCTCTGAGACCTGTCGCTCGTTTCTTGGCTCAGTAGCTGACCTGGGTCGTGGTAGGGGGCCGAGTCTATCAAAGATCCTTGGGTCATTGGTCTTTGAGCTTATGTGGATGGGGTTCTCCCGACGTTGCCTCAGGAAGTCTCTGCAGTCGCGATAAATAGCTTTCGATCCTTCCACTCCCTTTGCAAGGAGGTGTCTCCCTTCATTTCTCATGCTTCGGGTTGAAGTAGCTGGGTTGAGAGAAGTCTCATGTTGATTAACATATTGATGAGTTGCGCGTTCCTGGTCAAGAACCTCCATGTTTGAGACTGGTGATCCTCCGGTTTGGGGGGTACCAAGATGATGGTTGGCTCCCAGAGGGGTACTGAGTCCATGAGTTCGAGTATGCCTAGCCTCGTGGAGCATTTCAAAGAGCTTCCCATACTGCTCTTGGAGGACTTCATTCTTCATTGCTGTCTTGTTGTTCTGAGCCTCCAGCTCTTTGATTTTAGTTTGAAGAGCAAATCTTTTTCGTTTCCTCCTTAGTTGTTTCGCACTAGGTGTGAGAGGGGTTTCGTTCTGGGTGCTGTGGCTTCCTTCGCTTCCCATGTTGGAGAGGGATGCCTGATCAAAAGAAAGTGTACGAATGGTGGAAACCAGCTTGACAAAACTGGAGAGAGTAGGAATAAGTGTCTTTTCCCACAGACGGCGCCAAATGTTGATGCACAAAATCAGCGAGGACTCTGGTTCAACAGAAAGTTTAAAGATTGTGACCTTCGCTAGATTGCTCCGGTCACTGATATGTATGAGTATGTAAACGGACAGTGGTAGGGAAGCAAACACAAGATGTACGTGGTTCACCCAAGGTTGGCTACGTCCACGGAGCAGAGGAGTTCGTATTAATAGTGAAGGGTCTTCACAAGTACACAGGTTCAAGCTCTCAAGTATACAGGCTCAAGCTCTCAATTTAGTGAGTTCTAGTGATTTGCTTAATACAATGACATTAGGAAATATTGTGGGAGAATGATCCCTATTTATAGAAAAGCTTGTAGCTTTGTCACATTGACATGTGCCATCTTGTGATTGGTCCTTGATGTCGACACGTGTCGCGCTCTGACTGGCTTCTGATCTTGACACGTGTCGCGTAGTGATTGGCCTCCAGGTTGGAGGGAAACTCTTCTGGATCCTTGACGGTATAACGTTGACCGGTCCTCAGTAGTTTCGGGATCCTTGGCGGTATAATGTTGACCGGTGCTTGGTAGTTTCGGGATTGGTCAAGTATGGTACAAACAAAGTTTTTTTACAGGGAAGAGATCCCATCTAGATCTCTCCCACCAAATCCTAGGGATCAAGGGATACAGGCTCTTGAAATTTAATCTAACAGCTATAAACAAGGGGCACCTCTAAAAGTTATAATAATTGTAGTCGTTTGATCAAATTTCAAAGATCCGGATCTCTGAATCCCTAGGATTTGGTGGGAGAGATCCGGATGGGATCTCTTCCCTTTTTTAAAATTCTGAAGCTTCAGTTTACCAGCACGGCCTTGTAGAAATTTGCTTGCAAATTTTTAGCTGCAAAGGTCACGAGCCACCCGTAATGGGCTGAGCTTAGAACTTTATTAGTCAGTCACATTGGAAAGGGTTGGTCCATTTGACTCGTCTAAGATGGGAAATAAGTTGGCCCGCGGTTCAATCCAATTGTTGGGTCGGACTCGGCTACACAATCACAATCCTTGTGTTCTTTTTCTTTTAATCAAACCATAATCGTGATGTTTACCCCCAAAAAATCATAATTTTTTTTTGATAAAGATGTTTTCTTTGTATGTTTTTATAGCCGCGAGCTACTGTCTAACTAGTTCGGCTATTCAACTCTTCGAGTTCTTCCTGCATGGACTTCGATTGGAGGCGTGCTTTGAGTTTCGGTGATGCTAAAGTGCACTTTGCACTATTTGTTAGGATTACGGAGCACTTTTAGCGTGTGTAGCTTGCCCATCCCCATTTTCCATTCCCCCTTTGAGTTCGTTGGTTCTTCATCCCGGTGGTGCAGCTATTTTGGTGGAGGAGGTTGTTTCTTGTTTCCATATCTTGGATTTTTGGCCTAGATATTGTTATGGTTCACTTTTAGTGATTGTTTCCTTATTTTAGTTTTGTAATAGAATGCATTTCTACTTTAGCGTACCAAAAGTAAGTATTTCTAACAGTCACAAACATCAAACTAGGGGTAGTACACTACTCCAATGGGCTTCAATAAAAAAACATTTTCGAAGAAAACACGTGACAATACGCTTTAGAGTAATAGTTAAAAAAAAAAAGAGCATCGCACGTACTACATTTACAAGTCAAATAAAAGAATCAAGTACACCCGAAAGCTCTCCTTATTAGGAACGAACATCCCACGCCAAAACACGGAAACAAACGAGAAAAGGAATTTAATTTTTTATCCATATTTAAATCAAAATATCATTTTCCATTGATCTTTATTTTTTTTATTTCAATTTACTTTGCTTTCAATCATGACTACTTTATATACCAAAATATCATTTTCCATTGATCTTTATTTGGTTGTTGGAGGTAATTCCTAAGTGGGGAAGCAGTTTTGGTGGTGGATACAGAGGCCACGTGTCATCTCAGAGATGAAAAGATCCCTAGTTCCATCCTATGTGGGCAAAAGGTAACAATGGAACCTTCTCCCCTCTGCCAAAAGAGTCACAACCCACTACATAGTGGTCCTGCTCCGGAGACACGTTACTAAATACTTAAATGTAAGTTGTTGTGATGATATTTTAAATTAACAACGTAATGTTACCTGATTAAACTTTAACCTTTTTTTTCACATATAATTTATTTTATAGTTTGAGATTTCATCACTGTGGTATATCCATTGTAAATAAATACTTTTCTTAGGTCGTGAAAAGTTAAAAACTCTTGATAATTTGTGAGATATTTCCGTTTCTCTATTTCTAATATATATCGCGTTTGACGCGATACAGAGTAATTGTTCACTGTGACAGTAAGGCCATCTCCAACCGAAGGGTCCAGAGGGCCAGAGGGCCGAAAATGGCCCTAAAACCGTCTCCAACCGAGGGCTAGGCCAGAGGGCTTGGGAATCTTGGAGGGCCCCACGGAATTTCAAAGGGCCAAAGGGCTGGCTGCTTTCGGCCAGCCAGCCAGTCCCGGGCTTTTTTTTTAAATTTTCTTATTGCAACCGACAGTAATAACCATTCAAAGGCAATTATTTTTTTTTTGAATTACTATTAGTGTCGGTTATAACCAACACTAATAGTTTGAATTTTTTTTAATACAACGGCTAGTTGAGTCAGCTAGCCGTTGAGTTTTTTTTTTTTTTTTTTTTTTTTTTTTGCAGGTAGCCGTTATGAAGTTTTTTTTTTTTTTTAAACATTTCTTTTCTTCTATAAATATGGTGAAGTTCTTTCAATTCTTCACTTCACTTCATTTCTTTTCTTCCTTGTTCAATATTTCCTTCAATATATTTCTTAATATTTTTCAATATTTCCTTCAATATATTTTCCAATATTTGTTTCAATTTTTCAATAATTTCCTTCAATATATTTTCAATAATTTCCTTCAATATTTCCTTCATTTTTTTCAAAAAAAAAGCCTCATTTGCAATGAAAGGTACGGCTTGGACCCGAAAAGAAGATGAAGCTCTTTGCAAGGCTTATAGATGGGTCTCAGAAGATAGTGTGAGGGGGATTTCTCAAACAAGTGAAGGTGTTTGGACTCGTGTGTCCAAAAAATACTTAGAATTCTACGAAGGCACCATTCCACCGAATACCCGAAACCACGAAAGTTGTTCTTCAAGATGGAGGAAACATCTTCATCCAAGTTTGAATAAATGGCATCAAGCACTATTAGCAGCCGCAAGTAGACATGAAAGCGGCGCCAATTACTATGACGAAGTTAGTGTTTTCACAGTTTATTTTAAATGTTTAATTATATTACATTTAATTTTTGTAATTATATGTCATTATATTACATTTAATTTCATGAATTAATTTCCTAAATTTTTTGTAATTATATTTTCTAGGTACGTCAAGCGGAGGAATTGTATATGGAGGGCAGTGCAAAACCCTTTCAGTTTCACGGTTGTTGGGAAATTTTTAAAGGGTGGGTGTTATTTGAAGATCCACCTCAACATAGAGTAGATCCTTTGGGAGCTGCATCCCCATCTGTAGATATGAATGAAGATGGAACTCCTCCCATTCAACAAACAAGGGTACCTAGGGCTATGGGACGAAACAAGGCCCGAAGGTTGAGGGAAAAGGGCAAGGCAAATGATGATTACGCCGCTCAACATGAAGTGGCGGCCTCATTGCGATTAATAGCGGAGCAAAATGCCCTTGAGGCGGAAGAAAGGAAGCATAGGCATGAAGAACGGGCCAAACAAATACAAGAAGAGATGGATGATAAGAATATGGAAAGGAACACTTTGAATTACACTCCAATGAGTAAGGCCTATTTTGATAGGAAAAAAAAAAGGAAATTATGACTCGGCGGCAGTTGTTTACCTCTGACTATACTCCTACAAGGCGGATGATGAAGATGATGTTGATTATGGATATTAAATTTAAGTTGTTGTAGTTTTTAAATTTAAGTTAATGTTGTTTTTAAATTTAATTTGTTGTTTTTAAATTTAATTTGTCGTTTTTAAATTTAAGTTGTAGTTTTTTAATTTAAGTTGTTGTAGTTTTTAAATTTAAATAATAAATTATGTTTGGCCCTATAGCCCTCGGTTGGAGACGGTTTTTTGTGACAGGACTAAAACGAGCTATCTGGCCCTCTGGCCCTCGGTTGAAGATGAAGGCAAATATGGCCATGTACTGTTCATTAAAATATTAATATCTTGGAGAATCTTGGAGGGTCAGAGGGCTCGTTTGAGCCCTCTGGCCAGCCATCGGTTGGAGATGGCCTAACCGTACTTACACGTACAAGAGAGGACGGAGGGTTGAGGGGGGTGTTTGGATACCGGTGTGATCCGCCTACCAAACTAGAACGCCGTTCACCTTCGAAAGTCTACCCTTACGGTCATCAAATAATACAAAGAACTTGACCCGACGAAGCTTCCTGGAACTATCCATTGTTTGGCAGTTTGAACATACATGCTTAGGTGTACGAACTGGGCTAATTTTCTGTCCCAAAATTTGACCCAGCACACCGCACCCCAACAAGATTATTAACTACCATAAACACGCACGACCCATGACACGAAAAAAATTAGGTCATCAGCTCATGTCTAAATACGTATTGAAGATAAAAGTCAAAGCCATCAAGCGGGCAAACCAAAATACTTTCTTTAACATACATGATCAGTTAGTCTAACTACCTTCAATCTTTTTAGAAAGTAAAAAAATTTAAATTCGACGCACAATAATGTGAGGGTAATATATATAAAGGAGAAAATTGTAGTAATGGTCTTTTAACTTTAACCCAATTGAATAAATGATTCTCCAACTATAAATTTGTGACTAATGGTCCCTTAACTTATCCCTTGTAGTTATGGTATTTTTCGTATTTTTCGTCAACTCCGTTAGAACTTTTATAAAAATAAGTTATGTGTCATGCACGTGAGGCTGAATTAAGGGGCAATATGAAAAACTAAATAAGAAAATTGTAGCAATAATCCCTCAATTTTAACCTAATTGGAGAAATGGTCTCTCATTTTTAACTCACAATGGTTCTTCCAACATGACTCATTTTTACAAATTTTCTAACAGAGCTAACGAAAAGGACCATAGTTGCACGTTTTGATGAATTTAAGGGACAATGGTCACAAATTTTTAGTTGAATGACCATAGCTTCAATTAGGTTAAAGTTGAGGGATCATTATGACAATTTCACATTGTTTGACTTTTTAGTCCTACATGTCAAATTGTGAATGACCGGAATGTAAGAATGCCTACATTCAAGAAAACACCCAAAGTATTGTCCGTGTATATGTATAATTGTAGTGAGTTATGTAGTAAGCTAAAAATATTTGTGACTTGTTATCGTAAAAGTATTAAAAAAAAAAAACAAAAAAAAACAAAAAAAAACAAAACCTAGTCTTGGACTTTATGAAAAATTGACAATTAGTGAGCTGAAAGCATTATTATTAGGTTGGCATAGTAAACTTCAATGTTATATCCTAAAAGAAATTCTAATGGGATTCTCTTAAAAATGGAACTTTTCATGGATTCTTCACCACCTCATATTTTAACGTCAGTTCCTATACCAACATTATAAAATATTGGACTAAAAAACATGAAATATTAGATAGTGTCACTTTTAAAAAAGTCTTTCATTCAAGGTTGAAGAGTAGCAAATGGGGGTCTACTTGGGCGTAGTTGCCTAGTAGGTTTGCCGACCAACTAATAAATCATTGGGATAGCAATTAGCTGAGCTAGCTAGCAAATTATTAATTCATCACCTCTCGTGTGATGAAGTGGACATGTTCTGTTGAAGTTCTACACTGCGTGAGCAAAGAGATAAGAGCCACAAGGAGTCTAGGCATTTGCCGAGTTAGTTGATGAGGAGAGGATTATCTCTAGATCTAATTTGTGAAGATCTTAGGAATTTCTACATTTAAGTCGTTCATTGTATATCGTGTGATTAGTTTTCATCAGGTACTATTTGTTTTTAATTTTAAATAAAAAAATTAAATAATTTCTGACCGCACGATGTACGATGAATGACTAAGATATGAAGATCCCTAGGATCCTCATAATTTGAATCCGGATAAGATCCAAATCCTAGTTGATGGATCAGTATTTTAACTTTTTATATAATTTTTTGCAATCCCCATTATCATAAGTTAGAAAACTTATTAGACATGCAAAATATCGTCTAAATTGTCAAACCGGCCAAATTAAACCTATCCAAACTAGAACGTTGGCTTTTACTAGTTTCAACAGTAAGTTAGCATTGGTTCGGTTGCATTTTGAGATGTAAATTAAATCGAATCGGACCCCTTTTTTAATAAAGGGAGATATACAAGTGTAGTATTATACAGTGGCGAATCATGATTCTAACATCGTGTGGTCTTAATTAAGGTACTCTAGGCGCTTGTCATTTGAGTTCCTATTCGTTTGAAATTAGATCTTTTTTCTTAATTCAGAACTTCTACTGCACAATATTTGCACAACCATGGTATTCTTTCTTTCATCACTTGTCCAGACTATTTGGTGGTCCTTGTATGTCCTCACAAGCGCTTCTTCAAACTTCGAGGTAGCCCAAAACTACCCGGGTCCACTCATGGATCCGCCACTAGTATTATATTTACTTACTAGTGACTAGCAAGTTGACTGAGAGCTTCATACATTATTCTTTAAGTAATACTAGTATGCGATATCAGTTATTATATATAATTAGATTATGAGTACTGAAATAATGTTGTAAATTAATATCCAAATATATCTTCTCCTCCCACACGCAAATGCTACTTGTCGTATGTAACCCATACTCGGTGGATTATTCTCCATCTTACTCCCCTCTGTTGAGCAGAGAACATGTTCAAAGCTACGGCTATTCGCCTTGGTCGGTTAGTTCCTCAAGTCAAGCAACGTATAATTTAAGTTGGGTTGAAAAAGTTTTGGCTTAATTAGGCCAACACTGTACGCAAGTGGTATTTTATCTTAGGTACATTCATTGTATATGCTCTTCTCTCATTGCATCGATCAGCATGGACGTTTGTCGTGAAGAATGTCATGTTCTTCCTTTCAAAAAGAGAGAATTCGGAAAACTAGTAAGGCGTCATTAATTTTTATGTATAAATTATTGTCTGACACATATGTACATAGAAATAAGGTTCCTAACAACGCCTTCGGTTAGACTGAGGATCACACAAGAACTTCTGTCATGTTTCTTAAAGTCACGCCTCTTTACAATTAGGCGTATTTTCATATTAGTTTAAATGTATCTCATTGTAATCACAATAAGAAACGGAGTAGGATTCTCTCCCTTTCAATTCCTTTTCCTCCATTTCTCTTCCTTTCTCCCACACTTTCCACTTTGTCTTTGCACGACCTCCTACTTTTCATTTTATAAAGAAGTCAACACCTTGATATTAATGTGGTTTAATCGTAATAATTCATACAAGCGAGAAGATAAAAGAAAAGAAAAAAGAGGAGAGACGACCATAAAAAATGGCTGCTTACATTCTGTTTCCCGTTGACAATTGGGTTATACGACTTTTGGTAGCTTTGAACGTAGAAAAAGTCAGATACGCCCAAAGTTGTATTGCACCTAGGCAAGGCATACCCGTATGTTTAAGGGCACAACTAGGAAGCGCCAGATCGCGCCACAGCAAGGGGAAGTTGGCAACTAACTAAATATAACATAATAAATAAATATCTCTACTAATTAATAAAATCCTCTTTGTCAACCAAAACAGGGTGAAAAGACAAATTAGTCTTCTATCACACAAAAAAAAGGGCAATAATGTAATTTCACAGGTCCAAATTTTACAGTTTTTTATTGAAGTCTCACCTACATGTGAGGTTAAAATAATTCCAATATTAAAAAAAAAAAAAAAAAAAAAAAACCAAAAACCAAAAACCTCCCACTCCCCCACGTTCTCTCTCTCCCTCTCTTCTTCTCATTTTCTTAAAAAATGTCTTCATACATACAAAGTGTGTGCCCATATGCTAGTGTAATATAAACAGATGAATGCGGCCAACTTGGTCACTTGCTATTTGCAGTTACTACAAGAAACATTCTTGTAGTAACGCGGCAAAGAATGTCTACTTTTTTAAACACATGGTAAACGCGTCAAGAGGTCTGTAGGTATGGCGGTGGTCCTGGCTGTTCTGCTGGCATTTGCCGTAACAGGTGTCGCACTGTGATGTATTATCTGAAAATTTTGGAAGAAAAAATATCCAACAGGATCCTCTTCAAATTCTCTTGGTAAGAATTCTGAAAATTCGTAAATTGTGTATGTTCATTGAGATTAGTTTGTGTTAAATACTGTTTGTATTTAATTTTAAATAAAAATATTTATAATGATTTCTGATCATACGATATACAATGAACGGATATGATTTACGGATTTTCAGGATCCTTACAAAGAGAATGTGACGAAGATTCAAATTCAAAAAATATAATAAGCAGAGAAGCATTTTAGGTAGGAAGGTAAGGTCCACCTGGCATCCAAATCTATTCCACGAGTTCCACACGCGAGCACATCCGAAGCCCCCACCGTCCCACAACTTCTATCCGTCTTCTTATCCAATCGTTAGTTTTTTCCTTTGTTGATCTCTTCCCCGTCAGTCCCCACTCGCAACCTTTACATTACTAGCAATTTGAAAAGGGTGTTAGTGATTTCTACGCATCATATCTAGCAGATTATATGATATGACGGTTGATGAGTGTATTTCTTTTTGAAATTTTTAAAAAAGAAATTCGAGTAATGTTACTTTTATTATCCAATTGTATCATCATTTGTACCATCTTTCTAACATTAACTTTGTTAAAACTCGCCAACACATGTGAGTCCCAACTTTATTAGAGAAATAGTACAAATAAGTAATAAGAATAACATTCTTGATTTAATTTAACCATGAACTACAACATTATGTAATTCATAAAATATGGTCTATAAATTTTTTTTTTTATAATATTTTTCTTAGAAAAATGAAACAGCTACGTGTTGAGTTTGATTAACAGATTAGATATTTGGTAGAATCAGTACCTAATTTTTATGACTATGTACAACTTCGGCCTATTTGTGTCACTGGAGCAAAATACCCTTGAAAATTAGCAATGTTGTTATTGAGTCGGACTCTACGGAGACGATTTCTGCTTTATCTCAGTCTATTTCTTCTGGCAGTTGGGAGGCCTTTCATGTCTTGTCTCGTGTCAAGCTCCTGGGGGAGGCGTTCCAGCACTGTCGCTGGTCTTGGGTTCCAAGATTGGCCAATGGGGCGGCGCATGTTCTAGCGTCGAATGGTTTTACGGAGATGTGTGACTGTGTGTGGGTTGTACGACCCCCATCTTCGTTGGTCTTTGTTCTCAACAACGACGGGCTTCCCTGTCCTCACTAGTGTTTTGGTTGGTTCCCGGGGTGACTCTTCTGCGTGGTAGTAGTGTCTGCTTTGTAACCCCTTTGTTGTGGCTCTTGCTGTGGTTGCTTGTGTTAGCCTCCTTGTAGGCTTTCTTGCTTTGTTTCTCTGCCCTGTTCTTTGGGGTCTTCGGCTTCTGCCTTCAAAAAAAAAAAAAAAAAAAAGAAAAAACAAAGAGGAATTGAAGAAAAGGAAAATTTTGGTACTGCCACTTGATATTTATTTTTTTGACTCATCCACATGATATCGAACCTTCTTCTAATTCGCTCATGAACGTTCCACCTCATTGCGAGTTTGTTAGTCTTCCAAAACGTGTCGGTTAGTTCAAATTTGACTAGTTTTTTTGTCAAATTGAGAGTTATTTTCATCCGTTCAAGGAGCATTGCTTATATAAGCATCACAAAAATAAGGTAAATTTAGTGACGGGAGTAAATTAGCTCGTGTTAAATGTCTAAAAAGGCGAATCGGAATTTGCGCGTGAAGCTGGATAGTGAGCAGTGAGCACCTACGATTGAGTGTGAAATGTGTGTAGAATATTTTACAGTTAAAAACCGTTACAGAACACACGCACTCTGCCATTTCTCTCCAAATGCAATGCGGAGGCAAATTGTCTGCCCTCCGACATGCCAGAGTGTGTCTCCTCTGGCTCTCTAGTCTCTACCACACCACCCGCAATTCACGCCGACTCGGTTGCGCCGCCCATCCAAAAACGTAGATAACGCGCCACAAAATTAAAAAATAAAATAAAAATGAATAACATCCGCAGCGCAAATAGAATTTTGGGAAAAAAATTTAATTGAATATTCCAATTACTTCCACAGCATGTTTATACATGAATAAAATAATCCAAATCCACAAAAGAAAATTACATGCCGAACATTAATTCAAATATTTAATTCCTAATTTAATGCCTACGGGAACTGGTTCGCAGAGTCGGTCTGAATCGTCGTCCTAATTTTGTTGGCCCTGTGAAATCTCCATTTTGGGCTTCACCACCAGCAGAAGCCTGGGCTTCTTCGTCGGGTGGGGGCTTTCCACCTCGTCCTCGCCGGAGATAAAGAAGTCGCGGGAGAACTCGGGCAGCGCCGGCAGGTTCAGGTCAAACGTCTCTCGGGGGTGGCCGTGGCTGACCGCGTGAGAAGTTGACCCGACTCCCTCAGAGGAAGTTATAGCGCTTGTGGTAGCCGTGGATCCTGCGGCGCCGCCATCGTAGTGGCAGCGCTTGTGGCCGCCCAAGGCTTGACCGGTGGGGAAAGACTTGTGGCATATGGAGCACTCGTGGGACCTTCCCGAAGGGGTGGCGGTGGTGGTCGCAGAGGTTGTGGTGGTTGATGACGTGGAAGGGCCTTCGACGGCCGATCCGGCAGCAGAGCCTTTTCGGTGGCTGGCCTTGTGTCCTCCGAGGGCCTGGTAAGAAGAGAAGCTCTTGTCGCAAACAGAGCACTTGTAGCTCAGGTTAGCCGGCGGCGCTGCTGACGTGGAGGGCTCCATAGAAGGGGATTGAGCGATGATCTGGGGTGAGGCAGCGGAGGTTGTTGCTTTAGTGGGTGCGGTAGCGGCGAGGTCTCCATCTCTATTACCGCGGGCGAGCATGATGAGGCAGAGGGCGAGGTACTCCTCCTCGGTATGAGGGGTGTCGAGGCGTGGACGCTTGGAACGCTTGCGTTTGGTCCACGGCTCGACATAGCTAAAGCTCGAGACCTTGGTCTCGAGCTGGAAAGGAGACGATCCGGCGACTGTTGGCGAGTTGAGAGCTTGCAGAGCCATCTGATGCTTGCTGATGAAAATTTGAGAGATTCTGTTTTTTATTTTTAGAGAGAGGGAGAGAGGATGGAGAGGTGAAAGAGTTGAGAGTTGGAAGTGAGAGTGAGAAGTAGGGGGAAGGGGGTATATAAAGCGACGAGGAAGGGAGGGGAAGTTGCGGGACAAGTGGGAGGAAGTAGTAGTGTCTGGACCAAGTGTCCGTTTCAAATTAAATATCCTCTTTCGTTTTTTTTTTAATTATTTGGGAAATAAAAGAGAGACTTGAGGGGAGGGCTACGAAATTTACCACGTTTAGATTTGGGTGGGGTGGGGGGTTGAGTTTCTTGGTGGCCAAGGAGGACTGGAGTCGGTCAAACAGTGGAAGGGGTGTTTACTGGAGAATTTTTTAAGTGTGATCGGTATACGGGATGATATATTATGTGTCACTATATAAATGATGGATATATCTGCTAAAAAGTTAATAACTTAAAAAAAAAAAAAAAAATTTCTAACCACTCCTATTAAAACACGTGGTATACCACTTGTGTTCCTGTCACAACTAAAAATTTCTCGTGACGTGTGGGCCTGGACTCGGTTTTTATTTAACTTTTTAACGACAAGAGACTTGGGGGCCCAAATACCGAAGACGGTTTCAAAGTCAATGGTCTAGAGAGAGTGGACACTTTCTAAATCTTCTAATTTCTGAACGCGGTCCGGGTTTACGTGTTGTTTTGGGGATTCAGTTGTACTCATATCTTGGTACGATTTCGTGCTTTATTTTGGGATGTATAAACATTTTTGCGGGTTTTGTCTGTTTTAGTTTTAGTTCTTTAAGTTGTTTCGATTGTCATAGAACAGATGTAATTTACAAAATAATAAATATAACTAAGTCAGTCGATGTCATTTAGTACTATAATTTAATGATATTCTTTTTTATTTGTAAGCGGAAGATTTCTCGCTGAAGATAAATTTAAATTATACTATTACTAGTCTATTTTTGGAATTAGTCAATTTTCCTACTTTATTAATGTAGACATCATTTGTTAAAAAAAAAAAGCACTTAAAGCCAATCGATTAGAACATTATAACTATACAATACACTCGCACTCAATTTCAAATCTGTCACGTAAATTCGGATAATTTGAAATTTGTTACTTTGTTACTTTATAAGAATGGAAAAGATAAGTAGGCGCCGTCGGGTCCAATCTAATTTCCAATTTCCAATCAGAAAGCAGCCGACGTCGTATTTGCTCCCCACATTCAAGGAACCGCAGCGTCTTTTCCTGGTGCTTTCGATTCCTTCACACACTGTATTACTTGATAATTTCAGAGATGGGCTTGTCCAATTGGAAGTTGCCAACTTGAAATCTCAGTCAAAGCACCACCGTCATTGCTTAATTAGGGGTGATTAAGGGCCTTATTACGTGGGGTGTTTAGTTAGTGTGGTGGAGATTAACTCTGCCTAACTAGTGGTGCAGAGACTCTGGGTGAGGGGTCTTTTGTGCATGCCTAATTTTAGGCACACCATTTGTAAATGTTGGCGAAATCTTTGCCTTTAATTGGGGTTTGTAATCTGATTGCTACAAAAATTCTTATATCACATTACTTTAATTAGCCTGTGGTTTGTGAAGCATTAAACTTTGATTGGTATTTCATGTGCACATTAACTTTCTCAATCACCTAATGAGCACACCAGAATCACATAAATGAAATTGTTTCATGTGCGCATTAACTTAAAATATCTGTTATCTTATATTTTTGGCGCATTGTTTTTATAAGAGATGCTTAAGAGACTATTTCAAAGTGGGGCTCTCCATAGATTTGTTGTCACCTCACAATTTAATGTTCATTCTCATGCTAACATTAAAAAAATAATGTGTCAAAAACCATAAGGTGGCAGAGAGTTCATGCGAATCTCACTTTGAGAGTCTCCTTAGCATTTCTCATTTTATAATGTTGGCATGAAAATTGACATTAAACTATGAGGTAACAGTTAGTCCATAAAAAATTCCACTTTGAGACAGTCTCTAATTACTACCACATTATTTTGGTTCAAGAATTAAAGTTAAATTTGGGTCACTTTACGAGAGACCTTCTTAATTGGACGCCCGTACCACGTAGTTGTCAGGTTGAGACTCATTAGGTTGGATCGTAAGTGAGTGAATGGCGCCCGAATACGTAGTGTTGGTATCATTTGTAAGTTTTTTTTTTTATGTCTTGGATGTAAGGATAACTAGATGACGTGGCATGATTGTCCGATATAGTTTGATAGCGTGACATTTCACTTAGCATTCTTGAATAAAATAAAAAACAATCTTACTAACGATCATGTAAATTTAAGTAATTCGTCGCATTTAATTTTATACGTTGTTAACATACGTCATCGTATATATCACTTACTCTTTTGTTTGGGTGTTTCAACTTCATCGGCCTCCATTCTAAAGTACAAATTAGCAAATCTGTATGTCAAATCCTACTTTCTAATTCAATGTACACGTTTTAGCAGCCACAATATCCTAAACCACATGGAATATGCTAAGTTAATTGCACAAAAGGACCCATAAATTGTCGTGTACTAACTCAACACTCAACAGTTTTCTAATTGGTCGTTCTTACTACAAATTTTATGTTTGACCTGGAATATAATTTGTGTCGCCCACTTGTACTTTCTGGAAAGACCTTTTGATTATCTGTTTGAATTTGACTCCTCCATTTAGACGGCTTTTCTGGGATGGTTGGCTCTCGCGCTTGCTAGAAAGCAACAAGAACATATGCAAAGCATCTGGATTACTGACCTAATGAAGGGTTAATATCACAATTGATATTACATTAAACTAAATGGAGAAGCGGAAATAATTTGTATTTGAAACACAGTGTGTTAAAAGAAAATATCACATCACTAGAACAGTTCGTCACATATATTATAATTTAGAACAACGTGGTCAAGAGATGTTAGTTATTTTGGTCTTGTTATAATGGATTATATTTTGTTGAATACGTGAATAATCGAACTTTAAGAGTAATGTGAATTTGTTACTTGAAAGAAGGATGATGTTATCCGCACTTTTGTCCGTTTAATCGAATAAATTAACAAAAAAATTAAATAACAGAAATTAACAAAAAAATATGTAAAAAATAAAAATAAGAGGTCACTAGCCTTAAAAGAAATAAATGCCTTATCGCCTAAGAGTTTTACGTGGAGGTGTGTAGGATTCGGTCTGCCATATGGCCTAAAATACTTAAAGGCCAGGACGGTTGCTGCCTTTTGGCAACTGCAATAAAAAATAAGGACACTCAACAGAGTGAGGACTGGCCTACCCTTTGAGTTTATCTACATTTCCTCTTAATTCTAATTAAAGCAAAATGATTAATAAGTTGCTTTGTGGCTAACAAGAAGTGGGATTAGCTCAACAATTAAGGTGAGTAGAATGATAAGAGTAGACTAGAGACGTAGAGCTTGACATTATAAAAGAAGATAAAGGACACATACAAGCAGAGAGTCACCTAACACCCATGAGTTAGAAAGAAATTGTTGAGCAGTCACGCGGTGCGGTATAACAAATTGGTCTGTTACAATAGAAATGAAGAAGGATTTATGTTTTAATATATAAAACTATAACTACGTGTTATAATATAAATGAGATTGGTAATAATTTCCGGTGTTAAATACTTTATTCTCCGGAGGTGGGGACGATGACATATGTCATTCCAATCGTGTTTTGCATTTTGGATGTTGCTAAGCTACCATACATACAGGGACACCCAAAAAGTAGATGTTGTTTGGCAACTATTTAAGAAGTATTAATTATATTCATTTTTTTAAAGCCAGATATGAGAGCATCAGTTAATATGTGGTTAATAACTTGTTTAAACAATTATCTAAAACAAAACAGAAAAAACGGAAAAAAGAATAGAGCCAGCTAGGCATGAAAAGATAAGTGTTAAAGTAGGGAATAGGTTTTCCCATTTCGCAAGGTGAAGTCACTGCTTACCTACGATGTTGTTTGGTATAGCACGCAGCCCATATATTTTCATGTCGAAAGCTTAAAGTTTTACTGGTAAACAGACTAAATTTACAAAAACATCTGCGATGCACTCATAGCGCCGCAATAAGTTACGATATCGCTAAATATCGAAGTTATCACAAATATATACATTGCAGAAAACCTCCTACAACAAATTGAGTGGTTTAAAAAAAAATCTTAATAGTGGAATCTTCTAGTGATCACCAGTAGAAGAAAATAGAAAATGTGATGAGAAAAGTGGTGGGATGTTTTTTATTCCCTCTAAATGGGCACAACTGGCTATGACAGTCTACTTTTGTAGGCGTTGTAAAAACTCAGATACATTTCAGCCTCTTTCTAGCCACAGTCGTTTTATCTACTAGTGCTAGAAATCAAACTCAAAACGTATTATGTGAAATATGGGTCTGAAATTCGTTTCCAACTACTGGACCACTTTGTGATGGTTGTGGTGATGTGTTTGGAAGCATGTGATAGTGGGTTTGTAAGTGGAAGAAGTAAGGAAAGGGGATGTTTTGAGATATGTTGATGTGTTTTGAGACACTTACATAGGCGGCATACAATTAAGTCCAAAATTTATTGATCGAAACCCGTTGCATCCTTTCCTCACCTATTGCCATGATTAATTACATTCAGATAATAACAAATTCGAAATGAAATCGGATGGTTCCTCGAATCAGGAACAGAATTTAGAGTCGTTGCGAAGAGTATAGCGTGTTAGACGATGTGCAATACCATTAGCTTTGCAACGCGTATGGGCAGCCAAAGTTTCACTGATCCTGAGAAGCAAAGCCTTTGAATCTTCCACAATATGCCACCAATGGACATGTTAGGAGAACTCTCCTTCAAAGTTTTACTAAGGATTGGTTTCAATAACTCTTAAAATGAGGCTCTTTATGAACTATTTATCGCCTCATAGTTTAATGTTAATTTTCATGTCAACATTATAAAATATTATATGAAAAAACGATAAAATTAAAATTTATAAGAAATTTCACTCTCTGTCCTTGGCATTTCTCCTGATAGCAAAATGCCCGTAGGACTTGCGTCAAATGTGGGAGTGCAACCGAAAGGCCCGCGACTGCCTCTTCGTTTTCTGACCTGAGAGAGTTGACGGGCCCATTGCTGTGTTGTTATGATGCTTCAAAGCACCTCATTTCTTTTGTCGTCAAATTCCTTCACTTTCTCACCCGCCGTCGCCTTCCGCCCTCCCGCAGCTAGAACTTCGTCCTCCGCCACCGCGCTGCCCTCCATTCGTTTCCCAAATTACCGATCCGCCCGCCCTCCAGCGCGCTGCTCTGGTAAAGTTCTACGCCCTGCAAATCTTCAGCCCTGAATATGTCGATGAATTATAAAATGTATATTTTTGCATCTTGTTGTGATTAAGGATAGATCCCTAAGCTTTAAAGCATCGTAATTTCAATGAAATTCCAGAAATTTTCCAATTTTTTGTCAAGCAATGGGTAATTTGGTCATCTGAAAAATAAAATTTATGGGGTTGGTGGATATTTTTATTTATTTTTCTCATATAAAACAAAAAAAGTGCAAGATTGTGACTGTATAATTTCTGAGCCTCTGTTTTTTTCCCTTGTGTGGTTAGTGAGTAAGAGTGAAGCGCAGAAAGTTGAAGCAATGGCAGCGGAAGACGGTCAGGATCCTCGCCTTGCTAGAATTTCATCTGCTATCAGAGTCATACCAGACTTCCCCAAGCCAGGTACTTTATATATATATATATATATGCTGTTTGTAATTCAATTTCTTTTGCATTGATTTTCAGCATCTTAGTTGCTTTCTGATAAGTAAGTAGAAATGTGTTTTTTTTTTCTTTGTTGGGTTCGATTGGTTTTTCAAGGTTTTTTACTTGCTGTTGGGTCCAATTTGTCATTTGGGTAGTGTGTGATTTTGGGTTTTACTTGGTTTCGGGTCTTGAATGGAGGTTTTTGTGAGTTGTGCTTGGCTTTACTTTTTATGGCAGGGATTTTGTTCCAAGATATTACTACATTGCTCCTGGATACCAAGGCTTTCAAGGACACCATTGATTTGTTTGTTGAGAGGTACAAGGATAAAGAAATCTCTGTTGTTGCAGGTAATTCAATACATGCTCTCACTTTTAGCCAGTTTATCCTGAATTCGTTTGTTCACGAAATTTTAACGGCAGTTTAGTTGCACGCCACCTATGTTGGTCACTTATGAGATAAACTTTTATGGATAAGTATGTCATATATCTGCAAATTTAGTCGCTTTTTGGAATTAAACCGTATCCAGAGCATAGTCTTCAGCATTCTGGTGTTCTTACTGATTTAGTGGCTGTTTAGTTGTATATACTGAACATTGGGGGTATGTTTATGGTCTAAAGTTTTATTATGACGTAATGCAGGTGTTGAAGCTAGAGGGTTTATATTTGGCCCTCCTATTGCCTTGGCCATTGGAGCAAAATTTGTGCCCATGAGGAAACCAAAGAAGTTGCCTGGTAATCTATCACACCTTTTTTCTTTTCCTCCTCTTAAACTGCATAAATCTTTTAGCTTTGAGAAGTTTCTCCGTAAGTGGAATTCGAGGGAATCATTGGTTAGTGACTGGCTTACTGGGAGAATTAGGATAATTTACATTTTACCCCATCTCGTTAAATACAACATGAATGTTAGTTTACTCACAGGATGGATTGATCATCTTTACATCTTTCGTTACAATGCAAATGTTAACTGATCCAATTAGTCTAGTTTTTTTAGTCATATGTTAGATATAGTGCTATACCCAGTTACGTTGAGAAATTCTGAGTACAAGGAATGAGTGTTTTTGCTCTTGAATTGTGATTTTGCATCACTCTTGATAATACAAGAAGATTAATCCACTCATGGTGCATAAATTAAGTCAAAATCAGACATTCACATTATGATTTGCAGTCTAATTACACTAATTTTCTGTTTGTGACTTTAGAATAGGAAATGGTATTAAGAGTGATAGTTAATCCGATAGCAAATACATAGATGCCAAAACTCACTGTTGCTTTGAAAATATCACAACGAAAAATAACGAGTGCTGGGTTAAATATCTTTATTCCTTCAGAAAGTTTGCTCCTTTGCATGAGTAAGTAGTGTTATTGTATCTTGTGGCTTTTTCCTAACCACCAGTTGGTTAAGAAATCATAAACAGTGTGGTTCTGGGTGTGCTAATATTATTTTACATCTTATTCACCCATCAAGTACCATATGCTTTCGATAAATATAATTCTCAAGATGGCATGTAATCTCATATGTTTATGGTTCTGCAGGGAAGGTTATTTCTGAAGAGTACTCTTTGGAGTATGGAACAGATACTATGGAGATGCACGTGGGAGCTGTAGAAGCAGGTGAACGTGCCTTGATCATAGATGACCTCATTGCAACTGGGGGAACCTTGGGTGCTGCCATCAGGCTACTTGGTAGTTTATCAAACTACAAACTTTACGTCTGAATGCTTATGGCCTTGCACAACTCAAATGTTTGCTTTTTTTATTGCAGAGCGTGTAGGGGTGCATGTGGTTGAGTGTGCCTGTGTAATTGAATTACCAGAACTAAAGGTATGACACTAAAACACCCTTGATTAGTTGATGTTGAAGATCGAATCTGGATTTCGTTGTATTTTTTGGCACACTTAATGCACTACTGATGTGCTTATATGGATTGTTTTAGGGTCGGGAACGATTGGCGGAGAAACCATTGTTTGTTCTAGTTAGCGGAGACGCATGAGTATGGTTTCTGTTGGGGATGCAGATTTTCAGAAAAGCAACTTGATTGTTAGCAGGGGCGTACGGTTGATGATCGGTTTGTTTACATTGGGTGATTGAAGGGCTAAGCAAACTTGGTAGATGTATGTACCATGTACTATGCAGAAATAAGTAGTTTTTATTTTTTTATAAATCTGGTAATATTTATTCAGTTTGATTTATGTCAAAAAAAATCATCTGTTTTCGGATTCCAGTTTTATTTGATTTTTTATTACACCTGTTTTGCTCCTTGAAAATAAAAAATATTTAAATTCTTTAAATTTGAATTTTTAATTTGAATCTTCAAAATACCTTTATCTACCCATTTTCTAATTAAAAGCATTTTAAAAACACATTACAACAAATCTTATAAGTTTATCAAAAATTGAAAGAAACATTGTCAAGGTAGATAAAAAATTTAAAAAAAAAATTGTGCTGTAGGTAGATAGTATTAATTAATATATGATAGACGTAGATTATGAATTAAAAACCTATCGTATAGATAGATAATACAAAATGATCTGTGATACATAATTGCATATACACTATGAGCAAAAACATATCGTATAGGTAGATAACACAATTATTTTTCAGGTAGAAAAATTTGTGATATATAGGTAGATAAAATAAAATTTTATAATACAAGTAAAATAATAAAAGAAATTGTGATCTTGTATTTCAAAAAGGACGAAGATATCTAAGAGCTTGAAAGAAGAAAGAAGGAGATTGACGAAGGGGAGAACACGGCACAAATTGTATACCGGAGTTATAGAAGAACAAATATGCTTTAAAACTAATTCTACATGTAGGGAATTATTTTAAAGCTAAATAATCAATTATTATTAATTCACAATACAAGTACGTTTAAAACGTTGAAAAAAAAGAGTAAGTTTAAAATTAAGGAATTGTTGCAGTCCTATTAGATTAGGAATGTAATTGTGTAAATCCTAACATATACATGATATCCTTATGGGATTCTACCATATTTCTTAGACGAGATATTATCCTATTAGAGTTGTAATCCTACAGGGTAAGGAATTAACATTTCCTACTACTATAAATAAAGGCATGGAGTGGAATAGAACACATTCCACAATTACACATCTCTCTTTCTCTCTACTATTGCCACACCCCTCTATCTAAGGCCTCCATAATTGTTCAATAAATTATTATCACAACACGTTATTAGCATGCTCTTGATGCTGCGCTAAAGAGAGGCTAAAGAGAGTTTGATCTTCAATCAGGGAAGTATTAATTTTTAATCATTATTTTTATGATTAATTTATTATTTTATTAAATTGATCTACATGCTATTGATTCAATTTAAGTTTTCTGTGTTGAACGTGATACAATGCATTTGAGATGTAATTCCGGCTTTCCTAGATGGATCTTCTACAAATTCAAAGGCTTTTAAAGTTTTCTGCCAATCAGATACACTTTAAATAAAGTAAGATATTTGAAACGACCATGAAGCATGAAAACATTCCCTATGATGCATGAACCTCCTATATTTATATTTTCCTTTCGATATACATATTGTATATGTTTCTTATATTTGTCAATATATATATTCGTTTCATGCATTACGCAATTTTTTTGCTATGTGGAATATGTGAGTCAAAGAATCGAAAGAAATTATAAGCAATTAGGGCTTTCAAACCCTAGAAATTTCGAAAAAAAATAAAATAATAATTATGGAATTTTTTTTTTTTTCTTTTTCCACGGCCTGGGTTTTTTACTGTTGTTGGACCCGCATGCTTGGGTTCCATATGATTGGGCTTGTAGCCTTAATCCGTGCCTTGACCCATCTCACCAGAAGCTAGCCTTGCTGAGCTTCTTGGCCCAATACTCGAAGCCAGCGCTGCTGGGCTTCATCCACGCCGAGCTGCACCAAGCCAGCAGCTTGTGCCAGCGTCACGGACTGGGTTTGTGAAAGTTGCTAGGCCCGCAACCCTTTCAAGCAACATACCAGCATTTGTTTGCTGGGCTTTCTCATGGTCCAGCTGGCGCCAAACCAAGCAATCACGTGCTGGACTCTTCCCATCCCCTTGGCCCAATTGCAACAAGTCTTCAGCTTGCACTGCAGCGAAGTGGGCTGTTTTGCAGCCGTTTCCCCGAGGTCCAACAGGCATGCAGCCTTGTCCCATATACTGTAGCTAGCCTAAGTATGTTGGGCTGCGTCTCTTTTTCGACCCGATGCCATATTTTGGCATCCCCTACTTCTTAATCATACCCAAACATTTTTGGGACGTTTTTGGTTAACGCTAAATAAGCTATAATACACTTGTCACTTGGCTCGCCGCCAATTGAAGTTAATAAGACCCGCATGTCATTATTTTGCTTCCACGATCAACCCCGTATGTCATGATCTATTGAATTAATTAAAAGTGACAAACAGTCTATTAATCTAACAAGACATCCAAAATTATTGACCTGAAGATCATTTTTGGACATTAACGATTCAATAATTTATTTCTTTTGTTTGAACCGTTGACATCCTTTTGTAGTTCTGAAGCGGTCACACTTGAGTTACTGAAGCAATTCAAATCCACTACACTTAAATCAACATATTGCATTCTGTGTTTTTATAGGAACCTCTCTTTTTTGAACTAAACATTCATAAACTAAATTGAACCTGTAGTTTCAAATTTAGTGCCTTTGAAACCCGAAGTTTTCATAAAATAATATACCCATGAAAACTCGACATTTTTCATGTAAACCATGTCTTAGGACTCGAATGTTCTAACTATGATGCTTATGGATATTTTATTTCTTATAGCACTATTCACAATCTTGTTCCCTTAATTCAGTCGAATAGTCACAAGTAAGATTTTCATGATTTGGACATTTTTAATAGAAACCACTTTATGTGGGGTACAAGACGTGAATCTCCACTTGACTATCAAGTAGTTGAGAAACCATTGAAGCCAACAATGGCATGGAAGAGCTGAATAAGCCCTCACCATAATCTTCATTCAAAGACTTATGCCCGAATCATTATAAACGGAAATACCTCCCGAACGAGGATTCCATGGCTCGTTGGTTCGCTCATACGGACTGTCGAATCATGAAAGACATTGCCTAAAGCACACCATGATTACGTCCATGAATAAGTACAATTATGAAGTTTATAAATCAGATCGAATTTTGACTAGAGAATACTTTTCTCGTCCTTCCAAGTTTCTAACTAGTTTCTGAAGCAGCAGTGTAGAAAACGGAAGTTTCCAAATTTTTAGATCTGATTACTACCCCAAACGTGAGAGAAATGTACAGACTTAGTTCGGCTGGAGTCTACCAAACGGTATAGACCCAGTTCAGCTGGAGTCTACCGAATGGCTCAACCCAGTTCGGTCAAAGCTTATCAAATGGTGATGCCCTGCTTCGGCATGTATGCACCGAATGACATGCTCTGTTTCGGTAGAGGTGCACTGAAATGTACTACTCGACTTCGACAAAAACCTACCGAACAAACCCTTCCACCTTCGGCTGGAGCTTACCAAATCCAATTTTGGGTTTGTCTTTCTCACGATCCAATTTCGGATATGTTTTTACAACCTATGGTAGAATCAGGGCTTGCCAAGGTGTGACATCATGCCTAAAGCATGATCCTTGGCACCTAAGACCTAAAAAACTTCAAGAATAAGGGATAATATTTCCAAACCTTAACCCTGTAGAATCTACTTCGTCTTGATGAAATAGATCATTGGTTATGCACCTGTTCATGCCCTTACCAATGTCGTTGAGGAGTACCATTCTCGTAGTCAATATGTGAGACTAATTTTGCTCAATCGGACACTGTTAGAAGAGCAGAATTTTGACATGAATGACTTTGTTGGTCGAATCCCCTCAGTAAACCATTTACTTTGTGAACATTTTTCCATGTTCTTGGATTCAAGTTTGGTGTATGTTTTAGTTATGGATAATCTTATTGATATTATCCTCGAATACAAGTTAATTGAATCATGTTTCTTGTATACATGAGACCGAATTCAATTAAACATGTGATTAGGTACGAATGTGGGGAAGTTAGTTGTCTGGATGAATGCGATACTACACACACTAACTTTACACCTAAATTACATCCCTAGCAATGACTTCAAGTCTATCCAACCTGATTAAGAGCATTGGCACACTTCTCGTTGTATGAATGGTACTGAATTACCATTTAAGGGACCTTATATTCTCCGTTCCGGAAGAACGTCGTTGAGTCTTAAGGATATTCAAGATGACAATGATCATGAATAAAACCACTGAAGAAAATAGAGTGAAATATCTTTGCACCACTTCCAAAAATGAGTCCGAAGCTTTGATTTAGGGCCAATGGGCTGCCTCCCAACTAGGAACACACCACATGTGGCCGGCCTGGATCCTGGTAATTCGAGCAGTTTACTTGCTTTGGCACGACCTTTTGGGACATTTAGGTCAAACAATGATGCCACAATGCATCTCCTTACCTGAAGTAAGGTTCTTGTAACACTCCCCAATCCCGGTGTCTGAAGGATAACGGGATGGTCATGTGCTGGCCGACACCTGAGGGTGACACAAGCCATTTTTATGAATGCATATGTCGAGAACATGAGAAACATGCATATAAATTTCGCGTGTAACTACGCAATGAAATATTCAAATACAATCTTATCAAAATAATATAATAAGTTCAACTGTCAATAAAATAAAAGTGATAATGTATGACATGTTCAGAGCATACTACTAATTTAGAATACAAGCAGAAAGTGTAACAGAAAGTGCTATTACAAGAATGTCCAAGTAGAGAAAAGGACACAAAGTCACTGGTATGGGAATGCCTCGTAGCTCGGATCGTATGCATCGTTCCTAGGTCCTGAGGGAGCGCAAAACAAAACAGAGTGGACCAAGTTGATATATAAGTAATACTGAAGTAGTTATTCATCAACGTATTAACCCCCAAAGTTTATGAAAACTTAATAGTATAATATGTAATAGGTTTTTCGAAAACCCTAGCATGCCATAAAACTTCATAAATCATATAATGTATATAGTGTGGTATAATTTCCCGCCTGAAGGCATATATAACTCTTCTAGCCGAAGCCACCTACGCATGTCTGACCAAAGTTAATATAAATGTATCATTTGCCCATAGGCACATAGTGACCACTAGATAAGCACAAAAATCATTGAACATAATATTTCCGAACATAAGTACATATATCTTAACGGAGCTCAGTAGCTCAAACATCATATCATAAAACATATTCGTAGTATATAATCATTAATCATATATACTACGAAGAACGTAAAATCGATAAAACATGAATATCATAAAGCGTAAATCCAATTTACTCATAAACGTTTCATAAAATGTAACCATTAAATCATGCTTTTCATGTATGCATTTCTAATAGTATAATATGCATTTTAGAAGGGGTCCACTCATAGATACTCCGTCGTCGACGAAAACGTTGCTTACAAACGCACCTAAGCACATAAAAGGTCCAATTAATAAAACGTTACCATAACGATTGAATTTCATAAAACAGACATCATAAATGGATTCAGGACGTCAAAAAACATAAGGGGGACCTCATGAACCCCCATGCCCAGCCACGGGGCCGCGGTCAAGCACCGAGTTGGGTCGCCGAAAAAGTCGTCGGAGTCGTTGTGGACGGCGGTGAAGCACAGTACCTCATGTGGAGGCGCATGTGCCCACGTGCAGCCTGGGTTCTGGGATTGGGCCGGTTCAGCTGGGTTGGCCGAGGGTTTTGGGCCATAAGTTTGGGCCTGGGGTAATTAGGTCTGGGCTTGGGTCCTAGGCTAGGCCATTTGGGTTTGGGCCAAGCTTACATGGCCCAAAGGCTTGGGTTATTTAGGTCTGGGCCTAAAGTTAGGCTTTGTTACATAGGCCCCAATCTTTGGGCCGGAATAGGGGATTAGGCTAGGTTTTGCGGGTTGGGTCAACCCGGTTTCAGGCCAAGGTTTAGCTGAATTTTGGGCACCACTTTAAACGTCCATAACTTATTCGATACTCAACCAAATCAAGTGATTCAAAAATCAGAGTTGTAGTACTCAACAAGATTAAGAGAATGGTACTTTGGACGATGGCTAACTCACCGTGGTTTGGCCGAAAAACCCCTTGAAAGTGGCGGTGCTCGCCAAAAAACTGGGAAAAGCTACTTCGAGCTATTTTTTATGATTAACATGCAGGAGAGTGTGTGTTATATTATAATGAAAAGGATAGGAAATATCCCAAAAGGGAAAGGGAGAATCCAGGTAGGGTGAAGGGATAAGGGGACAAAATTTCCATGTGGGTCTCCCTTGGTTCATAGTTTAAGAACGTAAGGATGAAACACAAAATATCCGAAAATATTCGACGTTCGAACGTAGAATCTTTGTTATAAATCCGAATCTGAATCCGTTCGCGCTTACACGTTTGTAGCGATAAGTACGATAAGAATAATTTAATAAAATTAAAACTACGCGTTTCGACGCGACGATCAAACAAAGTCAACTCAAGGGCAGAATGGTAATTTCATAAGTCCGTTAATATGAAAATATACTTAATTTGGGACGGGATTTCACATCTTGTGCCTACAAGCACACTTTGCTAAGCCTGCTCGTTGAAAAATTGATTATCTAAATCATTCCTTGCAAAGATACGAAATCATCTTTTTTCCATAGTGGATTCAAGGGAATACATGTGGACTATTCCAACCAAAATGCGGATTATACTTATGGTTTTGGTTGATGAATCGACAAACTGGTCACATGTTTGTCCACACACATTGCTGCTAAACCCCTTGGCCGATTTAAGGGTTCACCACTATACTTATCCTTTAAAGTTCGTGAGACTAGATAATGCCGGAGAGTTTTTATCGACAGTTTCGATAAAGTATTACATGTCTTTTGGGTTTATAATTGAACATCGAATTCCTATGTTCACCCCAAATAGACTTGCATAGTAATCATAAAACGCAATTTAAATGATTCCCCGGACTTTGGTGAATGTACCAAGTTTTCGGTTTCTACCTAGGGCTATACAATCTTGTATGCAGCTATGTTGGTCCGTCTTGAGGCCCATTTCCACCCAACCATCTCGACGTTACAGTTGGTTACTGGGTACAAACCTGACGATTTTTGTATTTACGCATTTGGGTGTGCATTCCATGTACCAATATGGGTCCTTAAAGAATGATGTGAATCGTTGTCGATCATGATTCTCCTTCATACTAGCTCTCTTAGAGCCTTTGCACACTATCTTTTTATCGCTCATTTGTGGGTTATCACTTCAATGAGACAGTCTTCCCGCCGTTAGAGGAAGATAAGAACGTCAATGTTCTTGTAGAACGATGCGAATTTGTGTGGATGTTGCCCACTATGTCTCATCTCGATCCACGTACCACACAAGTGTGACAAGTAAGTGCGATGAATTCTAGCTTTTAGAATGTTGCTCCAGACACATTCCTCTGATCTAGTTAAAGTGACAAGATCATAAACATACTTAACGGACGTCGAGTCAACATCCCCGAAGAGTGTGTCGTCTCTATTGGACGGTCCGGTACACCGGCGGATAGCCAATCAAGTTGTCTTGGCCTGGAGCACGACAGATCACTCGGTTCACAGGATTCACTTCCCTAGAAAAGGAAGACACGACACAACAATGAATCTATACTCGATCGTTGTCTCAAATCATTTCCATCTCATGAGATTAATCCGAATTACTCCCGAGACTTGAAGTTCTTGGTCTAGTACACTAGTTTGGATGAGTTAATGGAATTGAAATGAGATCACCATCGATGATGTTTTCACTTATATGGTAACTACCGACATAAATGAAAAGTAACGATATCGAACTGTGTTCTGTTGATTAAGAGACAACGTAGAACTAATTGGACAACCGAAATTACAATCCAGGTCAAATTCCTTACCAAAGTATGTTTTGGACCTAATGTTCCTACATTGCCCAAGGTAACCCTGTTGTGTTACAAGTGGGAAATGAAGCGTAATGAGATGAATGAAATAGTGCAATATGATACACGCCTTGCGGTGCAAGGTTTCTCTCAATCATCATGTGATTGATAATAGCATTATGAAATATGGTTAGTATTTTCTCCATGGGGATATTGATTCGAAGATTTACATGTAAGTTCCCGAAGAATTACATGGACTAGTTCAAATAGTTCCAAACCACATAATACCCTCTTAACTTGTTTTGAGACGTTCACTTACGGATTGAAATAATCTGACGGAAGTGGTATACCCGTCTAAGTGATTATTTGATCAGTTAGGGATATGAATTATGCCCTTGTGTGTTAAACTATGAAGTCTTAGTTTCGAATTGCTAGATTTAAAATTTATGTCAATAACATGAATCTCACTAATACTCTGGAAGAGCTTGAGAAAACTGCCTCGGACCTAAAGATGGAATTTTGAGATGAAGGATTTTGGGAAAACTCGTTTATGCCTTGATCTGAAGTTGAATCATTGCTCTGACATTATTTTGGTCTACTAGTCGAACTACACCCTGAAGGTGTTACTTTTGAGTATACCTGTGATCGTCCATACGTTATATGCAAATGAGATCCTTGAAGAGGTTATAGAATCCGAAATTCCATATTTAAGTTCAACTTTGCGCTTCGTTGTACTTAGCTCATTGTATTAGACATGACATCTCATTCGCTGTTGATTTACTGGTAAAGATGCAGCACTGCACCTACACGTAACCATTGAATTAATGTTAAAGACGTACCCTGAAGGTACTACAAATTTTGGCAAATCTCAACGCATCTCGAGAGGATCCGACCTCCCTGATCCTTGGAATGATGTTTGCCTTGTTTGTTATGCTGACGCAGGTTACTTATCAAGCTCACGCAAGACAAAATCCCCAAATGGTTATGTCTTTATCGTTAAGGGATATCGCAATATCTTGGAGGTCCATGATATGACCTTAGTTGCGAAATCTTCGGATTATTCCAAAACTCACCTTACTTCACTACGCCACACGAGAGATATGGTTAGGAGTTCTTGTTGAGCATATTCAAAGTACTTGTTGTTTTTCATCCATCGTTGAGTGCTTGCCTTGTTTTTTATGCTGACGCAGGTTACTTATCAAACCCACACAAGACAAAATCTCCAAATGGTTATGTCTTTATCGTTAAGGGATATCGCAATATCTTGGAGGTCCATGATATGACCTTAGTTGCGAAATCTTCAGATTATTCCAAAACTCACCTCACTTCACTACGCCACACATGAGATATGGTTAGAAGTTCTTGTTGAGCATATTCAAAGTACTTGTTGTTTTTCATCCATCGTTGAGTCCCAACGACAATCCATGAAGACTATGCCGTATGTATCCACCCGACCAAGACATGATACATCAACGAAGGCAACGCCAATACATGTTACGTCTACATCTACATCAGCAAAGCATCAGGAGATTGAAGTTATGCAAGTCGATCCCAGACAACCTTGCCGACCTCTAAACGACGTCACTGCCGAAGTCAACCTTCCAGAAGCTTGTCCGAGCAATTGGTATGCCTAACTATTCATTTTCAATGCTTGTAGTTCTCATTTGGAAGTTCTGTCAAACTCAGAGGCAGTATTCATAAGTATACTCACTTGATCTTAATGTACTCTTTTTCCCAATGATTAGGAGCATTTTTTCCCTTGGGTTTTTGCTACCTAATTAGATTTTGACTGTAAGATCCCACATCGCCCAGAGGTGTGGATCTTGTAAGCCTTATATATATATTCCCATCTCAACCTAGCACGAGGCATTTTGGGAGCTCACTGGCTTCGGATTCCGTAGAAACTCCGAAGTTAAGCCAGTAGCGCGCGAGAGCAATCCCATGCTGGGTGACCCACTGGGAAGTTCTCGTGTGAGCTCCCAAAAACAAAACCGTGATGGCGTGGTCGGGGCCCAAAGCGGACAATATCGTGCTATGGTGAAGTCGAGCCCGGGATGTGACAATTTGGTATCAGAGCCAATCCCTGGCCGGAAGTGTGCCGACGAGGACGTTAGGTCCCTAAGGGGGGTAGATTGTAAGATCCCACATCGCCCAGGGGTGTGGATCTTGTAAGCCTTATATGTATATTCCCATCTCTACCTAGCACGAGGCTTTTTGGGAGCTCACTGGCTTCGGGTTCCATCAGAACTCCGAAGTTAAGCGAGTTCGCGCGAGAGCAATCCCATGATGGGTGACCCACTGGGAAGTTCTCGTGTGAGTTCCCAGAAACAAAACCGTGAGGGCGTGGTTGAGGCCCAAAACGGACAATATCGTGCTATGGCGAAGTCGAGCCCGGGATGTGGTGGGGGCCTAGGCCGGGATGTGACATTGACGAGGCAACCATCCTAGGTTGATCATACCTTTATGAGCTCTTCTACTTGCGTCCAGAAGACGTATATTTTTTATTTAATGCAACTTCTCACTTTTCTCCGTAGTCTATGAGTTTTTCTCCCACCTTGGATTTTACCATAGCAAGGTTTTGTGAGTTTTACCTTTTTATGCATTATTCCGTTGATTTGAGACTCGCATTCGCTCATTGTGCCGACGACTTCATCAACTGTACTTACTTCATCGCTGAAGACTTGATGTGTTATTTGTTTGAGTATTTACACTCTCAAGGGGATTGTTGCAGTCCTATTTTATTATGAATGTGATTGTGTAAATCCTAACATATCCAGGATATACTTATGGGATTCTACCATATCATTTAGACTATATATTATCCTATTAGAGTTATAATCCTAAAAGGGTAAAGAATTAACATTTCCTACTACTATAAATAAAAGCACAATGAGGTGGAATATAACACACCCCACAATTACATATCTCTCTTTCTCTCTACTATTGCCGCACCCCTCTCTCTAAGGCCTCCATAATTGTTCAGTAAATTATGACTACAACATGAATAATATTAATTATTTTACTAATCATTAAGGGGTAGTTTTGACAAAAATATAACAATAAACTATGTGGATAATGAGTCATCGGTCTTAATCCAATAATCAAATAAAATTGGATTATACCCAATAAGTCACCAAAGTGAAATTATTTCAGTTATCTAGTATTTCTTTTTTCAAATTAAAAGATATCTCAAGTTCGAATTTTTGACAAAAAAAGTAATAATTTTGAATTGCATCCATCCATGGTAGGTAGATGCTTTATGTCCAAATCATGTATAGGGAATTTAGCAGCCACAGTATCTCAAGGAGGTGTAATATCGACACATTTTTTTTACTTTTTACACATTTGTCTAATTTGTGACTGTCGGATATGATGAATTAAAAAAGATCAAAAGATAAAAATTAACAAGAATGTGTGAGAAGTAAAAAATAATGTATGAATAACACACCGTATCCTAAACCACTTCGAATTCAATGTACACGTTTAAGCAGCCACAATAGTACAATAGTGAATCTGTATGTCAAATCCTACTTTCGAGCGAGCCAGCTAGGCTGCAAAGATAAGTGTTAAGACTAGTGAATAGGTAGAACTCGCAAGGTGAGGTCACTGCTTACCTACGATGTTGTTTGGCATAGCACGCTGCAGCGGCTGCACACATATCATATTTTCATGTCAAAAGCTTAAAAGTTTTCTTGGTAAACATATTAAATTTTCAAAAAAAAGTCTACGATGCACTCATAGTGTCACAATAAATTACTATATTACTAAATATCAAAGTTATAACAAATATTTCGTTATTGTTATTTACTTGAGATCGACATAAGGCCTCCTACAACAAATCGGGGGGTTTAAAAAATTTCTTACTAGTGTAAACTACTAGTGATCAGCACTAGAAGGAAATAGAAAATGTGATGAGAAAAGTGGTGATATGTTTTTTTCTTCTTCTATAAAATAAAAGATCACCGGCTGATTTTGCTACGACAATCAACTTTTATAGGGGTTGGAAAGACTCAGAGACATTTCAGCATCTTCCTAGCCAAGGTTATTTGATTTATTAGCGTTAGAAATCAAACCCAAAACGTGTCATGTGAAATGCGAGCCTGAAATCGTTTCCAACTACTAGACCACTCCGTAATGATTTGATTTATTAGCGCTAGAAATCAAACCCAAAACGTGTCATGTGAAATACGAGCCTGAAGTTGTTTCCAACTACTAGACTACTACGTGATGGTTATGGTGGTGTGTTTGGAAGCATGTGATCACGGACGGAGCCAATGAAGGCTCAGTGGGGGCAGATGCCCCCACTCAAGTAATTCGTTTGTTTAGTTACATAGTACAATTATATAATATACACGGGTTATCTTTGAATAAAATATATGTATCTAATATCCAACATACATTCATTCTACTTATACACCATATCAAATATTATATGAGCAATAGTGCTCTTGTTCTGTCATTCAAACCGAAAAAACCCTCTCTCGCCTATCATGTATTTATATTTTTCTTATCACTTTGCCACTTTCCACTACTATATTGAAATTTTTGTAACATTGGAATTGTGATACATCATCATTTGAAACCATCCTTAATATCATATTGAGTATAACCATACTATAATAAGGTTTTCTTTGTTGTTTTCGGTTGCCCCCACTAGAAGAAATTTCTGGCTTCGTCCCTGCATGTGATAGTGGGTTTGTATGTGGAAGAAGTTAGGAAAGCGGGTTGCTTTGAGGGAGTAAGATTCTCTCCCCTCTTTTTTTCCCCCTCTTTTTTTTTTTCTCTTATTTGAACGGTCATAGTTAAGCCACATTAACATTTTATATTAATTTTTTTTATAACAAGAGAATGTAAAAAGAGGGAATGGAAGAGGATGGAAAAATGAGGGAAGAAAATCTTAGTTCTACTTGAGATATGTTGACGTGTTTTAATACACTTACATTGGCGACGTACATTGAACCCTTTTCAGCATTTCTTTGCATTTACATAAGTTGGGCTTTAAGTTGGGCATGGTGGGCCTATTCAGTTGTACTTGTGGGTTGACTATGATGTAATTACAATTCAGTCATAATTTGTTGATCGAAATTCACAACACCTACATCTCACATCAATTACATTTAGATAATAACAAATTCGAAATGAAATCGGGTGGTTCCTCAAACTAGGAAATGAAGGTAGAGTCGTTATGAAGAACATAGCGTGCTAGACGATGTACAATACCATTAGCTTGGCAACACGTATGGGCAATCAAAGCTCCAGTGATCCTGAAAAGCGAAGCCTTTGAATCTTTCACAAAATGCCCCCACCGGACATGTTAAGAAAATTCTAGTTCAAAGCTTTCACGATTTGAAGAGAATCACACTCAGTTATCAAATTATGAAGACCATTTTCCATCGGCAAGCGATCCGTTTTGCTACATTCTATCGAAAGTGACACGTAAAGATGGCATGTCTTTCGCATCTCCCACAGTGTTAGCACACACAAGTGGCATTTCTTATAGTGGAAATCATAATTGCAGTATGCTTTCTGCACAATTCCGTTTATTTTTATTAGTATGTGGACAAAAATCACTTATTGGTTCTACTTACGAAAGCCTTTTAATATTTAAATTTTAACCAACATACTAAAACAATAGCGCTTTTATTTTTAATTTCAAACTCAATTATTTGTTTCTCTCGAGAGAAATTTACATACGAGTAGCTAATATCAAATTACATATATATTAATAAGTGGATTTATTTATAGATATTGTATCATATGTTTCTAAATTTATTATATCAACCGTATTGTTTAATTACTTGTTTAGAAATTCTTTTAAAATGATCGAAAACGATTTAAAAAAAAAAGTCTTGAAGTACTTCCTGAAAGAAGCCACCATGCATTTTAAGTTTTTTTAAAGATTAATTTGCGTTATACTAAGGATTGGCTCTAATAACATATTTATTAAAAACGTTTTCAGTCATTTTAAAAACACTTCCAAACGAGTCCTAATTATATATTTATACTATAACATGTTATTAATAGCATCACATTA
Source organism: Cotoneaster glaucophyllus (assembly GCA_036320875.1). Lineage (NCBI taxonomy): Eukaryota > Viridiplantae > Streptophyta > Magnoliopsida > Rosales > Rosaceae > Cotoneaster > Cotoneaster glaucophyllus. The sequence goes on from CM070072.1 coordinate 20,440,114, forward strand.
CAGTGTGATCACTGATCATCACATTAAAAAAATGTTCCTTACATACAACGAGATAAATACTACTATTGCTGTATCTTACAACCGTTGGATCCTAATTTCTAAACGTTCATTATGACTTTTTAACTTTCTCTTGTGAGAATACACAGTTAACTTAAAAGAAACCGTCCTAATAATGAGGGAAATGCCAAGGAGACTTTTTTAAAGTGTGACTCTTTATGGACTCTCTATCACCTTACACTTTAATGTCAATTTGTGTGTCAACGTTATAATATATTGTGCCAAAAATATTAAGTAGCATAGAATTTATAGAGAGTTCACTTTTTTAAGATTCTCCTTAATATTTTTCTTGGTGCCAAAATGCCTATAAGACTTGAGTCAAATTCGGGAATGAAACCGAAATGCGTAAGAGTGAAGCGCTGAAAGTTGAAGTAATGGCAGCGGAAGACGGTCAGGATCCTCGCCTTGCTAGAATTTCATCTGCTATAAGAATGATCCCGGACTTCCCCAAGCCAGGTACGTTATATATATATATACACACACACACACGCATATGCTGTTTGTATTCAATTTCTTTTGCATTGATTTTCATTATCTTAGTTTTTGCTTTCTGATAAGTAGAGATGTGTTTTTCTTTGTTGGGTTCGATTCAATCGGTTTTTCGAGATTTTTTACTTGCTGTTGGGTCCAATTTGTCATTTGGGTAGTGTGTAATCTTGGGTTTTACTTGATTTCTGGTCTCGAATGGAGGTTTTTGTGAGTTCGATTGTGTGAGTTGTGCTTGGCTTCACTTATTACGGCAGGGATTTTGTTCTATGATATTACCACATTGCTCCTGGATACCAAGGCTTTCAAGGACACCATTGATTTGTTTGTTGAGAGGTACAAAGACAAAGAAATCTCTGTTGTTGCAGGTAATTCAATACATGCTCTCTCACTTTTAGCCAGTTTATCCTGAATTAGTTTGTTCACAAAATTTTAAGGGGAGCTCAGTTGCGCATTCTTACTGATTTAGTGACTGTTTCGTTGTATATACTGAATTTTGGGTTATGGTTATGGAGAAATTTTTCATTGTGACTAGAATGAGTGGTACAGTGTTTTTATATAAATGGTGGAAAATTATATTTTTTAAGTTATTAACTTTTTAGCACATATATTCCATCATTGTTATAGTGTTGTGTACCACCTCCAGTCACACTGAAAAAACTCTCATATTTATGGTCTGAAGTTTTATTATGACATAATGCAGGTGTTGAAGCTAGAGGGTTTATATTTGGCCCTCCTATTGCCTTGGCCATCGGGGCAAAATTTGTGCCCTTGAGGAAACCAAACAAGTTGCCTGGTAATATATCACACCTTGTTTTTCCTCTTAAACTGCATAAATTTTTGAGCTTTGAGAAGTTTCGCTGTAGGAGGGATTCGAGGGAATCATTGGTGAGTGACTGGCTTATTGGGAGAATTAGGGTTAATTTCAGGTTGTGCGGCTTAAAAAAAAAATTTATTAAAAAATTTAGAATATTAAATGTGTTTGGTAAAAAAAAAAAAAGAAAAAAAAAAGTGATTTTATAAAAAAATTGTTGTCCTTGAAAGTAGAAAAACATAAAAAACCAGAAGCAGGGTCTACTATACTTCTTAAAAAATAATTTTTTTTGTTCAAAGTATAATAACCGATGATCATTTACTGAATTTTAAAACAGCAAATATACCCCCACATATTTTTCAAAATTACAATCTTTGCCCCTATATTATTGTCTTTGACAATTATTATATCAAATTAATACTATATCATTTTTACTCATTTAACATATTCAAAGCAATTTATATAAAAGTTTACAAAACACTCAAATACTTTTTTTTTTTAATATTAAAAGCACTTTCACAAAAAAAAAAAAAAGTTTACCAAACACTCAACAACTTTATTTTACAATGATTTATTCTCACCACACAGCAGAAACAGTTTTTTGAAAAAGCACAGCAAAATCAAACTAACCCTTAATGTAATTTACTTTTTACCCCATCTCGTTAGATAGTCTTCGTGATGTAATTCAAAACATGATCGTTATTTAATTCACAGGATGGATTGATCATCTATACATCTTTCCTTACAAGTTACAATGCAAATGTTAACTGATCCAATTACAGGCTACTTTTTTAGCCATATGTTAGACATAGTGCTATACCCAATTATGTTGAGAAATTCTGAGTACCAGTAATGAGTGTTTATGCCCTTGAATAGTGTTTTTGCATCACTCTCGATAATACAAAAAGAGTAATCTTCTCAACGCGCATAAATGAAATCAAAAGCAGACATTCATATTATGATTTTCAGTCTAGTTACACTAATTTTGCTGTTCTGACTTTAGATTAGGACATGGTAGAAAGAGTGAAAGTTAATCTGGTAACAAATACATAGACGCCAAAACTCGTTGTTGCTTTAAAAGTATCACAACGAATAGATAACGAGCGCCGGGTTAAATATCTTTTTTCCTTCAGAAAGTTTGCCCCCTTGCATAGTCAGAAGTGTTATTGTATCTTGTGGCTTTTCCAAACCACCAATTGTTTAAGAAATCATAAACAGTGTGGTTCTGGATGTGATAAGTTTATTTTACATTTTATTACCCATCAAGTATCATGTGCTTTCAATAAATATAATTCTCAAGATGGCATGTAATCTCATAAGTTTATGGTTCTGCAGGGAAGGTTATTTCTGAAGAGTACTCTTTGGAGTATGGAACAGATATTATGGAGATGCACGTGGGAGCTGTAGAAGCGGGTGAACGTGCCTTGATCATAGATGACCTCATTGCAACTGGGGGAACCTTGGGTGCTGCCATCAAGCTACTTGGTAGTTTATCAAACCACAAACTTCATGTCTAAATGCTTATGGCTTGCTCAACTCACATGTCTGCTTTTTTTTTTGTTGCAGACCGTGTAGAGGCGCATGTCGTTGAGTGTGCCTGTGTAATTGAATTACCAGAACTAAAGGTATGACATTAAAACAGCCTTGATTAGTTGGTGCTGAAAACGGAATCTGGATTTCGTTGTATTTTTTGGTACTTTAATGCACTACTGATGTGCTTATGTGGATTGTTTCAGGGTCGGGAACGATTGGGGGAGAAACCAATGTTTGTTCTAGTTAGCGGAGACGCATGAGCATGGTTTCTGTTGGGGCTGCAGATTTTCAGAAGAGCTACTTTGATTGTTAGCAGCGGCGTACGGTTGATTATCGGTTTGTTTACGTTGGGTGATTGAAGAGCTAAACAAACTTGGTAGATGTATGTACTATATGCAATGCAGAAATAAGTTGTTTTTCTGTCTTCACTTATAAATCTGGTAATATTTGTTAACGGATGAATTAACATCAAATCACCAAGTGAAATTATCTCGGTTATCTCGTATTTCTCTCTTTCAATATAAAGAGACCTCAAATTTGAATATTCTTCCACCTTTGATAAAAAATTAGTATTCTCGAATTGCATCCCTCCATTCTCGGTAGATTCTTTTTATCCAACATATTAGAGCAACTCCACCCGTTGCTCTTGCTCGGGGGAGAGTGGAGCACAAGGGGCCTGAGGGCCGGTGAAGGTTGCTCCAGCCGTTGGGGGCCCGAGCTCAGGTGGGAGCCCGAGCAGGGAGGCAGTCACGAGTTCACGGGCCTGTAGCCTGAGGCCATTGGAATTTTTTTATTTTTTATTTGTGTCAAAGAGAGAGAGAGAGAGAGAGCGAGAGCGAGGGAGAAAGGGAGAGAGGGAGCGAGAGCGAGGGACCGGAGCTCCCTCGCTGGGTGGGTCGTCGCGGCCGCGGGCGAAGGAAAGCAGGTGGGTCGTCGCGGCGGGGGGGGAGGAAAGCAGGGTGGGTCGTCGCGGGAGGGGGGGGAAGGCGGCGGCGGGGGGGGGGGGTTGGGGGGTGTCGTCGCTGGGTTCTGTTTTTGCAGGGAGGATGGATCTGGGTTCGGGAAGGAGCGGGAGAGAGAGAGAGAGAGAGAGAGAGAGAGAGAGAGAGAGAGAGAGAGAGAGAGAGAAATACGAAAGCAGAGAGCTTCGTCACCTTACACTTTCCAATTCTCTCTGATCAGGCCCTCTCTCTCTGAAGCTTTTTTCTCTCAGTAAAAGCCCTGGAACTTTCCCAAAAGCTCCACTGAATTCAGGGAAGATCAGCTGCAAACCAGCTTATTGTTCCAAGAGATTCCTTTTTTTATTTTTATTTTTTATTTTTTCTGGTTTAATATTTTGTATTTTGGTTTCGGAATTGTGATTGTGTTGCATGTATGTGATTGTGTATGTATCGGTCTGTAATATTAATATTTTATGATTAGATGAGAAAAAAATATTAATATTTTATTATTAATTGTCTGGGGGAAGGGCTCCATGGGTGGAGATGCAAATGGCAATTACTGTTCATTTATGGCAGTTACTATTCATTTAAGTCAGTTACTGTTCATTAGGGTGGATTGCATAGTGAATTGCCTGGGGGGAAGGCTCCATGGGTGGAGTTGCTCTTAGGTTTAGGCCATCTGGCAGAGGCAACATTTTTCTCTTTTTTTTAAGAGGAGTTTTAACGAAACATTTTCAGTACTGTTCACTTTTAACGAAAAACCACATTTTTACCTTTACTTGACACTATTCACTATACCTTTAAAAATGATTTTTCGTTAAAATGAAAGTTTTTTTGGACTTTTCATTAGTTTTCATTTTTTTTAAGTTCTTAAGATTAATGTTGTAAGTGTAATATTAGGGAGATCAAATTTTGTAAACTAAATAATATAAATGTTGATGATTTGATTATTTCTTAAGTGTTGATTAACGTGTTTTTTCCTTATTAGAGACACATCATATGGTTTATAAATTTGTTCTACCTAGCATTATCGATGTTGTAAATGTGTGGATGGTCCACATGAAGACTTTAATTTCAGGAAACACAAAATGTGTTGAAAAAATTAGACGGTTCACGTTAAATTCATATTTCACTATTCATTTGAAGACTTTGTGTAATGAAAATAGCTTTCAAACTTTTGCTACATTTTTGTCTCTGAAAAACCTGTATATAAAGAGGGACATTTGTATCATTGTACACAAAATATCAAAGCAGAAAAAAAGGGGATAATTTTATTGATCATGTTCCACTTCATCATCTAGCAAAGGTTATCTCTTTTTTGCCTATTTATAACACGGTTTCAACACAAAACTCTTAACTCTAACCAGTTTTCATTTCCTTCGCATCAAAATGATTCCCATAAGGATTTTACTATATCTCCTTCCTTCTCTTCATCACTTGCTTTGTGATCCCTCACCACAACAATGAAGATCTGTTACTACCAAGGTTCTAAAAATCGTTAGGCGCTAGTCGGATGGCGGGTAGGGGCCTAGCGGCTAGGCGGCTAGGCGGGGCCTAGGCGGATTTATGTTAATTTATTATATATCTTGTAAATAAGTGCCTATTTACAACTAAAAAACTATACTTGTATGGATAATAAAAGAATGATAAAATGCAAAAATAGAAGTAGAAGAATACACAAATTATATACATCCAAAAAGTTCAATATTTAAAAAACAATAAGCATATAATCATAATGAGGAGGATTTGGATGCTAGACTAAATTTTTCTTGTTCATGAATCATGATCCTTGTATTGGATTAGACATAAACTAAATTATTTAAGCTTGTTGTATCTAGTTTATTTCTTTTCTTTGTATATATCCCCTAAAAAATGCTCCAATTCGTTTCACTATTGTATGAACTTGTAGTAAATCCATCATTTGCAAATTAGGTACACCATTTCCATGAGTATACCACCATGAAACTTAAAAAGAAAAAACACACAATTAATAAAAAAAAATATAAAAAAATATTAAAAAACCGCCTAGGACCGCCTAGCTCTCCGCCTAGGTGGGCCTAGGCGGCCGCCTAACTTCCAGCCGATTTTTCCATTCGTCACCACATCTATGAAGGATTGAAAAATGAATACCTAACTGTTGAGGACCCACTGGCTCTCTAGAATGCCTTGACAAATAGATATAATCACCAGAAGGTGGTGATTCTCCCAATAGCTTGTTATGACTGGACATACCTACGAATCCAGGATTTTAAGTCAGCCGCTCAGTATAATTCTACAATGTTTAGGATCAACTCCCAAATGAATCTTTGTGGGGAGAATATTACTGAAGCAGACATGTTGGAAAAGACATTCAGTATTTTTATGCTTTTAATTTGCTCATGCAATAGCAATAAGAGAGCATGGTTTTACACAGTAGAATCAATTGATCTTAGTACTCCTTGTGGCTGAGCACAACAATAAGCTCTTGTTGAAAAAGCATTAGTCCCGACCAACTGAATTGGCGCCAATGAATGTTGCTTTTCTTGAAGTAAACATATGTTGCTTTTCTTGAAGTAAACATCACCTTCTCTTATGGCAATCTTTATAGACAACGACTTGACCACAAGTGAGACCGATGAAATGAAAAGGGTAGGAATCATGGTGTTTACAATTACGAGGTGAGTTTGAATCATTGTACACACAACAAAATATCAAAGCCAAAAAATAAAATTAAAACAAAAACTAACTAATATAAATTGATTATGTTCCACTTCATTCTCTAGCAAAATTCTCTCTCATTTGCCTATCTATAACTATTAAAAAATTTTGTTTTTCGCACATTATGTCCGACCTAGAAGTTTATTTTTGTCTTTTTGCTACCCATCTAGAAGTTGGAACTGGTCTTTCATTGATCTCTTAAATTTTAATTACAGAAACCAAATTAAATTATTTTTAGCTTTCCATGAAACAAAAGAAAATGCTTGACACTTCCCAGAGAAAAGAAAAAAAAATGTTCAAAGGTTTGAGAGTATTGTTAACCCAACTTAAAAAAGGTCAGTGATATAAACAACAACAACCTCACATATGCAGAAGAGTGACGACATTAAACTTCATCCGAGACGAGAAAATGTTCAATGAAAGAAAAAGATCAGCCTCATTAAAGTTTGATGAAAGAAAAAGAATACCACACATGCCTCAACTATTACAATTACCATCGATCTAAGAGAGATTTTGAAGAATAGTAGGGGCTCCTCAAACCAATCAAAGCATTTTGCAGCAGCCAAATTGCATTTTCAGAAAGAAAACAAAATACCTTGAATTTTATTTTCTTGTTTTCTTTAAAACGCACGACAACTTTGGTATAAAGTTAAGGCATAATCGGATAAATGGTCTCTGTGATGACAAAGTAATCGGAAGATAATTTTTGTGAAAAAAAAAAAAATTAGAATTTAAACCCGATCCAAAAGTAAGTGTTCCGTTAAATGTCAATTAAATTCAAGGATAAAAATGTTCATTGAAATCAAATGATGGAAGCTTAGTAAAATCAGATCCAATTCAATTCAAATCCGATGCATTCATGCAATGCAATCAAAGATCAATGCCTTCTTCAAACCCTCTTCTTCTTCTACACCCAAACCAGCTGCCCCACCTCCGCTTGTTAACGACGGAAACGACTCTATTCACTTTCTTATTGGCTCCATTAATTGCTGTTGAGGTCTCAGGTTTCTTAATCCGTTTCTTAATCAACATTCTATTATGCAAAAAGGTGAATGTGGCCACATCACAAAGTGAATATAGTATAATGCACAGCCTTAAGGAAAAGGATTCTTATTTTTTTTCATAAAAAAGATTAGTTGTAGGGCTCATACCACATCGAACTTCAATGATCCGAACCGTTTATTAAATAAGTCTTAATTAATAGATTATCTTTGCAAAAGTTCAATTCAATCTGAAACTATTTCCCTATTTAATTGCCATAATGAAATTTCAGTGTTCGTCAATTTCTTTGAACTTAGATGCCTCAAATATTTTTGATTGGGTTTATATCACAAATGGTCCTTGAAATTGACTCCATCAATCATGATGGTCCCTGAAATTGAAAATCGATCAATGTAGTCCCTGAATTTTAACTCGCGAATCAATGTGGTCCTTCTGTTAGTGTTCCGTCCAAATTAACTTTAAAAAAAGGTTAGAGAACCAATTTTTCATGGTAAAATGATCAAAAATAACACTGTTACTTATAATTTTACTTACTACCTCTCTTTTCTTTTTTCCATCTTCACTTTTCTCTCCATTTTTTCATGGATTTGGTGCTAAAACTAAAATAAAAACAAAAAAAAGTGGTTCTCTAACTTTTTTTGGTCATTTTACCATGAAAAATTGGTTCTCTAACCTTTTTTTAGTGTTAATTTGGACGGAACACTAACAGAAGGACCACATTGATTCGCGAGTTAAAATTCAGGGACTACATTGATCGATTTTCAATTTCAGGGACCATCATGATTGATGGGGTCAATTTCAGGGACCATTTGTGATATAAACCCTTTTTGATTTGGCTAATATTTTGTAAGGATGATCTATGAGGTTCAACTTGAAAAATAGACGGTTTGATTCGTTAAAGTTCGATGTGGTGTGAGCCTCACTACATTCCTACCTTAAGGGCACATTTACAAATCCGTAGTCAAATTGAGAGGAATTGAATTGAGGAGGAATTGAAATGAGGTGGAATCAGAATCAGATTCCTGTTGAAGTTGCTTACTAACACTGTCTGGAATCGGAGTAGGAATAATACTGAGTCCATATAAATTATTTATTAATTCACTTCAATCGGAATGAAAACTAGGTTGATTACTATATTGTCCTTACATAAATAAATTATTTTCATACTAATTAATTAAATTAAATTCTTAATAAAATTTATATAATAAAATTCATCTATATAAAAATATATAAATAGGTTGTATTTATTTATTAAAAGATGGCATGAATGATGTTGAGTCCATATAAGTTGTTTACTAATTCACTTCAATCGGAATGAAAACTAGGTTGATTACTAAATTGCCCTTACATAAATAAATTATTTTCATACTAATTAATTAAATTAAATTCTTAATTAAATTTATATAATAAAATTCACCTATATAAAAATATATAAATAGGTTTTATTTATTTATTAAAAGATGGCATAATGAGTGTCAAATGAAGAGCAATGTTGGAATAATAAGAAACAAGTGAGGGCATAATTGGTAGAAGAAATTCATTCCGGATTCCTCAAGTGTCAAGGAATTGAAATACCTCCCTCATGTAGGGAGTCCAATTCCTCCAAAACTACGAGTTGGATTCCTTAATGCATGTGGACCCCACATGTATTTTGATTCCCTAAGATTACGTAAACAAATGTGTATCTCGTAATCAGAATCTAATTCTGTAAATTGATTCCGATTATGGGTACGTAAAGGAGCCATAAAAGTTCTATATTATAATGATTACCGGCTAGTCAATATCTAAGTATTATCATTTCACCGATGACTAAGCTAGTTTGACATTTCACATTTCCAGAATCTCCGTGACTCTGTATTTTCTCAAACCAACTGTTAACTTTGATAATTGATGTGCTCTATAGGAAGGTGAAGCAACAAAAAGCAAAAGTCCTTTTTTTTTTTTTTTTTTGGGAAAACAAAAAGCAAAAGATTAGTGCAGCTTTAATGCATCTTTTTATTTCATTATGAAAAAAAGTTTATCCTTGTGATTAGTTTAGAAGGATTAGTGCATCTTTATTCCTAATTTAAGTCTCCATTGGTTGTTTTAGGTCTCTAACTCTCTATCAAGCTGAAAGTGCAATGGACGTGTGGTTCCTAATTAACTGGTTAGAGGAATTAAAAATACAAGCTAAACATTATACGTCTATATGCTTTAAATTTTCTCCAAACCAAGAGTTAATGAAATTCAAAGTCATGTAATATTAGGGTTTGGTTACAATGATGCGTATTATTCGATAGTACGAGTTTAATTTATACAAGATTTAACTGTTCTAAAGATTAATTAGATTTCGATAGTACAAGTTTAATTTATGCAAGATCTAACTGTTTGTAAAGATCAATTAGATCCTTAATTTTATGCAAAAATGTAATCATTGATTTTCTAAGTCACTTAATGGTACGTAACTTGGAAGAAAATTGGTTATATCATACATGTTTTCAAGTCGATTGGGTGTGTGTAGATACTATGGTCATTGTTTGGGACACTTTGTTGCCTTTTGATCCGAGTAAACTTTTTCTTTTTGACTACCATGTCTACTCATTTCAAAATTTGGCACACTTATAAGTGTTACATTTAAGTGGTAACTAAAATATGAGACATATGATCCTTTTTCTTTGTAATTTAATAATTTGACTAATCTAGTTTCAATTACCGATTGAAGGATTATGCATGCAAATAATGACCTAATTAAATCAGAAACCATCAAATGACAGTTCATGATGTTGAATCAATGAATCAAATTTCAATTTGTTGTAAACAATGATGAATATTAAGTGTCATTAATATTAGTGATACGATACGATGGTTCTCTCACATTATAATAGGTGAATAAGTAACATTAAATATGATAAATATTAAGTAATAGTATAGTATCATTAAGTGATGCGATACGATTGTTCTTTCAAATTATAAAAGGTGAGTAAGTAACATTAAATATGATAAATATTAAGTAATAGCATGATACGTTCTCTCAAATTATAATAAGTGAATAAGTACGATTAAAATGGTGTCAAATAATGAACACAAATTCCTCACAAACAGCAACGTGGTGTTCCCATGTTGGCATTAAAATGGTATCAATCATGAACACAAATATATTCATCACGAACATCATGTGTGTATATATAATATACAGAATAAATATTATAGTGAAACCATTTTTTAGCCACTACAAGAAATATCTTACTACAGATTTTTTTTAAGTCCCTATGTGTTTAATTGAAGATAGATGACAATTTCCTCTCATTTAACTGAAGTCCTACTATATATTTTCCAAAAGGAAACGTCATATTTATTCTTCAACACATTCTGTTATTTATTCAATCCAACTACGATAAATCGATATAAGTGTGTAGGGAGAAAATAAAGGTGTGTAGAAATCACTAATCCGTTCTTAAAACATATGTTGATAGAAGTATATGACCAAGCCAAGATGCTTAATGGCTATGCATGTTTTTTAGGTAAACCCTAATGCAAATTTACAATTTTATTATTCTCTCTGATAAAATGAAAAGAGAAAAAAAAACCAAAAAAGGGATCAACACTGTCACATCCCGGCCCGGGCCCCCACCCACATTCCGGACTCGACTCTGCCGTAGCACGATATTGTCCGCTTTGGGACCTGGGCACGCCCTCATGGTTTTGTTTTTGGGAACTCACACGAGAACTTCCCAGTGGGTCACCCATCCTGGGATTGCTCTGGCCCATTCTCGTTGGGACCCGGGCACGCCCTCACGGTTTTGTTTTTGAGAACTCACACGAGAACTTCCCAGTGGGTCACCCATCTTGGGATTGCTCTGGCCCATTCTCCCAAAAAAACCTTGTGCTAGGTAGAGATGAGAATATACATATAAGGCTTACAGGATCCATACCCCTGGGCGATGTGGGATCTTACAAACACAACTCTCAAAATTTAAACTCATCAAACAATGATAAATAGGGTGGTGAGCGTTACCACCACTTAAACTCATCATTGGCACGCAAGGGTCACGTGGCTTGAGCTTAGGACAAAAACCATGAATGAATTAGGTTTAGTTTGGTAGTTGATGAAACATAAACAAGCTAATATAGTTGTCATTCTTTGGATTTGTTAATAATGCGACAGAGAAGGTAAACTTCCAACCCTTGAAATCGTGGGAGGAGAATGCATTGGCCAGGCAGAGTTTTATTGATCTCTGATTAAGGAATAAAATCAGATTATTGGGGTGTTTTCAAAATATGGGTGTGTAGATTTTGTTCCCCAAAACAATTGCTTTGCTTATGTGTTAGGGTATAAAGTTTTTATTTTTGTTTCTTCAAAGGTCGTGCAATGGCCGGTGCCAAATTTCCAAAGAAACGAAGACCTTTTCGAACTTTCGTTCCAACAACAGATAATGTAGTTTCAAATAATATATGCTGAAAAATGGTCTCTTTCTGACGCGTGAGACTTGAGAACTCGAGCGCAAGACTCACAGCTGGACAAAAGTTTTAGTGAGGGACAGTTGGGTACGTGTTCTCTGTTCATACCCTAAACCCTAGAGGCTTTGCATTTGGCTGCTTAATCGAATCTTGAAAGTAAAACTCTCTGTCGACATACAAAAGAACCATGTATCTATAGATCGAGTTATACTGGATTATATATGTTGTCGGCTACCTCTCTGATCATTTCCCAATCGACGTCATGCTAATTTTATCGTATCCCTTGTTTATGTAGCAAACTTGATCATGTGTACTGTGTTTTTGTCAAATTTATATGTTGCCCTATTGAAGTTGTAATACACATTCAGATAAGACATAACTTCGTCGATAATTTTGATTCATATAGAGTTTCCTAACGTAAAATGCTTATGTTGCCATACATTCTATTAAGGAAACAAAAGCTGTGATTGTGAGAAGAGAGCATTTTTATGTGTCAAACAGTCTAGTAAAAGAATACTTCCATAATAGATCATTATGTTTCCAATTTCCATCAACATTAACAAGGGTTGATTAAGCTCTTAAACAATACTACCAAGTTCAAAAGAAGGTTGTGATCATTGGCAAATCCACATTGGAGGCAGTGTGGCTAATAACCCTCATATATGGTCCTACGATCCTTGCCACTCATTCCTAGGGTTTTACATCTTTTCTCGTAAAGAAAAATTTATGAATCCGCCACTAGTTTTGAACAGTGATAAGACCTAGCTAATATAAAGCAGTAGATCAAATGGCAGGCCAAAAGCACATGTTGACTTTTGAAGTACTTAGAGATATGGAAGAGATGGTGATGAGTTGTAACCAGATATTTAACTTTACATATTAATTGTATAACGCTAACTTGACGCGGTAGATTAGATATATACATGCAGTACTGTGAGTTTTTTAGGGTTTACGAGGTCAAGACAAAGAACGAGTTCTGCGGTTCCCTTGTCGGGATTTTGAATGCTTTAGAGAATGTCCGACTCAGCTCCCACGATGTACTTCTCCAAAATCGGCCGTCCTCTGCCTCCATATTTTTCTTACTTTATTCCGCCAATCCAATGGTTTCTATTGTATTATAATGTTCAGCAAGACACCATCCACGTTCTGATTATTTAATTATTTTACGCATGCTCTTCTTAATTACTTTCTCAATTCAGTCTTAAGCATTCTCACAACTTAATTTAGTTTAGAGAACTCTAAACTGGATAGCCTAATTGTTTGATGTGGTCACTTCGTATTACAATCTAACGATATTACTCTTTATTTATAAGTGAGAAGTCTTAAGTTAAACTCCGGCCGATGATGAGTTCAAAACCAAATTATTGTGATTGACTCATTATGTAGCTTAATCCAAATCCCTCACCCTTGGTGTACATGTATAATTTATATTAGTTTAAAGAACCCTTAACCTAATAATTAAACAAATCACTAACTAACTGACCTTTCAATCATTGCTTTGGATTGGTTTTTTGTTCCTAATGACGCCAGTTTTGAGTTTTTCTCATGGTCTTATGTGGTTTAATCCCATTGAACCATCTTCTTATTTTAATCATATCATTGCATGAACTTGGCCTTCTCATGAGCTGTACTTTGCCTGGTTGTGGGCCCACAGTGAACTCCTGATATGATCAGTTACAGAGAACTAACCAACCCCCCATCCCAACAACAATCATTGGGAATTAAGAATTGCACTTTACAATTGCAAGTCAAATTCTCTTGCGACGGCCCCCTCTGCGTTGAGTATATAAGTGTTTCCACTCCTTTGCTTGTCCTCAGTGCAAACATTTGAGCTAAACAAATATACAAAAGTCCAGTACTCTTTCTTTCTTCTTTCTTTTCATCGATTTAGTTGGGATCCTCCTTTTCTCCCGAAAAAAAGGATCGAAAAGGATCTTTCTACTTCGAAAAGAAATGGAATCTGTTGGTGTTTTTGCTGATGGGGAATGGGAATCCTTGAACAGGTTGTTTACTTCCGAAGAGGTTGAGTTCACACCACATTTTCTTTCCCAGGGAAATTCATTCCCTTTCCAGCACAATGACGGAATGGGATTTGAAACCCGAGAATCTTTTTACCCCAATATTCCTGGAGCTGAAACCTTTTTTCACCATCCTTCTTCAGATAGTCCCAATTGTAATGTGGACTATCTTTCTTCTCAGGAAAGTTGTAACTATGGTGACCATAATCATGGCATTTTTACTACCATTTTGAACCAGGAAAATTGCTACTTTAGTAATTCTTGCAATTTCCCAGTGAGTAATATTGATGTCTCTGAATCCATGGATGTTTATATGAATCGTGATGGGAAGAGTTTCGCCTCCTTCGTCCCGGCTTTTTCTGACATTGTGATGCATGGAAGTGAGTGCAACAAAGAGGATTCCGGCAGTGATAGCCAGCCGGCTATTGTTCCGGTTCCTGAAAAGGAATTGCAGCTCAAAAGGGTGCATGATGCGCCGGAAAAATCCAGCAATGACACATCCGACAGCAATCCGAAGAAGAAGCCTCGTCTATCGAAAGATGTAAGCATCATTTAAAAATTCAAACTTTTGATAAAACCTTGTTTCTTGGCTAGTATTTGTGAAGCAGTTTTCTAACTGTGAATTCCACACATTGCAGGTAGAAAAAAGTAAGAAAAATAATGTAAGGTCAAAGAAGGGGCAAAAGGGTAGTTCAGATGTGAAATTCAAAGATGAAGAAGAGAGGCTGCAGAGCACAAGTTCTTGCACCTCTGAGGGTGATAATGGTTCTCTGGAGATCAATGGAGGAGAAACTTCAGACTCCAAACCTTCATCTACCCTTAACTTGAATGGGAAGACCAGAGCCAATAGAGGGTCTGCAACTGATCCCCAGAGCCTCTATGCTAGGGTCAGTAATACGCAATATCTTCAAAAGTTAAAAACGAAACGTTTACCAAACATGCCTGTACAGTTTCTTACGAGTCATGTTTTGATTGGATCTTGCAGAAAAGAAGAGAGAGAATCAATGAGAGACTAAGAACCCTACAGCATCTTGTCCCTAATGGAACCAAGGTTGACATTAGCACAATGCTTGAAGAGGCAGTTCACTATGTCAAGTTTTTACAGCTTCAAATCAAGGTAATAATTAACAAATATTGTTACACTTTTAAGTTTTAACTACGGAAGCATGCACAAACAGAACAAGTGGCGAGCTGTTAATTAAAAATAGAACTAGATGAGGATATTAAACAGGCAATAAAACACTACTAATTCATGGTTTACATGCAGTTTATGATCTGTTTAGGTTATAGTTCTTATTAAAAGTTTTGTAACCGATTTTATTTTTGAACGTTACTCTTTTACTAAATTGTAAAATTTCTTCGTCATATGGCTTTGATTATTAATTAATTGTCTTGTTGTACATTGCAGCTTTTAAGCTCAGATGATATGTGGATGTATGCTCCCATTGCTTATAATGGAATGGATATTGCTCTCGACCTGCAGAAGCTCTCTCCACTTTTATGACACAACAGCAGCGGCAGGAAGCTGTTCTACCTCTTTTTTTCCCTTTTCATTTTTTTCTAGTTGTTAATTATTATCGACATATATATATATATATATATATATATATATATATATGAACATAATGAATGTACACTAATTAATTTAATTCCCTAACTTTGTAATGGGGTTTTTTAAGTTAAATAAATTCCAGTTTCGATCACGAGGAGAATCCTCTGATCAGATTTTTATGAACATGTATGGACTCAGTTGATCCTCAGCATTATAGGGCGGAAAAATTGTTAAATGTGCTGAGAATACAGCCGATACACCAAGTATCATAATATAGTTGGTTATTTAATCAAGTTTTCAACCTATTATATTATTACAATTGGTATACCGAACCATGTTCATGGCACAATGAATCTCGGATGTACTGAACATTAAGACATGCGACCCCTTGGATACACAATAAAATTATATTTAATAACCATCTTCACGTTAATGGTTCTAATTTGCATAAATATTGAGAATAGAATCTTTGATGTCAGATTCTGATGATGAAGATCCAAACATATGTGAAAGTACAGTTCATTGGAAGTTGGCAGATGGATTTCTAAGCTTCGTGCGACATTGTTTAGTATTGACAGTCAACGATAATGGTTAATAAAGAAAATAATGTAATTAATTAATTCAAAATAGAATCAATCTAGTGTTATCTATTACAAAAAAGAATAAATCTAGGGTTATCATTTGCTGTGAGAAGATGAAAAGAGCAAGGCATTTGTGTTTTTTCTCTTCCACTATATGTATGAGAGGGGAATTTAAACTTGGTATATATTTCTGATCTTGCATGTATGTATATATACGTGGATCAATGCCAAGCGACGTTTGTCTTCCCTCAGCTTTAGCTACATGAAAAAAGTAGCTAGATCTGTGACAATATTTCTAAAAGGATAAGAACGTATTTGTCCCCTTTTACGATTAATAAATTGTCATCGTCTGAAAATTATAATCAGAACTTGTTATTCTCTTTTATCACCATCTTAAAATCATTTGTACTAAAAATCACTAAATTTACTCATCCACATGCATATAACAAATGTACGATTGACCCTTATGATGCTACATATGAATGATTAAATGATCTCAACATAATTCTCTAGTTCTACAACACATTAGAAATCTGTTACTTTTAAGCACTTAACCATTTAAGTATCAAGTTACAGACAAAAATAACCCTCATCTAACAACTGTTGGATTTGGAGGCTTTCTATACGAAATGGTATTTTATTTTAAACCTTTTTGTTTATTACGAAATACAGTTTGAGAAACTTATCTACAAGAAGAGAGAAAAAAAGAATGAATGCAAAATCATTCATTCCCTAATTATAATTAATTTATCATATATAATTTTTTTAATAACAACTTGTATTATGGGTTGTTAATATTGTACATATTCAACCGCAAGGAGAACCCTAGATCAGTTTTTTTTTCCTTAAATTTGAATAATAATACTTTTTGCCTCTGATTCCTAGTTCTTTTTTATTTATTCTTTTTTATAGAAAATGTACGATATTCATTAATGATAGAAATACATACAATCAATGAGGATATGGTGCATAAAGTGAGCCTCAATAAAACCTTGCCGGGAATTTCAACCCGGTCGAAAGGAAAAAGAGTGTCTAACACCAAACAAATTAGGAATTACTATCCTCAAAGAGAAGATCCACAATTACATCAGGAGGTTATTCAAACCAAAGAATAGGATTATCACAACTCAGACTCATTCATGTTAATCTGTGCGCCACTTTATTCGTCTCCCTACAGCTAAAACCAACTTTCCATTGGGGCAATGCCTGAATCATCGAGCGAGTATCATTTAGAATATTTTCGAACGACGAGTGAACCTGTTGACCATCTTGTTGAAGAGCTGCCATCACAAGTAATGGATCCCCTTCGAAAACCAAGGCTTGTAATTGCTTCTCCTTGACCAACCAAGCAACATCCCTAGCTGCCATAGTCTCGGCCAGCAGAGGGGAAATAATATCATCATGCCTCTTTGCCAAGGCCACCACAAAATCACCCATATCATTCCGAATCACCACTCTAACGCCACAATACTTCTATTTTCATCCCAAGCCTCATCAAAATTACACTTGTACCATCCTTCTCCCGGCTTCGTCCATTTTTGAGAATCTTTACAGCTGCGTTTTTCATTTTTTCCATGCCAGTGTTGGAATTCTTTCATCTAATTAATTACTCGACAAATTAGTTCCATCGGTTCGAGTGCCTTTTCTTGACACAAAAAGAAGTTCTTTTCTTTCCACATACTCCAAAGAAGAATAAGGAATAAATCGAAACTATCTCTTGACAACCACCTGCAAGTTTAGCTATCCAATCCATCATATTCTCCGTTGTGTTTGTCCGGTTTCATAGCCCCAACGGACAAGACAATCACAGTGACGCTGCTTTCGGACAATTTCGCATCAAATGCACTAAAGTTTCATTTTCTTCATTACAAAACATGCACACATCGTCCATGGTGATTTTCTTTTTTCTCAGGTTATCGCGGGTTGTTAAAGCATTCCAACAAATCCTCCAAACACAAATCTTCACTTTCTCAGGTACTCGAGCCTTCCACAAGGCCTTCTTTAGAAAATTAATTTCTACGATAATTGAGGATCCGCTACTTACTTGACCATGCACCTCACCCACGAATCTTGAAAGATAATAGGCACTCTTTGTTGTAAATTTCCCATTCGGCTCCGCTTTCCAAATCAACCGGTCTAGTGGTTTTCGTGTACTAAGGGGAATACTTTGAATCAAGAGAGCTTCATCCTCCCAAAATAACTCATTTATAATGTCCAAATTCCAACTAACGCCTTCCTCTTGTGAGATCAACTTACACACCGTGTCTGACCGTTCCATCCCCACCGGTATAGGATTGAGCACTTTGAAGAAACTTTTCCTAATAAGCCAACTATCCCCTCATATTTTAATAGATGCTCCATCCCCCACTCTCCACCGACCTCCAGCCCTAATTACTTTGCGGGCTTCCGCTATACTTCTCCAACCATAAGATGAATTTGTCTTCACCGGTGCCGAAAGAAAATCAGTTTGTGGATAATACTTGGCTTTAAAAATTTGGGATGCCAGAGAGGATTGTTCATGTATAAACTGCCACCCTTGCTTTGCCAACAAAGCTAAAGGCATGTATATCCTTAAAGCCAAGACCACCCTCTCCCTTTGGTACATAAATTTTTCCACCGAATCCAATGTATTCGTCCCTTCCCTTGTTCCTTTCCTCACCAAAATTGTGCTACCATTTGATTCAACTCATCGCAAAAAGTTGGTAGCAAGAAGGTTTGCATGGTGTATAGGGGTACAACTTGGGCTACGGTTTCCATCAATATCTCTTTCCCGGCGCTACTCAGAAGGCTTCCTTTCCAACCATTCAATTTTTTCCACAATCGATCTTTAATGTGTGCGAATGTATCCTTCTTCGATTTTCCCACAAGAACAGGTAGACCAAGATAGCGATCATGGAATATTACCCATGGCATACCCAAGCAATCCACCAACAACTGTCCATCATACTCGGTCAAGTTTCCATTGAAAGCTACACAACTCTTCGAATAATTAATAGCTTGTCCTGATACATCTTCATATGTTTTCAACAAATGTTCACCTGTAGTCATTCCTAAATCGTGCCCCGGACGAAAATGAAACTATCATCCTCAAACAATACATGATTTATGGCCGGAGCACCCTTACACACTTTGACCCCTCTAATCCGTCCATGCTTCTCCCAAGCGTCGAAAAGAGCCGAAAAACCTTCCGCGCTAACACAAACAGAAACTAGAAAAGGGTATTCGACAAAGTGACCCCCTTTCTAGTTCTTAATTAAACACAACATGGTTTTATATAACCCTTCTCAATATTCCTCAGCAGATGTATAGATCATTACACATAAGCAGGTCGTGGTGGTTACCTTATAAATACGTGGGCAAAAATTAGAAATTAATCACATGAACTATAATGTGCATATAAATAAACATTTGTATCTTTAATCTGAATATTTAAGCATCTAAAAATAGCATAATCTTTGATCTGACTCTCTCAGATTCTGAAAAAAGATCTAGAGAAACATATATATGTTGAACACGTTCATCGGATGGTAGCAGCTGCGCTGCCTGCAGGCTTTCTTGCTAGCCCTCGTACGTGCGCCATTGTTTACCATTTCTAATCAATATTAATTAATGATTACTACAAATAAAAAGAGAATAAACCACGTTTGGTCGATTGCTGCATCTTGTATTTAATTACGGACCTTGATAAATATTGGCAATGGAAAATTTGTCTGCTCTCGGCCCTGGCAACATGGAAAGAAGTTGTCGTTTTGTTTTATTCCATATGAGCTAAAGGCCATGGAAATTTGTTTGCTCTCGACAACAGAATGTTGATATTCGAATATATAATTTTATATAAGAAAATTGAGATTTCAGGTACATTAATCGATTAGTAGTATATGACAGTGGTGGAGTTGAATGGGATCATTGGTTGAGCATGACCCCAACAACTTCAAATTCTATGTACATTTGTAAGTATATTGTATTTGACCCTATAAACAGCTAGGGCAAACTAAATTACAACATTCACCTTCTACTTCTATTTTTTTTTTTATCATCCCTGGCTTACTTCTCTCTTCTTGTGTGCGAGCACATCAAACGCTCGATTAATTGCCTTAGTTGACAAGTCTTGGCAATCTTTAACATTACTTTACAGTTTCTTGTACGTAGCCACTCTTGACAAGCCTCTACATATCATAGTAATTGTTGACATAAGCCTTTAGTAGATATTGGCAAGAATAGACATGTTCCTCCTCGATGCTCAACGGAATGGTCCAAAGAATTTTTTTGTCCGAAATCATGGCGCCATTATTTGAAAATTATGACTCAGCCACTAGTATATTAAAGTATTTAATCTTTTATAATTAATTCGTGTAAAGTTTAGTAAACTTCGATGTGAGATATATTTTCACATTGGGTTTATATCACAAATGGTCCCTGAAATTGACCCCATCAATCATGATGGTCCCTGAAATTGAAAATCGATCAATGTAGTCCCTGAATTTTAACTCGCGAATCAATGTGGTCCTTCTGTTAGTGTTCCGTCCAAATTAACTTTAAAAAAAGGTTAGAGAACCAATTTTTCATGGTAAAATGATAAAAAATAACCCTGTTACTTATAATTTTACTTACTACCTCTCTTTTCTTTTTTCCATCTTCACTTTTCTCTCCAATTTTTCATGGATTTGATGCTAAAACTAAAATAAAAACAAAAAAAAGTGGTTCTCTAACCTTTTTTTGGTCATTTTACCATGAAAAATTGGTTCTCTAACCTTTTTTTAGTGTTAATTTGGACGGAACACTAACAGAAGGACCACATTGATTCGCGAGTTAAAATTCAGGGACTACATTGATCGATTTTCAATTTCAGGGACCATCATGATTGATGGGGTCAATTTCAGGGACCATTTGTGATATAAACCCTTTCACATTTTAAGCACCTTACATGTGGAAGAATTTTTAAACAAAATATGTGAACAATACAAATTAAATGATGTAGAGTACGGCTAAGCGACTTCATATATTAGCCAACGATGCCATATTCGAAACATCATATATTCTATAGAATCAAGCAATGAACAGACAAGAAGATTTCTAGGATAGAGAGATAAATCATTGAAGGAACTGATAAGATGCACAGCTATTTATACTACCCATATTTACTACTCTTTTCATCCATATTAACTTTAATTAAACTATCAATATCTCTTTAAATCCATATTTAATACTTCAGCTACCCTCACAAATCCAATTCAATTTATAGATTTATCCGTACACTCAATTATAAATAAAAACTCAAAATTTGTGACTTCGTCTTAATCCAAACAATATGATCATTTAGGGGTTTTTTTTTGTTTGTTTCAAATGGTCTGAATCTGAATTCTAAATGCTATTATCTCTTTATTCTTATTTTTCTTCCCGTTTTGGTTTAAGATGAAGTCATCTCTCTGGTTGTGACTATCTATTAATTAAGTACATGATTTAACCGACTATTTTTAAGGATGGATAATGAATTTTGTTGGATGAAATTTCATATCTTTGAGTTTGATTTACCGCATGCATGCATGCATGAAAATAAAGGTAGGAGGATATATGTTTGTGATGGTCAGTTGGATCAAAGAGATAATTATTCGCTTCAAAGCTCTAACTGCCCCAAGATTTCCAAGCCCTCGGCAATTTCAACTTAAACGATTCATGGTTGTTCTACCCAATATGTCATAGGAAATAAATATACTAGTACAAGTCCATGAGACAAAGGAACGAGCCATAGAATCCTCTTCTGCATGTCATTTGATTTGTTTGACCCCAGCACTATGGCATCTCCCTTGTTGATTTGTTGGCGCGTGTTTGTTTGGGTTTATTGATAAATTTTAGTTGTATTGTTAAATTCATCTTGTATTTGATGGTAATTATGCATTAGGGTAAAAAAAAACAATTAATATTTAAAATTTAAGTTAAGTGTAAAAAAAAGTTATATAATTTCAAATAAATTTTTCCAAAAAAAATCCACTCAAACTCGACGGAAAAGCTTCGGAACAAAAATGGACTCCCACACCAACTATACTCGTGAAGTAGTGCAACTAGGTGGATTCTTGCATATAGCCAATCATCCATTTTAATTCTTAGTGACTGCATGAGGACAGAAGATTGTAAATAACGTTGTATTATTGAAACAAGTTCATCACTACGTAGTATTTCAGTCTAATAGTATGACATTATGTGGAGAAAAATTTATAAATAATGTTGTATTATTGACTCGGAATGCAACTGTGACAATGAACACCTTCTATTTATGTCATTCTCCCAATACAATAGCTTAGGAATTGTGTGTTTGGCCGAATAATTCTCATGGTTGTGCACATTTTAGGACCACAATTTTTCAGGGTCAGAGTAAAATGGATGGAAATGCAAGCACCTTATAACTTCATAAGGTTGGTCAGGGACTCGATAGCCTTTATCGCAGAGCTGCTAGACGAATGAATGATGCCACCGTCACCCTGTTCCAGATAAGTGGGTGAAGTCCGTCGACTTCGCTGAGATTAACCATTCTTGCTCCGCAAGATACAGAAACTAATCATATAGAATCAGTCAGGTTTCCTATATTCTTATAGATTCCTACAATATAGGGATTTGGCGTATGTTGCAAGTAACCACACTCCTAATATCTAATTCTAGAAATCATCTGGGATTCTCTCGATTTAATACGAATTCTATATCCTAAAAGGACTCTCTCTCGATTGGTACCCTTCTAATGTTCATCATGGGTAACACGATTATCACATACTTTATTATCTAGCCACTACTTGAGTCCTCTCCCTAGATGCAATTATTGCTTACTAACTTGACAGTTGAAGACCGGCACCCCAACGGTGCGAAGGTTACTTTATGGTTTGTTTATTGTTTTACAGGTAACCGAGTTTGTGCATCTCCTCCCTTCACGGTGGTACGCAAATTTCGTTCCAACACATGATTTAATTTTCCTTAGACCACCCCCTTTGACACATCCCAACCTGGGAAAGTCGAAGCATGTTGGCCATCACCGAGTGGTGACGTAACCATAAGGATAAGTGATGTGAAAAAGTGAGTAAATTTAAACTAACTAGAACTAATTATACTAAATAGTGATAGAGGGCGCAAATGTGGGGACAACCCACTACAAATATTCAAAGCTTAAGACAGTAAGACTACAGTAGAGTAGTCAAAGCAACTAAAGTACACTTATACATAATAGTGATAAGTTCGTACATCTAATACGAAGGAGAATGTCAGAACTGCCGAAATTCCTCGAGTGCCACAAAGAGTACAACTATCTAGGTCCTGGAGGGGAGAAAAACAAAGTTGAGTGGGTCAGCAAAACAATGCTTATAAGAAAAACCTTTATTTTCGAAAGTACTAAACCCTCGCCGTAAAACAAGTATAGTTTCCTCAAAATGTACTAAGTAAGTATGTAAGCAATTATGTATAACAGCAATATAACCTGCAATATGCCATAATGTGATATGCCAAATGCCACAGTAATATAATCATGTGATAATCAATTATAAACAGTTTGCTCATCATCTAACCTAGCACACGAGTAGGAATTGCCTAAGGCAACTCTACCCGACATGACTGGGTGTAATCAATACGCTCTAGTACTACGATCACGCGAAGACTGATGCAGAAGCACGGTCACATACAAGTCAGATTGCCTAATGCAATCTACCCGACATGACTGACACCTAACTTGGATCCAAGGCGAGCGAATGGTGCGGATGTGAACATACACGTGAAGGATTGGCCCTAGCCCTGGGCGGAGTACTAACACCTGGGTGCAGCAAGATAAGCATGTACAATTATGTATGAATGTCATGATAGTAATATCCCAACCATATAGAAGCATTTATCACAATTAATATCACAATAACGATACTTGGCAATATAAGCGTAAAAGTGAAGTAAATACGCATTATTGGAAACTATAAGTATGTATAGATGTAAAATAAACTGCCCACTCACAAGTACGTCGCTGGGTCGTAGCCCCCGAGCCTAGCCTGGCCTCGTATATCCTCGGGATACGTTTCCCCTATATGTGAAATAACTATAATATAATTAATTAAAGCACATATACGGAAACCTAAATAAAAACCCCATAGTTTGCTCAAACCTACGGTTTAACTACATGAAATCGATCTACTCGACGTCACGAACATCCCCAAATTTTTAGAATAAAATTTTGACACCGCACCCGCCACCACGCGCGGTCAAACCCTAACCGAGGTCTAACGACCGTTAGGAATTTTCTGTTAAATGCTAACAGAGTTTAACGGCGTTACCTGACGCCGTCAGGAATATTCCGTCAACTCTGACGAAATATTCCGTCTCCTTCTCTGGCGAGCCTTGCCGTTGCCACCGTTTGCAACTCGAAGATCGCCGGATTTCTGGAAAATTTTCAAACTCACTATTCTCCTTCATTTCTCAACCATTTTTGACATACTTTATATGGATTTGAAGCTCATGAAGAGTAGAATCGTGTTATACCTGTTTGGGGTCCAAAAAGTGGACGGAGTTGGCCGAAAAATACCTCGAAAGATCCGGCAAAAAGTGAACTCGTCGAAACTCGGTCGTTTCAGTTCCAAACTCCTTCCAAATTGTAGTATGAGCCTCAAGAAGTTGTGTAAAAATTCCCACAAGCTTCAAAACTTCCTAATTCGTTCAAAATCACATCAAACTCAACTAGACCGAGTTTGGACCTTCCGAGTTAACGAGTCCAAACTCGTCCATTTGAATTCTAGGGGTATGGTTGTGTTCATGAGGATGAAAGGAGTACAATAGTGTGATTTTTAGGCTCGATCTGTGAGATTTTGAGGTTGTTCTTCCTTATTGCAGAGGAAGAAGATAAACGGGAGAGAGAGAGAGAGAAGAGAGATAAAGAAGATCTATTTTTCTGATTTTCTGATTGGGTGCAGGAAAATGGGAAAGGGGTGGGATTGGTGTGTAAGGGAAATAATGGGGAAGGTGCACTGGTAGGTTTTAAAGAAAGTTAGGGATAGGGTTTTAGATTTTCTTACAGAAAAGGAAATCAAAACCTATCCGAAACAGTGATTTCACAATGATAAAAATGCACGTGTACTCGCATTGAAGTGTATAATTAAATACGCTAGCAAGAACGAAATAAAAACGATATAGATGCATACACGTCATTCGCCGATAAGGGCACAATAGTCATTTCACATAATCGAGGAGAATTTACATAAGAAAATTAGGGACGAGTCGTCACACCCTTTACAATCTTTCTTTTGACATCTTCCTCTCTCTCGTTTAGGAGTGTTTTACGGAAGGATCATTTCAAAATATTTTCAATTTTCGTTAAAATTTAGGAATCGGTTTGAATCAAATCATAATAAGGTTTATAATTGACTAATTTTCCTCTTGAACTTTGATTTTAGCTAATTACCCCTAAACGTTTATAATTAGCCAATTTATAGTAATGAATTTGTGGAGATAAGTAATTAATTTCTTATGTGAATTTGGGTCTTGAATTGAAATAGGTGAACCAAGTCACAATGAAGGCTAATGACATGACATCACAACCCAACATGTTGAAAAAACAAGATTATAGGGAAGATTGATAGTCGTCCACTTTAGGGATAAAATTCAAACATAAAGTGTATGGAGTGAACTAGTGGAAGAGAAGAAAAAGAAAAAAATTTCAAAATCTAAATTGCCATTAGACAATTGTCATGTGTCGTGCACGTGACCAAGATGGATGAAAATTTTCAAAATCTAAATTGCTAATTATAAAAGTTTAAGAGGGTAATCAGCTAAAATATAAAATGTTCAGGAGGATAATAGGCTAAAATTAAAGTTAACAAGGAAAATTGGCAATTAGCACTCATAAGAAATTTATAATCCACTCATGGGAAAAAGTTTTTCCCATGCTAAGTAATGATATATTTTTAACGTCTAATTAGATCGGGTAATCATTCAAAAATAAAAAACAAAAGCTCATTACTTTTTGTTTCCCTATAATTAAAACTGCAATAGGAAAAATAAATAAATAAATTTATCTTAATTTTGTTTCTGAGATGCCGGTTCTTTTCTTTTGAAGAGGTCGGTTAATAAAAAAACTAGAAGATGAGCACACACTTTGTGTGTAAACAATTTCATTTTCTTTTTTTTTCTTTTTTATTAAGGAGTGTGATTAGTTTTTAAATTTTTTAAAAAGAGTATGAGACAATAATGATGAGATCTCTTAATAAGGACATATTTTTTTTAATATTACATAATTACCATTTTGCCCTCTTTATGTAAATATTGTGTATCAAAAGTGAGGGTAAAATAGGAAAAATGAGGATATGATTGTCATTTTGTCAAAAGGTACAAAATTACTATTTTGCCATTTTTTTTGTCAAGAGTGTGTATCAAAAGTGAGGGCAAAATTGAAAAAAAAAAGTGGCAAAAAGTTGACAAAGAGGGTTTTCTAAATATATAGTATGGATTAAGATATATAAAATGAATTTAAATTGAATTTTTTAAGCCTTAATTATTTTGAATTTTTACTTAGAAGTCAGAAAAACTTGACATCTACTTACAATTCAGAGAAAATCCACAAATAACTCTAAATTAAAGGACCTCCTTGTACAAATAAACGGTAATAGTTATCGTGAGACCCACAAATCCTCCGCGCGTACATCCAACGGTTTCACAGATGGTGGGACCCTTCTCGCTGATTAGAACTAGTTCCTAATCTTGCGCCCACATCGACTCCTGCACTCTACCGCCGGCCACCATCGCTTTTTCACCAGAATCTCAGCGAGCCACCGTCCTCCCTCTCTCTCTCCGGCCATGGACTCGGGAGAGCAACCTCCGAAGAAGCGGAAGCTGCACGAATCCCAACCAGAACTGCCGCCATCGCCGCCATTATTACAACCACCGCCACCACTACAAACCCTAGCCCCGCCGTGGAGCGCCGGCGCTCCGCAATCTCTGTCTCAGGAGGAGATTATGAAGAAACGGAGACACAGAGACGAGATTCGAAGTGTATACGATTGCTACAAGCGGATCAAGTTTTGCCTTTCGAAGAATGACTCTGCTCACACGCCGGAGCTCGAGCAAGCTTATCTCTCTCTCATCACTGCTTCCAGAGGTCGGTGTTGCTTTTACTCTTTTGCCCCTGTTCGTTTCGATTTATTTATTTGTTCTCATGTGAAGAGCAAGTAGTCTGTGATGATTGTTGGCATTGTGTAAATTTTAGTGAAGAATCAAAGAAAAATTCATGATTAGGGTTTCCTTTTCGGGTTCTATGTAAATTTGCATTACATGGGATCGAGTAGGTAGTATCGGAATGTTGCGCAGATGAAGTAGGTGCTGATTATGTGTTCAACAACTTTATGCTGCTAGTTGAATTGTACTTTGCCCGTAAAATTGAATTAGTGAATGGAAAAGAGAATGCTTTGCAATGAACGAGGTTGTTCGTTCGGACCCTCATTAGTAACATTCATACTTTAGGGTGTAGATTATAAATTTTTCTCTTCAATGTGGTAATCCTCAGTCTAAACTTCACAGGTTGTACGAGTGTACAGCGCATTGTTGCTGATCTCATTCCTCGGTATGCTTCAAAATGTCCAACTGCCCTTGAAGCTGCAGCGAAAGTTGTTATCAATATGTATAACTGGAGCATGGCAATAATAAAGAGAGGAGAGGATGCTGATGGTGTTGCATTTCAGACTGCTAAATCTTGTGTTCTTGGTCTAGCTGATATTTGCTGCAATGCATCTTCAGTGGCGCCGACATCATCCGTCATTCGGGGGATTTGCTCTGCAGTTTTCCAGAATGTGCTCACCTTCTTCATATCCTCCTGTGAGGGAAAGGATGTCTTTCTTATTGTTGGGAAAGAAACTGTGAGAATACAAGATTCCTCTCAGAATTTTTCTGAGCTAAAGCAAAAGGTTTTAGATGAAAATGAATCTTCACCTATTAAATTATCCAAGTTATGCGCTCTCAGTTTAATATGGATTCTCTTTAGTTATCCACAAAAATTACTCGCAGCCTGGTTTGAACTCTTTAAATCCAGTGCATCGGATGGAGTTCTGAAAGGGCAGTATTTTCTAAGGCAAATGACAAGCAGGCCTGATAATGATGGTGGATATCCTTTCGGTAAAACTGGTGATGAATCTAAATCAAGTACAGGTTATACTGAATCTAGCACCAGAGGCTGCGAGGTTTGCTCTGAGCAGGTAGCATCAGATGGCAATCATGTCTGTGGGGATGCATCAACAGTTTCAGAGAGCTGCTTGTTAGGACTGGTAATTCTTTTGAGCTTCCCATGCTTTATATGTTATGTCATAGTCAATTCTGATTGTTGTACCAATTTTTTGCTGTATAAGCTATTGATTTCTAGGATTCATTTAGCCGATCCCACTTAGTGGGAAAAGGCTTTGTTGTTGTTGTTGTTGTTGATAAGCTATTGATTTCTGGTAGTGTACTTGCAAATCCTAATATTTTCAAGATAGTGGAGAAATTATCAGTTGCTGACCATTGTTTTTTTAACAGAATTTGGCAAATTTTTATGCCATATATTGTTTGTATAACAAAAACAGATAATATGTAATAGTAGGGTATGATAGTAAGCGTATTGATATGCATGATGCATCACATGCATCCTTCTGTACCATCTGTTTTGGAATTGCAACTCAGCTTCATTTGAATGCAACAAATTTCTTTAGGAAAATGATTGTTGAGTTGACTAAGTTCTAGAAATTTAGGAACTATTGCCAGTGAAATGTTAAACGAACACATATGTAGAGGAGATGTGGTAATTTGGGGCAGACACCACTAAATGGGGATCTTTTACATTCGTAAAATGGTTATCCTTGGTACTTCTGACTGATTGGTAGAAATAAGTTGAATTTTCTTAAGTATTTGGTTTGAAGATGAAAACTTGTGTTTTCCTGTTGTGTAGTGATTTGTTTAATTATAGTTATTCCTTTTCTGATTGCTGACAGTCTCTTGCCCTGGGGCCTTTTTGGGTTTTCTTTTCCTTTTTTTTTTTTATATATATGCAGGTTCTTAGCAAAGATCCGTCCTTGCAAAGTTGGATGTTCTCAAAGTATAAAAAGTTATGTAAATCGTCGTCTTCCAAAGGTTTTAATGATATTAAATCTTCTTTGGAAGATGTGTTTAGTTCATTTTTAGGGCGAATGGATGTGGGAGATGATCATGTGGATAGTGATGTGGATGATTCTGATCCATCCAGATTTATTGAACGTGCATATCTGGTTCCTAGGTTCTCTAACCAACATGAGGCCTGTAGTGAACTGTATGGAAAAGATAGTAAGTTAAGAACTAATAATGGATCCTAGCATGTTTTTTTTTCTGACAGAGTTTCAGGTCAACATCTGAAACCGTACAGCTCTATAATCCCTCTTGAAACTATTCTTGCAGGTTCCAATCAGGAGAGTTGGGGAACAAGGTCCACAAACTCTGAGATTAGGGAGCATGGAGATATGTCACATGGCAGGTCTTCTGTGCCCAGGGACCTAATGAACCACCAGGTTCTTTCACCTGTCACAATATCTCCACTAAACTTCAGGAGTAATTCATTTGATGGGAGAAAACATGGTCATCTTGACAAGAATCAAGATGCAATGGATTTTGGCTCACCTCTCATGAGATCTTCAAGTGGTGGTGTAAATAGTTCTTTTGAATCTCCTAGACCTCATTTGGTGTCACCATATACTTCCACAACAACTCAAATTGTTTGGTATTCGGATGGGGATATTGGAGCCATGGATATTTTCTCTGCCTCTAAACAGCTCTGGCTGGGCTTTTCAGGATCTGATGTGTCTGAAGCTCATGTAAGGTTTCAGTTAGAGAGGTTTGGTGCAGTAGAACAATTTATTTTCTTCCCACTCAAAGGGTTTGCCTTGGTAGAGTACAGAAACATTGTGGATGCCACAAAGGCTCGGGAATATATGCGTGGACATTTTCCTTGGCACGTGAAGTTTATGGATATAGGACTGGGAACTAGAGGTACCATGAATGGCATTGCAGTTGGTTCTAGTTGTCATGTTTATGTTGGAAATATATTAAGTCAATGGGCCAAGGATGAGACTCTGCATGAATCAAGAAAAGTGATTTACAAAGGTCCTTACATGGTCACTGACCTTAGCAATGAAGGTGCGTTACTGATGGAATTTGATACTCCTGAAGAAGCTGCTGCGGTAATGGCACATCTCAGACAACATCGCAAGGAAAGGAGTAACCACAGGCCACCATATGGTGCAGGGCCAGCTAATGTCTTAATACCCCAAACTGATGGTGCAAGGTCTGTGCCTACCCCTACTCATATTGACATAAGAAGCAGCACCCCTGGAAACATGTCCAATAGTCATGTTGCTGCACCATTTTCAGTAAATCATGAGAGCCACCCCATGGAGCTTGCATCCCCTAGAGTAACGTCCGAGAATCAGGGGAATACTGTACAGAGTGGATATTTATTTCAGTCAAACAGAGCTACTGGCTCTACGGAGATGCTTGAATCTGGCACCCCAAAACTTGATGGTTATGACAATAACTCACCTGTGGATCCTTCACAAGGTGAAATACTTTTGGTAGAAATTTATTTGAAACTAGCCTCCTTCTCATTCCTTTTCTGTCCTTTGATACTAAAATGAATTGTATATTGAATGGTTTTACTATAGGTAATCATGCTGTTTCTCGTGCTGCTGAACAAAAGTGGATGTATGCAAAACCTGGAATGGAGCTGCATTCTGCACCAGGGAGTATTCCTTGTGTTCCTGTGCCAACACAGGGACCCTCTGTCCCACCTCCACTCCAAATTCACTCATCTCCATTTATACGGCCTGTTTACCCCCCTCCAAGTTGTTCTTGGGATCCACGGGGTGTAAATCATAATCCTCCTTTGAACCCAATCTCACCAGGTGTAATGGCCAACAATTTTCATGGGAATGCTATTGTAGCTCCCTTCATTCCTGCTTCTGTGACTCCACTTGCACAAATACAGGGAACTCCAGCACAGCAATTTGACCAAATGTTTTCAGTACCGATAGTTCCACCACCATTATCATCTCAACCACCTCCTCTGCCTGAAATGCCACCCCCAGTGCCACCATCTCCACCACCTCTGCCTCAGTCACAGCCGCCTTTTGTTCCTCCTCCTCCGCCCCATTCACCTCCTCCACCTGTTCCAGAATCATCTGGTGTGGAAAGTTCTGGACAATGCTTGCAGTATCAGTGGCAGGGAATGTTATGCAAAAGCGGTGTTCATTACTGTACTGTTTATGCGCATAGGGTGGATTCAGATATATGCAAATATTCGAATGCCATTTCTGAACCCATAGAGTAAGTTCTTTTCTTTTCCCCAGTTTCCTTTCTGAAATCTCATTAAGGTTTTTTTAAGTATAAACTAAATATCTTTTCATAATTTATGGCTAATTGGTTCAGATGGCCTGCTAAGTTAGACATGACCAAGCGTACAGATTTTCGGCATGTGAAGTCAACATTTAATGGCACCCCACCGCATAAAGTAAGTCCATTAATATTACTATCCTGAACTCAATATCTGTCATTCATTTCCAAATTTTATTTATATTTATTGTCTTTCTTTTACTTGTGATGCAGAGGGAGGTATGCAGATTGATCCCAGCTTCTGCAGGCGACCACAAAGGCGTAAGTTATCCTCTTTTGCATTGGTCCTGTAGTTATGTAGCCTCTCTCTTGGGATGGCTGCTATGCTTTCCCTTGATAAAGTGATAGCATTGTTTAACTGGACTAGGAAAAAGATGAACTGTTAACCATGAAAAACACTTCCAGAACATGTTTGTTAGAGATCACATTAGTTAGTAAACGTCTTACATGTAAATATTCTAAGATTTGTAGACACGGAAGCAAAAGTTGAAGGTGTTGAGACCAGTCTAAACCAAAGTTCATAAACATCCCAAAGTACAATCTAACTGAGATTCATGCAATTCCAAGATTTGTAAATGAAGATCTTTGAGATTCATATTTGTACATGTTTATCTACCCCCGACACATAAGCGTAGCCAAGATTCGCTATCCTGTTTCAACTGCTAATGAATTCCCACATATATTAAGTCTTTCATTTCTGTTCTTCAGTTTCAGGATTTCGTTTCATACTTGAAGCAGAGGGATTGCTCAGGAGTGATCAAGATCCCGGCTGTGAAATCCTTATGGGCGAGGCTTCTCTTCATACTTCCACACTCAGATGACACTTGCGCTATGCTCTCTATTGCGCCGAGTCCACCTGAATGTCTCATTGCTCTAATATTACCTAAAGAAACAAACTTCGAGTGGGTATGATCTCCTAAGTTTATGATATGGGTGGAAGTCTCTGCATGCATGTGTTTCTTATGCCCTATATAGCTTACTGGGAGAAACTATGCTTTATGCTTGTTAAACTAGTTGAGCTTTGGCTTTCCTACTTCTCATCTAAGAGGGCAATGATGGAAGTTTTGAATGTTATATATCGTCGGTGACATTATTCTTTTGATCTTTTTGTACACAGTTCATATCGCAGCAAACTTTATAGTTTAGGGATTAATCTTGTTTCGACTTAGTAGAGGCCGTGATTAATCTTGTTTCGGCTTAGTAGAGGCCGATAGAGAGAATTTTCGCACTTGTAGAATAGAAATGACCTCTAGGATGTGGAGCTTCTGTGAAATTTAGTTCCCTGATGTCAACCTTTTTCTCTAATGTTGTAGTGCTATAAATTATTGTGTAACTGATCGCTGTGTAAAGTATTTCTCTGAAGCTATGCTGCCATTGTTTTTTTATCTCCGAAAGCAATTTTTCTTCTAAGTCGGTAATTTGAGAAATGAACGGTCATGATTGAATTAAAGAAATACTATTTTTGTTTACTTGTCGATTTAATGGATGGTAAGCTGAATTACTCAGTAATTCGAACTATTGAAGACTTGTCCCTCTGAAAGTTGTCGACACGCTGGCGGCCTGTTTCACGTTTTGCTGAAAATACTTTTACTATAGGAAAATAATTCTTAACAACTCTTTTTTTATCTTTCGGCTTATTTATTTTTGTTAGTTGGGATGCAGAAATGACCACCGTAACTATAAGCACATTAAGATTCTTAACAAAAACTTCTTGAAAAATAAAAAAGGAACTTACAAGTGTATAACCACTTCTCTTTTGCCAATAGTTGTACAAACATTTTCTACGGAAGATTGAGATTGAAAATAGAAAATGTAAATGGTTACGAAAATTAAACTTCTCTTTTGCCAATAGTTGTACAAATGTTTTCTACGGAAGATTGAAATTGAAAATATAAAATCTAAATAGTTACAAAAATTAAATATAACGAGCGAAACATTTCTACCATTAAATCATATGTAGAATTGAAGCAACCCCCCCCCTCCCAAAAAAACTCTCTCTTCCAAAAATACAATATAAAGATGTTTAGAATAATTTATATAATTAAAGGATTTAGCTATCTACACACCGGCTTAACATTTCGGCTCTAAATAGTAAAAATTGGTAAGTAAATATCACTTTTTCTAATTGAAAGTTAGAAAAAAAAATAGTCAAGTAAATAGTCGGTGGAGGCTTTGTTGCCACTACTTTGTGAGTGTTCGCCAAGAAATAAAAGAAAAGCCGCTGTACTCCGCCTACAAATTCCAGGATTTGGCGCAGCCAAGCGCCAACGACGCTCCGTCGTTTCTTCTCTCTCTCCCTCTCTCTCTGAGTCTCAGTTGCC
Organism: Cotoneaster glaucophyllus; assembly: GCA_036320875.1. Classification (NCBI taxonomy): domain Eukaryota; kingdom Viridiplantae; phylum Streptophyta; class Magnoliopsida; order Rosales; family Rosaceae; genus Cotoneaster; species Cotoneaster glaucophyllus. The sequence continues at coordinate 20,473,943 of CM070072.1, forward strand.
CTCAATCGAAATCCGATCGGACGAGGGAGAACATGTCGAACCGAAACTCTCACCCCCGACCCGCCGGAAGCAAGGGTATCCCAAAACCCCAAAAGGTCTTCGTCCCCAAGAAGCCAGACCACAACAATCCAATCCCACGAGATTCCAATCTCAATCCCAATCCCAATCCCACGCTCTCCACCTCTCTCCGGCAATCGCTATCCAAGCAGCAATCCAATGCCGAAACTTCCACCGCTGCTTCGGTTCCGCCGTCGGGGAGCAGGGTTCGGATGGGGGACAAAGGTGAGTGGGTGCCGAGCAGAGCTCAGGGTGGCAATTTCGTAAGTTACTTGCCCCAGGATGAGGCGGTGGCGGCTGGGCTCGGCGCCGACGAAGGCGGATTGGACGCCCTGGAATCGCAGAGAGTGGTGGATCTTCTTAACAGAGAGCTGTCTCGCCTGCTGAAGTTAAACCCGAAGGAGTTTTGGCGACAAGGTAAAATAACTGCTATGACATTTACATCTTCACCTGCAAAAGCTGGAAACTTCACACTGAATATTCAATTTGTTGTTAATATTTTCACTGTTTTTGTGTTGCTGCTGCCCCGTTGTTGTCAGTGGCTAGTGATACATCGTTGCATGAATTTCTGGATAGCTTTCTACAGTTTAGGAGTAGGTGGTATGATTTCCCTCATCGCGGCGCCAAGGAATTGGTGGCGGGGGTCATTGTTGGGGAGTTCGAATTGAGCCGCCGTGTGTTCATGGTATTATATCGAATGTAAGTCTGAGGTTGCAGCTGTATAGCGTCATGTTCTGTTATTGCGTTGTTATTATCGCTTTTCGTATTCACTTTCTCAGTCATCGTAATGCAGATCTTCTAATAGGGATCCTGGCGCTCGTCTTGCTGATAGTCTCAGTCCACAAGACCATGAAGGTGGGTTCTATAGATATGTTTTCTCTGTAATTTTTTTTTCATAAAGTTTGGTGGGCAAGATAATCTGTTTTGTTGGAACATGATTAGTGTAACCCTTAAAGATTTTGGATATTATTATGCATTACTTTATGTCATTTTCCTTCATGAAATCATATGCTTCTTCTTTTTCTCCAAAATTTGTGCAGTGTGGTAACTGATGTCGTTCGTTACAAATTCCATACCGTATCCATAGATGAGATGACTTTTGCTTCCATATTAAGTTTGTTTGGTGCTTTTAGGTCTCGTGAAAGTCTGCATCTATGTCCTATATTTGTATTCGAGTTGAATACATCTCATTGGAGAAAATACGTTTAGGATTCCCTTTTTTTGTTTAATATTGTATCGTAATAACAGTTGTTCACTAATTACACATGTAGTTCTTTTGCAGGAGAAGAAGTTGCTTGACTTGCCTAAGTTGTTAGACATATGTGCTATATATGGTCATGAAAATGAAGATTTGACCAGAGTGCTGGTAGGAATTTCATGAATAGCGGCCTAGTGCCCTCTCCAATTGCACTCTCTGTCACTCACTCACTCACTCACTCACTCACTCAGTCATTCTTGGTTATTATGTTTTCAGGTTGGCAATGCAGTAAAAGCTCATACTAGGATCCATGACAATTTGACTGCAGTAGCATCACATTTCCTTAGCATTGTCCAAACAATGTTCCAACGTAGCAGCTCAGCCTTGGAGGTATGCCCTCAAATCTTTTAAAATCAAAAGTGACAGATTCCACCTTTTGTTCCGTTCATCCTATTTAATAAGGATGTAAAAGTGGGTTTCTATAGTCATAGTCTTGATATATACTCGAGGAAGCTTAGTAAAATAACAATGAAACTCATATGTCGCATAAATAATGTTGATCAAACTTTTCTGCCTAACGAATAATGGTTGTGTCTTTACTAGTTATGTATCTTCAATACTATTTTAATTAGTTTTTACTGGAAGGATTTATAAGCACTCCTGATATCATGTGCAGACCCTTTTTTCCTCTGGAAACACTGGAGAACATGGATCCAGCCGTCTTCTTGCTGATTTATTGGAAGTGAGTTGCTTTCTCTTCTTATTGACTGAACTTATTAGTACAACTGATTCCTTCCTCTACTCCTTTCCAGTACTTAGTTGCAATTTGAATTAATTCCTTAAAGAGATTTAGAGTAATAGTGGGTTTTAATTTGGATTTGTTCTGCTACATGCTGTACAAAATTAAATTAAATTTTTAGAACTATGGAAGATATTATATATGGAAGTTTTATTAACCAATTTTTTGCTACAAATACAGGCTAAGGAAATTCATTTCATAAAGAATTCAAGTGACCCCTTTCGTTTTCTTCTACGAGTTGGATCTATGATGTTTCAACTTTCAAGTGGACCATTGCTGTTTTCTGCTTCAACTTGTACAAGACATGAGGATGTTGACATGCTTATGATACTCTATTTAAGAATTTTCTCCTTTCTTGGTAGGTTATGGACTTCATCAACGATGCAATTGTATCCATGGATGCTTTCTTAACTGCATACGAACCATCTGCTGCCTTCTTGTTGTGCCCTGTTGAAACCAGGTATCTTTCCTATGGGCTTGGCTGTTTGAGTCAACAATCAGAAGGTTTATCTTAGAATATAGTTTGGCTCTTCTAAGCTGAGTATCTGATGGAAATTTCATCAGCATGTTTTGGTTGTTGTCTAGGAGTTTTTGTAGTGGAACCTGCTCGTTTGGTAAAGCATGTTTTTTTAGCAATAATGCTGTCAAAAGTTTCAATAATGATGAAATAGTATATCTTTGCTCTCTCTTTCTATGCAGTCATGGGAACGAGGCATTACTAAGCACTCTAGCAAGGTTGCATGATTCATTACTTCCATCTTTGCAGCGTGGATTTCGAATCATTTCAGCAGATGGAGAAGATAAAATGGTGTCTAATATTGCTTTAAGTTTGAAGATGTTATCAAAGAGAATTGTCAGATTCGGTTGGAAACTATTGGATTTGTGCTATCTAAGTGATGAGGCCTTCAAAGATAACCTCCCCATTCCAGCTGCTGCGGAGATGTTTCCAGCCAAAGTGGAGGATCTTTTCATTAGATCAGATATACTGGTTCAAACTTTAAGAGAGATTAATGGAATTTCCGTATGTGCTCAGGAGAACCAGAATAGGCAAACATTTCTTCAAAATATTGAAAAGAACTTCAACATTATGAGCAAAATGGAGAATTTACAAAAGAGTGGTGAGCTATTACATGCTATTACAGTATATTGTACTTGTACAAGTTTTGTGCTCGTTTAATATAATTATGCTTGAAGAAGCAAATTCATATTTAGTCGGCTTTGTTCATGCAGGATGGATAATCATGGATGATGAGCAGCTGGGGTATGTATATGGAATACTTATGTCTACTCAGAAGCTCATAGTTAAGGAGCAGCCCAGTACGAAGGCCACTTTGACAAACAAGAAGGTGCAGATAGATGAAGATGTTGCAATTGTGGAGTCGCGAATCAGTCAAATAAAGGACCTGTTCCCTGATTATGGAAAAGGTTTCGTAGCTGCTTGTCTTGAAGCCTATAACCAGAATCCTGAGGAAGTTATTCAGAGGATTCTTGAGGGAACTCTTCATGAAGATCTGCAGTCCTTGGATACGTCATTAGAGACAATGCCAGCACCCAAGACTGCGACTGTTGGTAGGAATGATAAAGGGAAAGGAAAACTAGGTGAGCTTACAGCACCACCCGCCACTAGTACAGCAGTTGTTGTGAGGGATAAACAAATTGGTGCCCCTTCGGTTTCATCATCCTCATCACAAGGAAGGTTTGTTAGGAAGTCTAAAGCAGACGTGCCTGATACGGATACCCTGGATGACAGAAATGAGAAATACGTTGGAAACACTGCTGCTCTTATTTCACAGTTTGAGTATGACGATGAGTATGATGACTCTTTTGATGATCTGGGTCTGAGTGTTGCGGATTCAGGAGTGGGGGAAAGTGAGATATTTAGTGAAAAAAGCAGCTCGAATACGGGTAGGCCGTGGGAAACACAAACTGGAAGTTCATCTCAGGATGCAGCTAGTTCCAAATGGGGCTCCAGAAAGAAGCCCCAATATTATGTCAAGGATGGTAAGAATTATAGTTACAAAGTTGCAGGTTCAGTTGCAGTTGCAAACGCTGGGGAAGCATCATTAATTACTGAAGCACAACGAGAAGTTATTCATGGCCTTGGCCGTGGTGGCAATCTTCCTCTAGGCGCGGTTAAGAAGCTGACAGAATACTCGGAGGAGCAAGACAAACAATTTGACAATTCTCAAGCCGAAGAGAGAGGTCAGATGGATGGGAGAGGGAGAGGGTTTGTTGGGAATGCTAGGGGCAGAGGACGGAGGGGAGGAAGACAAAGGGAGTCCAATGAGGAGCAAGATACTAAACACAACGATAATGCCGAAGGTGAGTCTGTTGGGAATGCTAGGGGAAAAGGACGGAGGGGAGGAAGACAAAGGGAGTCCAATGAGGAGCAAGATAATAAACATAATGACAAAGCCGAAGGTGAAGACGGAGAGAATGCCGAAATCAAAGGGGAAGAGGGGGGAAGGAGAGGAGGCAGAGGAGGAGGTGGTAGAAATAATTTCAGGAAGGACCGGGCCATGAATAAGCACTTCTCCGGTTTAGGTGGCTTCTAGGTATACAGAGTAACACCGACATCTCCCCCGTTTTTTGTTTAGGGAACGGTTTCAAGCGTGAGATCTGTCGAGAGTTTTGGGTCACTGTAAATTTTGGTTGCTTGCTAACTTCTCGTTTGATTAAACCACAGTTACATCGATTAATCAATCACTATGGTTTCCTATGCATTAATCAAGTGAAGACCCCGACACTGTAGATTAGATTTGTGATAAGTATGAACATTTTTTACAGTCGAATTTAATACTTAGTATCAAAGCTCGTCATTCATTAGAATCGAACTTAATAAGCAGATAAACCATAGTACTAAATGAATTTCCACTCAAATGGTAAAAGAATCCACCATAGTTCAAACCGGCTTTGGTAAAAACTCAACAAGAAGAAAAATTGGACTGGATGGAAATAATTGGCCTAACATGCAATAAAAGAAACAAGAAAACGCTAGACAGTAGGGTTCGAACCTTGTGTTTAAGGGCCACGCACTTTAACCGACACACTTGACGTCCTTTTATTTGTTGGTCAATGATACTTCGCGTCTAGGACGCTCAAAATTCAAACGGAAAATATAAATTGATCTAAAACAGTGCGTCGAGCTTTCACAGACTATTTTTATGGAGGCTTCGAACCCAAGAAATGTTCATACAAATTTTAGCGGGACGCAAAACTTAGAACGAAGTTACATTAGTTTAAACATATCAAATTCAATAGAGAAATTTTATTTAAACCCATGTAACCTCTTTTTACACTCAACTTACTTTTTGCATCCATTTGATTTTTAACTAAACTATCAATATTTCTTTAAACCCAAATAAACTACCTAAAATACCCTTACAAACCTAATCCAATAGGCAAATTTATCTTTACACCCATAAGTGTCTTCAAGCATTGATCTGAGCCAGCCGCTAATTAAATTTCATGTAGGCTAACCAGAACCATCAGAGAGAAGAATAAAAGAGTGAGTTTGTCCACGTTTAAGTAAAATATTGCATGTATACAGTATTTCAAACAACAATAGCTAGTTGGTAATTTCCATCAGATTTGGTCGCAACATTTAGGCTCGTGTTGTATGCATTATATGCATGCACGGGTGAATGTAAATCGTATTGAAGGGCATGTGAACACAGGACAGCAGCAGCCATACATGTACTAGCAGCAACAGCAGAAATCGTATTGGAGGGTGTTTTGGGGTGCAGACAGACACCGGAAGAGTGTCTGCAACAATTTGTTGTCGCAGCAATATCCATAAATCGAGTCATACCTTAATTGAAGGATTTAAAACTTCAAAATCATCATCTATCAATAAAAAAAAAGTTTGTTTTTCTCTATAAGAGCTATTAAGGTTTTAGCCGGAATGAATGTAGGATAAACAAAGAATGATGCTAGGGTTTAACTATAGTGTGTGGGTTTATTGATAAATTTGAGTTTTATTATTAATTTTATTTGGTATTTAATAGTAATTATGTAATATGGTAAAACAGACAATTAACATTTAAAATTTAAGTTAGGTGCAGAAAGAGATTACATGGGTTTAAATAAAATTTCTCAATTCAATATACAAGATAAAATTCTTCATTGAAATTTTCTAGAGTAGCAAATGACAGATATAGCCTTATCCAACAATTGTACTATTGGTTTGAACCCACCACCAACTTCATGACTAGAGATGAAACAAGATTGATTGTTGCAAACCAAAAAAATCGAGCCTGGGGACCAAAAGTAGTGCAAAGCCCGAAATGATAAGCGCATCGATGATTACGCATCGTCCCCCATGTTTCGCTGCAAAGCGGCCGATATTTTTACCCTGCGAACGCACAAAGAGAGTAAAAAGGTAAGAAGCAATGTATAATTGAAGAGCCAGCATGTTTACCCTGAATACGTTGAAGCAAGCGTTCGCAAGCATACCTCAGACAACATTCGCTGCTTGTTAAGCAGCTGGGTCCTTGCTTTGCTTTGAACCGAGTTCGGTGACCTAAACATCCTCTGTACCGAAGAAACAATATTAATGAATGACAAGAGAATTACATACCAACAAAAGAACACCTGCTGCAGACCTATGGAATATCAAGCTAATGAAACAAATTGGAGTAGTTGTAAGAACAAACCTTTTCACCACCAGATAGACGATGTTCGGAATCAGATGGATTCTTTTTCTTTGGATTGAAGCCAAGAACATCCTGGAGGAGTTCATTTTCCTGTTTCAGAAAATTGTATTCATTTAGCCTTTGCCTAATTAAAGATGAATTATAGTGCCAAGATTAAAAATAGATACAAATTTATCCAAGAAAATGACGAATAAATCATATCGCGGGGTAAGGAAAGCAACCTGCATGTGCTTGATAAAACCTCCTCCAAGAAAACGCTTCAAAAAGTTCAACTGCAATGGTTTCAAAACAGTAATAGTTTAATGACTTGAAACTATCTAGCCAAACAAAAATTTGAAACGAAAAAAAGGACGAGGATAGAGGACCTGTATCATCTGCGACCACGTTGATGTGTATAATGATTCACCACCAATCTTTATTGAAATTTCAGGAGAACAACCATCCTACATTGATGAATAAGATCAGTATACAGGATCTATATAAAATTAAAGGAAAACTAATGAAAAGAGCTTCAAAACTTTGAGTTGTAATCAAAAACCACCTAATAACTTTATGTAATGATAAGGACAAGAGATTAAAAAGAAGAAAAACGTAAACTAATCCAACCAAGGCAGCGTGCAACGCACGCCAAGCAATTCATCAGAGTTAGAACCTAAGAGAACCACGCGTAGTACAAAAGTTCATCACCTTCTTCAACCTTCTCTCTCTTGACACGTCCATATTCAGCCCTTTCCAAGGGACTTGCTTCATTAAATTTAGATAAAATTTAGAAAATGGTGGGTTACAGTACCAAATGAGGCGACTTGCTTCATTAATTCTCGAGTAGTCTAACACCAATGTCAGCATCTAAAATTCTAACAAATTCTGCTAAGTTGTTCTTGTGTCTCAAACTCGCATCCCGGTGGGTTTACAAGGGGTGGGCTAGGTTCAATTTGGTCTGGGCTGTGGGCGACCAAAACTGATGTGGGTATTTTTGTATGCGTAAATGGAGAGAGAAGGTTGAAGAAGGTGAACAGGAAAAAGGAGGGGAAGAGATGACTCAGTTTGTGTGTAAAAAAATATCAAAGGAAAGTCAAATAAATTGATTGAGAGAAATGTCAAAGAACAAACACGAATGTGATAGTACTAGTTACGAAATAGTGATAGCATTAATGTTCGGTTTAAAAAATAGTTAGTGTTTAGTTTACGAAATAGTGATACTACTAGTGTTCCGTTTAAGAAATAATCAGTGTTTAGTTTACAAAATAGTGATAGTACTCGCGTTCGCTTGATAAATAGTTAGTGTTTAGTTTACTAAAATATTGATAGTACTAGTGTTCGTTTGATAAATAGTCAGTGTTTAGTTTACAAAATAGTGATAATACTAGTGTTCGTTTGATAAATAGTCAGTGTTTAGTTTATAAATAGTCAGTGTTTAATTTACGAAATAGTGATAATACTAGTGTTCGTTTGATAAATAGTCAGTGTTTAGTTTACAAAATAGTGATAGTACTAGTGTTCCGTTTAAGAAATAGTCAGTGTTTAGTTTACGTAATAGTGATAGTACTAGTGTTCGTTTGATAAATAGTCAGTATTTAGTTTACGAAATAGTGATAGTACTAGTGTTCGTTTGATAAATAGTCAGTGTTTAGTTTACGAAATAGTGATAGTACTCGTATTCAATTTAAGAAATAATGATAGTACAAAATGTTCGGTTTAAGATATAGTCAGTGTTTAATTTAAGAAATAGTGTTCATTTTAAGTAGTCAATGTTCAGTTAAGAAATAGTAATAGTACTAGTGTTCATAAAACTGAAAAATTACGAATTTTCTTTATTTTTGGTCTTGTAGTATTATTACTTAATTTGTTCTAAAAAATTATAATTTTTTATTTTTAATCTTGTAATATTATTACTTAATTGTTTTGAAAAAAATTACGAAACAATGGTCAAATAATAAATATAAAATATAAAAGTATATTGTTTATTGAATGAGAGTAGAAGAGTAGGAGGTGGTGAAATGAGAGAGAAGACAAAAGAGAAAAAATTGATGTAGAAGGGTGATTTAAGAGAGAAAATTAATAGAATATGTGAAAGATGGGAGAGAGAAAAAAAAAGAGGTTAAGGAGATGAGGGTAGTGAGTTTGTGTGGGTGATGTGACGCGTAAGACTCGGTGCGTCAGTTTTACCTTTCGGTTTTTTTTTTTTTATAATTCTTATGTTAAAGTGTTGTCCTTTATATTAAATTTTAGGTCATTCTAATTAAAGTTTAAGCTTTTTTTATTAAATAAAATTAGTGGATGGTTTTTGGTTAATAAAAAACTTAAAGAAGCCATTTTCATTAAAGTTCCCTATAATTAAGTATCCATTTTAATCACAAGGGTGTAATATACCTCAAAATATTCCAAGATATCCCGGAACGTGTTGCGCTGATTGCTAAGATCTTTTTTAGCAGAACTTTTTCCACCTGCCTCAGCTGAGAGGTTTCTGGCCTGATTAATAATCTTTGATTTCAGTCCTTGTATATGTACATATTCCCGGGGTTTATTTCCTTCTTCAGTTGAGGCATCACTTGAAGTATTAGCACCAGCAGAGAACTTTTCTAAACTTCCAATCTCAAAAATTAATGCCAAAGCTTCACCAGCGGCCATACGCATAGACCGGTCATCCTTATCTAGCAGGCTAGATAAGTATGTTATGGACCTGCATTATTGGCCAGAAAATGATGGGGGAGTTATTCCACAAGGTTGTTGCATCGAATTGGTCGCAGCCAAAGTCTTAATACATAAACAGGATGTGGTTTGAATCACACATTACCAAGCAGACAAATCCTTATCAAATGAAAGAAAAGCAAAGCAATGAAATGCATCAGTGATCAATGTTTTACTCACTCTTGCCAATCTTTAAAATTAAGATTCCACCCATCTACGGTTGTCAAAAGAAAGGACCACGCAGACACCATGGTGGTTATTGCAGCTGCTGAGAGTTTGACTGCCATTACCTGAAAAAGTTATAGAATGGACAACAGACAAATAGTGACCTTCAGCTGGCACCCAAATAAAAATAGATAAATACGGCATGCGCTTACTTACATTGGAATTTTGTTTTGGATGAACTACTTGCCACATAATTTGCATTGACTTTTCTGTTTGCTCTGGATCACTACCACCAACAAAAGTGATAATAGCTAAACACTCCAGTAACTGCAATTAGAAATTAAATTATGTGTTAAAAGGAAAACAGGTTCAATATCATGATATGTCCAACAACCAGAAATCATATGAAGCTAAAGCCTAAAGAAGTATGATATCGTAGCTACCGCTGATGTCTTTGAGACTTCAGATCCAGATTTAAAAGCCTGTGAAATCACAGGTAGTGATTCTTCCAGTATTTCATGAGCATTGTCTCCACATCCAACAGTCAAAGCCAATAGTCCTACAAGCACACACGAAAAGATTAAAAACTGATTTTGATACTTGGGGGAGAAGTATACGAATGGGCCAAAAAAGGAGTTAAGACCTAACCGATCACGTGAGACGCCAAACATATCTCTTTGGACGAACCCTTTTTGATGCAATTCAGACACTGATGCAATAAAGTGGCAAACCTGATGAACACCAAATAAGTTTATGAGAATTAATGCAAAATACAATACGGCATTCTGGGTCCTAAGAGCATAAGTGAACATAATCAAATGCAGTTGCTTACTTCTTTTCCACAAACTGATGTTGCATGTTGCTATTAAACGCATCAATAATTGCTGACAAAGCTTTTTCTCTTGTGGAACCCCTTCACATACACAAAGTATAACATTTAGTAAGCAAAATGGGCAACAATAAAACAAGCTTCTTTGCACTTTTTTCTGAGTATTATTACTATCATTACACAATATGATTATCAAAAGGAGAGTATACCTCTTCTCATACAACGCATCTACAGCTTGGTCAAGTAAACTATCCTTATCCACTTGCATATCTTCATTGACAGACACCGAAATATGATCGGAGAGCATAGTTGATGTCGAACTCACGCTACTATTATCATCATCACTATCCATCATTGCAGCATTCTTACGCTGAGAACTACCTGCAAATGCCAAAATCCACAATAACCTCAACACCGAAAATTCCATAATTCTTATTTACTAATTTCTCCTCCCTTTTTAGGAGATAATTAAAAACCCACATGTAGTAGGAGCTCAAACAAACATTAAAATCGGCAAAACCAAAACTTGTTGCAATAATTGAAACCAACAAAAAAGTAATAAATTGCTTGCAAAATTGGGATCTAAACCAATAAAACAAGCAAATTACAACTAAAACTAACGAATTGAAACATCAGAATTAGCAGAATTAAGAAAACCCTAATGAACAAAATTATCAAATTGAAACGTCTGAAGGGATGAAAGGCTTACGTTTCCCCATAACTGTGAGTCGTATGGGGGGTCCCTACTATACTTTCTGAATCCCTAGCACGCTTTCTCTGTCAGAAAAAAGTTACAAGGGCGACTGAAAATCTGAGAAGAAGAAGAAGAAGGTGGAGGAGGAGAGCGCTGCCAAAGAGAAGAAAATCTGACGAGATGGACGAAATCAAATTGACCGGAGACGAGAAAAAACTGCGATTCAGAAAATCCAGAGACCAATTCAGCCATTAATGGAATTAGGGTTTCCTGATTTGGGGTAAAAATGAGAGAAGGGGCTTCCTCTTTCCTTTGAGAAATCAAAATTTGGGGGAAATTGAAATCTGGAACATTTGGTGTTATGGAATATTCTGTGCCAACGTGGCACGCTGGTGCTCGGAGTCGTGTGGGTTATGACGTGGCGGGCTGTGAGCCGTTGGGTTTGATGTGCTTTGTGATAAGAGTATGGGGCTGGAGTTGCTCAAGACCGAATATTACGTAGTACGCAGTCCGCGATGTCGGCCAGACGCGCGGGTTTTGGAGAGTGGAAGACCGCCAGGAGGCGGGTAGAAAAGTGCAGCACGTCTGACACGTGGATTTAAAAAGAGACACGTGACTGAAGAAAGACGGATTTGGATCCCAGCCGGATTCAATCCTAATCATTCATCGTATATCGTGCGATAAAAAATCATTTGACTTTCTTTATTTAAAATTAAACACAAATAACACCGGACGAAAATTAGCTGCACAATGTACGAAGAACAGTTAAGATGTGAGGATCCTTAAGATTTCTACGAAAGAAAATGCGAAGAGAATCCTCATCCAGAAAGATGGCGTTTGTTTCTTGTTTTTTTTTTTTTTTTTTTAATAAAAAAAAAATAGATACTTTATTAAAAAAGCACTATACGTCTGCTTGGTGTGCTGAATGGAATTGGTAGAGCCAATTAAAATGGCTATACGTTCAAGTCTTGTTTGATGGTGTAAATGAAACAAACAAAAATCGACAATCCTTACAATGGACGACCATGAAATGACAATGCGTACACCAAACATTGGAAAAATATCTCAATCTATCCCTTCCCTTCCTACCCTAACTATTTAAAAATACAATATTCAATCTTGTTTAGTTCACCAATCCTAACTCTTAAGATAGTACAAAGGATAACTAAAAAAGAATAATTCAAAATCAATATGAATATTGAGAACAAAAGTTGCATCTTACAAAAAGAAGAGAAGAAAAAAATAGAAAACAAATGAAAATGATTTAAAAACTTTGAGTTTTAATAAAAATTATAAAAATGTGTTGTAAGTGAATAGTATCAGGATTGACATTTTAGAGTAAAAATATCATTTTCGTTAAAAGTGAACAGTACCATGATTGTTTCGTTAAAACTCTCTTTTACCACTGCACTATTCCTCTTTTCTTATTTTTAAGCTCTTGGCATGTCAAAATCGAAAGACAATAACATATAAAGCCCCCAATCTCAGCGGAATTATTCGAAATACCGAAAATTCACGATGACTTGCTTGTCCTCTCTTCTGAACCAGCAATAATATCCCACAATTGAAGCATGAAGTCCTCTTTAAATAAAGAAGAAATGAAAGTATACAAATCAATTCCTTTTTAATTTCTTATGGTTCTTCTAACAATACCAGGGTGCGTTTTAGAGGCGTGATTTAATCCAAGCCTGCTTCGTAGCCATGATTAATAATCAAAGTCTTTTAAAGATGAGAATTTAAAAAAATTCAGCGAAACGGTCAAATAACAGTAAAATATAATAATCGCGCTACAAACGATCACATTTGAGCTTCTTTGTCACTCTCAAACATTTTCATGAACACACTACTTCCGTACAAGTTGCTCGCTGCGCGGACGTCTTTCTTTAAAAGGGATTATCGTTCATTTTCTTGTCACATTCTACTTGTTTTTTCTTTTTCTTTTTCTATTTTTGTATCATTGGTCATGACAAGCCCAGACCCTTCCCACAGCTAACCCTTAATTGTAAGGGTACCCTAGCCCTCCTCCTTTGAGAGTCCAGGGTGTGTTGGCAGAAAAATGGGAGTGGTGGTGGACAATATATGGGAAGCTTGAAGTTGGCTGGCCGTGTGAGCGCACTAGCCGGTGGCTTCAGGGTTTTTGTTTTAGAAGTGGCAAGTTTGAATTGGAATGGGATCTGGCACAGTCAAACCATAGGGAAACACGACCCATATTCATGTACCCTACTCCCTGACTGCGTAAATAAGTTGTGCTCCATAGAATTTTATATTCTGCAATTTATAATCGCTAAATTTTAAAATGTAAGATATCTCAAAAGTTCAAAACATATCAGGAGATCCTCAATGACTAATATAATGATTATAATATTATGAGTGTCAGATACGAGGAGTTCTACAAAACGGGTATATGACACTACGGCGTGACGGGAATGACATTTTACTAAAGCTAATACTCACTCCAATTTAGAAAAATTCAAATGCATAAGAATTTGCAATTAATAACTTAAATACTATCACAACAACATTCTTATTAGCTATAATTTATCTTGTAAAATCAACTATATATTCATTCAAATGTGTCATATTTCATTATAAATACCGTCACAGAGATATTGCTTTTGATCATAAGCGTTTTCTTAAACCTACTTGAACGCCGTGTTCATCTTGTAAAATCAATGACCTGTTCATTCAAATGTGCAATGACAGGTTGTTGGTTCTATAAAAGTGCAAATACATTTTTTCAAAGAAAGTGATTCTCACACACATTTTTTATTTTTTAGCCTCTCATATGAAAAAAATTTCAACTGCCCGGTATTTAATCGGGTACTTCACGTGACATAAAATAAGTGGAGGGACACACAAATAAAATCTCATTCCCTCCACTTGTATTATGACTTGTGGAGTACCGCTTGATTACCTGGTACTTGAAAAAATCTCTCACACACCCTTTTTTATTTTTGGCATCAGATTGAATAAATAAAACAGAATGGGGTGTGAAAATTACTTTCCTTCTTTAAATTTCATTTGGAATGTGCTTTTAAATGATTGAAAGCGTTTTAGAAAATGTTTTTAAGTTCCAAAAGCACTTGCAAGTGATTTCTTCAAGAAACACCAGTTATGTGTTTCTTGCAGGAAACAGTAAGTGTTTTTCCGAATTAATTTTCACTTTTACTAAGAATTGATTCTATAAACACACTCTAAAAACGTTTTCAGCCATTTAAAAACACTTATCAAGCAAGCCGGATCACATAAAAAGTTGCTTCTAATAATAAGCGTTTTTGTTAACCATACATTCATGCTAAACTGTAACCCTATTTCGTCTCCATTTCAACCTCTGCGCCCTCCGGTCCTTTTCAGTCTTGCTGGTCAACCATTCTTTCTCTCTCCAAATCTCGGATTATTCAGTCCTGGGATTATATTATCCGACTCTGTTTACTCTGTTCCTACTAGATTTTCTGCGCGGAATGCAATAATCAGAGAGAAAGAAAAAGAAACGAAAATACTGATCCTTTATCGCCGGACCTTTCTTGCCGAGAAAGTCACAGCTTTCTCTTCAACGGAGATTTTGTAGAAGACAAAGCATTCCTCAATCTCAAAAACTATTACGATGGCGTTTGCATTGGAAGAAGAGCAGTTGCAGAACTTAATCCACAGAGAGATCGAATTTGGGTTTGAGAAAGACGAAGATTTGGTGATTCCCGCCTGGGTTTTGGACGCTCGATTGGAATCCATCACATGGGTTCTCCAGGTTAGTCTCTAATCTCAAAAACCCAGTTTCTTGTTTTCCAAGTTTCGATAAAATAAAATAAAGTTGTTTTGAATCGAAATTGATTGCGTTCCTGTTATTGGTGTTTCTTGGGATTTCAGAGAAGAACGTGTCTTGGATTTCATCCTAGAACAGCATATTTGTGCATGACCTACTTTGATCGGTTCATTTTCCTGAGACAAATCCCTGTAAGATTTTGTTGCTCGCCTTTTCGGGCTATGTCTAAACGATAATGCCAATGTGTTTTGTAAAATTGTATTCCATTCGGTGTTTATGGCGATTGTGTAACGAGAATCAGTTCATGTTTTTGCAGGTTGCTATGGTTAGATTACTTTCAGTGGCGTGTCTATCTCTGGCTGCAAAGATGTTGGAGCAGAGCATTCCATCACTGTCACAATATGAAGTCGAAAATCCTCACTATTTCGAAGGAAAACTGATTCCGAAAATGGAGCTTATGGTGTTGGGAGCATTGGAATGGAAGATGAATATGATCACACCCTTCTCGTTTATCGATTACTTCGTTTCCAAGTTGTGCCAAGAATCTCCATCTGATGTAAAATACAAGATTGCAGACCTCCTCCTTTCTATAATCACAGGTATTTCTTTTTCTGTTTGATCACTTAATTTATTGCGAGTTGATTTAGATGGTTAGTTAATCATGTTTTAATGTTAATGTAGAGATTAATTTGATGCACCAACGACCGTCAGCTGTAGCGGCCGCCGCCACCTTGATGGGATTGGATCAGAAATTAACAAAAGAAGCATTGGAATTGAAGATAAACTCCATACCAGAACTGAAACTTTTGGAAATTGTGAGTTTATTTAGCCGTTTTCTCATTACTTAATTGGTGTTTCATATAAATTAAGTACTGGACTTATTGGCCTTTTGTGTCACAGGAAGATGTGTTTTCATGCTACAATATACTGCAGGAGCTAAAGACGGAGAAACCTAAAGAACCCGTGTCTGTAAAAATGGATTGATCGCTGATGCTGCTTGATTCGAGCCCAGTGGATGGATGTTGTAGAGAATTTTTCAGTTAGAGTAGATTACATCAGAGAAGAGTGATATCCTGTTCTGATATTTCGATAGTGCAGTGGAGTTACTTTGGTAAATATACCACATGTGACCAGTATAGGTAAAATTGTAACTGGTTTAAAGAGAGTGTGTAGTTCTTACTTGTTCACAATGTCATGATTTGGAGGTGATGAGAAACAGCTTCCTGAAGAAAATTTACAGAGAGTAATAAAAAAGAAAAGCTTTTTGCCCTAGAATTTGTACCAGAATACTTGTTTCATATTGTGCAATGTCTGTGAGTATTTGTATAAGGCAATCATCATTGAAGGTGTTTGACGAAAGATTCTTAAGTCCGGACGCCCTTAAAACACAAGGGGGTGGGTGGGACTAAAATACGGAGGTAGGGTGCTTTGTGTGTGCGGTTGAATGGTCAAGTGGTCCAGACGTCCGCAACTAAGAATTTCTTAGTTTAACACAAAACTTAATTCTAGCACTGGAAAACAGAGTAAACTAAGTTGTTTAAGTACCAGTTAGTACATGGAAATTCAGACACACCTAGTAAAAATTAATACACACATTTCTAAGTTTGCAAAGAGAAAAAGAGAGGTGTAAATGCCATGTCGACCGAAATTGGGAAACACCATTAGAGCATATCCACTCATGGTCTAATTGATAGGACAATTGGGTTGAATTGTCCTTGGCCCCAAAAAAGATGGTCCACCTGTTCAAAAAATGGAGGGCAATTAGGCCGAGGGCTCGTACCTTGCAGCTGCCCTTGCACGAATTGTCTTGGCTTGTGCCATTGCAGTTGCCTAATTGCAATAGTGGGCCCATCCACATGCATATCCTAGTCCCTTGGAGATCGTTGCCTTGTCCTTGCAGACCGTTGAATTTCCAACGTTAAAAAAATAAAAAATTTAAGATCGTCCAATGTAGCACAATCTGGTGCATCTGATTCAAACAAAATTTAGTAAATCAACGGCCTAAATTAATTTGAAGATAAAAAGAGCTAAAAACCTACCAAAAAATTCTTAAAAAGTACAAATACTTTTTAACAACACACTTAACAACCTTATAAAGTTCAACCATCTTCTTCATTTGCCTTTTATTTTTAATTATGCTTGTTGTAATACTATGTTTGTTTTGTATTTAAAATTAAATTATCGGGGTTAAATATGAAGTTTTATTTTATAGGAACAAATTTGCTAGTTACGTATAAATGTTTGTGAATAGTAATCGTCATTCCCCTTGCCCTTTCTCTTCTCAAACCGGTGGATTTGCACCAAGCCAATTACTATTATAAGAGCAATTTCATTGGCTTGCCATCACCTTGCCTTGTCCTTGTCCTTGTCCTTGCCCTCCCAGAATGAGTGGAGTTGCTCTTATTATATGGGCACTTTCAGTGAATGTTGAAAACTTGAAGCCGGAGAATTTGACGGTTAATTTGAGATGTAGAAGCAAAATATGCTCTCGGAAAAACGATGCAGCATATAAGTATGATAGATGCTAGGATCTTTTTTACTGAATGTTCCCGAAGGGACAAGAAATGCTAGGATCAATTGCACACGAACATATGCTCAAACATCTAGCGTTCAAGCTTGTGGTACTCTGCTAAACCTGCAACCGTCAAAACGGTGTCACATCTCTGCATCCACTTTCACTATAAATATATTCAGTCGTATTCAGTCTTTGCTGGTCAACCATTTTCTCTCTCCAAATCTTTGGCTTCAGTACTGGGTTGGCTCACTGAGTTCATAATTTGATTCCTTTTTTCTACTACATTTTCTGCACCTTTCTTGCCAAGAAAGAAACAACGGAGGTCGACGGTGGTGATAACTACGATCCTTTCTCGCCCGACGTTTCTTGCCACAAAAGTCTGACATTTTTGGACGGAGAGATGGCAGATGAAAACGCATTGATCAGCACGAACTACTACGATGGTGCACTGGAACAAGAGCAACTGAAGAACTTAATCAACAGAGAGATCGAATTCGGCTTCAAGAAAGATGAAAATGTGATCATTCCCAGCTGGGTTTTGGAAGCTCGATCTGAATCCATCACATGGGTTCTCAAGGTTAGTCTCCGAACTCAAAAACCCCATTTCTTGTTTTCGAAATTTCGATCATTTGAACCAACATTTGTGAAGTTTCAATTGGGAATTTAATCGGGTGCTTCTTGGAATTCAGAGAAGTGCAGAACTTGGGTTTCAGCCCTTGACAGCATATCTGGCCATTACATATTTCGATCGATTCTATTCGCTGAGTTCCGACCCTGTAAGATTTTGTTCTTTACATTTTGATTTGATTAACAGTTCTGGTTTTAAAGATTTTATTTTGTGGTTTTTTCTTCTTCTTTTTCTGCAGAAAGAAGAGCCAAAATCTGCAAAGAGGTTGCTTTCGGTGGTGTGCCTGTCGTTGGCGGCAAAGATGGAGGAGTTGGACGTGAAACTTCCACCTCTGTCACAATACGCCTTCGGAGACTACACCTTTCCATGTCATTTCGTTGGGACGACGGAGTTGGCGTTTCTAGATCACTTAGATTGGAGGCTGAGTTTGATCACACCCTTTGCGTTTCTCGGTTACTTGATCTCCAAGTTATGCCAGGGACCTGCATCGAATGTGAAATCTCGGATTGAAGGACACCTCCTTTCTGGAATGACAGGTATTTCTGTTAATTTTCACGAACAATGTTTTATGTTTGATCAATCACTTAATTAATATCTTTTTATTTGTCTTTGGTTGATTTAGATGGTTAATTATAATTTATTAATTAACTCTAATCTTAATGTTTCACAGAGATTAACTTAATGCATCATCGACCATCCGCCGTAGCAGCAGCCGCCACCTTAGTGGCAGTGGATCAGAAGTTAACAAAGGAAGCAGTGGAAGTCATGATAAAATCGGTTCCTGACTTGAATTTTCTGGAAATTGTGATTTTCTTAATTGATCTCATTAGTTGATTAATCAAGTAGATTAAAGATTGGATTTTGATTAATCTTGGACTTATTGGCATTTGTGTTACAGGAAACTGTGTTTTTATGCTACAATCGGATGCAGGAGAAGGAGCTAAAGAGTCTGAAGGACCGATCGATCCGGTAAATGTTGCAGTTAGTTCTTCAGTTCCAGCAGAGAAGTTCGTAACAACCGATTGATCGCTGATTCCGTTTGATTTGAGCCCCGTGGATGGACGTTGTAGAGAATTCTTTGAGTTGCATTACATCAGAGAAGTGTGATTCTGTTCTGCTAAAGAAATTTCGATAGCGGAGTGGAATTACTTTGGTGATAGTAAATATCACATGTGACCAAATTAGGTAAAACTGTAACTGGTCGAGAGTGTATAGTTCTTACTTGTTCACAGCTTTGGTAAAACTGTAAATGGCTTAAAAGAGTGTAATTGGAGTAAATTCTTACGTTAGTATCACTCTCATCACGTGACACCTTCATTCATGACTTTGACTGATGTTTGGGTGAAAGCGAAGATACGAGAAGATTGCATGGCATATCATGTAATTTGCTTTATCGACGAAAGAGATGGAATCGCATGCCATGGTAAATTTTACGGCAAAATTTCCGGTATACGCCCGGAAATTGCCATGGCCAACTATAGTACAAGCAGTCTCTTATGCAGCATGCATCAATCAGTAGTTTAATTATCGACAATAACACGAGCAATTACAAGAGAAGGATCAGCATTTTAAGAATGAACAGCACAATTAAGCAAAACATTCAACCTGTTAGCATAAACTAAATCCTTGTAAAAGTACAACTGGTTAGACCTTCGAACAGGTACAATACGTCCTACGCATTCATGTTTACAAAAACTATCATTTTGTAAGCAGGAGAGTTTATCATTTAGCCTTGAATTTGCGAGCTTTTCAGAGTTTATGGAGTCAAAAGAATGATCTTTGCAATGATGCCATAACAAAACATCCATCGGTAAGCAAGTGGAGAAGTACCTGTTCAAGTTCCGGTTGATTTCATGCTTGTTACACAGGGATGAATTTCAGAACTGCTGAAACCGGCATGCCAAGGAACCCAAGTGCGACGCTGGCAAACCATTGCTTACAACTTAGAGGATGTGTGTTCGCAAATGTACCCAAGAACTCGACGATTATGATTTGAAAGATAACAGTGGCAGAGAGGACAGTCACGAAAACGTAGTTCTGCATTATGCCTTTGAAGACGTTAACCTTCTCCATTTCCCTCGAGCTGATCTCATTGAAAACCTGAAAGAAGACGGTAGCATTCAAATGAATGTATGTGGATGAGTAGTCATTTCCTGAATTTGAATTTTACTTTTTTCAATACTCCATTCATTAACAACCGCAATACGATTAAATCACATCCCCCGATGATTCATAATTACCTGACAAAACACAAATGAGTTGAAGATAAGGGTGTTCAAGATCAAATCCGAGTCTGGGCCAACAAGCTGAAAAGCTTCTTTTCCTCTGGTCTGTAGAAACCATATTATCACAAACTGATACAGAGACTGCCCTAGGATATTTCTCCACATCACATTAGTAATGAAGTTTCCTTTCCTGCCAACCGGTGCTCTCTTCATTAAATCGTCAGTAGGTGGCTCGGTGGCTAATGCAAGGGCTCCTAGAGTGTCCATGATCATGTTGACCCAGAGAAGCTGAACAGCAGTAAGGGGAGTATTTCCTATGAGCGTTATCAACCCCAAAACAAAAAGTTAGCCAATAAAATATTTTCATGAGAAAAAAAGTAAGAAACTTAAACAAGAGAGAAAATGCATCGCAGTCTGCTTACCAGTTAAACAGGCGGAAGAGAAGTTGACAATAAGTGCAACCACATTAACCGTTAACTGGAACTGAACAAATTTCTGGATGTTCAAGTACACTGAACGTCCCCATTTGGCCACAGTCACAATTGTAGAAAAGTTATCATCCAGAATTATCACATCAGCACTTTCCTTTGCCACCTGATATAATAAGCACATTGTTAATTACCTTAATAGCAAAAACGATCAAGCTCACCTAAAAATAAAGGATCAGGGGATTCACGAACAAGAAGAGAGTAAATGAGACATCCTTGGGCAAAGGATTCACTTATTTCTTGTATTATCCATATGTAACCTCATAAAATTTAGTCTTACCACCACCACCACCACTTTGCAACCCTTGTGCATTCTTCTGATATCTCAATTTAGTAATAAGATCATGCAACTCTAATTGTACAACTGTAGTTTCCAATCAAATTCTATCGGAATTGAATGTTTGTAACGCAAGAAAATAGGTTTACAGGCATGACATGAGAGAGGAAATAGTGATTGAACTTTTCTCTAGAAACAACTACCTAAGAAGTAAAAAAGTTGCTTCTTTTAGCATATTACATTTATAAAACAGGAAAATCAACTGTGGAAATATGCGACTTTACGATTTGAGAGCGAGGGCTTTTATTAAGACACAAAAAGAAGCAACATCTTTGTAAATACCTCAGTACCAGCAATGCCCATTGCAAGTCCTATATCAGCTTCATGAAGTGCTGGAGCATCGTTTGTACCATCACCAGTCACAGCAACAACTTCTTGAAAAGTGGTCCGTAAGTGTCTTACAAGGGTATGCTTATCCATTGGTGAAGAACGAGCCATAACCTGATCATAACATCAAATTGCATCATTAGAAAAGTCACTTGAAGTGGAAGGGAACAGCAAAATTAGACAAGAAAATTGTTCTATTATTTATGGTTAAAGGTGCACGTCACCCATAAGTGAAGAAAATAATGTATTTATCGTTCATATGGTTAGTGCTATGTCACTGTTTGTATTTCTACTTCCCACTAAAGACATGAAGTTGTATATCTACCATAATTAGCTGTGCAATAATGGTAACGGGGGAATAAGGAATTTCAATAGGTTTAAGAGTCTACTAGCCTAGGGAATTTGTTAAGTAAAATTCATTTAATTAAATGTTTCTGAGACAGCTCACTGGCGGGATTGTGAAATTTTGATCACATGTTTCTGCACAAGTGTCTTTTCAGAAAAATAAGAAACTGTACCTGAAGGTTTGGAATAATTTTTTGTAATTCCTCCTCACTCTTTTCACGAAACACTGGGCCTTCAATTGCCAAACCTCCATCGGTCAAAATTCCACATTCTCTTGCAATTGCTTTTGCAGTGTTTATGTTGTCTCCAGTAACCATTCTGACTGTAATACCAGCAGACCTACAAATTGCAACAGACTCCTTCACACCAGGACGAACTGGATCTTTGATACCCACAATGCCTATACATGTGTACCCTGAGATGGGAATAGGACTTTCAGCTGAGAACTCATTGCCGACCTCCATGTATGCAAGGCAGAGAGTTCTAAGGGCTTCACTAGCAAAACGTTCGATGATGCCATTCAAAAGATCAATGGATGCTTTATCGAGGGGAACAACCTCGCCATCTGGACCCATGAATTTGTCGCATGCAGCTAATATTATCTCAGAAGCACCTTTAGTGTGCACCCGGAAGCCACCTTCAGGAAGCTCCAGAACAACACCCATTCGCTTTTTATGAGAATTGAAGGGCTCAACTTTAATAACTTTTGTTGCTTCCCGTTCTGCCTTGCAATCACCGCCAAGCAACATCCCAAATTCCAAAATAGCAGTCTCAGTGGGTGTTCCAAGTAGCTCAGTCTTGCCATCTTTGTTTTTAACAACTTCTCCTCCAGTGTTGTTAAAAATAGATTGCAGTATAAGCCTCAAACCAGATTCAGGAACTATAGACGCAAAGTTAGTAGCTTCCTCGGAGGTTCCCACATCTCTGATTTTACCACAAATGCAAGCTTTCACAACAGTCATGTGGTTCGTCGTTAGTGTCCCAGTCTTGTCACTGCAGATAGTTGTGGCTGATCCCATTGTCTCACAAGCAGCCAGATGCCTGACTAGTGCCTTATCGTTCATCATCTTCTTCATGGCAAAAGCAAGACTCAATGTCACAGCCAAAGGCAAACCCTCTGGAACAGCAACAACAACAATTGTAACAGCTATAGCAAAATATTCCAAGATTTCCAATGCTTCATCTCCAGACCAGATCAAGTGTGATCCTTGTTGAAGCTTGCGGCTGAACAATCCTTGAACCAATACAGAAAATGTCACAACAGCAAAAAACAAGCCTATTTTCCCAATGATGGTTGCCACACCATTTAGTTTGACCTGCAAGGGGGTTTCATCATCTCCTCCTTCACTAAGAGTAGCCATCAGTTTACCCCACTGGGTTCTCATTCCAACTGTAGTTACAAGCATCTTGCATGATCCATCCTGAACTTTAGTTCCAGAGAGGAGAAAAGGATTCGTAGAGTTGACATTAACTGGTTCACTCTCTCCTGTTAAACTGGATTCATTTATCAGCACAGAAAACCCCGAAACAAAAAGTCCATCAGCTGGGACCAGATCTCCAATAGAAAGATGAACAATGTCACCCGGAAGTAGATCGTAAATGGACAACTTCTGTCTGAATCCATCTCTAGTAACCTGAACTGTAATTTTTTTCTTCTCCTTCTCCAAATCCTTGAACTGCAGGGATTGTTTATAATCACTAGTTGCAGTGACAAACACAACAAGCAAAATGCTAGCAACAATTCCAAGTCCATCGTGGGCACCCTTTGGCCAACCTTCTGTCATTATCCCAACAAGCAGAGATACAAAGGCACAAAATGCAAGTATCATGAGAGTAGTGTCCTGAAGGGCTTCCCACACATAAATAAGAAATCCACGGGACGGTTTTTCAATGAATTTATTAATCCCATATATTTCTTTTCTCTTATTAAGCAATTTCTCAGAAGTAAAAATTCCATTGATACTGGATGTTCCAAGCTTGTCTGTGATAGTCTCCACACCACCATGACTTTTCAGCTTTTTCAAATCACGGCCATCAACAATCGATCCCACCTCATCAGCACAAATTTGAAAACCCGCAGCTTTGACTTCCTCAGGTATGGTATAATCACTGGGCAAACTTAAGCCTGCACATATTGAAGATTGAAAACCAAATAAACATATAAAACAAATAGAACCATTGTTTGTAAAATATAAAAATTATCGTCTGTATAAACAACTTTAGAACTGAGTAGGTTAAGATTCTAACCTTGGATAAACTGAAGCGCAGCTTGTGAAACCAAAACTGCAACTCTAAACTTCTCCTGTTATTTCAACCGAAGAAGAACAAAGGACAACACACTAAGAAATAAAGTTTTCTTTTATAAGACAGCAAAAGATATATCTTCTACATAAAGTATGCTCATGAATATATTTTTTACTAGTACCCCCATTAAGTATAAATATATCTGCTCAATTTCTTTTTATGGTAGACGGTATACCTTAATTTCATAGTCTATCAAACAGCAACTATGGTTCACTGCAGAATTGAACTTATCCTCATTTATGTAGCATAAGGTCATTTAAAGCTGTTGAGTTTGCTTAAAATTTTTACCGTGCATGGTTCTGAAATGATAATCATTCACAAGTCCCAATGTTCACGCGCATCCCCCTTGAACAAATTCTCATACCACGCAATGCATCAATTTTTAAGTCCCTTTACAGATTATCAAGAATAGAACAGTTGATATACCATCAACCAAATCTAGTACAATATGTACTTGGTCAAGGTTTTCGTTTTGATATTCAGCAAGATGAGACAGAACAAAAAGGCTATTTCAAGCTGAAATGGATCTGGGAACAGCATTGATAATTCAGCACGCACCAGAAACACATAATCCCAAATTACGAACGACAGCGAGTCTACTTTTTCCCTTCTTAGCTAGCCTATCATCGAATTTCGATTGAGAGATGATCTTCCCAACTTTCTATATACAACAATTTGATTTTGTTAAAAAACGAACACTAATAAATTAGAAATCCAGATTAACGAACACTAATAAGTTAGTAATCCAGATTAACAAACACTAATAAATTAGAAATCCAGATTAACGAACACTAATCAATTAGAAATCCAGCTGAATTGTAAATCTATAAGCACGCAGAAAACGAACATTAATCAATTAGAAATCCAGATTAACTGTAGCACTGGGATCACACTCAACTGATCAACAAAAAGAACTAAATAATTCCAAAACTGAATTTCTCAGGAGCCAAACAGAACAAAAACAGAGAGAGAAACCAAAATAGTAACCGATTTATACCTGATTGGATCGTCGAATGGCCTCAGCTTCAACACGCTTGGGGAGATTAGCAGTGAATCTGAACCTCCGTTTCCGATTCTTGACAAATCCACACAGCTTCCTCCATCTCTCAAGCGCCTCATCCGACGAGTTCTTCTTCACATCAAAGTTCTCGTTCAAATAGCTCTCCATCTCAACTTCTCAGCTTCACCGCAAACCAGAAACCCTAGCCTTTATACACACAGAGACTGCCCCTAACCTTTACTCATTCAAGCACACCACCAAAGATTTAAACGCAAGCTGAAACAAAAGTGCTTTTACCAAAAGTAGCCGGAATCGCTTTTTCTTTTCGGCTTTTTCTCTCTGATGTGCTATAACATTCAGCCGTATAGACCGCCACAGAATCTGACTTGGTCTTCTCCTCCAAATCCCCCTTTTGGCTATGGCGGAAGGCTGAAGACGGAGAGAGACTGAGCGTTGACTGAGCTGTAGAAACTATGCAGCTCTCTGGCCTCAAACGTTTCAAAATCTCCGATCAACTTTTCAGACGAAACGTTTCAACTATTCAACGACCATGTTCTGGTTGTGGTCCATTATAGTATGGACTTGTAGTTGAGGGATGAGCGTGACAGAGTGGGTAAAAATATTAAATTAATTTGTCTTTGCCGCGTCGTGTCAGAGTTACCGCGTTTAGGAAACAGAGGGAGCGGTCAATTTGGGAAATTCCAGAAATTTAATATATTTTTCTTTGTGTAAATTAAATAATCGTCAAATTCATATCGTTAGTAGATTATTTTAAATTTTATATCGATAGACCATCTCCAACTTAGATATTAAAGCTGACAAAGGAAAGAAAAAGACTAAACTAACATGAATAGGAAAGTCAAATTGATGCTGGCGTCAAATGACGTTTTTGTTATTTCCAAAGGCACTTCACTTGTTTTATATTAAATAATAGGGAGTTTTAATAAAACACCTCATATACTGTTCACTTTTAACCAAAAATCACTTTTTTACCTTTAACTGTCACTATTCATTATACCTTTAAAAAGAACTTTTCATTAAAATAGAAGTTTTTTTGGACTTTTCGTTAGTTTTCCTTAAATAATAACATATTTAAGTATTATTTTTAAACAAACAACCGTCCAACATTTATTATTTTTATTTAAAACATAAATGAAATAATAAATTTTTGCATATCGGATAGAAGAAAAATATTAATATTATGTCAAATTACCAAGTTAATTATTAAATTGAAATTTAACGTTTTAAATTTGACGTTTCATTTAAAGATGCTCCTAGTAGGTTATCTAATTTTTTTTAATAGATTATAGTTTACGGAGATAAAATTAATGAGAGTTGAATTACAGATATAAGCAGGATTTCGTGTGTGTTAGACATGTATGTATGATTAAACGATATATAAAAATAATTTTAAAATATTATTTTAATAAAATGTAAATATTTTCTTTAAAAAATATTCTAAAGCAGTGTGATTGGTCCGTGAAACTTGATTGGCGGGTTTCGGCCATGTGGGGTGCTATGACGAGGAATTGGATCCAATGAGGTGATGATAGCTCAGCATGTAATTAAAGCCGTGGCCCATTAGTATTTTTGTTTGTTACTTTTCTTTTCTGTTTTTCGTGTTTTTGGGAAAGAATTATTATTTCTGCGGCAGCACAAGTGAGATCTGACTGTACGTGCCAAGATGAGATATCATGCACATGGGTGTGGTTGGGACAAACAATCATACCTTCCTCGAAACGGTGATCGAAAATGTTGGTGATATTACATTTTTGTAAATCACACTTAAATCATTGTAAGTGAAACTTATTTATACTGTGGATCTTATTTCTATTAAGAAATAGTTTATGTGTCGTTTATAAAAGAGTAAATTGTAGCAATGGTTTCTTATCTTTAATCAAATTTGAGCAATGATTCATCAACTAAAAATTTATCACCATTGGTCCCTCAACTCATCAAAATGTGTAGTTATGGTCATTTACGTCAACTTTGTTAAAATTTTGTCAAAATAAGCTATATAGAAGGATCATTGCTACAATCGGGGTCCCTCAACTCATCAAAACGTGTAGCTATGATCATTTTCGTCAACTTCGTCGGTATTTTGTCAAAATGAGTTATGTTGGAAGGACCTTTGCTACAATTAAATTAAAATTTATGGACCATTGCTCCAATTGGATTAAAATTGTGGAACCATTTATCCAATGGATTAAAGTTGAGGAACCAATGGTAATAGATTTTTAGTTGAGGGATCATATATACACGTTTTGATGAATTGAGAAACCAAGGATAATAGATTTTTAGGTAAGAGACCATTACTCCAATTGAGTTAAAGTTAGGAGACCATTGCTACAATTTATTCTTTACAAAATGTGAATTCCTTAGCATTACTATAATTCTTATGATATTTCTCGGTAAAATTGCATATATAAGTTTGGTCAATTTATCATATCTATTTCTTTATGTAGTATGATTTAAAATACCTTCATGTAACGTAGAAATTTTTGAAGTCATTTATATGGTTTAAAACGTGACTCAAATTTTGGAAGGAACATTTTCTTCGTAATGTTTTCAATACATTTCGTCTAAATTAAGGATGATTGGAATTTGGATATATATATAAGGGTGAACATACTACTCTTAACTTGGTTAAAGTCATTCCTGTAAAATAAAGTTTTTTTTTGATATTTATTATCTACATTAAAGGGTTCGAGAGTGTGCAATGTGAAATTGAAACCCATATTTTATTTCAATTGACGATTGTTTGCAACTCTTCTTTATGGAATTATCACTCCAGGTCTTCCCATCAATTTTTTTTTATTCATTGATATATTAAAAAGAAGAAAAAAAACGGAGATTTGAGATTAGTCATACAATGAATTTGTCTTAATAATTTGGTATATAACTCATCATTGCGGGAATTGAATCTTAAGACATTTCGTTTACAAATGAAATGAATACTATTAAAACTACAATGGTTAATAACTTTACACCCACCCACCCACGAGATGAGATCTTCTGCACCTATTTTTGCATGTGGCCTCCCTGTGTCTTTGTTAATTGAACTAAACATAATTAATGTTAACTTGACAATAATTAAAATAATAAAAAATAAACCAAATTCTCAACCAATTAACAAATACACAGGAGGCCACATGCAAAAATGGGTGCAGAAGATCTCATCCCCCCACCCACCAATATACCATACGTACTATCTCCATAGTTAAAATTATAATGGAGGGTACATGGGTTAAGAATAACACAAGAAATGTTATAAACATTTTTTTCATTTTATAGTAACACCTTCTCGAAAAAGATTCAATAATGGTTGCCTAGCCGGCTTTAAAAATTAGTAATAAAGTAGATAAAAAGAAAATTGGTGGAGGAAATGCTATTCACTGAGTTGTCATTCACGTCTTTTCAAATTGTTGTCGTGCAGCATGTGCCCTGCAAATGTCATACTAATGTAATAAAAAAAGGAATTTGAATTTAATACGGATTCAAATTACAGGGATACTAAAGATCTTCACATTCATATCATTCATCTTATATCGTGCAGTCATAAATTATTTAAATTTTTTATTTAAAATTAAACACAAATAATACCTAACAAAAACTTACCGCATAATATATAATGAACGGTTAAGATGTGAGGATCCTCATCTGAAAAAAAAATATCAATTGTCAAATAGATGCTATAGCCTGAGATGAAATCTTCTACATTCAAAACATTGTGGTACTACTGTGACTCATCTCAGTTGTTGACACATAATTATTTTTATTACTTCACTTAATAATATTAATTCTTCAACTTATAAAAAATAAAAAAATAAAAAAATAAAATTATATATATATATATATATATAGATATATCAACTGAAAACTTCTTCTAAATGGTTAAAAGTCAAATGTTTGGTTATAATTAAGGGAATCAGATTCCCTCCAGAACCAAATGAATTGAGCCCAATGATCAAATGATCAGTGTTATTGAAATTTGATCAAACGGTTATAATTATTATAAGTTTTAGAGGATTCCTTGTTTGTAGTCGTTTGATCAAATTTCATTAGTCCGGATCATTTGATAAGTGGACTCATTTCCTTTGGGTCCGGAGGGGATCGGTTCCATAATTAAGACTCTACAAGCTAATTGACCCATATGTCTAGGAATAATTGAATAATTAAGGGCATTTTAATCCACATTATTTCAATAATCAACGGGATTAGCAGTCCTGTTAAGCTTTGAAGGGTCATTAGAGTTAGCCAAAAACCACTCATATTATTTTTTAAATTTTTCTACGAATGAGCTTTGCTTATCGCAAGTATCTAAGATCACGTTGTTGATGGATGCAAATTATCAATCAAGTAAATAGGTCATAAAAAAACCACAAAAAGTTTTTAGTGTAGAAACTTTGAACTCCTACCGCTTAAATGTTACTCAATCGGGGTGGACGTCCTCTTAATAATTAAT
The DNA here is from genome assembly GCA_036320875.1 of Cotoneaster glaucophyllus. NCBI lineage: Eukaryota > Viridiplantae > Streptophyta > Magnoliopsida > Rosales > Rosaceae > Cotoneaster > Cotoneaster glaucophyllus. Next base: position 20,503,422 of record CM070072.1, read on the forward strand.
ATTTTAGGCTAATGCACAACAAAATTAATATGCAGAATTGAATAAAAACCATTGGATTAATTGATCTAACTGTACGCTATCGTTTCACTCAAAAAATATAAACTGAAAAAATGATGGAGATGAGTTTTGAACCCATCCCCTAGGCCGATGTAAAGAAGGAATAATTCCACTTGTACTAAGACTCAAGTTTGTAATATTCTACATTTACTACTATATACACGTATATGAATGCAAAATTGAAAAATCGGGGGCCCTTCCGATTTGGGGGTCCTATGCGGTAGCACCACTTGCACCCCCTCAGCGCCGGCCCTGCACTACTCCCATCTTCGGTATAACATCTCCGGTGGCCTCGTCGCCGGAATCACCGCCCACTGCTTCTCGATTCCTCTTGGCTCCCCGTGTGAAAGCACAACGATACAGTGCAGTAACAAAGATTTGGGCCATTGAAAAGGTACTTTTCGATTGAGGCCAAGAGGCCCAAAATAAAATGGGTTCAAACACTCATAGACTCTGATTTCATGGGTTTCAAAATTCTAGCTCAAGGCCCACGGCCCGATTTTATTAATTTCAAATATACCGAAAGAAATATAACATTTTTCTATATATTATGTCATAGAGATTTGAGATGAAATCGTCACGTAATAGATAGAACAGTAACAAAAACACTAAGCAGACAACAACTTGGAAACCCAACAATCTTACAATTACATATCCAAAAATGTGTGGACTTACATTTGTTTCCAATGCACGCGTGCGTGCACACCATATCTAATCTAATCGCTAGAAACCACTACCAGCGGCTTAATGGTTGAGGCGAATTCCATGCCTGTATTTTACACGGCTCGTTCTAAGTTTGATTTCTGACGTTGGTGAATCACGTGATGGTGGTCATAAGAAATTGAAATGCTTCTTTGAGTCTTGCCAAACATTTAAAATGGTGGATTGCCGTGGCTCTACCACCAAATGGTCATCTGTTTTTATAAAAAGAAAGAGATAGGATTCTCGCCGGATCCTCTTTGTGAGGATCTCGGGGATTTTTTAATCATATCCGTTCATCGTACATCATCCAGTTAATTTTCATCAGGTACTATTTATGTTCAATTTTAAATAATATATATATATATATTTTTTTTTTAAAAAGCTAGAAGAATTCAGATCCTTGTCTCTTTGTAATCTGTTAAATTGATAAGAGTTTATGTGTGTGCCAAAATGTGAACATTCAACTCAAAATTAATTTACTAGTGATAAAGAACTCTAAGATCATTCGAACTCTTACGAATTGTTTTATTTTACCTATATGATATCAAAGCTAACCCACCATATACAGTAGAACTATGTAATGATGAGAAGGATTAGGGATGGGCAAATACCCATTGGTTATGGGTAATCGCGGTTACCCGCATGTTTAAATTAAACGGTTACGGTTATGGGTAACTGTTTAGATAAATAAACGGTTATGAGTATAACCGTTTACCCGCGAAATTTAAATAGGCGGTTATGGGTATTAACCGCGGTTATAAACGGGTAACCGTTTACCCATTTATTTTATATATGTAAAATTAACACAAACCATATTCCCTATCGGACAAAACTTAGATCAATGCTATTGACTATAGTGCATGATTTCATTATCCATTATATATATATATATATATATATATATATATATATATATATATTATGTTAATATTTTATATTCCAAGTTAAATAACCAAAGTATATTGTCTTTTAACAGTTTTTCGTAACCCAAGAATACCTAGCCAATTTTATATTAACTTCATTGTTAACACTTAAAAATATCGTCCGTAAACTATTATTTCAATTATTGGAATGGTATAAGGACTTAAAAAATTGAAATGCGAAAATGTATGATGAATGTACCAATAACGGTGTTTGATTGTTAGAAAAAGAAAATTATGACAAATTTTTCTTTTTTAATTTTCAAGTTGTTAAAAAAACACTTAGACGGGTGAAAAATGAGTAAATGGTAAAAAAAGAAAGGATAAACGGGTTAAAAAATGATAAATGGGTAAACGGTTATGGTTAAATGGGTACGCGGTTATGGGTATGGTTAACCGTTTATAAATGGTTATGGGTATGGGTATAACCGTTTAGGCAATTACCCAACGGGTAAACGGTTATGCGGGTATGAGAATAAACGGTTATGGATAAATAACCGCGGTTACCCGCTCGCCATAACCGTTGCCCATCCCTAAGAAGGACCTCCTCGTTTGATCATGAAAGTGCGACGGAGGATATAACAAAAGTACTACACGTGCATGACCCTAAACATCCATGGAAGACTTAACCAAAAAGGTCCAAAACCAATTCACTTTCTCTATGTTTCCACTTGGTTATTCTTTTTACAATTTTGTATATAATATAATACTCCAATATCACAGTTCATCAGGTTAAAAAACGTGCATGTGGTCCAATATTTTAGTAAAAAAAATGTTGAATTTATACCAATACGTTTTAGGTGCGAAACGCCATCTCTTCAAATTATTGTAATAGGTATGAACCCTCCTCTTTTCCTTTGACAATAATAATTTAGAAATAAAAAATAAAAATAAAGAAAGACGAGTGATGGAGTAGAAAAAAAAAATGAGCGTGAAACTTCATAATAGAGAAATTAGGGCATGTGGTTGAATTTTTTCGTAAGACCATAATCCCACCACCTCATACCAATCAATCTGTATTAAATTATTAATTATATACAACTTGTTATAATTTAAAGTATAAATTTCGTATTTTGCTCATGTATAATTATAACACGTAAAATTAATAATACGTTGTGAACGATGCTATCAAGACATTCAAAATCTTTTGGAGTTGATGCATGATGATCTTCTAAATTGTGTAATAGGAGGAAATTGGTCGATCGTACGTTGTTGTCCACCTTATCCAGTTACATCAAATCTAATCTAATCTAATCTAAGTGATGAAAACCGAAGATGCAAAAGCAAAACACAAAGTCGCATTCTAGCATGGGAAACCAATAGATCAGTGGGAGGCAGATTCATGCACATGCGTGCTTTCTGAGAAAAATGAAATCTGTTCAAAACTTCTTTATTGTTAGTGATTTTTTTAGGGGAAAATTAGAATCCTCTACACTTTTTTTATACTTTTTAGATGAAACATTTGTTCATTTCTAAAATTTGATTAAGAGGCTTTGAACAATTACCACATCAACATTTTTCTCTTTTTTAAATTACATATAATTTGTTTAAAAGCATCTTCACTTCACCTTGTAACTAATTACCTACAATTTAGGGAGTTTAATTTTCCCAGCCCTTCTCCCACGTTTTAATGCCTCTTTCTGTAAAAAAAAAAATAATTAATTAAATTAATTTAAACTCCTACATTGTTAATGACCCTTTCTATACAAAAAAAAAATTAATTAATTAAGGTAATTCCTGATTATTAGTTTTTTTTTTTAAAAAAAAAAGCAATAAAACTTATAGTTTGAAAACAAATGTACCAAAAATTCAAATGTACCAAAAATTCAAATGTACCAAGAAACCAAATGTATCAAAAATTCAAATGTACCAAGAAGCCAAATGTACCAAAAATTCAAATGTACCAAGTAACCAAACGTACCGATATAATCAAACGTACCGATATAACCAAATGTACCGATTAATCAAACGTACCGATCTAACCAAATGTACCTAACAACGAGTTTTTTTACATTCTATTTAATTTACTAAAATAAATATTTTAATAAAAAATAAAAAAATCTTAAATCATCATAATAATAGATGCATAAAAATAGGAGGAAAATAAGGAATGCTAACATGAATAGACTTCTAATAAAATAAAATGAAATAAAATTAAACACCAAATTGTAGGAAAAAGTTTAATCAAAATTTTCAAAGGAATAGATGTTTAGTCTATGATATTTAAAAACGAGGTGTCTATATCAAAACGCCCCTCTTTTAGTGTTATTCTAAATTGGTCTCAACTTTTTTAAACATTCCAAACAAGTACTCAACTTCAAGATTGACTTTGAGGGTAGCCGAAATAGGTGCCCGCCCAGGGCCCCCGTTTCGGAGGGGTCCCAAATTTTTTCAATTCAAATTCAATAAAAAAAATTCACAAATTTTTTTTTTCTTTTCCCGCACCCACATGTAACTATAGTTTTACACACATATACGAAATTACTATCTTCTTCACTCTAGTATTTTTCCCGGCCGTTAGATGCAGTTAATCCAAACGTTCATTCATGTACTGGGCATAATAGTAGTAGCCCTGTAACAATAGAAAAATGAGTGGAATCTGGCGTACTGTGTAGGAACTCCTATTTCGGTCCCATTTAGTGGCGACTGGCAGGCGAGCTTGGCAAGGCGATATCCTTTCCCTACTTACAAGTTACAAGTCAGGTCATTGCTTCTCTAGCTTCTCCGTCTTCTTTTTCTTGTAATTTTATTTGTAAGCTTGTTTGTAAATGGAATTGTGGTTTTCGAATCCATGCTCCCTCTAGGGATTTAGGATTTGAAATATTTTAGGGATTTAGAGATTGAATCCTTTAGGGGTTTATTGATTACCATATGGATTTAGGAATTGAAATATTTTAGGGATTTAGAGATTCAATCCTTTAGGGGTTTATGGATTCAATTTTAGGGTAATGTCGTAATGGGTGGAATAGATTGGTTAACGTGGTTTGATTCTTTATCCTGATGAATCTGAATATCTGATCGTTTACTTGACTGCTTATGCTTTGCTTATATTAATATATAATATATGGGTAATGAGTGGAATTTGAGTTTTCAGTTTGCTTCTCTGTCAATTTGTTGTTTTAGGATATTGAGTTGAATGTTGATTGTTGCATTTGCGTGTAAAAACACGAGACGGGTAATATGTGAGATCCCACATCGCCCAGAGGAGTGGATCCTGTAAGCCTTATATGTATATTCCCATCTCTACCTAGCACGAGGCCTTTTGGGAGCTCACTGGCTTCGGGTTCCGTAGGAACTCCGAAGTTGAGCGAGAATGGGCTAGAGCATTCCTAGGATGGGTGACCCACTGGGAAGTTCTGCTCACGTGAGTTCCCAGAAACAAAACCGTGAGGGCGTGGTCTGGGCCCAAAGCGGACAATATCGTGCTACGGTGGAGTCGAGCCCGGGACATGGTGGGGGCCCGGGCCGGGATGTGACAATTTGGTATCAGAGCCAATCCCTGGCCGGAAGTGTGCCGACGAGGACGTCGGGCCCCTAAGGGGGGTGGATTGTGACATCCCACATCGCCCAGGGGAGTGGATCATGTAAGCCTAATATGTATATTCTCATCTCTACCTAGCACGAGACCTTTTGGGAGCTCACTGGCTTCGGGTTCCATAGGAACTCCGAAGTTAAGCGAGAATAGGCCAGAGCATTCCTAGGATGGGTGATCCACTAGGAAGCTCTGCTCGCGTGAGTTCCCAAAAACAAAACTGTGAGGGCGTGGTCGGGTTCTAAAGCGAACAATATCGTGCTACGGCGGAGTCGAGCCCGGGATGTGGTGGGGGCCCGGGCCGGGATGTGACATAATATGTAAGTAATGTTTGTATATCTTTCTCCTTTTGATATTAATTTTTAATGATATTTGACGTAGAAGTTGACCTTTTCATGTATTTAGCGAATTTTTTTTATACATATCAATGTACAAAGAGTTGGAGGTCAGAGAACTCTAGGACCCCCTTTGAAGGCTTGCATAAAGCCTCCAAGTTCTTTGGGCCGGCCCTGCCCAAATTATTGGAAATGTCATATCTATTAAGCTCCAATTAATTGTTCCGTTAAATTTTTATGTGGCTACGATGAGTCTCACTTTTTAGCTTACATGAACAATAAAATAATAATAAAAATAACTTAAAGAAGACGTGAAGATGACAAAATAAATAAACAAATTCACAAATAAAATGAAAAACATAAATGAAGATTGAGAAATATCAAGTCTTGCCACCTCCAAGCTCAACCTACAACTACCGAAACCCAAGACCTTCTTTTGAATGTTGGCAGCTTGAGTTTTTGGGTGGAGTTGGATTTGGAGGTGATGGCATGATGGAATGGTGGTGATTGTTAGTTGGTGGAGGCCATGCTTTCATAACATTTTATTGATTTTTTAGACAATGTAAACCTTGTTGTTTAACAGAAATTTAATTGGGGTCTATTAGATGTGACATTTCAATAGATTGAGTACTTGTTTGAAATGTTTAAAAAGATTGAGATCAATTTAAAATGACACTAAAAAGGTTGGGAAATTTTATGCTCAATTCTATTTTTTGATATTGAAATATAATGCATCAATTTTGTCGTTCACTTATGTTGTAACATGTAAAAAAAAAAAAAAAATAAAAAAAAAAAAAAAATATATATATATATATATATATCATGTGACAAGTGTTTATTGTACACAAAAATTGCTCAAAATATGTTTGGAGGTATGGGATTGAAAAGTGGAATGAAGAGGGGTGGGTTCGGTACGGTTACCGTACCAATTACCGTACCAAACTTTCGGCTTGGTAAAATCTATTACCATTACCGTACCAAACTTTCGGTATACCGAAGTTCGGTTGGTAAGGTATGGCAATGGTAATTGCCATTTTGTTTTGGGACAAAATTTGTTTTTGTTTTTTTTTTACCCAATTCAAGGGCAAATTTTTTTTTTTTGTACCTTTATCTCATACATTGTAGCTTAAATCCATCTATTATTCATCGTTCACAATTCACACACACAATAATTCAAATAATGCATCAAGATTCATGATGAAAATTAAGCTTGCAATCCAAATAGAAGTTACGAACCAAAACAAATAAAAGTTAACAATCCAAATAGAAATTAAAGTTTCAAACCAAATGAAAATTGGAACTAAACTTCAAAAGTAGAATTCATTGATTAATTATCCAAGCTTGAGATGTCAAAGCTTTTGAAGGAAACATTGAACTTGTAAAAGATTAAGCTTGTGTCAAGTCTACATTACAAACAAATAAAACATATTAATTAGTAGCAAAAAGAATTAAAGTTGAAAACCATTTAATAACAAATTTACTAAAAAAATTAAAGCATATCTTTCTTGTTTCCTCTTTTTCCATTTCCTTGTAAAATTAAAGCATATCTTTTGTTGGTTCCTTGTAGAAGTTTACTTCATCTGCCCTAAGCCAACCACTAGTACACACTAGTGCCTCTGCTATTTTAGGAATCAAGGATGCCGTAAAAAGGTCAACAACCCTCCTTCCTAGGCTAAATGCATTTTCACTAGCAACGATAGAAGTGGGGGTTACAAAGATATCTTAGCCGTTTGTGAAAGAATTAGGAACTCTTTTGTATTTGATTTCCATTATTTCAAGAGATCAAAGTCACCAACAACAATGCTAATATAAGTAGGGTTTTATTTTCAAATTATTGGAATATTATAACTATGTGTTATATAATTATCTATTATATATTTTATTTTATTTTCGGTACGGTACGGTAATACCGTGGTAATGGTATCCATTACCAATACCGTACCATGAAATTTCGATACGGTACATTACCGATTGGCGCAAAAAATTTGGCACAAAATCGATATGGCACGGTTGGCAATTCGGTTGGCACGGCAATTTGGCAAAAAAATCCAGAAAAGCTAAAAAGTAGAAATGGATTATCCAAACCAGCCTTTTTTAGTGGACATGGAATCAATGACAAAAACTAGGTTCATGGACTTGTACAAGTTACAAGTACATACATAATCCTCTCTTTTGTAATATTTCAGCTCAACAATAATTAAGGACGCTACTTTTCACTTTTGAAATATTGAGGGAACGTGGTTATTGGTAGTACCATGTGTTAGTTATAAGATGGCATGTCACATAAAACCCAACTTAGTGGGAAAGAAAAACAATTTCAAAATTCCAACATTAGTTATTGATGTATACCCTAATTACAACTTTAACGTGGTCTAATATTTTAGTGGTTATGGTATTGGATTTATGATCATGCGTTTCGGGTTCAAAACTCTCTTCTCCCTTAAATTAATATAATAATTTCGAATCCTTCTTTTTAATAATAATAATAATAATTTTTCTTTAACAAAAACTTACAATTTCGATGAATGATATGAGTGGCTATTCCTTTGACATAAACGTCATTGAGTTTTGAGTTTTGATGGCCTAATAATATAAGACAGCTTAAGAAAGATATCGATTGATTTCTCATTGACTAAAATGAATATAGGGAAAAGTATTGGTTATGACCAGAGTGGGTGTGTGACGAGTTTATATTTTAGGCTATAGTATTAATAATTAAAGTACATGTGGTTGCATAGGTTATCCCTTTCTAATTAGCCATGGACACGTCAAGAATACCATGAAGATTCTACCTATAACAAAGTAGAGAATAGAAAAGAAAGGCCTAGAAAGTGAACTAGATAAGATGATAAGCTTTACGACTCATCACCACCAATCTCAAGCCGAGAAACTTTACCTTCCCCAAAGAGATTGCACGTACAACTAGTATGATGGAGGATCCCCGTTAGATTCTTTTTTTGAAGATCTCAAAAATTCTCTAATTATATCTATTTATCATGTATCGTGGAATCAATTTTCGTCAAATACTGTTTATATTCAATTTTAAATAAAATAATTTATAATGATTTTTGACTACACAATGTATGGTGATTCATGAACGGATATGATTTGAGGATCTGACGAGGATCCTCACTCAACTAGTATACTACCATACATGCCCATTAAGGGAAGGGTTCCCTTTTTATTTAAAAATAGGGATTAGTTGTGAGATCTACTCCACATCGAATTTCAACGATTTGAACCGTTTATTTTGTATGTTTCGATTCAAACATTCTTGCAAAAATTCAATTCAATCCGAAATCATTTGCCTATTTAATTAACACAATGAAATTTCAATGTTTTCTTAGAACAAAGTATTCGTCAATTTATTTGAACTCAATTAGATGTCTCAAATATTTCTGATTTGGCTAATATTAAGGATGATCTATGAGCTGCAACTTAAAAAATAGACTATTCGGATAATTGAAATTAGCTATGGTGTGAGACCCATAACTAATCCCTATTTTTATAAAAAAAAAATATAGGGATCGCTCATTAAAGGCCTTCTACTACCATATATATGTGCATATTTTTCGATTTGTTCTCCAAACTTGTATGGAAATGTCAATTTCTTCTTTGAATTTTAATTTTAGCTGATAACCTCCTGAACTTTTATAATTGTCCAATTTCTTCATTGAACTTTAACTTTAGCCGATATTCCCCCGCACTAAATTTTTTAAAAATTCATCCAATTTTCCTATCCATCTTAGTCACGCGGACAATATATAACAACTGTATAGGGGCAAACAAGATGAAAAAATTGGATGGATGAAAGGTTTAAAATCTAACGCCAGAAGAAAGATTGACTATTTATAAAAGTTCAGAAAGGTAATCGGCTAAAATTAAAATTTATGAGAAAATTAATTAATTGTAAAAATTCGAAAGGATAATTGACTAAAATTAAAGTTACAGAGAAAATTCACAGCTCTATATAGAATCGGAAACAAATCGACAAATACATCATGTCTCTTCTTCCATTACTCTCTCTTCCTAACATTAACATTGTATTGTCAAGTATCAAAGTAGTGGGGTACCCGAATTTTTTATATCTTTACCCGGAAAACTTTCTAGCTCACATGCCTTCATCCAATTGATGGAACCCTACTTTATTTCTTAGGCTATATATATATATATATATATATATATATATATATATATATATATATATATATATATATATATAGTTAGATAATCTAATTAGCTGCATCATATGTCACCTAAATTTTCTCTTTGATTCCCTTAATTGATCTTTTTTATCTTCTTACCTGATTTTATGTACTTTACTTCAACTGTACACTTAAATTTTTGTATATAAATATAGGACTTTGAATCCTATGAAATTCTCAAATAAGAAGATGATGTTATTGTTTTAACAAGTTACACGCCATTTCGATATTTACCGGTACTAGCTTTTAGGCAAATTTTCAATATTACAACATATTAACATTTATGTATGCAGATAAATAGCGATTATGACACAATCGGTATTTTCAGTTCAATTTTTAGACACACGATAAATGTATAAAAATAATAGAACCCACATGCCCGATACAACATATCTAGCGAGCTAGACACATAGTAAATAATAAATATCCCTATTGGCCATGTGTCTCTATAGCATCCACAACTTTCGTTATTTCTCTATTTCTTGCAATGGATGAAATATCATATGTGATTTCTTTTTGTGAAGACAAAATGATCGGCATTGTTTCTCTGGAAACCCTTCGATCTTCGTTATAACCAAACTTCATATCCCGAATCAAATCCGAGGAGAGAGGTTTCGGGTTTAGGGTTTCTCGGAATATGTTTGTCAAAGATATATCGAGTGTAGGATGCGGCAACGTGAAAAAGAAAGGATCATATTTCTCATTCAATATGGTATATATTTTCTTTATGTTGAAAGCTAACCCCCATTGAATCAGATTCTTCTGTAGCCAGCCCAATATAGCTACATCATACCAGTTCATCATCCATTGTTCTTGGACGCTGGCTTTGCTTCAGATGACTCATGACTCTCATTATCCATATACCAGGATAGAAATGAGAGTTCTGGTACTATCTACAGTATCGCATAAAAATAGACGTGTGCAAATCATTATTTGTATTCCTAAGATGAGTCGGAAGACTCTAAGTAATATCCACAATGTATGTTGATAGAATTATTTTAGTTATAATCCATATGATCACCAAGAATATTGAATAGCAACTTGCATGAAATAAATTCACCGTCGCGAGAAGTTCCTGCCCAACAATCTAATGTCAAGCAAAAAAAAAAAAAAAAAAACTTACATATAACATTACATTATTACATCCAAGATTCTAAAAGACGCTAGACACTAGTCGGGCGGCGGGCTAGAGCCTAGCGCCTAGACGGCTAGGCGGACTAGGCAGATTTAAGTAAATCTATTATATTTCATGTAAATAAGTGTTTGTTTATATTTAAAATATATATAATTTCATCACAAACTATAAAATAAAATGATATATATATATAAATATAATTTCATCATAAATCTATTATATTTCGTGTAAATAAGTATTTGAATATAATGAAAACATATGGGGAACAAGCATATAATGTGTGTTCATTTAAGTATTCAACAAGTCTCTTATAATTTTATTGAAAAAAAATAAAACGCAAAATGAGAGTTATCTGTTTGATGTCTAAGTGAGTCGCAACCTAGAAAGGCTAGGAGGGTGCCTAGGAGGTCTAGGCAGGCGCCTCATGAGGTCTAGACGCTCTTTCTTAATTTTCAAAAGCATACACATTAATCGGGACAGTGATCAACCGTTTAGTGCCTCGTTGAACTCGATGCATAAGTTATTCTCAAGGCGTGATACTTGCCTGGCTAGTTCTAGACACGTCAGTCCGGATAGGCCCGTTTCATGTGCACATCTTCCCTTCAACCTAATCCAGAATTTAGTTAATGTGTTTCACATCTAGGAGTCCTCCACCGGTGCATCGTTATAATGCATGGTGTCCGTACGTCACTTCAGCTGTCAGCAATTGTAATATGCTAGGGCATGCATTCAATAGATCTATAGCGCATTTACTAACCCGTAATCGGAATGAGAATAAGGAATCCGATTTCGATTACGGATTATACCTGCGTTTACTAAAATTATGAGGAATCAAAAGTGCGTGGGGCCCACACAAAAAATGGAATCCAATTCCTGAAATTGGAGGATTTGGATTCCGAACATATACAAGGTATTTGGATTCCGGGTTCCTTGGGCAATCGGAATGATAATTTTTTTCCCTTTATGCCCTCACTTACTTTCATTATTTCCAAGATTATCCTTTTAACCCTAGACTTATTTTTCTTTTCCTTGAAGAGTTAAGACTGAAAATGTTCCTAACAATTTCTTTCCATGTCCTTCTAGCTCATTAAGCATAATTCTATGCTCATTCACATTATGCACAACTCCATACATATGCCGAAGAGAAAAAACTACAACTTGAGTGAGAAAATTTAGATATTAAGGTCAATACTTAAATTTATAAAAAAAATAAACAAAATCATTTTAGTATGTCTATGAAATAAAAAAAAAGTAATTTAATTTTTTCTTACTATTATATACTATATCAAATTTTATTAAAAAATATATAAAATGTTTTATTTGAGACAAAGACATTTTAATAATCATACTGGTTTATATTCCGATTCTGCTGAATTAGTAAACAGTTTTATGGAATTGTATTCCGATTCCGGATAGTTTTAGTAAACAACTTCAACATGAATCTGATTTTGATTCCACCTCATTTCAATTCCTCTTCAATCCAATTTCTCCTCAATTCAATTTCTTTCAATTTGATTACAGATTAGTAAATGCGCTACTAGAGTAATAGAAGCGCCATGTGGCACACGACGAAGACTTCGATGGGCACATGATTAAGCTTGTTAATTAGATATTGAGCTCCGTAGAAGCACACACGACTCTGTCATTCCCTGTACTTATCCTATAACTTGGGTAATTAATGCTTGCCAAGCAAGTCTCTATGTTGGAACAACTTTAGAGCCTTTCTGTTCCGTATGGATTAATATATCACTTGATTTTTTTATTTTTTTTGACAAACAATAATGCTAGCTAGTTTGTGGCAGAGTCATGATTTTTTAATCATGGTGTCACGATTTTAACAAAAAAAAAAAGAACTTTATTGAAGCATTTTGTTGAGCACATGGTAGACTTGTCGATTCTTGCTAACATATGCCAATAACTTCAATGATTGTTGAAGGTGGCAATCAGATAATTATGAAGTAATGTTGAAGACTGACAATGCTTGTCAACTGAGTCATTTTATCCAAGTATTTAGTGTGCACAATAGAGTTGCACACAAGAAGAAATAAAGGAAAGACAAGGATGATATAAAAAAAAAAAATAGAAGAAGAAGTAGGAGGAGAAGTTTGTAATTTAGTTTGTCTTAACTGTTCATAGGGTCAAATACAATACACAAATATACATGGAGTTTTTTAAGTTGTTGAGGTCACATACAACCAATGACCCATGCTGCCTTCGTCACTGCCACTAGTGTGTTAAATTGTTACTTATTAGAAAGAGAAAAATCGGTAGAAAAAACTCGCATCAGAATGCATAAACAATATTCTTTTTCGCCATTGCACTGCGGCATAATTGTTAAACGACCCTATATTTTATTTATTGATCTTTTCTGAAATTTAGGTTTGTGTTTCGAGTGCATGAGCAAAATGCCATCTCTATCAGGATGTCGCCATATATGCCAATGCCATAAAGCCTGTAAAAACATATGAAGTTTCTTTCTGCAAGTTGTGACATATTTTTCTCACAGCTTTTGCTACCAGGAAGCTGGACCACATAGAAAAAAAAAAAAACTAATGAAAAATGTTTGAAAACTTTAAGTTTTAACGATAAAGACAAAATAAATTATAAAGTGAATAGTACCAGGATTGACTTTTTAGTATAAAAATGTGGTTTTTTGTTAAAGTGAACAGTACCAAAAGTTTTTCGTTAAAGTTTCCATAGAAAAATGCTAGTGTGGTGTAGGTAAGCGATGTACATTGGAAAATTGGCCGAAATGAGGATTTGTTAAAATAATCAAAATTAAATAACAACGGCATATTGATCAAATATTAATGAGGTTATCAATTAGATTTTGATGACATTTCGATAAAATTTCAAAAAATAATTATTTTAGCGACTGATATTTGTGTTTTCATCATTTTAGCTAATTTCACGTGTAATTTTGACCAACAATATCCATATGAAACATTCCATTACCCAATAACTCAAGTTGACAATCCCCAATTGGAATAAACTAATACTACCAATTGGATTAGTTGCTTGAGGTCTGGTACATGTCAAAGTGTTATCCGGAGACAAGCATGCCTTTGCTACATGATCAAGAGTCATATCATTCATGATTAAAGTTGGCTTTTGGTTTTTGTTGAACTACACACATATATTTGTGAAAAATCATCCACAAAACACCATGCTAAACATATTACTTAGGTGGTAATTACCTTTTTTCTCTACTCAAAATCAATATTAGTGTAATTTGGTGTTTACGTTATAGAATTCACTAATTGTATATCTTCATTTTTTTACGAGTGAGATCCCACATAATTATATATTCTCACTTCTGCTCATGACAATGTGATTTCCAAATTTGCCATCATTCCACATTTATGTTTTTTCGTTTCATGTTTGACGTTTCCTACTTCTCTTGTGTTACGTGAAATTTTTAAGTCATAATGAACAGACCATGTGACCATATAATTAAACCCACAAAAGAGTGATAGACTGTAAAGTTGAAAGAGTGAGGTGTTTCGTGTTTTTGAGACTTAAACGATACCACCACGTGATATGTTCATCCTGACTTAAGAATATTCATGACAAACAAACAACAACAACAAAACTTTATCCCACTAAGTGGAGTCAATTGTATGAATTTTAGAATGCCACTACGCACTATTTTGCATCAAGTCTTCCGTTAGCTCTAAGTACTTCATATATTTTATTATGTCTTTTTCCAAGTCTTCCCAGATCTTCCTTTATCCCTTTTGACTCGAGCTTCCGTCTCATAATCGCGTCTTCTAACTGAAGCCTCTATAGGTCATAAGTTCATGGTCCAAATCACTTTAACTAATTTTTTATCATCTAAGATCACACGGGCCACCTCTTTAATGCCAACTAAGTGAGAGAACCGTCACACTCCAAGCCTTATCAGACACGATAGAAATCTTTTGTCCTAAAACAATACATGCTCACCAGTCACTCCTGCATAAAACGCAAAGCTCCATCGCACACAAAAACAAACCTGTCACAATTTCCATCACAATTCTCACCCAAATCAACAAAATGCTGCCAATCTTCTTCCCTCCATACAAAGATTTTGATACTCCCTTACCAATATAAATACCATAACACTCCTCCACAATCCACTCACCACTATCCACCTAATTCCCATTGATTTCAGTCCTCCCCCAAAAATTTAACAGTCAAACATGGTCAGCACCACCATCCTCGACGCTCTCAACGTCCGCGTCGTTGGCTCCGGCGACAAGTACGTCGTCTTCGCCCACGGCTCCGGCACCGACCAGTCTGCCTGGCAGCTCATTCTCCAGTACTTCACGCCATACTACCGCGTCATTCTCTACGACCTCGTCTGCGCCGGCAGCGTCAACCCGGACTACTTCGACTTCCGCCGCTACACCACTCTCGACGCCTACGTCGACGACCTCCTCAACATTCTCGATGCCCTCGGCGTCAACCGCTGCGCCTATGTTGGCCACTCCGTCTCCGCGATGATCGGCATCCTAGCCTCCATCCGCCGCCCCGAACTCTTCTCCAAGCTCGTACTCATCGGCGCTTCCCCGAGGTAAAATTAAAATTCGCACACTTTCTCAAAAGCTAGAAATTTCTTCAAATTGTAAATACCCAATTGGATATTTCATCCAAATTGAAGAACCCAATTGTTTAAATTTTTTATTTAGGTTTCTGAACGATCGAGATTACCATGGAGGATTCGAGCAGGAGGAGATTGAGAAGGTCTTTTCGGCAATGGAGGCCAATTACGAGGCATGGGTCAACGGCTTCGCTCCGCTGGCCGTTGGGGCCGACGTCCCGACAGCGGTCCGAGAATTCAGCCGCACCCTGTTCAACATGCGACCCGACATCTCGCTTTTCGTCTCTCGGACCGTGTTCAACAGCGATCTGAGGGGGGTTTTGGGGCTGGTCCGAGTGCCGTGCTGGATAATCCAGACGGCGAAGGATGTGTCCGTGCCGGCGTCGGTGGCGAACTACCTGAGGGACCACCTGGGCGGTCGGAACACGGTGGTGATTCTGGAGACGGAAGGGCACTTGCCCCATCTGAGCGCCCCGGGGATGCTGGCTCGGAAGCTTCGCCACGCCCTTGCGTCGTAGGTGGGGCCGCCGGAGGGGAGGACTAGCTACATCACGTGGTGGGAAATTTTATCCCATTATTTATATAATGATACGTGGAGCATCATTCTGTGTACCGATCAAAAATCTCTCCTGTGAGGCGGGTTCAAGAGGGGGAGGTAATTAGCAATAGGCATGGAGATAGGGACACGTGGTCCAATAGCTGTGGACATTCGTCCTTTTGGAGCGAAACTAGTTTTGGAAGGATAAGAATTTCCACGTGAATATCACGTGATGACGTGACCCTCTTTTGTCAATTGGCAATGGCCCTCTGCTTTACGATTTTTCCTTCTTTGCGTTGGAATCTTTGCTTTAATTCTGCAATTGTACTCGACTTCTTATATCCACTTTTTTCCTTTTCACTTTTAAAAATATGTTCTCTTCGTTCCAAAATATGATTGTGTTTTGTTTTGAGGAATATGATTGGTTAACGGAAATATGTCGACATGATTGAGGGTAACAATTTGCGAAAGAAATTTGTAGTTGAATTGGTTATGCACTTGAAATTCCAAAGATTTCTCATTTCCCTAGTTTCATTTGTATAAGAAAAACAAGGACAAGTGAAATATTGATACAACAAGTAATTAGATCAATCTATCTAAATTATACATGATAACGAGAGATTATGAGTAAGGCTATCCGCCACCATTATTTTTTCCTCGTAAACACGAATCAACTGACCAGAAACTCCACTATATGTGAAGCAAGTCCTTACAAGATCGAATGGAGCTATAGTTAAGATGATATGATGAGCACCAAATTGCGCTTATCTGTTCTTCATATACAAAATTCGTTCCAATGAAGCTAATAATGGGAAGAAAAACACAATTTCATTGCGGTGGACTTGTAGCTTTGCGGCTTAAGATCATTCATTCTGACACTCGATGTTCCGAATTCATTTCTCCTCTCCCTATATTTCTTGTATCAAAATAATAACCCAACCTATCTTGTTCCTTTTGGGCTTTTATTTGTAATTTTTCATATGTAAGAGCATCATTTGTAGTCAGAGCCCAGTCTTGGAGTTTCCACAGACAAATTAACCCAGTCCATGGGCTCTGATTGTGAAAGCCTTCTAATTGTTGTGTTAGCATATTGGGCTTACCGTTTACCAAAGTCTCCACCCAATTAATTATTTTTTCTTTTCTTTTTTCATTAAATAACAATAGATACACACTCTTTTTAGCATCTAACATAATTTCAATTGTTGCTTCGTTTGATTTACTCCCTCCAATGATTTTAACTAAGAGGGGTGTATGATAAGCTCAAAGGGATGTGTGAAAATTAGTTCCCATTTCATTTTGGGGTCATTTGGGATTGGACAATGATCTCCTTCAATTCAACCAATCGGAAGACCGAAAATCGAGAAGAGTGTCTAAGAAGTAAAAATGAGTGTGTGACAGCACGATCCAAAAAATATGGTCAATACAAGGAATTAATCTAACCAATATATTTTAGTAATGAAAATTGTTGGTTTGCATATAAAACTGATTTTCAATTACTTAAGATGTATGTAACACCATTTTGTTAATATTACTTATTACTACATCTACTAGTATTCCTCTTTACTTGTTAAGTGAGAGGTCTTAGGTTCGATTCTTGCCAAAGGCAAATTTGAACCATATTATTATTAGCCCATTGTGAGGTTAAGCTCACCCCCTCTCCGTTAGTGTAGATAATATCCTTTGTTAAAAAAAAAAAAAAAACCATTTTGTTCATTTGTCAATAAAAATAAGATGACTTTGTATCTGAAACTATTATAACATAAAATATTATCAGAAAATTTGGTGGTCGCCTGCCCAAAATTTAAAAATATTTCACGGCTTTAACCAAGTTTTTTTGTTTTTTTACCCCCACACGTCAAATTTGATTAAGCATATGACAATTGAAGGATGTAATTTCTGTATGCAAAGTTGATGGGAAGCTTAGAGGAGTAACCAAAGTCAACTAATTAACCTACTAATCATGATTAACATCTACTAATACAGAACAACTTGTCGAAAACAGAATAAAACACAAGTTAATTATGATCTTATAAGCTGGAGCTTTTGTGTGGTCAAAATTGGGTGCCAAAAGTGGAGAGAATTTTTAACGGTTTCAGGGACGTAGCGCGTAACGTCCTAATAATATATCGCATAACTAAGAAGAATTTTTATTTTTTTCAAATGTTCATATATTCATATAATAATATATTGCATACGTACCTGTATTCCTGGCATACTGAAAATTTTCTCGGTAGAATACCATTTGACCCCAATTTTTAAAGAGTGGGTGCGTAGAAATAGCAAAGTAGAGGGTCTATATCGTCACACCCCCCGATGACTCGAGCAAGACCTGGTTAATGAAATATTTATGGTACTGTTCATTTTTAATGTTAAGAATATTTTTATCTTAAAAAATCATTCTTGGTACTGATCACTTACACATTTATTTTGTTATTTTAATTAAAACAACTTAATTATTTTTGGGTATGAAAACGAAATTGGAAATTATGATTAGTTAGGCTGCATAGAGATGGACGACTCAGTTAAGAGATGTGAAAGCTTCTTTGTCACAAGGAACCGAATGTGCAAGCAAATGATGATTTAATGGGACACGTTGGCTTCTCCTTGAGCTCATGTTTTGGATCAATTTTTCAATGATCCGTAACACGGTTCGGCACATCAAGTATTATAATACAATTAGTTGAAATATTTTTTTCTTTCAAATATCTAATAATTGGTATTGTAAACTTAATGAACCGTATCATGCTCCCGACAAAATAAATAATTTCTTCTATGTTTTAAACCATCACCAAAAATAGGTACATATAATCAAGTGGGTTGACTACAATTTGGACACATCAAGAAAGGTTTGGGCATAAGTTAGAATTGGCCTTTTGTCCGAATTTAAGAAAGTTGCCGACGATAGGTATAGAGCTTTATACGAAAAATCAATAATTTAAGGGTAAATTACAAAAAACTACCTCAACTATTGAGGTTACGACAGTTTCATACCTCATTTTTTAAAATTGACAATGTCATACAACATCTTGCGAATTTGTGACAATGTCATACCTCCGTCAATTTTTCTGTCAAGTATTGACGTGGCTTGATTCGGAGCCGCCTTTGTATTAAAAAATTAATAAAATATTATTAAAAATAAATAAAAATATTTAAATAATAAATAAAAGTTAAAGTAAAAAAAAAAAAGAAAAAAAAAAGAAGAAAAAGAAGCCCTCAGTCGTCCCTTTCTCTCCATCCCTCTCTTCCCCATCTTCTTCCCTGCTAACACAGAGAGAGAAGAAAAAAAATATATAATTTTCCCCTGTACGGTTTACCCTCAACTCAACCAGTGGAGATGGCGTAAGGGTTAAAAAGTCATTTTAAAAGGAAAGGAAAGAAGTAGTTCGGATTCAGTTGCTGATAAACCCAAGTGGGTAAGGCTGTGATTCAAGCCTCAAACTCAGAGAGCGGAGCCGGCCATGGCTATCCTCGCTCTCCCACTAGTCATCTCCTTTCTCAAGCCCCACGCTTCCCGCCTCCGCCTCCTCCGCCCCGGCAACCCCAATAATCCTACCTGTCTCTACAACCCACTCTTCCACCGCCACTGCCGCCGCTTCTCCAAAACCCCAATAATCCTACCTGTCTCTACAACCCCCCCTCCTGCGGAAGAAGAAGGAGAAGGAGAAAAGAAACCCCCTTCCCTCTACCTGCAACCCAGAAACCAAAAAAAAAAAAAAAAATTCAAAATTCGAACACCCGGTTGCGGCCCAAGAAGAAGGAGGAGGAGGAGGAGGAGGAGGAGGAGGAGGAGGAGGGAGGAGAAGGAGAGAGAAGAAGAAGAACCAAAAAAGAAAAAAAAATTGAACACCCAGTTTCGGCCCAAGAAGAAGAAGAAGAAGAAGGAGGGAGAAGGAGGGAGAAGAAGAACAACAAAAAAAAAAAAATTTCAAACACCCAGTTTCGGCCAAGAAGAAGAAGGAGGAGAGAGAAGGAGAGAGAGAAGGAAAAATATTTTTTTTTGTTTTTTTATTCTTAATTTTTTAATATTTAATTATTAAAAATATATTTAATTATTTTTTAATCCAGCTGGATTATTGAGTGGTCCCCGTTTCTAGCCATGTCAGCACTTAACAGAAAAACTAACAGAAAAATTGACGGAGGTATGACATTGTCACAAATTCGTAAGATGTTGTATGACATTGTCAATTTTAAAAAATGAGGTATGAAAGTGTCGTGACCCCAATAGTTGAGGTAGTTTTGTATAATTTACCCATAATTTAATTTCGCCAGATTTTTGGATGTGAAACTTTACACCATTCACTTCAACACGAGTATTTCTAGTGAAGCATGGACATAATTTACTATTTGTGCAATCTTTTAGGAGTTTCGGGTAGTCTATTGTATTGTTTGTTCATCTTCTTTTAGACACCAAAATATTTTCGATAAATTGAAGATCAATAACTTGCATGCATGCACTACCAACAACGCCACTCCTTCACCAACGACATCCCCTTTCTTGACTACCTAGTCTTCTTATTATGTGTTGATATTCTTTCGTTCTCTTTCCTCTATGTCTTGGTATTTTTCGTGTCTACAAGTCAAATCAAATCGATATGATTTGAGAGAAATGACCTAAGCCCATGATAAACGAGCTACTACTTGTCCGTTGTAAAATATTATTATTTACAACGTGCTGACTAAGTCCGTGATAAATGTTCATTTTTAATAACAGACGCATAAAACTCGTGGTAAATTTGTCGTGGTAGATGAGTTGATGTATAGTAGTGATACACACACAGCTGATGTTAACACCAACGGGTGAGAATAGGCTTTTGATTTGTGAAATGATTTTCGCATTCCCCTTTGTCCCTTTGTCCCTTTGCGATCATTCTTTATATTATGCAGAGTTAACTAATTTTAAAAAAGAATAAGTCGATATACATAAATAAAAGAAGTGCATAAGAAGAAAAATGAGAAGTAAGAAATTTACTATCACTATTATTATTGGTTCATTTTTCAATTATTTTTTTAGCAGAAGTAGGAATTTAAATTGTTCAGAATGACTCTCATCATGTCTCAAAAGTCGGTTGATGGGTTCTAATACGTTAGATATAACGTATTCCTTCTGAATTCCTTATAATTAATAGTTTTCATTAGCTGGTAGTTGGTACTTCAAATTTTCGCACACAAATATTCATTCACATATAACACTTAGGATCAAGGGATAAATATTTTTACACTCCTTTGTAGCCTTTAGATCTTATAATATCTAACGGTCTTGAATCTTGATTAAGAGGAATTTGGAGACTTTTAAACATTAAATGACTTGGATCATGATGTGGATTATAACCAAGGAACAAAATGCCGATAATATCGGCGATATATCGCCGATATTATCGGTTTTTCGGGGGTCCGATATTTTTTTAAGTATCCAAAGGGTTTTCGTGATAATATCGCGATATTTCCGAAATTATCGCGATATTTTTTGAACCGGGCTACTCGGAGAAGAACGCCGGAGCTTCTACAGCTCCGGCCGACTGTAAAACAGGACCCTAGACTCCGATCTAGGTATGAAAATGAAATAGAAGACGAGATGAACGTTTTTATATATTCCGTTTGCCGTGAAACGGTCGGAGGTGTTCGGAAAGTTCATCGACACCCACGGCCTCGCCGGAGATGGGTGTGCCGAGCCGATTTCGTCCCAAAAACCTTGCAAAAACACGATTTCGCCGAGTTGCAGAGACGAGAAGGAGAGGGAGAAAGACGAGGTTGCTGATGATGATGGGTGTGCGTGTGTGTATGTGGGTCTCGGACCCTAGGTGCAGAGAGAAAGGAGAGAGACGGCGCCGACAAGGGAGGAGCAGAAGGCGATGTGGGTCTCTGTGCGTGTGTGTGGGAGAAGGATCGAGAGACCTTGGGTCTCTGTGCGTGTGTGTGGGAGATGTGTGTGTGTGGGAGAATGGAGAAGGGGGAGAAGGGAGCTCAGAGAAGAGTCTCAGAAGTCAGGAGGAAGAGAGAAGGTTCGAGAGAGAGAGACTGTATGCGTGTGAGGTGAGGTCTGTGTGCGTGTGTGGTGGGCCGGTGGCATGTCTGTGTGTGTGTGTGGTTGGGTCATGTCATCTGACTCACCTGACTGATTTTACAATCATTTTTGTACAATTTCAGACCATGGACAACAAATAATAGTGCTTTCATAATGAAACCGTGTGCCACTGTGAGTCTGTGATATTCTTTCACATGCGCCCAAGACCAAGAAACACTGGAATTCCACCTTCTTCCAATCCTACACAACCACAACATCGTGCTGATACTAATGATAGCTATAGTACAAGATCAGTAGACTCACCTACCACCGGAGGTGGGAATGATGAAGGATATAGTGGAGCTGGAGGTAATGGTGGTGGATATGGAAACTATTATGGACCACCTCCCGGATTTATGAGCCCCTTCCCTGGTGAGGCAAACTTCACGCATGCAACACAGGATGATGACCATGGCAGTAGGCGGGCAGGACCAGGAATTGGTGCCATAGGGAAGGACTATACTCGTAGAGAAAGAGGCAAGGGGATTTTGTCAAGTCAAGAAGATGACTCGTTATCTAGAACTTCGGACTCTGTTGGAGTGGGAAGTAGTAACTATGGTCATAACCAACCATTTCCCTACCCTTCATATCCCATTCCTGTTGGGATGGAATCGAGCGACTCATGGAAAGAATCCGAGACTCAATCTTCAAATGATTTTGCTTATGGACAACGTCAACCAATCTCGGATCCATATGGGTGGCATGTTAACAATTATATGCAAAACTATTTTGGGGATTTATCATTTGATAACTACTCTTCACAATACACTCACTCTACACAGAGATGATGAAGATAGTGAAAAATTTGAACCTCATAGGAACTTTATGTGGTACTAAGTCACTCATGTATCTTACCATGCAATGTATAAAGTGTAAAATATTGTACTAATTCATTATATATAAATGATTATGGTGTGTTTAAACTTCTTTCATTAATTACTACATATTTTCTACACTCACAATGTTTGTCAGCTCGCTATATAATCAACTTGATAATGTTAAATCCATCATGCAATGCATTTCCTTCCAATTTTTTGTGATAAACTAATAGATAATTGACTAAATAAACATCCTGCAAAGTTTCAATAAAAATTTCCAAGTTTTTCTTACAATTTCCTGTGGTTTCCATATAATTTTTATCGATATCGATATTATCCCGATATTTCCATCGATATTTCCGTGTTTTCGGACTACCGATATTTCCGATATTACCGATATTTAATACCTTGATTATAACTAATAAGGAAAACACTACCTTAAGTTAAAAAGATATATCAAATAACAATCAAACTTTGAAATATCCAGGTTAAAAAAAATAGAAAAATAAAAACATGAAAAATCCATCTCCCTGGCCTATGAGATCTGCAACTCCCATATGAAAACTCTTCTTTTCTTTTATCGAACAATGAACCCTAATTATAACAAAAATAAAAAATAAAAAATAATACGAACATGAGAAGGGAGAGAAAATTCCGACAAATTTTACCACATGCTTCTTTGATTCGACTGAAACATTATAAGTTACCATTTGATCTTTTTATTAAAATCAAACCTTAAACCCTAATCAACATTAGAATTAATTGAGAACCCAAAACATAAAAAAAAAAAAAAAAAAAAAAAAAGAGAACTCAAAATGGTTAGCACTAGCATAGGCAAGCATTTGGCAGTAATCGTTTTGCTTGGGAAGTTGAACATACTTTTCTTTCCTATATTTTATTCTCGCTCTTCAACTCTCACATTTGCCATATTAACCGATAAAATAACACAAAAAATGCACTATTGAGAAACACACTGGGAGGCCAAAAGACACATTTATTTCAATTTTTTTTAATGCAAAGAAAGATAAGCTCCTAAAAGGCAAACCAAACTCAGCTCAATTCAACACTATTATCACAAGCTTTACAAATCCTATCGTAACGAGTCCAGATCTTCTGCACCCAAATCCCCCTGTGGCCCCTCTGTGTCTTTGTTTTTTGGTTGAGGATTTGGTTTATTTTTTATTATTTTAATTATTATCAAGTTAACATTAATTATGTTTAGTTCAAAAAGCAAAGACACAGAGGGGCCACAGGGAGATTTGGGTGCAGAAGATTTGGACTCTATCGTAACAGAGATATTTACGAGTTTACGATTTTTCTTCTCTCTTTTGTTAGTCTTTTACTGTTTGATTACAGCTTACATGGCAACGGGCAATTGATACATAGGGAAGATTAGCATGGTGGTGGGCCCGCGGTGTTGACGTGGAGGCGAATTATAATGACACATCGGAAGCTCGTGCAGCGGCGTTGCCGGATCTCGGTTGCCGCAGAAGCGCTATCAGTGTCGCCGCCTGTCCCCATAAAGACACGCAAAACGACAATCAAAAAACCACTCAACAATCACACACAATTATTTAAAATATAATAAAAACGACAAAATAATTTAGTGGCTGAGACATAACGTCAGCGAGGAACTCGGGGGTTGTTGCCCACGGACCGATTGGACCCAAAAAAAAACAAAAAGGATAAAGGACATGTCGATTATTTTTTTGGTGTCGGAAAATACTCACATTTTGCTTGGCGCAACGGTTGCCGGACTGAGACAAAGCGACGAGGTGAAGAATCGGTGCTTCGCGGGCCACCATATTACGGTGGACCCCACTGTTTTTGCAAATCTGCAACAAAATGGCAACCGATATCTCCTTCTGCCGCTGCGAGCCCACCACTATAATATCCACCAGCACCGGAATCCCGCCTTCGTCCACCAGCGCGGCGCGAGCCTCCGATACCGATACGAGGACGCTCAGAACGCACGCCGACTTGTTCACCATGTTCGAACAGAAGTCCGCCATCAATTCTAACAGCGGCTTCATGATTCCCGACTCAACGGCCTTAATCTTGTTCTCTTTGACGGAGCAGAGCGAGTACAGAGCCGTCGACGCGTCCTTCTTCCCGCGAAGACCACCACACTCCAGAAGGTTCACTAGCAGCGGAATCGCTCCCGACCGTCCAATTGCGACTTTGTTCACTTCGATTTGCGCGAGGTGGAACAGAGCGCAGGCGACGTTCTCTTTCGCCGTGGCAGTCCCCGTCTTGAGCGAGCGGACCAGCGGCTTGATCGCTCCCGACGAAGCGATGAGCTCCTTGTTCTCGTCGCACAGCGAGAGGTTGAGTATCGCGGTGACGCAGTACTCCTGGAGCTGGAGATCGGTCGACGATAGGAGCGAAATCAACGGCTTAATCGCGCCGTTTCGGGCAATTTTGAGCCGATTTTCGGACTTGTTCTTGGCGAGGAGCCTGATCTCCATCGCCGCCTGCTTCTGCTCCTCAACCGAACCGTCTTGGAGGAAGGCCACGAGCTGTTGAACGGATGGGTCGCTGTTACACTCGCTGAAAGCAGAAGAGTTGTCGCCGTTACTCGTATCACTGAAGTTCCTCCCCATGAATTTGTCGGATGCAGTTAATATTATCTCAGAAGCACCTTTAGTGTGCACCCGGAAGCCACCTTCAGGAAGCTCTATAACAACATCCATTAGCTTTTTATGAGAATTGAAGGGCTCAACTTTAACAACTGTTGCTTCCCGTTGTGCCTTGCCATCTTTGTTAAAGTGCAGTTTAAGCCTCAAAGCAGATTCAGGAACTACAGAAGCAAAGTTAGTAGCGTCCTCGGAGGTTCCCTCATCTCTGATTTTACCACAAACGCAAGGTTTCACAAGAGTCATGTGGTTCGTCGTTAGTGTCCCAGTCTTGTCACTGCAGATAGCTGTGGCTGATCCCATTGTCTCACGAGCAGCCAGATGCCTGTCTAGTGCCTTATCGTTCATCATCTTCATCATGGCAAGAGCAAGACTCAATGTCACAGCCAAAAGCAAACCCCCTGGAACAGCGACAACAATACTTGTAACAGCCGTAGCAAAATATTCCAAGATTTCCAATGCTTCATCTTCAGACCAGATCAAGTGGGATCCTTGTTGAAGCTTGTGGCTGAACAATCCTTGAACCAATACAGAAAACATCACAACAGCGGAAAACAGGCATATTTTCCCAACGATGGTTGCCACACCACTTAGTTTGACCTGCAAGGGGGTTTCATCATCTCCTCCTTCACTAAGAGTAGCCATCAGTTTACCCCACTGGGTTCTCATTCCAACACAAGTTACAAGCATCTTGCATGATCCATCCTGAACTTTAGCTCCAGAGAGGAGAAAAGGATTCGTAGAGTTGACATTAACTGGTTCACTCTCTCCTGTTAAACTGGATTCATTTATTAGCACAGAAAACCCCGAAACAAAAAGTCCATCAGCTGGGACCGGATCTCCAATAGAAAGATGAACAATGTCGCCAGGAAGTAGATCGTAAATGGACAACTTCTGTCTGAATCTATCTCTAGTAACCAGAACTGAAATTTTTTTCTCCTTCTCCAAATCCTTGGACTGCAGGGATTGTTTATAATCACTAGTTGCAGTGACAAACGCAACAAGCAAAATGCTAGCAACAATTCCAAGTCCATCGTGGGCACCCTTTGCCCAACCTTCTGTCATTATCCCAACAAGCAGAGATACAAGGGCACAAAATGCAAGCATCATGAGGGTAGTGTCCTGAAGGGCTTCCCACACATAAACAAGAAATCCACGGCATGATTTTTCAATGAATTTATTAACCCCATATATTTCTTTTCTCTTATTAAGCAATTTCTCAGAAGTAGAAATTCCATAGATTTTGGACGTTCCAAGCTTGTCTGTGATAGTCTCCACACCACCGTGACTTTTCAGCTTTTTCACATCACGGCGTTCAACAATCGATCCCACCTCATCAGCACAAATTTGAAAACCCGCAGCTTTGACTTCCTCAGGCACGGTATAATCACCGGGCAACCTTAAGCCTGCATGCATTGAAGATTGAAAACCAAATAAACATATAAAACAAATAGAACCATTGTTTGTAAAATATAAAAAATATCGTCCGTATAAACAACTTTAGAACCGAGTAGGTTAAGATTCTAACCTGGGGTAAACTGAGGCGCAGCTTGTGAAACTCTAAACGTGTCCTGTTATTTCAACCGAAGAAGAACGAAGGACAACACACTTAGAAATAAAGTTTTCTTTTATAACACAGCAAAAGATATATTTTCTACATGAAGTATGCTCATAAATATATTTTTGGAAGTTTTAATGAAACATTATCGGTACTGTTCACTTTTAACGAAAAACCACATTTTTAACTTTATCTGGTACTATTACTGTTCATTTTTACTAGTTATTACCCCCATTAAGTATAAATACATCTGCTCAATTTCTTTTTATGGTAGACGGTATACCATCAACCAAATCTAGCACAATATGTACTTGGTCAACGTTTTCGTTTTCACATTCAGCATGCACCAGAACCACATAATCCCAAATTACGCACAACAGCGAATCTACTTTTTCCCTTCTTAGCTAGCCTATCATCGAATTTCGATTGAGAATGATCTTCCCAACTTTCTATATGCAACATTTTGGTTTTGTTAGAAAACCAACACTAATAAATTAGAAATCCAGATTAACGAACACTAATTAATTAGAAATCCAGATTAACGAACACTGATTAATTAGAAATCCAGCTGAAATGTAAATCCGTAAGCACGCAGAAAACGAACATTAATCAATCCAAATCCAGATTATCTGTAGCATTGGGATCACACTCAACTAATCAACACAAAGAACTGAATAATTCCAAAAATGAAATTTTCTCAGGAGCCAAACAGAACAAAAAAAAGAGAGAGAAGCCAAAAGAGTAACCGATTTATACCTGACTGGATCGTCGAATGGCCTCAGCTTCAGAACGCTTGGAGAGATTAGCAGTGAATCTGAACCTCAGTTTCGGATTCTTGACAAGTCCACACAGCTTCCTCCATCTCTGAAGCGCCTCCTCCGACGAGTTCTTCGCCTTCACATAAAAGTTCTCGTTCAAAAAGCTCTCCATCTCAACTTCTCAGCTTCACCGCAAACCAGAAACCCTAGCCTTTAGTAAGCAGAGAGAGCGATCAATTTGGGATATTCCATAAATTATACTCTTCTAAAAGGGTAGACTATTTGGTTACAAGCAGGGAAGACGCTTGTTATAATAAGCGTCTTCTCTGCTTTCCAGGATCTGCTTATAATCAATCACTTTTGGACACGTTCTGTTCAAAAGGATAGACTAATGTTTATTAAAAAGGATTATGATTCTCTTCTCTCTTTTTTCATCCCCTTCCATTCTCTTTTCTCACATTCTCTTATTTTGTCTTTCTCTTGCTTTAAAAAATTAATATAAAATGCTGACGTGGTTTAACCGTGACTGTTCAATTAGGAGGGAATGGAAGAGAATCCTACTCCTAATAAAAGTTCGTCACAAGTCATGTCCGATGGGGGAATTGGGATTTGGGAGCCGATGAGGTGATGACAGCTCCGCATGAAACCAAAACTGGGAATTGGGATTTGGGAACCGATGAGGTGATGACAGCTCCGCATGTAACCAAAGCCGGGGCCCATTAGTATTTTTGTTTGTTAATTTTCTCTTCGTTTTTGAAAGATTTTTCAATGTGATTGAAACACAGAGTGGTACATTACGTGTCATTATATCAATCGTAGAGTATGTGTGTTAAAAAATTAATAACTTCAAAAATAAAATTTTCACTTATATAAAAACACGTGGTGTACCAACCATATTTCCATCATAATAAAAATTTTATGGTAGAACTTATTTATATTGTGGATCTTATTTCTATTAAGAAATAGTTTATGTGTCGTTTACAAAATGTGATTTCCTTAGCATTACTCTAATTCTTATAATATGTCTCGGTAAAATTGCGTATATAAGTTTGGTAACTTTATTATATTTATTTCTTTATGTAGTATAATTTAAAATACCTACGTGTAGAGTAGAAATTTTTGAAGTCATTTATATGGTTTAAAACGTGACTCAAATTTTGGAAGGAACGTTTTCTTCGTAATGTTTTCTATAAATTTCATCTAAATTAAGGATGATTTGATTTTGGAATGTGACTCAAATTGAAACCCATATTTTTTTCAATTGATGATTGTTTGCAACTCTTCTTTATGAAATTATCACTCCAGGTCTTCCCATCAATTTTTTTATTCATTGATATATTAAAAAGAAAAAGAACGGAGATTTGAGCTTAGCCACACAATGAGTTTGTCTTAATAATTTGGTATAGAACTCACCATTGAGGGAATTGAATCTTAAGACATTTCATTTACAAATGAAACGAATACTATTAAACTTTAGTAGTTAATAGGGATGGCAACGGTTCAGTTTGAGGACGGAAATGCTATATCCATCCTCATAACAACGAAAATTAACCATATCCATAACCGCTAATTAACCATCGGGTATTATCCATAACCATACCCACCGGGTAACGGATTCCCCACCGGTTAACGGTTATACTCATCTTCGTCAATACAAAAAATATATTTGTTCAATTAACGCATGATAATTTAGTAAATATTAATTTCGTCACTAAATATTTGATGTATAAAATGATTTAATGAATGGATCTTGTGTAGCATAAAAATTAAAGCTAAATATTGATAATGTTGGTTGATCTTTAATATCTCTCATAAGTACTATTAGTCTAGATTCTCATTGATTTTGATTCATATAAAAAAAATTTAACTTGCCCACAAAATGTAACTCACACATTGCAACTTTTGTATTCTCAAGGTAATGGATTCAATGAATAATATATATATATATATATATATATATATATATATATATATATTATAATACAATTATATTATATATGATTATATATACATATTATTATATTATATATAATTCGGTTCGGATTCGGTTACGGATATGGATTGGGGATCCCTGTAACCATATCCAAAACCATAACTGAATATTATTAACGGTTTTTCCCCATATCCAAATGATACCCGAATTTTCATACCCAAATCCAATCCATTCGGACGGTTATCCATGGTTATCGATTTTAACGGTTATAATTGTCATCCCTAGTAGTTAATAACTTTACACCCACCCACCAATCTACCATATATACTATCTCCATAGTTAAAATTAAAATGGAGGGTCCATGGGTTAAGAATAACGCAAGAAATGTTAAAAATGTTGTAAACATAATTTATTGAACGATTATAGAAGCCACATAGAGAGGGGGTACGACACATAGAGAGAAAGAGAGAGATGTGTTATTGAGGTGTGTTCTACTCCACCCCATTGTGCCATTATTTATAATAGTAGGGAAGGTTAATTCCTTACCTTTTTAGGATTACAACTCTTAATAGGTAATCAACTCCTAATAGTAATATAAGAAATATTTCTAGATGTACGAGGATTTACACAATCACATTCTTAATCTAATAGGATTGCAACACTCCCCTTGAGTGTGTAAATACTCAAGTAAATGGCACATCAGGTCTTCAATGATGGAGCAAGTACAGTTGATGAAGTTGTTGGCACAATGAGCGAATGCGAGTCTCAGAACAACAGAAGAATGCATAAAAAGGTAAAACTCACAAAACCTCGCTATGGAAAAACCCAAGGTGGGAGAAAAACCTATAGACTAAGGAGAAAAGTGAGAAGTTGCATTAAGTCAAAACTATACGTCTTTTGGATGCAAGTAGAAGAGCTCACAAGGGTATGATCAGCCCAGGATGGGTGCCTCGTTAAAACCTAGTTAGGTAGCAAAAATCCAGTGGAAAAATGCTCCTAATCGTAGGAAAAAAGAGTACATTAAGATCAAGTGAGTATACTTCTTGATACTCCCCATGAGTTTGACATAACTTCCAAATGAGAACTACAAGCATTGTATATGATAGTTAGGCATACTAATTCCTCGGACAAACTTCTGGAAGGTTGACTTCATCAGTGACATCGTGTAGAGGTCGGCAAGGTTGTCTGGGATCGGCTTGCATGACTTTAATCTCCTGATGCTTTGCTGATGTAGATATGGACGCAATATGTCTTGGCGTTGACTTCGTTGATGTATCATGGCTTGGTTGGGTTGATACATGCGACAAAGTCTTCATGGATCGTCGTTGGGACTCAACGATGGATGAAAAATAGAAAGTACTTCGAATGTGCTAAACAAGAACTCCTAACCATGTCTCACTTGTGGCGTCGTGAAGTAAGGTGAGTCTTGGAACGATTCAAAGATTTCGCAACTAATGTCATATAGGTGACCTCCAAGATATTGCGATATCCCTAATGGTAAAGACATAACCATTTGGGGATATTGCCTTGTGCGGGTTTGATAAGTAACCAGCGTCAGCATAACAAACAAGGCAAACATCATTTCGAGGATCATGGGGGTTGGATCCGCTCGAGATGGGTTGGGATTTGCCCTTGTAGTACCTTCAGGATATGTCTTTAATACCAATTCAGCGGATGCGTGTAGGCAAGGTGCTGCATCTTTACCAAGATTAACAACGAAGAAGATGTCCTATCTAAATACAATGAGCTAAGTACAACGAAGCGCAAAGTTGAACTTAGATATGGAATTTCAGATTCCATAACCTCTTCAAGGGTCTCATTGGCATATAACGCATGTATGGACGATCAAGGGTATACTCAAAAGTAGGGGTGGGCACTTAGAACCGAAAATCGAAACTGAAACACGAATCGAATCGAACCGCACCAAACAGTTTGGTTTTGCGGTTTTGAAACTGTTTCGGTTTCGGAACCGAACCGCGGCAAAGAAAACGGAACCGAAACCGAAACCGCACCATATAATAAATAAATGTTATATTTTAAAGTTTAAACTTATAATTAGTTCAACTAGGTTTGCACTGTGACTCCTGATTCCCTAAAGGCTGAAGCCTAAAACTCATCTTCATCTCCTTAACTCATCTTCTTAAAACTCATCTTTTCCTTAACTCATCTTTAATTTTCTGTGACTTGGCTGCTTCTGCTTGCATCTCTGCGACTGCGACTGCGACTGCCTGCAACTGCAACTGCGACTAAGACCTCAACTCTGCAATCACTGCCTCTGTGACTGCCTGCTTGCATCTCTGCCTCTGTGACTGCGACCTCACTGAGTCACTGCTTGCCTTGCATCCCCAGATCTCCTTCATCTGCAAGGCCTAAACTCTGCAAATCAAAAGCTCTGCAAAATAGACTTGGCAAATCATTCACCTGCTCTTCGTTCCAGCTAATATGGTAAGAACTTAGAACTTGTATTAGTTAATAATTTGTTAGAATTTGAAATTTGTCCCCAATCTTCTCTTGTTCATTTCCGTGCAAATTCTTTCGGATTCTTGGATGTGGATTGTGGGATTGGATTTTTGTTTTGGTGTTTGGTTGCCGAGAAATTGACAGGAAAATGTTTGGGAATTTGCGCATGGCTGGAGTTTGATTGGATTTATTTAGTTTTGTACATTTCAATTTGGATTTGTGGATATGAAATGCAATTCTTTATGTGTTGGATTTGATTGGCTTGTATGGGATTTGATCTATAGTTCTGGGTCATGATTCGATTTATCTTAATTTGTTTTGATTCGCCGATAAGCGATAGCTGTACTTTTTTTCTTCCAAGGTGTATGAAATTTGGTTTTAGTGATGAACTATCGAAATGGGAGGTAATAGATCGAAGTCGAACGGTGTTTAGTCTAAATTTTCCTCGACAGTTATCTATAATTATCCGTGTATGTGTTTATTAGTTAATATGTAAATTTCGAAGCTTGGAGAAATTAGTCTTGAAGAAGATCCTTTCGAAGCGTCTATGTCATTTGTGTTTGTGTGATTTCAAAATCATTTTCTGCTTTGAGTTTGTCAAAAATGAAAACTATGTGGCTGTGTTGAGATTCCATGTAAGCCATTGCAGATTGTTTGGAACATTATGATGATGATCCTACTGAGTGTTAAAAAGTCTTTTTGATATCTAATAGCCTGATTAGTTTCTTTCTAATTGGACAATGAAATGGCAAAATTAAACTGCCCAAAAAAAGGTTGAAATAAAATGGCATTTTTTTCTCAAAAACCAAACCGAAACCGTTTGAAACCGCACCGAACCGAACCGAACGGTTTGGTTTCATTTCGGTTTTGGCTTCAAAACCGCACCGCACCGCACCGTAAAAAGTTTCGGTTTCGGTTACAGTTTCACTCGAAACCGCACCGCGCCCACGCCTACTCAAAAGTGACACATTCGGGGTGTAGTTCGACTGGTAGACAAAAATACTGTCAAAAGAATGCTTCAACTTCAGGTCAAGGCATAAACGAGTTTTCCTAAGACCCTTTTATCTCAAATTCCATCTTCAGCTGCAAGGCAGTTTTCTCAAGCTCTTCCGGAGTCTTAGTGAGATTCGTGTCAACGACATAAACTGTAACTCTAGCAATTCGGATCAAGACTTCATAGTTTAACACGCAAGGGCATAATTCATCCCTGACTGATCAAATAATCACTTAGACGGGTATACCAGCTAGCATTTAAGATAAGACAAGTAGAGTGTATTTGGAAATAGTGAAACCTCATTTGACGCCAGCGTCAATTTTGACATCTTCTTATTCATGTTAGTTTAGTCTTCTTTTCTATATCAGCTTTGACATCTTGGTTTTGAAGCTGGCCTAACGATATAAAAATTAAATAATCTACTAACGGTATCAATTTGACGATTATTTAATTTACACAATAAAAATACGTTATATATTAAACTAAAAAGAAAGTGGTGCCCGTGGGTTGCTTGGGGATAATAAAGTTTGTAGGTAATAACAACTAAAAAATTATTAAAAATAGATTGAGCATAATTTGTGAGTTGTTAGGTTTTGGCTAACGTTATATTAATTTATACAAACAAATGCATTGAGAATTAAAGAGTAAGTAAAATTGGATGTGGGATGAGAATTTGAATAACGTCTCATAAAAGATAAGTTTGTTGCAATTTAGTACAACAAAGATGGAAATTGGTGTCTTATGCAATAAAATATATTTAGTGATAGCGTTGTACAAGAGTTACAAAAGTGTTGCAAATCATGCTATGACTAAATAGCAGTTTATTTGCCAATATTATAATTTTTAAAACAAAATTAAATGGCACTCTATGACGGATCAGATTTATGTAAATTGGTAAACTTAGTTTTGATTATCTAGAGTAAGAATCATCATTTCCATCTTTTCTCTTCAAAGGAATTAACTATTACCAATTTACATAGATACTTTCTTCTTCTAACATATTGTGAATACATGGCTAATTACTTGTTTGTCTAGCTAAAGGTTTAAGGCCAACATTTGAAAGTATAAACAGATTCGAAATAGCGTACGCGAGTTTGGTGGAGCAGCAATGGCAGAGATCTCTGGTGAGAAAGCTACCAAACCATTAACAAAAAAAACCCAAAATTTTAAAATTAAAATCTCAAAAAATTCAACAAAGAAATAAGAACTCAAGAACCCAAGCTTTCGGATTGGCGATTTCTTGAAAACCAAGCTTTTATAGGTTTACAATTTCTTTCCAAAGGCAACAGATCCAACATTCATGCGATCTAAGCACCGAAACAAAACCCTCTAAATAAAAAAAAATGCTCTCCTTTTCGACCTATACATATTTATGAAATCATCCTTTTTTTCTAGCCTTTTCAATAACAATAAAGCTATAATCCCCAACCCATAAAATAAAGCTATCATACTGCCAAAAGACGTTGCACCAAATACTATTTTAGACTTTCATCTTATATCGTGCGGTCAGAAATTATTTATTTAAAATTAAACACAAATAGTACCTAATGAAAACTGATCGTACGATATACGATAAATTGTTAGGATGTGAGGATCCCTACGATCTCCTCAAAGAGGATCCAGAGAGCATCCTCATCCGAAAAAAAATACCCCAATTGCCAAATAGACGCCATAGCCGGAGATGAAATCTTTTGCATTCAAAACACTATGGTACTACTGTGACTTATCTCAGTTGTTGACGCATCATTATTTTTATTACTTCACTTAATAATACTAATTCTTCAACTTATATAAACAAATATATATATATAAACTGAAAACTTCTTCTAAATGGTTAAAAGTCAGATGTTTGTTGATAATTAAGACTCTGTACGATAAGTGACCCATATGTCTTAGAATAATTGAATAATTAAGGGCATTTTAATCCACATTATTTCAAGAATCAACTGGGGCTAGCGTCCTGTTAAGCTTTGAAGTATCAAGATTCGCGCATCCAGTTGTCCGGTCAAAAAGAAGAAGGTGCTACCCTATTTCCTTGGAAGAAGGTACCCGTTTTGAGATAAGCCACCTGCCGAACAAGGCTCCTTCAAGTCAAACGGAAATTACCAGTACGATCAATTCGACTCTAGGTCCGCCGCTAATAGAAGTTACTGACTCTCATTAGATTCAGCCATAAACCATTCATATTATTTTAAAAAAATTCTACGAATGAGCTTTGCTTATCGCAAGTGTCTAAGATCACGTTGTTGATCGATGCGAATTATCAATTAAGCAAATAGGTCATAAAAAGACCACAAAAAATTTTGGGTGCAGAAGATTTGAACTCCTACAGTTTAAATGTTTACTCAATTCGGGTGGGCGTCCTCTTAATAATTAATATTTTAGGTTAATGTACAACAAAATTAATATGCAAAAGTGAATAAAAACTGTTAGATTGATTGATCTAACGGTTTATATTCAATTGTACAGATTGGTTGTGTAGTTTTTATCGTGCACTAGTAAAAGCGTTTTAATGAGTTCCCACTTTTGCACCATGGTTGAAAATTTGGGATAGGTCTTAATGAACTGCATTTACGAAATGGGTGAGCTATCCACACACATTTTTTTCTTCTCACACACTTCTTGTTAATTATTGTCTTTGATCTTCTTTAATTCAGTCGATCTGACGGTCACAAATTAAAAATGTGTGTATGAAGTAAAAAGAAATGTGTGAATAGGACATTCCTTACGCAATAGTCTTAATACGGTTGCTAAATTGGTTAACGAGGTAAAAACACTAAGATTGGTTTGGTATTTAGCTCAAAGGAAAATTTGCACCGGAATGGTATTTTCAGACACCACTACTCCCATCTTCGGTATGACATCTCCGGTGGCTTCTTCGCCGGAACCACCGCCCACTACTTCTCGATTCCTCTTGGCTCCCCACATGAAAGCACAACGATAAAGTGCGGAAACAAAGATTTGGGCCATTGAAACGGTACTTTTCAATTGAGGCCAAGAGGCCCAAAATTAAAAGGGTTCAAACACTCATGGACTCTGATTTCATGGGTTTCAAAATTCTAGCTCAAGGCCCACGGCCCCATTTTATTAATTTTCAAATATACCAAAAGAATATAACATTTTTAGAGGCACCTATATATTATGTCATAGAGATTAGAGATGAAATCGTCACGTAATACATAGAACAGTAACAAAAACACTAAGCAGACAACAACTTGGAAACCCAACAATCTTACAATTACATATCCAAAAATGTGTGGACGTACATTTGTTTCCAATGCACGCGTGCGTCCACATCATATCTAATCTAATCACACTACAAATATTAGCACTTTATATATTAGAACATCTTCAAAGGAGATGTCAAATATAGTATGTCAAAATTTTATTTAATGACTGATGTCGCAAATTGAATACAAATGTTAAATTCTCTTATTTTCCAATGAATGTGTCAAATATTTATTTTATTACATTATTGGGCCTAGAGTTACATTAACTATTAACAAATAATCAAAATTAGTTTTCGTTTTTATTCTATTGGTTGTTAATAGGACCCATGCATTAAAAATTAAATTAAATATATTTGACTCCTTTGTTTGCTGTCGAAATAGGCAGCTAGAAAGCAAAGAGTCAAATAACTCACATGCCACATCATATATGGCATATCCATTGGAGAACACTTAAGTGTCTTTTAATCATATTTAACATATTTGACATCTCATTTGGAGATGGTCTAACTAGAAACAACCATCGGCGGCTCAATGGTTTAGGCGAATTTCATGCTTGTATTTTACAAGGCTCGTCCTAAGTTTGATTTTTGGCGTTGGTGAATCACGTGATGATGGTCGGAAGAAACTAAAATACTTCTGTGAGTCTTTCCAACGCTTAAAATAGTGGATTGTTGTGGCTCCACCACCAAATGGTAATTTTTTTTTTATAAAAAGAAAGAAAGCTAAAAGAATTCATATCCTTGTCTCTTTGTAATCTGTTAGATTGATAGAGTCTACCCATGTCCCAAAATGTGAACATTCAAGTCAAAATTAATTTACTAGTGATAAAGAACTCTAAGATTATTCAAACTCTTATGAAATGTTTTTTTTTACGATGTGATATCAAAGCTAACCCACCATATACAATATAACAACGTAATGATGAGAAGGACCTCCTCCATTGATCATGAAAGTGCGACAGAGGATATGACAAAAGTACTACACGTGCATGACCCTAACCATCCATGGAAGACTTAACCAAAAAGGCCCAAAACCAATTCACTTTCTCTATGTTTCCACTTGGTTCTTCTTTTTACAATTCTGTATATAATATAATACTCCAATATCACAGTTCATCAAGTAAAAAAAAATGCATATGGTCTAACGTTCTAGTAAAAAAGATGTTAAATTTATACCAATACATTTAGATGCAAAACGCCATCTTCTCAAATTATTGTAATAAGTCTGGACCCTCTTCTTTTTCTTTGACAATAATAATTTAGAAATAAAAATAAAGAAAGACGAATGATGGAGTAGAAAAAAAATGAGCGTGAAAATTCATAATAGAGAAATTAGGGCATGTGGTTGAATTTTTCCGTAAGACCATAATCCCACCACCTGATACCAATCAATCTGTATTAATTATATACCACTTGTTATAATTTAAAGTTTAAATTTCGTATTTTGCTCATGTAAAAATGTAAATAACATGCTGTGAATGATGCTATCAAGACACACTCAATATCTTTTGGAGTTGATGCATGATGATCTTCTAAATTGTGTAGTAGGAGGAAATTGGTCGATCGTACGTTGTTGTCCACCTTATCCAGGTACATCAAATCAAATCTAATCTAACTCTAAGTGATGAAAACCGAAGATGCAAAAGCAAAACACAAAGTCGCATCCTAGCATGGGAAACCAATAGATCAGTGGGAGGCAGATTCATGCACACGCGTGCTCTCTGAGAAAAATGAAATTTGTTCAAAACTTCTTGGGTAAATTACACAAAACTACCTCAACTATGGGTGTCATGACACTTTCATACCTGATTTTTTAAAATTGACAATGTCATACAACATCTTACGAATTTGTGACAATGTCATACCTCCGTCAATTTTTCTGTTAGTTTTTCTGTTAAGTGCTGACGTGGCTAGAAACGGGAACCACTCAATAATCCAGCTGGATTAAAAAATAATTAAATATATTTTTAATAATTAAATATTAAAAAAATTAAGAATAAAAAAACAAAAAAAAAATTCTTCTCTCTCCTTCTTCTTTTCCTTCTCTCTCCTTCTTCTCTCTCCTTTCTTCTTCTTCTTGGCCGAACTGGATGTTTGAATTTTTTTTTTTTTTTTTTCTTCTTCTTCTCCCTCCTTCTTCTCTCTTCTTCTCCCTCCTTCTCCCTCCTTCTCCCTCTTCTTCTTCTTGGGCCGAAACTGGGTGTTCAATTTTTTTTGGTTCTTCTTCATCTCTCTCCTTCTCCTCCTTCTTCTCTCCTTCTCCTCTCTCCTTCTCCTCCTCCTTCTTCTTGGGCCAAAACTGGGGTGTTCGAATTTTTAATTTTTTTTTTTTTGTTCTTCTTCTTCTCTCCTCCTCCTCATTCTTCTTCTCTCCTCCTTCTTGGGCCGAACTGTGTGTTCGAATTATTTTTTTTTTTCGTTTCGTTTCTAGGCAGCAGGGGAAGAAGATGGGGAGGAGGGGGGTGGAGGGGAAGAAGATGGGGAGGAGAGAGAGGGGGTGGGGTGGGGACGAATTGGGTTTTGAATTTTTTTTTTTTTTTTTTTTTTTTTTTTTTCCTCCGTTTCGTCTGGCAGATGGGAATGGGGTCAGGGTGGGGAGGGGGGAAGATGGGGGAGGAGGAGAGGGGGTGGGGTGGGGATGAATTGGGTTTTGAATATACTTTTTTTTTTTTTTTTCGTTTCGTTTCTGGGCAGATGGGAGTGGCGTCGGGGTGGGGGTGGGGGTGGGGGTGGGGGAAGTGGGAACGGCTTCTGGGCAGAGGAGAAAGAGGCGAGAGAGAAGGGAGGAGAGAAAGAGAGAAGAGAGAGAAAGAGGGCTTCTGGGCAGAGGAGAAAGAGGCGAGAGAGAGAGGGAGGAGAGAGAGAGGGAGGAGAGAGAGAGATATTTAAATAAAAATAATAATTTTTAATTATTAAAAATATATTTAATAATTTTTTAATCCAGTTGGATTAGTGAATGGGCCCCTCCTCTAGCCACGTCAGCACTTAACAGAAAAATTGACGGAGGTATGACATTGTCACAAATTCGTAAGATGTTGTATGACATTGTCAATTTTAAAAAATCAGGTATGAAAGTGTCGTGACACCCATAGTTGAGGTAGTTTTGTGTAATTTACCCAAACTTCTTTATTGTTAGTGATTTTTTAGTATATAGGATACTCATAATTAACATAGTATTTCATTCGAATTAATATGTGTATATACACTTTTTAGGATAAGTATCTCAATTCTTCTAATCTTTTAGTGCTATTATAAATTGGTCTCAACCTTTTTAAACATTTCAAACAAGTACTCAACTTCAAGACTAACCTTGAGGGTAGCCGAAGTAGGCGCCCGCCCAGGACCCCCGTTTCGGAGGGGCCCCAAATTTTTTCAATTCATATTCAATAAAAATATCAAAAAATAATATCATAGGCAATCAATTTTTTTTTCACAATTTTTTTTTTCTTTTCCTGCGCCCACATGTAACTATAGTTTTACACACATATAGAAAATTACCATCCTCTTCACTCTAGTATTTTTCCCAGCCTTCAGATGTAGTTAATCCAAACGTTCATTCTTTTACTGAACATAATAGTAGCACTGTAACAATAGAAAAATGATTGGAATCTGGCATACTGGGTAGGGACTCCTCTTTCGGTCTCACTTGGTGGCGATTGGCAGGCGAGCTTGGCGAGGCGATATCCTTTCCTTGCAAGTCATGTCACTGCTTCTCTAG